>OX101722.1:7355659-12155659 GCA_944452665.1 Stenoptilia bipunctidactyla | reverse complement strand
GTAAATGAAGCTCGAATATTCGGATTATTATAATAATTTATTTCTCATACTATTTCAACAGCTTTACTGGTCATACTTTAATAAATAATAATTACATAAAGAATTGTTAAACTTTAGGTACGTTTATAAATCTGTCTATTTAGTTACAACTGTACGAAAATTCGTGTTTTATAGTTGTTATACAGACAGAGGCATAAAAACTTGGTTTAATAATGTGTTTGAACAGGAATGTTACCAATTAGAGTCTATTGCATTTAAAAAAACGGCTGTCATTGATTCCCTTTTCATTAGTGTAAGTATAAGGTATACAGGGTGACCGGTGACAAATTTTAGATACTGAAGAAGAGCACGATGAACTCGATTCTAATCATAATTAAGTATGTAATAAAAGTATCTATGAATAAATATAGAGACCTTACTACACTTTTCCCGACGCGTTGACTCAGTTAATACGCACACAGCAGTGTTCCCGCCACACGCACACCATCACTCGCTTAGTATCTATTGCATTACGCTTAAGTAACCATGAGTTGCGTACTGAATTCTTTGACTTTTGGTTCAGTTTACTCATTAAATATTGTTTTTTATTTTATTTTATTAAGCTATTGCATAGCTACTATCGCGGGCCTTGAGCGTGGGGACCGAATCCAGAAATTCCGTAACGAAAAAATCTCACACCCCCCCACTCCGACCGGCACAGTGGTGATACTTTGATTTCATAACTTTACATGCGGGCTTTAATAAACAATCAGCGCCATCTACTAGGAACTTGTGGAACTTCATATTAGATCATGCATAAGTTGATAAAAAATGCTATGCAATAGCCTTACTGCGGCATTCTCCGAGTGCCACACGTCTTTTTTTTCCTCTTCATGTATGATCTTAAACTATCACGTCCTGGAATTTCGAAAATGATCCACTAGTCATCCTGTAGAGTATGCATTGACACGGTTATTATCGAGATGTCTAAGCATTCGCAGGGGAAATCTAAAGGTAGCTCTAGTCTTGATTATACCATCTTGTTCTGACACATAGTTGATTTGCTCTTCGTAATTGCTCGCTGTGGGACATAATAGTTGTTATTTTGATAAAATATTCATGGATGTATTTACATATTTAGATTGAGAACATAGTCGACGCAGGTTTTAGTAGATTTTCCCTGGTGACTCAACTTGGTTGCTTCTTTTGTGTCCTGGACTTCGTTTGGTTTTGGATGAAAGTTGGAATGTCCATAATTATGAAACGTGGAAGTTTGTCTGAATGAACGGATGTTTCAGAATTCAGACACACAAATATATGGCCTGAAGTTAACTAGTGACTTGTTTTTAAATATGGAAGCTTCAATACAATATTAAAAGCGTTACTGTTCTCTAAACTCTTGCGTCCTGATCCTATTATTTTACTACTGTTTCCTTCTTCATGCATTTTTTCTTTTGGTGATACATTTTTTTTATTTTAAGTAAAAGAGTTCCTTTCCAAGTAATTTTTCCATAGTAAAAAAGAAACCGTTTAACCTAAATATTTTATGAAAACACAACATATCGGAACATGTGGCCAAAATAAAGTCACTTGGTGTTCGCTGTCAAGAAAGATTGATTGCTTTTGCGTTTACACCGCTTTTAAATATCAACTTTCTGAAGTTACTTTTCATAGCAAATAACGTAACTGATTTCAAATGTAGGTTAAATGTATAAAATTAACTTTGTTTTAGATATCCTTCATAAGATTTTAAATGGATCTCTTCTCTATTTGACATGAAGGTTTGATCTGTAGTTTACTAAGCTTGATCAGAGAAGATTAATCTCAAATTCCATAACAGTCATAAGCTTGACATTTTATAATGATATTTGAATACCTTGTCTGGCAGACTGTAGCGAGGAGATATTTCATATTACACCAACATTATTGTACCGCATTCCGGCTTTAGTATTTGAATTAGTGGATGTCAGAATTTTTAAAATGTCGTATTGCGATCCGGTAAATTTTGATGAAAAATGTATCATGAAAACTAAAGATTTGATGTCATATTACCTATCTTTGTATAAATTCTTCCAGTTACTTTGACTTATTTGACATAATATATACATATACTACAGTAACTATACTATAAATATACCAAATACGTATTTGCCAAAAGTATAGACGAACTAAATAGTAGAAAAGTTTATTAAGAGAAGTACAGTAAAGAAGAAAAGTGAAGAGAAAACAAAGAACAAAAGACATTTCCTGAAATCGTGTAAGCTGCCGTGAATTTGAGGGGATCAGCGGTAATTTGTAGTTTTTTTTTGTTCCGCAAGGGAAAGCCCAATTTCATCAATCATATAAACTGATGTCATTTTTGAATATTGTTACTATTTTGTTTGTCTCTTGAGAATAAAAGCTTGGGTCTGGCACGCTGATTTTAAAAGTATTTTTCTTAAATCTATTTGTCGAAATAAAAGGCTTATGAGGAAATAAACTATATTATGAATTTTGGAACAGTAACTTTTTATGTGATATTCTCAAATTATATAAAAACAATGTCTCTCAAATTATTACATAAACAATAACTTGTCGTTATTATAAGATTGTACTCAAAAATCTTATCTTATCTTACTAATGTTATAAATGTGAAAGTTTTGATGTAAGGTTGGAGTTTCCATCAAAGTTTTAAATGCGCCTTGCTGTAAGAAAATCCTAATTACGACGTAATTGAATTTACGATTACTAAGTGCTGCTCATAGTTATTTGACGTATTCTTAAAAATTCATGTAATTAAAAGTTACCTTTCTAAGCAGCTAATTACTTAAACCTCAACTGATCAAAGCTAAACCTATAGTTAAATATATCTATTCATTATTACTCAATGACTGCACACTTGAACAAACTTGAACTAAGCCAACCTACTAATTGGTCTTCGTTAGACACCAATTGTTTGTTTACCCTGGCCGTGATAGGTACTACAGCAAATCGTGAAAGGGTTATCTCTATATCTACCTGGAATTGCGGGGATTCGAAACCTTTTGAACAGCGGAGTGGTGTTCGATAAATGTTGGTGAAGAGTTTTAAAAATTTACATTCGTAACCTCGCTCTGTTTTAACTCCAGTGGACAATCTGCAGTTTTTGAATACATACATAACGTCACGCCTGTATCCCTTATGGGATAGAAGCCATAAACAATCTGATGTCACATTAGACAAACTTGGAGGTATTATAATGATGGAGAGAGACTGCGTGATAGGGGCTCCTGTCACTGCAATAGTCTCTCTCCATCATAATGATACCACCAAATTTGTCAAACGTGACATCACATGGTTTTATAGCCTCTGCCTACCGTATTAGGGATACAGGCGTGAAGTTATGTATGTATATAACGTAAAAGTAAAACGTGAAGCGTGAGTATCATAAGAAAAAATAGTACTTATACATTACTAAGCAATAAAACATAAATTGATATTATTTTTAAGCTATTGCATAGATTCTATCGCGGGCCTTGAGCGTGGGGAGCGAATCCAGAAATTCCGTAACGAAAAAATCTGCGCTTTTATGCGGGCTTTAATAAACAATCAGCGCCATCTATCGAGAGGCATCCATTCTAGGCAACATGACAATTTTTAGAGTTGACAGATAAATAAACAATAGTTGGCTTTCATAACAAATCCTTTATTTCGCTAATCTGAGTAAATCAATGAGTGGTCGAGTGGTAACGTCTAAAGGTTCCCGATCAAGAGTTACGAGATCAAGCCCTGATAATCGCATTGGCATGAATTTTTTTTTATGTTTTCTTTTCTCCTTTTAAAATTATAAATACATTTTTTTTTAAGTTTTTTATATTGGAAGCTTACTTTGTTCGAAGAGGATTAAATAAAAGAAAAGGCAGTTACAAACAAATTGATTGATTGACTAAGTTAAACAGAAATGATGACACCAAAATACGACATTAAAAAATTTGACAAATGTAAAAAGAATATATTGAACTAGCCACCGCGCGCGGTTTTACTCGCGTAACTTTTGATCCCGTGGGAATTTCGGGATAAAATATAGCCTATAACCTTCCTCAAGAGTTGGGCTATCAAATGCAAAAAGAATTTTTCAAATCCCACTTGTAGTTTCTGAGATTAGCGCGTTCAAACAAACAAACAAACAAAAAAACAAACTCTTCAGCTTTATATATTAGTATAGATAATGAAAATCTAACCTGAAATTGTAAATTAATTTATCACATAGAATGCGAAAATATTTCGACTCAAAGGTTTTATAATACCTTAACAGCTGACTGAGCACAAAAAAAACTGATAATTTTTTCCCGATCAAGAGTTACGAGTTCAAGCCCTGATAATCGCATTGACATTCTTGACAATTCTTTTTTATGTTTTTCTTTTCTCCTTTTAAAATTATGAATAATTTTTTTTAAGTTTTTTATATTGGAAACTTACTTTGTTTTAAGATGATTAAATAAAAGAAAAGGCAGTTACAAACAAATTGATTGATTGACTAAGTTAAACAGAAATGTTGACACCAAAAAACGACATTAAAAAAATTAACAAATCTAAAAAGAATATATTGAATAATGAAAACCTGACATGAACAAATTGTAAATTAATTTATCACAAAGAATGCGAAAATATTTCGACTCAAAGGTTTTATAATACCTTAACAGCTGAGCGTAAAACGCTTGAAACTAAAAATCTACGAAACAAAACAAAAAAAGACAAAAAATTGTCGTCGGCAGACAATAGCTAATACACACAATGAAAACGTAGAGAAATTACAATCATTGCCACCAGCACCATCGTACTCACTATCATCACCATTGAAGGAGAGTAACAAGGATTGTCTACGAGTGGAACCGGAGTCCTCACTACTAAAAACAAAAAAAAACTCCAGACAGTGGAAGAGGATAAGGTATTGGTGACATCTAAGAAAAATAGACATGAAGAACACAGAATCTTTGTAATTGGTGGACAGCAATGTAAAGGTCTTCGTAACAGATTAGTAAGATCAAGAATTAATAATCCTTACGAAAAATATGAAGTTATATCTTTTACTATACCTTACGCAAGCACTGAAGTAATATTGACGATGCTTAAGACCCAAAGAAAGAAAAGGACAAAATAATAATCTGCGTAGGTGAACACGACACAAACCCGACAAAAGTGTTGTTAGAAACATGTTTAATTTTAAATAAATATATTTTAATTGCAATATTATACTTCTGAGCGTAATTAAAAATAGATTTCTTAACGAAAATAAGTTGAATGACATGATACATAATTTAAGTAAACACTTTTTTAATAGTAAATTCGTACGATTACAAGACTGCGTTTGCTACACATGGTTTGCTATATGTAAGAAAATAAATTTAATAATTGATGAATGTGATTATAGAAAAAAAATCTTGTCATTTACTAAGTATCATATTAAGAATAAACATTCAAAGGTTAAAAATATACATTCAAGTGCAGATTATAAATATAATTCAACTACTACTCAGGGTGTAACTAAAAAGGGAACAATTCCGTAATACTTTTTTCAACACACTTGCTCGTAAAGTGAGAGTTATTTTATTGAATTTAGAACTATAAACTGGGCTATAAGTCACGCGTGCATAATATATTATACCCTAGTGCATAATATAATGAATCCTACAAAGTTCAATTGTACCTTTGTGCAAATTAAATGCGAGTAAACAGAGCATATTTTATTGATCCGGGTTATACATTAAATTTTTTCAGAAACAACAAAGAGGTTTTATACCACTTCAAATCCATATACATTTTTAAATGTTTACGCCTTATATTAGTTAAACAAAATTGTATATCAAACAAATTATTCACAATTTACAATAATTTGTTACAAAATATTAAAATATTTGGATTTACCACTCCAAATTAAATATTTTCATGTAAAATAGGCTGTATATGCTATACAGCCATTGACACATTTGGCGGAAAAAAAAACCTACGCGCATGCGCGAAGTTCGGCGCCATTTTTCAATCACAATTCACAGCTTTGTTATCAAGTGTGTTTGTTATTTTATGACCACGTATGTCTGTCTTTTACTCACAAGTGTGTTGAAAAACGTCGTATATAACTCGTGAGCGTTGCTAATTACAGTCTCGGCTCATTATTAAGCCCTCGCCTGCGGCTCGGGCTCAAATCACAGCCTCGACTGTAATTAGCAACTTCGCTCACTTGTTACATAAGATACTATTAAAAATGACTGAAAATAAAATAGACATAAAAATTGGACATTCAAATGCAAACTATAAATCTCATCCGAATACTACTCAGGATATAATTAAAAAGGGGACGATTTTGTTCTACTTTCTTAAAAAGACAAAAAATGACTTGGAAAATAATGAATTAAATTTTTTTCGTAAATAAAGTAAATTTAAATAATAATAATAATGATAGCAACTCAAATCAACTAAAAATATTTGATCAAAATATTGCGGGTCTTTTGTCTAAAACTAACTTGTTGGAAATTACCTTAAATGAATTACGGAAAAATCACAATATGCCGAATGTGCCTACTTTGAGACTTTTGTTAATTTGAACAATAGTAATTTATTTTTGCATACCCTAAAAAGGTAAAATATGTATGACCTATTTTTTTTTTATTTTAAGTCCTAAATCTGTACCATATTTTATGCAAATAAATGATTGATTCATTCATTCATAACTTTACATGCGGGCTTTAATAAAAAATCAGCGCCATCTACTAGGAACTTGTGGACTTCATATTAGATCAAACATTACTGCATTAATAAAATTAATAAATATTTATAATATCATAAGTTGAAAAAAAATACTATGCAATAGCTTTACCGCGGCAGTCTCCGAGTGCCACACGTCTTTTTTACATTTATATTATTGTATAAGTATTTTTACATGTTTATTTTAGCAGATGCCGACACTTAAATTGATGTAACTTATATATTTTAGGTTTGATGGTATGCATATATTATTATATATTTTCTTCTGGGACATAAACCAAATTAATGGATTTTTTACTTTGCATTTTATTAAAATTTACGATATCATTCGACGTCTCTATGTCTTGATTTATAAACAGATGAACCCATCTTGTTTATAAATCTTCTTTTTCAAATGCACAATTTAATCTTTAAAATAAAATCCCCAGAAAATCACACCAACTGCATGGCCCCAAAGTAAGCATAGCTTGTATTATGGGATACCATGTAGCGAACTAGGGGGGAACCTATAATATAAATACATAAATAGATAAACACCCAACCACGGAACATTTTTTTTTCCTTGTCCCGTGCGGGAATCAAACCCGCAACCACTGGCGTCTGATGCAGACAGTGTTACCCATTCGCCAAAGTGGTCGTTAAAGTACGGTTTTTTTACTGCTATTGCCAATTCTACCTAAAAAATAAAGCTCACTTTTCCTGCCATTAACAAAACAAAGACATGTTTTCAATGCAGGTTTTCTTCTGTGTATAATTTCCTATTTAGATCCTTTGTTGATCAGAGAGCTAAGAAAGCGATGTATGAACGACCGCAAGCTTACGTCGGAGTGCCTTCAGTAATTTCACGGGCGTTTAACTTGTTTGCTGATATTGCCATTAATTTTCTTCGGAGAAGACTCAATTCTAACGATAGACGGAGTAATGTTGAACGTAAAGTTAAACTGAAGTAGTTAGATTGCTTCAAAATGTTTGATATCTATTCTTGTAGCAAAACTTAAGTAGTTTTTTCAACAGTTTACAAAGGTAACTGACATTAAAACTTCATGAAACCCTAACACTCATATTAATAAACTCAGATTAAAGTTACGCCTAGTATTAGCAGTACTGAGTACTGAGTACCGCTAATACTAGGCGTAACTTTAATCCGAGTTTATTAATAAGAGTGTAGCTGTTTCATGCAGTTTCAAATTGCCTATGTGCTGTTCCAGACTGCACACTTTCACTATGCCAAATTTCACAAATCTAACAAATCCGTTGAGCCGTTCAGCCGTGCTTGAGGAACAAAAATCCATCCTTACATACAAACTTTCACTTTTATAATATTGCTTAAAATTCGTGATATTGGCTAGTTATATCTTATACGAGATATCTATTGAGCCTTCATTTTATTCACAGTAAATTCCTGTATCTTAAGTAGTATTTTAAAAGTTATTTCCGGGGCTTTGAATGAACAAACTGCGTATGTTTTCCTAGTCTATTTAATTCCATTACTTATCTTCAAAGTATCGAGCGAATAAGAAACTCATAGTTACATATGTAACATTATATGCTTTAGTATTATTTTCATCGGGTAAAACGAAAAAAAAAACATCTCATCCATGATATAAAGAACGAAATATCTCATACAAAAATAAAAAGTAATTTCAAAACTTCGATACTTTGTAAGTATGTAATATCTCGAAATAACAAAAATATCCAAAAGATTCCGCTTCCGCAAAACTTGTAGCTAAATATAAAACTGAAGCACCGCCATTTGTGGGGTTGTATGCAAACTTGGTGAGCTATCAAACAAACATTATTATTCCTTAGACTCTAAGGCAATAAGATACTCGTGTGTTGAATATACAGGGTGACTGGTAACAAATTTTAGATATTGAAGGCGAGCACTCTGTACTCGATTCTGATCATAATTATATAATAAAAGTAGGTACTTAACTTTTTACTAGAATTCCCTATAAATAAGTACTACTAAGTAATATATGTTCCTATTTACTTTACATATAACTGAGTCAATCGCGGCACGTGACCTGGCACGCGGATCGTTGCCAACGCTAGCGTAACCATGGGTACCGTATTCAATTCTTTAACTTTCGGTTAAGTTTACTCAGTAAATAATTAATATTTATATTTTATTATATATTTTCTCTCCATGTATGATCCCTATCACGTCCTTGAATTTCAAAAGTAACCCACCAGTCACCCTGTATTAGAATTTTCCGCTTCCACTACATAAATAAAGTTTGGTCTAGACATTTGATTGGCTCCTTGGAGACTAAAGTTGGAATCTGGATAATTATGGTCAGTATAGACGTAACTTCAGATTTCTGTAGACACTGTATACAATTATGTAAATAGCAGTCCTATTGCTTTGTGGAGACTCTATTAAATGTTTTCCTGTGGATGAAATTGTTTCTTTGATTTCGAAAGACCTTCTCTATTTAGTTTTTGGTAAGCTCCAAAAGATTGTTAATTTTATTTTTTATTTTATGCTCTATACATAGTACGTACAGTGTGAGAGATAACTTTCTCAAAAATAAAATATGGCCGTAAGATTCTTAAATTCAATGTAAGATGTATTTCAGATCAGATTTTTCGCATTTGATATTTCTCAATGGGTATAAAATGTTAGCAATGATATACTTTAAACGCGATAAATAATTGACAATTTATTGGAAATAAAATTGTTTTTAGTAGTCATAAATAATACTGAGAAGCCCTACAGTTTACTATAAATATAACATAACATTTTTGTTCTCATAATTTTATAACAGAAAAAGTTATGGATTAAGATTAGGGGTCAAAGTTTTGAAAATAATCTCATGTATAACAAGTAAAGTTAAGTAAGTTCCATTAATAATAATCCCGTTCAATAAAAAGCATATCGCGATTTGAGCAGTAAATTATACATTTGAAAAGCAACGTCATGGCGGAATATTTATGAGTTGATAAGAGAGAGCTATTCCGTTAATGGATTGCCCTACTGTTGGCGCAAAGAAAATAAAAGGAAACGGAAATATTGCCAATATCCGGTAGACAAATGTGTTACCAGTTATTAATTTGTTGAGCTTTGGAAACTTTATTGTTTTGCTATTTTCGAGGAGACGTGCTCGGTGCAAATATGGATTGATTCGTGAAAATGTAAGAGGAATGCTTAAAGGGTTTGTAATAACTAGTTGTTCGTTGCGGCCATGCGGAATATCGTGAGTGAGAGTATCAGAATAAAAATCTATATGTGTGCGAAATCTGTCCTGTATTTTGTGTAAAGCTTCAAATTAAACGTAGATTGTGATTTGGGATACATGTACAGGTAATAAGAAAGATGCGAGTAAATAATGCTCCCTTAGATTTATCTATTACTTGTTCTTAATATAAAATTAAATGCATTATTGTTACATATACCTTGTGTAGCTTTAGGTTAGCAAAATCATAGTAGTTGTAGTTGTACAACCCTGCCGATGCCGCTAAAACGAGAGTCAATTTATGGAATGAAAAATTTGCCCAACCCCCCTTGCCTCTGTCTGAACACCTCCCGCCCGGAAAAGATTTGCCATGGCCAATTTGGAAGTCCCTAAACAGACTCCGGACCCACATCGGCCGTAGTAAAGAAAAACTGTGAAATGGGGTTTCAGCGTTGACGGAGATGAGCATTGTTTGTGCGGCGCGACTCCACTAACAATGTTACAGCTTCTCTCCTGCCCCATGTGCCCGGAAACCTGCACAACCGAGGACCTCGCACAAGTCACCGATAACGCCATAAAGGTCGCAAGTTTCTGGGAGAACAAAATATAATATATGATTTCATATTCAGCGACACGCTAAGAAGAAGAAGAATAGTTGTACTAAGTACTAGCTCAAAGGATTATAAACATCAGTTCATTAAACAGCCCATTTATTATTAAGTAACGAAAAAATTATATAATTTTCTACAAAGTCTGGAACATCATCGTAAAATATCTTGTTAAGCACTATTTGCCAGAACAGATATTAGTTTTCCAAAAACAGTAACACACACAATTCGAAAATAATAAAAAGTAAAAGAGTAAACCAAGATAAAAAACAAAAATCAAAACTGAACTATTGAAATAATTAAACGGAAAGGAAAAGAAATTGCAAGTAAAACTATTTTAAAAAAATATTAAAAAACAAAAATAATAATTAAACAATTTCATTTTTGACCACCAACCATACATGTATAAGTACTGGCTTACATTTAAATCTTGAATAAATAATGTATAATTTATACAAACATTTTTATTTCACACTGTATGCTGTGCTAACGTAGGCAAAAGGGCATAGCTCAGCTACAAAGCACCCGAGGGTAAATGGCTGATATATATTAAAAAATATGCAGATGCCCTTTTCGACAGACCTATTAAACCTTTAGTTTAATTAACCATTAAACTACACAGCCCAGACAGTCTATGTTGCAAATAATTTGATAGGTATATTTAAAAAAGAAGTGTTTAAGTGTATTTTTTTAACTAAGTTCTATTTGACCCAAATTACGTTTTCCTGACCACTACAGTCCCGGTACTTTTAAATGTCGACTGAATAGGTTTCTTGTGGATGGACGTGTACCACCACAGTCTTCATGCGCACTCTCCATCAGGTGTCCTGGAAGAGAAACGTCCTATCCTTTTAATATAACAAAAGATAACCAATCTATTATCTATTTAATAAAATCATAAGTTCTTATAATAAATTTCCCCGTTTACTACAAACTAAAATGTATCGTTTTATTACGAACAGCAAACATAATTTTCCCAGACATATCCTCACATAAGGCGTACCAGAAGGTTTACAAGTTTCAAGAAAATATTACCTTACATAGTTACAAAGTTTTACCGCTAGACAACTTCTATGGTTGTACAAGTTGTTTTCTACAAGTTGTAGTTTGTTTTGTGGACATAGTAACCTCAGATTATGTATCTTTCGTTGTAGTCTGTCGCTGGATAAGCGTGTTTTTTAACTCCGACTGATTCCCGCTTTTTATTAGGGGCCCTAATGATTACCCTTCATATAAAATTTTCCGCCAAATATCACCGCATCATGATGTGTTCTGGTAATGTTTTATAAAATGCCTCGTAAACCTGCTGTCATCATGGACCTCATCTTAACTTACTGTTGGGTGAGACTGAGGTCAAATGCGGGTTCAATCAATAAAAAACATCTTTCAGTTTCGCTACGAATATTGTTAATCGAGCAGCGTAATAATATTTACTGTCACTAAGATTCAAATAATTTTGGACCATGACTCACGATAACGTGGCCAAACGTGGGTTTAGTCGCAAATAAATAAATTTAAAATGTTACTACTTTTCCAACTCTTTTACTGTCCATGCAGTCAGATTGTGGAATGCGCTGCCTTACGATATCCGTGAGTCAAAATCCTTATCTGTTTTCAAGAAAAAAGTACGAGAGCAATTTTTTTCTCAACTATAATTAGACATTGATTATCCACACAAGATTTATTTTCATGTGGTTATATATTATATATTGTCTATATATAAGTATATATTCATCTATGTTTATGTATAGTATTTTATTGTGTTTAAATAGATATAGTAAGTTATGGATATAATATAATATTATTTATGTTTGTTATATTTAGTGTAGATACTGAAATTGTATTTTTTTTATCAAATTCTCCATTCTTTAGGTCTGCTGGAAGATATTTCTTTAGAAATAAGCTGTACCTTTATACAAATCTTTTTTTTTGCTAAGTTTATTAAATATAATTTTTTTTTATAAGTGTGTACATAGATTGTGAAATAAATAAATAAAAAGAAAATAATTTCATCAAGAATTACATATTTTTTTCTATATATAGGAAGATGTAAACATTAAACGTTTCACAGCTCGGCGATCCATAAATCTAACCTAATCATCTACGTAGTTAATCAACGGTAAATAATTCGAATAAAACCATTCGACGAAACAGCCCTGCGCGTTCCTAGGGTTGCCCCCATCTGGATTATTTTATTAGTACGCCTACCGAAGAGGTGCTCCTGTCATTTATTTTGACAGTTTCAATCTAAAATGACGATATAAATTACATGAGAGAGTACTTTAATTAACGACGGCTGGTTGCCATTAAACTAAAAGAAGAAGTAGAAGAGTATTTTAATTACTAGTCAACAAATAAATTTAACTAAAGTAAGTTGTACGGAGGTAGCAATAATTATTTATTTTCTTTTCAATTTGACAATGTCAAACTATTGACATATTTTTAAAACTTTTTATGGCTTGGAAGCAAGATTTTTAATGTCAAATAACTGAGATGAGTATTTTTTTAATATATCAAAAAAATACCATATTATATAATAATAATAAAAAATAATGAAAATACCATATATATAATTTATAAATATAATTATATAAAATATATATAATTTATAAAATGTAATATTTTGCAAGTATGAAAATTTAAATTCTATGCAAGATAGAAAAACATAAACACAATACTTTCAGTTAGAAAAGCTGTGACCTTTGGTTTGTTCTTTCATTGTTAGAAAAAATATGATGTCACATGAGTTTTGTAATAGATCAAAGTGTTTCTCAGTAATATTTAGGGTGATTGTCTTGATTTAAAAAAAATAACATGGTTGAACAATATTTCTCGGTATAATTATTTTTATAAAGCTTTTTGAATTGTAAATAGAATTTTTGTACATTAATAGCATAAATTGTACCCTGTGGTATCTCACTGTGTATAAGTTTAAAGGTAACAGTTTGCTGATTAAGATAAATAAAAAAGACGTGTGGCAGTGGGAGACTGCCGCGGTAAAGCTATTGCATAGCACTTTTTATCAACTTCATCATCATGAGCCTATAACTGCAGGGCATGAGTCTCTCCCCTGGGTGAAGAGGAGGTATAGGCCATAATCCACCAAGCTGGCCCAGTGCTGGGTGGTGGATGCCAGAATTTTTAGGGCGCCTAGATGGCTTCCGGCAAACCCTCACGACTACTGTATACAAGTATACAGCACCCGGGACCGACTGCTTAACGTGCCCTCCGAAGCACGGAAGTCGTCGTGAGATATGAATGGTCGGCGGTCACCCATCCAAGTACCGACCGCGCCGAACGTTGCTTAACCTGTGATATCGTATGATACACACGGTAACCACGGCGCCACGACGACTTCATATCAACTTATGCAATTATAATTATTTATTTATTTTATAAATGCAGTAATGTTTGATCTAATATGAAGTTCCACAAGTTTCTAGTAGATGGCGCTGATTGTTTATTAAAGCCCGCATGTAAAGTTATGAAATCAAAGTATCACCGCTGTGCCGGTCGGAGTGGGGGTTGTTAGGTTTTTTTCGTTACGGAATTTCGGTCCCCACGCTCAAGGCCCGCGATAGAAGCTATGCAATAGCTTAAAAGATTTACATATTGTCGTAGGGTTCTGTTTATTATGTAGTGTATGTTTAATATTATTATTTTTTTCACATGGATTGATTACACAAAATAATTCTTACGAAATCAAAAGTTGTTGGAATTGTTACCATGGTATGTAAATACATACGTAGATATTTAAAAAAAAACTTTTAGGTGGTTTTTCTTTGTGTATTAGTAATTTAATCTTTTGGCGTTGAAAGCATTACGTTGGATGAGCATTGTGGTTTGACCTCAGACTGCTTTTACGTTGGGAATATTAATTTCTAACACTGGGAATGTTCATAAAATCAAATAATTTCAGGCAAATCAAAAGAAAAAAAAGAAAAGTCATTTAATGAATTATTACTACAGTCTGGCTAACGAAAGTAGACACTGTTGTCAGTCGGACGGTTGTTGGTGGTTTTGGTAATTGAGTTTTTGCAATTTTCGTATTTAAAAATGTATAAAAAAAATAGATTTAGACAGTTTTATAATCAATGCAGGAAATAGAGATACCAGTAACGCTGACGATTCATTTTTTTTTTTTTTTTTTTTTTTAATGAATTATGGATGGGACGTTTGTCTTCCATGCCACCTGATGTTAAGTGCACATGAAGACTAAGGTGTTACACGTCCATCCACGAGAAACCTATTCACTCGACGCTTAAAAGTACTAGGACTATACTGGTCAGGGAAAATAGACGCAGGCAGTTCATTCCAAACCTTGGCGACCCGTATCAAAAAGGAACTGTCAAAGCGCTTAGTTCGACTTTTCGGAATATCTACCACATACGGATGGAAGTTCTGTCTGCGTCTAGTAGTCCGATGGTAAAAGGGTGAGGGTTCAATTTGTTCAAACAGAGCACTGGCGCACTCACCAAAATGTATCCTGTAGTACACGGTTAAACACGCAACCTTACGACGATGCTCTAAGGTCTGCAGTTTTTTGGTTGTAAGGTCGACGTCGTTAATTAATTTACGGGCTCTTCGGTCAACGGAGTCTAGCGCTTCGAGCTGGTATTTCGCAGAACCATCCCAAAGGTGACTACAGTACTCCATGCACGACCTCACTTGGGCTGTGTATAAGTTGAGCAGCCGTTCAGAGCTGAAGTACCGCCGGACCTTCGAGATGATACCCAATTTTTTGGAAATAAATTGAAAATTTCATATAAAATTGCTGGATTTAGATTTACATTACAATGATTGAAAATAATGATTGAATTTTATTGTTTAATTTTTAAACGTGATTGATACTAGTTGCCTATCGTTTTAAAATATACTTCTCATCAAAAAGTAGGACAGTACCAATTTTGTTATTTTTTTCGATACTTAAAAAAAAATAATCAAGTAATAAGTTGTTTTGTAATTGTCGGGGTTACCATGATGGTTTTGAATTTTCTTTGGATTTGCCGCGGTTTCTCAGTCTCTACTTTCATTAAAAAAGCTACTTTCACCGTAGCAACAAAAATAGGCTGCTCAGTAAGCATCTTGATGGTATGTGGAGACACTCAAACACTGCCTGTTATAAAAGCAATCTAATAATCGTGAATAGGGAAATCTTCTTAATTTAATACAACTGTAGATGATACTCTTCGAATGCAAAGCATATAAAAATCTACTTCAACCGAACTATGCCTTTATTAACATCTTGGGTGAAAGGAATTAAAAACCAAATTTCATCTTTGATTTGGTTTAAATTTTTTAATTTTCAAAAATCAATACCTTTGAAATACCATGCGAAACAAGAATTGTGAAAATCGATGCCTAATTTACCAAATAATCGCGTTTCATACAAAAAAAGTATTTACAACTTTTTTCATTCGGTTGTAAATAGAAAATTTCACACCATGGTAATAACCCTTAGAGGAGGGTGGGTGTGTATACTTAGTTTCGTCGGTAATCATATTATGGACGCATCCGCTTTGAAGCGCTTCCCTGTGAAGAATATATAGTCCTCATATTTTTATCTAAGTATAAACAAACGCCGCAATTTTATTGTTAATTTTGAATTTTGTAGAAGTAAATTGCCGATTTGTAGGACTGCCGATTTGATTCCTGCTTTAAGACATATCTGCAGATATTTAATGAAAAGTATTTTTGGATACTATATAAAAAGCTGGAAATTGGAAATTAAAATAAACACATTATTTTTTTTTTTTTTTGAGGAAGGTTACAAAGTAATTCCTCGTAGACAAAAAGTTCCGGGGGTATTAACCGCGCAAAGTTAGTTCTTTAGTGAAATCTCTGTTCATTTTAGGTTCATTTAGGTTTCTAACTACTAAAAACGTACAAGTAATATTGTTTTAAAAGATTTTGAGAAACTTTACTACGAGCAACATTTGATGTACCGATGTATGATGACTAACCGTAGTTGTTGTGACGGTTAGCAGCAACGCGTCTTCGTGTTCGACTCGAAAGGCGCGAGTTCATTTTTAATCGTACTACCAGTTTTAATGGTGCAGATTGCTGTAATGGAACTTGTAATGTAACATTCTGCGCACTACACGTCCAAATACGCAAAGTGCGCAGAATGTTACATTACTAGCAATCTGGACGCACCATAACCGAAGTTTTGTTTATGTGAAACTTGCTTGCGTGTGGAACCTAAGTCTAATCATCTTTTTAACTCTTATAATACCTCTTTTATGTTTAATAAGAAAAAGAGAAGGCACAACGAGTAACGTTTACATAATTTATAGGCTTTTCCAGCTTTGATGTTGGCCCGGCAATGAATAATTATGCCGTCTAGATACCTATCAACTGGTTCCAGTATCCGTTTGCCAGGTCATCATAAAAATAAGTAAAAATATTGAAATCAAAACTAACGAGTTGGTCAATTTACTAAGATTATATATGTGTTAGTTTATTGCTCTTTAGGTTTGAATTGGCGTGCGGTTCGAACTATATTTTAAAACACTAGCAAGGCAACATTAGATACTTGTTATTCTTGATTTCTTCAGGATAGAAATATACAAAAATGTTTCCCAGACACAATGAACGCTACCGTCGCAAAATGCTAACTGTGCTACAATTTCGTTTTATAGCTAATAACCATAGCGATCCGCTTCAATATGTTTGACTTCAACCGTCCCACGGAAAAACCGTTTGCCGTAAATTCAAGGATTCCCCATAAAATCCCCACTTTGGACTAATCATGCGTCAACCGTATATACGGGTCAGAGGTCGCTCATACTTAATCGGGGTAATCCATTTGGCAGACAAGTTTTGTATCGTAACCACTTTACATAGACACTCTCCGCCCCCCGCAAATGAGAGTTTAAAGGGATCTTAACAAGCTCAGCCATTTGTTTAGAGAGATCTATGGAAACTGGTGACGTTTTATCAGGTCGTAAATTTTTAGACGTATCTCGAAAATGTCACACCGTCCGGCGTTTAGAATGAAAATGTTGGAAGAATTCGTTGGTGTGACTATGACGCAGTTTTTTTGACCGTTTTTGATATTCAGAATCAGAGACCAAAAATGTGATTTTTGGGATTTGTTTTTTTATTTTATTTAAATGTGTTTACTATATTTTTATTGAATGGTCAGAACAATGTAGCTGAAGATAATGCATATAATTTTGCTTGGTGGTAGGATCCCTTCTGGGTCCGCTTGGCTTTATATAAAGTCTGCCGCCAAATGTTACCGCTCCGGCGGTAATGTGTTCTGGCAATATTGTATAAAGAGCCAGTTCCTTCCTAAACCCGTGCGCTTTCATCTTCGACCTCATCGTCACTTACCATCAGGTGAGATTGAGGTCAAACGCGGGTTTAGTCACTTATAAAAAAAAAATATATAAGCCTTAATCTTATTAATTTACTTATATTATAAATGTGAATGTTTGGATGTATGGATGTTTGGTTCCTCAATCACGGCAAAACGGCCCATTGGATTTTAATGAAATTTGGCATACTGATAGATTAAAATCTGGAATAGCATATAGGCTACTTTTTATCCCGAAATTCCTGCGGGAATCAAAATAGTGCGGGTAAAATCGCGCGCAACAGCTAGTAATAAAATAAATGTCAAATGCCCCTTTTTAAGTAAAAAGGTCGGAAGCGTAAGTCTGTGAAATATTTAAACAATGTCCTTATATTTTAATTTAAAACCCAATCTTTGTTCTATTTAAACCAAAATATCACAAAATTAATACTTAGCTACGAGTATAAATAAAAAATTCTTGACAAATTAGTTTTGTTTTTTCGTTTAAACATCCGTTATTAAAACAAGTAGAGCTGCTCCTTCTTGCTCCACCCTTTTAATTCTGACAAAGAAAAATCTGGATAACATCATCATGGATCAAATAAGTCTTACATCTTTTTCCAGACCCTTCCTTACCTGCGTAGAGAATCTCGGTTCCATCATGAAAGCATTTCAGCGTGAAAGGGAAATAAAACACAAATCTGTCTTGTATCGCAGTCACATTTATAAATAACAATGGTGTGTGATTTCGTACAGGTAACTTATGTTTTGTGAAAAAATATAACCTTGAGAGTTAGACTAGCTATACTCATTTTAACTATCTTATCTTACTAATATTATAAATGTGAAAGTTTGGATGTATGGATGTTTGGATGTTTGTTCCTCAATCACGGGAGAACGGCTGAACGGATTTGCATGAAATTTGGCATAGTGATAGTGTTCATTCTGGAATAGCACATAGGCTATTATAGGCCGAAATGCCCGCGGGATTCGAAATTGCGCGGGTGAAACCGCGCGCAACAGCTAGTATATTATAAATTTAAGAGCTCCAACGAAATAAAAAGTTACATAGAAAAAACCGCATGTGGTTTCTGTGCCTACTGTATCTACTAATATAAACTTCGTTTGTTTATTGCAACACGTTAATCTATTAAACCAAAACTTTCGTTTCGTTTCACTTAAACCTTCGAAAAATTCAAATTCAAATTCATTTATTGCTCAATTATTTTTCATTCAATTTCAAAGAATTTGGATATCATGAAAAACTGGATAATCGAATGCATAAAAAATAAAGCAAATCCGTCATTAGCGCTGTCAAAGAAAAAATCCTTCAGCTTTATTATAGTATCAAAGGGCCCTGTATGTGGGGGACAGGCCCCGGCAGTCGAAACCTAAACAGTGTGAGACTTCTACTCACTAAACTCCCCCTTAATGATCTTTTTACCCGACTACGGCGAAGCAAAAAGGAGGCTTATGATTTTGACCTGTATGTATGTATGTAAGTATGTATATATTTATGTATGTGAGTATGGATGTTCATCTGTTCCCTAAGAACTTCTAAACTAGTAATCATAATTGGACAAATGAGGTGTCGTTAGAAACCTCTTCACTGTGGTTACAGGCTATATAAACTTAAGTTAAATTTACTACAGCGCCCTCTAGGGGACTTAAAGTGGAGAACTAAAAATTTTTTCTTCATAGTTTCGTGTGGGGTATCAGATGAAAGAACTTTGTAAGCAGAGCTCAAATATGTAAAAAATAGTACTCGAAAATAAGTGAAATAATAGTAATAGTAAAGAACTAAAAAATATTCTTGACTGTTTCGAGTGGGGTATCAAATAAAAGAACTTTTTTTTATTTTCTTTATTAGGATATCCAACAGCAGTACAATTAAAGAAATACGTTAACAAAACATGAAGTTACTCATAGAAGCAAATAACAGGATATCCCATCATGGTTAAATTATATTCATACAAATTCTTCGAATTAGTTAGTACTTAGAGTTGAATTGCTGGACTACGTCTTTATAGTAGCATCATGTATAAAAGACTGTATATACGTACATATTTATTTAATCTAAGATATTACGACTAAAATAAAAGTGTTATTAATTGATTAAGAGTGTTAGGATAATTTTAAATACTTTACGTAAATTATGATTAGTAACGTGATAATAAGAGTTAAATAAAAGATCTTTTAGTTCGATTCTATTTTACCCATCACCAATATAGCTTAAGTATGTGTTAAGTATGTTTTGTACTATATTTAGTTTGAATGTGATTTTAGTTAGGAGTAATATATCTTTAAATTAAGTGTTATAACTTTTTTGGGCTCTAGAGAAATATTAGTTTTGACTGTAGTTAGATTTACTTGCTGGAATATAGAATAGTTTATTTTTTGAAGGACGGGGATTTCGTGGTACATTTGTGTTTAACAAGGGGATCAAGTTTGGACATAAATATTTCCGCGGAGACTATTTTCTTATTTCATACTTTTTAGAACGTGTTTTAGTAGTCGGGTTTTAGTTTTTATACTTTATTTTTTGGTCTTTCTACCGACAATTGACGGAAGAAATGAGCGACAGCCAGTCGGCGATAAAGGCTGCGCTTAGTTTAGATTGATAATGATACACAGATTTGACATAAAATTTGCCGGACAAAATCAAACCGGGTTTACTAAGTTCTAAGTAATGGCGTAACTAATCTTTTAAACGAAGGCATGAGCGCGAAAGTTGTTCGTTCATATAGTTTGTATAACGAACTTCTCCTAGTAGCAACCGAGTTTGGAACGTATGGTTGGTTATTGTGTAGTTGTTGCAAACTACAACAAGAATATGGAAATGTATTGGGTTTTATCTTGTATACTATGTAACGTGGTTTTTATTATATTAACAATTATTAATATAGGTCCATCTAGCATCAATAACGAATGTACAAGACTTTTTAGTGATGTGATATTTTGTATAAAGGTTCTTCAATGAGTGTCTGGTTATATTATGGAAGGAAATCCCGAAATTCCCACGGAATCGGAAAATATAGGAATTCAAGTTACTGCGTGTACGAAGTCGCCGGCAAACTCTCGTATAACATATATAATAATCCCCAGACAATCACACCAAGTACATGGCCCCAAAGTAAGCATAGCTTGTGTTATGAGAAACCATGTAGCGAACTAGGGGGGACCTAGAATATAAATACATATACATAGAAAAACACCCAGTCACGGACAACATTTGTTTTTCTTGTTCCGTGCGGGAATAGAACCCGCAACCGTCTGAGGCCACTGGCTTTGGTTTACCCCATCGCCAAAGTGGTCGTCAAAAAGGCTATACAGGGTGACTGGTGGGTCACTTTTGAAATTCAAGGACGTGATAGTTTGAAAACATACTTAAAGAGAAAAAAATATAATAAAAAATAAATATTAATTATTTACTGAGTAAACTAAACCGAAAGTTAAAGAATTCATTACGCAACGCATGGTTACGCTAGCGTTGGCAGCGATCCGCGTGCCGCGATTGACTCAGGCGTAAGTAAAGTAAATAGTAACATAGTAGTATTAAATTTATTTAAAGGGAATTCTAGTGAAAAAGAAATACATACTTTTATCACATCATTATGATCAGAATCGAGTACAGAGTGCTCTCCTTTAGTATCTAAAATTTGTCAACAGTCACCCTGTATACAGGGCTGTTTCTTGGTCACCGGCCAAATTTTTTTAAACAATAAGATCGTTTATAGAAATGATTTTTTCAAAAAACAGGTACTCTCTTTTTACAAGGAAATTATTACAAGTAAAATAAAAATAAATAAATTATAAATTGTAGTGACAGGGGGTCAGACAATCGCCCACAAAAACGTCAATGAAACCTCTGTCCCTTAACTGACTTTTACAGTATGCCCGAGCAAAGAAGCAGCTGGTACATTCTATGTTATTCTTTCGCTCCCAGTCCAGCATGGAAGATATGTAAATTAATATATTTGCTAACATATTAAGCAAATCATGGTAACTCTAAACAAACTAAGACGACTACGCGCTACTACAAAACATCCTGTAGTGCTACGTCGTAGTATTATCAAACGAATTAATGAAATGCTTCATCGTAGTATCGTACCGTGCGTAGGGTGTTCGTCTACAACGACTGTTTGTAAAATAGTTTGTAAAGCCATATCTTTACTTTTTACTACTGAGCGATACTACAATAAATATGAAGGTACTTTAATTTTGTATCAAAGAATGTACTATTTAAATTTGGCCAGTGACTAAAATATAGCCCTTTATAAAAACAGTCATTTCTATAAACGATTCCAAACAAATAGTTAACAGGTTTTGTTAAAAAAAGTGTTGTAAGTATATTTTTTGTGTTTACATAAATATCTGACACATTACAGAGCCCTAGGCAAACAAAGATATTTATGCACATAATTGAATTGATTGCATGGCCGTTGCTTGCTAAGTTTATAGGTTTATCCTACTAAAACAACGTTAATTGTAAAACCCAGTTATCTAAAGCCGATGCTAGCACCACAAGCCGACGATTGTACAGAAGCAAATACTTATTTTTGGCCAAGTGACTTTCCACTAACCAAAAAGTCCAGTCAATTTTAAAAAGCATAAAGTTCATAATAGAACGATACCATCAATCAACGTTTTGTAGAATCCAAATACAAACGACATATCAAATATCAACAAATAGTACAACAACAGCACAACTATTAGGAACTCATACGTTCTAGTTACACTGTGACATATTATTTCCATAGTTAAGTAGTGCATTGTGAATGCAGGCTTGAGTCTCAGTAGGCTCTCTCGTCTTCACACTGTTTGACTTGCTAATCATAGCTCGGCTTAAGGCGACACCAAGGATGGTTAGTTATTACCTACTTGGTAATCGAGGGGGTAGAGGTGGCAAAAAAGGTTCAGTTTCTGGTTTTTGGTAAAATTATTGTTTTTGTTTCATACAATATCTTCTTTAGTTTTCATTTTATAAGACCCGTAGCAGTTTTTTGATTTTCGTTAAAATTTAAAGGTGAAATTAAAGATTAATTTTACTTATCGAAATAGTCTTCTTGTGTTTTCTTCTATGATATTTGGTTATGTTATAGCCTTTACATTTGGATTTATATGTGCTGCTAGACATTGGTTTCAACACAAAGTGTAGTTATATAGGAATAAAGACAGAAAGTTGATTCTATAACATGGTCCAAATCAAGCGGAACTTCTTGTATGAACTCAAACATATAAAAATCTGACATTATCTTTTAACACAACATATTTTATTTCAAGTTTCTATAGGTAGAGATTTTCACGAAAAACTATAAAAGCAAGATAGAGTCAACCTACAAAAATAAAGTAAGCAGTTTTTATTTTTCTCACGTCTTTTACTTCTACTTTACTGCGCTGCAATAAAGTCTAATTTAAACTATTTTTTATTGAGAATAAACATGTCCAGTACAGTCGAGCGCAAAGTTCATTGTGTAAACATAAGTAATGATAATGAATGTGTCTAGTACTCTTGGTCCCTCAGAAATACACTTATAAAAACTTCTATTTACCTTTGAAGATTTTATTTCTGTTTTTAATAGCTTATGTAGACTGATTTATCATTTATGTTTTTATAGAAAATTACCCAAGAAAATTTAAAATGTTATTCCAAATGTATTTTTTTTTTGTACTAGACCTAAGAAAACAATGTTGCTTTTGACAGATGTGGTTTTTTCGCAGAAAAGCAGTGTTCAGTTCACGCCTCATAATTTTTTTTCTTATTTTTGGTAAATACTACAAAATTCACCTGCTCTTTCCTCTAATTCCACCAGCAAAAAGACTCCAGTAATTTACCTACACTTTTACCTATCCAAGCCAGATGGTCCCATAAACTGTTTACTACGCCCAGTCCTTTATATAACTATGGTATGGATAAGGACCCTTAACTTAGGGCTTCCTTTATATTTGTGAAGGATTTCCTTCATTGAATTAGAGTGTGGACTGAGCGTGTTCGAAGTCTGTGTATTCTATGAGCTCATTAGACTAAAGTGGTAGTTATAAGTGGTTAAGGTAAATTGGTCCTTATACGTAGGTATTTAGTAAGTTAATTAAAGCGTGCTGTGATGTTATCTGTGGTTAAGATAAGATGTTATCTGTGGTTAACGTTTCTGAAATAGATCTGTTTAAGTTGGGTCTTCTTTTATTGAACCTTTTTTGTGTTAATTACAACTAATACAATTTATTGCTGACTAAATACTTGTAATATTTCTATGCGATAATAAATTAATGTTGTGTGAATACTGGCTTTTACAGCTTGCATGGTTTTGACCGAGACTATCTTTTGAACCTGAAATAATTTATTGACCTATTCCTAGCTTACCTTATAAATGTTACGTTTTTTACCTACGATTACTTTGAATCTAAAGAAAAAGCTGACTTGTCAGATTTTTGACAACTCATGAAATCTATTAAAACAATATATAGAGCAAATAACAGCTCATTTTCGGTTAATTCCAAATCATTTACTTATATTAGAAACCGCAGCAAGGATTTTAATATTTTACCCCCTGTAGTTACTCAATAGACTACTTGTATCAACCACTTGAAATGAAAATCCCGATATCGTTTCTAAGAAATTTGGCAAAAAACAGGCAGCATTTCAATGACAATATAACTTTTAAACATTCACATACCTAACAAAAAGTAGTTTGACAGGTCAGAGACTGTATGTACCGTGAGCATTACCTACTCTTTTTTAACTTTTTATTTAATTTCGGTAATTTTGGGTTCAATCATAAATCAAGTACAAAAAATTTATAATATATTCACTTGTTAAAGCCTAACAGAGTAAACTTTTAGTAAACAAAACTACGAGGAACACTCTATAAAATAGTTTTTGATTTTCTAGATCACACAGGGTGTCAATTTTCTTTTGTGTAATAAAATCTTGGCCAACAGCAAAAATGTAATGGAAAACATGACAAAGTATGAAGAGGCTTTCACAATAACGCAATCCGATTTTCCCGTCAAATCCATTGTATTGCTTATAATGGATGTCAGAGGTAACTTGATAACTTACTTTTGTGCTGCACCCTTTTAGTGCGCCCTTTCAAGGCCTGACAAATTGAAAAGGGATTTTTTTCTGTATAATTTTGTTGAAAAGGCACAAATGCAACTATTTTGCATGTAAATTTTACTAAATATAAATAAATAAATAATAAATATTAATTACTTGCTCTCTATGATTTCTTTATTCAAAGGCGTAGAGCTGTTCTGAGCCAGTCCAAAATGGCCTGGTCATCGTGTCTTAGTGACTCCTATCAAAACCATTTTATAAGCTAGGCAAGGCTAGGCAAAGCTAGAAAGCAAAGATTACCATCGGTATGAAGTGTACTAAAGACAACAATAGCCTTCTGTAATCCTGCTTCTTTTAAAATAGTTCATGAAAATGCATGAATGTAAAACATAAAATAAACGAAAATGAATAAAGCCTGAAATTTCATCTTGATTTTTTGAGCACTTTTAATAGTTTGAAGTGGAGAAGAAATGTCTTATCATTTAAAATAATAAGTTTATACCTAAATTTAGCCTTTGCATTCAGATAGATACTTTCAGAACCTTCCAAAAAACATGACTGTTAATAAAATATCAAATAGTATATCAAAAAGTCAAGTTTTCTAGTCCGGTCAACATAGACTTTATCATCTAAGTAATAAGAACTACGCTATAGTTCACTTTCATTAGTTCTTATTACTTAAAATCTTCCCCGTTTATCTGATAAATGTTTTATGTTATTCTGAAGGAGTCTTTTGACAATAACTTTTCTTTGTTATGACATAGTGGGTCAACTTTAGGGAAGCTGTAAAACCGTTTTATGCGTCATAAATACAGCTTTGGTGAGTTAAAGTGCTCCTGAGACTTTGTTCGCTAAACTAATAGCGACCCTGGTAAGGTGACCTATTTTATAAGGAAAATGTCGTAAATATGAAAACGAAATTCAAACTATAAATAATATTGTTAGGGGCGGAAAAGGTTTTTCTTTTAACTTTGTGCTTTAAGTTTAAGAGGATTGTGTATCGTTTAGGTAATTGTGCTTAGTTTTGATTATTTTGTTACAAAGTTAAGATGAGATCAAAATTTTAGTAGCGATCAGTTACGTAGTTTTTTATTAGGTTTCAAAGAAAAGTTTTAAATCTAATTTAAGTTTATTAATTTAACATGATTATTCTCATAATCAATAGTTAGTGACAATGATAATATTATGTTTTTCATCTGTGTTATAAAGCAAGTAAGAGCTTATCAAGATACAGCCCAAATACATTGTGACAAGTTCTTTAGTAGTGTTAAAGGTGCTCATTAAATATTTTATTAAATTGTTATTATGGTCGATAATTGTCAAGGCGTTGAAGGTGTTTCCCGGGGTTATTTTAACGCACACTTAAATTGCCTCTTTTGGTACATAAATCCTTTTTCTATATTAAATATGTTTTTTTTTGTTTCAGGTTCAAATTACTGAGAAATGCGTTAAGATCACAATCCAGTATGGTGGTTTTAGCCGCACTATTAGCGCTACATGTCGCTGTAGTTGCTGCCGGCAATTGTACAACGTAAGTATTTCAATGAACATTACTTAATATTAACTTATTAGCTTTTGCCTGTAACTTTTTATGCGCAGAAACTATTGCTTCGATGGGAATTTCAGAAATTCTTTCTATAAGCAACCAGATACCCACAGAAAACCTTTATTTATACTAAGTCTCGCGTCGTTGCACTCAAGGAATAATGTTTTCCGTACAAACTAAAAAGTCCTATATTTCCCGTTCCTGTGGCAATTTTGGGAATTCCTTCGTTTGTGCACCCGAATTTATTTCTATTTGGTGTTCTTATTGGGAACCCTGAATCACTATTTAGTTAGCCAACACAAAAAAAACGAAGCATACCTATACAGGGTTGATTTGTAGTCACCAGCCAAATTTAAATGTTAGTTTCTTTGATATGATATAAACGTACCTGCATATTTATTTTAGTATACCTGACTACAAAAAAATAAAGATATGGCACCACAAACTTTTATGCAAATAGTCGCTGTTGATACTACTACGACGCGGCATTTCTTTGATAATACGACGTAGTACTACAAGATGGTTTGTAGTAGCGCGTAGTTGTCTTTATTTTAATGGTAACTTAGAGTGACCATGGTTTGCTTACCATGTTAGCGGATATATTTATTTCTTTGTAAGAAAAATAAATGAATACTTTTTTCTTGCAAATATTATTTCGATGAATGATACTTAATGTGTAAAAAAATTTGGCCGGTGACTACAAATCAACCCTGTATATAACATCATACTACTTACAAATATAAAAATAAAATTTATCACAACTTGTGTTCAAAGTGCTTAGACAATGAGGCCACCAAGCTGATTTGTTCATAACTTAATTTGCTTCTGAAATACTGTTATACCTATCTACTGCAACTATAAATAAATATAAGCAAAATCTTCAAGAGCTTTACTGAATGTTTCACCAAAAATTTTAGAAAAGAGGAACTAACTCGAAAACCGTGCAACTTTAAATTTAATATTCAATGGAAGATAATGGGATCTAAATTTGCGCGAGTAAAGCCACTGACATCCGCTAGTTAAACAAATCATAAAATGTGTGCCTACTTCTTTTGCCTCGCAACTGTACCCATCATATAGGGTTTTCCCTTTTGCTTTAACAACGATAATTGCTTTATACAGTAAAGGGCTACCCTTTAGAAAAGTTGGGGGTCCCTTGGAGATGTGAACATATGTATTTGATATTTTGGTTTTGTTTCTACGTCCCTTATTTGTATAATTTTCATATTTAGGAGTTATGATAAAGTTGCTCGGGAAATTAAAAAAACTTTTTGTAGGACCTAGCTTAATGTTGTTTTGTATACTTAGAATTGACCTTCACTTAACAAAATTGTCCTTTTAAATTAATTAATGACAGTTTCAGTGGTGCAGTTGTCAAGAAGCTACTACGCTGATCGTGAGGTCGCGGGTTCGATTCCCGCACGGAACAAGAAAAAAAAATATCCGGGTCTGAGCATTTATCTATATATGTGTTTATATTCTAGGTTCCCCCTAGTTTTTTACAGGGTATCTCATAACACAAGCTTCGCTTACTTTGAGGCCATTAGACATTACAATCTTAGACCATGTGCTTGATATCTTTGGACTTTACGGTGACAGTTGAGGTGCTAGGTTCTGAGACTGTGTAAATAAACAACAATTTGTTTCAAAATTATGTTTATGCCTTTTGAGACTAACGTATTTTTAAAGGCCAAAATAAAATATGCGCTTTATTAACATAGGTATCCAAAATGACACAACAAATATGCAGTTCCAAAGTTGTATCAAAACTATTCTATTGGTATTGTTACCATCTGTGATACTCAACATTACTTGAATCAACCGTCTTATTATGCCCTTTATCAGTCTTGTAATTCCTTCACTAAAAATATTTATTTTCTTTCCAGCTTTATATTTTATGAATTTAGACTACATACATAAATTGTTATGTAAATAAATAAAAATATCGTCAATAATTCGGCCCGTCCGGAAGCTGTGACTACTACATAAGGCCCTAATTAGTGTCGGAAAGACGCAAACGTTCACCATTAATAACAACCTTAATTACAAACGTAACTAACTTAATAAAATAAAAAATAATTCGTCACACATTCTGATAGTTTCCAGATTTCAGCAACTTCTGCTATGTAGGTGCTAAGCCTCTTAAGGCAGTATGTTTCTGGGGCAACCACGCGAAAGTGAAATCGTGTCAAGTGACAGAACGTATGAGTGTAAAAATACTGCGCAGTTTCGGTAGGGCTGTCACTTCAGATTATTTTAAAAATTCAAAGCCAAAGCTGAGTACTGCAAAGAGTGACTTTTATATGATTTTCAATAACATAGGTAAGAAGTAGAATAACGTAGTTAAGAAGAATACCCAAACATTGCGTAAAAGTAATCTACTAATAAAGAAGAATTCAATATACTTAAGTATGAACAACAATGAAGAGCATCCATGCATTTCGATTCGTAAATAAAATTAAAATACAAAACCTCATTCCAAAATTGTCATTTAACTTGCAAATAAATTGAACGCAAGATTGTAACAAAGCACTTAAATTAATAGGAAATATTCTAAGTTCATTCTAGTTCAATAAAAACAGCTGTTACAGGTGATATGTGAAAGCTAAGCCCTAGCACTGCGTTTTATTGGAACCACACGTGGTCGCGGGTAGGCTGTTAGCACACTTCTTTCAAAGGATTTACAGGAAAGCGAGAGTGACGATTCACTTTTAATAATTGCTGCATAGTGAACCACGTTTGTATGTTACGAGTTGCTCGAACGTTTGAATAAACTTTAAAGTGTAGGGTTAGTTTAATATGCGTTCTTTTTTTTTCAAAAGTTTTTTGTATTGTTTCGAAATTAACAGTTTTTTTGGCACACCTTTATAAGTTTGTAATACAAAAATTAAATATTTGATGACCCTAACTTAAATACATATAGTAACACTTCTAAGGGTTCATGAGGAAAATTATATCAAAAAAATGATGACCAGAAAGATCTTTAAATCGATATTAACTAAAATTGCCCAAAAACAACGATTGTGTTGTTTTTGAAAATCAAAAAGAATATGGCAACATTATAAAACATTAACGTGAGTTTCGCTATAAAAAACAAAACACTACATGAATTTTATTAACAGTTATTGCTTTAGTCCCGTTTGAGTAGCTTCTCAATTATTATTAATTTTTTATCTGGATGTGAAGCAAAATTTTTCACTGTTGGCAAGGCTCGTTATCACCACTGTTGCTGAGTTAGTGCCAATTACAACAGAATTTGATGCACAAAACTCATTTATCGCATGAACATAAGTCTCGTAAATAAAAGTTAACTCAGATTACAACTCTAGTGAAGCATATATTTCGAGAGTTCTCTATGGATTGTAGATTAAATGAATACTCAAATTGGCTTTGAGAATAAGAGCCCCTATTGAGAATAATTATATCCATGTTGCTTGGGTTCCGGGGCTAGCAGCCCTCCTCGTACAGCATGTTATTTATGTTTACGTTCATGCTATCATCTCAAAATATGCTTTAGGTTTCTTTCTTTGAAAGCATTTTTGTAAGTACAACTTTTCATATAAGGCGGACAGTAGCATATAAAGCCTTTTTCACGAGTAAGAGACATAATCTCCACACTTAACACGTGGCGTGGGTTGACGATCGCACAGAAGTTATCTATGTAGAAGATCTACACAGAAAGTCAAGAAAATATGTTATTTAAAAATAAGGAACTTCTCAAAAAAATATGATAGCATTTCATACAAGAATGTCAAGAAGAAAAGCTACCTTAATAACTGCAACTTTAAAGTAATTAAGTACTCGAAAGTTCTATGCATTTGCGTTTACCAGCACGATCTTACTTAATCTATGGATTTTTGGTTGGCCTTAGACTTTGGTTGATTAAGCTGTGGTCGATTTGTTCTATTTTCCATTAAGTAAAAATGATTTTGAATTTATAAATAAATGAAACAGGTTTTTCAGTTCATTTATAAGCCAAGTAAGTGACCCTAACTGAGTAAGTAAGTGAGGCTTAGAATATCAATACCGCCACTGGTTAAGAGTGTCGTAAATACCTTTCCAGGCTTCCGACCACCTTTCATATGAAATCTGCCGCCGAATATCACCACCGGCAGTGATGTTTTTACGTAATGTTTACGAAGAGCCAGTTGGTTCCATCAAGATCACACGATCTTCGTGTCCCATTTAAACCCATCTTCACTCACTCGACTTTACACATTGCATAAGAAATATTCATATAATACTTCAACTTTAACTTTCATCCCTATACAGGGTCCGCTTAATAGTCAATTATATTTCAATAGCAGATTAGGAATGATGAGTGGGTCTGAATTTCGAAAAAAAAAATATTATTTTTAAATATTTTTCATAAATTTATATTTCAAAATTCTTCTCTGTGAGTAAAATTTAAGATTAATCTACATTTTATGACTGCATACAATTAGATGGAAACGTTTTTATTACTTGCTGTGTAGTTATTAACTACAGATCAAACTTAAATTTTGATCACTTAGAAGAATTTTGAAATTTTAATACATGAAAAATAATTAAAAATAATATTTTTTTTTTCGTAATATGACCCACTCATCAGTTTTAACCTGCTATTAAAATATTATTGACTATTTTAAGGCGACTCTATATAGTGGATTTACCAAGAAGTCGACCAAAACGCTTCGATAGTTTCTTTTCGGTACGGATTGCCAAGCTGTGGAACGATCTGCCTGAGTCTGTTTTCCCTGACCACTTTAGTCTTGGTACTTTTAAGTGTCGAGTGAATAGGTTTCTCGTGGATAGAAGGAAACGTCCTTATAATATAAAAAATCTTAATTATTTAAGTATCCAATTTAAAAAAGATAAGTTTCGATATAAATTGATTACACACCTTCACCTGAACAACCTTAAAGCCAGACAGCTAATCGAATAGTGAATCTCAAGTTTCGAACATCCAAGTTTGGCGATAATCATTTTTCAAAATGGTGAAAGTGCTGTAATACCAGCTCAGGACAATGGAGTCTCCTTTGCTAATTTTGTTCTGAAAAGTCATTCTGTTAATGACACCCCAAACTTTGGAGGTTTGTTTTTGTTGTTGGGAGCAAAAAGACAGGATGACAAAAAGTGTGATAAGTGCTTTTGTAACTTGTTATAAAAAAGGTTGTTTAATTTCATTAGTTTTATGAAATTGTTTTTGAAAACAGGGCTTCCCGCCCCGAGTAGAAAGATTTGAGTAGAAAGTCAAAATTATAGTACCTAACCTTATGTCTAATCTTTTTCTAGTTTTTCTTTATTTAGTTTTGTATTTCAATTTCATTTTTAAATATTACCAACTTTAATATTGTCCTAAGTTTTCACTCACGCTACCTTACACTCCACTCAAGATTACAACAAATCTGGTATTTGTTAAACACAATTTTTTTTATAAAAATAAATTTGAAATTAATCCGTTTCCGCTATCCTTCTAAACTGACCATTTGTGGCTAAAATATACTCTTAATATCCTCACGTATTCGTGTGACTTTATTGGTTACAGAGAAAACTCAAAAAATTTTCTGATACATGGAGACAGTAAAAACTACTAAAAGTCAAGTTCTTAATTACGTTAACCTTATTTCTATTAAGAGTGCTTGAAAGAAGTATAATCGATGAAGCCTGTCTAGAACTTTCAGACTTTACTAGCCTGCTTTATTGATCTGAAAAAACTGATAATAATGCAAAAAAATATTAAAAGTCACACTTAAGAATTAAAAGTATTTAGGACAATCCTATCAAAGAATTTTTGAATTTCCCATATCATTCACGGTCCCCCAAATGTTCCACTCAGAACAATAAGTATGCGTACGATGCGTATATTTAAGATTTCACTAAGCAGGTTTTATTAAACCTTTAAAAGACCCTTAAACGTCATCATAGAAAACACCTTACTTTTAGGAAAATTCGATTTCGGAACATAAAACAAATATTGTTTTATGATGAAGGCAAAACTCTATTGAATTAGACAATTTGGAAGTTGACAAAAAGATAAAAATAAAAAGACAGTGTAAATAAAAGAAAGAGGTACTTCAAAATTGATAAAAAAAAATAATTTAAACTTGATAAAAAGTTAATATCAAGTATATCTGGTGCTCATTTATGGAATTTACGATAGTTAGTGATTGTGAAACAATAACTAAATCTACCTTACATTAAACTAAGGCTGATATAGGTAGCAGAATCAAATTATAATGGTTTAGAGAAGTACGTGTAAGTTTGTATAGACTTGCCGATAATAAGTAGATTAATTATTTCTGCAGATTGCTATGTATATATGTATTATAATATTTGAGAAGTTTTCATTTAAGAATTTTTTTTAAATAATTCTCTAACGTATACTTACGGTATTTTAAACTCTACACGTCTCCACATCGCACTTCTAATAAAAGCTATCACTAAACATCGTTCCTAAGTCGATAGTAATGATCATTAGCAACAGCCAGTACACCCCCAAGGTTCTTCACGTCGCTCAGTAATTATATTTCTAGCAAAATATTATGTAATGCCATATATTTCCTAAGTCCGCAAACATCATTTTGACGACCACTTTGGCGATGGGGTAAACCTATCTGCCTCAGACGCCAGTGGTTGCGGGTTCGATTCCCGTACGGAAAAAGAAAAAAAAAGTTCCGTGTCTGGGTGTTTATCTATTTATGTATTTATATTCTAGGTTCCCCCTAGTTCACTACATGGTATCCCATAACACAAGCTATGCTTACTTTGGGGCCATGTAGTTGGTGTGATTGTCTGGGGATTTTATTTATTATTATTATTTATCATAGATTTCATCAACGGTTGAGATTTTGTTAGATTGAAGTCCAGCCTAAATTTGTTAGGAAAATTTTTAAGAAATTAAACATTTTTACTTAGCTTATAAGACCAAGCGAGCAAGTTATTTGCTTTTAAGTAATTACCACCGCCCACGAACTCGATGTTTAGCTGAAATTGAATTTACTTTTCAGTACAGTAATAAATTAAGCTGCTTTTTTGAAATTTGTAACATAAAGAAGGTAATTCAAAGTCATCGATATCTTTATAAAAGGAAAGGTAAGAAGTTTAAGGACATAAAACGAATATCAAGTATCATTATTGTTGTATAAATAAACGTCATTTTCTATTTTAAAATACGATTTTAAAATGCAAATTTTATCTTTCTACGTTCACAAATTAAATTTTAAAATTTTAGTTGAAACATCTAAACTGAACTTGTTAAAGAGTATTCTAAAGGTACTATCGAACAAACTGAATCATGTCCCACAACAAGCTCATTTTGGCAAATCGTCTAAATGCTAGTAGGTCGAAATTCGCTTGAAGATAGGTTTCCTTGGTGACGAACTTGTTATCATTACATTCATCAGTGACATTTAATGAGTACAGAATTCATACAGTATTTAAAAAGTCATAAGTCGAAAGAATAAGAATAATTTATTTCTTTAAAGTGTTACACTTCATATTGTCGAAGTCACCTTTTAGGCAAATAATGCCTGTGCCAGGTGAGTTCGCTCTTCCAAGACAGTTCATGAATGTGTACAAAATAAAGTGATAACAAAGGTTTTTTTTTTCTATTTCATTACATTAAATATTATTTCTATTACTAAACAAATCATTTAATTTTAATTTAATTTCTATTTCTATTTAATATTTAACTTTTAATCATCAGTTATTTTAAGATTTTTTGTATATCTATATATATTACATTGGAAGGAATGGAACTTACAAGTTTGACAATTTCAAAAGAATTTTCAGCAAAATAGGTCATGATTAAGTTGGTTCGATGGTACCTAACCTTCAGTAGATCACTTGGTTTTATATTAATGTCTAAAGTTTTATCAGACCTGAATATCACTGTATCTTAAAAAGGTGAGGACATAGATTAAGCTTTTCATTTAACTTTACCGAAATACTTCGTCTCCTACAACACACTTATTTGACGTAAGACATGTTTTGCTGACCCTGTATTGACAAAATTTAATTTAGAATAAAATCTACTGCCAGCTATTATAGCTACGCTTCAATGAAGATAGTGGACCGGGATAGCTAAAGCGGCTGAGCTATTCTGAGCTACGATTAAAGAGGACTGTACCAAACTGACTTCTAACCTTCACTAGTAGGAAAAACACCCTAAGAAGAAGAAGGTTTATATATATATAATATATATATATATAAAAAACAGGCAGTATGTATATATATATATATTACATACTGCCTATTTATTAAATAACCTATATATAACTTCGGAAGTCCCACACACTGAATCTTTTATATTGAAGATAAACGTAGGTGAAAGTCAACACCCACATTTATCTTTTGAAAATAGAACTCAAAATATGAGGCAGTTGAACTTATAAAAAAAAATCAACATACATACAACCACACATAACGTCACGCCATAAGGGTAGGCAGAACACCAGAGGTTACAAGACCATCTGATGTCACGTTTGACAAATTTGGAGGTATTATAAAGATGGAAAGAGACTACTGTAGTGACAGGGGGTCAGCCTATCGCCCACAAAAAAACGCCTTTAAAACCTCTGTCCCTTAACTGACTTTTACAGTATGCCCGGGAAGAGAAGCAGCTGGCACATTCTACGGTTTTCTTTCGCTCCCAGTCCAGCATGGAAGCTAATAAAAAAATAAATTGTCTATAAATCCTACTAATATTATAAATGTGAAAGTTTGGATGTATGGATGTTTGTTCCTCAATCACGGCTGACTGACCCAACGGATTTGGATGAAATTTGGCATAGTGATAGCGTACGGTCTGGAATAGCACATAGGCTAATTTCTTTTCCGATATTTCTGTGGGATTCGAAATTGCACGAGTAAAACCGCGTGAAACAGCTACTAAACGTATAAAACTGCCTCGTGAAATAACTTTTGCCGGTCAAAATCAATTAATCATAGTTTTGCAAATCACACTCTACTTCATCATTAGTTTTACCAATAATGCTTTTTCCTTATACCGTTCACATAAAGAAAAACTATTAACAAGGTTGTATTTCTGAGTCAATAATGATTTTGGCTTTTCAACTGACTTCCAAAAAAGGAGGAGGTTCTCAATTCATCTGTATGTTTTTTTTTGTCTTTGTTACAAGATATTTCGGACAATTATGAATCGATTTTAAAAATTCTTCATATGATAGATGGTACTTCATAGTTGGTTCCATATAAATTTCATCGATATTCAGGTTGAATACTTCATTGAAAAGTTAAAATTTTTGAAAGAATATGTATGATTTCAGAAAATGTTTACGTTGATGACATTCTAACTCAGCCATAGTTTTGACGTGAAGTCGGTTTTTTAATGCTCTGCATTCGTTGATTATATTTGTTATAATTGTCTTGTGTTCAATTACAGTAGAGTTAGCAGTTTGGTTATGTTTCGTTTATTACCGTCCATTAATGATCGCGATAAAATATTATATCAAAGAAGACGTAAGTATTAGTTTCTTTATGTAACGCAAAATTAATTCTTATGTTATAAGTTCTTATGGGTGATTTATACTTAATAATTACTTTCGGATTATAGTAAGAAACAACATGTGTTCTTTATATGTATAGACGGCTTTCTTTATATAATTTACTTTCTATAAGTACCAGAAGTCGGGAATTGTATCTGTCCCCATCACTATATATATCATCACATCATCTAGGGCTTTTAGGCGTAACTGTAACATCCGGTTTAAACTTCGGGCAACAAATTGTGTCCATGGCTCAAGTAGCTTCGAAAAAGTTGGGAATCATCTCGAAGGTACGGCGGTACTTCGGCCCTGCACAGCTTCTTAACTTATACACAGCTCAAGTGCGATCATGCATGGAGTACTGCAGTCATCTTTGGGATGGTTCAGCCAAATATCAACTAGAAGCGCTGGACTCCGTTGACCCAAGAGCCCGTAAATTAATTAACGACGTCGACCTTACAACCAAAAAACTGCAGACCTTAGAGCATCGTCGTAAGGTTGCGTGTTTAACCGTGTACTACAGAATACATTTTGGTGAGTGCGCCAGTGCGCACTTTTTTCCCTGACCAGTATAGTCCTAGTACTTTTAAGTGTCGAGTGAATAGGTTTCTCGTGGATGGACGTGTAACACCTTAGTCTTCATGTTCACTTAACATCAGGTGGCATGGAAGACAAACGTCCCATCCATAATTTTTATTTTTATTTATTTGAGCAGTATTGAAAAAGTGCAAACACTAATATGCTCATAAAGGCCTCAGCAATAAATAGAAAGATTGAAAAATTATTTTGAGTTAATCAATATGATGTTCAAGTACTGAAGTTAGAAAGTTTTAGGCCTAACACAAATTTGAAAACTTAAGCCATTATGCCTTCAGCATCAAATCACCCTCGATGTATAAATATTGATTGGCTCTTAGCGACGTAATACGACAAGGGAAATCAATTAATCATTTTCTTGTGCGTCTTATAAAATTTAATAATCAGTATAACGAGCATTTAAGTCATGTTAAGGGTGATGTTTGTACTTAACTGAACGGAATTTGTTTGAATAAGTTTGTTGCCTGAGAATTATAAAATTAGTTTTTATTTTTATTGATATAATTTTTAAGCAGATATGTATGTAGCTATGGCAGAGCGGTCGCTCTAGGTAAAAGCTTTCTTAAGCTTAATCATTCTTTCAGGAAATAAATAGTTTTTAAAAAATAACACTGAATATACCATATAACGAATACAAAACATCTTAAAAAACAACTTAATTCTCCTATAGGTACAGGGTTGTTTTTTAGTCACCAGCAAAATTTGAATGTTATTTTCTTTGATCCGATATAACCGTACCAGAATATTTATTCCAGTATCGCTCAGTACAAAAAAAAAATTAGATATGTCACCACAACTTTTTTTACAAATAGTCGCTGTTGATAAACGTAGTAGGTACTACGACGACGCGGCTTTTCATTGATAATACTAAGACGTAGTACTACAAGATGTTTTGTAGTAGCGCGTAGTCGTCGTTATTTTTAAAGCATTTCATTCATAATTTAGAGTGACCACGCTTTGCTAAGTATGTTAAGGAATATATTAACTTCCTTGTTTAAAAAATATGTACATTTTTTTGCAAAATTCATTTTATATATGATACTTATTTTGTTAAAAAAATATCGGTGACTTGAAAACAGCTTCACTTGAATCACAATTATTTAACTAGCAAGTGGGCAGTAAGTCAAAGCTTTTATTTAATATAATTTTCTGCGAAAGTTACTGTTCCATAAAAAAAGCTTTTATTAAAATGGTTTATAAATTACTGAGTTCTGAAGTATAGAATCTATAGAAGAACCAATCTTCTTTAATCAGTTTTAGTCGGGTGAAAATTCTGCAAAAAGCTGATCGAATTTACTTGACCCATTGTTAAAATATATTCATGCTCGATTATTAGCCGATAGCTTGTTATAAAAAGATTGTAAAATAAGAACTTGTATAAACCGAACAAAAAATACACAAAAACATAGTCCATTGAAACTGTAATTTTAATACAACTTAATTTGATACAGTTATTGATATTTGATTATCAAAACGCAATAATTATGTAATTGCAAATTATGTGCTGTAATTTTTTACCATCATTAAAAACCTATGTATTTTACCTATTAAACAATTAGTTACTTAATAATAAGTAAGCAGGCCAATAAATTTATGGTCTTGTAACGCCACGACAATTGTCTCATTCCTTGATACTTACCAAAAATTGTTCATGACAAAATTGTCATCTGGCATTACCTTGTAGACACTGACATATAACAAAATGTAAATATTTATGTCTACTTATAATGTCTTTTTTTTCTTTTATTAAACAGCTATTCATCTAGTTTACATTTAGGTTCTACACAAAACGATAATTACTAGAAAATCAATGTCCCAAATAGATCTATTTTTCCCGTGTAATCGTTCCAATTTCATATAAACACAGTTGAAGTAAAACCCTAATATCATTTACAGTAAGTTAAGTTATCATCAGGAAACTTCCCCCAAGGTTTTTTATATGGCTCTGTCCCGTACCGCCGTTGTTCAGAGTTTACCAGCAACATGTTAAGTAATCCTTCGAAACCTGCTTTAAAATAACGTCAATTTTGGTTGATAAGCACAGTAATCCTTCTAAATTCCTCTGTTTAAATAACATCAATTAGGGATAACATTTGCACATGTGGGTATTAAATTAGTACTGAAATGTAGAACGACGCAACCTGGGAAATGATCCAGATGACGTGCCTGGGTGGAATTATAATTCACTTTGTTTATAGGTCAATACTGTTTGTGTTAACCAAACAGGTTAATTTCACTAATGCAATTCACTTGGATATGCAAATTGAGGTTTTGAATTGGGGATTTAAAAGCGCTTTGCGATACGGTGTATGGCATGAGTGTTTATTTATTTTACCTTTTCCTGAAAAAATAGCTGTCAGTCTGAAAGGCATTTGAATGAAAACTATTAGATTAGACCTGCCATCTTTGTTTCGACATCTCACGAACAAGCTTCAACATTTCATAATAAACTTTAATCATGCTCACCATACCATTTTTAAAAGTAAACTGAAAAAAAGGTTTTACTGAAAATATGTTTGATTTAATGGTGTGCATTGACTTGACACTCACCTACAGAACAGCTAAAGTAAGCTTGCTTACAAATGGGTTACAGAGCAGCAAACAGTAACTTCTTGGAACTGCAAAGGTCATATTTTTTTTGGTTTGGCTAAGTAAAGACATCGTAGTATCGTGAACAAATATTTACTATAGTTCGGCCGTTCAGAGAATGCGTTCCTGACACCTATCAGTTAGTCACGACTAGTGATGGGCACAACATAACACTGAGTTCGTGACTGTTCCTCCAAAATGAAACGCCGCGTATTTTTTTAAGATTATTTTCGTTTTAAATTGGCGGAATCATTTAAAATTTATATTTTAGTAATTTAAGTAGAAAAAAATATAATAAAATTGTTTTATTTATTTTTTGTTACAAAGTTACAATCTGTATTTCTATGCAATAAAGTACATTGAATTGAATGTGCGTACAGAATGTTAATCAGACTCCGATTCGCTTGAGGAGGTAGTGTCTTCATCATCATCTTCGCCTACATGTATAACTATTTTATTATCAATAACAGAATCAATCCTGATATCTCGGTCAAAATGTTCCATAATCAGGTTTTTAGTCTTTCAACAACCTTTGCCCAGTCATCTCTAGTGACTTCCCCGCAGGCTTCTTTTAATAGGGTCTTCATCTTTTTCGTGCTGAAGCCCAGATTAGCTCAATCGCGTTATATTGGCAATGATACGATGGAATTCTTAGAACGCGATGACCGTACTCCAGAGCCAGTTCATCGATTTCGTATCGCACATTTGCCACTTTATTTTCTATAACTAATTTAATTAGCTCTGCTTTTAGCATCTGCATATTTGCGTCAATGCCTTTTGCTTGTAACCAACTTTTTTTCGCGCATTCGGTTTGGTCATAGTTTTATTTTTTTATTTAATAAAAGTTATCTTATAGTCCATTATTTTCAAATTCTTAAAAAGAAAAACAAAACGTATTATTTCATAAAGTATACCTGTTTAAGAACAGATTACGATACTGTTATTGTTAGCACAGCACTACAAATATAAAGCTTTGACATAACCTTGTAATAGCGCGGTATAGATTATGAAAAATATTGTTTACCAAGTTATTTGACACTCAGTTTGGCACATAATTATAAAATTCATTGATTATTACTATAATATAGTTGTTTTAATGCTCATCAATTGTTAAAACGGTAAACAACCAGCAAAAATATTTTTTATCGTAACTGCAACGCCATTACAAAGTTACGTCGTCAGTTCAATCGCGATGTGTCAGGAACGCATTCTCTGAACGGCCGAACTATAATTTTTTAAAATGGACACAACGAGTGGTAGGTGACTGTTACATCTTTGGTTGTGTTTACCAGTATAGTCCTAGTATTTTTAAGCGTCGAGTGAATAGGTTTCTCGTGGATGGACGTGTACCACCTTAGTCTTCATGTTCACTTAACATCAGGTGTCATGGAAAACAAACGTCCCATCCATATTTTATAAAAAAAAAAAAAAGAATAAGTTACAAGGAATTTATAATTGCAAGTGAATATCTACTTTCACGTTTTACAGCTTGTGATAGGCCAATTTGATGTCCTCAAATTTGTCGATGTTGACAACATTACTTGGTAACACTGAATGATTAAAATCACATATTATTTTGAGGTGATTCATAAATTGTTTTTTACTTTTTTCACCATCCATATCTTTTTACAATCTTTGACTTGTGACTAAAATTGAAAATTGATGAAAAATTTATTTCAGCCCAAATATTTTCAGTGAAGTATTTACGTTTTGATCATGAAATAAAATATATTTTCGGAAATTTCATACGTACTACTTTCCTTAATTGGTTTTTCAATATTCAGATGATCACATACTAAGGGCTATATACAAATATATGAAGCCTATTCAAATAAGTTACTCGTATGTTAAATCAATTTGTATCATACTGAAACCATCGTGCCCTGATGGACCAATCTTCATAATAAGTAATATTTGCGCTCATAAAATTTATTGATATTCGGCAATTTATATATAAATAAAATAAAAAAGATTTTAGCGAATTTTTGACCAATTTAAATAATTTTCAACTCAGATCTTGTAAAGTTTAAATTTCCTAGAGACTAGAGAGTTAAGGTTCATCTAAGCTAACCCTTTTCTACGAGGGTCAATAAGTCCGTGACTTTTGGAATAAAACACAGATTTTTTGATAAATAAATCATTTTAGTTTTCAACTAGCCTTGCCTTGCCTTCCCTTGAGACTAACACTTTGTCCAACGCTTCTCCAATTTTTTTTATCCCTTCCAAAAAATATGATTTGTCGAGGTCCTCAAAATAGGCCTTTGTTTGCGAGATGACTTCATCATTGGAGTCAAATCTTTTTTTTGGGAACAAGAAGTAGTCACTCGGAACCAAATCTGGAGAATAGGGCGAATGAGGGAGCAATTCATAGCCTAATTCATGGATTTTTGCCATGGCAATTGCACATGTGTGCACCTTTGCATTGTCTTGGTGGAAAAGAACATTTTTCTTGGCCAAATGAGGTCGGTATTTTTTTCAAATCCTCATTGAATTGGTCCAATAAGTTGGCATAATATTCCCCATTGATTGTTCTTCCCTTTTGAAGATAGTCAATGTGGATTATCCCGCGTGCATCCCAAAAAACAGTCGCCATAACTTTATTGGCTGACAAACCCACCTTGGCCTTCTTTGGCGCCGATTCACCCTTAGAAACCCACTGGTTTGACTGTTATTTGGTCTCCGGTGTGTTGTAATGGATCCATGTTTCGTCCACGGTTACAAAACGGCGCAAAAATTTAGTATGTTATACAGGGTGACTGGTGACAAATTTTAGATGCTTAAGGAGAGCACTCTGTACCCGATTCTGATCATAATTATGTAATAAATGTAGGTGCTAAATTTTTCACTAGAATTCCCTATACATAAATACTATTATGTTACTATGTACTTTACTTAGGCCTGAGTCAATCGCATTGAATTACGCAACGCATGACTATGCATTGCGTAATCAATTCTTTAACTTTCGATTAAGTTTACTCAGTAAATATATATTTTTTTAATTTATTATATTTTTTCTCTTCATGTATGATCTCAAACTATCACGTCCTTGAATTTCAAAAGTGACCCACTAGTCACCCTGTATATTTCGTCAAGCTATTCATAAAATTACGACCTTTAATATCCATTTAGATCTATATCACCTTAGAATATTATTCACTGAAAATAATTCAGCTAACAAAATAAAAAAAAATGAAACTAACAAAAATCTATTAAAAGCGTGTTATTTTTAGAAATACAAGATTTGATTCAACGTGAAGGTTCCTGAATTCCGAAATTGATTGAACCATTACAGAAGTTCTAAGGAATACGGAGAATTATTTTCCGTGTATTAAGATTACTTTTCAGAAATGGTGCCATTTACATCCATGTAATTAAAGAGCTTTTAAGATCGTCAACCCTTTACATTATACAGGGTTAATTTTAATTAGCTCATCACCTCTTGCAGGCGGCCTCTCCACAGCAATTTCAACACATTTTTTTCTACGATTGTTTACAAATCTTGATAAATAGCACAAAAAATTCCCCTCTAACCCTCCATTTTGTAAGAAGTGCCTACTATTATTTTAAAGCGCTATTTTACTACATCCATGAATAAAGAGAGTTGTTTTCTAGTCACTCGCCAATTTTTTTTACATAATAATTATCATGTATGGAAACGATTTTTGCAACAAAAAACTATTATATTTTTTTGCAAAGAAATTAATATATCTACTAACAAAGGCATCAAGCAAAACATGGTTTACTCTAAATTATGAATGAATGCTTTGAAAATAAAGACCACTACGTGCGACTACAATACATTTTGTAGTACTACATCGTAGTATTTTCAATAAAATGCCGCTTCGTAGTAGCTATGTTCATCGACAGCACTATTTAAATATAAGTTTCTGGTGCCATATCTTTACTTTTTTGTAGGTACTGAACGGTACTAAAATAAAGTTGTAGGTTCGTTTATATCATATCAAAGAAAATAACATTTAAATTTGGCTGGTGACTATAAAACAACGCTGTATAATATGCAGGTTGTTTAAATATTATTACTTTTTATAAAACATTTAAATTATAAATTCAAAAAAAAATTCAAATGCTATACCGAGGCTTGTAAAAGTTATGAACTCGTTAAATTGGAAGATAGAAGAAATTTATTAGACGTACTATTCCTACACGATATAGTTAATTCAAGGTTAGACTGTCCAAACTTGATCTCCTTGTTAAACATAAATGTACCACGACATCCCCGTCCTTCAAAAAATAAACTATTCTATATTCCAGCAAGTAAATCTAATTACAGTCAAAACGAATATTTCTCTAGAGCCCAAAAAAGTTATAACACTTCATTTAAAGATACAGATATATTACTCCTAAGTAAAAACACATTCAAACTAAAGATAGTACAATACATTCTGAACACATACTAAAGCTATATTGGTGATGGGTACAATAGAATCGAACTAAAAGTTATTTTATTTAACTCTATTATTATTACATTACTAATCATAATTTACGTAAAGTATTTAAAATTATCCTAACACTCTAAATCAATTAATAACACTTTTGTTTTATTTAAAATATCTTAGCTTAAATAAATATGTACGTATATACAGACTTTTATACATGATGCTACTATAAAGATATAGTCCAGCAATTCAACTCTAAGTACTTACTTAATTCGAAGAATTTGTTTGTATATAATTTAACCATGATGTGATATCCTGTTATTAGCTTCTATAAGTTACTCATGTTTTGTTAACGTATTTCTTTAATTGTACTGCTGTTGGATATCCTAATAAAGAAAATAAAATAAAAATTATAATATTTTTAATATCAACTCGTTATAGTGGATCGAATCAGGTAATCGGATTACGGCAAACTATACCTTTAATATTAGGTAAAACCAATATCATGATTACAGTACTCTATGCGAAGTGATCCATTTCAATTCGCAATGGACCCCGTTATCTCAGTTTACAGACCGGTGTGTTCTTTGTTCATGTCATTACGACTATATTTGAACAAGTTAAAGTTTAAATGTTCTTAATTTTATTTGCTCTAGAAATAATATTAGTAAACTCTTGAAATAGTTAACAAGCAATATTATCTTAAGTTTTCGCGATTCATACTATTAAATAAACCGGATTCATAGCGTTTACTTTTTCCATTCTCCAATAACTTTTTCCACTGTCAAGACGCCTGACCTCAGTCGCTCGTGACCACGGGGTCTGCAAAGACACCGAAACGTCGAGTTAAAATGTAAAATATAAGTTAAACCCGATAAACTCGGTTAAAACGTGTTTTATTTAATTTTTAACAAGCATTAAAAAAAGTTTTATTTAATGTTTTCATTGCCTTCAATTTTATCATAGGCTTATAGTTTTCTTCAGCTTCGAACATTTAAATTTTATGGAAATACAGCGATAAAAACCATTAAATTAAATTGTTTTTCTACGGAATTAATTATCTTATTCATCAATACAATAATCAACGAATGCAGAGCATTAAAAAACCGACTTCACGTCAAAACTTTGTCTGAAGTATAAGGTCATCAAGGTAAACGATCTCCGAAATAAAACATATTAAAAAAAAATTCAAGAAGTACTCAATCGGTTTCGGTGAAATATGATACCAAGAAAATATAAAATATGAAAGTATCTTCTATCATATGAAACAAGAATCATCAAATTGGTTCGTCCAGTCAAAAGTTATGAGGTAACAAACATTAAAAAAAACATACAGACGAATTGAGAAACTCCTCCTTTTTTGAAGTCGGTTGAAAAATATTGCAACGACTTTGTTTTGGTTTTAATTTTGTCTCACCTTTGAGTTTTAAATTAAATGTATAATTTGATTTAAAAATGAAACGATTCATGATTGTGCCGTTTGTTCTTCGTGGCAAAATAAAACAAAAACTAGTTAACTCAAGATATTGTATATACTGTTTCAGTGAAATAACAGGTATATTTGTAGGCAATATATCGCTTTTTAACAAAAGAAACGCCATAAATGTCCGAAATATTTGGCTGACAAAAATACCAAACGATCACGTATGCGTGCACATATTTCCGTTTCGATATTTGAAACTATATTTTGCTCGGATTAGATGCATTCGTTCGAAAAAGCGGGTTTTGCGGTTGAATAAACAGTTTTATTTAGATATTTTAAATCTGTAAAACTAATGCTTTTTATTCCAATAATATATCTTTAGTCTTAACTTTGCTCAAAAGTTCAGACAAATCTGACCAAAAAGGGTTTATGTTACTTTAATTCAGGTATCTGACTGGTTTTATGGTAATATTTCGAAGTTTTTGCATTTTAAATTTAATACAAATAAACGAAAAATACAAAATTAATTCGGCCCGACCGGGATTCGTACCACTTTCCTTTTCTTAGTTTTAATGATTTTTTCACTTATAGAAAGCTTGTTATTTCTGCCTCTTCATAAAAAAAACACTGTCATAAAACTTAGTTACTGTTAGCTTTGCGCTCAACAAAGTGTTGTACAAATATATATGAACGCAATCTCTTCGTTCGAACCGACATACTCGAAGCTGTCTATAAATATTCCCAATTTTCTCAGCCTAGACAGTTTTATTGAATTTTTATAAAGAAAATATTACCGTCTGGATCTTTTCTAACTTTTCAATAGCGCATTTATGTTTAATGATTTAAGAAAACCATTCTTATAAGGGCACAAAATAATTCTCTTGTTCATCAGACTGTAATAATTATTCAGAATTAATTTTAAATATGCTATTATGACTGCAGTAGTTGACTAGTTTCAAGCATCATTGCATTCAATATTTTTAAAAAAGGAACTGAAAATTTTGCAAAGTAACTAAAGAGCTAAGTTCAAGAGTTATATATGAAAAGATAAAGGGACATAATATACATAAGCTGGAATAAAACCTCCTTAGTTGGACCTCCTCAGTCAGTATAATACATGAACTTAGATAAAGCTATATTTATTAAGAAAAACCTAAAATCTAGGACTTCTAATAATGTTTTTAAGTTTTTTTTGCATTTAAAATGCTCAATTATTCTTAAGTAAATTTATTTATCACATTTTTCATTTATCTAGAGCTTCTATTTAATTAATCCAGCACTAAAACGACATAACCAACAAAATCGGAAATAATCTTAGTACTTAGGTAATAAAAGAACTTAATTTAAACTAAAAGGGCCAAAGAAATAGAAATACGCTCCAACAGTTTTATTATTCACAGTTTTTTCGTTAAAATCATTAAAAAGCGTCCTCCCTCCATAGATTTCTTTAGTATGTGTCTGTAAACTTGCTCCAGGCTCATTATGGAGCTATGAATAATTCATGGCAAGGCAGAGCCCATCCCCTTTTGCCTTCTTTACGTCTCATCTATTCTCGCTCAAACCTACTGACCCAAAGGCTTTATAGAGTCGTTGAGATTGGAAAAATTATATCCTGGGTACATTTGATACAAAAATCTTGGCTGTTTTTTGTGTCGGTGAGTTGATGATCAAAGGGGTTTTTAGGAATTTCCTTTTTGTGGTTTAACCTTAGATTAACCTATATTGAAATAATTTTGAGTAGCATATTTAATTGTCTTAGCGTTATTATAGTTGAATTCTTTTCAAGTGGTTTTTGAGACAGTTCAAAATTGACAATCTTTGTGACGTTGCCGCAATGAAATTGTTCGATCTTCCATTCGATGGCTTTGGCGTATCGAATCAGTTGGTAAAAAAATGTATACAAACTTCCGATTATAAGATGGCCGCTCATATTCATCGATTCAATGTCGATTCAGTAGTGTCAATCATTATCAACTGAACGTTCCGTTTCTTTGAATCTGTCTATTTAAGATGAATATTTTTATGACATTCACATAATTTATTTAGGGTTAATAATAACAATTAAGTACACTTTATTAATAGTTCAATTAATAATTTTAAAATGAACAATTTTATTGACATAGTTTTTATTTTCTTAACGCACCAATTTATATTTTATTAGTTGTAAATAGTTTGCGCGTAATGGAAAATGAGAACTGTCACGAAAGGCATTCGAAAACATTTCAACTATAGTAAACCTGGTTTCGATTTGTTTTTATGATTTGCATATATTTGGTTATTTTCAAGAATAACTAAGCCTTTTTATCTATCTGCAGTCAAATGATCATTTACAAATGACATTTATCATATCAAGGAAAATAAAGATGATCTTTACGAATAAAATGTATCTCGGATGTAGGTCGCAATTTCCCCGAAACTGCAGGTATCCATGGTGATTTATTAACCTACAAACTATCACATCATAAAAAAGGTACTTCTACTGCTATAATATTGAAGTAAGAGGGATGATTAATTAATAATTACACAGTCGTATACGTATATTTAATTTAGTACCATTCATTTATTTTTCTGTTCTCAAATCATAAATTAGATGGCTATATTAGATATATATTGGCTTGACTCACGTGAAGTGTTTATAAAAAAACATACAAAATAAATTAATTAAAAATCAATACACAGAACAACCTGAGTTTAAGATTTAATTAATGTTGATTAAATATTATGAATTTTCAAAAATAATTTATTTTAAATAAAAAGTGGTTAAGGAACCCAGTATTTTGTATTATTGTACATATTTCAATTCAATTCATTTTATTTGCGTACAAATGTTAAATTAAAAGTCAAAGTCACTTGCGTTTTAAGACATGTAATCTGTGAAAGAAGGCGTACGAGCTTTTACAAGAATGTTACGTCATTTTAAAACCAGCCCGACTAGGAAAGGTTTGTTTCACGTTACAAAAGTTTTTAATGTAACATCATTATTTTCAACTTACGGTATTAAATAACTATCTTTAACTCGTAATCTATACTTATTACAACTTATTTTTCAACCGTAAAGTAGCCTTTTTTGCCTCAAATATTATTTTTTATTTTATGATCCGATAATTCAATAAACTGACATATTTTAGTGAATAATAAAACTATAGTGAATAATAAAACAGTGCTATTCTTCAGTGTGTACATGCCTTGTGACTCGCCGGACAACTTAATAGAATTCGTAAATTGTATGAGTGAAATTAATGCCATAATAGAGAGCAGCTATGTAAGTAATGTTTTTATATTGGGAGATTTTAATGCTCATCCTGGCGAATTGTTTTTTAAAGAAATGGCTTGTTTTTGTAGTGAACAAACATGGCAGATAGCTGATTGTGACTTTTTAAAAATAAATAGCAATACATTTACCTATATAAGTGATATGAATGGATCGCGTCGCTGGCTCGATCATTGCATTGTAACTAAAGCATCTAGCAAGTCTATTGTAAATGTTCGTGTAGTTTATGACGTTTTTTGGTCTGATCATTTTCCGCTTGAGGTATTATTAGACATGGGAAAGTTAAATTATATAGTTACAAAACAATGTTTTAAAACCGATAAAGTTGTGTGGGGCGAAAGACAAGCGAGTCAAACTAGTCTATACACAAAGCTTTGTAATGAAAAATTAAAGTGTATAGATTTTCCTGTGGAGTTCAGGTCTTGCGCAAATCACTTTTGTTCTATTGAGGAGCACAAAGTTATAATAGATAAAATGTATGATAACATTGTAAATATATTGAGAGAGGCAGCAATAGCGACGTATCAGGGGAAAAAAAATAGAAAACATATTATTATAGGGTGGAATAAATATATTAAACCACTTCATGGTGACGCTAGGCTTTGTTTTCAGTTATGGGTATTATATGGAAAACCAAAAAATGGATATTACTATGAAAATATGATGCGAAGTAAAAGACAATTTAAATCAAAATTAAAATGGTGCCAAGATAACGCGAAAAATATTAAAATGGAGATTTTAGCGGCTAGCCATAAAAATAAAGATTTTTCAAAATTTTGGAAAAATACAAATAATCTGAATTCAAGGCCCGGCGTCCCTGGGAATGTGGACGGAGAAAGTGACGCGAGACAGATCGCAAATATTTTCCAAGACCATTTTAAAGTCATTTCCTCTCATTCGTCAAAGTCACAGGGTTTCCATGCTCGTATCGCGGATGGGGATGAGACCACGTGCTTCACGGCTAAGCAGGTAAGAGAAATAATTAAAAACATGACGCGAGGTAAATCTCCTGGCCATGACAGTATCAGTATCGAACACCTGCAATATGCAGGCGTGCACCTGCCACGTGTTCTTGCCTTGTTCTTTACTTTTTGTGTGGGGCACTCATATTTACCTTCTGATTTTATGAGAACGATTGTCGTACCAGTACTGAAAAATAAGACTGCTGACTCATCAGATAAGAAAAATTACAGACCTATATCACTTGCTACAACTATAGCGAAGGTGATGGACGGTCTGCTTGAGAGGGAGTTGCAGGATTCGCTCAATCTGCATGATGCACAATTTGGCTTTAGGTCGGATCTTTCCACAGAAAGCGCTGTACTGTGTCTTAAGCACACCGTCCATTACTATACTAAGCGTAAAACACCTGTCTTAGGCTGTTTCCTGGATTTATCCAGTGCTTTCGATCTGGTAAAATATGAAATACTCTGGAGGAAGCTGGCTACTGAAACGAACTTTTCCAGTGACTTAATAGGCCTTTTTCAGTATTGGTACGGTAATCAAAAGAACCAGGTTAGGTGGACTGGAGAACTTTCCGATGTATATGGCTTGGAGTGCGGAGTAAGGCAGGGTGGCCTGTCTTCTCCCGCACTTTTTAACCTTTATATAAATGGTCTGATTGGTGAGCTCAGCAATAGTGGTGTTGGCTGCTCAATAGATGGCACTCCTTACAACAACATCAGCTATGCTGACGACATGGTGCTGCTGAGTCCATCTGTCAGTGGCCTCAGAAAGCTGGTGGGTATTTGTGTAGATTACATGGACGCCCATGGCCTCAGGTACAATGTAAAGAAGAGTGAGATTTTGGTTTTTAACTCAAAAAAAATACAATATAACTTTCCCTCTATAAGTCTTTATGGCGTACCCTTAAAAAGAGTCACAAGTTTCAAGTACCTGGGGCACTGGGTTACAGACAACCTGTCTGATGACGTGGACATTGAGAGGGAGCGTAGGTCGCTAGCTGTAAGAGCTAATATGATCGCCCGTAGATTTGCAGTGTGTAATGTTGCAGTAAAACAAACACTCTTTAGATCATATTGTCAATCCTTTTACACCTGCAGTCTATGGGTCGACTATACACAGAAAACGCTTAAAGCTCTACGCGTTCAGTATAACAACGGTTTCAGGATGCTGATGGGGCTCTCTCGATGCTGCAGTGCTTCGGGTATGTTTGGTACAGCTCGCATTGACAGCTTTGAAACGATCATGCGCAAACGGGTGGCATCGGCATGGCGCCGCATTCGGGAGAGCTCCAACAGCCTCCTGGCAGGGATAGGTAGTCGCTATTGTTGCCCTATCTTAAAGCATTGGAACCAAACCCATGTTGGCTTAAGACCTGCCATAGTAAATGTAAAATAGAATACTAAATAAAATAGACACTGAAAATTTTGAATTTATAATTGTTATTTTTAACTTATTTTTAATTTAATATTTCCAATTACTTAAATAAAATTTAATACCTAAGATTATTTTGTTGTGATTTTGTTTGTAATAATAATTGAATTAGTTTATTACAATTAGTTTCTAATTGTAATTTAATCTCATTGTGAATTTTCTATTTTTTGTTTTAATATAATTTGTATTTAATTTAATAATATTTCTGATAACTAAATCTACTAACCCTAGTTTGTAAGCCAATTTCTATGTTACTAACCAAATCTATGGAATTTTATTCTGAAATAAATGACTATTATTATTATTATTATTATTATTTTGATATAATGTATGAAAGCATTCCAAAACTACTTCTCACCTTTTCCCATCTATCCTAAACTTGTAATTAAAACTATCAAATTCAAAAAACGAACATATTCATAGAATCAGCTGTGTTTAACAAAGACCACTTCAATACCTTTTGTGAAATGCTTCATTCATCGGATCTTTATTTCGGAATCCGAAATTCCGCATGTTTCTGTAGGCGAACGGGCGTGCAAATCACAAAATCCACAACGTTTCGTTCGACATGCATCCGAATACGTGAAATGAGAACAAAGCCTTCCATAATGGAGCTGAAACCTATTGGTCTGGGCAGTAAGATGTAAAATACTGGAAGTGAGACTGTGAATTTGGATGTTCTCAGTAAATGCCTTAGTTTAGAGTATAGAGTTAAAATTTTAATGAAATACTTGAAATAAAGTAGGTGAAATAAAAAATATACGCCAATGAAGCCCTATTTGTTTATACGCTACGTGACAGTATTTCATATTAAATGTAGATATAAGATAATTGTCAGGGGTGAGTGAGACAAAAAATGAATTTACGCATTGATCCTACGCTGTCATATTTTATTACTAGCTGTGACCCGCGACTTCGTCCGCGTGGATACCGTTTATTAGAGTTGGATAAATACTATTATTATATCCTCCTTGAAGTTAAAACTTACCTTATTCTAAATTTCGTCAAAATCGACTCAGTAGTTTAGCTGTGAAAGCGTTACTGATAGATAAACAGACAGAATTACTTCAAAAACTGTTACAACAAAGCAGTGATCCGCAGTTTAACCTAGGTTTTGTGAAAAAGTATATGTAGGTAGGTATATTACAAAGATGATGCCCGCGACTTCGTCTGTATTGAATTAGTATTTCGAGTAGGTTATTTTCTTCTCCAAGGTCCTAACTATCTTTAATAACAAAAATAAAAATGAAGAATCTTCGCCCATATAATATGTATAACTCTTAACCACAAACATAGGTAGGTAACTATCTATTAGATACATTACAAAGGCATATAGCGTTATAAACAAATCGGGTAGGTACCAAAGTGCTTTAAATTTTAATATTGTCTTAAGTTTTCGCGATAACTATAATGTATGACTATTAAATAAAACACTTTTTAACCGATTTTATCGCGTATATTTACATTTTAAATTTTAACAGTCGCTCGTGACCACGGGGTCTGCAAAGACACCGAAACGTCGAGTTAAAATGTAAAATATAAATTATACGCCATTAATCCGGTTAAAAAGTGTTTATTTAATGCCTTCAATTTTACTTAATTCATGCAATATCTTCATTAATTATACTTAGCTTATTGTAATTCTAGGTAAAGCTAAGTAGTTTTTGCGTGAAAGAATAGCAAAAATCCATCCATCCAGCCATTATCAGTGTACATACAACACTACCTATAGTTATGTATGGCTGCTTTTCACTGCCAAACGGCTAAGCCAATATTAATGTAATTTGGTATAGTAGTTAACATATACTTTACTTTAAATTCCGAAGAAATCTACGGTTTCTGACTTCCAAGAGGCGGAAGCGATCATGAAATAAACAAAACCTTGATTTCCATTTTATCTCTGTATGTACAGAAGGCAGTACATCAAGAGTTACAAATCTGTCAAAAATTTTTACTTGAATTTAAACTCTATGCCCTCGATATTAAGTTAAAATTGGTTGGGGAAATTTGACAGGTAATGTAACGCTTGTTCCTTCTGTACCTACCTATATTAAATCGCGCAAAAGCTTGCGCTCGCCTCCCGCCTTTTTATACCCTACCGCCGCGAGCCGCGTCGTCGAGCGCGGCAACCGTTATGCAAAAATAATCCCTATATCATTCAGTATTCACGCGCGATGGGTTATTAGCGTATTTCATGTATAAGTTTGGTGTTTCTATACCGATTTCTATGATTCTTTTTTTATTGAATAGGTAATAATGTTAATTTTTTTTATTAGGGATGAGTGAGAGTATTATAAACGTAAGAGTAAACAAATATAATCAGAAAGCTCCGAACTGCTAAGCTATCGGGATTTACACTTGTTATTGTGAGTAAACCATAAAATAAAGACATAATTTACTGTAGTGGGATATTTTTTATATAATTTTATGAAGAATATTTCTGTCATACATGATTTCTATGTAGCTTTAACCATTAAGGCTGCACACGCGACGGAAGCTTAAAAAATGCAGTAACTTCTCCCGTTTTTCCAACATTTCCCTTCACTGCTCTGCTCTTATTAATTGTAGCGTGATAATAAGTATACTATAACCTGCCCAGGAGTATGAAGAATGATTATACCAAGTTTCGTTAAAATCCGTCGAGTAGTTTTTGTTTCTATAAGGAACATACAGACAGACAGACAGACAAAAATTTTACTGATTGCATTTTTGTCATCAGTATCGATCACTAATCACCCCCTGATAGTTATTTTGAAAAAATATTTCATGTACAGAATTGACCTCTCTACAGATTTATTATAAGTATAGAAGATATAGATTTGAAGCAAAAAAAAAAAGTTCAAAAACTAAAATCCCACTACTCAAAATCTAATATATAAAATTCTCGTGTCACAGTTTTCGTTGCCATACTCCTCCGAAACGGCTTGACCGATTTTGATGAAATTTTTTGTGCTTATCCGGTATCTATGAGAATCGGCCAACATCTATTTTTTTTTCTTTTTTTTATTTATATGGCAAAACAACGTTTGCCGGGTCAGCTAATAAGCTATAAAAAGTAGGAAACAAGTAATAGTCTCCGCTGAAATATTTGTGTATTACGACATATTGATAGACAAATGTTGAAAGGGTAGCCGTGATCGTATGCCATTTTGATTTTATTTTATTATTAAAATGAATCTGTTTTGCTATTAATGGTGGTATACGACCACGGCATATCCTTTAAACATATCTCTATCAATATGACGTAATACATAAATATTTCAGCGTAGACTATTACTTGTTTTCTACTTTTTAGAGCGTGTTTTGAGTACTCGGGTTTTATTTTTTGAATTGATCTTTTTTCACCCGTTTTGGAGTAATAGCTTTTACATATTTAAGCTGTACTAGACTAACACAGCTCTTTCATTTGATACCCCACTCAAAACCGAAAAGAAAACGTGAAATAATGAGCGTTTAGAAATCTAATCTTCACTTATCTTATTAACTTATTCTTCTACGAATTTTCAACACATTGGTTTAAACTGTGTAGCGTTTTTAAAATACCTAAATAAAATTCGTCCAAAAATTGAATTGTAAGTGCCAAAGACATATATTCAAAATGCAATGTCTTTTAGTATAACGTTTGTCTAAGTTCAGTTGTCAAAATTCATGTCAAAATAAAGTTTATATGAAAAGAAAAATTAAGTTTTACCTACAAGCGAGAACTTTGTAACCATTATTACAACTATGTTACCAGGAATGCTTAATATATTCTTATCAACACAGACTAGAAACTGAAACACTCTAGACAGTGTCATGTTTAACATAAACATGGACCATTCGCGGAGAAAAATAAAAATGTACATCACTAGCAGTGGAATTTTCTAGATAATAAATTCTTTATGATTCAATCCGCTCCACTGGTCACAACGACGTACGCAGACACCATATAATAATCGCTGCCTTATGAATTAATGGAGACATATCTTTTATATCATTTCGTGGATTTTTCCATAATTCTTCATTCGTATGTGTATTATTAACATGTATTTGAAGGCTATTCGTGAACTAAAGAATATTTCTATATTATTATTGCCTGTGGGTAAGGTTAAATTCTGAACATTTTTTAGAGATTAACTTGATATGTACCAAATAATAAGGTTTTAATTCAAAATGTTTTCAATGAGATTTTGATCAGAATTTATGGGCACCCAGTATGGTCTCAGTGGTGACAATAAAATGTATTTTAGGCTACTTAGGAATAGAAAAAGAGTTGAATTAATAAGAATAAGGCCCATAGTAAATATACCTATAGCCTTAGCCTAAAATACTTACATACAATATTTTAAATAACTACGCATACAATGAAGAGACATAGAATTTTTTCTTAAAGTGCGTTACGTCTTAGTATAATCTTAAGTAAATTAAACATTAAAACATCTTATCACTTCTAGTAAAAATTTATGATTCAATAATAGGGGTTGCGTGGTGGATATTTGTTCAAATTGAACCGTGGACAGATTTTTAAATACATTTGTAAATCGTAGTATCCTGTGCTTTGTCTGAGTACTTTTTTGTAAATAATGCTTACTTATTTGTACTACTAATTACGAGTATAAGTACAGTGAGCCCAAACACAAACAGAGTCGGCAAAATTAAAAAAGACATACAAGTATAAGTATATGCCCAACACTAAAATCCAATGTATTCCTTGGTGGAAAAAAACATAGCTAAACTATTCCAATAACTCCAATATATCGCAGTTTATTCTTAACTGAAGCTTTACATAGACTGCTAAAGAAATTAAATTTTTAATACAGTTGCTCAAAAAGTGGCGTATTGCAGGGATGTTTAGTGTTCGGGACGTGGGCTATTACACACTTGTGCTTTTTCTTTACCTTTTCCGCACTCGTGCGTTCTCTTTCCCAAATGTCAAAATAATGTCTATTAAAAAGAAAAAATCAACCACGAAGTTTTTACTAAAAAAAAATTCATAGAAGTTTTTACGATTCATGCAAATATTTCTGAAAACAAGCTACTAATTTGTTTCAATGTCAGATATAATGATTTGATGCAATGATTTAGGTTAGGTTTCATTTCATTTTATCTCATTAAATTTATTTTCATTTCATGCCAATACAAAAAATCTACTAAAGACTTGTGTTCGATCTTGCCTATAAGAGGGTAGTTGCATATCTTCCACAAACCTTTACGACGGAGTGCGCAAACGCACTTGTCTTCGAACTGCCTGCCTGACTGCCACCACGAGCGTGGTCAGCAGACACTGAGAGATCATAATTATAAGTACTTTGCGAACCGACCGCGAGTGCATTCTAATACTTACGATAAGACTGTATTGTTTAGTGATTGTGCCAGAATTACTGGATTTGTTGTGACTATCCCATCAACGGTGTGGCAGCTCCGTAGTTCTTCAGGTGAGTGGTTGATTTTGTTCTTACCCGATTATAAGGCAGATTGACTACTCTTTCACTATAAAAATACATTAATTTCATACACACACATACCTACAGTCCATTACAAAAAAATCAATTTCAGCGGCCTCTAGAAAGGTGTGCAAACCGCACATAAATTTTGGTCCATCGACCAGGATTCTTTGTTAGTTAATTTCCCCCGATTAGGATACTTAATTACGCAAAATCCATTCGTATAATCCAATACTCAATTCTTACTTTTTGCCTTTTCCGTCACCTTTTCGATCAAAGTCCAAAGTTCTTTGTTACGTTAATCCAATATGGCGAAATCGAAAGAAACAATCGAGACGCGCTTAGACAAAGATTTTGTTATACTAACTAAACGTAAAGAAAGATGTTTTGAAGAAATGCAATTTATTTACGATAAATCTAAAGAAATTCTTAATGCCGAATCAGATTTTCAATCTTTATTTTTATTACGAGCTGCCGAAATTGACAATATTCGTGCAGAGTTTAAATCCTTAACTTACAAAATATTTGAATTAGAACGACAAATAAACACTAGTTCGTCATTACGTAATGAAGAGTTGAACAGTTTCGATGATTTATATTTTCTTGTAAAACTATGCATATCAAAATTGCAGCCTTGTGTGCAAGAACAGAAGGTTGAAATTTCTAAACCTTCTGTGGAATCTAGACCTCGTCTTCCAAAAATTGAACTATTTGTTTTTGATGGCCAAATTGAGAATTTTACGACCTTTTACGAAACATTCTGTTCATTAATACACAACCAAAGTAACATACCTAAAATAGATAAATTCCACTACCTTCTGTCGTGCACAAAGGGTGCTGCATTAAATATAGTTAAGAGTTTACCTATTACTGCCAGTAACTACGATTTAGTCTGGCAGAGTTTACTCAGTAAATATCAGGATAACCGAATGTTGGCTAGTCGGTATCTAGACAAAATGTTTACTTTTTCTTCGTTAAGTAAGGAATCTTCTGCTAATCTCAACAATTTTATCGAAACATTTGAACATTCTTACAAGGCAATTCAAGCATTAAAAATAAATGATTTAAGTAGTTACATACTGTGTCATATTGCATTACGAGCTCTCGATCCTCAAAGTCGAAAGTCATTTGAACAAAACCTAAATCAAAATTCTATACCTACTTTTGAAGAATTAATTAGTTTTGTACAAAATCAGGTCAAGGTGCTTGATCACGCTGATTTATCTTTTAATACACAAAATAATCATCCAACTCAGTTAAAAAAACAAAATACAAATAATAACCAGGTTAAACATAATTTAAAGGATAAATCTACATCTAAAAATTATAACTATTCTTCGATTAAAAATCAAGTTACTTGTTTACTTTGTGGTAAGGATCATTTTATATTCAGATGCGAACAATTTCGTAAATTATCAGTGAACGATAGGATCAGCCGTGCTGACGCCTTAAATTTATGCCGTAACTGTCTTAAACCTAATCATAAAGTGAACAATTGTCATAGTAACTATAGGTGTTTAATTTGCAAACTGCCGCATCATTCATTGTTACATAATGTTGATGAATTGGTGAAACCGGTTCCGACGGTATCTGCGGCGGCGCTGGCCGCGACACCCGCGCCTGCGCCTACTCCCGCGCACGCGCCCGTCTCGCTCGGCCACAATAGCTGCCATGCATCTTTACCTACTCAACAAAATTATAGCTGTGCAGTCATATTAGGAACAGCTATTGTTCACGTTTTAGACACTTTAGGTAAATATCAACCCTGTCGCGTGCTTATAGATTCCGGAGCGCAATCTAATTTTATTTCAATTAGTTGTTTACAACGCTTAGGGTTGAGACATACTAAGTGTCCTTATTCTATATATGGATTAGGTGGAGAAAGTGTGAAGAATCACGGCATGACAACGTTTAGTTTTAAGTCAACAATAAATAATAATACAAATTTTACAATTGATGCCGTAATTTTACCGAAAATTACCTCCGATTTACCGACTGTACAAATTCCGGAAAAAATAATAAATAAATATAATAATTTAGTTCTAGCCGATCCTACTTTTTATAAAAAATCTCCTATTGATATTATTTTAGCAGGAGACGTTTTTCCTCATATTTATTCTGGTGAAACTATCACCTTTTCCCCTAATATACCTAGCGCAATCAATAGCGTGTTTGGCTACGTGATAGCCGGAAGACTAGAAGTAGACAATTCTAGCACTTTTAACTCTTTAGCGGCTACAAATTCATTGGTGTCGTACACCTTTGAAGAAAATCTCATCAATGATACCCTTAAGCGATTTTGGGATGTGGAAGAGGCACCGTGTGCTATTTCACTAAGTCCAGAAGATGAGATTGCTGAACATATTTATAATAAAAATCACTATCGCGACTCGAGCGGTCGCTACGTATCGCCCATCCTCATGAATCCGAAGCACGAGTCTCTTGGCGACTCCTACGATTCTGCCTTTCGGCGACTTGTGAGCGTCGAGCGCCGGCTCGCACGGAAACCTGAACTGCGCCGGGCATACGTCGACTTCATGAAGGAATACGAATCCTTAGGTCACATGGAGTTGTACACGGGCCCTGAACCCTCTGCTTACATAATTCCACACCATTGTGTGCTACGCCCTAGCAGCACCACCACGCCCTTACGAGTGGTTTTCGATGGTTCTGCTAAAACAAGCAACGGAGTTTCCCTAAATGATACGCTCTTAACCGGCAGAAAATTACATAACGATATTTTAAAGGTTATTTTCAATTTTCGCCTACATGAAGTATGTTTAACGGCTGACGTTTCCAAAATGTATAGATGTGTTTTTATTAGGCCCGCTGAGCGTAAATATCAACATATTTTATGGCGGGAAGTTCCATCTGAACCTGTCCGCGTATATGAGCTGAAAACCAACACGTACGGGTTGCGCAGCGCCCCCTACGTGGCCGTGCGTACCTTGCAGCAGCTGGCGCAGGATGAGTGCGTCCGCTACCCGCGCGCCGCTCGCGCGCTCACCTCGGGGTTTTACGTAGATGACTATTTGTGGTCGTGTGTGTCGGTGCGCGAGGCTGCGGCCATGCAGGACGAGCTCACGGCGCTGCTGCGCGCCGCGGGTTTCGAGCTCCGCAAGTGGGCGAGCAACCGTCCAGAGCTGCTTGAACGCATGCAAGCAGATCAAATTACTCAAATCAATTTTGAAGACGATACGTTATTGTCATCTTTGAAAGTTTTAGGTTTGACATGGTTACCATCAAGCGATTGTTTCTCCTATAATTACAATTTGACTGATTATAGTTATACAAAACGTTCAGTGCTAAAACTCTTAGCCAGTATATTCGATCCTGTCGGTTTTATTGCACCTTGTACGTTTGTAGCGAAGTGTATTATGCAGGACTTATGGAAGCTCAGCCTCAGTTGGGACGAACACTTACCTCCTGAAATGTACTCTAAGTGGGATAGGTTCATCTCCGAGCTACCGACTATGTCTCAGCTGCGTATAGATCGTCACGTTTTAATACCTAACTATGATGCTGTACAGATGATAGGATTCTGTGACGCTTCATCTAGAGGCTTTGCCGCATGCATCTACTTGCTCAGCACTGACCCAGATGGCGCCACAAAGGTTAGGTTACTCATTAGTAAATCAAAGCTCGCACCTATTAAACCTATGTCAATACCTAGACTCGAGCTGATGGCAGCCGTGCTGCTATCTAAATTAATAAAATTTGTTATTCAAAATATTAGCATTAATTTATCTATTACCGCGTTAACTGATTCTACTGTTGTACTCTCATGGTTACAAACCCCAGCATATAAACTAAAAACATTTGTGGCTAACCGTGTTAGTCAGGTTTGCGAGGTCATATGTCCGAACCGCTGGTTTCATGTAAACAGTAGTAACAATGCAGCTGATCTATGCTCGCGTGGCGCGCTGCCGAAAGCGTTCGTCGCCGGCGCGTCCGCCGATTGGATCTGCGGGCCCAAGTGGCTGCATGATGACGTCACTACCTGGCCTATCACAACGTTTCATATTGAAAACTCTGAAAGTGTCCTTGAACAGAAATCCTCGACAGACACTTTTAATTTTATTTCTCAAGTTGTCACTAACAACTTAGAAGATTGTTTTGGCAAATTTTCAAGTTTTAATAAATTGCAACGCTCTATTGCCTGGTGTCATCGTTTTATAAATAATTCAAAATTAAAGCGCCAAGATCGTATCTTAGGCCCCTTGTCAAGTAACAAAATACGTCAAGGTCATAATTCGATTATAAAAATTCTGCAGTCTAATCATTTTTCATCCGAATTTAAATCATTAAATCAAAATAACTACGTGGTTTCATTGCGTAAGCTGTCACCCTTTATTGATTCCCTTGGGTTTCTCAGGGTGGGGGGTAGGATCTCACAATCTGACCTACCCTCGGATGCGAAACATCCACTACTGTTACCCAAAAAATGCCATACAGTTAACCTTATTATACAATATTTTCATAAATTATATTTACATGTAGGTCCTCGAACACTTCAAGGAATATTATGTAAAAAATATTGGATTATAAATGCTCGTAGCATTATTCGATCTGTTTTGTCAAAATGTCATAATTGTTTTAAATTTAAACCTACAAATTTACAACCTCTTATGGGAGACCTGCCCTCAACTCGACTAAAACCAGACAAGGTTTTTAATCATGTCGGTTGTGACTTAGGCGGTCCATTTTTTGTAAAGGAAAGCTTAAGACGTAACGCTAAGGTCAATAAGGCGTATTTATGTCTTTTCGTTTGTTTTTCCACAAAGGCCGTGCATTTAGAGGTACTGTCAGACCTTACTGCTGAATGTTTTCTTGCAGCCCTTGATCGTCTCGTTGCCCGCCGTGGGCTTTGTACCTGTCTTTATTCCGACTGTGGAAAGAATTTCGTCGCCGCTGCAAGGCACTTAAAGGACACTGCAGCCATTTTTAAACGTGAATGTCACGACAAGATTCTTGAAGGTTTAAGTCTACGTCAAATTGAGTGGAAGTTTAATGCTCCGAATGCACCTTCCATGGGTGGTTTGTGGGAGGCTGGTATCAAATCAGCCAAACACCACATGTACCGAGCAGTCGGAGATAGAGTTCTCACTTTCGAAGAACTTTCAACCCTATTTTGTAAGGCAGAAGCGATCATGAATTCTCGGCCCTTATGCTCGCTTTCTGATAATCCTAACGAATTCGACGTCCTGACTGCAGGTCATTTTATTATTGGTCAAAGCTTGCTGGCCGTGCCAGAAGCTAACCTTGATTGTGTACCTATGAATAGATTGTCACGTTGGCAATGTATACAGAAGGCATCCCAGTCATTTTGGAGGCGATGGTCAGATGACTACTTGCACACATTACAACAGAGAGCAAAATGGTTTGCCTCACCTTCCAATATAAAGGTTGGAGATTTAGCTTAGTTAAGTCTGATTTATCACGTTCTTTACAGTGGCCTTTGGGCAGAGTCGAAACTGTTCATCCGGGTATAGATAATGTAGTCAGAGTCGTTACAGTTAGGACTCAAAAGGGTGTTTATACCCGCCCTGTCAACAAACTTTGCCCTTTACCATACGCAAATTAAAATTCATGTATTTAAGATTACATGAATAAACCTAGTTTTAAGTTTCTAAACAAAGTTATTTACAATACCACTATACATTTACACTTTACATTTCAGTTTTGTTTTCATTTAAGTTAGGTACCCATCACATATTAGTTAAATTCATTCACTTGAAATCTTCACACTGATTTCGGTGGGGGGTATGTTCGATCTTGCCTATAAGAGGGTAGTTGCATATCTTCCACAAACCTTTACGACGGAGTGCGCAAACGCACTTGTCTTCGAACTGCCTGCCTGACTGCCACCACGAGCGTGGTCAGCAGACACTGAGAGATCATAATTATAAGTACTTTGCGAACCGACCGCGAGTGCATTCTAATACTTACGATAAGACTGTATTGTTTAGTGATTGTGCCAGAATTACTGGATTTGTTGTGACTATCCCATCAACGGTGTGGCAGCTCCGTAGTTCTTCAGGTGAGTGGTTGATTTTGTTCTTACCCGATTATAAGGCAGATTGACTACTCTTTCACTATAAAAATACATTAATTTCATACACACACATACCTACAGTCCATTACAAAAAAATCAATTTCAGCGGCCTCTAGAAAGGTGTGCAAACCGCACAACTTGGCTGTATGGGCATAGTTCTCTTGCCTACCCAGAATGGGTAAACAAAAAAAAAATATCTCTGTTTATAATCTTTCACGGCTGGCGCCATTTTGTATATTTTATAAAATTGCTTAATTTTTTCGCAACTGTATTAAAAATAGTCGTTCAGTACACGTGCGGAACCGTCATTGCAACTTGTTCCGACTGTCAACCCTCGCCTTCGGCTGCGCCTCGGCTCGTGTAGACATTTGTCGGAACTCTTTGCAATGACAGGCTTTCCGCACTCGTAATGAAATATACTATTGTCAATCAAAAATAAAAACATAAAAGAATAAAATAAAGTATGCAACAAAGTAGGTAAAGCTTTTACAGTCAGCACTTTATTAAAAAAAAGATAAGGAAAGTTTCGTATTTCATCTCACTAGTAATAAAAATTATTAAAACAATAAAAGCTTGGGTACAAATTAGCTTTTGCTTAATGAACTTTTTTCTGCTCAAAAAATACTTACCGTAAGAAAATGATGTACCATTTTCTTCAACATAATGAGTTAGTTAGTAAGTACCGGACGTCTCTGTCTCTGGATACGATCACAAAAACGCAAGTCCTTAAGGAGAAAGCCAAAATGACGAAGTTTCTGTAGCTTTTTTGTATTTATGCGAAAGAAGAGTTAATTACGCTTGCTAAAGGAAACGCTTTTGTTTTCTTTTAAAGGTGTTTATGACTTTAGTTTTGGATCATCATTTTGATAGTTTCTTTTTTCAACCGACTTCCAAAAAAGGAGGAAGTTCTCAATTCGTTTATGTTTTTTTGTGCCTTTGTTACACGATATTTCGGACAATTATGACTTTATTTTGAAAATTGTTATTTCAAATGATAGAAGATACTTTAAAGTTGGTTCCATTTCAATTTCATCGAAATCGGTTTAGTATTTCATAGAAAATTTCAAACTTTTGAAAATATATGTATGATGTAGGAGAATGTTTACTGATGACATTCTCAACTCAGCCAAAGTTTTAACGTGAAGTTGGTTTTTTTAATGCTCTGCATTCGTTGATTATTGAAAGTAGAATTCCATGTTCTTTGACTTTCGTTGCCAGTTTTGACTATGAATTGGCAGTATGAGTCATTAATAAAATTTTAAGGTGTTATGAAATTTTAACGATTCATTTTCATAGATTAAAATATTTCTAACTTTAGCACTGAGCATATTTTTAAATGAAACACATGTTTTTTATCAGAAAATATACTTAAATAAACGTATAAATATCCATGAATTGATGAATCCCTGTGCTCCTCTTACAACTATCCAACACCACCGTGATTCGAACCCAGTACCTCTGGCAGAAAAGGCAAGATACTTTAAGAAAATACATTTGAATACATAAGAAGAGAACTAAAACCTTGTGAATATCAATAAATTGTAAGGGTTTTTTCACTGTCTTGAACCACTAACCGTATTCAAGGGAAGGGACCAATAAAATCTTGCCTCAAAAAGAGGGGTGTTTTCTCAGTTGGCATATCTACTGTACACCCTTATCAAAGTAAGACATATTAAACAGCGATTTCTCTTTCGTAAAATGTCTTAAATGGGAATAGTGAAAATAATTTATATTGAAACCTTTTTAGAGGGTTTGCTTAAATGTTTTAGTGTAGTTTTAGTTTCAGGAGGTTTTGTTTCATTTGAGATATGATGATTATGAGTTTCGTTAGATATTGATTCCCGATTTCTCAGAACTATACCTAAAGCATGTCTTGATATAGCAGTTAGCATGCATCAGTTCATGCAAGGATTAAAAATCATATAAATGGACGACTTTGGCGATGGGGTAAACCTGTCTGCCTCAGACGCGGGGTTAGATTCCCGCACGCAACAAAAAAAAAGTTCCGTGTCTGGGTGTTTATCTATTATATAGCTACATGGTATCCCACACAAGCTATGCTTACTTTGGGGCCATGTAGTTGGTGTGATTGTCTGGGGATTTAATACAAAAATAACTTATTATCAGTTTCGTTGTATCCATATGTCGAAGGGAGATTTATTTATACTTCATTGCACACTTACAAAATAATAAAAAGAAAAGAATACATTAGAACAGTTTTAAAAGATACAACAGGCGGCTTTATCGCTATAAAGCGATTTCTTACAGACAACCTTACAAATGTACGAAAAAAATATATGGAGACATCAGCAGGCAACACAGAACACGTCATGAAGTAATTTTATTAATACAGGTATTTTATTCAAATAAAATATTAAATAAATATGTAGAGATTATGTGTCTTTGATATATTTACGGACCTATTATGAGAGTTAAAAATATATTAAACTTACTTGAATAGAGATGAAAGAAAGATTTATAATTTCATTAATATTTTACAAATTTAAAATAAAAATATTTACATACATACATACATAACTTCACGCCTATAATCCTAATGGGGTAGGCAGAACACCACAGGCTATACAACCATCTGATGTCACGTTTGACAAATTTGGAGATATTATTATGATGGAGAGAGACTATTGCAGCTACAACGATAGGGGTCAGCCTATCGCCCGCAAAAAAAAACACCAATAAAACCTCCGTCCCTTAACTGACTTTTACAGTATGCCCGGGAAGAGAAGCAGCTGGTACATTCTATGTTTTTCTTTCGCTCCCAGTCCAGCATGAAAGGTTTAATTATTTAAATATATTTTAAACTATGCTTTCCTTTGATTTAATGATAGAAATTAAATAATCCAACTCGGAAATTAATACGAGTACAAGCTTCGGTTCTCGTGATCTCTTATTGATTCTGTCTAAAAATTGTTAAATATTAAACCATTTATTTGAAATCGGAATGCCACAGCTTAAGTATTACTTAACTAAATAAATGTACAAAGTTTTACAGTAAAATGTACACTCAAAATCTAAGCCTATTAACTAAAATGTAATAATAACTAAAATGTAACTACATTTAATGTTTTCAATGAATTTATGTGTATTGCGTTGGGATTTATTGTACAGAAAGTGCAAAATTAATTGACTGGAAAAATTTATTATCACGCAAGTAACTAATTATCAAAAAATAATATTACGAAAATCGATTAACATTTACGCCTTTTACCACCCGCTTATCCGGGGGTGGTAGGGCTGTTCTAACCCGACCCTATAAGAACAAGAAATTACAATAGCAGATGTTTCATTATTTTGTACAGAATAAAAATATTCAATAGTTGCCTTACGTAGTATTCAATCCTAAAATCTTTATTGTTAAGCGATTAATATTGTCTTAAGTTTCACGACTTCACGAGCGACTTAACCACGGGGTCAGCAAAGACACCGAAACGTCGGGTCAAAATTTAAAATGTAAATATACGCGATAAATCCGGTTAAAAAGTGTTTTATTTAATAGTATGAATCGCGAAAACTTAAGACAATATTAATCGCTTAACAATAGAGATTTTAGGATTGAATACTACGTAAGGCAACTATTGAATATTTTTATTCTGTACAAAATAATGAAACATCTGCTATTGTAATTTCTTGTTCGTGGTAAGAATCCCGTAAATACATTAAATCAAAGTGAAAATAACCGCGATAGCTTAAAACAATTAAAAGAGTATTTAATTTAAAAAAGTACTGAATATGTACGCATATTTATGAAAAAGTGAACACGAGAAAACTGTGCTCGTTTTTTGTTGAAATTGAATCAATTGCATTCAACTATAAACCTTGACTAGTTTTGTCGAACGTGCCTACTGTACTGATTATTTAAACAACATTTTAGCTTTGCTGTGTTTTAGTGTTGTGTTAGAATTATCAGTAGCACCAGGACTTCGCATTTAGGCGCATAGTAATATAAAGTCGTTGATATAAGCGTCACATTCCAAGTTGCGAGCGCTTAAAAAAAAACCCCACAATTCTGGTTCTGTATCATATGTTCTCCATTAGTATTGAAAATCTTAAGAATGAAGTATATGTTACATACATACATTTCAAGTCTACATTGTTGTCTGGAAGAAATCGCTTGCTGGCGATAAGACCGTCAATTATGAAACCATTGTATGATAAGCCTTTTAGAATGTATTTTTTATAGTGTACGCAATGAAGTGTAAATAAATAAATAAATAAGTCTGTATTTCTCATGGAGTACGCAGAATGCCAGAGGCTATAAAACAATCTGATGTCCCTTTTGACTTTGAAGGTATTATAATGATGTAGAGAGACTATGGTAATAAGAGGAAAATAGAGGTCAGCCTGTCGCTCACAAAACTGCCAAGAAAACCACTGCCCCTTATCTGACTTTTACACTATGCCCGGGAAGAGAAACCGCTTGCACATTCTTTGTTTTTCTTTCAATCTAGGTCCAGCATGGAAGAAGTACACGCTATTTTTCCATTTAGGAAAAAATTGTGAAGATACAGCTATTAAATTTTTGTATTCTATTTTTCATTGGTCTTGCCAATATTACCTAAAAAACGACCAAAAGAATGTTTTTCGTTCCAATATAAAATTCACCATGACATGAAAAATGAAAACATAATAAAAGCAATCGCAAAGGTTGAGCTTCATTTGAAATTCTACAAAGTATATTATACGCCATGATTTCCAAGAAAATCCCCACAATTCTTGTGAAACCAAATTCAGTATTCCATACATGTAGTGTGAAATACAATAATTCGGACGTGTTCACACGGTTTGTCGCAATGCAGCTGCTTTGCTTCGGGATTTTTCAATATTCTTTCACTTTAAAATGTAGTTTTGTTCACCAATGTTTTAAGAATTTGTTGGTTTTGAAAACGCCGCTGCGATTGGATAGCTCGTGCTTATACCTCGGCTTTGATTGGCTGAATGTTGTAAAACTAGAGTTTGTAGCTTTTAAAATCTTCTTTGAGATTGCTTGTTCGGAAATTTGTTGCTGCACTGCAAGGAGAAATATTGTTGAATTCTATTTTAGATTTATTTTTGAATCCGCTACAGAAATGGGTAAAAGTAGATAAACGGCCTACACAACATAATGTTCTTCATTTTTGCAAACTTAAATCAGTATAGAATCAACGCACTCTTTTGAAAGTTTGCGTAATTGAAGGTTTACTATTAAATTAGTACGTAAGGTAGAAAATAAAAATTCAGACCAACAGCTGACTAATTCAGAAGCAATTTGCTTGGCTGTAACTGAAAATTCATGACAAATTTATTATAAAATTGTCATCATCATCACAACTCACGACATAAGTCTCTCCCCTGGGTGACGAGGAGGTATATCCACCTGGCTGGACCAGTACTGGGTGATGGATCTCAGAATTTTCAGGGCGCCGAAATGGCTTCTGACAAACCCTAACGACTACTGTTTACAAGTATACAGCACCCAGGACCGACTGCGTAACGTGCCCTCCGAAGCCCGGAAGTCGTCGTGAGAAATGAATGGTCAGCGGTAACCAATCCAAGTACAAACCGCGCCGCACGTTGCTTAATCTGTGATATCGTATGATACACATAATAATCACGGCGCCACGATGACTTTGGTAACTACGGCACCACGACGACTTCAGATTGTACCAGTAGCAAATAATCAATTGGAAGATTTACAAGTACAATTTCATTTAATATTATATATTTACTTCACAACGTAAAATGTCGAAACACATATTGTAAACTTTGCAAAGAAATTTCTTCCGGCCATCAATGGAGAGTTTAGTACAAATACGCTCTCCTTGATGCAGTGATATAGACGCCACTGCGCCAATCGTGAGGTCACGAGTTCGATTCTCGCACGGAACAAAAAAATATGTTCCGTATCTGGGTGTTTATCTATATAGGTACGTATTTATATTCTAGGTTCCCCCCTAGTCCGCTACATGGAATCCCATATTACAAGCTATGTTTACTTTGAGGCCATGTAGTTGGTGTGATTGTCCGAGGATTTTATTTTATTTTTTATTATTAAATAGAATTTTAAATTCGAATTCAAATTAAATGAATTCGAATTGAATTACGATTTTAGTATGTAAACTAAGATAAAGAAAAGATAAGGACACATAAATAACATTTCTTACAGATTGAATAAATATAAAAGAAATGTTATTTATGATAGAAGTAGTATAATCCACTTAGAAGATGATGATATTTCGATTTGCATTTGTTATTGTAAGTAAGTAAACAAAGATCACCTGATTATACAAGGTGATTGGTGAGTAACTTTCGAAATTCAAGGTCGTGATAGATGATAGCATACGCGAAGAGAAAAAATAAAATAATAAATGAATATTAATTATATACTGAGTAAAGTTAACCGAAATTTAAAGAATTCATTACGCATGGTTACTCTGTTACCTACTTACCACAGGCCTTCCTACGGCGCTTTCAACGTGAACTCTTCATTTATTTATAGGGAATTCTGGTGAAAATTTAAGTACCTACTTTCATTACATAATAATGATCAGAATCGTGTACAACTGCACTACTTCAATATCTAAAATTTGTCACCAGTCACCCTGTATTAGGGTTTGAAAACGCCACAGTGAAATAAGAAAGAGATGCGGATTGAAAGAGGATGTAGTGACTAAGATTGAAAAGGGTATGCTATGGTGGTTTGGGCATTTGGAAAGGATCAGTGAAAGTAGATTTACGAAAGAGGTGTACAGAACAAGAATGGATTGTGTTGGATGTTGTTGGAAGGGGCCGGCCAGTGCGAACGTATGCCGAACAAATTGGCGACATTTTGAAAAAGGGCCTAGACAAAAGTACTCGTACCGGCGATCATGTATGAAAAGATTGATGAACGTGGAAGAAGCGAAAGGGCTATGTCTGGATCGCAGCAATTGGTGTTCCCTTGTCTCTGCCTACCCCAAAGGGAGACAGGCGTGAGGTTATGTATGTATTTTAAATAACTACACATACAATGAAGAGCCATTGAAATTTGTCTAAAAGTGCCTTACGTCTTAATATAATCTTAAGTAAATAAAACATTAAAACATCTTATCACTTCTAGTAAAATTTTATGATTCAATAATAGGGGTTGCGTGGTGGCTATTTGTTAAAATTGAACCGTGGACAGATTTTTAAATACATTTGTAAATCGTATTATCCTGTGCTTTTTCTGTGTACTTTTTGTAAATAATGCTGACTTATTTGTACTACTAATTACGAGTATAAGTACAGTGAGCCCAAACACAAACAGAATCGGCAAAATTAGAAAAGACATATAAGTATGTTTATCCTGTGTCTTGTACCTATCTATAATAAAATCTAAGTGCTTAATTTAGCGCTAGATGTCTCTGCCTGAATATATGATAATATGACCAACACTAAAACCCCGTGTATCAGCTGGCTATTAGCCTTCTGCGACATGTCAAGCCAAAAATAATCCTTATTTTCGCTACGTTTGATATGTTTGAATAACTTATTTTTTTTTACATGATAAGTATCATTTATAGAAACGATTTTTGCAAAAAAAAAGTTTTTTTTATAAAGAAATTAATACATCCGCTAATATTAAGAAAATTATGTTCATCAACAGCGACTATTTTTAAAAAAGTTTGTGGTTCCATATTTATACTTTTCGTACAGAGCGACGCTGAAATAAATATGCAGGTACGTTTATATTGTATCAAAGAAACTAACATTTAAATTTGGCTGGTGATTAAAAAACAACCCTGTATACTCAGGTTATTGAGGAGTCTAATGGCTTAACACAGTCTCCCTACTGTCAAGACATAGCCATCGCTGCACAGTTCTATGGCTGCTAACTTTAGGGCTAACAGACATATAGATACGCTTTCGTGTGTAAATGCATTCATCCTCCTTTTAATAGAGTTTGCTCTATTGGGTGCCAAATATTTCCTTGGCGGAAAAAAATTAAATAAACTATTCCAATAACTCCAATATATCGCAATTTATTCTTAACTGAAGCTTCTTTACTGAAGCTTTACATAGACTGCTAAAGAAATTTAATTTTTCAATCAAAAATAAAAACATAAAAGAATAAAATAAAGTATGCAACAAAGTAGGTAAAGCTTTCACAGTCAGCACTTTATTAAAAAAAAAAGATAAGGAAAGTTTCGTATTTCATCTCACTAGTAATAAAAATTATTTAAACAATAAAAGCTTAGGTACAAATTAGCTTTTGCGGAATGAACTTTTTTCTGCTCAAAAAATACTTACCGTAAGAAAATGATGTACCATTTTCTTCGACATAATGAGTTAGTTAGTAAGTACCGGACGTCTCTGTCTCTGGATACGATCACAAAAACGCAAGTCCTTAAGGAGAAAGCCAAAATGACGAAGTTTCTGTAGCTTTTTTGTATTTATGCGAAAAAAGAGTTAATTACGCTTGCTAAAGGAAACGCTTTTATTTTCTTTTAAAGGTGTTTATGACTTTAGTTTCGGATCATCGTTTTGATAGTTTCTTTTTTCAACCGACTTCCAAAAAAGGAGGAAGTTCTCGATTCGTTTATGTTGTTTTTGTGTCTTTGTTACACGATATTTCGGACAATAATGAATTTATTTTGAAAATTGTTGTTTCATATGATAGAAGATACTTCATAGTTGGTCCTATTTAAATTTCATCGAAATCGGTTTAGTATTTCATAGAAAATTTCAAACTTTTGAAAAAATATGTAAGATGTAGGAGAATGTTTACTGATGACATTCTCAACTCAGCCATAGTTTTGACGTGAAGTCGGTTTTTTTAATGCTCTGCATTCGTTGATTATTGAAAGTAGAATTCCATGTTCTTTGACTTTCGTTGCCAGTTTTGACTATGAATTGGCAGTATGAGTCATTAATAAAATTTTAAGGTGTTATGAAATTTTAACGATTCATTTTCATAGATTAAAATATTTCTAACTTTAGCACTGAGCATATTTTAAAATGAAACACATGTTTTTTATCAGAAAATATACTTAAATAAACGTATAAATATCCATGACTTGATGAATCCCTGTGCTCATCTTACAACTATCGAACACCACCGTGATTCGAACCCAGTACCTCTGGCAGAAAAGGCAAGATACTTTAAGAAAATACATTTGAATACATAAGAAGAGAACTAAAACCCTGTGAATATCAATAAATTGTAAGGGTTTTTTCACTGTCTTGAACCACTAACCGTATTCAAGGGAAGGGACCAATAAAATCTTGCCTCAAAAAGAGGGGTGTTTTCTCAGTTGGCATATCTACTGTACACCCTTATCAAAGTAAGACATATTAAACAGCGATTTCTCTTTCGTAAAATGTCTTAAATGGGAATAGTGAAAATAATTTATATTGAAACCTTTTTAGAGGGTTTGCTTAAATGTTTTAGTGTAGTTTTAGTTTCAAGAGGTTTTGTTTCATTTGAGATATGATGATTATGATACTAATTATACTCGATACTCGTTAGATAATATTAGTGTTGTTATAATTACTATTAATTATTGATTCCCGATTTCTCAGAACTATACCTAAAGTATGTTTTGATATAGCAGTTAGCATGCATCAGTTCATGCAAGGATTCAAATCATATAAATGAACGACTTTGGCGATGGGGTAAACCTGTCTGCCTCAGACGCGGGTTTAGATTTCCGCACGCAACAAGAAAAAAAAAGTTCCGTGTCTGGGTGTTTATCTATTTATGTATTTATATTCTAGGTTGCCCCCTAGTTCGCTACATGGTATCCCATAACACAAGATATGCTTACTTGTGGGCCATGTAGTTAGTGTGATTGATTGGAAATTTAATAAAAAAAAAACTTATTATCAGTTTTGTATCCATATGTCGAAGGGAGATTTATTTATACTTCATTGCACACTTACAAAATAATAAAAAGAAAAGAATACATTTGAACAGTTTTGAAAGATACAACAGGCGGCTTTATCGCTATAAAGCGATTTCTTACAGACAACCTTACAAATGTACGAAAAAAATATATGAAGACATCAGTAGGCAATACAGAACACGTCATGTAGTAATTTTATTAATACAGGTACTTACTACATATTCTAATAAGATATAAATTAAATAAATACAGAGATTATGTGTCTTTGATATATTTACGGACCTATTATGAGAGTTAAAAATAGATTTAACTTACTTGAATAGAGTAAAAGAAAAATTTATAATTTCATTCATATTTTACAGATTTAAAACAAAAATATATAATTATTAAAATTTATTTTAAACTATGCTTTCCTATCATTTAATGATATAAATTAAATAATCCAACTCGGAAATTAATACTAGTACAAGCTTCGGTTCTCGTGATATCTTATTGATTCTGTCTGAAAATTGTTAAATATTAAACCACTTAATTGAAATCGGAATGCCACAGCTTAAGTATTACTTAACTCAATAAATGTACAAATTTTACAGTAAAATGTACACTCAAAATCTAAGCCTATTAACTAAAATGTAACTACATTTCATGTTTTCAATGAATTTATGTGTATTGCGTTGGGATTTATTGTACAGAAAGTGCAAAATTAATTGACTACAAAATTTGATTATCACGCAAGTAACTAATTATCAAAAAATAATAAGAATAATATTACGCTTTCATGCTGGACTGGGAGCGAAACAAAAACGTAGAATGTGCCAGCTGCTTCTCTTCCCGGGCATACTGTAAAAGTCAGTTAAGGGACAGAGGTTTTAAAGGCGTTTTTGTGGGCGATAGGCTGACCCCCTGTCACTACAATAGTCTCTTTCCATCTTTATAATACCTCCAAATTTGTCAGACGTGACATCAGATGGTCTTGTAACCTCTGGTGTTCTGCCTACCCCATAAGGGATACAGGCGTGACGTTATGTATGTATGTATGAATATTTTTATTCTGTACAAAATAATGAAACATCTGCTATTGAAATTTCTTGTTCTTATAAGGTCGGGTTAGAATAGCCTACCACCCCCGGATAAGCGGGTCGTAGAAGGCGACTAATCCGAGTGATACCCGCTTGGTGTTAGCATCACGTCAGGATCCAACTGGCTAGCGACCACCCATCATATACAGGGTGACTGGTGGGTTTTGAAATTAGAGGACGTGATAGTTTGAGAGCATACATGAAGAGAAAAAATAATATAAAAAAAGACGTGTGGCACTCGGAGACTGCCGCGGTAAAGCTATTGCATGGCATTTTTTATCAACTTATGCAATTATAATTATTTATTTATTTTATTAATGCAGTAATGTTTGATCTTATATGAAGTTCCTAGTAGATGGCGCTGATTGTTTATTAAAGCCCGCATGTAAAGTTATGAAATCTTGCTGTAAATTATGAAGTATCACCGCTGTGCCGGTCGGAGTGGGGGGTGTTAGGTTTTTTTCGTTACGAAATTTCTGGAATCGGTCCCCACGCTCAAGGCCCGCGATAGAAGCTATGCAATAGTATATATATGCAATATTAATTATTGACTGAGTAAACTTAACCGAAACTTAAAAAAATCATTACGCAATGCATGGTCACATACGAGTAACACACAGATACTTAGCGGGTGGTGGTGTGCGTGTGGCGGGAACACTACTGTGTGCGTGTTGACTGAGGTGTCGCGTCGGGAAACATGTAGCAATGTCTCTTTATTTATTTATAGGGAATTCTGGTAAAAACTAAATACCTACTTTTATAACATAATTGTGCTCAGAATCGAGTACAGAGCGCTCTCCTTCAATATCTGAAATGTGTCACCAGTCACCCTGTAAAATCCGCTGCCAAATATTACCGCTCCGGCGGTGATGTGTTCTGGCAATATGTTGTAATCTTTTATCTTCGACCTCATCTATAGAGTGAGAAAGAGATAGCATCATAAAGTGAGACAGAGGTCGAACGCAAGCTTAGTATTTAATCAAAAAAAGTACTGAATATGTACGCATATTTATGAAAAAGTGAACACGAGAAAACTGTGCTCGTTTTTTGTTGAAATTGAATCAATTGCATTCAACTATAAACCTTGACTAGTTTTGTCAAACGTGCCTACTGTCCTGATTATTTAAACAACATTTTAGCTTTGCTGTGTTTTAGTGTTGTGTTAGAATTATCAGTAGCACCAGGACTTCGCATTTAGGCGCATAGTAATATAAGGTCGTTGATATAAGCGTAACAAATTCACATACTTCAGCTCACCTTACAAGTTGCGAGCGCTTAAAAAAGTTCCCCACAATCCTGGTTCTGTATCATTATGTTCTCCATTGGTATTGAAAATCTTAAGGATGAAGTCTATGTTACATACATACATTTTAAGTCTACATTGTTGTCTGGAAGAAATCGCTTGCTGGCGATAAGACCGTCAATTATGTAACCATTGTATGATAAGCCTTTTAGAATGTATTTTTTATAGTGTACGCAATGAAGTGTAAATAAATAAATAAATAAGTCTGTATTTCTCATGGACAGAATGCCAGAGGCTATAAAACAATCTGATGTCCCGTTTGACTTTGAAGGTATTATAATGATGTAGAGAGACTATGATAACAACAGAGGTCGGCCTGTCGCTCATAAAACTGCCAAGAAAACCACTGCCCCTTATCTGACTTTTACACTATGCCCGGGAAGAGAAACAGCTTGCACATTCTTTCTTTTTCTTTCAATCCCGGTCCAGCATGGAAAGCATGGAAAACAGCAAGAAAAAATTGTGAAGATACATCTATTAAATTTTTGTATTCTATTTTTCATTGTTCTTGCCAATATTACCTAAAAAACTACCAAAAGAATGTTTTTCGTTCCAATATAAAATTCACCATGACATGAAAAATGAAAATATAATAAAAGCAATCGTAAAGGTTGAGCTTCATTTGAAATTCTACAAAGTATATTATACGCCATGATTTCCAAGAAAATCCCCACAATTCTTGTGAAACCAAATTCAGTATTCCATACATGTAGTGTGAAATACAATAATTCGGACGTGTTCACACGGTTTGTCGCAATGCAGCTGCTTTGCTTCGGGATTTTTCAATATTCTTTCACTTTAAAATGTAGTTTTGTTCACCAATGTTTTAAGAATTTGTTGGTTTCGAAAACGCCGCTGCGATTGGTTAGCTCGTGTTTATACCTCGGCTTTGATTGGCTGGATGTTGTAAAACTAGAGTTTGTAGCTTTTAAAATCTTCTTTGAGATTGCTTGTTCGGAAATTTGCTGCTGCACTGCAAGGAGAAATATTATTGAAATCTGTTTTAGATTTATTTTTAAATCCGCTACAGAAATGGGTAAAAGTAGATAAACGGCCTACACAACATAATGTTCTTCATTTTTGCAAACTTAAATCAAAATAGAATCAACGCACTCTTTTGAAAGTTTGCGTAATTGAAGGTTTACTATTAAATTAGTACCTAAGGTAGAAAATAAATTCAAATCAATTCAGACCCTTTACAGCTGACCAAATCAGAAGCAATTTGCTTGGCTGTAACTGAAAATTCAATACAAATTTATTATAAAATTGTCATCATCATCACAACTCTTTGTAATGAGCCCACTACAGGACATAAGTCTCTCCCCTAGGTGACGAGGAGGTATAGGCCATAATCCACCAAGCTGGCCCAGTACTGGGTGGTGGATATCAGAATTTTCAGGGCGCCCAAATGACTTCTGACAAACCCTAACGTTTACTGTATACAAGTATACAGCACCCAGGACCGACTGCCATAATCCACCAAGCTGGCCCAGTACTGGGTGGTGGATATCAGAATTTTCAGGGCGCCCAAATGACTTCTGACAAACCCTAACGTTTACTGTATACAAGTATACAGCACCCAGGACCGACTGCGTAACGTGCCCTCCGAAGCCCGGAAGTCGTCGTGAGAAATGAATGGTCAGCGGTAACCAATCCAAGTACAAACCGCGCCGCACGTTGCTTAATCTGTGATATCGTATGATACACATAATAATCACGGCGCCACGATGACTTTGGTAACTACGGCGCCACGACGACTTCAGATTGTACCAGTAGCAAATAATCAATTGGAAGATTTACAAGTACAATTTCATTTAATATTATATATTTACTTCACAACGTAAAATGTCGAAACACATATTGTAAACTTTGCAAAGAAATTTCTTCCGGCCATCAATGGAGAGTTTAGTACAAATACGCTCTCCTTGATGCAGTGATATAGACGCCACTGCGCCAATCGTGAGGTCACGAGTTCGATTCTCGCACGGAACAAAAAAATATGTTCCGTATCTGGGTGTTTATCTATATAGGTACGTATTTATATTCTAGGTTCCCCCCTAGTCCGCTACATGGAATCCCATATTACAAGCTATGTTTACTTTGAGGCCATGTAGTTGGTGTGATTGTCCGAGGATTTTATTTTATTTTTTATTATTAAATAGAATTTTAAATTCGAATTCAAATTAAATGAATTCGAATTGAATTACGATTTTAGTATGTAAACTAAGATAAAGAAAAGATAAAGACACATAAATAACATTTCTTACAGATTGAATAAATATAAAAGAAATGTTATTTATGATAGAAGTAGTATAATCCACTTAGAAGATGATGATATTTCGATTTGCATTTGTTATTGTAAGTAAGTAAACAAAGATCACCTGATTATACAAGGTGATTGGTGAGTAACTTTCGAAATTCAAGGTCGTGATAGATGATAGCATACGCGAAGAGAAAAAATAAAATAATAAATGAATATTAATTATATACTGAGTTAACCGAAATTTAAAGAATTCATTACGCATGGTTACTCTGTTACCTACTTACCACAGGCCTTCCTACGGCGCTTTCAACGTGAACTCTTCATTTATTTATAGGGAATTCTGGTGAAAATTTAAGTACCTACTTTCATTACATAATAATGATCAGAATCGTGTACAACTGCACTACTTCAATATCTAAAATTTGTCACCAGTCACCCTGTATTAGGGTTTGAAAACGCCACAGTTTCCTCAATTACGATGTTATTGAAATTTTAAAGTTTGCGTACGTGCTTACGCTAAAACGGATCAATGGATATTTGGAATTGAAATAGGTTTTTTATCCCGGTTTTAACACGAATTGATCCGCGCGTGTTAAATTAAACTCATAAATATGCATATACACTAGGCCGGAAATTGGTTTCATCAATACCTGTTTTGTATAACTAACTTCTTTTATTTGTTTGAACTCGATCAATTACATAAACCCCTTTAAATGTTTAGTTCGACATGCTCTTGGAAGACTTTTAATTTTGTTTTTTCATCAGTAAAATACCCATAGCTTATACTTTTGGAATAAAAATACGGGACAGTAGACATAAAAAACACAGGAGCTAAATATTTAGAGCAACGTACATAATAACGATTCTATATCTTCGGAAGGAGCCGCCCTAGGCGAACGTACGTCGATCAAATTGGCGACGTTCTTAAAAAGGGCCTAGTTAAAAGTACCCGTAACCGGCGATCATGTATGAAAAGATTTATGAACGTGGAGGAAGCGAAAGAGGTATGTCTGGGTCGAAGCAATTGGTGTTCCCTTGTCTCTGCCTACCCCAAAGGGAGACAGGCGTGAGGTTATGTATGTATGTATGTATCTTTCAATTTAAATATATTAAAAAAAAAGCGACTTCAAAGTTGTATGTAACTAACTAACCTATGTTTGTTTAGAAAGAACTAAAAATACATAAAAACGATAACTTCTGTCTTAAATAAACTCACTTTGATATAACAACTAAGTATTTATTGAAGACGGTCCCACCGTTGCCAGCATACTCTTAATAAACAGAATAAAAGGAGTTAACTTCTCCAGCACATTAAATAAATTATCATGCGTGTCCGAATTAACTGATCACCCTTATGAGAACACTGATTATCAAAAGCTAAAATTCTTTTAACTTGTTTCAGGGGCTTTTCGGTCGTGGCACCAGAAGTTGCAGTACCAGGGAAGACTACTGCTGTTCTTGTTACTCTTCATGGTCGAGCTGGAGATGGCACTCTTGACCCTTTGAATGTCACTGTAAGATTAGAGGCGCAGGATGAAGACACCGACATCAAGCTGCTTGCAGCTGCAAGTCAAATGGTTACTGGTAAGTTTTTGACAGATAAATGATAAAAAAAAACTGTTGCCCAAAACTCTGTTGGTGTCAGAGCTTTGATAGTAAATCTTTATATCTTAATTATTAAGAACTTGAAACCGCATTTTTCGAATGAAGAAGTTATTTGCGCGATTTAAAATACTAATGGCGGCATCTTGTGTCAAAGCGTGGAATCAAACTCTATCATGAAAAAAATCCACCCTATAATAAATCTTTATAATTCGACAATGGTAACTATGGGCCTTATCAAGCTTAAAGTCGCTCAACGGGCAATGTAAAAGGCTATGCTCGGAGTTTCCCTGCGGGATCGAATTAGGAATTAAGGGATTTTCAGGCGAATCAAAGTCACCGACAGAAGGATTGAAAAGTTGAAGTGGCAATGGGCAAGGCACCTAGCTCGCAGAACAGTTGGCCGTTGAGGCAGAAAAGTTCTCGAGTGGTGGCCACGTACTGGGAGACGCAGCGTAGGCAGGCCCTCCGCAAGAATGAATAACTTTATTACAGTACTTTAGTCAGACGAATATTTCATTCTTCTTTTTATTAGTTCCTTCAGAAAGAGCAGGATATTTTGTATGGAAACTTATGCACATTAGATAGGATTTAATGGTTACTTCTGTCAAGTATTACATATTATTTAGCACAAAATGATCTCCAGCAAAAGTTATACATATAAAGTTACACATTTGTTCTATTTAAATACGTAAATTCGAAACATTCAGCTACTTAAATATTTCTGGTAAAAAAACAAAAATACTCAGGATTTCGTAGTGAGAAATGTCTATATTTAACATCAACACGAGCATTTTAGCTCAGCAGTTGCATACACGTAGGATATAATTTATAACATAGATGAGCCTGAAAGCTTTCGGCGCTTCCACTTTAACACGATTAAATATAAAATTAACTGAAAACATGAAGTGTCGAAACTTTAAACTAAAATCTATTTCCAGGAATAGCTAACTAAGCACGCTCAAAGTTTAGAAAGTGGTACAATCTCGGCAAAGAACATTAGTCTACGTCTGAAAACTGTCGGAACTATACCGTCTATCTTATTTGAGACTTGTGAAGGAATTGTACTAAGGCATTTAGGTCCGTAATTTAGTAAAATTTAGAAGGTTATTGGTGCTATGGACGGTGCTAATATTTGCTCTTATTTGAGCAATATGCAACGTATTTTTTTGTTTATACGAAACCTGAAAGCAGTTTGTTCAGAAGTGGTAACATTATCAATTGCAATAGTTTTTATTCCATGTTATATTTGTAAATAATGAAGAGACTCACTCGCGAGCATATCATGATCCCAGGATGCAAGGTTTACAGTCACGTGTAATAAGATGTATACACTTTGCAACATATTCGGTAGTGATACGGTTCAAATTCCAATGAAAATGTATACATCTTATTAGACGTGACTGTACTATGTCGCATAAAGCGGTAGCGAGCGTACGCGATCTGGGGATCCCTACCTGCGCTACAAAACCAAGGCACTACAAAAGGCTTGAAACTTGCTGTGATTTTTAAGACTGAATTTTTAAACGAAAATATTTGACCCGTGTCTTAGGTTTCAGATGAACATAAAATAAATTTATTATACAGGGTGTCCCGTAAACATTGGACCAACGGAAAACTGGAGAAACAAGGGGTTGTCTGGAATACGAAACATCAATTATTTTTTCCTAGGCTAAATAGTTTTTGAGATTACCGATTTTAAATATTTTGTAAATTTTCACCTACTGCGTGTACAAAATGTGTCATAATTTTTTTTCACGCATTTTTTCCAACTTTTTATTTCATAACATAATTACGGAGAGATCATTATTTTTATCCAATGTATAAGAATTTATCCGTAAAAAAAATAACAGGGAAAACGTGTAAATTTTTTTATTCAAGAATTTCAAACATGACTTTTAAACTAAGCTGATGTAAAAAAATATATGACAACCTAATAGAACTATATTTTAAAAACATCTTCAACTCATACAAATTTCAACAAGGTATAAGAATGTACAAAAAATAGTTAAAATGTATTTTTATCATTTCTCAGATATAGTTGGAGACCTAATTGTCGAGGTAAAATAAAATGAATGAAGTAAAGTAATCGAACTTTTAATATTTATTAAGCCTTATTTTATTACATTAAATGATCAAAGTGATCTACCTCTTGCACATACACATAGTCAGCATCTCTTTAAGAAATTTCTTTTCAGTCTTCGAAGAGAAATAATTCGAAGATACGGGTGCATGAGGTTTCTTTTCAAGATTCTATGTACCATACTTGTAGCGATACCCGTGCGCCTATAGATACGGCGAATGGTAGTAGAAGGATCTTGTCTAGCTTCCATCATTACCTGATGTTCATCCACCTGTCTAGGTCTTCCTTCACGTCTGGTAACGCCAGGGATTCGACCCTCCATATACGCGTTACTGACGCGGAGAAAAACTCGATGCAAGGACGATAATTTACTTTTTTGAAATCAAATAAAAGCGTTCATATTTTTTATCTCAAAAACTGTGATTATAATATGAAAACTGCAATTAAATAAAACACTTTTTAAACGGATTTATCGCGTATAATTTAATATATTAAGTCGAGTTAAAAAATTTTATTTTATTATATTATGAGTTAAAACTTTAAATGTTTTTACACGCGATTAATCCAGCTGAATATTATTTTATGTTAAAATATGAATCGCGAAAACTTGAAACAAAAGTTTGTAATTCATGAAACTACCTAATAGTTTTCAACCGAATTCCAAAAAGGAAGAGGTTCTCAATTCGTCTGTTTTTTTTTTGTGTCTTTGTTACACTATATTTCAGACCATTATGAATTTGTTTGATTTTTTTTTAATTCATATTATAGAGGATACTCCATATAAATTTCATCGAAATCGGTTGGGTACTTCATCGATGAAGTCGGTTTTTTTAATGCTCGCATTCGTTGATTATTTTTAGAATACTTTTTTACAACTTCAATGGGAAACACACGCATCGAAGCTATCACGATAAACCTACTTAACAATAGTTTACGTATTGCATTGTAATAGTTTTTTTAATTGCCCTCGATTCCTATTTGGGTTTCAAGTATCCTATCATTCTACGGACAAAAAGTACCGAGTTTCGTTGACCAAAAACCAATTTTTTTAAGCAATATCTATTTTAAATATACCTATCTTATTCAATACAGTTTAAAACGATATATTTGAAATAAAGCTAACCCAAATTACAGAGCCTCTCTCTAAAGAAACATAAGGGTCTGTCGACTAAACCTTTTCGAAATATAACCGCGTTTCTGAGTTGAGACCGAAATCCATTGTAACATAAAGCAGATTTCGAATTGTAACCAAGGCTCTAGTTACTTAACACATCCTCTTCTATAAAATGACATAGCTTAGTAACTAAAATAATAATCAATAGGTACCTGCCTTTAAAAGCTTTTTACAAAATAAAAGATGATTTCCCTGGGAAAGTTATGAAGTTATGCCACTACAGCTACAAGTGAAATCTCAAAATTAATATAAAATCACGTGGGATGATATTATCACGCATGCATAGTTGAGTGTAGACGAATAGTTTAGTGTTTGTACATATCAACCCTTGAAAAGGGAAAACATTTTGTGAAAACGGAGTACAATTTATTAGCTTTGTTATGACAACCAAAATCATACTAAAACAGTAATCATAATGACTTGCATTTAAAATTGAGATAAAATGTAAAGATCTACTATTATTGTATATAATTTACCGAATGATAGTTTTCTACAGATTCTCTAACAGTTAAAAATAGCATATTTGTATACAGTTGCTATACCACTACAGTTAAATTACCATCATACTTACATTTCCTTTTTTCATTTCCGAATATCATGGCCGAATTTTCTTTTCCAATTATTTTCATCGACTCCAGGTGCTAATGATACAAAGTGATTGCTAATTTCGTATGAAAGAAATTCGATTTGCGCTCCTTTGAGAGCTTAACGAACCGAGGGCGTTGTCAACATAGATGAGACGGAAGAATTCGATCAAAAAAATTTGTGGTACCATATTTTTATTTTGTTTTACTGAGCTGGATGATACTCAAATAAATGTGCAGGCACGTTTATATTAGTATCAAAGAACACAATATTTAAATTTGGCCGGTGACAAAAAAGTTCCCCTGAATATTTATTTTAATTTTATTCAACAGATATTTCTCAAATATTTTTTTAAATAAAACCTACTGTGAATACGTATATATTTATACTGATATACGTACATTGTTGACACAACAAAATCTGTTTTCAGAAATGTTGTGAGTCAAATGGATATATTTTCCGAATATAAACGTGGGCTACAGTGGGTAGTTATTTTTAGAAATTCATTTTCTTGTTAAACCACATTCCTTTTAATAAAAATATTCTATATGTATAGGAATCAGATTTATAAAAGAATACATTGACATCCGCAATAATTGTAGCAATAATAATAAATATAAATAATAAATATTTTTGACACGCACACAACATTATCTAGTCCAAATTAAGTTTCTTAAAGAACTTGTGTTATGGATACTAGATAACTGATATACTTTAGAAATATATAAACATACATATTGAATAAATACATATTTTTTATTAGAATAAACTTAAATAAGCAATGAACATCCATGACTTGACGACTAATATCTGTGTTCATCACACAAATATCCGCCGCCGCCGGGATTCGAACCCAGGACCTCTGTCATAGAAGGCAATGTATGTTACCGCTACACCAGTCGGTCGTCAAAATACATTTAATTAATAACAAATAACAAACCTATAATATCTTTTAGTTAAAAATGTCGTAGATTTAAGATAGAATTCTGATTTGTTAAAAATTGCTGAGGTGGGACCTGTATACTTATATATTTATTATTATTGCTACAATTATTGCGGATGTCAATGTATTCTTTTATAAATCTGATTCCTATACATATAGAATATTTTTATTAAAAGGAATGTGGTTTAACAAGAAAATGAATTTCTAAAAATAACTACCCACTGTAGCCCACGTTTATATTCGGAAAATATATCCATTTGACTCACAACATTTCTGAAAACAGATTTTGTTGTGTCAACAATGTACGTATATCAGTATAAATATATACGTATTCACAGTAGGTTTTATTTAAAAAAATATTTGAGAAATATCTGTTGAATAAAATTAAAATAAATATTCAGGGGAACTTTTTTGTCACCGGCCAAATTTAAATATTGTGTTCTTTGATACTAATATAAACGTGCCTGCACATTTATTTGAGTATCATCCAGCTCAGTAAAACAAAATAAAAATATGGTACCACAAATTTTTTTAAAGTACTATGACGTAGTGAAATGAAATAAAATGAAAATGAAATGATTTTTTTTATTCATCATAAGACCATCGAATGGCCACTGATAGTTATTGAATAAGATATTACAGTAGACCAAGAGACAAAGCCGGCGGAAAAAAAACTCTTTGCACTCTTTTTCAGTCTTGTACAGTGCATATTGATCATGACATGAAAAAAACAAACACAAGACAGCTTATTGTGAGAGCCAATGTCATGCCACAACCAACTTACTTACATAGTAGGTGCATTGAGCTATGGATGCACAACACGAACATGACAAACTGGGACCAGAGTATTTAAACAAGAATGGAATAAATAGTCATAGTATCATCAGCAAAACGACCTGGCACCACTAGCAGCACCGCTAGTTCACGAGTATAACGCAAGCACCAGCCATCACCCTCCTCAACCATATTTTAGGGAAGAAGATGACCCGACACCCGACGCTGCCACTAGCCATGCCGCCTGAGGGAGCATGACGTTCTTGCTGTTGTCTTGACAAGAAAATAAGTGAGTGGAACAGTCACCAGTATGCCACATGTCATACGGCACAGCCATGCCTTTATATCGTCTAAATAATCTTTAGTTTTATAATAAGCTTTTCGAGATAGAGTGTCTTTAATAACTGATTTAAATTTATTGAATGGCAGGGATTGAATTGACTTCGGAATTTTGTTATATATGCGTATTGACATTCCAATAAATGATTTGCTGCTTTGAGCCAGCCTTAATTTGGGAAACGCTAACTTATGGTCGTTCCTAGTCTTTACAGAATAATTTTTATCATGATTATCTTTCCTAGTTCTAAATTTATTAGTTTTATTACTATTCTTATAAATATACAAAATGTTTTCGTAAATATATTGTGATGCAAGGGTCAAGATATCAATTTCTTTAAACTTTTCTCTTAGAGATTCTCTATTTCCAAGTTTATACATTCCACGAATAGCCCTTTTCTGCAGTGTAAATATCGTGTCAATATCTGCGGCATTGCCCCAAAGTAGGATGCCGTTGGACATAACACTATGAAAATAACTATAATATACCATCTTCGCCGTATTAACATCAGTATCTATGGATCTTCCATGCTAGACTGGGGGTGAAAGAAAAACATAGAATGTACCAGCTGCTTCTCTTCTCGGACATACTGTAAAAGTTAGTTAAGGGACAGAGGTTTTATTGAATGAGGCAGACAGGTATACCCCATTGCCAAAGTGGTCGTAAAAAGTTTTGTAGTAGTCGTCTTTATTCTTAACAAGCTGTTGCGCGGTATTTCGGGGTATATATCCTATGTGCTATTCCAGACTATACACTATCACTATGCAAAATTTCATCCAAATCTGTTCAACCGTTCTCCCGTGATTGAGGAACAAACATGCATACATCCAGACATCCATACATCCAAACTTTCACATTTATAATATTAGTAAGAAGGAAGATAAGATGGCATCATAATTTAGAGTGACCATGCTTTGCTAAGTATGTTCGCGAATAAGTAAATTTCCTTTTAAAAACACATAACTTTTCTATAAATCATATTTAGTGTAAAAAAATAGCTGTTGTTAAAAAATTTTTTTTTTTATTTAACAAAAATATTCCTGTATATTTTTGTCAAGCTAGAAAATTCAATTTCACGTTTCCGGAAAAGGCACCAAAACTTCGATTTCAAATGTAAAATATATTTTAAGGCAGTGAACTCGACCCAAGGAACTACTGCATGCAAATTACTCGACCAATTTTCAATGGGGCTGAATAAGAATATATTATTGTACGTCAATTGGCCTTAGCAAGGCAATCAATAGTTAAATATCTATTGTGTCTAGTTCATGATATTTGACAGTTCAAAATATTGAATTAAGATTGCTATCGGTCAATGAATTTCTCACTTAAAATCAAAATAATAAATGTCGGAATACACAGATAAGGGTATGAAGGCATCACAGCTGTTAATATTTATCGTCCAGTGATGGAATGAAAGTCTTAGAGTTGGGTTCATATTAATTATTCAAATTGTTGAATAATTAATTAATACACTAATAGAAATCAAAACAGCAAACAGATGAGATACGATTCAATAATAGATACCTCTTATTTTCTTGTCTTTAGACCTGCAAACGGACTGCAGAGTAATGTAATTTATCCTTAAGACAATTTCAAACTGATTTTTTTATTAAATAAACATAAAAATAAATTATTTTACTCTTTTCAAAATAGATGTGAAGGTTGGATAGATGAGTGGATGTTTCAGTCTTTCGCCAAACCTGTACATAAGTTTTTTATTGGGATATTTTCATGGAGGTAAACCTCGAATCTATTGTATTATAGCTAGTTGTATAACTTAACTAAGTGTTATCGTATTACCGTATTACCAAGGTTCAGGAAGCATGCCATGCTTATTCTAGGTCTTCATCTTGGATAACCTTAAATTATGATAAGTAAAATCGATAAATATCTATAGTTTTATTATGTGAAGGCACCAAACAAAATTAAACAGGTAATTATATTAAACAGGTATTATTTGAACGAAGTGCGAGTGATGTTTTGGAAAGTAGGCCCTCACCTTCGAGTGGTGTGGCCAATCGTGAAAGTGAGATAAGTATGGAAGAAGTTATGAAAGCAATGGCAGGTTTGAAATTGGGTAAAGCGGCAGGGTATGATCGAATAGATGCCGAAATGCTCAAGGCGGGTGAAAGTGTCACTGCAAACCTGTTGTACCAGCTTTTTAATAAGTGTTGGCGGTCCGGCCGTGTTCCGGGCGACTGGTGCAAGGCCGTTATTGTGCCACTTTATAAAGGAAAGGGGTCACAGCAGGAATGCAAAAACTTCCGTGGCATTAGCCTTTTGAGTATTGTAGGTAAAATGTATGCAAAGATATTAATCGAAAGAGTGATGGATGAAACAGAAAGCAAGATCTGGGATGTGCAAGCGGGATTTCGAAAGGGGATGGGATGCACGGATCAAGTCTTTGCCTTAAGATCAGTAACCGAGAAGGTTCTGGCTAAACACCGAAAGGTTTTCTGCTGCTTCATTGACTTGGAAAAGGCGTATGACAGTGTGATGAGGAATGAACTTTGGTCAACTCTATCCGAGTTTGGGGTGGACAGTGACTTGATACGAGCACTCAAATCCTTATATAAGGACTCGAGTGCTTGTGTCACGTTGAATGATGACTACACAGAATGGTTTAGCATCGATCGCGGTGTTAGACAGGGCTGTGTAGCGTCTCCATGGCTGTTCAACCTATTCATGGATAGCTGTTTGAAAGATCTGAAAGAGTGTGAATGGGGTTTAAAAATGAATGAGACAGTGATCAAAACTCTGCTTTACGCTGACGACCAGGTTCTACTTGCATCGTCAGCGTCGGAATTGCAGCAAATGGTCACTGTGATGCATGAGTCGTTTAAAAGAAAAGGTGTGAAAGTGAATGTTGGAAAGACGAAAGTTATGGTTATGGAGAGGAATGAAGATTTGACGGAATGCAATATTATGATAGGGGAGGAAAAAGTGGAACAAGTGAAAGAGTTTGTATACTTGGGGTCCTTGTTTACAAGAGATGGGAAGTGTGAAGGTGATATTGAAAGGAGAGTAAAAGCAGGAAATTGTATTAATGGCGCCATTTACTCGATAATGGCAAGCAAAACTATACCAAATAAGGCTCGTCTTGCCGTACTTGAGGGAGTTTTGGCGCCAACGCTTATGTATGGAAGTGAATCTTGGGTGTGGCAGAAGAGACATGAAAGCAAGATTAATGCTGTGGAGATGAGAGCGTTGAGAAGCATGTGTGGAGTGAAATTGAGTGATAGGGTGCGCAATAGTGTAATAAGAAAGAGATGCGGATTGAAAGAAGATGTAGTGACTAAAATTGAAAAGGGTATGCTACGGTGGTTTGGACATTTGGAAAGGATGAGTGAAAGTAAATTTACGAAAGAGGTGTACAGAGCAAGAATGGATGGTGCTGTCGGAAGGGGCCGCCCTAGGCGAACGTACGCCGATCAAATAGGCGACGTTCTTAAAAAGGGCCTAGTTAAAAGTACCCGTAACCGGCGATCATGTATGAAAAGATTAATGAACGTGGAGGAAGCGAAAGAGGTATGTATGGATCGAAGCAATTGGTGTTCCCTTATCTCTGCCTACCCCAAAGGGAGACAGGCGTGAGGTTATGTATGTATTATATTAAACAGGTATTTTTGTCGTACGTTTGTTAATCTAATTCATTGGTCTATTTTGTTTTTATGATCACTTCTAACGTTATGTTCTTACTGAGCATAACGTCAGAAGTATTTTAAAACTTCTGAAATATTTTACAAAGAAGGATATAGGATTTTATACTCATTCTTCTGTTATTAATTTAAATACTAATTTCCGGTGTCTTTTAAATCTATCAAGCACTCACAAAACATCACAAATAATCTCAACCTTCTATCAAACAAAACGAAACGTTTCGTATTAAAAGATTTATTAACGGAATTCAAAATATACGGCGGCTATACCCCCGAAATGTGTCTACAATGAAGTGCTTGTCGTTGAATATTTGATTTTATTCAACACAGAAATAATTTGTTCAGATATTTTGCCGCTCTGGCTAGTTTACATTCACCCCGCAAATCATACCCTAGGGGTGAAATATTAAACATGTTTTGCATTTCGGAATTTTTGATTTCGAAATTAAATTGTTTGATAAAAGAAATATTCATGCCTTCATTTGTTTTGGTAAACACTATAATGAGCGTGCTAAAAAGTAATTGAAGGTTGTTTTCGTTTTAACTTGTCTGGGGATTTTATTTATTATTTTATTTAACTTTATAATTAATAACTTTCGAATTCTAATGTAATGATTTTCAACCGACTTAAAAAATGCGTAGATAAATTCTCAATAATTTTTTTACGTTTATTTAAACGAAATCAATAGCTTTTTTTTATTACTACCATCTTTGCTACAAAAGTATAAAATTGTATACTAATTTAAAATACATAAAAACTAAAAACCTTATTTCAGTAAATGCTATCATATTGTATATCAAAATTCTTCAAGCCTCTTAAGCTATAAAGATTGTTAAAGAAGTAAAGACAAATTCTAACTGTTAACATAATTTGTCTTAGTAGGGTCGGCCAATTACAATAGTCCTGCCATCCCTGGACAACTGTGACGTAAAAGTCGACTGCTTCAAATAGCCCGCTTGTTGGTAGGGACCCGTCAGGATCCGACTGGCTAGCGACCACCCTTCATATACAGGGTGACAAATTTTAGATACTGAAGAAGAGCACTCTGTACTCGATTCTGATCATAATTATGTAATAAAAGTAGGTACTTAATGTTTCACCAGAATTGCCTATGAATAAATAAAGTTTTGTTACTATTTACTTTACTTACGCCTGTCAGTCGCGGCACGAGACCTTACACGCGGATCGCTGCGAATGCTAGTGTAACCATGCGTTGCGTAATCAATTGTTTAACTTTCGGTTAAGTTTACTCAGTAAATAATTAACATTTATTTTTAATTATATTGGTCAAAGTCGCCGGTAAACGCTGGATGAGGGCAGCGCGGGACCGAGCGACGTGGAAGAACTAGGGAGAGGCCTACGTCCAGCAGTGGACGTCTACAGGCTGTGGATGATGATGATGGATGATATTTTTTCTCCTTATGTATGATCTCAAACAATCACGTCCTCGAATTTCAAAAGTGACCCACCAGTCACCCTGTAAAGTCTGACGCTAAATATTTCCGCTTCGGCGGTGATTCGTTCCGGCAATATTTTATGAAAAGCCAGTCCTTTCCTAAGCCCGTGTGATTTAATTTCCGATCTAATGTTTCATCGCCCTTACTGTGAGGTAGGGTTCAAACGTGTGTCTATAACGAAAAAAATATACTCAAAATTTTTTATAAAATGCCATATAACGCTCTCGTTAATTATCTATACCACTAGCAGCTCTTCCAAGGATTATTAAACATTAACTAACGAGCACTAGTCCCTTGAAAACAAGTGTAAATTCAAGTACAAATTATTTATTTACTCGCAATATTCGCAGAAAGTGTTATCAGAAAAGTGTTATTTTTCCAATGCTAATCCGTGGAAGCTTTTGACTACAAATCGTATATGTTGTTTTGTTTCTCAAAGCTAATCCCAGATTACCATTCAAAGAATCGTCTGGAGCTAATATTATAGCCGTAGGTACTTAAGAATGTTTCTCAGACACATCGGGCATTGTTTTTGTATTGATTTTCTGAAAGAAAAATTCAAATAACAAGATTCGAAAGGTTCCGTCGCATTCCTGGCCGCAACTTGTGCTAAATCTTAGGATCGTGGAAATTATTCACAAATCAAACAAAGATACCAAATTTGAAGTTGAATCAGTAATTTAGGTGTACAAATGAAAAATCAAAATGACGTTATTGCCATAAATCTCCACAGTTATACAAAATGTACGGAAGTGACATTTCACCACTACTACTATCTATAAATTTTATGAATTCAGATTGTTTTTCTAGTTATTTTTTTTATTGAAATCATCTTTTACATCCAGGCAGAAATCAAAAATATAGGAATCAGTGTAAATATAGCGTCGTCAGGCACCTGTGGTCTTTGTCGATTCAAGTATTTTTTTCTTAATGTACACGAAAAGTAACTAACAGTCTAATTAGCAGTTATTTTAAGTGTTTTCATAATGGTATTCCACAACTATTTTATGCTGGCCAGACGTCCATACTAAAATGAAGCGTGTTATTTCTTTTTCAAATACTTTCATTATGAAACTCCTGAATTTTTCAAAACCATTTTTAATTTTAAATTTAAGAGCTTTTTCAAAAGACGTCTTTTGCGTATTAAGTGGTATTATTATAACCACAATAGGAATTTAAACAGCATCTAAAATTTATAAGTCTTTCGAGTTTCGTCAGATTGCTAAAGCGGAATTTCTGGAAGTTTTATTGAATAAAGTTGTATAAAAAGGTTCATCAAAAAGGTTCAATGCTTTTAAATATTTAACCAGATATCAGAGGATTATGTACACTCTTCGAATAATCAAATACCCGTCTTAAATATTTCGTTCAATAAATTCATCATATTAAGCTACTGTTACATTTGCTTATTTCAAGAACGAAAGCATGCTTCAATTGAGCACTAGCCTCAATTGAGCAAGTGTATCGGAATGTTGCTCAATATTAGCATGCTCATTTCGGCATGCTCGTGAACTGACAGGCTTGCGATTTTTGAGCATCAGCGGCGGGGGTGGAACGGGGCGTGCTTTAAGCGCGTCTAAACAGGTATGCTTATTGAGCATGCTAGTATCGACCAGTCGTTCATACTTAAATGACTAATTCTAGCAAATGTAAACTGTAAGAAAATGTAAACTGCTCCTAGGCATGCTTGTATTGAGCATATTAAATAGTAAGCTTTAAAGCATGTTTTTTTAGAGCATGTATAACAGTAACATTAAGTCGAAAAACGTATGTAAGCAGGTAAATAAAAAACTTTACAAACTGCTCAGCTCAATCGTCAGCCTGTTGAAAAAAACGACTTCAACAATTTCGTGTGTTTTCCGTTTCTTATTTCGAATAAAAACTTTTGCAGATCGCAGTTTGGTTTTCTGGCAAACAGTTCGACCGTGTTCCGTTCCGGTGTATTTTTGTTTTTTGTTTCTCTTTTGTTGCCAGTTGCGGAGAATTGTCCGGTTTGCCAATGTTGCAATTTTTGCTTTGGAATTCTGGGGTCGGTACCACACGAGGAAAATTTACTTTTATACTATGCGTGATTTGTGGACGTTGATTTGTATTTTGAATTCATTACAACCTTTGTGCTAAGAAACTTCTTGAAAAGGAAATAAAGTAAGCATAAAAAACCAGTCACACGTTTTGGATGTCGTTAAGTAAAGTTAGTGTGTTATGAGATACCATGTAGTGAACTAGGAGATACATATACAGGGTGATTGGTGGGTCACTTTTGAAATTCAAGGACGTGATAGTTTGAGATCATACATGAAGAGAAAAAATATAATAAGCAAAACAAAATTTAACAAACAAAATAATAAATATTAATAATTTACTGAGTAAACCTAACCAAAACTTAAAGAATTTATTACGCAACGCACGGTTACGCTAGCGTTGGCAGCGATCCGCGTGCCAGGTCACGTGCCGCGATCGACTCAGTTGTATGTAAAGGGAATAGTAACATATTAGTATATATTTTTAGGGAATTCTAGCGAAAAAATTAAGTACCTACTATTATTACATAATTATGATCAGCATCGAGTACAGAGTGCTCTCTTTCAGTATCTGAAATTTGTCACCAGTCACCCTGTTTAGGTAAATGCCATATTTTTTTTCTTTTCACAACCACTGGTGTCTGAGGCAGACAGGTTCACCATTTATAAATAAAACCTGCTGCTTAATATATAATATTATTTTTTTCCTGAATCCCGGTAAAAAAATATAAAATGTTAAATTCCATCGTGACTCCTTTAAACGGGTTAAATTGGGCTTAAAAGCAAGGTGAACGTAGATTAGCTATGTATGATATAACCATCCTAAGTAATATTCCTATCTTACTTTAAGAATTATAATGTTCATAAAATGACCCAGTAATAAATATAAAACTATATTACAAGTGAACATACATAAATAACATGACTGCGACTCGACAAGCACTTGAATGACAACAAGTTAATTTCTATTCAGGCCACCGGTCAGTTGGACGTCCTAAAATTTAACCCTCTGCATAGTCTAATTCACAAATTATGAAGTTACCATTGGGAAATGAATTTATGTGACACCAACTGCACTATAGTTCATTTTATAGTCAAATTCGAAAACTGACACCAACTAACCCCAAAGGAAGTTTAAATAAGATTGTGTTTTGAGTCTTTAATAAATGCCGTTCTCTACCAACATCGGCTTTAAGAGTTATAAAATATATTTTTTTACCATATGGTTCATATTTGTTTTTACCATTTATGATTAGTGCCCATGTTAGAATCCGGCAATCCGTTATTACATACAGTTCATAAAGCTGACAATTATCATAGTGTAGATGAAGACTTTTCTGAAATTTTTATTTCAGTTTTTTCTACACGCGTTTGCCTATCTCATTTTTTCACATACCGTCAGGTGTTATTGTGGTTTAACGTGTTTGTATGTAAATTAATCTGGGATGACTTTACTGATCAAGCTCTCTCATGGCTAATTTACGTAACCGTTAAAAATATTTTTTTTTTCTTGGACAAGCTTGCATTACAAGTATTGTTTTAAAAAATTGACTTTGTCTTATTAGGAACAAAGTTATGTTTATACCTTATCTATTAATAACTTTATTTCAACGAAATAGTACATTTTTTGTGGATAAATAAATAGCTAATCAAATTATAATATACTAGGAGCACTGCGTAGTACTACACTAGGATCACGCCAAATGAATTAAACAATTATTAACAGTATTGTTTAAAATCTGACTGGTAGCTTTAGAGATAAGTGCCATCAGAATTATAAAATGTCACTTTCGATATTCAAGGACGTGATAGTTTGAGATCATAGACGAAGAGAAAAATAAAATGATGAAAAAATATGTTGTTAAATGGATGTTAAAGAATACGCAACTCTTTATTTCTTTATGGGGAATCCTAGTAAAAAATTAAATACTCACTTTTATTACACAATTATTACCAGAAGCGCTCTCCTTCAATATCTAAAATTTGTCACCACTCACCCTGTATTAATGTAAGCAGCTTTGCGCGGTTACATTCTCGTATCTTTGATCCCGTAAGGATTTCTTCATAAAATCTATCCATTCTAGAGTCAAGCAATCAAAGTTTTGAAATCAGACTGATATTTTTTAGATTAGTGCTTCCAAACAATATCATCAGTTTCTATTAGTATAGAAAAATTACAAATAACATTTACCTACATACATCTAAGGAACGATTGATAAAATCAGTCACCTGTATAAAGTTACGGTAGAAATTTATGCTTGCCCATGTTTTGATCTGCGTACCAACTTTGGATTTTCAACCAATTAATTTTGAAATTAGAAATAGCAGCAAAAAAACTATTCGTAAATTTTTGAACGACGAGTCAATTCAAAAGGTTTTTCTATCCCTACTTCAATAATAAAATTAACATGGTGAATCGAAAACACACATACCTTCCAGAATAAAATCCATCGCAGACACAGTAAAATAATAATCACAAAATATTATAGGATGTTATCCAAAGCACTGCAAATTTGCAACTAATTAATTTTCTAAAATGCACTTATCTCATTACCTAACTTCAAAGACCCCTAACCCATCCCTTTGACCTGTTATGGTGGCTTCTCACTGCGCGTGTTAGCCCGCGCCGCGCCGCGCCGCGCCTCGCCCTATATGAAAAGCGTAGTAGCACGCGCAGGGAGAAGCCACCTTAGCCCGCGCCGCGCCGCGCCGCACCGCGCCCCGCGCAGTGTGAAGAGCTCGGCGCGTCGCGGCGCGCCCTATCCGCTAAAAGTCGGTAGCTTCAAACGCGCCGCGCCGCGCCTCCCCTAGCTCTTCACACTGCGCGGGGCGCGGCGCGGCGCGGCGCGGCTCAGGCTAAGGTGGCTTCTCCCTGCGCGTGCTACTACGCTTTTCATACTACGCGGGGCGCGGCGCGGCGCGGCGCGGGCTAACACGCGCAGTGAGAAGCCACCATTACCCAGGTATTTTACCTGGAATCCCTACTTTTAGGGTATTGTTAATGATATGTGATGACTAATTAATTAATTCCCGGAATTTGATTTTGTCCAGCTAGCATGTTCTAGGTGATTCACTGTGGGACGGTAAGAATAAATAAAAACTATCTTTGAATATAAGTAAAATTTTGATGTTCTTAGGCTTTTACTATTATTGATATTATTTAAAATATTTTTTACGGGATATTATTGAATATAATAATTTTAAAATTTTAATTGTCCTTTCGGCATCTTCACAGACTATAAGGTTACGAGCTACAAGTTAAACGGTCAGTCGAAATAAGTCATTTATTTTGGCGCTTTTTGATTTATTCTTATCTATTTATTTCAATTTAGTTGTTTTTAAAAAATATTTGAAGTAACAAATATTTGTATTGATTAACAAAACATTTGGTTCACCTTTTCAACCTAGATATCGACAATAACCGAATTGAACTAAAAGCTTACAGCTCTTTTCAGTGAACTCAGTTTCCTTTTAATACAATCAATTCATAATATATCACTTTAAGTTGCACCTTCATGAGTGCTTTTAGGCTGCATGTAGGAAATAATTGACTTTAGCTCAGTGCCTACTGCGCCAAGTCACCACACCAGGTGAAATTTAAATAATCTATACATATAATAAAATGGTAGGAAAGTCAAAACTGTACATTGAATATTTTTTTTAAAAAATACTTGGGGTATGATCTACAATCGAAACAGAAACAAAAAATATAGTTTTTAGAATTTTTGTCTGTTTGTCTGTTTGTCTGTTTGTCTTTCCGGGATAAACTCAAAAAGTACTGCATGGATTTACTTCAAATTTGGCATGAAGATAGTTAAGAAGTCGGGTCAACATATAGGCTACATATTATCACGCTAGCAGTGTTATAATCGTAGGTGCGTTTGGTGCTGCATAGCGTTCACGCAGACGACGTCGCGGGCAGCAGCTAGTAATAATAATAAATCCATTTATTCGTTTAATATATTCTGAAAAAGCTACAAGACTAATACAGACATAAAATGCTTACATATTGAAAGCTCCAGCTTATTAGCAAATATTTTCAATATTCTGTTTGTACTGGATTTCATCCTAGCCACAATAAATGGCGAGCCTAAATATATGACGCAATTGAATTTAAATTGAACGGAAAGCTTCTAAAATGCCGTCAATAATTACGAACTATCCATTCGGACTTTTATTAACCTATCTAGTTTGGAAAAGCTTTCTATTTATAGTTAGGAGCTTTGCGCGGTTTTATCGGGTAACTTTTGATTCCGTGATACTTTCTTAGGCAGGTAGGTATAATCTTCTTATAGAATGAGGCTTTCAAAAGCAAAAAATATTTTTCAAATCCGACAGACTATATGCGACAGTTATTAGTTATAACATTACCAGCTGTTTCCAGCTGCTTCCAGCTGATAAAAAGTAGCCCATGTGCTGTTCCAGAATGTAGACTGTCACTGTGCAATTTCATCCAAATCCGTTTAGTCGTTCTGCTGTGATTCGAGAACAAACATACATACATACATCTAAACATTCACTTACGATTATAATAATAAATACACTTTATTGCCATCAAAACAAAAAAGAACATAAATCTACGACAATATGGGCGGCTTTATCGCTTAAACCTATTTCTACCAGGCAACCCGAGTTATATTTAAAAAAATAAAAGATTGCTTTATAATATACACCAACTTCAAAATAAATTATGTTTACAGCAGGTAGTACTATATACACATGCAAGCGTTCATGCATCGCAGGTTGGAGTATTTGATATTCCGCTTGCATTCGATCGAGATTTAACATATGGTTAAACTCGCAAATATTACTGCTAGTCAAAACGTTTGAAGCGCGTCTATTGAAATTATTATAGGATGTCATGTTAGTCAATAATTTACTTCTTTGATTGTATTGATTGGCACAACTTGCAGTCAGTTACCTATCTTAAAAATAAACAGGATGATATTTGGCGACTTTTCATGGAGGATAGTCATTAATCGATTTTGTATGGCTCTTACCAGTCATTAATCAGAACCCTGCTGCTTATTTTGATTTTTTATGGAAACATAGGTTCAATGCTTATCAAAACGTACTGCCAACGCTGGTAATTTCATTTTCGCACAGCTAAGTAATCCACCAAAGTAGTAAAATCTGGAGGTACCGACGCCTACAAACACGGACCACAAAGATTACATTACAATTACATTTTACCACCAATTTTAAATTTGAGCTAAGTTTCTTACTTAGAAATAAGTTCATAAAAATTGACAATGTAATAACAAATCTTGTAAATGTAAAAACATAGTAAGCCCAAGAAATGTAAGGTTGTACAAATGTAAATTTAAAAAGTCCAGCGAAAAACCTATTTAGAATCGTGAAAACAAATATTATAATAAACTTAGTAATTATTGAAAACCACAAGAACAAAATTCTATAAACTTTATTTAATTCAACGGCTTTCATTGTTAAAGTCCCTAATTGCAAATAAAGAAACTATTTACAATTTTAATAAATTAACAATTCGCTTGTGCTGGAGAAGCCTTTTGTTTCATGATCCTGCTGAATAGCTGTAGCGTTTGTACCGAAACAAAATATAAATTCTTAAGCGGAAGTTTTAATTGAATTTACCTTCTAGAGCTTCGATGGATACTTTTCTAATTATTTCGGGAGAAACAGATTTTCTGAAATACCGTCGAGAGGTAAAGCGTGTGTATACAATTTGTTACTCTGTACAACAAAATGGGAAAGTGAAGTTTGAGGGCTCGATTCGACGTTACATTGTATAATTTTAGAACACCCTTAAAACACAAGATTTCAAATTAAACAGTTGTTAACAAAAATTGATTTTAACTCCTCTAATTTTGATCTTAACGAGACTTACTCATAAGGAATTTGATGATAAACAGGTTTTTCTTTTTTTTTTACACATTTTTGGCGCCATTTCCGATTCGAATATAAATTCTCGTGTTGAGGCTAATTTATCAAACGTCTGGTTGTAATTCTTTGTATCAAAATCATATATTTAGAAAAAGTGATTAAAATATCGTTATTGTAAATAATTGTAAATTATATATTTAAGGGTTGGATACAATCTATAATGACACATTCTTAAAATTGAAGCAATGTGTTCTGAAATACCGTCGAGAGGTAAAGCGTGTGTATACAATTTGTATCTTTACAAAAAAGTGGGAATGTGAAGTTTTAGGGCGATATAAAATTGTCTAATTTTAGGACACCCTTTAAATAAAAGATTTCAAATTAATAACTTTCATGGGACTTACTCATAAGGAACTTGATATCGAATAGATTCCATTTTATATCACACATGTAGGTACTTGTTTTTGATTCTGATATTTAGTTCAGTTTCTTAAAAACTCTTTGAACAGGTTTTCTTCTTTTTTAACGCATTTTTGGCGCCTCTTTTTCGGTTTAAATATATGTAGATCCACGTGTGAAATATAGTAAAGTGTGCCTCAGCCTACAATTATCAAAATTTGGTCTACGAAAGGTCTGTTTTTGATTGTATATAGGGTATTTTTTATGATGATCAAAATATTTTAGGAGAAGGTTAATAAGAATGATGTGTGGATTCAATTTATGAAAAAAAAATTTTTTTTTTTTTATATATTGCTATTTTATAATTCTCATAACTTAACAACATTTTTGTTTAATCTGTTACTTAGACTAAATAGCAGAAATAAAAGCGTTTTTCCAACTGTTTCTATTTTTATAAGAAATACGTTAAGCCCGATTTTTCAACAGTCACAAGAATTTGGTCACTGAAAAGAATTGTAAAATTTCAATCAAAAAAATATATTAATTTTTTTTGCCATAAATTGAATCCACAAACTATTCTTAAACTTCCCTTAAAAATTTTTATCTTCAAAAAAATTACCCCGAATTGAAAAGACAAAATGATTAAAAAAAGTTTTTGTAAATTATTCAAATACCTTTGTGTTTAAGGATTAAATATCTATTATGACATATTCCTCAAAATGGAGCAATGAATTTCTGAACTAGCAGTTTGTAGAGTTAAAAATAAATACATACTTGATTTTATCTAAATCAAGCCAATATTAGAAAAGATTTCAATATACACAACAAATCTATATTCAAAAAGCCATGTTCCATATTGAATGCACACTTTCGTACTTAGAGTCGTTCCAAAAATTAAATTTTACACATCCAAATAAGAAATCGGATTTCCATTTCATAATCATGCAAACGAAAAATTAAGTACACATTAGCAAAACTTAACAAACACAATTACATTCGCATCGTAAAAGGTGTTATTAAAGGTTTAACAAAAGCGAAACGAACAATGATAATCTACATTATGAAACAGAAATCAGAATCACATTAAGAACCCCGGTTGTTTCACAGTAGAAGACTAAATAAATAATTAATTTTAGGAAAACGCCCGCAGTACCCAAATAAATTAGAGAACAATGAGAGCCGTGATTAATTTCAGCACGTTGCGTTGGTACCGTAATCAAATACTTTGTAACGTAGGGACATGGAGTTCTTTGAAGAACTTACTTTTCCATTAGTATTTTGTAACCTGAGTTTTGTAGCGGTTTTTGGGGCTTGGTTTTGAAAGATGTTCCATTTATTTAAAAACGTTTCATGTGTTTGTACAATGTAAAATATGTTTTAGGTTCAATTTTGTCACATTATGGTGAGGTCAAAAAGGTTACAACAGGGTCATAATTTCAACTGTTATCTATAAGTTTATATTTCCAAATAAATACTTAAATTCTAATTGCATCTTAGCAATTCATAGCTTATTGTAATAAATAAAAACATTTACTGTATTTTATCGCATTTGTTATATGAAACAATTATACACAAAAGCTTTCTATTGCATTCTTCATATAAAAGTAAATTTGAACGAAACACGGAATAAGATGGATTATAATGCAGTATTCAATTAAATTCTATAGTTATATAATTTTATACCCTAAAGGTAAAGAAAGTCATGTTGGGCAAGTTTTCAAACATTTTCTATATTCTGATATCAGGGTTTCAAAATATTGTAAATAATAATAAAATAAAAATCTCTTTATTGTGGAAACTTAGCCCACTTGTTAGTTTTATAACTTAAATCTACGTTAGTATTACACAACTTTGTTAAGTATCACATCATAATTTATTACATTTAATTAATTATTTCTTTATTCAATCAATTAATAAACTGATCATAAATATAATGTTAGTAATCAATACAATTTGTCATCAATTAGTCATAAACAAAAAATAAATAAGAATAAAGTCATAAAAAATGTCACGTTTAATAATCATAATATTCTATAATTAATTATAACTATGTATTTTTTATTTACAGATTTTTACAGGAGTGAAATCTTTTAAAAACGGTTTGGCTTGTTCATGTTGCTTTTCCTTTTTTGTTGTCAGTAATGTACCTTTCAAAGTCATTTTATGTCACATAAAAAAATACTTCTTTAATATACTAATTTATATGAATATACGCGTAAGGATGCTCACTGGCCTCATCGATCACTTTAAAAGACCTTAAAAAAATAAAGAAGCTTCTGTAATATAAATATATTCAATTCTAGCTGTACCCTATGGATGTGACTCATAAATTCTCATGCATTATTTAAAAAATCAGAAATATTATTTCAGACTGTGCCTTATTGAATATAATTCAAACATTTAGATCAATCTTAATTAGCATGAAAAGAAACAAACATCCATTCACCCATCCGTTCTTCCAAACAAAACTTACCTTTTTATAAAATAAGTAGAAATGTTATTAAAAATGCTTTAAAAACAAACTTAATGTAATAACGTCATTATAAAATATCTGAATTCATGGACTATAAAAGTCCTTGGGTGTAAATTGTTCAGAGAAGATTATTACTGTTGAGTTTCTTGCCAATTCTACTTGATGGATCGATCTTCCGAAGGGGTGGTATATTCTTTTCAATGAGTTAACGATGTTTCTCATTTCAAACGTATTTATCAATGACCCTACATAATATGTCCCCCTAATATGTAGAACATACGAAATAGATATTATTTTGATATTGATTTTGACATAAAGAATCCATTTTATCCCCAAACAGAATTTGACAGTCACGTTCAGTGAAACGATTACGTACCATCGAAACAATTGAATCATGACCCACAACAAGCTCATTTTAGCAGATCGTCTAAATGCTAGTAGGTTGAAATTCGCTTGAAGGTAGGTTTCCTTGGTGACGAACTTATCATCATTACATTCGACACTGACCTTTAAAGAGTACAGAATTCGTACAGTATCTAAAATGTCCTAAGTGCATTATACGCGGTAGACCTTATAAGTTTGACAGTTTCAATACAATATAAACACGCATTTGTTGAGAAGAGAAAAACCATAAAATAAAGTAAACTAAACAAGTTCTAATATTTTTTTTATGCATAACGGAAACCAGCCGTCGATACTGTAATACAGGTTTAGTGAACAAACTGGAACTAAAATTTAACTATCGGAAAGGAAAAATAAAATTAATAAAATCACAAAAGTGAAACGGCACTTTTCAATGCAATGATATCCGAAACAAATTATTGGTTTCAATTTAACAGATATAAATTAAGCGGTTTAAAGGCTAAACCATATAACCTATTTGACGGCATTAGTAGCGCAGTGGGATAATAACTGAGAAGAAAATGGTTCGGAGGTTTCTATCTCCCCTTTAAACTTAATATTTATACATTCAGTGGATAAAATTGAAAATTAAACTCTCTTATTTTAAATCTCTCTAATGTCAAACTAAGATATTTTAAAATCAGAAGGGTATATTGAGCCCAGAATATACCAGTTACAGATGTAAAATGCCTACAAGTTTTATTTAGCTGGAAGCAGAGCTTGATGGCACTTTGTAAAATATCTAGCATTGAATAATATGTTTTCAAATAAAAATTAAAATTCCAAATCAAAACGAACAGTTCAAAATTAAAAGCGAATACTTAACCATAGTAATTGACGCTATTCATCGTATGTGGTGTACTAATGAAGCAGTTAAAGTTGCTAATTTGCCAAATTGTGCAGCTTTCAAAATTTAGTTCACATAAGCACGACCTGCATACGGATAGGCGAAGCTCACTCGAAAGCTAAACGAGCTTATCACAGAGCTTGCAAATGGAATTTTAGACTAGGAGTATAATTTAGCTGTAAGCTTGGTTGTTTAATAGATAAAATTGTAGTCTAGGTGGCTGGGGGAATTAAATACATGGGGCCTTCAAAAGAGTATGCTTACGTAGGAATTTTATTATAGCTTTAAGTTAGATTTCTTATCAATTAAACTAAAATGTATATTTTTAAAGTTTATTTGCAGTTAGTTTTGAAATTTTATTAAAACCCTTAATATTGTATTTTAGAAGAATTTGTATAAACAAATTACCCAATTGTAATTGATGTACCTAGTTTTGATTATATTCTGTTTGTTTAGTCACCAATATTTTTTGGTTATATTAAACAAAACATAAAACCAATTAAACTACAAAAAGCAATTAATATTATAACAAGCTTTGCACGTTTTACAGCAGCAGATCAAGCGTTATAAAACTGTCAAATTTCCCAAACCAACTTTTAACTTAATTTCGAAAGTATAGAGTTCAGATTCAATAACAATTTTCACAACGCCTTATCTGCTGCCTTCTCAGTTCTTCGAAAAACAGTCAATCGCGTAGGTCAATATTTTCGTCATATAAAGCGAAATTAGCCCGCCTAGCCCGCATAAGCAATGTGTAACACGTATTTACAAGTTTTTTGGATTATAATCCAAGTTTCACACCCACATTCCAGATAAGTGCTCGCTTCAGACAGTTTTACTGCAGTCCCAAATTTAAATTAACTAGCAGTATAATGGTCCAAAAACGTGGTGTAGGTACCGGTTTTGGTTTGGTCGAAAATATTATACATACATAACCTCACACCTGTGTCCCCTTGGGGTAGGCAGGGACAAGGGAACACCAATTGCTGCGATCCAGACATACCTCTTTCACTTCTTCCACGTTCATCAATCTTTTCATAAATGGTCGCCGGTTACGGGTACTTTTGATGTCACCAATTTGATCGGCATACGTTAGCCTAAGCCGGCCCCTTCCAACAACACCATACATTCTTGTTCTGTACACCTCTTTCGTAAATCTACTTTCACTCATCTTTTCCAAATGCCCAAACCACCGTAGCATACACTTTTCAATCTTTGTCACTACATCCTCTTTCAATCCGCATCTCTTTCTTATTTCACTGTTGCGCAACCTATCACTCAGTTTCTCTCCACACATGCTTCTCAACGCTCTCATCTCCACAGCATTGATCCTGCTTTCATGTCTCTTCTGCCACACCCAAGATTCACTACCATGCATAAGTGTTGGCGCAAAAACTCCTTCAAGTATGGCCAGACGAGCCTTATTCGGTATAATTTTGCTTACCATAACCGAATATAAGGCGCCATTAACACAATTTCCCGCTTTTACTCTCCTTTCAATATCACCTTCACACTTCCCATTTCTTGTAAACAAGGACCCCAAGTATGCAAACTCTTTCACTTGTTCCACTTTTTCGTAGCCTATCATAATATTGCATTCCGTCATATCTGCATTCCTCTTCATAACCATGACTTTCGTTTTTCCAATATTCACTGTCAAACCTTTCCTTTTAAATGACTCATACATCACATTGACCATTTGTTGCAACTCCGACGCTGACGATGCTAGTAGAACCTGGTCGTCGGCGTAAAACAGAGTTTTCATGATTGTCTCATTCATTTCTAAGCCCCATTCAGATTCAGATTCTTTCAGATCTTTCAAAATAGCTATCCATGAATAGGTTGAACAGTCATGGAGACGCTACACAGCCCTGTCTAACACCGCGTTCGATGCTAGACCAATCCGTGTAGTCATCATTCAACCTGACACAGGCACTCGAGTCCTAAGGATATAAGTATTAATATAAGGATTTGAGTGCCCGTATCAAGAAAAAAAAATATTATAATAATAATATATTATATTTTACATTTTCTGAACTCTAGTTAAATGAATCGTTAAAAACTTCAGAATAATCAAATACACCACTCGTATATTGGTTACAGATTTATCATGAATATTGCTTTTTTACGTATTTTGTTTCAATATTGTAACCGAATTGAGACTGATTTATTTTTTAATTTAGTTACAGGTTTTTTTTATTTTGCAACCCATTTGTAATGATTTTAACAATTTTAATATACAAGAAATCTCGTACAATTCAAATAAGAAAAGATTACCCGGCGACCTAGCTATGATATCCTAGACTTCTCAGATATGTTATATTAAAATGGAGGTAAAATGTTCACACCTCGTGCTCAGGGATGCCAATTTAATCAAATTAGGTTTTGTGTAGCGCCTCCGGTGTGAATTCACAAATAAACTATCATTTTGAAACTTGTTATATTTTTATTTGAAATTACTTTTTGTAGTTACTATTGTTATTTAGTATCACTTATAAATTCGAATGTTTGGTTATTTCTTAGGATGTTACCACACCAACTGACCAGTTTCTTTTTGGCCTAGTAAAACTATGAATCGACGACGACAGTCCCATTCTATCGACGGTCGATGGTACCACACATAACACCCTTAGTCACCTTGGTTTGTAGCCTTGTCGTAAACAGATCTAGGTAAGTTGATATTCTTGTAACTAAGCTCAAATAACTTATCTTAGTGACCTCATCATCATCATCACAACTCTTTGTAATGAGCCCGCTGCAGGGCATGAGTCTCTCCCCTGGGTGACGAGGAGGTGTCACCATTATTCACTAAACTGGCCCAGTGCTGGGTGGTGGATGACAGAATTTTCAGGGCGCCAAAATGGCTTCTGACAAACCCTAACGACTACTTTATACAAGTATACAGCACCCGGGACCGACTGCTTAAGGTGCCCTCCGAAGTAACTTAAGTTTTATAACATAGTAAAGTAACGTATTAATAAGAAGAACTAATAATATTTTGAAGTTTTTGCATTTAAAATGCTTAATTACTCTTTAAATAAATGAAAAAATGTAATTAAAAAAAAAAGAAAAATTAAGTAATTTCGAGGCGTACCGCCAGGCCCCGGTAGCTCAGTGGGAGAGCACTCGTCCGGCAAACGAGAGGTGCCAGGTTCGTGTCCTGGTCGGATGATTTTAATCTAACACATTTTTTTCATTTATTTAAAGAAAAATTAATTCTGTTTTAAACTTATGACACGTTCCGGATTCCTTTGGCATAATTTTCTCAGACAAATTTAACAATCAACGCTATGCTTCAACTAATTCACACAAAAGTTAACTTATATTTGAATTGCCAATTAACTAATGTAGGCAAATATGCTACATTTAAGGTATTAAGCAAAACACTTTTTGACCGGATTTATCGCGTATATTAACATTTTAAATTTTGACTCGACGTTTCGGTGTCTTTGCAGACCCCGTGGTCACGAGCGACGTGGTGTGTTTTGTTTAATAGTATGAATCGCGAAAACTTAAGACAATATTACAATTAAGGTAGTAAATTCAAGAATACATCATATTTAAAGCGATCCAGCGACCATGAAGCGAATTACACTCAGATTAGTGTCGCAATTCCTTTTTTGAAAAATCTTATCCTGTCAATTTACTCGTATATTAAATGAACTGAACAGCTTTATAGTTGACCCTGCAAAAACCAAAATGAATCATGAATGCTTAAAATAACACCAACTTTGATGAAACAAAAATACTTTTAAATAAACCAGTTTCATATATCTTGAAATAAAAATACTAGCTATGATTTTAAGCTTCAGGGATTCGAGCAATCATACTTCTTGCTCACGTAATTGAGAACCTGAGTAATATGTGGAACAATTTGCGTCTTTACGACTGTTTCCCATAATCTGGGATAGGAAATGGCTCTGTCTTTTACGTAGGTACTTTAATATATTATTATAGATAGTTCAACTCAGTTGTGCGCGCGGTGCTATGTGTGGGTGCGTGGCCCTATGGGTGTGTGCGCTAGTAAATATACAACTTCTATTTGTGTGGCAGTGACGCTGCAGTCATCGTCACTGTACGCACACATAGAATAATGACAAGTCACACAAAGTCACTGTATACGTACAAGGTTTACCCACACATAGGGCCGCGCGCACAACTGAGTTGAACTATCTATACTCAAAAGACTTTTCAAGAGATTACGTTGCGAGATTTTGAAATTTGCTTAGTATTATAAAGTTATTCATTTCATAATTTATGTACACAAAGGAAAAACTATAATAAAAGAGATAAGTTGACTACAATGTTAACATTCACAGCCTATGTCTAAAATAAATTTCTTTCGCAAGAAATTTCCTGTGGCTGGAAAGTGTGAAAACAAGGAAAAAAAATAGGTTGATATCCTATACATTGTACTTTATTTTTACTCATAAACATAAATAAATATTGTTAAATTTAAAGATGATATAAGCTTCAAGAACTACGCCAACAAGAAATAAATAAACCCAACTGATATTATAAAAAACTTTCTCAGTAACAATTGCAATGGAACTCTCTACAGAGATAACTTTATCACAACTGGTAGGTAAAATCAATAGTCCTGCACTTTAACATTCTTGAGAAAGAAAATAAAGTCAGCAAGCAACTTTTTACAGCTACTACTCCTATATAATAACTCTCACCTTTTAATAGTGCTTGCTTCATTTAAGTGCTTCTTTTTTAAAAAACTGGGAATCCCCTTTTGGAGGTGTTCCAAGGCAGGCTTTTATTGTAGATATCGACGACTTGTGTAACCCTGGCTTGGGTTAAAGTGAGTGCAGTGTTAGCTCCATTTATTGCGAGGTTCGAGTCGGGAATTTAAGTAGGTATCTGTTGTGGTCCAATGCACACAGTCGTTAGAATTCTTTTGTGTTTTGTAGGGGCAGGGATTTTGTGTAGAAGGTGATTTGAAAATATATTTTCTACAGTTAAATTTATTTTTTGTTGTTGATATTACGCTTTTTATAGAGATTAACACGAATATAAATATATCTTCGTTAAAATTCAAAATTGTTAAGGCAAAGAAACTTCAACTGAAATCTTATTGAACAGTGTAAAATCCGTTCAACAAGATTTTTGTCATTAATTTCAGTAATCTATGCTATAAGAATGCTTTGCTTCTAAACGATATTATCATTTTATAAACAATAATTTATCTCGTTGTAACTTTTTAGCTATCTTAAAAATATTTGCTTATTATAGCTCTGTGATATTATGTCAGTAATCAAATATAAATAAATTATTCTATATTATTAATGTAAAAACTTGTTCGAATAGACGTTTGCTTGTGTCTCTGTCTTTTTAAATAAAAATTTTACACACAAGCAGTGGTAAAGCAAAGTTTTCATACGTTGGTGAATCTACTGTAACAGTCAGTACCAATATATTAATATTCAAACCAACCCTGCGTGAGCATCCTGTATAAGATCCCTAATTCTGAGCTTAATAGTAAGATTACTGTTGGTTGTTTTGGGAAACAATAAGCTGAATATGCTTAAGACTTTATGTGATGTAGAGCTGCTACTGAAATTTTCAGTGGTCTGAATTATGAACAAGAGTAATACCCGTATAGCTATAGTCTTAAACCTTATAAAAACAATTATTTGACTACCAGATGCTAACAACTTCGACATTTTGTTTACCGTATAGAATTTTTATACTCAATTAGCTGTAGGATTTAACTGCTTTTGGGATATGCTTGTCTGCGTTGTGGGCGATAGGCTGACACCCTTTCACTGCAATAGTCTCTCTCCATCATTATAATACTTCCAAATTTTGTCAAACATGACATCAGATGGTTTTGTAGCCCTTGTGTTCTGCCTACCCCATAAGGGAGACAGACCTGAAGTTATGTATGTATGTATGTGATCCGGATAAAAGAAAAAGATAGGCAGCTAAATAATGTCATCGCCTTTTACCATCTGCTGTTCCTGGATCTACTAAACATCAAGAATAGCTAATAAATAAAAATGGAAAGCTACAAATAATCCTTTATTTAATATTATGAGCCGTAGTACATCGACATAATATTCAACTAATAAATAACCTATGTCCAGCAGTGGACGTCTTCTGGCTAAATGATGGTTAAACAGCCTAAACTAATACATCACATAGCCAGTAGGCTTACACAAGCTTCAGCATCGAAGATCACAAAGTGATATTTTCTGTTTTCACTTTATTACACTCAGACTCGACTCATACAGCACAAACATTTTGCATCCGATCTACCTCTCAAACCGTTGAAAATTCTTTTATCCAAACTACTCGTATATTAAATATCTCCATGTTGTTACAGGCTACGGCATCATTCCTTTGAAGATACCGACCTCTCCGGCCACGCACTGCACTCTGCATACCACCGTTGGTTGTGTTGGCAACGATGAGTGCACGACAAAGAGCCATACCATCATCAGACTTCTTGGACCTGTGAGGGATGTCATTGTCAGACCGGCGAGACATCACTATAGACCTGGAGAAACTAGTAAGTTTTTTAAAATTGATATAAACAGGTTTTACTTTGAAGAAACTTTTATTAAACAATAATAAAATAAATTGTAGTAAATCAACCAGTTAGAAGATTGTCTGTGACGCGATTTTAGCACGCAAGAATAGCATGTCTTGATTCATGACAAAGCAGAGTTCTATTTCTGTGAATTTGTATAATGCGCACTTTTGACAAAAGAGTGCTGAGAGTTTTTTTTTTCTGTTGGTTTTAACTATTGATCTACTCTATATTCTACTTTAAATTCGCCCTACATGGCCCCAAACTAAGCAGCGCTTGTGATATGGGATACCCTGTAGCAAAGTAGGGGGAACCTATAATATAAATACATACATAGATAAACGCCCAGACCCGGAACATTTTTTTTGTTCCTTGCGGGAATTGAACCTGCGACCACTGGCGTCTGAGGCAGACAGGTTTACCCATTTTTTTTGAGACAAACGAAATATAGATTACCTGGTGATGAGTAATTCACTATTGCAAATGGGAAAATGCACCTGCATATACTTATCGACAAGATTTTAGCTGGTTAATCCTGTTGCCAGTAATTACACTGCATTTTCCGCCATTCTATTATTCAAAACAAATCAAACAGCTTTGCTGTGGTATCAATGTGGACATTTAACAAAACGCTTAAACTCTACAAAGAGTGTAGTAGATGTCGTTGTATTTTAAATTTTTGGGAATACAAAGTTGTAAAATTAAACTTGTAGGTAGTCTGAATCCGAACCGTTACACAATTTTGGTTCATTCAGAGAAATCTTATTTCCAAGCAAATTGAGAGAAATTCATTCAGAGAAATAAAAGTTGAGGGAATATGGTCATTGGCACCCAGAGTTCGGTAGGTATCTCGAAGAATTAACAGCGCGAGTGGCCGGCCATGCCAGCGAATCACTCGCTCGCCCGCCCGAGTCTTCCCGAACATACCTACCTATTTTATTTCAGGGTTCAAATTACGATATTTCCTAATATTTTGATTAAAATCAAGTGGTGTCGAAGACAATTTTGTTCACAATTAAATACTTACTTATGATAAGTAACGTATTAAACCAGGGACCGGAACCGCTTACCCTTAAAGAGGTTTTTGATTGGGTTTTTCATAGACTTGTTTTAAAAAACCCTATCAATTTGGTAACCGTATCGAAGACTTACCCTAATTTAAGGCTTACCATATCAATAGAGTTAGCTTCATGTAAGCAGTAAGCCTATCGAAAACCCTATTGAAGGTTACCGATTCAATAGGGTTTTAAAACCTGCAGGCAAATTTAATCTCTAAGAATATCAAATTATCAAAAATATCACCATCTATTCAATCTCGCACTTCGAATTATACTTCCGAATTCAACAGCATGCGCGGAAAGAGATAGAAATAGGCTAACCCTATCACAGGGTAAGCGCATCCGAAAGTAGTTAACTTTATTCAAAGTGTTACCACGTCGATAGGCTTACCATATCAATAGGGTTACACTTCCATATGGTAAGATTTTGATAGGGTTACCCTATCAATAGGCTTAATCAAATAAAGGGGTTTTCCGGTCCCTGTATTAAACAGGATAAGGATTAATATTATATTATATTCATAAAACTCCATCGCAAATTAATACATTTATTTCGAACGCGTTTTATAATCATAAAATGATTATTGTGAGTCAACCTCAAAAGATATTTATGCTGTTGCAGACTTTTTTGTACAACGTTTGTTTCAAAGAGCAATAATTCCGTCCTAAATTATTTTACACAGCGTACGCAATGGAAGCTCTCAAAATTGAATAATTTTCCCCGTTTTTGCAATATTTTCATCTGTAACTTCGCTCCTTTTATATATTTTTTTCTAAAATAAACTTTGCTTAGTTAACTCCTTATGCTCGCGGGTAATGCCAATGGCGGTACCGTGAGCTCCATCTATGGCGGATGAGGTACACCTTGAGGCTTTTAGTGGGTAGGTCTGGTCTTCTACCGGATCATCCCCACATACCCCGTCGCTCCCCCTTGGGCTGTCGGGGACGTGATAGCACGTTTTCCTCAAGTAAAAAAAGGTATAAGTATATAGGCTATATAAAGGTATAAAAGGCCTTATGACATCAGCTATCTGCTAATGAAAGTCCCGTCAAAATCGGTCCAGACATTTCAAAGATTATCCGGAACAATCAGACAGACAGAAAGACAAATATAGAAAAAAAATTTTTTTTTTATTGTATGTACCGTACATATATATATTCATATGCATTTAGTAAAAAACGGTTAATTCAATATTACATACAGACACTCCAATTTTATTACATGTATAGATTTTATTAGCTTGAAATTATTAAGAATTTGCATACTTACATCTCAAGGAAGCGATTTTTTTACCTTTGATATGACTTAATAAAATATTTGGAAAAACACCTTCACTATTTTGTTATGTATATAAGTATAACAATTTCTGCCTAAGTTAAGGCCAGAAAGCGATGTCAAAAATGATCTTTATTGTAATCTTCTTATTTTCACGACGTCTTACTTAAAGTTCTCTTTATATCGACTATATTCAGAAAATAAATCTTTTCTCCGGAAAAGTTCGCTAACTTTGATAACCACGTCTCAAGAGAAATTTCTGTGAATTGTATCTAAGGATGTATTGAAAAGTTTGAACGAGCGTGCTCATAAAATCAAGCAAATTATTTACAACATGATCGTACCTACCTAGTTTCTAAATAAATTGATGAAAGAATGGAATTGGGTTTTCAACAGCATCTCAAATCCATATTTAAATACATATGGATTCAAAATTCAAATATATTAATTAAGAAAAACGATACGGAGAAACAAATCTATAAGATCCGAAATAGCAGTGACATTCAGAAGTACATTGGCAACATTGCAAAGTAAACAATTATGCTGCGAGTACACACCTAGGTGATTAATATTATTTTCAAAATTCGATTCCTTTATCGACATACCAAATGATTTTGAATTTCAGAGATATCGAAATACATGTGAATGGAACATCCAAAATACAGTTCATTTAAATAAAAGTAGTATTATGTATCTCAACATTAGATCTCTCAGAAAATATTTTAACAAGTTACTAGTTCAGATTAAACAGATAACCTACAAAATGGACATCGTAATACTTTCTGAAATAAACATAAAACATCATGAACTTTACTACAACATTCCTGGATACACAATGTTTGCTACCACGAGAGAAACAACCAAGGGAGGAGAAATCTTGTTATATACAAAAGAGAACATAAAAATAATATCATCGACTGTAATCAATATTAAAACCGCTGAAATAATTTACCTATGCTAAAGTACAAATTAACTCTGAATGCATATATGTTTGCTGATATGTCTTTACAATCCACCCATAAAAAATAAAAAAGTTTTTGTTGAAGAGCTAGACTTAATTTTGAAGGAAACAATACCAAGTAAAGAGAATGTCATTTTAATAGGAGACACGAACATTGATCTACTAGATAATAAAACAAGTTCAACTATCTCATATTACAAAACCACCTTGTGTGAACGGGGCTTATACAATACTATACCAACTGAAGAGGTTACCTACGCGGGAAGCTATAGTACCTAGGCGGCCGACTGCAACGATCGTGCATAGATCATATTGTATGGGTGCGAAGAAGACAGAATTATTCAACTGCGTCTGCATCACTCTGCATTCATAATAGACAACCTGTCAGATCATCACATAGTAGGAATTTTATTAGACACGGGATTAGGTAATATCGAACATGACGTATCGAACGCTCGCTCGGTTTGTGATAATGTAAACAATAAGCAACAAACAAGTAATAAGCTAGTTAAAAAAAGGTTGATTGAGTATAATTTGTCGAATTTATTACAAATTAATTGTCCCTTATTGTTGTATTACAAGTTATTTAGTGTTTTTAGTGAAATTTATAAAGAATGTAGGAACGATTACAATTAAACTGAAAGAAAAAAGAATCACACAGCCGAGGATTGATGATCGAAAAAAGGGATACGCAATTTCGAAATTGTAAAGCTGCGCCAAAAAATATGAATAAAAGACTGGAATATACGAAATATAGAAATAAGGTTAATAAATTAATCTATACATATAATAAAATGGTAGGAAAGTCAAAACTGTACATTGAATATTTTTTTAAAAGAATACTTGGGGTATGATCTACAATCGAAACAGAAACAAAAAATATAGTTTTTAGAATTTTTGTCTGTTTGTCTGTTTGTCTGTTTGTCTTTCCGGGATAAACTCAAAAAGTACTGCATGGATTTACTTCAAATTTGGCATGAAGATAGTTAAGAAGTCGGGTCAACATATAGGCTACATATTATCACGCTAGCAGTGTTATAATCGTAGGTGCGTTTGGTGCTGCATAGCGTTCACGCAGACGACGTCGCGGGCAGCAGCTAGTAAATATTCAAAATCATGCAAAATCAAATAAAAAATTGTAATGGTGATTTCCGAAAGGTGTGGTCTTACATTCCTGGTAAGGTAAAAATGTCAATAATTTAGACAGTACAATAAAAAAATATTTAGCGAAACAAGACACTTTATTTAAAGTTTGTACAAAGTTTGCCGAGACGTTTAGTAAGGAAATACAGGGTATTAAGCACACAAGTTATGTTAAGTTTTTAGATAGACAGCAATATATTAAACAGTGCGAAGTGTCATTCAGATATCAGCCTGTAAGTGCAAGAATAGTAGAAAATATAATTATTAAACTGCATCAAAAAAAAGCTCCCGGTTTAGATTTAATTAGAGTACCTACTAGATATAAAATATATTAAAAAACAGATAAGTCCTATTCTGGTAAATTTGGTGAATATGTGTATAAAGCAAGGAAAATATCCTTATCAATAAAATAGTTGAAAAAGTTATAGTTGGACAATAAGTAAGTTTCTAGAGCGTTATAGCATATTATCTGAAAGTCAGCACGGGCTCAAAATAGAAGTACAATTACTGCACTTACAAAATTTACAGATAGTGTCAATGAGAGCCTCAATAGTGGTAAACAAGTTATGGCACTATTTATCAACTATAAAAAAGCCTTTGACACATTAAATCATGATGTCCTACTGCAGGCAATGGACGAGTGCGGTATTAGAGGTCCAACTAATATTTTTTTTCAACAATACCTACGAGGAAGAACGTACTCTAGTGGATGGTGTCAGCGGAGAGGAGTACAGTGTCAACTTAGGTGTACCGACTGGGTCTGTGTTTGGACATGTATGCAGATGACATGTGTCTTCACAAAAAACATTAATGAAATTAGAAGTAAAATTCAACAAGACTTTGAAAATGTAACCAAATGGGCTCATGATAATGGAATTATTATTAATATAGCAAAAACAAAGTGTCTGCATTTATACTCAATTATTTATATTCAATATACCTACTGACATCGGTATACAGGGTCATAGTTATGATTGTTTACTTAAAAGTAAGTTAAACTGTAATTGTGAAACAATTGATTTTGTAGAATCCTTAAGTATCTAGGTCTAACCGTGGAACGTCATTTCAGTTGGAAAATTCAATTAAATGAAATTTGTAAGTACTAAGTTATCTGTTTTGTTAGGAAAGTTTTACCATCTCCAGTATGTACTTGACAAAAAAATCCCTCTATATTGTACATTATGCATTAGTAGATTCACTTATAGATTATGGAGTAAGTGTTTATGGCAGGACTTTTAGTACACATATACATATACAAAATATAAAAAACTTACAAATGAGAATATTAAAGTTTATGGTTAGTAAAAATAAAAAAGAAAGTTGCCAGAAAGATTACAATAAGCTTTTTCCTATGTGTAAGGTATTACCAATAGAATATAAGACTCAATATATGTTAGCTATTGAACAATATCTTAGTCATGAATACAAATTTAAACAAACTAATAGGTATAATACAAAAAATATGAGGGATGGCAAACTAATGCAACCAACTGCTAAAAACTATTATGGAGAGAGATGTACTGCATATTTAGTTCCTAAAATATATAATCAAATTGATATTCTTAGAAATAAATATAAAGAAAAAAAGAGCAAAGCTTTAATTAAAAATAACTTAATGAAATATTTTTTGCAAAAACTATCATAATAAACTAAGCCTTTAAAAATATATATTGTTAAGTACTATAAAAATAAATATACATATAAGTTATTATCATATTATATAACACTATTATCAAGTTTATAAAATGTTTAAAAGCATTGATTATCTTAAAACTTTGTTTGGTAAAACCTAATAAAATAACAATACTTATCAGACTGTGTAAAATTGATGTAGTTGACATTAAGATGTATGTTACATACAAGTGATATAATTTGAAATTGAGTGCTTGTTTGCCAACAAACTACTGTGTAGTTTGGCGACATTTTGTGTTCTGTAACTACTTGTATATATTTTTATGAAATTAAATAAAATAAAAAAAATATTTATAATGATATATTTTTAAACTTTAGTATACATAAGTCGCCGGACAATTTTTTTTACACAACAAGTCACATACAGAAATGATTTTTGCCAAAGAAGGTATAATTTTTTTTACAAAGATTGCTAACAATTTGCTGATATATTCAGCAAACAATGGTCTCTCTAAAGTATGAATGAATACCATTTGAATTAAGATGACTACGCGCTACTACAAAACATCTTGTAGTACTACGTCGTAGTATTATCAAACGTCATCAATGAAATGCCGCGTCGTAGTAGCCGTGTTCATCAACAGCGACTATTTGTAAGTGCCTGAAAATAGCCCTGTTTAAAGTCCTCTTTCCAAAGGTTATCTGAAGAAGATTGTCTTTAGCAATTCCTTTTTTGTTACTGCCTGTGTCTATTTTCCCTGACCAGTATAGTCCTGGTTTAAGCGTCGAGTGAACCTTACAGCCCGTTCACACATGGTCCGTGTTACTGGCGCATGGAGTTGTATGAGCGACTTCACATATGGCACAGTATTCAGTATACGTATTCACGACACAAAAAAGGTATCCAGTATAACAGATCATGTGTGGACGGGCTGTTAGTCTTCATGTTCACTTACCATCATTTGTCATGGAAGACAAACGTCCCATCCTTTGACGACCACTTTGGCGATGAGGTAAACCTGTCTGCCTCAGACGCCAGTCGTTGCGGGTTCGATTCCCACACGGAACAAGGAAAAAAAATGTTCCGTCTAGGTGTTTATATATTCATGTATTTTTATTCTTGGTTCCCCCCTAGTTCGCTATATGGTATCTCATAACACAATCTATGCTTACTTTGGGGCCATGTACTTGGTGTGATTGTCTGGGGAGTTATTATTATTCGGCATTTTAAAATCAACACGCCTTTCTTATTATTATCATTCTTATTTTATGAAAAAAGCACTAAGACTTTTTACTTTAACATTATTTTCCAGAGGCCTTGTATAGTTTCGTATTTCTAGTGGTACGTTAAAAAATCTAGGTAATATTTTTGTCATTTGAGTTTTCGTCAACACGTTAGTCGTTTTAATTGTTCTAAACTCACAATTCAAAGCACCCTTTGTATTTCAATAGTGTATTCTAAACTCACCCACCAAACCAACATATTTCACAGCAATATTGATTTTACTATAAAATCGCACTGAAAGCTTAATACGTCAGAATCCGGTTTAATTACGGTACTAATATTTACAGATATTCATAAAGACAGCCGTAAACTCTTTAATGGCTGTTAGCTATTTCAAATATTATTTTTGTTATACGATTTTGGATATAAGGAGTGTTTACATTATACCTTACTTACTTTTTCAACCAACTTCCAACAGGCTTTGACTAGGATTTAAAAATGTTAGTGAAGTCAGTTTTTTTAATGCCTTTGTATACGTTGATTATTTTTCCCCTTATTATTTTTGATCCCGTTACGTAAGTTAATATTTTCTATAAAACTAGCTGACCCGGCAAACGTTGTTTTGCCATATAAATAATAAAAAAAAAATAGATGTTGGCCGATTCTCATAGATACCGGATAATCACAAAAAAAATCATCAAAATCGGTCAAGCCGTTTTGGAGGAGTATGGCAACGAAAACTGTGACACGAGAATTTTATATATTAGATTTAGATGTAATCAAGTAAAACTGAGCGTTTAACTACCGCGGGGCACAGTTCTATACAAATTAGGCTATCAAACACAAAAATGAATTTCGAATCGATTGGTATTTTCCAGGAAAAGCGCGTTCAAATAAGCCCTTCAGTCTAGTTATCAACACGACACTACCTACCTAAGCAAGCAAAATAAACAGTCTGCCTTTAAAAATATAAAAGATCTCAGTCAATACTACTAGAGATAATTTAAATACGTAACTGAAAAAATGTGCTAAATAAAAATCACCCGACCAGGACTCGAACCTGGGACCTCTCGTTTGCAGACTAGTCTCTGGCGGTACGCCTCAAAATTACTTAGTATATTTTTGTTTTTACGTTATATTGCTAACGTAGCTAGCTCCATCTAATGGTATAGCTTTGCAGCTAAGACCACCCGAGACTGATTTCTTTTATATTAGTTAAATAATTTAGTTCAAAACATTGTATTGAAGAAAGATCTGACTTTTCTCAAGGGAATATGAAATTCATGCGAATTTCCTAATATCCTTAAATTTACGTTTATATTTGATTCTAGGAACTTCAAACTCGAAATGTAGATTATGAGAGTCGAATATTTTGAATTAATACATCATAAATGTCTAGCTGACTAGAAAGGTATTTGATTGATATTATTTATAACTTTGGCAATTTTATTAAGTGATCAATCAAATGAAATAATATTTTTGATGTTTAGTTTAAGATTTGCGTTTTTAACTGTGTATCATACAGTTTATGAGAATTATTTTGAGAGTTTAGTAAGATATTCTAAATTATTAACTCTAATTATATTTGAAACTAAGTATAATAGTGTAAGCCCCGAATGATATTATATGTCACAATTGAAATGTTTTTATTTTAAAAATGGGTAGTATTTAATCGAGTAACTGTAAATAAAAATTTTAGGTGACAAAAATAATGAATTTGGCTTACTGTTTTAATTAAGTGAGCGACTGAGAGCGAGTGACGAAGAATCAATGAAACAGCGACTTAAAAACACTTTTGACCATGTCGGGATTGTCCAGGGTTGACTATAATAGCTGACCAGGTTTATGGCGCTTCGCCGGCCGCTGCCGCGGCACCGCTCGCTTCGCTCACTCGGCTCGCGCACGTGTATAACTATATGCAACCTAACATGCTCCTCCTCGCTGCGCTCGTCGTCGCACCTAACCGTACTGATTCCGCCTTCCGGTGCGGGAGCCCTTCTCGTAACTTATCTCTTTCATCGCAATGTATATGTGTTTTAGTCGCTCACTTAGTAATTCAGTCGCAATATTAATATTTAAAACCGTTCATTTTCATATATTTTTCAAGACGGTCCAAATTTGTTTTTTAGTCGCTCGTTTTATTATTTCCAGTCCAAATTTGTTTTTTAGTCGCTCGTTTTATTATTTCCCTTTAAAAATAGGTTAATATATGTTTATGAGGAATCAGTCTAACTTCGGGACTACTTCAGTTAGTGGACAAGAAGAAAAAAAAGCTGAGAATATATTATCTGGACTCATTTGTCAGAAGTGTTAATTATACAAACTAATTACTAATATACGCATTCTTATAATATAAACACACGTATTGCGCGAGAAATATTCATCGAAAATACTAGCCTTCTCGTGTAAAAGGTCCTGCAAACATTAACTTTTGTGCAGCCAAATGTCATTTTTTACGATTTATTTTATGTCTGGGATGCCTTAATTTTATTTAGGGAGGTACTCGAAAAAATAATGAAAAATCATATTTCATGTTACGATATCATAAAATTTGAAAAGAAACCGTTAAAAGCCGTAATCACGGTTTGTTGCTATTGTTGTTGTTGGTAATGAAAAAAAGGGCATTTTTTTATAAACGTCAAAAACCGCGCTTTTGATACATACGAACTGTTTTTGGTTTGTTACTGCTGTTTAAAATTCAGTTGCGCATTGAGAGCAATTGAAAGCTTTAAATTTTAAACAGAAAAGTATGTAAATAAAATAATAAATAAAATCCCCAGACAATCACACCAACTACATGGCCCCAAACTAAGCAGAACTTGGGATATGGGATATCATGTAGCGAACTAGGGGGGAACCTAGAATATAAATACATAAATAGATTGGGTATCGAACCGCAACTACTGGCGTCTGAGGCAGACAGGTTTACCCCATCGCCAAAGTGGTCGTCAAATGTGTTTCAATCAATCCAAGAAAAACGATTAAATAAAATTTCTAAAGCACCCAAACTAAAATATCGACTAAAATCGCAACTGTATGGACAATAGCTTATCTGCAAGTATTTACAGAGTATTTTTTTTTCACAGTTACATTTTGGATTCTGGCACTGGACCATGATTTGAGGCTTGTTCGAGACCAAGTGGCCTACGTGGCACTTAGTGATCCTGCTGGAACGAAGGTCGCTATTTGGGAGCAAATGTCCATGGAAGAAGGTAATTTCATTGTATTTTATTGATTTAGAAATTTTACAGAATATTTTTAGAACTATATGAATAAAAGAGCAAAGTGCTGAAAACCCAGAAAAAAATACTTACATCGAAAAAAATAAGATAACTCTTATTTGATTGAACAATAGAACCATGTTCACCATGTGAAACTGCTAGAAAACTTAAGTTTCTTATTGTACAAAATACATTCAAATAAAGTTTCTCATGTTACTTCTAATTCTTTAAACATTTTTGTACAGTTTAAAAATAAGCATTAGCTATGTAATGCTTTCACGTTTAAGTAGAATGATATGGTTGTGCTGTGGCGATAGTGGTCAAAGGGATTTTTTATTGCACATGGACTCGGATAATTTATAACCTATATAACTATCTCACTCAAGGATGAAAGGAAGACGTAAAAACAGGCAAACATTGCAGACATACACATTACAGATACACATTATACATTAGAATTGAAAAACAAGAAAATTAAATCAAGAGAATTTTACAACTGCGTGGTATCATAAAATAAACAAAACTGCCTTAAATGTTTCAATTTATCAATACCGAAGAGAAGGCGTTCCAAATTCAAAACAAACTTCACATCCACTTTAATCACTAGCTGTGATGTGCGCACACAGTTCCGAAGCGAAAACTTTTACATCCAAGTATCGAATACTTCCATAATATCGTGTTACAGTGGTGACTTATCATTTCTCTTCGTGTTTGCTCGAAGTGAATTAGTTTAGATAAAAGCATTTCCTCGTCAATGTTATTTATTAGTTTTCGAATCAAATTTAAAATATTTTAAGTTTTCTGTTTGTTTAAATATATTTTATCATATTTTTACTGGATCAATTCTTCCTGAATGGTAAATGAGTCTTGGAGTTGGGTTTACATAAGTTATCTTCAAAACACAAAAATAATACTTTCTTGCCATAAAAGTACATTACTTGGTAAAAAGGGAAAAATAAGCAATTTCTTCGTTCAACAAATGCAGAGCATTAAAAAACCGACTTCACGTGAAAACTTTGGCTGACTTATAATATCATTCACGTAAACATTCTCCGAAATCATACATATTGTTTCAAAACTTTGAAATTTTCAATGAAATACCTACTCCACCGATTTCGGTGAAATTTATATGGGACCAACTATGAAGTATCCTCTATCATATGAAACAACAATTTTCAAAATCAATTCATCTTTGTCCGAAATATTGAGTAACAAAGACACAAAAAATAACAAAACAAACAAAACATACAGACGAATTGAGAACCTCCTCCTTTTTTGGAAGTCGGTTGAAAATCGATTTTGGCCTGGCAACTGCATTAACGTATCAACGATATTGGTAGCATGATTATATTTTTAATGGATAATAATAATACGAGTATTATGGATCCAGCAGATGATAGCCCAAACGTGTTAAAGATTTTTGAAGGATATCTAGCAAAAAACTATTTTTTTTTTCCATTTTAGTTATCCTCAAGCATTTGATGTGAAATTAATGAATATCTATGCTTTGCTGAGCTGCTTTTGAATTTGTGAAGGTTTCAGCTCAGAGCTGCACGTGTGCACAGCACTTGAGAATTACTTGTATCTGTTTTGGAGACGTTATATTCAGCGGTCTGTGAAGCAAGGGACTAATAGCATTAGTCGTCTTTTAAATTGCTTTCTAAGGTATTTTAAAAACTCATATCTTACAGACGTAAATGTTTCTTTTCAATATTTCCTCAGATATGCTGGGTATTTTCAGACAAAAAAATATGTTTCCAATATAATAATACGGAATACTGCCACTGCATGTACACTATAAATGGATAAAAGTCAGAATGAAGTTGTTTTAATATTTTTATAATTGTATGATAATGACAATAAACTTGAAGTTGTCGAGTAATACTTTGTTCATTATATGTATAACTTTTATTTGATCCTTGAAACTAATCTCATAGAGCTAAATTCATAAGCATAAAGAAAAAAACAGCTTAGGTATCATATTAATGAGGGACAAGTAGTTACATAACAATTATTTGTTACCTATAACTCCAATACAAGATACTAATAACCAAAACTATTTCTAACATCCTTTAGAAATATAGTTTATTAAAGTTTTGGTGTAGCAAAACTCATTACAGCTCGGTGTCCCAAAATTAACTGGATGAAACTTTGTTTCAACCTCAAACAATGCCAAATATTCCTTTTCACCTGGATAACGTCAGGTATTTGTTGTACGCCTTCTGAATCTTCGTGCAAATATATTTATACTAATATATAAAGCTAAAGAGTTTGTTTGTTTGAATTAGCGTTCTCAGGAACTACTGGTCCGATTTAACAAAATATTTTTGCGTTGATTAGTAGGTTTATCGAGGAAGGCTTTCTCCCAGAGTTCTTACGAGAACGGGAGTACCTAATACAAGTGGAACTGCGGGGACTGGCTAGTTGACTTATAGTCTTACTAAAATAATAAATAAAATTTAAAAAAATCAGAACATAAAAGACATTTTCAAACTGATTTTATTTCGTTTTATTTTACCTTTTTCGATTCGTTCTTTTTACAGGAACCATAATTACAATATTTTTAAATACAGAAATATGAAAACATAAAACAATATTCAGAAAAGGTTATTTTAAAAGCGAGTACAAAGTATTCTTCTTATAAGGTATTGTCCTACTGGAAAGTGACGCACAATGATGTGCGAGTAAGCGATGCGACCGCAGTGTGAGCCATCATCCTCATAAGATACGCGCACACTATGCCGGGTCGCATTGCAGCCCAAAAATCCGCGTGCGAGCCTCTTACAATTTATATGCATCGCACACTATGCCAGAGCGTAGCGCATCGCATGATCCGCGGCTGATTTTCCCGCGCTCTGCGATTCGTCACAGTGTTCTATAGCAAGTGGAATTGTCAAGACAAGTCGATAGACACGCACGTCTAGTCGTTGACTGTAGTCAAACGATACATTACCCATAGATTGTCAAGAAAAACTCGTCCTTACATTAAAAAACTTGAAGCTTTAATTCTTTGCTGAGCCCCAGCATAGTGTGCACTGCTTCATATAAAATGTGAAAGGCTCGCCCTCGGACTTTTGGGCGGCGATGCGACCCGGCATAGTGTGTGCGTACCTATAGAATCTGTCTACGCGATCATGGCGCGAGAAAGCGACGCAACGATCTCGTACGCGATAGAGGCGCGTATAATGTATAGAAAGCAACCATAAGTAAGGGACCAGCAATGTTGGGCTATAAGGTGTATATACTAGTTAAATTCAGCTCCTTTTTATGTAACTTAGAGTAACAGCACGCCATAATAAAATTAAATCTTTTAAATGAGATAATGTTACATTTGATTTCATATATTATTTTATTTAATGTTTGTAACTTTCGAAAAAATATAAAAAGCCTTTGAGTTTTTATTTAAATATAGGTATTCCTTCATTATAAATTAAACAAACGTTTTTCTTCTCATTCTAAATCACTTAAAACCATTAACTAAAAGTTAATAGATTTGACAAGAAATTTATTTTACTTTATCAAATCTAACAACTTCAGATTTCTTGTATGGAAAATGGATAAAGTCGATTCTACCTGACACGCGTACCAAGCATGAGCTTGTAAAGCGATTACACAGAAAACCTTTTTCGAATATTACTTACTAACAAAAAGATATCGTAAAATGAACGAAGGTGAAGCTATAGTTTAACAGGATAAAACTAAATGTGTCTAGACTTCTATTTACTTACAATTTAAAGTATATGTATGTAAAAATAGAAACGCAAATGATTTTTAAATAAGCACATAAGCCAGTACAAATAGCAATGATCATTAAATAAATGAAAATGTGATAAATAAAAATTACCCGTCCAGGATTCGAACCTGGGACCTCTCGTTTGCCGGACGAGTGCTCTTCCGCTGAGCTACCGGGGCCTGGCGTTACGCCTCGAAATTACTTACCACATTTTTGTTTTTACGTTATATTGCTAACGTAGCTCCATCTTATGGTATATAGATTTGCAGCTAAGACCACCCAAGACCAATTACTTTACAGAAAATGTAAATCCCAGTTAAAGTGAAGCATTACAATGTTTTAATAATGTTTTTAAGTTTTTGCATTTAAAATGCTCTTTCTTTTCTTTCTTCCTCATCATTATAGTCCCGGTACCTTTAGGCGTCGAGTGACTAGATTTCTCGTGGATGGATGTGTACTACCTTAGTCTTCATGATCACTAACCACCAGTTGTCATGGAAAACAAACATTACATCCCTTTTTTATAAAAAAAGCCAAGGGTACTGTAGGTACTTGCCGCAATTACCGGCAATATTTTCGAGATTTTCGAACTATTTTGCCACTAAGCTTGCCCGCTCTCTATCTTCCATCTATTCTTCGATTTGGATAAAAAACAATACAAGATTGTTATTTTCTTTGATACAATATAAACGTACCTGCATACTTATCTTAATATCGTCCTGTTAAAAAAAAGTAAATATATAGCGCCACAAACTTATTTACAAATAGTCGCAGTTGAGGAACATAGCTACTACGACGCGGCATTTCATTGATAACACTACGACGTAGCACTACGTTTTATAGTAGCGCGTCGTCGTTTTTATTTGAATGGTATTATTTCATAATTTAGAGTGACCATACTTTGCTTCAAATGTTAGCGTATGTATTATTTTCCTTGTAAAAAAAATATATCCCGTTTTTTTGTAAAGATCGTTTCTATAAATGATACTTATTGTGTAAAAAAATTTGGCCGGTGACTGAATATTGGTGACTGTGACTGTCTAAATGTCTCTCAACAACGATCCAAGAATGAGGAAACAATAAGTGCGAATTAGTGTTTAAAAAGTTATCAAAAGCAATGAAATAAGAGAAGAAAAAATACAAATGTTAAAACAAAGTCAATAAATCAAAATATAATTGCATTTTTACAACTTTCTACACAAAAAAAAAGTAATAACCTCATACAAGATATAATCCATTTTCAATCTTGCCGGTGTTGGCTATCTTGACCTCTCAGACGACTTGTATAATGTTGAAAGCTTTAGGTTTGCTATCCCTTACGAGTTTGTGTTGTGGTGATTATTTAACATCAGATCGAAAATGCTCGTTTGCCACTTGTAACATAATAATCAACGAATGCAGAGCATTAAAAAAACCGACTTCACGTCAAAAATTTGGCTGAGTTGAGAATGTCATCAACGAAAACATTCTCCGAAATCATACAATGAAAGTTTCAATGAAGTACATAACCGATTTCGATAAAATTTATATGGGACCAACTATGAAGTATCTTCTATCATATGAAATAATAATTTTCAAAATCAATTCATCATTGTTCGAAATATTGTGTAACAGACACAAAAAAACATACAGACGAATTGAGAACCTCCTCCTTTTTGGAAGTTGGTTGAAAATACAATCAAAGACAAACTTAGCTTTATGCAATGAGAATAGGTATCGACTCAACGACATTGATTAACATTTGTCTATACATCGGACCAAAAAGCTTTACACTGCTAGTATATGTAATCAAGATCAACCGAGCACTCCTGCTAATTATTTAATTGATTACACTTATCACTTAATATAGTGTGTACGAAGTGGATACGAGCTAACTGCCGATACAGCTGACGACCAACCTAACTGATTGCTTTGCTCGCTAGCCTCACGGTAATAACACAGTCATTTGTTTCGTCCTACTTAAATGTATGGAGCCGACAAAAAGCTCAATATTGTCCAAGTTCTCATGATTTATTATATAAAGTTTTGACGAACACTTTGGCGATGGGGTAACACTGTCTGCCTCAGACGCCAGTGGTCGCGGGTTCGATTCCCGCACGGAACAAGAAATAAAAATGTTCCGGGTCAGGGCGTTTCGCTACATGGTATCCCATTTCGCAAGCTATGCTTACTTTGGGGCCATGTAGTTGGTGTGATTGTCTGGGGAAGAATTGATTTCAAATAATTCTTGTTTTGTTTTTTAATAATTCACCACTAATCTTGACACGGTGGTCATTCATGTTAAACTTACGCGATAGAATCCGGTAAAAAATGTTTTTTCCCCGACCGTAAGCTTTGAGGTAGTTATGGTGCTACATGAAACTCTGAAGTTATGGCTGTATTTTGAGGTGATTTCATTTTGGAAAAATAATAGAATTATTTTAAAAGTACTTAGAAAATTGGTTCATAAAGAAATGAGAAATTAAGTGAAATAATGTTCCTTAACAATCCCGTTTATTTTCACCACCAAAATTATTTGATGTGTTCAGTATAGAAAAGGCCAGGATAGAGCGTGTAATTACTGACTCTGAAGGGATATCAGGTGATAGTCATTTTCTTCTAAATTAAGACTATCCATCTCCTGTGGCGCCCCGACTACTTGTGTACCTCATATTAATTTTTTTAAACTAATTCAATTAAAACGCACACAAAACAAATGAACTAAACTTTAAAGTCGACATTAAAACTCAACCTCAAAGCACTCTTTACTTTACTTTAAGAGAGGTAACGTCCACAAAGGTATAATTATGAAATAGCAACATTTTCACAGGTAAGAGTTGGCTTCCTGACCCGTTTTGTTTTCCTCAGCTCATTATTCGTAATTTTAACAAGGAATTTTAACCTTTCTAAATATGTTGTTCCGGTTCTACTTTGTAAATAACATTTCGTTTTCTTGGTACAATTTTCATATTTGTTCAACATTCCAGTTAGCATTGAAATTGTTAGTTGGAATATACGAATAAGAACTAAACAAACACAATGTTTAGACAAGAGCGAAAGCAAAATATTTTTGACTTATTCCCGAATTGCGTTTTATATCATCGTATGTAAAACTTTACAAACTCATATGATTTCCGTTTACTAATTTGAAAAAAAAAAAAACTAAATAAGTAAATATATAATCACCATCAAAACTTTTTTAAGAGCTCACTGCAGTCTCTCCCCTGGCTGTAAGAAATTTTATTGCATCAAAATGGTTTCCGACTACCCATTTTACGACCACTCTGGCGAACGGGTAAACCTATCTGCCTCAGACGCTAGTGGTTGTGGGTTCGATTCTCGCACGGAACAAAAAAAAAAGAAATGTTCCGGGTCTGGGCGTTTATCTATATTTGTATTTTATATTCCAGGTTCCCCTAGTTTACGACATGGTATCTCATATCACAAGCTTTGCTTACTTTGACGCCATATAGTTGGTCTGATTGTCTGAAGAATTAATTAATTTTTTATTTTTATTTTTTTAATTTATTAAACAAGAATTCTCAAAATCGATCCATAATTGGCCGAAATACTGTGTAACAAAGACACAAAAAAACTGACGAATTGAGAACCTCCTCCTTTTTTGGAAGTCGATTGAAAATAAATATGAATTATTTACTATGTAAATATCACTAGCGTTGCCAGTGATCCGTGTGCCAGGTCACGTGCCGCGATTGACTCAGGATTAATTAAAGTACATAGTAAGAAAACTTATTTATTTATATTTATAGGGAATTCTAGTGAAAAATTAAGTACCTACTTTTATTACATAATTGTGACCAGAGTTGTGTACAGAGTGCTCTCCTTCAGTATCTAAAATTTGTTACTCTGTAAACGTTTAACATAAAAGCATTAGAGACATAAAATCCAGAAAAACTTTCTAACCGGAGAGTCCCTCGTATCCATAAGGTCTGCAAAGAAAACGTTGAGTTAAAATATAAAATGTAATATGCGCTATAAATCCAGTTAAAAATTTATTTCAGAAAAAGTCTAGGACTTTTTTGGTAGTATACGGAAAAAATCTATTTCGAATTAATCGCTTCTGAAGCTTCTTAAGCGGGTGGAATGTAGCTAATTATTCACAAACTTCTACAGGCAAAATGCGAATCATGCTACAAAATCAAAAAGCCTGTTAAGGACCTTTGAGTACGTACGCGTCAGCCTCCGTTCGATGCTTCGTCGCATTTTGATTGATGTCGTTTCGGATACAACGATATTGTGTTATATCATGTCACAATGTTGGGTATCAAATGTCAAACTAACGCGTTTATTCGTTTTCATTTTTTGGTGAAACACCAATATGGAAATGTTTGATCCAAATATGGGGCTTTAGAATGATATTTAGGATTTTTCTGCGTCATTGTACCTTTTTTCCTAAAGTTAAAGCTTGTCATTTTTATTATTGTACATTTAGTAATTTAAGAATACTCAAAGATGTGTTAAAAAATATAGCATAAGAAAAAATTATACAACAAAAGGGACACCAAATATTTATCTATTTTACTGTCTACCTTTTTACTAACTATTTAATGTCCAGCGATGAATTTATTTTGCAATATTTACATAACTAACAAAATTAAATTCCAATAATTTTACTTTATTTTATCTTAGTTTGATTTTGTCCAGTTATTGCACCATTAACTGAATGTATCCAACAGATAGTGAATTGGAATGGTGACTACTTCTAAAATCATTGTGTATACGGTTTCTTTCAAATAGATGATTATTATTATTATAATATCACAATTCACAAACTTGTTACCAGGTGTCAAGAAATTAACTGCAACCATTGCCCCCGGTGCGCACTTCGGCTCCTGGCACATCGAGGCTGCATGCGGAGGAGGATCAGCTAAAGTAGAGATAACCGTGTCTTCTGGAGGCAGTGGGTCAACTCCTTCAGCACCGGCTGCGGAACAGCATTACGTGGAACTGCGGTTTGCTGATAGCATGCGGAGAAGATATAAGCCGGGACTGCCTTTTGTTGGACGGGTATGTTTCGTTTTACAAAACGTTGTTCTAGGTGAGCTACGTAATGCGATAAAAGCTTCAGGTGACTTGTATCAACACAACAACTTGGGACAACTGCTATTTACTACGTCTATATGTTATTTTCGTATCACGGTGCGTTGTCACGTTTGTCGTTCAGCTTAGAAAATGGCATAACCGTTTTTATGAGCATGCTTCTAGCCTAAACTAAATTTTCCAAATCCGACTGTGCATTTGAGAATTAATATTATGAAGTAGCAGAGGTTTCAGTGGCGTTTTTGCGGGCGATAGGTTGACCACCTATCACTACAATTTATGTCATATAATTATATTTAACATTTTAGCTCGATGTTCAGAAAAAACAGACGCATAAAGTTTATTTTTCAGTTTTGACTCCTTTCTATACTGAACATAAGTCGAGGGAAGCCTTGAATTTGATATGTAATCCGATGGTTGATCCATCGGACTACACATCAAATTCAAGGCATTAAATTAGTTAAAATAATTATTTTGTATGCTTTTGTTTTTAGGTTATTTATAAGTTTCCTGTTCGTCTTATAAAAAAATACTCAAATTCTAAATCTACTTAAGGACCTAAAAATAAAAATAAATAAGCAGGCTCTTATAATTTGAAACAACTAGTCACTTCTCAATAATTTTGATTCGAAACGTAATATCCCGTTTGAAGAAGCCATGTTCTTTTTATTTCAAAACTACAGTATTTCTAATTAAAAGTACAATTTACTGGATGTTTCTTGTCTTCATAATATCATCCGTCTGTGAAATCAGCTTGTTCCGACTTGTTTGTGAAATTAAATGTTAGGAACTAATATCTTTTCATATTATAAGATAAGATTTGGATTTATTTGCATTTGTGTTAATATTTTTCAATCGACTTCAAAAAAAGAAGGAGGTACTCAAATCATCTGTATGTTTTTTTTTAACGTTTGTTACCTCTTGTTGTAACTTTTGACTGGGTAAACCGATTTGATGATTCTTGTTTCATATGATAGAGGATAATTCCCATTTGGTCCCATATAAATTTCATTGAAAACGATTGAGTACTTCATGAAAAATTTAATTATTTTTTCAAATATGTATGAATTTAGAGATCGTTTACCTATATGACCTTATATTTCAGCCAAAGTTTTCACGTGAGGTTTGTTTTTTAATGCCCTGCATTCTTTGAGTATCTTATCCCATGTTCAATGATCTTACTGGCGGATTCTGTCTGTAAACTACGTGTAATGGTTTCGGACAAACCCTAAAGACAACTGGATACTTTTACAGCCGGGACCAACGGCTTAGCTTACCATCCAAAGCTGGAAAGTCTCCATTTTAATGTATAACGAAAGTCAACTTGTCACTATCCTTGTCTCCATTTGATCAAACGTTGCTTTATGGACAAATCGACTTCACTAATTATGAATAGATTGGATAGCTTCAACCCCTGTGTATCCGTTATTCATACGGCTTAGAAAAATATGATCACTTACCAGCTTTCGGTATAGAATGAAAATGGCTCGACTTTAGATCATGTCAAGTATAACGTACGCGAAATTCCCCAATCTATGAATTACTCCAATCTTTTCGTCAGAGCATCCATCAAGTTTGTGTCAAATCCAAATACTAAGCCTCCACATAACTCTAAATTTGATGCCGGTTGTTTTATAGTCTCTGCTATTTAACTTTGGAATTGCACTCCCCCTGGATTCCTAATATATCCTTAATTTAAACATTTTGCTGAGAATAAACCTACTGAATTTATTGCTTGCCAAGCAAACCACATGTTTAACTGTCTTTTTTATAATGTGTATGCCAATAAGAAATTATATAAGTTGAGTGGTCTTCAAGATTCGTTATAAAACACAGTGAGTTATTAAATGCTATCTAGCATAATACTTGCAATACTTTTTCGTTTTGAGCGATAAAACATGTTTCATATATTCATAATTATTCAAATATTAGAAGAAAAATTCTAGCATAAATGTCTCTGTTGAGTTTGTGAATTTGTAAACAATGATGGCGGGCCTTATCCAAACAAGCTAACCTATTGCATACTAGATAAGTGCGTTCAAAACATGTAGCTGTTAACCAACCTTATAACAAGGTTTCTCAACAGATTTGTAAAAACATAGTCCTAAGTTAAGTCTAAATCTAGTTATTTTTCAACGCGATCTATATTTTAATAAGCTTTATTTAACCTAAGTAAGGTTGGATTCATTTGCTTGATTTTATAAAAATCGCAGGTGAAAGTAGTTTGATAACAGAATTAAATTAAAGTATTAATCAATTATTCATAAAAATTTTCGTCTAAATTCTATAAATTGCATATTTTTAGTTTTATTTGTTAAATGATTAAAATAAAATAAATAATACATAATTATTAAGCGACTTGTTAAGGCTCTGAGACGGTCTTCACTTAGGTTGGCTGTTAGTTATTCAAGACGTTTAGCCGTTTAGCTTTAGCCTTCTAAGAAGAACATTTCGCAAAATAAATAGGTAACACGTATATTCCAAAGAACTTTTTAACGAACTATTATTTTCAATTCATCCTACCTGTGTTTTGAATTTTATGGATAGAAATAACCGATTTTGAAAAACAGTGAATACCTACAGGGTTGATTTTTAGTCACCAGCCAAATTTAAATGTTTCTTTCTTTGATACGATGTAAACATACCTGCATATTTATTTTAGCGTCGCTCTGTAAAAAAGTAGAAATATGGAACCACAAACTTTAAAAAAAATAGTCGCTGTTGATGGACATAGCTACTACGACGCGGTATTTCTTTGGTTAAACCACGACGTAGTACTACAAGATGTGTTGTAGTATCGCGTAGTCATTCTTATTTTAATTTTAATTTAGAGTGACCAAGCTTTGCGTAATATGTTAGCGGATATATTAATTTCCTTGTTAAAAAAAATTATACTTTTTTTTGCAAAAATCGTTTCTATAAATGATACTTAATGTGTAAAAAAATTTGGCCGGTGACTACAAATAAACCCTGTATATAAATAATACTCGAAAAGCTTAAAAAAAGTTAGGAATCATCTCGAGGGTGGAATATCCTTGTCCGAAATAGTAACTCAATTTTTCAGCCCGAGTTTGTTCTTGTGAATCGTTGTGATATTTACTTAAAGCCACTTAAATAATTGAATTTAGATGATTAAATTTTATGTTTTTTTTTATAAATCTATGAATCGATTCTTGCCAAATCGATATAATGAAAACGATTCTCATATTTTAGGGCGAAAATACGCGGCATATTCACTAATCATAGCTTTACGTATAGATATATATTATGATGCTTCTCTAATGTAGCATCTCATACCACTATTTTATTCAGGTTTACTTTGCGGTTACAGTTGTTGTACTTTCTCATGGTTTTACCCCCATAACTATTGATTTCGCAGGAATTACCAAATAAATTATAGGTAGCCCATTAGCTTCCTTTAACCCAACTCGGGACAACTCAGCAAAGGGGGTGTTTAGCGGGTAACGCTGGGTTCGGTGAGTCCCGCACTGTTAGGGATTGGCTGGCGGGGTAGTCCCCCAAAGGTCCTGCCTACAACCCTACCAACTTATTGATGCAACAGCGCTGACACTGCATTCTAGTTATTTGATACTTTTGTTGTTTCCTTTATTCTTGTTAATTTTGTAATTTTAGTAACTTGTTTTTCAGTCTAATATTTTAGTCTTAATCCAAATTTCGTCTCAATCAGTCGCTGTATCAATTCTATTCCATTTCTAATTTTGTAATTCTAAGTTTTTGTGTAATATTGATAATAAACTCTATTTTAGCAACTTTAAAAGTGTTTTTTAAAAACTTTCTCCTGACCCGCCCCGTAACAGTGGTGTCAGAAGTGGGATACCAGTACGTTAACGTTAAAAACTGGTATCTCATACGCGCATAAACTCTGTGAAGTGCAAATAAGTAAAAGTGACAATTTGATCTAAAGTACAATTCACTGTGTGCTGGTTCTTACCAAACTCATCCGCCGCTGCTATCACTGAACACTGTATCTGATTCATGTGTACGTGAGTTGTTCAACTCACCTGAAACAACCGTGCCGCTGTCTCCTGATTGCCGCTGTCTCCTGATTACCGTGGTCTCCTGGTCGCCGCCTTATAGCTGTGACACTCCTGCTCATCGCTGCTCCCAACGCAGTTTCCTGTCGCTGCCTAGTTGCTTACAAGAACTAGCCCCTGGACCGATCTGTGGAAGTTAGCCACCTACGTCGCTGACTCTAAGCTGCTGTCCCTGCCAAGAGCCTGCTGTTCCGGACAAGTTCCTGCGGAGATCCGGCTGCTCCTGTCGAGTTCCTGACACTTTCTACTCTGACGTCCAAGAATGTTAAGAAGATCGTGTGTTTTGCTGTGAGTAATAGACCTTTATATTGCTAAATATCAGACGTTCATACATGTATCAAAACCTTTTTCTATAAGGTTAAGTGTTTGGTTGTCGTTGTAGGTCAACTTTGTAACTTATACTATTTCTTATTTATTTAATTAGATAAATTTCCCATTTCACAATGTCTCAGTCAGAGAATAAGTCAGTAACTTTGACACAGTCTGAAGTACATCCGACGCAAGTTCTGTGCAGTTTTATCGATACGTACAAGGGAGAGCGTGAAACTCTATGTGCTTTTCTGACCAATTGCCAAAACGCTCTGGATTTGGCATCTAAAAGCCAAAAGTCACTCTTATTTAAATTTATACTATCCCGGTTATCTGGAAAAGCAGAGGTCGCATGTTCCAATCGTATTTTTGAAAGCTTTGACGAACTGAAAATTTTTCTTAAACAAAACTTCGGTGAAAGTAAACATCACAACTATCTTTTATTTGAGCTTCAACGGTGTAAGCAATTATCTAACGAGTCTGTCGCCGAATATGGACTTAGGATTGAAGGCTGTTTAACAAACTTACAAGCTGAAATCCATAGCTCCGACTCGCTGAAAAAAGAACTGCCAGGACGAATTGCCATGACCGAGGACCTCGCGCTTTACACTTTCTGCATGGGCCTTAACCCAAAATTAAATACTATCGTCAGGTGTAAAGACCCTAAGTCACTGAATCAAGCTATAAACATAGCTATTGAGGAGGAGAAAATCCAAAGTTCTACTCTTTCTACTCCTACCATATTTTGTAAAAAATCTGGCCACTCTGTCTCAGACTGTCCACAAAATAGATTTTTATTAGGAAGGTCAATGAGACCTCCTTACCAACTTCAACCTCAAACATCTTTCCAACGTCCTTCAACGTCACAACCAAGGTTCGGTGGTCCACCAATCGTGTGCCGTTACTGCAAAAATATCGGTCATGACATTTCCGAATGCCGAAAACGCCAGTATAATAATGCCATGAAACAGAAACAAGCTAACCAAGTTAGACCTCAATATTATACTGACGTTGATCAAGGTCCTTCGTATAGTGATGACAACGCACATTCAGATGAACATAATTTAAACTTAGAGCAGGGTTGTTAGATCAGTGCCGTCCTCAACCCTATCCAATAGGCATTCATACTATCTCTAACCTTTGTTCTCAGTGTAAACAGAAGGTTACTACTATTCCTACTAAATCTTTTACTATTTCTACTATATCAAAATCTACTAGTTCTCAAAATCAAAAAAATACTAAATCTACTATTTCTACTATATCGAAATGTACTAGTTCTCCAATTAAAAAAAATACTAAATCTACTATTTCTACTATATCAAAATCTACTAGTTCTCCAATTCAAAAAATTAAAAAGCCTACTATTTCTGCTCATACAAAATGTATTAACTCCAATTTACTAAACCCTACTATTTCACATCATACAAAGCAAAATACTAAATCTACTAAACCAAACTACTCTTTATTTACCAAATCAACTGCCAGTCCAACTAAGTCTAACTCTACTAATGATTCTAGTAAAAATATCTCGAATATCGATACTAATCCGCTGTCAGAGCGTTATAAAACAACACCTAGTAAATCTACTCAAACTATTATGAAGTCTAATAATCTAAATTTATCAAACACTAGTTATACCAGCTCTATTTATAACCATTCGCTTCAAACTAAAAGAAACCATAACAGAGAATTAATTGAAGAATTTTTAAATCCTACTGAGGAATGCCCCACAGTATATGATATTTCATCATGTAAGAAGTCACCCCTTCCGTATCTTGAAGTTAATACTTCACATTCAAACAAGCCTTTAAAACTACTAGTCGATACTGGAAGTTCGGTTTGTCTAGTTAAAGACTCCAGTCTCTGCTCAGTCCCTAAACTTAAAAACGAGATCATAAAGTTTAAAGGCATCAATGACGTCAATTCATTCTCTGAAACCAAAGGAAGTTTTATTTTAAATATTCACTATGACGAACAAATATATTTTCCATTCTCTTTTCATATAGTTAGCAATGTCAACTTAAGTTACGATGGAATAATCGGATCCAATTTCTTAACACTGTACCGCGCTAACATTAGTTACACTGAGCTCAAATTAAAACTCTTTGATAACAACGACGGCAAGTTGTTTACGTTGAAAACCGCTGATCAAACTTATATTATACCTGGACGTTGTGAAATGTTCGTCGAGTGTTCAGTTACTAACCCAGAAATTGGGGAAGGTATAATTCTACATAATAATTTTAACGCATATCCAAATTTATATTTTTCTAAGTGTCTCTGTACAGTAAAACCTAGTGGGAAAATCACTATTTCTGTTTTAAATACCTCCGAGAATGACGTCTTACTAAAACCACTATGTCTGACCCTTGAACCTGTAGCTTTTATTGAAGAAATCTTACCAAATTCTCAAGCTCATTTACCTAACTCCTATGACGTAATCAATAACACTGAATCTTTTTCTAGCCTAGATCGAAATCGTTTATTACAAAGTTCACTTAGATGCGACCATCTAAACACCGAAGAAGAGAGTGTTCTTCGCGAACTTTGTTCTAGTTTCAATGACATATTTTTTTTAGAAGGTGATAAATTAACTACAACTCAGACTATTCAACATGAAATCCGTACAACTTCCGATACCCCTATCCACGCAAAAACTTACCGTTTTCCGGAATGCCACAAGGATGAAGTAAGCAAACAAATTCAGAGCATGGTCGATCAAAAGATTATTTCTCCTTCTATATCACCATGGTCTGCCCCTATCTGGGTCGTTCCCAAGAAACAAGACGCTTCCGGTAAACCGAAATGGCGAATTGTCATAGATTACCGAAAGTTGAATGAAATTACTATCGGTGATGCTTATCCCATCCCTAACATCACAGACATTCTCGACCAATTAGGCCATAGTAAATATTATACCACTCTAGACCTGGCTTCTTCTTTTCATCAGGTTTCAATGTCTGAAAAGGATGCTGAGAAGACAGCTTTCAATATTCCTGGTCTCTCTGGCCAAGCTGGTCACTACCAATTCAATAGAATGCCATTTGGCCTCAAAAATGCACCTTCTACCTTCCAAAGACTCATGAATATCGTCCTCTCAGGTCTCCAAGGAATACATTGTTTTACTTACATGGATGATATCGTAATATTCGGACATGACCTTGAAAGCCACATGCAAAAACTAAAGTCGGTTTTCGAAAAACTCCGCTCTCACAATCTTAAATTACAGCCTGACAAAAGTGAATTTCTTCGGCGTGAAGTCCAATACCTGGGACACATTATATCTGATCAAGGTGTGAAACCTGATCCTAAGAAGGTAGAATGTGTTCGAAAATTCCCTGTCCCTAAAAACCCTAAAGATATCAAATCTTTCCTAGGTCTTGTGGGTTACTACCGCCGTTTCATAGATCATTTTTCAAACATCACTAAACCATTAACAAGCCTTTTAAAAAAGGATGTTAAATTCGTCTGGACAACAGACCAACAAATGGCATTCGAGACCCTAAAAGATAAAATAACAACTGCCCCTATTCTTCAATATCCTGATTTTACTAAACCCTTTATCTTAACGACTGACGCTTCCAATTTTGCTATTTCCGCGATACTATCTCAAGGCGAGGTAGGCAAAGACCTACCAATCGCCTACGCTTCTAGGACTCTTAACAAAGCCGAGGGTAACTATTCAACTACCGAAAAAGAGTGCTTAGCAATCATATTTGGTACTAAAACTTTCAGACCCTATCTTTACGGCCATCAGTTCAAAATCATGAGTGACCACAAACCTCTTCAGTGGTTATTTAATTGTAAAGACCCGAGTTCCAAACTTGTTAGATGGCGGTTAAAGCTAGAAGAGTTTGAATATGAAATCGTGTATAAAAAGGGTAAATTAAATAACAACGCGGACTCCTTATCTCGAAACCCTGTGCTCCCTATAGACTCTGCCTCTCCAACGTCACCTGAAACTTACGAAAGGTTTTTACAAGTTAGTCAACAAAACACGTTTAACTTTGACACCGTCATAGAAGAACACAACGAATCTCTTTTAAAAGCAAAGTGCAAACTAATAACTTACCCAACAGCTTGTGACCTTGACGATTCTATTCCATATTGTTCCGAAATCATTCAATTATCAAATACAAACGACCCACTCAATGACATACGTAGCGCTGAACGCGAACTCAGCAGTTATTATAGCACTTCGAATGACAAACACCTATTTACTCATCTGTTCCTTAAAGTACATCACTACGACACTGTTTCTTATAAAGATATATTTTCTATGTTAAAAACTTACCGAGATATGATAACGACTTGGTACATAGAAGAAAAGGAGTTTGCAATTTCAGATTTCCAAGATCCTTTCAACAAACTATCATTTACTAAAATTTATAACATCTTAGGCTTCCTTTTTAATAACACTGGTATAAAAATTCATATTTTCCATAACAATATTCTGTTTCCAACACCTAGTGAAATACCCACCATACTCAAGGAAAATCACGACTCACCCGCAGCGGGACACCCAGGTGTTAACAGGATGCATGATAGGCTTAAGACTATGTATTGGTGGAAAAATATGAGGCAAGACATAGAAAACTATGTTAAAACATGCAGATCTTGCCAAATAAACAAACCCTTAAGGCAGACTAATAAGGCCCCTATGATTATAACTTCTACCGCTACTAAACCAAATGAAAAACTTTTCTTAGATATTGTGGGACCATTACCCGAAACCGCTCAAAATCAATTTAAATTTATCCTGACCTTGCAAGATGACCTTACGAAATATTCACAAGCTTACCCTATGCAAACATGTTCAGCACAAGAAACAGCTCAACGTCTCGTTCATTTTATCTCTCATCTAGGTATACCTAAAATTATTGTGACCGACCAGGGTACTAACTTTTGCTCAGATGTATTTAAACAATTAGAACGTCTTTTCAACATCAAACATATATTTGCAGCTTGTTATCATCCCCAGACTTGCGGTGCGCTCGAGAGAAGCCATTCTACTCTAAAAGAGTACTTACGGTCGTATATAAACGACAACTCTCACACATGGTCATTATATTTAGAAACTGCCATGCTAGCATATAACACAAATGTCCATTCAACCACAGGCTTTTCACCCTTCGAACTCTTATTCGGTTACAAACCATACATACCTACATCCATAGATCACTTAGAAGGCAATACCTACACTGATTACGTCAGAGCACTGAATCACAGGTTATATTACAGTCGTCAGAAAGCCCTACAAAACATTACAAATTCAAAAGAAAGGTCAAAGAGATATTATGATGTCCATTCGAAGCCGGTTAGCTATAAAATTGGTGACTCTGTTTTTGTGCGATGTCATCATAAGCAAAATAAAGCGCTTTCCCCTACATGGAAAGGCCCATTCACTGTTATCAAAATTAATGGTAACCATACGCTTACATTATTAGTCAATAGAAAACACGTTCGATATCATTACGACGAAATAAAACTAGACCGCTCAAATTAAATCATCCTTTAGTTCTATTTCTCATTTCCAGGTTCGTCGTGACGTCATCACTTACGAGCCAGTTCGTTACTCAGATTCCATACAGCCCCGGTATCTACTTCGACCAGCTTTTAGATTTAAAATTCTCTCATGTTACTTGGGACGTAGTAACCTACATAGATCTCTCTCATATCCAACCCCATTTAGATAACATAGAGCTTTTATTCAGTAGGGTAAAACAATATTGCAACTCGGTCCAGTCATCTAAAGTAAAAGAACAATGTCAGAATACGTTAACTTCATTAGAAACTCAACATAATAACAACATAAAAAAGTTCTCGTCTATATCTTACCTTATCAACGTCCAACATACTCGCAACAAGAGAGGCCTAGTCGATATGGGCGGCTCTATACTTAAATCTTTATTCGGCACTTTAGACGCCGACGACGCAATGCAATACAATGACGCTATCACTAAAGTACAGTCGGACGAGAAACAGCTATATGTGTTAATGAAAAACAATATACATGTCATTCAATCTACTATATCTACATTTAATTCTACTATGTCAAGAGTAAAAGAAAACGAAAAAAGGTTAAACCATAATTTAAATATTATAGAAAAAGCTTTCGAAAATTTGATTAATACTACCGATAAAAATGATATCAGAATTCAAATATCCCTTTTATTTAGTTCTATAGAAAGTATCATACTGACTTTATCCTTTGATATTGACGACATTAATAATGCAATTTTATTTACTCAAATGAACGTGTTGCACCCGACTGTACTTGGGCCGCAACAGCTGTTCGAAGAGCTCCAATTACATATGAATAATATACCTCGCCATTCTGAATTACCTCTTAGCTTAACCTTGCATAATATTCACGACTTAATTAAAATATCAACCTTAGCATCTTATTGCAGTGATAATAAACTTGTTATCGTGATTAAAATCCCGCTCGTGCTATCTCAAGTTTACAATTTATTTCATACTATTCCTTTACCAGTACCTTACGACAACCTATCACCTGACACTTATGTTTTAATTGCACCTAATAAACCGTATTTAGCAATATCAGCAGATCGTCTCTTTTACTCTCAGCTCGACAGTGTAAGTGAGTGCAAAGTGATACAAAACCAGTGCTATGTGTGTCCCTTGACAAACGTTTATTCGTCCATTGCCAATCCTACGTGTGAAAGTGTATTACTTACTGAAATAGTTCATAAGATACCTAGCTCGTGTCAAACAAAAATCATACATGGCTCTATCGATTATTTTCAAAAAATTACAAACAACCGCTGGATCTTTGTGCAATCAGATCGGGGCAAGTGTCATATAACTTGCGATAACGAATTATCAACAGCTGATGAGATTTTGTTCGGCACTGGCTTTCTATACCTTCCTAAGTCCTGTACAGCATTTTTTAAAACCCTTAGTTTTACAGCTACTGATAAGTTTGTCTCTAATATTTCTATTTCTGTGTCTGATTTTAATATTGTTAAAGACGACTGCTGTGATCATGTAAGAATTAACAAATCTTTACCATCTCTACCTTTCGTTAAGTTAAACGAAATAAATAATTTAGATTCACTGATACAGGCTAGTTCACATTTGAGTTCACTTGAAAATGATTTAAATAAATTGGAAGAGCCGACTCATTTTGTCAAGTATGGCATCCAGTATCTTTCATTTTCTTACTTGATATCTATTATCTTTTTATGTTATATACTTTTTAAGTTAAGAAAATATCTCTGTTCAAACGGTTCTGGTTGTTGTGTAAATATCTATAACGATTGTCATAATAAAAGGATAAAAACCCACAAAGCAATAAATGTGGTACCGAAATCCACAATTATGTTTACTTCCGATTCTTCGGAAGCAGAGGAAGTCGACTCTGTATCTATAAAATCTTTACCAGTTCCCTTAAAAAGAAATATTTTACGTTAAATCTATTTTTTCTTTCTATTTTATAACTTATGCTTTTGGTTCATCAAGTTTATTCTAAGGTATTATTAGGTAATGACAATGTCATTAAGGATTGTTATGTATAGTTAAGTCAACATACATGGGTTTAATTATATTATAATAAATGGGTTTTATGTTAAGTTTATTAGACTATAAAAATGTTAATATTAAGTTTCACTATTTCTTTCAATTTCTCATCACTTAAAGGGTGATGATCAATCTTAAGGGGGGGGTTGTTATAATGCCTACAACCCTACCAACTTATTGATGCAACAGCGCTGACACTGCATTCTAGTTATTTGATACTTTTGTTGTTTCCTTTATTCTTGTTAATTTTGTAATTTTAGTAACTTGTTTTTCAGTCTAATATTTTAGTCTTAATCCAAATTTCGTCTCAATCAGTCGCTGTATCAATTCTATTCCATTTCTAATTTTGTAATTCTAAGTTTTTGTGTAATATTGATAATAAACTCTATTTTAGCAACTTTAAAAGTGTTTTTTAAAAACTTTCTCCTGACCCGCCCCGTAACAGTCCCCTCTTCGTGCATCAAGCATTCACCTCCTCTCCTTCTGTGGCTCCCTTAGGGGCGTCAAGTCGGTAGTAAAGCTTTCTGTGGCGGAAAAAAAAAAAAAAAAATTAGCTTCTTTAAAAGTTTATTCATTCGAATTAAACTAGCAGTTTGGGAGATAATAGCGTTCAAGCAAACTACCAAACTTTCAGTTTATAAAGATAAACGGTACTTATAGAAAAAAACGAAATCCTTTGGAGAATCCAACATTTCTTTTCCTTTTCTATTTAACAACCATTAAGAACATAAGCTCTTATTGTTCCTACTAGCATCTGAAAGACAGAGGGGGACAAAACAATAACAAATGAAGGCTCGTTAGCCAGCTATTTCTACAAACTTTAGCAGTATCTTCTGAAACGAACAATAAGTACTCCCCATGTTAATGTGAAGAGGACGTAATGTGCTCATAAATCTTCTTTATTACTCGAATATGATGTTGTGCTTTGAAAGTTTTTTAAAATTATTTTTCATAAGGCCCTCACGTGTTTGGGATATGAGGAAATTTTTAATAATGTCTGCTAGTTTTGCAGAGATATTTTATAGTTAGCGTATTGTTTATCTAGTTTGCTGAAGTTTGGATGTTTTAATGGATCGTCAAAATTTTCAACTGTGCCATTTGGGTATTGTAGAAAAGCTTTTTAAAGTTTCGTAAAACCGTTTTTCTCTACTTAATATTTTATATTAATAATATTGTTTAGTATTAGGACCAAAATCACGTCATTGCATAATCACCATCAACCATATTTTTAACTCTTCTTATAATAAAAAACTTAAACTAGGTCCCGATTTTTATATTTAATACGAACTTTTTCCCGCAACTTCGTACCACTTCCCCCTGTATACGACTATGTTAATTTTTGCTTGCACTCAAAAATAGAATATATCGTGAAACAGTTCAGCGGCGCAGTAAAGTTTATTCGATTTTTTTTTTAAAGTTATTAGGCTCTAGTAGCCACGATTGCACGTGCTAATCTACCTTTTTGTAAGAATTTCAGAAACTCCTTCCATAATACAACCAGACATCCATTGAAAAAACCTTTATACCAAGTTTCATATCGGTGCACTCACGGAATATGATTTTTCATACAAAATAAAAAGTCCTTTATTTCTCGTTCCCATGGGAATTTCAGGAATTCCTTCCATTGTATAACCAGACACCCATTGAGGAACCTTTATACTAAGTATTACATCCGTGCACTCAAAGAATAAGATTTTGCATACAAACTAAAATTCTTATATTTCCCGTTCCCGTGGAGATTTCGGGAATTCCTTTTTTTTTATATTGTAAGGATAAGACTTTTGTCTTCCATGCCACCTGATGGAAAGTGCGCATGAAGACTATGGTGTTACACGTCCATCCACGAGAAACCTATTCACTCGACACTTAAAAGTTCCAGGACTGTAGTGGTCAGGAAAAACAGACGCAGGCAGATTGTTCCTTCTTAGTAATCCCCTAAAGATTGTATGTTCCAAATTTCAGGGCTTTATGTCAAGTAGTTATCGCTGTAAGTCGTCTGCCAGTCACTCAGTCAGTAACGCTACAGTTTTATGTGTATATTTTGATTTCCACGTTTGCTATTGAATATTTTTTTTTCTGTCATAGGTAATATTAATTTGCAATGTGTTGAAAAATTTTTAAACGATATTTAAACTGCATATTATTTTAATATTCGACGTGCTAATAGACGGATAATTTAATGTTAACCACTGTTTTCATTTATCATTCTAAAAGAGCAGCCACTTATGTTGTAAATTATAAAAACATTATTATTGTGTAAGTTATGCAGTGATCGGAATAGGCAGAAAACTTGCTGAATATATTAACTCTAACTTTGAGGAACAAAGTCAAAAAGTGGAGACTTCCTTATTTTTTTACGGGACAGCTTTTTGACTTTAAACAATGTTAGTAACATTTTAAAACAATTAGATAATTGAAATAAATGTTGTCTAATAATATTCTTTAATGGGACAGCTCCAACAACTTAAATATTTACATAAAAAATGGAATTTTTTAAATAATGGATTTTACCTTAATTTTTTTTTATATTGTAAGGATAGGACGTTTGTCTTCCATGCCACCTGATGGAAAGTGCGCATGAAGACTATGGTGTTACACGTCCATACACGAGAAACTTGTCTAATACAATCGGTAGGTATAAATGAACTACTGCAGATCAACGACAGTAAAGTATCTTATGGCGACAGAAAAAAGGTACTTCAGCACGGTGAGGTTAAATAAGACTAATCAAAGTTTTTTTACAACACCATGAGTCCTAATATGCCAAAATGAATAATTCTAGAAGAATAGCATAGGGTTGACCTCAGATTAAAAAAGACAAAACATTACAGCCCATTTCCTAACCCTTACATAAATGTATCTTTACTTTGAAATGGGCAATAAAACATATAGAAAACCAATGTCATTACATTTTTTTATGTCCCTTAAGAAAAATTTAAGAAAGTCTCCACTTTTTGATTACGTTCCTCAAAGTTTAGGTATAAAATTCTAAATTTTTTTTAAAGTATAAAAAAAACATTGAATTAAAATTTTAATGAAACCATCAAGTGGCATTACGTATATTAAAAAATGTAACAAAATACCTTTATTTTTCTTTTATAACATGTTGTGGTTACAACCAGTTTCCAATTTCAGCCTAAAGGAAACATTCTTTTTTCTTAAATTATTGTTTAAAATTATTCTACTACTAAAATATTGGCCTCTCTCAACAAAGGAATTTTCCTGATATAGAGTAAATTTACACTTTATCGTACGTGACACCGGTGCCCTGGTACCTGAAAATGAGAATTTATAAGTAAGCAGAGTATTATTTTCATAAAGGTAGCTAGCGTATGGCTTTAGATAGATGTATTTTATAAATTTCTTTACGCGACACAAATGTAATAGATGGATAGGTCCCAAGTGTATCTTCAAATACATCAACTGAATATTATGATAAAACAATTTTTCATATTGAGATACTAAAATTTCAAATATTTTCGTAATGAAATCCCCAAGACGAAATTTATTAAAGCCAATACTTTTTCAAATAAGTCTTATCTAGCTTTCCAATCATTATAATTTAAATATCCCCTCTCGCCGTTGGCTCAGGGAATCTTTTCAATAAATTAATCTATTCGATATCCGCATATCCACATAAATCTTTTCGTCTTGGCAGAAGTATAACGTAATAAATTACGGAGGCATTCCAACCAGAAGCCTGAGCATCGACGGGATGCCAATGCCTATGTAGTCGTATTATAGATTTTTGTTTCCTTTTATCTATGTATATTGCAGTTGCTGTGGCTTTGCCAAATCTCTTATGTATGAAGGAAAGGAAATCACTTGATATAATTGTTCTTTCTTGTTTTTTTAAATTGGATTCTTGTTTTTTGTTTTAATTTAAATTTTACAGCTATGTGTGGTATCCTCAATCTTTCAAACTTTATTGACCTTTACCTAAAAGTACCTTCCTTTTTTTTATTTCCTTGGTGAGCTTATAATATATTATGTAGGTATATTACTAGCATATGTTACTTGTATATATACATTCCGTAAGTGGAATATATTGTAATTAATTTAAATTGTAAGTTTTGCTGTTTGTTTCCCGAATAAATAAAATAAAATAAGTCAGTAATATGTTTTAAACTCAAGATTATATGGAACACAATCGATCTGTTTGTTGACAAACTGTTTAAAAAGGTTTTAAAAGTTAATTCTTCATAGTAGCTTAAACTTAAAGTTTTTATTCGAATTAGTTCGCGTTTCGTTCAATGAGTATGGATTTAAATCAAAATTATGGTGTCTCTATTCTATTTTATCGATTCTATTCTATTTAAATCTATTTATTACATAAAACAATTAAGTTTAAAAAATGTTACAATATTTACCTCTATTTATAAGAAAAGAAGGCAATATGTATATAATGTATATATAATAGACCAGCAGATTATGTGAACGGTAGATATTTGACCTTGATTTGAGAAAGCATTATCAATCTATCGATGTTTTGATCAATCACGTCCAAGGCCCCATTTACGACTATTTCTTATATAAACTAATAATAACTTATAAGCCGATATCATCCTATATTTAGTAGTATATTTCATATTTAGTAGAATGTAACTTTTTCAGTAACTTTCTCTATCTTTTTCCTTATATCAACAATGCTTTGCAAAAATTGATTATTACCACATTGAATCTTTTATCTAATTATTTCCAGATATCTTGAAATTAAATGTCTATCAGCACATTAACATGATATTTATAACATGTTGTGTGCGGTGAATAATATGTGTTCACTTTAAATTTTAAATCAAATGTTCATAATACAAATTTATAGCTTGCATAGGTTTTGCCAATGTATACAGAGATTCTCATTCAATTCGCTTCGTTAACAGAGCTACCGCAGTTATTAAACAGTTTATTAACGTTTCAGGTAATATCTATTTGGTAGCTTGCAGCCAGTATCGCTGTGTAATCTACAAAACACATTGTTAGGCAACCTTCCATGAAGTTACTAGTTTGTATTATTTATAACACTACTACGAAACTTAAATTAGTACAATTTTAAGAGCAAATTTTAATGAATATGAAATAAAAGCAAAGGTGTAAACCTTATTTAGAGCATTTAATTATAATTAACCACCCGATAGCTTGAAGTGAAAGTTAAGTAAAAATGTAAAATTAAATAAACTGAAACATAACTGTAACGTTAAAATGTAAATTCAATCTTCTTAAAAAAAAAACTTTATGATCATCTAACCCGAAACCAAGTATTTCAATCAAAATATCCTTTACAGTCCCTAAAACTTAGCCTAAATTAATGTAGTCCACAATGAAGGTAACTATATCAAGGTGGGTCTTAATTAAACCAATGAGTAAAGTTACTTCACCCTGGCTTTACTCCAAAACGTATACCGACGGAGGTCTAGCCTGTATGAATATTTCGGTTTATTTATCACCCCTATACAGGCTTTTGGAGACAAAATTTTGATTAAAAAATTTAAACCACGTAGAGGATATTCAACGCTGCGTTGTATAAAAGTTCTTTTTTTGTAAAAGTAAATAAGAGCAAGCTAATTAAATTACTAAATTATCAAAATAAAGATTTTGGTAATTCAGTAACTCAATTTGTTAGCTATTTCAATGGTGTTAGCATGAAAGGAAGAGCTACTATCGATTTTAGACTTTACTGTCCACTGATTTGATATTATTTTTGCAGGTAGAAGCAATGAGTACGGAAAAACGCGTTCGTGTACGTGTCAAGCTCTACGATGACAGCACGGACATTTATAGTCAGGACATTGACATGTCCAACGGCGATGGCGGATTCATCGTTCCGACTGTCATGGCTGACGCACCCTTCATCAATCTGCAGGTATTTGAATAATCTTTAGTAAGAGAATTTTGAAATGTCTTTTGGTTAGAATTTACACGTAGGAGTCTACTTCAAGTTACTTCAGGGTGATAGTAAGTTTAGAGTATTTTTTGGATATACTACTACGTCAAAAGGCTGCTGCCAAATAAGTAAAATTAAGTTTGAGTATCTCGATTTTATTATATTTATTACACAATTCTCACTACTAACTTTACTAATACATTTACAAAAGATTCAATGATGGATACATTATTGATTTAAAGACTCATTATTCATAATAAAGGCTTCCATGCTGGACTGGGAGTGAAAGAAAAACATAGAGTATGCCAGCTGCTTCTCTTCCCGGGCACACTGTAAAAGTCAGTTAAGGGACAGAGGGATTATTGGCGTTTTTGCGGGGGAAAGGCTGAATCCCTGTCACTGCAATAGTCTCTCACCATCATTATAATACCTCTAAATTTGTCAAATATGACATCAGATGGTTTTACAGCCGTTGGTGTTCTGCCGTCCCCATAAGGGATACAGGCGTGAACTTATGTATGTATGTATAATTTAATCTCCTTAAGCTGTAGCAGAAAATCAGCGTTTTTCTTTTTAAGCAAATATGGACGCTGAGCTATGGCTTTTTGCCCTACACACACACCCTGCACAGTATTTTTATGAATGTAATATTTTATAAGTGTGTGATTTAGTAACAATAAACATTTTATCTATCTAATTTGATAGTAATTAAGTAACTGAACTGTCCAACTAATAGAAGTTCTTAAATATCGACGTTCCTCACTGCCTCTGTGGCACAATGACCAAGGGTTCGCCTGCTATATAATAAGATTCGGATTCCCGATTTAGTCTCAACAATACTGCTTATTTAGGCTTTATTATATACTTTAGGGTTTCATAGTTTAGAACTTATAAAAAAAGTGGAGATAATGGAAAAATCTACCGGGCAGAACTTTGCTTCCAGAAAAGGCGTAGCGTCACGCTATGACCCGTCTTTATTCAGCCTTTACTAATCAATAACATGAAAATATTCATTAAATATTCAACCACCATAATGCCGACATTTATGACACTTCAAATTTTTTTACAATTTTAATGCTGATCTTGTTAATTAATACAGTTTAACACTATTTTAGAATAAACTTCAGGCTCAAATATTAGAATATAAATCTGTTATTATCAAAATCGGGGAGCAGATATCTAAGCTATACATAGGTATAATTAACTTTTCCTTTTTCTCACAAAACTCGCATTATTTCGCCTGAACCCAAGTCACGATATTACCAATACATCACACAGCACCCAATTGGTAACAAGACAAATCACGCAATACAGAAGTGGTCAGTGGCATCCCAAAAACATTTCCATCAGTTTGATTACTACATTTAACACTGGGCTGTCGATTCGTTGAGGGTTGCGGAAGGGCCATATCGCCTTAAAGCTAATTTAGTTTAATCGCACCATTAATTGAACCCAAAGAAAGTTGTGAAACTTTGATACTCCTGGGATACGAGCTGTATGCTTCGACGGAGAATACAAATGGTGTGTTTTCAGTTTTTTTTGAGAACAGGCACGTTGTTGTAGAACCGACGCTGGTGTTTTGTTTTATAAAGCAAAAAAAACAGTACTTACTTATTTTCTTTTATATTTTTTCATTATATCACTTGCTACTTTATAGTAAAAGTTGTTCTTACCGGATTAGATCTTTTACAAAATTTTTTTTTTTTTTTTTATAAGTGACTAAACCCGCGTTTGACCTCAATCTCACCTGATGGTAAGTGACGATGAGGTCGAAGATGAAAGCACACGGGTTTAGGAAGGAACTGGCTCTTTATACAATATTGCCGGAACACATTACCGCCGGAGCGGTAACATTTGGCGGCAGACTTTATATAAAGGGTGGTCGCTAGCCAGGCGGACCCAGAAGGGATCCTACCACCAAGAACCCCCCTGACAAAATCTTTCTGTCACGTTGCATAATTTTCATAGTCTGTTTTTTTTTATATTTTTTAAGATTTCTCGACTAACCAACCAACATTTATGTCCTTTTTACTTTATTGAAACAATTTCCTTTACTTGCTTTGTTTAACAATGTTTCACTATGTCACTTGTTACTTTATTATAAAAGTTATTTTTAACCAGATTTGATCCTTTAAAAAATCTTTCTGTAACGTTGCGCAGTTTGTATACTTTGATATTATGGCAATCTTTTAAAATACATAGTAAATCCGTCCCAGTAAACCTCGAAATGTGATAAAACATTATAAATGCGAGAGATGAACGTGTTACTCTGAAAATAAGGGCACTTATACGCGGAGAAGACTTGACTCGAGTGGCTAAATAGCAACTGGATAATTTCAACGTAAATTTTAATCAACTTGTTCATGGAAGATATTTATACAATTTGTATGACACATTTGAAAATTACATTTTAATTTTGGAATATTAAAAAACGTAATTATGAAGTTTCTAGGTAATAAAGTTTATTATTTGGCTTTTTTTATATTTCGTTATGACACATTTAAGGTATTTACAGTTAAAATAAAACACCTTAAATCTGTTAGATTTGTTGTGAAGTCCGAACAGTTTAGCTATGCTACTTACTTTTGTGCTTAATAATTAATTTGTCTTATTATAATATAATGATTTAAGAGAATGGTTTAGCTGCAAAGCTATCCAATAGATGGAGCTACGTTAGCAACGTAATAAACAAAAAGTACCTATGCTAAGTAATTTCGTGGCTTGTCGCCAGGCCCCGGTAGCTCAGTGGAAAAGCACTCTTCCGGCAAACGAGAGGTCCTAGGTTCGAGTTCTGGTCGGGTGATTTTTATTTAACACATTTTCCATTTATTGTACAATTTGTATGACAAATTTCAACCTTAATATTTTAATTCTAGGATAAGAAATAATATTATTTTGAAGATTTTAGGTAATAAAGTTTATTATTTGGCTTTTTTGATATTTTGCTATGAAACACTTAAGCTATTTACAGTTAATAAACCACTTTAAATCTGTAGGATTTGTTGAACAGTTTGAATAGTAAGTTTGAACAGTTTAGCTCTGTAACTTACTTATGTTCCTTATAATAATTTGACTAATTATAATATAAAGATTTAAGCGACGCGACGTTCCAAGTAGGATTTGAGACTAAGCCCGTTTTGACCTCAATCTCTTCTGACGGGAAGTAAAGATGAGGTTGAGGGTCACACCAGGACCCTCGACCTCAGTTAGGATAGAACTGGCTCTTTGACAAAACTTGCTTTAATATTTTAAATAAGTAAAATATTCATCCCCTCTGGTACGCTCCTGGAACATAATCGGGAATACCTATTATAATCCTGTCATAACATGCATTTACGCTGTTACGTTTGATTGCCAATTTCGCTAAAATGCTTTTAGTCCGTAATAACTATCTTATGAATTATTATGCGAGCAAATGTGAATTAACGTATACACGGGATCACAGGAATTAAGTGCATGGAGTTAATTACTTTTAGATCGGTCTATAAAATAGAGACAATTTTACTTTGTATAGTCATCTTCTTCAATGCTCAGGTTTATTTTGATATTTTAAAGATTCACAGAATAGGATTTTTATCCCAACATGATATTTACAACAAAATTTGTCATCTAAAGTTATACGAGAACGCGTACATAGAATATGATAATGACGCCTCAAAATTTAACCGTTATTCTGATATTCTCCATTATTATCAATTCCTAAAATATGAAATTCGAAAAAAAGATTTCATATTTGTGTGAACATATTTTTATTACTTTAGTACCTTTGTACGATTTAATTATATTTCTGTTTTCTATTATTATTTGTAGTGTGTACATAAAAAGTTAAATAAATAAAAAAAAGTTAAATAAATCAATATATATATAAAACTGTTCCGTTACTGACTGAGTGACTGACAGACAACGTACAGCTGTAACTACTGGGCGTAGAGAGCTGAAATTTGGAATATACATTCTTTAGAAGATGTAGGGGTGCACTAAGGAAGGTTTTCCCGAAATTCCCACGAGAACGCGAAATATAGGACTTTTTAGTTTGTATGAAAAATCTTATTCCTTGAGTGTACGGATGTGATACTTGGCATAAAGTTTCTTCAAAGAGTGACTGGTTGTGCTATGAAAAAAATTCCCAAAGTTCCCACGGGCACGGGAAATATACGATTTTTAGTTTGTATGAAAAAAACTTATTCCTTGAGTGCATGGGTGTGATACTTGGTATAAAGGTTCTTTCAGTGGGTGTCTGGTTGTATAGTTTCTGAAATTTCCACGAAAAGGGTAGTTAAGCGCATACGAAGTTGCGGGATAAAGCTAGTAAATAAATAAATAAAAAAATCCCTGTTGTCAGTTTTATACTCAATCTTCCTCTGTGTTCAAAATGTTAAAAATGTACATACTTACGTTGCATACGGCAATTGGGATGGATTTCAGTTATGAGCAAACTCCCAAAGTTTTAATGAGTTTAGTTTACTTCAGGTCACATTGCTAAACCGATATGTTTAGAGATAATAATAATTACTTTTATCTAAATATACAATGTGGAAAGGTTTTATAATTAAAAATGTTTTTGGATAAAGATGATAAAAGTTATTTACATTCATTTATCATATCAAATATATTTAATTAGTAATTCAATTCAAAACTCGGTTTTGCGGTGTTTAAATTATGTGATAATAATTAAGCTGCAGGCATTTTAACATTATTTTAAAAATGCAATCAAAACTACTTTCTGTGTTTCTGTATGGAAACTTTTTATTACCATAACAAACTGGTTATACACTTATGATGGTAGTAAGATACATACAACCGCTTTAATGGCGAATTTAAATTAGTCGATAAGTCAGCTGTAAGGCCGCATGCGGCGGCGGCTTGACGCATGCGGTCTAACAACCAATGAAATTACCTTGGTCGTTTCAAAAATCTCCCGCATGCGGTTATAAACGACCAATGAACACGGTCCCCGTAGTGCGGGCTCTATGGCATACGTTTCGAAAATCTATCAACCGTAGCATGCGGTTATAAACGACCAATGAAAACGGTTCCCGTCGTGCGTTCTCTATGGCATGCATTTCGGCAATCTATCGACCTCCGCATGCAGTTATAAACAACCAATGAATATGCGCCTTTAAGTAAGTCCAGCTCGCCCTAGCCTGCATATTTTTACTGCCATATAGTTTTGCTGTGTTTCTAATTGATGGGCGGTGTAGTAAGAAGCACTGAGACATACCGTCTTATGCTAAAGGGTTAGCTACGAGCCGGTAGTTCCCTTGTTAAGCAGATGCTTAGGTTTGCCTCCTTGCGTTGAGAAAAATTAAAATAAATCCTTTCAGATAAATAAATAATGTAAAAAGTGACATATCGCCACAATTTTAGATATACTTTACTATGAGCCGATTCAAGACTAATCTGCTCGTCACGTATCACTAGTCATGAATGAGATTAAATGTGGATTTTAGTAGTGGACAGATATACTAAACCTTTTCATCCAATTTAAATAACTCAGTCACCAACATTCAGATTAAAATTTCGGAACGGACATAAGCTATATTTTATCCAGTTAAATGAAAAGCCATATTTTATCCCGTTAAATAAAAAGGGTATTTCATGGTATCCGAATCGGGCAAATAAGTCGACAAAAAAACGGTCGAACAAAAAAGGTTTTTGCTAACATTGCTGTAATAGCAAAAGGTAAGTATGCTAAATATTTCTTTAGAGCTATAATTGTAGAGTTTGAAAGATTTTTGTAGGAGAAAAATCTTTAGTTCCCTATTTTAAGTCGAAACAAACTTTCACATTTAAAATATCGTAGGATATTTAATCCCGTATGTATATTAATTAATACCCAAACGGGTTATCATTTTTTTACGATAAATGTTACGAGTGATTTTTTTATATTTATACCTACAAAGTTTTATGTAATAAATAAAATCCCCAGACAATCACACCAACTACATGGCCCCAAAGTAAGCATAGCTTGTGTTATGGGATACCATATAGCGAACTAGGGGGGAAACCTAGAATATAAATACATAAATAGATAAACACCCAGACACGGAACATTTTTTTTTTCTGGTTCCGTGCGGGGATCGAACCCGCAACCACTGGCGTTTGAAGCAGATAGGTTTATCCCAACAATGTTTATACAAAAAAGTATAAATGACTAAAAACATTATTTTACATGATTTTTCGGTCTTAAATTAAAAGTTGCACTGGTTTTACAAATATTGACATACTTTTTTATTATTACCATACCATACTTTTCTAGGGGTAGTATTTAATCGAGTAACTGTAAATAAAAATTTTAGGTGACAAAAATAATGAATTTGGCTTACTGTTTTAATTAAGTGAGCGACTGAGAGCGAGTGACGAAGAATCAATGAAACAGCGACTTAAAAACACTTTTGACCATGTCGGGATTGTCCAGGGTTGACTATAATAGCTGACCAGGTTTATGGCGCTTCGCCGGCCGCTGCCGCGGCACCGCTCGCTTCGCTCGCTCGGCTCGCGCACGTGTATAACTATATGCAACCTAACATGCTCCTCCTCGCTGCGCTCGTCGTCGCACCTAACCGTACTGATTCCGCCTTCCGGTGCGGGAGCCCTTCTCGTAACTTATCTCTTTCATCGCAATGTATATGTGTTTTAGTCGCTCACTTAGTAATTCAGTCGCAATATTAATATTTAAAACCGTTCATTTTCATATATTTTTCAAGACAGTCCAAATTTGTTTTTTAGTCGCTCGTTTTATTATTTCCAGTCCAAATTTGTTTTTTAGTCGCTCGTTTTATTATTTCCCCTTTTCTAGTATGCTATATCCAAGTACTTCAAGGATTCAAGATTTTTCATAAGCTTCCATTAAAACTTACAACTTAAAACGTGTCAAAAATAAGTTCTAGAAAACGTGAAATGGAACTGGTAAAGCGCTTAAACTTTTGTTGCGTATCAAATATGAGCTTAACAAAATAAGCTCCATTTACAAACGTACGAGACTCCTAAATACGAGTTTTGCAAGTTTGAAAGCAATTTCCGTTCGTTTACTATTACTACCTGCTAAGAAACCTTTTCTGTGTTATGTCATTCCAGTAATTGCTTGAATAGGAATTTCGCGTTAAAATTCGCAGTCAAATTATGGGTAGTTTTTGGGTTTTAAGCTACAATAAAACCACAGAAAACTATTGAGGAGATGTTAAAATGTAAAACTGCGGCATAATCAATCATCAATCAATATATATAAAACTGTTCCGTTACTGACTGAGTGTCTGAGGTACTGAGTGACTGACAGACAACGTACAGCCGTAACTACTGGGCGTAGAGAGCTGAAATTTAGAACATACATTCTTTAAAGGATGTAGGGGTGCACCAAGGAAGGAATTCCCGAAATTCCCACGGGAACGGGAAATATAGGACTTTTTAGTTTGTATGAAAAATCTTATTCCTTGTGTGCACCGATGTGAAACTTGGTGTAAAGGTTTTTCAATGTGTTTCTGGTTGTGTTATGAAAGGGATTCCCGAAATTCCCACGGGAACGGGAAATATATGATGTTTTAGTTTGTATGAAAAATCCCATCCCTTGAGTGCATGGATGTGATACTTGATATAAAGGTTCCTCAATAAGTGTCTGTTTGTATTATGGAAGGAATTCCCGAAAGGGTTTGGACTTTTTAGTTTGTATGAAAATCTTATTCCTTGAGTGTACGGATGTGATACTTGGCATGAAGGTTCTTCAAAGTGTGACTGGTTGTGGTGCGAAAAAAATTCCCAAAATTCCCACGGGCACAGGAAATATATGATTTTTAGTTTGTATAAAAAAAACTTATATCTTGAGTGCATTGGTGTGATACTTGGTATAAAGGTTCTTTCAGTGGGTGTCTGGTTGTATAGTTTCTGAAATTTCCACGAGAAGGGTAGTTAAGCGCATACGAAGTTGCGGGATAAAGCTAGTTTACAATAAAATATGAATACAACCATAATCAACGAAACCAGAGCGTAAAAAATCGACTTCACTTAGAAATTTCATCCAAATCCGATTAGCCGTGATTGAGGAATAAACATACACATTCATCCAAACTTACACATTTATAATGATGTGTAAGTTTGATGATTCTACAATTCTACATACCTACTTACAGACTCTTTTAGTCCATAACAAATACACTCTGCAATACTCTTCTTCAAATAGATTATGTAAATCGTCATGTTAATAAGCAAAGTAAATTTCGTTCGTTAAGACCAAACTTTCATCTATGTTTAAACATAAGATGAGTACCTAGTACGCAACCGGACTATTCAATATTGAACTTGTAAGTTTCATGTAACAGGCTAACATCTTCCGAATAAGATCACTAACTTGTATGTCTAATTGCTTAAAGTAGTCTTAGATGGTAATTTGTGGATTGAGGGATCTTAAAGTTTGGAACTCGTCTGGTTAAGGACAGTATGTGATTAAGTTTTAAATTTATTGAAACCTTCTACTTAGCAAGAAATACTATCAACGTGATCAAGAGGTAATATTATTTATATTTTTTATAGCCTCTTGTGTTCTGCCTACCCTATAAAGGATACAAGCGTGAAGCTATAAATAAAAATAATCAACGAATGCAGAGCATTAAAAAAAGCCGACTTCACGTCAAAACTTTTTCTGAGTTGAGAATGTCATCAATGTAAACATTCTCCGAAATCATACATGTTTTTTCAAAAGTTTCAAATTTTCAATGAAGTATCTAACCGATTTCGATGAAATTTATATGGGACTCATGTGAAACAACAATTTCCAAAATCAATTCATAATTGACCGAAATATGGTGCAAAAAGACACACAAAAAAACTATCAACGTGTTTTGTCTTAGAATTTATATGGAAATTTTCAAAAACAATTAGAGCAAGCTTTTGGTGATTGACGGCGGTTTCAATTTCCGCTTGAACGCGTGTGTAACTTTTTTTATGTTTACACATTAAATTGGGCCCTAACTGCTGACTTAGATTTACGAATTTAAACCAAATTTTACTGACAAATTTTCCTGGTGATGTCAAATAGCTACTGTCGTTTACGACAGATAGGTACCTATGATAATATAAGTTTCGCTGGCGAAATAAAATAGAAAGTGCCGTTGGCGACATATAACTATTATAATAATTAAAAAAGATTTGATTTTATAGATTTGACGACCGGCTGGTGTAGTGGTAACATACATTGCCTTCTATGCCAGAGGTCCTGGGTTCGAATCCCGGCGGCGGCGGATATCGGTGTGATGAACACAGATATTAGCCGTCAAGTCATGGATGTTTATATGTTTATTTAAGTTTATTCTAATAAAAAAAATATGTATTTATTCAATACCTATGTTTATATTTTCTTAAGTATATCAGTTATATAGTATCCATAACAAAAGTTCTTTAAGAAACTTAATTTGGGCTAGATAATGTTGTGTGAATGTCAGAAATATTTATATATTTATTTAAAATTTAAAAATACGTATTTAAAGAAGCATTTTCAGTGCCTTAGAAAATATATCATACTGACAGAAAATGCACAACATTTAACCTATTCTTAATACATTATCAAATAAATCCAATACAAATAATATATACAAAAAAAATTAAGATCCGATACACATAAGAATACAGTTTTATAAAATACCGAACTTGAAATGAATTTATCAACAAATCATGTTTTTACGATGTTGCCCTAAACCAATGCCTTTTATTGAGACGAATAGTTAAATTTCTGAAGGTGCTATAAGTATAAGAAAAAAAATGTATGTACTATTTACTTAGCCATTCATTTATTTATGAATACAAAAGAAACACAACATAAATTCTAAGACCTGAAATACTTATCAATTAATAGATTCGCTAGTTCAAAAAGCTCCCATGCCTCTGGTTGCAGTTCCCAGGGGTCTGTGGCTACGTCGTTAGAGGGTTAATTAGTCGCCGATCCATCCAATCAGCTTGTTTGAGGTTTATTAGCTAACTGTGCAGAAAGCTTCACGAAAGGACTGGGTGCATAAATTAGTAACAATTTACAAATTGCAAGAAAAGAGGTTTAAAATTTGCCTTCCCTGCAATAGTCATAATATTTCCGATTTCCAACTTCGCCAGATTACGATACTTAAGATACTCGATGGAAAGTTAATTTAAAAATGAAAATATTATACGACTATTTGTTACGTTCCTAATCGTTCTATGCTTCATAGAACTGGAACTACATTACACATGATAAACGGATGCTAGAAACTCATTCCATACTTTGGCAAATTACTGGTTCGGCTTTTAGATGTATTAACCATGTAATGGAGAAATCCTGATGGCAAAATAGTCATTCAGAGGCAAATTACCGCTGCCCCATTCGAACACTTTCAGCGATGTCAAATCAGCCAACTTAATCATTGACTCGTACGAGATCAAGCTTGCGCTTTTGTCACATAAACGTGACCTATAATGACTGGATTTGGCAGTTATTTGATGTGCAACAAGAGTAAAAATACGTAAGCTACCCCTGAATTTACTTTGATTAAGGGACATTTCTTATCATAAATTCTTATGAGCAGAGAAAGACTAAAGACAATTTAACTTTTAACTTTTACTTTATCGGTAATTTAAATAATCAAGATTTATTTTGACGCGTGCAAATAAAAATATAGTATTTTATTTTCTTCAAAAAATTTGAGTAGTGCGAAAGGCTTTTTAAATAGCAATGAATTTATGATTGATTGATTAAAATTAAAGATGAAAGCCCTTAAAACTTGTGGGAAATGTGATATCGAAAGTGGTAGCTCCAAATTGAATTATGGATTCTCAACTTTGGAGAGCCCTTTATCGAATCGGATTTTATTTTTACGAGTATATCAAGATTCGCAAAACGAAAATTTAAAAAAGCTAGAGTAAGGTAACAAAACACCGTTATTATAACATATAAATGCTCAGTTTAAGGATTAACAAATATTAAATATTTTGAGTATGTAAATAAATTAATACTGAAATATATACATCAACTTACATTAGTAAAAAAAAACGTACAATTTTGTTTAACAACGTCGTTTCGATAAAATTTTCACTGAACATTTAATATTTTGATTGAACTGCCTTGAATATAGATAATGATTGTTCTACTGTTAAAGTTTAAATTCACTGAAGCTACATCATAATTAAAAGTTTATCATCATCAGTAATATTTATACAAATAGAAGACTGACGACCACTTTGGCGATGGGGTAACACTGTCTGCCGCAGACGCGAGTGGTCGTGGGTTATATTCCCGCACGAACAAGAAAAAAAATGTTCCGTGTCTGGACGTTTACCTATAGTATATGTATATTCTAGGTTCCCCCCTAGTTCGGTACATAGTATCCCGTATCATAAGCTCTGCTTGCTTATTGTCTGGGGATTTTATCGCTATTTTTATAAATTTATATTTAAATGGTATGATTGAGCATGAAATGGTTTTAAATTAAATTTGAACTCGCGCTCAAGTAATTTGAAGGACCAACTTGTACACTAAGATTCCGTTGACGACCCTATATTAAAACACATTTAGATAAGATTGTTGTGAAGATTAAGATTAGATAAGATTGTTTTGACTGGGTAAGTTTGCTACAGGATTTGACAGTAAATGAGTCAGTAGATATTTTTTATATGCATTTATATAAAATTATTGAAAATAGTATTCCCAAAAATAAGCCATTTCTGTCATCATCCTTCCCCAATTGGTTTACATTTGAATTAATAAAACTTTGTAAATTAAAAAAAGGCGTGGTGTGCATATAAAAAAACCCCTTGCAATGATTTGTATATAAAATTTTCTATGTATAGAACACAATTTAAGGCTTTGTTAAAATTAACATATAAAAAATATATTACAAATTTGGAAATAAATATAAATAAAAATATAAAACATTTTTGGCACTTCGTAGCTAGTAAAAAAGATAGTGAAAATATTTATCCTTATCAAATGAATTTATATAATGAAACATCAAATGACCCTGAAAAGATCTGCTCTATGTTTGCCAAGTATTTTCAATCAGTTTATGAGCCTTCTCAATTTGATCCCGACACATGGATACCAGTATCAGAACCTTCGATGGATAGTATATGTATATCTAACATTTATCTTTCTCTAGATACCATTAGGAATGAGCTACTATCGCTTGATGCTACTAAAGGCGCTGGTCCAGACGGAATCCCACCATACTTTCTAAAGCAAACTGCCACCTCGATAGCATTACCGCTGTACATAATCTTAAACAAGAGTCTCAAGGAAGGCATATTCCCTGATCGATGGAAAGTGGCCAATATAACTCCTGTACATAAGAACGGACCAAAAGACAATATTGAAAACTTTCGGCCTATATGTATATTATCTACTTTATCGAAGGTCTTTGAAAAGTTAGTTCATAAGATTTTATATCCATTACTTTCCAATCAAATTATACCTAACCAGCACGGTTTTGTAAAAAATAAATCTACAATTAGTAACCTCATGTTGTATACTTCCAGTTATTTGAATCTATGGACAAGGGAGAACAAGTAGATTGTATATATACTGATTTTAAGAAGGCTTTCGATAAAGTGGACCACTTAATTCTTATGGAGAAGCTAATATTTAATGGAATAAAGGGATCTTTATTGAGATGGTTTTCCTCATATATCCATAATCGTAAACAAAAAATTGTTGTCAATGGGTATGAATCTGAAACATTTACAGCAACATCCGGGGTAATTCAAGGATCGACCCTAGGACCCTTTTTATTCATTTTGTATATTAATGATATCAAGAACTATATAACACATTCGAATTTTGTAATATATGCAGACGACTTAAAAATATACAAAATAGTAAAAAATATTCAGGACTGTACTCTTCTTCAATTAGATTTACAATCTCTTGAAAACTACTGTTCTATAAATAAAATTTATTTAAGTTTTTCTAAATGCAAATATATTTACTTTTCAAGAAAAAGAAAACCCATACAATATAAATATGTAATTAATAACCATACTCTTGTAAGAGTAAATAACATCAGAGACCTGGGTATTATACTGGACTCAAAACTTATTTTCGACGATCAAATTAATAACATTGTTGGTCGAGCATTCAAAATGTTCGGATTCATTGCTAGATTAAGTACTTTATTTAAAAAACCTTCCACCTATTTGTATCTCTATAACACTCTCATACGACCTATACTGGAATATGCCACCGTCATATGGGACCCTTACTATAAAAAATACAAAATCAGTATAGAGCGTATTCAAAAAAAATATCTTAAAATGACAAGCTATAGATGCTTTAACCAATACGGTAATTATAATGAGTTGCTTAAAAAGTTTAATTTACTCTCTCTTGAACAACGCAGAATCCAACTGGAGCAAGTCACATTGTACAAGATTGTTAATAATAAATTTGATTGTTCTGAGCTCATAAGCAGTCTTGATTTCCGCGTTTCAAACAAAAACCTAAGATCAAAACGTTTATTCTCAACAAAATTTTGCCGAACTAATGCTGGTAAACGATCATCTATTACCAGAATGTGCGATAGATATAATGAGCTGTTCGCGGACCTAGACTTATTTCACACACACATAAATAAATATAGAAAAGAAATTATTAATATCTTGAAAAATATAGATGTATAATTAGAAGTAAACAACGGTGAGCCTTACATTTTTTATTTTTTATTTAATTATAGCTATATATTGTATTTATATATTAAATGTATGTTTGTGTATATGTATGTATGTATATGTACGTGTATGAATGTACTTATATATTTACTTAGTCCCTTATGAACAAATTTAATTACATAAGTGACAACCGTAAACTTGTAAGTTTTGTAATTTAATTGTGGATCATGTTGTTGGGATGTATAAAAACATATTTAAATTACTATAATTGTAAACATCTTAGTACATTACTGTTTGTGATCTCCTGAATTTTAATAAAATAAAAAAAAAAAAAAAGATTCTAATTTTTTTATTTATATTTATTTTACATTATATGGTGTTGATAACGAAAAGTACTTGCGCGATTTAATAGACTCCCAGTGCCATCTCTTGCTTTTATAGGAAACTTCTCCAAGAATGATTATCTTTTAAAGTAACAAAGAATCTTGAAGAATAATATGTATATGAGGGACCAAAACTGAATATACCTACTTAAGTATTTTCAATAGACTTCCAAAAGGCCTCCTCTTTTCTCAATTTTTTTTTGTATTTGGTTATATGATTTTCGGACAGTTCTGAATCGATTTAGAATATTAATGTTTCATATATTCTATTATATATTCATAGAGGACACAGAGGTGGTCCTGTACAAATTTCATCGAAATCGATTGAGTACTCCATGAAAACTGTTATGTACTTATGAATACGAAGAATATTTACATTGACGACCTTATATTTTAGCCAAAGTTTTGAGTAGAAGTCAGTTTTTTAAATGCCATTGCATTCCTTGATTAACTCGTCATATTTCCTTATAACCATCTCACATAAATATCTCCCATTTAGTAAAAATACTTTAACCTCACATATTAGTAAAAACACTTGTACAAACCCTACTTTTTAAAAGAAAAACAGACAAATAACCCTAACTTTCGATGTTCGCTTACTAACAGCAAACAACATGAAAACCGAATCCACACACGTTTTCGCCTCGCCTGCTAATTAAATAATCCGGGAGTTGCCAGATTAGAAAATTCAATCAATACCAGTCTAATGGAACCAGTCTAGCGTGACGTATAGGGTAACTTCGTAGTTAGGAGTGGTCGAGGGGCTTATTGGTCGGGATATTTGGTCTTTAATAATATGCAGATTTTTCGTTAGGGAGCGATTGTAAAGTCAACAGAAGAGAAACCAACCCATAATGTTTGATTTAAGGTAGAGTTTACCTTCATGTAGTGTTCTTTAATTAGGCATAGAAATAAATAGAACCTGTAAGCTAGGAAGCTAAACCTTAAAACATTAAGTTGAAAATTACTTTTGAAAAATTTAATTGTCTAGGTTTACTGAAACTGAACGTACAAAGTTCTCAATTATTATAGTTCTACCAATATAGCGTTAGGAACTACCAAGAAGATTTTAATCTAATATTACCATGAATTCAGGATAAACAGCTAGCCTTAATTCAAATTAAATATGAAAAGGTAACATTTTATTAGAGCGTTATTCGAAAAGAACATTTTTTTCCATTTTAGCGCATTATTTGGTGTTAAAAAGGCGGCGGTAATACTATGTCTAAACTGAAATTTCTGAAACAAATAAGAAATAATAAACGGATTTATTTCGAATAATTATCTATACTAATATTATAAAGAGGAAACCTTTGTATTTTTGTATGTTTGTATTGAATAGGCTCAAAAACTACTGGACCGATTTCAAAATTTCTTTTACCATTACTTAGAGGGATTCTTCCGAATCCGAATAGGCTACTTTTTATCCCGAAAATCCCGCGGGAATCGAAATTGCGCGGGTCAAACCACGCGCAACAGCTAGTATTATATATTTTAACAAAGTTTCGTCATCGGCGACTTTCAGTCGCCCATAATCGTCGCGTTATCAAATCTGCAGGGCTAGCATGCTCACATCGATAAATACTCGAATCGACAAGATAAATATTATTTTGTTATTTTATCTTATTGTGTAAGCTAATATGCGCACCATAATAGACAGAATTACTCGATTTGATACCATGATTAAGACCACTGAACCAAATATGTCATAATCTTAATAAATTACATACACTAAATACCATATTCTAAGAAAATATCGATAAAAGGCCCGATATATCATTGTCGACGGTAGCATGCTAGCCCCGCTTCTTTATTAAAAATTAAAATATAATACTTTCAATCTGATTTCAACTGTACGATTTCCGAAAAGACACAATTAATATCGTTCAAGTTACAACTGCATACTGTAAGTCAGTTAAGGGACAGATGTTTTTTGGCGTGTTTTGTGGACGATAGGCTGACCCTCTGTCAAAGCAATCGTATTTATCCATCATTATAATACCTCCACAGTCAAACATGATATCAGGTTTACTGCCTACCCCATATGGGATACAGGCGTGAAGTTATGTATGTATGTTACGAAAATGGCGATTAAATTTAGAAAAACGTCATTTAGTTACGAAAAAAAACTATAAATAAATTAAAAATAAAATCACCAAAAATAAAAATATACACAAACATGTCATTCTTAAATACACTGAAAGCACGAAAACACATTTAGCAAAACTCGATCCTCTGAATCTCAAATTCAAATCTATCTCCACCGTATCAAAGATTCAAATTGGATTCGATTCAATTACATTTAATGCAGGTGGATTTACCCCACTTCGCTGCTCTCGTCGGGGCTTACTAGAAGCCTGCCCGGAGAGTCAAACCTGATTAGCTGCAGATAAATTATCTAATGAGAAGTGGGGCAACGCTGAAGGATACCCTCTGGCTTTTCAACTAGCGTTCCAGCGATTTGTATTTCGAATGGTGATTGAGTAAAACCTTTTTCGGGAATTAAAAATAAATACCGGGTAGTTTCGTGTCATTTGAATGTTGAGTTTCTAATATTGCGTACTGTTCTATTTTTAAATATACATAGATTCGATAAACGAATTAATGGGTTAAATGATAAATCATAGATGTTATGTACAATTAATTGTACACACTAAAGTAGAACATATTATGAAAACAATCACATCGAACAGTATTAACGGAGCTATTGTTATCAAAAGATGATCTTTATTTTGCAACATTTTCGGTGAAATAAAAATATTTTCTAGGTTTTCATGTTAAAATAATTCATAAATACAAAAATAAAAAAAGTTACGTGCATTTGTATTGTATGTATGATTAGTAATACCTACCCAAGGTACAAAACTACTAGACAAGGACAAATTTTATGTCAACTTTTCCGAAGTAGCATTATTTAACAAGTTATTTAATTGTTCAATGATTTTCATATTTTTAGTGGTCATTGAAATTCATATCACAAAATATATTCCCCTTTTAACTACGCTGCAATTATTTTCAATAAAGTAGCCAAATTTACTGAGAAGCTCATACAAAAGTGGGAACGATACCAAAAAAACTGAACCTGAATTAAAATGTATTCAATTATTAATCGTATCTACCTTACTAGAGAACCAAAGTTGATAACTTTATTAATATTAGAACACAAATTCAATTAAGTCCTATAATAAAACCTATGGTTAAGTTGTTTTACAACCCACAACAAGACACAGGCTTTCATTCCAAGCAACGCCTTAATTACTTTATCAACACTATAAAACATAATTACTACCATTTACCACCAAGAACTATGTTAAGTATACAGAATCCTGCCATAATATTGCGCTATATCAATAAAATTGATGGATCCGCTTCGGCAATCCATGCCGAAGATTCCGAAGTAGTAAAAGCGCACAATAACTATATTTTATTGCGGCCTCTATAAGACATATCATGTCAGCGTATATGTGTGTTTATTGGAGTAGCGGGCAAGTCGTTGCCAAGTTACTTTGAGATCTGTAATATGAGTTGGTATCAATTTTTGTATCCTGAAAATTTTATCGTTGCTTGGGGTACTTATAAGATTTTGTTTTATTGCGTTTTTAAGAAAAACGTATTTTATTATTTATAATAGATGATTAAACGAACTTCTAAGTGAAGTTCTATCGCTATTATATGAGTCGCTTCATTCGAAGATATTATATAACAGGTAGTCCTTTTTAGGTACTAGGTAACTTCGCACAATTTAAAGTATCATAAAAAAAACACTGTGGTGGGGCGCCGCGTGGCATGATCCACCCGGTTCGCGCCAAGCCCTCATTCTTTAGAGACCCTAAACGAAACTTTTAAATGGGTTCTGGGGTGGGTGGGTACGTCATATCTTCGAATGAAGCGACTCATATAATAGCGATAGAACTTCACTTAGAAGTTCGTTTAATCATCTATTATATTTCGTCGCTTCATTCTTCAGATATTATATAACAGGTAGATTTTCAGAGATAGAAAGTTTTGTTTAGGTATATACCTGGAATTGAAATAAGTAAAGATATAAATATGTAATTACATATTTTATTATTATAGTACTTAATAATTAGTATTATTGCATAATGAGCTTTAAATAATCTTACTTTATTTGAGTTGCTAGAAATTATAATCAGCTTAAATTAATGAAACTTAGTGATAGTCTATTTATAGACACATAATTTTTAATGTAGTAATTTACTTAATATCAAAATACTTAATATTCAATAACTATTTTTAATATTAGGTTAAGTATTGTTCATGTCTCGATTAAGTATCGACAAAGCAAAGTTATTTTGTTGATCATCTAAAGGCCGATGGTAAAACTTTGCGAACACCTGTGAGTTTTGTGTCCACCCGGCCGTTTTTCGAATGACATCGACACTGATACCGGCCGCGCGCGCGGCTGAGGTTGACGCGTGTTGTGTGCTGTGCGCACTAAAACGCTCATGTCAATGCCACTCGTGGCGAGCGTTTGCTTAATCCATCGACTTAGCGTCTGACTTGATGCAGTTCTGTGGGGAGCTTTGAATGTTACGAAGAGATTCCCGGAGTTTGAACCTCAGATATTTTTTGTAATAAAAATATATTCTTTTAAAGTTGATACTGGGCATATGTTGATATTGCTTTGAAAGTTTGGGAGAGATAATGAGGGCTGTTCACGATTTGGAGCGGAAGTCTTGATTATATCTGTTATAATAATATTTACTTTATCAGATTGAAAAACAATATTTTCTAATTTAATTAAAGACAATGTCTGTACACTTTGACCGGTACATAAAGCTAATAATGTAACGAGTTTTTTTTTTTTGTAATATTTTCTAATGATAAATTAATATTTGGATACCAAGAAGACCGTTGATTTAGTACTAAATTTGGATCCCAAGTAAATGAATATTTAGGCTTAATAGGTATAGTTTTATAGGCTCCTTTTAAGAGGCGTTTAACACAACTATTATCACTTATCTCTTCTCCTAATAAAAGAGATAATGCAGATCGATGCGTATTTAATGAACCGTAAGAACAGCCCTTATTAAATTGCTCGTTTAAGAATCAAAGAACTAATGGAATGGATTTTTCGAAACTATTAATTCATAACCACACTTCTTGAAACCGTAACTTCAATGAGACGTTGTACTGGCGAACAGTAGCGAGCGAGGCGAGCATCAACGTGAGAGCCTCTGGTGGGCAGCCGCGCCGGCTGAACGACGCCCGGAGAGCCTCGCGGCACCCAGGGTAAGGCTGGAGTGCAGTGAGTGCTGACTCCTTGGCTGAGAAGGCCAGAAGGGGAATACAAGTACCCCTTCGGCTTTATCATCAATGATTTTTCGTATACATTTTAATACAAGAGAAAAGGGAGGAAATGCATAAAAATCCAAGTCAGCCCAGCTTATTGTAAATGCATCAACTGCGACTGCATCAGGTTCAGGCTTCTAGGTGACAAATAATTTACATTTGGCTCGACTTGAGAACAAGTCGATCTTAATGGGCCCGAAAATATTTACAATAAGTTGGAAAGCGCTATCCGAGAGGGCCCATTCAGTATCAGGGTTAAGTTTTCTGGACTCTTTCTTTCTTTCTTTTCTTTTTCTTCACTAGCTATACTTTTGAGACCTAACAAAACCGCGAGTAATTCTAAAAAGTTAATATGATTTTCTTTTTCACTGTTCGTCCATGAACCACTATATTTATTATTTTTGCATACTGCTCCCCAGCCTGTCCTAGATGCGTCGGTGTAAATTTCTAACTTATAATTTTGAGTAATGATTGGACAAGAAATAATATTAATATTATTTTTCCACCACTATAAATCTTTTAGTAATATCTCATTGAGATTCATTTTTGCCTCATAGTTTCCTCCGAACTTATTTAAGGCTAAAAAATTTTGTCTCTCTAATATTTTTGTATATAAGAATCCATATTTTGTGGCTGGACAGGCTGCGATCAATACACCTATAAGTTTAGCGAAATTTCGTATTGAACAAGTTTTAAGATTAATGTACCTATTTATTAACTGTGCAATGTTATTCCGCTCATCGCCAGGTAACGTAATAGACATCTGTTCTGTGTTGAACATAAAACCTATGAATTTGATTGACTTTTTTGGTACAATGTGACTTTTATCGAAATTTACAATAAAACCTAGACAATGTAATAACTTCAAAGTTTCTCTTACATTAATCATGCATTCTTCATATGTATCTCCAATAAGAAGATCGTCTTAATAGGTAGTAGACTTAAAACCTTGTTTTCTCAAATGACTCATTACTTCACGCATAATTTTTGTAAATACCCACGGAACTACCGATAATCCATACGGCATTGCTGTGAACTCGTAAGTGATCGGCTCAGACGAATCATTTTCTTGGAATTCGAATCGTAGGTACTTTCTGTCACTAACAAAAATCGGTATAAGTAGATATGATTCTTTCATATCTATATTGGGTAAGTATCCATTACGAGGAATTAATTTCGAGGCTGTTTTATAAGATTCCATTTTAAAATGTACTTTTGTTACGAACTTGTTTAAAGATTTTAAATTTAGTATAAACCTTTTTTCTCTGTTAGGTTTCGGAGCTAAAAATATATTTGAAATACATTGATCATTTGAAGGAGAACAAGGTTTTATAGCCCCTAAGTCTAATAATTTTTTTATAGCTATTTTCATGTCTCGTTTTTCACATGATGACAAATTATTTTTAGGAATAGAATACTGACAAATTTGAGTATCGAATGGTATTCTAAATCCATACTTTATCCACTTCAATATAACTTAATTTTTAGTTATTTTTGTCCAACAATCATAAAATAAATTAATTCGACCTGCATGTACCTTGATTAATGTTGAGTCGGAGCACGCATCCTGGATGAAGTCTGCGGCTGGAACTTGGCGTTGAACGCAGAGTCCGATTGTGGGCGCTGCTGTGTTTGAGCTGCTATCGGTTTCCTCTGACCTCCCCGCCCCCCCCAACGACGGGTAACGAGGAGGTCCTGTCCAGTTTCCCTGCTGAGACGACCGGTTGACCGTTGATATTTGAGAGGCGACTGTTTTGGCTGGGCCTTTTTTAATTAGGGCTCCCTGCTTTTCAATGGCTTTACTTGCCTTTATTTTTTCCGGCAATCGACTTCCGAATAAAGTTTTGTCTCTTTCGGAGTCTTGTATAACATGTTCAAAGTTTGTATCCAAATTAGGTAAAATCAGTTTTACCCTATCTTTGGTTAACATAAAGTGGAGGTCTGATAATAGGCGGCATCCATCACTTACGTGACGGAGGGCCTTCATTTGTTTTCTTCCTTCCCAAGGAGGACGTCAATCCCTCGATTTATGGCGGTAATACCGTACCCCAGCTGTTGCTGAAAGTTTTGGTTTTTTTTTTTTTTTTTGTCAAGTGCTCCTGCTAGGTCAGTTATGGCTGCCGAGATTTCCGCATTTAATTTTGGGGCTTGCAAGTTTTTGCAGTTTTCGGGTACCGTATTTTCTATGGTTAATTTATCTTTGTCTTCTTTGGACAGTCCTTTTCTTAGTAAAGGTGTCCATAAATTTGAGAGCGTATCGTGTATTTTAGCGCCAAATTCGGGTGTATCGGAATTTGCAGCTCCAAGTGCAGTAAGCAGCTCTGGATCCAGATCGGGATTAGGTTCTCCCGATATACCTGGTGCGTCTTGTGATATTGACGGCTCCGGATTAGGGAGCGTCTTTGCAGATAGCTTTTGATCCACAGTGAATGACGCGGCAGTCTTCTGGTTATCCAGGTTTACATCATCCAGTGGTAGCGGTAACTCATACCTTGGAGGCGACATGTTTATGTCTAATTCATATTAATATAACGCCCATAACGTATTACAGACAACGAGATAAATCTCCTTGAGATTACCCGCATTTTCTGTAATCGTATTGAAAACAAAAGGTGATCGATAAGATCAAATAAAATTTATTAAATTTTACATCATTACGATATTGAGCGGATAACGTGATATATCTATTATAGATTACACGCATTTTCTGCTCTGATTTTTTAAATAACCTTGGAGGCGACATGTTTATGTCTAATTCATATTAATATAACGCCCATAACGTATTACAGACAACGAGATAAATCTCCTTGAGATTACCCGCATTTTCTGTAATCGTATTGAAAACAAAAGGTGATCGATAAGATCAGATAAAATTTATTAAAGTTTACATCACAACGATATTGAGCGGATAACGTGATATATCTATTATAGATTACACGCATTTTCTGCTCTGATTTTTTAAATAACATTTTTAAACTGAATAAGTAGGTCTTGCCTTGTAAGATTTCTTCTTCATCGGTAGAAATAATTCGCTGTTTCCGTTTTTTATTTATTTTTTGTTCCAACTTTTTTATCTTTATATTATAATGTTGAAGCTGTTCTTCTGCTGTACGTTTAACATTTTGTAAAAACTTAAGTAAATGATTAAAGTAAATGACGTATGCTTGTTACCACGCACGAAAAAAGAATGAGGGCTTGGCGCGAACCGGGTGGATCATGCCACGCGGCGCCCCACCACAGTGTTTTTTTTATGATACTTTAAATTGTGCGAAGTTACCTAGTACCTAAAAAGGACTACCTGTTATATAATATCTGAAGAATGAAGCGACGAAATATAATATAGGTAGTGGTTCGTGTTTGATTTTACTATCATTAAGTGACTAACGTAGTAATTTTACATTGAATAAATTCATATGTTTTGCTTTCATAAGTTTTTGTTTTGCAAATTCAGTCAATATTTGATTTTGATGCGTTTTGTTTGTCATGTTTGATTCTGTCTAGGATGGTACTGATAATAGCCTTTTTACAAAAAAAAATTAATAGTATTTTATCTTGTGGTAAATCTTGTACCTACCTATATTCATGAGACATTTGCTATAGAAAGTACACATTGGCCAATAAATTAAATAAATTATGGCCGGCTAGTGTTTTCCTTAATCTCGTATGTGAACTATGTTAGTCACAAGTTCTATGTAATTTATTTTTTACATACAAAAATATACTGCGACGCGACGCTCTGGAACCGAGGATGTATATTGCGCGAATTTCTCGTTGCTGCAGCACAAAAATAAATTGGATATCGGCGGGATTTCTTCATAATAAGAGAATAACTACCATATTTATTTATTTATTTTATTTTATTTATTTTATATTTTATCATTTTATCATTTAATATATCATATTTCATAAGTCTATGGGTCTTGCGTGGTTATATTTAAGTAGTTTTTCATTTCATTAGTAAATATTGATAACCTTTTTGAATGAATATTCTATGGAAGTCAGAAAAAATCATTGTCTTTGCAGTTCTTCACATTAGTGCTTTGTGCATAGATTCAATAAAAAAAAGTAGAACAAATACATTTCTTTGTACATATACATTTAGGTATTTATTTTCAATTTATTTTGCCACTTTAAAGCGCTCACATTGAAATGATAATACTTAAGTCATCATCAAAAAAGAGTGATTAAAGTTAAGATAACTGATGATAAATAGGAGAGTAACAGAGTAATAACAATCTTGTTTGTTACTATAATTTTATACCTCAAATTTCTAATGAAGAAACCAAAGTAAATCCCCAAACTCATTAAAGCAAATAGGGTTTTGGAGCAAAGTACTAATTTCCTTAACTTCCATTTAATTAAATACCTTCTTAGATTTAACTGCTCAACGAGTCAGCTTGTGGTATACCTGCACTGACTTTACGAAGCCAAATCTAAGAACATGCAAATAACAACCTAAGCATTTTATCTATACTCGAATAATAAAGCATGCTTAAAAGCTAGCTATTTAGTATGCTCAATACGAACATGCTTAGGAGCAGTTTATATTTCCTAGCAATAAGCATGCTACATTTAATTATGCTTCTATATTTAAGTATGAACAACTAGTCGGTACTAGCTCGAACTGAGCATGCTAATAATAAGCAAAATTCCGTCCGACACTCATTCCAGCAAGCGCTTAATTCAAGCATGCTTTCGTGATTGAAATGAGCATGTGTAACAGTAGCATTATTCCTACGGGATTTAAAGTTTATGATTATGAAATCTGTAATTGTTTTTTTAATCAATCAATCATTTTATTTCGAATCTTGACCATACATATATGTGTTAGATATAAGAACCTTAATTGTTTTTAATAAAGTGTTTTTTTCCTAATCTAATGTTAAATGAATACGATGTATCTCGCACACTGGTTCAAAAGTAAACTTTAAATAAAACATTGATAAAACCAATCACAAACCAAACCTGGAGGTGATATTTGGCGGTCAACTCACGGTAATAGCACAGTACAGATATCTACAGTAATTCAACTTCATACAAACGGATGAAACGCGAGCTATACCTACGCGGCTCGTTCTCGGCATGCACTCGGCATGCGACCAGTCGCGAGTGTCTGCATACCAAAACAATTGTTGATTGAGCTTTACGTTAATATGCGGAATGTTTATACTTTAAAATTTAATAATACATCTTTTCGTGCGACTCAGTCGAGGCGCAAGTATTTTTCGGTCGCTAATTTATAAGACCAATTGGTTATTAAAACGTAAACACAGTTTTTTGACACTAAAGGTATTTTTCTTGAACACTTCCTATTCAATTTACAAAAGTATTTTATTTATTTATATAAAAAAGTATATTTGCAGTCACAAAACTAAATGGAACTAAACCCAAAGTAGGCAAATGTAATTTAAACGCTGAAGGCGGGCAGCCCTATCAAGTGTGAACGGACTGCGGCGCTGTAGGTATTTATTTCAAACTAGCCACCGCGCGCGGTTTTACCCGCGTAACTTTTGATCCCGTAAGAATTTCGGGCTAAAATATACCTTTTTCAAGAGTTGGGCTATCAAATACAAAAATAATTTTTCAAATCCCACTTATAGTTTTTGAGATTAGCGCGTTCAAACAAACAAACTCCTTAGTTTTATATATTAGTATAGATATGCGGCCGAGTTGAATTACTGTAGATATCTGTACTGTGGTAATTGTATTATTACCGTAGTAGAACATCTTCTAATATATAAAATTCTCGTGTCACAGTTTTCGTAGCCATACTCCTCCGAAACGGCTTGACCGATTTTGATGAAATTTTTTGTGCTTATCCGGTATCTATAAGAATCGGCCAACATCTATTTTTTATTTATATGGCAAAACAACGTTTGCCGGGTCAGCTAGTATTATATAGAGGGTGGTCGTTAGCAAGGTGGACCGAATTTTGGGAGTCTACCACCAAGCTCGGGTCAATCGGATTAGTCGCATTTTACGACATGCTTATCTAGAGGACGTAGAGACACCTTATATATATATTATGTATATATAAGGTGTCTCTACGGCCTCGAGAAAATACTTCTTGTTTATTGAGTATACGAAATTTTGAGGCTGCCTTCCTGACATTTTCAGGAAGGAAGTTATTTTTTTTTGGGTATGCTCTAGTGAAAAAAAATCATTTGTTTGATTTGAGTAATATGGTGTCATTAAAATCAGCTTAATCAACTAAGTGACAGGTCAAAAACTATTCAGATGTAGAATTATCATATAGTCTTTTACTACGAGGGTGGATTGAAAAGTTCGCGGCCTAGTCAAGAAAACAGAATAAAGTACATACAAAAATATTTTTATTTTTCGACGTAATCTCCATTTAGCTCTATGCACTTCTTCCATCTGCTTTCCAGAGCTTTCATACCTGTTTTAAAAAAAGATTCCTTAAGGTCTTCAAAATACAGGTTAACAGCGGCTTCGACCTCTTCATTCGTTAAAAATTTCTGCCCACCGAGGTGTTTTTTCAGGTTTGGAAACAGATGAAAGTCCGAAGGTGCCAAATCAGGAGAATAAGCTGGATGTGGCAACAATTCGAAACCACAATCACGAATTTGAGCCATAGACTCGACAGACGTGTGGACTCGGGCGTTGTCCTGGTGAAACAACACTTTCTTTCTCAGTAATCCTTGGCGTTTCTGTTTAATTTCTTCACGTGAACGGCGCAGAAGGGTGCTATAGTACGCAGAGTTTATTGTTTCGCCTTTTGGAAGGTAGTCCACCATAATGACACCCTTAGCATCCCAAAAAACCGATGCCATCACCTTGCCAGCCGACAGAATTGCCTTTGCTTTTTTCGGAGTTGGTTCACCTGATTTTTTCCATTGTTTGGATTGTTGTTTTGATTCTGGGGTATAGTGGTGAACCCAGGTTTCATCCATTGTCACAAATCTGTCAAGAAAACCTTGTGGATCAGCCTCGAACATCTCCAAACAGTCGCGAGAAATCGTGAGTCGAATTCGCTTTTGCTCTACTGAAAGCAATCTGGGGACCCACCTAGCCGAAACCTTAGAAAAGCCGAGTTCATGGACAATGATGTTTTGCGTTCGTTCATATGAGATGCCTTTAGTGTCTGCAATTTCTCTGATAGTCAATCTACGGTCTTACAATATGAGATCACACACTTTATTGATGTTTTCTTCGGTCGTAGACGTCATGGGCCTGCCGGAGCGAGGGTCATCTTCGATGTTCTCTCGTCCACGTTTAAATTCTGCAACCCATTTTTTCACAGTGGTATAAGACGGGGCAGATTCCCCTAATGTTGTTTGCATGTCATCATGGATCTCCTTTGGTGTTAATCTTTTTTTAAACAAATATTTAATCACAGCACGTTGTCCAAATTTCTTTAATGGCCAGGCCGCGAACTTTTCAACCAATGTAGTACTAAATTCGATTTCAATTAAAATTTTTGGTCCAGGGTTCTTTATGCTACCAAATAATACAAACTAATTTTGCACTTAAACTTAAATCTTACTTTTTACTTGTATAATAAATGTGAAAGTTTGAATGTATGGATGAATGGATGAATGTTTGTTCCTCAATCACAGCTGTCTGGAATAGCACATAGGCTTCTTTTTGTCCTGATATCCTCACGGGATTTGAAATTGCGCGGGTAAAACCTTAATTATAAATTTTGCTATTTATCTTTTAATATTAACTTTATCACTATTCATTCTATATAAGTCGCTGTCCAGATGACGTTGAGTCGTAACCATGGTTACAAGTGACACTATGTTCTCGCCGCTGCCGGCTGTTTCATGATTGGAGATACAAAGTACCTAAAACTAGCAGCTAGCATGACCTAAATAAAATGCTCCAGTGACTTCAAGTGCAGGCAGCTTCCAAAACTATGTACGATATCGCCCATAGACTTTAAACGATAGCTTTAGGACTAGACTACAAATTCAGGGGTAAAAGAACTTTACTACAAATCAACTCGAATATACTGATTGAATAGAATATCTTTATTTTCTAAGCAGATTAAAAAGTACCGCTTCAAATATGATTCATTTCATCACGTTAAAACGGTTCTGTAATATGAATAAATTTAATAAAGGAGCTATTTCTATCCTACGCCCGCGTGCATATTGATAATTTTTTTATCTTAAACCCCATGTTCATTTCCACCAGGAGAGATTAAGGTAAAATGTGGGCTTTAGTCATCGGTAAAATGAATATAAGCTTAAATATTAATTCCAAAAATAGATCGGTGCTGTAAATGCATTTCAACTACAATTGCTCAGAATACATTAAGGTGCAGTCAAGTTTATACTGCCTTTGGCCTTAATCTAATATATAAAATTCTCGTGTCACAGTTTTCGTTGCCATACTCCTCCGAAATGGCTTGACCGATTTTGATGAAATTTTTTGTGCTTATCCGGTATCTATGAGAATCGGCCAACATAAATTTTTTTTTTTTATTTATATGGCAAAACAACGTTTGCCGGGTCAGCTAGTGTATTATAGAAAAATACATGATAACGATGGCATAATTGGGTAGCGGTAAAAATTTTTAGTTCTTTGCCAGAGTTTCTTGGGTTATATATAATATCAATGAGCGGTAATTCATATACTGATCAATGATAACTGATCAATGATATTAGCCGACAAAGTAAGGATATTATTACTTTTGTTTGTTTATTCCTTAAATATTTACACATTTCTTAAGTTTATTTATCAGTTTTTTAGAATATCAAAAATTTTAAATAATAATAAATCCATAAAATCCCCAGACAATCACACCAACAAAAACAACAAAAACAACAAGCAGAGCTTGTGATATGGGATACCACGTAGCGAGTTAGGGGGGAAACTAGAGTAAAAATACGTACCTATAGATAAATTCCCAGATCCGGATCATTTTTTTTTCTTGTTCCGTGCGGGAGTCGAACCCGCTGCCACTGGCGTCTGAGACAGACAGAGTTACCCCATCCCCAAAGTGGTTGTCTTAAAACATGCTTAATTTGTGCTTCATAATGTAGTTTTAATTTATTTATGAAATATTTATTCTTAGATTTTATTGAATTTCTGTGTTGCAAATGTTTTTGACTGTGTCTATCAATCAGCCCTTTGTAATTTTCCACTTGATATATTCCTTTCCAAAATAACTTAGCTTACATCCATCCACTACCGTTTCCTTTGTTTCTATAGTTTCTAGACTGCTACGAATCATCTACAGATAGATTGACGGCCAATAGAGCAGAAATGGGTATCCTGCAGCACGGTGGTTTGGGAATTGGAATTCAATGGACACATACATTTAGCTTTCGGTTTTAAAACTATTAACACTACTTTAATTCGCAAAAATGCGAAACGAGGTCAAGAAAACGAGACGAGAAAAAATATATATTTTCATATCTATTATTCTGCTCTTGTAAACAATCAATCTCTAGATTATAAAATAAATATGAAAAAAGTCTGAATTCAAACTAGAAACGTTAAATTTTGTATGCTTTTTCAGGTCACTAAATTATCCACAATTAAAACTATAGCTGTATAACATTAATTATTAATACAGCCTTAAATTCTAATATAAAACTTTTTTGCATTCTCATTCGCTAAATTATCAACAAAATAAACTATTACCCTCTTTAGTTCAAATAACAATCAAAAGTTCCTACAGAAAGCGGGTCTCACCGCAAACCGCATCAGAGCGGGTCTTTGCAACACAAAGAGGTTGAATTGTTGCAGCAGTGTTAAACACCGCACGCCACTGTCGCGAGCGAAGTGCATTCTGAGGATTAATGTGCCTTGTATTCGGTGGTTGTTTGGATAGTGATGAATTATGTTACTTTTCTTAACAGCTTAATGTTGAAATGTAAATGGAAGCGATGTTTTAAATATAGAATTACTTTATTTTTTGTTTAATATATTTTAATTTGCTTTTCAGTGTTTTCAAATTTTATTAAATTATGGTTATGCCATAATTGGATAATTAATAATATTCTCTACTAAAGACGCAGTAAAACTTAAGTTGGTTAAGAAAAGCTAGGATATCTTTTTTAACAAGATATTGATTTAAAGATATTGTGTTATATATAAAATAAAATTGAAAAGCAAATTGAAATATCATCATCACAACTCCGTGTAATGAGCCCACTGCAGGGCTATGAGTCTCCTCTGGGTGATAAGGAGGCTTAGGCCGTAATCCGTCAAGCTGGCCCAGTGCTTGTTGGTGGATGTCAGAATTTTAAGGGTGCCGAAATGGTTGCTGACAAACCCTAACGACTACTGTATACAAATAATAAATGCACCCGAGAAGGACTGCTTAACGTGCCTTAAATTAAAATATATGAATAAAAAAATAACGTAATACAATAATGTAAAAATTAAAAAAAAGTAATTTAATAATCAAATGTATCCAGCACTTTAATTTACACATCCACATTTAATTACTAAGAAAAGCAACACAATTCATCACTTTCCAAATAACCACCTACAATTCACATTAATCCTCAGAATGCACTTCGCCGGCGACAGCGGAGTGCGGTGTTTAACACTGCTGCAACAATTCAACCTCTTTATGTTGCAAAGACCCGCTCTGGTGCGGTATGCGGTGAGACTCGCTTACTGTAGGAACTGTAATTGTGATTTGATTGTGTTTTGAACTATAGAGTGTAATATTTTATTTTGTTAACAATTTAATGAAATGACGAGGCAAAAAATTTTTTTTTTTATCGAAAATAAATCTTTATTAATGTTATAAAGCAATAGAGTTTGTACGTTTGAAAGCGCTAATCTCGGTAACTACCATACGAATTTGGTTGTGTTGCTCAGCCTAGGATCCCTATCCAAAGTTATAGATGATTTAGTTTATTGGTAGGTACTTATTTTATATTTTTTTGAGGAATTCATACAAGATCAAATGTCACGTGAGAAAGTTAAAAAGTTATCGATAAATATTATAATAACTCTTAAAACTTTTAATAACCTCTCAATATCATTGATATATATTTAAAACTTAATAGAATTCAGTCATGTATCATCAATTTTTTTTCAAGATAAATCACAAAAGACCCAAATAGCAGTAATCTAATTCAGCCATCAAGAGAAGAATGAAAGTAAAAGGAAATACAAATTATCTAAAGGGCGACATGTAAAAGGGACACGATAAAACAACAATGAAAAACAAATGAGCTGTAAGTTATTCACCGCCGTACCTAATGGGCCAGAACGGGACCTAAAATTACAAAAAATAAAATAGAATAAAATCACGAGACAAATTTTGAGTTCCTTAATATTTTGGTTGAATGATTTTTTATGAGCTTTTCTACAATATGGTTGCGATTTTGAGTTTGAGTTCGATTTAAACATATTTAGAGTCAAGAAACTTTTTAAGCCTCAACCTAAAGGATAAATGCTACAACTATCTATTTAGGTATTATCTATCTGTAAATTTACCATGAGACAGTTTTAATCTAAGTTCTATAGCGTTTAATAATATTTTACATTTAAATCGAGCTTTCGGTGACTTTACAGACTAAGCTTATTTTGTATATTAATTCAAACACACACTGAATTTCATATTTTATCATTGAAAACTGTCATTCAAACAGTATTAAAAAGCATATTACACTTTCACGCTCACTAACAGTATATTTTTACAAGCAGGCCTATTCAAAGTAAATATTTATCAAAGCTTTTAAATAAGAAATTTAATAAGAAATTTGTAAAATTACAATGCTGTTACTTCCTAAACTTTAAATACCTTCTACCGTCGCGTCAGAGGGGCTCAAAAGTTGTACAACGGATTTTGTTGCAAAAATACATTAAATTTTGCCCAAGTTTTGTTCACTTCAGTATAAATAAACAGAATTTGTTTACGAAATCAGTAACTCAGATTATACTTTAAATTTTGAAATTGTTGTTATAAAATTTATCAAAATTGGTACAATTTTGAAATATACGATATCTAGATTAAAACTGCAAGAGATTATTTGAGGATGTGTTGTAAATAAATCATCAAACTGGACAAAAGTGACAAGATACCTAGAATCTAATTGAAATAGTTACTAAGCACATAACAAAATCTCTTATGAAAAATTGATTGGCACACATAAATATGCAAAATATATTGTTTAGTCATCACCAATGACCAAGTCATAACTGATTCACAGTCATTATCATTATTATCCTTCGAAAATAAATATAATCTTTCGTCACCTATATAGATAATACAAATAAGTACTCAAATACTACTGCGCAAATACTTGTTTTACAGAAATAAATATTAAAATTATCTAATAAGAGTTCTGTACGTATAAAAAGTAGTTCCTTTGTTTATCTTCTTAATTTTGCATCTCACCTTCATAGCAAGGTTTTATTTTTACTTGTTTATAATACTGCATGACACTTTTCTTTTTTAACAAAGTTATATGTGAGGTTGAACCAAAACGTTGAGTAAAATGTATAAGCAAATTGAATGGAGTGAAAACCGATTTGATGCATTTCTTATTTATGTTATTTTAATAATAAGTCTATTACTAATATTAAGTAGTGCAATTATTAATTATTAGGTAAAATGGGTTGAAATTTGAAAACAATTTCACGTTTCAACCAGTTTTTCAAACAGACTCAAACAGTTTTTGAACTGAGCATCAAAAATATTTTTACTATTGAAAAAAAAACAGGATTCATAAGAAAACTTAACCTGTATTGGTTTGTTATGCATTTATCAATAATTCAATTTATCCCCTAAGCTTTATTCCAGAGATCACAAATTTTATTAAATCATTAAGATAGTACAAATCTCATGTAACCATTTTCCGTGGAATGTTAAGATACACAGCCAGATTCCTCGGTCTCTATTAGTGCAATATGTGATGTAACCTACTGCGATTACGGACGCATATTCTTTGTGTTTTTAATATACATTTTAGAAATTCGTAGACGATGCTATGCAGAGACCCACGCTACTAAGTTATATGAAGAGCTTTTACTATATTATCTTAGTTCCAGTTATGTGTATATTTACTGCTTCTAAAATCGCAATTTTAACATTGTACTGAATATGAAAGTTAAATTTGTCGCTGTAAGAAAGAGCTTCATTCTTAATTAAAATGTAAAATTCAGTACAAAATCTACTAGAACATAACTTCTCAACATCAATACTCTTCAAACTATCATTAAACATCGCAGCCTTTAAGTTTAACTTAATTATATCATAATTACTGCGAAGGTATCGATCTTATAATCCTGTAACTGAGTTCACGGCTTCAAGGCGTCAAGTTTAGTTAAAATAACCATGGTAACATTAATTTGGGAAATTCACTAATAACATTGATTTGAAAGCCTTTGTAAATAGAAACCAATTTAATATAATCCCGTTTTCCGTATATAAACCTCTTCTGTATAGAGACTTTACGTGGTCATTCTAACTTTTGCCGCAACATACATAAGGGATAAAGGATGGGATCAGAAACTATATCTGAAACAAGATCTGTAATTACAAGACAATAGGCTTTACAGCTTAAGCCTTTGATTAGCAATGCATTATTAATTCTACAACCAACAATATGTATTATGAAGTCCACTGGCCTAGATATAACTTACTAGTAAGTAGATTCAGTGTTTATTTGTCAGTTTTCAATCAATGTAGTCAGTTTGTCGGCAAGCTGGAGTCCCACGTTCAAGTCCTGTTCGGGTGGTTTTATTTAGTATATTTACATACATACATAACTTCAGACCTGTACCCCTATGGCTGCAAACTGGACGGCAGGGGGCATAGGGGGACCGCCCACAAAAATGCCAATAAACCCTTCGTCCCTTAACTGACTCTCATAGTATCCCCGGGAAAAAAGCAGCTGATACATTCTATGTTTCTTCTTTTGTGTATTTTTATCTTTTGTTTTTTTTTATCTGTGTTTTTTTTCCAGATCTTTAATAGGAGGCTGTGTCTTTTTTCGTTACAATAAAAAGCCATAATGGTTTACCTCTCTATTCATAAAAATTATTGACAATGCATTTTAAAATACATTAATTCCCAAGAATTAACAATGTAAGGTGTTTACAATGTGTTGCTTTTGGCGTATTAGATCCGAAGCATCCGGAACAAATATTCTCCTGCACGTAACCACTTATTTTAACATTTAATCCGATAAAGAATATTTGAATACTCTGACGTGGTAGCTGACAATTTATTGAATCCCATAAAATATCTAATAATCACACAAAAACGAATTTCGCAGAAATCATTTTCAATTGCTTTTTACGCCTTGACAAAACACGCATACATCCTATTACTCAAATTCAGTGCCGATAATATTTAATATAAGTGACACAAGGTGAAATCGAATTTTGCTCCAGATCATAGAATTTGAGAAATTTCATACACATAAAATAAAATGTAATAAAACTTGGTATCAGTCGCGAACGCGGGCGAGCTTGCGAGTCCCGACTTAGGATTGATTGATTCTGGAATGTTCTCGATAGATATGACGATTTTGAGGTTTCTTATATTTAAAAGACTTTGCATGACATATCATTAAATGCGATAAAATCTGCCTGTATGTGTATTTATCAAGCGATGATGATGCAGAAAATATATGCTTGCCAATTTACAAATACGCAATATTTTAAAGAAACGCTTGAAAAATATTTAATTAAATTAATTGCTTTAAAATCTGGCTAAAAATTTCTTTGTTATGTGAATAGCCGTTAAAGCATACGACTTTTGTTACATAAAATAATAGGTATCCTAAGTAAAAAATAAGTTAACAAAAAAAACCTATAAGCTGCATAAGGTATTGGAATTATTGGTTTCTGATGGAATATGACTGCAATATTGAATACAGTAATACAGAATCACAACAGTAATACAGAAATACAACAGTAGACTAGACTTGAAAAATTAGGGACCGCCTATTTCTTTAACAAACTATGAGACAGAACTGTTAACATATCGGTTTGACATTTCACGGTAGTCTAACGGCAAAAAGTAAAACGTTTTATAATAGAGCCTTTGTGCTTTTTTTAATGTATTCCGTATGTCACAAATTACAAATTTCCCATTGTTATCAAAAATCAGCAGGATATCCTCCCGTACTAACATATGAGAATGCAAAAATTATGTCGTCACTTCCTTAACTCAACTGATCCACTTTACCATGTCTCCAACAAATCCAGGAAACAAACAAAATGTTGGCACGGCAAACTAAATTTCTGCGGAAAATTCAACTTATATGAAACCATATTTTAGCAGCCAGCAGAATATTTGAATTTTATATGATTTACGATTGCACAATGTTGTGTAAAACTGCATAATATTTTACAACATTTGCAATACATGTGTAATTCGATGATTCACTAGATTGCGTAATATTTATTTTTATTGTGCAATAGTTTTGACTATTATTTGCATGAAAGTTTCATACAATAGAGGAAATGTGAAGTTTGAGGCAACTACCAATTCTACAATAATACAAATACACTTCTTAACTACTTATTCAATAACAAAATTTGCGTCGTGATTACTTCAAAAGTAATAATATAAATAATAAAAGAAAATAACTCGAATCAGAAACCATGGTTTTTTATATATCAAATAACCTATGTATGTATACATATGTATACCTATAAAAACACTTTTGTGTATTCATGGATGAATAGAGTTTTTTCCGGTTACGGCCTATTCCTGTGTTCCAAGTTAATCGATAGGTACTTAAATTTATTTCAAACAACAAGTTTAGTTCTTATCAGCATATGATTATTAATTCCTGTGATGCTGTTCTCCTCAAAACCTATATTTATTTTTAAAACAGGCTTTTTTGTAGAGTCACATTTATATTTACTCAAATATAATAAAAGTAAGATACTACGACACTTATACGGGCAAACATCAAAAATATATATTTTTTTCTCCTATTATGAACCCTGAAAAGAATATATTAAAGTAACAAGATAAGATATTAAAGTGACGAGATTATCAATATACACAAAAATAGTGATACACGAAAATACCTTTAAGACCGGAACCTACTTGTTGTTATCCTATTACGATCATGAGTCATCAGCAGTATTTATATGAACGGAGCGACACACCAACGTCACAACGAGGTCATTACTCTACCACGCAAGGTCTGCCTACGTTAAAAGTTGTAATCAGTAAAAAAAAAACATATAAATATTTAATAATGTTGATCAACAACGCAGAAAAAATGGCTACGTTTGCCGCATTTATACAAAATGATGAAAATAACACTGAAGAACAAAAAAAAGAAATTATTGAGAAATTTGCTGCATTTTTGGAATCGCAGTCTCAAAATCGAAGACAGTGCAACAGAGGACCTCATAAGCATTTGGAAAAACGTGGATTTGGATGGCCGCGTTTTGGACACCACGGTCACGGTAAATGTTTTCATGAATTCAGACGTAATGAGAACCAGGCGAAACAGTGCAATAGTCAAGGCAGTGATGAAGAAGATACAGTGATTAACGTTGAAAACTATAAGAGTGCTGAGGATGGGAATGGAAACTCATCTGAGAGAAACCGTTGGATGTACCATAGAAAACTGGGTGGAAGGCATGGACCTCATCACCACCATGGACCACACCGCCATCATGGCCATCATGGGCAACATAGCCATCATGGCTTCAAAGGACATGAACATGGACATCGTAGACATCTACATCGCAGAGAAAACCCATTCGAAATATTCATGATGTCCAAAAGCTCCGCAACTGGAAATGATTCTAAATGTATGAGATGTGATTTCCTAAGGAGTCTTTTTGATGAATGTGACAAATGCTCGAAAAAAGATCCGACTGTTGATATCACAAACGATGATACAGATGTACAGAACTCTTCACCAGTTCCAACTGAAGAAAACTTGGTTCCTTTAGTCGAAAATATAACTATTGAGAACTCTTCAGAAAATAACGCAGTTACAGTTGAATGATTTTTTAAAAGACAAATGAGGTATAAATATTTGTGGAACTAATACCGAAGGTTGATTGATACTTGTGTATAAAGTTTATCAATTTCGGAGGTTAGTATTTCACATATTTCTACCACTTCCAGTATTATTCCAGTAAATAATACTCTGTTTACTTTAATTTTGTTTATTCTTTATGTTTTAGTTCAAGGAAGAAATGACAGCTAATATATGATTGTGTAATATTAATCAATTTCTTGCCAATGGCTGGGCTTAAATATGACAAAGGAGTTAAAAGTATTATAGCCTTTTAAAAAGAGTTAAGCCATTATAAATACAGGTTTTCTTGGTATTTGAAAATGTGAGTATATACTTTTTTTTTTCAGGAAAATCATGATAAATGTTGTGCTTGTATTTTCATGTTTAATCAATAAATTATGCTATATTCACAGGGTGTTTTATTTTAATTATTATTTCATCTCCTTATTATAATACCTAGTATTTCAGGTAGTTATATTGTTCAGTGAGAAAGGATAAAAGCATCGTTAGCTAGAAAGTCCCTTTAAGATGAGAGATATTCGGATTAGTTGTTTTTTATGACACACTAAACTTATTCAGGGGTACTGGGACTTCTCGAGATTGGAGAATGGTTTCTGTAAAATGCTTAGATTTTATGATTATTCTCTATTCTATAAGCTATTCCCTGAAACTTTGTCAAAATTAGTAAATAAATGAATAAATAAATAATTCCTTTTTTTAATGTTCTGGTACTCATTGACATACGTCATCTCATTAATCCACTTAAGTCATAAAACAAATAAAATTAAGGTTCCATTTCTAACAAAACTGTGTCTAATCATAATTTTACAAGTTTTAAGTTTTACGGTCAATAAGTAAAGAATAGTAAATAAATAAAAAATAAGATAAATGAAGTCCCCAGACAATAACACTAATTACATTGCCCCAAATTAAGCAATGCTTGTGATATGGGATACCATGTAGCGAACTAGGGAACCTAGAATATAAATACAAAAGTACATAACCGTCCAGACCCAGAACATTTTTTTTAAATAAAACACTTTTTAAACGGATTTATCGCGTATATTTACATTTTAAATTTTGACTCGACGTTTCGGTGTCCTTGCAGACCCCGTGCTTACGAGCGACAGTCGCTCGCCACAAAGTGTTCTAAACAGCGTTCTATTTCATAGTATGAAATAGTTTTTTCTTGTTCCGTGCGGGAATCGAACCCGGGACCACTGGCGTCTGAGGCAGGCAGAGTAACCCTATCGCCAAAGTGGTCGTCTAATCTTTTTAAATTTAAATTTACGTTCATCAGTGCAGTAGTCTTCAACATTAGATACTTAGCTAATTGCTGGCGGTGAGATTGCTATAAAGATAATTTAAGTAATTGGAACGACTGATGATAATCTACAATCGATTAGTTGATTAGTACTTGATCTTCATTACAGTTTTGTTTATTTTTATTTATTATTATTATATATGTATACGCACAGAATACCTACCTAGACTTAGTAACAAAAGTAGGTTAGTCAGCATATTTAACAAACTACACTTTACTCCCATTTTAAAATAGAAACCACTCAGATAACACATGGCACATATCACGTTTTATATGGTAGTTTGCCTAAATACATACTTAAAATAGATTTAAAATAGTCAAATAAAGAAAAACGCATAACCTTGAGAAATATGTCAAAGTAATTGCGCTTTATAGGTGCATGTTATTTTAGACTTTCACGTTTCATTATGTGGTGCCTACACATAAATAAAACATAAGAAAGCTACCGTTATTTAAGCAAAAAGTAAAAGTTTATTTTATAAAATAAAAGAACATACAGGACATTCAATTTAGTAGTTTCGTTAATTTTTTTTTAAATATGGAACAAAGTTTATTAGTTTTGTAACTTTTTGTAAAGTTTTAAGGCAAAAACAAATCGTTGGGGCTACTGTAACCGACCCAAAGCAGTCGAAAATTGGGTATAATTAACGTGACTATACGTCCCGGTTTGTTAGCGATTGCTGTCTCCACCTAGGCTGAAATAGTCCTGCTTTCAAAACAGACCTAACGATAATTGAAAATGTATTTTTCACGCTGGAAATGAGTGGAACGGCGATATTTTGAAACAATGCAGCTGACAAATATGAAATTTAGACTTAGAAGTTACGCCACCACTGGAGCTTAGTTAGTCGTGACTACATAACTATTCTGTGTTTATTGCTTGATTATTTGGTGCTACTCAATCTTCTGTATTAAAACTAGCAAACACAAAAAGAAAACCGCAGATGTGTCGCTCTGGTACAAAACATATATGGTCACGTTAGTTATAATACATGAGAAGGTGGTATCTCATTGCTGCGTCTCTCTTCACAATGTAGGCCATCGATGCAAGTCACTGTACCTATACATGCATGACATATTTTCTTGACGTAAGAGAAGCACCTTGAAACTGTGACATCCAATAACCAGCGTAGTAGATGATGCCCAAATTGCTGAAAGGATCTTATCAGAAAAACGGTCGTGAATCAATAGATAGCTAGATAAAACTGTGCGATTTCAAAATTTGCCGGTAATAAAGACTAAAATGTTATTAAAAATATTGTATAAATAACAAAAAGCAACAAATCCTCAGACAACCACACCAACTACATGGTTCCAAACTAAGGTAATCTTATGATTTGGAATACCAGACTTAGGCTAACTTAAAGGTAATGTAAATACACTCGTGGACAAAAAAATTAGGCCACTTCTGCTTTCATGGTTTATTCATAAAATATGGTCTGTTTAAAAATTGAAATATATTATACGTTTTTGAACGTTAATTTCCAATCTTAGTAGAGGGTATAATGATGACATTATAGTGTCAATGTGTCAAATGTCATATTATCAGTTTTTTGGGAACCCACGCTTTTTTTCTTTTATGTTTAATGTCTTGTCACTGGGACGCTATTTAAAAATATCGATAAATTCGTATCACTAGTTCAAGTTCTGTGTCTCCCACTTCCGTTAAACTGATAAATATGGATCTACGCGAAGCAGAAGTTGTTCGAATCGTAACGTTGTTACAAACTGGAATGAGCCAGCGAAATGTCGCTCGACAATGTGAAGTAAGTCGATCAACGATTCAATATGTTTATAAAAGGTATCTGGAGACCGGTGGCTATATCAGAAAATCTGGATCAGGTCGATTAAGAAAGACATCTGTACGGGATGATAGATTTGTAGTGTTAGCAAGCCTCAAAAATCGTCGTCGTTCTGGAGTAGAATTGCAGCACCTGCTCAGAGATGTCCGAGGTGTCGCTGTGAGTGATAGGACAATAAGAAGACGCCTTAAGGAACGTGGTTTAAAACCGAACAGACCTGCAACAGGTCCTAAACTTACCACAGCTCATAAGGCAGCAAGGTTAAACTCATAGAGTAACTTATATACTGGTATAGAGTCGTCACTAACAAATTCGGTACTAGCGCCATCTAACGGAAAACAACCGTACCTCGACAACCAAAACCCAGCTGCTCCGTTCTAGCTTGTATTCTCAAGAAGGGTAATTTTAAACAATAACTTAGACTTTGGCATAGCTAGATTCATAAAATTACGGGTTAATCAGGTTTGGGTATGATGAATCCAGCAGTTCAATCAAAGTCTATGTATTGAAATAAATAAAAAACAATTTAGCAGTTGCGTGATTTATTAGGTTTTCTTTTTCGGTGTCCTCGTAAGGTGCGTAAGTCCAACGTGTTATGCGAAGAATTCAGAGTCCGGGAGCTTGCCAAAGTTGTAGAAAATTTATAAAACACAATCCAGAGCACATTCACGAGTCACGGGAGGAAACGGAATGACAAAATTAATTCTTCACTCATGTCAGTCTCTCAATCACTTTCGTTTTGACATTTTGTGCATCAACATAGTAGAGCTGTCAATGTTTTGACAACTAGTATTATATAGTAGTATTACTAAAAACTTCAAGATTTTCCTAACTTTAAATCATTGCATAAAATCTATTTCATGTCACTATCCATTGTGGATTAAATAATGTATTGGGTAGGTATTTTTTGCAGTCATAAAAAGACATTTTCATATGCTTGGAACGCACTCAATTAGTTACTCTAACTGCGTAGAACGCACCCAATTAGAAAAATCTACGATTTTTTTTGTATTTATGATTCAATTTAAATAGTAAATATATCATCTTATATAGCGGATAAAATAATATTAATTTTGTATCAACTACTTAAAGCACAATATATTTTTTCAGGAACCGTTGAGCAAAAGTGACATCTATTGGTTTAAAATGGAACATAATCTTTACCATGTTGAGAATAATGCCATCTATCGGAAAGCATCAATACTTTTACCACAAGAGCGAATTCTAAGGAAAGGGAAATAATACTAAGTGAAAAAACACTGGTTAAACTTTGCTCGTGAACACCGCGACTGGACTTTGGCACAATGGGGGCAAGTACTCTTTTCAGATGAGTCCCGAATGTGTCTTTATGGTGCTCATGATCGCAAAAGAGTATATCGTAGACCAGGAGAACGTTATGCACAATGTGCTATTTCCGAAACGGTGAGCTATGGAGGTGGTTCCGTTTTGTTCTGGGGAGGTATAAGTTTGGAAGCCCGTACAGAGCTGGTAATCGTTGATAGAGGAACTGTGACTGCTGAATCATACATCAATGACATTCTCCAAGAACATGTAGTGCCATTCTCAGGATTTATCACTCAAGAGTTTAAACTAATGCACGATAATGCGCGTCCTCACACTGCAATGTGCGTTAGAGATTACTTGTGTGAGGTGGGGATACGGGTCCTTGACTGGCCAGCGCGAAGTCCAGACCTTAATCCAATAGAGCATTTATGGGACGAGCTAAAAGGTCGAGTAAGACAGCGAGAACCAGCTCCAGAGAATATGCAACAGCTGGAAGCGGCTTTACTGGAGGAATGGGAAAACATACCCCAATTTACCATAAAAAATTGATAAAGTCAATGAACAAAAGGATGGTATGTGTTATTAAAGCCAGAGGAGGCAATATCCCTTATTAAAGAAAAAATAACATCAGAAAAAACATTAAATATTTTTTTATTCATCTGTCGTCGTCGCTGTAAATTTTTTTCATTTCTGATTTTTCTCGTGTATCGCTACAAAAATAAAGTTGGTTAATTTAAAAATGCATTATTTCATTTAAGAATTAACATGTTATCTATAAAAAAAAAATTAAAAGTTTTTATATTAAAACACAGTCACGACAACGGGTTTGGTAGGTGGCCTAATTTTATTGTCCACCAGTATACATTAGTTTAAAGATAAAGGCCCATACCCGGATTATTTTTTTTGCTCCGTACGGTTGACCCTCCATCTCAGAATTTACGTAGTAGCATCTCTAAGATAATATTTAAATGTATGCAATTCAATTATAAAGTTTCAGAAACAAAATTAGAGATTTCCGTCTACCGTAGGTTAAACATTTTTATACAAACAATAATGAGGTCAGCCAAATTTTCAAACACAAAATAAATCCCTACGAAGTTTTCAAGATCCAAAAACCCAAACTTTTATAAGGCAAGTTATTTTCCCAATAAACAACAAACGGAATTCAGGTAAATAACCATGAAAACTGCTCGTCAACTTTTCTGAAGGCACATTTCAGGAAGTTCACTCGTTTGCTTACTGGCCTGTTTATCGCATAAAATGCATGCCTCAATGGGCCACTACATTCCGTTCCTGTTTGCCTGGTACTCATATTTTATCGGGAAATACATCTTCAGGGTATTTTATAGGTTATACTCAAGAGAGGGAATTGTTTATATGGCGGATTTAGGTGTTTTTGAAATGCCAGGATAAATTATTATTATTGATATGAGTAAATAACGTGCTGACGTAGTGAGGTATGTATAAATTGTAGGTACTCGTATACTCAAATTGGCCGAGCGCATGGATGGCTGACCGCCAACTTGTTATACTTACAAAAAGATCACACCTACTCTCGTGCTTTAGTGGGCACGTTGAGCCATCGTGTTAGGATTTGTCAAAGAAGCCGTTGGCGTACCTTCAAGACTTTGTTGTATGAAACGCAGCACTGGGCAACATTTGTTAGTCACCAAATAAGTAGTAGGTTTTATACAAGTTCGTAGTTTTAAATTTTAGGATAAATATTAGGCTCACAAGATAACGTGAGACTACTATGGTCGGAAAAACTGACACGAGCTGTTTAAATATCATTATGGTAACACGTATGTTTAAATGTATGAAACCCCTAACTGTGTCTTGTAGATCCAAAATGAGAGTTCAACCGTTGTTAAAAAACATTCATGAATTTCAGAAAATGTCTTCTGTAAAGTACTGTCAAACATGCAACTTTGTGACTTTGCTCCAGATGCTGTTAGTTATTATTTGTGAGGAAAATAAATAAATTGCCCAAACTAAATAGGTTATAAATAGGTTGCCTGGTAGAGATAGCGATTACTACCGATAAGGCCGCCTATTCGTACATTGTGTTTTGTTTTTTTATTTAATTGTTTTTTTTTCTTGTATATGTGTACAATGAATAAATAAATAAATAACCTCTATGCGGCCAAAAGTAAGCTTATGTTATGGACTTACCACATTGTTGAACTAGCGAGAATCGTGAACACCCCGTGGTTAGGCTGGGACTCGAACCTACGGCCTCCTATAAGACAAGCAAACACTCGACCAATACACCTCGATAACAGCCAGGAGAAAATCATCAACAACAATAATTCTACGATCATCTTTCGTCGACCAAGTAATTACATACATAAATGAAAAAAAAATAACTTCACGCCTGTATCCCTTATTAGGGTAGGCCAAACACCAAAGGTTATAAAACCATCTGGTGTCATGTTTAACAAATTTGGAGGCATCATAATGATGGAGAGGGACTATTGAACTGCCTATCGCCCACAAAAAAACCTCAAATAAAACCTCTGGTCCTTAATTGAATTTTGCAGTATTCCCGGGAAGAGAATCAGCTTGCACATTTTATGTTTTCCTTTGCTCCCAGTCTATCATGGTAGTAATAGTAATCGTCCTACTTAGGAACCTGCTGACTTTTTCTGTATGTTTTGTTTTAGGCTGAACTAGTTGCTGTCGAGGGCAAAGAAATAGAAACGCACTACGTACTGGCGAGAGAAAGAATTCGGCGTTGGAACTCTACTTCTAAATGCTATCTTCTGGTGGAAAACCTTCCTACTCCTCTTCAGGTAAGTCATATTTTACTAATATGTTGCTTATTGGCTTTTTTATTTTTAAATTATAGGCAAACGCATTGTAGATGGTGTCCGACTAATTTTGGACTCTTATATAGCTTTTTGTATATTTTTTTTATAATTTATACAAAAATTATTGTAAATTGATACACTTCATTCAAAATCTGCTGCAAAATGACAAGGACCTAATTAATAAATAATAATAGTAAATAAATATTTCTGACACCCACACATCATTATCTAGCCCAATTTAAGTTTCTTAAAGAACTTGTGTTATGGATAGTAGATAACTGATATACTTAAGAGACAAATAAACATACATATTGACAAAATATATATTTTTTATTAGAATAAACTTAAATAAATATATAAACATTTAGACTTGACGACTAATATCTGTGTGTTCATCCATCACACAAATATCCGCCGCCGCGCGCCGCCGGATTCGAACCCAGGACCTCTGGCATAGAAGGCAATGTATATTACCTCTAGACCAGCCAGTCGTCGGTTAATGCTAATTATGTTAACTTTTTTTTTGATCCTCTGTGATTGTCAATTATTTATTTCATTGCTTTATCTACGAAATCCCAAGCATGTAATTATGTCTTTTCATATTTCGTATATTCCGTATTTTCGGGGGAATTACCAAGTATTTTTTTTAAATTTACCCTTTTAAATTCTATAATTTTATCCACCACGTACAGGCGGGAGGTGTAGCCAGTGCGAGTGTCTGGTCCTCATGCGGTTGTCGACAACGGTTGCTGGCAGCGGTCACCAGCGGCGGCCGAGCCGTGCACTGGGCAGCCGTGCCCGCTCCGCCGGCTAATGATTCTGACCTGTGCCGATTTAATTATACGTAAGTAGTTTATTTACAAATATTATATTTAAAAGAGAATATAGGTAAGAGTTGAGTTTTTGGTGACTTGGTAAAGGGAAGAATAGAATAAAGTGTATTTTTTAAATTAATGAGCAATCAAAATATGCATCTTATAGATACGATACTTACTAAAACTTTATGTTTTTTTCTGAATATTTAGTTATCTATAAATTAAACTTTGTTTTATACAACACTATTTAAACACCCATACAATCGTGACCGACACTTAAAATACGATAAGTAATATCTAGGTACCAGTTGAAGTTACAGTTCGCACAGGTTTATAAATGAACTTTAATAAAACAACTTAAAACTGGTTGTATGTCAGTAAACAATTTAAGGAATTTACAATTAACTAGCACTAGGTTTAACAAATTTTTTAACTAACCACATTGTAAATAAATAGCTGTCTTTTTCTCCAAAATAAATAAATACTATTTACGTGGACTGAACTGGTATCTAATAAGGCTTCTTAAAAAGGCTTTACAAAATTTCTCAAATTAGTTTAATTGCACTGAACAGACAAATCAAACAATAATTCATTGACATAAGAAAACATTTTAAAAGATTTGCCTTCTTAAATAATTGAGACGCCACTTAAAAAACGCCTGGGCTATCCCCAAAATGCATATAAATCACCAAATAAACGTCTTAGAGGCAAGAACGCGAAATAAATTTGGTCTCCCTCCTCGATTCTTTTCCCTTCTTATCGTTGCGAAGAGGAAACTTTAAAAAAATGATTGTAGGTCAGCCATTGGACATTAATGGTCTGAATAGGATCGAATTCATTTTAATAAAACTGGTATACAAACGAAAATAAAAATAAATAAAGATTTTGTTTATATACCAGTTTAAATAAACTGGTATATAAACAAAATCTTTTGTAGCTAACGTCTGATTTGTTTGCATTTCTTATGAATTACCTACAGTGGCGTGTGGCGTCGCCTTAAGAATAGCTTTCCGTGGGTGTCGTAAGAGTCGACGAAGGGACAAACCAGAGGACGGGCAGCAGCGTCCTTTTGTGTATACTAACATCACACTGCGATCGCCAACCCGCCTGCCAAGCGTGGCGATTACGGCATTTTCCCCCCAAAACATGAACCACAAACCTTTGGGAGGCCTATGTCCAGCAGTGGACGTCTACAGGCTGTGGATGACCTACAGGGCGTCCCAAGGCTATGGGACATCAAGGGAAAGTACCTTACATATCGTATTTGCTAAAAGAAGACTTTATATGATTTTTGAATATTAGTCATTCTGCATGTTAAGATTTCCTAAAAATTACTTGCTTCGTCCGGAAATCGAAACGACCTTAATATGAAAAAAAACCACCCTCATTTTTATGATGCTAATCGAAAAAATTCATAAAAAATTATAAATCTTCTTAAGTAACATAGTATTTTAAAATAACGGAATAACGGGAAATTAACCAGTTCAATCAAATTAAAAAAAAAATAACTGCTGAAGTCAATAAAGTGGAAATTCACGTGGATTTTTAAATGCAGAATTACTAATATTTAAAAATCATATAATGTCTTCTTTCAGCAAAATACTCTATCTACGATATTTAAGGTGAAAGTACCTTAAATATGATGATGTCCCATAGCCTTGGGACACCCTGTATTTATAGCTTTCTGCGATAATATTCTCTACTAGCCACCGCGCGCGGTTTTACCCGCGTAACTTTTGATCCCATGGGAATTTCGGGATAAAATATAGCCTATATGACCTTTCTCAAGAGTTGGGCTACCAAATGCAAAAATAATTTTTCAAATCCCACTTGTAGTTTCTGAGATTAGCGCGTTCAAACAAACAAACAAACAAACAAAAGAAACAAACTCTTCAGCTTTATATATTAGTATAGAAGTATAGATTAAATGGTGCAGTGTTGTAGACGTTACTACGGCAATCGTGAGGTCTCGGGGAATCCTGATCTGGGTGTTTATGTATGTATTTATATTCTGGGTTCCCTCTTAGTCCTCGACGTGGTACCTCATAACACAAGCTTTGCTTACTTTGAGGCCATGTAGTAGGTATGATTGTCTGGGGATATTATTAAAAAAAAAACAAATTACGCTAATAAAGCTAAGACGTGATAATTATTAAAACGTAGATAAAAAAACGCAATGTAAGCCGTGGCTCATAGATTTTCGAGTCCCGTTTACGTTAAAAAATACAAAAACGTGGCAATATTACAATTTTTATTCCTGTTTTAAAATATAAAATTTTACTAAAATAACTATTTTCTTAGAAGTGCAATATAACAGACAATAATAAACACACCTTCCTCGGAATTCCTTAATTCGTTCCTCCGTGCGCTCATTTACTTAATGAAAACGCAACCTTATCTAAGTTTCCTTAGCGGCCATTAAAACGCTTTTTAATGGAAATTAAAAACAAAACAACCCCCGTAATCTGGGATACTTTGCCAGTAAAGGAATATTCAGCGAGTAAATGGTGCTTAAGGCGAGAAATATCACCGTATTTTTGGAAAAAAGTGGGCCAGATGGTTTTCTGTGACGATTGCCTGTTTGTTCTTAAAGCGAGATAACTTAACCCTTAAGTTTTTAGGACGGCTGCGTTTTATCACTTTTTGTGAGATGTTTTGTGTTTAATGGGCACTGATAAGGTTTATAAATGGACTGTTTTAAACCGCTTAAAACGGGGTGCATATCTATGACAATTTTAAGGAATTTACAATTGAGTAACAAAATTTTTTTTTGAACTGACGTATACTTTTGAAATTTTTAAATGTTTTCACAATAATTGATACATAGGTCGGAAGTCGTCGTGGCGCCGTGGTTACTGTATGTATCATACGATATCACAGGTTAAGCAACGTTCGGCGCGGCCGGTACTTGGATGGGTGACCGCCGACCATTCATTTCTCACAACGACTTCCGTGCTTCGGAGGGCACGTTAAGTAGTCGGTCCCGGGTGCTGTATACTTGTATACAGTAGTCATTAGGGTTTGTCAGAAGCCATTTTGGCGCCCTGAAAATTCTGGCATCCACGACCCAGCACTGGGCCAGCTTGGTGGATTATGGCCTATACCTCCTCGTCACCCAGGCGAGAGACTCATGCCCTGCAGTGGGCTCAATACAAAGAGTTGTGATGATGATGATGATGATACATAGGTAGTGCAATGTCCGTTCAAATTCGGAGAAGAATAGGTATTTCTAGCACTCATGCACAATCATACCGTTACCACCTTATTCGTATGACATCTTCTTAGAGGTAAAAACCCTTTATCAGCCGCCTGACTAGCGATAGCTCTTTATACATCATCGTTTTCTCGATCCATAATTTTGTGAGGGTTTTTCACAATAGAATAACTTTCATTTAACAAAATAACACAAAACGAACTTAAACTTAAAGAAATTGTAACATTGTTTACAGTCTTTTCGAACTCATTCCATTCATATTTTCAGGAACTCAGCGTACTTGGGTGATACCGTCTAACTAATGCATTGAATAATCGAAACTCTTTGTTTTGTTAAGAAAAATCATCTACTCGTAGCATCTTATGCCAAATATGTTCCAATAATATTTTAAAGAAAGTCATCGCTAAGCCGTTTGCTTATTTTAAAATTCATCAAAGAAGCTTTTAAATCCACCTGTCTCATATGACCCTCATAATCAGAACCGGATTTATGCACCTCTCTACAAGTTTTAATTTTACTTAAATAGGTAATCTTATCTTAATCTTAATGCTACTAATATTATAAATGTGAAAGTTTGAAAGTTTGGTTGTATGGATGTCTGGATGTTTGTTCCTCAATTGCGGGAGAACGGCTCAACGGATTTGGATGAAATTTGGCAAAGTAATTGAGTACAATCTGGAACAGCACATAGGCTACTTTTTATCCTGAAATTCTTGCGGGAATCGAAACTGCACGGTAAAACCGCGCGCAATAGCTAGTACATTATAGTTGAAAAGTTTCAATTCTTAGTTCATATGAACTTCAATTCTTCGAAGAATCTCTTTCAAATTTTCCAAACGAACGCCTTAATATTTACAATAGCATGACGCACCATTAAGCAATGTATCTAACAACCTATCTCAAATTAATAATCGATCTCACTATACCTTGATTTCGAAAATCAGTGATTCATGCAAAGCCTGTAGAGCCTACATTATAAGGATCACATCAAGCATGCAAAAGCCTACCGCTCTCATTGGGTCGTAATAATGGATGATACAGTTCGAGCACCAGTCTTCGTAATTTCAAGTAAATTTATTGTCAGATTAATTCAATACAAATTTCAAAATAGTCTCCAGATTTTCCTATTTCTTCTTTTTCATTTTCTTTCTTGGGGGACCCTGATGTCTGAGGACCCTGGTTAGCATCAGGGTTGCACATTTCTGACTGCTAAAAATAATATAATATCCTCATTTATTACTGGACTGGGAGCAAAACAAAAACTTAGAATGTACCAGCTGCTTCTCTTCCCGGGCATACTCATAAGTCAGTTAAGGCACTGAAGTTTCATTGTCGTTTTTATGGGCGATGAGCTGACTCAGTGTCATTGCAGTTGTCTCTCACCATCATTATAAAAACTCCTTTATCAAACTTGACATCAGATGGTCTTGTAGCCTCTAGTGTTCTGCCTACCCTATAAGGGATACAAGCGTGAAGTAATGTATGTATTCTGATTTATAATTATGTTATATGATTTATATTACGGATTAACACAACACATTTAATCGCATTTAACTATATCGATTTTAGCAATTGTCAAACTTTTTTCACTCAGCGGCATCTAGCCCTACAAATACCAACCTACGTAACGTAAAAACAACGATTTACAGTGCGTTTTTTTTAGCAAGAAGTCCAAAAAAGTAAATATTCTATTATTTTTAAATCGTTCTATCATACGAAATTTTTATAAACAATAAAGCTTCAATTTATCGCAACGTTTTCCATTTCAAGAGGGATAAAAAAACTGTTTTTTAACCTTCACATCGGGTGTAACAGTGTTGTAGATTATGGTTTGATGAATGAGCCTCCGGGGTGCAACGAAAACCTTCGTATTTGAAAAAAATCCACATTCTTTGTATAGCTTGCGTTCTATTTACACTTTCACGTGCTGTGTTTTAGTAGAAACGTTTTCAGATTATATGCGTGATAGCTCAAATATCACAATCTCAGTATGAGAGGTAATAAAATTGTTTGATTTTCCATTCGAATCTATTATAAAAATGTATTCAGAATTACTATTAAAAGATGGCCGTTTACAGTCATCGATTCAATAACGTTGACTGAAAGTTCCGTTCCTTTGGATCTGACAATTTAAGATGAATTTTTATTATTTTAATATGAAAACTGTAACCCGTTTCACCTGATCGCGAAAACAAAATAGTTTAACATTTTGAAATTAGAACACCATCAACTATATGAGTTAATGAGATAAAATCATCACAAATTAACAGCCAAAATAAATCATATCGCGGAAATTGATTTATGAATAATTTGAGTAGCTCAATGAACCGAATATTAATTTAGTCGATCATAGCATAAGAGCGTAATTAAATAATTCTGTTAATATTATCGGTGCATTTAACGCTGTTCATATAAATCACTATGCATCATTCGAGTGACTTGTAATTAATTATTTTAGCTTACATTCTGGTTGAGTAAACTGGGGAACATTTAAGTACATTATAGATTAATTAATAAATGGTACATTTGGCCTGTAGTCGGCTTATATGCGAGTGTTTTCGCATTTGTTTCTGATTTTAGTAAAATCTGCCGACATTTTTACATACATTCATAAATTCACGCCTGTAAATCGTATGGAGTACCCAGAACACCGGAGGCTATAGAACCACCTTATGTCACGTTTGACTTATTGAGGTATTATAATGATGGAGAGAAACGATGTTTTTCTATGCTACAAAAGTAATTTCTATGTTTAAAATCTATAAGAGTTGTTAAAATTTGTTCGGTGAAACATAGATAGATGTCGTAGTTAGTTCTAAAAAAATAAATTACAGAAAGCTCAATGGAAGAAGCACAGGCACCACAAACATGAGTCATAATATCGTTGAGTGCGTCAAAGTATCATAGGATATTCTGTACGGCTTTCCAACATTGCACATAGTAATATAACACAACATGGTCACAAGTCATTCCCTCGTAAAGACACAATAACGTTGAAATAAAATGTAATATATTGCACTTGATATAAATCTGTTTCAAACAGTGTTTTATTAAATATATTATTTTGTGATTGATTCTGACGGATTTTGCATGTACAGGGTTGATTTGAAGTCACCGGCCAAATTATTTTACACAATAAGTATTAGTTATAGAAACGATTTTTGCAAAAAAAGTATATTTTTTTTACAAAGAAATAAATATATCCACTAACATATTAAGCAAACCATGGTCACTCTAAATTACCATTAAAATAAAGACAACTACGCGCTACTACATAATATCTTGTAGTACTACGTCGTAGTATTATCAAAGAAATGCCGCGTCGTCATAGCTATGTTCATCAACAGCGACTATTTGCATAAAAGTTTGTGGTGCCATATCTTTAGTTTTTTGTACTGAGCTATACTAAAATAAATATGCAGGTACGTTTATATCGTATCAAAGAAACTCACATTTAAATTTGGCTGGTGACTACAAATCAACCCTGTATATTTACGGATACTATACGGGTTTGTTAAGTACAAACGTAGATGCTTCTAGAATTTATATTGATATTAAACTATATGAATGTATTTTATTTTTATTAATGGGCATTTGTTCTTTATATCTGGGTGTTCACTAGTCTTAGTCCTAATTTACTAGTTCTCATCCCCGCTTTCTTTATCGATAAAGAGGAACGCTAGCCTTAAGAATATTAATTTTCCATCTACAAATAGCATTCCTAGCTTAATTCCAAAAAAATAATCAAACGATTACCTTAGCCAAACACCAAACACAGCTGATCCCACACAATAACATCAGACAATACAATGACATCTCAACACAGTTTCCCTTATTGTAATAAAACACCACCGTATAATAAAAGAAATCCGAAGATATATTATTTTCTTTGGAAAAACATGACGTAAGTATGAGAATTTTGGGACAGTCAAGGGAACCTAACAATGGGTTTTCGACATGTGTAGACATAGTTATATGAATGAACAAAGAAATATATTTGGAAACGCGTTCGTAAATGTATATTGTTTTTTTTTTCGATAGGACACGAAAGGAATAAATATGCTCTTTTTCATTTGCATTCTGAAATATTAAGTTTTTAGGTTTTGAGGCCTGTAATATGAAACTGTACTTAAACTTTTATCTCTATTTAATAATAGATCCACCGTCAACCTATATAGAAGCTATAATTAAGAAGCGTTTAAGTCGGAGTAGGTAAGTTTTTTTATTGATGACGAAACCTGCGGTTACTTGATGGTAAGTGGAGGTGAGGTCGCAGATGACAAAACAGAGGTCGCCATGCAAGGATGGACGAACGGGAGCCAACTAATCCTTAGGTAGTTTAGTTCAAAACGAACAGTAGGTATTTTTTTTTTTGTTTTTTTTTTAATTTTTACGTAACTTTTTGTTCACGAAAAACCTAGCACACTGGTCAAATATTATTATTCTACAAATTGGTATTAAAAAATTATAATATTTTCTTAAAAACTCTGCAAGTTTCAAGCGTCTTAATAATATGTATAAGCGGCGCTAATTATATGTATAAATTTTCATTGTTCTTTTAACCACCGAATAAGTTGCCAAGTGTATACATTTTATTAGAAGTCACTGTACCTACTTGCATCCTTGGTTTTCGTATGATACACGTGTAAGATACATTATTTAAGAATCTGTACAGATTGTTGAGTTAAAATATAACATTATATAAAAACTATTGCAGTTTTGTTTCCGAAATGAACAAAAAATAACATTGTATAATGAAGATACCCGTTTCACACTATAGAAAATACTGGGTCGTTATAAAACACGGGAACACATTGCCGGGATTTCGTGTTTTCATAATATTAGCCTTAGGTAGTTACCTATACATAAGTTATTCGACTACTCAGGCCAATGAAAATGAGAATTTAAATGTTCATTGTTTCATTTAATCTCCATAAACTTAATTTTCACCGTCCAAAATGGTGAACTTATAAGTTATCGATTACAGATTGAGTTCTAATGCGTTAGATTAGAAGATCTTGCGTACAATTTTCCCTCCTCTAATTTAAACCTTACCGTCAAAGACCTTTGGAGCTTATTCAACTTACTTTTAACACACAGGTTCCCAGTAACAGCTGACATGGCTCCTGTCAGTTCCCTGCTGGTGTACTACGTGACAGAAGCCGGGGAGCCTGTCAGCGATGTTGCCAACTTCCACGTGAAACTGTTGCATAAGGAGGTAGGTGCTGTTTCCGTTTAATATGGTAATGTTAATGACGAAGAAGGATTTATGCGTTTAGTTTTTTTATATGTGTTTGAAAATCTTATTGTAGTAGAAAGAGAAAATTTTCCTATTATATTAAAGAAAAAATATATTTAGAGAAGATTGGCTACTGAATAAGGAAACAGGAAGAAAAGCCTATGAATATTATAAATTTAAAAGATTTAAAACTCGAATTGGATTTATTTATATTCTAGGTCCTCCCTAGTTTGCTACATCGTATCCCATATCACGAGCTCTGCTTAGTTTTAGGGCCATGTAGATCGTGTAATTGTCTGGAGATTTTATTTTTTTTACTTATTTATATCGGAAATTGTAATTTACTAAAGTGGCTTGAAACAAACCCGTTTGAAGCTGATTGTGTCCTGACGACGTCGCCACAACGAAGAAGGACATATCTGCAATATCTGACTGAAACTAAAAGACATACGAAAATCTGACTTAGAAGCCATGTCATTCCATTTAATAACTACAAAAACCGCATTCACACATTAAGAAAAAAACTTGTACTTGGCTCCGGAATCGAACCCGCAACTTTTGGAAAATAAAACTAACACTAGGTATTGCTTTTTAGATTTCAATTGTTTCAATTTGTTTAGTCCGTAAATTGATTAAAATTAAAAGGTGATGAACCAATCAGTGATATCGTGGTTTTAAAGATATAATTTTAAGAGATTAACTTGTTGGTAACTTATGACATGTAAATTATAAAAAGGATAAAAGTGTTTGGCGACATAGTAGAGCGGCCTAGTAATTTCTGTGCTGTAGTACCTACATACATAGTAATAAGTTAATAAAATACTTCAAGCATATCAGATATGATACAATTTACAAAAACAATAATAATGCCCAGAAATACTGCCCATTACAACTTTAACTTTGTAATCTTTATGCCTATGTCGGGGACTTTGGTTCTTCCGCCAATCTCCTATTCGTTCCTGAAGGGAAACTGCCATTATAGCTCTTTCAATTCAATTTGAGTGACTTTATTATCTACTGCAGACGTCTTAGTGTTATACGTAATCCCTGGCAACTCACATTTAACCGTGTTATCAAATTTGTATGTAGGTACATATTTGATAACACAGAGTTAAATATATAAGAATTCTATTCAAAATAACCCTAATATTTTAACCCTTTAAAAAAGTAGCATATGTTTGACCATGGCGAAGAACAGTTTTCGTTCAAAATTAATTCCTAATTTATTTAACCATTGCGGAGTTCCCAAAACACATTTTTTTTAAAGAATCTTAATTTTGACAAGATACTGTGGTGTAAATTTTTCATTTATTCATTGATTTATCTTTTGCAACTATACAGAAATATCATCATCACAACTCTTTGTAATGAGCCCACTGCAGGGCTATGGGTCTCTTCCCTGGGTGACGAGGAGGTATAGGCCATAATCCACCAAGCTGGCCCAGTGCTGGGTGGTGGATGTCAGAATTTTCAGGGCGCTGAAAATGGCTTCTGACAAACCCTAACGACTACTGTATACAAGTATACAGCACCCGGGACCGACTGCTTAACGTGCACTCCGAAGCACGGAAGTCGCCGTGAGAAATTAATGATCGGCGGTCACCCATCCAAGCACCGGCCGCGCCGAACGTTGCTTGACCTGTGATATCGTTTGATACACACAGTAACCACGGCGCCACGACGACTTCGGAATATAAGAAATACAGAAATATAACTATGAAAAATCCAAAACAATAACTTGTTACGTCCGATGACAAGAAGGATCTTTTCACACACGGAATTTATTATGATCCGAACTTCTATTGTTTCTGACAGTTGTCAAAACCGTTTGAACATGGAACGTCGGACAGCCCTCGAAAACGCTTCAAAAAGTATAATACATTATGGAGCCGTGAATTTTCCCCGAAAATGCCGGTGACAGTGTCACAAAAATAATTGAAGACTGTTTTTTACTGATGTGTTCTGGAGAGTAAAATTACAAAAGAATACATTCGGTTGGTTTTGTTTTTCTGCGAAATCGTTCCAGTTAGATAACTTTGTCTAGGGTTTTAATAGTTAAGTTAATTTCAAGTTTATTAGAATCAAGTTGCATACTATGTATAGAAATTAATAAGATTGAAAAAAGTTGATACCAATGTGTATAAGGCCCTACCATATGTCATGTCATTTTCTAGCCACATACCTACCTCAGTAAAAAGCATTACATTGAATATATCAGGAAATTAAATAATTGTAAATTAAAGGTCTAATGAGCAGATATTGGGCTAAACCATTGCATTTTCACTCGACATTTCTGATGTTACTATAAAATACGTAAAACAATTTGTTTATACAATACTTTCAATCGTGAAAACTCAATACCATATTACCATAATACGTCTTCATATAAAACGGATGGCAAAGAAACAAACCCAAAAAGAATAACACGAACTCAAAAATAATTGGGTGGGAAAATTCGCTGGCAGGTCACGCCATTTACATAAGGTTGTTATATTCGTAGATAGTTGTTATATACGTAGATAGTTGAACGCATAACGGAAACCGCTCTCTGGTAACCGCAGAGTTAAAAGTTATATCCCGCGGTTGCAATTATTTCAAACTTTCTCGGTTTAGCTAGAACCATCGTTCTAGCTAAACCGAGTTTAGTTTAATGAAGTTTTTGTCATTCCTGTTTTATTCTTTTGAAAATAATAAATTTATATCAAATTCTTTCTGCAAATATTCTTTATGAGTTTCAGTTTTCGACTGATGAAAAGCAAAACGTATTTTTCTGAAAGCCTCCGTTCCCTGTATTACATCTTTCAGGCTTCATTCAATTTGAGGCATAGTGCAAAAAATAATTAAAGTTTTTTGTTTATCGTCCAGGATTATTTTTATACAAGTTTGAAATGCAGTTTGGATTCTGTATTTACACATAACCACTAAGGATCATTAGGACAAAAAATTTACAAGATCAGAGTATAGTAAATGTACTAGGAATTATCTTGTGAAAAATAAGTGTTTGAACAAAACATATTTTCAATTTAATTAACCAAATACGGAATTGGCTATTTAATTATGAGTGAAGACTGATTTCAAGTATCCATAACAAAACATAATAATTACAATTTACAATACGTAATTATCACTTTAAAGACAAAAAAAAATACGAAAAACCTAAGTCGATCTGTTCATAGTTCTCAAAAACAGTTTTAATGCAAGAACAGCTACTATTTAAGCTTAGTTTAAAAAGCTGGTTGTATTGTATTATATTAAAGTTGGTTTCAAAAACACTAGAAATTCCTAAAATTTAGTTTATAATTTTATCTGTGTCTCTCTGTACACACTTAAAACATGCTTAAAGTAGCACTTCTGTTCTTAAGTTTATTGCTTAATGTTCAAGCATTACCCTGGGGACTTCCTTAAGAAAAATATAGTATAAAGAACTTTTACATTCACCTCATTCTACGTTGTAAGGAATTTTTGTCCGACTGCGGCACGCAAAGTAGGGTGATTTTTCTAAAAATACATGGCAACCATGAAACTTTTTGAATCTACGTTCGGTGTGAGCCATAAATTCAACCGTTATCAATCATAACTCGCCACATAGCCCGTATCCATAAATGACATTATTTGGGGTTTTATGGCACACAGTCATTAAATCCATTCATAAATAATACTTCAGGTGTGATTTATTAATGCACCTTATAATGTTTTTATTTGGTAACAGTGGGTTATATACTGTTTTGATAATGTTTTGGTTTTCACAGGATGAGCATTTTTTTAAATAGAACTTATGACGTTTTACCATTTGCCGGAATGTAAATTAATGAAAATCGGTTATTTAAATTACTCTTGGAAATTCTAAAGGATCATATTATTCATGCTTAACCCGTCCCATTTTGAAGATCTTCTTAGGTCAAATGCTAATAGTGACCGCATATTCAAAACGATATTTTTAAAAATTACTTTTTTAATATCTAGAAAACTTAAAACTATATCTTAGGTTCGTATAGTTTCGTCACAATATTGCTAGAAAGCTTAGATCTTTAGCTGTTTATAAAAAAGTATGTAAGTACTTTAAGATAACTAGATAAAAAATCTTGATTATTTTGAATTTGAATAACTAAACTTAACTATTTATCATTCTTCATGTATTAGATATTGTTGAAATCGTAACTTAGCACATTACGAGAAATAAAAACAAACAAAATGTACTTGCGAAAGCAAAATAAAGGATTTTTTTTAATGTCTAGTAAGTATAAGGTATTAAAAAAAAAATTTCACTTCAAAATTATCGGCATTTTTTTTGCTTTTTAGTAGATAATACAATTTTTCGACGACCACTAAGGCGTTGGGGTAAACCTATCTGCCTCAGACGCCAGTGGTTGCGGGTTCGATCCCCGCACGAAACCAGAAAAAAAAAGTTCCGTGTCTGGGTGTTTATCTATTTATGTATTTATATTCTAGGTTCCCCCCTAGTTCACTATATGGTATCCCATAACACAAGCTATGCTTACTTTGGGGCCATGTAGTTGGTGTGATTGTCTGGGGATTTTATTTTTATTATTTATTTATTTGAGTGTACGTTACTCCATTTTATTAACTCATTTGCTTTAAGCGTGATGTCTTATTGAAAGTGTTTGCCCACTCACATTAATTCCTGACAATCGTTACTAATTTTAAAAATTGAGCTTGATAACTTTAACTGTCCCTCACCTGCGGATACTTAGCCATTAGACAGTAAGCGATTTAACATTAACATTTACCGTTGTTAAATTAATTAACAACGGTAAATGATATGATTTTTTATTTCAAACCATATTTTTGCAATTTACACACAAATAACAAATAACTTTTAATTTAATTTCTGAATGAATATCACGATTTAAAGTTTTTTATGATTTAAGTTTATGCGATTTTATTGAAAAAAGACTTTTTAAGAGGATTTTTATCGCGTGTAATTCTCTCTTGACTACGAGGTCAGTAAACGTCCCTTAATTTAGTTTTTTGTAGAATCGTCGCTATAAAATCTTGTTAAATACCTACCTCTTTTTTTAAGGCCCGGTTGTTCATTGGTCCAATAAAAGTTATCCAATGAATAAAATATTACTCGACAGCTTCAAGCTCGTCTCAAGTTTATTGTCATTCTGTCATTGTCATACAATTATAAAAAATCAAATAACATTATTCTGCCAAATATTTTATTCGTCAGATAGCATTAAAATTTACACAACCATCAAATCACGATAATGCAATAATTTATTTTAATCCTAAAGCATCAAGCAGCGTCAAATATCTATTTAATAAACTTTCATGTTTACAGTAACTCTTAGTAGGATTAACGGAAACCGTATCGAAACAATACGAATATAGACTAAAATAATAATTTACAAGAAGCCAGTTAAATGTATTTTTAAATTAGAGTAAACGACAAAGAACAAAACGAACAGAAGTCCTTTTCCGCTATCGTAGTAAGTAATTCTTAAGCTGTTCATTACGTAGATTGCATTATTGCTTAGGGCACGTTAAACCACAGGCGGCGCGTCGCGCGGAACTTCGCGCGTTTTCGTTAAATCGCTGGCTTTACTATGAAACAGCGGATAGTTCTTTAGTAAGGGGGGCGATTCAGTAAGAACGCACGACGACGCCCTGCGCGATGCGAAGCCTGTCCTCAAACGTGTCCCTAGAATTGCTAGTCTTGCAAGGTTCCAAACGCACATCTGATAAAGCTTTGGATAATCTCGAATAATTGGATATTAAGTTTCATTGTAGTACCTATATGTCGTTATAAGATAATGAAAACATTAAAATATTAGGAATTTGTTTTTATATCATTCTTTTCAAGAGCCCACTGTAGGGCCATCAGTCTCATCCCTAGATAAACAGTTCTAAATAAGGAGCCAAAAGAAAGAAATTGTCAGACCGATGATTGCTTTTCACAATCACAATGTTTCTTCTTAATTATAATCAATACCTTCCGAACGATGTATCATATTCATTGAAATGAATTGGTTAGGTTCTACTTACAATTAAATTTTAGAAAATAATGTCTTACAATTTTACTGCTTTAAGTGTAGGATAAAATTCTAAAGGTCTGGTTGTAAGTCTAAAAATACAATCGCAGAATTACCAAGAATAAAATATTATTGAATTCAAGCAATTCAAAAACCTTCTTTATTAAAGAAAACCAAAACTACTGTTTCCCTTCCAAAAATATCACTGTATCAGCTAATTAACATTTTTCTTCCATAACTCAGAGGTTCGCAATTTAAAAAATGTCTCCTCTTGAATTTACGGCGTCCCATTTTAATTATTGCTATTAACAGCGTCATCTAAGTTGATGGCTTTGGTGGACAATTAATAGTCACGTCGTTACCTCTTCAATTAACCCTGTGATGTTGCTAATAGTCGCTGGAAAATGTTGCCTAATTGTTTTCAATGAAATCTTATGGGTAATATATTCCAGTTTATCTAGAACTAGCTTTGCACGTGATCAGTATAAAGTCATCATGATGTTTTTCGACATGATTTGATTTTCTTCGACAGATTTTTGTCAATATCAGATTACTTATATCGATTCCTACTACTGCCGCGTTTCATTATCAAAAAAAATACGTATTTTAACAATAGAACTAGGTACATGGCGAATCTAAAAATCGTTTTAATATTTATCGTCGTGTCTTTTAATATACTACGTGAGAATAGGAGAAATAGGTACTTATAACGATTTGTAATTCTTATGTTTGGAAAATGATCCCTTTGATCCGTAAACTTAATGTACAGATATTCGAAACTGGTAGGGATTCTGCAATGATTTTACCTACCATCTATTGGTTGCAGCTTTTATTCATGACAGTCCATTAATTATGAAACCCGGATGATATCTTTTAATAAATCACGGCAAACATCCTTGATTCAGTCAGTACAAATATGTATGACAACTCAAAATCAACATATCACCCCGACGACTTCTGGACTTTGGAGATAACACAGTGGTTTTTTAGATTTGTAATTAACCGACAATTTGTAAGATTCGGCCATCAATACTGAGCCAGATGGCTGGGTTACAACCTAGACGTCACTTTAATTACTGTATGTTACTGTACAAAATCCGATACAGTCGCCTGAACGTGCCCTTCGAAGCAACGTCTTAAATTAATTGACGTCAGTCACTCATCTTAGTCAGACCTCGTCCAACATTAAGTTGTAATATTGAATTGTAATGGAAAAAAAAACATTATATACTACGAGCTTGTCTGAATTACTTTGACAAACACCGTATTAGAATCTTTATACCTAGAAATTCAAATCACTTAATTTCATCATTGTACTTATAATGACATAAAATATCAAAAATTAGTGACCCTTAATAAGTTTAACTCTGAAAGAGCGAACGTGACCCACGTGGCGAAATAACCAATGACCACAATTTTTTTTATCATCCTGGGACTAATTTTAAGTAATTTAAAATAAGTAATTTAAAAAAAAGTCTACGTAGAGGTGAATTTCAACTTCTATACTGGATTTTGATACAAATAAAATTAAATAATTACGTGATGAGTCAAGGATATTTTGTGGGTTTTGTTTGTACCTTTCCCCCATAAATTACCCACGTAGGGTTGGAATTGCCCTTCCGCCCCTGAATAAGCGTGTCGTGAAAGGCGACTTATCAAAGTGATAGAAGTCCCTTCAGGGTCCGCCTGGCTAGCGACCACCCCTCATATAAAAATCTGCCGCAAAATATCACCATTCCATTCCAAGTTTTGGCATTATTTTATGAAGAACCAGGTCCTTCTTAAACCCATGTGGCTCTTCGACCTCATCTTCACTAATTAATGAATGAATGATTTATTTAAAATTAACAAAGACTCAACTTGTTAGTATATAAATGCTTACAGACTATGTTAATATATATTTAACTAGGTACATATAAAACTTTAAAACAAAATAGTTTACAGGCTAATTTACAAAGGCCATTCCTGCACCATTCTAACTAATCATTAAGTTAGATTGAGGTCAAAAGCGGGACTAGTCACCCACCAGTAAAAAGAAAGTCAATAGATTTAAATACAACTTGATTTAGACCAAATAATTTGTTAAGTATATTATCAGCTAAAGAAAATTAAAACCTATTTCATTCATATCTAATTCCCTCATTCCCTTTTTTGTGACTTTTCACGTACAAATCAGCGTCAATTTTGATCGCTCATTCAAAAGTCAATGACGACTAATGAAGTCGATTTGTCATCAATTGAAGTTTGTAATTAGAACAGGCTATTCAGCGGCAAAATGCTTCCATTAGAGGGTCTTATTAGCACTAATTTTCTATGTCAGCAGCAAACGCTCGCCGCTATTATTACCTTTTGACCTATTCGTAACACTTGTTTGAATATTATACGGATTTTCATCTCTGCATATAATTGACGACAGCATTATTACCTACGGATATGGAGCTATAAATAGAATATATTTTTATCTTGTGGAATATGATTATATTATAGTAGGTAATGCTGGGTTAATAAATTGGATGCCTTTCCGATTTATTCACGCAATTTATTACGCATAAATACATTACATTTAAAAGTTGAAAATCTTTTTTTATTGATGCAGATTGCATACATTGTATTGATTGGTTATTAGTTTTCTTTCTTGTAACTTTCATTGCAAGTTACTTGGAAAGTATTCAATTAAAAATGCTTTAAAGGATATGTAAAGAAGTGTTAATTTGGACTAACTAAGACGGAAGCTGCAATGCATTTTCGTTAAACTACACGAAAAGTTCTCTAAGTTATAAGATAACTATCACTATCTCAACAATGCAACGATATAAAGTTATTTATGTACGTAAAGTACGTATGATATTTTATGTATTTAATTGGTATTTACCTATAAATATTTATAAAAATAGTTTGGCAGTGCAAACAAAGTTGTCATGGGTCTACCTGAGTTTAAGAAAGGGTAACATCCATTAATTTATGTTAAGGCTTTGCATGGGTCTTAGTTTTCTTCTTTAAATAACTAAGCATAAAACTATACATAATTAAGCATATTAAATAATATTTTTTCTTTATTCGTGCCATGATAAGAGTACAATGTTTGCTACATTTCAAGATAAAACAATTTAAACTTCACTAATACAATATCATACGCTATTGCGCGCGAAACAAGCTGTTTGTATATATGGATGTATGGATGTTTGTTCCTCAATCATGGCAGAACGGCTCAACGGATTTGGATTGGCATAGTGATAGTATATTAGGTAGTTTGGATAGTGCATAGGCCACTCCGATAGACCCGGGGGATTCTAAATTGAGGGGATAAAACCGCTTGGACTGCTAGTCCTTCATAATATTAATTGTAATATGAAGTAATATTAATCAATGAAGTAGAAATATAATTTATAATTTCTTTACAGGTGGCGATAGCAATAGAAGAGAGGCGATGGTGGTATCCGCGAGCTGCCTTACAACTTAGGGTTCTCGCTCCCTCTGAGTCTACTCTCTGTCTGATTGGCGCACGATCACCACCTGATACCAAGTTTGATGCCCATCAGAAGTAAGTTTCAAACTCAAAGTCTAGATAGAACTGTTATAAAAGGTAATAAATTGTGACTGCATTAAAATGCTTAAAAATGTGACGAGGAGGTTTAAGGTCGCAGACCTCCAAGCTGTCCAAGTGCTGGTTGGTGGATAGCAGAATTATCGGAGGGATATTAGAAGGAATGACTTCTAATATACCCTAATGTCTACTGCAAACACGTAGACAGCGCCCAAGACCGAGTAATTAACGTATCCGAAGGACGGAAGTTGTCGCGACAAAGGCCGTATACAGAAAGAAAGCTGGAAACTTATAAGCTGTCAAGCGCTGGTGACCCGCGCAAGAAAATATGTGAACGCGCGCCGATAAGCACTGAACGGTGCCGACAAGTTCCGACAAGTTTCAACATGCGCTGGTCGTGCTGAAGTCATCGTCCGATGAGTCCAACATTTTGCTAGGTCTGCTTCAACCTGCTTCCTTTGTGTAGAACGGACCAGCGCTGTCAAGCGCCGGTAAGCGCTTATAAGTTTCCAGCTTTCTGTCTGTATACGGGCAGTGGTCACCCATGTTTGCACTGACCCGGGCTAACGTTGCTTAATAAACTGCTATACCTAACGAATAATATGCGCAGGAGTCTCTCCGCCTCGACTTCATGTAAAGTTACACTAAATTATAATATTTAGGAGAAAAAAATGGGCTGTATAGATAAGGCAGTATAGTAAATAATTCACTGTTTAAATCCATAAATTAATCTTAAAGCAGAGGAAAACCACCATGGTACTTATTGTATCTAAAACGTAGATATATCATGATTTACATGTAAAATCTTATTTGGGTTAATCATTACTTAAAATATTTGGTAATCTTATTAGAATAAATAAAGAATAATTAAAAATATTCAACAATATGAAATCAATAATAAATAAAATTTTCGACCATAAATATTATACCAAAATTGTGACATGCTTCAATAAGGAAAATTAATAAGTAATCCTATTAAAATATTGGTTTTGCTGAATTTTATCCCAGCTACGAATCCGTAATCATTTTATTAATCCGATTAATTTCAAAAAATTAATTCGATTAAAATTCCTTATTCCTGTAGAAGTGTAGATATTACTGATATTACTGCTCTATATGAACAAATTGATCGACGTTTTAATTATGCGCAATAATCTTAAAGTTCTATTGTAATTCGCCTTTATTTAAGCTGGTAAAACAATCAAATGTTAAATAAATAAAATGATTTAAGAAGTCAATACCCGTTTTAAATCATAGACTTTTGATCAACAGATTCATTATTCAACACAAAGCAACAATGAATAACGAATTTGGAACCTATTTGCAGTGAGCTTCAACTCATCACTTATCATTCCAAGGGTATCAAAATCAAGTCTTGAATTTCTATTTCAAAATTCATCAAATTAAGCATCAAAAGTTGATTTAATCTAAATTGTTTCATTCATTTATTTTAATCTACAATGCCACGAAAGACAACAAAGCAGGTCAAATAAGTAATTCATCGATATTATCTGTGCAATAAAAAAAAACCATTAAGTTTAGCGTCTTTAAAAAGTTGTGAATCTTGAATCGATTCTTATCTAGAAACTATTAATAATCGACTTGACTGGATATATTCGACATTGTCCTTGATTAATGAAGCTAACAGAGTGGTACTTCACAATGATTTACTGCTTCTCAGGATATTAGTTCTAGTTGCAGTGACGTCGTAGTGAGAGATAGGACGTCTGGCACTAGATATCATGCCAGCAAGAGATATATCGAGTGTTCCAAATTACTGTTGTTTAACTAAGAATTGTTACCGACGACGATGAGATACACAAATTGTATACAACTGACGTTAATTTATTATTATTATTTATTAATACGTTGTTAGAGCAGGGTGACTGGTGGGTCACTTGCGAAATTCCAAAACGTGATAGTTTAAGATCATACATGAAGAGAAAAACTAAATTAAAAACTAAATATTAATTATTTACTGAGTAAACTTCTCCGAAAGTTGAAGAATTCATTACGCAACGCATGGTTACATTAGCGTAATACAATAAATACTTAGCGGGTGGCGGGAACACTGCGGTGTGCGTGTTGACTGAGGCAGCGCGTCGGAAAAAGTGTAGTAAGGTCTCTTTATTTATTCATAGGGATTTCTGGTGAAAAATTAAGTACCTATTTATATTACTTATGATCAGAATCGAGTACAGAGTGCTCTCGTTCAGTATTGAAAATTTGTCACCAGTCACCCTGTATAGTTAATAATCATTTTTCCGTGATTAAGTATAAATGATACCTAGTTCATCATATGATTATGACAAACAAATCCTTTCTAAATATAAATAGCATTTGTTTTATTTTTCAACTTTCTAGTCAATGCGTGATTGCGGTTTAGCTTTTAATTAAAACCAATGACATGGTTCCTAAGGACAGATCTGCGTTTCTCTTTTAGTTGCAGACTTTCCCATACTCACTGTTCTTAATGGTACACGTAGTTAGTAAAGTTGTTATAGTCCAATAAGTACCTACATATAGCTTATTTTGCAAATTAAATCTGTACAACTCAATAATGAAAACACTTCATCATTTTACTTTTAAATCACATCATTCGCAGATGAACGAGTGCAACTATCGAATTTCGATTCGTCATAATTATTTTAATAGAGCTGATATTTTGCAAATTGTTGTCCGTATTTTCATAATAAATCTCCGAATATTCGTTGCAGCTGCAATAATGTGTTTGTACTGAAATTGGCGGTTTGTGATATTGTAAACGTCATTTCACAAACATTTGTAGTTAATATTTTGGCTTTTGTATTTGAAGTGAAAAGGATATTCACATGGCTCAATGTGTCGGATGCTTCCGTTTGGCTTTTAACAAAACGAAATAGCATATCCTTTGTATGATTTGAAATTATGTTTAGCACGTCCTTGATTGCTTATCTTTTTAACAAACCTTAGCTTTTTGCATGTCTTTACAAGAACAATTACAACAAAATCGAATAATAAAACAATTATCTGGATTTTTTAAATTTTAAATCTTTTAGATTCAAGTGATTCGTCAATCAAATACTGTGACATAAAGAAATACAAAGATTGGGAGGATAAGAATGAAAAAACTTACTTTCGGGGATTTTTACTGTAGCATTTTTTATAAGTCTTACATTAATTGAAACTAAGTTAAGTGTTTAGATATACTAGTGTAGGTATAGGTATATTTGTGCTCCATTACCATACCCAACCAACCATACTCAGCCATCATGATATAAAAGAAAATCGCCCCTTGCTGTAGTAGTAAAAACCTATACCTTCTATGCACTCGACAGATTTCTATGGCAAATCATTTACCATCCACGCGGTACGTTTATGGAACAAATTAGAATTGCAAATCAATTCTGCTCAAACGTTACCTACCTTTAAAAAACTTGTGAAGATGCACTACTTATCAAAAGTTGAATAATTGCCCTAATTTTAGGAATCATTAGGTACCTATTATTATTATATTATGTATATGTATGTATGTGTACGTATATAGATGTGTATATTTGTATGTATGTTCTTATAAGAACTTAATTACTTTTACAATTATTACATATATTGTACGACATGACACGCTTTAACGCACCTGAAATCCTCTCACCTAAGGTTGTCTGTAAGAGATCGCTTCTTTAGCGATAAGGCCACCTCTTGTACCTAATCTAAGTTTTTATTTCTGTAGATTGTCTAAGCATGTATTTGTAGTTGGGCAATAAAGAGTTAATTATTATTATTATTCTACCTTCTACTGAGTTCGAATCCATTAATGGCGGATATTTGTTTGTTCATCAAGGTCATGAATATTTGTATGTTAGTTTAAGTTTACTCATCTTACTTATCCGTTATGAAGTGTATTTATAACGGAATTTCTTGAACAAATTTAATTTGAGCTAGATAATATCTTTATAATATTAGAAATATTATGACTATTTATTTGAAACTGCCTTAATATTTAATTAACAATTCATATATTATGAGAAAAACATATCGCATAATCTAAGTTATTGGTATCGTAAATAAGGTTTCCGATTTAAAAAAATCGCTTTGACTATAATTTCAAACGATAAATAACAATATATTTCATATGAAATATTTTCCAACATCACACAACATGTCTTAGAATTGGACTAACCTTTGTCATCATTTCCAGAGGCGCGCACGTCTTAGACATATTATCACAGAATGTTTTGGAAATTTACTGGAAATATTGCCAGCCTTTCATATGTCGAAATGTTGACAAGTCATGATTAATTTCCGGTATGATTTAATGGAGAACCGATATGGCTCTGACATTCCTGTTACATTGAGATTTCGCTAAACAAACTATAATCTTTGCTTTTACTACTTAAATGTGTTTATTTTGTGTGATTTTTTGAGAGCCTTATATACAAAATAGGTTTATAGGTTTCACTTATAATTTTTTAACAGTAAAAAAACACTTAAATAACCATGTTTTGATTAAATTGTAATAGAAGGTAATTAATGCTAAGAAGTTAGATAACTGTGACAAGAATAGACTATGTACTATGACTATGTATATAATATGTAAAGTACGACATATTTAGGGTATTTTTCCATACATACGAGTAAGATTTTCTACGTAAGTAAAACAAAGAATGTATTTACTGTTTTGAATAAACTATTTATATACTTTATTTTTTTGGTTGTTTAATGCTTAAGTAATGCCAAGTTTCTTTTGATGTCACGTTTCTCGAGAAACTGCTTGCAACCCCTGCGGGCTGCGACTAAGCCCGTTCACCATGATCCGTTTTACTGGATACGCTTTATTGGATATCTTTTTTGTATGGTAAATACGTATACTGAATACTGTGCCATATGTGAAGTCGCTCATAAAACTCCATGCGCCATAGATGAAAAAAAACCGTGTCCGGTAAAACGTATCCAGTAAAACGGACAATGTGTGAACGGGCTGTTACTTGTATTTTACGTGACAGCAAAGTAGGTTTTCAGTTAATGTTTATTTTTATTTTACTAAGCCGCTGATTTATGATTCTTATTTACTTACTAAATTAAAGATATTGTCTATTAATAAATTTTAACTGCTACTGAATTTAATAAAGATAGAAGAAAGTTCCGTAAAAAATGTGTAAGTCACATTTTCTATGGAACATGTTTAAGTTCTTTTTTACAAACATAAGATTTTCAATGATATATTGTGACGCAAACGTAATTTCTGTAAACTTATTTCTAAGTGTCGCTCTGGAATTAAGTTTGAAGATTGCGCGAATAGCCCGTTTCTGCAGCACAAAGATAGTTTTAATATCGGCGGCATTTCCCCACAGGAGAATGCCGTATGTCATTAAGCTATGAAAATAACTGAAATAAACCAATCGCGTAGTAGATTCATTAGAAACATTTCGCATCTTTTTGACGGCATATGCTGCAGAACTAAGTCTCTTCGCCAACCTTTCTATATGTGGTCTCCATTGTAGTTGTGCGTCTAGGGTTATGCCAAGGAACACTGTTGTTTTTACAGGGCCCAATTCTTGTCCTTTTACAATTAAGTTAGTATTTACATGCCGAACATTAGGCAATGAGAATTAAAAAAAAAAATATTTTCATTGAGGAGCAGGTTATTGGCTGAAAACCAATTCTCCACAATTTCAATTCAATAGTTTACTTCAAAGTAAAACTGAATAAAATCACCGGAACAAGATTGTATAATTCAACAAAAACATGCCTAAAATGGCTTTTTTCCACAGTTCAAACCACGAAGAGCAACCAGGCCCAGAGTTCGTCTCCGCCGGCGTTTCTCTATTCGTGGGCGGCGGCGCGTGCGGCGGTGGCGTCCTGTATCGACAGAGAACCGAACCCGCTACCAAGCCGCCTGCGCACCTAGTACCCCCAGCTAATCACGACCGACTGTGGATGTGGAAGTGTTTTAACTACACGTAAGTACTTTAACCCTATAGCCCTTTGAGAAATATGTCGTAACATACGACGTTTTTAATTAATTTTTTTCAAAATAATGTTGCGGTCTTTGTCTTTCATGACACCTGGTAGAATATGATCGAGTAGGCTAATTAGTCTACGTGAATGCATGAGAAAACTATTCACTCGACGCTCAAAAGTACCAGGACTGTAGAGGTCAGGAAGAGCGCAGGCAGATAGTTTCACACCTTTCACAGCGATCCCCGCTTAGTCTCTTGTTCAGAAGGCAGCAGCTTTCATAAAAATGTAATTGAATCTTAACTCTTTGCTCTCGACATTAAGCTGAAAATTGTTTGAGGAAATGTGACAGGTTTGAGACGCTTGATCTGCAACCTTCTGCAGCAACCAGCCTGGTATAGAAATCTACTATAACTAAGTTACCTTGCTAATTCCGCAACTCGCACTTGCATAGAATTTCCACCGCCATATATTATTGCTCCAGTAATAATGAGTTCTAGCACCTTCTATGAAGAATATTAAATGAAGCTACACTGGTTGTCACAAAAATGGGTCCTCCTTTTATACGAAAACTTATGTTTTTATATTAATATTTATATTTAAATAAAAGAAATTGTATTAAACATCTTACTGTTTCCTAAACAACGTCATTATTTATACAAATTAGTCAAAATTTCGTTTCTTTTAGGTTCTTTCTATTTTTGACCTCATGTTTAACATAAAAATTTACCTATTGCCAATTAACATAAAACCATAATTATATATCTAAATGGATGAATTAAACAGCCTTATAAATATTTCTGTCTATAAAAGAAAACCGTATCTTAATCCATTTTACAGTTAACGAGTTTCACGTCACTTTGTTTGAGAATGAATACATAAATAATAATAAATAAAATCCCCAGACAATCACACCAACTACATGGCCCCAAAGTAAGCATAGCTTGTGTTATGGGATACCATATAGCGAACTAGGGGGGAACCTAGAATATAAATACATAAATAAATAAACACCCAGACACGGAACATTTTTTTTCTGGTTCCGTGCGGGGATCGAACCCGCAACCACTGGCTTCTGAGGCAGATAGGTTTACCCCAACGCCAAAGTGGTCGTCGCATGGTTTACATGGTTTTAGGATATCTAAATCAAAAAATCTATCTTTGTAGCTATGACATAATAATTACCTATACTTAACTAAATAACCACAAGGATCGAAAGTTCAACACAAAAATAAAACATAAATGATGAGGCTATACAAAATCATCAGGATAAGTGCGGAACTTGCATTACCATGAATTGTTAATAGTAATATATTATTGAACCCATCACAGAAAATTTTCCCTTGTGTAGCACAATTTTAATAATTTACCTGATAAAAGTATCAATATGTTTAAACTGGGCTGAGCCTGTATTACGCCAATTAAGTATGATAATGCTCTTGAAATGTTAAAGCAAAATAAGACTGACGTAAAGCTTTTGTAAGAACATTTTGTAAGAACTTGGATACAATATGTGAATTTACTGAGCCTGTATGTTAATGTTAATAAATAACTTAACTTTAAAATACTAATGTATGGATTTTTGCTAGCAAGAAATAATGCAAGCTTTATTTTTTTGTATGATTGGCTCGTTTGTTTCAAAATCTCGATTTCCACTGTATAGGAATGGATGTAACGTCCTCACTGACATAAAAACTATTTCATTGCTTAAAACAAAAATGTATGCTAAAAGTAAAAAAAAAATCATGTCACTTTTGCATCTATCCATTCTCGCGCTTATGTGAAAACATAAAACTAAATAAAATGGCGTACGTTTTACAGTTACTCCCACAAATACAGGTTCTTTATCTCGTGCCATACAAATTGCCTCCATAACCCGCATTTATAATGTAATCCATCTAGACCCGAAGACCTCATGTTTGCGTAAAGCCGTGTTCGTGAGGCTTTGCGAATGAACAAATTTTGATTTTCACAAGTAATTTCTTTGAAGGTTTTGCGTGTGTGAAATAGTGCGAAATAAATCGTTGCTATTTTGTTTTAATGCATTTGGTTTTAATATGAAGTTTGCTTCCTTTGTTTTGTAAATTAGGCTGTTTTGAAATGTGAGATACAAACCTTAATCCGATTATAAGTATTAAAGTGACCTATTGGTGAGGATTTAATAGGGCAATTAAGGTTCCGTAATTTTATGAATGAATGAACGTATGTAAATTTCATTCATCCATTCGTAATTTTATGTCAACTTTTTTTACAATATAGATTGATACTCAAATCATTTAGGCGGTAACATATTTTTTTTTCATTCAAGACTTTTTTTGACTTATAAGTCAAGAACTACCATTACGAATTTAGATTCTACAGTTTACAAATCAAGTCTTTCAAAAAATCTACATCCCCTTGCACTCTTACAAAAAAGTATTATTTCCTTTTTTTTTTAGTTTAACATTATTCATATCTGTTCCAATGGCTTTAGCGGTTTCTTTGATACGGAGTTGTGATAAACAGATAGATCGCGCTGCACCGTAAGGGTTCCTTTTGTGCAATTGTTGTGCAGAACCCAGGCCGTAAGTAATAGCCTTTTATGTATTGTGCGGTAATAGTATTAAATAAACATGTCAATGTTTCGATATCATTTCATATGACAGTAGTTTCTACTTGAAAATAAGAAAAGATTACCACTGATAATACCTTGGACAACATTCTTTACCGACTTCGTACAAGTTTTTTTGTGCAAGTTTAATAATCCATGAAACTATCTTTATTAAAAAATAATCAATTTGCATCAACTGAAATTAAGATTTCCGCGTAGAGTAGACTTATAATAGCCCTACTGCCCCTGGATAATCAATATATATAAAACTGTTCCGTTACTGACTGAGTGACTGAGGTACTGAGTGACTGAGGTACTGAGTGACTGAGTGACTGAGTGACTGACAGACAACGTACAGCCGTAACTACTGGGCGTAGAGAGCTGAAATTTGGAATATATATTCTTTAGGGGATGTAGGGGTGTACTAAGGAAGGAATTCCCGAAATTCCCACGGGAACGGGAAATATAGGACTTTTTAGTTTGTATGAAAAATTTTATTCCTTGAGTGCACCGATGTGAAACTTGGCGTAAAGGTTTTTCAATGTGTGTCTGGTTGTGTTATGAATGGAATTCCCGAAATTCCCACGGGAACGGGAAATATATGATGTTTTAGTTTGTATGAAAAAATCCCATCCCTTGAGTGCACGGATGTGATACTTGATATAAAGGTTCCTCAATAAGTGTCTGTTTATATTATGGAAGGAATTCCCGAAATTCCCACGGAAAGTGGTTGGACTTTTTAGTTTGTATGAAAAATCTTATTCCTTGAGTGTACGGATGTGATACTTGGCATGAAGGTTCTTCAAAGAGTGACTGGTTGTGCTACGAAAAAAATTCCCAAAATTCCCACGGGCACGGGAAATATATGATTTTTAGTTTTTATGAAAAAAACTTATTCCTTGAGTGCATGGGTGTGATACTTGGTATAAAGGTTCTTTCAGTTGGTGTCTGGTTGTATTGTTTCTGAAATTTCCAAGAAAAGGGTAGTTAAGCGCATACGAAGTTGCGGGATAAAGCTAGTCAATATATATAAAACTGTTCCGTTACTGACTGAGTTACTGAGTGACTGACAGACAACGTACAGCCGTAACTACTGGGCGTAGAGAGCTGAAATTTGGAACATACATTCTTTAGGGGATGTAGGGGTGCACTAAGGAAGGAATTCCCGAAGTTCCCACGGGAACGGGAATTATTGGACTTTTTAGTTTGTATGAAAAATCTTATTCCTTGAGTGCACCAATGTGAAATTTGGTGTGAAGGTTTTTCAATGTGTGTCTGGTTGTGTTATGAAAGGAATTCCCGAAATTCTTACGGGAACGGGAAATATATGATGTTTTAGTTTATATGATAAAATCTTATTCTTTGAGTGCACGGATGTGATACTTGGTATAAGGTTCCTCAATAAGTGTCTGCTTGTATTATGTAAGGAATTCCCGAAATTCCCAAGGGAAGGGGTTGGACTTTTTAGTTTGTATGAAAAATCTTATTCCTCGAGTGCATGGTTGTGATACTTGGCATGAAGGTTCTTCAAAGAGTGACTTCAATGACTGGTTGTGTTAAATATAAACAATGTTTATGCGCGTACGAAGTTGCGGGCAAAAGCTAGTGCACTACATAAAATGCAACTAATCCCAAGAACCACCACTATGTAGTATTGTGGCAGTTATTTCAACCATGCTAGCGACCACTGTTATGAAATCTGCTGCAAAGTATTAGAGCTGTGCAGGGTTGACTTATATTGGATGTCTGGTGGGTCACTTTTGAAATTCGAGGACGTGATAGTTTAGGATTATACCTACACGAAGAGAAAAAATATAATTAAAAAATATTACTGAGTTATTAATTATTTTACTGAGTTTTTACTTAATGTTAACCAAAAGTTTAAGAATTCATAACGCAACGCATGGTTACACTAGCGCGTACCAGATCACGTGCTGCGATTGACTCAGGCGTAAACAAAGTATATAGTAACAAAACTTTATTTATTTATAGGGAATTCTAGTGAAAATTTAAGTATCGGTTTTTTTACATAATGAAGATCAGAATCGAGTTCAGAGTGCTCTAATTCAGGATCTAAAATTTATCACCAGTCACCCTGTAATATCCCTACCGCCAGCGGACAAGCATGTCGTGAAAAGGCGACTCATTCGAGTGATACCCGTTTCATCAGTGGTGATATATTTCCTCATTGTTTTGTGACGACCCAGTTCCTTCCTAAGCTCTGATCTTCAACCTCATATTCTCGAACATCAGGTCAGATAAAGATCAAATGCGAAAAAAGTTACCGTTAAGAAAAGGCTTCGGCGTTCATGTGTTTTGGCAATGTTTTATGGAAAACCAGTTACCTCGACCTCGTCTGCACTAACTGCTAAATTAGGTTGAAGTTAAATGCAGGGATAGTAAGCAATAAAATAAATAAAACGCGTTTTTTACCAAAAATAGTTACAACTATAGTCAATTGTAATTGAATATTTCTTACAAAATCGTCTGTTTTCGATATCTCTACTCCTTCTTTTTGGCAATATCTTGGACTTTTGTTCTTTTGGAGCCAGTTTTTGTTATATTTTTATCATAAGAAGCATTTTCATTCAATTATATTTATCCATAAACATATTTAAACTTAGTATATAAAATAATAGTGAACTTAATAGGTGATGGTAATTGTACCTACTACGGAAAGGTCACAGTCAGGTGATATCGTACATGCGACTGTACACAATATTTTATTAAACTTGGAATTACGTAGTATTATTGTATTATATTTATTTTTTATACTTTATAAGAATAAAAAGATAAGTTACACATATATTGTATTAATTTTGACTTATAATAAGAAACCGAACTTCTGCAACTTTTGAGTGGCAACAGTCCGGTTGATAGTAATCACCGGAATACTGCTACTCAAAAGTTGCAGTAGTCCTGGGAGCGAAACAAAAACATAGAATGTGCCAGCTGCTTCTCTTCCCGGGCATACTTTAAAAGTCAGTTAAGGGACAGAGGTTTTAGTGGAGGCTTTTTCGTGGGCGATAGGCTGACATCCTGTCACTGCAATAGCCTCTCTCCATCATTGTAATACCTTCACATTTGTCAAACGTGACATCAGATGATTTTATACAGTCTCTGTTGTTCTGCCTACACCATAAGGCTGTATCCCTTTAAGTTATGTATGTATTGAAATATCATGTAAGTTAGTTATATACAATATTAATATAAAGAACTAGTGCCTCGTAAAACTTTAATATTCACTCAACTGAACGTTCATTGAAAACTCGGCTTTATCGTGGTACCCTGTGCATGAAGACGCCGTGAATAAGTAATAACGTGAAAATGGCTTCTTTAAAAATAGAGACGTCACAATGGGCGCCTTAAGAGCACGCGTTGTATCGTCAATTGATAACACTGAGTGCTTGGCTTTATATAATACCTGTCGATTGTATGGAAACTTGTTTATGTGAAAAGAAAAACGTTTCGGAAAAGTTGGCTTAAATTAACACAGAAGTTCTGCTGGATTTATGTGTAGTTCTACTAACATTGCAATAACATTGTGAAGAGTTCTTAGCGTCATGTACCCATTCGATATTTAGTTCAGTTGCGTAAATTTTAAGTTGTAAAAAAGCAAAGACTACAAAAAATATACAAAAAATATTAACACATATTTCTATTAATTAGAAAATCTTTGCAATCATGACACAATCATTTTATAAGTGCTTTTACATGTTGAACGAAACTTATGTCGAAAAAATCCATTGCTTTAAGAGTTGAACTAAAACTATGGAGCAAATACAAATATCAGAACAAAAAACTAAAGTCAAACAAATCTGAGTCAGACTTTTTATCTTTGTATTGCATTCACATAGCATTACATTTCTTCTGAACGCGCTCTATGCAATGTAAGCTTGCCAAATAAACTTTCGAAACATAACTCAGACTAAAAAGATTCAAATTCTCATACCTTACTCCAAACTTACCGGTGGAACAGTATAATACATCCGAAAAAGGCGCCCAGTCACAACAGAATAAATCCTCATTCTACCGTGATATGTGACCAACTTCGCTATGTGACCTGTACAAATTTTATATGCCTTTGGGAATGTCAGCTCTATTACAATGACATAAGACTCTGGTGAATTTTCTCGCAGTTAACTGTAGTAAATCTCTGGTAACGTCATCTGTCCGGATATAACGTATGTGCACATTATAAAGATGACATTGTGGTCAAAGTGCGATATGTGACGTGAAATATAAGGCGAACTATTTGTCTAGTAAGCTTATCGTAGATTGGGTCCTAAATTCTAGAGGTACATAAGATTGTACATGATACAAATCAATTATACAAATACCAACCATCAAAATTACACTGAATAACAGTTTAATCATGTCGAATCCGGCTTTAAATCTAAAATGTTGCCGGTCCCTTAATATAAAATTTTGTTAATGACAGTAAGATATTGTATATACATATACATGATTAACATTAAAAACTTTTCTTGGAAGTTCTAAGTTGCTCTTCTAGTGCCTTATTACAAAAGCAGTCGTAAAAAGAAATGTGGGTTCAAATTTACTGAAAAAAAAATGTTACCAGTTAGATATCATAAAAAAACAATGAAGATTCTAACACAATAAACAAAATTCTGTGTTAAAATTGTTCTAAAAGTTTTTGCGTTGCGAAATTTTCGGAGAAATTTATGAAATGGAAACTTTTCTATTTTCAAATCAAGTTTAGGATAATAAGACTTTAATTATTATTATTTTCAGCGTGTCAGAGTTAAAATTGAATTTAAATACTTAATGATACTGAGCGCGACAAAATCGTTTTAAAAAGTGTTTAATTTTATATGATGCAATTTACTTGAGCCTTTAGATGCATTGAAACTGACGGCCCAAATTCACAACGATTAAGATTGATGCAAAATAATTAATCGCATTTCATCGCAGTTTCAATTCAATCTACTATTTTGTTATGTATGTTATTTTTGAAGTCCTTTGTATAATTAAAAATATATATTTTAGATAACACTTTCACTATGGTATCATGGCTCATAAAGAATGATTCAGTCAAATGCGTACAGATATAGAAAACTGATTTGGTTCTTAGACTAGGCCCAGTGTATACCTAAGTATGTTTCTAAATCACAGCGCTGTAGTAACTCAAATATTTCCTATAACTCTTTTCTTTTGAATCTCTTTTTTTTTAACTTTATCAAGTAACGTCCATTAATTTAATATTGCAGTTATATCATAAATCAGGGCTGCATTATCCAACAATGCAACTTGCAAGTCAACAATAAACACATTAGAGAGAGATAGTGTGATAAACGACTACACATCTCTTCTTTTTATGACAGAGACAAATAGGTTTCACCATCATCAATTTTTCTCGAAAACAAATTTATTTACAAAGAGAGTAAGAATTGTTGTTTGCTGTCTCAGCATATATTGACATCATATTTTCCTAATACATTTATTATTTATGTTGTTGACATAAATAATAAAAACAACGTAACACCAAATACTTCGTCTTTTTAATATTACTACGTCTGAATATTCAAACAGTAAACATTTTGTTAAAGGTTTTCATCATTATTTTGGAGGAGTAACTGAAGCGAAGTTATTCTAGGAAATAAATGATCACTTTTGTAAAAGAAAATTATTTGTTAATTAAATAAATAAATAAAATCCCCAGACAATCACACCAACTACATGGCCCCAAACTAAGCAGAGCTTGTGTTATGGAATACCATGTAGTGAACTAGGGGGAGGGAACCTAGAATATAAATATATACAATATAGATAAACGCACAGACCCGGAACATTTGTTTTCTTGTTCCGTGCGGGAATCGAACCCGCGACCACTGGCGTCTGGCGTCTGATCACTACTGGATTCTGGATTCACATGTCATAGGTACGTTTACTTTTCAGGTATAAATTGAACGATTGTCAAATTTTGTATGAAAACATGAACAGCGACATTTTATCTTCATGCGAAATTTGATAGCATTTTGGATGAAGAGAAAATGTAATAATTAAAAACTAACAAGGAGCGTTCTGGTTTTTTTGCTAGAAATAATACCACATTTTATCATTCATTTAAACTATGTTAACATGTTGGTGTACATTAAAGAATTTTATTATTATTATTATTTTATTGGGTTTCAAATATTTTGATTAGTCCTTTTCTTGGCCCAGGTTATAGTCAGTGTGAGGAATAGATTGGTCTTCATTCATAGTTATAAATTGATTTATGAAATTCGTCTTTGTTGATGAATTTTTGTTTGAGTTTACAATATAAGCAAAAATTCCTATTTCCATATTTGGATAAAATATCAATAATGATCATTCAAATTTCATTTTAAATAACAACAGTAAGCAGGAATATAGGTAATACTCACAGCCTAATGTTAGATACTAGGTCACATATTCCAATTCAATTCAATACATGATAAAAATCTTTAGAAAATGATTAGTGTCACAAAATCTTCACCAACTATATGCCTCGCTGCTACGAGTTCGTTGAAAAATATAACCTTCTTTTTGACTATATAATCTTCAACCTTAAAATATCTGATTTAACGTGAACAAAAACTCTCTCTACCTTTTATTTAGGTATAGGATATTTTCCATGGCACTAATTTCACTTCTTTCTTAAAATAAACATGCTTCAGTTACTCCACCCAAATAATAATGAAAAACTTAATAAAATTTCCAGTGTCTAGTGAATAACTTTCTGCCCCACTCGCAGATTAGGTTAAATGTTATTTTATTAAGTTACACCCTTGCCGGCTCGGTTTTTCTAAATGATTTATAGTGGTTTTAAATTTGGATCTGATTTTAACAGGACCTTCTAGTTACATTCTTAATTTTAGATGCCAGTAGTCGCAGATTCACAGTATGATGTATATTGGAATTCCTAAGACTGATATTGCTATGACTACTAGGGACAGATAGCTTACGACTCACTTGAAATATATATTTAAAGAAGCATAACCATAGTTTTACTAACTTTGTAGTCTTTAAATAATTATAATAATCATTTATTTAATTTGGAATTATATGTCCATAAATGTTTATAAACAAAAAATATATCTTATTGATTACGGTTAGATATATTTATATAGACTTGCTACGCCCGGGATATAAGCTAAATTAAGTTCGAAGATCATAGCTCTTTTCCTTTTTTGGCATCAATAGAAGGTCAATAATTATGAAGATTAAATCTCTTGAACAAACAAGGTAAATTTAATGAAAGAAATCTCAATAAATAAGCCGAATTTTGTTGGGTAAACAAATTTATATAAAAAGTTTTTCGGATAACTTTAAAAAGCGACTCGTGATGAATATTCAAAATTGTGTTGTATTCTTAATTTGTACCTTCCAATAACATGTAATATATTTAAGGTTTACAAATCCTTCGTCCTATAAAGTAGTTCACCTTATATGATTTTCGATTAAATGAATATCACCTAGTGTTATAACGCTATCGTATTTACTTTTTGCTCAAATGCGTTTAGTTGTTGGAATTATATAACGTTTCAATTAATTGACCTCATTTGAAAGCAACGTTTTCGAATCAACATAATTGATTCACAATGATGACACAATCTCGTGCCTCTCAGCAAAATAAATAAAGCTTGAAACCAAAAACAAAGCAGACGCCTAGCTGTTTTCCGATAAAATCACTATGGCGGTTAATATTATCATTCAGTAACTAGTTTGGCCTGTGTTAACATTGTATCCGAAATTAATATACTTAACAATTCATTGGTTTAATGTCGCTTCATGATTGTGAAATCGATTACATAGGGTAATAGGTTTTTGGAATAAAGACCCTTTTATTGGAGCCTACTATAATGGAACACGTCTGGCTTCTTTCATAAAATGTTTTGTGATGTTTTGATAGATTGAGTTGTGCCCGTGATTGCTTCGATTTTGCAATTCAGATTTGATATAACTTGATATTATTATATTTATTTGATTACGGACAGATATGAATAGTGAACTTATTTTTATTTCGGATTGCAAAACGTATTTCGTAGATATTTTATTTTAGTTTGCATTCCAATATAGAATTTGACCGTCAGTTAAAACCACGTACTTGAGAAACTACCTTACATACTATTCTTAAAAGGTGAAGAGCAGGTTCTGTTTCTGGGTGGACAAATAATTTCTATAATTTCGAACTTAAAGTAGATTATACAATCTTAAATAAAACATCATTATTCATCTGCCAAATAAATAAATTTACAGAAGTAAGATAATATTTAAGTTTTCAAACTTTGTCCCCCAGGTCGCAGCTTTCAACCGATGGAGTCACAATAGCTGCTCCATCAGAGGCAGGTCGATGGTCCCTCTGGGCTCTATCACTGTCCAATCGAGGTCTTCGCTTCTCAGCACCACGAACCATTAATGTCTTCAGACCAATACAGCTGGACTTCGCTCTACCACCAGCGCTGAAGGTCGACGAGACGGTTGAAGTTGACGTGAAGATTACGAACAACATCAATAATTGTATGGATGTAAGTATTATATTAAAAATTATTTTTAGATATAAGAATGTTTCATTTTAGACATAAGATATTAAAGCTTTATTTAGCTATCATATTCACCAATGACGCTTACCAAAATACCGGGATATGAAAATAAATGAAATACTTTATAAATATCTAGATTTATATTCGAAATTATTGTTAACATATGTTAAGTAAAATTCAAAAAATCTACGAATCGTACACCTACATTCTTTTTTATGAGTGGTATTCCCTGTAAATTATGGTTCTTATAGTAGTTACAAGAACAACTCTTGGGCCCTTCAAATTTAGCAAATATTTATTATTAAATAAACTCGTTAAACAAAAAGTTAACATTAGTCGCACTTTACTAAGTACCTACTATAAAGTAGTGAAATGATGAGATACATATGATCGGGTTCAAAACTGAATCATAAATAAAGTAACAAAGTTTAGAAGATCAACAAAACCCGTCCTTACATAGCATACAATTTATCCGCCCTAGTCAAATAAAAGTTATTTATTCAGGATCCCTTCATAAATATTATGCTATGTATTAAAAAGGTATGTGAGAGCGACCACTGTTACCAGATACATCAAACTCCCTCAATATTTTAAACAACGTTTTCGTTAATTGTTAGTTTAACAAATTTCACCTAATTTTAATTCCAACCAAATTGAAGTTTTAACAGAAAAGATTTTAAAATGTAATGCAAATACTGTTGAAAAAATCAATACAGGACTGCTTTTGTAATTTAATCTGTAATCATTGTATGCAAATTCTGTACAGTAAACTCAAATCGATTTACAATCTCCGATGCAATTTACCAAACAAAGCCTCGAGCTCAGTGCTATCGGTAAAACCATCGTTCCGTCGACAAAATATCCGTAATTGCCAATAGATTGGCAACTTCGCCTTAATTGACAAAAGATGCCCCGAGACCAGCACCGAATGAGCAAAGAGGGTTAGTTGTGGCACTTCGTACTGATTTGAATATGAACGCTTAAACTGGGTTAGATTGCCTAATCGTCCCATTTGCTCGGATCCCCGCGATATCAGAAGCTTGATCCCTAGAATCCCTCATCGGGATTCGACGAACGACTCCGAACGAAAACAAATAGCCTCCGCACGTGTGCTTGTGGATAACACGACTTAAATCTGGGCATGATAGGGTTAAAGCGAAGGGTAATGGTATTCAATGCGAATAAAAAAAGTCGTAAAAAAGTGCTTGTAAAGGATAGGTTCGCAATAAGTGAATTTGGCCGAATGCAAAAGTTCTTTATTATCACTTAGAATTCATAGTTTTGGAAAAATAGTACGAACCCTGAAAGTTGGGGATTTCTGTAAGGATTATGTAGGACCTTTTTATATTTTTTTGGGAATGTAACAGCTTATTTTGAGTACCTACCACAGTATTTATTGAACTCGAAGCATAACAGTTTGCGAAGCGTTAGAAACTCTAAGGAACTGTTGCTTAACTCGTGTATCGACAATTTATAGATATCTTGTACCGAAGATGTGTAGGATATTGGTTGTTGTTAAAAATTTTGGTATATGGATCAAGATATGCAGTAATATTGATCATACATTTCATATCAGACAATTCACGAACAAAATTGCTAGACCTTAAACAGATATTTGCAGATCATAGGACATTTTCCATGGAGTCTGGTTCGAACCTTCACTTCTTAGTTGGCTATACGCCCACTGCGCCACAGTTGCTGACATTAGAAGTAAAATTTACAATACAATTCTATGTATACAGTAAGCAACACTAAAATAAATCCTTTTCAAGTTTACTGTTGTGTTACAATTGGGTTGCCGTGTGTTTTATTAGCGATCCGCCCTAGTCAGCTCGGAACACAGAGTAAGACACTTGTATTACGAAGCTTACTCAGACCTGCCTAACAGGCCTGAATTCTGTTCAAATACAGATTTTTGTCAGTTACCAATGGAGAATTGACAATAAATCTATACTTGAGTCATGATCTACATTTAAACATTTTCTTTATACGGGCAATAATCTGTACCATGCATTACTTTGTATGACACATTCGACAATCATCGCCATATTTTTAGTAATTTATGCAAAAAGTTGATGGAGAGACATTACCTATAAAACAGTTTAAGCCGAAACAACTATCGATTGACAAAACATGTACGCGTACCTATGTATGCCATCAAAAAATAACGACCATTCTTTCAAGAGTGTACGACTACGAAAAAAAAGAATGCAAAACGTTAATGAATTTTACAGTATTCCTTGTGAAACACTTTATTTGGCAGGAGACTTCATGAATAAATATAAATAAAATGTAGTGTTTTATTTTAATTCCATTATTTTTTTCAGGTAACGGCATTATTGGCATTAAGTGCTGGAGCTGCTTTTGCAAGTACTGGAGCTCTTTACGTCACAGAGCGTCTCAGATTAGGGCCACGAGGAGGAACTCAACTGGTCGTCAGAGTCGCCGTGAACACTCCAGGAAAGAAAAACATAACCGGTACGTACAAGGTTAACGAACCGTTATTTTATCATTCGGAAATATCCTTCGAAAAATGTATATTTTCCGATTATTCAAAGTTCAGAAAAGTGATCATGCGTGTAGAATTTATTAGCATAAAATGATTAGGTTACCGCCTTCATAGATTTAACCAGCGAAATTCAATTTCTCACTCCGCTCACTCACCGAAAAATTCTGAGGTTAATTTTAATTAAATCAATGAAGACAAAGTCTCCGTTGAATCGTCCCCAACTTTTGAGCCAAGTTAATCCGTAGAGCAAAATATTTTAATGAAGTTGGCTTGAGCCGAAATTCTGTTCCGCTGTGATTGTGAAATTAAAGGCGCCATAAAGTTCACGTTAACAAGTGAGATGATCCTCGGAGTTTGTGGAAACAGAGCTGTAAAGAGATTTAGGGATTTTAGTAATTACTATATTGAATACGTTGGGTTCTCTGCACGGTCTGCTGAGCTGTGGGGGATTTTATTGCGGGATTTATCTCCGTGCTTTTTATTTTTTAGCAGTTTGGGCTGAGTTTATGTATGCGATTCTTTATTTGGATAATCTGTTTGTGGCCAGTATGTAAGGATAGTGGAATGAGAAATTTTAAAAGTGTTTTCGTGTATTTTAATAATAAGTGTTGCATTGGACGCTCGGTTCCATTTGGAGCCGTTTACATTACAAAAGCTTAATTACGCTCGCTTTGGAACGACATAGTTGCTATCCATAGAAAGTTATGTATTCACTATAAATAATGGTCTATAACGATAAATAAAAATATCTGAAACATAAAAATAGTGAAATAGAGTACCTACTCATGCATCCTCCTACTCGTTTCTCATCATACTCTTAATAATATCGCCAAATTATCGTTAACCGATAAAAGATGCCGTGATCTTTTTGGTTGCTAAAAAAATAAGCTTATACTGATTAGCTATCCTTTTTTACCTTTATGAATTTTTTGTTTATAAAACGAGTGAGTCAAAATATTATATTTATTATAATGCAATATATTTTTTGCCTAAGACATTATACTGACACAATTAAAACGGTTATCACCATGAATACACAGTATTGACTTGTAATAGACGATAAATTTTAGCACTTAATCAAATGCTTCAATATAATTCATATTGAGTATGTCTCATAAATTCCCTTGAGATGCTTTTAATACACTTCAAGTTGTTAATTTTGAATCATTAATGAATTCTAGCTTCACCTATATGAAGAATATTTAGGTACAATTTAATTTCTTCCATGCTGGACTGGGAGCGAAAGAAAAGCATAGAATATGCCAGCTGCTTCTCTTCCCGGGCATACTGTAAAAGTCAGTTAAGGGACAGAGGTTTTATTGGCATTTTTTGCGGGCGATAGGCTGACTCCCTGTCACTGCAATAGTCTCTCTTCATCATTGTAATACCTCGAAATTTGCCAAACGTGACATTAGATGGTTTGATGGCCTCTGGTGTTCTGCCTACCCCATAAGGGATACAGGCGGGAAGTTATGTATGCATGTAATTTAATTACATTACATTCAAGGTTGGCGGAGGTCTATGTCAAGTGGACGTTTACAATTTGTTGATAATGGTGATGATCAAATGTTGAGGGTCGTTTAAAGTTATTGACATTTCTTGCGAGAAAAATCTCTCGACAATACTTAAATTAGTATAAGAAAAAACTTAGTAACTTAATAATAATATAATAGTTACGAACGTACTTGTAAGTGGAATTGTTGTAATTAAATGAGCATTAAATTTTCCATGCTGGACTGGGAGCGAAAGAAAAACATAGAATGTGCCAGCTGTTTCTCTTCCCGGGCATACTGTAAAAGTCAGTTAATCAGTTAAGGGACAGAGGTTTTATTGGCGTTTTTGTGGGCGATAGGCTGACCACCTGTCACTGCAAATGTCTCTCTCCATCATTATAACACCTCCAAATTTGTCAAACATGACATCAGATTTATAATCTCTGGTGTTCTGCCTACCCCATAACGGGATACAGGCGTGAAGTTATGTATTTATGTATGTAAATTTAAAAATATATCTACGATATGAGAACTACGCCATCCATTAAACTCTAATCTCAACTTTATATCATTAAAGTCCAGATAACTATCGAAGTTATTTATCCTGGACATTTTACAGGAAATAGCGTTAGCAAGTTTCTCAACCAGTCACAGTATTAAGTTTATATCTCGTTTATTTTTCTACAAGCCATTAATATGACTGTCGCTTCCATTGCTCAAAGATTAATTAAAACTTTGCGTTTTATATCTACTCCTGATTTAAACTTTGATGCCACAACGGAGGAGTTTGCGTTTAGATTTTGGCATTTGTTTTTCATAATAAAATTGCGTTGAACACTGATGCGCTGTTTCTATAGCGTGTAGAGATTATTTCTGGCACTATTAGTGTGACTTTTTGAACTAACCTTAATAGAGGTTTTAATGCCGTAAATCTCCTTGGAATATATTTATCCCGCTAAATATTTTCATGATTTTTATTTGATATCATTGGATCAACCTTGAGTCATTTTAATACATTTTTGATAATAAAACACTTTTTAACCGGATTTATCGCGTATATTTACATTTTAAATTTTGACTCGACGTTTCGGTGTCTTTTCAGACCCCGTGGTCACGAGCGACTCATACGCGATAAATCCGGTTAAAAAGTGTTTTATTTAATAGTATGAATCGCGAAAACTTAAGACAATATTACATTTTTGATAGTTGGAAATGTAAGCTATGTAAAATGACTCGTCTAAAAATCAGGCTTAACTACTCAAAAGAATAGTGCTAATGTAGTCGAGTGAAGTATATGAGATTTTACTGGACATAATGACAATAATTTAAAAACAATGAATAAGCTTTCCATTCACTGATGGACACTAATATTTTTTTATTTGACTATTTATGCAAAGGTCAATTAAGATATCCATGGCATCAGTTGTATTGTCCAAAAATTATGATATGGTATATCAAGCACTTTTGACAAAAGTATGCCAAGAGTTTTTCCGTCGGCATTTTTCCACTCGATCCACTTTAAATAACTTTTTTAAAGCCGAGGTAGTACTCGTATATTCGTAAAGTCTGTATCATATAAATACCTACCTACAGAGAATAAAAAAAGTTGATTGAGATATTTGCCTCCGCATGAAATATACTTTTTGGAACTTGCTCCAAATTATTTCTTTTTTTCGGAACTGACCTTTTTTACTTTTTTAGTTAAAATTTAATTCCGATCATACAGATTAAAGAACATAATTCCAAGAAATTAATTCCAGATTTTTTAAACCGAAGTAAATTATCAACTATATAATTAACAAATGCAGAACATTAAAAAACCGACTTCACGTTACTTTAGCTGTTATAGTAAACATTCTCCAAATTCAGACATATTTTGAAATTTGAAGTACTGAATCGATTTCGATGAAATTTATATGGACCAACAACAAAATATCCTCTATCATATGAAACAAGAATTTTTAAAATCGATTCATAATTGACCGAAATATCGTGTAACAAAAAACATACCCACAAATTGAGAACCTCCTCCTTTAGGAAGTCGGTTGAAAATGGCAGTGCGAGTAAAACCTTCGTTTTGGTTAATGACATCTATACTAATATTATAAAGAGGAAACCTTTGTATTTTTGTATGTTTGTATTGAATAGGCTCAAAAACTACTGGACCGATTTCAAAATTTCTTTTACCAATACTTAGAGGGATTCTTCCGAATCCGTATAGGCTATTTTTTATCCCGAAAATTGCGCGGGTAAAACCGCGCGCAACAGCTAGTATTATATATTTCCCAAAACAGCTAATACTCGTTTTTCCTTTTCGATATTTTTTATTTCATATAAGTACTTTTTTTGACTATTATTCTATACATTTTCTAAAAACAAAATAAAAATCATTATTCCGAAGTATTCCCATAAAAACACATTCACATAAAACCAAAACCCTATATTTTCAATGTACCACATTCAAGTATCTTTATTCGAGTTAGTTCTAGTCTTTGAAGCCATTCCAAGCTATAATAAAAGCATATAGCTTTGTAACTCTAAAAATATTTTTCTAGAACTCAATCGCTTTCCAAGAGGTTTTGCTGTTTGAATAGCCCCATTCAATGTGAGATAGCATGATGGGTTCTATTACCTGTTGTATAATGACGGGTTTAGTTTGGACATGGTTAGCTAAACTTAACTCGTCTGAAGCGCGGTTTAACTGAATTTAAATGGAAGCGTAAATGGAAATCTAAAACGGTTTTTAAAAATGTTGACGTAACTCAGCTTTATTTTGATTTCGTTTCTTATGCATTTTGAGAATTGGATTTTTTGGTTGGATGATTATTTTGTTTTGTATTTTTTTTTTATTAACGTAAATTGGGTATACCTACAATAAGAAACCTTAATGCATTTGGCGTCAACAGGATGTGCAGCCTCAGCGTGACGTCAATCCAAAACTTTAGCAAATAATTACCTAATTAAGCATTATTAGTTATACTTCGATTAGAATCAATCTTTTGTAATAGTTAGTTTTAAAAGTTTTATTGTACTTTTTATTATAATTAAATTAATTTAAACCACGTTCTTTTTCGAGCCTCCGATTGTCGCAAACGTCTTAAAGCTAAATTATCGCTTTGTTATTAAATAGTTTCTTTATTTAAATTATCTTGAGCGTTCCCTGAATTCGATCGCTATTCATGCAATAGTTTTTTTTTTCGGAACTGGTTTCCAAATAAAAAAAAATCAGAACGCCTCATAATAAAAACTATGGTTATGAGTTGATTGCCATAATATTGTCTTAAGTTTTCGCGATTCATACTATTAAATAAAAATAAAGTGTTTTTATTTAATAGTTGATTGCCATGTCTGATTCAAATCATATTAATATTAAGGCGAACTTGGATTGTCCGATTATAGATTTGCAGAGCCGAAATAACTTTTTTATATCAGGTTTACACCTCTTTTCAGTCTGGCGGGTTTCAATATTCAACTGACTGCTATGCGTAACCGGTACAGGTACAAAACTGGAAGGAAAAAAAAAACTATAAATCACATATCACCAAGAAAATAGGTGATATGTGATTTATAGAATATCACGCGTTCGCAAATTATTTGTATGATATTTGAACTAAATAAATATATAAACTTATTCAATTTATGTTTGCTATGTTTTAATATTCGATAAATATATTATAGTATGTTTTTAGAGCTTTTTATTAATAATTGCGTTTAACTGCTTACGTAAAACGAAACGCCAATCCTTCGACTAATTTTGCCATTGGTTGAATCACATTTTTATGACGTCAAAGTAAATATTTAAAAGAAAAATTATGTAATTCAATAATATTCGTCCTTTTTTTCCAAAACAGTTATAGATAAGTTAGAAAGAGAAAACTGGATTATTGATATGTTGACAGATATTTGATAGGACATTTCGTTAAATGAATCAATTGTTACGTCGTTGGCTAGATAAAATGACCTATTCTTTAATTGGTCATTCGTAATGAAAACATAACTCCTTATTGGCCGCAGCAGACTGCCATGCTACCTTTACCTCATTGGTTTAAATTAATAACTTGTTACGTCGTCGTTGGCTAGATATAATGACTTATTTTGTAAATGGTCAAATGTAACCTAGCAACCCATTACAGTCAAACAGTTCGTAAGCAGTGGTTTAGATGTCAAGATTTTGAATATAGAAAGGCATTTTGGTAGTGAATTCTATTGTTCGTAGGCAAAACGAACAGTTTTCATAATATTGAAACCCGCCAAACAACCGTACATTATTCTATACCCATTGACGCTGATAATTTAAGGCTTAAGTTACCTACGTTCTCGCATGCAACATGCAACATGCTTATTTTATAAGCTATTTTCAGATTTCTTCATATTACCGATTGACATATTGTACTTAATATTATCAACCTCAAAAGTAATATCTTTTATCAATATATATAAAACTGTTCCGTTACTGACTGAGTGACTGAGGTACTGAGTGACTGAGTGACTGACAGACAACGTACAGCCGTAACTACTAGGCGTAGAGAGCTGAAATTTGGAACATACATTCTTTAGGGGATGTAGGGCTGCACTAAGGAAGGAATTCCTGAAATTCCCACGGGAACGGGAAATATAGGACTTTTTAGTTTGTATGAAAAATCTTATTCCTTGAGTGCAACGATGTGAAACTTGGTGTAAAGGTTTCTCAATGTGTGTCTGGTTGTGTTATGAAAGGAATTCCCGAAATTTCCACGGGAACGGGAAATATATGATGTTTTAGCTGGTATGAAAAAATCCCATCCCTTGAGTGCACGGATGTGATACTTGATATAAAGGTTCCTCAATAAGTGTCTGTTTGTATTATGGGAGGAATTCCCGAAATTCCCACGGGAAGGGGTTGGACTTTTTAGTTTGTATGAAAAATGTTATTCCTTGAGTGTACAGATGTGATACTTGGCCTGAAGGTTCTTCAAAAAGTGACTGGTTGTGCGACGAAAAAAATTTCCGAAATTCCCACGGGCACGGGAAATATATGATTTTTAGTTTGTATGAAAAAAACTTATTTCTTGAGTGCATGGGTGTGATACTTGGTATAAAGGTTCTTTCAGTGGGTGTCTGGTTGTATAGTTTCTGAAATTTCCACGAGAAGGGTAGTTAAGCGCATACGAAGTTGCGGGATAAAGCTAGTACTTTATATAATTCCTATTTTAATATTTGAGGTTAAAACACAAGCATAGTTATCAACGTTTTAACCATGTTTTAATTGTTAACTTGTATTGCTAGCGGTTTCCTATTAACATTTAAATTAGCTCATCGCTTCGACCAATACGGCCTTATTAAAGTTTTATACCAAAAGCGACTTTATTATTAAATTGAAACTCTCCTCGTTGTTGATACCAAAAATAAACAACTTCGTAATTAGCTTGAACAAGTTCAATTTTGTGTTAATTAAGATGCAAATGTGATTGAAATAATATAGAGACATATATTTAAAACAATATAATAATGTGCTACGTACCTACAGGCTATAACTTTCTATATTCCTTCCGTTGTATTATTAACTTAGACAGTCTTCTATATCTTTATTTTAAAGTCTGATTTTAGTTTCGTTTCGGTGTATTAAATGGATTGGCATTTTAAATATTTATTATGATTAACATTGTCATTGTTTGTATAGTAATTGTGCTACGACGATTAAAACTAGATTTAACTGGTTCGATCTCCGCACAATGCTTACATTTGTGCTTGAAAATTATTTTTTTGCATTGGGTCTGAGTTAATAATGAATGCATTTTCAAGAAAAATAAAAAATGTTTGTATAGCCAGTTGTAAGAACGTAGAGGTAGTGAGAACAAAAACTATGTGCTTACTTTAGGGCTTGAGAGAGGTGTATTAGCATATGTCGAACAATTAATTCAATACTATAAAAATCCACAATCAACGTCATTGTTTCCTTTTAGAGCAAAACGCTGATTTCTAAACTGAAATGCATTGTTGAGAAAAGAACATTTAAATGCCTTAGCGGAATATCCGCGTTTTGCTCTATAAGGAAACAATGACGTTGATTGTGGATTTCTATAGTAATGAATTGATTGTTCGACATATGCTAATACACCTCTCTCAAGCCCTAAAGTAAGCACATAGTTTTTGTTCTCACTACTTCTACGTTTTCACAACTGGCTATACAAACATATATTATTTTTCTTGAAAACGCATTCATTATTAAATCAGACCCAATGCAAAAAAATAATTTTCAAGCACAAATGTAAGCATTGTGCGGAGATCGAACCAGCTAAATCTAGTTTTAATCGTCGTAGCACAATTACTATACAAACAATGACAATGTTAATCATAATAAATATTTAAAATGCCAATCCATTTAATACACCGAAACGAAACTAAAATCAGACTTCAAAATAAAGATATAGAAGACTGTCTATGTTAATATTACAACGGAAGGAATATAGAAAATTATAGCCTATAATATAGAGATATATATTTAAAATTGTTTTAAATATATATCTCTATATTATTTCAATCACATTTGCATCTTAATTAACACAAAATTGAACTTGTTCAAGCTAATTACGAAGTTGTTTATTTTTGGTATCAACAACATGGAGAGTTTCAATTTAATAATAAAGTCGCTTTTGGTATAAAACCTTAATAAGGCCGTATTGGTCGAAGCGATGAGCTAATTTAAATGTTAATAGGAAACCGCTAGCAATACACGTTAACAATTAAAACATGGTTAAAACGTTGATAACTATGCTTGTGTTTTAACCTCAAATATTAAAATAGGAATTATATTAAGTATAAAAGATATTACTTTTGAGGTTGATAATATTAAGTACAATATGTCTATCGGTAATATGAAGAAATCTAATAATAATAAAATCCCCAGACAACCACACCAACTACATGGCCCCAAAGTAAGCATAGCTTGTGTTATGGGATGCCATGAAGCGAACTAGGGGGGAACCTAGAATATAAATACACATATACATAAACACCCAGACCCGGAACATTTTTTTCTTGTTCCGGGCGGGAATCGAACCCGCAACCACTGGCGTTTGAGGCAAATAGGTTAACCCCATCACCAAAGTGGTCGTCAAATCTGAAAATAGCTTATAAAATAAGCTTATTTCATTTGAAACTACACTATATCTTTTGAGAAATACAAGTAAAATGAGAAGAAAATGTTCTTTTCTCAACAATGCATTTCAGTTTAGAAATTCTACACTATCAAAAGTATCCTGATAACACAGGGTGTTCAGTAACATTAAAAAGATTTAAAGATAAACAGGGCTATTTAAGCACAAACATCGCAAAGCCATCGAGTCCTGTGAAATTGCCATCGTTAGCCCCAGAATTGCCTTCGGAACGACTGCACTCGGCTCCAAATGGGCTTTTTCTTTGAATCTTGATACGATTGTATATCGGAAGGTAGTTTCAGTTATAGCTTCGTCGTAATCATAGACAGGTATTGGAAATAGATTTTGTAATAACAACACTTTTTCGGAGGACGTGAAAGATATTGGTCTGGCATTTTGTGTAGGAGTTTTTAGAATTGCTTATAACTTTTAAGAGAGTTTGGCACATTCTATTAAAGACTCTAGCATAAGGTAATTAGATCGGTTTTAAAATTGTCTTAAGTTTTCACAATCTTATTTAATACGCTTTAGGATTTATCGCGTATAATCATATCTTACATTTAACTCGAATTTTCACAAAGCCCGTGGGCTAAAGCGACTGATTGACTGTTAATTTTTTTTAACAATTACTTAAAAACGTTGCACAGATTAATCAGTAGATCGGCACTTTAGGTAGTTGTAACACCTGATAATGGTTCAAAAGATGACGAAGAAACAAAATTACTTTTATTAGTAGGTATAAGTATTATGACAGTAATATTTAATTAGACATCATTGTATTGTATTGTATTGTATTGTAATTATTAAAAAACTCGCAAATTCTGCGCTTAAAACTTTACAATATAAAAATTTAACTTTTTAGGACGTTATTTCACGTAAGCTTGACGCATTAGCATTTTATGGGTATGTGGGTGACCGCCCCTCAATAATATTATATCTCACGAAGACTTCCGCCCTTCGCGCTTCGTAAAGGAAACGTTAATTCATAAAGTATTCATAAAGTATTCAATTCAATTGAATACTTTCAATTGTCCTAAATACTTTATGAATTAAATTGAATTGATTCATAAATTCATAAAGTATTTAGGACGCAATACTCATCAAAACAACCAACTATTTATTTGCTGTATTTGATCAGGTTCAACAGTATGCAAACATATACATTTGCCAAGGATCCTAATTAAACAAAGTCAATGAATGTCTCTCAATAAACGCCCTCGTACTGAAAGTAGGTAACACAGTTTCCTCTTCTGTCAAAACAGTTATTACTTAGTTAGTGATTAGTTAATATGTATATGCACTTATACCATACATACAAATTTTGAACTACTGAAATATCTCCTATAGTTCCGCTGGTGGCTTGGTAGAACATCATATAAATATAGTTTAAAATCCTTCTGCTTGCTCGTTACTCTTTCACGTAAAAAATATGTAGAGTTTCGATGAAACTTTACAGAAATTCAGTGCTTCTAGGAAAATAACATATATGTATAGTCTGGCTAATGAAAGTAGAGACTGGAAAAATTTTGCGAGTTTAAAAAAATAGCGTCAGACAAAGTACAAAATACGTGGATTAAGCAAACTTGATAGGTACTTGATATTTTTTTTTTTTATAAACGTATCGTAAAAAATAACAAAGTTGGTACCGTCCTACTTTTGATGACAAGTATATTATTAAAATGATAGCATCTAGTATTAATCAAGTTTAAAAATACAATATCAAAACACAATAATTATTTTTATTCATTGTAATCAAAATCTGAATCCAGCAATTCTATATGAAGTGAATCGTCAGAGTCACCGGTATCGCTATTTCCTACATTGATTATGAAACTATCTAAATTTTTTTTTATACATTTTCAAATATGAAAATTCCAAAATCTCAGTTACCAAAACCGACTTAGAAAAACTTTGACATTCATGATAGTACTGCCATATAAAAAGTTTGCAAAAATCCCCAGTGTCTACTTTCGTTAGCCAGACTCTAGCCTGTAATTTAGCTGGTTAAATCACAATCAATCATCTTGATCTGACACGCATCTTATTTTGTGCTTAGAGACCACCCCTGGATTACCGTGTCGTAAAAGGCGACTGATACGAGTAAACTACGCTTGTTGGTAGGATCCCATCAGGGTCCGAATGGTGATTGACCACACTTCATATAAAATCTGCCGTCAATATCGGTCGGTGATGTATTGGTGTAATATTATATGAAGAGCCAGTTCTTTTTGCTAAGCCTCTGTGGTTTCATCTTTGATCTTAACTACACTTGCTTCGCTTGATCGGGTGCTGCAAGTGGTGCCAGGTCGTTTTGCTAATGACACTATGACTGTTTTATTCCATTCTTGTTTAACTCTAGTCTCAATTTGTCATGTTCGTGTTGTGCATCCATAGCTCAATGCACCTACAATGTAAGCAATTTGGTTGTGGCATGACATTGACAATTAGCTGTCTTGTGTTTGTTTTTTTTTCCATGCGATGTTCAATTTGTACTGTACCGATTTGTATTAATTCTGAAAAAGAGTCGAGTTTTTTTCCGCCGGCTTTTTTGTCTCTTGGTCTACTGTAATATCTTATTCAGCAACAATAAATAACTAGTTAGGGCCGAAGGTATATGATGTTATCATTAAATGAATTGTGAAATTCCTAAGATGAATAAAACTTTTTTGAATTTTGAATTTTCTTACCATCTGGTTAAATTGAGCTCAAACGGGCTTAGTCTTTAATAATAATAAAAAATGTTTTACTTCATCAATAAAACTTGCCTAACTTTTTCCTTCCTTGCAGTGGAAGTAACCGGCTACAGCGCTGACAACTGCTCCGTGTCCTACACTTCCTTCAACAACGAGACCCTGGTGGGGTCAGTCATCCGATCAGCCAGCGTCCTGGTTCTGCCTGAAGGACTGCTCAGGAGTGACACGCAGAGTGCTTACTTCTGTGCTAACGGTGCGTCTCCATAATAGTCCTTTGTCACATTGTCCACCTTAGCTGAAAGCCGCACATTGCTGGACAAAAGCAAGATTCGCCTTGTTACCACTATGATCAGTTTTTCAAAGGAATTAACATTCTGATTCAGAATACAAATCACAAAGATATTCCATTGACAGTTAAAACGCCTTAATTATAAAATACTTATCAAATGAATACAATTTTTGTTGCACTGTAAGGCGTAGTTCAGATCCTAAGGGCACGTTGAAGCACGGGCGGCGCCTCGCGCGGGTCTTCACGCGTTTCATTTACTCTTTTAGCTGTACGTTGCAAGCTTGTGTTTCATTATAATTTCGTTTTTCTTTAAAGTTTTAATTAAAATTAAATTGAAATTGTATTTTATCGCGATTTCGGAAGGAATGTGAGGCACACAAACTGATTATTAGTTCTTATTTGACAGAAAATTAAATTGCTTTTCATTCTTGTTTTATTTTGATTGCCAATTCTGTTAAATATTCATAAGTATGTAAAAAAAATATCTAAGACATTTTTCCAATCATTTTTGGTGACCAGGGAATTGATTGAAGTATGAAAGCAATCAGAATAAAAAATAAGTTATTAAATTCGGGGAAGCCTTCTTTGAGGCCAGAAAGATTTGTTTTTAATCACAATATTTACATAAAAGAAATGTTTTTCTTTTTCCATAGATTAAATTAGCTTTAAAGAGAATTTATTTGTAAGTAGACTAAAAAGGGCAGGCGCAATATAATTTACATTTGACAAAAAAACTGAACAATGATAGAGAAGTTTGGGCCATTGTCTTAAGACCTGGTGCCATATACCTATATTAAATTATATAATGTAGTATAGAATCATATTCATAAAATTAACTTTCTCAAAACGATGGAAAATCATAAGTTTTGAATTGTTATATAACCAATATAACTTATATCCGATAAAATCCAGTTTTTTGACTGTATATTTCTTTTTATTATTTTTTATTTTACAAATTGTTTGAAAGCATACAGCTAAATATTACAACATAATAGTATATTATGCAACTAGTGAATAAAGGACGGATTTAAAGCGAGGACCGTAGATGAGTCACGATCAAGTGAAGATTTAAGATGATTGGTTCACGAGCGCAGCGACTTTCGTACTTTATTCAGGAGTTGCATACTATGATTACCATGACTACGAGAAAAAGACATAATTTAAGCGAAAACAGAAATTTAATCAAGAAAAAGGAAATGTTACATTAATTGAAATGGACATTAAAATTATAGCAATGACTGAAATTAAGCGTAATTTTCTTATTATTATTAGGGTGGCTTATTATTATAACTTGTGAAAACATATTTATTTTTCTATAATGGCAGCAAAGAACATATGTAAAACAGTTTTTAATCTAATGCCAAACTCTTTGTTGCTTGTTGCAAAAAAATGTTTGAATTTCGAATCTTAGCGCAAGAAGTTTGTGTGAGCATTGAAATGGAGATCGCATATATTTTTGAGTTCCAAATTCAAACACCAAAACAGTGAATAAAAACAAAACAATGAATAAAAGGCCTTTTTATTCACTGTTTTGCGTGCACAAAATAAGTTTTTTTGAGTAGGTATGGTATAATAGTTACATTTAACTCTGAATGCCGCGTCGTAGTAGCTGTGTTCATCAACAGCGACTATTTATAAAACAGTTCGTGGTGCTGCATCTTTATTTTTTTCTACTAAGAGTTACTAAAATAAATATGCAGGTATATTTATATCGTAAGGAAATGACATTTAAATTTGGCTGGTGACTAAAAAACAACCCTGTACCTATATTTTGCATTGTTTGAAATTGTCTGATAAAATATTCCATACTAATTTCAGAACATCTAGCAGTCTCATCTCTAGGCTCTTGGGAATGGCAATGGCTACCAGCTCCTCGAAACCGAGCTGGCTTAGTACTAGAACTCAAGGCCCAAGGAGCCGCTCACGTGGCTCTGTCGGGAATAAATGGACCTTCTGACGATATGTATAGAGTCGTTTTTGAGAAAAGTAAAGTTTGGATTGCTAAAGGAAAACATGGTGAGTACGCTGAGATTAGTACAAATAGTTTTATTAATGCTAGTTCTACAAAATTTGCTTTTCCGTTAATATTTTATTAAGAAATTCGATAGTTTAACGGAGCTTAGAACAAAAATGAAATAGATATACAAGAAATCAAACTTTAATCTAAACCACAGAATACAGGTGGTTTCAGGTGAAATCTTTAAAGTACCTACCTATACTAAGAAAAACATGATTTAAACGGGAAAATATGACATCGGTGTGGCTTCCAGTAATTCTTTGCTTTTTTTATTTTAAATCGTTTTTTGATCCACCAAAATAGTTTTTGTTTTAGTATTCAAATTTAAATTGTTTATTTAAACCATGGGCGGTTAAATTGAGACAAAATAAAAGTAGAATATAACTCAGTTTAAAATCATTATTCTAGGCAATTACAACATTGTTGATAAAAGAACTATCAAACTCACAAACTAGCCAAATTCTAATACCTAGTAAGAACGCGGCGTTTCACTCACGTTACGTTTATCCCGTAGGAACTTTTGATTAAAATAAAGCATTCCCCAAGTCCTAGGCTTTCAAATGTAAATTCAATTTTTCAAATTTCATAGTGCTTTCTTAGATTATCACATTTATCAGCTTCACTAAATTATTATATTTGCGCTGTAGCATGATGCGGCTGGCAGTTACCTGAACGACGTTAAATATGTCAGAATTACTTAAATTTTTCAAGTTCAATTAGAGTTTATTTGCAGACCAGAAAATTGTGATTGTGTTTGATTTAATTTTCTACAGTTATTATTTATATACAGTAGTTATTAATATAACATGAAATACTAAATCATAATTTGTACAACTCGGCAACTTTCAGGACCGAAATTATACAAACAAATGAACGTTACAGCGCAAATATAATAGTATTGATTCGAAATTCAAAATCAAATTCACAACCTCAAAACCAACATTCCAGGCTACGACGTCCACCTCGCGAGTGCAGAACAAACAGACCCCGACTCCGACTGTTCCGACGACTGGTGTCCCTGGTGGGTGTGGTGGGAGGGAGGGAGGTTGTCGGTGGGGAGAGGTGCCGTGCCGTCGGAGAGGAGGCTGCTGGTGTGGCCGCTGGCAAATGATATGAGGATCAAATATGTTGGGTTTAGCGCTGTTTGGGGGGATAGAGCTGATTTCAGGTATGGATTTTATTAGAGAATTTGAGATTTAACTAACGGTAGTAGATAGCTTTGAAAATGTTGTTTAAGAGAATTGATGGGATGTTTTTTTTAAGTGATGCAATTTTGATATTTTTAGTAAATGTAAAATTTAATTAGTGATCAATAAAAAGTATAGTATGTTTTTCTATAAAAAATGCAAATAGAAAGCCAATAAATATATTTAATAACGTTGATAATTAGCAAAAGTATAGATTAACTAACAAATATTATTGCGGTGACGTCTTAAAAAAATTTATTTAGGAGAATTTCTATATGTACCTTAAACAGATTTAAACTAGATTCTAATAAAAAATTAAAGATGACACCAAAATCTTTCTAAAGTCTTTGGAATAAATAATTATTTCAGTTCTATGGATTTTTATTTAATCAAGACAAAGTTTTCAAAGTCATTATCTGTTAATTCTAGAATCTGGAACTTCAACGAAGAGGCTGGTTTCTCCCAAGTCCTTGAGCTGGGCCTCCCTCACGGCGTAGTACCTGGATCTGCAAGTGGAACTCTTCTAATCTCCGGTGGCCTGCACCTCCCTCTCTACTCCTCACAAAGCGAAAACGATCAATGGACTGAAGTTTGGAAAGACTCGCAACTATCGGCTGCTGCTGCTAACTTAGCACCGTTGTTAGCTTTGGAACATATTCCGCATTTGGTTAATGATGCTGAAAGAGATCGAATCTTGAAAAAGTTGCCTGAACAAGTATGTACATTTTCAATATGTAAATACCGGTCAACCGTCTGTTCTAAGAATTTTTGTTGACGGTAACCTTTTATAAAAACACGACTGCACAACGAAGCCGTAAAGTAAGCTTATGTTAATAAAACTACGCAGAGAAATTAGCGGGTAATCTAGTTTTAAAATGGAGCCAATTTAGGACGGGGCGTTCAGCAAAAGAATATGGCTTAGAATGGAACCCAGGATCGTTGGTTCCAACGTAGCACTATCGGCAAAGAAAAACGATTCCATGTTAATCTTTTGTATCTCAAACAAGAAAAAAAATTACTTTGCCTGATTTTTGTATTTTCATATATTATCACATCAATTAGTCTTTAACTAATACCATTTATCTTTTCTTCTACTTCCAGGTACAAATTCTACTGTCTTTCCGTAAAAAAGACAATTCCTTCAGCGAGCACCCTGGAATGGGAAGCCACCTGTCCACAGTGAAAATGCTTGAAATCCTGACGAAAATACAATCTCACTACCCTATCGACCCAGAATTACTCAAAAATATCAAAAAGTGGATCCAGAACCGACAAAATGATGATGGCTCTTTCTCACCATTAGCAGCTGATAAAGAAGTTGATTATTATCCAACAGAAATTAAAGGCAATGAAACCAATGTTGATGTGAATGAGTATTATTATTATGACAAGGATGGCAATATGAGTAAAGAGGCGATAGAGAGAGAGCGAACAGTTGAGGTGACTGCGGAAACTTTGGTGGTTTTGCTTGATGTTGGTGTTGAAAGTCAGGTAGGAACGTATTTTTATGCTAGATATCTATAGCAAAAATTTAAAAGTACATACCTTCTCGTACGTAGTACAAAACTCGAGGCCTAGTTTATTTTCTAAATTTTAATATGCAACCATTGCTCTCGTAAACTGTTAATTTATGAATTGAATTGAAAATAATTTATTGTAACAACCAGTGCATAAGATATAATCAGTAAATACAGAACAAATAAAAATAGAACAATTTGAAGAAATTTTGTAAAGTTACACCAATAAAAAGAAACTAATTGATCATACCATACACGCACTGAAACTACCTACAATAGGCTACAGCGCAGTATACATCTTGTTGTTGTGAGGAAACACCAAGACACTGGTTTTCAGTGTAGCCAGTGTATGGTTGTATTTAAGTTTATTTTTAATTTATTTACAAAAACAATCATTCCATATTTCAGCGTGACGCTGAGATTGCAGTTAAAGCTCAGAAGTATTTGGAGAATAGTCTTCATAATCTGACCTCGCCGGCTGCTTTGGCGGCTACTGTATTAGCTTTGGTTCTTGCAAGGTATGTTTCACCAAAATTATAAATAAATAAATAAATAATCAATATATAAAACTGTTCCGTTACTGAGTTACTGAGTGACTGACAGACAACTTACAGCCGTAACTACTGGGTGTAGAGAGCTGAAATTTGGAACATACATTTTTTAGGGGATGTAAGGGTGCACCAAGGAAGGAATTCCCGAAATTCCCACGGAAACGGTTATTATTGGACATTTTAGTTTGTATGAAAAATCTTATTCCTTGAATGTACGGACACGATACTTGGCACAAAGGTTCTTCAAAAAGTGACTGGTTGTTTTATGAAAGGAATTCCCGAAATTCCTAAGGGAACGGGAAATATATGATGTTTATTTTGTATGAAAAAACCTTATTCCTGGAGTACACGGATGTTATACTTGGTATGAAGGTTCCTTAATAAGTGTCTGTTTGTATTATGGAAGGAATTCCCGAAATTCCCACGGGAACGGAAAATATAGGACTTTTGCGTTTATGCGTGTACGAAGTCGCGGGCAAACGCTCGTAATTATTAAACTTATACGTATGTGCCTCTTAAGTAAATACATTTACTCAGCATCCAAGTTAACCCCAACGTAAGGTAGTTTAATTAAAGTTGGTTATAGTAAATAGAAGTGTACTGTAGTCAACCTAAGAACTTTTAAGTTATTAATTATATCTCTTCTATAATCTCAAATAATATAAGTTAGTCATATTACTAATGTTAGCAATGAAAGCTAAATTCCTGCATTTTATTTCAACTCACCCGATAGCGAGTGAATATGAATCTAAAAATGCACGCTTGCCTTGACAATTTCCAATAAAAAGTTACCATAAGAAATATTTTTCGAACCGTTTTATTCAACAACTAGCTGCTGCCCGCGACGTCGTCTGCGTGAACGCTATGCAGCACCAAACGCACCTACGATTATAACACTGCTAGCGTGATAATATGTAGCCTATATGTTGACCCGACTTCTTAACTATCTTCATGCCAAATTTGAAGTAAATCCATGCAGTACTTTTTGAGTTTATCCCGGAAAGACAAACAGACAAACAGACAAAAATTCTAAAACCTATATTTTTTGTTTCTGTTTCGATTGTAGATCATACCCCAAGTATTCTTTTAAAAAAATATTCAATGTACAGTTTTGACTTTCCTACCATTTTATTATATGTTCAACAATATATATTTCGTATTCAACAAATAAGGAAATACATCTATAAATCTTCATAAAGCACCTTGTTGTAAAATAAAGATATTGTATTCTTCACAGTCCCTTCTAATAGTGGGTTTCTATATCAAATCTGAATCCTTGTTAGAAAACACTTATACTCGTGCAATGACAACGAAAATCCAGATTAGTTTTTGTGTGAAAAAAATATTTCATTGTCATTAAGATTCAGTGTGGAATACCACTATAAATCAAGTTAGTTTTTTTAATTTGAAACTACAAAAGCCCTTTACTTATAACATTGAAAACATGTATCTGAAAGAGTAATGTTCATAGCTGACCTGTCAGATTTTTGACATTGAAATGTATTAAAACAACATATAGTGCAAATAATAGCTCATGTTCGGTAAATTCCAAATCATTTATATTAGAATACGCAGCAAGGATTTCAATATTTCACCCTCTCAAGTTACTCAATAGACTACACGTATCATCCACTTGAAATGAAAATCCCGATATCGTTTCTAAGAAATTAAATCAAGTCTGCACCAATAGTTTAGATATAAACAGGCAGCATTTCAATGACAATATCTTTATACATTCAGATACCTGACAAAAAGTAGTTTGACAGGTCAGAGACTATATGGACCGTGGAAATTACTCTTCACTTTTGAATATATTTTCAGGAGCCCTTATGTCCCCGAAGCTCTAGTAATCCTACGCAATGCATCAACGACAGAGGAAGGCGAGTTTGGTTGGCCAGCTCCGAGAAAGGACGCTGCTGATTGGTTGTTTGAGGATAACTCCAGGAATATCAAGTCAACTTCATATGGTCAGTAAATTTTAAAATAGCTTCAAGGAATGTCAAGTTGTAAAATCTATCTATTATTTTGTTGTGTGAAATAAAAACATGTACAGTCCTTTTACTCTGCGTAGGCTATTGTATCTGGAGAAACGACGAATCCTTTCATGAACCGACTATGTAGTTAGCACCCTTCATAAATTTTAGTCATGTAGGTTTGACTTAGACTACTCTTACTGCCTCGTGAAAATCGTGTCATAAAAAGTGACTAATCCGAGCGGTTTTTTCATTTAAGATTCGTCTACTCAACGACCAACCTGTATTAAATCTAGATAATTCAAAACTGGACAATCAAAACTTATGTTACGCGATAAAAACCAGACTATGGATCATACTCAAGTCGCCACATTGGAATATTCATGGACGCTACAAGTCCCAAATTCCCCCAGCAAAACAGTAACAATGAAGCAGTACGTAGCCGGCGAGCGCATGCTGTTGCGAGGCAGTGGTGGCATTATATACGTCGTATTTTGAAAATTTGGTGGCCGATTTTATATAAAGGATGTTCGCTAGACACCACATATGTGGGAACGGCTAGTCTAAGCCGTCACTGCTTGCTAAAAACATACTGTAAGACATACCCAAAGGTGCAAATTCGCGAGGCCCTATATTAATGATATTTTGACGCAGATTTTATTTGAAAGGTGATCGCCGGACAGGCCAACTCCGAAAGAGTCGCTTAGATTTGTCACTATTTTCGATATATTCTGGTCGTTCACTAGTCCAAATTAATCCCACGCGTTAAAAACCAACTATGAATCATATACATAGACGCTACAAGTTCTAATTTCCCCCAGCAGAAGCAGTAACAATGGAGCAGTACGTGGCGGGCGTGCGCGTGCTACTGGCGGCGTGCGCGCGCGGCGCCCTCGCGGACGGCGAGGCGGCGGCGCGGTTCCTGTACTACCGCGCGTCCACGCTGCAGCGACATCCCAGCTTGGTGTATACTGCAACCAAGGCAGCTGCGCAGTATGCGGCGCTGGCTCATGATCGGTAAAGAAATACTACATACATACATACACGTGTATCCCGTATGGGGTAGGCAGAACACCAGAGGTAATAAAACCATCGCATGTCACGTTTGACAAATTTGGAGGCATTATAATAATGGAGAGAGACTATTGCAGTGACAGGGGGTCAGCCTATCGCCCACAAAAAAGCCTCCCATAACACCTCGGTCCCTTAACTGACTTTTACAGTATGCCCGGGAAGAGAAGCAGCTCGCACATTCTATGTTTTTCTTTCGCTCCCAATCCAGCATAGAAGCACAGAAAGAAATACTTTAATGTGGTAAAGAGATAGATAGATAAATAATTAATTTGTCAAATAGTAATAAGGACAATGATAACTCAATTTAGAAGAAAAAACAGAATTTGCATTAGAATTAAGCGCATACCAAACTAAACCCATATCTTTTCATCACTGGACTACTCTAGACGTACACGGAAGTAAAATCCGTGTCATATCATATTCTTCATGATAACTTACCATCAGGTGTAATGGAAGATAAATGTCTCATCCTTACTTCATAAAAAAAGCTTGATTTGTACATGGGTTGCCTAAAAAGTGAAACTCCAAATAAGGAGTCTATTAATTGAAGATCATCTCAAACTGTAAGTATTTTTAAGCTCCATTCACTAATTTGGACCATTGTCTGCAAAGAATCGTCTTCCAACGTTAAGACCACCTAATATTGTCAAAGCTTCATTCCATATTGATGTATGAAACAAAGCAATAAATAAATAAACGAAACTACTAAAAAAATGTGTGTTCGAACCAGGTTCGATTCCCGGTTATGTATGAGTGTGAAGAAAAAAGTTAGAATGTGATTATTATTAAATCTAAAATCGACGCCATGGGTCCTAAGAACAGATTTCGCTCTCTCATAGTTTATGACTTCTCCATACAGACACATTTGGATTGTACACCCTGTATACTCACCGTGTTCACAATTAATCGGTGGATTTTTCTGATAGGCAAGCAATTATTTTTTGTACACATGACATACTCTTCACTTTGTACGCTGCAGGCACATGACCTACAATGTTGTTAAAAGATTATATCAAACTGGTTATTTTTTCACTCATAGATTTTTGGGAAATAATAATGGTACAGTGTGCAAAAAAAAAGCTTAATTAACACAATCGATCCTGTTACACAACAGTCTTAAAAGTCTTAACAAAACCAACTTATCTACTGGAAATGCCATATTTTTCAAACCCAAATTCTTCCACTCCTCACTTCCAGCCACTGAGCCCTGACAGTTTTCCTGGCCACGGCCGGCATGGAGCTGACCGACACACTAGAGCTCACCACCAAGTCCCCGCCGAGCGCGCTACAACTGCCCGGCTTGCAATGATATAAATACAAACTAATGTATACTATCCGTGTTCATAATTAATCCGTGATACACAGAAATGGTAGACAAAGTTGGACAGACAATAATAGGTGGATTTTTGAGATAGGGCAGTAAAACTTCCTACACACTTTTTTCACTTTGTACGCTGCAGCTACAAAAACATTTTTAATAGATTATCACATTTTTAGCTACTCACAGATTTTAGAAAAAAGTATACCTAATTAGCTTTATCGATCTAGGTACCCCAGAGTGTCTACAAACCCAAATAAATTACTTAAAAACCAAATTCTCTTTACTTCCAGCCACCGCGCCCTCACGGTTTCCCTAGCGACTGCCGGTATGGAGCTCACGGACACACTAGAGCTTACGGCCAAGTCCCCGCCACGCGCGCTGCAGCTGCCCGGCTTGCCTACTAAAGTGTTCGTATACGCTACTGGCGCAGGCTGCAGTACTGTGCAGGTGAGGAATAATATACTTATACCCGGCGCGGTGAACCTTGATCCCTATGACTGGCATTTATTTATTTCAATCACACTTTACGTTTACGTCCTGCAAAAGTTACTTCGTAGGGTATTTATTAATCATACCTTACGAAGTAACTTTTGCAAAACGTAAACGTAAAGTTTGATTGAGATAATTTCTTGCAAAAGTTATGAATTGTTATAATTCCAACGGAATATCATTTTATTGGAATACGTAAAATAAATAAATGCCATTTTTAGAAGAATACGATTCTAATGTAACAGTGACGGCACTACAAGGTTATGTTGTGAAAATTACTGTCAGTGTCATAGTGATGAAGGTTCGCCGCGCCGGGTATAGTTTGTAAAATGTAACAATACTAAATTAATAAATTAAAGAAGTTGTCGTCGCACAGTGCCGACTGGCATATCATACGATAAAGAATGTTAAGCATCGTTCGTTGCAGTCAATACGGTGTGCCTAGTGCGAGTTGCAGAACTTTGTTTGAATGACTTTACCGTCTCGTAAATCGAGCAAAATATTTATAACCAACCAATTCTCACAAATTCCGTTTCCCGTTTTTGTCACTAGTGGGCGCTGTTTCAAACTCATACACAACGAAGTTAATTGTAACGTGATAGCGTGTGTGAAAAACTCGTACTCTAATGGATGGGTAACCGCCGAACATTGTTTCTAAAAATGTATTCCGTACTTCAGAAGGCGCGTTAAGCATTTATAGTCCTGGGTGCCGTCTACATGTATACAGTAATCGTTATGTTATGTCAAAAGCCATTTCGGCGTCGCAGAGGATCTCACAGTCACCAACCAGCACTGGACCAGTTTGTTTATGTACACAAACTGTCACGTTAATAATATTAAACGCCAATAATATAGAAAGATTATAAATTTGACTCAATCATGACATGTTATGTTTTTATAAAGAATGTACTCTTCATATATTTTTTCAACTTATTTCAGGGCCGAATCTCGTATTCCACGTATAAGCCAAAACCGGAAAATACTCTTCTGAATCTGCAAGCTGCTATAATTGAAGAAATTCGACCCGAACGCAGCACCATTGAAGATCTGCAAGGAAATCTGCCAACGTTGATCATAAAGACTTGCTTTAAGTGAGTACGACTTTTTAATTACAAGAAAGTAACCAAATCATATCACAAATTTCAACACCTACAGTGAAAATGAATGTGATCGAATCAATAGGAAGTTGAATGTTAAAACTTTAGTCAGAAGCAGGTAATATAGCATTTGTACAGAGTTTCAAGGTTATACAAAACGTGAAAATGAAAATTTATCCCCCCCTACACTCCTAAACTCGAAGACTTTTACAGCCGGTTGTTCCAAGTTTATACTTTTACGAATTCGTAAAAAAAAATGTAAAACGTAAAAGTGTCCCGTAAAAAGTGTTGCACCACATTTTTTTTATACTTTTTACAGTTACTTTTTACGTATACTTTATACGGAGCTCAGACCCACCTCATAACGTAAAAGTATATTTTTTTGATTGGAAAATGGAAAATAACTTACAGTAGGTGTGCTAAATTTGGTTTAATTATTAAAAAAAATACTTTTTTGCACTCTGTTAATAATAGGCCTTTGTGTCGTATTTAAACCTTATATTTTTCGATATTACAAGTATAAATGATTTTAATTATAGAAATTGATTTAGTGCGTATGCGTGTGCGTAAAGCTTGAAAGTTCGTTGCGTATAAAAGTTCCTCCTCTCCGCAGGATTCTTTCACAGGCTTCTTTCATATGTTACGTTGCGTTAAAACATAGTATTTCTTAAACCGTAGGGATGCGTTCTTAACATGCCCCCGGCCTTGGAAGTACCGACTTCCAATAGAGGAACACCTTATTTAATTTGTATCATTGCATTCTATAGGTAGTGGACAAATTTTAGAAAATGATCTACGTATAGTGCTGCCTGTAGCCATTCGTATAGAAGCTACTCTCGACACTCCGTCTTTCCCTGGGTAGATCGCGATGATTCGTCCCATGCACCACTTGAGGGGGGGCGAGTTGGGGATCGGTTTTGAATTACACATCTGGAATTTAGGTTTGGGGGGGAGGGGGGGCAAAGGGGGTCTCCCCACCACGATGCGGAGTTGCGGAGATGACTAGTTTTTTTTTTATGAATTTTGAAGTTTGTTATTTATAACCTCAAAAATAGGGTTATCAATCACTGATTAGGGGTGATTTTGGTAAAACTACAGTATATGGACCGTCGAATTTAGGGGGGGGGGAGGTGGTTGGTGACCTCCCCCTCTGAGGGGGAGGTGCGGATCGTTGTAGTAAGTGCTCCGCTTTGCTTCGCTCCTTGCATTAACCTCCTAACCTAACCGGTCCATGTCGGTCTGTGACACAAATTGTAAAAGTTGCAATTATTAAGTTAATACTGGACTCTTATCGTTTATAAGGGCGAACAACATACGTTTTGTTTTGTACGTTAATAATTGAACATTTCACTAGTACGCATATTAATAAAACAACAATATTTTTTTTATTATTTATTATATTTTATAAACTTGTTTTATTACATTTAACAATTCCATAAATTGGTCTTTTATATACATATTTTAGCAAGTAACGCCTCCACTTGTATTCAACTATAATGTCAGCAAAATTTTCTGGGTGGTTATAATTATCTTTATAGAAAAACCTTTTAACCACCCGCCACTGAGACTCAATCCTTTGGGTATGCATTCCATCTTCTGCTACAAATGGATTGTCTGGATATACGTTTCGTTTTACCAAGCAATCATATAAATTGAATTTTTGTATGTAAAATATCGTTTCAGTATAGGAAATTTCAAACACGTATAATTAAAAAACTATGCATCTCTGCAAAACAAGAGGGGTGTTAATCGAAAGGGGAAACCCACCCCTACATAAATAAACCCATTTCAATCCAATTTTCCAGATGTGTAATTCAAAACCCCACCCGCGAGTTGTCCTCCTTGACAAGAACAAGCGTATTTTCTTTCAAGGTGTCTCCAAAGTTATTCCACTTCACCCGGATTTGTAGCTCCGATACATATTCCTTTGACCACCGAGTCCAAAAGTGCTGCCTGGCCTGCTCTTTTGGACTCGGTGGTCAAAAAGCGCGACAGTCGGTGTGGCAAAGCTTCATATAATCCCATTTATTTTTTAATTGGTGCGATTTTCTGGCAAAGGAGCATGCGGGATCGCTATTAAATTCATTGGTAATGGCGCGCCAGGCATCTTCCCTCTGCTTAGGTGTAACTTTACCTGAAAAAATGTACATGATTTAACACTTATATGAGTTAAAATTTTTTAAAACAAAAGGTATCATGCCTGTTTGTTTATTTAATAAAATATGTTATTTTTTATCAGATTATTGAGTAAATTCAACTCATATTCATTGAATTTAGCACTTCGTTGTTTGAAACAAACAAACACAATAAGCTCGGTATATTTTGTATGAAAACGTGAGAAATTAAATAGGTACATAGGTGCTGAAGATGTTGTACTTACTTTTCCAGCGCAACATTATCTTCAGATATTATTCCATTATACTATTTTAATGCAAAAAAAAACAAACAACTTTAGAAATTATAAACAATTTATTTAGTTTGTTTTTGACAATCATATCACAATATTGAATGCATTGTCTGCCATACAGTCAGCCAATCACGATAGTTTATTTTGAAAGGTATGACAGGTCTTGCCACGTAAAAAAATGGTAATAAAAAGCTCCCAAGCTGAAATGAAAGAATAAACGTCTTTGACGCCTGGCTACTTTCTATACTGTTACTTTTACAGGAATTTTGTTGGAGCAACAGAAATTTACGAATTCGTAATAGCAAAAGTAATAGTATACGTAAAATGTAAAACGGAATTTGTAAAAAAGCAGATGATTTGGAACAACCGGCCATTAGTATGTTAATCTGGACTGCGCATGTTATACGTATGCCAATTTTCAAAACGAAATATTTCCCCAATTTGCTTATATCTGGTGTAATTTGACTTGACTGGGCTTTAAGCAATATATACTCAGGCAAATAATTCTATGCAGTAAACTGACAGATCGAAATGTCAAATAGAAAATGATACCAGTTAAAAACTTCGTAGTGTAAGTACTGAATGAGAATGATTGAAAATGAACGAGTATTTGTCATTCGTTTTGCATTAAATTTTAATGAAATTTATAAGTAATTAAATTTGAGGTCTGTACTATATCTTTAAAGTAACTTTATTGAAAATAATTACCAAACATACCTTGTGCTTTAAAACGATTACAGTAGAAGTAAAATCGACTTTACAACTTCTGGCTTTTTTAATTCGTTTTGTGGTTAAAAAAAAATTTTTAAGGATAGTCCCCCTTCGCTAACAGCACCATATGAAAAGAAAAATCTTGTGAGCCAAAACATTTTTTTTCCATACTTTACGATATTATTATTTAAAAAATTATTACATTCGTTCACTTAAACCACATCATTTTTTTTCTTCCATAAAGTGGGCACACTGGAACTGTAATTTTACTGCATTGAATTATTTGCCAGAGTGTAAATTAATAGTGATCGCATAAACGTAGAATACAGCTCAAATAATATCGTATCAAGAATTATGATAAAAATAAGCTAACTTAGTTGTTGGCGTGAAGATGGCTGTAAATAATGTGCATTTCATTACAGGTGGAAGAGCAAGGAACGATCAGGAATTCTTCGCTTGGAAACCTCTCTATTCTCCGGGTATGAACTTCACGCTGTCAATCCTGTTGTGCTAGATGGCGCAACTTTTGCTGATCTGCATTATGGGTCGAGAGGAGAAGCATTGTGGTTTGTCTTTGCAAATGTGAGTACAATTTTCTTTTTTATTTTCATTTTTCTTGTTTAAGCCCCAGCTAGACTGTTGGAAACAAAACATCAAACCAAGGTTATAATTATCAAACCTAAGGTCAAGTTGTTTGCAAATAATTTCAGTATCATCCACACTTTTGTAAACGCTGGTTGTAAACAAGCCTCCAAACAAGAACACAAACCAAGGTCACGCTAAGCCACGCCCCAAAACGTCAGTGTGCTTTTTGATCTCTCGCGTTGGCAACATCTTCGCGATGGCAGTTTTGTATGCAATTGAGGATATAAAGAAGGAACGGTTGAAAAGCTACAAAACATGAGTCATTTATAGTTATAGTTACAGAGTAAAATATACAATTACAAGCGTACACACTGTCCTAAACACAGACATACATCTACATGGATAACGCAAATGCATGTACTTTGCGTGTCTGAACCCCAACCAAGCGTCAAAGTTGGTCGCCTCTAGATTTAATCCGCGCGTATGTATGTATGTCTGTCTGATTTCATCGGCGGCATCGGCGTCTCAGCACGTCACAATACGTCTTAAAAAGTCGGCACGCTTGGTTTCAATACAAATCGTGACTTTGCATTGTCTAGTAGATGTATGTCTGTGTTTCTAAACACCGCCGTTTACAACCTGCCAAGGTCATGCGTAATTTAGTTGTCAACAGCCGTCTTCACTGTTGTTAACTAGCAAGGTCACCTTGGTTTGATAATTTGTTTCCAACAGTCTAGTTGGGGCTTTAACCTTACTGATGGGAAGTGACATTGAGCTCAAAAATTGAACAAATAAGTGTGGTCTTAAAAATATTTTTTCGGATTATTGGTTTAATTTCAACCCACTAATATTATTTCATTCCTATGCCTTTAAACAAACACTGTATAAAAAAATAAGCAATATATACCTCGATTACTGTTTAGAATTTTTTAAATTAAATATTTTTAAGCACATGTTTTAAATGTATTTTTGTTTAATTTCAGATAAGTTCCACTTGTCCAGTGTGTGTTACATACGAAGCTAGATCAAAATTTGTCATCACCAGTTTACGACCAGCTTTTGCGAAGATTTATCCATCGTCGCGTCCCGATTTAGCAGTTGAAACATTCTTCCACGCTAGACCTAATAGTCCTTTACTAAGAGGAATCACTGATGACGATTTCATTACATGGTTTGATAAAACAGAACTAGCTAGCCTCAAAACGCAGTCCAATATAGATAACATCTGTGAATGTGGACGTATCTGCAGCAGAGATTATGAATTTAGACGAAAGGAAATAAAACATATTGATCTGCCCACAACTGCAACAGAACCTTCAGCTAAACTTATCGAAACCACAACAGATATTCTAAACACAACAAAAGACCTTTTTTCTGTTACTATATCAACTACAACGCATATTTCTGTCACCGAAGCTACTAAAACCAAATCTTCTGAAGGAAGTTCTACTTCATCAAAAATCACCTCTAAATCACCTAATGTCACAAATGACAGTAAGGATAAACCTATTATAATACCGACAGTAACTTACAATAAATCTCTGAATACATATGTTTCGAATGACATTGCTCCAGAAATTCCAAAATCGACAGGCGCACTTATCGTACAGAAGCCTCCTACTGTAAAAACTATCTCTAAAAAAGAAGACTTAGCTAAAAAACCTTTGATCCGGCGAAAAGGTACTCTCAAAGCAACTTACGGGGAAAAAGACAAGTATTTGAAAAAGGTTAAACTTTCTCGTGAATTGCAGTTCGTTGCTAACGCTTCCAGCTCAGACTTTGATAGCAAATCTACCAACGTATCAAAAGTTGAAACCACCATGCCTCCTAAGATTGAAATTAAAACCCAAAACCCAAAGCCAGAAAACTTTACTAAAAATGTTTTGATTGCAAAAGCAAAAATTACCGCCCTTCAACCCACAGAAATGACTACAACTCCACATAACATAGCTACTATCACTATTAGCAACGTCAAGTCAATCAACAAAATGACCAAAAAACCAAAACCTATCATGCAGATAAAAAAACCAAAACTTCAGAATGAGCAGCTCGTGAATAAATCAGATAAACCCACAACCCTAGCAGTCATCGATAAAATCAATAAAACAGTCCTAAAAAATATCACAAATGAGCCAGCCACATCTAAAATGATGAAGTCAGTTAATAAAGAAATTCATAAAATACCCATCTTACCAATATCAGAAACATCCAAAGTTTTGACAGAAACAACCAAAACAGATATTGCACCGGATAACAAAGATAAAGGTGGCTTTGAAATATTGGACAAAAATCACCTTTGGGAGCTTTTGAAAGAAGGTTCATACATTGAACCCAAAATCGATGACAAAATACAAATGTATAACAAATTAAATATTTTACCTCAGAACGTGTCAAATTTAACGCAAAATGATAACCGCTCTTTATAAATCTAATTGTTATATATTAAGTAAGACACAAAGACTTGTGCAAAATATTTTTGTAAAAGCACGTTTATTTCGAACAATAATTAATCTTGCATGTTGTATTCTTCTTCTAAATTTGTGATAAATTTCAACCAGACACAACTTTACCTTAAGCACTCTTAAGAAATATTGTTGATTGTTAGAGTATTGGCACTTATTGTTAATTTGATTAAGGATATATTTGTGCAGTTTGTAAATATAAGGTTTAAGATGGAATTAATAAATAATAGATGTAATTTGAATTGCGCTGTGACTTAGTGATGTGTGTTCGTGTCGTCCATTGCTCAAAGCCCTGTATCAGATAAATGTTACTTTATTTTGATTTATTTCAAGATAGATTTCAAAGTAACCGAAGCAATTTTTAAAAACACTTGGAAGAGTAGAACAGCAGTGAATTTTTTAGTAAAATTTAAAAAATGCTATTAATAAATGTTACAATGGAATAATAATCAGTCTGTAACAGACTGGAAACTGAAATGTGCATCAATACCTTAATCCTACCAATCCTGAATATGCCCGAATAAAAATGTATAATCTATGGACTTAATATTTAGTAACCCAAAAGCATAATATAATCCTAAATTAAATCATGATGAATTAGACTATAATACAGGAACTGAAATACATATTAGTTATGCTAATTTCGTATTCTAGTATTGCTAGTCGCTGACTAGATGCCAAAAATTAAAGAGTAGCCAATTATACCCGTTTCTTAATGTAAAGTTAAATTATCCATGTAAATAACTTAAGCTGCCAAAAAAAGTATGTTCAGTATAAATATTGTGTCATTTTAGTAATGATGTAGATGTAGCTTGTTATTTAGATTTATTGTAATTAAATGCTAATGCCCCCAGAATTTCCATCCGTCTATCTTCTATACCTATTGTATGTAGTTAGAATCTTAGCTGTATGTAGTATTTCTTGTAGAAATTAAACTTGGTATTTTGACTTCAATGATATATTTAAGGAGTTGAGCACAAATAATACATCTACTTTTCTATTTGTTTTTTCAATAATCTTAAATAATTTTTAGAAACATTTAGGAAGAAACTTTTTAAACAGGTTTGGTAATTTTGGACATTATGATTTTTACTTACACTACTAGGTATTACGTAAAGTCAAAATATCAAGTTCTATTTTTGCAATGTCTTATATCTAGTCATTTTTCTTATTTCGTATACTCGTATGTCCCAGTTTGTAGTAGAACCCAAATAGCTATTTCTTTAAATCTATAGATTGTATCTTAGGATCTTATTCGTAATTAAATTAAATTTCTTACCTATTACTATGAAATGATACTTTAAAATAGTTACGTATTCTTCTTGTCGTTAATTGAATACTTTTCTTTCACAAGGTAACACTTGTCTCAAGTTGGAGAATAAGAAAGGAGGTAATTATAAAAAGTGGAAGTTTTTTCAAATGTAAAATCTGTAGTTCTAACGCATTAAGGTCAAAGAAAAATCTATAATTTCCCTAGATTTATCTCCTTTCTTTATGACAAAAGAATTTACAGTATTAAGAAAATAATTTCCTTTATTAGTAACTTCTCGAACTGTTCTTGAACGAATCTTACATTTACCTTTTCAAATATCTGATCAACATCTAGGATTGGAAAGTTGAAATAAACCATCACATTGGACGAAGCATGAAGTGAATTAATAAATGTGTTATTCATAACTTTGGCACTACTTTTGAAAAAGAAACAAATCCAAGTAGCAGGAGTAGTGTAAAAATCAAATAAAACTAACTTAAACATCACAAAATGTCACAATTGCAATCATAACCTCAAGGCCAAGATGGCAGACTTCGAAGTCGCCTTATTAAAAGGAATAAAGTAATTAAAATCATGTTAACTTTTTCCTGTACCTTAATCTCTTGATTGATTGAAGATATGATTGATTTATCTATTAAAAATATATGATGTCCAAAGAATAAATTTGTAAAGAGACATTATATTAAAAAAAACATGTAGAAAAGTTTAATAACCTTTAAAATCTATTTTACAGTGAATTTTGATTCTGACAGACGTTAGGGCTTTGTAATTTTTTGAAAATATACTTTTACTGTAGAAACACAAATAACACAGTTGTGCAAAATAATAATTATTAAAATATATGTATAAGTTTAGTTTAGCTTGTAAAAAGTAAGGTTGTATGAATATAGGTGCTTGTGTGGAGAGTCTTTGTCAATTTTAAGTAATTGTAACTTACTTTTGACAATCGGAGTCATAACTCTAAGTGCAAGTAAATATTCTAAGAACTTTGAAAAACTGTGTTTACTTTCTAAGAAGTATCTATAATAAAAAATCTAAGAGTTAAGATACTGATTGTACCTAATTATAAGTTACTGGGTATTTTGATGTGACATTTAAAATTTAAGCACGAGACGTAGGTAACCCTAAATGTGTACTGTGGTTTAAGCAACACCTTTAAAATATATTACACTGGTTTCGATTCGGCATTAGATTCGCTAACTTTAAGTAATTTTACGTCAAATTGGGAGACATCAAATTCAAAAGATGTTAACAAAAACTGAATTCGAAAATTAAAATTAGAGATTTTAATGCCCAATACGACCTATTTAAATTGCATTAAGACCTTGAAATAAACATGAATGTATCCTTATATAGACTAAGTATTAATTCGCTAAAACATTGTATATTCGTTGCACCCCTCCAAACGTTGCATCTGTTCTATAAAATCACTTTCTTACAATTCTGTATATATTTAAATACACGATTGTAAACTACATAATAGCTAGTCAAATAAATGTATAATAGATGTTAACGCTTTTACATGAAGCTAATTTTCTTTAAGGATACTTCTATGTACTGACACAGATTAGAAAATATAAAAATAAACACTTAATTTTAAATTATTATTGTTTCATTTTTATACATTCGTAACAAACATTATTTTATCAACGTTTTCTATCCGGGTACCCAGAAAAGTTTTGATTCCTTTGCTGATATCAAACAATCCTGCGTATCTTTCTGACTACAAAAATCAACAACTTCTGATATTTTGAGCGGCAGGTACACTCATATACGACGACGAAGACGCGGTGCAGTGGTGTAATACACTATAGTTGAATTGTTTTCGAATGATTTTCGTGACAGTTCTAATTTTCCATTACGCACAAACTATTTACAACTAATAAAATATAAATTGACACGTTAATAAAATAACAACTATGTCAGTAAAATTGTTTATTTTAAAATTATAAATTGAATTATTAATAAAGTGTAATTGTCATTATTAACTGTAAATAAATGAAGTAAATGTCATCAAAATATTCATCTTAAATAGACAGATTCAAAGAAACGGAACGTTCAGTTGATAGTGATTGACACTACTGAATCGACATTGACTCCATGAATATGAACGGCCATCTTGTATTATAATCGGAAGTTTGTATACATTTTTTCCCCAACTGATTCGATACGTCAAAGCCATCGAATGGAAGATCGAACCATGTCACTACGGCAACGTCACAAAGATTGTCAATTTTGAACTGTCACAAAAATCACTTGAAAAGAATTCAACTATAATAGGTCATTTGTCTCGTCACTCATTCATTACTTAAGGCTGTTGAAATCTTACGTTCTATTACAGACGTAATAGCTCCGTATCTTTTCAAAATATTTAAAAATTGTATTAATAGTAGGAAGTTTCCTTACGTAAGGTAATTGTTTTATTTAAATTGGGTAATATTACAGAACTTTAGACTAGTTTCAATTTTACCTATCTGTAGTAAAAAGCATAAAAAATATTCCGAATCAGCTATTGGCGTATTTCTCAAAGAATACTTCATACATAAACAATTTGGATTTACAAGGATCATTCAATAACTGATGCTGGTGTTTGAACTGATTGAGGTAATTGCTGGTGCCTGGGAGGGTCGCACAATGCTTTATGTGTATTTTATATCGTATCTAAGGCATTTGATTGAGTTCAGAATGAAAATCTCTTCAGAAAACTTTAAAATAATGCGGCACTGACCTCAAACTTTATAAATCATACCTAACTAGTAGAATTAGGTTAACCAGAAAAGGTCGCCTGGGTCGGTTGTAGGAATGAACAAATTTGACACATTTCAAGTGTATGTAAATACCCAAAGATTTAAATCCATAGATGCGCCCTTTCAGTACAAAGAACTAACGAAATATTGTCATTACTGAAAGAGGTGCATGCACAAGTCTTGTGACACTCTCTAATGAGCGCTTGTGCACGTTCACATAGATTATTTTGTTTAAAATATTTACATAAAGACTTAATTATGCTGCCTTGTTCATTTCAGGGGTGTAAAAATACTAGTCGCAATACAAACAAGGATAAAGGTGTTATTTTTCATGCGTTAGTAATTGTTATATAATTTAATGCATTTCTCGATTTCGTCGGGCAAGGAAACGCCCGGCCACCAAAGAATAAGTAATCAGATAGTAAATAAAAGATCAACTCAATACTTAATGTAACCTATTAATGTCATATTAGAAAACCTTTGAAGTTTTTATTTTACTTTACAAAGCCGTCGAATTTTCTGGCTATTTTACGGAAATAGATAAATATATTAGTTTATTTTATTCACATATTTTTATCCTAACAGGTTTTAAGTACTTAGGTAATAATTTTCTTATTCTTAATTATTGTAGACCATTAAAAATATCAATGAAAGTAGTAATATTCGCGGGGAAGATATTTCTAGCACTATACCAATATTAACCCAATACGATGTAAACTGCAAAATTATATCGAACATTTTAGATACAAACAATGCACTGAAATTTCCAAGCAATTCGTAGGATACACAGGGTGACTGGTGGGTACACTTTCGGAATTCGAGGACGTGATAGTTTTAGGTCATACTCAAAGAAATAAATAAATTTTAATTATTTAATGAGTAAACTTAACCGAAAGTTCTAGAATTCATTACGCAACGCATGGTTACACTGGTACGGACGTAGGCACGACGTTATCAACACAGTATAGGTAGTTAGGTATAGACGGCTTCACGAACGGTCCTCGACCTAGTAAAACTTTTTATATATTTACAGGAAATTCTGCTGAAAAATTAAGTAGTAGGTTCTTAATTTACATAATTATTATGATCAGAATCGAGTACAGAGTGCTCTCCTTCAATTTCTAAAATATGTCACCAGTCACCCTGTAGGTATACTAGGCACTTAATTTTTCACTAACATTGCCTATAAATAAATAAAGTTTTGTTACTATGTACTTTACTTACGTCTGAGTCGATCGCGGAACGTGACCTTGCACGCGGATCGCTGCGAATGCTAGTTTAATCATGCGTTGCGTAATTAATTCTTTAATTTTCGGTTAAGTTTACTCAGTAAATAATAAATATTTATTTTTTATTATATTTTTTCTCTTCATGTAAGATCTCAAACTATCACTTCTTTGAATTTCAAAGTCTTATTTGTCTTTATTTTTATTACTCTGTAGAAAAAATCCTTTATAACTGTTTAGGCGTGTTTCTAGCGTAAGTTACATCTGATCTTATTCTATGACGTTTGTTGACGTGGACGCGCCGTGCTTGTGTGAGTTAAAATGACAATAGGCCTGGCTCACTCCGCGCGGTACATCCGTTATTTACCTACAGCGAAGCGCTCCGCCGGCGTATTTCGAATGGGTCGTGTGTCACGCACGCGCCCGTCGGGACGTTTTAGATACCTACCTACCTAATAGCACTCACAGTAATTCTATGATCGAGGTCGCAAATAGTATTTAAAAATGGACATAAAAAGAAACAAATATTCAATAAGATTATGTTTAGATTTGATTATGTTCAATTTAGCAAACAAAACATAGGTAGTAAGTATTACTAATAATAATTATTGGTCGTAATTTTTTTTTCATTTTGTACTTTAGGTAAGTTGAAACAATATTTTTTACAAAGGTAGAATAACAGTAATACCTACATCGCTAGATACTTAATTACAAATAAGGAGATTAATTATTCTTCACTAGGCAGTAACCCTAACAGCGTAAGAAAAGATAAGAGGTATGCGATAGAAAGAGACAAAACTTCTAGGTATATAAATTTGCAGGTACGTAATGCTGTGCGAGCTGAATTCCACCGTATCGCGTCGTAGCAAGACTCGAATTTATTTAGATCTTCTTGCGGAGTAATTCTTCTGTACCAACTATTACTTATTCTGTGATGACAACCTTAAGACACGTACGGGCCAATCTATGGATTTAAATCTTTGTAAATACCTACGAAACAAGAACTTTTTAACTTTGACTTTGATGGTATCTCAAGGTTCAATTCTGGGTTCATTTCTGTTTTAGTTATTTATTAATATCTAAGTGTGTATTTATTAATGATCTACCTTATATGGCAGCCACGTTTGAAAAAAAGAGAACAAACACGAATAACTGGCTTCTCTTAGTTCTTTTATGTCATGGCAGATTTTAGCACAGCAGAGTATTTCCGCTTATTTGTAAGTAATTATAATGAGCACTTTTGACACAAGAGTACCAAAAGTTGTTTCCTCTCTTTACCCAACTACGGCGAAGCAAAAAGGAGGGTTATGATTTTGACCTGTATGTATTTATGATTTAATGTATTTACGGGATTCTTACCACGATTTTCGAAAATCAATCATAGTGAATCAATCATAGTAAATCATAGTGAAAATAACCGCGATAGTTTAAAACAATTAATGTATGTATGTATGTTTGTTTGTATGTATGTATGTGGGTATGGCCAAGGACCACCTCGGCATCGCGGGCGACGAGGGGTCCGCCATGCTGGAGGACTGCGTCGAGCCTTCCAAGTGAGTGCAGTGTCGTGGCGTGGCCGACTTGTTGTTGGGTACCTTCAGGTCTCGCTAGAGAGAGTAGATCCTGCAGGTGATCGCCGGCTACATCGACATCATCGTGCGCCGCCAGCGCGCCAAGAACCACCTCGGCATCGCGGGTGGATGTTTATATGTTCCCTCACAACTTCTCAACTAGTTACCATAATTGGACTAATGAGGTGTCTTTGGAAGCCTCTTGATTGTCCGCTGGTTAGGTATAGGCTACATGACGCCATGTTAAATTGACTACAGCGCCCACTACTTAAAGTAAAAAACTAAAAAGAAAATTGTCGATGGTTTCGGGTGGGGTATCAAAAGAAAGAGCTTAAATTAGCACAGTTTAAATATGTAGGTAAACACTATTCCAAAATAATTGAAAAAAAAAGTTAAAAACTAAAACCCGACTACTCAAACACTCTCTAAAAAGTAGGAAACAAGCAATAGTCTCGGCTGAAATATTTATGTATTTTTTTTACGGCCAAGTTATTCTGATGGTCATTAGGTGTATGTCAAATTATACCTAGAGTAAGAAAAAAAATGATTTTGGTATTGATTTAGAACTGTGAAGCACGTCTTCTAAAATTTCAATGTAACCAATTTTTTTATAACTATTAATTATTTATTGCTCGTGTTTATCATTATTTGGAGTTCCTAGGATAAGCTGTATGGACAAAAATTGTTCTTGCAACTCCAAGGATACTACAAACTGGTCATTACGCTGCTGTCTAGCCTGCCGTTCTATTTGGTACACAGTTTAACTATTTGGCATTAGAAATAAGTTTGAAAAACGAGTTACGAGAACTGACCAGCACAGTGTGAGGGGCTTGCCGACATATATATAACAATAGTCAAGTTTACATATAGGTAACCGAAGAAATTTTAGATTTTTGACATGAGGAAGATATTTGTCATAATTACACACTATATTTTGCTACATTTACCACTTTGCCTGGTACCACAGTTACTGATGACTGTTACTACCAAAAGTCAAAAGCAAATCAAGGAACAAGATATTTTAACAGTCAGATTAAGTGACCTACTCTTCGCCGTAGCTCGTTCATGACAGCGCTGGTGCACATTGGCAAATTAGTACAGATTTCATGCTTTGCTGAAATACCCGACCGACAAGTTTGTTTAGTAAGCCTAAGAACCTACTTGATATACAGGACTGGTGGGTCACTTTCGAAATTCGAGGACGTGGAGATCATACATGAAGAAAACAAAATATGCATATTAATTATTTACTGAGTAAACTTAACCGAAAGTTGAAGAATTCATCACGAAATGCATGGTAACACTAGCACACATTTTGCGGCGGCACGCGGCATACTACTTTCGATGCGGCAGCTTACAAAGTTGTAAGTGCCGCGAAAAAACACTTAATTATAGGGAATATTAGTGAAACATCAAGTACCTACTTTTATTATATAATTATGATCAGAGTCGAGTGCTCTCCTTCAATATCTATTTCTCACCAGTCACCCTGTAAAAGTCAGTAACTTGGTCTTCATACCATACAAAAAACCAGCTAAGTGCGTGTGTGTCTGACTCGCATGCGAAGGGTTACACAAGGTAGGGGATGCACAGTCCCCTAAGATTCTATTACCGACTTGAAGTTGACGGAATTGCATAGGTATAAAGAAACACTATATTACTTTATTTAGAACAAACAGAAAAACATGAACATGACATGACACATTCATTAAATATAATACCAAGAAGTCTGTGCGGTAGAAAACTGCCCCATTACGTACTGTGGGTCTGTTCTATGGAAGTCAAATATATGTAAATATATCTTTTATTCTGTATTTTTGTTTTTTTTTTTGTTAAAGCGGCTATAGAGAAATAAATCATACGTGGTCTATCTATCACGGTTCATAAAATACAAGCTGGTGCATCCTTTGGTTAAGAAACCCTAAAAAAGTTCTGAGTTCAAAGTTCTAGAAGCATTTAAATTCTGAAGATGCAATTCAGTACAGGATTAAAGCAAAGACTTTTATGAAAATATTTCCAAACCTCCAACACAAAACGATGATTCCATAAGTGCAGACATGGTCATTCTATCAGATCCAAAAAATGCAAGAACCGAAAGCTATGATGACCACAATACGGAAATATTCATCGTCACAACTCCGTGAAATGAGCCCATTGCAGGGCTATGAGTCTCTCTTCTGGGGGTGAGGAGGTTTAGGCCGAAATCCACCAAGATGGCCCAGTGCTAGAAGCACGGCCGCGCCAAACGCGCTTAATCTGCAATATCGTTTAATATGCACGGTAACCACGGCGCCACAACGATACGAAATATTACTTCACATCAATTTACTTATAAACCACTCACTATCATACTGGTGAACTTTAACACTTTTCCTAAATCCTTGAAAAAACAGTCATAAAAAACTAAGATCACTGCAGAATCTTGGTTGCCGGAGCTTGCTGAATCGCTCCCGTGGGTATACAGAAGGTGGGACCGTTTTTTTTGCGGCGTTGGCATTACCCATGAGCCTCAGTGGATTGGGTTCACGAGCGCTCCTCACGTAGGAAATTAAGAAGGTATAAAATGAATGAAGAAGGCAGGATCTAAACCAACTTTGACGACCACTTTTGCACTGCGGTAAACGTATCTGCCTCAGACGCCAGTGGTTGCGTTCCGCATTCGATTCCCGCATGGAACAAGAAAAATAATGTTCCGGGTATGGGCGTTTATCTATACAGGGTTGTTTTTAGTCACCAGTCAAATTTTTTTACGCAAAAAGTATCATTGATGGAAACTATTTTTGCAACAAAAAGGTATGTTTTTTTTACAATGAAATTAAAATAAGCATTCGCTAAAATATTAAGTAAATTATGGTCACTCTATATTATGAATGAATACCGTTAAAATAAAGACGACTACGCGCTAGTACAAAATATCTAGTACTAAATAGTACTGCAAATAGTAAATAGTAGTAGTAGTAAATAGTACTGCGTCATATTATCAATGAAATGCCGCGTCTATGTTATTCATCAGTGACTATTTGTAAAAAAATTTTTTGTTTGTACTGAGCGATACTAAAATAAATATGCAGGTACGTGTATATCGTTCGGTTCTCCCCGAGTTCGCAACATGGTATCTCATAACACAAGCTTTGCTTACTTTGAGGCCATGTAGTCGGTGTGATTGTCTGGGGTTTTTATTTAATTTATTGCTTTATCATTTATTATAACTACCTGATTTCGTGCTGGCATTTAACAAAACTACTGTCAGTATATGGTTTAATAAATAATCCACATTAATGAGAAACGTGATTCAAATGTTAACAATATGTTTTAGTTCAATAACAAAACTTTGATGAAACTAGTTTATTCCTTATCATATATGGCAGCAGTAAAAACGAACTTTGGAAATGAACTTAACTAAAGTAGACAATAAACTTTATGGGATTTTGCACATTTGGCCATTTAGTGAAATGGCCTATCGATAAAAAACCCCATCGGTTAAATAGCTTTGCAATTTTTGGAGCTGTCGAAATGGATATCGCTGAGTTGCCTTTCGGAATTGAGCCCACAACTGTTGGTAATCAAGTTTAAAGCTTTCTACTTTTTTCTATGTCCCTTTCAATAAACAGCTTAGTGAGGTTTTCCAGGCGTGATTTGTGGTCAGATAAGAATTTCTCAACAATTAGGCTGTTAAAGAGAAAAAGTAGGTATCTTTAAATCCGATAGATACCTAGTTGAAAAGATAAGGTTGATTGAATCGATTACAAACCAATTCACCAGCTTTATTATTTTAGTAGGTATAGACTTGTTGTATATATTAATATATATCGGCAATTTTCATATCAATACTAATGATGCAAAATATAAAATAGGCATGCTTAAACAAATATATATATCTAAGATATAAGCTTTATAGAAACAGCAAAAAAGGGTTGCTCAAAGGAAAAGTTACCTTCACATTTATTCGTCTGGAAAAATAGTGTCTAGTTAGTATCTTTGAACACTCCAAATATGTGAATCAGAGCGCTTAGAAATAATGTAGAGACAGTCTCATAAAATAATATTTTTGTTTGCTGCGTTACAAAAGCTAATTATGATAATGATGTGTGTAAAAGAGTATAAAAATAATTAAAAGCTAAATGCAAGAACAAATAATAATAAAATACTTCGTTTTGAATATACATATAAACCAGAAAAAGATGGATTAGTAGAACAATGACTTAAAATGAATTTTAGTAAGTAAGTGAATTTTTGAGAGACAAATGCAGGCTCTGCCAATGACGCAGCATCGGCCAGTCCGAATGGTCAACAAAAACCTTCAGGACGATTCATCTTCAAACCTAAATACATGAAAATAATATCAGAGTTCTTATCCAGAATTATCACAAAATAGATTTAATTTTGAGGTATTAGTTAAAAGTAGGTTCATGATATTTAACTCGCCTAACTCTAATTCTCTAATTTCTATATTGTAGCCTCTCGCGAATAGACATTGGTTTTAATAGATTTTATTTCCTCACTCTCACCCCCTGTTTTTGCCCTTAGTGAAATTTCGAGAAAAGTATCCTATTTTATCAACTATATAAACTTATCTTAATCAGTCAATACGTTTAGATTTCCCATTTACACTTTCATCTCGTACATTCGTACCTCTTAGCCTTCAACTATTTTCAATCCTTCAATCTAAATGTGATGGGATTTAGCCTTGAAAGCATAACAGACAGAGAGACACACCATCTCAGGGGATGACTGCGTCTTACAAAAAGTCTGGTAAATTTTTACGAATAAATTTAATTAAATTAGTGAAATAACATCACAATATTTTTTGCTTCGTGGTAGAATCCCGTCAGGGCGTGGATCCATCTCTGCGGCACGGCATACGGCACGCCGTGACGTGGCACATCAATGCTTTTCTATAATGAACCATGATAGAGATAATTTTAAGAGCTAATATGAAGCGCTGAGCGGTGCCGGTGCCGCTCTCAGGGTCCGACTGACTAGCGACTGCCCTTCAAATAGAATCTGCCGCCAAATATTACCGCTCCGGCGGTGATGTGTTCCGGTAATGTTTTATGAAGAGCCGGTTCTTTCCTAGGCCCGGGTTTTTTCATCTTCGAGCTCATCCTCACTTACCATCAGGTCAGATTGAGATCAAACGCGAGCTTAGTCTTTAATAAAAAAAGTCTGGAAAATATTTCATCAGTACCACCTTTTTAGGAACCCACTTTTCACGTCTAACCGACTTCCAAAAAAGAGGTATTAAATTCGTCTGTATGTTTTTTTTATGTTTGTCACCTCATAACTTTTGACTGGGTGAACCGATTTTGATGTTTCTTATTTCATATGATAGAAGATACTTAACAGTTGTTTTATCTCAGGCATATCTCACATAAATTGAAATCGATTGAGTACTTCATGTTTTTTTTTTTAATTATGTATGAATTCGGAGATCGTTTACCTTGACGACCTTATACTTCATCCAAAGCTTTCACGTGAAGTCGGTTTTTTAATGCTCTGCATTCGTTGATTATTCTTTTCACATTTTCTCTTCCCTCGGTGCTATTAAAGTGCTGGTTGGTGGGTTTCAGAATTTTAAACGCCCTATAATGACTTCAAACAAAATTTTATCCATATGACTATTATACAAACAAGTATACAGCACTCGGTACTGCTTAACATACCCACCGAAGCTCGGAACTTGTGATAAACTAATGATCACCCAACCTTGTGCCAATCGAATACTTCTAAAAGAAAGGTATGTCAAAACTTTGGTACATTTTGTCGTTTTATTTTACCACGCCATAGATTTTGCGATTAATATGTTACTAATATGTAAAATTTGAAATAAAACAAAAATGTTAATATTACGTTTTCACAATTGCTTATTTAATTGATAACATTTTAATTACATTTTAATAGAGGTATAGTAAATATATTATATATTGTAAATATGAATAACATCCACAGATTCAGAAACAATAAAAGGATAGTGTATACCAAAGATTAACTACTATTAACCAAACTATATAAAATAAAGTTAAAATCTGTGTTTCATAGTCTAATTTTAGTTAAATATACAAAAGTTGTTAAACATTAACCAAATAAGTAAACGCGGAAATAAATATGAAAAATCTAAAGAACAGGAGATATTTCTTATTTTAAAAACAGGAGAAAAAAAGGAGTTCTTTTTTCAAATGTAGTAAAGAGCACAGATTATTAAACTATATGAACTGTTCCGTTATTGACAAACATTGATATGATAGAGTAAAGAGTGATCCGTCGCTGGTGACACTTCTCATCTCCTTCTAGCGTATGCCAGCCACGCAGGTATGTCAGGCTTCTGAAACAAGGAAAAAAAATATAATAAATAGATATTGATGGTCATATAGCCTAGCCCTAAAGTAAGTACGTAGCTTGCGTTATAGATACCAGACAACAGAAAAACATACTTTTTTGTGAATACATACATATCATACATAATGCAAATACGGAGGAAGCAAAAAGGTATGTCTGGATCGTAGCAATTGGTGTTCTTTTGTCTCTGTCCAAAGGGAGAGACGGGCGTGAGGTTATGTATGTATGCAAATACATAATTATCATACATAATACACTCAGACCAATCCAAACAAAAATGTTTTGAACAGAATAATATTTGTATTGTGCGGGAATCGAACCCAGTGTTACACAATCCAATCACAATCCACGTCAGTTTCCAAGGGTGGTGAGGTTAATGGTGCCGCGTTTCAATATCAAGAAAACTGGACGTTTTGCCTACAAACAGTAGAATTAGAAACAAAGCGCAGCTAAAATGCATTTCATTCAATAATCACCGTCTTGTCACTTAAAATAAAACTAACTTTTGTTTTACCTATTATTCGTTAGTCGTATCGGTTACTCATAACAGCCCGATGAATATAAAAATCTGCCAAGGGACGCCCGACTTCCAATGGAAGGAGCAGTTAGGGGTTGTCACTTTGTCACGAGAAAGGCGCTGGTAGTACTTTAAAGCTCGCATGTAACGTTTTAAATTGAAGAATGAGGTTTTAAACAAATACAACATACAAATGCACTTTATTGCCATAATCAAAAAGATACAAACATATTAACATATTATACATAAAAAGAAAACTGGACTCATGACAACATAGGCAGCCTTATCACTCATGTGCGATCTCTTCCCGGCAACGTTTATTTTACAAATAGAACATTCAACAAATAACAGTTTTGGTAGGGTTTGCATTGCATTTATAATAATAAAATAAAGTAATTAAATTAACATAAATAAAATAATATATACTCGTAAATATAATATTTATCGGTGAAGCCTGAATGGGTCATATAATCAAGCACTCGGATTAATCGATTTTATCCAGGGGCGGTAGGGCCATTCTACACAGCTAACATTCATAAAAATATATAAATAGATACATATTTCATAATACACATACATATAATGATGTACAAAAATATATTTGGAGAGTTTAATTAGTTTAATTTATGTAGAAGTACTCTGAATGATGATTAAAAAAAAGCGCGGTATTCAGACACGTGATCATATTTGCGCAAACCAAATATAAATCTTGTGGAAAGGTTTTGAAGGCGCTCAAGCTTATTTAATTGCTCCTCAGTTAAGTTTAGATAGCTGATGTCTGCGTAATCCAGTATTGGGATAATAAGAGATTGTGCGAGGACAATTCTGGTTGATATGGGTAAAAAAATCGCAGTCTCCTAAGGGAGCCAGCTGCTGCAAACACCTTCCTGCTAATTGACTCGATTTGTGGTTTCCATGATAAATTAGTATCCATTAGCACACCCAGATTTTTTACTACAGTGCTGTAACAAAGTTGTACTCCATCAAAAACAACCGGAGGAAGAAGATGCCTATCGATTTTTTCCAAGTTCTTTGCAGTTCGTATTATAATCACTTGTGTTTTAGTTGGATTGACTCTTAGTCCGTGATTTGTACTCCAGTTTAATACACATGCTAAATCTTTGTTTGTAGTGTTTATAGCTTCTTTAACATCTTCGGGCTTAGTCTGAGTGTAAATCTGTAAGTCATCTGCATACAAGTGGTAGGAAGAAGATAGTGAATAGGTTATCTATACTAATATATAAAGCTGAAGAGTTTGTTTTTTTGTTTGTTTGTTTGTTTGTTTGTTTGAACGCGCTAATCTCAGAAACTACAAGTGGGATTTGAAAATTTTATCCTGAAATTCCTACGGGATCAAAAGTTACGTGTTGTTTAGTTAGTAAGTTAATCGTTTAAACATTAGTTAATCGAAGTCTTTGGACTTATTAAATACATTAATATTTTTGGTATCGGTTATATGAGACATTTGGTCCTAATCTAACACCGATAGCGCCTAAGAAGCCGTGGGCAAAAGCTCGTTTTTACTCAATCAAAAAGTAGAGTAGGTCGATTAAACTGTGTGAAACTATCGTAAACGTCGAGTCATTGGACACTTAAGGTTCTTATGAAGGCATTTATTGGTTCACGAAAACAATTAAAAAGCTGTGATCTAAAATTCTTATTATTTTTGTAGATTAATATCTAATTTTGTATACTATAATCTTTAAAACTATATTCGACAGAAAAATTCGCGAATAAATAAAGTTAAAAAAAAGTTGCAAAATATACAGTCAATGGACAGAATTTCAGTGGTTGGACAGCTCATACTAGTTAATGGACAGTTTTAATGAACATTTTATATATGTTTTAAAAGGAAATAAATAAAATTAATATATTTTTATTTATTTCCTTTTGATCTAATTAAATAGTTCGGTATCTTTATTAGGAAATTATCAATACGATAATGCAAAAAAATATATTAGCATTTACTTTTAAAGTTTAGTGTCACAACTATTATTCAGTCTTAGCGAATATATTTTGACATTGGGATTTTCTATATGATTAAGTTGATCGTGAAATTAAATTAAATATTTAAAATAAGACAGTTTTATACCTCATCTATCGCGTATTATTATATTTTACATTTTAACTTGAAGTTTCAGTGTCTTTCAGATCTCGTGAAGCGGTAAATACGGGTAAAAAGAGTTTTATTTTATAGATAAAAACACCAAATAAAATCAATCCTGTCTAGGATTCGAACCTAGATCTCCTGCATCTCTTATATTCGATAATGAATCGTGAAAATTTAAGAAAATATTATGAAATAATTAAATTTAAAAACTTAGATAAAAAAACAATTTACATACTTATTTCTAAATTTAAGGTGATAAAATATTAATCGGTCGCATTTGTACAATCAACACATTATCGTGACGATCTCCGTGGCGCAGTGGTCACACGCTACTCGCGCCAATCGTGAGGTCGCGGGTTCGATTCCTGTATGGAACAAAAAAAAAACCGGGTCTGGGCGTTGTTTCTACGTATTACGTTCTATGTATTTATTATATCCTAGGTTCCCCCTAGTTTGCTACATGGTCATAACACAAACACAAACTCTTTCTTCGCTCACTCTGTGGCCATGTAGTTGGTGTGATTGTCTGAGGATTTTATTTATTTTGGAAAGGGCTATGCTCGGAGTTTCCCTGCGAAATCGAATCAGGAATGAGGAGATTCGCAAGCGAACCAAAGTCACCAACATAGCCAGAGGGATTGCAATACTGAAGTGGTAATGGGCAGGCCACATATCTCGCAGAACAGATGGCCGTTGGGGCAGAAAATTCTGACGATGAAGTTCGACGACCTGGTCAAAGTCACCAGCAAACGCTGAATGAGGGCGGCGCGTGACCGAGCGCAAATTGCTATTTGCAAATTTCAGTGGTATTCTGTTTTAGTTGGAGGCAGCCACAGGTGGACACGCGTTACCATCAGGGGAAAAATTGAACATAACTGTTTTGGAGTCTTTGCTACCTTGATGGATTTCGTGATCATTATTAGCTGCAACTTTACCAATTTTCAGGCATAATTTAATTCCACTTTCATCACCACTTTAACAACTAAGTGGTTAATTGAAAATATGTAACAAGTTGTTTTGTGATCAGTAGTCTTGAATTTAAGAAAACGATCGCCTTTTAATGCGAAACAAACGTACTCGAGTGCATTTACATCTTCACTGGTATGGTATACAAAAACTAGGTGTCTTCTGAATAACCCTTTAACATCCTTGTACTTCTTTCTTCGAAAATACAGTTACTGAACACCTGTCCATTAATTAGATTAAACTAAAAATAATAACTAGTTATTGGACAGTCCGTTAAAACATATAAATTAAATTATAGGGTTCCAATTCCTATGAAATTCTATGCAAAATACTTCTACACTTTATGGTGTTTACAACAAAATATATTAAGATTAACGTAAAAAAAATTAATTGCTATTAACTATTATTGTTAAACTTACCTATTTCTTAATTTTTCACTTGAAAGACGACTGAACTTCAAGGGCGTCCCGCAAAAATATATTATTAAAACTTATGCTGCGATTTATTAGATTTTTTCAAACATTTTGGTACTGTTATAATACAGACTTTAAATGAATACCGACTGCGAGGTTCTCGTTTTTATAACAACCCTAATTATACATGAATTATTGTTTACTGTCCAATGGCTGGTAGTGTCCAATGACTAGTAGTTTACCCTACTAATTATTATAATTGAGACCCAAATTATCCTTAGCCCGACCTGGAGTCCTCATTTACTAGGAAATACCTATCCTACAGTAGGCATGATGACAGTAACAAAGAATCACTTATTCCATGGTGTCTGTCACTCCATTATTCAGATCAAACGTATTAATTATCATAATATGGTAATTAATACGTTTTTGTTTAATATTATTTAATGTGCGAGTTCTTATATAGTGATCAAAAATATAACAAATTACAGCTTTTCTCCATGTTACGTGAAACACCAATCAGAATGATGAAGTCACACCTATAATTTTGACATTGAATTTGACACTAATGACATTCAGACAGCCTCTTATGTCGTATGGTTTTGTTGTTTGGAACGTACACAAATACCTTATTCTTGATGTATTATGACACAGAGGAACCGCACATGACTTACAAACTTTAGAATTCATATTTATCATATAAAATTTAAAAAAAACATCAATTTCACGTTAGAATTTGTTTAATGTTGTGTTTACGCTATCCATCTATGTATTGATTGAAAGCTGTTGACCACAGACTGTTATCATATTCAGTCAGCAAAAATAGGAGTTACGTCACGAGTGCCTAGCAAACGTTTTGGCGGGAAACTATGAAATTAAAATTAAAAATTTATGATTTCGAATAAAAAGTGTTATTTTCAACAAAAGAAAAAGTATTTTTGGAAATAGTAGATACTTGGGAACATTATAAAAGCACTATTCAAAATAAGTCACCACGCCTATTCTCTTATGGCGGGTTTCAATATTATGAAAACTGTTCGTTTTGCCTACGAACAATAGAAATCACTACCAAAATGCCTTTCTATATTCAAAATCTTGACATCTAAACCACTGCTTACGAACTGTTTGACTGTAATGGGTTGCTAGGTTACATTTGACCATTTACAAAATAAGTCATTATATCTAGCCAACGACGACGTAACAAGTTATTAATTTAAACCAATGAGGTAAAGGTAGCATGGCAGTCTGCTGCGGCCAATAAGAGTTATTTTTTCATTACGTATGACCAATTAAAGAATAGGTCATTTTATCCAGCCAACGACGTAACAATTTATTCATTTAACGAAATATCCTATCAAATATCTGTCAACATATCAATAATCCAGTTTTCTCTTTCTAACTTATCTATAACTGTTTTTGAAAAAAGGGACGAATATTATTGAATGACATAATTTTTCTTTTAAATATTTACTTTGACGTCATAAAAATGTGATTCAACCAATAGCAAAATTTGTCGAAGGTTTGGCGTTTCGTTTTACGTAAGCAGTTAAACGCAATTATTAATAAAAAGCTCTAAAAACATACTATAATATGTTTATCGAATACTAAAACATAGCAAACATAAATTGAATAAGTTTATATATTTCTTTAGTTCAAATATCATACAAATAATTTGCGAATGCGTGATATTCTATAAATCACATATCACCTATTTTCTTGGAAGAACGTCACGCAAGGAGGGCCCATGCCAAATTTGAGAACTTACAGCCCGTAGCTAGTAGATATTGTGAAACGCTACTTTTTTCCTACCAATTTTGTACCTGTACCGGTTACGCATAGTAGTCAGTTGAATATTGAAACCCGCCATTAGACTGTGTGAGTCTTGTGACTAGAATCCAAATGTTAATGTTCAAATTGGCCCTGGCTCCTAGAAATCTAGATTATTAATAGTAATTATTTGCATATTTTACTAAGATAGTTACACGTTTCTATATGTAACGTACAATTTGCTATTATTCTGTTAACATTGTGAAGTATTAAGTGGAAGCTAATTATAAAAAGGTAAGTGGTCTTCTTGGTTATATTAATATTACTATCTCAGATAATGCGTACAATTATTTCGCTTCTATTATATATTTTATAGTCTAGGTAATAATAACCTCAAAATGTGAAATTGTTTGGGTAAAAACAAGGTGTCGCAAATTGTCCGTTTCATGAACGATATATGGGACGAAATCAATAGTTAGAATATTTATATTTAGAATATAAAAAGTATTTTTCCACTGTTTCTGCCATTGGGGCGGACATAGGCAATGTCCTTTAACCAAGTCTAATGACGCTGAATAACAAAACTTGGTCAAATTCTGGTCTACTACTAGTTAGTTCTTGAAGGAACAATGTTAAAGTTCAAAACAATTTGAACAACAATCGATGACGGGAAGCAAAAGTTAATCAAAGTTTGAAAGACACAATAGACAAGTTATCGTCTATCTGGTAAGAGTTTTAATTGAATTAATTGTTATTTAACCAAAGACGGGTTAAGTTCGATTTTGGGAAAAGATTTCCTAGAAATGTTACAAATCTAAAATTATAAGACGAAGGATATTGATAGCTGTTCTTGAACTTTATTTCTTCATGGCACAACTGTTAAGGTTACTTACACACAAAATAAAATTATTTTATTTGCAAAGAGAAGGGAAAGAAACTGTTTTTCTTGTTTTGTAATTATCGTCGTTTACTTCATCCACTAAGAGTTGATGCATGGTGTATACTTCCTTGAATACTCAATGGAACAAATTAAGCAGTCGTTAAGGCCATCCACTGCATAAAGGAAAGTCCATCTTTTTAAATAATATTGATTAATTATCATCGTATGCCTGGATCGTAGCAATTGGCGTGCCCTAGTCTCGAAAGAACACAAAGAACACAGGCGTGAAGTTATGTACTTATGTGTATATTCATCATCTTAATTATTCAAAATCTTTCTTTCACTACTTAGATACCTAACAGGAATACGAAAAGAAAATACCCAAATAAAATACTATAAAAGTATTTGAAGTGCAAATTACATAATTATCATAATATATGAATAATTCAAGCGCGTTATGGCAGCTTTTACCAGGTTTCTTCAACTTGTACTTAAAATTTTCTTTATTCTTGAACATTTCGATTTCTGAGATGACGTATGAAGACAACATATGTATCTTAACATTATTTTTAGGGTTCGGTATCTCAAAAGAAAAAACGTAAAACCTTAGATCACTGTCCGACTGTCAAGACCCTTTTTCGCAGAAATAGAAAAAGTTTCAAGCTTTTATCAATAACAAATTTTATCAATTATCTAAAACATAAAAACATAAAACATTTATTTATTTTCATATTCTGCACATTTTTACAATCTTAACCTAAAAAATATAATATTAAGGAATACAATTGTCTAAGTGCCTGAACTAGGTTTACCCTGTTTTTCAGGCGAAAGGGGGTCTGAGTGTATACAAAATAAAAATAAAACTTAAAATAAATAATTCATATAAAAATACAAGTGTACGAGAATAGAAAAATCAAAATTCTAAGCCTACGCAATACAAACATATTCTTTTAGATATCACACAATAGATCTTCTAGGTCGCAGTGTGACGAGCGGACAAGACTGGTCATATAGTGCCGTAACCCCAATAATGCTAAATAATGCAATAAAATAATGCCGTATAATTTCATGCTTGCGAGCTAAACAAAAGCTCGATAAGTAAATCCCAGTGACTTGACAGTTGTTGAGCAACTAGAGAGTTGAGCTCGCTGCTCACTGCAGGGCCATGAGGAGATGGATGTAAGAATTTTCAGGGCGCCAAAATTGCTTCTCATAAAGCCTAAAAACTAGTTTTATAAGTATAAAGTAACCGTTACCGACTAATTGATGTGGTGAGAAATTTAAAATCTGTGGTAAACTTCTAGCAACCGGACTGAAAGATGCTTAACCAGCTATATCAAATGAGGAAAACAGAAGCCACTACACGCCACAAAAACGATGTTTTTAATGTTATTACGTTCATAAAACTTCTTTTTTTATAATAAACCATAACGCTCGCAAAAAAGCATGCTTCGATCAATATTTTTTCTGAATTTATGGAAAAATCTTGTAAAAATGGACTTTGCAAACTAAAACCGTGGTTGACCTCCAAAACCCCTGATGTTTATTAGGAATGGGTTAGAAAGGAACTGGCAGACTTTAAACAGGGCTGTTTTTTAGTCACTAAATTTTTTTAACGTATCATTAAGTATTATGTATACATACGATTATTGCAAAAAAGGAATGTATTTTTTTTACAAGGATAACATATTAAAGCAAATCATGGTTATGAATGAAATTATGTATGAATACCATTAAAAAAAATAATAAAAAAACAAAAGTCGTCGTAGCGCCGTAGTTACTGTCTGTATCATACGGTATCACAGGTTAAGCAACGTTTGGTGCGGTCGGTGCTTGGATGGGTGACCGCCGACCATTCATTTCTCACGACGACTTCCGTGCTTCGGAGGGCACGTTAAGCAGTCGGTCCCGGGTGCTGTATACTTGAATACTCATGCCCTGCAGTGGGCTCATTACAAAGAGTTGTGATGATGATGACCATTAAAAATAAAGACATCTACCCGCTACTACAAAATATCTTGTAGTACTTCGACGTAGTACTACAAGTAGTACTACAAATGAAATGCCGCGTCGTAGTAGCTGTGTTCGCCAACAGCGACTATTTGTAAAAAGTTTGGAATGCCTAATCGTTATTTTTTTTTCTACTGAGCTACAGAGCGATACTAAAATAAATAAGCAGGTAAGTTGATATTGTATCAAATAATATACTTAATATTTAAAAGTGACTAAAACACAGCCCTGTATAAAAGGCGGTCGCTAACCTGGAGAAGCCTAAATGAGTCCACCAAGCGCAGTTGCTCGAAATCGTAACCTATGTTATTAGTTAGTATTACAGGCTTATCTGTGATTGGTAGGAATATTATTTGATGCAGTATTTGATAAACATTGATGCGCCATAAAAATAAATCTTGTACCAACCTCACCTTGTAAGTAAAGATATTTGATTGATTGATTGATTGTAATTTTCAGTTTAATGTTTTTTATTGCTAACAAATTTTCATTTCATTAAACTGTATTTTTACATGTATAATTTAATTGTAATTTAATCAAGACCGTTGAATATTTGCAAATCCCTTCGTGCGGTCACGACAGGCTGTTGATTTTGATCCCTTTTTTTTAATCAAAAGAAAGTCAAACATGTAAATGTGTATTTTTTTATCAATTTATAAAATGTTTGAAGTTTAAAAGTACATATACGATTAAAACTTTACATCTAAAGCATTATTACAAAATGCAATTAAAATGATTAAAAAAAATATTGCTGAGATGACAGAATGTATATTTTAATGTATATTGAATGTATTATTAACCTTTAAATGCTCGTTTTCTTACTAAAATTTTAACAGGTAACTATGTACCATCTTTAAGAAATATATTCAAAATTTTATTGGATTTTAGTGGATAATGTTCTCTTGGGATATGAAAATTCAAATACCTTATCCTACACAATATTTTGTTTCCAAATTCGTGGCAAAAACGGAGAACGAGTAAAAACCTATAAAGCTGTAGGTAAACAATGTTTGAATATAATAATAATATCTAATAAATATTTTAATGGAAGCAACATACGCCGGTATTAATAGATATCCTAATACATGTACACCTAGTATACGGTCCAGCTAGGACTAGAACCAAGGACTGAATATACCCCATTTTGTCTTAAAACTCACTTTATGATACATTGTATTTATACATTATGTATTTATGTATGTATTATATAATGTATAAATACATACTGGACTGGGAGCATAAGAAAAGCACAGATGCACAGCTGCTTCTCTTCTAGGGTGTGCTGTAAAAGTCAGTTAAGGGACAGAGGTTTTTGTGGGCGATAGGCTGCCTACTGTCACTGCAAAAGTATCTCTTCATCATTATAATACCTCCAAATTTGTGATAAGTGACATCAGATGGTTTTATAGCCTTTGGTGGCCTGCCTTGGTTACGGGTTACGGGTCCGATTCCCGCTGCGTGACTAATGTTTGTGATATCTGCATATGTTTGCTTCGAGTTTTAAATATTTTCAAATATTTATCTTTACAAAAAAATTTGAGTTGTTTTCAATCATAAGGTGTGTCTGAATTTGGTGCTAGATGAGGCTGTGTATAAATTACCAAAATGTTTATGAAAACTTGCTGCTTCTTGGTTTTCACTTTTAGGTATTTCTGTGACAGCATTTTTGACATCAGTGAGTTCATAAAAACGGAAACCGTTACGTTTTGTTCAGTTACATGAGCTTTATTAAGAACTAGCTGGTGCATTTTAAGTTATGTTTCCAGTTCAAGTATTTAAAGTCAATATTTATACCGATATTTGTCCGCGTCCTTGACAATTACCGTGATAACTCGTAGTTAATGAACCGTGATTTTTAATCCTATAATGAACCTGGATTTGAAGATTTCACATCAAGAAAATAAGGCACAATTCAAAAGGGATAAATAAACTTATAAACACATAAATCTGACATTTGCAGCATTGGTTTAAATAATATATGAAAGCACTAAGGCATTGTAGAAATAGAAAATAGAAAATGTTTTATTGTTCTTTAGCACACACACTTTTACAATTACAAACTCATAACAGGATTCTTATAAATAACAGTGTAAATAACTATAAACTTAATTCACTAACTGTAAACCATAATTTATGTAGGTATACTAAAAAACAAAAGGCGACGACTCAGCATAATACTTTGCTATGTAGGCAGCAAAGCGCTGATTTTCAGTCGTCAAGAGTTTATATGTATACGGCAAAGACATACTAAGCAAAATTTAATATCAATATTGTCTTAGAGGCTACTTGTGGTAAATCCTGCTTTGCATATACGATACACGGATCATCCCTTACACTGCAATATTGGCGCAATATTGCATTCGCAATATCGTATCGTCTTTTATTCATTTGAAAAGTAATAATAAAAATTGAATAACTTTAAAAGGAGTATGCCAACCAAAAAGTAATGCAAAAAGAAACTAAAAGTAATGATTGTCGTCCAGATTCCTATAAATATTGTATATTTCGTGGATATATATACTTTATTTATATATATATTTTTTATAAAATATGGATGGGACGTTTGTCTTCTATGACACCTGATGTTAAGTGCACATGAAGACTAAGGTGGTACACATCCATCCACGAGAAACCTATTCACTCGACGACGCTTAAAAATACTAGGACTATACTGGTCAGGGAAAATAGACGCAGGCAGTTCATTCCAAACCTTGGTGACCCGTATCAAAAAGGAACTGTCAAAGCGTAAGCTTGACAGTTCGAAAGTCGAACTAAGGTTCGACTTTTCGGAATATCTACCACATACGGATGGAAGTTAAAATGACACAAATATTGTAATATCTGGCATAACAATAACATTGTTTTCACTTCAGAAAATTAATCAGTAACAGATATATATGAGAAATAAACTGTTTATTTCTTTATTTCTTGAAACTTATTAAGTTTTAAGTGACGCTCTAGCTCGAACTGAGTGGTACCATTATTATTGTTTGAAATGTATTTTTCTATAATTGGTTATTGTTGTTATGTGTTGCATTGTATTCATTTCAGCTTGTTAAGGACGATTCTTAGATAACTTCATTCCACATCACTTCTGTGCAATTGTTTCTGCTATTATCATCACATTTCGATTTTTCTAATTTGACACTAAATTCAAAATGGCGCCTTTTCGTGGACTTTAACTGCGTGGTTGTTACATTACTGATTCCTCTCTTAGTTTTCTATTCAATAGAAATGGTTATTAGCAGATTGAAAAACGGATGGAGAAACTTAAGAGTATCATTCAACTAGCAATATAAGCCATTGCCAATAATGTAATACGTGACTGGGCTACTCGAAATACGCCGAAGTATTTATGCATAGAAATAATAATATTAAAAAGATGCTTATTGAGGGATATAATAATCCACCACTAAGTAATGCATAAATTTTAATTGTATTGTATTGTAAAATAATTTGAACATAAGAAATATTGGCATGAACTTAACCCACCGACAGTTAATTTTTATTTTATTTATTTGTCTACCTAAAGAGTGGAACATATTCGTAAATACACACAAAACGAAACAATAGTAATAATTTGTACAACAATGCTTCGATTAAGACGTAAAGTCGTTTTCATAAAAGATATCCCGTGCACTGCTCTGTAATTGTAGGAAAAATCTAGTATCGTCTTGCCTCCCTCACTGCCACTGAGCCAACAAGCCAAATAAAATTTAAGAGGTCTGACCATAAACAATCAGACACATCTTTTTTATTACAATAATATTGCCAGTGTTTCCCTTAAAGTATAATCTAAAATACATAACAAAATAGATTACTTTAAAGTTTGAATGATTACCATGTTGATAATATGTCACTCACAGCCTGTCTCCATTATGATATAGGTTATTTCACTATGAGAAAACTTTAACTAGAAACCTAACGATGTATAAAATTTTCCCATGTAAACAATTTTGATGTATTAGTGAACAATGAATAGCTGGATGAATCTTTGTAAAAAAAATGAAAAACGAATCGTTTTTTGTTTAAAAATATATTTGTTTTAGTTCAAATATTATGTTATAGTTAAAAATACTAATTAAAATCGATACCGGTTGGGACTCGCGGGGGATCTGGGTCCAGTTGAGTGACTCCGTTTCGAAATTCAAAAAAATGTTTGATTACAATTATCTGAACTGATTTAACTAAACTTCAAAGAATTGCCACGAGATGGACCTACACATACCACATAACGAAAAAATCGGCTCGTTTCGGCTCGTTTGCTAGAATGCCCGTACCGGATTTCGGGATTATCAGGAGATCTGGATTTGAGTCGCAGCCGGGATCAATTTTGTTAAAACTACAGACCACAAATGAAACATCCTTCTTTGACATAAGTTAAAAAAAATATAAAATGGCTACTCGTATGTCAGTCATTGGAAAAACATCATGTGTTCTTAATTATAATAAATCTCATAGATTTTATTTAGTATTATTATCTACGGCATTTTGTTAAAAATTACAGATTTATAACTTATTCGGATTAAATTGCGGGTATAAAACCGTGCTTATAAGAGGGCTACTAATCTGTTGCCACTAATTGTAGCTTTTGTGATTATTAGTTCTAGTTAGCTAATTCCGTCCTTGTTCTTCGTGACCTAATCGACACTTAAGGTAAATTGAGGTCAACCACGGCTGTCATGTTTGTTAACTACTGTTGTTACGCTAACTAATTACTAGTAAGATTTCAAACAGTCTTTATCGTTTTGCAGAATATTCTTTTGACTTAAAAGCGTATGAAGAAGGAAATTGAAGTATTTAATACAAGTGGTGAACCATTACGAATACGAATTTTTTGTTTCCGAATTTTATTGTTCGACAACGTTTCCCATATTTTTGTTTTCATTTCAGAGAAAATGTTTATTCAGAAGTTCGAATGTACATACTAACTTAAAATGTATTTTTTTTATTTACACACAGGGTGACTGGTGATTCACTTTTGAAATTTAGGGACGTCATAGTTTGAGATCATACATGAAGAGAAAAAATAAAATAATAAATAAATATTAATTATTTACTGAGTAAACTTAACCGAAAGTTAAAGAATTGATTACGCAACGCATGGTTACGCTAGCGTTGGCAGCGTTCCGAGTGCCAGGTCACGTGCCGCGATGGACTCAGTTGTATGTAAAGTTAATAGTAACATAGTAGTATTTATTTATAGGGAATTCTATTGAAAAATTAAGTACCTACTTTTATTATATAATTATGATCAGAATCGAGTACAGATTGCTCTCGTAGGTATCTATAATTTGTCACCAGTCACCCTGTATATATTTTAAAGTTCAACCGGATGTTTTGCCGAAGCCTCTATTGCCAGACGTTTTGGTTTTCATAATATTATTAACAATATAATAAAAACAAAAACTAACAATAAAGCGCCTGAAGATTTATGAAATACAGAATACATGCATGCATGTATTTCTGGGTGACTACGAGACCAGTGACGTCTCCGGCGCTACGGGATGTTCAGTCCCTTCGCCCATAGGGCGGGTACGCATTGGTGAACCAGTAATGTAATATCCAGCGCAGGATGCCTGCGCTCGCTGTATTTGGACGTGTATTGCGCACGAACTGAGCATTCAATACGAGCATCAGATTTTTTCCGTATTTCGTCGCGAGCACCGAATTCCAAAAGGAAGAGGTTATCTTTTAGGTTATTGGTCAATTATGAATCGATTTGGATAATTCTTGTTTCATTTGATAGATTACAATAAGTCAGAGGTGGCCCATTGAAATTTAATGGAAATCGATTCAGTACCTACTTAAAAAAAAATGTATGAAAGCAGAGGATATATTCCTACGTAGATGACATTTCAATTCAGACAAAGTTTTAACAAGGATGTTAGTGAAGTTGGTTTTTTAATGCTCTACATTTCACACTTCACAAAATCAATAGATCACACGAGATATACAACGTGTAACATAATGAATAGATGATACTTAAAGGGATTGTATGTTTGATGATGTAGTTTATAAGTAACAGTAACATAAATTTGTTATCCTTACGGTTCGGTCAAAAAAATTTCAAAGTTTTGATCAAAATATCTAATGCTCTTATTACAGAACGAGACTTAATACTCGTTTCACGTATGCGTTGTTCACCAGCTGATTCTTGACTTGAGCTTTAGTCTTATTACAAAACAATTATCAAAACCAGATTACCTGAAACTAGTTTCCCATTACATTTAAAAACAAAAACTAATGGTCTGGTACGTTATACGCAACGTTTAGATTATAATGTCTTATAAATTGCGTTAAATTATATATGATATATGACAAAATTGCCAATGTTTTGAATTATTTATCTGTTTTTCGATAGAAGCAGTACCGTTAAATTATAACTGTCGCTTCTTTTTACTATGAAAATATATTTATATTTATCACTCAAAAATAATACGAAACGTAAAAGCTAAATGTAATGTTGCCAACTATTAAGTAAAGTCACTTAAAATTATAAATTCCAATATAGTTTTTATTTACGAAAAGCAAGTTCAAACTTGTTTTCAAAAGTTCAAAGTTGTTATAAAAATATTATCGTAATGGTCAATATCACTGAAAGGATCTATTGTAGTTAATACAGATCACTGTTAAAGAAGGCACGAATCGCGTACCTATCTAGTTTTTCTCTAAGCCACAGTTCACAACATCAAAAACTTATTTTGAAGTACTCTCAAGTATGGTAGACAGCACACTCAAGTGAATACAGTTGTGAAACTAGTTTCAGTCATTGGCATATGCATAAGTAAAGTTCTATAATAAGCGTGAACACAGTTCAAATCATTTAGTACTCAAGTGATATCTGATCATTGAATCTATTATTAGGCAACGTTTTGTAATAAAGAAAGTCGTTGATACTAGTTTCAAAACTAGTATCAATACATGAGTACTGTTCTGTAATACGACCATAAGTGTCAACCCTAAAAACAGCTGTAAGCTTTTGATGAAATCTATTCGATAACAGATGAAGTAAAAATAAAGTGATGGGTAACTAAGACAGATAGGTACTACATAGTTCAGCCGGTGCAGGAAAGGTCATAAGGTCACTTACTGTGGCACAAGTCTTGTTTTAGCTTATTAGGTTGACTAGGGTTGTCAAAATATTTTGTTGTAAAATAATTAAATAAATTTGTATGAAAGTCTGTACCCGCACTGATCATGCTATTTTTTTACTGTATATTTTATGTATGGTATAGAAGCTAACCCTTTAGTTTTATCTCACCATTTTGTTACACGTTGTAGAGTCCGAGGACCTCATTCGTGCTCTAATTTTTATCAGAGTTTCATCAGTATCATACATACCTCTATTAAAATTCGCCTGAGTGACTGATAGACAACGTATAGCCACAACTACTAGGCGTAGAGAACTGAAGTTTAAACATACATTCCTAGGGAGATGTAGGGGTAGGAGTGTACCAAGGCAAGTAACCCGAAATTCCCACGGGAACGGAAAACATATGACTTTTAGTTTGTATGAAAAACTTATTCGCTGAGTGCACCGATGTGAAACTTTGATGACCGACTGGTGTAGTAACATTCATTGCCAGAGGTCCTGGGTTCGAATCCTGGCGGTGGCGGATTTTGTGTGATGAACCCGTGGGAATATCGGGATAAGAAGTACCCTATTTGCTATTCCAGACTGTAAACTATCACCATGCCAAATTTCATTAAAGTCCATTGAGCCGTTTTGCCCTGATGCAGGAACAAACATCCATACATCCAAAATTTCACATTTATAATATTAATAAGATATTAATATTAGTAAGATTTATTTAACTTGCTAAAAAGGTTTGGAAATGGGTGTCTGAAATATTAGGTAGATTAAAAATAAGTAAATATTTCCAACATTCACACCACATTATCTGGGCCAAATAAATTTTGCTTAAGAACTTACGCTTTGGATACTAGATGGACAATGTTTATTCGCGTACGGAGTCATGAGCAAAAGCTAATCGTTGTACTCATAAGTCGGCGCAAAGTCGGTGGCGCACAGAAATTATAAAAGGAGAGAAGGCTTACAGTTGAGAAAACAAAAACTTTAAATGTTCGGATTGTTTACATTTTCACGATACAAATTAATTCTTAAATTATCTCCTAAACGAGTAAACTGATTTACATGATTCAAATGGATATATTGCTTTTATACCCAGAGCTTTCATTTAACATCAAAATCGTTACGATAACTTAACAAACAAAAAATCACATTTTAAGTTACCCTCGTAATTATCCAATTTGCAATCCGAGTCCCTTTGATGTTGTCTAAAAAACCGACAATTCACGGATTGCGTCCAGCAGGCTACGAGCCTCACGCACACAGGAGCAAGTCTCACTCACACAGGCGCAATTCGTGCTTCTTCCCTATTTTAGGCCCCATATGTATCCACATGAAAGTGATGATAGGAGACGTGTAAAGGTCGCACACAGCTTGTGCACAACTTCTAACTAGACTGCTGACACACTATTAATATTTACTTTTTCAAAAAAAAATTTAGGTAGGTATAAGTAAAGTATTCATTTAAATTAAATGTATTTAGTCCAATAATTGCATTGTGCGGAGATCGAAACCGCGGACAGAGGCGCTGAGACAGACATTGTTACACCATCACCCCACCAAAATGTGCGTTCACCAAGTTTAACCATTGAATTAGGTCATTTTGCCTGGAAGAAATCGCTTGCAGCGATAAGGCAGCCCACAGTGTCCAAAAATTTATTATTTTCTTTTGTCATTCATGTATTTTTTTTATTTGCAGTAAAGTGTAAATAAATAATTAACATACCTCAAGATCCTTGGCCCAATTCGTGAAAGCTTCAGATCGCTTGCCAAACCTGTGAAAGAAACACAATATTTATAAGATCTCACATCATTTCTAAAATAAATTGGGGTCTAATTTATAAAGAACTTAAGGAAAAGACTCACAAAACATTTTCAGGACAGGACGGCGGCCATGTTAGATTTGAAGGGGTCGTATCACTATGCAGGGGTAGGACCCCTTACAATCTTACCAGCTTGGAGTAGTTAATACGCTTATAGAGAGACGATAGGTCTATTTAAATACGGCCCCACGTAGTTATGAAAACATTTAAGTAACATATTGCATTGTAAGACTAATTGCAGCAGAAATTTTCGCATGAAATAAAGCTGATATCTGTGTTAAGACCAGCTGAAACATGGTGCCATGTTCCTTTAATTAGCATAATGGTATTGCAGCTGAGCTGACCCGCTTTTTCTTGTAATATGTATATTGTCAGATGTTACCATAATTTTATTTTCTTAGTTTTTCGTAATATAAAAATAACTTAAATAACAAATATCATATATTTTTAGTCTTTTCATGCGAGTTTACTGTTTATTTTTGACTCATTATAAGGTTATCTCGACCTCAGCATTCTCATACAAATTAACATTCAAAACATATTAATTTTGTCAAAAGAGATTGGTTTTTGATGTTCACGGATGCTGGCTTTATCATTATATCTTTCATTCTATAAAAGCAACAGAATTATTTATATATTATTTTGAAGGGAAAAAATGTCAGACATGTTGACGATTAATTCAACATTTGAGCTAGATATTTTTTTATCAACTTTCATTTCTTTACATTATTGTTATTTCTTATGACCAGCTCAATCATATCCAAACCATATTTTTCGGAGTGTTCAATGTTTTTTCCAACGAATTTGGATTAGGTATGTTTTAAATTCACGATCGAAATCGTATCATAAATAAATAAATGCGTCAAGTGCATTCGCAATGACCAAATAAAATTGATCAATTTTTTCACTAAATGATTGAGGTATTAACCTCAAAAACTCGTATTTTTAATCCATAAACGACATAATTAATGTACAACTGATGGTACTCCTTAAATTATACACACATGTCCACTATAGTTAAAAAGCACAATGTTCCTGAAAAATAAGTATCTTCTCTCTTTTACCTATTCGACTGAACTGAAAGAATTCGCGATTTCTAATGTTGCTAAATATGCACAATATGGTCTTAAGAGCCCCAATTCGACATTGATTTCTCTTATTTTAAGTGTTTCTTAATGCCATGACAGAAAGAGAAAAAAAAATGTTTTGTATAGGTAAGGCTTTCACGTTTCACGTCGTGAAATTTGACACTGGAGAGAATTAAAAATAAGAAAATGATATGTCGAATACAGCCCAATTTGGCATATAGGTGTCCAATGCTGTTTTATAGTTTTTGTGTGTTATACTAAATTATAATAATTAACAAAATTTTAAAAAAATCTCTTGGCATGTGCAAATTAATGCATAGCATTATTGTAATGAGCTTTGCTTTTGCGGGAAGTTTTGTAAAATTGTATATACCTAACTATTTCATTTTGGAGGCATGAATATTTTAAGCATGTACATAATATAATATACGTTTACTAACACTTCTTAATGGCATTAAAGCAGAAAATGACTGTTGAAATTCACCCAGCAGTTGTATAAATTTACAGTATTGTTGTAAATATTTAAGTTTAAAGTAGGGCAGAAGCAAGGGCTGTTGAATTATTTATTTCATCATAATTTCACGCTAAAATCACTTTCTCAAAATTGAAGATATTGTTTTAATTGCTTATGTTTTGTAAGTAATAATAAACAACTATTTCATCTAAATTAATTGACCCTTTTATGAGACCTGTTTCGGCTTTGAGTCTAATGTAGATTTTAACTGAAGATTTAAAGCCGTGAAGAGACATATGACATTTCCCTGATATGATGAGAAAATGTTCTATTCCTGGTGAAATATACTCTATTTGTTGGCTATAAAAGAAACTTTTCCATCAGATGATATAAATTGTAATATGGTGCTACTTTCATTGCTCCTTTTAACTCTACGTTCATACTCAAAAAAGGATTCTTGATCCCTTTGATGACGTGAGTTGCTTTATAAAACTGCTTCCTACATTTTCCACCTAATTATCACTTAGGTGGGATTCAAATAATGATATTTTCATTTGATGAAATATTTTTAGCGTATACATTTATCTACCTTCTAAACAGGGTGACTGCGGTGGGTCACTTTTATAATTCGAGGTGATAGTTTGAGATCATACATGAAAAGAAAAAATGTGGTTAAATCCGGGAAACGTATTTGATAATGGGTTGTGAAAAGTTACGACAATATTTGCAACCTTCTTATAAAACACAAAATTATGGGGATAACAGACCAGAGCTGATACTTTTATCGAAAATTACTTAGTTTTTAATTGAAATTAGTGGAAGTGAAATCTTCGCTTTAAAATTAATTTCTGATTTTCGCTGTAAATTGTTCAAATATAATCATTTCTATGAAAACCTTTTATAAAAACAAGCAAAAATTAAAAATTTTATAGCTTGCTCCAATTTTATAATTGAAGTAAATATTTTTCTCTCGGTTTTAATGAAGGAAAATACGGTTTTTGAAGGACCAAGCGTTTTGTTTTTCTTTTTTGGTAACTACGTTTTGTTATGAAATACCTTTGCTCTTCTGTTAACGAAGTATATTTATTAAATCAGTTTCCATAACTATAGTTTTAATAAGATATAGCAGACTTTGCACATTTTTTTTAAGTTAGTTGTATTTTCAAAATCCGTGGATTTTTTTCAACTACTTCTTTTCTTACTATAGAAGTAAATTTGTACAAATAAAACACACTACTTAGCACTGAGCTTTCTTCACGGTGTTTTCACAAAATATTGTTAGTATCACTAAGATATAGATGGCGCTGTTTATAATTTATAAAATTAGAAAAAATGCCATAGATAATGTCTCTTTCATCCTACTTTTCATTCTTCGGTTCATTCAATCAATCACCTAACCGACTCATTAAATCTATCTTTCATTCGTTACCAATGTTCGTTACTGCGCACCCGTTTTCGAATGTTGTTTTTATCGCTTTTTCTTGGATTCCTTTTACCCACAAACTGGCCACCATTTGGACTCTGACGCTCTTTTTTTTAATTCTGACCCGGCAATTCCACTGGATTTCAGAAACAACGCTGAAATTCGACCTTTGCATGTTTATTGGAATTTTTATCGTGATAACGATTTTCTAATATATACATATTTCATATAATCATGATAATATACATATTTGAGGAGTTTTAAATATTCTTAAAGAAAAATACAGGGGAAGTTCCCAACTGGTTCTAGTAAAAGTTTCAGTCACTAAGTTCTAGATGGCGCTAGAGCCCCGTTTTAGCTGATATCTCTATCTCAATCTATAAAAGTTACTTTATGGTTTTCTTGGTGGTTTATGGCCTACACCGCTTCGTCAGCTAGGCGAGAATCTAAGGGGGTAACACCCTTTTAGCTTTGCTACGGACTCGTTAAAAAAGGGTGTTATGTTAATTATGATTTTTTTTTTTTTTTTTTATAAGTGACTAAACCCGCGTTTGACCTCAATCTCACCTGATGGTAAGTGACGATGAGGTCGAAGATGATAGCACACGGGTTTAGGAAGGAACTGGCTCTTTATACAATATTGCCGGAACACATTACCGCCGGAGCGGTAACATTTGGCGGCAGACTTTATATAAAGGGTGGTCGCTAGCCAGGCGGACCCAGAAGGGATCCTACCACCAAGCAAAATACTATGAATAACAGTATTTAAACTTTCGCGATTTGACCACATAACATTGTGAGCACTATTTTGACAACCTTCTTCGAGATACATCGAACTTGCTGTACTGATCAAGCAGCGGTCGGCAATAGTTGTATGAAAATCCACTTCTGTCGTGTTTAGCGGCCAAATAAATTACTATGTAAAATCATATTTGTCATGTAATTTAAAAATGGAAAATTCAAAACTACGATCAATCCGATCTCTACTCCGCAATATCTACTCATGTGATATGGCGATTAAAGAGGTAACTTATCAAAGGTGTAATTTAAATTTCGAACCAGCTTGCACATAGAAAAAAATATACTTTGGCGCGTAAAAAAACTATTGTTATTAGTTGTTCGTCACCTTCGTCATTAGTTTTAAAGTTCTGAATTGTACTACTTGGTTTAATTTCCGCGCATTATTTGAGAAAAGTACTATACAAACCTTGGCCGCAACTATGGACATTGGCATTGATGGACTTACGTATGTGCGTTCGTCCATCAATGCCTCTCTTGTCGGCCGGTGCAGTAATGTACCTACTACTTAAGTCAGGAGTACGATAAGCCATGAACGTAGCTATTATCACAATGCCGTCATGTCATTCTAAATAAATAAAACTAATGTATTTTACGTTATGAACAGTTTTCAACAACGTGACTTTTAGGTACATAGCTCTTAACAGAAAAAAATAATATTTAAAATTGCCTTGTTCAAGATAAGAAACAGAGATGGATACACAAAATATGGAAAATTCTGGGAAAACATATTTACAAGAAAACTTTGACTTTTTTTACTAAGTTTCCATGTAAAGTTGTTTTATCCAAAACGCTAAGGGCGTGTTTCATAACTACCTTAAATGTTGTGAATAGTCTTTCCAGAAGATTTTTGTCATCGTGAAACGTTTTTTTTCAATCTTTTTTATCAATAGGTAAAAAAAAGTGGTTAAAACTTATTTATTTGCGAAATTATTATAAAAAATCTATTATCGAATTATTATTGAAGAAGTCGAAACAAATATTGTAGTTTACTAACATTATTGAATGACAGTCAACATCAAAAATAAAATTATATTCGTATCCCAATAAAGTTTTTATGTATTCTGTAAATACTCCGCTTTTCTATTATTTTAATTGTATCCATTACGTGTTCGATTTTGTTCTCTCATAAAGCTGATTGTCCACCGCTAACTAAACTTAGTGTAAATTAAAGTCAGCGAACGAAACTAAAGTTGTACGTCCAGCAAAAAATAAACATAGTTAGCGGTGGACGCACATGTATGAAAAACTAGCTCAACAATGATAGCTAAGATAAACTAACATTATTTAGTTGGCGGTGGAAGATCGGCTTAATAGTAACGAGCTAATATTAAAAACGAACATCACAATATGGCAGATTCAAAAGTATGAATAACTAATTTACCATATACTTTATCATTAATTTTTTTTTAATCCCCAGACAATCACACCTTCTACATGGCCCCAAAGTAAGTATAGCTTGTATTATGGGATACCATATAGCGAACTAGGGGGAACCTAGAATATAAATACATAAATAGATAAACACCCAGACACGGAACTTTTTTTTTTCTGGTTCCGTGCGGGGATCGAACCCGCAACCACTGGCGTCTGAGGCAGATAGGTTTACCCCAACGCCAAAGTGGTCGTCACTTTTAATAAATGAGGTTTTTAAGTGTAATGGTTGTGTTTAATTACAATCCCTAATTTATACTATCACTTGACGTATCTTTATTCTTGTGCACGTTGTTTCTTGTGCAATCTTTCTACCGTTGTTATTAAGGCATTAACGCAATTCCTTAAATTCGAACATATCTTCGATCTTTTTCAACGGTTTTACTAATAGATATCAATCGAATGAAAAAAAGAGAGAGTAAAAAATAATACAAGTTATTTTACGTGACCGGCTTGCATACAACAAGAGCCTGCGGGCGAAATCATGACACAGCTTAAAAGTGGTTCGAGCGTTGATTGAAATAGAAAACCACTTATTATTTCCGAAGACATAAGTGCTGCAATTCCAATTGCAGTTTTAAATAGCGTCTACATTAAAACAAAGCAAAGCCTTGCAATTCCATTCCACAACATAAACTTTTACAAGCCGTTAAACAGAAACTAAATTATTTTTTTAAATTGAACTACAACCACTGAATAATAGAAGTGACTATTGAATATAGAAATAAAATACAATTTATTCACGTACCAAGCATAAAAATGTCGAGTAAATAATTGAACAACAAGGCATGCAAAATGTGCCATCTGTAGTGATGTGCAAAACGATGTCGAATGTGCACAGATAATTTGAACAGCAAAGAAATCTTTCTGCGGTTTCCATTTTTATCGAATGGCTACTAATAATTTAGTAGAAGTTGTTGTTGTAAACGGATTGTGGTTGAGTATAGTGACTATGTACAAAAGACTATTGTCTTATCGAATAAACTACTATTTTTGTGTTTATGCATTGTGTATTTTAAGAAATTGAAATTTAAAAGTATTATTCATGACAACCCACAGACTTATCCAGCCTAATCCAAAGATATTCAAAGAATTAAGTACAATTAGGCTATATATTATGATTATGTATGATATTGTTGTGTTATGTCCATCAATAAATGTATGTGCGTATTTCTAGCTAATGTTTAACATGAAGCCGTTTACATTATGATCAATAAATTCGTGTTCGCACTAAATCTACCAGAAAATAGCGTCAATTCCTTGTGTATTTTAATTATTAAGGAAGCAGAATAAAGGGCCAATATGTTATTATGTGCGTACCTTGGCCGAGAGTGGTAGGAGTATATGCGGTCTAGTTTCTGCAGCTGAAGCAGCCGCACTGCGCGATCTAATATATCTGGATCGACGCTACCAGCATCCGCTACGTCCCGGCGGTCAATCCTGCCAATTTATCGATATCTATATAAACACAGTCACAACTCTAAAACCCCCACCACACTGAGATACGCTTCTAACGGCTTATTTAAGAACCCATCTTCCGCTTCGGAAATGAAAGAGATAATTTAATGTAATTCCATTATATATTTAGTCTCAAACCAAAACATTAAAGCAATTATATTAGGAATGAACCTTTAAAATTGGTTTATAAAGATATGCCGTAGTAATTTAATTTCAGCTACCTCTTTTTTTAATTCAATGGCTTGATTTAAATATTTACATTAAAGATAATATTATTCAAGTATTTTCCTACAGTTTTATTTTCCTACGCTCGTCATGACGATAAATAAGGTAAAGATTATGTTTGTGGGTTTAAAAGATTCATAGCACAGTAACATTAAGAACTTTTAGTATCGGATTCTAAAATTTTTTTAAAGATCTAATGTTACAATATTTATAAAATACTTCAAGAAATTATAAAAAAAAAACTCATATAATAAATTACTTATAATGGAAAACGCAACTCATGTAGGTAATAATGTATGTTAAAGTCTGGCTAAAGAAAGTAGACACTGGGGGTTTTTGCAAACTTTTTATTTGGCAGTTTGGCAGCATGAATGTCAAAGTCGAATTTCTGGTGTCACTGTTGTCAATCGAACGGTTGTTGGTGGTAATGAATAAAAAAATTAAAAATTTGATAGTTTAATAATCAATGTAGGAAACAGCGACCAGTGACGAAACCAGTGAAACCAGTTCTGACGATTCATTCCATATAGAATTGATGGATTCAGATTTTGATTACAATGAATAAAAATAATTATTGTATTTTGTCGTTTTATTTTTAAACCTGATTAATACTAGTAGCCTTTTATTTTAACTTCTCTTTAACACGTCTCATCAAAAAGGAGAACAGTTCCAATATTGTTATTTTTAGGATAATTTCATTAAAAAAAAAAACAAGTATCAAGTTTGTTTTATCATAATAATAAAGTAAGGGTGTACTGTCTGATTCTGCAAACAAACAAGATAGATACTCGTCATACATACATAACTTCACGACTGTATCCCTTATGGGGTAGGCAGAACACCAACGGCTATAAGCCCATCTTATGTCACGTTTGTCAAATTTGGAAGTATTACAATGAAAGAGAGAGACTATTGCAGTCAGCCTATCGCCCACAAAACGCCAGCAAAACCTTCGTACAGTATTCTCCGGGCAGAGAAGCAGCTCTATGTGTTTCTTTTCATATCAGCCCATCATAGAAGATGTAGTTTCATATATTATTAAAATAAAAAAATAATAAAGAAATCCCCAGACAATCACACCTACTACCTGGCCCCAAAGTTAGCATAGCTTGTGTTATGGGATATACCATGTAGTGAACTAGGGGGAACCCTAGAATATAAATACATAAATAAATAAACACCCAGACACGGAACATTTTTTTTTTCTTGTTCCGTGCGGGAATCGAACCCGCAACCACTGGCGTCTGAGGCAGACAGTGTTACCCCATCGCCAAAGTTTATGTATTGGTTTATTATTTTGTATTAGTTTATGTATTGATTTATTATATAGTATTACTTAATACATAAATTTTGAATTAGAAGCCATATTGCCAGGAAGTCATCAGTTGCAAGTACAAGCAGTGTATTAATTTTTTTCCTTTTTTTTTTAGTTCTTTATGAGAAGAGGACATTCAAGAAATACCAAAATTACTCGACACTAGAAAGAACCTGAAGTGGAAGGACCCCTTCAGGGCTCACCAGACTAATGACCACCCTTTATACAGGGTGACTGGTAGGTCAGTTTCAAAATTCCGAGACGTGATAGTTTGAGATCATGAAGAGAAAAAGTAATTAAAAATTAAATATTTACTGAGTAAATTTGACCGAAAGTTAGAGTTTTAAGTTCTTTTAAGTATGAAATGGTATCAAATCTATTAAAACTAAACTTAGGATTTTATGTATTTTTATATAGGATTATATTTTAAACTTGATTTATAATCAAAACTTAACTTTAAGTAAGTAATCTATATACTTATAATGAATCTGTAGAAGTAAAAAATCTGTACATTGAAAATATCAAAAAGCAAATTACTGGATCGTCGACACTGAACCTAATAATGTGATTAAACAAAGTGTCTGTCTGTTTGTTCAGGCATCACGCAAAAACTTCCGGTTCGATTACGATGAAACTTGGTATAATTTTTCTTTAATATCCTGGGCACCACTTTAGGTACTTTTTATCCCGGAAAAAAATACACAGTAAAAACAAAATTAATTTTGAGGTTCGATACCTAGACCCGATTACTGTACCAACCGCAAATAATAAGTTTGTTGTAGGTCACGTCACACACACTTCACTAAAAGTTATGTTGTAATTAAATGTAGTGCTGAAGGATGAATTTGGATTGCACCGTTCGCAACACACGTGTGGTGCGCGGACGCCGCGGAACGCTACCGTATAGGTAGTAAGTATAAGGACGGTTTTTTGAAATTTTATTTGAATGTGTGAAGTGGCGAGCGTTTGTTCTTATTAGCATTCTATAAATTGTATGTTTTAACTGTTACTTGCTATTCTAAACCGTGCTTTTAATGCGACCTTTTTATTCCTTTTAGTATTTACTATGTGCAGTTTAATGTTGAATTATTTAGTTTTATTTCTATAAGTACCTAATAGATTTTAATTGTAAAGTAAAGGTACTAAGTATATGATATTGTGCGTGGTGACCGTAGGTTATTTAATAATACTGTTAGGTAAGATTATTCATTCGTTTAGGTTTTTGGGGACTTCGCTTATTTTTTTATTTTATAAGGCGTAGGCCGTATAGATTTTATATTTGAGCTTAGCCGTAAATCAGTGTTGATAGCTATTCGAACGTATTAATAGGGAGTACGCTGCAGAAACTAACATATTAGATAACATAACATATAATCCTGCAGAACTATTAGAAACTTTGGAAAACAGAGTTTCAAATATGACATCCGAGCAAAAATTGTTATTTGACTGTGTCTGCCTTATTGTTAATAATATTTTGGGAGAAATTCTATGAGGATAAGCAGGAATACCAAGAGGAAAAATAGCTCATAGGTACAATGTTTCAAATACATATAGATCTTGATCGCACCAAAATCCGGTATCTGGTATTACTAGGAATACTGATAAAGCGCAGATTATTCGTGAGTGTTCACTTAATAATGACGAAATTTTAACCGGTTTATGTGCCGGGGAAAGTGTTTTGATTCCTAGAATTCATTTGATTCCGAACAATTTTCAGTTTAAGAGAGTAGGTACAGTTTCCAGTAACTTTATGTTACGCTATGACAATAAATAAGGCACAAGGTCAGACTTTGGCGTTGTTGGCGTCGATCTTAGTTGTTAAGTTGTGAGTTATTTTCATATGGTCAGCTTTAGCGTGATTAGTCCAAGGAACCTTTTTGTTCATATTCCGGGCGGGCTCACTGATAATGTCACGCATGCTGAAGCTCTCAATTGATGTCGTACTGTGACTATCTGTTGCTAAACAGGTACCAAAGTAGAAATGTAATACAAAAAAAATACAGAACGCGATCATATACCCTCTCAATCACCGCTAATGAGGTACAATTAATTGTAATTAGCCACAAAGAGCCCGCGCCGGGACAGAAGTATTAATACCGGTATGCTCGATAAATTACGTTCTACACAAATAGCACTTTACACAAAAAACTCATTGATAAGTTTCGTCGTCCACGCGAACGAAGTCGCGGGCACAGGAATAAGATTATAATATTAGTAAGATCTTATTTATATACATACATAGTTTGTATTCATTCACACATGTAAACTCGCAAACTCACACACTTTATCAGCAATACATATCACATTATCACAAAGTACAGCTACGCCTACGCTAGGTAATAATAAGGACCGCCGTTATCAGTGTTTTTTTTTGTTTTGTTTTTTTTATTATAACTATTTTATTAACTTCACTTGTCCAGAGCCTGGAGAGGTCGTTAATCTGTCATATAGGTCACTAGGGCTCTTACAAAGAATACGTTAGAATAAAACTCATATTTACTAGGAAACTGTTTTGTAAATATTTTTCTATGTGAGCAATAAAGCATTTTACATTCATCGCTCCAATAAAACAAAATTTCAAACTGTCGATAAGTAGATAAATTCAATAATTCCTTTCGAAAATAGAAAGCTATCCTGTGTGACGCTAAGTAGTGATGATGCGTTGTTTTAATATAGGCCTTAATACGCTTGAATAGTTTCACTTGTATATTAACCATATTACCGTATCGCGATGCGATATGAGTTCGAGATATAATTAGCTTTTAGCACTCAACAGAGCTAGTCATTAGTCCGTCCAGTATAGCGTGAATATCAACACATTGCAAGTGTTTATTTGACTTGACATGAGAAGTGTTAGTTTAAGCTTTTATAGATATCTATTGATTTTACGATTAAACGACAATTTGCATTATGTTGATAAGTTGGGTACTTAAATACTTCCATGATGAGGACCGTGTTTGAAAAGTTTGATAACAAAATGTTTCAAAATGACTTTTGTGGTAATAGTAGTCTAGGTGTAATTTAAAAGTTTACCTTTTTTAATTTTGAAAATGGAATAACTTGAATAAAAATTGAACGATTTAACTAGTGAAACTGCTGATGCAATTGCTTTTAGTGCCTTTCTGCGCTGATCCACCAAACCGTGATCAGCGGTAATCGGATTAAACTTCCGGAAACAATGTTCGTTAGGTAATCACAAAATAAAACTAAATTGTTTTTGACAATACTTTAGAGTGAGTTTACAGATAGATTAATTACAAAACAGAATGATCTTTATTTTCATGACCATTTTGGCATGGTGAATATTGTATTTCTATATTTTCATTTCTTATTTCTCTTTTGACACATACATTTGTTTGTGTCATTCTTAATTTAGATTTTACAGGAAAAATACTCGAAAAGGTTTTTCTTGAACCACGACAAACGTATGTTAAGAATAGAAAATATATGATGAAAATAGAAAAAGTGTTTTATATTCCGATAAATGAAAATGATATAAAAAGTGTAGTTTGCTCATTAGCTTTTTTCATAGATAAATCGTCAATTTTTCATTTATGTTCATTGATTTATTAAAGTATCGTCGCTCAAGAGCCTATTCTTGCAACAATAATACTAAACGAGTTTGTGTTATCATAATCAATTCATAAATTCTTTTCAGCGCTGGATACAATATAAAATCTTATTCTTTTGTAAAGCTTTTACTAAAAGCCATTTTGGAAGGGTGGTAACCAAAAAATGTCATCTGGATTATGGTATCAAAGGAAATCCACACTGTTTTGGAGAATATATTCACTGATTCAGATTTTTAAAAATAGAATGTATGTTACGTATCATATTATTGCAGTGACCGTAATCAAAACTTATATGTCACATAATATAACGTCGTTTTCTTGTTAATATAAAATAAATATTATTCTGAAACTCCAATTTAAAGTTATCTTAATATAGTTAAATCCAATTTTTCTCAAGAATGTAATTTAAGTAATGAAGGCATTTCATATGCCTTCATTACTTAAATTTTTCTCAGTTCAAATTTAAACTTTATATAGTATAACCGTCAAAATATCTAAGTTTAGCTGTTAATCTTTTACAGTGAAACGGTTAGCAAATTTGCTTCGTTATTGAGGCACAGCGACTGTAATAACCCATAAGATATGTCTATAGGTATAATATTATTTATAGATATAGATTATTTCTTATGTTTGAATTAAAATACGCATATAAGTACGCAAATTAAGTGCGATATCAAATTAACACACAAATAGCTGTCTTTTGTAAGTCCTTTCATGTCTTAGCCCAGTTTTATTTCTGGCAATTTGTATAATGAGCACTTTTGAAAAAAGATTTTATGAAAAGATATTTTCCTCTTGGTTTAATTTTACTTTATTTAAAAAAGCCGCAAAAACATTTTCTGGTTATTAACAAAAATTCGACTTATTTACACCGTGTGAAATTGCTGGCTTAGATCCTCTTACACAAAATATTTTGTATAGATACAACGTTGATACAGGCGAGAGGCATTAACAAATGTATGTACACACATATCAGGCCACACAAGAAAAATCAGATCAATGTAAGCAATAGTTTGGTCAAAGGAATGTTTTTTAGTTTTTTGTTAGTTTAATTTAAACACCTTGTATCTTCCCGATCACCTGATCGAAAGTAGGTTTATGCATAGTTATCATTCACCTATGTCACAAATGTCAAAATGTCAGTCCAAGTCTTTACAAAGGATGTTTTAATTTCAACTGAAATATTAAGCTATTTAAGTTCTTTGAAAAAAGCTTTTTTCGTATACCTACTTTTCGTAAACTTTTTTTAATAGTTTTGGTTCAACAGTGGGGACTGATAGTACATATGGTTTCATTTCGTGCCTCTCGCTTGTATCAACGTTGTATGAGATATTTTATTGGTAAATGTAGAAGAATTTTTTTTCATACTTTAATCAATAACAAAAAGATTTAAAATTTAAGTTAAAATAAAAAAAATATATGTAATTGGTTCCTAAATCCCCTAAACTTAGCACTTAATAAGGATAGCACTTGACGTATAATGGACGTTCATCAACTTTTGCAAATTTATATCAAAAGAGTTAAGTTTTTTACTAACTAAACGTATTTCTAAGAATATAAAATATTTTGCTAATATTATGTGCGACAAAATTAATTGTTATAATAAGTGTATGCAGTATTTGAATAATTTTCAGTTCACAGCTAACAAGTTACTAAGAAAATTTAATTACAAATCTTTAGTCTTAAGTTCCAGATAAGTTAAGGGAGATAGATGAAAGTGGTTCAAGTCGTTATACGATTAGTTTAAATGAGAACAAGATCTGTAAATGAAAGAGTTAGCTTCATAATTAGTCCGAGAAACAGTGCTCAAAAGTGGGATTAGCTAATATGGGATTAGCAGGAAAGAGCTAATATAAATGAAAATTGCATTCGGTAAAATAGTAATAAGAGATATTTTACTATGAAACGACTTTTGACGTCCTTATAATATTTTCCTTTTATAATAAAATGGAAAATTGAATTTAAAATTAAGTTTTTCGATACAACTACTAGTAACCTTTCTAATTCCGCGTCTCCGAAACACTGGTCATGCAGGATTTTCGTGCTGTAGTGCACCGCCCTCCCTCCTCGAGAAGCAAGGAGTGCAACGAACACAACAAACACACCGAACACAATAACCCGTACCACAAACAATACCGACATGAGTTTCGCTTCGCTGAACCAACTCACGAAAATCCTGCATCACTGGTAGTGGTAACAGTAATAGTGATGGATTTCCGCAAAGTAACGCCTGATTCAATCCGTGCAATCTTAGCTTGAAAAACAAACTTTAGTGTCTCAAAAATGCTTGGAAATTTGAGCATTATTTTGACAACCTTCTTCGAGATAAATCGAACTTGCTTTACTGGTCGAACAGCGGCCGGCAATAGTTGTATGAAAATTGATATCTGTCGTGTTTAGCGGCCAAATAAATTACAATATAAAATCATATTTGTCGTGTAATTTAAAACTGGAACGATATTCAACTCCGCAACATGGCGACCAAAGAGGTAACTTATCAAAGGTTTAATTTAAATTTCGAACTGGCTTGCAAATAGAAAAAAAAAATAGATAAAAAAATACTTTAGCGCGCAAAAAACTATTGTCACTAGTTGTCTGTCGACTTCGTCATTGGTTTTAAAAACTTTTGTTTTTGTTCAAGTGAAGACAATGAGTGTGATGAAATTATTTAATTTCCGCGTATTATTTGAGAAAAGTAATGGCCGCAACTAGGCATTCCTCGGCTTTGCTTCGGCCCACATTCACACGTTCGTCCATCGATACCTCTCTTGTCAGCCGCTGCAGTAATTTAGTATAATCATGTCAAAGCATTAAAAAAAATATTCCTTTCATTTCTTTTAATAGAAACAAAATAAATACGACTATTTGTATCTTAATCCTAGATAGTTTTATGAATGACTTGAGTTCAAAGAGGTCTGTATAATGAGAAGATTCTCCATGAATAACTATGATAGATTGGAAGGATTAACAAACCCTCCAATGTTTATATTACGGATATACTGAAAGACTTTTGGTACCCGCGAAATACGTGTCATTTTACTGCTTGATATATTTATGTTTTTTCCCTAATCACATGTGACCTGGGTCAAAGACAATATCTGATGTCTACTGAGATCCTCTCTGGCTTTTCTTTATTTTCTTCCGTAATATTCAAGAAATCAGAAGCCTTGCTTGGTACTTTCTTTACTAAGCCAGGGGCCGTTAGCGTCAGCAATATTGCCGTGTCATAAAATTGAGAGTCATATAACTAAACTTCTATAAAATCATTTAATCCATGTTAAAAGTTTATTCTCTTAACTAAGCAACCTTCAATAAAAAGAAGAATGCAATAAAATTACCTACTAACAATTATTTTAAAGTCATTTATTATTTATACTGCAGAAAATTTTAAAGAATATGCGATCATCGTGTGAATAATAACAACAATTTCCAAAGACAACCTTACAAAGTTTATTTTCTAAGAAACGTAAACAGACGCAGGTCGGTAAAAATACAAACTGAGGAACATTAAGACAACATTGGTCAACATGAAAGCGAATCTTCTAAGAAAGATAATACCAAAACACAACAAAAAACACACGTTAAAAATGACACTCATAATGAAAAAAGTTCACAAAAATGAAAATTACAACAAAATTAAATGAATAGGTACTTAAGTATTTTTTAATGAATATAAAATAGAGAAAAGCCTCCGGCTCCACGTGATGGTAAATACGATCCACGCCGAAGGACATTAATGCTATTAATGAACAATGATGCCGATATTTCGTTGTCAAACAAAAAAATCCTGACAAAATAGTTTTTCCATAAAAAGTACAGAGCTTTATTTTTAGAAGTACTTTATTTGAAAACCGTATTTATAGGTAAACTTACTTAGCTTTTAAACATGCAAGTGTTATAGATATTACTATATACTATTTTTATTATAAAATTTCTATATTTTGCTTTTATGCTGGACTGGGAGTGAAAGAAATACACAGAATGTGCCAGCTGCTTCTCTTCCCGGGCATCCTATAAAAGTCAGAGGTTTTATTGAAGTTTTTGCGGGCGATAGGCTGCAATAGTCTCTCTTCATCATTATAATACCTTCAAATGTGTCAAACGTGACACTCGATGGTTTTATAGCTTCTGCTGTTCTGCCTACCCCATAAGGGATACAGGCGTGAAGTTATGTAAATATGTATGTATAATTTTTATTTGTCAAGGTTGCATATAAGAGCAGTGCTCGAAGCATAAAGAGAGGGCACAGTTTGAAAAATAGTTAAATATTAGAATCTTAATAAAGTGGTGGTGCGATCTGGTAATTTATGAACGCCCAGTTTCCTCCTAAGCCCGTGTATCATCTTCGACCTCATCTACTCTTAGCATCGGATAGGTTAAACGCGGACTTAGTCACTGTAAAAACAGAAAAGTTCATAAGTACGACTAGGTCTCATAAAGTTCCTGACTGAGTAGAAACCAAAGATGTATACTCGCATTGAATACATAAGAAAGAATGGAAATTACAAAGTTTCCGACCGCAGCCGAAGTACTTAAGTAGTTTAAAACCTTTCAATTAAAATAAAAAATAAATTTTCTTTTCTTTGCTGCATTTTGTACTCCTCCGTTGCCGAGATACTATTAAATACGAAATTGAAGGCGTTTAGTTTAAAAGTTTTTTAACGACGGAGTGAATATTAAGAGGGACTGTGTACACTAAGGACATAAATTAAAAGTTCAAATGTTATTAGGATAATATCTTTTGGTTTTAAGTTAAACGACATCAAGGTTAGTGAAGTAAATTATTAAGCACTACCAGCTTCGCGCGGCATAATGTTTATAAATTTAATTTGCTTAGTTTATTTTTGTAATTTTCTGTATTTCGAATTTTTAAATTTAAGTAACTCTAATGAATGTGTGCTAAGCTATAAAATTAAATGAATTTACCACTCCTTTTATACTCCCTATCAATTATCTCCAATTTACATACCCTTTGCAAGCGGCTTGGCTGTTGTAGTTTGGTGAAGCAAACTGATATTGCTGCCTTGCCTCTGTCTTAGGGTATTACTACATTCGTCTGTTCCATTCGTCCGCTGGAGTCGATCGACGGTCAATCAATTGATGTGGTAACACGTAACACCCATACAATGGATACCAGTATTCGATCTCCGACTTTGTAATCAAAATACAATGTATAAGCGTTGCCATGACAACCGAAATCCAGATTTCTATTTCGATTATTCAATATGAACTGGCTTAGGTTCCTTAGGTCCTTTCTAGTCGGCTCCCGAAACGACTTATTTCTTACTTTGCGCTAACTACATTTACAATTTATTGCTAATAAATATCGATTGGCAACCTGCGATAGTTTTGACCATAATTCACTTGTGCCAAAAAAGGTTTGAGGTGTTATTTACTGTTTTTTGTGATAAAAATGCTCAAGGGCTGATCTTGTTATATATTAACAATATTCATGCTTTTTAGTTAATTTATGTGTAAGTTCATAAGATAGATTCGATGTTTCGGTGTTTTATAGACAGCTAAATATATTATCATGGCATCTATAGATATTTCACTACCAAGCGGAGAAAATGTATCTAGCCTAACTTATATTGAAACAACAAAAAACTGACACATAATATAGATACCTACAAAGAGACTGAAGAGTAAAAAGAAGATGTGAAAATAAACTTTTAATTAAAGCCTAATTATATTTTAAATAAACCTAGTAGTTTCTTAGTTTGCGAATTTAATATAACACGTTCAAATATACAAGGTCAATGATATAATTGACACCGAAAGCTGTAACACATACTCAGCAGTTTTTTAAACCAAAAACATATTTTAGTAATTACGTTTTTGCTTTTATAATAACGTCAAATGCAAAGCTCACTCTAATTAATAACTAAAAAGATTTTGAAATTAAACCTTTAAAGAAAAGCAATTCAGATTTCACATTTTCATCATCAAATTTTGACATCAAAATGAGTTGAAATTTTGGTGCATACGTCACATATGTTATTATTTTCCATAATTTGAGCGGGTGACTAAAGTAACTTTACATTAATTTAGGAGTATATGTATATTCTTGGAAGCTTTTCAAAATAATAAGTTTACAAGGTATAAATAAACTCCTCTTAAATCAGAAGGACTTTTTGATTTATTTTTACTTTTTGAATATTCACAATGATGAAAATATAGGTTCTTTGACACGAAATGGAGATTTATTATTTCTTCTATTTCTAGTACGATTTATCTCAGAGGAAGATAAAAGTAACAAGTAGCTGTTAAGTGTTATTTAATCACAGAACGATACATAAATTGCCCAACGAAGATCTTTGAATATAGATAATTAAAAAATCTTAAAGTATCTTAGAAAATTTGAGACGGTAAAAGAGACAAAATCTCTCCCTTAACAAATTTAGTATACACGAGCTTTTTCCCGCAACTTCGTACGCGCATAAACATAAAAGTCTTTTTATTCCCGACCACGTGGAAATTTCCGGAATTTCTTCCACAATAAAATCAGACATACATTGAAGAACCTTTATACCAAGTAACACATCCGTGCACTCCAGGAATAAGATTTTGTCATTCAAACTAAAACATCATAATTTCGGGAATTCCTTTCATAGCACAACCAGTCACTCATTTAAGAAGCTTTATGCCAAGTATCACTTCCGTGCACTCAAGGAATAAGATTTTTCATACAAACTAAAAAGTCCAATAATTCCCACTCCCGTGGGAATTTCGGAAATTCCTTCCTTAGTGCACTCCTACATCCCCTAAAAAATGTATGTTTCAAATTTCAGCTCTCTTAGTCCAGTAGTTACGGCTGTACGTTGTCTGTCAGTCACTCAGTCAGTAACGGAACAGTTTTATATATATTGATTGATTAAGGTCATTGTTTCACACAGTGAATTTCTTCTATTTTCCAACTTTGAGAAGTCAGAAAAATCATCACATTTATTAATTGATTACGTCTGATGATGTCTGATTTCGGGGGTCACAATTTATACTTTCTCCACACCTGACATCTTTGTGGGTGACGGTGCCACCTGAAAATCAGCGTTGTGGACGCGACATATTATGCTGAGTCAGTAACCTTTGTTAGCATTACAAGTAGTTTTATGATAACTTTTTTTGGTTTATATTTTTACTTTGTTATTGCTGAAATACATGTCTTTCTTTCTTTTATCTATGAAGAATTGAACAAAACTGTGTACTACATACATATACATAGCTTCACGCCTGAACCCTTAGGCTGCAAACTGGACTTTCAAAGTATGCCCGGGAAGTGGAGCACCTTGTAAATTCTATGTTTTTCTTTAGCCTGGGAGCTATACGGAAGAGTGATATTGATAGAGCTATTTTATACTATGAGTACTATATATCGATGACGACCGCTTTCGCGGTGGGGTAACACTGTCTGCCTCAAACGCCAGTGGTCACGGGTTCGATTCCGGTTCTGGGCGTTTATCTATATATGTATTTATATTCTAAGTTCCCCCGTAGTTCGCTACATGGTATCCCATATAACAAGCTCTGCTTAGTTTGCGGCCATGTAGTTGATGTGATTGTCTGGCGATTTTATTATTATTTATTTATAGTATAAAATAGCCCTTTCACCCATAGATAAGCGTGCCGTAGGTGACTAATCCGAACGAACCCTTGGAGGTAGGATCCCTTCAAAACCCCTTCTCATGGTTCACCTGAATAGCGACCACTATTAAATAAAACCTGTAGCCTATTGTTTTGGAAATAATTGATAAAAAGCATTTTCCTTCCTAAGCCTGTGTGTTGTCAAGTTAAACCTCAACTTACTAATATTATAAATGTGAAAGTTTGGATATATGGATGTTTGTTCCTCAATCACGGGAGAACGGCTCAACGGATTTAGATGAAATTTGGTATGATGATAGTGTACAGTCTAAAATTGCACATAGGCTACTTTTTATTCCGATATTCCCACAGGATACGAAATAGCGCGGGTTAAACCGCGCGAAACAGCTAGTCTTCTATAACATACAGCGTGATAAATTAAAGAATTTACGGTATTCTTACCGCGATTTCCGATTTTTTCTTCGCGCGTTTGATATTTGATGTTGCAAATCGTGGTATCAATCCCTTGAAAGAACCTTGGGGTAGGCCTATGTGGACGTCCACTGGCTGAGGGTGATGATGATGATGATAGTGAAATAATCGCGATAGTTTTATTTATTTACTTATTGATAGGTATTATGACACCTGATTTCAACACCAATTATTCAGCCCGATGTTAGTATGCAAAAATTACATAATACATACATAACTTCACGCCCGTAACCCTTACGGGGTCGGCATAACACCAGAAGATATGAGCTCATCTGATGTCACGTTTGACAAATTTGGATGTAGTATAATGATATAGAGAGACTATTGCAGTGACAGGGGGTCAGCCTATCGCCCAAAAATCCTTATAAAACCTCCGTCCCTTAAATGACTCTTTCAGTATGCCCGGGAAGAGAAGCAGCTGGTACATTTTATGTTTTTCTTTTGCTCACAATCCAGCATTTTTTTCTGTAAAAATTAAGTAGTTGCCTATAAGTGGTTCCCCAGGGTTGCCTGTAAGAGATCATCTTTCGATGATAAGGCCGTCTATTGTATCTGTAAAAATTGTATAAATATTCCTTATCTTTGTGTACACTGAATAATAAATAAATAAGTACTAAATGACTTTGTACACCGGACCCAACTTTGTTTCAAGTTTCGGATTTTATTAATAAATACACAATAAAGTTACTTCTACTACGAGTGACCAAATATTTTCCTTAATTGGATTTTATAAAGTTTACAGAGATATTTTCAAAGGACCTCACTAACTTCCTAAATACTTTACCGATTGTTAAAGTTCAAAGGTGAGTTCCAAAATTTGTGTAATGTGTTTTTAATTTGCTCGGGTTGTCCGCTCTCGATTTAATAAATACCACCAATTCTTCGAAAATATTTGATAAAAGTTTGGGATAACTCATATCTGAAAATATATCTACATGTTATCTTTTTTCAATTTTTTTTTTTTTTGATATCGAATTTTCCGTAGGTATATCTGATTTAATTTGACACATAAAATGGTATGCTTGCATCAGGCGCGGTCGCAGAGTGATATTTTGGGTCACAACTGAATTTTGGGGCGGGTCGCAATTAAATTTTTAATCAGAACTATCTTTTCTAGCTTCTACTCTACTCTTTTTTCATGATTTTGGGGGCGTCATGTCCCCTGTGACCTCCCTCCCCTTCCCTGGGACTGCGACTGGCTCGCATGTCTCAAGAAACGCTTTTGTGTCTTCTGAAATATCCTCTTTACGTATCGCTTTATTCAAATATACATACTCTTAGCCTCGAAGTAGTCGATGCTTATAGTTATTCTCAAGAAATAACAAAAGTTAAACCATATTATAATCAACGAATGCAGAGTATTAAAAAACCGACTTCACGTCAAAACTTTGGCTGAGTTGAAAATGTCATCAACGTATAGGTACATTCTCCGAAATCATACTTATTTTTTCAAAAGTTAGAAATTTTCACTGAAGTACTCAACCGATTTCGATGAAATTTAAATAGGACCAACTAGAAGTATCCTATATCACATGAATCAAAAATTTCCAAAATACAAAAAAAAACATGCAGACGAATTGAGAACCTCCTCCTTATATGGAAGTCGGTTGAAAACAAATGAATGTTAGTCAGTTAGTCAACCAATGAACATGGAATTAAAATTTACTTGAAGTTTAGAACCAATTATACAAAAACATGCGTAATCCTTGGAACATAAAGCTAATTTTGCAAAATGTATACTATATATACATTATATCAAATAGGTTATGTGTTAATTAATATAACCATTACCCTTATAGCTGTTGGAACAATTGTTTCCATATAGGGAAGCACTCTGCATTTACAGAATGTGCATTTACAGAAATTTCTGACACATGACCATCACTACATATAAATATCAATTTACTTAAACTTTGATTCACAGAATTTATTAGAAATTGATTGAAGAACTTGTACTAAGTAAACAAATGAATTGAAATATGATATTCTATTGTAATTATTTTAACTAGATTCGTAACAAAAGGGTTTGGTCAGAGGCACCTAATAAGATTAAACAAAATTAATTCAATATTCAATTGGCTTCTATATTTCAATGATTGATATTCTGTGAAAGACTTCTATTATAATCTTGATCGTGGTTGGAATTCTTAGATAAACATTGTTCATATTAAATATAGGAACTGTTGCTTTGTTAATGTAACTGTGAACCATTACAAGGTGGCCCATTAAGACTAAAATTGATTATAAAACTGCATTGTAAGTAATTTTTTTTCCACACATATTGCTCACAAAGCAGTATCTTTTTGTAAATAAAAAATGTGCTTAGCTACAGTATTTAAAAAAATATATATTATAAATATATTATAGCTATTTATTACCTTAAGATGTAATTGTAAAATTTACTACTTACTACATTGGTTGAAAAGTTCGCGGCCTGGCCATTAAAAAAAAAACTTTTGTTATTTTTTCTGCCGTCATTTTGAACTGTCATTATTCAATTGTCAGCCCGCGAATTTTCAATTTAAAATTTTATGAACAATATAAATACGTGTGTAGAACAAATTTTCACTAATGGAGAAATTTGAACAACGTGCTGTGATTAAATATTTGTTTAAAAAAGATTAACACCAAAGGAGATCCATGATGACATGCAAACAACATTAGGGGAATCTGCCCCGTCTTATACCACTCTGAAAAAATGGGTTGCAGAATTTAAACGTGGACGAGAGAACATCGAAGATGACCCTCGCTCCGGCAGGCCAATGACGTCTACGACCGAAGAAAACATCAATAAAGTGTGTGATCTCATATTGAAAGACCGTAGATTGACTATCAGAGAAATTGCAGACACTATAGGCATCTCATATGAACGAACGCAAAACATCATTGTCCATGAACTCGGCTTTTCTAAGATTTCGGCTAGGTGGGTCCCCAGATTGCTTTCAGTAGAGCAAAAGCGAATTCGACTCACGATTTCTCGCGACTGTTTGGAGATGTTCGAGGCTGATCCACAAGGTTTTCTTGACAGATTTGTGACAATGGATGAAACCTGGGTTCACCACCATACCCCAGAATCAAAACAACAATCCAAACAATGGAAAAAATCAGGTGAACCAACTCCGAAAAAGCAAAGGCAATTCTGTCGGCTGGCAAGGTGATGGCATCGGTTTTTTGGGATGCTAAGGGTGTCATTATGGTGGACTACCTTCCGAAAGGCAAAACAATAAACTCTGCGTACTATAGCACCCTTCTGCGCCGTTTACGTGAAGAAATTAAACAGAAACGCCCAGGATTACTGAGAAAGAAAGTGTTGTTTCACCAGGACAACGCCCGAGTCCACACGTCTGTCGAGTCTATGGCTCAAATTCGTGATTGTGGTTTTGAATTGTTGCCACATTCAGCTTATTCTCCTGATTTGGCACCTTCGGACTTTCATCTGTTTCCAAACCTGAAAAAACACCTCGGTGGGCAGGAATTTTTAACGAATGAAGAGGTCGAAGCCGCTGTTAACCTGTATTTTGAAGACCTTGAGGAATCTTTTTTTAAAACAGGTATGGAAGCTCTGGAAAGCAGATGGAAGAAGTGCATAGAGCTAAATGGAGATTACGTCGAAAAATAAAAATATTTTTGTATGTACTTTATTCTGTTTTCTTGACTAGGCCGCGAACTTTTCAATCCACCCTCGTATTTCAAACTGCAATCTATGAATTATGCTACGGAAGGTCGGGGTCTCTTGGCACAGGCCCTTCGAGCTAAAAAGGAGGCTCTTGTCCCAAATGTTCAAATGTACTTTTGATCATGAAATAAATGATTATCTTTTCCCAAACTGATAATCATAGTACATGATGGGGAATTATCCATGGTTGTCTGGTAGAAATCGCTACTCAGCGATAAGACCGCCAAGTTTTTATGTTTAATGTAAGTGTTCTTTTTTCTTCTACTGTATCTTTATAAACTGAAGTGTAAATAAATAAATAAATGATTAATCAGTATAGGAAACTTTGAAACTATAAGATATACGAAGTTCGGTTCTAAGGACCCATGTCATCTAATTTGATAACAAGAAAAACTATTTTTGTACAACATTTTTTGCAGGCTATTCTATCAAGAAACTCCTGAATGAAAATAATTTACTTCTGTTTAAGTGTGTGCACAAATAAAGGACAAAAATAATGTGGGAGGTTTAAGTGTATAATTCTAAAGCTTAAAGGTAGCCTTTTATATCGTTTTCTAGCTCTTGTTTTATTTGTATTTCATTTAATAACATTGGATTAGTCTATTAATAAGTCTAATCGATGACGGCCAGAGAGCTATTTTCGTATTCATAATATAAGTAGAGAATATTTGTACAATGCAGAAACCATCTTTGTTACTGCCTGTCCCTTACTTCTGTAGAGTTTAAATTCAGAACGGCCTAATAACAGCGCTTTCAAACTACCATCCAAGTATAATGCCATCCCATGAACTATAATTTTCTCTCTACGTAAGGTCTTAACAAGTCCTGCTTTCTATTCATCGCTCTTCAATATAGTAAACGTTTTGAAATCATTTGCTAAATTAAACCCTTTTACTAGAGCGGATGGTGTAATTTTGAAGCTAACTTAAATAATTTTACTATTTTATATAAGAAATAACTTAAAACTGCTGTTTGCGTATAAATTATCTAAATTATATTCTTAGTTGTAACCACCCCCTTTTGGTGCATTTTGGCATTCACTCATAGTTATATTAAACCAAAAAATAGAAATCCGCGAAAGAACGTTCCATTGTGCCTATATTGTGTCCTGTCCAACATTTTGAATCATCATAAACATAGAGAATTATATATAGCCCCCCTTTTCAAGATATTTTCTCAATAAGTAACATGATTTTAATTTCGAAGACTCAGAATATTTCAGTGACGTTTTTCAATTTAAAAAATATTACTCTACATTTCATCAGTCACCGTGCAGTGTCAGAAAAAGCACAAAAAAAACTAACAAAACATTATCGATTTTATTGTAAAATGTGAAATAAATATATGGGAAAAAAGAAAATGTGAATTACTCGATATTACCTTTGATATAAACAAACCCTTGGAGTATTAACATTTTAAAAAATCATAAAACCAAAATGAAAGCAAACTCATTATTTCTTTTTCAGAAAAAGTGAACCGCCCTCAAAAAACCGACCCACTAAAAATGTTTAAATATTTTTATAAACGCCATCCTATTTCTGTTTCTATTCCGTCCATATTACTACCCAGTACAGTAAATTTCTGCCAAAAATGAATGGGGCCATAGATAGCTGAAATTTTAAACCTTCAATATTTAAAGGTTGTGGGGGAGCACTAAGGAAGGAATTCCCGAAATTCCCACGAGAACGGGAATTATTGGACTTTTTAGTTTGTATGAAAAATCTTATTCCTTGAGTGCACGTATAAGATACTTAATATAAAAAATTTTCAAAGAGTAACTGGTTGTGTTATGAAAGGAATTCCCGAAATTCCCAAAGGAACCGGAAATATCTGATGTTTTAGTTTGTATGAAAAAATATTTTTCCTTGAGTGCACGTATGTGATACTTAGTATAAAAGTTCTTCAATCTTAAGATCTTATTCCTTGAGTGCGCAGGCGTGATACTGAGTATAAAGTTTCTGCAATGGATATCTGGTTGTATTATATAAGTTCCAGAAATTAAGCGCGTACCAAGTAGCGGAAAAAGCTCGTAATGTAATAAGAACATTAATCATTTATAGGGTAGGTATTTACATAGTTTTTGAAGTCGGTGCCAAACCAATAAAAGTAAGACTGCTGCCAAACAGAGAAAATTATAAGGCGAACTTATCAACGAAATTACATCCACTCACGACGCGACGGCGGCGGTGTGACCCTCAAGTGTGTGCCTTTCGGTATTTTTCTACCAAAGAAAGCGTAGCACTTAAGTGAAATGTCTGGCCCCTAAACTAGACAGAGTCTGTATTTTAGAGAACATTTCAATTTAATTTCCTAAAAATATGGACAGTTTTTATTTAATTTATAAAACATGTAAATATGTAAGTACTTCTGATGCAGTGTGCTTTTTTGTCCTAAAAATTTGGTTCGCAACCGTCTTCAAAAACTATGTCAATACCTACCCAGATAAATTATAATAATAATAATACTCTTTATTGCCAAATAAAATACAATTTTACAATTACTATAAATAATACAGATAATGACAATGAGGCGGCCTTATCGCTACAAGCGATTTCTACCAGGCAACCAACAAAAGGAATCCATTTAGAATTAAATTTACAAAAAGAAACAACATAAAAGAAAAATAAACAGAAATCTTTGGGCAGAGTATTTTGACGGTAAAACGTTAATCGTATACATTACATAATTAATAGTATAAAATATAAATTAACAATATAATAAAAAATAAACTTAAATAAATATAAATTATATATACCTATATAATAAAATATATATACATATATATACACAAATACATATATATATCAATTTATATAAAAAAAAATAGATAATTGTTTAATGCAGGAAAAGTATTTCAATGCGTTAATGACGTAGTTGGGGTAAATAGAACTCTTTCAGATTGCGTTTGAACGAGTGGATAGTTTTAGCTGAAAGTATAGAAGGAGGTACAGAGTTCCACAAGCATGCTGCGCGGACGGTAAATGACCTGTGAAATGCTTCCGAAGAGTGTTGTGGTGTGGATAGCAACAAGTTGTTACAAGACCGTAGGTTTCGGTCGTGACCTTCGTGTCGAAACCTAAAGCACCTCCTTAAGTACTCTGGTAGGCATGGGTTGAAGAGTGTTTTATAAAGGAGAGAAAGAACGTGTGTATTCCTGCGAAGGCGAATCGGAAGCCATTTGAGCTTATCGCGAAATTCTGAAATGTGGTCGTATTTTCGTAATGAAAATATGAACCGTATGCACAAATTTTGAAGGCGCTCAAGTTTATCAAGTTGCTCCTCGGACAAATCGAGATAGCTGACATCGGCATAATCCAGTATTGGGAGGAGAAGAGACTGTGCTAACGCAATTTTTGTTGGTATGGGTAAAAAGTTCTGTAGACGCCTTAATGATCCAGCTGCAGCGAACATCTTTCTGCGCACAGTATCAACATGGTGTTTCCATGACAAGGTAGTTTCAAAATATACACCAAGGTTTTTAACTATATTGGCATAAGGAATATGCACACCGTCAAATTCAATATGTGGTAGCGAATTTACATTAATTTTACCTAGCAGTTTCGGACTACCTATCAATATGGTTTGAGTTTTGACTGGGTTTACTTTTATGCCGTAATGTTGACTCCATTCCAATATTTTATTCAAGTCGCTGTTCATCGTATGGATTGCCATGTGAATGTGATTAGGGTGAGCTTGAGTATATATCTGGAGATCATCTGCAAATAAGTGGTAGGAAGAAGCTAAGGAATTTGTGATAGAATTTATAAAAATAGAAAATAAAAGAGGAGATAGCACGCCGCCTTGAGGGACACCAGCATTAGTGGTACACCAATCGGATACACAATCCTCTAAGCGTATTCTTTGCCGGCGTCCTTGTAGATAACTACGAAACCAGTCAATTGTCGTCGGAGATATGTTAAGCGAATGTAAAACACCAAGAAGAATATCAAAATCCACCGTATTAAAAGCGTTACTAAAATCGAGCAGGGTTAACAAGGTTAACTGTTTGTTATCCATGTTAACTCGCACATCATCAGTTATTTTTACAAGGGCAGTAACCGTGCTATGACCAGGACGGAATCCGGATTGTAAGGGATTCAACAGTTTATTGTTGTTTAGGAAAAGTTGGAGCTGATGGTGGATAAGGCGTTCTAGGACCTTCGAAAGGAAAGGAAGAATAGATATCGGACGAAAGTTGGAAAAGGATTCAGGGTTGCACTTTTTAGGTAAAGGAAGTACATTGGAGTTTTTCCAGGAATCAGGGAAAGTGGCCGAGGAAATAGAGTAATTAAATATTTTCGCAATAACAGGGGAAATAATGTCGAGTAAAGGAATAATCATAGCACGACTAATGCTGTCATGTCCTACGGCATTGGAAGTCATGGATAGGATATTTTTCTTTACATCACAAACCGAAAATTGACTAAACTGAAATTTAGGATAATCTGGACATGGCAAAGATGAAAGATGTTGAATGGTTTGATATTTATCTGATCTATCCATTAGAGTACTTGAGGAAAAATGCTTATTCAGGGCATTTAAATCTATTTTAGGATTAATACATGCAGGTTCTTATTACAGTAGGTATTAAGTATTGATTAATTTTTGGCAGAAATTTACTTTACGGGGTAGTAATACGGACGGAATAGAAACAGAAATAGGATGGCGTTTATAAAATTTATTTAAACATTTTTAGTGGGTCGGTTTTTTGAAGGCGGTTCACTTTTTCTGAAAATGAAATAATGAGTTTGCTTTTTATTTCATACTTTTTAGTGTTAGGCATTTGTTTTGGGGTAATTATTACGTTTTTCATAGATTTTAAGAGATAAGTTTTGGGCTAGTTCTGGTATCAGTAACTACCTACTACTTCTGGTAATGTAATGTTTTGATACTGTAACACCATTACTTTGACTTACCTACTATTATACGTTGTGCCTGTCCTAGGTAGAAAACTAGGGAGAAGGACGCTTTAAAAAAGAAAAGAAAAGGAATAAAACTCCCAACAAAAAAAACTACGACTTGAGAGATGGTCTTGTCTAGGTATCGCCAGCATGCTGCTCGTGCTGCAGAAACTGACAAACGATGAGAGATTCGCTTTAAAAAAACTTAGTGCGAACAGTCAGCTAGGAACTTATCCAAAACTGATCACTAAATAATCTATCACGAATATCTACAAATATGGAAACTAGCTTACTATGAAAAAACTAATAGCTATTCCAAAATTTTAAGTTATTAAATGAAAAAGAGATAAAACTGTTCAAAATCAATTCACTCAGATGTGAGATAATTGCGAAAAAAATATACATAGGTACGGATCAAACGATACCTTCCTTTTTGAAGTCACTTAAAATACCAAAATGTTCTCCTAAATGGGACATATATCCTTTTAAAACCACATCAACATCGGTTCAGCCAAACGCAAGATAATCGTTGACAAACGTAATTAACATACAGGTTAAACTGAGAACCCCCTTTTTGTGAGATGGCTAATCAAAAAAACATAACCGTCCATCCGTGATTGGCGCTGTAATAAACTAAAATCTTTTATAATAAATGTGAAAGTTTGGCATAGTGAATAATGTACAGTCTGGAATAGCACATTGGCTACTTTTAATCAGAAGTTGCGTAGGTAAATCCGCGTGAAACTGCTAGTATCCGGTAATTATTCGGCAAATCAATCAAACATTCGGCTGTCGAATGTACGAAATACGAATATTTGGCCAAACATTCGGTTCATCATTAATACAAAATAAACAGATAAATTGAGAATCTTATTTTTTGAAGTTGGTTAATATAATAAAACCTTCTCGTAAACATGACAAATCTTGTTTTGAAAACCGCATCCAAATCGGTTCAGCCAAACGCGAGAAAATCGCGAACAAACATTATTATACATACTTACAGGTCAAACTGAGAACCTCCTTTTTTGATTTCGGTTAGAAAATCTTGATACTGTTATCGAATTATATCAATTGCAGATCAAAAATAAACAACAGCGCTTCTACAATATACGTGTAATTATAATTCTGTCAAGTTTGAATAATTAATTTAATTTGATTGTTCCGATCATTTCAATTGATCTGGATCAAAACTAACATAATTTGTCATTTAATTTAATCATAAATATGCTTTGTTGTTTCACAAATTGAACAAGACACAGCGTTAATTAAGTAACGCTTTCTCCGAAACCATTACTCATAGAATCGTTTATTTTATTATAAATGGAATCACGTTCTAACCATTGCCTTACTCCATCGAATAAAAAAAAAACAATAAAATAAAATATTCTATGCAAGAGTCCCTCGAGGATTCGATTTGATGTTGGGATGGATATTTTGTTATACCTACTTATAAAAACAAATCATCATCATCATCACGACTCTTTGTAAAGAGCCCATTGCAGGGCTATGAGTCTCTCCCCTGGCTGACGAGGAGGTATAGGCCATAATCCACCAAGCTGGCCCAGTGCTGAGTGGTGGATGTCAGAATTTTCAGGTCGCCGAAAATGGCTTCTGACAAACCCTAACGACTACTGTATACAAGTATACAGCACCCGGGACTGACTGCTTAACGTGCCCTCCGAAGCACGGAAGTTGCCGTGAGAAATGAATAGTCGGCGGTCACCCATCTAAGTACCGACCGCGCCGAACGTTGCTTGACCTGTGATATCGTTTGATACACACAGTAACCATGGCGCCACGACGACTTCTAAAAACAAATATTAGCTATAAATTCATGGGTGTATATGTTTATTTAACTTCCAAACTAACTCTTTCCTACGCCCGTGTGCTTTTATCTCCCACCGCATCATCACTTATCATCACGTTAGGTTGAGGTCAAACCCGGACTTAGTTTTTAACAAAAGTACTCTTGTTCTTTTATGAGTTTTTCTTCCATGGCACTCGTGGACACTAACAGCCCGTTCACACATGATCCATTTTACTGGATACCTTTTTGTATGTTAAATACGTATACTGAATACTGTGCCATATGTGAAGTCGCTCAAACAAATCCATGCGCCATCGATGAAAAAAAAACTCACTGCTAACACGCGCAGTGAGAAGCCACCATTAGACGTCCTCCCACGAGTAGCCTACCCACTTTTACTGTTTCTTAAGTTTATAAATATTTATTTTATTATAAATAAATAAATCAAAAGCAGTTTTTGTTTGCAACTTTTGAGTTTGAAGTTTCCTAATTTGACATGAGAGAGACTTATTCGGGGACATAATATCGAATCGAAAATTATTTATTTTCAAGATTATCAAATCCATTTATATTTTATTTATTAACTTTTCAACCGACTTCCCAAAAAGGAGGAGGTTCTCAATTCGTCTGTATGCTTTTTTGTGTCATTGTTACAGGATATTTTGTACAATTAGAAATCAATTTTAAAAATTCTTATTTCATTTTAGTTAGCTTGGTGGTAGGATCCCTTCTGGGTCCGCCTGGCTAGCGACCACCCTTTATATAAAGTCTGCCGCCAAATGTTACCGCTCCGGCGGTAATGTGTTCCGGCAATATTGTATAAAGGGCCAGTTCCTTCCTAAACCTTTGTGCTTTCATCTTCGACCTCATCGTCACTTACCATCAGATGAGATTGACGTCAAACGCGGGTTTAGTCACTTATAAAAAAAAAAAATATATGATAGAGGATACTTCATAGTTGGTCCCATATAAATTTCATCGAAATCGGTTGAGTACATCATAGAAAATTACAAATTTTTGAAACAATATGTACGATTTCGGAGAATGTTCACGTGGATGACATCAAAGATTTAAATCTTTGGATGACATTATAACTCAGCCTAAGTTTTGACGTGAAGTCGGTTTTTCAATGCTCTGCATTCGTTGATTATTATTACATAACAATTTTGTACAGGGCTAGTTTTAAGTTTAATAATTATTTACTATTATATTATTATCTTCAAAAGGCTTTCCACTCTAAGAGGGTTTTAAGAGATACTTATATAAAACTACTTATAATAATATTTGAAGCTTACGTTGTCTGTACTTCTAAAATTAATTACATTCTGAATTTAAGAGATAAATTCAGGACAGACTTGGTTTGTTTTATTTGATACATCTAGATAAAAATAAAAGAATTAAATTAAATATTAATGCGTGAAATATTAAAAATTGTCTTAAGTTTTTCCAATTCATTACATTAAGGGCCGATTTTTCAATGGTCATTACCCGACAGCTTCAAACTTGTCTCAAAGAATGATGACATCCTGTCAATATTTTGATAAGTTTCGTTCCATCCAAATAAAGCTCAAACTTAACAGCATTTTTATTTGCATGTAATAGAATTACGGATTTTTAAAACCCAATTTTTTGTTAAACTATCGAAGTGGGTATAAGAAAATATCATTTATTTCTTATAAAATTATTTTTATACATAGTTGTTATTTTATTGATAATTATTTAAGTTCATCTTCAATTCATTTCGGAATAAAGTCATCGATATTCTGAAATGTCGAAGTCATATTTACAATGTAAAAAATAAACTAAAATGTCAGTTCAAATTTTTAAATAAGTACATCCCTCGTTTTTATTACATTTCATTAAATAATGATATAAATTGACAAAGAGCCATTGTGAAATATGGGGTATGCTGCAGTTGCCTTAAAATGTAGGACGGCTAAAGGTTGGGTGTTGTGCTTATTTATTTCCACATCAGTTTACGGTGTGATATATGATTACGAAAAGTGCAACCCCGAATTTCACGTCCCCGTAAGTTTGCAAATATCAATATTATAAATAACCATGAATGCAAGCCCACAGACAATAAATGAAAAAAAAGAAAAATTACACTGGTGTGGATTCTGAGATGTGCACGCCAGCCCAACATTATTGCTCCAGCAGCCTTTTTAGATGATGTTGTAGTTAGGGTAGATCAATAGATAATAAAAAATAATTCTGGTATTTTAATTTCCTCTTCGGCTTGAACAATTGACTTACTACATAGTTGCAAAGTAATATTACATTCTTGGATTTATTTACAAAGGATTATAAGGATAAGGGGATGACTAGAAGATAGGAAGTAGTTAGGTCTGGGAAACTGGAGGAGAAGGATAACGTATAGATAGGCGGGGTGTAGAGGGAAGCTAAAAATATGTGATCCACTGTCCCTGTCCGCAGTGACATATTTGGTTGAGTGAATTTGTTATTTTTTTTTAGAAACAGTAAGTGGGCTGGGTGCCTCCATAAAATGTACTTAGTAGGTACCTACACTAAGGGTTTTGTCCCACTAGTTGCTCCAGTTTGGTCCAATGACTTAGCAAGTGTGATAAGAGCATAGAAGAAGGACCTACCCTTTAGTATTCCAAGGACGACATCATCTCTAGCAAAACAGACTACTAAAAACTAATAAGTACTGACCAAACCTGAACAACTCAAAAACGAACACAATACATAAATATATCTCAATGAAATAGTAAAATGATAGCGAAGATAACCAAAACATGTATGTATAACACCAACACTTACCTGACATTAAAAACCTGAAACTATTCCTCGAAAAACGCGGCTATTTGCCGGTTGAAGCAGCAAGTCATCGGTCATCATTATATGTCAGCTAGCAGTGTTATCGGACAGTATATGTCTTATGCGATGATTAAAAAATTGAAATAAAACCTATCTGACGAATAATAGCTGTCTGTCGATTACCATTGAAAAAACCATTGAAAAATTTAACCATAGTATTATTAAAAACAACTTTATTTCGCCGGGTAATACTTTATTCGACAGATAACTTTTAAACCAAATTTCACCATATATATTTTACGTTAAAACTCTACGTTTTGACCTGTATAAAAAAAGTTTTTTGATTCAAGACATTATTATTATAAGATACTAGCTTTATTCCGCAACTTCGTATGCGCTTAACTACCCTTCTCGTGGAAATTTCAGAAACTATACAACCAGACACCCACTGAAAGGACCTTTATACCAAGTATCACACCCATGCACTCAAGGAATAAGTTTTTTTCATACAAACTAAAAATCATATATTTCCTGTGCCCGTGGGAATTTTGGTATTTTTTTTCGTAGCACAACCGGTCACTCTTTGAAGAACCTTCATGCCAAGTATCACTTCCGTACACTCAAGGAATAAGATTTTTTATACAAACTAAAAAGTACAACCCCTTCCCGTGGGAATTTCGGGAATTCCTTTCATAACACAACCAGACACACATTGAAAAACCTTCACACCAAGTTTCACATTGGTGCACTCAAGGAATAAGATTTTTCATACAAACTAAAAAGTCCTATATTTCCCGTTCCCGTGGGAATTTCGGGAATTCCTTCCTTAGTGCACCCCTACATCTCCTAAAGAATGTACGTTTCAAATTTCAGCTCTCTACGTAGTTACGGCTGTACGTTGTCTGTCAGTCACTCAGTACCGCAGTCACTCAGTCAGTAACGGAACAGTTTTATGTATATACATTGATATTGATTACGTTTACTCCTTCAGAAAATGAAAACTTACGTTTCATACGGTAACTTTATCATTGAATAAAAATGTTTATATTTTTGATTTTTGTGAAGCGTTAAGACCGCCAAAATTATAAAAAAAATTGTTTTATCTGTATTTATTTTCTCGGCAATAAAGTGTAATTATCATCACAAGGGATCATATCGGGGGTTCAATTAAAGACCGTGTACAAGCTAATCATAGCCAACCATCTGTTGTACAACAAACTCTATTAGAAATTACCTCTAATGTAAACCCTCTAAGGATTGTATTAAAATTCTAGTCACACTTACGGCAAACGCGTTACACTATGAATTGCTTAAAAAACCCTCCTTTCAGAAGGATACTAGATATATTTTAACATAGCTGTTTCTCGCCGATTTCAAAAAAGAAGGAGGTAGGTACTCAATTTGTCTGTATGTTTTTTTTTATGTTTGTTACCTCATCATAACTTTTGACTGGGTACACCGATTTTGATGATTCTTCTTTTATATGATAGAGGATACTTCCCATCCATCCCATTTCATGTAGATTCAGAACTTCATGTTTTTTTTTAAATATGTATGAATTCGGACATCTTTTACCTTGACGACCTTCTACTTCAGCCAATGTTATGACGTGAAGTTGATTTTTTTTAATGCTCTGCATTCGTTGATTATCTAATCCCGCGTGTCTTTGGATATTACCACTAGGCCTACCACTAGGTTTTTACTAGGCCAATCCAATAAAAAAAAACCGATCGACGCCGTCAGTCGCCCGTCGTTCGATTGCTGTGGTAACATCCTTATTTTACACACCAATACATCCCGAATTGCAATTACCGAAGCCCACCCGCGCTCGATACGCGACTGCCACGCGCTCAACCTGCGCTCGACCTTTGCCCACCCGATTCATACAATTTGAGATCTATTGACGTATTAAATAAAACTCCAATTATACATACAAAAAATTTGGTGAGGCATGTGTGCAGCGTTATAATCTACGCTTTAAAATTTTATCCTAGGTCTTTGTTGATGATTGATTTTTCTGTATGTTTGTTCAGTATTTCATATTGAATGGTAAATAGAAGATAAAGTTAAAAAGTTCGAATTTTTGTACATCTTTTGTACAAAAAACTTTTGTAGAGTTTCAGTACTTTTTTCAGACAGCGCCACGATAAATACGGAACAGAATATTGAAATATTTCAGCCGTGAGATGCTCAGTGTTGAATACAGACCAAGGTTCTTATGTACTTATAAAGGAGAGAAAAAGTCTAGAACAAATATGTGAGTATGACAAATACTTTTGCAGAACATACATACAGCACATACAACGGGGATCGAACCCACAAACCCTTGTGTAGCTTTATAGCGTATAACCGTTACATCTTTATTTTTTATTTATGAACTAAAGCCTAATGTTTGAATCATCTAACTTCTAACATTTTACCTGCTAGCCACTCTTCAATCGAATGAACCGGTAATTTATATTAATATCTTATACTTACCTATGTACCATTTTAAATGCTAGATAATTTAAGTATTGGCCTTATTTAAAGCCTTTTATTCATCATCATCACCATCTCAACCTTCTTTAATAAGCCCAGTGCTGGATCTTATAAATTTTAGTTTGCCTAAATGGCTTTTTGAAAATTACGACTGCTGTATATCGACATAGCCTGAAGGGTTGCTAAGTTTTAAGGGGCGATGGACAGGACACATAGCCCCAAGAATGGATGTCCATTGGGCCAGTAAGGTTCTCGAGTGGTGACCACGTTTTGGTTGCCTGGCAGAGATCGCTCACTAGAGATAAGGCCGATGATTGTGTTTTCTTTTTTTTTTGTGTTAATGTTATTTATTTTCTATTTTGTGAAATGAAGAGTAAATAAATAAACACTACGGACAAGGAGACGGAGACGGACCTCCGTAAGGTGGTCCGACGATCTGGTTAACGTCACTGGTAAATGCTGAAGAGGGCAGCAAAGAACCGAGCGACGTGGTGAAGCCGTGGACGTCACTTGGCTGAAGGTGATGATGATAATACAAGTATACTTCACCCGGGAACGGCTCCTCAACGGGCACGGAAATCGTAGTGATAAATAAATGATCAGCGGCCACCCGTTGTCATACCGAATAGGCTGAACGTTGCTCAACCTTCGATGTCGAATTATGTGAACTGAAGTTTCTACATCACGACAACTTAAAAACAACCCTATTGACTAATAAATAAGACATACCTTGGTCTAGCAGCTTGTAAATAGTAGCGGTCCAGCTCTTGCAGCATACGTAGAGCATCTGCCATGTCATGCGGGTTTTCTTCGCGAGTCTCAACGAAGCAGAAGATGGCCACGAGGATGGCGATGGATACCATGACCCTTTTGTTGAGCATTTTGCGATCTATGGACAAGTAGACCAAATGAGCCATAGAGTGCAGGTCAAATGCTGTAAACTCATGTAAGTAATTAAATATAAACTCAATAAGGAATTGATGATTCAGGTTTTTTCGAATTTGAACCTTTTAAAAAATTGATAACATAACTGGCTTCGAGTAACTAACTTTGATTCAATATGTAGTTAAACTTGATAATTTCTCATACGTTAAATTATTGTTAATTATTAAACTTAAGACACTTTGACACATTTTTTTATTTGCATGATGAAACTTATATGTATGTACCGCAAAGTTTGGAATAATTATGTCCATTATTTTAAATAAATTTAATAAACAGGAATGCCCTAATTTCATAAAAGAAAAAATCTTTTAATTTAATGTTAAACGGGATTCTACGAATAAATGTTATTATTAAATAGAAGACTTAAATCGTATTTGTGACGTAACCGTTTTCTTACAGACCCTTATTAGGAATCGTGAAAACTTATGTTTTCTTTCATAAAACAAAAGAAAAATCCTGGAAAATTTAGATATCGCTGAAGAATATAATTGTAATCTCAATTTATTTAATAAATTAAATTCCAAATAAATAATGAATTAGTTTGTAGGAAACTCATTAACTTAATTATTTTTATACGGAATAAAACACCCTGCAGCGCTAACATTATTAATATTAAATTGAGAGCTGTGTAGACTTAAATTGGTTTAAAGTTAAAGCGATTAATCTTTCGTTAAAATAAACATTAACATTAATTCTTTAGGTTCCATTTAGAATATGAAACGTAATAAATAGAAGCACAACTGAGTCACTAATTATTTACATCATTAAATTTCTTCTCAGACTATCTGTAGGACATGCTTTATGACATAATTGCACAAATTAATACAATTGTTTGAGTGGTAGATATAATAAGTTTATTTACGTTTATAAATAAACAAATATAATTCTTCCTAGGCCCGTGTGCTTTCTTCTTCGACCTCATCTTCACTTTGAGTTTGAGGTCAAACGCAGTCTTAGTCTTTAATAAAATAAAAAAATAAACGTCACTTTAATCTTCCTATGCTTCCTATAACAAACGGTGAAATAAAGAAATAAGACTGCCATCTGTACGGCAGCGACAGCGACAGCGGGCAGCGATTTCTTTGACACGGTAGAAAGTTTTCAGTTTGTATGAAATCGCGACAAATCGCTCAAGCGCCCGCTGGCGTCGAGAACGGCCCAGATTCCGTCGCTGCCCGCGCCACTGTCGCTCTCGCTGTCCATTTAAAATACCTCGAAAACGCTCAATTAGGTTTGATATACTTTATGGAGAAATGAATGTAACGGAAGTTTGGAACGTTAAATACATACTTCCTAGCTTTATAGAAAAAAAACAACTGCACATAATCAAAATTAGAAGTACAAATTTTAGAACTTAATTTTTTTTAGATGGCATTGTTTTAAGTATACTGTTATTTCTTAGATGGTTAAAGCAAATGGCAAAACGATAGTTATCAATTTCAAAATAGTCCAAAGCACATATTGTGTTTCTGTACTATTAGATCCAGAAATAATTTTGATAATACTGTATGATTTTATGAAGAGTGGGTGGGTGTGAAGTAGAAGCGTCGGGAATTAGCAAGGGTATTATCACTGACCCATTTGTTATTTCAACACCAGTAATAGCGTTAAACTGTGCTTGACCCTTTTACGTACCTCAAAGGGCGAGTACTTTTTTGTCATGTATTTATAACTATTTCTATAATATTAGTATTAGTATAAGTAGATAATTACTGCTTTAAATTATATTATCGTGCGAAATAAAACAAATATTATTTAATAGCAGCTGGTTTCACATGTGTAACTTCTGAACGTGTATTTTTTCCGTAGGATTGATAGGCTGTAGGCTTTCTCGTCAGTAATTATGACAAGTAGCAGCAAAAGGTTAGTGCGTTCAAATAAATATTTTTTTGGACTTGGAGCAATGGAAAAACGAAGAATGTGCCAGCTGCTTCTCTCTGGGCATACTGTTTTATTGGAGGTTTTTTTGTGGGCGAAAGGCTGACCCCCTGTCACTGCAATAATAATATCTCTGTAACATTATAATGTCTCCAAATTTGTCAAACGTGACATGCGATGGTTTTATAACCTTTGGTGTTCTGCCTACCCCATAAGAAATACAGGCGTGAAATTATGTACGTATGTAGATTAATTGATTTAAAAAGATACTAACGTATCTTCTATTACTGTATCTAACAAAAGCTGACTGAGAAGTCTCTCTTTTTAACATTGAAAAGACTTATTCAAGAAAATGCATTATCCAATATAATGTATTATTTACAACGTCAAAAATGTAGATGTTACAAGTATCTCAGGTGTGAGCCGATCAAAATATAAAAATGTCAATAACATTATGCTTAAGAATAAACTTGTGAAAATGTATTCCAAGCTGAGACGAATTCTTTTAAAAATATGCCAATATCACCGCAATGTTTTGTTTTACCGTGTGAAAAGGCACCTGTATGCAAATAAATAAAATAATTAGCATAGGTGGGTCCTGTATTTCGTCAACGGTATTTTTATGTGGGCAGGGTAATATTTTTTTAATGTCATAGTTAAAATTCACAGAAAATATCTAAGTATCTACGTATCTATCAGCCAGGAGACTGCTAGATCCTTTCTCAAATGTGGTCAACACAGCTTGGTCCTGCCCTACCCACATACAGCGTCTCAGTATATTCCCAAACAAATAGATCTATCATCAAAGCCCTTAGTAATAAGCCTACTGCAGGGTTATGTGTCTCTCCCCTGAATGACAAGGAGGTTAAGGCCGTAATCCACTACGCTGGTTCGTGGATGTAAGAATTTCCAGGGCTCTGAAAAGGCTTCGTCCTATTATAACTCGCTCCATGTTAAGTCGTACGAATCTAACATACAGCTGCATTTAGGTGTCCTAATCGCATTAAAATCGCAAAGCGAATGATGAGGCGCGTGGCGTGCGCTAAGCGGGAACTAGGCGGGCGCGTGTAGACTTAACTCGCTCTAAAGACTACTGTATAAAAGTTCAAATTGTATTTTGCTCCGTCAAGGGCCGGCTTAGAACAGCCCTATAGCCTCAGAATAAGCGTGTCAAAAAAGGCGACTAATCCGAGTGTTACCGACTCGTGGTGTCTCGTCAGGTACCGACTGGCTAGCGACCACCTGTCATAGATGGGTTCCAGCAATATTTTATGAAGAGCCAGTTCACGGTAAATATAATCTTGGCTTATGGACAGTATAAGGTAACCAGTATAAGGTACCGGGTTCAAGGAGGAGACTACAAGTAAAACTCAAGCGGATAATATAATCCTGCATGCCGAGTCAAAAGCACGTTGAGGAGCAGTTACAACCCTGCCCAATCCTACGTGCAGAATTACTTTTTTTTTTTTATATGTGACTAAACCCGCGTTTGACCTCAATCTCACCTGATGGTAAGTGACGATGAGGTCGAAGATGAAAGCACACGGGTTTAGGAAGGAACTGGCTCTTTATACAATATTGCCGGAACACATTACCGCCGGAGCGGTAACATTTGGCGGCAGACTTTATATAAAGGGTGGTCGCTAGCCAGGCGGACCCAGAAGGGATCCTACCACCAAGCAAAAACGCGTATATATTACTACCGTGAAGAACCTGCATAGCCGATAGAACTATAATTAAAAGGGACGCGCCTGGAGCAACACACCGGCACGAGGATTCCTTCGAACAACAGGCCACTGCTCCGTTAATATTATTACCCCAATCTAACAACTACGAGCTACGAGTAATTAAATAACTGGTCAACCTAAGTTATTCTTTTTTGGTTTAACCCTACGAACCCACCTAATCTGCCGGCTTAGCGCGGCAAGGCATTATCGCACCTTCAGAATTGTATAGACTCAATTCAAAAATCCAAGAAATCGAGTTACCATCGTAGAAGTAATTTTATTTGCTCTTATTTCACGAAAGATAAACTTAACTTTACATGGAAACCAAGTAACTAACATGTTTCATACATTATTAGTAAATTCATCATCATCATCATCACAACTCCGTGTAATGGGCCCACTGCAGGGCATGAGTCTCTCCTCTGGTTGACGAGGAGGTTTAGGCCATAATCCACCGAGCTGGCCCAGTATACAAGTATACAGCACCCGGGACCGACAGCTTAACGTGCCCTCCGAAGCAGTAAATTAAATCAGTTCAAAGTTGAAAGTTTTCAGTTATAAAAATTAATTCTTGATTTGCCAAAAACTCCATTTTTTTTAATACGGCACTAGCACTACTATTCTGAAGACGCGTTATAATCAATAATGAGTTATTGATCCATGGTTGTAGTTGACTTCACTTTTGTTCCTGTTTGTTCCTGTAATTGCACGGGTTGCTGTTGTTGTATTAACCAGAGCATAAAAAGCTTACACGTGATTGTTATCGTGGAATAATTAAGAGGGACTATAAATCCGAACAGAAGCCCTTAAAACAGAATAGAGAACAAGTTGAGATTTTTCTTGAATTCATTTTTTTGTTGTTGCGATAACTACGTCAAAAAAATTAAATTATGAATATAATATCCGTACTCTTAGTCTGAAATTGTTATTTTTCTTTTAAAGTTCTTTCCAATTCCAAAAAAAGATGTATGGAGTTGGCCATAACGATGATTTCCTATCTATTAATACTAGCATCTATTTATTTATGGTTCTAAAATATTTTTGGATATTTTTTTGCAGTTTGGCTTAAGTATTAAATTGAGTTTTAGCTGGATTTAATATTAAATATATATTTCGTGAATAATATAGATTAGTCTGTAGATTATCAATAGTTCTCTGCATAGATTGTGAGTTTTTTTAATTATAAAAAAAAATAAAGCTAAATATTATCTTTATATTCATAAACCAATATTGATGTTCTGTGTTGGAAAATATTAACAAGTGAGCAAACACAACTAAATGGGTAGATTGATCCCTGAGGGCTACATTCAGTTACATTCTGTCTGCTTTTAATTGACTATGGCCACAGCCAAATTATTTCCCCTTTCATTTTCTATTTCAACTTCAGTGATCGGTACCGCACATTGCTAATATATGCGCATGAATACGTTTGTTTGTTCAAGATTTTTTTTGTTGTCCCTTCCTACCTTTGAAGCAAACTTTTTTCGAACAACTTTTACTTTTTAAGAGGTTTCTTAATTGAAATATTAAATAAGTGCATGTCCCAAATATAGCTAATACTACACTGTGATTTAAAAAATATATTGTATAATAGGCTAAATTGTATATGAGATATCTATTCTTTGTCATAGTTCATCCCACAACCAAAGATATGGAAAAATTAAGTTTAACAATTCCTTATCAAAAAAAAAAAAATTCAGCGTCTGGGTATTTCTATACAGGGTTAATTTTAATTAACACATCACCTCTTGTAGGCATCCGCTCCACATCAATCCCAACAACATTTGTTCCACAACTTATCAAAATTTATAGTTTTAAAAAAAATTGTTTTTCCATACAAAATACATTTATAGCCTCGGTTTAGTGGCGTAGCTTTATTCACTCTGAACGTAGGTATGTCAAGCACCTTGCGTAGTAAAATATCGCTTCAAAATAATAAGAGGCACTTCTTACAAAATGTAGAGTTAGGAGAAAACGCTTTTCTTTTTTTCAATTCTTGTGTTATTTATCAAGATTTGTAAAAAGCCATAGAACAAATGTTATTCTAGGTTCCTCCCTAGTTGACTAGTTCATATCACAAGCTTTGCTTACTTTGGGGCCATGTTCTCGCAATTAGTGTAATGGTCTGGGGATTTTATTATTATTCCTTTCATTTAACCTTTTATATCTTGACCTCGCAGACAAGAATAAAAGCGACAGTTCAACACCATGCTAAATCAGATTGTAACCTAACGAAATTATTCATACTTAAAAATACATTAGTAGTATTTCCAAACAGTGTTCAGGTAATCCTTTTAACCGATTTATAAAGATTCAAAGCATTCAAGCATTAAAATATAAGGCAACTAAGTAAGTACTTGAATAAACATTTAAGGGCTACTTCGACGTCGTTGAAAGTTCAAGACCTTTTAGTCAAATAATATAGATAAGTTTTCTCCTCAGGGTACCGATCTTTATAGTTATTTGTAATACTTATATTTAACATTTTTGTAATTTTCTAAGATTCTAGCAGGATCAATCCTTCATATATTTTAGTTAGTTGGATGAGTTTAAGTTGTAAAAGAAAGACTGTAAGTGACGGGTCCATAGAATAACTAGTAAACAATCATTAATTACTTCATAATATTGGAAATTATTAAATTTATTTTTAGATTGAATAAATTTAGTATAAATTGTTCGTATAATTTAAGAACATCTCTTTGTTTTTGATGCTTTTTGGAAATGAGGCTATTTTATTTCAAAATATTGTTACAGGATTAAAAATAATGCCAAAAACAAGAAATTTTTTAGGAATAATGATCTTAATAAAAAGAAACACTTTACAAAACCTCACTAGGTCACAACGCGGACAGTGACCTCAATCACACCTAATGGTCCGTGAAAATGATTTCTAAGACGACAGCACACGGATTTTGGAAAGACCTTTAAGTGATCATAAAAAAGAGAACAAAACAAATATTTAAACAATACAAGACATTCTTAAAAGCCAACTTAAAACCTATATTTGGCAAAACACAAACAAAAAACATTCAATATTTCACTACTTAACTGATTACTCTGAACAGCAATTTTATTAGTTTGTAAAAAGGATCGAACTCAGGATCGCTTTGTCAACGAACTGTTTAGATTTCAGCTTTCCAGGATTACTGGCCAGTGAGCAACTGACGAACTCCAACTTTTTTTTATTAAAAAGTTTTTTTTTATCAAAAAGTTTCTCCTAGCGAGTGTAACCTACTTTATAGTGTAATGTCGGACAATAGGAACATATGTGAACACTTTATTGAAGATTGAGTTTTTTTTAGATTTTCAAAGGCTCTGCTAAATTTTATGTGGATTTAAAAAGTACTTTTATCGTTGGATATCAAATTTCACATAAATTTATATAAATGATATTAACGTACTTACGTCATCTGCTTTTGATCCATGCCAAGTTATTTTTACGAATAACCGCGCGAAGCTGCTGGTATAATAATGATTATTGTTTATCAAAGAGGTTGAATGTTTATACAGATTAGATTAAAACTGAAATTAAGTATAAATTAAATTAAAAATAATCTAGATAAAAAAGTTTTAATTTTAATCGTAGAAACATAAAACAAGTTTATTGGGTTAAGTTAAGTTTATCTGGTTTATTCAAGTTTCATAAAAGTATCTATCAAAATAGACAATATTTCCAGAATAAGACTTATTTTAATTATGCATTTTGTTTTCATAATAAACTGAGCTTTTAACTTATGATTATTCTCTTTAATAAAAATGTTTATTTTGAAAAATGACTAGCATCCTATTCTTTACTGCATCGAAACTAAATCGAATACGACTTAATATGGAGTCTTGGATATCAATATACTACTATGAAAAAAAGTACTACTACGACACTACGTACTACGAACTACTGCCTACGATTCACGTAGCACGCTGACGATTTACCTCTGTGATTTAAGAATTGAATGAAGGTAATTTTTAGAAAAGGTAAGTATCTGATAAAATATCAAAGGGATAAGAATAAGGATCAAGTTATACTATGTTATTTTCGGATCCATTAGGAAGCTAAGATGATATTAACAGATAAGAACACTGCGGTACTTTACCTTGCTTTATGGTTTATTAATAAGAGCTTAGTTGACCGATAAACGGATCAAACCCTTATAATAATATAATATGTAAGTTTGTTACTTTACTTTGTTATTTCGATGTAATCCTAACTTTGTATTTAGAGTACATTTATGTATTTTTTAAGACAGAAAACTCTCACTCATTCGTTTGCAGCGTTCGCAAAGATAGTTATGTCTTAGGTTTGAGTTAAACTAAGGGCAGTATTTGTTTCATTTCACAAATATAGTATTTTAGTATTTTATGAGATAAACTACTTTTATATTTTAGACACCCAAACTTCGTTTATATTTTAACCCACAATCAAACGCCATTCAAGTCTTTTGTACAATAAATATGTAAGGGACTATTTTATAATATTTTTATAATACTTATTAAGTTCACGGTGACCTAATTCGTATTTATCTCTAATCACCTGATTTTAAAAGAAGAAGTTGTTTTTTCTTTTTTAAATAAAGATAAAAAACGAAGTTGCCTTTCATGAAACCTCATCGCCCGAGTGATGATATTTGGCCTTTAAATTTAAATGAAGGATGGTTAGCCGACTGATAAATCTTTTTAGTAGTTGTTTTAATCTAATAGACATATTACAGCTAAGCTGCTTACACGGTGATTTCATTTTTATCTTAATAAAAATCATTTCTTTTACAAGCCTAATATTCTTGGATTATATCGTGAGTTGTTTTGCATAATGTCCCCTTAATATTTCTTTAAATTTATTGAACGTTTGTTAGGGATTAAATTGACTTCGGTATTTTTTAATTTTTTATCATCATTCCTAGCCTGTACAAAATATTAACTATCGTGGTTATCGTTCCTAGATTCACTTCTTTTCTTGCAAATTCACATAATTGTTTTTTATAAATACTGTGATGCAAAGGTCAAGCAAGATACCTACCGATACTATTCTCTATTTTCAAGTTATTTACTACACATATATCAATGAAACTCTATTCCGAATCGAGATTACTTAATTAAGAAATACATTAGCATCCATCTCCCGTAAGATACGCAACATCGCCCCCTAATCTATTTACAAAAATGTCTGTTCCATAAACTGGTAAAAAAGCAATATACTTAATTAATTTATTAAAATAATGAAATGTGTTTTAACATTCTTTGAAACTTAAGATTAAAAAACTATGTCTATTGTACAGAAAGCAGCACATCAAGCGTTACAAATCTGTAAAAAAAAATACTTGAATTTGAACTTTATAATAATATAAAGATAAATAAATGATAAAATAATTTATGCCCTCGACTTTAAGTTCAAATTGATTGGGGAAATTTGACAGGTTATGTAACGCTTGATCTGCTGCCTTCTTTAAATTCTTCAAAAATCAAAGATTTTTCGCGTCTTCAATATGGCAATATAAATTTAGGCATAATAAAAACTAATTGAAATAAAAATACTTTTTTTAACTAGAGAAATGATAATCAACCACTTTCATTTAAATAATAGAGGAGACAATGGTCTCAATTATTGCACATTTTTTTTTCTAAATTTCATCCCCAGTCATGGCAAACTAAATCACTTTTATTGCTAAAAATTATAGCTACGAGTATATTGTTGTAAATAAATAAATAAATATTTCTGACACTCACACAACATTATCTAGCCCAAATTAAGTTTCTTAAAGAACTTGTGCTATGTATACTAGATAACTGACATACTTAAGAAATATATAAAAATACATATTGAATAAAAATACGTATTTTTTATTAGAATAAACTTAAATAAACATACAAACATCCATGACTTGACGGCTAATATCTGTGTTCATCTCACCGATATCCGCCGTTGCCGGGATTCGAACCCAGGACCTCTGGCATAGAAGGCAATGTATGTTAATACAGTTTCATGTATGTTTTAAAATACAGTTTCATAGATTTTTTTTACGCATCATTGCAATTTCTATAACTGGTATATAGCTGCAGGTATTACCTAACAAGTCTGAACAGTGTAGTCTGGTGGTCAAAATGTTCTCCTAGTTTTAACTCAAAGAAAATTTGCAAAGACTAAAATTTTCACTCAAATAGATCAGAAATAGACTATCTATTTTACAACAGCTCTCATGATTTTCAACGTCAACCTCATTCTTAACATAATATATTTTGGTTCACTGTAACTTCTGTCAATTTTCCCTATCGTCACATATTATTACATCACCACCACCAGAGTGCTTACGGTTTGCATCAAAGTTGGTTTTTATTCATATATTTACCTACTATCAAACAATTACCATTATGTTATTATAAGAAAGAGAAAATGTATCGTTTTGTCCTAAGTAAATATCCCTTTTGATTGCCCTTTTAAGATCTCAAAGCGTGCAAAGGTGCAAATTGGGGCTACGGGAACTTTAGACCTAATGGGAATAAAAGGGCTTTTTATATGCGAACAAATGGGTAAAGCGTATGAAAATACTAGCTTTCACGGCTTGGGCAGCTGAAATCCAGTTTTTTTAAAAGTAACCTCAATCTCATATGATAGTAAGCGATTGATTCGGCTTAAGATGAAACTGGAACAAAAAGATTCGTAGGCGTGTTGGTTTAAATAGTATTCCACAAGGTTTTTTAGGTAATATCTGGTGGTGAAACTGCATCTTAGGGCGGCTTGCGTAACATTTGGTCTAAACAGAATTTAGTTAAATGACTTTATCTTGCTAAATATGTTTAGCCTAAATACAATTAAAAAGGTCTTGCTCACGTCCGTTTGGATGGTAATTTAACTAATCGTAGTTAGGGAGTCGGTAAAGCAGTTTCTTGCGTTCATTTTTACGTTTTCGTGCGTTGTTGTGGTTGTACACTTGACTTAGAGCAAAATGGTTGAATTTCTTAAAGAAAAAATGTGTGAAATGGACCGACGAGCTTTCAGTTGTCACATCAAGTCACACAAATTGTGTTGTGATTTAAATTTTTATTGATAATAATTGTTTTAGTTGAGTTCATTGATAATTACCATGGCAAACAAAAGTGTTTCTTCTAGGGCCCGGGAGCCTAATTTTACAAAAGAAGAACAGATATTGCTGATTGCAGCGATGGAACCATACACCCATATTATTGAGTGCAAAAAGACCGACCAAATTAAACAGATTTAAAAGCAAAATGCCTGGGTCAAAATCGCTCATGTTTTTAATCCCAACACAAAAGGTGTTTCAAGAAATGCCGAAAACCTTTTAAGTTGTTATAGAAACATTAAAAGCAAACTGAAAAAAAAGCATTCAGAATCAAAAATGTTCTTGAGAGGTTAGTAACATGATGAACTTATTTATTACTTATTTTTTATCGTCGTCAGAATACAATTCCCACAAATCCATCTTACAAGCTTCCTAACGAACTCTTTACAATCTTTTATAAAATAATAGTAAAAAAATTTATAACCACAAAATGATGACGCTCGATTGCTACTAAACGTATTTAGCGACGCTAAATCGCCATCTTTGGGTATTTAACTTTGACAGTTCGTTAAACGTGATTAGTGCCTAAATTTTTGTTGTGCAAGACGCTACTTATAATTAGCAGACTAAATGCGTTTACGTCGCTCTTAAACTGTATTTAACGACGATGCGCAAGCCGCCCTTAATGTGTGAAACCGTTTATAACACCGACAAATACCTCTATCTGTCAAAACGTTTATAAATTTTTGTTATATCGACGGTCCCCTGATATCACGAAATAAACTTTTTTTCTTTGCGAGAAGTATTGAGTTCTAATCCAAGTTAGGGTTTTGTGTACGAATGCAGGTATAAGCGTATATAAACCTATTTGTTGTAATACATTGATTTTAGTGTATGTCACTTTAACGTATTTGCTATATTTTTTGTTCAATACGTATGTATGTATAACTCAAATTTTACATCGCAATTCTAGCCTTGTCTAGGTTTCTAAATCTAAAAGCCTCTTCAACAAAAATGTGTTCCAAGGCAAGGTACTTATTTTATGTTTATTATATTCATTGTCTCGTAACCATAACTTAAAATAAAATACAGACAAGAATACCAAATAAATTCTGACATGCAAACAATTTTTACTCTTGATATTATAACGTTTGTGCTTTGTCTGAGTACTCCGAAATGCGACACAAAGTGACAATGAGACACAAACGTACGTCCTACATTACTACAATTTTCAAAGAATGAAACGTCAAGTGGCTTTTTATTACTAATCAATTCTAATTGATGAAAAGTTTGTACTGAAACATTTCAAATCAAAAGTTCAAGTATTAATATGAATATGAAAATTAAATTAAGACCATATTTTTTTGTATTTTTACTTTAATTTTAAATCACCCTGGAAATTTAGTTTTAAAAAAAATTTTGCTCATTTTCGTAAAGCACAAATTAGAATACGCGTATGGTACTTTTCATACGGGAATGACTTCTTGTGACAACATTTTACAGTAAGTATAAGAATAAGAAGTAAGTATAAGAAGTCGTCGTGGCGCCGAAGTCGTCGTGGCGCCGTGGTTACTGTGTGTATCTTACGATATCACAGGTTAAGCAACGTTCGGCGCGGTCGGTACTTGGATGGGTGACCGCCGACCATTCGTTTCTCACGGCGACTTCCGTGCTTCGGAGGGCACGTTAAGCTGTCGGTCCCGGGTGCTGTATACTTGTATACAGTAGTCGTTAGGGTTTGTCAGAAGTCATATCGGCAAATTCTGACATCCACCACCCAGCACTGGGCCAGCTCGGTGGATTATGGCCTAAACCTCCTCGTCACCCAGAGGAGAGACTCATGCCCTGCAGTGGGCCCATTACACGGAGTTGTGATGATGATGATGATGATGATGATGATGATAAGAAAATGATAATGTAAGATTACATAAAAGTTTTGACTCACCTCCAAAAAATATAACCAAAATCGACCTGCGTTACAGAGCAAAATAATAATATAATAATAATAATTATAATAATTTATTTCCTCGTTCTAAATCTAATAACAAATAATGTCACCTGGAGTCTTCAGTTAGACATGCGATGCCTGTATTTGAAGACTCCGCTCTCCCTCAAATTACAAAATTATAATTAAATTGAACAAAAATAGAAAAAAAATTGAATAAAAATATAAATTAAACTTTTAAAATTAAAATTAGAAAAAATTACACAAATGCATAGGATATAACAAAGCATTTTTTTATAATAGCTTATAAATTTTTAAATGATTGACATAATTTATTTATTTAGTTAAGTATGTCCACAAATAATATCATTAGGTATTAATATATTTTTTTTTTAACATTAAATAATAAGGACTCACAAAAGATTATATAAAAGCTAATATTTTTTTTGAACAACTTGCTTAGGTGTGTAAGTGGGAGTATGAGTATTGAAAGTATAGTGAGATTGTATGAGTGAGTGTGTGTATACACATATGTGTGTATGTGTGTTTCTGCCCCTTTGAGTTAAACAGTAGGTTTTTAACAGATTTTCAGTGTCCTCATAATCAAGTGACTTTAACCATTTGGTTAATTCTTTTTTATTACACTCATAATAAGGCTTAACATTTTATTTACGTGATTATACAAGGTGTCCCGTAAATAGTGGAACAACGGAAAATTGAAGATACAAGGGGTTGTCTGCAATCCGAAACACCATTTTTTTTCCTAGGCTAACTAGTTTTTGAGATAAGGTGCAGCGGGGCAATTTCGACTGCGGGAAATTGAAACTAATGTTAATAACTCCTGTTTTTTACGTAACCAATTGAAGTAAGATCTATGTTCGGATCATGAAAGGAATGTTACATAATTAACACTATAGCTGGCGTCAGTAATCTTCATACTTTTCGATTGACACAGTCATTTTGTTTTCGACAAAATTCGTGTTGTTTTCAAACTGTTCTTCTTAAGTTACTAGTCGAAATTGCCCCGCTGCACCCTAAACCAATTTTGAATATTTATAGGATTTTCTCCTACTGCGCGCAGAAAATGTATCATAACTTTTTTTCATGCACTTTTTTTCACTTCTTTGCAGATAGTTAAGAAAAGATTAATCTCTCTAATTAATTTGTAATTTGTGAGGGATTATTGGTAATCTGTGAAAATAAAAGCTAAAACATGTGCTTTTTTAAAATCCTAAAATTTATAAACTCATTTTGAAATTATGCTGTTGTAAAAAAAGGTATGGCAGCTTTGGTGAACTATTTTTAAAAACAGCTACAATTTATACAGATTTCAAAAAGGTACAAAAGTGTACAAAAAAAATATATAAAACCATACCAAAACCCACGTGGCACAATTGCATGGCCACCACGCTCGCCAGATTTAAATCCACTTGCTATTTTCTGTGGGACTATTTTAAAGAAGCCGTGTATGAAACAGTAAATGAAAATGAGAGAGCGTTACGTGAAAAATTGAAACATGTAGCTGAATTGGTGAAAAATAATGTATTGACTCTTAGAAGACTGAAAAGAAATTTCTTCAGGAGATGCTGGCTATGTGTTCAAGCATTTAATGTAGGTAATAAAATAAGGCTTAATAAATGTTAAAAGTTCGATTACTTTACTTCTTTCATTTTATTTTACCTCGACAATTAGGTCTCTGATCCATATCTGAGTAGGTACCTAATGATAAAAATACATTTTAAATATATTTTGTAGATTGTTATACCTTTTTGAAATCTGTATGAATTATAGATGTTTTAAAAATAAAGTTGCATTAGGTTGTCACACATATTTTTACACCATTTTTTACATTTTTTTTATTTTTTTTTTATTTTAAAAATCAAGTTTGAAATTCTTGAATAAAAAAAACTACATGTTTTCGCTGTTATTTTTTTACAGATAAATATTCGTTATTAATACATTGGGTAAAAAGAATTATCTCTCCTTAATTATTTTAATAATCATCTTAATAAAAACTTGAAAAAAAGGCATGAAAAAAATTTATGACACTTTTAGTATACGCTGTAGGTGCAAAGGAAGCTGAGTAAGCCTGGGCCACAGGGTTAACAGGTTGACTTTGGTCTAAAAAAATAGCTTATTTTATTCTTATTCAAAATACATAAAACCCCTAAAAATGTAGTGAGGGGGAAACAAGTTAATTCAAGATATGGAAATCGCTGTCATGGGTTTTTAGTATGGATGAATAACTCATAGTATAATCGAAAATACGTTGAGTAAAATTGAAGAAATATTAAATGAGAATCTTTATAAGGTTAAATGAATGTAAACTAACCGCGTTAGTTTTATTTTAAATAATTATTTTGTAATTAAAATCGGTGAAATTCTTTATTAGGTTTGGCAATACTGAGTGAATGAAGAACGAAACTATGGTAACTGACTCGTTCAGTAAGTCAATCGATCTATTTGTTCACTTGTTTGTTTGGTTTCTTTCCTTGCGCTTGAGTATTTTCATGGTTTTTTCTATTTTTAAGATCGCCCTAAGAAAAGTTAAAGTTGTTAGTATCAATTTATTAGTTTGAATAGTTGTTTAAAACTATAACTAATAACTAAGTAAGTATAGGTAATATCTTATAATGTCCTATTTAATCTTGTATGCTATCTAAGTAAACTGTGCTACTATTTATTTTTTATTATAAACTCTCTAAATAATTCAAAATACAATCATTCATTTATAGATCTCAACAATAAGAAAAAAAGAAGAAAAAGAAAGAAAAAAATTCTAAGCTCACTTAACTTCTGTGTATACCTACAGACAAAATTATGGATATCTCAATTCCTCAACACTGGTTTATCTTGAAAATTTCGGTGATGAAACATGATTATATTTTAAATAAAAAAAGCAAATGTCAACTTGTTAACACCGTGGCCCAGAAATGTATGGAGCAGGTTCTGTCTCCTTTACAAAATATAAAAAAACGGTATATCTCAAAAACTACTTAGCCTAGGAAAAAAATTGGTGTTTCGGACACCCCTTGTGTCTCCAGTTTTCCGTTGGTCCACTATTTACGGGACACCCTGTATAGTACAGCTGACCGCATATCATACTGTTTAAAGGCTAAATATACTTGTACATATACTTGTAGCTGACATCTAAAATATAAGAGTAACAAAATCTGTAATTTGAGAGCATTCCATGGACAATGGAATGCTTCAAAATACATTACATACCTAGGAAGATCAGAGATAAGCCATTAAAATAAATGAAAACATCCTAATTTCAATAGAAATGACTGGATATTTAAGTATGGACCCTGTACTTGAATATACGAGACTAAATACGAGACCTAAAACTCAAGACACAGTCAGATTATGTTGTGCTCATCCTGAATGTTATCCTGTGCTTAGAAAAAGTCTACGGCCGCCCGGACGTAGCGTGTGGTGATGATTTATTACCTTATAACTTAATTTTATATATGTAACTTTATAATCAATCTATCAACTCGGTCGCTTGTGACCACGAAGTCCGAAATGACACTAAAACGTCGTGTTCAAATTTACGACATACGCGATGGAAAAAGATAGTGTTTTATTTAATGTCTCAACTATTTTTCCTGTACGTGGTTAAACATCATTTTGGAAACTAGATATAATATAAGTTTCGCGTTATATGACTTATTTTTTAATAGTGAATCAGATCCCCACTAAGTTGATTTACAAGCTACGTAAACTCTGACTTCAATCACCTTTCGTATTTGTAGAACTTAATCAAAATCTAAACCGGATTTTAGTTTTTAACGGGTTTTTAAGGTATCCTTTTCTCTAACACTTTATTAGCCTAATAAGCCTTAAACTTCCTTTTGTGTATATTTCACCATGACAACTACATTTACACGACGCCGGGGCTTAGCTTATCGTGAATTACATCCATAGGTCGCCGCGCCAGTTCAAATCCGGCTCGAAGGACCATTCAATAGGTGAGTTTAGCACATATGCCTTTCTTGTAAAAACAGTAGTCGTCCAAACTGGTGGAATTAGTGAGTAGTTGGCGTACAGGACATTGAATAGGAAGAACGCACAGCAAGGCACAAAATTATATTCTTTAAATACTAGTAGTAAGAATTAGCAATTCGTTTCTAAAATAGTTATTAACAATTAAGTTCGCTGTCCACCTGTTTAATATTGACCAAAAAAGTAAATTAAATAGGTAACCTAAACTAAAACGTGGAGCCACATAAGACAGGCTGCAGCGTGAATAAAATATGGATCTAATTAAACACAATTAATTTTATTTGTTTAAGTTAAGGAGTTTTTGAGTAATAGAAGGGTCAAAAGTGACACCAAGTCGTTCTTGTAATATTTACATATACATATACAATTGGCGCTGGCTAGCCAGTTTCTTTGCTCGAACTTGGCTTGACACGCTGTCGCGTGTCTAGATATGTACGACTTTGAAACTATGCAACAACCCTGTCTAATGAGACCACTACACTATGGCCTTTTTGACGGCCATGAGTCTCTCCCCTTGATGACGAGAAGGTTAACGACCGTAAACCACAATGCAGCCTAGTTATGGTTGGTATATGTCAGAATTTCCAGGGCTTCTGACAAACTGAGTACTGAGTATATAGTGGGACAGACTACTGAACGAGCCTTCCGAAGCACGGAAGTCATCGTTAAAAATTTATGGTCGGCGGTCACGCATCCGTGCAATGCCCAGGCGGAACGTTGCTTAACCTACCATATTGAATGACATGCAATTACGTCACGAGTCACGACGACTTCACTATAATACTATAATGGTTTCCAAATTTTCGGGTATGCGTATGTCTCATATTTCTTAATTTATCTTATTCGTCTGGGGATTACATTTGACTCTTAAACGAATTAATTTACTAAATCAAACCACTGAATTCTTTCTTATGTTTCATCATGAACTCTAAAATATCTTTAAATATCAAGATGGACTCTAAAATATCTTAAAACAATGATCAACGAATGCAAAGCATCAAAAACCAACTTCACTAACATTTTAAATCCCTGTCAAAACTTTGGTTGAAGAGCTCATGGACCCGGGTTGTTGATGTAGCTCAGGATGGACTAAAGGCTGTAAGTGGCTGGCTCCAAAAGAACCTACTAAATGCAAATGCCAGTAAAACCAAATTTATTTATTTTACTACTACATAGATATTTACCCACAGAAACCCCTAAGCTTAGACTCCACTGTTGCGAAAATAAAGATCTTATCGAATACCAGTACCAACATCTCGAGCAGGTTGAAAAAATTAATTAGTTATCATAGACCTTAGATACGTGACTGACCCAGCACTTATAAAATCCGTCTATCTCTGTTTATGCCAATCGGTTATTATTTATCGCATCATAAGTTATCCATTTTTATTATCAAGCTATTTTATTAAATACTAGCTGCTGCCCGCGACGTCGTCTGCGTGAACGCTATGCAGCACCAAACGCACCTACGATTATAACACTGCTAGCGTGATAATATGTAGCCTATATGTTGACCCGACTTCTTAACTATCTTCATGCCAAATTTGAAGTAAATCCATGCAGTACTTTTTGAGTTTATCCCGGAAAGACAAACAGACAAACAGACAAACAGACAAAAATTCTAAAAACTATATTTTTTGTTTCTGTTTCGATTGTAGATCATACCCCAAGTACTCTTTTAAAAAAATATTCAATGTACAGTTTTGACTTTCCTACCATCTTATTATATGTATAGATTTATATAATAATGTACTACTGTACTAAAACTTTTCGGTAGTTTTATGCATACTATAACAGTTATCTATAATAAAATTCGAAACAGACTAAATTTGAAAATTATATTAATTATTAACCACACACACACACACACACACAATATAGATACAATCACATATTATGAAACTCATTGTATGGCTATTTTTTTTTAATAAGACAAATGAACTAATATGGGAAGACACTGGTCTCCACATCACAGGGAATCCTAGGGTGGAGTCCAGAGTTACTGCTAAATAATTTGCATTGTATAGCATCATATAATTAAGTATAAGTATAAGATCAACAACCGGCTGGTGTAGCGGTTAATGTACATTGCCTTCTATGCCAGAGGTCCTGGGTTCGAATCCCGGCGGCGGCGGTTATATGAACACAGATATTAGTCGTCAAGTCATGGATGTTTATATGTTTATTTAAGTTTATTGTAATAAAAAATATGTATTTATTCAATATGATAATATATAAACTAATATATAAACATATATTTCTTAATTAAATCAGTTATCTAGTATCCATAACACAAGTTCTTTAAGAAACTTAATTTGGGCTAGATAATGCTGTGTGAGTGTCAGAAATATTTATTATTTATTTATTTATTTTAAAACAAATTTGTGTTTGAACTGAAGTAAATATTTAATTTCATCGTAAAATTTCTCCGTATTGAAACATATTTTATCAGAATTTTGTGGTACCACCCCTGAACTAACCACTACCATATGAAATAATTATATTTAAAATCGATTCATAATTGACCAAAAAATCGAATAACAAGGATATACACGAATTGAGAACCTCCTACTTTTGGAAGTCGGTTGATAAATATCTATAATTAATAATAAAAACTTGCGTAGACACACCACAGCGCACTATTCAAATATCATAAAACCATATTGTAGTTTTAAATCACATATGCAAAAGTACCTTTGTTTCGTTTGGTTCAATAGTAAAAATATAGGTTAACACGTCAATAGAATAATGTGTCATGAATTTATAGGCTAAAAAAGTAATGAAACTGCTACGTATGCTTCTTTCTAATAAAATGTATTGGTCCCTGGGGAAATCACATATGCAAACGTAGAAACAATTCATAGTTTTGTAGATACTCGCTACCGTAAAAAAAAAAACAAACTAAATTGAGGTCATAGCAAAAGGTTTTGAACTTTAACAATGAAAATACAAAGGTTATGAAAAATACTGGTAGCGTCACGTGGTTTTACCTCTGTTACAATTAGTTCCGTTGGAATTTTTTAAGTAAAATTTTAAGTTCGTTTCAGTGTAGCAAATCTTTTCAGAACAGTCAGTCGATCGAATCCAAAAAAATAAACAAATCTGCCTTAAAACAAGATAGATTTGATTCAACTTATTTCAATATAGACGACATTGGTTGGAGGCATTTAGGATCATATGTACTTAAACATATCTAAAAATATCGAACCCAAATATTTTATTACTGATTGAGACCTTTAAAAAATTTACTTAACCACAATTTGCAGCTAAGTGACACTATCCACGCAAGGTATTAGGTATAGAGGACGACCACTTTGTTTATGGGGTAAACCTGCTTCAGACGCCAGTGGTTGCGGGTTCGATTCCCACACGGAAAAAGAAAAAAAATGTTCCGTCTCTGGGTGTATATTTTTTATATTCTAGGTTCCCCCATAGTTCGCTGCATGGTATCCCATATCACAAGTTTATTAAAGCTTTTTTTGGAGCGAGTGTGTAACTTTGGATAATTAATAAGTTGCGTGTTTTAATATTATTTTGACATCAATGATAGCTAAAATTTACAGACATTACTTTTCTAAAGGTGTCTGTGTAAATCATAAATTATCTTAAGTCATCAACATCTTCGCAAGAACCTGATCTTATTTAGTTAACGACGCCTATTATTTAAGATATTGTAGTAACAATGGACCGTTTTAATAAGTATTATTTATAATGATTGCTGAATTATTACAACATCAATCGTTAAAGACAAAACGAGGAGAGAGTGACTACTTCTAACAGAAATATTGTAGAGCAAAAGTAGTATTAAATGGTGTATTAACACTCAGCTCAAAGCATAAAATAACACGATCTCGTTACAAAGATAACTGCCGCTTGTTCTTATTCAATGTCATTATTCTTAAAAGGGATTTTTACACAACTGTATTTTTTTTAACTGTCGTTGGAACACGATTTGTTATTCAAAAGAGAAACATCATGTTATTTGATTTCATATGTGCGGAGAAATTTTGCTTACTTTGCAAAAGCAGTAGGAAATAATTAATGAAACGCTTTTTTCAAAACTGTTTTCTTTTTTGTTTTTAGACATAAATTTTAATATTTTCTCAATATTTCATTAATTTTTTATACCAGTTATCTTATAATGAAGTGTTAAATGTCAAAGTGTAACACTTGCCAATGCTGGTTGTCATTAGAATTGTGTTCTTATTTTGAGATTTATTATAAGACTAGCTGTTGCCCGCGACTTCGTCCGCGTGAATACCGGTTATGGGAGTTGGATAAATAATTTTATAATATCGTCCTTGAAGTTCAAAGTCAAAATCGATTCAGTTGTTTAGCTGTGAAAGCGTTACTGATAGATAAACATAAAGAGTTATTTCAAAAACTGTTACAACAAAGCTGTCATTCGCAGTTTCACCTAGGTTTTGTGAAAAAGACCTACAAAAAATAAAATAGAAAAAGTAACCTACAAAAAGTATATACCAAACAGGAATACCCTACGAAAGGCACACTGGGTAAAAGTTAGGCTGCAAACTGGACGGCAGCGACAGTGAGAGCGACAGCGGCGTGGGCAGCGACGCGACGCGGGGAATCTGCGGGGCTAGCATGCTACCGTCGACAATGATAAATCGGGCCTTTTATCGATATTTTCTTAGAATATGGTATTTAGAGTTAGTAATTTATTAAGACTATGACATATTTGGTTCTGTAGTCTTAATCATGGTATCAAATCGAGTAATACTATCTATTATGGTGCGCATATTAGCTTACTCTAGCCACCGCGCGCGGTTTTACCCGCGTAACTTTTGAACCCGTGGGAATTTCGGAATAAAATATAACCTTTCCTCAAGAGTTGGGCTATCAATTGCAAAAATAGTTTTTCAAATCCCACTTGTAGTTTCTGAGATTAGCGCGTTCAAACAAACAATAAAACAAACTCTTCAGCTTTATATATTAGTATAGATAATAATGGTCTTTCCGCCGAAAGGCGTGTAGCTGTAAGCATACGTAATAAATAATAATAATATAGATAATAGGATAAAATAACAAAATAATATTGATCTTGTCGATTCGACTATTTATCGATGGTTGCTAGCCCTGCTAGGCCGTTCTCGACGCCAGCGGGCGCTCGAGCAATTTGTCGCGGTTTCATACAAACTCAATACTTTCTATCGTGTCGCGGAAATCGCTGCTCGCGTCGCTGCCCGCGCCACTGTCGCTCTCGCTGTCGCTGCGGTCCAGTTTGCAGCCTTTGTATATATGTATAAGATTATTATACTATGTATAAGAGTAGGTTTATATGTAGGTAGGTTTATTACATAGATGGTGCCCACGACTTCGTCTGCATTGAATTAGTATTTCGAATAGCATATTTTCTTCTCCAAGGTCCTATCCAAAAAAATAAACATGAAGAATCTTCCCCCATATAATATGTAGGTATAACTCCTAACCAATACATTACAAAGTCACATTCTAGGTAAAGCTATATTACTGTAAAGTTTCATAAAAATCCATTCGGTAGTTTTTGCGTGAAAGAGTAGCAAAAATCCATCCGTCTAGCCATTATCAGTGTATAATATGTTTAGTAACCTACATGTTTGGCTGTTTTTCACGGTCAAACGGCTTAGCCAATTTTAATGTAATTTGGTATGGTAGTTCATGAAGTCCTGTGTTGAGTTTTGACACTTACACCACTTTTTATTCTGAAGAATTCTACGCTTTCTGACTTCCAAGAGGCAGAAACGATCAATAAAGAAAACCTAAACGATATTGAGTTCTATTATTTTACGTTTAACTTTTTACAATATATCTCTGTATGTACACTACCTACATTAAATCTAGCAAGAAGCTTTATTTATTAATGATTTAGCCCTATCAACATAATAAACTTTTATACTACACACCAACTATTGTCCGTTCATCGTAAGATGTCCCCTGCCGTTATGTTGGCACTATTGCTTGTCAAGCTGTTTTCTTTATCTGGGATAGTGAATTAATCCTTTTTATTGATTACTTGCCAAAAGGGCAAATGATAACTGGATCCTATTATGCAAACTTAATCCCGAAATTACGTGAAGCGATTAAAGAAAAACGTCGCGGGAAATTGTCATTGGGCGTGTTGTTTCTCCAGGATAACGCTCCACCTCATCGTTCGGAAGTTGCGCTCACCGCAATCCGCAGTGCTGGCTTCGAAGTCCTTGATCACGCACAATATTCTCTTGACTTAGCCCCGAGTGATTTTCACTTATTTCCAAAATTAAAGGAGCATATTCGTGGAACTAAATTTGACGATGATGACGCGGTTATGACTGCCGCAGAGGAGTTTTTTAATAGTCGAGAAAATGATTTTTTTGCGGAAGGAATAAGAAAGTTGAAGATGCGGTATTCTAAGTGTATTAGATTAGAAGGAGATTACGTAGAAAAATAAAATATTCTTGTTTAATTTTTTTTTGTATTCATTCTAAGAATATTTTGATTCGCCGTCGTATTATATAAATTGTGTCGTCATTCAAAACCTTCCTAGTCTTATAGTTGTTTATTATTTACTAATCAGAAAATTAAACATATATTTATTCGTGGTAGGTATAAACAAAATTAGATTACGGGGTTAAAATGGACACATATTATTGGTAACACTGCTGCCACAATGCTGCCAACATCAGCAGGCAGGGGACATCTTATAGTGAACGGTCTGTATCTTTCGGATTTATTATAATATTATATGTCAGCCACAGATGTCAGCAGAATAGAACAACAAACAGACAGACACAAAAAGACATTTTTTTCTTTCAAATTCTTACTTTTTTTTTTTCATTTCTTAATAACCTTAGGTACATATTTTTTTTGTAAAAATATTTCATGTTCACACGTTATTGTTTACTGTTTTATATATACATATGTATGTAAAGATAGATGCATGGTAAAGATTGATACAAAATAATAAAAAATATAATAAAAAAAAATTATGCGAGCAGGATCGAACCTACGACCTTAGACTCATGGTCGGTCTACGCGCAACTGAGCTATGAGTACTTCTGATCTGTATGCCGAACATCTCCACTATATTCTAGTAAGTTTTAGGCATAACTTTTAAAAAGCTATTACAATTTTTTTAGATCCTAGTTTTTTTTTATGTCTTCAGAATCTGCTCATCATCCTAGACAACTTTTGTTAAGGCATCATATCTATATTTCTTACGGTTTTGATGATCCCTTAAGGGTTCTGCATCAGGTGTTCCAGTAACCGAAATAAAATATACCCTTTATGTTGCCCCGGCTTCACAGCTACACATCAAAAAAAGTTTCATTCAAATCCGTCCAGCGGTTCCAGAGATTAGCGTGTGCAAACAGACAAACTTACAAACAAACAGACAAATTTTTTTTTTCAGATTCTTACTCTTTTTTCATTTCTTTATAACCCTAGATAATTTTTTTTGTAAAAATATTAAATGTACAGACACGTTTTTTTTACTGTTTTATTATATGTATTGATTGGTAAGCTTGAGAAGAAAATCTAAATATCCCAAAACTTAAACTTTATTTCATTTATTTAATAAAAAAGCTTTCAAAACTGACAAGTACTAAGCAGGATGCCAAGTCAAAGCTTGAGCTCAAAATTGATTTTTTGTGACTAATAGTCTAGGATTTTCCGCACAGAACTTGACCCCTAGAAATGTCTAAATTAATTTTTCGGCGAAGTCAAAAACTACGGATATTCTAAGCACTTAACTTGGCTCTCATTCGCGGTTTCTGATGGGCAAAGACCATGGAATGTTTATCCACGAAACACCTATTCACTCGAAACTTGAACTCACCAAAATAAAAACAAAAGCAGTTAGTTTAACCCGTCCGCATATTTAATACTTATTTTTGGCTACCCGGCTCAAAAATATCCATCAAACTCGTTCAGCGCATTGGATTATCCACTGTGTATCAACTATGAACACAATGTTGATTTTTTCGATAAACTCCTAATAGATTATTTTAAAATTAGATCAAATACATTTAGATGTGCTGCAAAAATTCTGAATACGCCGTAAAGTTGGCAATTTAAAAAAAGTTCTTACGAATTAACGAGCGTTGACTCCTTAATACTTCTCTTTTGTATAAAAATATGGAAAAAAACGTTAAGCCACCATAATCAACAGAGGATTATGAGCGTGTGTCGAAGACGAATGGTTTAATTCCCACTTTTGGTTTATAAAAAACTGACAAAGAATGTACGTTAAGACAAAATACCTGGGGAGCGTAACTTTTGCTCGCAGTATACGTTTTTTAAATGGATTACTCAAACTATGTGCTGCGTAATTTTTTAAAGAACTTTAAAAAAAAGCATTCTCTTATATTTCCTGTAATTGTTCCTTAGACTGTCCAAGTATCTCTAGATAAGCATGTCGTAAATGTCAACTAATCCTAAAAAAAAAAAGGTTCTGGGTCTGGGTGTTTATCTATATACCTATGTATTTATATTCTAGGTTCCTCCCCTAGTTCGCTACATGGTATCTCAAACCACAAGCTTCGCTTACTTTGAGGCCATGTAGTTGGTGTGATTGTCTGGTGATTTTTTTATCAAGTTCGCCTAGCTAGCGACCACCTTTCAAAGAAAATCTGCAGCCTAGTAACACCGCTCCATCAGCGATGAGTTCTGGCAATGCATTATGAAGAGTCATTTCTTTCCTAAGCCCATGTGCTGACAATAGCCACCAAATCTGCACATTTTTTTTTAATTGTATTTCCCAATGAACAGTTTTCAGACATTTTTTTACATTTTTACAGAAAAAGGTAATACATGAAAATACCAACATTGCCCAAAAATAAGCTGTTTTTGTTCCTTAATTTTGTATGTAAATGGCAATAAAGTGTTTGAGTTGAATTGAATTGACATCTTCACTTACCATCATGTGAGATGGAGGTCGTACCGTCACGTGTAATAAAATGTATACATTTTCTTTGTAATTTGAACCTTATCACAACCGATTGAGTTGCGAAGTACACAGGTTCTGCTTATAATAGTCAATTATATTTTAATAGCAGATTAGGAATGATGAGTGGGTCTGAATATCGCTTATTAAGGGTATTTATTTCAATCAAAAAGCTAAGTGTGCCTTGATGAACGAAAAAAAAATATTAACGACTGAATGAAATGTATATGACAATCTTTATTACGAGGTAAAATGACTTACTAGGTCTAAAAACAAAACTTGTTGATAATCGAACTTACATCTTAACTCGAGTTTCGATGCTTATACTCTGCCACGTACAAAAGGAAACTATCAGTATTAAATAAATTTTATTTATTCAGCTCAGCTCTTGGGAAATGTTATATTATATTTTTATAAACGATATTTTACCGTAAAAATTATACGGGAATAAAATTTACGCGGATATAACTGTACGATTGCTATTCACACTACCACATCACACTTATATTTTAAATTGTGAAGTTTGTATATCATTTGACTGATTTTCAAGCTCAGGTGGATTAACTAGCTTTGGCTTTAAATTTGGCATGTAAGTACCTTTAGCCCCAGAATATTTGGCCCTGGAATATTTTAGCCCGATAAAGTAAAGGGTAGGAGTTTCTCGCGGGGCTGCTAGTAAATTTAGAATTAAATTTCAAAGAACATAACAATATTTATCCCTAGATATTAAACCATTTTGGGAAATAATAACAAGGTTTATTTATCACTGAATAAAGCCAGCAATATTAATTTCAAGTCATCCTAAAGGTGAGTATTTAGCTGAGTAAGAAAGAAAATTAATACGTTTTGAACCACTGATTAAGTTCAAATTACATTATGATATTGTAAAGTTATTGGCCGTTTCCTAGTACCCCAAAACAACTTCGCCTATACATTTTAAAAACTCGTAGCTTGGCATGTTTTTGAAGTACTAAGGCCTTTAGATGAAATGTTTTAGTGAATATGTCTATTTTCTAGTTTTCAAATTTTCATTTGAGGTACAAAGTGTTGTAAAAATTTATGTATCAGACATATTTTAAGTATATAACTTTATTTGCTATTGATTTATATAATATCTACCTCAAAAAGGGAAAAAGATAAACAGGTTTTGTTATAATTTTCGTACCTGCTACGAAAATGATGACTACGAGTACGCGTAGTCTCGTCATTTGTAGTAACATCATAACTACAATCGCTATGAGAAGTAAAATCGTAGGCAAGCCTTGAGCCTTTTGAAAATGGTTTAAGGTATAATAATTTAATCCTATTCAGTCAATAAGTAACGCAGGTATTGTTTTAAGATTTCACAATTCATTATATTGAACCTTACTCCCGACGCGATCGAGAATCAAATCAACTCGATCTCAAGCATTTTCACACTCCCGAAACCGGTACTAGCGCCGGATCGAGCGGTGGCTCAAATTGTAACTTATCAGGATTGAAAATAACTGTGTATAGCTTGTAACAAATGACGAAATCTTTGCTAAATCATACTTATCTATAATACTTTTACTCTGCTTTTTTTTACGAGACTTCATCAACCGGATCCAGCTAACGGCGCTGATACCACTCGATCGCGATCTCGATTCGATTTGGTTCGGTAGTACCGACCAGGATCGAACGTGAATCAGAATCGTAATCAAATCAGAATCGAGGATCGAAATCGAATCAGTTTCGGGAGTAATCCCAAAGATCATTACCACGAATAATCAAGATATATAAGACGTATACAATGTGTTTTACATTTTAACATTGTCCCTCGTGACCAAAGTATCTACAAAGACACCGTAACCTCAAGTTCAAATGTAAATTAAATGCGACAAGTGTCTTATTTCTACCACTTTTGTCTCTTACAAAATTTTCAGCTAAAAATATGACATTCAAAATGAAATTGGATACAAAGATTACTTAAGCTAAACATAGTAAACATATAAACATAACATGTAAAACTCAGCAACCGTTCAGAATCATCAAAATAGATTTGCATATCGAAACGTTATCTAATAAGAAAAATGTATCACGAAAAAATATTCCTATTTGTAGAAGAAAATAAGAAAATCTTTATCTAAGAAGCTTTTCCGTGTTTTTATCAGAATTTCATGATATTACTTATTTGAAGGTTTACTGAAATTTACATTTAAGTATACTGTTCTAATAATAGGCTTGAAATTAAACCATAAGCTATTTATTTAAGTAGCGGTGAATGTAATTATTAAATAGTAACTAGAGAGCTGGAGTCTTTTAAATTTAATTAAATATGGCATGTGAGCTTTTGTTCCTGGAATGTTTTACCCCCCAAAAAGTAAAGGGTAGGAATTTCAGGAGGGTAAAACCGGGCGCGCCTAGTAAATATTAAATTAAATCGCAAGGGACCATAAAACAATAACAAGGTTTATTTTTCACTGAATTAAAGCCAACAGAAATAATATCAAATCATCGTAATGGTGTTGAGAATTCAAAACTTTTAAATTCGTCATTATTCGTGATAAGTCACCTCGCAGTAATAATACGTTCACGGAGGTATTCTAGTACCTATAATGATTTCAGAAAAAATAAAAAATAAATCGTAATAATTTTTTCAACTTTCATATGAAAAAAACGTCGAAATTTATAAATTTCGATTTTATTTTCATTTTTTTTTCTGTAATTACTTAATAAAATCCATATCGAAAGCTTAGTATTTTCTAAGATTACCCCAAACATATAGACAGAGAGGTGTTCGCTTTTATGAGATTTTAATTTGATAGTGTAAAATATTAATTTGTATATTGGTAAGATCGTTAAAAATATTTAGAGTTTTTTGTAGATCAAAAATAATCCCACTATATTATGCTAAGTGTAATCTAAACTGACAATAAAAAGATATAAGTCAAAATACGAGGGTTTTATTGGAGTTGTTTTTTTGTGGGCCCCATGTAACTACAATAGTCTCTCTCCACCATTAAAAGTCGAACGTGACATCAGATGGTTTTATAACCTTTGGTAATCTGCCTACCCCATAACGGATACAGGCGTGAAGTTATGTCTGTATGTAATACAAAATATTCATGCAGCAAAAAAACATACTTATAGTTTGGAACGGTGCTATAGTGCGGTCGCGTAATTTTTTGCATTTTGTTACGGGCTTTTGAATCCTTCTATTTTTGTTCATGTTATTTAGAAATTCATCATAAAACCATTAAATGGCCGCTTAATGACGTCACAGTTTTGTACTTCGTCTAAAATAAGGTGTTGATAGTTGTTGAATAAGATATTACAATAGACCAAGAGACAAAAAAATCTGGCGGACATCATATTTGACTTTCTTCATTGAATTAAAGCTTAGATTTCAGAATAAAATGTTTAAACCTGCATTTTCTGATCTTAGCTCGAAGGATATGAAAGATGGTCCATTTTGTTTGAGGTATTAACGTTTAAACAATGAGCTTAATTCAATATTACACCATGTAAGCTTAGGCCTCTCTAATGTCACATCAGGAAACACAAACTCAACAGTTGCAAACAATGGGCTCGATTCGATGTTAAATTAGGAGACTTCAAGTTCAAAAGTAACTAGAGTCTGACTAACGAAAGTAGACTCTGGCGGTTTTTGCAAACTTTTTTTTACTTTTTATATGGTACTAGCATGAATTTCAAAGTCGTTTTTCTGGTGTCACTTTTGTCAATCGAACGGTTGTTGGTGGTTTTGGTAATTGAGATTTTGGAATTTTCGTATTTGAAAATGAATAAAAAGATAAATAATTTCATAGTTCCATAATCAATTTAAGAAACAGTGATAGGTACCAGTGACTGACGATTAATTCCATACAGAATTGCTGAATTCAGATTTTGATTACAATGAATAAAAATAATAATTTTTTTTTATCGTTTTATTTTTAAACCTGGTTAATACTAGTTGCCTATCATTTTAACAATACACTTCTCATCAAAAAGTAGGACAGTACCAATATTGTTATTTTGAACGATATTTTAGAAAAAAAAAATATCAAGCACCAAGTTTGTTTAATCAATTTATTTCGTACTATTTTTTTTAATTCGCCAGGTTTTTGCAGTCTTTACTTTCAGTAGCCAGACTATGACAAAAAGCTAAGTTCTAAGTTTGGCATTAGAGAGACTGAAAATTTGAGATTCTCTGACTTTGAAACCTCTAAATTTGATATAAGACTATTAATATTAGAGTATGTAATGTCAAATACAGTCTACTGTACTTTAAAAACGATAATTTTAGCAAAGCTTGTCAGAGAATTCAACATTTTTCAATTCAAGTTCTCTTTTTTATGATTATTTTTGTAGATTAACCAGTTTAATAAACATATTTTGATTTTTCACACATAGAGTGTAGATATAATCATTGATTATATATTTCAATAGCTTATAGATTCGGGCGGATTTTTACACTTGATTAAAACTGCAGAAGAAGTCGTTTAATTAAATCAGCAGGTGCAAAGTGGAGCATTGTTAAAAATATTGCTAATCATATCTGAACTCCATTATAAATTTTGATATTTAAAAAAAAAATCTTTTTTGTATAATGTTGTAAATAAGATTACTTTATTTTTCATGAAAAAAATATATATGTAATTGAACAGGATTAATCGGATCGCGCAAACCCCACAAAGCACTAGATAATTGTAATTATGTTAAAGATACATTTGATTTACGTATTGGAAAAATATGTGAATCCAATATTCGATGATATTTTAACATTTGCATTTTTTATTCATGATTCTTCACAGCATCAATGTCAATTGTAATAAAAAGAGAATACAATGCTTTTATTCGATATTTTGACCGCATTTTTTACGTTTATTTTCATTAAGGATAAATAATTACGATATTATTAGCCTTTTACATAATTTTTAAATAAAATAACCATAGTTGTTTTTTATATTATTTTACAAATCTTCCCTAACTTTATTTTGTAGTTAACGTAGTTTTAAGTTTCACAATTTTTCTACGTTGTATTAATTTTTTTAGTTGTATTGTTATTATATTAGATTAATAAATAATTTGAAAAACTTTGTATCATCTTTACTTTTCGTTTTAATATTTTTCTAAGTATTTTTCAATATATCTCTAAAACTCACTTTCTTTTTTCATTTCATTTCATTTCATATTATATTTAATTGTTTTAACACTAGCATTTAGTTTTATTATTTATTTAAAATTTTTGCCAATTTTCTATATCAAATCTTCATAATCTTTCAATCACTTACCTGTTTGACTGGAGCGGGAAAACTTTTGAATATGGAATTCAGGTGCTGCAGCGTCGATGCAACAAGTAAAAGTGGCTCTACATGATAAAGCTGCCAGCATTTATAGGCAGCATTTGGGCGGAAAAAGAGGCGGAGCCACGCAAGCGTAGGCGAAAGTTGCTGGCTGGAAAGAATGACACGAGCTTTGTAAGTGAGAAGGAAGCCGTTATCTTTTTAAATTGACGTCACTGCAAACATTAAAAAAGTTTGCATGGAAATTCATTGGTCAACCACTTCAAGGTCCTTATTCAATGCTTCAAGCACATTGTTCGAATTTAGGAGTGCCTTTATTTCCTTGAATGACCTGACTTCTTTGTGAATTATTCTTTTGTTTCGAATAAAGTTTTGTTAGGCAATGCGTTAATTGAAAAGTGAACAGAACTTAGAGCAAATGGTGGAATGGAGTGCTGACGTTTTTTAAAATCTTTTTAGGGAATAATTGCACATATTTTTCAATCGAATTTTGGTCGGATTTCTTTTAAAATATAAAGATACCAAATAGACAGATTCATAACGTTTAATTTCTAGCATTTTTTTCAGTCGAGTTACTACTCTACTGACGTGTAGTTAGTTGTATGAGAACAGAACTTCAAAATAGATTTCTTTAGGAACTGTAACTACGGTAGTAGGTATACATCATGTAAGCATTTTATTGTGAATTAAAATTAACAGAACTACAATGCTTTTATCCAAATAAAAAAATTATACTTAGTGAATTATGAAATATAATTTAAAACAACATGTGATTTCTGGCGGTTAGTGTAAATGAGCGTTTTGGTCTCTTTGGCAATGTGGCATAAGCTGAGTGAATGCCATTTTGGCACATTTCTATTTTGTTCTAGATATAGTATTATTATTATTTGTCAACAAATTCAAGCATTTTCCGTTGCAATTTCATTTTAATACAAACAGTATTAAACACAAAATTCATACAACTAAAAATAGAAATCGAAAACTTTGATTTTAGTTTATAAATTGTTATAGGTACGTAACTTATATTGCTTTTAGTCGACAAAAAAATACATATAAAATACATATACAATATACACTATAACAACAAACTAAGACTCGCCATTATTTCCACGTCAAAATCGTTCATTATCAGTCTGACACATGATCCTTTTAATACTAAAAAATAATGAACACACACATAAGTTGGAGTAGGTAAAACTGCGTCATAAAAATAAGGGAGCCACAGGGCATCGGAACACAGGACATCGGAACAACAATATTGTGATACACTTATCTTCAGTGACCATCAGATCAGGTGATGTTGAGATCAAACGCGGGTTATATAAATAAATAATGAAATCCCCAGACAATTACACCAACTACATGGCCCCAAACTAAGCAGATCTATGTGATATGGGATACCATATAAAGAAACTAGGGGGAACATATACAAATAGATAAACGCCCAGACACGGAATTTTTTTTTCAGACAGTGTTATCCCATCGCCAAAGAGGTCGTCAATGACGGTTATTATCACACATTTCCAAGACTTAAGTTGGACAAGTCTATTGTTCCTATAGAAACAGTCAGGACGCAGGATGGGTAACCACCGACCATTTAGATCTCACGGTGACTTCCTTGTTTCGGAGGGCACGATAAGTAGTCGGTCCCGGGTACTGTGTACTTGTATACAGTAGTCGTTAGGGTTTGTCAGAAGCCATTTCGGCACCCTCAAAATCTGACAACTCTCAACCAGAACTGACCAGCTTGGTTGTTCACATCCTAAGCCACCTTGTCACCCAAGGGAATCACTCATAGCCTTGCAGTGGGCTTATTGCAGCTAGAATTATATTTAGAAATAATTGAATAAATAAATAAAATCTCCAGACAATCACACCAACTTAATGGCCCCAAACTAAGCAGAGCTTGTGATATGGGATACCATGAAGCGAATAAGGGGGGAACCTAGAATATAAATACATATAGATAAACGCCCAGACCCGGAAAATTTTTTTTTGTAGTTCCATACGGGAATCGATCCCGCGACCACTGGCGTCTGAGGCAGACAGTGTTACCCCCCAGTGGTCGTTATAATGTTTAAAAAGGAAATACAATACCAACCGAGTTGCATTCGAACAGAGGTGATTACCAATTCTCATATCAGAAGTAAAACATTTTTTTTCTGGTGGTTCAGATAAAGAGTTCCATATATCTCTTTTTTTTAAATATTTTAAGTTTATAGCTTTTATAATAATACTGTAGTGAAATGCGGTGTCATTAGCAACGTCTTTAATAGTTTTATAACGGGAATCGTGTTTAGAATTGTTCTACTACTGATGTGCCATTTAAATGTAAATCATTGTAACCATCTCTGCTTCAATACCTACTTGCTGGCACCTTGTCCCATAAGCACCATCATCTATAATAGATAGCAAGGGACTTTGGTCAGCCACTGTTACCCACAAATAATAAATAAAATCCCCAGAATATCACAACAACTACATGGCCCATGTATTATATGGAATACCATGTAGCGAAGTAGGGGGAACCTAGAATATATGCATATTTTGGTCCACCCATCATCAGCATCAACCGCGAGACGTCTACCACATGACAAAGACCACCGAACTTCCAACCCTATATAGTGGATTCACCAAGAAATGTTTTTTTTTTTATAAATTATGGATGGGACGTTTGTCTTCCATGCCACCTGATGTTAAGTGAACATGAAGACTAAGGTGGTACACGTCCATCCACGAACAAAATACTTTGATAGTTCCTTTTTGGTACGGATTTCTAAGGAGTGGAACGATCTGCCTGCGTCTGTTTGTGCTGACCGCATCCTTGTACTTTTCAGTGTCGAGTGAATAGGTTTCTCATGGATGGACGTGTACCAACATAGTATTCATGTGCACTTTCCATCAGGTGGCATGGAAGACAAACGTCCTATCCTTACTATATAAAAAAGGGCTTACCGGCGACCTTTCGTATGGTTAAAAATCTGAAATTTAACTGCATCATTGAAAACAAAAGTAATCAACTATGAAACAATAAGGCTTTATTTATTTTTCCAAGAAGGAAAGTCATTTGTAAAGAGTTGTTGTTTTTTAAGGCTTAGCTCCTGAGATCTGTTGAAGTAGCATAAAGAGCGTAGCACTATACGGGGTTCCTTTTCTTCCAATTTAGTATTTGGAAGAGAATTCTAAATACTTTGTTTTGTTCTTATGACTGCAATTAGAAAAAGAAACAAAAGTATTCAAGATTTCAAAAAAGGAAACCTTTTTTCTGTTTTACTGAAAGCTTATAATATCATTTTTGGTTTGAATACAAATAAAAAACGAATGCAGAGCATTAAAAAACTGACTTTTTTAAATCCTTTTCAAAACTTTTATTTAATACTAGCTGTGACCCGCAACTTCGTCCGCGTGGATACCGTTTATTAGAGTTGGATAAATACTATTATTATATCCTCCTTGAAGTTAAAACTTACCTTATTCTAAATTTCGTCAAAATCGACTCATTAGTTTAGCTGTGAAAGCGTTACTGATAGATAAACAGACAGAATTACTTCAAAAACTGTTACAACAAAGCAGTGATCCGCAGTTTCACCTAGGTTTTGTGAAAAAGTATAGGTAGGTAAGTATATTACATAGATGATGCCCGCGACTTCGTCTGTATTGAATTAGTATTTCGAGTAGGTTATTTTCTTCTCCAAGGTCCTAACTATCTTTAATAACAAAAATAAAAATGAAGAATCTTCGCCCATATAATATGTATAACTCCTAACCACAAACATAGGTAGGTAACTATATATTAGGTACATTACAAAGGCACATAGCGTTATAAACAAATCGGGTGCCAAAGTGCCTTAAATTTTTATATTGTCTTAAGTTTTCGCGATGACTATTATGTATGACTATTAAATAAATCACTTTTTAACCGGAGTTATCGCGTATATTTACATTTTAAATTTTAACAGTCGCTCGTGACCACGGAGTCTGCAAAGACACAGAAACGTCGAGTTAAAATGTAAAATATAAATTACCTATATGCCATTAATCCGGTTAAAAAGTGTTTTATTTAATGCCTTCAATTTTACTTAATTAATGCAATATCTTCATTAATTATACTTAGCTTATTGTTATTCTAGGTAAAGCTAAATAGTTTTTGCGTGAAAGAATAGCAAAAATCCATCCATCCAGCCATTATCAGTGTACATACAATACTACCTATAGTTATGTATGGCTGCTTTTCAGTGCCAAACGGCTAAGCCAATATTAATGTAATTTGGTATAGTAGTTAACACATACGTTACTTTTTATTCCGAAGAAATCTACGGTTTCTGACTTCCAAGAGGCAGAAACGATCATGAAATAAATAAAACCTTGATTTCCATTTTATCTCTGTATGTACAGAAGGCAGTCAAGTCATCAAGCGTTACAAATCTGTCAAAATTTTTTACTTGAATTTGAACTCTATGCCCTCGATAATAAGTTAAAATTGGTTGGGGAAATTTGACAGGTAATGTAACGCTTGTTCTTTCTGTACCTACCTATATTAAATCGAGCAAAAGCTTGCGCTCGCCTCCCGCCTTTTTATACCCTACCGCTGCGAGCCGCGTCGAGCGCGGCAACCGTTACGCAAAAATAATCCTTATATCATTCAGTATTCACGCGAGATGGGTTATTAGCGTATTTCATGTATAAGTTTGGTGTTTCTATACCGATTTCTATGATAATTTTTTATTGAATAGGTAATAATGTTAATTTTTTTTAATTAGGGATGAGTGAGAGTATTATAAACGTAAGAGTAAACAAATATAATCAGAAAGCTCCGAACTGCTTAGCTATCGGGATTTACACGTGTTATTGTGGGTCAACCATAAAATATAGACATATACTGTCGTGGGATATTTTTTATATTATTTAATGAAGAATATTTCTGTCATACATGATTTCTATGTAGCTTTAACCATAAATGCTGCACACAGGAGCTTAAGAAATGAAGTAACTTCTCCCGTTTTTCCAACATTTCCCTTCACTGCTCTGCTCCTATTAATTGTAGCGTAATAATAAGTATACTAAAACCTGCCCAGGAGTATGAAGAATAATTTTACCAAGTTTCGTTAAAATCCGTCGAGTAGTTTTTGTTTCTATAAGGAACATACAGACAGACAGACAGACAAAAATTTTACTGATTGCATTTTTGGCATCAGTATCGATCACTAATCACCCCCTGATAGTTATTTTGAAAATATATTTCATGTACAGAATTGACCTCTCTACAGATTTATTATTAGTATAGTATATAGTTTTAGCATCAGAAGCAGGAATAAAATAAAAAAAAGAACAACTTTTACAAACTTAAATTATTTACTTCAAAAATAATCAAATAACCTCTAAAATACAATAATTCACAAACAGCCATTAATTTAAATCACATATCATCAAACACATTATGAATCACTTTGAGATTACAAGTAAAGGACTTACTGCAAATCGCACCGACCACCAACAACCTTACAGCTCGAGAGACAACGAACAAAATACCCGTGGCGCGGTGCGCGCGCGCTATTTATGCAGGTTGTCGGGTGGTCGCTGCGACTCACAACATAACTAAGTTGTTTTCTGCTTATACGGCCACTCCTGAATGTGCACCGTCCTCGGCTGCACCCAAGATGTCTTCTCCTCCAACTTGAGCTGTCGCGACAGGGGCGTCCTTATCGCAACTGTCATCCGAGTCACCGAGGGCCAGCGGAAACACCTGAGAGCTCATCAGCATCATCGGAGATGTTTTCGTCGCAACCTTAAATGAAAATAGACAGTTAATTAATCAAATCAACAGACACTGTTGCCTATTCTGTCATTCATCTCACATTCAAGGCCCTCAAACAAAGTCACACTTTCACAACATGAGATAATTCACTTCGCTTTCAGATGAATTCACACGTCTTCAAACTGACATCTCTAACATGCTCATAATCGAGCTCGTATACGAGCTCTACAGGTTTTAAACCCGTTACAAAAACCAGGACAACACCTGCCAGGACAACACCTGATACGCATCTGAAAGATACGTCTGCCAGGACAACACCTGATACGCATCTGAAAGATACGTCTGCCAGGACAACGCCTGATACGTGTACACAAGACACGTCTCCCAGGACAACGCCTGATACGCATCTAACAGATACGTCTGCCAGGACAACGCCTGATACGTGTACACAAGACACGTCTCCCAGGACAACACCTGATACGCATCTAACAGATACGTCTGCCAGGACAACGCCTGATACGTGTACACAAGACACGTCTCCCAGGACAACACCTGATACGCATCTAACAGATACGTCTGCCAAGCCAGGAACACTAGGTTGCTGGTCTTGAAGGGCGGCCATTGGTTCTCGCAGTTCTCCATTGTTGAACAGCAAACCAAGCGCCCGTCTCGCGCTCATACGCACGCAAGAACCAAACGTTCCACTGAAACATAGATAACATTAAAAACTTTCGAGAGTAACTTACTTTCGAAAAATGCTGCGCAACTCTCGGGCCACCACTCGCTCGTCCTACCCGACTTATGCCCTAACGATTTACTACACACGTTAGGAACGCGTCTATGGGGTGAGGGCCCCTTCCTACGGAGCTAGGGCCCCGAGAGCTTTATCACGCTAAAAGCGTCCACGAGGCAGGGCCTCCACGCGTCAGAGACACGTCACGAGGCAGGGCCTCCACGCGTCAGAGACACGTCACGAGGCAGGGCCTCCACGCGTCAGAGACACGTCACGAGGCAGGGCCTCCACGCGTCAGAAACACGTCACGAGGCAGGGCCTCCACGCGTCAGAGACACGTCTGCGAGGCAGGTCGCTCAGTCGCAGTGCGTGCGCATCGGATAGCTCACATATAGACCTGCATACTCGCACACACAGTTACGCAAAGCCAGTAACTATCTTCTGAAACACAAGCAAAACATTAAACTCACATTCAAAGAGTTTCCGCCGTGAGTTCGTTGCACAGATTCACCCTCTGAACAGAATCCTTTTCGCCCTGTCTTTTTTGACCTCGAGTCCTATTTTTAACAAAACAGTCCTCTTCCTTATCTTATTACAGAACGTCATCCATGACATTTCATATCTTTACGATACTCATACGAAAAGAAGCGTTACTCACAAAACACGATAGAATTAATTAATCACTGGACAGTTACTTAGTACCGAGTCTATGGGCTTGGGTATAACCCTGGCTTAGTCACAACAAAATCTTTATTCGCGAGTCCGTTCCGTCAGTTACAATGCCAACTCAATTAATACCGAGCTACTATCGACCGTCAGTCCGAGATACGTCAGCGCATTGTACTAACCACAATAATTTCGATAAGAAAACCGCACATTAAACAATGAAATTTACTTTGAATGTAACAATAAACAACAAAGCAAGCATAAGCTGCTAGAATAACCCAATTAATTAGCAAACAATGCAAAGCTCTTCTGCAGTGACGTCCATCTCGTCACAAAACGTAATGTAACCTCCACTAGGTTACATCACCTCACACTCATAACCTCTATCCGGTTATATCAACTCACACTCATAACCTCCATCCGGTTATGGCGTATATCAAACCAATAAGAGCATTGCATTGTACTTCATAATTCACAACAACAAAGTATTAAAATTGTTACACAACTGCAAACAGTTCAACAGTACAATCCAGCTCTTTTGTCAATCGCAACAAGTTCAACGCATTTTCAATTTTCAATCTTTTCAATCTCGACGTTATTACCTATCTCCGTGATTCATTAAACACACACTATCGTAATATTACGTTTCAATTGCCAAAATAATAACAAGTTTACTGTTACTAAAACATAAGAAAACGTGTCTCCTAAGAATCGCAGCAAAATAATCGAAGATTGGCAAGATACAAAGCGATTTCTACCGAGTCACGGATACACGATAATCAGAAAGAAAATCTACAACTTCAATATTCAGACTACCTATTTAAAAAGGCATTATGAATGCCGCTTAACCACAAAATTTCACCCGCTCAACCATGATACCATTACTATCTACCAAGTAGGTACTAAAGGTTCAAAAAAACGCATTAAGCCACAATAAAGGTTTCAAGATCGCGCAGTATACAATACTCTAGAACACAAACACGGGTAACCTCCATCCGGTGGACACCAATAGGGCATATCCATCCGGCAGGCACCATCACACATCACATTGCCCCTTTCCGGCAAGCACACCACGATTACTTACATCCTCAAAGTGCTAAACGCACGCCACTCACAGTCGTGGCCGCACTGAGACGGGAAATGAAGCCCAATTTTACACCTACGTCTACGAATGCCTTTTCGTGTTCCTCAGTCCAGTGAAACGTTACGGTCTTTTTAGTCAGCCACGCAATGCAAGCAGTTTTCAGTGCGTAATTAGAGATGTACCTACGAAAATAGCCGGCCAGGCTGAGGAATTGGCGGACTTGTTTTACTGTGCTAGGTTGTGGGGACTAAACCAGAGCTTCAATTTTATATGCGCTCGGTCTAACCTGACCCTGACTAATAACGCGCCCCAAGTACTCTATCTTAGTGCTGAGAAAAGTACACTTCCGAAAATTTGTCGATTTAATAAGTTAAAGATTAATCCTTTACGATTGCACGTACTCGTAATTTCTCGTCATAGGATAACTTAAAGGGTCGATAATAGACGAGAATATTAGTCGTTAGATTAATTTCCATTTTACTATCGTTAACGGTTGTGGTTGCCGTACCACTCACAAAGTATTTCTCAATATTCTCATATTTTGAGTGAACACCTAATAATTGTTCTTTGTAATCACCTGTAACTGAGGTGCTTAATTTATCTAATAATAAACAAAAACTTGCTTGCATTACGTCACGCACTATAGAATCGCTATGAACAACACGCTGCGAATCACCAGTTCGAACATAAGTTACACCTTTTCTGTTTAAAACATCGGTACCTATAATCATTGGGGTATTTAAATATTTACCGTCTGCAATAAAAAAGTCAACTTCTAAAGTGATATCACATAATTCAACATGCAACGTAACGAAGAATTTACTTTGTACTTCCATACCGCCTAATCCACGCAACAATAGGTGCGTAGGTTTTAATTTACAAGGAAAGTGTTTTAATAAATCGGAAGACAATAACGAAATACAAGATCCGCTATCTATCAAAACATCGACAGGAATTCCAGGAATAACACCTGTTATTACGTCACTGTTTTTAAGGTTCATAATTTCACGACAAAAATTAACACCTGTAGTATTCCTAGAATTCGAACGTTCTTTAGCAAAACAATCAGTTTCTAAATGACCTCCTTTTTTTTTACAAAAGGCACAACTTTTTATTTGCGGTCCCGACGATGACAAGTTTTTATCGCTATATTGTGTCCGCGAACGCTTCGGACAATCGACACTTTTATGCCCGACTACACCGATAGCATTTAACTTTTGAGCTACTTGAATCAAAATTTCGTTTGTTGTAAGGATAATAATAATTAAATTGACTATTAGCATAAGGAACTATTCTTTTTGTACGATTCAAATTCGGTTTAACAAAATTTGACAAAAACTCCACAACTGCCAGGCGTCACTCCGAAATTCATGGCAACAGCGCGACTTTGAGGATCAGCAATGCCTCCCACAATGATACCTGTTAGCAATTCGTTACCGAGCCCAGCCACTACTCTGAGCCCCAAAAGAGATTCACGCGCGCACTCCGCACAAGTGGAGCACCCGTCCGACTCTGCACACATCACACCACACAGAATGCTTGCGACGTCGACACCACGTGGGCACAACGCCCCGAGTTCCAACCCGAACGCAGACCAAGCACGGAGGGCACCCGTTCACTGGCCCAGCCAGGCGCGAGCCTCGCCTTTTAGATAGTTTCCAACGCGAGCAAGACACTCCATATCGTCCCAAAGGTTTACACTTCACGCTTTATCCACTTCACTAAGCCACGTATCGACGTCATGAACACTGGGATCAAAATCAGACACAAAATATTGGTTTGATCTCACCGGGACACAATTTATGGCTGCCAGCAGGCGCTCTGCAACGTTTGTAACCAAGGACTCCTCTTCTTTTTGCGGCGTACTTGGCGGTGCTGTGAGGGAGGAGGTCGTGACGGTGAGTGTACGCCACTCCGACCACTATTGATACTACCCTCGATAGCGTTTAATCGCGCCACTATAGAGCCTTACGCGTTCTTGACGGAACCTTCGCGAGACCGAGACCCTGATTTGTGGGTACGACGACGGTATCGCGAGCGAGGTGTATGATGGGATCGGCGCGATTTGCTTCTGTTACGAGATCGCCTAGCCTCTCGGCGGTGCGACTCCTTTGTTCTGCTACGCGAACGAGACGGTCGCGGCATGGTTTAAATTAACGGCTGTTTTTCGGCTTTTTATCACGTGTGGGCAATGAATTACGAATCCCACTTCTGATTTTAGCATCAGAAGCAGGAATAAAATAAAAAAAAGAACAACTTTTACAAACTTAAATTATTTACTTCAAAAATAATCAAATAACCTCTAAAATACAATAATTCACAAACAGCCATTAATTTAAATCACATATCATCAAACACATTATGAATCACTTTGAGATTACAAGTAAAGGACTTACTGCAAATCGCACCGACCACCAACAACCTTACAGCTCGAGAGACAACGAACAAAATACCCGTGGCGCGGTGCGCGCGCGCTATTTATGCAGGTTGTCGGGTGGTCGCTGCGACTCACAACATAACTAAGTTGTTTTCTGCTTATAATAGTATATAGAGTATAGATAAGAAATCATCAACGTAAATATTCTTCACATCATATCTACATTATTTAAAAAAAATTCAAAGAGTACTGAATAAATTTGTATGGAATATCAAACATTATATTTTGATAATAGCCAAGTGAAAATTGTAAAATTAGGGAATAGAAATATAACGGCCAGTGAATTACGCAATTTCGAATTGAAAAATTATAAAAAAAAACAGGACATATGATACATCTCAATACACTTTCCTGGGAAATGGAACCATTGACATGAATAACATTATCTTAACTTTAACCTTTATTATCCCGACGCAAAGTAAACGCAAAATGAATAAAATTTGGGTTGTTTTAAGGGTTTCAGAGTGTTGATCGATTCTTACCACCGTATATTATTATTAACATCTTACATTAAAATTGGCACAATTTGTGTTGTATTTTAAAAATGAAATTATCATACTTGTATGCAGATTAACTACATACAACTACTTGGGTTATTGTCATAAAACCTTAACTGACATAAAAAAATCACATTCTTTGTGTAATTGATATTAATATTTTATTATTTAATACAAAATACATTCTGTTTTTGAAGTTTCATCCGTGTACCTGCACATTTCGGATTATACGATTCGCCGGTAACATATTTACCTACTTGTCTGGAATAGAGCAAAAAAAGTCTACATTATAAGTCCCACGACTATTTAGACACCTCAAGGTATCTAGAGGTGAATCTTACTAATATTACAAATGTGAAAGTTTGGATGTATGGATGCTTGTTCCTCAATCACGGTAAAACGGCTCAACGGATTTGGATGAAATTTGGCATGGTGATAGTGTACAGTCTGGAAGAGCCCATAGGAAGAGCCCCTTTTTATCATGATATTCTCAAGGGATTCAAAATTGTGCGGGTAAAACCGCGCGAAACAGCTAGTACTAACTAATTTAATTAAAAAAACACACCAAAAAGTAGGCATAACTATTATGTATACTTGAGTGCGATGATTTGATTTGGTCGTGTTAAGCTATACTGCCTAATTGAGAAATAAATTCATATTTAATTCTATGGTATTTCTCAGAGCGATTTTCAAAGCAAACAAAAGAAGTAGAGGATCTGGCGATCTTTTGGCTCCTCTTAATTTAAAAAGCTCCAAATTGAAACTTTTCTCTATGACAGACGTTCTATATGACAGAATTTTTCTTATTAATAAAATACACTAATCATCGAATTTGCTTAGTATATACATAGTATATACTTCACGCCTGTATCCCTAACTAGCCACCGCGCGCGGTTTTACCCGCGTAACTTTTGATCCCGTGGGAATTTCGGGATAAAATATAGCCTATAACCTTCCTCAAGAGTTGGGCTATCAAATGCAAAAATAATTTTTTAAATCCCACTTTTAGTTTCTGAGATTAGCGCGTTCAAACAAACAAACTCTTCAGCTTTATATATTAGTATAGATGGGGTAGGCAGAACACCAGAGGCTATAAAACCATCTGATGTCACGTTTGACAAACTTGGAGGTATGTTGGAGAGAGACTATTGCAGTGACAGGGGGTCAGCCTATCGCCCGCAAAGACGCCAATAAAACTTCCGTCCCTTAACTGACTTTTACAGTATGCCCGGCAAGAGAAGCAGCTGGCACATTCTATGTTTTTCTTTCGCTCCCAGTCCAGCATGGAAGAAAGTCCAGCATGGAAGAAGCATGCTTAGTATATTATCTTACTTATATTATAAATGTGAAAGTTTGGATGTATGGACGTTTGTTCCTCAATCACGGGAGAACGGCTCAACGGATTTGGTTGAAATTTGGCATAGTGATAGTGTACAGTCTGGAATAGCACATTTGAAATTGCATAAAACCGCGTGAAACAGCCAGTGTATAATTCATACGATAAGACAAGAACAAGTTTAGTTAAATAAACAGTCAACCTGGCGGCTGTTGCCTCCGTCACTCGTAACTACAGTATCTATAATGACACCGAAATTTAGAGTTAAAAATTTGAGGTATTACTTATATTCCAAATTTGGGTTTCTTCAATATCTTTGAGAAACAGCAAGCTTTTTATTTAAGAAAACTGGTTTTCACGACTTAATTTAGACTTTATGCAATGTTAATTTTCCTTCATTGTGTACCTACGTGTCCTATGAAATATTAGATATACATCATTGAAAATATTTATTGGAATTTTTATAATACTATTACGTAAATTTATTTATAGCTTTTGTTTAACCACAACTGCTAGTTCAAAATTCCGCGGCAATTGGTTTTCCCAGTACATCACCCCGTGTGACAAATAACAAACACTTCCATATGAACAATTTCATATTAAATTTCCCTACTTTTGGGATTTGTCCCTAAAACTTTTCGCTTTGTGAAATTTCCTATTACATATATCAAAAAGATCAAAAGCTACATCATCAGGTGACGCACAAAATATAATGATAGTTTAGATAGAACTTTATAATTTAATTATCGGGAATACATAATATAACTTTACCAAAATTTATTTTTCCTTGATCGAGATTTGTGCATAGGAAATATTTATACTTAGAACGAGAGTTTTTGCATTTGAAGTTATGTACGGTCAGCATATTAATAAATAAACCAATAAAAAAAATTAAATAAATATAATCATCAGATGATCACACCAACTACATGGCCTCAAAGTAAGCAAAGCTTGTGTTATGAGATACTATGTAGTGAACTAGGGGGAACCTAGAATATAAATACATATATAGATAAACGCCCAGACGCGGAACATTTTTTTTATCTTGTTCCGTGCGGGAATCGAGCCTGCAACCACTGGCGTCTGAGGCAGATAGGTTTACCCCACCGCCAGAGGTCAACACATTAATATTTTTTATAAAACCAAGCACTTCGTATGGATTTGATTTTTTTTTAAATTCTAACTTACTTCAATTCCAGACATTTCGCACTGATCCCTATTCTCACTTTCATCCGATAAATAATTTGTGATAACCTCAATTTGTTCTGATATTATATCCCAAGCCTCATCCGTACCTTGAACTTTATTTTCCTCTATAATAGTATGTAGACAAACATTTTTTAAATTCTCTGAAGATATGTTATTTTGTAAAACAATTAATTACTATCCCCGTATGTTTTGATACAAGGTAATTTGTTTTTTGTAGCGAATATTTGTTAAATTAGTTTTATAACTCGTATAGACTGTAAAAGTTGGTACTGTTTGTGTTAATATGCTTAATAATTACTGTTATCTCGTTTGTAGATGTTCATGGAGTTACGTAAAAATATAATAAAAATGTTATCTGTGAGCACGTGTAAGTGGCCTCGAGTAACTAATACAAAAGCTGTAATTTTTTGAAGTATTCTAATCGTAGGTAGGTACGATAAGTATGAAGGCAGTTTAAGATTATTTGTCGCTTTATAAGCACATATTATCCATACGTTTTCGTATTGTAAAAGCAACGTTCTTGTACCGAAGTCGTCGTGGCGCCGTGGGAAGTCGTCGTGGCGCCGTGATTACTGAGTGTATTATACGATATCACAAGTTAAGCAACGTTCGGCGCGGTCGGTACTTGGATGGGTGACCGCCGACCATTCATTTCTCACGACGACTTCCGTGCTTGAGAGGGCACGTTAAGCAGTCGGTCCCGGGTGCTGTTTACTTGTATACAGTAGTCTTTAGGGTTTGTCAGAAGCCATTTCGGCGCCCTGAAAATTCTGGCATCCACCACCCAGCACTGGGCCAGCTTGGTGGATTATGGCCTATACCTCCTCGTCACCTAGGGGAGAGACTCATGCCCTGCAGTGGGCTCATTACAAAGAGTTGTGATGATTTTCTTGTACCGAGCTTTTATTTTTCATCAATTGAACAGGTCTGTAGCAAAAATATAAAAAATGTATCGGCAATTCCTACAAGAAAATTCTACCTGCTGTGAAAATATCTGTTATCGATTTCACACGCAGTAGCCTCATTAGAGATATTTCACACTTTCTCAGCGCCTCGTGACGCCAGTGGTTGCGGGTTCGATTCCCGCACCGATCAAGAAAAAAAAAATTTTCCGTGTCTGGGTGTTTATTTATTTATGTATTTATATTCTAGGTTCCCCCCTAGTTCACTACATGATAGGTATTCCATAACACAAGTTACTAATTATTATTTGTAACGGGAAACGAATAATGCTTAAGCATTCTTCAGGTTTGAGCCTGATCATTTACAAAAGTTTGATTCTTTATTAAAAGCATACGAATGTGTTACCCAGTTATATAAATAAAACACTTAATTTTTCCTTCCGTAACGGTTCTGATCTTCTGTATTTCTATGTAAATGAACAGATTTCATTGAAGAATCTCTCGAAAAAACTTGTAAGTACCTACCAACCTAGGTTCTCATATACTTCTACACAACAAAGCATTTGTATGTATCCAATCAAATTATGCAAAAAACATGTAATCAGACTGAAAGGATTCCAACCTTGATATTTTCAGTGAAATCTTCGTAAGTGTTTATAGGCGAAACAATTAAGTATGTGTGTTTATTTTACTTTCGCTTTTTACGTACAAGGTGTAAGTGAATTAAAAGTTTATGACGTCAGTGGGTTTAAGTGCCAGTAAAAGGTTCTTTTACCCTTTTCCTAGGTTCGTAAGTTTTTTTTTAATAATAGCCCTTGATTTTAATTAGACTAGGATCATGGGTCTTTCAAAGGAGTAACAAGGTCCATGGTTTTTCACCAAGCTGCCCGTAGTGGATATCAGACTTTTTAAGGTGCAAATTGTTTTCTGAAAATGACTTATGCGTACTAGTAAAGGATGCACTACCCGAAATTAATGGCTTATGGTGCCCTCCAAAAAATTAATCGTCAGCGTTATGTTTCTTCGTACCAAAAATCGAAACTGAAACATTAACAAAATCTTTTTAAAGCTTTACTGTATTAATCTTAAGAAATGAAAAATGTATGCCTGTCTTACGAGTTATTAGAACAACCAAAAAAGGTACAAAAATAAACTCTTTTGTATTTCACGAAAGTCGGGTACTTATAGCATTAAGGGCCTACATAAATAAAAAGGTAAGTTTTATTATCAGCTTACCTTCTTCGTAGACAAACCATTTTTTTTTTGATATATTAATTTCTATTATTTGATTATGAAACTTGCATTTTGTAAAAAGAAAACACGATTTTTTTTTTTCCGAATAAATTGTTGCCAGAATAAATAATAAATAAATAAAATCCCCAGACAATCACACCAACTACATGGCCCCAATCTCAACCATGTAGCGAACTAGAGTAGAACCTAGAATATAAATACATAAATAACGCCCAGACCCGGAACGTTTTTTTTCTAGTTCCGTGCGGGAATCGAACCCGCGACCAGTGGTGTCTGAGGCAGACAGTGTTAACCCATCGCAATATTCACAATATAGGTACTTATTTTCTTATTGTGATGAATTGCAACTTAGACTGAAGCGCGTTTATTACTTGTTAATATGAAAAAAAAAGTTAAAAAAATATCATATTCTGCGTTTCCCACGTGGACACATTATCTGATCATATAGGTAACTTTATAGTATCGAAACGACCACTTATAATCAACGAATGCAGAGCATTAAAAAACCGACTTCACGTCAAAGCTTTAGATGAAGTATAAGGTCGTCAAGGTAAACGATCTCCGAGTTCATACATATTTGAAAAAAAAATCATGAAGTTATCAATCGATTTCGATGAAATTTATATGGAACTAAAAAGAAAGTATCTTCTATCACATGAAATAAGAATCATCAAAATCGGTTCACCCAGTCAAAAGAAATGAAATAACAAACATAAAAAAATACAGATGAATTCAGTACCTCCTTCTTTTTTTTAAGTCCGTCGAAAAATGTAAAATATGTATATTCTCAATTAGTTACGTCCAGTCAAAAAAGTGTTTTTTTTTTGTATTATTTAAGTTTTACTTCCATGCTGGACTGGGAGCGAAAGAAAAACATAGAATGTGCCAGCCGCTTCTCTTCCCGGGCATACTGTAAAAGATTTTATTTACGTTTTTTGGGCGATAGGCTGACCCCTGGCACTGCAATAGTCTCTCTCCATCATTATGATACATCCAAATGTTGTCAAACGTGACATCAGATAGTTTTATAGTTTCTGGTATTCTGCCTACCTCATAAGGGACACAGGCATGAAGTTATGTAGATATGTATGTAAGTACTTAAATAACATGAAAATTTAAAAGTAATACAAGGCCAGACCAATGCAGACAGTTTTTACACTCGCAAATGTTTTAATAGTTCCGAGATCAATACCGCAACCACTGTCGTCTGAAGCAGGAAGTGTTACCCCGTCGCTAAAGCACAGTACAGATAGCTACAGTAATTCAATTTCATACAAACGGACGAAACGCAAGCTATACCTACGCGGCTCGATCTCGGCATGCGCTCGGCATGCGGCCAGTCGCGAGTGTCTACATACTGAAACAATTGTTGATGAAGCTTTAGGTTAATATGCGGATTGTTTATACTTTAAAATTTAATAATACTTCTTTTATTTTTCGGTCGCTAATTTATAAGACCGATTTGATATTCAAACATAAACATGGTTTGTAGTGTTACCTAAAGTAAAAGCCTAAGTAACCTACTATTTAAAAGAAAAGGTTAAGAGAAAAATAAAAAATAAGTTAAAGTTTATATATTTACAAATAAAGAACTTACAAGGATTGTCTAGAAAAGCACTATTTTCACTTAAAGTCCACTAGGAATTTGTATAAACACTGAGATTTTTCCAATAAGTATTGTCCAGAAGTTTCTAGGTTAATCGCAGCTCCAAAAGATTATGTACTTATATTATACTATTTCATTTTACTTTAGTTATTAGTATTTTTAGTATTTTTCTTCAATTCCAAGTACTCTCCTCGGTGTTTTATTTTCAAAAGCCCCGAATTCAGCTCGCCGCTTCTTTTATAGCCTCGATTTTCATTCGACAGCCGTAAATTAAATTATATTTCGAGTTAATAATCAAAGATTTCGAGAGGCATCCATTTTTCATCGGCCAGCGGCTGTCATTTCTATTGTCAAGGAGGTTTTAGTCTCTGGAGCAGCGGTGGTGGTAAAAAGTGGAGCTGATACTTCTCTTGATTCTAAGTGTGCAAGTCTCAGAATAATTTATATTAAAGTAATAATATAAAAATTAATTGAAAAAGAAATGAATATAAAACATACTAATAGTTTATAAATTATCTGTGCCGAAAAATGACATAAGCTACATGACAATTTTTAGAGTTGACAAGTAGGTAAATAAACAATATTTAGATTTCATAATAGTTTGCAATAGAAAATTTCCAGTATAAAATAAAAAGGAAACAGGAATACTATAAAACAATATTAGAAATGTACAAAATAAGACTTAAGATGTAGGACAACTATTAACAAAACCAATGGAATATACAAAACAGTAAGTACAAAAATAGTTATATTACATGTTTTTGACACAAAACGTATTTTTGTTGAACACTTCCTATTCAACTTACAAAGTATTTTATTAATTTATATAAAAAAGTATATTTGCAGTCACAAAACTAAATGGAAGTAAACACAAAGTAGGCAATGTAATTTAAACGCTGAAAGCGGGCAGGCCTATAACATGTGAACGGAAACGGACCGTGGCCGCGCTGTAGGCATTTATTTCAAAGATGCGGCCGAGATGAATTACTGTTGTTATCTGTACTGTGGCTAAAGTGATTAAACTTTTTAAATTGGTAATCCTATCAAAGTTTGTAAAGTATTGTAAAAGCTTGACCTGAGTAGGCTTGATAAAAATTCACTGAAAACCGGTAGATCATAGCGAATTAATTATTGAACTTTGTAAAAAAAAAGACGTGTGCACTCGGAGACTGCCGCGGTAAAGCTATTGCATGGCATTTTTTATCAACTTATGCAATTATAATTATTTATTTATTTTATTAATGCAGTAATGTTTGATCTAATATAAAGTTCCACAAGTTCCTAGTAGATTGCGCTGATTGTTTATTAAAGCTCGCATGTAAAGTTATGAAATCAAAGTATCACCGCTGTGCCGGTCGGAGTGGGGAGTGTTAGGTTTTGTCGTTACGGAATTTCTGGTTTCGGTCCCCACGCTCAAGGCCCGCGATAGAAGCTATGCAATAGCTTAACAGTGCAGCGACGGACATTTTTGACTTATGTAATAAACAAAACACGATTAGTACTTATAACCCGTTTAAAATTGGGCCTTCTGTCTGTATCGCTGAGACCGGCTTTTTTATTATTCCAATTATGAAAACTAACATAGCATAGATACCTCGAGTATTTCACTAACATTTAAGTTTCATAAATATTACTAATAGGTACTTAATAGTGCCTTTTTGCATTCATTAGCGTACACTGCCTACATAAATGATTAAATAAATAAAATATATTTATATCCAAAGTTTGCTTCAAAACATCCGGTAACCCATAGCTATATCTTATCAGATAACTTATTCTATGGAACAGGACTTCACTACGCGATAGTAACGCTTCCATAACTTCGTTAAAAGCTCATCCGATTCGCTATGAGGTTGTGTGGGAGATTTGGCTTTTATTAGTAGACGAGCGTTTGCCCGCGACTTCGTACACGCATAAACTCAAAAGTCCTATTTTCCGTTCCCGTGGGAATTCCGGGAATTCCTTCCTTTATACAAACAGACACTTATTGAGGAACCTTTATACCAAGTATCATATCCGTGCACTCAAAGAATAAGATTTTATCATACAAACTAAAACATCATATATTTCCCGTTCCCGTGGGAATTTCGGGAATTCCTTTCATAACACAACCAGTCTCTTTTTGAAGAACTTTTATGCTAAGTATCATATCCGTGCACTCAAGGAATAAGATTTTTCATACAAACTAAACAGTCCAATAATTCCCGTTCCCGTAGAAATTTCGGGAATTCCTTTCTTAGTGCACCTCTACATCCCCTAAAGAATGTATGTTCCAAATTTCAGCTCTCTATGCCCACTAGTTACGACTGTACGTTGTCTGTCAGTCACTCAGTAACTCAGTCAGTAACGGAACAGTTTTATATAATTATTATATTGATAACTTCAGTGAAAAGGTTGTTTAGTTCTCAAGAATAAAAGAAAAGACTTTCAAAAAAACTTTACCTCCTGTAATGATAGCTTATGTTTTAACTCGAATGTTTTGAATTTTATACATAAAATATAACGTTACTACATTTTGTTATAAAGTGAAAGAGTTATTTTATATCAGGATTATTTGAAAGCATTTTGATCCATTGGCAAACCCGGAATTTCATTTTCTATTTAAGGGTTTCTTTTAATAGCTAAACAAAGGAACGCCAGTACTAAAGAATATAAATTATTATCATCAACCTGTAATCCTTTTTTAGAAAACTTATGGCGAATACTCCACTTAAGTTTGCTTTAGAAGACGAAAATAGAAATAAAATACCCATGTCCCTTTCTATCACGGTCCGGACAAAATCAAAGACACACTATACTAAAATATTTACAGATTACTAATGGAATTGTTAAATTTGCAACAGCGCAGCGTATCAGAGTAACTTCAGTAAATGGTAAAAACTAATGGACCGACTATAGAAGACGATCTTCATGATTTCACAATGTTTTTTTAATTAGATTAACTATGCTTCTTATTTTGAATTTGAAATAACATTTCAGAATTCTTTGATAAAAGCTCTAGTTGGCATTTTATTTATAACTAGCTGTTGCCCGCGACTTCGCCCGCATGAAAATCGGTAATAGCGATTAGATATATCCTTTCTAGAAGTTCAAGCTTACTCTATACTAAAAGATAGACGGTCAGTAAGAGTTACTTGATAAACTTTAATGTTCGCAGATAAGGTAGTACGTACCCCGGTTTTGTCAAAAAGACCTTCAAAGAATAACTACCTTTCTAGCTACACAGTAAAAACTAAAAATAAAACACGGGAACAGGAATAACTACTAAAGGAACGCCGCTTTATAAATACTGTGGGCTTAATACATATGCGAGTAAGTTAAAAATAAATTCTATAGTATTTTTATTTCATTGTACTACAGTATAATCATTTGGTATATATTTTTACACCTTTGTTATATGAATATTATGTGTATATGTTTCCTGTGCGACTTATCAGAGTATAATTAAAATAGAATATAATAGAATATACTAGAATAGAATGGGATATATATATTTTTTTTGACTTTTCTGTGTCTCTATATTTCTTTGTTATTGATTGTGTTTCTAAATAGGTTCTTGTACTGACTTTAATTCTAAATTTTATTGATACTGTCTGTGCGTGTTAGTTTTTTATGTTTTATATTTTGTTCCTTATAACTATTTTGTATTATTTTATTCTAAATAATATTTTTTGTTATTTTAATTTTATTTCATTTGTTAATTTTTTTTTTTTTATTGCTTCCCTTTTTTGTATTTATAAAGGATTATGTTTTACATTATAAAATGGGTTTCTCATAATTGGCCCGTGACTTGAAAATATGTAATTGTAATAATTTTATTGTAAAGTGCTGTAGAAACCAGTAAAATGAAATAAATAAATAAGTATTTTGTAGTATTTTTGTTTTATTTTTGGGAATTATTAGGATGCAGGGATATTAACACTATTGAACCAACTGCTGGACCAGTCAAAACTAGGTATTGCAAAATTAAATTTAACTTTTAGTCTGACTCCGTTACACAAATTTTGGTGGTTGAAGCTTATTTAGTTTTATAAAACTTGAGGGAGTATGCGTACGGTAAGGCTTCCACAGTCCGTCACCTCGCAAAACTACCAGCGCGGGTGACCTCGGCCAGCTCCCTCCACGAATATAACTGGTTATTGTTTGTCATCCTTAAACGATAGACATTACGCTATTCCGGACTTTAGAACTTTATTCAATAAACAATTCCGTCATACATGATTTTTGCGTAACTTAAACTGTTTACGCAGCGCAGTTACCCATGTGAAATGGCTTTTTAAAATTAAGTCTGCAACTTACAATAGTACCTAGTTCTTGTTGCCTTGTCATCGTGAAAACTTCCTGTAAACTGTAACCTTTTGAACTGAAAAGAAACATCACTACCATTGCATCCCATTAAGCAGTCATAATAAGTCAAGGTTCGTCAATAATAGAACAGGAACACCAGCTTTAAATCTCAACGTATGGGAAGGTTGTCACCAATCCAAGGTTGTCAACAATGAGGTTCGCCCTCACGTGTCTGTTCGTTCGGGTTAACATAGATTGTGATAGGCGCTTCCCCGCAAGCAGTGACCACTGGCCGCCCCACCGCGGTGCATCGCCGCCGCACCGACAACGCGCCGCCGCCGTCGCGGCATCGATGTTACTTATACAGTCGGTTTGCAAATGTTTTCTTATTTTAATTTAGGTTATAATATATAATAGTATTTTTGTTGTCAGTTTATTATAAAAAAGCTATTGATAGAAACTTTTAAAAAATCCAAACAAAATACCATCTTCTTCTCCACCTCTTTATTGGTTGATTTTTGTGTCCTTTCTAGCTAGAGATCATTTCTATACCTATACCAAAATCGTAAAAATCGGTAGAGCGGGTTAGGCGAGAAAACGTACCAGACAGACAGAGATATTTTCATATTTATATATTAAAGAATGGAGGTATGGATTATATTAGTGTTCATAGCAGCTTACTTTATTTTATACTAGCTGTGACCCGCGACTTCGTCCGCGTGGATACCGTGTATTAGAGTTGGATAAATACTATTATTATATCCTCCTTGAAGTTAAAACTTACCTTATTCTAAATTTCGTCAAAATCGATTCAGTAGTTTAGCTGTGAAAGCGTTACTGATAGATAAACAGACAGAATTACTTCAAAAACTGTTACAACAAAGCAGTGATCCGCAGTTTCACCTAGGTTTTGTGAAAAAGTATAGGTAGGTAGGTATATTACATAGATGATGCCCGCGACTTCGTCTGTATTGAATTAGTATTTTGAGTAGGTTATTTTCTTCTCCAAGGTCCTAACTATCTTTAATAACAAAAATAAAAATGAAGAATCTTCGCCCATATAATATGTATAACTCCTAACCACAAACATAGGTAGGTAACTATCTACACTCGCGAGCAAAGAATTAGGGTCGGAGACAAAACTCATGATATCTCTCAAACTATAAACGTTAGCTTATTAAAATAAAAAGCACTAGGAAGCCTCTTTAATGCCGAATATAAAAAGTAAATGTAAGTAATATCTTTTTTAAGAAATGACATAGAAAAAAACAAAAAACAAAAATTATGATTTATTTTGAAAATTGAACTAACAATTCAAATCATTTGTATCGATTTTGTTTGTTTTGTGTCACAAAAAAATGTTATAAAAGGGTTTCCTGGTGTACAATATTCATTATGAAAGTACAAATCATGTCGCTCACACCTGAAGAATGTACAAGAATCCTCACTTTGCAGGAAGACGGGCGTAGTCAGCGTGATACAGCCAGGATGGTCGGCCTATCGTTATCTACGGTACAACGTGTTCTCCAACGGTTCTAGGGAACTGGGTCAAACCTTCGCCGGCCAGGAACTGGCAGAAAAGGATGCACAACACCTCGTGAAGATCGATACTTAGTCACAAAAATGCTTAGAAACCGATTTCTCACGGGTGTTGAACTGAGAAATCAATTTGTACGTCTTGGAGGAAGCAGCCCAAGTGCGTGGACAGTAAGGCGACGTCTTGACGAAGGTAATTTGAAGCCATCAAGACCAGCGAAAGGCCCTAAACTTGAACAGGAGCATCGTATTGCAAGACAGAGTTATGCACGTGAGCATTTGAATTTGACTAGAGGATTGGTCAAGAGTTTTGTTTACAGACGAGTCCAGATTCATGCTGTATAAGAACGACGGTAGACACAGAGTGTACAGAAGACCAGGAGAACGGCTTCAACAAGCCTGCATTGAAGAAAAAGTTGCATACGGCGGAGGATCCGTGCATGTTTGGGCCGGAATATCTGCAGAGAGCTGCACGGAGCTAGTCTTGATAGAAAATGGAACGTTGACCGCGAGAAGATACGTAGAAGAAATCTTAAATGAGTATGTCGGTCCGTCTATGGCCAATATGGGCGAGAATCAGGTGTTTATGCACGATAACGGCCGTCCCCATACTGCGGCTGTAGTGACTGATTACCTTCAAGAGGTCGGTATCATGCGCATGGAATGGCCTGCACGCAGCCCAGATCTGAACCCCATCGAACATGCCTGGGACGAGCTCGGACGACGTGTAAAGCAAAAAATACCTCCTCCAATTACACTTCGTGATTTAAAATTAGCACTGGTGGAAGAATGGGGGAATATACCGCAGAACCGACTTAGAAACCTGGTGTACAGCATGCCAAATCGGATAATATCCATTCTGAGATCACGTGGAGGTAATACACGGTACTGAAATTTGTGGAAAATCATACTCTCGTACCAGAAAAGTCTTAAATGTAATTTGTGATCATCAAGTGTAATTCGTGCATTTTTATTTTATTTGTTTTTATAAATAATAAAATCACTTAAATAACAATCTTACAAATTTCATTTATGTATTAATTAATGGTCTATTTAACAGTTTTTAATTCATCAAGTTAGCATTTATAATTTGCGAGATATCATGGGTTTTGTCTCTGACCCTAATTCTTTGCTCTCGAGTGTATTAGGTACATTACAAAGGCACATAGCGTTATAAACAAATCGGGTGCCAAAGTGCCTTAAATTTTAATATTGTCTTAAGTTTTCGCGATAACTATTATGTATGACTATTAAATACTTAAAACACTTTTTAACCGGATTTATCGCGGATATTTACATTTTAAATTTTAACAGCCGCTCGTGACCACGGGCAAAGACATCGAAACGTCGAGTTAAAATGTAAAATATAAATTATACGCCATTAATCCGGTTAAAAAGTGTTTTATTTAATGCCTTCAATTTTACTTAATTCATGCAATATTTTCATTAATTATACTTAGCTTATTGTTATTCTAGGTAAAGCTAAGTAGTTTTTGCGTGAAAGAATAGCAAAAATCCATCCATCCAGCCATTATCAGTGTACATACAATACTACCTATAGTTATGTATGGCTGCTTTTCACTGCCAAACGGCTAAGCCAATATTAATGTAATTTGGTATAGTAGTTAACACATACGTTACTTTTTATTCCGAAGAAATCTACGGTTTCTGACTTCCAAGAGGCAGAAACGATCATGAAATAAACAAAACCTTGATTTTCATTTTATCTCTGTATGTACAGAAGGCAGTACATCAAGCGTTACAAATCTGTCAAAATTTTTTACTTGAATTTGAACTCTATGCCCTCGATAATAAGTTAAAATTGGTTGGGGAAATTTGACAGGTAATGTAACGCTTGTTCCTTCTGTACCTACCTATATTAAATCGCGCAAAAGCTTGCGCTCGCCTCTCGCCTTTTTATACCCTACCGCCGCGAGCCACGTCGAGCGCGGCAACCGTTACGCAAAAATAATCCCTATATCATTCTGTATTCACGCACGATGGGTTATTAGCGTATTTCATGTATAAGTTTAGTGTTTCTATACTTACCGATTTCTATGATTCTATTTTTATTGAATAGGTAATAATGTTATTTTTTTTAATTAGGGATGAGTGAGAGTATTATAAACGTAAGAGTAAACAAATATAATCAGAAAGCTCCGAACTGCTAAGCTATCGGGATTTACACGTGTTATTGTGAGTCAACCATAAAATATAGACATATACTGTTGTGGGTTATTTTTTATATAATTTTATGAAGAATATTTCTGTCATACATGATTTCTATGTAGCTTTAACCATTAAGGCTGCACACGCGACGTTAGCTTAAAAAATGAAGTAACTTCTCCCGTTTTTCCAACAATTCCCTTAACTGCTCTGCTCTTATTGACTGTAGCGTGATAATAAGTATACTATAACCTGCCCAGGAGTATGAAGAATAATTTTACCAAGTTTCGTTAAAATCCGTCGAGTAGTTTTTGTTTCTATAAGGAACATACAGACAGACAAAAATTTTACTGATTGCATTTTTGGCATCAGTATCGATCACTAATCACCCCCTGATAGTTATTTTGAAAAAATATTTCACGTACAGAATTGACCTCTCTACGGATTTATTATAAGTATAGATAGATAGATATAGATTATCATCTATTTATTTCTTTAATTTACTCCTACGCTAAAAACCGATTGTAGCCCTTGTTTAGTTCACATCTGTTGAATGGTTCCAAAATCTACAATGGTCAAAGGTCGAAACATTTTTGGTGATATATAGGCAGTTGTCCTACCGCAAACGATTAACAAATAGCGAGGGAGCAACAGCAATGCCAATTTTGTGGACGTTAACTAAAAGCCCATAAACTACTCAGAAGAATATAAAGAAATATCATCGTCATCATCATCATCACAACTCTTTGTATTGAGCCCACTGCAGGGCATGAGTCTCTCCCCTGGGTGACGAGGAGGTATAGGCGATAATCCACCAAGCTGACCCAGTGCTGGGTGGTGGATGTCAGAATTTTCAGGGCGCCAAAGTGGCTTCTGACAAACCCTAACGACTACTGTATACAAGTATGCAGCACCCGGGACCGACTACTTAACGGGCCCTCCGAAGCACGGAAGTCGTCGTGAGAAATGAATGATCAGCGGTCACCCATCCAAGCACCGACCGCACCAAACGTTGCTTAATCTGTGATATCGTACGTATGATACACACAATAACCACGGCGCCACGACGACTTCTATTCACGCAACGACGACTTCGCGCCACGACGACGACGAGAAATATCAAATGCTTTAAAAGCGCGTAGAGGGCAATTGTACCTAATACTACATAAAAGAAAAAGCTAGAGTTATAAATTTGAAAGTTTACGTGTAAATTACATATACCTATACAAAGAGGATTGCCGACACGCACCTATGAACTGCATTTCGAGTAAACAGGAAATGCAGACGCAGCAATGACGTCAATTAGAAGTTTTTCGTAAATAATTTGTTAATATATTTTTCCATTCTTAATTCATACTTCGAATAGGATCAATCTTTTGTATTAGTTAGATTTAAAAGTTTATTGTAATTTCTTTTATAATTAAAGTACTATAAAACAAGTTCGGTTTTTTTTCGATCCTCCGGTTGTCGCAAACGTAATTGGCGCAGTCGGTAGGATATTCACGGGAATTTTTCGCAAATTTGGAGCATCTAACTTCGAGATCCAGACCGCGAGGAACCCGGGAGGCTATCAAGCCCCGCTGCTGAATATCCGAATTCTACGGACCTGCTACAATCCAGGAGGAGAATCCGACAATAGATTGCTGAAAACTAACCGGCTATGCAGTTTATGTAAGTGCACTTGACTTTTACTCGTGTTGCTTCCTTTTTATCCTAATACTTTCTTTCTATTTTTTATTTTTTCTTCAAAATTTATCACCCTAGAGCCTCTAGGTTAAGGCCGCCTGAATTACGACAGGCCCGCCAGCAATTATTAGATAGTAATAGAGACTTAAGTTTAGATTTTAATTTTAATTTAGATCAATCGTTTAATTTAGAAATGTCGCACGATCCAGATATGATCCTGAAGGCCCTCCGCCTTGTGCCCGATTTTGACGGGAATCCTAATATTTTAACTCGTTTCATAAGAATTTGCGATCAACTTGCAGCGCAATATTTAAGTTCTGTACCTGGGAACGAGTTATCTAATCTATTTCTTTTAAATGGCATACTTAATAAAATTACTGGAAGCGCCGCTTGTACTATAAATTCTAACGGTATACCTGAAAGTTGGTTAGGCATTCGAACTGCCTTAATAAATAACTTTTCAGATCAACGTGACGAAACCGCTTTATACAATGATTTATCTATAGCGACTCAAGGTCAAAAAACGCCCCAGGAATTTTACGACTTTTGCCAAACTTTATTTAGCACCATCATGACATATGTGACATTACATGAAACTATTCCTACAACCGTAGAAGCCAAGAGAGACTTATATAGAAAGGTAACGATGCAGGCGTACGTCCGTGGGTTAAACGAACCCCTAGGGTCCCGCATACGTTGCATGCGTCCTGAGAGTATTGAGAAAGCCTTAGAATACGTACAGGAAGAGTTAAATATTATGTATATGCAACATCGTAATGAGCCCCCTAAATTACAACCAACCCCTAGGATACCGTATTCATCGCCAATGCCCTACTTAATGCCAGCGCCTAGCCCGCGTTTTCACGCACCACAGCCACCGGTACCTAATTGGCCTGTTCCCGTAGGACAGCGCCCGATGAGGCCGCCACCACAACCTTTTAAATTTGCTGAACCCGGCCAACGAATGCCGACTAACACACAGCGTATGTTTGCCGCGCCGCCGCCAAATTATAATCCCCGCAGTAACGTTTTTCGATTACCACCCCGTAATAATTCTTCTCAATATAATCAACCACCGCAACCTATGAGTGGTGTGCAGCGATACACTCCAAGAGTCTTACCTCACTCAAAAACGTTAAACGGGCATGACTGGAATAAATCCGGTAACCCACCGCCTAGTAACTATTTCAAAAGCCGTGAAATGAATTTTAACAATTGTATGACTTACGATGACTCATATTATAATTATTACCCGGAACCTGAACACTATGACTATACTGACTATTCTGACTATACTTCTGACTATGACGCTAACTGTGACTTAAACTATAATTATCCGTCTTCCGAATTACCGGATGAAACCGAGCCACAGGCAGAGCCGAGCTGTTCACAGCAGGATTTTCAGAAATCTATAAAATTACAAAAACCAAAATAGAGCTGAATCTCCAAACACAACGTCAACTGCCATATATTAAGATCGCGGATCCATATCTCCGGTATCTATTATAAAATTATTAATAGATACCGGAGCCAATCAATCTTTTATTAGTCCGGAAGCTGTAGAAAATTATTTTAATCATCTTCCTTTAAATTTTGATCCGTTTGAGGTTACTAATATACATGCGACCAGCAGAAATGATTATTCTATCACTTTACCATCTTTTTCAGAATTTAAAGATAATGATTGCATGAAATTATTTGTATATCGTTTTCATGACTATTTTGATGGATTGATAGGGTTAGATTTGTTGAGTAAATGGGAAGCGCGTATCGATTTAAGAGAAAGTCAATTAATAACCCGTTTTGCTACGAACCCGATTCTCATGTACAATTCTCGTAACGTAAACCTTTACGAAGACATAATTCCAGCGGGAACATCTAAAGTCATCCGGATCCCAGTTGACTCCAGTGATGGTGATGTTCTTATTCGGGAACAAATACTTTGCAACTGTATTGTACACGATTGCATTACGACGGTTGTTAATAACCGCGGTTATTTAGAAGTAGAAAATCCGAGTCCTAATGACGTAATATTTTCTCTCGATAGGCCTGCGCAAGCAGAACTTTTTAATACTGAGTTCACTTGCACTCAACAATTTAAGACTCGCTCAAAGGAAGTTATTTCGCGATTACGTACAAGTCATTTAAACGAAGAAGAAAAGGCTAACCTTATAACTCTGTGCTCTCGTTATTCTGATGTATTTTATATAGAAGGGGAACCGCTTACATTCACTAACAAAGTGAAGCATAGAATACGCACAACCGACGAGACCCCGGTACATACTAAGAGTTATAGGTACCCATTCATTCATAGGCAGGAAGTTAGAGACCAAATTCACAAAATGTTAGAGCAAGGTATTATACGACCTTCAGAGTCTGCTTGGAGCTCCCCCATCTGGGTAGTTCCAAAGAAACTGGACGCTTCTGGCAAACAAAAGTGGCGCCTGGTTGTTGACTTCCGTAAAGTGAATGACAAGACTTTAGATGACAAGTACCCTATTCCTAACATCGCTGACGTCCTTGACAAGTTAGGGAAGAGCCAATATTTCACCACACTTGACTTGGCAAGTGGGTTTTATCAGGTTGAAATGGACCCGCAGGATATTGCAAAAACCGCCTTCAATGTCGAACATGGACACTTCGAATTTCTTCGAATGCCCATGGGACTTAAGAATTCTCCTTCCACGTTTCAACGTGTGATGGATAATGTCCTCAGGGGACTCCAAAATGAGGTTTGCTTGGTTTACCTGGACGATATTATTGTCTTTAGCACCTCCCTGCAAGAACACATGGTCAACCTTGAAAAGGTTTTCCAAAGACTAAGAGAGTCTAACTTTAAAATTCAGATGGACAAGTCTGAATTCTTAAAGCTTGAGACTGCTTACCTTGGTCATGTTATTAGTAGAGACGGTGTCAAGCCAAACCCTGATAAAATTTCGGCTATAGAAAAATACCCTATTCCTAAAACCCCAAAACAAATTAAACAATTTTTAGGCCTTCTCGGTTATTACCGAAAATTTATCCCAGATTTCGCTCGTATAACTAAACCCCTTACTCAGTGTCTTAAAAAAGGACGAAAAATAACATTTGACCCTGATTATACAAACAGCTTTGAAAAATGTAAAACTTTACTTACTAACGATCCTATTTTACAATACCCAGATTTTAGCAAAGAATTTAATCTAACAACTGACGCTTCGAATGTAGCTATAGGCGCTGTTCTCTCTCAAGGTCCAATAGGATCAGATAAACCAGTCTGTTACGCGTCTAGAACGCTAAACGAGAGTGAAATTAATTACAGCACAATCGAGAAGGAGCTTCTTGCTTTAGTCTGGGCGACAAAATATTTCAGACCTTACCTTTTCGGACGTAAATTCAAAATTTTGACTGATCACAAACCATTACAGTGGATGATGAATTTGAAAGAACCAAATTCTCGTCTTACACGATGGCGACTGAGACTCAGCGAATTTGACTTTTCAGTTATTTACAAGAAAGGAAAATCTAACACTAATGCTGATGCTTTATCTCGTGTTGAAATTCACACTGGTGACGTTTTATCCTTAATAGACGAAATTGACGAACTCAACTCAATACTAGGCAACCCATCTGACTCAATTATCGTTGAAGCTAACTCTACAACTGAAACAGTACATACCAGCCACGAGAATCCTATTTTAGAGATTCCCATAACTGACGACCCTATTAACAAATTTCACCGACAATTACATTTGACCTTAGTTAATGACGTAAAGAAAAAGACGACTGTGACTAAACCATTCGACACTCACACACGCATTAATATTCAGCTCTCAGAAACTAATTTAGAATCAGACCTCATAAACGCAGTAAAAGAATACGTCAACCCGAAGGTTAAAACCGCTATTTTAATTAACCCTCCATTAGCCATGTACAAAATCATTCCAATATTACAAGATAAGTTTAAAAGCTCATCTATGAATCTCGTAATGACTAAACGCGAACTAGAAAATGTCAAAGACTATCTTAGGCAACAAGAAATAATCCGCCATTATCATGATGGTAAAACCAATCATCGAGGGATTAACGAATGCTATCTTAGCTTGTCTAATAAATACTATTGGCCAAAGATGAAGGACCAAATTACTAAATTTATCAACGAATGTACCATCTGCGGACAGGCTAAGTACGATAGGAACCCTGTTAGACCTCAGTTTAATGTAGTGCCCCCGGCAAACAAACCCTTCGAAATAGTTCATATGGACTTATTTACTGTGCAGAGTGAGAAATATGTAACTTTCATTGACGTTTTCACTAAATACGGTCAAGCTTACCACCTTCGCGACGGAACAGCTATTAGTATCTTGCAAGCTCTATTGCAATATTGTACCCATCATGGAGTTCCAACCACTATAATCACAGATAATGGTACGGAATTCACGAACCAGCTGTTCATGGAATTCACTCGTCTTCACAAAGTAAATCACCATAGAATTTTAGCCCATGCACCTAATGACAATGGAAATATCGAAAGGTTTCATTCGACACTACTTGAGCATCTCAGAATCCTAAAACTTCAGCACAAGGATGAACCTATTGTTAACCTTATGCCTTATGCTATCATTGCCTACAATAGTACGATTCATAGTTTCACAAGATGCAGGCCATTTGACTTACTGACAGGACATTTTGACCCCCGAGACATCCTTGACATTGACATAACTCAACAACTACTACAGCAATACGTACAAAACCATAGGGAACAAATGAAAAAAGTTTATGACATAATAAACGATACTTCTCTTACTAACCGTGCTGCCTTAATTGAAAATCGAAATAAAACTCGCGAACCCGAAATAGAGTATGCACCCCAACAGCAAGTTTTTATAAAAAACCCCTTGGCGAGCCGTCAAAAGACAGCACCTCGTTACACACAGGATACTGTTTTAGCCGACCTTCCGATCCATATTTACACCTCAAAGAAACGTGGCCCAGTAGCAAAATCCAGGTTAAAACGCGTACCTAAAGCTGTAAATTTGTTACAGAATCCCGGTTGTAGCAATTCTCCAAATGACACGATCCCAGGAGATAAAACTTGACAACCTCGATGACGGACCAGGACTTCTACCATACAAACTTGGCATCATGAGACTAATAACTCACCACCATACCTTCCTACAGTATGTTAAACTTGACGAAATTGAGGACAACGTACAACTGCTACAAAATGAATTACTTAGCTATAAAAACCGTTTGGCTAATGACACTTACTTACTGTACGAAGTACAAATTAACTACTTGACTCTTAAAATTAACAAAGTTTTAAGTCAGTTAAAATCCTTGGCGCCTGACCGTGTTAAAAGAGGTCTCATTGACGGACTAGGTTCTATAGTAAAATGTATAAGTGGAAATCTAGACCACACCGACGCTGTGAAATATAACGAAGCTATTCAAAATCTAGAAAATAACCAAGGCAAACTTGTTTCTGAATTCAATGATCATATAACCATGAATAAAGCTTGGATGTCTAAACATAGTGACGTTTTAAGCCAAATATTAGAAAATCAGAATAAAATTAACTCCACCTTAGAACTTATTTTAAACAGCGATGCTTACCGAGAAAATAGTCTTATTAAATATGCCAAATTTGCCCAACTATTAGAAGTCATTAGTGAAAATGTAGAGGATTTAATGTTAGAATTACTTCAAATAGAAAATAGTTTAGCTTTTATCCATGCGACCACAGCGCATCATTCTATGATAGATGTTAGTATTTTAGAGTTAATGAAAAATAAGATTAAAACTATCTATGGCAGCGAACATATCTTAAATCTAGAGTTAAGAGAATATTATGACTTAATAAAACCAGGATATTATTACACTAAAAATCAAATAGTTTTCGTTTTCCAGTTTCCAATAGTCTCTAAGGATAGTTACGATTTATATAGACTTTCAGTTGTACCTAATAAGCATGAACAGGCTCTAGTTCCACCCCTTCCCTTCCTAGCAACTAACGAGAAGTCATTCGTGTACATAGAGACAGAATGCCCGAGACATAATAGCCAATACCTTTGTGAGAAAGGAATCACTCATCAAATTCACACTAAAGCAGATTGCATTCAGGAACTAATCACCAATCAAGCCTTGCAGGAATCCTGCCAATTCACAAAAATCACCCTAGAGAGAGAAGCTATGGAGAAACTTGATGACCAGCACTACATACTCTCCTTCCCAGAAGACACGAAAGTACAACTCATCTGCGATCGTAAGGACTACACTTCACTCCACGGCAGCTACCTCGCAACAATACCCCTTGGTTGCCGCCTCAAGTCCCAAGAACTCACAATCGTCAACGATAATGATGAAATTAAAGGTCAACCTCTCAAACTTATAAAAATACCATACGACACCGAGAAATTCAACAAACTCGTGCCAGCCACTCACCTTCACCTAAACTCGCCTGATCTCCAAAGTCTACACCGCATCCAAGACAAGATCATGAAACAGATGCCCTTTGAAATGAAAAATGATGAATCCCTATATCATACTACAGTACCGTTCTACACTATCCTATCAAGTGCAGGCGTACTTGCTATCATCATATTGATTCGACGAGCATTGCTGAAACGAAATTTAACTAAAGAAAAGAAGCAGAAGCCACCCACCATCATCCTCCAGGAAAAGGATGCTGAAAACGTTCCGGCAACATTTTCACTGAACGTGCTAAAATAGTCGCCGTTCTGGGGATGGAGGAATGGGCATTGTTCACTTTTTTTAACCTATTATTTTTATTATGTTATATTAATCTTTAGCCTATTTTGAGAGAACAATTTGAATAGTTTTATTTTTAACTGTGTCGTTTAATTTATATTGATTTTATGAAATTAGTACGTGATGACGTCATCAGTGGCATTAACTTTATAAACATGTGTCAGTCAGTAAAAAAAAACATTAGCTGTGTCTGTGTGCTAAAGTCATGCTATGTCACTGTCACCCAACCATCAACAGACAGCAAACCAACATTGAACATTTCAAACATTGTGATTCAAATCAAGTCTTAACCGTCTTTATTTCCTCTGTTTCTTTTCTTTGTAGTTTGTATAAATAATCTATATCTCTCCCTGTTTTTCACCGTGTTTCGCTGACGATCAATTATTTACTTTTTTACCATATCACAACGATGGCTAGTTCTTCGAGTGCAAGTGATCATCCCAACTTTGACAAGGCTGATTCTCGCAACTTACCGAAAGTTGAAAATGTTATGATTTTGGAGTTTGTAACCACCAGTAATAAGCATTGTGCAGCTGAAATACGGGGTGCCAAAATGCTTATGTAAGTTAGTCTTTTATTTACGACTTCGAATAATTTAATTGTTGGTTGGCGAGGTAGCTTTAAAACAATAATTCTATATTAATTTGTTACAGGTCATCCCGTGATTCATATTTAAATACCGCTGTTGGATATGTTCAAGTAAGCAGGAGTTCTACTATTTGTACAGTCAAAGCAAAAATAGTACCCGAACATAGAATTAGCAATAAATTGTATACTGTGACTTGTAAAATTGATGAAATAAATGATGTTATAATTGATTCAGAGTGTCACGACTGTGCAGCTGCAAAAGGTGAGTGTAAAGTTTAATAAAGACTAACTGTTGTAACGGGCTTCACTCAGGTGCAGTTTGCCTTTTCGAATATCATACAGAACACTGTATACTTTTTCGAGAAAAAAGAAATTATGTTTTAATCCAGAGCCTATGCTTACATGTCACATTACATTAAAATCAGTTAAGCCATTTGAGTTTTAAAAACATTCAAAACTTTTGCATTTATAATTAAAATTAGTGTGATGTGATGATTATGACCTAAAAGATTATATTTGTTTCAGGTGGCTGCAAACATTCATTAGTACTCCTGTTTTGGCTTGAAAAAAAGAGTTCAGAACCGTCAACAACTTCGATCCAATGTTATTGGAATAAACCACCACTTTCAAGTGCTCGTTGTGATCATGTCTTGAGTAAAAATATATTTAATAAAAATAAAAAGCCAAAGCTGTCTCCAAGAGATGGTTCAATATTAGCAGGCTTTCAAGAAGAGTGTGAAAGAAGAAATTTAAAAAACTCATTAATACTCAAATTTTGTTCATCTCACAAATATGAATTAAATAATGTGTTTGATATCATGCTAGAATTTGTGGAAAAACATACTAACCATGACTATCATTACTTTCAAGAATTTCTAAAAAATATCATCAATAAGGAGGTAATTGATGAAATAAATATAAAGTCTGTGGGTCAGTCAGACTGTAAGTACTGGCACACAGTACGTCTCGGGAGACTGACAGCTTCTAAATTATATGAAGCTGCGCATTGTTCAACTGATGGATCATTGGTGCAACAGATTTTAGGAGGATATAAAGTACCTCAAACAAAAGCAATCCTTCGTGGTAAAAAATTAGAAGACTTAGTTTTTAAACAAGTAGAAACAGCTATAAACAAAAAAATTCAGAAATCTGGTTTTGTTTTGATAAATGGTATTTTGGGTGCATCACCTGATGGTGTAGGGGATGATTTTGTGTTGGAGATAAAGTGTCCAGTTACAGAAAAATCTTCTAGAACATATGTTAAAGATGGTACACTGCAAGAAAAATTTAAAGTTCAACTGCAATGTCAAATGCTGGCTTGCCTAAAACCTAAAGGTTTATTTTGTGTTGCGGATCCTAACTATGAAAATAATAAGAAAATTGTAATGATATGGCAAGAATATGATGAGAATTATATAAATATGATGGTGAACAAGGCAGAAGCATTCTGGAAGAAGTATATTTTTCCAAAAATACTAGTCAGTGCTAAATAAAAGTGCTTTATTAATATTTAAAATGTTTTTATTATTTCACCCTGTAAATTGATGAGTCCACAAACAATTTTTACAATTTCATCCAAATATGGCACATATTGGTAGGTCACAGTAGAATGTGGTTTTAATATAGTAAATTCCCTAACACGTCGAATTACTCTTTCTACATGAACTCTCAAACTGGCTATTACTTTGCTTTGCACAGTATCTGAATACGATTGTTTTATTCCTGAATATACGCTTGGTGGTCTAAGGAGTTTGATGCCACGTGAGCTTAGCAGAGATTCAATTTCTTTAAAACCTCTATCGGCTAAAACAACTGCATTTGGTCTTAAAACATCCAGCAAATTTGATTTTTCTACAATAGCCTTATCTGATATTCTCCCTCCGTACCCTTCAGAAATAAAACTCACAAGACCATTGGGAGTGCAGCCGATTAGATATTTGATAGTATTACAGTTTTTATACTGTGACCAAGTTTGAGCTTGCTTTAATGGGTCTGAAGGCTTAACAATTTGTATCTCAAAACAATCGATTATCATCTGAATATTAGAGTACCTTATTTTAAAAACTAGAGGGAGATTTCTTTTGATCTGATATGGTTCAGGACAAATAATTAAATTTTGAAAAAAGTTTGCTAATATTTCTATACCTTTTAAAATCATATTTGATACAGTTCTTGACACATTAAGTTGATCACTTATTCTTTCTATTGAATCATTTTGTTTAATTTTCAACAAAGTTGCAATCAAATATATATAATTAATTTTGATTGGGCTGTTTTCAATAATGTACTCTAAAAGCCATAAGTACTGCTTAGGTAAACCTAAGTACATTTTAGGTTTATTAGTAATCAGATCTAAGATAATTTTTCTAATTTGCAATTTATTGCTTGAGGTTCCTGATGCTGCTTCTTCAGTTTCTGATGTACATCCATATAAGGAACAAGTTGTTGCGGAGGAAACTTCTTGTGATGAAGGAGTTTCATCTACAGTTATAGCAGATGATGTAGACACAACTTTCCTTCCCTTAAAATTGGTACTTTTATCTACCATTTTAACTTTGCATTGAATTCCAACATCAACCTTCATATTATGAGATATATATGCTAATGATGTACTAGGCATATCAATATCATCATATCTTCTTTTTCTTGTTGATACTATATTTGGTGACAACAACATTTTCTTTAATTCACTATCAGCGTTAGAATATTGAGTGCTTTTAGAGATATTTAATACAGCATTAGGTTTTAAAACTGGCTCCTCATTCATTAACTTATGTTTGTAATAATTTTTTAAATCCTCCTTTGGCTGAAAAATATAATAAAAGTTATATTTTATAACCTGAAAGTTTGCTATTAGTTTATTAGTTAGTTTGCTAACATCAAAATGGTCTTCACAGCAAAACATAGTACAAATTTTTAAATATTCGACATTTATTTGACGACACCACTTCTCTCGTAAATCTTCTCTGATTCGAACAAAAATCTTATCAGGATTATTTGTCGAATCATTCAAACAAGTCGGAACAAAACATTTTCTGTACGCCATGATAAAATTTTAATTGTTAAATAAACTTAGATCAATCGCAGGGAAAAATAAAGAAGCTGAGTTTGTTAAGTTGAGGTTACGTTAAGTTAAAATGTAAACAAAACAAAACAACCACCATAGAGTTTAGTTTGACTTTTTTTTAAACAGCTTTAAGGCATAACACTTGATTGATTTGATGCCTTTGATGACGTCATCAAGGTTAAATAAAGGTCAAATGTATTTTGTTAAAAATCTCTTAAACCCCAATATTTTTAAATGTTTTAAATCGACTAAATTAATCAGAAACCTTATTCCTCGAAACGGTTTTTCGTATGAAATAAATTAAAAAAAACGAACAATGCCCATTACATATACCTATACAAAGAGGATTGCCGACACGCACCTATGAACTGCATTTCGAGTAAACAGGAAATGCAGACGCAGCAATGACGTCAATTAGAAGTTTTTCGTAAATAATTTGTTAATATATTTTTCCATTCTTAATTCATACTTCGAATAGGATCAATCTTTTGTATTAGTTAGATTTAAAAGTTTATTGTAATTTCTTTTATAATTAAAGTACTATAAAACAAGTTCGGTTTTTTTTCGATCCTCCGGTTGTCGCAAACGTAATTTGTATATATAGATTTGTTATTGTTTACCATGAAATAGGCTGCAATTGCGTATATAAGATACTTTTTATAGTAGTAATAGGTTGGGGAAAAAGTCTTTTCGCATCATAGTATGTATGAACTTGTAATAAAATCTCTTTGGCTATAGTATTTGTATCTGGCTGGTTTTGGTATCGTTGAAAGTTAAAATTTTAAACAACATAATTCCTAATTCAAATTAGGAAAATGTGTAATTTTCATTTGTTTTTCGTACTGTCAAGATGAGTGAATCTAATGAAGAAATTCGATACATTTTAAAATTTTACTACAAAAAAGGTAAAAATGCAACGCAAGCCGCGAAAAAAATTTGCGATGTTTATGGACCTAGTGCAGTGTCTGTGAGAGTAGCACAAATTTGGTTTAAGCGTTTTCAATCCGGAAATTTTGATGTCAAAGATGCACCTCGCTCGTTTACGGATAAAATGGATGCCATTTTTGAAAAAGTGGAGCAAGATCGACATATCAGTAGTTACGACGTAGCTGAAGAACTGGGAAATGACCACGAAACAGTTTTGGCGCATTTGAAAAAAGCTGGGTACACAAAAAAGCTCGATATTTGGGTACCTCACGAGCTCACTGAAAGAAACCTAATGAACCGTGTACTCATTTGTGATTCTTTATTACGACGTAACAAAACCGAATCATTTTTGAAGAAGCTGATAACTGGTGATGAAAAGTGGATCACGTACGACAAGAACGTGCGAAAAAGGTCGTGGTCAAAGGCCGGTCAGGCTTCACAGACTGTGGCGAAACCCGGGTTAACTCGCAATAAGGTGATGTTTGTGTGGTGGGATTGGAAGGGCATTATTTATTATGAGCTGTTACCACCAGGCAGGACTATCGATTCTGAACTCTACTGCGAACAACTTATGAGATTAAAACAAGAAGTTGAGAGAAAGCGGCCGGAATTGATCAACAGAAGGGGTGTGGTGTTTCATCATGATAACGCTAGACCTCACACATCTATAGCCCCCCAGCAAAAATTAAGAGAGTTTGGCTGGGAGGTGTTAATGCATCCGCCGTATAGTCCTGACCTTGCACCTTCAGATTTCCACCTGTTTCGGTCTCTTCAGAATTCTTTAGGCAGTGTTAGGTTAACATCACGAGAGGACTGCCAAATCCACTTGTCGCCGTATTTTGATGAGAGGTCCCAAATTTTTTATAGCAATGGGATCATGTCCCTACCTACAAGATGGCAAAAGGTTATCGAACAAAATGGTACATACATACTTTAGTTAAATGTCAATAAACTATATTAAAAAATGTTTTGAATTTTCTTAAAAAATGCGAAGAAACTTTTTCCCCAACCCAATATGATGGTATGCACTGCGAAGAACTGCAAGTAATATAGATTTTCACTTTGCTTTATTTAAAACATCTTGTATATAAATAATGACTTTTCTTCTATTTTTTGTGAATATTATTCCAACTATCAATAACCGCACAAATAAGGTTTAAAACGATGCTCTCAAAACCGTTTACCGACTGAAGAATGCAATCCAGATTATAGCAAACATCGTAATCAGTCTTGTATTACCGAACCTAACCGAACACTGAAGAAAACTGGATTTCATTGGAAACAGTGAAAGTTGCACGAAGGTTGAGATTACAGTACAAGGGTATGTGAAATAAGTCTTATGGCACTGATTATTGCAGATATTTTACATCTTAGTTGTTCAGCTCGGGTGCTTTTAGCTAATCAAATCAAATGTAACCTTTGGATACCCACAATGACGTCTTACGTTACCAGTTTCTCGCGATATCACGACATTTCTCGACATGGAGGCGTGGTAAATTATTTTCATGGTGAATAATTATTACGTTATTCGATACATGTTTAATAATATTATTAATGAGAATATATTTTATGGGGCCTTTATATTTTAGGAGGACCCTGTATTGTTTTTATTCTAGAAATTACGTTTATAATCATTGACATTATTTGTACCTTCATCGTCAGCCCACTGCATGAGTCTCTCCCCGGGGTTCCCTCGTCACACGTTTAGGCTGTAAATCGCCCAAGCTGCTGCTGTGCCGGTTGATTGATGTTAAATTTTCGCGCTACTACGCCAAACGTGAGGTCACAGGTCGAACCTGTGAAAACCTGCAAACATGCACAGAACAAGAAAAAATTTTTACGGGTTTATCCATACATGTTCTAGGATCTCCCTAGTTCAATACATGCTATCTCATAACACAAGCTTTGTTGCTTAATTTGTGGCCATGTAATACTCTACTACAACTGTAAATGTGTACTGCGATGCAGCACCCTACTTAACGTGCCATCTGAAGCACAGACGTCGCGATACATGATCGGCTGTCTGCCATCCTCTGCCAATGTGTAGATGACGTCACAACCTCTCCTACATCGCGCTATAAACAAATTTAATTTTACATATATGTATACACCTTTCCGACAACAGCAGTCTTTTCTTGGGATTTAGGATCAAACACCTAGTTGAAAAAGTGGTGACCCAAGCTGAAAAACATTAGAAGAAGAGGACCATTATCTCCATCCCTGTCATCCTCGTCATCACTATCCACCCACCAGTAGCGATTACCAGCCGCCCGCCAGCAATTCAAGGCAACCGTGGTAAATCACTACCTTATAGCGCTGCAAGCCTGGGCTGCAACGTCCAGCCTCCACCTGATACTCGGCACAACAGCCTGCACTTCCAATGGTCAACTAGCAGAGCATCCTCTCCTGCCTGAAGCAGTCGTTAGCCACCCTGACTGGATCCATTGCAGAAGAGTACTTCTCGACTTACTGGGGCACACCGACTCACTACCGCGCTCATTTCCGACTCACCATGAACCAACTACTCAGTATCCTTCTCCGGTTCCAACTTACTAGTAGCTCACAGGCACGTTGGCAAGCATCTAAAGACGTAATACTGTTGACAGATCATGACCATATCGACCTCTGGTCTCGAAGGGGAGTGATTTAGATACTTTTGTGACGCTCCATGGCAACAGCTAAATTGCGACGATAACGACACCATGCTTGACCCTAGATTGAGCTACCAGAACTTACAAAGCGGCTAGCATATAACTTCCTGACAACAACCATCGGGCAATGGGCTGCGGACTGCCACCATTCCTTATCTGGGGATTGGGAACGAACACCTAGCTCCCAAAAATTTTATACACAGCAGCCACGTCACGACTAAAGAGTCCACAATTGCTTATTTTTTCCCAAGGATCTAACGACAACCATTCAAGTTTCAAACTATGTAAAACCTTTGTCAATCTAGTGTTTACTCCTAATCTTCCTTTTTACACAAACATGGAGTTTTTTATTTCTTTGTTTAATTCATACTGAGCACTTATGTTACATTACGAGGTGTCGTTTTCAATACAGCAAAGGATAAAAAATAAACGTCATGATAAGTGTTTCGCGAGGCAAATCGGCAGAGTCAGTCGTCGCTAAGGTTTATCCTTTCAAGCAGCTCTCGACTAGTTTAATATACAGGCTAAACTTATTCGTGTTATTTAAAAGGGTCGTGACAATGATGATAAATAGAAAACTGTCAATTAAATGAGTTCATTATTAAAGAAAATAAATAGTAAAGTTTGCAGAACTTTATTAATTAACAAACCCACATAAGTTTAACCCGGAAAACGCTTCAAGCATAATATAAATCCTCTAATGAATCAATTATCATGCTCCAACTGTTTTTGTTCTAGATTTTCTAGATCCAACTCGTGTTTGTATTATTCAGGTTACACTTTGTAATTGTAAAATAATCGAGATCTTGCTTATATTTTTAAATAAGACGGCTGTTAGGAATTCTGCTAATGATGTTTATATTAGATAGCAAAACTGTGATTTTGTTTACTTTCAGTGGTCGGTTCCTATTGTAAATGAAAAAGATTGAAGGATTTCTTGAAAGTTTATATGAAATGTATCTGTTCTATTTTACTATTTTCTGTTCTTATGAAATAAATGTTATCTTTTTTTTATCATAGCTCAGGCTTTTAATTATAGTAATGACAAATAGAGCAGATTTTAGGTTTCTATTGATTGGATTGAGTCGGGATAATTTCAATCGTGATGGAGTTGGACTGTACCCGCTGCTTGGAAGCCCATATTTCATTAACATGGCCATACAAAGAAGCGCACATCCCTCTCCTACGATACTGTAAGCGCAGCATGCCGCTGCGACGTGTTCACACAGGCGCCGCCACCGCCATCGCCGCCTTTACCAACCGCCGCGCATGCGCAGTCTCCTAAGCCGCCCCTGAGTTGAACCGAGCGCCCACCCGAACTTAGCAAGTGCACGCGCAGAGCGGTGGCGGCAGCCCGCAGTGCGAGGTGAGGCGCAGCCGCGTCTACACTCACCCCTGAAGAAGGACTCCATAGGAGTTCGAAACTAGTCGGACACGTCCGACAATAAATGAGAGCAAAAGCCGCGATATAAACATTGGAATGAGTCTTTGCCAACCGTTTTGCATAAAATTTTAAAGCAATTAAAGAATACTTAATTAAATTTGAGGTATGTACTTTGTCTTCAAACTAACTTTGATGAAAAAAAAATATTAACAAACATTGCTTTAAAACAGTTACAGTGGAAGTAAAACAAAGTGATAACTTTTTATTTTTTACCTCCTTAAGTCATTAAAAATTAAATTTCAAGAAGACCCTTTGCTAACAGAGTCATAAAAAAAAATATTTTTTTTGGGTCAAACATTTTTTACAAAAAAATGGTTCAAATTTCAGGTGTCATGGCGCGATTGACTCACTTTGTATGAAAAGTAAATAGTATCATACCTAGTGGTATTTATTTACAGGGAATTTTGGTGAATAATTAAGTACAGAAAGCAGCACATAAAGCGTTATAAATCTGTCAAAAAAAATACTTCATTCTGAACTCTATGCCCTCGACATTAAGTTAATATTGGTTGGGGAAATTTGACAGGTAATGTAACGCTTGATCTGCTGGCTTCTGTACCTACTTTTATTACGTAATTATGATCAGAATCGATAACACAGTGCTCTCCTTCAGTATCTAAAATTTGTCACCAGTCACCCTGTATATGTATTTATATTCTAGGTTCCCCTAGTTCGCTCCATGGTATCCCATAATAAAAGTTACTTTGTGATCCCATATCACAAGCTCTGCTTAGTTTGGGGCTATGTATAGTGCGGCCGGTGGGAGTTTGCGTTCCTGACAGCTGTCAAAATCATAGCTTTTTTACCCTTCCAATCGGAAATAAACTTTATTCAGTGGACATAAGGAGCTGTCAGGAACGCATTCTCGCAACGGCCGCACTCTAGTTGGTGTGATTATCTGGGGATTTTATTTATTAATGTATTTGAAACTAGGTGGCGCGGTAAGTTGTTTATGTTTGCCATTCTGGCAGGCAAAGGTTTAAACCATACAGCCTTGTCTGATGTTTTTTCTTTCTAAGTTTCATTCATAAAAAGGCCTGAGCTAAGACACTTGTCTTTCAATTAGGTAGGTACATAAATAGGCCGAAGCCATGCAATTTGTTAGTATATTCCATAATGTTAGATAAAGAGGCCGAAGCCATGCCATTAGTATATTCCATGTGTTAGTAGAGTTAATTTAAAAGCCATGTATAGTAATGTTTATGTTCAAGGTCCAGTTTTAGTAAAAATCTTATTACTAAAAAAGATTGTCTTAGTGAATCATTCTTATCACTCCAGCTTATTAAAATGGGCTTAGCCGACTATTCTTATATTACAAAAGCATCATAAGTCATTTTCCAGTCAGATTAATTTGATTGTCTCGTCCGTGAAAGCTAAACTTCGATTTATAGTTCTATTCCAGTTTCGAGTACAAATTTATATAATGTACAATACGTATCCGGGTTTTTAAGGATTTCCTGGATGGAGCGCGGGATTTCTCCAGGTTGTCTATATATATTGAGAAGTGCGTCAATCATAAGTAGTCTAGCTACTGTGAATTGTGGACATTCTAAAAATATGTGATCAATAGTTTGATTAGTAGAATCACAGTAATTGCAATTTGAAGATGGGACGATTCTCATTCTGGCTAAGATTGCATTTAATTTGCAATGACCGATTCGTAATCTACAACAGGTTGAATAAAATTTTCGACCCTTGAATAGATTCGATTTTACAAACCAGGGTTTCGTTGTAGTGGTTTCATTTGTTACTACAGAATGCCATAAGCCTTTTCCTCTGTTTAATATTTCCGTTTTATATTCATTCCAGTCTCTTCTTATTTTATGTTTAAGAACGCTAATGAAGTCTGTGTATGGTATTGCAATCCTGTTGGTAATAGAGTTTTCACTGTCAATGTCACCGTCACTAATATAATTTGTAACGGCTCTGGCTAAGTAATCCGCATTTTCATTTCCTATAACTCCAATATGAGACGGTGTCCACATAAATGTTATATTGTTATTATGTACTAAAAGATTCGTACAAGTTTCTCTTATTTCGTAAATTAGGTAGTTTGTTTTTGTATCGAGTTTACAGTGTTTGATTGATGACAATACACTCATAGAGTCTGACACAATGAGCCAATCTTTTGATGTATCCTTGTGCTGTTGTATATATTGAAGAGCGAAGGTTATTGCTAAACATTCAGCTGTATAAATGCTACTTATTTCTGGGAGCTTTATGCCATGTCCAACTTTATGACTAGGTATGTAAAATGCACATGAGGTCTTACTATCATTCTTAGAACCGTCTGTATAAATTTTAATATGATTGGAATACTTTGAGATTTCTTCATAGACTTCTTCTTTACATCTGATTTTTTTATTTATGACAACTTCTAAATCGGAGAACTTACTTTTGTAGGTCCCTAAGTAGCAAGGCCAATTGTTATTAGACTTATATAGATTATGTACCTGACCAAGGTCTGCTACAACTAAGAAATCTTTAAAAATAAAAGGAGCTGAATTTTCGACAGGACAAAGACTATTAAAGTAATAATTAACTTTTTTAAACAAAGGGTTATTTTGTAAAGATGACAACTTCAAGAGATATCGATACTTGAGATATTTAAATCTTAAATTTAAAGGGAGTATATTGCATTCAGACTGCAATGAGATAATTGGAGATGTTCTCATAGATCCAGTTATTAATCTTAGGTTATTATTCTGTAATACTTCAAGTTTATAGCACAATTTCTTATTAGAACCAAAACATAAGAATGCGTACTCAAAATGACTGCGTACTAGTGATTTGTATAACATGAGTAATATTTTAGGGTCCGCACCCCAATATGTTTTTACTATCACTTTTAAAATGTTGAAAGCTTTGGATGCTCTAAAGACAATAGAGTTTACATATTTTGACCAAGATAGGTTACTTGTGAAATCAACCCCTAAAAATTTTGCATTATTATCAACAGGCAGTAGTTTGCTGTCATAAAATATGCTAATATTGTAAGATCTGTTATTAAATATAACCACTTTACTTTTCTCTGTATTAATATCCAAATTCAAATATGATAGATATGCTTGTAGACTTTTCAAAGTGGTATTAAGAGTCTCCACTATATTATTAATATTAGAGCCTGAAATGTATATGACTAAATCATCTGCAAATTGCAAGTTACATACTTCTGTACCTAAGATTATATTAAGTTTGTGTAAATAGAGTATAAAAATAAAAGGACTTAGAATACCACCCTGGCAAACACCTTTAAATGATAGTCTAGGTCCAATTAACTCGCCAGTTCTATTTTTTTTAAGATAAACTTTTCTGCTATGTAAGAAATTAAAAATCCAATTAACTATCTTTTCAGGAATTCCTATGATTTTTAATTCAGATGCAAGAGTATGAAGATTAACATTATTGAAAGCTCCTATAATATCAATAAATATTCCTACCAAAACTTTGTGAGTTTTAATGGCATTATATATATCCAGATGGAGATGTGAAATACTCTCTCGAGCCGATTTACCACGTCTAAAACCTAGTTGGTTTGATGGTAAGAGACAGTTTTTTTCTATATAAAATTCTAGACGAGTTTTCAAAAGTTGTTCCATTATTTTGCCTATACATGATGTGAGTGTAATAGGTCTGTCTGTCTGAACTATCAGGGTTTTTGTCTGGTTTTAATATTGGAACTATAATGTCAATTTTCCAGTCATTGGGTATTATTGACTTTGCCCATAATGAATTAAATATATCTAGAACTATCTTTCGACAACAAGGTTTGAGATATTTTAATGCATTATATGTGAAACCATCAAAACCTGGAGCTGTGTCCTTTCTTGAGTTAATAGCTGCATCAAATTCATAGCTAGTAAAGGGCTGAGAGAGGTAATCTATGTCTGAAATGTAGGATGAAGCAGTATTTGAAATAGGAAGTTCAACAGTATCTGGAGTGTATTTATGTAAAATATTATCAGCCCATTCAGAGTTATCATTTGTGTGAATAGATGTAGATATATATGTTTTATTAAATTTTCTTATTTTATTCCAAATTATAGACAATGGAGTGTTTCTATTAATTGACTCACAAAAGCCTCTCCAACTCTTCTCTCTTTCTCTTTTCAAAATGATTTTTTTAATTGCTTGCAATTTTTTGAATTGTAAGTAGTTATGCTCAATTGGATTACTTTTAAATTGTAAATATGCATTTTTTGAAGTCTGAACGGCTTCAGAACATGTTTGATTCCACCAGGGTAGAGCCAACTTTTGTGGTTTTCTAGGCATATTCATATTATTGCTAGGTTTTTGAGGATTAGGTGTAGATAAATGAATTGAAGATTTTAATAAAGATGTAAATTTATCATAGGCTTTCATAGGATCATCATTATTAAAATCAAAATTATGTAGTAAATTATGAGACTTTTCTTTGTACTGTAACCAATCAATTAGATATTTGTTAGGTGATAATTTAAGTGAAGTGTTTGTGAAATTAAAAGAAGAGTTATTAAAATGGAATTTTGATATTACAGGTAAATGATAACTTCCCATTGGATCATCACCAACAGACCACTCTGAACAAAGAGATAAAGATGGAGATACTATTGTTAAGTCAAGAGCATTTCTGCGCCATCTATGTGAACCAACTGTTGTCATATCCCCATTATTGAGAATAACAAGGCCTGAATCATCTATACATTGCAAAATACTATCACCTCTTGCATCTGAAAAATCACATCCCCATACCATATGATGGGCATTAAAATCACCTGCAATAATCAAAGGTTCTGGAAGACTAGCAATTAAGTTATCTAATTTAGTTTTACTAAAAGTTGGAGAACATGTAGTGGGACTATAAAAAGTGACTAGTGTAATTAGTTTTTTTGCAAAATTTATTTGTATTGCTATATTTTGTAGAGAATCATCATAAAATGTATCAAGTTTCTTAAACGAAAGTGAATTGTGAACAATAATTGCAACACCATTATGACTATTACCAGAATCTAATCTTATTAAATTGTAACCTTTTATGGAAATCTTATTGTGAGATTTTAACCAAGTCTCACAAACTAGTGCTACATGTATTTCATGTTCATAAAGAAATTGTGTTAATAAATATTTGTGACAATTTAAACTCTGTGCATTCCATTGAACTATTTTTAGGGTATCCATTAATTCAATTATTTATTATTTTTAATACTGTCTATAAGAACATCTTTAATTAACTGAGTTGAAATTGATTGATTATTAGTTTTATTAGAAGTTATTATTTTAACGATTGATTTCAATATTAAATCCAAAATATCATCTGATTTTATTAAAGTAAGAAGTTGTTCAGGTTTAGTTAGTTTAGAAGATAAAGGAGGAAAAAGTTTGTCATTGAATAGGTCAGTAAACTTTTTCTTTTCTACTTGTTCTCTGCATTCTAATATCATCTTCTTTTTAATTGGACATGTCCCGGACACACTAATATGAGGCCCTTTACAATGGATGCAGACAGCTTTATCAATGGGTGTGGTACAGTCTTTATAATTATGTGAGCCAGAACATATCGAACATCTGACTGAATTTTTACAGAACTTTGCCATATGTCCATACCTTAGGCATTGAAAGCACTGCTTAACAGGAGGAATATAATTTGAAATTGGAAATCTCCAACCGTGTAAATCCATATATTCTGGCAATATGGAAGATGCAAAGGTAATAACAACCGTACCTGTAGGCTCCAGTACAAACCCGGATGCGGAGGTTATTTTCCTCATAATTCTTCTGACGCTTATGATTTTTCTCTGACTGGATATAAGTGTATAAATCTTGAAATTGGACAGGTTTTGTGGTACATTTCTAAGTACTCCGGAAATTTCTGTGCCATTGGCTGGAATACTGGCTCGGAATTTGTACTCTAGAAGAAAAGTTTTGTTACTTAAAAACATATTGGCTAAATTTGGCTTTTCAAAGTGGATGCCTACTTTGAATTTATTAAGAGCATGGAGGTATTTGATTCCTTTAATGAATCTTTTTAGACAACTGGATAAAGATATCATATCTCTGGAACCTATGGGTTTCCCTTCATCTGTTGATTCTACAAATACAACAAAGTCTGTTAAGGGAGAATCTTCTGGGTATCTCCGAGTGTAGTCGCTGACAAAATAAGGTTTAAACTTATCCCTATCGACGGATTCCTGCTCGTCTGGAATACTGCTGCAGTCGGATGATGCCTCGGCCCAATCTTCTGTAATGCTACTCCCTTTCAGGAGTCTTTTTTTCTTTTTCGGCATTTTGCCCTACGTTAATGAAGCACTTAACTGATATAAAAATTGAAATAAAGAGTTGAAAATAATTTTCTAATAAAATAAATTTTTTCGACAATCCTCCACTTTCAAAGGTTCCCGCCTTTTCTAAGGGCGCGGTAAGTATATTTAAGAACTCATATTTTTTAAGCAATGGGGAGTTTTCTGACAGCTCATTAAAAAAAAAAACTGTACAAAATTGGTACAAAAGACTTCGATAGATGGCGCTTTACAAAAGGCGAAGAATTTATTCCACACTGCGTTTTTAAAAGTAAAATAAATTAATTGACGTCTGTATCAGAAATTGAACGTATAAATAACCATAGATGGTAGATACCACTTACCTACATTATAGTTTACAGACTTAACGCCTTCGGCTTTTTAAAAGTGCCATCTATAGAGGTTTTTTGAACTAATTTTTATGAGCTGTCAGAAAACTCCCCATTGTTTCGCTATTGATGATGAAAACTTGAATGCGAACGAAGTCGTGGCCAAGGGCTAGTAATTTTTTAAAAAGAAATTACCGGATTTGTTCATCCTTAATCAAGAGTTGAGACTTGAGACAATCAAACACCTTTTATGAAGACATGCTTTTGTCGTTCATGTTGTCTCTATGTCAATGTCACAGAATGTCACCATTTATTTATTCTGCCATGTTATTGTAAATACGTCAATATCGGAAGGAATGTTTGAGGTTATAATAATAAATAAAAGAATATAGAATAGATGTGTTAACTTTAATATATATATACATAAGCAATTACATACAATTATATAACTGCTTAAAAACATAAAGCCAACAAGCTACCAGAATGGTCAACAGGGTTACTGTCTGAATTAAGCTGTAGTATTTTTGTGCAGAGCTTTAAGCAGTTTTATTCTTTGTAAGAGGCACAAGATTTATTATCAATTTAAAATGACTGCAGAATACAAAAAGATGGTGATACAATCATGTTTTTCGATGTTGGAGGGTAAAATAGATAGCAACATTATTAAATCAGTCTTAAAAATGGGTTTTAGTAAACCGTCTAGGATACAATTTGAAACATTGCCTTATTTATTAATAGATAGAAATGTCATAGCATGTGCGAAAACTGGTAGTGGAAAAACATTAGCTTTTCTTATTCCAGTAATACAAAACCTTATTCGATATGGATTCACTAGAAGAAAAGGTAAGTGTTTGAGGACAGTATAAATTAATTAAAATTTAATTAATATTTAAACAATAATAAAACAAATACTTCATTTCAGATATTGGCAGTATTATTTTATCACCTACTAGGGAGTTAGCCCTTCAAACATATGAAGTTCTTAAAAATTTGCTTGAAAATATTGAACTATCACATTGTTTACTTGTTGGGGGTGAAAGAAAGGATAAAGATAGAGCTATCATTGAAAAAGGTACATATCTATAGTATTTTCTTACAACAAAAGTGATAAAGTTAAATTGATATGTGAAATGCTTTCTTATAGGTGTAAACATAATAGTGAGCACACCTGGTCGCCTATTGGATCACATGTGTAATATTCCAAACTTTACTTGCACTCATGTAAAATCATTAATTTTGGACGAAGCTGACAAACTGTTGGACGGTGGATTTGAACAATATATTAGAAATATAGCAAGAAGATTGCCAAGTAAGTGATTGCATAACAATGTAAGAAATAAGTTTCTGCTGATTATCTTAAGAGTTTAAAATTATACATTTTAAACAATACTTATTGCATACTGCTATTCTTTAGCTTTTAAAATACAGTGAACCCCCGGTAATCCAGCACCCCCTATATTCCGACATAGCCTATTATTTATTATTGAATATTTTTTGATAATATTCGCTAATGCATGATTGAACAAGTTTAAACTTAAACTCACCATCACTATTGTGCTGGACATGTAGGGTATTGATTTGATGACACCGTTTATATATTCTTTGCATAGTTCTGATTAAACATCTTTTCAAACACAGATTCAAGACAAACAGCATTGTTTAGTGCTACAATTGATGACAAAATAGAAAAACTTGCAAAGGCAGTACAAATTTCAGACCCAGTAATAATCAGAGTAAAGAATGAAACACAATCCACTGTCGATGGTCTTCAACAAGGGTAAGAAACAGTTTTTAAATAATATTGCTTACATTGTTTTTATAGAAATAATAATTTGCTTTAAACATAAAAATTTTTGGTTATTACAAAGCCTTATAAAATATGAATATACTATTTATAATAATAATTATAAAATTATATTATTATTACTAAGTAGTTGGATTTAAAACAATCTCTTCAGATAGCCATTTTATTATTATAGTTTGTGGGCAAAGTTTTAATATGGTTGACTTTGATATAATTATTGGTAAACCCAAAACTCTGTACTTTTCTAAGGAACACTTGTCTCACCCGTGGTCCTATAAAAAGATGGCTGCTTCCTACTGGCTAAATAGAGATTAAGATCAAGATTGATTTAAGCCCATGTTTAACAACATAGCTGTTTTACTGTGCGTGGCAGTTATTTAAAGCCCTATTCAATAGGAATTTGCAGATATTAGATATCCGCCATATGATTTTCAGGCTATGCCTACCTGTGTAAGAAGGTACAAATTAATTATTAAACTAGCACTTTCTCATTTCCAGTGCCAGTACTAATATATTTTGGTCATACTCTGATGAGACACCTTGTAATTTGATTCTTCCATTGTCTGAAAGTGGGGTCGATTTGAGGTTTGCATCAAATATAATAGAAATAATTAGGATAAGAATAATTTAAAACAATTTATTCTCTAATGTTCCAGATACTACATTTGCCCAGTAGAAAATAAAATACCTTGGCTCTTTAAAATGTTAAAAAAAGCCAAAGATATGAAACTGATGGTTTTCTTCTCTTCATGTTTGTCAGTTGATTTCCATTACAAGTTCTTAAAAACACATTGTAAAGCACATATTATGGCTATTCATGTAAGTATTACTGAAGCAGCTTCTTTCATACAATATAAGAAATGGTACTGGCAGTACCATACTATGCATTTTTTCTTATATTGTATGAACAAAAAAGTTTAAGCTTTCTCTAAGGATCAATTTAACCTTCGATCAATTTACCATTTAGTACACTGTTTTAACCACCCCAAGGTATAATTCAAACTTCTAGTTACCCATTATAGTTAATTCCTTAGAATTTCTTTATTATCTTCGTAAGTATCATACTTGTAAGGTCTTCCGATACATCACAGTAATAGTAGAAAATAGTGTGAGGTTTGGCATGATATATGTTGTATGATGCCATTTTTACTTATTATACGCAGCTTTTGGATACTCCTAACTTGATCGTGACTCTTCTTATGTATCTCCGACCAAACTAATACCACAGAATAAGTAATAGTTGGTACAGAAGAATTACTCCGCAAGAAGATCTAAATAAATTCGAGTCTTGCTACGACGCGATACGGTGGAATTCAGCTCGCACGGCATTACGTACCTGCAAATTTATATACCTAGAAGTTTTGTCTTTTTCTATCGCATGCCTCTTATCTTTTCTTACGCTGTTAGGGTTGCTCCCTTGTGAAGTATAATTAATCTCCTTATTTGTAATTAAGTATCTACCGATGTAGGTATTACTATTATTCTACCTTTGTGAAAAATATTGTTTCAACTTACCTAAAGTACAAAATGAAAAAAAAGTTACGACGAATAATTAGTAATACTACCTATGTTTTGTTTGCTAAATTGAACATAATCAAATCTAAACATAATCTAATTGAATATTTAGTTCTTTTTATGTCCATTTTTAAATAGTATTTGCGACCTCGATCATAGAATTACTGTGAGTGCTATTAGGTAGGTAGGTATCTACAACGTCCCGACGGGCGCGCGCGTGACACACGACCCATTCGAAATACGCCGGCGGAGCGCTTCGCTGTAGGTAAATAACGGATGTACCGTGCGGAGTGAGCCAGGCCTGCTAATACTATTGATGTGTAAAATTCTTTGGTTATATTTTAATGAATTTACGGGACTCTTTCCACGACTTTCGACATTTAGTTCGTCCGTCCGATATTTCGATGCTGTTACAAGCACCGTAACCGCGGAGTAGGTACGCGAGTCTCGTAAACTAATTAAATTATAGTGAAAATAACCGCACAGGCTTGAAACACTTATAATATAATAAATATACCCAGATAATCAGGAAACATTCGAAAGTTTAAATTTATTTGAGTGTATAATCAAATTTTTGCATTGTGTTTTTTCTTCAAGGGTAGAAAAAGTCAAGCGAAACGAAAAAAAGCTTTTCTCGAATTTTTGAATGCCAGCAGTGGGGCGTTGTTCTGCACGGACGTGGCTGCGAGAGGTTTAGATATACAGAATATTGATTGGGTGGTTCAGTACGACCCACCTACAGATTACAAGGTTTGTATTTGACCTAAATATACTTATGAACCTATTTAATACATGTATTCATAATTTTAACTGAGCCGCCAACTATTATGTAAAATAAGCCTTAATAAGCTTGTGTTATGGAGATTACAGGGCGGAGCTTTTAAGTGTCCTGGTATGCCTACAACTAGACTCAGACCAATTGAGTAAATTGTGTTTTGTGAATTTTGATTTCCTTTTTAATTCAAGGATGGAGCTTGTTATTCTAAAGCAATATATTATGTAAACATTTTATATTGATCGCTTTTTTCTGTCTTTTTAGGAATATATCCATAGAGTTGGTAGAACAGCAAGAGGAGAAAACAATACCGGAAATGCAGTCTTATTGCTTACACCACAAGAGGAGGAATTTGTTCAGTATTTGCAAAAAGAAAATGTACATTTAGACAAATATTCATTTAGTACTCCCTCTGAAGACATTCAAAGAAAGGTAAGTAATCATTTTAGGGATGTTTAAGTGTGGAGGATGAGTAGGTACTTAGATGAAATAAAAAATATTAATCTCTTGAAATTGCATAAGAAAGCTTGATAAAATTATTTTTAACAAAAATCGTAATTTAGATAGGAATACATAATCTTTAAAAAAAGTTTAAAAACTTATTTTAATACGTTATACTGATAGAGATACAAGTACATTGAAAGGATAGCCGTGATTGTATGCCACTTTGATTTTATTTTATTATTATAAGGACGACCACGTATCACGTATAAAATCCCATAAATATTTCAGTGGAGAGTATTTTCTTGTATCGTACTATTTAGAGTGTGTTTTTAGTAGTCGGGTTTTAGTTTTTAAATCTTTTTTTACTTATTTTGGTGTAATAGTGTTAATATATTTGATCTGTGCTAACAAAGCTCTTTCATTTGATACCCCACACGAAACTGTCAAGATTTTTTTTTGTTCTTAATTATCTATTATTTCACTTATAAAAAAAAATCTAATAAAATTCGCTTTCGAACCTCTTGAATCATCATACTACTCTTGAACCAAATAGTTTCAGCACCCTTAACATTTTATTTACAGCTCGAGTATATAGTAGAAACAAATGGAATAATGAAAACACTAGCAAGAAAGGCTTTCCACTCATTCTTGAAGTGCTACCAAAGGAATCAGCCGCGAAAAATATTCAACCTTAACAAGCTAGATTTACAGTCCACTGCTAAAGCTTTTGGGTTTAGAGAAATGCCTGATGTTGATTTCGGTAAGTTATATTATTACTTATATGTTGTCAATCAAACTTATTAAGTGTATTTGGGTAATAAGGAATAAAATTATTATGTCAACAAATTAACTTCTTCATATAGAGTAGATAAATAAAGACACAGAACCCTTATAGCTTAGTGATCCGGCTCGGAGGACATTCATAGTTTATCGCTATCATTTGTTACCTATTTATCATAATCGCAATCCTTTTTATTAAACCCACTCCACAGAGTCACTCCCCTTGAGAAGGTTAGGATGTTAACACATAATGCTGGTAGTTGGATATTTTATACTTCGAATAAAAATTTAATGGTTCATTTATTTTTATTTTTTAGTTTCCAACAAAAGGAAGAGGGATAAAGAAATAACACAGACTGAAGTAGACATAGATGAAACGATAGAAGAATCCTAAGAAAAATAGTACATCATGTGGTTATAAAATAATATAATCTTTTGGGGCCATTCTAGATACTAACTGAATAGATAGCTGATCTAAAACAATTGTCCCCACTGCTTATATTCTAAGTAAATAAATGCAATGGACCGAAGGATGCATACTTTGCGTGTCGAGTTTAAGAAACAAAAATCTTTAACACAAATAAAAATAATAAACAAGTTCTCACCCCTGTTGGTTTGTTACTGTTAAAATAAAATAGCTTTATTAGTAATAATAAGTTATTGTTTTATAAAAAAGGGTTGTTTTATTTCTCACACAGGCGTTATAAATGAAGTTTATTGTCACCTAGGCATCATACATCATTATTTTTGACCGTAACAATTTTGCACTACCTGCTACTACGGCTCAAAAATTAGTTTCACGGTAGCTTACCGCCTTGGTCACTAAGGTTTGATCGAAGTCCTGACTTTCTAGAATCCGTTGCCAAGATACAGGGCATAGGTTCAAAAATATGGAACTAGAGCGCTAAAATATCTCGATGAAGGGTCGGGTTACCTAGGTCATTCTTTAGTTACTATCGTTATCTACAGCTAACATTAAACCATAATTTACAAGTAATTTGTTGCAACCTCTTCAGCTACCACTAATATCTCTCCAATGGTCACAAAGATCTAATAAGGCAGAAGTACCCAGCCAAACTGTTTACACTCCTTGAAAGGTTTCGTCGATGTGGTTCACTTCCAGCGTGCATGCAAAAAGCGGTTTTGTTCGACACTTCCCAAATCATTCGCTGGAGAGACATATCTCCTGCCCTAATCCCCGTACGACCGAATCTGTCAGATTGTCGGGTCTATTGCGCCTGAAGATGCATGTATTTTTAATATACGGCATAATAATAAAACACCCAAAAGTCTGTCATACTATGTGGCCCCAAAGTATGTAAACTTGTGTTAATATAATAATATACCTATTAAATTCTTTATTATTCAGGCACAGGTCCCATAGTTATAATTAAAATACCTAGTAATTAACAGTTAACAAAAATAATTTGCGTTTGTTTAATGTTAAAGTTCAAAATTTCTAATACTATGTTTCAAACACATAAATTCAGTCCTATTTTTGACATGTCAAATATAATTTCAATTATTCAGAAGGTGATACTGAGTCATTTACGATTCACGCTTCGATGAAGAGTTAATCAATACTTACTTATACAAGGTGTTCCTGTTGATTTCCCATAACCAGGCCTGGCTCACTCTGCGCGGTACATCCGTTATTTACCTACAGCGAAGCGCTCCGCCGGCGGATATCGAATCAGTCGAGTGTCACGCGCGCGCGTTGTAGATACCTACCTACCTAATAGCACTCACAGTGATTATATGATCGAGGTCGCAAATACTATTTAAAAATGGACATAAAAAGAAACAAATATTCAATTCTCTTTCTCACGGCCGCCTTACTACGTCATCCAAGCGCAAAAAGAGCCTTGTCGCACTATATTTCCTTTCATATTTTTTGTCATGATGCAAGTCATTGCCATGAGCGCCATCTGATGTCAATAAACTAATTAATTAATAATTAATGAAATAAATAATTAATAAATAATTATAATAAACAATTATTTCAGAGGTTTTATTGGCGTTTTTTGCGGGCGATAGGCTGACTCCGTCACTGCAATAGTCTCTCTCCATCATTATGATACCTCGAAATTTGTCAAACGTGACATCAGATGGCTTGATGGCCTCTGGTGTTCTGCCTACCCCATAAGAGATACAGGCGTGAAGTTATGTATGTATGTATAATTATTGTTTCGACGGTTTTACGATAGATGGAGCTGTCTGTAGAATAAATCGCGCATGTAATTTTCAAATTAAATGTTTGTAAGTAGATAAGTGGTTTCGTCGGTCGTGCACTGGGCCCATAACCTAATAATAAATACCTATTTTTTCTGAAGCACCTGCGGTATTTCTGTTGGTGCTCAAACTAGAACTCAAACGCGAAAAATTCCTTTTCTCAATCTCAAACATCCTTGGTTTGAGCATTATTTTGGCAACATTCTTTCTTCGAGATAAATCGAATTTGCTGTACTGGTCGAGCATCGGTCGGTAATAGTAAGTAGGTAACTATTGAATAGTTGTATGAAAATGCATATCTGTCGTGTTTAGCGGCCAAATAAATTTGTATCACCGTATAATCGACGAATGCAGAGCATTAAAAAACCGACTTCACCTCAAAACTTTGGCTGAGTTATAATGTCATAAAAGTAAACATTCTTCAAAATCATACATATTTTTTCAAAACTTTGAAATTTTCAATGAAGTTCTCAACCGATTTCAATGAAATTTATGTGTGACCAACTATGAAGTATCCTCTATCATATGAAATTTTTAAAAACAATTCATAATTGGCCGAAATATCGTGTAACAAAGACACAAAAAAACATATCTACACACGAATTGAGAACCTCCTCCTTTTTTGGAAGTCGGTTAAAAACCCAGTCAACGACACAGCATGTAAAATCCTATTATTCGAATTAACTGTCGTTGAAAATCCCCGTTTATCACTGCGTGTACGTTCCTCGATGTTGGGAATTACGAAATACACTTTGCATGCGAAAAAAAACTCAAATTCTATCCATATAAAAATTCTGACTTTGAATTAAGAAAAACTTACGCGGAGTTGTTAAGATTTCGTACTGCTACCACTCGTAGGCAACATATTCTTAATGCCGGAGCTCACTTTCACATCGAAGGATATGTAGGTAAACAACCAGAACTTTCGTTGCTGGGATGTCCACAACCCAAGAATAATGTATCAAGAGCCTTTGTAATAGTCTGGTTTGCCAATCGGCAATCATAGGGCCTATTTCGTTGAAAACCAACGTGGCCAAACTGCAACTGTGAATTCAGAGTGATATAACCCTGAATTACAGAGTAGTCCATCTATCAACCGATACACATGGTTCCAGCAAGACGGAGCTCACACTGCGAATGTGTCCTTGGATACAATGCGGCAGTTATTCCCAGAAAAAAACGTATCCCTGAACCATACTTTTTGACGACCACTTTGGCGATGGGGTAAACCTGTCTGCCTCAGACACTAGTGGTTGCGGGTTCGATTCCCGCACGAAACAAGAAAAATAATGTTCCGTGCCTGGGTGTTTAGCGATTTATATTCTAGGTTCCCCCCTAGTTCGCTACATGGTATCCCATAACACAAGCTACTTTGGGGCCATATAGCTGGCATGATTATCTTGGGATATTACATTTTATATTATACTACAACTTTCGGTACTATATACTGTGGCCACCTAGAACACCTGATTTAAGCCCATGTGACTGTTTCTTATGGGGATACAATTCCGTTGTTTACAAAAGTAATCAGAGCACTGTGACACTACAGAAAACATTCGAGTCGAAGTCAGCAGAATTCCCCAGTCGCTCAGTAAACGCGTTTTCGAAAACAAGTGTGTCAGACTCGATGGAAGCCATTTAGAGAATGTGGTTTTAAAAAATGAAATCCACGTTTAGAGTCAATAAATGAAAATAAACCTACTTTGTATTACAGGTGTGTAATTTTTTTTTTCAATTTTCTAAACATTGAAATCTGCAACTGGACACCCTGTATAAAGAGACGATAGAGATCACGGAGGAAATATATAGAGGAGCTGCCCTATCCAGTTTTCTTTAGGGACTCAAGTGAAGCCTACGCGCGGGGTGCGGGAGGGGTAAGCGGTGGGTTATGGCCAATCATAGCCAAACAGGCGATGGCATTAGTCACCTAGTAGCGAGTAGTAAAAACCGGTTGAAACATAAGGTTAAAATATTGAAATGATCATCAAAAAAGTTCAGCTATGCTTTACTAGGTGGCTCTAGTTTTTTAACGAAATTTCATACGTTCCAAATCTGTCAGAAAAAACCGCGTAATATCTACGCGTGTACATACTTCACAGAAGTCAGCGACGAACTGACGCCAGTGCCTCTAGCGAGGAATAGCTTGAACTAAAGGCTGTGACGTCAGGACAACCCAAATTGAAGCTGTGCAACTTTGCTTACAGCAGCTCTACTATGTATCTGCAGTGCTAGCACGGATCTTTTGTCGATCGTAAGTTTACGAATGCTCGTATAGTATGGAGTCGGTTGCAAGTTTTTAGTAACAATGTAATTTTTTATTTTACAGTTATTTAAGAGTAGAACCTGTTAACAAACGTTCAAAATTAACAAGGAACACATTTATTTAAGCTGACCGTACGGCAATGGATAGATTTCAATTATTGCTTGCAAAACCGTCTCCATACTATACGAGCATTCGTAAACTTACGATCGACAAAAGATCCGTGCTAGCACTGCTGCTTTGTGATAGAGATAGAGTGAGGGTTCAAGACTTATGACTTATAACTTATTTGTTTCGGAGACTTGATGACACATGCAAAAGTAAAACAAACAGTAGATAAAAACAAAATTGTATTAAATTAACTTATACTCCTTTGATTGCCCCCTTTTTGTCTATAAATTTTCGTTTTTTCTGCCTTCTTTTTGAAGTTGCCAGGGGTGTTCAAAGTCTTGAAATAACCGTATCCACCGCCACCTTTTCTTTTACTTGGGGGTCCTTTATCTGCCACTTTTAGTTCGATTGCAGGTGGCACAGTGAATCCAAATGATTTTGATACTTTCGCCAAGTCAAGTGTGTCAATGTCAAAAATAGTTTTCAAATGGTGAGAATCGTAAGCGCGGACGTAACTTTTCATTGCTTCTTTTGCGGACTGGTTTAAGAAGTAGTTTCTTAATATTAGTTTTTCCAGCTGCAATGAAAAAAAGATATTAGGAAAATAGAAAAATTATTAATACTCTTGGATTTCAATAAATAGAAAGAATGTCGTTTGAGATATTAGCCAGTTTTTCTTCCGCCTAGATACCACCGTCCTGTTTATTGTTACCAGCTGTTTTCCGTATTGAAGACCGGGCTATACATGTAATTACTGGCAGAAGGATCTAAGATGGCATGATTGGCAATGCACCGGTAGTTCCCCTGGAGTTGTATACATGGGCGGTGGTAATACAATTTGTAGCAACATCTCCCGAGGCAATTACGACGATGACATGACAAATACCGTACATTGCGACAACTCAATTTCTATCGCGGCTAGCTTATAAAACAATTTCCCCACAACAACTGTTGGACAGTGGGCCAGGTCCTGCTATAGCTTTTCTTCGGTATGGGAACAAACTTACAAGTTAAACATTAAAGCAATTTTTTATTTGTGAGAGAATTGCGAGAGCAGATTTTGAGAACAGAGAACTATACAGAACCAGTTTTAAATGTTCTGTACAGTCAGAAACAATTTAAAGTTAACTATAATTGATACAATAAAAGACTTTTTAATCGGATTTGACATACATACATAACATCACTCTTGTGTTCCTTTGGGCCTTCTGGTGCATATGGTCCATAGTATTATAAAGTCTACAGTATCATTTTGTCCATAGTATGATTACGTCTGCAGTATTACTTAGACTATAGTATCATTACGTCTACAGTACAATTTAGTCCATAGTATCATTAAGTCCAGTTTTTCGTATAGTTTGAGCAAAAACTTTTTACACATATTACTGGCCATTTCAATTTTCGAAAACTTATCGAAAAATATATTGTTTTCCCCGTGCTTATCGGGATCTTATCGATTAGGATTGGTACGCGAGATCAACATTCATTAGGTCAACATTTACTAGATCTACACCGTTATGTCAACAGCTAAGTAAATCAACAGTTTACTATGTCAATAAATTACGAGATCAATAGTTCATTAGATCAACAAATCACTACATCAATAATTCGCTACATCAACAGTTCACGACTACAATATGTTACCTATAAAGGCTGAAATAAGTAATTAATGCATGTTACAGAATTATAATAGAATTTATTTCACAAAAAATTGAAAGTTAGTATTACCTTTATTATTTATTAGAAAAATACCGAAAACATTAGCTGAGTGAGACTGTTAAGTTTGCGATGACGGTGATGAGGAAAAAATTTTAATCTTTTGTTCCAAAATATGTAGAGCAATAGTAAAAGATAATGAAACAGATTTTTATGCAGACGGCACTTTCAAGTGTGTACCAAAACCTTTTTACCAGTTGTATAGTTTGCATATAGATATGAAATCAACAGTTCTATCAGTCAACATGTTCCCTATTATTTACGGGTTATTGCCAAACAAAACCGAGGCAGCATATACATGTTTCTTTCAACTAATCAAAGAAAAACTAGGAGTCAGTATTTAAAATTTAAATCGGACTACGAGCGAGCCTAGATTAACGCAATAAAAAACGTTTTTCCAGACGTTGTTTTCGAAAATCATTCTGGTAGCTTTCACCATTATTCCGATGCAATACGGAAAAACAGCAAGCATATAGGTCTTGATTGCACAAGAGATGGCAGAAATATAACCAAATGGTGCTCATATTATAGTTGTTACCAGAACATCACATACTAGAGGCATGGTCGGAAATATTAGAAGAGGGTCCGAGTTGCGTCGAAATAGAACAATTTAAAATATATTTTGAGCGGCAATGGTATTGTAATATACAACTTCTTAGTTGTACTGGAGACGCACATCGCACTATAATTGTCTAGAGGGCTGGCACAGGAGAGTTAATAGCCAAATACCCCGTTCTCCCAATATATTCCTATGTATAAAAAGTTTAATGAAAGAAGCTAAACACTTTGATTACAAATTTAAAAAACATTTATTTTGTGCTTTGCGAAAAAATGGGCGAAATAAAGATATTGGTTTCGATAAAAAATATAAAGAATTGTTAATAGAACTGGACCGTGGCTATATATGTACTAATTATTACGAATAGAAGAAATATAACCGACTTTTTGTTCATTTGAATGTAAGCTAGATTTAGTTATCTAATAAAAAAAATAACATGAAATTATTAAAATTGTTATCATTTTGAAGTACCTATGTAAAAAAAATTATATAAAATAAAATCCCTAGACAATCACACCAACTACATGGCCCCAAAGTAAGCATAGCATGGGATACCATGTAGTGAACTAGCGGGGAACCTAGAATATAAATACATAAACACCCAGAGTCGGAACATGTTTTTTTCTTGTTCCGTGCCGGAATAGAACCCGCAACCACTGGCATGACAGGTTTAACCCATCGCCAAAGTGGTCGTTATATATCTAACCCTAGACGAAGTGATATTACCTATGGACGAATTTATATTATGGACGAATTGATACTATAGTATAGACCATTTGATGAACTAGATGAAATCATACTAGTCGTTATAATATTTTAGTCGAAATGATACTGGAGACGTAATAATACTATGGATCATATGCACCAGAAGGCCTTTAGATTTGGCAGAGGCCAGATTTTATAGAGTAAAATAATTTAAATTTTTCTACAACTCTTTTTTCTTTACTTTTTTTTTTAGTCTTTTTTGTATATTGTCTTTTATTTAATCACATATTGACAGATACTTTAACATTTCCTAAAGCAAATATTCCAGAAAAATCTCCTCACCTGCAACTGTATATCCGCCACCTTATTCCAGGAGAACTCAAACTCATTCAGTGCCACTTTAGACTGCTTCAAGTACCTCAGGAAGCCAAGTTCCTCTGGCCTTAGGAAAAGCAATGCATGCCCGCTGGTACCCAGACCTCGGGCTGTTCTGCCTACTCTGTGGATGTATTCCTGGAAAGTGGACATAGAAATCAATTAAATGTTCATTTTTCAATAGGATTGACCACCTAATTTTTTATTTCGAATCAATGGAGTCCTCTAGATTAGGTAAAAATGGTTTTCTATTATACAACATGTTAATGAAGGAAGACAAAACATGAAATATTTTTTTTTTTAAATCTAAATTTCAAAGTCTACAAAAAAATGGGGGTCTCATAATAACCAAAACAGTAATTTAATTTTGACGCCTCTAAAATTTACTTCTATACAACATTATTTTTTCTTTATACGAAACCCGAAAACAGTTTGTTGAGAATCGGTAACAGAATCGATTGCAATAGTTTTTATGGCATGCTATATTTAAACTCAATAATCATTGAATAATGTACACACTAACAAAGTCACTCGCACGCGTATCGTACGCGATCCCGGGATGCCAAGTAGGTCGCATGAAAACGAGGAAACGAGCGAGGGCCGCGCGCTGTTTGTTCCCACTCACGCGACAAAAGCAAGACACCACAAAGGGCTCAAGCACTTTGTACTTGCATAGTTTATATCTATACTAATATTATAAAGAGGAAACCTTTGTATTTTTGTATGTTTGTATTGAATAGGCTCAAAAACTACTGGACCAATTTCAAAATTTCTTTTACCATTACTTAGAGGGATTCTTCCGAATCCGTATAGGCTACTTTTTATCCCGAAAATCCCGCGGGAATCGAAATTGCGCGGGTAAAACCGCGCGCAACAGCTAGTAAGTTAATATTTTTGTATACCAAACGAAAATATTTGCCCTTAGTATATACAAAAATTAACGTTGTATAAATTTTATTACTGTGGCGGCACTGCGCAACGGCAACGTCGCACTATATCACGCGTAATTATCGTAGAATTTTTGTTTGCAGTAAAACAACAATAAAGATGTAGATTTTTTCGTTATTTACTGCAAAAACCTAATTACATATTCTTCACATACTAAAATTGAGATATCCTTTCAGTATATATACTGAAAGGATAAATACTATAAGACGTAATACTATAATTTTTACTATAGTATTACGTCTTATAGTATTTATTAAATGCTCAAGTCAATTTACCTTAGGATCATCTGGCGGGTCATATTGTACAATCCAATCCACAGCTGGTATATCCAAGCCTCTCGCCGCTACATCAGTGCACAGAAGAATTCCAGAGTCAGCATTGCAGAATTGGAAGAAAGTTGTGGTTCGTTTTGTTTGTTGTTGTTTGCCCTGTTGAAAAAAGACTCATAAATATATGTACATACATATAGATTTTCTATATGTTTTCAAATTATTTATATTAATAGTAAAGAACCTAAATATGGTTGAGTATGAGGAATAACTGTCTTTTCATAAATTAACTTCAAGTATTCAATAATAAAATAAATGGATGTTTATGAACACCAAATCAAAAGCAAAATCAAATTATAAGAAAAATCTGTAATTATTCTAAACTTTAATTACCTTAAGATAGACTATAATTTTTTTTACGACTTTTTGAGCTTTATGAAAACCAAAAGTATTCTAAAACAAAAATATCCTCTGGGGATTATGTACAAATGAGGCTAACATTTATAATAATAAAAAACACTTACATGTATAGACATCACAGGTAAATCAATATAATTAAATAATTCATGGTGATATTTGACGGACATACACGTTGATAGGAAAACCATGACCTTTTTCTTTCTATTCTTCTTTAGGAATGTAAATAGAACCATGATCCGTTTTTCTGACGGGCATACAATGTATCTGAAAAATTAATAATGAAAACATGATTCATGCTTTGTGAAGTTAAGTTAGACTATCTCAACACTAATTTGTATTAGTCAGAGTCTAGCTCACTTTACATTTCAAAGTATAATTGAATTGTTGCAGAGGTGTTCAACAGTGATACAATATGGTATCATCACTGTTATTTCCAAATCACTTGATTTACCCCATAATTGGCACTTGTGCTACCAATGGTACTGGCTAGACAAGTGTGGCGTATGATATGGGGCTATTGAGAATTAACGGTCTAATAAACATGCTTCATCCAATGTCTTTCATCACTTCAAGTATTTACATTACATACAGAGTGGGAATTTTCAACAGGGCAGTAAGGGTAAGTACCTTTTCTGTTGCACTTACATAAAATTGGTCTGTTAATGTGAATGGGGATTGAAAATTCATAAAATGCTATGAATAGTTTTCTCAGACCATTTTCGTCTAGCTGCAATGCAACGCATAAGGTACTTACTTCCTCTTACAGCACCCCTGAAGTTTCCACCTTATATAAATGAATGAAGATATGAAGTATAGAATGAAGACTTCACTATGTATAATAAAGCCATGTGCTCCTTAAAAAATTATAGAATAATAATAATAATAATAATAATAAATACTCTTTATTGCCAAATAAAATACAATTTTACAATTAGTTACTAAATAATAAATATATTGACAATGTGGCGGCCTTATCGCTACAAGCGATTTCTACCAGGCAACCAATAAAAGGAATCAATTTAGAATTATTTTTACAAAAAGAAACATCATAAAAGAAAGAAAAAAAAAAAGAATTAACAGAAATCTTTGGGCAGAGTATTTAGACGGTAAAACGTTAATCGTATGTACATTACTTACATAATTAATAGTATAAATATAAATTTACAATATAATATAAAATAAACTTAAATACTTAAATATGAATAATATATAAAATAATATAATAACTACAATAATAATAAATAATACATATATAAAAATAAAATAGATAAATAACTGTTTAATGCAGGAAAAGTATAAAAAGTAATTGCGTTAATGACGGAGTTGGCGTAAATAGAACTCTTTCAGGTTGCGTTTGAATGAGTCGACAGTTTTAGATGAAAGTATAGAAGGAGGTACAGAGTTCCACAAGCATGCTGCGCGGACCGTGAATGACCTGTGAAATCTTTCCGAGGAGTGCTGTGGTGTGGATAACAACATGTTGTTAGAAGACCGTAGGTTTCGGTCGTGATCTTCATGTCGAAACCTAAAGCACCTCTTCAAGTACTCTGGTAGACATGGGTTAAAGAGTATCTTATAAAGGAGAGAAAGAACGTGTGTATTCCTGCGAAGGCGAATCGGAAGCCACTTGAGCTTATCGCGAAATTCTGAAATGTGGTCGTATTTTCGTAATGAAAATATGAACCGTATGCACAAATTTTGAAGGCGCTCAAGTTTATCAAGTTGCTCCTCGGACAAATCGAGATAGCTGATATCAGCATAATCCAGTATTGGGAGGAGAAGTGACTGTGCTAACGCAATTTTTGTTGGTATGGGTAAAAAGTTCTGTAGACGCCTTAATGATCCAGCTGCAGCGAACATCTTTCTGCGCACTGTATCAATGTGGTGTTTCCATGACAAGGTAGTGTCGAAATATACACCAAGGTTTTTCACTACGTTAGCATAAGGAATATGCACACCGTCAAATTGAACATGTGGTAGCGAATTGACATTAATTTTAGCGAGCAGTTTAGGACTACCTATCAGTATGGTTTGAGTTTTAAGTGGGTTCACTTTTATGCCATAACGTTGACTCCATTCCAATATTTTATTCAAGTCGCTGTTCATCGTGTGGATTGCCGTGTGAATGTGATAAGGGTGAGCTTGAGTATAAAGCTGGAGATCATCTGCATATAAGTGGTAGGAAGAAGTTAAGGAGTGTGTAATAGAATTTATAAAAATAGAAAATAAAAGAGGAGATAGCACGCCACCTTGAGGAACACCAGCATTAGTGGTACACCAATCGGATACACAATCCTCTAAGCGTATTCTTTGCCGGCGCCCTTGTAGATAACTACGAAACCAGTCAATTGTCGTTGGAGATATGTTAAGCGAATGAAAAACACCAAGAAGAATATCAAAATCCACCGTGTTAAAGGCGTTACTAAAATCGAGCAGGGTTAACAAGGTTAACTGTTTGTTTTCCATGTTAACTCGCACATCATCAGTTATTTTGACAAGGGCAGTAACCGTGCTATGACCAGGACGGAATCCGGATTGTAAGGGATTCAACAGTTTATTGTTGTTTAGGAAGAGTTGGAGCTGATTGTGGATAAGGCGTTCTAGGACCTTTGAAAGGAAAGGAAGAATAGATATCGGGCGGTAGTCGGACAAGGAATCAGGGTTGCATTTTTTAGGTAAAGGAATTACGTTCGAGTGTTTCCAGGATTCAGGGAAAGTGGCCGAGGAAATAGAAAAGTTAAATATTTTCGTTATAACAGGAGAAATAATGTCGAGTAAAGGAATGATCATAGCACGACTAATGCTGTCATGTCCTACGGCATTGGAAGTAATGGATAGGATATTCTTCTTTACATCACAAACCGAAAATTGACGAAACTGAAATGTAGGATGTTCAGGACATGGCAAGGATGAAAGATGTTGAATGGTTTGATTTTTATCTGATCTATCCATTAGTGTGTTTGAGGAAAAATGCTTATTCAGGGCATTTAAATCTATTTTAGGAGTAATACATGCAGGAGACTTGCCAATGCCCAATGTCTTTAAAAATTTCCAGACTTTTCCTGGAGTCTCATTTTGTACTGAATTATGAATATGGCGACGTTGTGCATCCCTACACATCTTATTGCAGAGATTCCGAATTGCTTTGTATCGCTGATGATTCCTATCACTTGGATCTATTTTAAATTTTGAGCGTGCTGAGTTCTTTTTCTTGATAAGAATTTTAATTTCGTCAGTAAGCCAAGGAGCAGGCAGATGTTTTACTCGTACAGGTCGAATTGGAGCGTGCCGGTCGTAAAGATCTATCAGAAATCTATTCAGCAAATCCACCTGATCACTTACACTTGTTAAACTTTCTATAGACGACCAATCTATTGCAGCTGCATCTGCACAGAGTTTATCTTTATCCATACCAGCAAAATTACGTCGTAGGAGGATTCGGGGCTTGACTTTAGGAGAACGGATCTTATATGATAAATACAAAAGGTCATGGTACGAGAAAGCATCGGCAGTGTGCTGGCCATGTTTGGCAATATGATTGAGAGAAGAAACGATTATCAAATCTAAAAGTGATGGAGCACAGTTGGGAAAGAAATGTGTAGCATTTAAAGGGGCTATTTGAAGGTTACTGGATTGCACAGTTGATTTGAGTTTACTAGCTCGGTGGTCGTTTTTTAACAAACAAGTGTTAAAATCACCCATAATGATGGTGTGGCTATATTGAGGAGTGATGTCTTCCAGCAGCTTTTCGAGCTCCACGAAATAGTTGATTTGGAGTGATGGGCTGTAAATAACTCCTAAAAGAAACTTAGTATGAGAAAGTGCAACCTCAATAAACACATACTCCAGCCCTGAGCCTGAAGCCTCATTTGACTGGCAAACAATATTAAATTTCATTCCCATTCTCAAATAAATAGCCACACCACCACCTGTTCTACTAGCTCTGTCATTCCGTATCAGCTGAAAACCAGGTATTGAATACAAGGTGGAGGGAAGACAAGGTTTAAGCCAGGATTCAGATACAAGAATGGCGTGGAGGTACTTAAAGTTGAAGGAATCAAGCATATCTACATGATGAGCAGGAATACTTTGTGCGTTTATGTGAACTACGTTAAAGTTATGCGGAACATCCGAAAACTGTGACTGTAAAAAATCGCCAAGTGTTTGATAGGTACTTAAAACGCTAAGGTCACTTTCACCTGAACAAGATTCAAAGAAAGAAGAACTATCGCTTTTACTGTCATCCATTTGCAACAAACTAAAAAAAATATATAATAATAAAAATATAAGTATTACAATATATAAATTAAAATATTTAAATAAATAATTAAGTAAGTATAAATACGACAAATATTATATTAAGATTTACGTTTCCAATCAAATACCTGCCAGCTATGTGTAGAAAACAATAATAAATACTACTAAAACAAAAATTAAAATCAAAACAAAAGTTACAACAAAAACATACTAAACTAACAAGAAAAAAATATTGAGGGACCAATAGTGGATCGGGACATAACTGGTCGATAACTTATGTCAATAACATTGGCAACTCTGTGTCATATAGACTGCCATGTTTACAAGATTGACAAATCACTTTGACAGTCCCATGTTTACATGATATCTAACTAAATATTATTTCTGGAATCTTTAGAACAATCAGTTTAAGATTTACCTTCAAAACTTTAAATTATCAGATGTATTTTGAATTTTCTAAAAATAAATGTTAGAAGGTAGCGGAAAATTTAGAAGAAGCAATAAAAAAATATAATAATGATAATCTAAACAAATTAAGGAAAATACATTTACTTCTTTGCCGGAAGACGCCTTGTTTTTGGTGGTATTGCGGCCTTAGCTGGTTGTGCTGCTTGCTCGATGGCAACCGGAGTAACGCTATGTGTGACGCTCTTTAGATCGTTGGCAGTCACAATTCTGTGGCGCTGCCCATCGCTTTCAATCACGAAGATATCACCATCCCTGGTCCAGCACTGGCTCACACCATACTGTAGTCTTGCTTGCATGAACAGACCATGACGAAACTTTGTCAGGAATTCAGACACAGTTACTCCAGAACCTTTCAAACACTTCTTCGACTGCCACATACTATCACGAGCTGCAATGTTGATAAATTTGATGAGAATAGGCCTTGGTTTGTCATTTTTCTCCCTGGGCTTACCTAAACGATGGCAGTAGCAGATATCAGCCTTACTCAAAGTCAGATTTAGGGGCCCTTCAGCAACTTTTAAGACCGTTGCTGAGACATCTTCCTTTTTGACCTCTTCCACACCATGTATGAGTAAAATTTTTCGTCTGCCCTTCATCTCAAGACGGTCAGATTCCAGGATTAGTGCTGCTACCTGCTTTTGAAGAATCTCCATTGTACTGAGAATGAATGTTCTAAATTCTGTGAATTCCGCAGTCAGTGAAGTTAATGTATGTGAAGTTGTTGCTTGCGGTGATGTGCTTGTTTTGGTTAAGTCTTGTTGAAATCTTTCCATCTTTGTAGTGAAAAGAGCTGTTAAGTCTTGCATTGACTGTTGAAGTTTGTCCATTGTTTTGTCTTACTATTACAGTAAGTAAGTAGTTTTTTTCAAGGAAATTTTATAGCTGGCAGGTAGATGTTACTCACTTTGTTTATTATACATAAATTTTATTTAAAAACTATAATTTAAACTATTTAAATGATTAAAATATCCAAGAGCAACTTTTTTTTTTGTGTTTACTTTTTCTACTACCCCAAATAATGTGGGTACACACTATAATAATCAAAAACAAATAGAAGTTATGGAAATAAAGAAAAATAAATAGAACAAGCTATACACATGCATTGTTATTGTGTACTAAATTAATAACTTACCCCTGTTCTAAAGTATCTACAGTAGCCTGATCCCTGTGATCATCAACACCAACATAAATAGGCTCATGTTTTAACGCCAATGCTGTAAGGTCTTCAGTTTTTTTTGTTTGTGTTGCACTGAACATCATAGTTTGACGACGCTCTGCAAATTTAAATTTAAATAAGAATTCATTAAAAATTAGCTATTCCCTCCAGTGTACCAACAATATTTATGAAGAACATTATCATTCCTATAGCCATTGACTAACAGGTGAATGAGAATAAGGTAAAATGCATTTCTAATTTAATTAAATTTATTTTAATTTAATTTCATTTTAGATTAAATCATAATTTCGTTTACAGTTATAAACAAGTTTATAGGAACTGTTTTGTATACTTGTCAATGTAAACATTTATGTTAATAAATAAAGTACTTACTGGGTAAAAGCTTAATAATCTGCTTCACCTCCTCTTCAAAACCAACTTCCAAAATCCGATCAGCTTCATCAATAATAAGACATTGCAAGTTTTTGTAGAGAAAGTCTGGCGTGTTTTGAAGGTGGTCCAGCAATCTCCCTGGCGTTGCCACTAATATGTTGATACCTTTTAAAATATAAAACTTATTTAGTGTCTTAAACATTAGTCTATTGATACTGATATAATGAAGCTATACAAGGTGTTCCTGTTGATTTCCCATAACTCTAGGGTATTAATGGGACCATGTAATAGAATCAAATAACATGTGAATAATTTTTCAATTTTAATATTTTTTTTTGTTTTTATTCTTCTTACAAAATAATTCAATTAAGTCAAAACATCTTAATATATAAAACACCTTTAATGCGGAGTATGACAATGTGGCATTTTCTATCCATTTTTTTACAGGTACAGTTCCCAACGCTTTGCAACATTCCTCAACAATTAAAAATGTTTTTGTTTTTTGTTTTACAGTGACACACATCTATTGAATTAATGTTACAAGAGATTTTTATGATAATTTATGAACTCATTATATTAAAATTGATGATATCTTGGAAATTATGCACTTTTGAACCACATATTCTTTGGAGAAAAGTATTGTTTTTAGTAAGGAACAAAACCTTAGAGTTATGGGAAATCAACAGGAACACTGTGTATAATGAACTACAAATGAGTAACAATTTTTTTTGGATAAGCATTAAATGCCTGGCTTTTATGTATTTCTGCTTTCAATGTGACATAGGCTGTATGTGCTATAATTCAAAGGCATAGAAAAAGTGTTTCTTTATAGGCACTGGAAATGTAGCAATGAGTTCAAAAGTACTGTTATTTGAAAACAGAACTTCTATTTAGCAATGCTCTTATTTACCCCATAAATGGCACTTTATCAAACTATGAAAAGGATAATAAAGTGTGGCGTATGATATGGGAACCATTTCGAAAACACAAATATGTATAAAAAAATTATGATAATTTTGATTTAGTGATGATGAATAAGGATTAATAGTATTTTCTCAAAGTTTAAAAAATAGTCTTAAAAAAATGTACTCTAACTTTAAATGTATGTCACCACATTTTAAGACTCCTATTTTTTGTAACTTTATATAAATATAAATAAGTTTGAAAATAAATATAAAATTGCAACAAATGTAAAAACCTTACAATATTTACCTTTTGATAGTTTCTGTGCTTCTGTACTTCTATTGGCCCCACCCATGACTAAGCCATAAGTGTGATGGTGATATTTCATCAACTCCATGAGAACTCCAAAAGTTTGCATGGCCAGTTCTCTTGTAGGTGATAAAATTATAACACCAGTACCTGTAACAAAAATATTTAGCAAATTAGTCAAAGAATTATTAGGATTTAGAACCATGAAGTTGTGAAAGGAATCAGATATCCATTCTGTGTTCATAAAACAACTCTTTGACATACATCTTAAATCATGCTTCTGTGGAAAATCATCATTAAATATGTCTCAACAGTTTACACTGGAAACAATTTTTAATAATAACTCTTTCAGCCGCAGTGATGTGATGTATGGAGTCAAATTTTCACATTCGCCTTTTTTATCATCATAATAACTTTTGAAAGTACTTATTTTAATAATATTCAACTGTTTTCATAATTTTTTTTAAGATACTTATGATTTGATTACTCTTTAGCCTAATTTAAGCCTTTATTGTTAGATTCTGCAATGCAAAAAAAGGTTCAAAGTAAGCTACTTTAACCAAGCAATATAATATCAACTATAATTTTATATTAGACTTAATATTTAGTTTCTAAAGCTGTACTCAAGAGCAACATAAAAAAGGGTTAGATAGATTGTAGTACGTACCATTTCGGGGCTTGAATTTTAGCTTGTATATTAAATCAATGGCAGGAATCAAGAAAGCTAGTGTTTTTCCCGAGCCAGTTCTAGCAGCACCTACTAAATCTCTTCCTTCCAAGAGTGGGGGTATGGCTTTTGCTTGAATTTCTGTCATGGTAGTAAATCCCATGTCTTTTATTCCCATCATGGTAGCTTCACATACTTTTTCAGCTAAGGATGTGAATTTTTGATCTGAGAGTATTCCAAGGGACAAACTTGATCCTGGCACTGAAAAGTAACAAATTATGATATAAAATAAAAAAATTAGTTCTCCTATAAATACTCTGCCATAAGAAAGATTAAGAATCATGATATTATTTGACAACAGCAAGTGTATGCTACAGTAGCTGTTTCACAGATAGTGATGCAGTTTAAGTGACCTAATGAATTCATTATATTTACTATAAAGATAAAGTACATGCCTTAAATTCATGTATTTATACATTGCTTAAAAATTTTGCAATATAGAAAAATAAAGTATCATTATTATTTTTTTTGACATTACATACTATCAGTTTACTGCATTGCATTATTTGTCAAGGTTTAGTCTTTAATTATACCAAATTTTATCCAGGTCCACCAATTTACATACTACTCACAAAAATTTTGCATTTACAATATTATGTAGTAGAATTATAATATAAGACTACATCATTTATTTAATCCTATTACTGATAAAATGATATTTATTTAACTTTTATTCAGGCTGTTTACTCCGACAAGTGCAATTTCTAAAACATAGCTTTCTATTATTACTAGAATACCAATAAATATAAGAGAATGTCATATCAATGGTGTGAAGGCGCCGGCCTAGGTGAACATATGCTGATCAAGTTGGCGGCATTTAGAAAAAGGGCCTAGTCAAAAGTATGTAACCAGCGATCATGTATGAAAAGATTGATGAACATGGAAAAGCGAAAGATTCCCTTGTCTCTGCCTACCCCAAGGGGTATTTGGTTATGTATGTATGTATCAATGGTTTTTACTGAGACCAGTAGCATTTTACGCTATCTACCCTTTATAAAATTCAAGGATACATACATTGAACTTCCTGGTTCTGTTCTACTTTAACTTGATTATCTTCAGAATCACTTTCTTCACTGACATTGTCACTATTTTCCTTTACATCTTCCTCTTTTACTTCAAATAATTGAGGCTTATCCTTAGTTTTCTTCTTTTTTTCTGTAAATAAATGTAATTACATTGTCACTTTACCTCCGAAATACTTAATGTGGGACTTAATTTTAATAATTAACTTGAAATACTTAGAATACAAAAAATACTTTCCAAAAATACCAAATTATTGTCCAGTCTCAAAGGACATAAGGATTTGTAGAATTCAAAAGTCTGGAATAGTCACAATAATCAATGGTGGAAAAAGGAGCCTAAGTCATATGGAAGACAAGGCCATAAGTCATATATGAAAGACAAGCAATAAAAAACTCGCGACATAATTATGTAAATGCTACAATGATCCAGGAATCACACATTTTTACTTGACTTTAAATACAAGTATTTATAAAAGTGTAGTCACAAAAATGATGTTCACGTATAAGTAAAAAATATGTAAATGTACAAATAGTTAACCAAACACTTACTTTTAGGTGCAATATTTTGTTCACTAGTTTCATTGGGTCTCTTGATGGCAGGCTTGGCTATGCTTTCAGGTTCTTTCTCATCTGTAACATAAAGTTAACTTTTGATTATTATTTAATAACACATGCTAAATAAAGACATTCTCGATTTATAGGTTATGTACCACCACTAGTACATTTAAAAACTTACCTTTCTTTGCAGATTTATTTATTAGATTTTGTTTCTTTTTCTCTCGTTTTTTGATTTTCCGCATAAGTATTTTATCTGGTGTCGGCATTGTTTTCGAAACAATTAACAAAAATTTAACTTAAGAAATAGCATGCATTGCACACTTTCACACTTTCCTTCACTCACAGCAAACTAGGCATAAACTAGGGAGGAATGTCTGTCAGTCAATGTCAGTCAAGCATCGATGTTCGTTCAGCTTTAATAGCGGCTGTACACTCTCGTCGAGACACCCCGAGACAGGCCGAGAGCGATTGTGTACAGTTCGATTCATAAATGCAGTAGCAACTTACTAAAATAACACTGTGAGGAGACGGTGGCGCATACAACCTTTACAAATCCAGTCATTACAATATGCAAACATTCACACACACATTTATAAAACTTCAAAGTTGATTGTTCGTTAGATCGTATGTTGTTGGTTGGTGAACTTTGCTCTCTTTGTTTGTGCTTTTTTTTCATTATTACTACTTACTAGATAGAATGCAGAACAATATAAATATTGAAGACAGGCCTAACATTATTGCGTTACATGGAAATGGTCGTAATATATCAGAAATAGCTGATGAAAACGGACTCAGTATAAGTTTTTATTATAAAATTGCGAAGGCTCCTTTTTATTATTATTAATCGAACTTAAATGGGGAGTTTTCTGACAGCTCATTAAAAAAAAAATGGTACAAAAAGCTTCGAAAGATGGCGCTTTATAAAAGCCGAGGTCTTGCCTGTCATATAGCCGCTTAAAGAGTCATTTTTTTTCCATACTAAGTTTTTAATAGCAAAATAAAAATTGACGTGTGTGTCAGAAATCGCACATCGCACTCACTCAGCTCGCTTAATCAGTCACTTTTCAGTTTTCTTTCAAGGAATATTCGTTGACGAAGTGTCTTTCTTTTTCACCTTTCATTGCTTTTAAACTTTGGTAGTTAAATTCTGTTATTTTGTTCTCGTTAAGTTTGATTGTTTGTTAATTTTATTGTTGATATTTGTTAATTTCTTCTTTCGATCTTTGAGTGTTGTGTTTGTTGATTTCTTTATTAAAGCATTTCTGCAATTAGTTTTCTACTATGAGCAGAGATTATGGATCGTGGTCTTTATTAGACCTTAAAAACGAGCTTCGGAAACGTAACGCAAAGTTGACAGGAAAAAAGGCCGTGCTTGTTAAAAGGTATACACCTATCTACTATTTTGTATTTACAATTTTATTTGTTGCCCCTTAGTTGAGTTGAGAGGCCTTAGCCCATTCATGGATTGCTAGACTTATCATAAATAGTTCGTACCTACATATCTTTTTAAAAACTAGCGACCTAGTCTGTATCGCACAGTAGCAATTGTTCAAAATTGTTGGGTGGTGTAGCAGAAGAAAACGGTCAGTCAGTTGTGGGTCAAATTCGACTTTATTTAACACTATGCATTCATTATATTGGGGCCAATTCAATTCTACATTGAATTCTCTTATCTGTAATTCTCTCCAGTGTTGAATAGTGGGACATGAAATGTGACCACCTCATACAAAAATTGTTTTCTCTCTTTTTTTCTTGGCATTAGGAAATACCTACTCAAAATAACAGAATGCAATATTAAATAGATTGATAATATGACTTACATACTGTCCCCGAAAGTAATTTTATTTTTCTGTAATGCAGGGACACTGTTTTCTCATCTGGCAAATTCTTTATTAATTGACATTTCATTGTTGCAGACTTGAGGATTATGATAAGCTATTTGGCCCGCTAATTACTGATCCTGAAACAATTTTTAAAATAATGTTGCCAGAACCTCAACATTTCCGGGATGTCACAAGTAATAGTGCTATGCCACTATTTAGTGTAGAAGATCTGAAAATTTTTTGCCAACTGACTGAAAGAGAAGATATTACAACTTCTAAAAACATGTATGATGAATACTACTTAATGTCATGCCGCATAGCTACTAGAACTGAAAACTTCGTAACAGCTATGGTGGCATCTGCAATGCGAAAAAATATTGTGTATAATGTGACAATAAAAGTTAGGAACCACCTTATTCTAGAGGCACAGTGTGAATGTGCAGCTGGCATGGGACCTTATGCCCAATGCAAACATGTGCTAGTCCTTTTATTTGGCATCATTGACTTCAATGAACGTAAAAACCTGAAGTTGAGAGCTAGCAGCACATGCAATCTGCAAACATTTCACCGGCCGAGTGTGTGTCACTCTGGAGACCCTATCAAGGCTGAAGATCTCAAATTGAAGTGCAATGACCAAAAGTACAAACAAATGATAAAGTTTGACCCAAGGTCAGTTGCCGTAGAATCTTCGAAATTCTCTGAGGAGTTTAAAAACATGGTAACTAACTTTAGTGCCCACAATCAATGTGACAGATCTATGCCTATAATGGAATTAGTTAAGCCCGCTGACAAAGAAAGCGTGTCCCATGAACATGACTATTTAACTAAAACAAGTGAAGAAATGTTTCTCGAAAACCTACTATTGACCAAAGAACAAACAAAAATTGTCTTAGAGAAATACAGTCAGCCGTTGGTTAAAGCTATTGTAGGAAAAAGGTAACATTGCTACTAGAATGCGAACTGGAAGGCGAACGCTTATAAATCAAACTCAAAGACGTTTCATGATAAATGAATACGAAGCGAATGAATTTATGCCTACAAGACGTTATGCGGAATTATTTGACGACCGGCTGGTGTAGCGGTAACATAAATTGCCTTCTATGCCAGAGGTCCTGGGTTCGAACCCGGCGGCGGTGGATATTTGTGTGATGAACACAGATATTAGCAGTCAAGTCATGGATGTTTATATGTTTATTTAAGTTTATTCTAATAAAAAATATGTATTTATTCAATATGTATGTTTATATATTTCTTAAGTATATCAGTTATCTAGTATCCATAACACAAGTTCTTTAAGAAACTTAATTTGGGCTAGATAATGTTGTGTGAGTGTCAGAAATATTATTATTATTGTATTTGATACGTCATTGCTCACTGTTCGCCGTGCACTTCTTGCTGAAGGTCTACATCACCGAAGACCAGCTAAAAAACCATATTTAATGCAAAGACATAAGGATCAATGATTACAATTTGATCGCGACTACTTAGATTTTAACTGGGAGTACACTATATTTTCTGACGAAAAAACTTTTAAGTCCAATCAAAAAGGAAGAGTCCATTTGTGACGCAGAGAAAATACGCGTTGGTGTGAACAAAATATTGTTTCAAACATCGAGTCTGGTCGAACCTGTGTTAATATGGGGGGCAGTCTGGCGCAGCCTAATATAAAACAGAAGGTAGTTTGAAAAATGGAATCTTTAATGGCAATAGAATCCGTCAAAGTATGGAAGTAAATGTCAATTCAAATGTTTGCAATGATACCTCTGACTCTCTTATTTTAGCCTTATAATACGTCACTGCAGCCATCTTTGGCGTCCATGTTTGAAAGATTTCAATCCGTAAATGTAAGTCTACTTCGTGGTTTGTTGATTTGTTTTGAATTATTGAAAATTACAATTACAGCTAAATAGTAGTTATTTGTGTAGTTTTCATGTATAAAGATCTGTAAACCTGTGCAGTGATATATGTTTGATAAAGATGCCGATTGTAAGGTGCAAAATATGTGGACTGAGAACAAGTCGGGTGGAAGACAAAATACGAACATTTATGACTCAATTTCCACTGGATCGGTTAGTTCATTTACGAATTTGAATACATTCTAAGTCAATGTATCTTATAATTTATTGAATTTCAGAGCATATTATAAATAAAAATGTATATGTATATGTTTTACGTAAACGCTAGTGCAGTGCAATTTTTTATCACTATCGATCAATTATTTTTTCTATCAGTGCTATTTTTAATAAAAGTTCATTAAGCCTTAAATAATTTTAAAAATGTCTCTTTAAAGCAAGTTACCTTTTTAAACTTCCTCCACATTTAATTTCTTTAAAATCAGTTCAGCGACTGAGCTATCACAAATAGGAAAAAAAATGTATTTGCAGTAACGGTATTGATGTTCTTTAATCATTTTACTTTGTAGGTGCAAACAATGGGTAAAATAACAAGTAAAGAGGACTTGGCCTATGTGCATACAGAGAAATTACATCACTTAAACATATTTGTGGAAATCATTTCTTCAAAAGAAAAGGACACCACTTAGAAGAAATGCTGTTCCATGTATCGGGATTACGGCCGAGCCCCTGAACGATCACATATTGAGTGACTTCCCTCTGCATTTACCTAAAAAAGCTCTAGAAGACCAACACCTACAGTTTGATGTCACCGACCCTTCAATATGTTCAAAAGGTTTGTTGCAGTTTCTCTTATTTTGTATTACTTATGATAGATGCTAGACGAAAGGTACAGATTTATATTATTATTATGAATGCGACAATATTATTTAGATTATTTACATAAAGAATCTCATTGAAAAATAATTACTCAGGCAACCGCAGCAACTAAATTCAAAGCTAGAACAACTTGCTTTTTATTGTAAAGTACTGGATTTGATAATAATATGTGTAGGTACCTGAGACATGACTCTAATAATACAAAACGCGATATCACTTTAGGTGGCAGATTAGCGCGTGCCTTCTATGTCCTGACATTTTGACTTGGTCGCAGGCAGACTGAAGTACCACCAAGATGTCGCCGATGCGACAGGAGGAATGATGTGCTCCTACCCACTTATTGTCGAAGAATTGTTAATATAAAACATATGGCACACAATATTAACAATAACAATAGACCGACCCAAAATTAAAACGTTGGGTTTGAAAAGTTAAAAAATTCCATGTTGGAGATAGCGTAAATCCATGTTCACGATTTAAATTATCAGGACATTTTAAATTTCTATCACCTGTCGCATCATCCTAAGATAGTAATGGTGTTTCGTCGCTAAGAACTTTTGGATCATGAAGCTCAATCCAACCAGCTGTTACAAGGTGTTCCGGAACCGTTGATTTTTGAGTTTCGTAGATTTTCCCTCTTCTAGACAAAGTATGTTCAACCAAGTCAAAATATCGGGATATAGTGGGTCAGTGTTACAGAAAAGATATCGTATTTCTACCCATTAAAATATTTGTGAATAAGACATAACCCAGTCCACATTTGTTGCAGAGCCTTCGGAATCAATACACCCGAAGTCCAAATCCTTCAGTGGCGGCGGAAGTTGTTAATTTGGCGTTAATGTTAATTTGGCGTTAAATATTATTTATACATTTTTTGTTATTGTGATTTTTTTAATAAAATAAAAAAATGTTGTTTCATGTTTTATTTGAGAATATTAATTGTATTGCGATCGAGCGACGTGAATAACCTTAGGGAAGCCATTGTCCCACAGTGGGCATCTCCAGGCTGATGACAATGATGATCGATCTCATTTTATCGATAATACTAGCCATCCCTATTTTTTTGGTTCATGTTGGCAATTTTGATTTGTTGACGTTATAGTTAGGTTCGTTAGTTTGGCACTGAACAGATCCACGTGAATCGTAAATTGACATTGTTTTCTTCTTTAGTATGGAAGTCCCATCTCTTAAAACGTAGGGATTACTTGCTCAGTGATGTGGGGATGGATCAGTGCAGCACGTGCCAACAGTGCAAATTACGTCGAATTGTTGAGTGATATTATGTTGCTGACTGTGCGTAACATTTATCCCTAAGAAGAACTTAGTGACATAAGTTTTGTGCAAGACAATTTTCCTATTCACTGTGCGGGTGTTGTGCGTTGGTTTAGTCAACACGCAGATATTCGTGTAATTCCGTGGCCAGCACGATCCCCTGACCTCAGCTCCATTGAAAATGTGTGGGGTTTAATGATACAAAGGTGTGGAGCACGGGACGAGTGGAGTTCTGAGCAGTTAAAGTGCCATTATAAGAGATATGGGAAAATTTAAGAGGCACGGATATGTGTCAAAATAGTGTAGGCTCAATGCGTAAATGCCTACTTGATTGTAAAGAAAACAATGGTGGGCATACAAAATATTATTATAGTTATTATTACAGATATTTAAGAAAATAATACCTAATATTGTTGTTTTGTTTTTATATATATTTTTTATTATTAAAACAAAGTGAAATACCCACGTTGTCAATGAGTATTCGTGTTTTTTTTAATTATGGAGTTTTTTATCTTGGCAATGAAGTTTCATTGTTTTGTATACTTAGTTATAGTAGGTAATCTTTATTAAGAAAAAAGTCTTTAATTTTTCATAAATTAAAAAAGAAAGGTTCAGTCTGTGAGTTGATGTTTACGAAGCTTCAATACTCTTTTCGACAAAAAAACGATCATTAAGCTACTTCTATACTAATAACATCATTATATACCTAGGGCTGTTATTGATTTTTGTTTTTTGCTTTGAAAACAGTTTTATGGAAATATCATTCTTCTTAATTTTTTCATCCTTTATTGTCATTAATAAATAGTTCCTATTTATACTAATATTGTCTTAAGTTTTCGCAATTCATAATTGAAATAAAACAACTTATTAACCGGACGGCTTAATCGCGTATAATTTATATTTTACATTTTAACTCGACGGGGTCTGCAAATACACCGAAACGTAGAGTCAAAATGTAAAATATAAATTATACGTAGTTAATCCGATTAAAAAGTTGTTTTATTTACAGTCTTTATACTGGATTTTTATTACTTATTAGTCAGCAATATTTTGAGGTCAATAATCTTTTTATTTAAATAACCCTGATGACCATGGACGACGAGAACGTGATTTCTCTTTTGCTTATTGCAAATGAAATCATTTTTGGGTAAATTTTAATAACTTTATGCAGTAATACCTATAGCACTGACATCAAAATAGCAATGTTAATATTATAGATAACAATACCCAATAAATATGATTTAATTTGGTACCCGCTGGGACAAATAAAATCAATATCAATAAATAAATAAAATCCCCAGACAACCACACCAACTACAAGGTCCAAACTAAGCAAAATAAATACAAATATAGATAAGCGCCCAGACACGGAACATTTTTTTTCTTGTTCCGTGCGGGAACCAAACCCGCGACCACTGGCGTCTGAGGCAGACAGTGTTACCCCGTCTCCAAAGTGGTCGTCACATGGAAAAAAAAAGACGTGTGGCACTCGGAGACTGCCGCGGTAAAGTTATTGCATAGCATTTTTTATCAACTTATGCAATTATAAATATTTACTTATTTTATTAATGCAGTAATGTTTGATCTAATATGAAGTTCCACAAGTTCCTAGTAGATGGCGCTGATTGTTTATTAAAGCCCGCATGTAAAGTTATGAAATCAAAGTATCACCGCTGTGCCGGTCGGAGTGGGGGGTGTTAGGTTTTTTTCGTTACGGAATTTCTGGATTCGGTCCCCACGCTCAAGGCCTACGATAAAAGCTATGCAATAGCTTAAAATATTTATTTATTTAACAATTTGTAAAATTTTATAACATTACATTACATAAAATTATAAAAGAAAACAAAAGTATAAAGGTACAGCTTATTTCAACAGAAATCTCTTCCAGCAGACCTAACGATTGGAGAGTTCGATAAAAATACAATTCTAGCATGTACTCTAACAATAAAAGAAATATAATATAATATACCTACTATTAAATGTTTATATAAATATATACAAATAAATATATTATACATATACATACATACACAAATACATATTATACTAAAATGTAATGTTACTTATGTTAACAATCAACTAAAAGTTGAGAAAATAAGTGTTCTCGGACTCTTTTTCTAAAAACAGGCAATGATTTAGACTCGCGGATATCACGAGGAAGTGCATTCCACAATCTGACTGCATGAATGGAAAAGGAGTATGACAAGTAATTATATTAATTTAAGCATTATAAAATGCAAAATATAGCTTTTTTAATAATAGTAATGTAAATGTTAAGTAATCATTTTAAAATAATAAAGATTACGATCTTGTCAGCTACTGCAAAAAATGCGAGTTTGGATGTATTCTCGTTCGTGCGTCGCAAACCCTTTGTCGCGGACCATAAAACCGACACCGATCGGGGAACGGCGCGAACCGCGAACGCGAAGCGTGAACAGCATCGACACTCGTGATTCTAGGCTGTCGCGGGCTTTAGCGGCCGTTCGCGCCGCGAGTGTGGAGCATAAAGTAACTTTTATAGCAGGCCTATGCAACTCTAGTGTCAATGAAATTGAATTCTGCACCATCTAGGGTATGACGTACTACAACTTTTCGGTAAGTTATTTCTCCTGTTATTAACTAGGTAGCGCTGGGATAGCCGATTTATTAATATATCGTCAGGAACCGGAAAAGATGTTGACTTTCACAGACTAGTCAACAGACTATTATAATAGTCTATGAATGATCGTGTGCGTGTGCGTCTGTTGCGTTTTGTGTTTTCTCCGCCATTTTATTTAAGACTTAAATTATTTTAACAAATTCGCTGTGAATTTGACCGTGAAGTTACTAGTGTGACTTACTAACAACTTAAAAGACTTCAACAACAAAGTGCGGGAATGCGAAAACAGTTTAAAAATGTGTAAAATATTGTGTTAATATACAGTGATTGTGCATATGATTTAAGTATGATTTGCTGTAAGTCATAAGGTTAATTTGGTCGATTTCATAAAAAAATGTCAATGAAAATGTTGATTCACAGTTGCTGTAATGGGGTGAACCGAATAATAAATGGACAATTGATAAAATTTGATGAGGAAGATGGAGCGAAGAAAGAGGCTTTTGAATATTCCACGAAAAGAAAAAAAAACAATAAATAACCTTAAAAAATAAAGATTTTCGTTTTATTTTTATTTTTAACCACTAGTTACTATAAACTATAAACCTTATTCTGTATTTTTTTAAAGCAGTTATCATAATAAAATTCTATAAAATGTTACATTAAATGTGATAAGCAGGATAACATATTTTTACCTTATTTTTTTTTATAATGGACACTTATCTATTAAGGCCGTCTAGCGGTCATTTTTGGAATTAAATTTAGTTACTAGCGCCATCTATGATTTGAGGTATTATTCTATTTTGCCAATAAAATCAAGTTGCCCATCTATCTCATATTAACTGTATCGTCTATGTTTTATAGGTTGAGATAGAGATATCAGCTAAAAAGGGGCTCTAGCGCCATCTAGAACTTAGTGACTGAAACTTTTACTAGAACCAGTCGGGAACTTTCCCTGTATTTTTCTTTAAGAATATTTAAGACACCTCAAATATGTATATTATCATGATTATATGAAATATGTAGATATCAGAAAATCGTTATCACGATCAAAATTCCAATAAACATAGTCGAATGGCCGCGTTTTTCCGAAATCCAGTAGAATCACCGGGTTAGAATTAAAAAAGGGAGCGTCAGAGTCCAAATGGTGGCCGGGTTGTGGGTAAAAGGAATCCAAGAAAAAAGCGATAAAAACAGCATTCGAAAACGGTCGCGCAGTAACGAACACAGGTAACTAATGAAAGATAGATTTAATGAGTCGGTTAGTTGATTGATTTAATGAACCGAAGAATGAAAAGTAGGATGAAAGAGACATTGTCTATAGCATTATTCTAATTTTATAAATCATAAACAGCGCCATCTATATCTTAGTGATACTAACGAAATTTAGTGAAAACACCGTAGTGTGGAGCCGGTATATGATTGTGAGCTGTGTGTGCTGTGAGTGAGGGAGGGTTTGTTTGTTATGATTTTGAGGTTATGTTATGATGTTTGTTTCTTCCATAGTTTTGTTTCTCTGAAATAAACTTATAATAAATGATAATGGAAGTTCAAAAGTTTAAAACTTTAAAAGAAGAGATATCTTCTCAAACCCTTGGAGCTATAAAAGCATTGGGGTTTAAACGAATGACGCAAATTCAATCTGAAGTGCTACCTAAAGCTCTGGCTGGAGAGGATATTGTAGCTACAGCTAAAACTGGATCAGGAAAAACATTGGCTTTTCTTATTCCGACGGTAGAGATGGTATTCAAACAAATTACTAAAGGATTTGGTCAGTATCAAATATAAAATAGTTTATAATTTTATATGTTTGTTATTTCGGTAAATTTGATATTGTTTTTGTTTAGTTTCAGGAACATTGTGCTTAATTATATCACCTACTAGAGAATTAGCTATGCAAACAAATTATGTCCTTCAACACCTTTTAGCTTATCACAATAACATCACATCCACTTTGGTTATTGGTGGAGAGAATAGGAACAAGCAATCCATTGGATTAGTACAAGGTTTGTTGTGTGTATTTATAATTCAAAAGTAAGATCCTACAATTGCTTAGAGTGGTTACGCACTACATCCAATTCTAATCTGAGAAAATAAGAATCTATACCCTGTCAAATAATTCAATGCAGGAAAATGACAGTTCCAGTGTGCCCAAAAAAATAGTGATGCGGTTTAAGGGAATGAATGTAATTATTTTCAAATAATAATATTTTAATGTATGGAAAAAGAATATTTTTGCTCACAAGATATTTTTTTATGGTGCTGTTAGCGAAGGGCAACTGTTCTTGAAATTTCAGTTTTAACGACAAAACAAGTTTAACTATCAAGAAGTTATCAAGTAATAAAAGTCAAATATTTCCTTTTCAGGTGCACACATTGTTGTAGCTACACCTGGCCGACTGTTTGACCACATGAGAACTAAAGAATTTGATTACAAAAATGTATCCTGTCTTGTTCTGGATGAAGCTGATAAAATATTCCAGTATGGATTTGAGGAAGATATAAGACAAATTATAAAAAGGTTGCCCAGTAAGTTAAATATATGTTAATGTAATAGTAATTTTAATCCTACATATACTACAGGTAGAAGAAAGTTTTATCAATATAGTCAGTCAAACACAAATCTTGTTGAATCCCTAATTTTCTAAAGTTTGGTGTTTGTGATTTAAACAGGGTGACCGGTGACAAATTTTAGATACGGAAGGAGAACACTCTGTACTTGATTCTAATCAACATATGTGATTAAAGTACGTACTTAATGTTTCACTAGAATTCCCTATAAATAAATACTACTATGTTACTATTTACTTTATTTACGCCCAAGTTAATCGCGGCACGTGACCTGGCACACAGCTTGCTACCGACGCCAGCATAACCAAGCGTTGCATAATCAATTCTTTAACTTTAGGTTAAGTTTACTCAGTAAATAATCAACATTCATTTTTTATTATACTTTTTCTCTTCATGTATGATCTCAAACTATCACATCCTTTCAAAAGTGACCCATCAGTCACCCTGTACTGTGTAACTCACCATGTTAATGTATGTTGGACAGCTTGTCATTAATAAAATAAATTTATTTTTTTAACAGAAAACAGACAAACAATGTTATTCAGTGCTACTCACTCAGAAAGAACTGAAGCTTTGGTAGAGTCAGCTATGAAAGAGGATATATCATTTATACATACTGATCAGGATGATATAAAGGCAACAGTAGAGGGCTTACAACAAGGGTAATATTTTGATATTACTTTTTTTATTCATGGTTTAAAACACCAAATATTCAATAACATGTGCAAATATTTTATTAAAGAAAGCATGATTGATGCATTTCTGTACCTAATGTAAGAAATACAATTTAATTATAAACTTGCTTCTTACACCATATGTGTGATAAATTTCTAACTTTTAATTATTTAAAAATTATTAGTGAACATATTATAATTAAAAATACCTATTTCACTTTACAGATATGTTATATGTGAGACGGAATTAAGGATGTGGTGGCTTCATAAATTACTAAAGAAAACACAAAATCAAAAAGTAATGGTATTTTTCTCAAGTTGCAAATCTGTAGTTTTTCATCATGAGTTTTTTAAAACATATTGTAAATTGCCAGTGATTTGCATTCATGTAAGTATCATATTTATTTCATTGTGAATGTTATTAATGCTACAGGTGTAGTATCAAAATTTGTAATACAGATCCTACAAGCATTACCTACTGCTAAATATTACCCTAATGTAATCTCACTATAACCCAACCATTCCTTGATGGTAGAGGATGGTTTTTTTTATGGTGAGAACTTTTTTTTTATTAACCGGTATAAATAAATTAAACTCCAGCAGGGCTAGCATGCTCACATCGATAAATACTCGAATCGACAAGATAAATATTATTTTGTTATTTTATCCTATTATGTAAGCTAATATAAGCACCATAATAGATAGAATTACTCGATTTGATACCATGATTAAGACCACAGAACCAAATTTGTCATAATCTTAATAAATAACATATACTAAATACCATATTCTAAGAAAATATCGATAAAAGGGCAGATTTATCGTTGTCGACGGTAGCATGCTAGCCCCGCTGAGATAGTTAATAAATAATTGGTACTAACAATAATGGATCTCTGTTATCTAAATTAACAAATTTATTATTATTAATATTTTCATGTCTTCTAGTAAAATTTTAACAAATTTTCCAGGGCAAAATGAATCAATTAGATAGAACAAATACAATATCCAATTTTTGCAATACAGAAAAGGCAGCCTTGTTTTGTACCGACCTTGCAGCAAGAGGATTAGATATCCCACAAGTGGATTGGGTTGTTCAATTTGACCCACCAGGTGACACAAATGTAAGAAGTGCACGTAATAAAGTACCGTTTTCTATTTTAATTATTCTTGAAGAATTGGTCTCAGGTGGTTTTAAAATAATATTAAACATTGCAATGCTTCACTTAACTGGGATTCACAATTTCTGAAAAGAAATTGGTCTTCGGTGGTCTTAGCTGCAAAGCTATACCATTAGATGGAGCTATTTTAGCAATATAACGTTAAAAGATCAACAATGGGCTAAGTAATTTCGAGGCGTACCGCCAAGCCCCGGTAGCTCAGCGGAAGAGCACTCGTCCGGCAAACGAGAGGTCCCAGGTTCGAGTCCTGGTCTGGTGATGATTTTATATAGCACATTTTTTCAGTTATGTACTATGCCAGCATTGAACTAATCATTGCATCAAAATTAAGCAAAAAATAGGCATCTCATATTCTTTCTGCTTTTATTTTATATAAATGACAAAATAAATATAATTAAACTGAATAGAACCCAACTAAAAGCATCTCTCAAGTGTTATTTAATTCCTTTGAGTTATGACGAAACGGAAAATATTCTGAAAACAATTAAGTAAGACGAATTAGATAAAAACTTCACTACAGACATAACACAATTACGAACACACACACACACACACACACATACAAAACACTCACATACACATACACAACACACACATACAACACACACATAAGAATATAAAAATCAATAACTTGTGTTAATAATGAAATGAAATGCTTTGTTTATTTTATTATATAGATATTTCTTTCTTTTTTAAGTTAAAATTTTGTATTATATATTTAAACTCAAATTCAAAAATGAAATGAAATGCTTTGTTTATTTTATTAATTTTATTACATAGATATAACTTTAGTTTTTAAATTAAATTATTGTACAATATATTTCAATGTATAAAGATATGTAAATATTATAATTTTAGTTCCCTACGGGGGAGATCGCTGACTCCTAAGACACAGAGTATTCTAGTTTAGGAGTCAGAGTCTTCGAAATGATTTTTGTATATCTCTTTCTGGAAAATAAAAATTTATTATTATTATTTTTGGGGACGTTTTGTCTTCTCAGCTCTAGGCTGGTTATGACTACATTTACGGGTTACACCAAGTAAATGTAGTGGATGAAAGGGTTCAGATTTGTGATGTGGTTTCTAATTGCATGAACTTTCTCACAGTGCGACAGGTATTTAAAATTGCAGCTTTTTGTAATTGAGTATAGATAAATGGTTTAAGGTCTAGTAATTTTTATTACGAATGATTGCTCTCCTTTGGTCAGAAATACGTTGCTCAGTAACTTTGACATTAGGGTATTGTTGTGAGAATAGTTCATGCAGTAATCTACGATAAGTGGTCATGTTATTATTATTATTATTATTATTTTTATTACTTTGTGTGAATATATTTGATATTAGACTACAAAAAAATATTTTAATGATAATTGGTTTATCTTATTTCATATGATAATAATTATGAATAACTTTAAATGGAAGTGGGAGCAGGGCGTATTTGATCTGCTAATACCAACATAGGATCTAGTCTGTTTCACTTATTGTAAGCAAGTAATAAGTATTTTATTCCTTGGAAGTACCTTTATTATTACTGCAGGCCCATAAGAAGTATCCATTATTAATATTATATGCAATCTGATCTTTACAGGAATATATTCACAGGGTCGGTAGAACTGCAAGAGGACTTGGTGCTGTTGGAAATGCTGTTCTTCTTCTGAGGCCGGAAGAAAAAGATTTTATTAAGTATCTTGGTGATGCTAGAATATTTTTAGACAAGTTTGAATCGTGGGATAGCTATTACAACTTGAAACCTAAGGTAAATTTATATTTATTTTACTTGTAATGACTATTTTACATGAATAATGCAAGATATTTCACATACCTACTTTTATTTAAACCCTCACTAATCAGAGCTTTTTAAGCTAATATTACGATGGAACGTAATTAGGTTAACCCGGATGTTACTGAAACTAATTTTTGCTTACGATTTTGGTCAATTTTGTATATGATAGCCAAAAAAGATCATAATATCTGGAAAAAATAGTAAAAAAAAATATAGGTGTCCGCGAAAGCCAGGAAAAGTTGTCCTTTTAAATAAAAGACCTGTCGTAATATAGGGTTGCTTAAATGTATTTGAAAGACTAAAAATAAAATAGATTGTATTGAAAAGAGATTTTTATCTTTAAGATTTTAAAATAGAAATAACACAACACTAAATGAAATATCACACACTATATTACTTTGCGAACATTAACGAGTTTTACTAACGATATAATGCACAGTTCTTAGGATGTAAATGAAATGTACACTTTTGACAAAGAAGAAAAATGATTTTGCGAACTTTAAATCTGTTGGGGTGCGCTGAATTGGACCAAGTGGTCAACTTCACAATGAAGTCTTCATGTTGGACATAGTCTCCTCTTATCGCTCTTTTTGTAACGTCCTTCGCCAGTGGTCTACGAAAAGAGATATGATCATGTTCTCTGCCATCTCGCGTCTATAGCTACCACGCATAATGCTAAGCCAATGTAAGGTGTGAAACAGGAAAAACAGAGAAAAATACAACTTCTTGCCACAAATAGAAGTTCGATACAACCCTATGTTCTGATCCAATCTATGGACTCCTCTCATTGAAATCGACTCCATATTGTATTGTAATTGTATTTTATTATAACTGAGGGTTGATCAATATGCATAAATCTTTATGTTCTTGCGAAAACCTCTTTACTTTATGCATGGGCTCAAGAGTTACAGTATTTGAAGCAGTAGTGACGACACTGTTTTTAAGTTCGTGGAATGGGGGTGAAGGGGGCGACGTATGGGGTCAAGATTATTTTTCCTTTTTAATATTTTATTCTCCTGCAAGACGAAAACATTTTTCAGATCTGTCAATAAGTTTCCTTATACCCTCTTATGAATATATATTTTATCTTATTTTTCAAAATACCCCGAAACTGCGTCCTTCTCTTCTTCGTCAGTCGATTTCATTTTCCTCGAAGCTCTTTTTTCAACTTTGGAAACAAATAATAATCACTCGAAGCCAGGTCTAGATAGTAGGTAATTTAAAATATCGAAGCCAACCTTATGCAGAGCAGCCAGTGCAACATGACTCTTGTGAACGGTGCATTCTCGTGCAGAAGCAGGACGCCTCTGGCCAATTTTCCTCTTCCCTTTTTTTTATTGCTACCCATTTCAGAATGGAAGCGTAGTATTCTCTGGTTATAAAAAAAACCCCTTTATCCTTGTAGTAGATCAACAGAATGCCCTCTGAATCCCAAAAAACAGTTGCCATGAGTTTTCCAGTCGATTGCGACACCTTAAACTTCTTGGAAGGTGCTTCACCCTTTTTATTCCACTAAATCGAGTTTTGTTTCGACTCAGGTTCATAATGATGAGCCCAAGTTTCATCTCCAGTAAAATTCCAATCCAATAAACTATCCTTGTTTTCGCTACAGAGATCCAAAAACGTACGTCGACCGCTGAACACGCTGTCGCTTCTGCGGCGGCGTGAGCATTCTCGACGCCACCGTGCGCTGACCTTATTCATGCCAAGATGGTCGTGAATAATTTTAAAAATTATTGTATCAGATACTCCAACCATTTTTTTTTATTAAGTATGGATGGGACGTTTGTCTTCCATGACACCTGATGTTAAGTGAACATGAAGACTAAGGTGGTACACGTCCATCCACGAGAAACCTATTCACTCGACGCTTAAAAGTACTAGGACTATACTGGTCAGGGAAAATAGACGCAGGCAGTTCATTCCAAACCTTGGCGACCCGTATCGAAAAGGAACTGTCAAAGCGCTTAGTTCGACTTTTTGGAATATCTACCACATACGGATGGAAGTTCTGTCTGCGTCTAGTAGTCCGATGGTAAAAGGGTGAGGGTTCAATTTGTTCAAACAGAGCACTAGCGCACTCACCAAAATGTATCCTGTTAACACGGTTAAACACGCAACCTTACGACGATGCTCTAAGGTCTGCAGTTTTTTGGTTGTAAGGTCGACGTCGTCAATTAGTTTACGGGCTCTTCGGTCAACGGAGTCCAGCGCTTCTAGTTGATGTTTGGCAGAACCATCCCAAAGATGACTGCAGTAGGTACTCCATGCATGATCGCACTTGAGCTGTGTATAAGTTAAGAAGCTGTGCAGGGCCGAAGTACCGCCGTACCTTCGAGATGATTCCCAACTTTTTCGAAGCTACTTGAGCCATGGACACAATTTGTTGACCGAAGTTTAAACTGGATGTTACAGTTACGCCTAAAAGCCCTAGATGGTCAGTAACGGGGACAGATACATTTTGGAAAGTGGGCGTAAATGTGAAGGTGCTCTTTTTTGCGGAGAATAGACACGCCTGAGTTTTGGACGCGTTGAATTTGACCAAATTCGACTCACCCCAATCGGATACTTTCCGTAAGGTCAAATCAACGCACTCAATCATTGACTTTCTTAAACTCTGGATTTCACGGGGGCTCGCTCGCGCATTGGATACGTATCTCTCTACGACAGTGCTGTCATCAGCATAACCAATAATGCCCGGTGTTAAGAGGTCATTAATGTGCAGCAAGAATAATGTTGCAGAGAGAACAGATCCCTGAGGTACCCCGGCATTAATTGCCATTTGGTCGGAGGAGTAGCCATCTAGGACTACTCGAATTGACCGTTCCCTCAGAAAATCAGATATACAGATTTTCTGCAAGCTGTTTCCACTTTAGCCACATATCTTCCAATATATGTTTTTTGACTCTTTCCACAAGTTCCAGAGTGGTTCTTCAAAAGACCGGCCTGGTCGTGAGTCGTCTTCGAGAAATTCTGTGTAAAAGGCTATGCCACTTGTAAACCATACTTTTTCCAGTAGGTACAATAATCCCCGTAAACCGATGCAACTATTCCAATATGTTTGTACAGATTTTCCTTGCTTGGTAAGGAACTTAATGACGGCATGGTATTAGATTTTTATATTTTACAAAATTCCTTCCTCATTGAGTTGCTTAGTTGACGATGGCACGAAAACGAATGGCCCGATTTTAATGAAACCCTAAGTATCTCTACTAATTATGAACCCATGAACTCGTCACTACCTAAATAAGTCTGCTATTCCTCACCAAGCCCCCAATTCCGCGAACTTAAAAACGCACCCTCGTAATAGCTGACCTTTGTGCAGATATCGTGCAACAGAAACTCCTACGTCTTAAAAAATACTAAAATTATATATAAAAAGCGTCTAATTGTTAATGTAACCACATCAAATTATACACAGATATCATCTAAGCAACCCAGTAGTGCATATATGTAGGATAATTTATTTTGACTCCTCTAAAATTGCGGGCCTTTTAAATCTTTTTTTCGGGCCTTTTAAAAGTCCCGTCGCAGTATTTGGGTTAAACGATGATGATCATTTTATTGGTCTTATTATACCTACACTAGCTGACCCGTCAAACGTTGTTTTGCCATATAAATAAAAAAAAAAAGTAGATGTTGGCCGATTCTCATAGATACCGGATAAGCACAAAAAATTTCATCAAAATCGGTCAAGCCGTTTCGGAGGAGTATGGCAACGAAAACTGTGACACGAGAAATTTATATATTAGATAGAAATATATCTTGCATCAACTCGTCAATCATCTTCATTGATTCCAGTAGCTAGTATTCTTATAGCAACTTTAGCAGATACCTATCTATTCTTTTCTATGGCTACCTACCTATTCTGTTACCATTACTGATTATGTCCTATTTTATTTTCAGTTGGAAACAGCCTTGCAAAACCCTGACTTCAAGAAACTTGCAGTGGAAGCTTTGGAAGGGTACATCAGGGCTCTTGAAGTCAGAAAATTGAAGGACGTGTTTAATGTCGTAGCAATGGACATGGAGAATGTGGCAAAATCATTTGGTTTGACAGAAGTGCCTGAAATTGATGTCCGTAAGTATCTTTTTCGATGGAATGAAGATAAGATTCTCTTGTTTTTTTTGTAATCCATGATTAGGTACCTCCGACGGATCTTTCACAATCTCAATTGAGTGACGCATATGAACGCCGTGAAAGCGACGAAATAGATTGAATTCTGTTTTGAATAATAGATCGAGTGATTCATAGTAGTTGAAATAATTATGACAATGGTCTTTTTAGAAGTCGAAGAGACTATGCCGAATGGGAGCTTGATTCGGCTATTTAAGTGCAGACTACGCGGCATTACGCGGGCGCGCGGGGACTCTCGACGTAAAATTTGGAACTCTGCACTAAGCGTCTGCGTAGTGCAGAGTTTGCGCTTGGTACGCGACCACTACCTAACTAAAATGAATTTGATTTGTTTACAGATGTTGGTTTCAGTAAGAAACATAGAAAGAGAAAACAAATGGCAGCTGCACTTGAATCAATGACAAAACACTCGAAAATACATTAGAATAATTTATTACTCTTAAAATTGTATGTAAATATGTTATTAAAATGTACATAAATGAAAGTGAAATAAAACTTTATACACAATATTCATAGATCTTTCTTTACACTCAAGCCGAAGACTGACTAGACAAGTTTGAGAAACTTAAAGACAGCACTAACACAATACTAATATTATAGGAACTTTATATTATATAATTTTTAGGTAAATCTAAATGTCACCACATTAGCCGCTAAAAAATAAAGCCACTAATAAAAAATCTTGTTATTTTGGCGATGAGTTCATTTCATAAATGTTGTTTCTTGTTAGTTTTTCATAACAATCTTCGTGGTTGTGCTGATGATTTACTGCATATAACATTGAATCTACAGTTTCCACGGTAGCGGGACATCTATTTAGTGAGAAGTATTGAACACATCTCCACGATGTTTTCCCATGTGTAGTCGAATGTTTCGTGTATACAAAGTTCATGTATACTAACTGCTTGTGGCCTTTTCTGCTGTAGATGTATTTGTAGGGTGTTGGTAACTTGTGACTTTCGTTTGAATCATTTATCACCAATGAAAGTGCACCTGGAAAATAGGAGGCATAACATTTAAATTAATAGGCTACATTTAGCACCACTATCATTAAGTTTATGAATGTTCAATCCTTCAAATAGATTATTCAGAAATGAATTTTAAAAAAAGATCCATATATCAGTCTATTCAATAGGTATAAATACAATAAACGTACGGGTAGTTCCCAGTAGTTCAACTTTGTGCAATCCTCTTGAAAGTTGAACTACTGGGACATCAAAGTTGTACTGGCATCTAGTTCCCACTAGTTCAACTGGTCAGTTCAATTGTTAATGAGAAAAATATTAAATTTTTTGAGACATATTTTTCAAGAGTTGATCAAATATCTACTTAAAGTATATTTCTATATTAATTGCAATACAAAAGTTCTGTTTGTAAACACATAAATGTATGAGTGTTGCCATGACAACCGAAACCCAGGTTAATTTTAGTATGCAAAATCTTGTATTTGAATTAAGACTCGATATAGAAATTTTACTTTCCAATATATTTCTTGTGAACCACTTTGTTCTTTCTGTACAAAAAAGGAAGAGGATCATAAAAGATATTCAACTTTTTATTTGTTTTAAAGAAATACCAAATTAAAATCTGAATTTTGGTTGTCGTGGCAACGCTCAGACATTTAAGAGTTTATAAACAAGGATTTTGGATTGAAATTTAATATAAAAGTCCACTATTAGTAAGTATCTGATTAACACTTGAAAATGTTTGTTCAGTTTCTATTAAACACATAAATAACATTAACTTCTCACGGGATCCACTTCTCTTTCAAAACATACTAATTTTTCTGTTCAGCTAGTTGAACTGAGCAGTTGAACTACTGGGAACTAGCCGAACATACAACCCTTTAAATGAGATTGTCATTCAATATTTGGTTTATAAATAAATTTTATACTTTATTGGCAGGTTGGTATTATGGTCAGGTCAGGCTTATAAAAGGTTTTTATAGGTTTTAAGAACTTATTTAATTTTAGAAAAAAAAAAACTTTCTATTAATTTATCTGTTCTTATTGAAAATATATTATTTCTTACTTAACAATGGAAGATAAAAACACTACAGTAAAATAAGATATCTTTTATTGAGTAAATAGTATAAAAAATACACCTATATCAAAACACACAATTAGAAAAATAGAGTATAAAATCACACATCATAGTAAAAAAATAAGCCTATGTTTACAGTAAATGAGCCATTTTTCCTTTACTATGTACTAGAAAATATGAAAAAGTATCAAAACATAAATGCATAGAATTACGAAATCCTGCATTGGAATGGTTGGCTCTGAGTATCTTAATGTCTTACTAATCTTAAAGCTATTGAACTAAGAGATCTTAGAATTCGTAAAGAAAAAATCTTATAGATAATGCTTGTAACATTCAGCCACTAGAGCATAATAAAATGGACTAGAATATGAGCAAATAACATAAAAATATAGGGTACTTCCACCTAGGTTCATAGTTGGACCAGCCCTAAAGCATAATTTCTGTGGTTATACAGGGTGACTGATGACTTTAGATATTGATGGAGAGCACTCTGTACTCGATACTGATCATAATTTTGTAATAAAAGTAGGTACTTAATATTTCATTAGAATTCCCTATAAATAAATACTACTATGTTACTATTTACTTTACATACAAATGAGTTAATCGCGGCACGTGACCTGGCACGCGTAATCACTTCTTTAACTTTCGGTTAAGTTTACTCAGTAAATAATTAATAATTATTTTTTAATATAGTTTTTCCCTTCATGTATGATCTCAAACTAACACATCCTTGAATTTCAAAAGTGACCCACCAGTCACCCTGTATTATTATACTTGCTTTCATTATAGCAAAGAATTATAAAATTATAATGGTTGAAATAAAATGGCACAAAAAATATAAACTTCATGGATATGCCAAGTATTGCTTGATTTTTCAAATTTAAAAGTATCTAAATAGTTTAGTTGGCACTTAAGAGTTATCTTTACTTTATCACAGTACTGAAGTTATCGTGGAATCAGTTCTAGTCATAATTTTTTTTCTGTCTTTATTTATTAAAAAAAAAAACATATTTTTAATATGTTTTAAATTTAAAATCATAGAAAGCATTTGCAGATTCAAACGCAAGAAATCATCAGAATATTTTTAAAATAAAGAATTAATATAATTCTGATCATTTTCATAAAATTTTATGCATGGACAGATAATCTATATTTATAATACAGTATAAATTTATAATGTCACTTGCTGTATAAAGTAATTTTTAATAAATGTGCCACTATCAAAAATAAAATAACCAATACCTGACTACTAAATATAAAGTAGGGATTACATCCCAATTGATAACATCTATTTTCTACAAAGAAGTGAATATAATTCAATGCCTGGTTCCATTAATGGTACACTTCAAATCTTTGATTCTCAATTATATTTTTAGAAAATTGTTAATATAAGTAAATATATCTATATCTGTTGATCCTTTAAGGATAAATAACTTGTACTGCTAAAATCATAAAGATTATCATCTGAGAATTTGTAAACTTAAAACCTAAAATTTTATTATGCACCACACCTTATAGAGTTAAATATATTTATATAGTAATCAGATTATGGTGCATAGTATTCATTTTGAACCTGAGAAATTTTACGAATTTCACTTATGTGAAAATCAAAGCAAGGTGTTTTGCAGAAAGGTAGTTCACAAGATATGCACATAAATCTTGTGTCCCTCCTTCTGCCTATTTTCCAACATAGTCGACAAGATCGTTGGGGGTATTTCTTTTTTCCATCTTCTTTCTGAGGTATAGTTGTTAATCTGTGACTCATTATAGCTGACCCTGAATAGTCTTCTACTGTATTGCTAAACACTGGAACTTTTCCATTTACAATATTTTTTAGATCCATGAAAAGCGAGCTCATGCCGCTAGTATCTGAAAACACGATGGGCATTTTCATTACACAAAATTTAAGGTTTTCTTTAACAGAATAGTAATTATGAGTTGAAAATGCCATCGTGTTTTCATATAGAGTAAAAAAGCTTTGCAAAAGAAAATAATGGATACAGACTACAAAAACTTAATGAAAAAAACTGATTGCATTTTCAACACAAATTGGTTATTTTCTTTTACAATTCATATGTAACAAGCAAAAGATAAGACTAACATGGAAATAATAAGAAGAAAATAAAAGAAATAGAATCAGGTAAATACTCACTATCTTGTGGTGACTGATAGTCTAGAGGCAAGGGGCTTTCATTTTTATTATCCTTTGATCCTTCATAGTCTTTAGGGCTGGTGCATTCAGTCGGGTCTGATACTATATCCAAATCCTCACATTCTGTTTTTAATTCTAGTGTGCTACTTTGCTTTTCTTCTCTGACAATTTCTTTTGATTCTTTTACTAAGTTTGTTGGTTTCGGGACATGTAAGTATGGTATACTGTCTGTCAAGTTATCATCATAAAACTTACTCTCATAATTACTGTTTTGAGGCATGTGATTATTTGGCTTGTTATATAGAAACTTATCTTTTGTTTTACTTCTTTTTTCAGCAATCAAATCTGAATAATAACTATTCTGTAAAAACTCTTCAGACTTTCTTTTTAAATTACTTAATCTCTGGAGTTTTTCAATGAATTCTCTTTGCTTTAATAACTCATTTGTTTGAGCTATTTCGTTTTTAGCCTCAAATGAATCAGTTACCTGAGGTTCTTGATTTTTATGTTGAGTGCTTGAGGTATTATGTGATTCATCTGCATCTTTTACATTTTCTTCTTCATCAGTCTTAAAATAAAAACAAATATGATTAGGTGCACTCAATATAGTTAAGCATAATGCATAAGATTTTGATTTTATAAAGACCAGATAACAAAATGAAACATAATTTAAGTAAAAGTATTATAGTAAAGATACTCCAATTTCTATTCCTGATAAAGCTGGTACTTGTGCAAATAAGATGTGTTACTTTAAGGAACATTAAAAACTATGTCATATACATTTACCTCTTTGTTTGTTAATCCTTTTATTTGAAGTAGTTCAGCTGTGCTAATAAAAGTTGTCAAGTCTTCTCTTTTTACACTAACCTCTCCATGGTACATAAATTGCATTAGGTCTTTCATAGCTTTATGTGAAACATCCCTCAGTACAACTAGAAAATAATGACAAATTAATAAGTAAAAATGAATTTACATAGCACTTAGATCACAATATATACAACAGAACTTACCAATTGGATGTTGACACGGATTTACTTGAAACATTTTCTTGAAATAGGGAGAACATATTGATAAAATAACTTTATGTGCTTGCAGTACATGACCGTCCACAGCAATAGTGACATCTACGAATTCACTATTCCCCAACAAGCCGGCAAATCCTTTTGTTAGATTACCGTGAAAGTTATTCCAAGTTAATGAGAACTGTTGGTCCATTTTAGGGTTAATGAAAAGTTTTGAGATTATGACCGTAAGTTCATACTTATAGCTTCATAAAAACCATACACCAAAACAGTGTGGGTTTGTACATTTAAAATGTGTTATTTCAGGTACAAAATAACTTAAACCGTTCAAGAAAGAAACAAATCAATCCCATTTATTTTTATGTTTGACAGCTATGGAAAGAAGCTTGCTTGCCTGACTCTGTAGTCTATGATAAAAGATGGCATTGTCTTCAATCAACAGTCTATGGTTCAATGAGTAATCGGGTAGAAAACTGCCTATTAATTCCACCAGAGGCGCTGAATATGCTTGACCAAATGTCAACTGTCAAATGGGAAGAGATCTATGCTTAATATTCTAAAGTGATTTTAATAAAAATATTTAGAAATGCATAATTGCCTGGCTATAAATATTATCGGAAATGGACATTATACTTTCTCTGAGGATATACCCTCCCAGAAGCTGGGTAGATCCATTTGATTTGAAATTTTTGTAAATGTGAAATGTGTTCGGCATACGTTCGCCTAGGGCGATCCCTTCCAACATCACCATCCATTCATGCTCTGTACACCTCTTTCGTAAAACTGCTTTTACTCATCCTTTCTAAATGTCCAAACCACCGTAGTGCACCCTAAGAAATGTTTGTTTGAAACAGCTCTCAATGATCAGTAGCTGTGGCTAGTTAGTACGTTGTCTGTCAGTCACTCAATCAGTAAATGTATTAATAGTATTATACAGGGTGTATAAACAATACAATATGGTACATGACCCACCATAGGAACAGAGCGTTTTTAATCAGATATCATTTTTTTTACTTCCTCTATTTAAAGCCGGAGTTATTTATAAAGATAAAAATCATTTCAAGTTATAAGTTGAGTTTCTGTTTGATTTAATGTTAATCTGACATTAGTGATTTGATTATTGTATTGTTTTGTTATTGCAGTTTTTATTCATTACCTAAAATACATACCTACATCGATATATTTTTTTTTCGGCTTTCCCGAATGAAAATAGACTCACTTGTAGACTCTGGAACTAATGCCGAACGTTTAAACATATCTGATTTAATGAAGTTACGGGATTCTTACCACGATTTCCAAATTTCGCGCATCCGATATTTCGATGCTAACGAGCACCATGATCGCGGACTGGCAGATGTAGGTAGGTGGCGATGACAAAATGAGGCAGATAAAACGATTTACCCTTTTCTTGTTCGTTTTGGTCTGTGTATTCAATGTTTTTACCATTTACTCCGCTACGGCTCTTAAGGCGCAAGCACGTACTTTTTGCTACGCTTACAAATTAAAATTCATTACTTGTTGAAAAAGTTGTTTTTAAAGTATAAAATATACACCGGCTTGTAGCCTATTGTACCAGCTTGACAGTGCACTAAAAAGTTTTGTAGTACATCCGGACACGAAGAAATTATCACTGTTTTAACATAATTCCGTTAAAAATATTTGGCTATACAATCAACGCGCGTGACTCATCGCTCATCGGTACAGTACGGAGGTCCGTGCGACTACTCAGCGAGGTGAACGACCGACCCTGCTGCGGAACAAAGGCGTGCTCGGGCGCACTCGGCGGCTCTCGGGCTCCGATCGTTGGCTGTTTAGGGGTATTGGAAGCGGATTAAGAACATAAACTTACGAAGTGTTCCTGCGCATGAAAATTACGAGAACGTTAGTGAGTAAAGTGATTTGATTTATTCCTATATCTAAATTTAATACTAAGGTAAAAATATTATTTGCTATAACTGTGTTCAAGACAATATAAATACCTAATAGATTTTACCTATTTCTTACTCAAACCGACCGCTTCTGAAGAATTAGCATAGTTTGATAGCTATTATATATTTGATTTATATAACTTTGCTTCCGAGTAACTATGCTTAAGCGAACGCCACCTAATACCCCAACACCCTGTGCTTCTGAACCTAAGTTATCAGCAAATACTGATAGCGATATTAACGATCAGATTAATCTTAATATTACTCAAAGAAAAAAGAAACGCAGTGGGGACGATTGGGAGAGAATGGAAAAGATGATGAGTGAGATGAAATGCATGGTTTCTCAACTCGTTACTCAGCAAACCAAACAAAACGACAAAATTGATACCCTCCAGACAGCTTTAGAAGACATCAGGGCCCAAAATGCTGGTATTCGTACGCAAAACGCGGAAATCCAAGCGCAAAATAATGAAATACAAAAAAGCATGTCATTTTTATCTCAACAATATGATCAGGCTTTTATAGAAATAAATAAGTTGAATGAAGAATGCAGCAGCAGTAAGAAAACGATTAAAGTTCTTGAGGATAAGGTGGACTATTTGGAGAGGAATATGAAAGCCGCGTCGCTTGAAATTAAAAACCTACCGTCGGAATCCCCTGAAACTAGAGAGACACTAAGTGATTCAATCATAAAATTGGGAAATATTATCCATCACCCTTTGAATAAGACAGATATAAATAACATTTTCCGGCTAAAAAGTAGATCTGAGTCTGTTGGAACGGTTATTGTAGAACTCACGTCTTCGACCATTAAAGAAAACTTTTTAAAATCAATAAAAAAATTTAATACCAGTAATAAGGAGCACAAATTAAATTCAAACCATCTTCTGAAAACCGGCCCTAGTCGTCCGCTCTACGTGTCTGAGGTTTTAACTACTATGACAAAGCGCCTGCACTATTTGGCTAGAGAATTTATAAAAAGTAGCGACTATGAACAATGCTGGACTGCAAACGGCAAGGTATATGTCCGTGAAAAAGAAGGATTGCCGAGCCGTCTTATCAAAACCGAAGAGGACCTTACTAAGCTGCGTAAAAGAAAGTGACTAGTTTTCCTATTTAAATTGCATTTTTTTCATTATATTATCTTATTTTCATTCTTATTGCAAGTTCTAACGGATTTATTGTATTTTTTAATTAATACTCTTATTTTAATAGCTTACATAATTTCAAAAAACTATAGCTACTCACACATACATATATGTACAAAACAAACAACAACATCACATGCAACGTCACAAAAATACATACATACATTCGCTACATTAACACTTTTACAAACAACATACAAAATTTTTGACATAAATACAAACGCTAGGAGATTAATTGACATCTCGGCTACATATTCTACTCAGAAATCACTAATCTTTGTATCTATTACCTTAAGAATGACATTGTTATATTATATTATTAAAATATCATACATTAATGCAATAAGTAATATTAAATTTTATAACATTCGATAACATATGTACTAAATAACATCAATAACATTGATTCTGTCTCAGTGTCGAATTCAGCAACATGTAATTTAGATAATTGTATACCGCCAAACTTCTCACCAAATAGCTCACTCAAAATATTGAACCAAAACATAAGAAGCATCAACAAAAATATGGCTGGCTTTCTTACAACACTCGCTAGGACTAAACTCGAATGGGACATTATTACATTAACGGAGTGTTGGTTGCCTAACTCTCCAAATATACCTGACCTAGCGGGCTATAACCAATTCGCAACCACCGACAACATCACCCAAAATGAGGGTGTAGTTGTATATGTCCATAAAGCTCTAACAGTAACCGTGGAAGAGCCTGCGTTCCCAGATGCTAACTGTCTTCAAGTAATTATTAATCCAGATACTGTTTTACTTAGCATATATCGTCCACCAGGTTACAAAGATATTAATAACTTTTTAAAATCTCTTGACATCATCTTGACTAATGTTTCACATTTCAAAAATATAATAATTACGGGAGACATTAATATAAACATCCATCAGGATCATCATGAATCGGCTAAAAGCAATTATTTAAACTTATTGGCTTTACATGGTTTGTTACCTGCACACACGCTACCAACTCGATTGAATGCATGTCTTGATCATGTCATTTTAAAGAGTCAATTGTCTGTTTACACCTGTGTTGCACACTCGGCTTTAACAGACCACGAAACAGTTCTGATATTTTTTAAAAAAACATCCGCCAAAATAATCCCTAAAAAATTAACCGTTCGCGTTGACCAAGAAAACTTAGAAAGTGACCTGAGAAAGTTAAATTATAGTAAAGTATATAATACGCAGGACCCTAATATAGCAGCAGACACCCTGATTAATTTAATTCAACGTGCTATTGATATCAATTCTAAAACTGTTAAAGTTCCAAACCGCAAACTAATATTGAAGCCTTGGATTACGCCTGGACTATTACGATGTATACGACACAGAGACAGACTGCACAAAAAAGTGAAAAAAGATCCTAATAATAATATTCTTAAAATAACATTCAGCAGATACAGGAACTTCTGTAATAAATTATTAAAGAAAATTAAAAATGACTATGATAAAAAAGAAATTCTAAATGCCGGTAATAACCCTAAACGATTATGGTCAGCTATAAATAGTATTTCATACAGAAGTAAACAGAAGGAAAATACATCGTTTCATTTAATAGTTGCGAATGATAATAATATAAATAAGGTAAACGATTATTTTGCCGAAATTGGTGAAAAATTGGCGCAACAAGTCGTATGTGGTAAAGAACAATTGCCTCAGAAAACCTTCCCATACAGTTTATCACAGTCCATGGTTATGCTACCAACTGACGAGACTGAAGTTGCAACATTAATTCGGTCACTCCGTAGTGACTGTGCTGTGGGATGGGATAGAATCTCTTGCAACCTATTAAAAAGACATGAAGCCTCAATAGTTCCTCCCATAACATACATCTGCAACCTTTCTCTCTCTACAGGCAAATTTCCTAACGCATTCAAAAAGGCTATTATCTATCCTATCTACAAAAGTGGTGACAGGAGCTGTGTCGGAAACTACAGGCCGATAGCTATACTCCCAGCACTTTCAAAAATACTAGAACGCATCATGAATAGCAGACTTACTAAATACTTAGAGAAACAAAACATACTTTCACCGACGCAATACGGTTTTCGAACTGGCAAATCGACCTCTGACGCTGTTCATGATCTGGTAAATTACGTAGTTACTAATATGGACAAGCGAAAAAAGGTGCTGGGAGTGTTTCTAGATCTGGCTAAGGCATTCGACACAGTTTCTGTCCCGATCCTTGTCCAAAAAATGGAAAAAATAGGAATAAGAGGAACCACTCTAAGCCTTTTCCAAGATTATCTAAGTGAGCGTACCCAGAGAGTCAAGATAGGTAACGACATAAGTACTGACCGCAACATTAATTACGGTACCCCCCAGGGCAGTGTGCTAGGACCGACATTATTCCTTATATACATAAATGACCTGGGTATGCTCACTTTACAAGGTGGCAAAGTGATTTCCTTTGCGGACGACACTGTCCTTTTATTTAGTGCCGATGATTGGACAACGGTATACGCAAACGCTCAATCAGGCTTAAATCTGGTGTCAAGCTGGCTGAAAAGTAATTTGCTAACTTTAAACACGGAAAAAACTAATTATATCACATTTTCATTACAAAATAATCATTTAAAGGAAGACACTCAGCATAAAATAGTAGCCCATTCATGTTCCGAACTAAATACTTCTTCGTGTAACTGCCTAAGTCTGTGTAAAAAACAGAGCGTCAGATACTTAGGTATAATCATTGACAGCACCTTACGATTTGCCGAGCACATAAACTCCCTCAACAGTCGGCTGAGAAAACTAATGTACGTTTTCAAAACTCTTAGGCACGTACTTGATCCAAAAAAAATTAAATTAGTCTACTTTGCGCTTGCCCAGTCTATAATTTCTTATTGCATAACGTCTTGGGGCGGTGCGCCAAAAACCTTGTTACTAGAAATGGAGAGAACGCAAAGAGCCCTTCTCAAGGTATCTTCATTTCGACCCTATCGTTATCCCACGGCACAGTTATATGAAGAAAGTAAAGTTTTAACCGTGCGTCAGCTGTTTGTTTTGGAGACTGTTCTCAAACAACACAAACAACTTAAATATGACCCATCCCTAACTAGTGGGAAAAGAAGATATAATCCCGTAAATCTCCAATGCACTACGCTCAAAACGAAATTCTCAAACCGATTTTTTTGCCAGTTGGGCGGCTTCCTCTACAACAGAATTAATAAAAAGTTAAACATATTCCCCATGTCAAAAGCTACGGTCAAGCTGAAACTAACGGAATGGTTACAGACACTGAATTATGATAGCACTGAAGCTATCTTCGGCCGTCTTGTTTAAAATGAAAACACAAAATAAAGGAACTTTTTCCAATAAAGGTATTAAAATATATGTATAACTTTCTATAGACACACACACACTCTCACACACATACACACTCACACGAACTTACACTCATGTACACAAAGCACACACCCAAAGTAGTAGCTATAAATATACCTAATATTGTAAACATTGATATATATGTATATATAATAAAACTACCTATACAGTGTAATGATTGTAACACTAACTTTTCATTTTCTTTTTTGATAAAATTCTCTAAAGCTATATGTAACTCTTAATGTAAAACTAATTTAAATTATAAGCGCCTATATAACGAAATTTTGAAATGTACTTACTTAATGGAGACCTTGTGTCCAGCAACACAGGCTTTGAGCCTAGCTTAGGCACCAGTCTCACACAATAACAATATTGTAAATAAAAATATTATAATAGATTAATTGCCTATATGTAAACATTATTGTGATGAGAAAATAAATTGATTTTTTTTTTTTTTATCATTAAAATAAATATTTTAAGAAATTAAACCAATAAAATCAACAAATACCGATTTCATATTTTTAACCATTATTTGATTCATATTTTTATGATTTCATATTTTTAAAATTAACAGTTGCCTACAAAACACAAAAACACCATTGCAAAATTCGCTTAACCTAGAACAAAAAAATACAAGATTAACAAAAATGTTACAATTTATGGAAAAAAAAAACAAAATTGGTACCTACCTGATTAATTTACAGTTATAGATACCATTGGTACGCTGGTGTGCGAGTCTGGCTACCACTGCACAGATTTTTGTTTGTGATTATTTCCTAGATATTTGTGGCAATAAAATGCTATTCTATTGTAAAAACTTAACCAAAACGGCGACAGAGAAAAAATAATTAGATGATAAAACTAACCTAACTAAGCTAACCTTTAGGACGTGTTACCTACACAACAAAAAGCAACAAGTAAAAAGTGTGATACAACATGAAAAAATAATTTGTGGACATATGATTTATTATAATGATTATACCGTAAGAAAGAAATATAAAAAAGAGCACATCACTCAAAACTCAATCTCAACAGATTTTAAGATAGGTTTAGAATTCTGTGTCCATTAGTCCAAAACTCCAGAGCTGCACAAAACTTTAAACCGGAGTGGTTGTGGAGTCCGGCTAAATTAAGTTTCCACTAAACTTTTCGGACTTTGTCGACGTGGTAGAATCGCAGACCAAGATTACTGTGCCCGACTTTTGTTTGTCTGTTTTGTTACTTTTTAAACTATGGAAATCAGACGAAGTTCAGCAAACTTGGCACGTTCAAATATGTGGTATTTCTTTTATATAAAATTTATCGACATAGCGATAACAATACATCAATGCAACTGAGAAACGCATAATAAAATAAAATACGAGGTTCTTACACACCACAATTTTGATTTATGTTTCCGAGTTCACGTTATTTGGCATTGTTTGGCGATGACAGCCAGACATAGAGGTGGAAGATATCTACCTTAGTATGTATTTCTCGTAAAAGCTTAAGTAAGGTTGTCTGTAAGAAATCGCTTTATAGCGATAAGGCCGCCTATTGTACCTTTCAAAACTGTTTTTGTTCTAATGTATTCTTTTCCTTTTATTATTTTGTAAGTGTGCAATGAAGTATAAATAAATAATAAAAATAAATTATTACGCATTATTTTGTTCGAATATTAGGTAGGTAATGGGAAATTGGAAAATTCAGGTCTATGGAAGTTGGCCTGCGAAGCAATTCATTGTGGTGAAAAATGTGTGAAAAATTTTGTGATAATTATTTCATAAAAATGTATTTATTATAAGTTGAAACTAATAATTTATTTATTTAAATTTTTTACTGAAAATGCTATTTTTAAAACGTTTGTTATGTGACACAAAACGCTTCTGATTGGTGAGATCTAAGATGATGTAACGTGATTGTATGCTTTTTGGATGTAACAAGCAAATATTACAATTGCTTACAAGCACAAGACGTCACATATTGACTCCATTACGGCGCCATATTGTCAAAGAGTATTGTAGCACGCTATTAAAAATGAGCTGTTTATGCTATTTAGAACAAAAGCTACAAATAACAAAAGTTACTGAGTTCCATTACAGGTACTTAATTGTAAGAACTAGATTTAAAAATACAAATGATCGGTATTGCACTTTTTAAAACAATTATTTATTTTATGACATGTAACATACAGTTACTCTCAACAACAAAGCTGTCTGATTTCTGGCGATATGAACCTACAGCCTTATTGACAGCTGCCCTCAGCGTAAGAATTTTGCGAACAGAGCGAAATATTTACTTGTTATGTTGACATGTGTGATGTTGAACATTGAATCCTACCCTGTCCTACAAATCAAAATGATATACTATCCTGTCCATAAGAGTGTTTATCAGTTCTTTCCCATGACAGTCTCACCAAAATCACTTCATGGTTGAATTAAAGGGTATTCGTGTATACAACCATACCCGAATCAGTAAAGAAAAGATCGTTTCCTTAACTGGCCCGGCTGGGATTCGAATCTGTACCCTGGCAAATAAGTGAATGCAGTAAACTGACAGTTCGAAATGCCAAAAAGAAAAATAATGATACCAGTTAAAAACTTAGTGGTGTAAAGTCCTGTATGAGAACGATTGTAATGAGTCTTTGTCATTCGTTTTGCATATTAAAGCAATGTAAGTATAAACAATTGGATTTGATATATGCACTTCATCTTAAAATTGACTTTTATGTAAATAATTAATTACCAAACATGCCTAATACCTACTTTAAAACGGACTAAGATGTAAAATCGACTTGATAACTTCTTTATTTTTTAACTCCTTTGGTTGTTAATAATGAAATTTCAGGAAGTTACCCTTTGCTAACAGAATCACATTAAAAAATGTGAGTCAATTTTTTTTTTCCTAACTTTACGATATTATTTTAAAAATAAATTCATTCATTCACTATTTTTTTTCTTCCCTAAAGTGGGCACACCGGAACTGTCATTTTTCAGCATTGAATTATTTGCCAGGGTATGGGACTTCACATGCTCTAAACGAACTCTCAATTGATGGACCACGAAGAAATACCTACTATAGAAGGCAAAGTTTTTACAGCCACATATTGTGTATGTTCACCACATTGTACATTAAAAAGGTGGTTATGACATTTTCAAGGAAGTGGTTGTTGGATCTTACCATGATTTGAAATTAGCAAATATCGCTCATTGAAAGTTTGAAAGTTTCACGCTCCTAGTATACAGGGCGTTCCAAGGGACATCAAACGAAAGTACCTTAAATATTGTGGATATTTTGATGAAAGAAGAATTTATATGATTTTTTAATATTAGTAATTCTACATTTAAATATTTCCTAAGAATTCTTTGCTTCGTCTGGGAATCGAACCGACTTAAATATGAAAAAAACAACCCCCATTTTTATGTCGCCAATCGAAAGAATGGCCTAAAAATAATGATTTGTCTTAAGTAACATAATATTTTAAAAGAAAGGAAAAACGTGAAATTAATCATTTTAATCAAATTAAACACATACTTATATGGAACTGCCGCAGTCAATAAATGGAAATGGGAATGCGCGTGAAATCTTTAAATGCAGAATTATTAATATTTAAAAATCATATAAAGTTTTCTTTCTGCAAAATACCCTGTCTACGATATTTAAGGTACTTTCCTTTGATGCCTTGAGACGTCCTGTTTAGAAAAGCATAATCCAATAGCAAACTCTTTGGTGATTTTTGAAAAAGCAACCCATATGTTATCCAGTTCAAGAGCTATGTAATTTACTATAAAATTTACTTTAATCTGCATAGCCTTTACGACGTAACCAACATAGTAAAGACAATCTTCTTCATAAAAATCAATATGATTGTGTAACAGTGCATAAACCAAAGTTATTCCCAAAATTTACCAGTGCTATACAACAACTGCACATTAGCTTCACATTAAACGAATTTATAACACCGAAACCTAATACTTAGCTAAACCAGAAACAAATAGTCTCATCATAGTTGTTTATGAGTTCGAAATATGAAAAACAATTAGTTAGCGCGCCGCGTTTAAAGCCAACGGCATCATTTGCCAAATTATCTGTTAACCTAACAACATTGTTATAAATGGATTTAGATAATAGGTGTAATGAATAACTGAAAACTTCAACCCATCGTTTAAGCTTAGTCTGATGGTCCAAACTCGGTTTAGGCGGGTAAAGTTTCGCTATCACACCTATTGTCAAGCTGGTCGAGATTGTCAAACACCGTTAATTAAGTTCGAAGGCAGCATAGTCACCCTATCGGGCAAGATGGCTGAGGTATGACTCAGCACTTTTATTTAACGGAGCTCAGCTGTGGTTTTTAAATGAATAACTGTAGAGACCTGCTGTGATAGAGATAAAAGTCTCAGCAATTTTCAGAGTAATTTTGTTGTGGAGAAAAATGTAAGCTTCTAACAGTGTAAAATTTTATCAATTTGTAATTATGTTTAGTTATTGTTGATAATTTCTAAGGGAAGACTGAGGAATTGGAACTAGTTGATTAAGAAAACTTAGTGTGAAGATTACCTAAATATGTTTTAGATACTTATATTATTCAACTAGCCGTCCCCGCAGTTCTATCTGCATAACTCCCGTTCCCGTGGGAAATTCGGGATAAAATATAACGTATAACCTTCATCGGTAAATGGACGACCGGCTGGTGTAGCGGTAACATAAATTGCCTTCTATGCCAGAGGTCCTGGGTTCGAATCCCGGCGGCGGCGGATATTTGTGTGATGAACACAGATATTAGTCGTCAAGTCATGGATGTTTATATGTTTATTTAAGTTTATTCTAATAAAAATATGTATCCCTAACACAAGTTCTTTAAAAAACTTAATTTGGGCTAGATAACGTGGTGTGAGTGTCAGAAATATTTATTTATTATTACTGTACATCGCAAAAATAATTTTTCAAATCGAACCAGTAATTCCTGAGATTAGCGCATTCAACCAAACAAACAAACAAACAAACTTTACTGAGTTTTGGATATTATTGAGCTTTATACAGTGTGACTGGTGGGTCATTTTTGAAATTCCAGGACGTGGTAGTTTGAGATCATACATGAAGCGAAAAAATAAAATAAAAATATAAATTTACTGAGTAAACTTAACCGAATGTTAAAGAATTTATTACCCAACGCATGGTCACATAAGCGTAATGCAATAGATACTTAGCGGGTGATGGTGTGCGTGTGGCGAGAACACTGCTGTGTGCGTGTTGACTGAGGCAGCGCGTCGCGAAAAGTGCAGTAAGGTCTCTTTATTTATTCATAGGCATTTCTGGTGGAAAATTAACAACCTACTTTAATTACATAACTATTGATCAGAAACAAGTTCAGAGTGCTCTCCTTCAGTATCTAAAATTTGTCACCAGTCAACCTGTATATTAGTACAGATATAAATCTCTACATATTATTATAAAACAAAGTCCCCCGCCACGTCTGTCAGTTCGCAATAAACTCGTAAAGTAAGGGATGAATTTTCACACAGTTTTCAACAAAAGTAGGGTGATCCCTGAGGAAGGTTTTAGTGTTTAATAATTAAGGTTTTATGCAAACTGACGATTTTACGACGATATTAAATCAACATGTCGGAAAAAATTAAGCTGATTGGGAGCTTTCCTCGAAAACGCTGCCAAAACCAGTTTTGAGTTTTACAAAAATAATGTATGGTGGGATTGTACCTCTTTAAAAGATCTACAAAAGAGTCCGCGATAGTATATGTCTATCTTCCAAGAATAACTTACTATAACTATTTTTGGCTTTTACATATTTCAATAAAATTATGGGTAGTTTACGAACCTATTTTTAACAATACATTATTAATTCTTATCCAATCTCGAAAGTTGAACTACTGGGACATAAAAGTTGTACTGGCATCTAGTTCCCACTAGTTCAACTAGTCAGTTCAATCGCTGACCGGAAAAATATCATTTTTTTTTTAAGTCTTTAATAGAAAATGAATACATATTTTTCAAGAGATCAAATACCTACTTCTATACTTATTGAACTTACTTATTGAATTGCAATCTAAAATCCTTGTTTGACAACCGAAATCCAGGTTAATTTTGGTATGAAAAATCTTGTATTTGAATTAAGACTCGATATAGAAATTTTATTTTCCAAAATCCAATATATGTCTTGTGATCCACTTTGCTCTTTCTTTACGGAAAAAGAAGAGGATCATAAAAATATATTCAACTTTCATTTGTTTTAAAGAAATAACGAATTAAATCTGGACTTTGGTTGTCATGGCAACGCAACGCTCAGACATTTGAGAGTTTAAGGACGCGTTTCCGCAAATCTTCAAAATAGGGTATTTTCTGGTACATATTGTGATAAAATGGCGCAAAGTTTAGTATAATTACAAGTACTAATAGATAGATAAGACTTTCATCTCCATTTATGCTATAAAAATAATATAAATAAATTTGTTTTTGTGGCTTAAAAACTAATTTTGCGATGCCTCGTCGCACGAAAATGACGATTTTAAGCCAATTTACGGTACCACTTTTGGTATGAAAACACAAGTATTTATGAATAAAAAAAATACTATGCGATGGTTGACATGTTCATTTTTGATAATACGAATTTTTTTCTTTGAAATTACTACTAAAAACCCTTTAAAAAAAAATAAAACCAAACACGTAATTTTCTTCATGTTTGTATAAATGCGTAAATCTTAACACACTGTGGTAAGGGTTATTATACTTTAGCAAATAATGTCAATATCATTCCAAACAAAAACTAGATATCTTCAGTCTGCGCTCAGCCGCTGTCGAGAGTGGACCTGTATCGCTTTTGAGTTATTTTTCGTGCTAAGAAACATCGCTGTACATACACAATTTATTACACCAAACAAGTCTCGATACTTGACGCTCTCTGAACTGAGTTGAAAAGGTAATAATATAATTTTATTGAAAAAAAAATTACAAAACCTTTTATGATTAGGATTGAATTTGGAAACTTGGAATCATTATGTTTGTTAGGACTAAACCTTATCTCCAGTTCTGGTAGTGGGGTCTGAAGGTATACCTCGAGGTGCTACTGGTACTCCTAGACGGGTAAAGCTAGGTATATCGAGTTTGGGCTCATTTTGATTCGAAGGAAGAGACCTTACCACCAGTTTTGGTAGTAGGAGCTGAAGGTATACTTCAAGGTGCTACTGGTACTCGTAGACCGATAGAGCTAGGCATGTCGAGTTTGGGTTCATTTTGATTCGCAGGACGAGACTTTACCACCAGTTCTGGTAGTAGGAGCTGAAGGTATACCTCAAGGTGCTACTGGTACTCGTAGACCGATAGAGCTAGGCATGTCGAGTTTGGGTTCATTTTGATTCGCAGGACGAGACTTTACCACCAATTCTGGTAGTGGGAGCTGAAGGTATACCTCGAGGTGCTACTGGTACTCCTAGACGGGTAAAGCTAGATATATCGAGTTTGGGTTCATTTTGATTCGTAGGACGAGACCTTACCACCAGTTCTGGTAGTGGGAGCTGAAGGTATACCTCGAGGTGCCATTGGTACTCCTAGACGGGTAAAGCTAGTTATATCGAGTTTGGGTTCATTTTGATGCGTAGGACGAGACCTTACCACCAGTTCTGGTAGTGGGAGCTGAAGGTATACCTCGAGGTGCCATTGGTACTCCTAGACGGGTAAAGCTAGTTATATCGAGTTTGGGTTCATTTTGATGCGTAGGACGAGACCTTACCACCAGTTCTGGTAGTGGGAGCTGAAGGTACCATATTTTAAAAGAACTGAACAGGACACAAGGAACTGAAATCTATAGGCGGTCAGATTTGGTGGAATCGGGTTTTCATATTTTAAAAGAAATAATAAAATTTATGGACAAAGGATAATGCAAGTGATTGGGCTCCAAAAAAAAGTCATTGTGCAGAGATGAGATGAGAGTCAGATTATAGATTAGACACATGTCATTCATATTTGTTAGGACGCCAAAAAAATTAGCCCTGGGAAAAAAAAGATATGACCAAAAATACATTTTGCGTTTAATAGAATAAAAATCGTTTTCTTTTATGATACAGAAACTGAACGCCCGTAGATTTCTACGAGTGTATTCGTATAACCTTTACAGCCATTGACTACAAAACGAGTGAATATTGTAAATAAATACGATTATTGGTAAAAAAAAGTGCTTGTGTGATCCTTATAAGTACCTAATGGGTTGGCTACACAGTAGTAAACCGCGATTAGTTCGTCTCTTTTCTTAGTATAGCGACTTCCCTTCTTATTATCGTCGAGCGAGACAGCAGTGCGCTGTCACAAAAGAGATGTTATTATTAATCTGTCTCTTTTCTTACTATAGCGAACTTTTTGCGGCACTGGTTCGGCGACATTGGAAGCACGGTTTACAACTGTGTAGCCACCCCTTTTGATTTGATTTTTCTTTTTTCTTACTTTAGCGATGTCTCTTATACGGCACTGGTTCGGCGACATTGGAAAAGCAGTTTACAAATGTGTAACCACCCCTTATGAAATAATGGTATGTATGGTTTATCTAATACTGCCATTTAGAATAAGCTAATGTGTTGGTATAAGTGGTTATCGTTACTGAAAAAAGTAAGACTTTTAAACACATGATTTATTATTTCATTCATTACCATTGGTAAGAGTTCTTAAACATAAAATAAGTACTATTTTTGAAGACGTTATTCATTATTTCAGTACAATTAAACAAACATCATAAATTATAAAAGGAATAGTACTTTTAAACACATGATTCATATTAACAATACAATTAAATATCATAATCATAAAAGAAGTTCGACTTTCGACTCGAACCCCGAAATGTTTCGAATAAAATGGACAATGCGCGCTAATAATGTGCTCCGAGTAAGAGATAGAGAGCGTTAATGAAATCTAGTTGTAATAATTATATAACCACTATTAGACTTTATTAACCACTTATAGCAACATACTAGCTTATTCTAAACGGCAGTATTAGATGAACCATACATACCATTATTTCATAAGGGGTGGTTACACATTTGTAAACTGCTTTTCCAATGTCGCCGAACCAGTGCCGTATAAGAGACATCGCTAAAGTAAGAAAAAAGAAAAATCAAATCAAAAGGGGTGGCTACACAGTTGTAAACCGTGCTTCCAATGTCGCCGAACCAGTGCCGCAAAAAGTTCGCTATAGTAAGAAAAGAGACAGATTAATAATAACATCTCTTTTGTGTGTCGACGATAATAAGAAGGGAAGTCACTATACTAAGAAAAGAGACGAACTAATCGCGGTTTACAACTGTGTAGCCAACCCATTAGGTACTTATAAGGATCACACAAGCACTTTTTTTTACCAATAATCGTATTTATTTACAATATTCACTAGTTTCGTAGTCAATGGCTGTAAAGGTTATACAAATACACTCGTAGAAATCTACGGGCGTTCAGTTTCTGTATCATAAAAGAAAACGATTTTTATTCTATTAAATGCAAAATGTATTTTTGGTCATATCTTTTTTTTCCCAGGGCAAATTTTTTTAGCGTCCTAACAAATATGGATGACATGTGTCTAATCTATAATCTGACTTTCATCTCATCCCTGCACAATGACTTTTTTTTTGGAGCCCAATCACTTGCATTATCCTTTGTCCATAAATTTTATTATTTCTTTTAAAATATGAAAACCCGATTCCACCAAATCTGACCGCCTATAGATTTCAGTTCCTTGTGTCCTGTTCAGTTCTTTTAAAATATGGTACCTTCAGCTCCCACTACCAGAACTGGTGGTAAGGTCTCGTCCTACGCATCAAAATGAACCCAAACTCGATATAACTAGCTTTACCCGTCTAGGAGTACCAATGGTACCTCGAGGTATACCTTCAGCTCCCACTACCAGAACTGGTGGTAAGGTCTCGTCCTACGCATCAAAATGAACCCAAACTCGATATAACTAGCTTTACCCGTCTAGGAGTACCAGTAGCACCTCGAGGTATACCTTCAGCTCCCACTACCAGAACTGGTGGTAAGGTCTCGTCCTACGCATCAAAATGAACCCAAACTCGATATAACTAGCTTTACCCGTCTAGGAGTACCAATGGCACCTCGAGGTATACCTTCAGCTCCCACTACCAGAACTGGTGGTAAGGTCTCGTCCTACGCATCAAAATGAACCCAAACTCGATATAACTAGCTTTACCCGTCTAGTAGTACCAGTAGCACCTCGAGGTATACCTTCAGCTTCCACTACCAGAACGGGTGGTAAGGTCTCGTCCTAAGAATCAAAATGAACCCAAACTCGACATGCCTAGCTCTACTCGTCTAGGAGTTCCAGTAGTACCTCAAGGAATACCTTCAGCTTCCACTACCAGGACTGATGGTAATGTCTCGTCTTATGAACTCGAACTTGACATGCCTAGGAATAGGAATTCCAGTAGAAGCCCTCGAGTGTACCACCAGCTCATCAGGTTCGATGGTGAGGTTTTATCGTTACGAATAAAACGAGCTCAAACTTTCCGAGCACTTTAATTAATCTTACCCAATTTAATCGTTTTAATAAAAGAATTTGCAAATATTTAAAACTAAAGTATCAAAACTGTTCAAAACCTTTCGTCTTTTTCACGGCACGCTTGTGTGCGTGAATCTTATACATGTAGTAGTAGAATTCGATACCTAGCCTTTTCGGAAACGCATCCTTAAGAACAAGGATTTTGTATTGTAATTCAATATAAAAGTCCTCTATAAGTAGGTAAGTATTTGATTAACACTTGAAAATGTGTGTTCAGTTTCTATTAAACACATAATAACAATTAACTAATAGTCTTGGGATCCACTTCTCTTTCAAAACATACCAAAATAAAAATAATATAAACGGTACAACTTTTATGTCCCAGTAGTTCAAGTTTCGAGCGGATTGTACAAAGTTGAACTACTGGGACATAAAAGTTGTACTGTTCAAGTAGTTGAACTGAGCAGTTGAACTACTGGGAACTAGCCGGCGGCGCGGCGTAAGCCGTAACTCAAGGTAATCTTAATATATCACAGATGCACAAATACCACAGTTAGGCCTACAATTAAAGTAATACAACATAAATCCATACTTATACATTTGTATACTAATATATAAATCTGAAAATGTCACTGAAAATGAAAATGTCTGTATGGTACGTTTTCACGCCTAAACCGCTTAACTGATTTTTATGATCTCGAGAAAGGACATAGGCTACTTTATTTTGCAGAAATCAATGTTTGTCTCATACGTTTTACCACCTAAACTGCTTAACCGATTTTTTTGAGTTTCTATATGTATACGTATAGAAATGATCTCGATTAAGGACATCGGCTACTCGATCGGGAATCAAATTTTGTAAGAAGATAATTTTTTTCGTCTTGCTTTGACTTGAAACTCTGTTATATATATAGTATAACAAATAAATGAATACGTATTTAAATGTTTTTGAATATTCACCCCATTGAAAATGTAAAATAAAAATATTTTCTTAAAGAAAAAAATCTTAATACATCTTCACGCCTTAACCACTGGTTCGAGTTTTATGATTGGATACGTGCGTAATGGAGGTCTTGAGGATGGACTTAGGCTACATTGGGCTGTATTCGACATTGCATTTTCTTATTTTTAAGTTTTGTCAAAACTCACGACGTACAACGTGACAGCCTCATACGAAAACTATGTTTTTCTCTTTCTGTCACAGCATTAAGGTACACTTAAAATCAAAGAGAATTCAATGTGGAATCGGGTCCAATATTTTTCTATAAACAACGAATGCAGAGCATTAAAAAAACCGAATTCACGTCCAAAACTTTGGCTGAAGTATAAAGTCGTCAATATAAATATTCTCCGTACACACACATATTTTTTCAAAAATTAAAAATTACTAACCGATTTCGATAAAATTTACGTCTGAAGAAAATTGTCCAATTGATAATTGTCCACAAAATCGTGTAGAAAAGACACAAATAAAAACATACACACGAATTGAGAACCTCGTCCTTTTGGAAGTGGGTTGAAAATCAACCAATAAGAAGAAGAGTAACCGAAGCATCCAACAAAGGAAAATATTGCAAAACGGGGAAAATTCTTCAATTTTGGGAGCTTCCGTTGCTTACCGTGCGTAAACAGTATCAACATGGTATTAATCCTTATCCAAATAAATACGTTATTAAATATATGTATACAAAAGCGAATAAATTTGTGTTTTATATCATTTGATCTCATTGATGAATACCTTAGGAGATATAAGGATTTTAAAATTACTTCGCAACAAAATAGGTAGGTATGTAACAGCCCGTTCGAACATGGTCCGTTTTACTGGATACGTTTTACCGGATACGTTTTTTTCATCGATGGCGCATGGAGTTGTATTGGCGACTTCAGATATAGCACAGTATTCAGTATACGTATTTACCATACAAAAACGTATCCAGTAAAACGGATCATGTGTGAACGGGCTGTTAGGGTTAAAGCTCTAGACTCACCAAGAGGGAGGGAGCTGGCCGAGGCTACCCGCGCTGGTACCTTTACGAGGTACCGTACTGTGAAGGCCATACCGCACGCATATTCCCTCAAGTTTCATAATTTTACTAAAACAGCTTCAAACACCAAAATTAGTGTAAAAGGGTCAGACAACTGTTAAACTTTATATTGCAATAGTTTTGACTGGTCCAGCAGTTGGGTCAACAGTGCTAATATCCTTGCATCCTAATAATTCCCAGAAATAAAAAAGTTTCTTTAGTAGGAATTCCTGATGCCGTACTTTATTTTCAGTTTTTACTGTATAGGTATGTATTTTTTGAAGGTCTTTTTCACAAACTTGGGTACTAAGGGACAGCAATGCTATCAACGAGTATAACATTTTTACAAGTAACACTTTCTGACTGTCTATCTAAGTTTAGTATAGAGTAAGCTTGAACTTCAAGAAAGGACATAGTAATATTACTTATAAAATCGCAATTACTGATATTCACGCGGGCGAAGTCGCGGGCAATAGCTAGTATAGGTATAATACGCGGCTTTACTCGATCAGAAAGCACGATGTTAAAGAATAAGAAGCAGCTTGTTATAGGTTTTAATAATCGTAGACGAGTCGTCGTTTCATTTATAGTTACCAGTTAAGCTCAATATTAAATATTTTATATTTCAACAAAATATTTCCTAGATTTATTTTAATATATAGTTTAAATCAATATACAGGGTGACTGGTGGGTCACTTTCGAAATTCGAGGACGTGATAGTCTGAGATCACACATGAAGAGAAAAAATAAAATAAAAAATAAATATTTGTTATTTACCAAGAAAACTTAACCGAAATTATAGAATTCGTTACGCAACGGTTACGTAGGCGTAATACAATGTGTGTGTGGCGGGATCACTACTGTGTGAGTGTTGACTGAGGCGGTGCGTCGGGAAAAGTGTAGTGATGTCTCTTTATTTATGTACATATAGGGAATTCTGGTGAAATATTAAATACTGAATATTATTACATTATTATGATCAAAATAGACTGGTCCTAGTGGATTTCGTATATTCCGTGTCTTTCCGCATATTGTAATGGCTAAAGTCGTATCCGGACTTTTCACCTTTAAATACGCTAAGTACGTAGTTGAGGTAAAAAGTAAAAGTTCATTAATAGTTTCAACATAAGTTTTTTAAATTTACATAAGTCAGACGCTTACTTTTTACCTTACTTACTTATAAAAAAAACAAACTCAAGTAACAAACACGATATGTGCTACAACTACAACTGGCACGCTAACAAAACATCTATTTACATCAGCACCTATCAGCATCCAATATCTTCAAAAAGCAATCGAGCCAACATCGCAAATCGGAGCATCGAGTAGATACACATGTTGAGGAAGAATCCACCAGAACCGATAGCCAAATAAACTGGCACCGTTCATCGATTTGCTGTCACAAGCAGGCGGGCTGGTGACCGCGCAACGCTCTGCTCGTTTAGTCTAGCTCGATTAGAATTTATACTATTTACGTTTCTAAGCTAAATGTTTGGCTTGGCAGTTTCATATTAGTAGGCTGAGTCTTACATGGTCTTGTAGACAATTTTCATATCTACTTATAGAGGATCTTAATAAGTAAACCAAAATTTAAAAAAGGCTATGTGGATTTCGGGTGACAACGCTTAAGTATATGTCGCAGTGTTTTGAATCTAAGATTATTATTGAGATTAAAATTTTAAAAGACTTTTAAGAAAATAGATTGAAAATTTGCAAAAACGAATATGCTACTATAACTAAAGTATACTCTGTTAATTGAAACAAGAATTTTCATAATCGATTCACAATTGACCAAATAATCACGTAACAAAAAAATACACACGAATGGATACTCTCTCCCTTTTGGAAGTCGATTGAGAAAGTACGAAAAATATTTTACCACATAACATCAGGTAAACAAACTGTTAATATGTTGGAAATTTCCGTCAGCAAATATTAAAGTGAGAAATATTAAAACTATTTTTGTTACGAGGCTATATGGTAGCATAACAATGGGTTTCTGCAGGTAATAGGTAATCTCCACAGGTAACCACAAGAAATAAGAGTATTTATATTGTACATCAACGAAATAGAGTGAAAACCTGTAGAAGAAAAAGAACTTACACATCTGTTGATTTTGGTGTAAAAATCAAGTTACGGTAAAGATCGTTTAAACATAGCTTAAGGCATTTTTTGAAGGTTATTTTCCTGGAAGAGATAGTCTTTTCATGATAAGGCTGTAAATATGCTCTACTCCATAAAATACAAACAAAATATTTTCTCAAATAAACATTATTTAAAAAGAAATATTGCACGCTATTTACATTATTTTTCCTTTCAACAGCTCTCTCATAAGTTTACGGGTAGTAAATAAATTTTAAGCATACAATGAAACTTTAAACAACTTCAAAAGTAGAGTAAAGTAAGTGCCTGTTTTGTCAAAATCTCTTGTTCGTAAAAGTTTAAGCACTACTAACTTCGATAAAATAGTGTGTGCCTAACACGCCAGAAAAACTTTTCGCAAAAACTTTAGCCGAGCCCAAACATAAATAATAGACATCCTTTCCGCTTTTATGCTAGAGCTTTATTCATATTTCCATACAGTCGAAGTTTCCTTGTGTATTTTTAGTTTAGTGAAGGAACTCTTGAAAGTATGGACGTGCCTTCGCTGGGTCTTAGAAGTTAGGATTGCGTGATTGGCCCATTGTAAAATGTCAATAGTCCGTCTCGACCGCTAACTGAGCCATTTCGAGTTCTATATTCTATAAAATGAAAGGAGGATTTAAAAAGCGAGATTTCTTGGCGACGTCCGTTTGTGAAGAGGAATTTGAATTGGATACTGTGTAGAATTCTGCTTTAAGTTCTTCAGAGGAAATCGGACTAGTAGGCAAATTATTTATGTCACATGTTTTAGTTCTATAGGCAATGGTTGTTACATGTCTCTGACACAGAGCGTGTAGAGTTATTTTATAAAGGGCAAAATCACACATTGTTTACCAAATATAATTATAATATATTTATATTATAATAAATATAGAGGTTTTGTTAGCGTTTTTACGGGCGATAGGCTGACCCCCTGTCACTGTAATAGTCTCTATCCATCATTATAAAACCTCCAAATTCGTCAAACGTGACATCAGATGGTTTGATAGCCTCTTGTGTTCTGCCTACCCCTTAAGGCGTGAAGTTATGTATGTACTACGTTCTGTTATGTATGTATATAATTATAATAGATTCATCAGCATCACAACAGTATCCCTTTGTAATAAGCCCAGTGCTAGTTGGTGGATAATCATCTAAAACATCGTAATTAATTACAATTTATGGCCATTTAGAAAAACATGTTGTTTATAAATTTCTATTCAACTAACAACAGGAAAACGAATTAGTTTTAATCTATAGAAGAACGTGGCTACCATCAACAGCTAAGAGATAGTATATTAACAAGGAGTTAAAAAAATATTGATTTAACATAGCATTAATGTAGGTACACAAATTTATAAGTCAGATCTAGGGAGTGCCACCTCAAAAATAACAAAATGTACATTAAAATTTTATTTCCAAATTATAACCCCAACAATTGACATTGTAAAATTTGTAGTGAACATATTTGGCCACTTCACTGACCAATATTAAAACAATCGTAAAATCATTTTTATTTTGTTAGCGTGTAATTTTGTGAGAATGGATTGAAGAATGTTTATTACTATTTTATGCATTAACATGAAGTTTAAACACAGACACGTTTGGCTAAAAGTAATACTTTTTTATATATATCTCACGGGATCGAGATATGAATAGTACCTGAGCTGCGAATAAATAGAACATAATACTCATCTTCACTACGAGATATCATGTTGCGCGATTGTTTAATTAATGACGGAAAGGGACAAACAATTAAGTATGTTTAAAAAGACGCAACAGCCCATACCAAATTTTCTCATTATGTCCTACATCGTAGCTATATAAATTTTGTCCGTATGAACATTTTAAGTGAAGTTTTAGCTAGTAAAAAACATTTGCTTTATAAACTGCCAGCTTATAACAACGCATAGACCCATGTGTAAGCAAATCTTTAATCCAAGTATCCCCGGCTAGCAGCCACCCTTATACAATGCCTTATGCAAAATAATTTAAACAACAGTGATTAATTAACAGCTTAACTATGTATGATTTTCGACCATCTGAAATCATTTAAACCAGTAACGGTTTTACGCTTAGATGGACAGATAAAACAGATTCAATAGGCTAAATTATACATATATAAAAATAATGCTCTATACATTTTTCATTTTTACAATTTACATTTCGGCACATAATTTTTAAAATATACCATTCCGTTTACCTTTCGTTCCATTTTCAATATTTTAAACACAAAAGCCCATGTGTTTTTATAGCTCCATTTGTTATCGGCATTTCCACCATCAGAGCCTAGTAGTGCCTTTTTGTCTTCATGTTGGTAATTCTGCGTGTTATTTGGGAAGGGTCCAAAGCAGCTTTTACGAAAATTACTGGATCTGCATGGTCATTTCTTTGTTCGTGAGTATAAAGACTTGCATCGAACAATGTAAGTAGGAGACATGAGTGATCTTTGTGTGACTTTTATTTCTATGCTTATATGGAAATGATACATCAAAATGTACCTGTGTATCTTGTGTGTTAGTTCTAATGATTTGTAAAGCTGTAAGTCCATAATTCGATTCAGAAAGTATGTTATTGGTCTGAAAATACTAATAGAGCCGTTATATTTGTTAACTACACAAAATTATGTGCACACGGAGTTTTAAATCATATTCTGCTTTCTTATCAAGATTAAGTTCATCTGATAGATTTTGAGTAGTTATATTATGTTGAATATCGGTACAAACTTGCAAATGCATTAATTAGTAAAATATTTAAAAGTATTTTGCTCCTAGACCATCGTTACACTTAGGTTAGTATATCTTTTTACAGTCATAATATATCAAATTATTGGTCGTCGTGTAATTTTTGTTTTCCTAGGTACGTATTTACTGGTATTAATTAAAGTGTTTTTAAGTATTTTATATGATATAAAACTACATAAACACTGACGATTATTTTGGGGCTGGATGACACTACGTGTAAATATTGTCAAGCATCTTTATTTTCTATTTATGGATCCATTCCGTGATACATATTCTGTGATATATTTTTAATTAGCGCTGTTACAATGGCTGTTGAAGAAATTGAATAGAATTATATTAAAACATATATTTTTACGCAAATAAAATTAAATGGAAAAAGAGTGACGTGATGTTGCGGAACACAACCCATAATTCAGCGTCAATGTTCAGCAAGAAAGTTAATCACTGATTTTCAGTAAGAGGAAAATACGTTTAATCGACTCGACTATAGTAAGTGGACCCAGTCTGTTGTGCGATATCTAAAACCTTTTTAATTGAAAAAGCTAATGATAAAAACAGTTTTTTTTAATAACATACTACATAACATTTTTCCTTTTTTGATTATCTACTGTTTTGTTCAAGAACTATGTTAATTATTTTCAGCGCTAATAACTGTGAAAGCTTACCCAGGTGTTAAAATCTGCTAGCCATAGAGTCATGAAGGAAGTATCAGTTTATTTATAAACACTTTTAGATTTTCTCCAGACTGTAAACTTATGCAATGAGAGTCGGGATAACGGCAAAGCTAAATTGATACCGATTAGCTGTCGTCGCAAACTGTTGCCGTCTACGCCGGGTGCATAGGTTTTGTAAATGCGCCGCCCGGTGACTGCTTTCTTGCACACAAGTAAATAAGGAAGTATTTTATATGTTTTGGACTCAATTGTTTACCATAACAAAGTTCAGTAATCAAATAAAAAAAATATATAGGCACACAATTGGCGATCTTATTGTTCGGAAGCGATTTTTTATAGATAATCATGGATATAAACTCAGCGGTAAGTGTAGCTTGGGGTCGATCATCGATGGCTCACTCTATAAGGAATTTATTTCATCATCATCATCATCATCACAACTCCGTGTAATGGGCCCACTGCAGGGCATGAGTCTCTCCTCTGGGTGACGAGGAGGTTTAGGCCATAATCCACCGAGCTGGCCCAGTGCTGGGTGGTGGATGTCAGAATTTTCAGGGTGCCGATATGGCGTCTGACAAACCCTAACGACTACTGTATACAAGTATACAGCAGCCGGGACCGACAGCTTAACGTGCCCTCCGAAGCACGGAAGTCTCCGTGAGAAACGAATGGTTGCTTAACCTGTGATATCGTAAGATACACATAGTAACCACGGCGCCACGACGAATTTATTTACAGGGTTTAAAATATACACTACATTAAAATATGGTAAAATTAAAGTGATTTAAAACATATCTTTTATTTATTTAAATGATGCTCACGAATCAGAATAAAGCAATTGTAATAAAATTTCAGAACTTATTATAGGTTACAAAGTGCGCAAAGAAAGAAAACGGATTTGCAAAGTTGGATAATTTCAACGTTCACTGTCAAGAGGTATAATGCGTGTTTGTTTTTTATTTGAATGAGGTAATCTCCGAGACTATACCCTGGCAAATATTCAATGCAGTAAACTGACAGTTCGAAATTCAAATAGGAAAATAGTGATGCCAGTTAAAAACTTCGTAGTGTAAGTACTGAATGAGATTGATTGAAAATTTACGACTCTTTGTCATTCGTTTTGCATAATTTTTTTAGCAATTTATGAACAATTGCATTTGTAAATGTGTAAATTATCTTTAAAGTAACTATCATGAAAACAATTAATTGCCAAAAATATCTTCTGATTTAAAACGGTCACAGAAGTTATAAAATCGATTCTATAACTTCTTTATTTTTAAACTCCTTTAGTCGTCAAAAATGAAATTTCAAAAAGAGCTGCTCTTTCCTAACAGACCTATAAATAAAGAAATATTTTGTGAGCATAAATATTTTTTTATCCATACATTACTATATTATTATTAAAAAATAATTACATTAATTCAATTAAACCTCATCACTATTTTTTTTCTTCCTTAAAGTGGGCACACTGGAACTGTCCATTTACTGCACTGAATTATTTGCTAGGATATACTTGTACTAGACAGATTAAAAAAAAATTAAAAAAAATCTTTTTCAATTCAAATGATTCAAAGAAATTGTAAAGAGATCAGAAGATTGCAGTCAAACCGCTGCTCTTTGACTTCATAATAAACTGACAAAAATAGTTGCTCCATTATTAATCTAAACAGTGTCATCTGGCTAACCTAATATGGGAGTTAAAATCAAAAATCATATTTACTATCATGCAATAAATTTTTACGACCGGCTGGTGTAGTGGTAACATACATTGCCTTCTATACCAGAGGTCCTGGGTTCGAATCCCGGCGGCGGCGGCGGATATCGGTGTGATGAACACAGATATTAGCCGTCAAGTCATGGATGTTTATATGTTTATTTATGTTTATATTCCAATAAAAATATGTATTTATTCGATATGTATGTTTTATATTTCTTAAGTATATCAGTTATCTAGTACTCATAACACAAGTTCCTTAAGAAACCTAATTTGGGCTAGATAATGTTGTGTGTCAGAAATATTTATTTTTATTACTTATTATGTCTCTAAATTTATGTATTAAAAAAAAAGTCTAGTCTATTGTATCACAAATTAAAATTTTATTATCAGAAAAACTAATAATAACAATAAATAACCAAGCTCTACTGGGATCGGCCCATTATCACGGACAGGACTATGCTTGCGAATAAACCTGATATCGTGTTAATGGACCGATCGTCGTCCAAGGTGTTTTTGGTGGACATAACTATACCACATGACGAGAACCTCGTGAAGGCCGAGACCGAAAAGCAACGCAAGTACTTGGACCTTGCACACGAGGTGACCGAAATGTGGGAAGTTATGTCCACCGAAATCATCCCGGTTGTAATATCCGCAAATGGTTTGACCCCAGCCACTTTGGACAGAAACCTTGAAAGGCTGGGATTCGGCGGCGGTTCGCTTCCAGCACGCATGCAAAAAGCGGTTTTGCTAGATACTGCCCGAATAGTATAATGCTTTACACTTTCAAAATATTTTTAATATTTGTAATTTAGTAATTACTTATATTTTAACTTCGACATAACTTGAAAAATAGCATATGCTTTTAAAAAAATATCCTGTCAAGTGTACTAGTAATTGAATTCTGTCTAAAACATTTTAGCACAGTACATAAGTACATGTTGAGGGAGGCTCTTGTCGGAAAGCTTCACTAAAAGTACTAGGAGTAAATGGGTGTGAAGGTGACATGCCACTAATGTCTACTTAGTTGGAGCACTTTCTACAACAGTAAGCATGCACTCCCGCAATGCCATGGTGCCCGGGTAAACCTAGGAGTGAAGTTTAAAACTATTTTAATTTCATTCCGTTCATATCGTTGCAAGCAAAGTGACAGTGGTCGAAATTAGATCACTTTACAAATAATAGAAAAGCTTTATTTTGCATTTTATAGAGTTTAAATATAATGTTATAGATAAAAAATACCCAATAAAATCGATCCAGCAATCCGGCGAGATCTGGGTTCGAGTCCCAGCCGGAATCGAAAGGGATTCTGATAAAAAAAGGTTTTAGTAATTCCGACTTATCCTTTTTTTTATTATAAATGCAAAATAAATTCTGTCTGTCTCAGACACTTAGACGCCTAGATAGATAGAACCAATTTTGATGAAATAGGAACAATTGTAAACTTAAGCTTGCGAAAGGAGCTAACACACTTTATTGCGTAAAAAAGCTTGAAGGGTTACTAATAGGGATTTATTAAGATTGATTGGAAGTTCGTCACTGTCAGTGACAAAACCACAAAAGTTTGTATTTAGGCACGATGAGAAATAAATAAAACATATCTTAGGGTTTTTGAAATTTTGACACGTTTCCGGATAAGAGTGTGTATGGTAGTCCCGCCAAAGTCACGCTTTCACCCCTGGTCCCGGAACTCTTTTTAACTAGACTAAAGCTTGCGAAAGGACTCTTTGTAATTTTATCGCAAAAACGTTTGATGGGGTTGAAAGTTTTGCGACAGTCCAGTCCCAGATCCCCTGTCCAGTCCGCTTCCCCGATCGCCTGGATATCCTATGAGTATATCCTCAAATAAAAGAAAAAAGGGGCTGAAAGTTTGTTAGGAATTTCCTCACAGCTGGAGAAAAAACCTTTTGAATCTATAGAAAAAGCTAGTAATTTTATAAATGAGGTTTGCGTAAGGATGACTTTCCACCCTGGTATAATCAGAGTATGGGCTCCTCTGCGGTATGACAGCCTGCGACCGACAGACCGCTGACGATATCCAGTTTAGGATGCCGGTAGGATGGTTGAGCGCCAATCCTTCGTATATAAGAAGACTTTTGTACTTCGAAGCGCAGGATGAGCTATCGTTCTAGGGTATACATGTTAGTGTTGTTTAAGGCTAAGCCTTAAAGGCTTTTAAGGCAGGGCTTCAGAGCTTTAGCTTTGAAGGCTTTAAGGCTTCGAGGCTTTAGCCTTGATGGCTTCTGAGGATTTAAGGTTTCGGCTCTCTACGCTCAAATGCAATGCAATGAAGGCAATCGGGTAAGCAAAATTAATTATTTAGTACTAAAAAATTACCACTTTTTTATCCGTAGCTAAGAGCAAAACATGTAAAATTTAAACCGTCTTTTACATCCACTGAACACCAAGTACAACACCAGCGTATATTAAAATGATAAAAATATGAATATAGGGCTTCAATAGCATAAAAATGAGAGCTTTAAACGCTCCAAGCCTTTAAAGCTGCAAGCCTTTAAGGCTCTAAGCCTTTAAAGCTGCAAGCCTTAAAGGTTTAAACCTTTAGAGTTTGAGCCTTGAAAGCTTCAAGGCTAGGGCTCGAGGCTAAAATTTACAACACTAATACATTTACATATCAGTAGCTGTTAGGCCTTGTCATAAGCCATTTCAGAGCCTTGAAAATTCTGACACTCACTAAACAGCACAGGCTAGGTTGGTGGCTTACGCCCTAAACTTCTTGGTCACCCAAGGGCCGTCATGATCCAAAAATTTGTGTACTGAAATGATTAGGTATATCTCTCGGTTGTTACAAGAAGAGCCAGTTTCACCCTAAACTTGTGTTCCATATATTTAACATCAGCATCGCTTAACATCAGGAAAGATTATACTCTGGTTCAACCATAAAAAAGTAATGACAATGACTTTGTACGAAACTTGAATAAACTTTATTAACACCTTAATTAAAAATATACATAGCAGCTTTAACGTCTTCCTCGAACGCAGTAGTTGCTATGGAAAGAACATTTCTCAAAGAAATCTTTTGTTAACTTTTTAATTAAAATTCTTTACAGCAAAATTCATTTTATCTAAACAATGATGTTTCAAAGAAGTTGAGCTTTAAACTCACGACTGTTTGGTTTTTCCATGTTCCTTTATGATAACAAATAAAGCAGGATATGAACCAATTAATTTATAAAAATGCACAAAAATGGTACAAAAATTCTACAAATAAACTTTATTAAACATACTAACATTCATGACTTGAGCGCAAATAACTGTATTCGAAGCTGGAATTTCTGTATTGTTATGCATATTATATTAAAAACTAGCTTTATCCCGCAACTTCGTGTGCGCTTAACTACCCTTCTCGTGGAAATGTGAGAAACTATACAACCAGACACCCACTGAAAGAACCTTTATACCAAGTATCACACCCATGCACTCAAGGAATAAGTTTTTTTCATAAAAACTAAAAATCATATATTTCCCGTGCCCGTGGGAATTTCGGGATTTTTTTTCGTAGCACAACCAGTCACTCTTTGAAGAACCTTCATGCCAAATATCACACCCGAGGAAATATACACTCAAGGAATAAGATTTTTCATACAAACTAAAAAGTCCAACCCCTTCCCGTGGGAATTTCGGGAATTCCTTCCATAATACAAACAGACACTTATTGAGGAACCTTTATATCAAGTATCACATCCGTGCACTTAAGGGATGGGATTTTTTCATACAAACTAAAACATCATATATTTCTCGTTCCCGTGGGAATTTCGGGAATTCCTTTCATAACACAACCAGACACACATTGAAAAACCTTCACACCAAGTTTCACATTTTTTTGCTTGGTGGTAGGATCCCTTCTGGGTCCGCCTGGCTAGCGACCACCCTTTATATAAAGTCTGCCGCCAAATGTTACCGCTCCGGCGGTAATGTGTTCCGGCAATATTGTATAAAGAGCCAGTTCCTTCCTAAACCCGTGTGCTTTCATCTTCGACCTCATCGTCACTTACCATCAGGTGAGATTGAGGTCAAACGCGGGTTTAGTCACTTATAAAAAAAAAAAAAAAAACATCGGTGCACTCAAGGAATAAGATTTTTCATACAAACTAAAAAGTCCTATATTTCCCGTTCCCGTGGGAATTTCGGGAATTCCTTCCTTAGTATGTTCCAAATTTCAGCTCTCTACGCCCAGTAGTTACGGCTGTACGTTGTCTGTCAGTCACTCAGTCAGTAACGGAACAGTTTTATATATATTGATAAAGTCTATCTATCCATCTGTCTTTTAGCAAAAAGACGTCCACTGCTGGACAAAGGTTCATCCCAAAGTTCTCCATACCGCTTAGTACAGTGCTGCCCACATCTAGTGGTTTACCGAGGACTTTTACAAGATCGTCGCGGTCAACCTGCAGCGGGGAGCAGGCAAGACCACGCTACGTCCCCTACGAAGTGGTCGCCATTTGAGAATATTACTGTCTCAACGGCCATCCGTTCTGCGAGCTATGTGCCCTATCCATTGCCACTCATTTTGGTAACTCTTCGACTGAGAATCTCTTCATTCGATCTCGCAGGGAAGCTCTGACCTTATCCATTGTCTGCTCAGCGACTTAATACTATAAATTAGGAAAATTCATCACCAATAAAATACAGGCATGGATTTTTTTTAAAATCTTTATTTAAAAAGCCTATAAGGTTAAGACAGCTTTTCTTTTTAATTTAATTTTACAATAGAAAAAACTTAGGTAGACATCATTTGTTTCCCTAACTCAAGAGATTGTATATATAAATAAATAACGCGTTGGCTATTCTCATTCGTGAATTTGGAACTAAATACACAGTGAACATAATATCTTGTTTATAACACAAATAATGCGCACTGTACGCAAAAAATTAGTCCCCTAAAGTAAAATCAAGTGCGCGCTAACTTCAAAACCGAATTTTACAGCAACATAACGCTGTTTTGTTTATCATGCAAAGGGTTCTAAAATCCGCGATTAGCCGCTGTCGGGTAGCAGTGCCGGCGCTTGATTGTATTGTCGAGTGGCAAACAAATCGTTGAGGCTTTCAAATAGAGGCGCTAAGCAATGCGAAGTAATCCGTCTGAAGCGGCATTAGCTCATCTTCAAGCGCTGCAGCGCTGTATTGTCATGAGCTCAATGTGGGCGTTTGCGCCGTTTGCCTTTCACAGATTTTTGTGATGGATTGTAGTGAGTCTGTTACCCTAGTCGGAAAATGTAAAAAATTAGGTATATTTTTTTCTGATAGATATATTAGTAAATTAGTTTGCAAGAAATTATATATAAACATTGACTACAGCCAGTCACTTTTTATAGGTAAACAACATAGTAGGGCGTCAATGTTCTCCTAAACTTTGACTTATTTTTTAATTCGTTTATCCTGTAATTTTCAAGCAATTCGAGAAAAACAGTTCCTGGTGATGTAGCGTTATCCTAGACAGACTTAAAAAACTTAACATTTACATTAGATTAAATTATCTATCAGAAAAAAATGCCATTTTTTGAATTTGGCCGGAGTAACGGACTCCACTGTATTCTGTAGCGTAGTACCTCAGGAACAAAGGTTGACACCTCGTGAACAGGATTATAAAGGCGCGGAACGGAATGGATATATATATTTTTGAAAAAATATGTCATTTAAATTTTGTCCTCTTTTTGTGTACACAGTTAGCGCGCACTAACTGAACGCTACGCTATGTACGCTAGTACGTACAAAATATGATTAATTTTCACAACATCATTTTAACTAAACGTACTACACTTACAACTTAACTACACTCTATGTAGAATCGTTAAAAAAAACTTTTCGCCCTTGGATAAAAAAACCGTGAAATATAAGTGACACAATGGACATAATTTCCTCACAGAACTTTCTAATAATATACACAAACCCTTAGCTGGTACAATATGTCTAAGAATAATAAAACAGACTATATTCACGATTAAGATAGCTTACAAAATCTTTTGTCAGTCGAAACACAGCCTTCAGGCACTAGGATTAAGAAGGCTAGCGACGATAAGAAGCGTTTTATGGTATAATCCCTTCTTTTGAAGTATTATCTTGAGATGTCGACCGCTGCCTAGGGCAAGCCCGACCGTAGGGTACAATCTGAAAATCCCTGATTGCATTGACGAATAAAGAAAATGTCAAGACTCAGTTCCTTTTGATATCGTTACCATTTACCATTGATGAGAGAAAAGGTTATTGAAATATAACTGACGTATGTTGAGATAAATTTAAGGGTCTCCTTATAATAGTCAATAATATTTTCATAGCAGATTAAGACTGATGAATAGGTCACAACCACGAAATTTTTTAAAAAAATATTTTTCGTAAATTAAAATTTCAAAATTCTTCTAAGTAAATGAAAAAAAAAAAATCCCCAGACAATCACACCAACTACATGGCCCCAAAGTAGGCATATCTTGTGTTGTGGGATACCATATAGCGAACTAGGGGGGAACCTAGAATATAAATACATAAATAGATAAACACCCAGACACGGAACATTTTTTTTTTTTTTTTCTGGTTCCGTGCGGGGATCGAACCCGCAACCACTGGCGTCTGAGGCAGATAGGTTTACCCCAACGCCAAAGTGGTCGTCAAACTCATTTTTTGTGATCAAATATTTTAAAAAGTGATCAAAAATTTTATAGTTGATCCTTACTTTATGACATAGAAATAATTAAAAACGTTTGTAAATAATCTAAAAATGTAGATTGATCTTACATTTTACTCACAGAGAAGAATTTTGAAATTTAATTTAAGACTTATAAAAAAAAATTTTTTTCGCAATTCAGACCCACTCGTCATTCCTAATCTGCTATTAAAATAACATTTTCTATTATATGCGGACCCTGTATACAAGATAAAACAGAAAAGCAACGCCTTCTTTGCCCTGATATTTTTGTTTTGTTACAATATAAAATGGATAGTATTTAATCGAGTAACTGTGAGGTAAAATTTTAGGTGACAAATAATGAATTTGGCTTACTGTTTCAATTAAGTGAGCTACTGACTGCGAGTGACGATAAATTAATGAAACAGCGATTTAAAAACATTATTTAATCACAAAGCTCTAGGGTTTAGGGACTATATGCAACCTAACTGCTCCTCCTCGCTACGCTCGTCTTGGCACCTAATCGTACCGTGCGTCTTACGGTGCGGGAGCCCTAATCTTTTTCATCACAATGTTAATTAATATATCAGTATGAAATAAATCTATAAATATAGACATTATGATTTTCAATAATATGCACCTTACCAACGTACTTGTTTTCTTGTGATTAAATAAGAGTATGTGTTTTAGTCGCTCACTTAGTAATTCAGTCGCACTATTAATCTCATTCATTTTCATATTTTTTTCAAGACAGTCCAAATTTGTTTTTTTAGTCGCTCGTTTTTTTATCACTATCGCTACATTTTCCCTATGTTCGCTTAAATATTTAAAACAACGCAACGGATTTTGATGCGGTTTAGTTAATAGATAGAGTGATTAAAGAGGAAGGTTTATATGTATACTAACATCCATTAAATAGTGGAGAAATACTGTTATTTTTGAGGTTTCTAATGTGATGTCGTAAATAATAACATATTTTCCGTTTACATTGCAAACGCAGGCTGAACCCTACGAGATTTATGAAAATAATGTACTAAGTATTGTACATATTGAAAAGGTCTACAGAAAACTCCGCGATGGAATATGTCTATTTCTTATGGATGTCCCACAATATTTTTTTTTTGTAATTACATACACACGACAAATAATGGCTAATTTTCGAAGTGATTTTAACCAATAGAGAATTTATCCTTATTCAATACATTTTTGATTTAATATAAATCTATATTGCCCTTTACAGCATATAATTAAAATGAATATTTTAAAAGATATTAAAGCTTTAAAAACTGCGGGACGTAGCGTTTGCGGCGCCGCCTGAGCGAGCCTAAATGTTATACTTTGTTAGGTAGCTGCCAAAACGTAGATGTTTTTAAGCACACCTACCGACCGAACGACTGCCATAATAACTTTTTGAGATATTCTTAAAAGAAAAGTAAACTGTTAAAAAAGCTACAGATTTTTTGAACTTTCAATCGCTCAGATAAATGTATTTAGTATTCTTACGTAGGATTTTGGTTACTAGGATCATAGAACATCTAAATCTGCATATAAAAAGTATATAATAATAATCAAAAAGCGCACCAATTTCAAAATATGATATTTAATGGCAAAAAATCGTGAATTTTTATTAAAAAAATTAAACGTCGATTATCTCGAAAACGGTTAGGTTTGGGGTAGGGGTTTTCATGTTGAAATAAGTTACAAAAGACAGGTGCTACACGCCCCTAATGGATCTAGGTCGACTTAACCAGTAACCCTGTATACAATGATCACAGTTTTTCTGTAGTGTATTTACTATCAGCATTGCACCCGTGCGAAGCCGGGGCGGGTCGCTAGTTTTCATATAAAATGATGTACAGTAAGAGCTACTCAGCATTATATTTTTTTAATAACTCAAAATATTTCAAACATTCTCACCACATTATCTAGTTCAAATTAAGTTTCTTAAAGAACTTGTATGACAACGAATCAATAAACCTAATAAATAAATAAACATAGAAATAATCAATATTATATTGAAGAAATAAATCATGCTAGATTCTTTCACCCTGGGCTGGAAAAAGAAAACATAGAATGTGCCAGCTGCTTCTCTTCCCGGGTATACTGTAAAAGTTAAGGGACAGAGGTTTTATAGGCGATTTTGCATTCGATAAGCTAATTTCAGTCACTGCAATAGTCTCCATCATTATAATACCTCCAAATTTGTCAAACTCAAACTCAAAAATTCTTTATTTCGTAAGTATTTAAATACATTTGAAATAAGTCAAACAATTTACAAATTGAACTAAATCTACCACCACTTCGGAAAGTCGATCTGTTGAGAAGAAGTGGCAAGAAACTCAACAGCAATCATCTTATAAAAATAAGAGAGAAAAAAATACATAATAACAATTTACAGCCAGGGAATACCAAATTGCGTCTTCCGTGTCTTAAGACACGGAAGACGCAATTTAATATTTTACATGTTAAATTGCGTCTTCCGTGTCTTAAGACATTCCGCGGTCATGAGTGATTTTATTTAAGCAGTTCAAACATTTTTTTCTTGATTGAAAAGTAAAATACTAGTATACTGTGTTAATTAATGGTTGTCTATTTATAAATATAAAAACGCGTCAAATATATAAATCTATTTATATTTTTGACGCGTTTTATCAAAGCGATTTACTGCATTTTTTTAATCATAAATCTCACTGAGGGAGTTAGTTGTATACAATGTGTGAGCGTTGGCAACACAACCGAAATCCATATTTTTATATGGTATGAAATAATTGGGAATTAGAAATTTAGATTCAATAAAGAAATAACCACGGTATCTTCACGAAAACGACATCATGTCAGGTTTAAAATATAGACTGCTTCTCAAATAATAACTTTTATGACACGTTTCAACCCTTTCATTATAATTATTTTAAATGTCTCACATTTTCATGGTACTACGATTACTGTTTTACACAACCAGAATTTAAACATAACAAAGTTTTGACAAATGATACAACTTCGTGAAACTTGGCCTAAAGATATAACTTAATTGTAACTTTCATAATAAGTTAAATTATAAAACCGACTTTATAAGCATAAACAATTTGTATGTTTGTATACAATGAAATTAGATTAATTACTATAGATTTAATCAACAATTCGTGTAAAACATGACTACATAAACAACTGAAAGTATGTATGTATGTGATGGTGAGTTTACTTATTATAAGATATTTTCACAATCTGGATGATTGCATGTTTATAATTTTTTCTCGCCAAAAAGGGCTTCTCATACAGGAAGTGTAAAACCTGGAATAGCCTATGGGAGTCTTTATGTCCACAGCATCGATATTGACATGGATGACGCCGCTTGAAAAATCTGGTTTATGTACGACAAAACAGGACATGCCCATTTAAATTTCTTGTTGATTTAATTTATAATTATTATTTTTTGGTACATCTGAAACATCTTGCCTTTTTGGCGGAAAGCGGCGAATGATTCGGGCAGTATCAATCGCTTTTTGCTGGCGTGCTGGAAGAGAACCACCAACGAATCCCAACCTTTCAATAGTAATAAATAATAGAATCCCCAGAAAATCACACCAACTACATGGCCCCAAAGTAAGCATAGCTTGTGTTATGAGATACCGTATAGCGAACTAGGGGGAACCTAGAATATAAATACATGAATATGTAAACACCTAGACGGAACATTTTTTTTCCTTATTCCGTGTGGGAATTGAACCCGCAACCACTGGCGTCTGAGGCAGACAGGTTTACCTCATCGCCAAAGTGGTCATATTTATTAATATAAAATAATGATGACGCGTTTGACCTTAATCTCACCTCATTGTAAGGGAACATGAGGTTAAAGATGAAAGAAAATGGGCCTAGAACTGGCTCTTCATAAAATATAAATGGAACACACCACCGCAGGAGCGGTAATATTTGTCGGCAGATTTTATATGAAGTGTCGCTAGCCAGTTGGACCCTGACGGGATCCTACCACCAAGCGGGGGTCATTAGTCTCCTTTTACGACACGCATATCCAAGGGCGGAAGGGTTAAGCTGACCTCACAGGGACTTAATCAAAATACATAAGCTAGCCTCTAATCTTTATCGCGTACATCCGATCGCACATGCCGCTGCAATAAACGCCTCTCGAACAAATAAAGATGTTGTAACGGTTGCAGTTCAAGTAATTTTCAGTTGTATTAAACTATCGCGGTTATTTCACTATGATTTAATATATTTACGGGATTCTTACCACGATTTTTGATTTTATTTTATTTTGATGGCATCTGCCAGTCCGCGATCATGGTGCTTGTAACAGCATCGAAAAATCGGAAGTGCGAAAATAAAATCAAAAATCGTGGTAAGAATCCCGTAAATACATTAAATCATAGTAATTTTCAGTTAAATTCAAAACAAACCAATTGAAGGGCTTTTTATTTATTTTCTCTTTATTTTATAGTAATGATACGTGAAGGTTGAAAATATTTTATTATTCATTCAAATAAAAATTCAAAATAGTATTATCGTTGGTCAATTAGTTCCTCTGGTAGCTATACAAAATATGAAAATAACTGGAATACATTAGCAAATTATGAAGGTTGCGTGCCGATGTGGGCCTTGGTACCATTAAATGCCAAAATGACGATGTGGCGAGCCATTACGAACTTAGATATGCATACTGCGGTTTGGATAAAGTTAGAAGAAAACGAAGGTGACTTATTTTGTAATAGACAATGACATGAAAATTAGGTGATTGATTTCCACGGCTGAAATAGAAAAACGGTAAGTTCGCTCAATAAGATAGATAATGTTTTATTTGACAGACATTCGAAACATATGTCTAATAAGTATCCGAAGAAAAACTAAATGTTGAAACTTTTATAAAGAATGTACGAAGTACATGATCTTCATGTAGATTGATTTGCATAAACAGCATGTATTATGTGAAGGTTGTACGCATCTTTACTTCAATTTTACTTCCTAGCTTTACTTTCTTTATTTATCATAGAATAAGATTCAACAATTACAAAATAGTCTTATAATAGTTTACTTGTCTTTCTTTACATTGACATCTTACCGTAGTTTACGTAGTTTTAATTATACACGGTTGTTTTTTGGTCACCAGCCAAATTCAAATGTTAGTTTCTTTAATACAGTATAAACGTACCTGCATATTTATTTTAGCGTCGCTCAGTACAAAAAAGTAGAAATATGGAACCAGAAACGTTTTTGAAAATAGTCGCTGTTGATGAACATAGCTACTACGGCGCGGCATTTCGTTGTTTATAGTACGACGTAGTACTACAGATTTTTTGTAGTAGCGCGTAGTCGACTTCATTTTAATGGTAATTTAGAGTGGCCATGCTTAGCTTAACATGTTAGCGGATATTTTAATTTCCTTGTACAAAAAATAAATACTTTTTTTTTGCAAAATTGGTTTCTATAAATGATACTTATTGTGTAAAAAAAAAATTATACAGTAATCGTTAGGGTTTGTCAGAAGCCATCTTGGTGCCCTGAAAATACTGGCATCCACCACCCAGCAACTGGGCAAGCTTGGTGGATTATGGCCTATACCTCCTCGTCACCCAGGGGAGAGACTCATGCCCTGCAGTGGACTCATTACAAAGAGTTGTGATGATGATGATGAAAGTAAGCACTAATCAACTTGCGCCTCACAGAAGAATTAGGGCTGTCTTAGTATGCACCCATACCCGAGCCAGCTTGGAAAAAAATATTTCTGAAACTGGCAAAGCTAGAAATCGAAGACCAAGACCTCAGACACTGCAGGCGAACGGATCCCGTTTCACGTCTTCTGAATATAAAGCTTAATTGAAATATTTATTAGGTACTCTGCAACATAAAATATTGAGCTTAAGACATAAGATAACGTACATAAAAAACGAATAAAAACATAATGTTTTCATTAATATCTGCTAATCAACAGTTAAGCTAGATTAACAAAACTGCATTGTTTAATACCGCTTCTACGAAACCTTTAACAGCATACTAAAAAAAGAAAAAAAAATACATAATACCTGCTTAACATTCTGAAGCGATGTTTTCTAAGTAAATATCTATTTCAAAAGCTTCAGCGTTTTTTATAAAGTTGCTATAACTATGGCCGGTGTTTGTAGTGGGTATTTGTTATAGCTCTAGTTAAACTTGTCAAACTGGGCGTCGAACGTACAGAGTATACAAACAGTTGGAGGTTCAAAAGGGAATATAATGCTTTATTAAATACACAACCCAAATCTTGTTCCAATACACGGTGTTTTCACTAAATTTCGTTAGTATCACTAAGATATAGATGGCGCTGTTTATAATTTATAAAATTAGAAAAATACCATAGACAATGTCTCTTTCATCCTACTTTTCATTCTTCGGTTCATTCAATCAATCACCTAACCGACTCATTAAATCTATCTTTCATTCGTTACCTGTGTTCGTTACTGCGCACCCGTTTTCGAATGTTGTTTTTCTCGCTTTTTTCTTGGATTCCTTTTACCCACAACCCGGCCACCATTTGGACTGTGACGCTCCCTTTTTTAATTCTGACCCGGCAATTCTACTGGATTTCGGAAACAACGCTGCAATTCGACCTTTGCATGTTTATTGGAATTTTGATCGTGATAACGATTTTCTGATATATACATATTTCATATAATCATGATAATATACATATTTGATGAGTCTTAAATATTCTTAAAGAAAAATACAGGGAAAGTTCCCGACTGGTTCTAGTAAAAGTTTCAGTCACTAAGTTCTAGATGGCGCTAGAGCTCCGTTTTAGCTGATATCTCTATCTCAACCTATAAAAGTTACTTTATGTTCCAATATAACTTTATTTAGTAATATTTTGGATGTTGATCACTGTTTTTTTTTAAATATAACATTTGATGTAAAATGCAGTAACTTTTTAAAGCATAAAAAGTCCGTCGTGATATAGTTCTATGTAAAGAGACCAAAACTTTAAGTTAAAATGTAACATATTTATATTGAATGTAAATTTTACATTTAACACTTGAAATTATTCGCGACAAAAACCACCAACAAGTCTTTTAAAAAATAATGATGTGAATCGTGAAAAGTTGAGACTTTAGTGAACTTTTGAGTTTTACGACTAAACATCTATACATCGTATAAAAGGAACGTTGAACACTTAATTCAATGCGAAATAAACCGTTTAAATGTTTTTATTTCGTTTTGTTCCTTATTTCTGTCAAACTTAATAGAAAAACGAAATGCAATGAATATACACTGGTTTAAGTAGCTAAAAATAGTAATATTGAAATTCTTAAAAAACGGCATAAAACGTCTACTTTTAACCTTTATATAGGTTAAAATGACATTAAAATAAAAGTATTATAAGTAAAAATGTAAAACAAAAAATCATAATAAACTCTTGAGGCTTAGATTTTGAAATAGTGAACATTGCCTAAGCTACCTCGTTAACTATCATCAAATCTTTAGCTACGTACTAAGTTCTGCCATAAAAGTACGATCAAGGATCGTAAACTATTTTATATCTAGGTTGGATTCAGAAGCACTGATGCCGAGAAACATCTATATAGAATCGCTAAATAGATAATCTGGGTTACCTGCATACTTGCAGCAAAGCCCAACCAAACCGGAATTCTTTAGTTTAAACTCAATGTAACATTATCCAATTTGCGTTCAAATATGTAGAGAAGTATTTATCCACGTATAATGTTAAATATGAGATTTACCGGTCAATTATTGGTTAGGTTAAAGACTTTTTATGTTTTTGGGACAGTAAACTAGCATGTTGATAACCTTATATTAAGTTTTTTCCACCGCTGATAGATTTATTTTATTTTATTTTATATCATTTGGGTGGCCAACAGCTTTTACTTAAAAACTAGGTTTAACATATAATGTCGAGTAAGCCATTAACAAGCCTTCAGGATAACTTTCGGGTTTGCATAGCTAGCGACCTTCCTTGTCGCCATATAACACCGCTCCGGCGGTGTTGTGTTTCGGTAATTCTTAACGAAGAGCTAATACGTTCTTATATGCGTTCATCTTCTCTTACTGTCTTGTTAAATTGAGGTAAAACGCGGGTTTAGTGATCGATAACAAAATATTAGGTAATTTTTTTGATTACCGTATTGTAGGTACAAATTTTTAACAAGATTTTTACATAGAACCTAATACTGCATCGTATGCTCTTTCATCATAACCTCCACGACAAGTCCTTTTTAGGAGAAATAAAAAAAAAACAAAAATAGGATTTACAAAAACTTTACCAGACATTAGCTGTAGCAATTTTTTTATGGATTCGTATATTAATGCTCTGATTCATATCGCGTCACCGGAATGTAATAATAATCGAATTATATAACTTTGGTAGTTTCGCCATGATTAAAAAAAGCTGCCTTTGTTGAGACGACTCTCAATCAACGATTTACTGGTAAATTAATTATTATTATTAATTATTAGTTTTTTATTTATTAGTAATATTTTCGGTATTGGATGTTTCGATACACGCTTATTATTTCAAGAAATCAGTAGTTTTAAGTAAGTATTATATAATTATTAGTATTGTATTGTATAATTAATTCTATAGCTGTTATTGATATTCTGTGGGCTGCTTGTGGGCCGAAATTACTATGTGGGAAGCATGTTCTCTGAACTTTGTTAAAGGTCTTTACAACGTCTTTAACGTACTTACTTACTTAAAGTTAATTAGCATGTAGTAATTGCAAACATTTCTTATAGCTCACTGTGAAAAACGTAAACTAGAAGAATATGAACTCTGTTGACAGTTTATTTTGAGTTTCTATACAACTGCCAACATATCTCGATTAGAGACGGACTTATCTATATTTAAAAAATCTTGTATATTTTAGAATTAGAAGCCGGTTTCAGTGAGCGACAAAATAACTGTTATTTTGAAAAGGCTTGCACGGCTTGCCGCGGGCGTTTCGCTTGGCGGAATATAATAATAGTCGTTGGACCGTTGCGGAATATCATCCCAGTACCAAGCACATTGTGCGAGGCAGTCAGGATGCTCATTAGATGAACGCCCCAGGCCTCCGCCCTCTCGCCAAGCCCTCACCTATATACACCTATAGGTACAACCCCCCCACTTCGCTGCCCTTTACTTACAAATTAGTTCTATTAAATATTACCTTCAATGTTCACTTTGCTATTTAAATTTCGTTGATGAGCAACGAGTGCACTCATTACGTATGCTACATTCAGCTTTCTAAGTTACTATGCCTCATAACGAAACTGTAACCAACAAATTGGCATCGGGAAATAAAATTAAACTGCTTTGAGTTAATTACTAGACGAAATTCATATAAACTGTTTTGGTAGAGAGTTTTCAATTAGCTGTCTTGAGCGTCTGTGAAAGCCGAATGAAACCATTATATGCTGCGCTCAAAATGTTGATTAAAAGCAAGAATATTAATACTAAGTAAGATACGACTGAAACAAGTCGCGTTATAGCCGTAGGATCCTTCCTTAGTAGAGTGACTGAAATATTTAATCTTATCATTCGGAGTCGCATTCCGTGTCTCATGGGAGAAGTTTGATTCGTGATTTACTAAGTTTCAAAGTTAACGTTTCTTGAGCTCGACTTTAGATTTCGGTTATAGATTTTTGAGACTTTTGAGAGAATATTTGTAAAACTGAATAAGGCAGCGAAAAATTTTTCATGGATGAAGTAATATATATTTTTAAGAGTAAAACGCAAACTTGTGACTCTAGTTTATTGTCATATTTAAAATTAACTTGCCTCATACATACATACATACATTCCCTCCATGCTGGACTGGGAGCGAAAGGAAAACATAGAATGTACTAGCTGCTTCTCTTCCCGGGCATACTGTTGAAATCAGTTAAGGGACGGAGGTTTTATTGGCGTTTTGAGGGCGATAGGCTGACCCCCTGTCACTGCAATAGCCACTCTTCATCATTATACCTCCTGTCAAGCTTTTTTTTTTTTTTTTGTTTTTCCGCCAGAAAATTTTGGCACGTTAACCAGTAAAGCAAGCTTTAGCGGGAGGAGGATGAATCCTATTACGGACGAATGGGCATTCTATAAGCTGTTAACCCCAGTGGCTAACGGAAAATAGAATGCCCAGACAGTGTGGAGACTCACTCAGTGAAGCCGAGCATACCCACTAAACATTCCCCTTTACGACCTACCTTAATCCAGGTTCTTGATCATTTATCGGAGCGACAGCCAATTGGAGAGAGTGGCTGCGCAGTGAGCGGCATCCAGACGGCTGCCACCAAAAGGAACTGAAAGTGAGAAAAACAAAGCTAAGATTAGCAGAATGACAAAGCTGAAACTAAGATATTATCTAGAGTGATCAGACTCACTCTGAGATAGGAATGCTGGAAAGAAAGACTACGTTTAGAAACGTTGAGCTTGCTGGAGTTTCCTGATAAGGGGAGCGAACTTGTTTAGGACCGGAAGAGCACCGTTGAAACCCTACGGGCTGGCGTCGAGAGCGGCGCCGAAAGCCAGGATCTCGTCGATGGGAGCGAGCTGGATCCAGAACGCCATGCGGTCTTGAGAACCATTTGCATTCTGGCACTGGGAAGCCGATTTGGCGGCCGGTTGCGATTGAGTCGCGACCCGGCTGCGCTGACCTGGAACGATAGAAGTAAAGGCTTTGGGGGCCTTTGAACTGACTGCAGGAGCGTCCGAGCTAGGCTGCGGTCGCTTTCTCCAGTTCTCGGTGGGCTTCACGGTAGCCCTGGCAGCACGCGGTGCCTTGGGGCAGCCGCGAAAGTTTGCTGTGTGGCCTGACTGGCCGCACAAGACGCAGGACGGAGCGGTGGGCGATTCGGGAGTGCGAGAGCACTCCTTAGTCCCATGCGGATCTAGGCACTTGACGCACCTAGGGGAAGCAAAACAATTTGCCGCCGCATGACCATACAGTTGGCAGCGGTGGCACTGACCTGGGAAACCACGCTTGTGTGAAACTTCGACGCGGATGTTGGACAGACCGCACACGGTGGGCTTGCCTCTGAAAATGGACTGCCCTTGCGGGTTCTTCGCTAGGATCACTAGCGCAAGTGGGAACTGTTTGCCTCGGCGGCTGTGCATTTTGTGCACAGATTCGACGGGGAAGCCTTGAGAAGACAAGTCCTCTTGGATTTGCTCGTTCGAGAGCTCGAACGGCACGTTCCTGAGGACGGCACGAATCTTACGCTCCTCAGGGAGGGCGTAAGTGTGGTACTCGAGCTTGTGATCAGCAAGAAGCCGAGTAAGATTCCTGAAATCGGAAATGGAATTGACAACGACCTTAATAGAGTCACCCACGTTGGATGCCTTACTATACTGGATCTTGGGATTGTGTCTACCGCAGAGAGCTGAGACCTCGGTCCAGCGGCTCTTGTCCCGTAGAAAGACGGGGGGCGGCGACTTGACTTTCGGCGGAGCCGAATCTGATTGCGACGCAGGCTGGGACGCCGGGATCGCTGAAACAAAAGGCGCAGGAGCAGACGCCGGTGCGACATTTTGCGGAGCAGGAACAGCGGCTGGAGCAGCTGAAACGGATAGAGATAAAGTCGAAGAAGCATCTTGCTTCTTCTTCTTAGACTTGGACTTTTTGCGAACCTCGGTGAACGGAGCAGGAGATTCTGGAAGTAAAGGAGCGGAGTCGGAATCACTACCCGGCGGGGTAGTTTTCCGTTTGCATGCGGTAGAATCTACTAACATGCAATCTGAAAAAGGATCGACGAACTCAGATGGGTCTGGAGACGCCGGAGAATTGGTTTGGAACCCCTGAGAAGAAGAGGCGACCTGAGGACGAGCTGATAATTGCTCTCGCATGGACTCGATTTGAGCGAGAAGAGCTTCCTTCTCGGCTGCATATTGGGCTTCCAGTGATTGTTTATCGCTGGACATCTGGCTGAAATCTGAAGACAACTGACTGAATTCTGAAGACGAGGGACGAGCAAATAACTGAATTGATTTGAGTGAGAAGGGCATCCTTCTCGGAGAGAAGGGTTTCCTTCTCGGCGACATGTTGACTGAAATCCTTACGCAAGGACTTGACTACGGCGGAAAGGGTTTTATACTCCTTATCCTTTTGGTTGTATTCATCGACCAACTCATTGAACTGTTTGACCACCTCACAGTGATCTGAACGTTCTTTGTCGATAGATCTTATCGCAATGATCGCAATTAATTCCGGTACACTTAGGGTGACGAGGCATAATGCTGGGCTGAAAGAAAGTCTGACGAAGACAAACTGCGCTGAAAAAGAAAACGACCTAGTACGGACCTATTGCCGGTGAACGGCGGACGATCAGGCTTCGTTGGCACGGTTACGTATCCACCTGACCAGCGATGCTTCGGCCGGCAGCAGTCGGGTCCGCCCTGAAAAGGGCAGATGAATTAGCCCCGACACCACACAGCCTCCACAAGAGAAAACTTTCCTAAAGAGCTTAACTTGGCACCTGACCCGCACGAGTGCGGGGGAGGGAACAAGGGCAGCGCAATACGAACACTCGGGAGCGGCCGCAGACACGACCGTTCGGGAGTGAACGTAAACGGGAATTGCACGTCCTGTCAAGCGTGACCACACATGGTTTTATAGCCCCCATAAAGGATACGGGCGTGACGTTGCGCAACTTGCTTCAATTTTATTAATTTCATTTTATAATATTAGGGAACTGTAGTTTTGATTATTTTTAGAATCGTCCAACCTTAAAAAACGCCTTAATTGAAACAGACAGCTCAGATGACAGTTAAATAACAAATATATAAATCAATTATTCCAACTAATACACTTTTTGACCCTTAAGTTGTTTTACGGTCCGTAAAACTTAATATAGGGGCAAGAAAGAAAATAGACTCGTTAGGTGTCAAAAAATATTGAAGTAAAACAAAAACAAGAACATACAATTGTTAACTAGGTGTCCAAATAGTAGAATTTATCAAGATAACAAAAAAAAATTATATATATATATAAAATTTAATCACTTTAAGGTAGTCTTAAAACCCTATGTTATCGGTGGTTTAGTTCAAAGTGCTTCAGAATGTAATGGAATAAGAAGATTAGACGGCCGCTTGTGTGAGTAACGGTAAAATATTGCCTTCTATTCGTATGTTAAAGCTTATTAAAGGTATTTTAAAACCCTGATGGGGGCGAATATATTTTTACTGAAATTAAAACTGTATTAAGCCATCAGAAGCCAACTTGCTTAATGGACACCGATTTAAGTCTTCAAATAATAGATGCTAGTACGTATATTTGTTATTTATTTATAACTTCAATACCTACTTATGTATTTTGGATAAATAACTTAACATAATTGATCTGTTTTTTTTTATCGGTAACGATACCCTCGTTTGATCTCAAGCTTACGTGATGGTAAGTGAATATGAGGTCGAACAGCAAGCGGGCTAAAGAAGTGCTCTTAATAAAAATATTCGGCGGCAGATTTTATGTGAAGGGTAGTCGCTGGGTATGCAGACCCTGAAGGGATCATAACTCCACGCTTGGATGTGGGTTAGGATGGTAGGGCAAGGCGTGGTAGGGCTATTCTACGCCGACACAACGCGGTTAAAACATCATCCATCTAGTGTCTATTAATTTTTCTCTATTCGTTAAAAGTAAACAATGGCAATTTGTTGATAATAATTTTAAATTGGTACCAAAAAGACCAAGCTTTTAGTCACTCTAAGGTTGAATTATTAATATAAACCATGAGCCAAAGAAAACTCAAAATAAAAATTTGCCTGCTGTCACGTTCACGTATTGGGTGCGCGGACGCACCTCGAAGTGGCGGTTAGTGGTTAGGTGGCTCGGCGTTTTTTGCAAACACTTTTTAATCGGATTTATCGCGTATAATTGAATAAGGGAATTAATATAAGGCTACTAAAGACTCAAAGATTATTTAGACGATAAATGAGCGCGGGATTGATGTCTCTCAGGTTATTTACAATTTTTTAATATAAAAGTTGTCTTCTGTTTGTTTGTTCATGTAGTAGCCGAGTTGTATTTCTGCTAAATTGTACCCAAAAGTGCCGAAAGTTTTTTTTTCGTCGGCTTTTTTCCTCTCGGTTTATTTCTCGGTCCTGATTTCATTTCGTTTCTTAAAGCCGAAGAAGTAGGTAGCTATATTGAAGAATAATGGGCGATCATCATCTTCGCGAGCCGAGAGACGCACACTGCTGGACAAAGGTCTCCCCAAGTTTCTCCACGTTTCGCAGCCGTCATCTACCGTTTCACTTTATTTATTTATTTTATTTGGAAAATAAATAAAGAAATTGAATTAAATTTAATCAAATATAACAATAAAAACTACACACCATTTTAACATTTCCGCATATAAAATCTCAACAGATAGAAGTTCAAGTATCCAAGTATACATCGTATTATGTTTCAATAAAACACTGATATTAATAGATATAAATGTAATGAGCTCAGGAGCAAAACATGAATGATGAAATATATATGTACCCTCACTTACAATATTATTATTAATCAAATAAGAATTATCAAGTGTTCATACCCACATTAATAAATATATAACATACCTTTCCCCCAAGTATGCAATAAACTAACAAACTAAACAAATCTTTAATATAATTAATCTTTAAACATCATCATCAAAATCTAAGAACTAACACAAATAACTATAGTATACAAAATCAAATCATTGTTTTGTTATATAAATCTAATATAAGAAATGAATGTTATCAGGTCGGGCATAAGGCAACTTACTGTGTACATTTAACTTATTTTTAACTTTTCCACCAGAGTAGCCAGGTTCGGGATCTAAAGGTATTCCTAACATATCCGCCCACTGGTCCGAACTCGGTATCTCAATGATTTCTTGGTCGTCCTGACTTGAGATATCTTCCATGGGCTCATACTGCTCACTTGTGTTATTAGATTCCTCAGCCTCTTCCATCTCTTCCTCTACATCTTTTCCTTCTTCATTTTCGTGGTCTGCCTGTGTACGCTGCTGTACCAACTGATCAATATGCCTGCTGATGACTGTACCTTCTCCCGTAGCTATGCGGTAACTGGCAGGACCTTCTTTGTTGACAACTGTACCAGGTAGCCAACGTGGCCCACCACCAAAGTTTCTGTACATAACCCTTTGCCCAACATTTGTCTGTCGTTTTCTTTTTTCACTATTTCTTATGATTTGTTGTTCCTTTTTTTGATTTTGTAGATTATCAGGGTGGATGGTGTCCAGTAACGTTCGAAGTCTCCTTTTCATTAATAACTCCGCTGGAGTCTTATTGGTTGATGAGCAAGGAGCCGTACGTAGTCCCAGTAACATGTTAGGAATTTTTATGTCCCAACAGATTCCGTCCATTTTACGAAGCTTATCTTTTACCGTCTGAACCATCCTTTCGGCTAAGCCATTGGTCGAAGGGTGATAGGGTGCTGTCGTGACATGTCGAATTTTATTAGCATCCAAAAACTGCTTCATTTCTAAAGACACAAAAGGTGTTCCATTATCCGAAACGATCACTTCACATAGACCATGAGTGGCAAATAACATTCGTAAGTGACGAATAACAGGTACTGTAGTCATATTGTTCACAATAAACACCTCGGGCCATCTAGAGTAAGCATCGACGATAATGAGAAAAGTTTTACCCTGAAAGGGTCCAGCGAAGTCAATATGAACGCGCGACCACGGCTTGGTAGGCGTGATCCACTCGTAAGTAGTTTTTGGAGGCATATGTCGATTCTCTAAACATTTAGTACAGTTTTGTACTAACGTTGTGATGTCATCGTTCAGCTGTGGCCACCAGACGTAGCTCCTGGCGAGGGCCTTCGTCTGCACGATGCCAGCGTGCGTGGTGTGCAGTGCGCGCAGCACGGCGGTGCGCAGCGCGCGCGGCACCACCACGCGGCTGCCCAGCAACACGCAGTCCGCGTGTGTCGACAGCTGCGCGCGCTGCAGCCAGTACGGACGAAGCTGCTCGTCGGTCACGCGCACCGGCCAACCCGAGAGGATATAGTGTATGACCTTCGATAGCACCGGATCCTGTTTCGTCGATGCCACGATTTGGTTTACATCTATAGAGAAATCGGCAGGAGTCTCAGCCATGAGTAATATATCATAAAGTTGAGGCTCTGGCTCTTAGGGAACTTGTTGCGGCAGCCGACTCAAACCATCCACGTGGCTGATCTGTGTACCCGGCTTGTAGATAATACTTTAGCTATGGGAAGTAAGTACTAAAGCAATTCTTGTAAGACGAGGTGATAAAACGTTAGGTATAGGTTTTTTTGGGTCGAATATGCCCAACAAGGGTTTGTGATCGGTTACGATACTAAAGGTGTTGCCCATCAGATAATTATGGAATTTTGTCAAGCCAAACATGATGGCCGTAGCTTCCTTGTCCAACTGTGAATATCGGCGCTCGTGCGTGTGCAGTGTTCTAGAGCCAAATGCTATGGGTAACTCCTGTCCATTATTGTCGAAGTGCGACAAAACTGCACCAACACCGTATTCAGAGCTATCACAAGTTAACACTAACGGCTTGCCCAGGTTGAAATGTACCAACGTTAGCTCACATGACAATAACCGTTTTGCAGAATCGAAACTATTCTGCTCCTTAACCGTCCAGTTCCAATCTCTAGATCTATCGAGTAACCTGTGGAGTGGTTCGAGAACCGTAGCTTTATGAGGTATGAACCTCTCGTAAAAATTGTATAAGCCTAGGAATGCCTGTAGCTGTTGGATATTTTTAGGTTCTGGGGCATTCAATATCGCCTGAACTTTACTAGGTGCTGGATGAATTCCGTTAGCATCTATGAAAAAACCTAAAAATTCAACTCGCTCCTTAGCAAATTTACATTTGTCACGGTTGAGGCGCAAACCTGCTTTCTCAATCCGGCCGAGCACGGTGTGTAGGCGCTGCGTCATCTGCTCGGCGCTGCGGCCGCTCACGATGACGTCATCAATGAGCACGGCCACGCCGCGCACGCCCGCCAGCAACGCCGTCATCAACCGCTGGAAAATCCCGGGGCATGCTTTCACACCGAATGCTAACCTATGTACACTGTAAAGACCTTTGCAGGTGTTGAGAGTCAAGAGCCGTGCCGTTTCGTCAGTCACAACCACCTGTGTATAGGCTCGGTCGAGATCGAGCGTCGTATAGAATTTTCCCCCGGAAATAGAGGCGAAAACCTCGCTGGCTGTAGGCATCGGATATGAGTCCGAATCAGTTGCTTGATTTACTGTGCTACGGTAGTCTCCGCATAATCTTATATCACCATTCTTTTTAACAATGGGTACGACCGGAGTAGCCCACTCTGAAAATGATGTAGGGCGCAGTACACCCTCATTGACCAAACGCTCGATTTCATTTTCGACTTTATCTTTGATAGCATATGGTACCGGCCTGGCTTTTAAAAATCTAGGTACAGCGTCTTTTTTAAATGGATAGTGACCGGATCGCCTCGGTAAGTACCGAGTCCGTCCCTGAAGACTTCACTATGTTTAGCTAACATAACATTAATCGCGGTCATATCAACTTCAGCTGTAAAGTTTATGTTAAGAGAGATTCTCAGGGCTTCGAACCAATTACGGCCTATCAAATTAGGTCCCTCCCCCTTTAGGTCCTTCCCAATGACGTTGAGATTACACTTGATGTCTCTAAATTGAACCTGCACCGTTGCCTGTCCGAGCACCATCACTCGCGAGTCGTTCCACGTGCACAGCCGCGCCGGCAGCGCGCGCAGCGGTGGGCGCGCGCGCAGCCGCTGCCACGTGCGCTGGTTCACCAGCGACAGCGCGGCGCCCGAGTCCACCTCCATCGACACCGGCACGCCCTCCAACGTCAGCTGTACCTCGTACGCTGGTACCCGCACTCGCGAACTATCCACTTTGTAAATGCCGTTTAAAACGGCGTCGGGCTGATCATCATCGTAATTCATGTTTTGGAAAGTCATTTTTTTCTTAGCTGATCAAATCTTTTCAATGTGGCCGCGTTTCTTGCAATAGCGGCAAACTGCATTAACAAAACGGCATTCACCTCCGTGGCGATCGCCACAGCGATAACAAAGTCTAAAACTAGTTTTCATTTTCACGGCGTTCACATCCATGGGCTCAGGGCCCGGCGGCGGCGGCCCCGCGGCCCCGGCCACCGGCGGCGCGTACATAGAGCTTGAGGCGGCAGTCTGCATCATGCGCGCATCCCGCCCTGCACTTTCAGATGACAACATGGCATCCACAACGTCCGAATAGCTTAGATTGTCTTTCTTTAGAAGTTCAAATTGTAACTTTTGATCTTTCATGCCACACACCAATCTATCTCTAAGCATCCGTTCTAGATCTATAAAATTACATCCTGCACACATTTTTCGTATTTCTGCTATATAATCTGATACAGATTCATCATCATCACGTTTATAAAATTTGTATGAAACAGAAATTTCATTTGGTTTTGGGCTAAAATGTTTTGTTAGGACCGATAATATTTCACTAAATGTCACATCACTAGATTTCTTAGGAGTAATCAACGCGAGAAGAGTCTCAAACACTTCAGTTCCACAAATTGTGTAAAAGTTAGCCCTTTTGGCGGCATCGTCAATGACGCCATTTGCTTCGAAGCAATAATTTAACCGATCCACATAACTGTCCCAATTATCACTTTTTACTTTGAATTCACTGAATTTCACTGGTTTTCGATTCATTTTAACTATTTTTCATACGTCGCCACTATTATGTTTCAATAAAACACTGATATTAATAGATATAAATGTAATGAGCTCAGGAGCAAAACATGAATGATGAAATATATATGTACCCTCACTTACAATATTATTATTAATCAAATTAGAATTATCAAGTGTTGATACCCACATTAATAAATATATAACACATCGAAATTCAAAAAGAGCAAATAAAAATATTTAAAAGAGCAAAGTAATAAAACACCTATACCTAAGGCACCTATGTAAATATCAAAAATAAAAAAGCATAATGTAAAAAGTAAACATACACAACAAATTATTAAGGTGAGGAAGAGACACACAAAATTACACAAAAAGTTATACTATGCTAGAAAAAAAAAACAAAAGGCAAATCAATGAGAAAAATAAACCAAAAAAAAATAAAACATGTAAAGACACTAATGAGGAAACGCATTCATCCATAACGCATTCTTTCATTATGTGTTTTTTTTTATGAACCTATAATGAATAGAAGTTTTTGAAAACTCGACGTTTTGGTGTCTTTGCAGACCCCATGGCCACGAGAGACGTCGCGTCGTCTGCAAAGACACAAAAAGTTTGAAATGTAGTTATACTCAATGAATCCGGTTAAAAAGTGTTTTATAAAAAAAAAATATATTGAATATTATGAATCGCGAAAACATCACTTAATTTTTAAAAGGTGATTTAAAATGTAACTAAACCTACCAAATCTAAAATTTGTAACTTAGGCAATCTAAAACCAATAAATTGAAATCAACAAAACCAACTTCAGGTTACATTTTAGAAGTAGAAGTAGAAGTATGTAAGTTAATAATGCTCAGCTTAGCATTTTAAAGTCTAAAAAAATATATGTGAAATGCATATGGCAAAATATTATTAAGCACAATTAAAAAAAAATACTTGTTTATTATTGAATATTATTTTGTTCGTGTATAACTGTGCTTTTTTATTTATTTATTTATTAATTTGATTTATGAACTATTCATACTCTCAGAGAGCTAAATCATTTACGAAATTCCTTGAACCGAAAAATTCCATAATTTCACTCTCCAAACTGCAAATTCTAATCAACAAAGTAGCACAAAGAACTTAACACTCAGAATTTTCAACAATATCTCCGTGAGCATCTCAGCAGTAATTATTTAGTACAAATAGGTTTTAAATGGCACTACTTGTGCATTTAAATTTCGAAAACACACGAATTGAGAACTTCCTTCTGTTGGGAGTCGGTTGTTTTTTTTTTAAATCGTCTACAAGATCCCATGAACCGGAACATTCCATAATCTCAGTCTCAAAACAGCAATTTCTAATCAACAAAGTAGCACAAAGGATTTAACAACTAGAATTTTCAACAATATCTCCCCGAGCATAAAAGAAGTACTCAAGTAATTATTTGGTATAAATATTATGTAGAAAGCACTGCTTGTGCATTTTAATTTCGGAAACATATACACGAATTGAGATCCTCCTCCTTTTTGAAGTTGGTTGAAAAAAAAGTTAAAATATCTACAAGATTCCCTGAACCGAAAAATCACATAATTTCACTCTCAAAACAGCAATTTCTAATCAACAAAGTAGCACAAAGGACTTAACACTCAGAATTTTCAACAATATCTCCCCGAGCATCTCAGCGCGACTTAACAAATATCGAAAGCCACAAACACTCTACTAAGTGCTTAGTCAGACTTGGGCATGAACAAAAAGGATTATTTTCCAAACACCGCAGAACAAACTAGGCACACAAGTGCTTTAAACGACAACAGTAAAATAGCCTGTTGGAAAATTTCAACCGTTCCGTAATTACTTCCTTTTAAAACTAAGTAAACTTTGAATTTAAATAACGAGGTATAGTAGGTTAATAGAAACGTTTTGTGTTTACTATAATGATTTTATGTTATTTATGCAAAATTTGTTTTAATTATTATTTTTGTATATTATGAGAAATATAATCATTTTTGTACTATAACTAGGTGCGTTTGAAGTTGATATCGCATTAATGTAACCAGCAAAAACAGCATTAAAATTATATTTACCAATTTATCTTGACTTTTCGAAATTTATTCAGTGTTCGATTCGTAATAGTTTAAACAATACAGGTTGACTGGTGGGTCACTTTCGAAATTCGAGGACGTGATAGTTTGAAATCATACATGAAGAGAAAAAATGAAATAAAAAATTAAAATTAATTATGTACTTAGTAAACTTAATCGAAAGTTAAATAATTCATTACGCAACGCATGGTTACACTGGTATGGAGGCACGCAAGGCGCTATAAACACCTTCGTCGGCGAACGGTCGTCAACCTAGTAAAACTTTATTTATTTATAGGGAATTCCGCCGAAAAACTTATTCAGTACTTACTTTATTACACAATTATGTCAACAGATTCGAGCACAGACTGCTCTCCTTCAATATTTAAAATTTGTCACCGGTCACCCTGTCTAACCAGTCGCCTACCAAAAGATCTGCAAATAAAGCCTGTTAGGAAAAAAAGGCGAAATGATGAATAGGTAATGAATAGGAATGATCAAACGACAATATCAGCAAGTTCGTTTCACTTTCATGCCTAACCAGCTCAAAGGGTTAGGCATGAAAGCTGATTAACGCAAATAGGGTAATTCATTATATAGGTATTATAATTATTCATTTTCACAGTAGGTACCAGCTCCTTCAGAATTTCTAAGATTTTGAGTAATGCTTTTCAATTCTATGATTTTACCATTTCAGTAACTTTCGCTTTGAAGAATAAAATAGCCTTTAACATGGTTCTCACAAATCAGAACAAGAAAGGCTTTGCTGGGGAGAGCAAAGTCAGAGTAAAGTGCACAACTTATACAGTTGAGCATGCAAGATTGTTTGTATTACAAAATGAAAATTAGAAAAAAGAAAAATCTATAAAATATGGCAAATAGATCTAATTTTTTTTAAAAAACGGACACCCGAACTATTTTGCCCAAAATTAAGTTTCTATAGTATAAACGTATCCTAGTATACAACCATACCCGAGTTTGTTAAAATAAATATGTAATAATAAAGAGTAGGTACCTTTATACGATTTTCAAACACTTCTATCAATACAATAATCACTATTCAAACCAAAGACTACAACAATTCTAAATTCAATAATTGTAAATCTAAACATACAAAACCTCATTTGAGAAAAAAACCTCGATACTAAAACCTCTTTACAACAAACCTCCTTCCGACATATCAATTTAAAAAACCTCCGTCCTGAGGTCTCATAATGGATGCAGTCTATTCTCGATCAAGATGACATAACAAATGGGTGGAGGCGCACAATTAATCGTTGCTAAGAATTGCCCCCCAGCTGCAGGGTGCAGTGATAACACGGTACATACAAGATAAATAGTCTTCTGGCTTCTTCTAATTATTGTCTTGGATGTTTATACTAACTCTTTCGAGGTATTTTTAAAGTAAGTGCGAGATAAATAGTGTTTTGATACTTCCTTGGTTACAAAATCCTGAGTTTAATCTAGGTTCGAAAATAGTGTAAAGTTGCCCAGTTTTCACGAATAAAGTAATCAAATTGCAGGTAAAGAAAATGTTCTTGATATGTTCTCTAAATAAATCAAAACTAAAATGTAATTTTTAGTTGGTAAATTAATTAATGTAAAATATGCTCTGCTTCTTTACGAAAATCAAGATGGCTACAATATTATTGTTAGAACCAAGTTCCGGGGTACGCAACCCGCAAAAGTAATTATGAAGTCTGAAGTGAAAGGTTTCGAAAGAAAATTTACTTACTCTCTCAAAATTATTTTAAAAATATGAATAACTATTCGGTCATCTTGTCTAGCTTGACTGGCGTATTGGGTTAAAAGCAATTTATTGTGAGATAAGCCAATGTCGTGGTAGTAGTAATAAATAATAATAAGTTTAATAATAGATTAGTTTCTTATTATTGTTGGTATCACTCGGATTATACGCCTTTTACATGCTTGATATATTTACTCGCTTACAAAATAAAAATAAAATATAAAAATAAAATTCATTAATGACCAAAACAGCATTTAAAAAAACCAAGAGTTTCATCAATTGATTTTTGATTTTAATTTCATTTCAAATAATTTTTAATTTCATTTTAAAATTTAAATAAGTGTCAAATAATTCCCGAATCCATATGCCGTTTCACGGTCCGTTTCACGGCTAAACATTGGAACCGATTTGAAAGGAATTTAATTCATGCAATTCCATTCAGCCCAAGGAGTACCTATATTTATTGACCTTTTATTTTTTTTTATAAAACTAAGCCCGCGTTTGAACTCAATCTCACCTGATGGTAAGTAAAGATAAATAAATAAATATTTCTGACACTTACACAACATTATCAAGCCCCAATTTAAGTTTCTTAAAGAACTTGTGCTATGGATACTAGATAACTGATATACTTAAGAAATATATAAACATACATATTGATAAATACATATTTTTTTATTAGAATAAACTTAAATAAACATATAAACATGACTTGACGACTAATATCTGTGTTCATCACACAAATATCCGCCGCCGCCGGGATTCAAACCCAGGACCTCTGGCATAGAAGGCAATGTATGTTACCGCTACACCAGCCGGCCGTCAAAGATGAGGTCGAATATGACAGCACACGGGTCTAGAAAAGAACTGGTTCATCATCCATCATACACAGCCTGTAGACGTCCACTGCTGGACATAGGCCTCCCCCAAGGTCTTCCACGTCGCTCGGTCCCGCGCCGCCCTCATCCAGCGTTTACCGGCGACTTTGACCAGGTCGTCGGTCCATCGTGCGGGGGGCCTGCCTGCTGGTTAAGAACTGGTTATTCATAAAGTATTGCCGGAACACAATATCACCATTTTATACAAAGGATGGTCGCTAGCCAGTCGGACCTACCACCAAGTGGGGCCCACTCGGATTAGTCGCCTTTGACGAAACGCTTATCCAGGGACGTTAGGGGTATTCTAAGCCAACTCGACACGGATCTGATATAACAGATTTCATCTGCAATATTGTCTTGGATGTTTATACTAACTCTTTCGAGGTATTTTTAAAGTAAGTGCGAGATAAATAGTGTTTTGATACTTCCTTGGTTACAAAATCCTGAGTTTAATCTAGGTTCGAAAATAGTGTAAAGTTGCCCAGTTTTCACGAATAAAGTAATCAAATTGCAGGTAAAGAAAATGTTCTTGATATGTTCTCTAAATAAATCAAAACTAAAATGTAATTTTTAGTTGGTAAATTAATTAATGTAAAATATGCTCTGCTTCTTTACGAAAATCAAGATGGCTACAATATTATTGTTAGAACCAAGTTCCGGGGTACGCAACCCGCAAAAGTAATTCTAGGGTCGGCAGACTAAAGCACTTAAGTCAAAAAGATAAAGTTTTCAGGAAGTAAAAAAAAACTATATTGTAAATTACTCAATAATGTTTTAATTTTTCTAATACATAAATAAAATTTGATTTATGTATTGGAAAAATTAAAACATTATTGAGTAATTTACAATATAGTTTTTTTTTACTTCCTGAAAACTTTATCTTTTTGACTTAAGTGCTTTAGTCTGCCGACCCTAGAATTATGAAGTCTGAAATGAAAGGTTTCGAAAGAAAATATACTTACTCTCTCAAAATTATCTATACTTATAATAAATCTGTTTTAAAAATATGAATAGCTATTCGGTCATCTTGTCTACCTTGACTGGCGTATTGGGTTAAAGCCAATGTCGTGGTAGTAGTAATAAATAATAATAAGTTTAATAATAGATTAGTTTCTTATTATTGTTGATATCACTCGGATTATACGCCTTTTACATGCTTGATATATTTACTCGCTTACAAAATAAAAAATAATATAAAAATAAAATTCATTAATGACCAAAACAGCATTTAAAAAACCAAGAGTTTCATCAATTGATTTTTGATTTTAATTTCATTTTAAAATTTAAATAAGTGTTAAATAATTCGCGAATCCATATGCTAAAATCTGTCCGTTTCGCGGCTAAACATTGGAACCAAATGCAATTCCATTCAGCCCAAGGAGTACCTATATTTATTGACCTTTTATTTTTTTTATAAAACTAAGCCCGCGTTTGAACTCAATCTCACCTGATGGTAAGTAAAGATACATAAATAAATATTTCTGACACTTACACAACATTATCTAGCCCAAATTAAGTTTCTTAAAGAACTTGTGTTATGGATACTAGATAACTGATATACTTAAGAAATATATAAACATACATATTGAATAAATACATATTTTTTATTAGAATAGACTTAAATAAACATAAAAACATCCATGACTTGACGACTAATATCTGTGTTCATCACACAAATATCCGCCGCCGCCGGGATTCAAACCCAGGACCTCTGGCATAGAAGAATGTATGTTACCGCTACACCAGCCGGCCTTCAAAGATGAGGTTGAATATGACAGCACACGGGTGTAGAAAAGAACTGGTTATTCATAAAGTATTGCCGAAACACCATATCACCATTTTATACAAGGACTAGCTTTATCCCGCAACTTCGTATGCGCTTAACTTCCCTTCTCTTGGAAATTTCAGAAACTGTACAACCAGACACCCAATGAAAGAACTTTTATACCAAGTATCACACCCATGCACTCATCGGTGCACTCAAGGAATAAGATTTTTCATACAAACTAAAAAGTCCAACCACTTCCCGTGGGAATTTCGGGAATTCCTTAACAATACAAACAGACACTTATTGAGGAACCTTTATATCAAGTATCACATCCGTGCACTCAAGGGATGAGATTTTTTCATACAAACTAAAACATCATATATTTCCCGTTCCCGTGGGAATTTCGGGAATTCCTTTCATAACACAACCAGACACACATTGAAAAACCTTTACGCCAAGTTTCACATCAGTGCACTCAAGGAATAAGATTTTTCATACAAACTAAAAAGTCCTATATTTCCCGTTCCCGTGGGAATTTCGGGAATTACTTCTTTGGTGCACCCCTACATCCCCTAAAGAATGTATGTTCCGAATTTAAGCTCTCTACGCCCAGCAGTTACGGCTGTACGTTGTCTGTCAGTCACTCAGTCACTCAGTACCTCAGTCACTCAGTACCTCAGTCACTCAGTCAGTAACGGAACAGTTTTATATATATTGATGGTCGCTAGCCAGTCGGACCTACCACCAAGTGGGGCTCACTCAAATTAGTCGCCTTTTACGACACGCTTATACAGGGACGTTAGGGGTTTTCTAAGCCAACTCTACACGGACACGGATCTGATATAAAAGATTTCATCTGCAAAATTCGCAAATATACCTTGGCAAAATAATTCAATGAAGTCGTCGTGGCGCCGTGGTTACTGTGTGTATCAAACGATATCACAGGTAAAGCAACGTTCGGCGCGGTCGGTACTTGGATGGGTGACCGCCGACCGGTCATTTCTCACGGCGACTTCCGTGCTTCGGACGGCACGTTAAGCAGTCAGTCCCGGGTGCTGTATACTTGTATACAGTAGTCGTTAGAGTTTGTTAGAAGCCATTACGGCGCCCTGAAAATTCTGACATCCACCAACCAGCACTGGGCCAGCTTGGTGGATTATGGCCTATACCTCCTCGTCACCCAGGGGAGAGACTCATAGCCCTGCAGTGGGCTCGTTACAAAGAGTTGTGGTGATGATGATGATATGAAATAATTCAATGCAGTTAACTGACAGGTCGAAATGTCAAACAGAAAAATAATAATACCAGTTAAAATCTTCCTAGTGTGGTACTGAATGAGAATTATTGAGTGGTACTTTTTCATTCGTTGAGAATAAAATTTTAAAGCAGTGTATGACTACGTGAATTTGAGATGTGTACTTTATCTTTATAGTTACTTTAATGAAAATAATTAATTACCAAAACATATTTAGTGCTTAAAAACGGTCACAGCAGAAGTTAAAAAGTTTTTATTTTGGATTTTTTTAAATCACGAAAAAGTAAAATGCGTAAAGCATCTGACGACCGGCTGGTGTAGCGGTAACATACATTGCCTTCTACGCCAGAGGTCCTGGGTTCGAATCCCGGCGGCGGCAGATATTTGTGTGATGAACACAGATATTAGTCGTCAAGTCATGGATGTTTATATGTTTATTTAAGTTTATTCTAATAAAAAATATGTATTTATGCAATATGTATGTCTATATATTTCATAAGTTTATCAGTTATCTAGTACCTATCCATAACACAAGTTCTTTAAAAAACTTAATTTGGGCTAGATAATGTTGTGTGAGAGTCAAAAATATTTAAAATTTATTTATTATTTAAAGCATCCCCAGTCTAGGATGGGAAAATGAAGTATAAAATATTTTGTGAGTCAAAATATATTTTTTTTCCTAACTTGACGATATTATTTAATAAAAAAGGCCATTCGTTCAATTAAAACCGCATCCTTATTTTTTTTCTTCCCTAAAGTGGGCACACTGGAACTGTCATTTTACTGCATTGAATTATTCGCCGGGGTATAGAACTAGGTACTAGGAGCCGTGTAAAATAATAAATGCCTGCCTTAATGCTATAAAGGAAAGTGACGCTATCATGTACAACAAAGGTCTCGGATATTTGCGTAATAATACTGAGTTATTTGCTTTCAAGTCATAGATGTTTCGGTGTAAATGATAGTTAATTTTAGTGTATTAATTTTCTGAAACAAGTTTTCAATGAAGTAACTTGATAACTTGGTGTAAATATATATTCAAAATACTCGATTTTTAATACTAGATTTCGTTTTTTAATTGTGTTTTGTATTAAAAATGTACTCGGGTTTTTGCTGTTTTACAAGTTTCAAAAAAATCTCTATTTTTCCTTTAAATTTACCATATAAATAATGAAAGTTTCCACAAAATTTAAATCAGCGGTAAATAAAATTTAAAATTTTACAATTCAGAGTGGATATTTGAATTATTAATACCCACAGTCAAAGTTTTAGCAGCCACATAAACCTATAGTAACATTAAAATAACATATACCACCACAACAAAGTCTTCCCTCAACGATTTACCGAATATTCCACGTAATTTACACAGCCAACGCACATAATGTCTCCATTTAATTTACTTAATCTGCGATACAATTTAATTTCAGAATTACGCTGTGCCATAGACCGTGTAATCTAAACCGCTGTCTTTGCTCCGAACCGAGGTAATGTGTCCATAATTAAACTCTTGTCTTGATTTGACGTAATCCATACTCAAACTTGAGATAGTAAAGAACTCTGATTACCCGAGTTCTATACACTTTCATTGGCCTCTTAAGCTGGTATTAGAGGAGACAGCGCGATTTCTTCGACTTTACTGATAACTCCTAATTCTAACCACAGTTTGAGATAATCTATAAGCCTTAAGTTTCGTGATCTAAGTAAGATGCTGTATATTTGGATTAAGATAGTAGGAGTGAGTTAATGAGTCGGATGTCATTTGAGTAAAGTACAGGCTGAATTGAAGATAAGGGCCATAGATTTGTCCATGTCAGTAAGAAGGTCTTAGGGTTCGACTACACTGGGATGTAAGCCGTAAAATTGAAACTAAAAGGGATCTTTGGAATGTTCATGGTCAGGATTATTTCAATTATCTTTGTTGATTTCAAGTAAGTGACTTTAATTTGTAGCTCTAATTCTATTGATCAATACTACGAGTTCTTAGCGACTTAATTAAAATAATCTTCTTGGCAATTTTACGTCCAGCGACCTTTTGTCGGTTGTATTTTTATCGATAATATTTTTATCGATAAATATATGTTATTAATATATGTTGATAACAATTTCTTAAGATTCAATAAAATAGAAGAGCAATTCTTTAAACTCTTTTCACCATGTCAATAAAAAAAGAGAGAAGGGGATTTAAATTCGGAATTCCTGCTAAGTATTTCGTTTGTTTTAATTTTAAACTTTCCCACCAGTAAAATATATTAGTGAATTTAAGTACGCTGAGTAAGTACATGATATATCTGTACCGCTACAAGCATCTGATTTTATGGTATTCAAATCACAATTTTTTTTCTATTGCTGTTCTTTTTTTCAAAATTTTTTGCGTGATCAAATTGACTATATACATTTGCGTCTGAATTAATACTGTATTACCTTATAATCTGTGATGCCTCTTATCTATAGTGGATTTGCAATGTTCATCCAAAAAAGGTTTCCATACAACAAAGAAATCTGTTTTGTCTGTTTTGGCAAAACTCATACATTGTAGTGTTTTTAATCTAAATTCGAGGAAAGATTTTATACCCAAACCTAACGACTAGTCATAAACTTAAAATCTAACCTTCCTAAATAAAAGAGAAAAGTACCAGGAGCCCATAACAGACTAAGACGTATACTTCCCGAGCATCTATCTTGTGCCTCGTGCCTTTGCATCCGGCTGCACCCGGTCACCGGTTAATTGATTATCCGGCTGTTAGCCTAGTATGTCGGATCTTTGACTACAGGTACTATGCATATTGAATCAGGAAATAATTACTTTATGCTCATAACGAGGTTGCTGTAACTGAGGGGATAGTGCAGCTAAATATCGTGCAGCTTGTTACGTGGTGGAAGTTGATTATCGTTAGCGACCCTTTGATGAAGAATAGTTTATAAGGAATACTGCCTTGCCCTTTGATGTAGCTTCGTGCTTTGATGTGCGTTTATGCGCCTTAAAAGTAGACTGGATCTGATATTATCAGTCTTGTTACTAATAAATTTTATCTTTTTAGGTAAGAGTCGTTTCGCGTTCTACCGGCGATTTTTCGACCGGTGAATTTTTTTTTATTTCTATTCCTCGTTCTACAGGCACATTAAGTAATGCTTGTTTCTACCGGCAATAAATCATAGTGCCAAATAAACATAAAAATTAGGAAATTCTTATTCAAATTTGAAGCATACTTATTTCAATATTGAATTGAATGTTTTTTTTTTTAAACTGATATTCGTTGGAAGGGTTTTTGTATGATCCAATACTCCATATTTTGGGTCACAGATAGACATGAAATGTGCAACAGAGGCAGCAATATTATATTTTTTTAAATTGACTCTACAATGAGTTCATCCTTTTACTGCCCGACTGTAAAAATCTTGTTATCTAAAGCAATAATATCCATGAAAACATGATGGATTCCGATCCTAAAGTGTGATAATAAATATTATTGCAAACTTTTTAAAGAGCATAATATAGGTACCATACATTACATTACACAACACCTCGTTCCTCATCAGCCCTCTAATGTCCCCACCACCGCTGGAAAACCCATGTAGTTTATTTAAATACATAGTGAAGTGTTATAATAAGTATTTACAACTCAACTTTGCTGGTGGCTCAACTTTGCTGGGGCTTTGTTGTAACGTAACTCGATATCATATTACGTAGAATGGTTTGTGCAAACCAATGTTACCATTCTTCAAAACTACTGATCCGATTTTAATGCGGTTTTCAGTTACAAACAAATGTTTACTACAGCGCCCCCTGATGAGTTGTTACCGTTAAACCTATTTAAGAACATTATACCAATCAAATCCAAAGCGATAATTGAAAACGGCATTCAAATCGGACCATTGGGTTGCAAATAAATATTTACTGCAGCGCCCCCTGGTGAGTTGTTACCATAACACCTATCTCAGAACATGCACCAATCAAATCCAAAGCGATTACTGAAAACCGCATTAAAAGTGGACCAGTGGTTCTGGAGATAAATGGTAACATTGGTTTGCACAAACACTCAAACACCCTCTCATCCCAAACGTATATACCGTCTCCGTTCCGTTGTGGGTAAAAAGTAAGTGTATAGTAGTACTGAATTTTTAAATCATGAATTAAGGTACGTGTCTTTTAAACGCAGTGGACTATTTTATTAAGTAAACGGATATCAGTATTATTTTAAAAGAAGACTGATGGCCAGTGAAGATGAGGAAAGAACTGGCTCTTCATAAAGCATTGCCGGAACCCATCACCACCGGAGCGGTAATATTTGGCGGCAAATTTTATATGAAGGGTGGTCGCTAGATAGTTGGACCCTGACGGGATCCTACCACCAAGCGGGGGTCCCACGGATAAGGCACCTTTTACGACATGCTTATCCAGAGGCGGCAGAGCTGCTCTAATTGGACCCAACGGACATTTTTTTTATTGTAGGTATTACTGAAATTTATTACTGTATTAATTACGTTATTTTTATTTAGAGATTTGAGTTTCTGAAAAGTTGAGACATTGTATTTTTTCAATTTTATACTAAGACTAAGGGCTGTGTGGTGTTAACAGTATTTTTTTTTTAGTTTATTCTTCCATAAATGAATGTTATTTTTTATACCTACAGCGCAAATGACTCTATTATGTAATTGATCGAGTCTATAATAAAAAAGTATCATCATTAAACTTTGAATCGTGAAAACTTAAGACAATATTAATTACCTAATTATTTATTTCATTTTGAAGCTTTAAAATTAGAGAATGCAATGTCATATTTGACCTATTTCATTACAAAACTAAAACAGGGTCGTTATCAAATGATGTGACGGGGGCCCTCGACCACGAACTTCTTAGATAATTGACGCCCACGGAAATTGCACGTCATCGCAGACGGTTGTCGGTGACATCACCCCACTTGATAATATACCATTCATATAAATGAATGAGTCTTGGGATAGTAGGCATTATGAACCACTGGAACTAATTAATAATAGGTTAATTAGAAATTTATTTAAAACTAGACGTTTCGCGTGGTTTTACCCGCCAAAGTTCGAAACCCGCGAAATTATTGGGTTAAAAAGTAGCCTATGTACTATTTCAGACTGTATACTATTACTATCCTAAATTTCATCAAAATCCGTTGAGTCGTTCTGCCGTGATTGAGAAACAAACATCCATACATTTGTCCAAACTTTCACATTTATGATATAAGTAAGATAAGACTAGCTGTATTACGCAGCTCCACTTGTGTGCAGTTTGGCTGTAAGCTATTGCTGACTTACCAAAAATCAAGTCTTAATCTAGTGATTCAAAAGTTAACTCTTTCCTTGAATCAAGTAATTAACAATCTAGCGCACATATCGTATTCTCTTTGAGTTTTTTTATCTAAGGCCTAAGATATTTTTTCACACTCACATAGTTGTTACTTAATAACTTTTCTCGACTCAATCTGAAGCATTAGTCGGATCCTACGTGACCGCAATTTGGTCCTAAAGTTTTTCCAACTTCATAGATTGAATAGTAACGGACTTGTTACGTCGCCTTTGGGTCTTAGTTATGCGAATAATACTGAATGTAGTTTATTATAGCGAATATATTTTCTTCTTGGCGAGTTGCTCCAAAATAAGTTGTTTGAATAGGTGGTAGCTGGAAGTTTCTTAATGATATAGGAGCTAAGAAAAGCATTGAGAATTAGATACGCTATGGATTATGCGATGTTCAGAGTTCTTTGGTTCTCTTTCTGGCTCAGCTAGTTTGACAACCAACTCTTTTCAACAAATATTTACTCTAAGTGTATTAGTTAATGCAGTAAGCTATTAATTAAGGTGACATAATATGTCAAAAGCAAACGCAACCAAGATGGACTTTATATACCTAAATGAGAAAAAGTGAACTCCCATGTACAATAAAGTTTTGTGTTAAAAACATAAATATGAATTGCAGGAAACTCGATCATTTAACAATTGAAAGTACTGTCAAAGAGGCTATTAAGGAAAAAAGCGGGAAGATTGTTCCTGCACTGAGCTTACATAGAGGAAACTTTGACAATGTGACAATTTGATAATTAGGTAAATTCCAACTTTACTAAACCAGATTTTTGTAAAATTATAGATACAAAAGAATTACAATTGATGACCGTATCGGTAAAAAGTGATCTCTTGTGAAATTCTAGTGAAAAATTATTAAGTACATATGTACATACATACATAACTTCACGCCTGTATCCCTGATGGGGTAGGCAGAACACCAGAGGCTATAAAAACCATCTGATGTCACGTTTAAAAAATTTGGAGGATTATTATGATAGAAAGAGACAATAGCTGTGACAGGGGGTCAGCCTGTCGCCCGCAAAATCGCCAATAAATCATCCGTCCCGTAACTGACTTTTACAGTTTGCCCGGGAAGAGAAGCAGCTGGCACATTCTATGTTCCTCTTTCGCTCCCAGTCCAGCAATTATTAAGTACCTACTTTTATTACAAAATTATGATCACAATCGAGTACAAAGAGCTTTCCTTCAATATCTAAAATTTGTCACTAGTCACCCTGTATAAGAATCAAATTTCAGTCCTTCTTTTCTAACACTTTCGCTGAAAACTTGTTACGTCCTGTTTATCGTTAAAAAATTGAGAAACACTATCTTCATGCTACCTTTACGAGGGCTAATATATTATGCATGTAAGTTTAATGAAATGCCCAAGAACTATAAATTACAACTTTTGCACTTAGTCTCTCTTTTGGGATCCGGAGTGTAAAGATACTGAAACGTCGTGTTAAATGATGTTAAAAATAAAACGAGACCAAATTCAGTGAAAAAAATTAGGGTTAATTTAAATTAGCGGATCACCTCTTGCAGGCAGCCTCTCCACACCAATCCCAACAACATATTTTGTTCTACGAATACGATAATACTACGACGTGGTGGGTAGGCGTACGTAGACCTACTATAAGATGTTTTGTAGTAGCGAGTCGTCTTTATATTAGGTCCTTCTATATGAAATTGGTGTTTTGTCGTACTGGCCACTTTAATCTCAAATATCTCCTCTTTGCTTTAGAATTCCAAATTCAAATTTATACAGCTATTTACTCTTCAATTTGTGTCTCAAAAACCGTATTTCTTTTGTTTTTTTTTGTTTTGGTTTTTTCTCTGCGTTAATTAAGTTTACAAAATGGAAAATTTTAGATTTCGCGTTATTTACGAATATGGGTTCCACCGTGGCACCAGTGCTGCAGAAACGGCTCGAAGAATTAATTATGTGTATGGCAGTGGTGTCGCTAGAGAAAGCACAGTGCGTTTTTGGTTCCAACGTTTTCGTTCTGGAAATTTCAACCTACAGAACAATCCCCGCGGACGGCCGGAGATCAAAGCCGACAATGAAGAATTGAAGGCTATTGCGGAAGCGGATCCATCGCAAACTACGTCCGAGTTAGCTGCAGGCTGCGGCGTTAGTGATAAAACTCTTGTAATCCACTTGAAACAAATTGGGAAGATAAGAAAGCTCCAAAGGTGGGTACCTCATGAATTGAGTGAAGCAAACCGACAAACGCACGTCGACTGCTGCGTTACATAACTGAACCGGCACAATAATGAAGGGATTTTAAATCGAATCAATAGCTGTGATGAAAAGTGGATACTCTACGACAATAGGAAGCGCAGATTGCAATGGCTGAACCCCGGTGAACCATCCAAATTCTGCCCCAAGAGAAAATTAACTAGAAAAAAGTTATTGGTCAGCATTTGGTGGGCTAGTGCCGGTGTTTATTGATTCCCGTCCTTATGTTTTTTTAGAAAAGGCATAAATGGCAACCTTTGAGATGGCAGAAGTGTATAGATAGCAATGGATCATACTTTGATAAAATAAATATATTATATTAAAAAAATAAACGACTTTTATTCCTTCCATACAAAACGCCAATTTCATATGTAAGGACCTAATATTAAAGGTTATTTATTCTTAATTTAGAGTGACCATGATTGGCATAATATGTTAGCAAATATAATAATAATAATAATAATAATAATAATAAATATTCTTTATTGCCAATGAACTTAAATAATAAACATATATTAATTCCCTTGCAAAAATAAATACCTGCCTTTTAAAAAATGGTTTCTATAAATGATACTATGAAAAAAAATGGCCAGTGACTAATAATGGCCTAATATATATAGTGAACATTAATACAAAATAGAATAATTAATACATTGAAAGTGGATTTAAGTACTCCAATGGTTAATCTTATATAAAAAGTCTCTATAATGTATGAACGTTACCATAACAACGAAAATTCATTAGATCTAATATTCAAAGCCGTCACCATACAAGCAATACACAAAATTTTTACTGGGAAAGTAATTATGAAGCCGTAATTATTATAATTATATGTGAAAATTATATTTTTTATTAAATTATAAACATGACCTCAATCTCAACGCATTCTTGAGTGACTATGAGGTCGGAGATAGAATGAATCCAACTGCGATGAACCTGTGTCTTTGAAAAATATTACTAGATTATGTCCGATAATTATAATACAGGGTTATTTAACATTTGGTGGGTGAGTAGTAAAAATTAAACTGTTGATGATTGAGGCTGTTGGCTGTTAATTGCGGCTAATGAACATCAAATATATTTAATTCTGATAAAACTTACATCTAAGAATAACATCAATTGTGAACATAATACTAGTTTAAAATCCATAATTATTATTATCTAGCTGTGCCGCGACTTCGTTCGCGTGGACGACGAAATTTATCAATGAGTTTTTTGTGTAAAGTGCTATTTGTGTAGAACGTAATTTATCGAGTATACCGGTATTAATACTTCTGTCCGGGCGCGGGCCCTTTGTGGCTAATTACAATAGAAAGACAACCAATTGTGTCTTACTAGCGGCGATTAAGAGGGTATATGATATCTTTGTTCGCGGCATCGCTCGCGTTCTGTAAGTTTTTGTATTAGATAAGATAATGGTAACGACTGATAGTCACCGTACGACATCAATTGAGAGCTTCAGCATACACGACACTATCAGTGAGCCCGTTTGGAATATGAAAATAAAGGTTCTTTGGACTACTCATGCTAAAGTTGACCATGTGAAAAACAACTCACAACTAAACGACTAAGATCGACGCCAACAACTCCAAAGTCTGACCTTGTGCCTTATTTACTGTCATAGCTTAACATAGAGCTACTGTACCTAATCTCTTAAACTGAAATAGGAAATTGTTCGGAATCAATTGAATTCTAGGAATCAAACACTTTCCCAGGCACTTAATTATGTGAATTTTAAATTTCTGCCTTAATTATGTGTACTCAAGAATAATCTGTGCTCTATCACTATTCCTAGTAATGCCACATACCGGATTTTCAGTGCGATCAAGATCTATATGTATTTGAAACATAGTACCTATGAGCTGTTTTTCCTCCTGGTATTCCTGTTAATCCTAAAAGAATTCCTCCCAAAGAATTATTAACAATAAGGTAGTCACAGTCAAATTTTTCAAAAATTAAAAAAAATTGGAATTCAAACTGTATGTGCCACAAAGGCGACTTAATCTTTTTGACAAAAATGCCTACTGCATGGCTATCTCAATCTACAATCACTTACCCGACACCTATAAGCTATTAGGTACTATTGGCACAGTTTAAACATAAAATTTTTAAATTGTTAATTAATAAATGTTTTTATAAAATCAATGACTATATGACGGATAAATTAAATTAATTACTAAGTATATTTTGTCAATTATGTGTAAATACTAATTATTATATAACTGATTATTAATTTGTTTTCATTATTGTTACTATATTATATTGATTTTTTTTTTACATTAAAATTGTGTATATTTAATAAAAACTCATATGGGTTATAAATGAGTATCCTGTGAGTATTATATTATTTTCTATTTTTATATACCTATTACTCTTTCTGACATATTAATTTACATTTTATTTTATATCTGACCAACAAATATTTGCACGCCTTATGTAAGGCAGAGTGTGACTGTCCTAAATATATATATAATGTAACAACTGTCTATGTACCACATTCTAGCAAATAAAGGATTTTGATTTGATTTGATTTGAAATAACAATTTTTGCTCGGATGTCATATTTGAATCTCTCTTTTTTAAAGTTTCTTTTATATATAGTTATATATAGTTTTAGATTATAGTTAGTTTCTGCACCATACTCCCTATTAATACGTTCGAATAGCTATCAATACTGATTTACGGCTAATCTCAAATTTAAAGTCTATACGGTCTACGCCTTATAAACGTAAACCTAAGTATCTACCTACCTACTTACCTAAATTAACCTATTTCTGATAAGCAAAATCCCTAAAAACTTATACCTATACGAATGACTTATCTTACCTAACAGTATTATAAAATAAACTACGGTCACCACGTACAATGTCACATATACTTACTACCTATATTTTAAAATTAGAATCTATACCTAGACTTAAACATAAAACTAACTCAACCTTAAACTGTACTTAGTAAAAACTAAAAGGAATAAAAAGGTCGCACTGAAAAGCATGGTTTAGAATTGCAAGTAACAGTTAAAACATACTAACTTACGATTTATAGAATGCTAGTAAGAACAAACGCTCGCCACTTGACTTGACACGGTCAAATCAGATTTCAAAAAACCGTCCTTATACTTACTACCTATACGGTAGCGATCCGTGGCGGCCGCGTACTACACGTATGTTGCGAACGGTGCAAGCCAAATTCATCCTTCAGCACTACATTTATTTATAGCATAACTTTTAGTGAACTGCGTCTGACCTAACCTGCAACAAACTTATTATTTGCGGTTGGTACTGTAATCGGGTCTAGGGATCGAACCGCAAAATTAAGTTTGTTTTTTTTATTGTATATAGTTTTCTGGGATGAAAAGTACCCAGTGTGGTGCCGAGGATATTAAAGAATAATTATACCAATTTTCATTGTAATCGAACCTGTAGTTTTTGCGTGTTGCCTGAACAAACAGACAGACAGACAAAATTTTTCTTAATCACATTTTTGGGTTCAGTGTCGGTTTTAGCCATTATATTGGTATTTTATGCCATTTATTTTTTTGATATTTTCAATGTACCGATTTTTACTTCTCAGATTTTTTTCTTCAGATTTATTGAAGTCGTCGAGGCGCCGTGGTTACTGTGTGTATCATACGATATCACAGGTTAAGCAACGTTTGGTGCGGTCGGTGCTTGGATGGGTGACCGCCGACCATTCATTTCTCACAACGACTTCCGTGCTTCGGAGGGCACGTTAAGCAGTCGGTCCCGGTTGCTGTATACGACTACTTGTATACAGTAGTCGTTAGGGTTTGTCAGAAGCCACTTTGGCGCCCTGAAAATTCTGACATCCACCACCCAGCACTGGGCCAGCTTGGTGGATTATGGCCTAAACCTCCTCGTCACCCAGGGGAGAGACTCATGCCCTGCAGTGGGCTCATTACAAAGAGTTGTGATGATGATGATGACAGATTTATTATAAGTACCTAAGTATAGATAAATTACAAAAATAAGCACAAAATACAATACAATAAAACTATTCAGGGTTAGAGTAACACAGGCATGATACCTTAACTAAGTAATTCATTTATAATTCAAAATATTCAATAGAATGAAATGTGCTTAGTCAAAATTAATTCTAAATATATAATAATTTGATATGCAAAAGAGTAAATAAAATGTAATAAAAGGGATATGTAACTTTTATTTTTGTGCTCACTTCCTTTCACGAATTTTACACAACGCTCTCGAGTCTGCAGCATCAAATAAACAAAGAAATAAACGCACAAGTATTTTTTTCATCACTATCAGTGTTACAACTATAGTCAGTTCATACATAAAAAAGTAAATAAAACGTGCATTTTCAATCCAATAACGACACAAAGCCTATAGCTCCCTCTTGCAAACAATCCAGGTATAAACCGTCCAGACCAGCAAACACTTCCGTGACAGACTAGTTTAAATACTGACCGATCTGACAAAAGGGTGACCTATCCTATAGACGGTCAGTGGCCACGGAAACTGCTCAATAGCACTGTAATAAAACTGCCTTGTTGACATGAACGGGACTTCATTTCGGATGGCAAATTTGTCGGGCAGAAATACGACTTTATTGCATTCACAACTTAATTGAGTCTCTCAGAGCTTTGTGAGAATTTATATATGTATACGGACGTCTGTTCGTAAAATAAACATAGGTGAATCATTTATCATTTAGTTTCGTGGTTTTGGTTGGAAGCGAAGAGAGTTTCATGCAGGATTTTGAATATTAATTTTCGTGAAATTAAGCTGAAAATTTGTTGAGGATGAGTTAAGTGTGCATTATTTTCGTAATGTATAACCGCATATTAGTTTTGTTAAGTGAAAACTCGATTTGGTGTTTAATTAAAAATTTTACTGCGTTAATTCACTTAACGTTTAGGTTCATTAGTGGACAGTGAAATTATATTTCATTTCTACAATTACTAGTATGAAAATAACTTTATCTTTTGATATATGAGTTTTCCTCATGAATGTGAGTTCGACCGTTTTTGCCAGAATGGAATTGGACCAATTTTGGTTTAACATAAGATCTTACTAATATTATAACTGTGAAAATTTGGATGTATGTTTCTCAATCACGGGAGAATGGCTCAACGGATTTGGATGAAAATTGACATGCTGATTGTGTACAGTCTGGAATAGCCTTTGTGCGGCTTCTTTTTATCCCGAAATTCCCGCGGGATTCGAAAACCGCGCGCAACAGTTAGTTCTTAATATACGACAAAGTTTTTTTTCCTCTACATTACTAAAGTTCAATTTAACCATTCGAAATTTAAAATTTATCACAAGGCAAAGAACAAAAATCCATAAAAAATACAATGAAGCACGTTCATTACGGCATTCATTCATTAACCTCACTCCTCAATCCATTCCGCGTCATGGCGATCTTCAGTTCTTTTAACTTCAATCATTTTCCTACGGCACTCACAGTTACTACCTAATACCTATAAGTAGTATTGTTTTTATGAGACGTCTATAAGAAACCACGTTAAAATATCCATTTGTAAGCGAAATAGGCTTTTACGATTCGATTCATTCTTTTAAAGTACTGCTTTCAAGCGGTCCAGGAGACATTTATTGTAGAATGTCGGATCTATTGGCTTTTATTATAGACTTCTTTTTCAATGAGAGTACTGGCCTAATTAAAAAACCGTAGATTTTTCTGTTTGTAAAGAAGTTTTGCTGAAAGGGCTTGGGATGGTTGTCTCTTAAATAAATTAAGGTTTCTTAAATTCCTTTACTTTTCTATTCGTAATTTTTTTTCTTTAAGCAATTGTGTTATGAATTAAATTATAAATAAACTTAAAGAAATAATAATAACTAAACTAAGTTAGTTTAGCTTAGCGAGCCAGTTTTTCATACATTTGCGTAAACTAGTCATAGTTTGTGGTGGACGTACATATATGAAAAACTGGCCCAACTATGCGATCTAAGCTTAAGCTAAATTAGTTTAGCTCGCGGTGGACGATCGCCTTTATAGGTGAATGACTAAGCTAAAAAGTAAGTTGATATTAAACACCAGATAGTTTCCCACGCCATCTAAGCCTAAACTAAACAAAGCTCTATACGCAAACCGGGTAACTTATAAATACTTAAATACATGTTATGTAAATGAACTATAAATACATAGAAATAAACCCATGGCAAATACTTGTTAAACTTACAAACGTTTGTTTATGCACCAAATAATGAACTTGCATCGTTTTGCGACTATCAACCATCGCATCACAGTGATATATATTTTTTACATGAAAAAATACATCAAAATGCCGCATAAATAGCAGATGTATTAATTACTCATACTTTAATCATTCGCATGTTTACATCGATGCGTTTCCTTCCATTGTTCGATGTAATGATACATTGACAGATATTAATGATACCTAATGGGTATATAATGTCGATAACAACAAATCATTTTGTGGCACACATATGGTGCCTTGCGATAAAATAAAATACGCCTGAATCGATGGATTGCTGTGGTAAATTCGAAATTTGAAATATGAGTGCGCGGAAAGTGAGGAGGAAAATTTGCAAATTTGATAGACGGAGGTGTCAAGGTTTTGAGGAGTTTGACGAAGCTCTTTAGTTATTCTATTTTTTTTTAGTATAGTAGTTTATTGTCTGGATACCAATATTATTTCAACAAATTACAAGTTTATTTTTCAATAGTTTTATAAAATCCACTTTCGCCTTTGGATTTTTATTTTCCTTCACAGAAAAATCTTTAGCCAAAAATTTTACGTTTTTATGTACATTTGTAAAGCTGCTAGATGCATGATTATGGTTACAGATTTGATTGGAATCAAAATATTTAGTAATCTATTAAACTGTTCGACAAACGCATGTGATATAAACCTTTTGGCAAGAAAATTGGAGATGGGAGGCATCGTTCATTATTTTCATACACGGCTATATAGGGTCGCCACATAAGACTCATTAATATTTTAATAGCAGATTAAGAATGATGAGTGGGTCTGAATTACGAAAAATAAAACTTTATTTGAACATTTTTCATAAATTAAAATTTCAAAATTTTTCTAAGTGATCAAAATTTACGTTTCAAGGACGTGATAGTTTGAGATCATACATAATTATGATCGGAATCGCGTACAGAGTGCTCTCATTTAGTATTTGAAATTTGTCAACAGTCACCCTGTATATATTATTAATTCTTTATTGAAATAGTGGAGTCCATCCCAGGCTACTTTTTATTTCAGCCCTATAGGAAAAAAATAACTATACGCTAATTCATATATCAGTCTATAGCGATTATTTAAAACGAAGTCGGAACCACCAAATGTACCAAATAATATAAAAGACACTAAATCAAAGCATGAAATCTCTTTCCGCATGCATCTTTACCGACACGGACAAGGTTCTCGAACAAGGGGTTATTAATATACAAAATAAAATAAGTAATCACTTGTTCATTTTGTTAATTTATAACAGATATCCTTGTTAAATAAGTAATATTAGTTGATAGTATCAGACTAAGGGATCAGTAGTGCTAATAAGCATAGTTATATAAAGATACAAACTCTTAAGTTGCACTACTGCGGGCTAATTCAACTTATTTTTTTTAAATAACTAATAAGTTTTTGGTTCATTTGATAATAAAATGTGGTATTTCGCTTACTCCTTATTCTAATAAAAATAATTGTTACTCTTTATTTTACTGAAACATCTATAGCCGATCGTTCAAACCCTTTGGACTCAGCCCTTTCGTCATAAAAAGTACATAATCAGAATTTTAATGAATTGTTCATTTTTCCTAGTGATAAGCAAAAATCACCGCGTCCAGGCTTGTGGTCATAACATCATCTTTACGTCACACCTGAAGGTCAAAATGTCCTGTGCCCCAAAATGCCTGTATGATTTTCGACTTCTTTTTCATTTACCATCAAATGAGTTTGAGATTAGACGCGGTTAAAATCATAGATGCGAAGTTCTGAAACCTATCAAAATAATAACTAGAACACTAAACGATAAGGTTTAATGTAAACAACCACAGTTTAGACTTAAACATTATTATTATTACCCACTGAAAAGGCCGCCAAGAAACCATTAACGCATCTTCATTAAAATCTCAATTCTATATACCATTTCGCATCACAAAATCAATTTAGAATTTCAATGTCGTTAATTCAAATCTATTATTCGAACTACCCTCAGATAATCTCGGTTCCTCACGTTCCCGCGTCACATATACCGAGTACATGACAATCTAACCACATGTGGTTAAATACGAAAGAGCGGAATGCTGTTACTTGAAACTTTAACCACGGCCTGTTGCGAGTAAGTATTAATATTCACCAATGTAAAGAGGAGCGGAGATTCGAACCGCCAATTGGAGTTCTTTAATTTATGACACTATGAGGTTGTGATTTCATTGGTTTTTTAAAGTGGAATTAAATATACTGATTTATGAGCCAGTCCCGATAATTAATAAAAAGACTTTAGTGATATCAAAAAGTTTGTATGAATTGATGATACTGGAAGTTACGATATTATAGAGGGTTAATTATATATTTTTATATTGTAAGGATAGGACGTTTGTCTTCCATGCCACCTGATGGAAAGTGCGCATGAAGACTATGGTGTTACACGTCCATCCACGAGAAACCTATTCACTCGACACTTGAAAGTTCCAGGACTGTAGTGGTCAGGAAAAACAGACGCATTAGAAATTAAATTTATGAAATTTAGGAAATTAGCGCATCACCTCTTGCAGGCAGCCACTCCACATCAATCCCAAAACATTTGTTCTGGATAAATAGCACATAAAAAGAAAATATTATATATACGTATATATTTATTACTCTGTATTTTGATTGAGCATCACCCCGCAACCACGCGCCCCACTGCACGCGGCGTGACGAAAGGTGCGTGGCATTAGTGTAAATAGGGTAACACCAATTTAGAGACAAGAAATATTTTTTGCATGGGAAAACTTAAATTTTTAAAATAATTCATTTTAAAACGCGATGCGCTAATTAAAATTAACCCTGTATAAGAGGCTGAATTAATTATTGTATATATTTTTAATTCTTTATTGAAATTTCGTCATAAAAAGTACATAATCAGAATTTAAACTCATAGAAACGAAGTTCTGAAACCTATCAGAATAAAAACTATAACACTAAGCGATAAGGTTTAATGTAAACAACAATAGTTTAGACTTAAACATAATTGTAATTAACCCACTGAAACATTGGATTTAATGCTTATATAAATTTGACCTTAAGTATGAATTTGGGAAGTAACACAAGTTCTGCGAGCTGATGAATCAGAAACCAACGGTTCATTTTTGATTTAGTATTTGAACGGTAAAGTAATTGAAGGAACACATACAGGATTACAGATTTAGTTGAAACGAAGACTCTTAAGTGCTGAAATGTCAGTAAAGAAAGACTGTACACAAGACCATTTTCCCAATCATTGTCCATGTAGCTGCAGCAGGTCTCCTCACCCGCTACGGTCGGCTGTCGGGAGGGAGAAGATACCTCCTTTTCAGTCCCCCCTCCATTTTCGGCGGATCTGGGCCGAAGAGGCACCATCCTCCTGGCTCTGCACTACGCTTCCTTTTGGGACATTACGTTATCACAGAAGGAGATAACTTCTGTGATAACGTAATGTACTAAAATGTCCTCTTCTACTAAATTGTGTTCTAGACATACAATAATAATAATAAATATTACTGACACTCACACAACATTATCTAGCCCAAATTAAGTATCTTAAAGAACTTGTGATATGGATACTAGATAGCTGATATACTTAAGAAATATATAAACGTACATATTGAATAAATACATATTTTTTTATTAGAATAAACTTAAATAAACATATAAATCATGACTTGACGATTAATATCTGTGTTCATCACACAAATATCCGCCGCCGCCGGGATTCGAACCCAGGACCTCTGGCATAGAAGGCAATGTATGTTACCGATACACCAGCTGGTCGTCATTTACAAAAACTAACGTTGTATATAATCGTCAAGCACTTCGAGCGTTTCGAACACTTCTCCTATTTTCAAAGAAGCAGCTGTTTTTCATGAATTTTGTCTAGGCCATGTTTGTTTTTAGACATATAGGTTTTCCATGCCATGGCTTTATCCTTATATCTCCCCGAAACTTCATTAATGAGTTATGAATCATATGAATCAAAATTTGCAAAACACATTTGAATTATTTGCACTTCAAATATAATTAAAATTACATTCGTGAATTTAAAAATTTGAACGATTTGCTGCCCTGGGAGCATTAAAATTAGTTCAAGTGGTTATTATGGCTTTGGTTTGTTATCATTTGGGTCATCTCTATTAGTTTTTGGAGTATTTAACATAATATGTCGTATTATGTTAAATACACCAATTATTAATTGGTTGAATTATGGCTTGATGCGATGATGTGTAATCGAAAACATCTGCCAATTCAAATTGTAATGCATAAGTCAGTACCTAATTATTATTATAATTCAGATCATTGGCTGTCATTATTGGGCTCTTCACAATACTTGTTTATTTTTCTTGCACCTATTATAATGTAATTATATTTAAAATAGGTATTTTATTATTTTACTTGATTCATTTTTACATTTTAGCGTTGGATACAATTTGAAAACAAATTACATTTTATATGAATCATCATCATCATCATCATAATCCACAGCCTGTATACGTCCGCTGCTGGACATAGGCCTCCCCCAAGGTCTTCCACGTCGCTCGGTCCCGCGCCGCCCTCATCCAGCGTTTACCGGCGACTTTGACCAGGTCGTCGGTCCATCGTGCGCCTACGCTGCGTCTCCCAGTACGTGGCCGCCACTCGAGAACTTTTCTGCCCCACCGGCCATCTGTTCTGCGAGCTATGTGCCCTGCCCATTGCCACTTCAGCTCTGCAATCCTTCTAGCTATGTCGGTGACATTGGTTCGCCTGCGAATCTCCTCATTCCTGATTCGATCCCGCAGGGAAACTCCGAGCATGGCCCTTTCCATTGCCCGCTGAGCGACTCTAAGCTTATTTATAAGGCCCATAGTTAGCGACCACGTCTCAGTGCCGTATGTCATCACTGGCAACACACACTGGTCAAAAACCTTTGCCTTCAGACACTGCGGTATTTGCGACGAGAAGATTTTACGGAGCTTCCCGAACGCTGCCCAGCCGAGTTGGATCCGATGATTGACCTCTTTCTCAAAGTTGGACCTACCTAACTGGATTTTATGTCCTAGGTATAGATAATCGTCAACAACTTCGAGCGTGGTGCCTCCAACTACCACAGGAGCAGGTGCAACATGGACGTTCGACATGATCTTCGTCTTATCCATGTTCATTTTAAGGCCCACTCGCTGCGAGGCTCCACTGAGGTCATCGAGCATTTTACTCAGGTTCTGCAGGGTCTCAGCCATGACTACGATGTCATCCGCGAATCGAAGGTGAGTGATGTACTCGCCGTTGATGTTGATGCCGAGCCCATCCCAGTCCAGAAGCTTGAAGACATCTTCCAACGCTGCGGTGAACAGCTTAGGCGATATAACGTCGCCTTGCCTGACGCCCCGCTGCAGTTGGATAGGCTTTGAATTCTGATCCTGAAGACGGACTGACATAGTGGCGTTTTTGTACAAAAACTTTAACGCTTCGATGTATCGATAGTCAATTTGGCACCGCTCCAAAGACTGCAGTACAGCCCAGGTCTCGATCGAATCGAAGGCTTTCTCATAGTCCACAAACGCCAAGCAAAGTGGCTGGTTATACTCCTCCGTCTTTTCTATAACCTGCCGCAGCGTATGGATGTGGTCTATGGTGCTAAAGCCTTTTCGGAAACCGGCTTGTTCGGGAGGCTGGAAGTCGTCAAACCTGCGTACGAGACGGTTCGTAATGACTCTTGAAAACAGCTTGTATACATGGCTCAACAAAGTAATGGGTCTGAAGTTCTTCAAAAGGGTTTTATCCCCTTTTTTGTAGAACAAGACCACTATGCCTTGGAGCCACGCTTTGGGCGTTTTGCCCTCGAGGATGATGGAATTGAACAGCTTCTGAAGGGTCTTAAGCACAGGTTTGCCACCAGCTTTCAGAAGCTCGGCTGTAATTCCATCATCACCCGGCGCCTTGTTGTTTTTAAGCTGTTTAAGGGCCATACTAATCTCGTACAGGCTGACGTCTGGGATATCTTCGGTATAGTGTCGGGTTAATTTGGATCGTGGGTCTTTTGCCATGTCTTGAACAGGTGCCCGTGTTGTCGTGTATAACTGCCCGTAGAACTTCTCAACTTCCCTCAAAAGTTCGGGTTTAGACGAAACAACCCTGCCGTCGTCCGTTTTCAACTTCGTCAGTTGGTTCTGGCCAATAGACAAATCTCTCGCGAAGACCTTTGAGCCCTTGTTTTGCTCGATAGCCGTTTCAATACGGTCTGTATTAAACCGGCGTAGGTCACGTTTTAGGGACTTGGAGATTTGTCTATTAAGCCGCCGATACTGAGAAGCATCTTCCGGGGACTGCAGGATCATTGTGCGTTTTTCTTCCATGAGTTTAAGGGTATAGTCTGAGATTTTTCCGGTTCCTTTTGCACGGCGGGTTTTAAAGAACTTAGACCCAGCCGTGGAGACAGTTTCCACAAACCTGTTATTAAAGTCGTCCATATCGACGCTGTCGCCGAGGCATTCAAAGCGGTTCTGCAATTCGAGCTGAAAGCTTTCGGGGTTTTGGATCTGGATGGGTGCAGGACGAAGTACAGACTTTATCAGTCGAGATCACTCCAGTTTTGGATTCGGACTCAATGTGCCTCTTACTATGCGGTGATCGCTACCGATTTTCACGGCATTGATCACAGAGACATCATTGAAAATCTGTTTTCTCGTTGACATGATAAAGTCTATCTCGTTTTTGGTGTGACCATCGGGGCTTATCCAAGTCCATTTGCGGTGTTCCGGTTTCTTGAAGAATGAGTTCATCATAAAGAGGCCCTCCTTCTCCAAGAAGTCGGCCAGCATCTGGCCTCGGACGTTCCGGACTCCGACTCCAAATTGCCCCACTTTCTGCTCATCGCCGCTTTGTTTGCCTAATTTTGCGTTAAAATCCCCCATGACCACGTTGAAATGAGTTTTGGAGCTGTGTATGGCTTTGGAGATGTCCTCATACATAGCCTCCACCTCATCATCGGAGTGTGTCGAGGTCGGAGCATAGACCTGTATGACCTTCAACGAATACCGTTTGGAAATTCTGAGTATCAGGTACGCTACCCTATTTGACACGCTCTCGATTTTTGTAACATTGGTCACGAGGGTTTTGTGGACGAGATTTATATGAATACATCATGAAAATCTAGAATGCCAGTAAAATCACGCTAACATGTTTTTTAATAAAACCCAGTAAATATGTATTTTCTTATTTACTGAAAAATGAAAGCCTAAGGAAATATTTTGGTTGATAACGTTCACATTTCTGATCCACTCAGCGCAGCAGTCACGGGCCCTAGTATCGCTTCGCAACCACGCACTGTTTGCACATTGAGATTGCAATATTTTGCGGTAATCTTACTGTACTGATGAGATGCTTTATGATCATTCCATTTGGTAAGAACATTTTTAGATTTTAGTTATGTTTTTTAAGATATAGTTTGATTGAGAATGCATTTAATGGGAGCCATTAGAGAAAAAGCCATGCTGGACTGCGAGCAAAAGAAAAACAGAATGTACCAGTTATTTCTCTTCCCGGGCATAATGTAAAAGTTAGTTAACGGGATAGAGGTTTTATTGTTTTTTTGTTGGTGAAAAGTCAAACCCCTGTCGATGCTATAGTCTCTATCATTATAATTATGGGTAACATTTCTAAAATTCCTTTTTTAATTTTCACTTACGTTATATAAAGAATCTACATGCCTTCAGAAATCTAGTTTCAGTGACTTAGGCCCTTCCACGACAAGTCTTTAAAACTGGAGTTAATATTTCGGTTTAATATTCACATTTCTGATCCGCTCATCGCAGTAGTGACAAACCCTAGTATCACTTCGTAACCGCGCACTGTTTGCACATGGAGATTGCAATATTGTGCGGTAATCTTACTCTACTGATGAGTGCTTTATGATCTACGAGTATTATCTGTTTCCTTGTATTTGTTTAGAAAATAATTTGATTTTAGTAACCTTTTCTAGATTTTAGTTTTTTACGACCGGCTGGTGTAGTGGTAACATACATTGCTTTCTATGCCAGAGGTCCTAGGTTCAAATCCCGGCGGCGGCGGATATTTGTGTGATGAACACAGATACTAGCCGTCAAGTCATGGATGTTTATATGTTTATTTAAGTTTATTCTAATAAAAAATATGTATTTATTCAAAATGTATGTTTATATATTTCTTAAGTCAAATTCAAATATTCTTTATTTCGTAAGTATTTAAATACATTTGAAATAAGTCAAACAATTTACAAATTGAACTGAATGAAAATATATCAGTTATCTAGTATCCATAACACAAGTTAACACAAGTTCTTTAAGAAACTTAATTTGGGCTAGATAATGTTGTGTGAGTGTCAGAAATATCGTTAGTGAAAAAGTGTATTACGGTTTCAATGCTAAATTGTTTAACAGGTTTTTATTATAATATCACCTAAATATATCTTTAACATAGTTAATTCTGAATTTCTATTTCGAACTTATTTATAACCAGCAGTTGCATGCAGTTTTGTCTGCAAAACTTTTGATCCCACAATAATTTCTTGATAAAATATAAACTTTCGCAAGAACAGGGCAATGTGGTCCAAAAATATGTTTTCAAATCCGACTGGTAGGTCGAGATGAGCAATTTAATTAAACTTTTATAGGCAGAGAACTAAACTCACTGAAGATATTAAAAAATCCTAGTCTATAATCCAAATTCCATAACTCATTTTTATCGAGGTTTTATAATACTGACTTGGTGCTTTACTAAAAGAAAAATCCTTCTTCTGACTACCAAAAATGCTATTAAAAAGATACAAGTCGAAATTAATATGTGTGGCTGAACATATCAAACATGGGTTACCAGCTAAAAAATTGAACGTTCGTGGAAACATTAATAAGGTTGATATCTCATTGGCGGGTTGACCAGAATGCCGTATAGGAGACAGAGAACATTAATATTCAGAGGAAAGCAATTTGAGCTTATTGCGATATTCAGTAATGTGCTCATATTTGCGCAATCCAAATATTAATCGTATGTTTATGGTTGTAGTGGTGGTAGAATCTGTTCAGAGGTTCGTTAATGACGGTATTTAAGCCCTTTCCTTGCATTTTTACTGAATTATTTGCTAATTCAAATATAGATTGTTTTGTTATTAAATCAGAAACCATGCTGGAATTTTTAATAGGTACAATCTGGTCAATTATGATAACATGCGGTAGAAAGTTGTAAAATCTGTGGCGATGGGAAAATTGCAGTGTATGCTTTAAAACTTCAGGTGTCGCAGGTTCGATTCCCGACAGTGCAAATATTAGTGTGCATGAAAATGTTTTTGTTGCATTGTTCTGGGTATTTATTTATCCTTTATTATACACAAAAACAAATCCAGAATAAAAAAAGACACAAATAAAAGAACACATTATGTAAAGCGGCCTTATCGCTTGGGAGCGATTTCTACCAGGCAACCCAACTACATGAAAATGAAAATTGTAGATGGGGCATTTTAGGTACTTAAGTATGCATATATGTATTTGGAAGAAACAAATAGTAGAAGTCCGTGCTTCGGAGGGCGCTAAGCAGTCGGTCCCGTGTGCTGTATACCTACTTGTATACAGAAGTCGTTAGTTTTGTCATTTGGCGCCCTGTAAATTCTGACATCCAATAACCAGCACTTCGCCAGCTTGATAGATTATGGCCTATACCTCCTCATCACCCAGGGGAGAGACTCATAGCCCTGCAGTGGGCTCTTTACGAAGATTAGCTTACTTTAGGGCTTGGAGGTGCTGTGTACAACAGTAATTGATTAACCAATTTGGCGATGGGGTAGTACTGTCTGCCTTAGACGCCAGTGGTCGCGGATTCGAACCCGCACGGAACGAGAAAAAAAAATGTTCCGGGTCTGGGCGTTTATCTATGTATGTATTTATATTATGGACTTCCCCTAGTCTACTACATGGTATTCCATATTACAAGCTCTGCTTAATTTGGAGCCATATAGTTGGTGTGATTGTCTGGGGATTTTTATTTATTTATTAATTTAATACTACTATCACGTTTACTATCACGTTTACACATTTACTTGATAACCACATCAACGAAATAAATGAAAATGGTAAAATTATCCGAGACCCAAAGGAAATAGCGGAAGAGTTTAATAAATTCTCAACAAATTTTGTAAAAACTCATGAAGCAAGAACTGTTTTCAACACAAACCGTACAGTTATAAAAAATTCTATGTTTTTAGAACCCGTATCACCAGATGAGGTCGTCCTCATAATAAAATCATTGAAAAACACTAATTCTGTAGGTTACGACAATATAAGTACAAAAGTGATAAAATTTTGTAGTTCTGAGTTGGCAGCGCCACTAGCATTTCTAGTGAACTTGTCTTTTTCTGAGGGCCAGTTCCCTGATGCATTTAAAAAGTCAGTCGTAAAGCCAATCTACAAGAAAGGTGAAAAATGTAAAGTTTGTAATTATCGTCTCATATCACTAATAACAATTTTCTCTAAGACCTTTGAAAAAGCCATGAAAAAAAGACTTTCAAACTTTATAACAAAATTTGGAATATTATGTAAAGAACAATCAGGGTTTCAAAAGAATAAAAATACAACTACCGCCGTGTTCGAATTAGTCAATGAAGTGGTTAATAATTTGAATAGTAGGATAGAAACCACTGGTATATTTTTCGATATGACTCGTGCTTTTGATTTCGTTTGTCATAACCTACTACTTCAAAAGCTCGAAAATTATGGAATCCGAGGCAATGTTTTAAAATGGTTTGAAACTTATCTAACGGGCAGACAGCAGTGTGTAGAAACACATTTCCTTAACCACAATAAAGAAATTGTACATTACAAATCAAAACTAATGGAAGTTAGGACAGGGGTACCTCAAGGAAGTGTTCTAGGCCCCCTTTTATTTTTACTGTATATTAATGATCTACCTGATTTGACAAATCACAAATATTTCTTGTTTGCGGATGACATAGCTGTAATTATTACAAAAAATGAAAATATATTCTACGAAGTTGACATAAACAATACTATAAAATTAATAATGACATGGCTATCTAATAATAATCTTAGTGTGAACTTGACAAAAACAAATTTTATAAGATTTAATACAAACAAAATACAATCAAAATTAGACATTAAATTTGAAAATGTTTATATAAATGAAGTAGATTATACAAAGTTCCTCGGGATAAAATTGGACAAAAATTTAAAATGGAAACATCACATAGACTATGTATGTAATAAATTAATGAGCTATGTTTATGTATTAGGACGGCTAAGAAAGACATGTTCCTTGTCATCGGTCTTAACAGCCTATCATGGATATGTCGCATCAAATCTCAAATATGGTTTACTAATATGGGGCAATTCTTCTGACAGCCATAAATGTTTTATTGCTCAAAAAAAGTGCATTCGGGCAATGTTAGGTAAGGAGCCGGATGAACCTTGTAAACCACTTTTCAAATTATTAAACATTATGACACTGCCATGTATTTACATCTTTGAAGCTGCTATGTTTGTTAAATCTAACCCAAACTATTTCACTCGTGCTAAAGATGTTGCCAAAGCAACTAGACATGGTGAAAGATTGATATACAATAATGCACCGCGCTTGCAACTATATCACAAGCAGAGCTATGCAATGTGCATAAGAATTTTTAATGCATTACCAGAACAATTTAAATTATTGACGATAAATAAATTAAAACTTGTACTTGTAAAGTGGTTGAAAGATAAATGTTTTTATACACTAAATGAATTTTTGAAATGTAAAACGATATCTTAATATAGACTTACTTAACAAATATTTTAAAATTAAATCATGTTATTAAACCCTAGTATAAGTCACAATATGCATGCTGTTAAACAGTAAAATATGCGGTCAATAGCGAAACACCTAACAACATAAATGTACCATATTTTATGCAATAAATAATTTGAATTTGAATTTGAATTTAAGTAAAGTTTGTCGGCCTGACCCTTCTCAATCGGGGATACGGTGTGTGTTACTTTGAGCTATCCGTTTAAAATGTCTTTTATTTCATTCACTGTTTGTTCAAACTATTTAAACACAACATACGTGGGAGCATAGATGCCATAATGACAAAGCTTAGTTAATTTGTTGTTTTTCAAACGAGACAAAATCTGAAGGATATATGAATTTAGAAATAGAGAATCTCAGAGAGCAAAGTTTAAAGACATTGGTATCTTGATCTTTAAATCACAATATATTTATTTTCTTATTTAAATATACATAGGTAATGTATATTTATAAATTTAAAACTGGGATCATGATAAAAGACCATAACTTAGCGTTTCCCAAATTACGGCTGGCTAACAGCAAATCATTTATCGGAATGTCAATACGTATTTAAAATTAAATACCAAATTCAATTCAATCCCGAATAAATAAATTTGAAAGAACTATTAAAGAAACATTATGCAGAAAAGGCTATAATAAACTCAAAGACTTTATGATTTTCAGTACTTATTTAGATAATAAAAGAGCGTGGGATTGACATCTCCACAGGTTATTTAAAAAAAAAAAAAAAAGCACAAATAGCTGTCTTTTGTTTGATTATTCATGTCTTAGCAGAGGTGTATTACTGCCAAAGGTACCTGTAATGAGCACATTTGACAAAAGTGTGCCGAGAGCGGGGGAGTTTACTAATTTATTAGCCAATGCTGTCGATGGCAGCCGGAGCCAAAGTGGGACAAATCTATACGTATGAATGAGAAAGCTTTAAAGTACTTTGCTTTGACGTCTATATGTCAATCTTCTCAAAAGTGACAATCAAAGACAAACAATCATCCATCGCCAACGACTGACTGACGCCATTTGTAAAAACGGTTCATTGCGTTAACTGCGTAATTTCAGCAACCCATTTTTAATTTGAAAACCTGTAAAATTTTTGATTTGAAAATCTGTAAACTGTGTGTTTTTACGGAAGTGCTATTTGTTCAGTGCGAAATTGACACTTTATATTGTGATAGTGACACTAAATACTTTGTAATTGTTTGTTTGTTTATTTGCGAAATTGACGCTTTTGTGCAGTAGTTTTAAGATAATGGTTGGAAAATAAAATTATAAACACGTATGAATTTTTATTAACAATACATAATTTAAATGTCAAAAAAAAAATTATACATTAAGTTCCTATCTTAGAGTAATAGACTGCATAGATTACTACTGTGTAAAGTGGATCTATTAATACACTGAAAAGTTGCGGATGGCATTAACTGAAGCGCTAGTGAGCTGTATGTATGCATTTACGAAGTATGAAGTAATCGTTCTTCTCTCGTAAGAGAGTATATTGTTCCATGGCCGAGAGTTATTTTTCCATCGGCCCTAGGTAGATTTATTATTACTTACTTATTTTTTCGTCTTTACAAGATATACATATAAGGTCATTATCACTGTGACCCGAGATACGCACACTGCTAACTGGACATAGGCCTACCCCAAGATTCTCCACGTCGTCGCCGGGTCCCGCGTCACCGTCATCCAGTGTTTGTGTGCTTGGTGGTAGGATCCCTTCTGGGTCCGACTGGCTAGCGACCACCCTTTATACAAAGTCTGCCGCCAAATGTTACCGCTCCGGCGGTAATGTGTTCCGGCAATATTGTATAAAGAACCAGTTCCTTCCTAAACCCGTGTGCTTTCATCTTCGACCTCATCGTCACTTACCATCAGGTGAGAGTGAGGTCAAACGCGGGTTTAGTCACTTATAAAAAAAAAAAAGACATCACTAAGTGTACTGTACAGTGTGCAACAGAACTATGTATACCACCCAGTCTCCCGTACACATACAACTCGTATGCATATTGTATGCGTGCCGGAGACTGGATACATAATTCTGTTGCAGACTGTACATACCTAAAGTGAATAAAAACTTTTTTTTAAGATCACTCTTGTCACAATCAAAACATTGATTCAACGGTGCAAATCACACTGAAATTAACTGATTAAAATTATTATTCATAATAGGACAGTAATAAGCAGTAAATATAATTTAACTAACAACACATATTTGTGTTTCTACATAATTTAGGCACTCAATACCATACCGGACTATTTAAGTTATTGTAAATGGAAATATCTCAACTACTCCAATGAATGCTTTATAGACATGAACTGAACCAAAAATATGTTTACTCTGCGGCTCAACACGATATTCCTCACTGTTCTATTATGCATCCGAGAAAAATCGACACAGACATAAAATGAAAGCGTAATATGTAGTTATCATGTTCTAACATATTGTCCTTGTTGGGTTAGCTTAGAATAGCCTTACCGTCCCTAGATAAGCATGTTATTACGACCAGGAAAAGGGTTTTAAAGCAAGACACGATTACATCTTGAGTGACAATTTATATAAATATAAATAGTTTATATAGTAAAATATACGTGCACCCATTCACGTCACAAATATTTAATCATACTTTTATCCTAATTTTATCAAGCACGTTTATTAGATATTAATATATTCAATCTCTCTGGGTCACGTCTGAGTACGCCACACGTGTCATAAAAGATGACTTATCCGAGTGATATCCGCTTGCGGGAAGGATGCCACCAGGGTTCAACTCACTAGTGGCCATCATTCGTATAAAATCTGCCGCCAAATATTACCGCTCTAACGTTCATGTTTCCGACACAATGTTATTTAAATTAACTTTAGAAACGGGATATTTACCCTGTTTTTTATTTATTTTGAGTTCTGAATATTTCAGTACTGTTGCCGCCATGATCAAGCGCCATGACTTTCTTCACACAGACATAGGTACCCTTTAATTACAATAATAGATGTCTGAAGATGGACGATAAAATATCTTGTTCAAACAGCGAACAGTGCAAAACTCTTCAGAGCTTAGGTAATGCAGCATTCAGCTTCCATTTAGATTAAACCTGCCTTTGTTGGAATTAATGAATAGCACTGTATCCATATTGTATCTTAGTATAATATTCATCCTTTCTTACAAAATAATTACTGACTCAGATTTTCGTATATGAGTGTGAATTAAGTACTAGGGCTATGAAAAATTGTCATCTACACCTTGGTGATGATCTGTTAAAAAAAACAAAAACCTTTTTTAGACTGTTTAAAAATAAAATATTCATGACTTGAGATCAGTTAACTTTGTTAATAATACAAATGTCCGCCTGTTATTTGAGCACGTAATTTCTTGTAGAAAAACAACGTTATTATTCTAAGCAGTCGCTAGACAAGAATTCAAAAAACAATTACAATAAAGTAAAATAAATTCGAAACAAATGAATATATATTTATTAAATTTTATTTACAACACTAGACAGCACTGAGTCTAAATATAAATCCCGTGATATAAAGCCAATTTCGCTGTTGCATGTGAGTAATACCCACGGAACATAAAACACAAGAGGAAGGGACGTGTGGGCGTGGCGCACGTGCCAAAGTTGAGACTAGTGAGACTTAACTCGAGTCAGTCGCTCTCGTGATTACAACGCTTTGTGACGTCTTTTGCCGGTGTGTTCCATTACAAAAAAACCCATAAAATGACTCGATGTTCTGTTCTAGAGTGTAAAAACTATAGTGGTACTAAAACGTTAATACGATCAGGTGTTTCCTATCATCGGTAAGTCGCTATTTTCGTTTAATTACATTTTTTATGTTTCGTTAATCGTTCTTGCCAATTAATTCGGAAAAAATATTAGTGTAAATGAAAAATGACATATATTTCATTGAAATAAAATCTAAAATTGCATAACGCGTTTTTGATAGACATCTATCGTCGAAGAGCATAACTAAGTTGACAGAATCAACTAAAAGCATGCAGATAGAATTCTGACATAAATCACTAAGTGTTATTACTAACTTCTACACTATTTCAAGTGTACTATAGTTGATATTCTTTTATTCGTAATAGTCCTTATGTCTTCTTGATTTCACCAAATTATGACCGCTCTAATTGGATATATTTCAGTGTGCGTAAAATGTAAATGTGTTAGTTTGGCGACAGCTATTCCTAATGAATTATTAAGCGATGCCCTTTCCTCTCGTGTTTTATGTTCCGTGGTAATACCCAATATCAATATCGCTCATACTTTAACTATGATAACAAGCATTACAACTTCAGCTTGCTTCAAAAACAAAGCAAAATTGAAATCAAAATTCATAAATTCACTGAAATTTTATTCAATTATTGGAATTACGAGAACTTTTTCCTTTATTGCTCGATGCACTCAACATTTGAAAGGGAAATGAAAACAGCTATTTAAATTGAAAAACTCATTAATAAAGTCTAGGCGGAAAGCTAAAATGTTTCGCGCTTTCTGCAGCATTAAACTTTATAATATAGTGTTTTTAAAATGGTTTTGTATCAGGATTATAGGGGTTGTTTGAGCGCCAGCTGCTTCGTATAAGTAAGCGAACACAACGGGGTTTCTAGTTTTTCAGGATTATTACCGGCGCAGTTTTTATAAACCGACAATTAGAGAGAACAAAATACATCAGCGTCCCGAAAAATGAGTTAGATTGCGTTGTAATGTTGTTGTATTTTCAATGGTATAAAGACTGTAAATATGATAACAATGCGCTAACTCGCTATATCAAAAAAATCGATATACTCGTATGTATACAGATAGTAAGAAGCTATCCTAAGGTTATGAATGACGTAGATTTTTGAATACAGTTCAGGCATATTACTGTAAGAAAATTTCTGCAAAGTCTAAAAAAAACATTAACTTTACTGTACTGTAACATACACAAAAGCGCCACATCTTCTGAGGATGCATGACTTGAAACCTAATGAGTTACGTTGCTTCGTCCGTTAGAAACATACTAGAAAATCGAGCTTTAGATCATAGAGAAGCGGATTTAACAGCAGCATCCAATCCCGATCTAATAAAGCTGAAGAGTTTGTATGTTTGTCCTTTGATACTTTAAGCTAGCAAAAAGTTTAAGTTTTATAAGTTAATAATAAACACGGTCTTACAGACATAAGTTTTCTTTTCTTTTTTTTTAATAAATAAATACGGCATTATTAATACGACCACTTTGGCGATGGGATAAATCTGTCTGCCTCAGACGCCAGTGGTTGCGGGTTCGATTCCTGCACGGAACAAGAAAAAACAATTTCCATGTCTGGTTGTTTATCTATTTATGTATTTATATTATAGGTTCCTCCCTAGTTCGCTACATGGTATCCCATAACACAAGCTGTGCTTACTTTGGGGCCATGTGGTTGGTGTGATTATCTGGGGATTTTGTTATTATTATTTTTATACAATAAGAGTGTGGCCTAACATACATACTCTAACTCCTAGCGCAGAAACGTTTTGACCGCCCCTGGGTAAGCGTGTCGTAAAAGGCCACTAACCTGAGCAACCCCCGCTTGGTGGTAGACTTAGCTAGCGACCACCTATCATATTAGTCTGAATATGTTTTTCGGAAATATTTTATGAACAGCCAGTTCTTCTAAAATCCTTTCGTTGTTGTCTTCGGCTACATCTGTAAGTAAAGAAGATAGTAATTATTGCATAATATATTATGTTACCCTTGTTTTGGACAGCCTACTGAGATGCCAAAAATACGAATAATTAATTTATTGTTCTATGAGGATCATTTGATTATTTTCTCTTTATAACTAAAATATCAAGGCAAAGTTTATGTTATTTAATGAGTTATGGTTTTTAAGAAACAAAATTGACTTTTTAAATATTTAAGGAATAAAATGAACTGACATAGGATAAACATTTTAAAAATAAAATTATAACTTTACATTCCTTTACATTCTAGGTTTCTCGGTATTACCACTATGAAACAATATTAACTGCAATCTTCCAGTAAAAACCCATCCATCCAAAAGCATAATCAACAAAAACCAACCCATTCATTGGCAAGAAAATCGCAATCGAATGCAACAAAGCGCTGCGTTCCCGTACTGTTGTTATTAAGTCATATATTGCGAAAATGGTCGCACACACCGCGCCCCGGCTAAAGATTTACTGTACCACCGCGGAGCGATAACTACCTCTGTTTACAGTACATTTAACTTCAGCCAAGGCCTAGCTAACTTTACAGTTTCTTGCGATGACTTAGTATTGATAGCTTGACTTGTTTTATGTTTCTTATCGGTTGTTATGTTTGTTTTAATTATAAGTTTTGAGGCTTGGATAGTTTGCTGCTAATTAGGGTCAGTGACCTGTTTCTTGATTAATGTTTAGTGAGTTTATGCCGTGTTGGTTTATCTTTTGTTCATTATTAAGCTTAGTTTTGTTTTGGTACATGATTTTTTTTTTAAATTGTTTTTGATTTTTTATCTAGTCTTTCTTTACATATTTAGTTGTGAAAATTTAATCTATTTCTGATAAAAGTGAATATATACATCTAAGGTTAATTCAAATTAAGTATAAAATATTATTATAATTATTATATTAAGCATTAGGTAAAAAGTAATGATAATGAATGTGAATAATAAGTAAATAATTTTCCCTTAGTGCCACCAAACGAGGCAGAGATATCAAATCGAATGGAGTACTTTAATATTCTTTTAAAAGAATACATGTAAGAACTAGCTGTTTCGTGCAGTTTTACCCGCGTCATTTCAAATCCAGCGGGAATATGGGGATAAGAGTAGCCTATGTATTTTCTCTTTCATACTGTACACTACTATGCTATTCGTCCAAATCCGTTGATCCGTTCTGCCGTGATATAGAAACAAACATCCATATATCCATCCATCCAAACTTTTACATTCATAATATCATTAAGAAGTAAGATACCTAGGCTCTTGACAAATAACGGCAAATCTTACAAAATCCAAATCCACAATCTCTCACTGCTGCGTCACGGAATGTATTAAGGTTAGAAGTAGTAGATAATAATATTAATAAAAACCCCGGGACCTGATGAGATAAATAATGAAATTTTGAAACACCTCATATCAGTCCTGGCACCTGTCCTCGCATATATGTTTAATACTATAATACTAAACACTGAAATAATACCTCAGCAATGGACAGAATCCAATATCATCCTGCTGTATAAGAAAGGAGATAAACATGAGATCGGAAACTGTCGCCCTATCAACCTTACGTCAAATATCTACGATAATTTTAAACCGCATTGAAAAAACACTTGACGAAAATCAACCCATAGCACAGGCTGGATTTCGTAAATAATATTCTTTGATTGACCACATCCATGTAGTTCGCCAAATTTTGGAAAAGTACCAAGAATATCAACTTCTATATTATTTTGCATTCATCGACTACAGCAAAGCATTCGACTCCTGACACCTGAGTGATATGTGTAATTTAGAATTGAAATATACGAAGACGTAGATCTAGTGCTGTAACAATGTTTCTCTCTTTACATTGTGCAATACGCTATGAGCAATAAACGAAGAAAATCTTAGATGGAAGCCGGATTATAGATAAAAATTACGGAAATACTCTGTTATGTACATATTCTAAATTTTCTTGAATTTAGGGTAAAAGTGGGAAAGATGCCGCGGTAGGATAGATGCCCCATTTTCAAAGAACCTAACATGCCAAATTCGCGACACCGAATTAATATAATATTAGTAGGTAGCACTCCGGTAACCAAATGCTTCATTCAGTTTGGTTTTTATGCGTAAATCAGCTTCGTTTCGATCTTTACAAACATGTCAATATTTTGAACTCGAGTTTTTTTGTCGCAAAACTTTATAAGTTGTAATATATTTTGACATATTTTTTATTACGTCAATATACTGGAGCATTAAGTGATAAAAAAGTGTCTTTTTGTTTTTGATTTATTTATGAAAATGCTTCGGCATCCATCCCTATCACAAAGGATAGTTGCTCCGATTTTTTTGAAGCCCTTAACAATATGTAAAATTATTAGAAATTATTCTTTTAATTTAAATATTTTAAAATTTAGCAGGTTTTGTCAAGAAGTGGGGCATCTATCCCATGTTTACCCTCATGCTTAATGCAATTTTTATAGACAAAATATTGAAGACTTCAAAATCACGGTCACTGCTGCGACACAAGTGTCTACGCGCGTACCGTACGTCCGTATCTTACGCGTGTACGGCACGCGTGACGCAATTTCTCTAGTAAAAATTTATTAATGTGCTTTACAGTCATGTCAATGGAATACTTTACTTCATAATTTTATACTTTTTGGCTAATCTTTGATTAAAATCGAAAAACAATGTAAGGGCGTGTAGTACACGCTATCCTGGACGTAGCAGTGGCCCTCACAGCCAATTATGACGAGAAGCACGAGACAGGCAGGCAGAGCCTTTGATGTGATTCAAACTTATGTTTGGCATAAACTTCACGATGACGAATAATATCGTTATCATTTCCAACGGGCCCAAGAGCAGTGTGAAAATGACTAGACACAAATTATACGAGGCAATAATGATAATTTTTACCGTGTTTTGAATTCCACAACCTCAAATTCAACATCATAAATGGTGTTTCTATATTAAATATTTTTATGAAACAAATTCAATTTACCATTGTGACAGTTTAACAGTATTACAGTACAAGTGTGATGGAAAATGTTATCACCACGTCATGTACAAATGACGCGTAATCATTTATCAAGGAGTGCGCGAAGCGTGTCCAAACGCTCGCGAAAATCGCAAGGCACTATAAGAAACTTAATACTTGTTGAGTTTGAGTTAGACCGAAGCTTTAAGGTGGTCCTACACCGGTGTGTCATATACTGTGATGTCTGTAGGAGTTGACAGTTGTGTGTAGTTAAAAATACACAGAACAATTCTCACATGTCATGAGACTTTAATATTATGTGAATACTCGAAATAAACCTTTCCGAAGACGTTTATACTATATTTCCATCACAATACTATGTAATATATCTTTTTTTTTGGTTGGGGGTAGTCATATAATCACAACTCGTTTTTGCTGCTCTTAAGTTTTTAATTCAATTAAAATAGTAAACTTTGATTTTTTTTAATTTATTTATGTACACTTCAATGTGCAATTAGCATTTTAACCTACCAGCAATAAAACTCACATCACACTTATCAAACTCTCCACTTAACAAAATAAACAGTTAACAATGGACTCGGTACAGCAAACATTTGTGGATATGCAGGAGATGTTTTTGACAAGAATTTCCAAATTTGAAAAAGATGCCTTCTCAAACAAAACTTCTTCACAAGCAACATCATCCAGCCTTGTCATCAACATTGAATTTCAAGAGTTTAAATCATTCATTTTGGCTTCACTGACGCTCCTGCAACAACAAATTGAGTTCCTGGCCACCAATTGTGATAGAATGGAAATGCATCAACGTAGGAAAATATTGCTGATCCATGGTGTGCCTGAAGATAAAACAGAGGAACCCGCTTCAGCTGCTTCACATGTATTTCAGACCAAGATGAAACTTTCTAACATCTCAGAAAGTAACATAGCCCGCTGTCATCGTCTGGGCAAGGTCAAAGATGGCAAAACTCGACCTCTGCTTGTTAAGTTCAAAGATCTTGCAGTCCGTGATAAAGTCTGGTCAAGCAAAACTGCACTAAAGAGCTCTGGAATAACTTTATCAGAGTTTCTCACAGCAATGCGCCATAATATATTTCTTGAGGCACGTAAACGCTTTGGCATAACAAAATCCTGGACCAGCGGCGGATGTATATATGTGCTGGGGCCAATGATGTACGTCACCAGATTGCGACCAAGGCTGATTTAGATTCGATCACAAACATGCAAGCTTCATCTCCAACGAACAGCCCAACTCAACGGGATCAACCACCGACAAAGGCAGTTGTTGCGACGACGAAGCGACGAGCAGTTCGAAAATAGAACATACGTTTTTGGTTCGTAATAATTTATATATTCGATCAATTTGTATGGTTACTTTATTCTAAATTAATTTCTTGTAACCCTCTTTTTATTCTTCTTCTTCTTCTTATTATATGGCAATCAGCCGTTGTTACGAGTCAACAGACTATTTTTGCCAGTATCGCGTGAAGGGGCGTAGACTATCTTTGACAGCCACCAGCCCTTACTGCTTCTTAAAATTGCTGTATAATAACAGTAGCCGGGGGATTTGAGCTAGCATTATAACCTTATATTGAATTGATGGATGTATTTCAAAAGGCATTTAAGAATAATAGGATCTGGGATTGAGAGTAGAGACCACATATTGATTGGTCTAGGGACCTGTTGGGGAAGAAAGGAATACAGGGAGGAGGGTGAGAGGGGGCAGTTAAAAAAGATGTGGTCAGCTGTACCAGGTTCCAGTCCGCAATCGCACAATGGAGAATTACGAACGCCGATTTTGTTTAGGAAAACAGGGGAGCAGTAATGGCCCAGCCTCAGTCTACAGACAACTGAGGTGGACCGTTTATCTGCAGATTTAATTTTAAAAAACCAGGGCTTAGTAGGTATGTTTGATTGAATCTCACCATAATGTTTGGCTTTTAGTTTGCGAGATAGGTCCCATGAGGAGCTCCAGGCAACATGTAGCCGTTCACTGGCTAAGAGGCGGAGATCCTGGGCATAGCATATAAAGTGATCCAAGGAACCAATTTGGATGGAGTCTTTAGCGAAGGAGTTGGCAGCTGTGTTACCGGCAATGCCTGAATGTCCAGGAATCCAAGCCAGGGCAACATTTATCGAGTTACTACTGCAAGAGATGATGGATTTCCTGATTTGGAGGAGGATAGGGAATTTTGAGCCTAGCTTGAACGGGTTGGCCTTCAAAGCAAGGAGACAACTAAGGCAGTCTGAAAGTATAAGGGCATTAGTGATATTATTGTCGACTACATATTTTAGCGCTTCAAGTATAGCAATAGATTCACCAGTAAAGACCGAGGCTTGCGGGGGGATTTTATACGATAGGAGCACGGAATATTTTGGTATCCAGACGGCCGAGCCAACAGCGCCTGATGGGGATAGTTTAGAGGCGTCTGTGTATATTTGGGTCCAGTTCGGCCACCTAGCTTCCACTGCTCTGAGGAAAAGAGAGTATGCTTCGGGACTCTTTTTAGGTATTCCGAGGTCTGTCACAATGGGAGGAGAAAGTATTAAGGACTCATATGGGAATGAATAGAGATGATGGGAGGAGGTTTGAAAGACCGGGGTGGGGAACACGTTAAGGTTTATGGAGCTAGAAACTAGACGTGGAGGAGTCTTGTGTGTCCAGTATGAATTTGAGAGGCAAGATTTAAGGGAGTTAAGTTTAGAGTGGATTGGGTGGGATGAAAGCTGGAGAGTTCTAGCTAGAAATCTGTCTGCAAGAAACTGACGCCGGAGATGCAGTGGAGGTTCTACACATTCAACCTGCATTGCATCCACTGACGTTGACCTCATGGCTCCTAGAATTATGCGGAGTGCCTTGCTCTGGATCCTTGCGACTGCATCGAGAGCCGATTTGTTGCAAGGCTCCAGAAAGAAGGAACCATAATCCAAGACACTTCTCACCAAAGCATTGTAGAGCAGCTTTTGGGTGTAAGGGTGAGAACCCCACCAAACGCCTGAGAGAGCACGCAGTACATTAATGTTGAGTTCGCATTTTTTTGTAATATAGTCTAGATGAGCCGCGCCTGATAGCTTGGAGTCAAAGGTGATACCAAGAAATTTTACTTTAGAGGAAATAGGTATAGGTTGGTTTAGGAAGCTTATAGAGATGGGAGGACACACTCTTTTCCTAGTGAAGACAATGGCTTTACTTTTGGAAGGTGAGAGGGAGAGGCCATGCAGCCTAAGCCATTCTCCTAGGTACGAGAGGGCAGAGTTAATACGATGGGGGGCATATTCTATCAAACTTACCCGAAGGTACAAAGCAATATCATCTGCATATTGTAAAATATTGCAGAAGCTATTAACCGACCTGTCTAGGTCGGAAGTGTATAAGTTATATAGAATGGGGCTAAGGACTGAACCCTGGGGGAGGCCCTGCCACACCATTCTGGGAGGTAGAACGGAATGTACGTGTCTAATTTTGACAGTTCTCGCCACAAAGAGATTGAAGATGAAGGAAGTTATCCTAACTGGGATATTTAAACGGAGCATTTTCTGTCTGAGTATAGATAGTTGAACATTATCATAGGCGGAAGACACATCTAAGAACACCCCTACCACTGACTCATTTTCAGAAAAGGCTAGTCTCAAATCGGTGGCAAAGATTCCAATGCTGTCCATAGTGCCCAGACCTTTTCTGAAGCCGAATTGGGTAGGGCTGAGGAGGTTTTGACTTTCAACAAACCAGTCAAGGCGGTTTTTAACTAAGTGCTCAGTGATTTTAGAGGGCGTAGAGGACAAGGCCCCTGGCCGGAAGGAGTTTGGGTCTGTCGGGTCTTTACCACTCTTGAGGATTGGAATAACGAGATGAAGTTTCCAGGAATCAGGGATATGGCCAGTTTTAAATATACAATTAATGACAGCCAAAAACCGCTCTTTGAAGGCAGCGCCAGCTTTAACAAGGAAGGAATAAGGGATGCCATCATGACCAGGGGAGGTATCCTTCAGGCCGTTAAGAACTAGGTTGAGTTCCTGTAGTGAAAAATGATTGTCTAGAGGGCTAGTGGAATTTAATTCAGCATAGGGGGTAGGGATAAGATTTGAGGATGGAGCAAATGGAGGAGCAATTTTGTCTAAGAACGGGTCTAACCAGAGGGATGGATTGTATGTCGTAGGTGGAGGTGGAAAGCTGAAAGAGCCTCTGAAACGTTTCAGTGACTTCCAAACAAAAGAAGAGGGGGATCGAGGAGACAGGCCTTCACAAAACCTCCGCCAACCCGTCCGCTTCTTCTCCTTGAAAAGCCTGCGAGCTTGGGCTCTGACCTTTTTCAGTTCAGTATAGTTTGGGAGTGACATTTCAATCCGATATGCAGCTTCAGTGGCTTTGCGACGCTTAATCATATCAGAACACTCGGAATCCCACCAAGGGGGGGAAGATCTATGTTTTTTGTCCATTTTTTTAATCGGGATGTGGGAATTTGCTGCAGAGCGTATACACGTCACAAGAGATTCATAACACTCCAAGATATTGGTCAGAGTGGGAGGGGGGATATTAGCCGATAATACATTAGTGGCTTCAGCGTACATGAGCCAGTCTGCTTTGTCTAATTTGTATGTCAGTAGGGGAGGGAGTTGGTCTGGAACCGAGCAGTTAACAGGAAGGGAAATGACAATAGGGTAGTGGTCGCTACCGTATAACGAATTCAGTCTTTGCCATGACATGGCCGCGCTGAGAGACGGTGAACACAGCGATAAGTCCACCGAACTAGGGCTTTGATTAGGGCCAGTTAATCGGGTTGGACGGCCATCATTGAGGACGCAGAGGTTCTGGTCGTCAATTAGGCCTGCCAGCCGTAGCCCAGGGCGGTCAGGAGGTTGGGGGCATTGGCTGCCCCACAGATAGTGATGGCAGTTTAGATCCCCAAGTATGATGACAGGGGGAGGGAGTGGAACAAGTAGGGAGTGGAGTTCGTCGATTAATGTGACTGTTGGGTTAGAGATGTAGATTGAAAGTAGAGTAAATTTAAAGAAACTAACTGCCACAATGTTAATATTGGCAGAATGGGAGGGCAAAGGTATAAGAGAGTAGGGTAAGGAATGTTTTATGAGCAAGGCTGGCCCACCATAACCATCCGGCCTATCATTCCTAAGACAAGCGTAGCCGGGTAGCCTGTAACGGCTACCCGGAGCTAGCCATGTCTCGGAGACTGCAACGGCCACAGGGTCATGGTGGTGGCAGAGGAGCGAGAGTTCATGCGTCTTGGAGCGTAGGCTCCGGCTATTCCATTGAAGTAGATTGGCCATAGTTAGTAATTAGTTCAGCAAGAGGGTTGAGTTTGTTGGCAACGTTGTACGGTAGCGGAGAATTACCAGATTTAGAGAGGATGTTTATGAGAAGAGAAATTAATGATTCTAGGAGGGACTCATTAGGGGAAGAGGGTAAGGGATGATTGAGAGCGCAACCAGGTTTGGATGAGGGTAGTCCAGAAGAGGAGACAATAGCCTGATGGGCAGCTACGTCATAACCTGGAGAAAGGGGAGCTCTAGGTTTAGGCATGGTGTGAAATGTTTTTTTATATGAATGACTAGAAATATTGGGTTTAGGAGAGGAGGGAGTTTTCCATGTGTCCGCATAAGATTTGCGGACTGTGGGGTGTCGGGCTGAAGCTTCTCTATAGGATACATTGTCTTGTGACATAGTTATTTTTATCGCTTTTTGGCGAGATTGTTCTGGGCAGCTTTTGTCTGTCGCAAGGTGGGGTCCGGAGCATTGGAGGCAAGATATTGAGTCCTTAGGGATATCGCAAGAATCATCAGGGTGAGATTTAGCGCAACGGAAGCATCTAGGATTAGACCGGCATTGGGCCTTAACGTGTCCAAATCGGCAGCATTTCAAACATTGGATCGTTGGGAGGATGTACGGTTCAACAAGGATGGATGAGTGGAAGGCTAAGATACGGTTGGGCAGGGATTGGCCTGCAAACGTGATTACCACGGAGCCTGTCGGTGTCCATGACACTCCTGAGTCATTTACAATTTTCCTATTTAGTCGTCTGGCCTTTAAGACCAACCCGCCGTTTAGCGAAGTAGAGATGGCGTCTACCATTTCCTCCATAGACCAGTCTACTGGGATTCCCTTGACAAGGCCCATACGAATTACGTTATAGCTGGGAATATTGGCAGTGTATGAACTTAACTTAATATTAGGCAAACTGATGAAGTTGTTTGCGGCAGCAGCTGAGGTGAACTCCACCGAGACACGGTTGCGTCCTACGCTCTTTACTCCGTCGCTCTTAATTTCCTTGACATTTTGTGCGTGCAGGAAGCGGCCAAAGTCCAGCCTGTTAAGGGTGGTTCCTGAGGAAGGTTGGGGCTCGGCTCTGGACACATGTACAATATAAGGTCCACTATCTTTGTCCGAGTACAGTTTGTCTTTCTGAAAATCGGGATGTATATAGAGGTTATGCGAAGAGGGAGTTATTATAGGTTTTTTGGATGCAGAAGGGGCTGAGGCCGGGGCTTCATTGTGGCGTTTTCTAGTATGTGACGGACTGGGTGGTAGGGGAAATAAATCAACTGAGTTTGTTAGGGATATATCTAAATTCGGCGGGGTATACAAAGAAAACGGGTCTGGAGGTTTCGGCGGGATGCTTATGCTATCCATTTTGAAATAGCATAAAGAATAAAGCAACTAAATTAATCTGTAAAATATAGGTTAGTAAAAGCTAGTAAAGGCAAAATGGCTGCCGTAGTCTTGTCCTTGCAATTTACCAATCCAATATGTATAGTTTCTCGAATATTTTCTTCTTCTTGTTTTTCCACAACAATGTTTATTCTCCGCTTATTTACTGCTATATCTGGACAGAACTTAAGAATCCACAATAATCTATTTATTATTTGTTTACGTTTATTACATACATTGATTGACTGACAATTCAAAGTCCCCTCTTTTTATTCTAAATATGTTTGTTGTTTTTTCAATTCAATTCATTCATTCACTGACTGAACTGACAACCGCTGACAGTGAGAACTTAGGTTTTTATTTGTATTTAGTTTTGACAGTTGAGTATAGCTGCATTCGTAAATACTACTGAAACTGTTTTTTTTCTTTTTTTTTTTCTTTAAAGCATTTGTATAAGTTACTTTTTCTTTTACTTAAATAACTATACATAGCTGGTAGGTTAGATTAAGATTTTAATTTTTAGTTTATATTTAAATATTGCTTATTAAGTATATTATTGTATAAGTAGTTTATTGTATACGTATATATTATGATCCGCGCTAGTAACGATGATTCTGAACAGTTTATTGATTTTATGTCTTGTTCGTCAAATGGATTGGACAGTTCCGATAGTTATCAAAGTTCTTTCTTACCATTATCATCCAACATAGATTCTCAATTCTCAGGTTTACTGAAAAATTTCAACGTTATCCATATTAACGCCCAGAGTATCCCAGCTCATTACTCAGATATGCAAGCTTCATTTGACTGCAAGAATGTTCATGCAATATTAGTTTCCGAAACGTGGATGAAACCCTGCTTACCTTCCACTTCCTACGCCTTACCAGGCTTTCAAATGATTCGTAACGATCGTACTGATCGCACGGGTGGCGGGGTTGCCATCTACCTTCGTTCACATATGGCCTTTAAAACGATTAAAATTTCAACACACCCATCAACTAGCACGGATACCTTAGAATATTTATTTATTGAGGTCATAATGGGAACTAACAAGGTCCTACTAGGAGTTGTTTACAGCCCTTCTCCTACCGCAAACTACTTCCTAACATTTGATCCTTCTAGAAGAATTAGTACCCTTTTACGGCCACACAATTATAATGGGAGATTTTAACACATGTCTTTTAAAAAATGATTCCCGGGCGAAAAAACTATATTCTGCAGTCAATGGACGCAACCTGAACATTTTACCATCCTCTGCCACTCATTTTTTTCCCTCACTCTGTCCCGTCTCTCCTAGACCTAAAAATAGTTTCCTCTCATGACCATGTCGTTCATCATGGACAAATCGAGGCTGACGCTTTTTCATACCATAACCTGATTTTCCTGTCCTACAAAATCAAACCTTCCAAAGCTAAGCCTACAATACTGATGCAAAGAAATTTTGATGGAATCAATCTTGATAGCTTGCTTCAAGACGCATACGAAGTCAACTGGTCTGAGGTCCTAAATGCTGATACTCCAGATTTACAAATAGAAATATTTAACTCTCTTCTCCTCCAGCTATATGATCGTCATGCCCCAGTTCGACCGGTGAAAATGAAACATCTTCCTGCTCCATGGATCGATGACCAAATTAAATCGCTAATGAAGAAACGTGATCGAGCTCGAAATAAATATAAACACGATCCTACTGTCGAAAATCATGAAAAATATCGTCTGTTACGAAATCGTTGCAATACTATGTGTAGGAATGCAAAACGACGCCATATCCATAAATCTGTTTCCGATGGAAATCCAGCAAAAGTCTGGAATTTCCTCAAAACTATAGGTGTTGGTAAAAACAAAACTACAAAGCTGCCTAATCATCTAAATTTAAATTCACTCAACTCACATTTTTCATCTCCTAGTTCTATGGATGCCTTTACTAAAGCCAGAACCCTGAACCAGCTTTCTTCTTTGCCCACACCTCCTCATGAACCATTTCACTTTACGCAATTCACTGAATGTGATGTTAAGAGAGCCATAAAATCTATTCCGTCTAATGCTGTTGGGTCTGACCACATTAGCCGCAAAATGATCCTCATCTTGCTCGATTTCCTCCTCCCTATCATTACTCACATCCTAAATAAATCAATAACATCCCATAAGTTTCCAACCTCATGGAAAGATGCAAATATTATACCATTGCCCAAAATCCTTACACCTTCTCTGCCACATGACTTTCGACCTATTTCCATCCTGCCATTCCTATCAAAAGTCTTAGAACGCCTTGTCCGTAATCAATTAAACTCCTTCCTCATAAAAAACCAATTACTAAATCCACTTCAATCTGGCTTCAAAACCGGACATAGTACAGTAACGGCACTAGTGAAGATAACAGATGATGTACGCATGGCTATGGAATCTAAGCATTTAACAGTGTTAACCCTGCTTGATTTTAGCAATGCTTTCAACACTGTTGATTTTTCCATCGCAGCTTCTCAGCTCTCTTAACATATCTCCATCAGTGGTTAGCTGGTTTCACTCTTACTTGTGTGGACGTCGGCAGCGTATAGTAGTTGAAGACACTATTTCTGCTTGGTGTAATATTGAAGCTGGCGTCCCTCAAGGTGGCGTGTTGTCTCCTCTCCTTTTTTCCATTTTTATCAATTCTATAACTAATAATTTAACTTCTTCTTACCATATGTATGCAGACGATCTCCAAATATACACTCATACTAGGCTTGAAAATCTGTCACAAGCTATAACGTCTATAAATCACGACCTCGATAAAATTTCTAACTGGAGTCACAGCCACGGGCTGACTGTTAACCCAGCCAAATCGCAGACTATCATAATTGGCAGCCCAAAACAAACTAGCCAAATTGACTTGACTTTATGCCCACGTATTATGGTAGATGGTGTCACAGTTGAATTTAGCAACTCTGTTAAAAATCTTGGAGTGTATTTTGATACCAATCTTACCTGGAAAACTCAAATCGATACAGTGAGCAGGAAGATGTTTGCAGCTTCATTTTCTTTAAAACGTTTGCGCAATTTCCTACCGACCGCCACCAAAATTTCTATCGCACAGTCCTTATTTTTTCCTATCCTTGACTACGCGGACGCTTGCTATCTCGATATTACGGAAGACCTACTTAATAAACTTGAGCGGCTTCAAAATCTATGTATAAGGTTCATATTTAATCTACGTAAATACGACCATGTTTCCGAATATCGCACCAAGCTCAAGTGGCTTCCAATTCGTTTTCGCCGGAATACTCACCTTCTTTGTCTGATATATCGTATACTGTTCAATCCTGCCGCACCGAGCTATTTAAAAGAAAGATTCACATATCGCTATGCACAACACGACAGACAACTACGATCAACCGATAATTTTATGCTTTCCACACCTGTACATAAAACCGAATTTTATAATAAATCTTTTACGGTTTCAGCTGTGTCCCTGTGGAACGAACTGCCTCTAGAAATTAAAAAAGCTCAAACAGTTCAGCAATTCAAAAAACTAGTCAAATTACATTTCCATGCAAAATCTATCTTATAAGTAATATGTTCTTATTTAGTACTAGCTGCTGCCCGCGACGTCGTCTGCGTGAACGCTATGCAGCACCAAACGCACCTACGATTATAACACTGCTAGCGTGATAATATGTAGCCTATATGTTGACCCGACTTCTTAACTATCTTCATGCCAAATTTGAAGTAAATCCATGCAGTACTTTTTGAGTTTATCCCGGAAAGACAAACAGACAAACAGACAAACAGACAAAAATTCTAAAAACTATATTTTTTGTTTCTGTTTCGATTGTAGATCATACCCCAAGTATTCTGTTAAAAAAATATTCAATGTACAGTTTTGACTTTCCTACCATTTTATTATATGTATAGATATTTTTACCTTATGTATGTATTATATGACATTTATGTATGTATGTATTTAAATAGTATATTATGTAGATATATGTATAAGTATATAAGTAGTTATATATGTGTAGCTTTAAATTTACTTTCTTGTTATCACTAAGAAAATTGTCCTTATCTTGTCGAAAAGGTTGCCTGGAAGAGATCATATTTTATTGATAAGGCCGCCAATTGTACTCTAATTATATTTTTGTAAACTATGTAAACATAATTTGTACAATAAAGAATAAATAAATAAATAAAATAAATATATTACAAAAAACGATAATATTAAATTAAACTTAAACATAGTTTCATGATTACAGACGGAGAATACCAAAATTAAGCGAAAGTTTCGGCGGCTGCCTCTTTTATGACTCGTCCTTATCTCTTGAGAACAGCACGTGTGTTCGCGTGCTCATCTAATGCTACATTCAAGACCGCTATTACAACTACGTAAGGTTTGAAATTGGATGAATACGTGCAGTGAATTTAAACGTACAACTAGTACAGATAGAGGTGGTATTGTGGCACAGTGCTTTGTTTGAGGATGTCGCCGATATATCGCGAAACTTTTGCTCTGCAGCGCCGGCGACGCATCACATTCGTGTTTATATCAAGTACTAGGGGATGTCACGTACTACGGTTATTGTTAGTGAGTGAGCATAAACTTTCTGCCTACTTGTGGAGTCTTATGTGATGCATAGTATTATAACTTCATTGCGTTATGATAATTATTTTATAGAGACGAAAGCTGATGGTTAATAAGTTAGTGTCATAAAAGGCGAATATTCTAAAAACCTTCGGAACTTCCCGGCTAGAGAACACACTTTACGCGACGGTGGTGTGTTCCAAATATGTACAATACTTTTACCTGGGTTATAGTTTACAAAAGTGCCACATTTAATATAGATGATTAACACCTTTGACCTTCATCTCACTATTAGAAGTGGCAAGGATAAGATGATCGCCACATAGGTTAAGTAAGGAAAGACCGCTCGTCACTGCTGCAGTGGTAACGTTCATACATAAATTTCCCTAATGGGGAAGGCAGAACACCAAAGGATGTCACGTTTTACAAATTTGGAGGAAATTGGGAGAGAATATTGCAGTAACAGGGGCTCAGCCTATCGCCCGCAAAAACGCCAATTAAACCTCCGTCCCTTTTTTTTTTTAATTGGGGAAATCCTCCATGGATACGATGACGCTCGGAGGAGCTTCAAAGTTATGCCTGGACTTTAACCGGCTAAAACCCCAATGTGTTCCTCCTCCGCGCCTAGTGGCGGGATCACGGGCACGCCAAAGCATTCAACCGCGAAACTGCCGGAGCCATCCGCTTGCGCGGAACCCTCAACATGCAGCGTGCCGAGAACACCGGGCACGCCGCACCTCAGCGAACTCCCTTGAGCAGGGCGGCAGATACCCCCGTATCCACCGCCCAGGGACTTCACTAAGGCCGGAAAAGGTTAGGGACCGGTAAAATCGCGTCGCGTTAGATCACCAGAATGTAACCCCCCCCAGCCGCGCCTCAATCTGGTGAAATCGCGTCGCGTTAGACCACCAGCATCCGGATATCTGGCCTACCATCATCCGGGGAAATCGCTCACGCATTAGATCCCCGAAATCCGGATGTCCGCGAAGGGGATTCAAAAAGGCGGACGGCCCTTTCGCTTCCCCTCGGCAGACGGACTGACCCCCACAGCCATCCATCCCACGGATGAGGCACCTCGGGCACCCGGGGATTGGGGTAATTTTTTACAGAGGTTGTCTTCCTCGCAGCCGTTAAGCCCCCGGTCCTGTTTCTGCCCAGGATTACGGGTTGGCCGACAGCTCGGACGCCGAAGCAATCCAAGCCTGCCGTCCCTCCGAGCAGCTGGTGGCTCAAACCAGCGCTCCCCTCCTCATGCCCTCATCGATTCCCCAAAGTGAGCTGCTGACACTCCTTTGGGGAACCGACAAGGGCCCCGCAGCTGGTTTTGGTCCGCGCCGTCGAAACGGTACCCCCCATTTCTGGGGGTTATTCCCCTATCCGCCACCTGGGGACGCGCCCGATGGGAGACCAGCAACTCCACACGGGAAAACCTCTGTCCCTATGTGAAGATGGTCGCAAGCTGGGCTAATCTTGAAGGTGTCCACCAAGTAGATCTACTTATCCAGCGGTGGTGGGACTATTGGTAACCGAAATAATGCTGTAAGGCAGTAACAAACACACAAAGCTCCAAAATCGAATAAAAACAACAGTCATCAGCCACTGCAATGGTGCATCGACAACATTTTTTTATGCCATTCTTAAAGAAATCAGATGGACGTGAGATAACAATGAACTCTTCAATAGGGTTTTGTTTTGCCTCAAGTTCATTATAGTGTTCCCTGTCAAGAAGTTGTCCAAGTTCTGAAAATAGCACAAACTGTCGGTACAAAGGCTGATGAATACAGTAGATGATGTAGAACTTCCAAACCTAGTTCTTGCAGTTTAGGCTGCTAACTGGACGGCAGCGACAGCGAGAGCGACAGCTGCACGGGCAGTGACGCGGGGAATCTGGGCTGTTCTAGACGCCAGCGGTCGCTCGAGCGATTTGTCGCGGTTTCATACAAACTCAAATACTCGTGTCGCGGAAATCGCTGCTCTCGCTGTTGCTGTCGCTGCCGTCCAGTTTACAGCCTAACAGACCGTTCTTGGTGTATCTAAGGTTGAGCATATTATTACACGAACCAAAAAACGAGTCAAAGCCAATGCTTTTTTAATATTTTTTTTTCTTACAAACAACTCACAATAGCCTTGAAATGGTTTTTAACATAATTGATCTTAAACTAGACTTTAAGCCTAAAAAGTGCATAAAGTATGTAAAAACCAGTAAACGTAGGTACAGAAACCTCTTTGAGAAAGAAAATTAATTCTTATTTTATATGGTTTTTAACAGACTTTTTAACAGACCTGAAAAAGTACACACAGCATGTAAAAAGGCTTGACGCATGAGAGAGTTTTTCCATTATTTTCAGTTACTCAGGAATGTATCCAATTCACAGTGATGGTTTTGCCATCTTGTAAGAAATTGTGATAAAAACACTACCACTTTAGACTACCAGACATTGACAAGATTTGTACATATTACTTGGAGAATTGCCTAGGTCTAAACAACATACTTAGCAAAGATTTATAATCGTTTTTTCGACAAATTTGAAATAACAGATTTATGACGCTTATTGCAAAGAATATAAAAATGAAACTACTTTAAAGCAAATACTGTTTAAAACTTCTTAAAATTTCAAGTCGATGAGTTATGAAAGTTTGCTTCTTAGACAAAGTTTTTCTGGTTTTAAAGAATTCCTTTTGTTACCATACCAACAGTTTGGCACAGTTTCACCCGCTTTTGGTTTCGGAAAGAATTTCTTAGTCGAGTAAAGCTCATAATCTTCCTCGATAAATGTTTTATCGAAGATCAGGATATTTTTAAATCGGACTTTTAATCCTGAGAGTAATGGAATATTTCAATTAAAAAATAGAAAAATCTACAATTTTGTTTTATTATCATACCAAAAATTAGTTCACTCGCAAATTATTTCGAAACAGGTTGTTTCATGCCGAATATGATTTCTAGTGTATTTACTAGGAAGCCATTAACTGTTGCTAGCTTTTAAACGATGCTGAACTGGACATCCGTTTCCAGTGAAATGAAATTAGTGCAAGCTCTACAAAGTTGAGTGTGGTTATTTGTTTTAGATTGGGAGTATGAAAATGGAGAATTGTATAAAATTTTTAAAGTAAATAAATATTTTATTTTTATTTTGGCTAGCTAAAGTACTGGCTCAAATTATCTCTCGTTTAATGGATTCCTACAGTAAACTTGTTTTATTAATCTTACCTGAATATTTTACACAAAATATAATGAAAATTTATGCCAACGGTAACCCATGAATGACTTACTGGAATAAAACATACTTGGTAAAACATAAGTTTTAAAAAGAATACTTTGTTTCTAGAGAAGTATTTCAAAGCCAGTTCATTGCATTAACTCCTGATTCAAACAATTGACCTTTGTTGATTATAAATTTTAAATAATAAAAACACAAAACGAAAATTTCTTTGGATTCCGCAAATTTCACATTTATTAAATTGTATGTTTGAATACTATGCTCTTTATTTCCTACTTAATTAATAAAAAGTAAATTGTTAATCAAAATCAAAAGAAACAATCTCAACAAAAAGAATACATAAGTAGTACTTAAGTATGTTTCTTCAATAACAATTGATTGATTTAAAAGATATCCCTTTGGACATAAAATTAAGTGTCACATAACAAATACACTTCTTCAATTAGATTCTACATTCTTTCAACCAACTCCCGCGGAGATTGAAATGTTTGCTTCAATTTCCTACATGTGCACAGTGCGGTGCAGGCTCTCTCGTTTAATGGATTCCTCAGTATTTTGATGTTACTGTTTCGAGATAATCCAACGGGATTTACTCGGTGTTCCGACTTAGGAAATGTATGTGGATGTATCAGTTTTAGGTTTATTGATATTCTGATTTGATTATTTTGCTAGTGTATGGTAGGTAGAGATGTAGGTTTTTGTAAAAGACTTTTGATTAAAAGCTATACTACTTGATATTTTTGAGTATGTATAAGAGATCTTTGTTTGGTATTAATAATTTGGTATTATTCATCATCATCATCACAACTCTTTTTAATGAGCCAACTGCAGAGCATGAGTCTCTCCCCTAGGTGTAGAGGAGGTATAGGGCATAATCCACCAAGCTGGCCCAGTGCTGGGTGGTGGATGCCAGAATTATCAGGGCGCCGAGATGGCTTCTGACAAACCCTAACGACTTCTGTATAAAATTATACAGCACCCGGGACCGACTGCTTAACGTGCCCTCCGAAGCACGGAGTATTATTAAAATTAATTGGTATTTTTAATTTGGGCAAATTGCTACTTAAGATTTTGACTCAATATCTTATTTAACTGTCAATAACAATTCACGATTTATAACAATAAAACGTAGCATGTTTTATTGAGCGGTAATAAATATAAATCGAAATTCAAAATGATATATTGATACAATAACGAGTATACTACATATTAAAAAGCAATTAATTTTCAACTGATTTGAAATACTCGCTGAAAATTCGATGTGTAGGTATAATTTATTATTTATTCTGGAACGTTCCTCTGAGACAAGATCGCATTTATCTTTTCACATTGGATGGGCTTGGAGACTTCTGATTCCATTACAGGCATGTAGTATTTCGTAAAAATAAATGATAGAGAATACAGAACATCAAACTTTTTTTTGATGAAAGGAAGTTTTGGAAATCCTTGCTGTTTGATTTCAAAATCATAAGAATTACCTATAAATATTACAAACATTTATACTCACAATATTATAATAACTTATTGATTTTTAAGTCAATGATCCGCCAAAGACGTTTTTTCCCACGGAAGTCTATTCAAAAAGCATAACGCACCAAAAATCTGAGTATAGATAGTTCAACTCAGTTGTGCGCGCGGTGCTATGTGTGGGTGCGTGGCCCTATGGGTGTGTGCGCTAGTAAATATACAACTTCTATTTGTGTGGCAGTGACGCTGCAGTCATCGTCACTGTACGCACACATAGAATAATGACAAGTCACACAAAGTCACTGTATACGTACAAGGTTTACCCACACATAGGGCCGCGCGCACAACTGAGTTGAACTATCTATACAAAGAGAAAAAAAAACTCTAGGAACGAATATGAATGAATGAAATAACCAAATTGATTATTTGAACATCAACGCTCGTAGAAATAAAAGTCAGTTCAATATAATAAGCTGTCAATCCTGAAGATTGATAGATTAATAAGATTAATTTAATAAGATTGCCCAGCATCACTTTTGCATATCTCTTTTTAGATTCACATTTTAAACCTTGGATTCAGGATTAAGTAATTGAATACTCAAAGGAAAATTTGATAAATTATTTGAGGAACAAAATATGATTGCATATTGCATTTTTCATTGTAAGGCAGGAATTATGATGAAAAAATTGTTTTGATTAAATATTTGCATAATTAATTGGTTAAGGTATTCTTTAAAGAGCGATATAATTAATTTTATTATTAAATCTTAGATTGCGTTACCATTATTGTCACATTATCTTTACCAATCATTCAATTTCTGTAGGTACTTACTTCTGTTTGCCAAGTTTTCAAGCTGAGTTGCATTTGCTCCACAGAATGGATTGTACTCAAATCTTAGTATTGTAAAATATGATTCATATAAATCTGAATTTACATTTCAATGTTTACACTTGCATTACAAAGTAACATTCGATTCTGTTAATCCTATACAATATTTATTTTCACATACCCTTATTTTTTGGTTATCATCTTTTTGTATCGCATTAAATTTTTGTCACAATTAAGTCACTTTTCTTAATGAAGCAATGCTGACTAAATCATCACTAAAACAAAACAAATAAAATCTTATAAATATAAGAGCCGATGAATTTTTATAATTTTATTTTCTGAATAGGACTTGCCAGTATAACTTAAAGTAAACTGAATTTTAAATCGTCTCCAATCCACATAAAATACCATTATTTTACATTAAAGAACTATATTATTTTACCTTTCCAAACAAACACTTTAATAAAAGTACCCGTCAGCGGAGTCAAAAGTTATAGGTTTAATTCTGAGACAAACTAATTCTAATCAACGTATTAAGTAACTTATCATTTATAAATTTTCAACTAAATTACATTCTAATAAATCTGGACGTTTATTAGAATGTAATTTAGTTTGATTATTGTCAATATAACACGCACTTATTTAAGCTTAGTAAAAAGTACAAAATTTCAAATATTACTTAGAAATATAAAGTAACATAGCAAAATTCATCTATAGATCCTTTCAGCACGAAAAACAAAATTTCTTGTAACATAGTTAGGCACTCAGTTTTGGTACGTGGAAGTTACTGAAGGCTCTTTAATAGCTCTCTAACTGTCAGATAAATGTCCCAAAGCGGATTTGTGCCCGTTCGAGACAAGTTTGCGGCGCGTAAGTGACGATTTCAAAGTGCACGCAATTCTCGCAGATAGAATGGAAACACAGTTACGTTCGTTCTATTTGAAATGATTGAATGGAAAATTGAAAGGCTTTATGAGAAACATCATTTCTCGTGTAGACTGGGTTGTAGGCGTAATGAACTGGAACAGTTGGATTTGTGGGATTTTAAAGTGGGGTGTAATGAAAGTTTTCTGTTGATGTTTTTTTTTAATGAAGTTTTTTTTTTTTAAAGACAATCACCAACTTCATGGCCCCAAGTAAGCATAGCTTGTGTTATGGGATACCATTTAGCAAACTAGGGGGAATCTAGAATATAAATACATAAATAGATAAACACCCAGACACGGAACATTTTTTTTTTCTTGTTCCGTGCGGGAATCGAACCCGCAACCACTGGCGTCTGAGGCAGACTGGTTTACCCCATCGTCAAAGTGGTCGTCTTAGTTCAGTAATTAGAATCGATTGCCTTATTTGTCTTTAAGAACTGACTTATATATGTTACCAGAAAATAATAAAAACCGTGAATTTATAAATTTTCTAGGAAATTTATAGGGTATCGTAAGATTCTAAACGAGAGAGAAATTCTATTATTTTAAGTTCACATTTTTGCCAATTTATCAATTTGTGACGTCTCGTGGTAATTTTATAAACTTATTATTATAGGTTGAACCGTTTACAATCTTACTTCATTCGTAAGATTGTAAGCGGTTCAACCTATCATAAAGAGCTTCTAATTTTACGCTTTTTTAAGATACGGAAAATAATGCACTGCTCTCTGATTGGGCAAGAAGACAAACAATCACAAAATTTGGCTTATCTACACTAATGGTTTATGGTCTATATGCAACCTAAATTCTCCTCCTCGCTGCGCTCGTCGTCGCACCAAACCGTTCTGACAAGGCCTTCCAGTGCATATGCTTTTTGAAATTAGAACACGTGACTTATTCACCAATCAGAACTTATTACTTCACGCGTGAGTTTGGTAAGTTTATTAATTTGTGAAAATATTAATTATTAATATTAATTTATATTAAGGTTTTTGTTATTTTCTGCTGATATATACAAACTAAGACAAACATTTTTATAAGCTAGCTCTATGCGTTTGTAGTTTCTACAGATGGGGTAGGGTACTCCAAAAACCCTTGGAAAATCATAGCATAGCAATTTGATTTTCAATATTGTCTGAAAAAGAATACCATTTTAACGGGTTTTAATGAAGTGCTTACATTGTGTCGGCTGAACGTTTGGGGACTTTATTATAATAAATAAAATCCCCAGACAATCACACCAAACTACATGGCCTCAAAGTAAGCAAACCTTGTATTATGAGATACCATGTAGCGATACATATACAGGGCGACTGGTGACAAATTTTATATATTGAGGGATCACTCTGTACTCGATTCTGATCATAATTATGTAAAAAAGGAGGTTCTTAATTTTCCACTAGAATTCCCTATAAATAAATACTACTATGTTACTATTAACTTTACATACAAATGAGTCAATCGCGTCACGTGACCTGGCACTCGAATCGCTGCCAACGCTAGCGTAACCCAGCATTGCGTAATCAATTCTTTAACTTTCGGTTGTTTACTCAGTAAATAATTAATATTATTTTTTTATTATATTTCTTCTCTTCATGTATGATCTCAAACTAGCACGTCCTTGAATTTCAAAAGTGACTCACCAGTCACCCTGTATACAAGGTGTTCCGCTTGATTTCCCATAACTCTCGGATATTAATGGGACCATGTAATAGCATCAAATACACATGTGAATAATTTTTCTAATTTTTTTATATTTTTCATACAAAATAATTCAATTAAGTCAAAAAATCTTATGTAAAACACCTTTATGCCAAGTATGACAACGTGGCATTTTTATCCCTTTTCTATTGCTATGCACAGATACAGTTCGCAACGTTTTGTGTAGTACATTGTATGCAAAGTTTCACAACGTTTAAAATGTTTTTGTTGTTTATTGTATGGCTTCAGTGACTCGCGTCTATTGAATGAATGTAGAGATTTTACAAGGGATATAATTTATGAACTAATTACCTATATTAAGATTGATGATATCTTGGAAAGTATGCACTTTTGCACCACCATATTCTTTGGCAAAAAGTATTATTTTTAGTAAGGAACAAAACCTCAAAGTCATGGCATATCAAAAAGAACACCTTGTATAGGGTGGAGTTTGTGAAAAGAAAGTACTCTAAATAATAGAGATAGCAAATTTTACTCCAAAAAACCATTCCCTTATTTAGGAAAAGAAATAAAACTGCATTCAAAGATTTTTCGAAAATTTGCTTGTTTCACCCAGAAATCGAACCGACTAAAATCTAAAAATGAAGATTTCATGGTTTTTATTTCATTAAATTAACCTTGTATGTTAGACAGATGTCTTAGACATTCTTGTGATTGACCCTAACGATCGATGCAATAAAATTACAGGGTGTCATTTTTACAGATATTAGTCGGTTCGATTCCCGGGAGATGCGAGCGAATTTTCAAAACTCTTTAAATGCAGTTTTATTTCTTTTCCAAAATAAAAGAATGTTTCTTTGGAGTAAAATTTGCTATCTATTTTTAAGAGTACTTTCCCTCCAGGGGGCATTCAAAATTTCCACCCTATAGATAAACGCCCAGACATTTTTTTTCTTGTTTCGGGCTGGAATTGAAACCGCTCCCACTGGCGTCTGAGGCAGATAGGTTTACCGCTGATATTTATTTATTTTTCATTGATATTGTTTCATCTTACGTCTTTTGTCCTTTCATATTTATTTATTATTATATCCTGAAAAAGGTCCTTGTTCTCAAGTTATTCCCCGCGAACCGGACGATAGCCACTTATATAGCCCCCGAAGCAAACACTTCAAGACCGCATGAATATTCCATTTGACTACATGAATTCATTTCCCAGCAACGTTAAGTGTGTTATAAAACTTTCATAGAATTAGTGTTAGTGGGAGGAAAATACCTGATCAACATTACGTTTTGCATTAAACGAGTATACTGTACGAATGACAAATAATGAGAACAGGTAACTCTTTTATGCGAGTCATTTTCTGACCGGAGTATTTAATATTTATGTGTATTTCATAGGTAGAGTATTCATGTGTCGAATAAAAATGCATTATCGAAGATAATTCCGCGTGACCACCACTAAGATAATTTTTGCTTGCACTCAAAAAATAAAATAGATAGTAAAACAGTTCGGCACCGCTGCAATATTTATGCGATTTTTTTTTAAAGTAATCAGGCGTTGATGGCCGTGATGCTACATACAAGGCTATTTTTTCTTTTGCAACAACAATCATTTATAGAAACGATTGCAGCAAACAAAAATGTATGTATGTACTTTTTTCAAGGAAATTAATATATTTGCTAACATTCACTCTAAATTGTGAATAAATACCTTTTAAATAAATTTGACTATGCACTACCACAAAACATCTTGTAGTACTACGTCGTAGTATTATCAAACATAATCAATTAAACGCCACGTTTTAGTATCTGTTTTATATCTTTATTTTTTTCCACTGAGCGATACTTCAATTAATATGCAGGTACGTTTATATCGTCACATACAAAATAACAGTTAAATTTGGCTAGTAACTAAAAGATAGCCCTTTATATCATGTGTGGACGTGTAACACCTTTATCTTCATCGGTACTTTTCTTTAGGTGACATGAACACGTATGATTCATTTTTGGATAAATAAATATTAAATTAAATGTCACTCAGAACATAAGTGTTATACTTTGGGTAAAATTAAAAGTTTCTTTGAATGATAATTCATTTATCTATTATTTTATTTTTATTCATTTATTTCACTAACTATAAACGCGTAATGTTGTTTTAATAGATGCATCGTTGCAATCAACTAACCAGTAGCCATGCACGGCTGAGTACCTAACTTAATCTAATTTATTACGAGATGAGTTTACACGGAGCGAGAAACGTAATAGTTTGCCTACTTGGTGTTCGGGTAGAGATCAGTACACATGACTGCACTTAAGTTTATTAGATCTTAAAAAATATATATGATTACATCCATTTTAGTGTCACACCACAAACGTAAGTATAAGATCTATACATATAATAAAATGGTAGGAAAGTCAAAACTGTACATTGAATATTTTTTTAAAAGAATACTTGGGGTATGATCTACAATCGAAACAGAAACAAAAAATATAGTTTTTAGAATTTTTGTCTGTTTGTCTGTTTGTCTGTTTGTCTGTTTGTCTGTTTGTCTTTCCGGGATAAACTCAAAAAGTACTGCATGGATTTACTTCAAATTTGGCATGAAGATAGTTAAGAAGTCGGGTCAACATATAGGTTACATATTATCACGCTAGCAGTGTTATAATCGTAGGTGCGTTTGGTGCTGCATAGCGTTCACGCAGATGACGTCGCGGGCAGCAGCTAGTTACAAATAATTTAAATTTTACAATAAAACATTGCAACAAGATCTTGAGCAATTTAATGTTTATCTAACACTATCTATACGCGACATGAAAATAAAAACTATACTCATTATTAAAAACGCAGCTAAAATAAATGCCAAGCGGAATGACCAGAAGTATTCCACCTCAAGCAGGGAATAACATAAAGGATATTTTTTTATCCCCTACATAAACTGCATCGTCATTAGCTGGAAACTGATGGACAAAGGGCACTCACGAGGTTCTCCACGTAACTTTCATGCGCTGTGCTGTTTATAGGTTACCAGATCGTCATTACACCTTACTATTGGCCTCCTTACGCTCCGTCTCTCATTAAATGATCGCCCCTCAAAAGTGTCACTGGCCCAATAGCTACCTATCCTTTCTGCAAGCTATGTGACCTGCCCATTGCTATTTCAGCATTGTATTCGTCTGGCTATGTCTCGATGACATTTTGGTCTCCCGCGGATCTCCTCATTTCTGATTCGATCCTGAGCGACTTGGAGCTCCTTTTAAAGGCCTATACTAGGCGACTATATGTAAATGAACTACTGCACCTCGTACTGTTCTTCGCATAAAAATCATTTCAGCAAAAGACAAAAATTGTTTTAACATTAGCGAAAAATGTTGATACTTATTAGCAAAGAAATAAAACATAGCTAGCTTGCAGCTTTATAAGTAACTTCCAATGGTTACTTCTTGTACTTGCTTCGGCAGTACATATACTAAAATTGGAACGATACAGAGAAGATTAGCATGGCCCCTGCGCAAGGATGACACGCAAAATCGTGAAGCGTTTTCATATAAGATGGCGCCACTTGCCACAATAACATTGAGCTGTGATTAATTAATTCTTAAAAATAGTAATCCCTCGTACAACTGTGATTAAACGTTATATTTGAACCAATAAATAATCAATTGTGAAGTGTAAATAAAACTAAATTCGCCAAAGTGAAAATAATTTAATAAAGTGATCTAAACTTCTGTGACAATGTTAAACCAATTTGCAGATAACATACTGAATAATATTTGTTATTGACGCTTTTTAAGAGTGCCCTATCAATCTTAGTGTCAATCTTAGTGTAGTGAAATGTGTATCACTAAGTATGAACTTCATTTAAATTATAGTAAATCATTATAACCATTAATCATATCAGTGATAAACTGGAAAACAGCCCACGTTATACCTATATATAAGTCGGGCGATCCAAATATGTGTGAAAATTACAGACCGATCAGCAAACTCTCCGCTGTCGCTAAGCTCTTTGAATCCGTTGTTGTTGAACATTTATACTTCCATCTTAAGCCCCTCCTTTCCCCCTACCAACACGGATTTATTAGAGGTAAATCTACAGTCTCTAACTTGTTAGAGTATAAGATGCATTTATGCAAAGCTATCGAAATGGGGAGTCAAGTGGATGCTGTCTATACGGACTTTCAGAAAGCGTTTGACAAAGTAGATCACCATATTCTTATTTGTAAACTAGAATCACATGGCATTCATGGTAATTTACTCCGATGGCTTAAGTCTTACCTGGAGAACAGAAGTCAGTTGGTGTCGGTCATGGGTTATACGTCTCATCCAGTGGAAATTATGTCAGGCGTACCACAGGGATCACACCTCGGCCCTTTGTTATTTCTTGTATTCATAAATGACTTAGTAAAACTTTTGAAATGTCCCTGTCTACTGTATGCAGACGACCTAAAAATATATAATTACATAAACTCTGAAGACAGTTATATTGCTCTCCAAAACGACTTACTGACTGTCTCGAACTGGTGCACAAACAACAACATGTCTCTAAACATAGATAAGTGTTTTGCAATCTCGTTCACGCTGAAAAAGAAGGGGATGGTCAAGGATTACACCATAAATAATAAAACCTTAAAGCGCAAGACCTGTGTTAAGGACTTAGGAGTTTACTTTGACCATCAACTTAGTTATCGGCAACACTACGACAACATTCTGCTGCGAGCAAATAAATTATTGGGTTTTGTTATTAGAAAAACAAAAGGTTTCCGTAATATCACTAGTTACTCAACATTATTTAATAGTCTAGTAAGATCAATTCTCGAATACGGCGCAGTAATATGGTCTCCTTTTTATAAGAATCACTCGGATCGCATCGAAGCTGTACAGTCTAAATTCCTACGAGCTGTTAATTACCGCTGCAATTTAACAAATAATAGAGCATCATAGGAACACAAACTGGAAAAAATTTAAATTTACCTCGCTTCATAGTCGCCGTACACTGTTACAGCTCACTACGCTTCACAAACTAATCCACGGCTCTTTTGACAGTCCCACATTATTAAATTATGTGAACTTTAATATTAAATATAACCCTCGCAGACCCAAACCCCCTTTCGTTTTAGAACTTTACAAAAAAAACATTGGTTTTAACCAACCTATCGCCAGAATGAGCCGCCTATATAATGATATTTCTTTAACTCACCCTGATTTGGACATTTTTGTAAGCAATGGATTTCAGTTCAAAAATAAACTCAAGAGCGTTATTCAGACATCCTCGTACTCGTATAGTGACATTCATTTCTCTTGATCGTTTGACCTTCATTTGCTCATTATTGTTATTACTCTCGACTATTTAATTTTTAATTTTTACTGTTCGACTTTTTAATTTTTAGTTTAATATTCTTCATTTTATTTATTTGAATTTTTAATTGTCAATTTATAACTTTGTATCAATTTTATTTTATTTAGATTAGTCTTGACATAATTGAACTAACCTTGACATTTACCCCTTTTTTAACATTACTGTCTTATGACATGATATAAAAACTCCAATTTTAATGTTTGTAATAGTTTACTACTAAATAACCTTTAACTCTTATCCCTTAATAAAAATCTGTAAATACTATTGTAATTGATATTAGTTGATGTACTTCCGCATATAATCAATCAAGCTATTATAACTTTTTTATTTTTAAGAATTTGAAATAGATGTAGCTGTATGAACATATTTTGGATTGCATTCCAGACCTACACTATTACCATATAACATTAATCAATAAGTATTTATGAATGTAATCTGTTTTGTTCATCGAAATATAAATAAATAAATAAATAAATAAAAGGAAATTCTGAGGAAAATATATAACGTGGTATAAATGCAATATCTGTATCTAGCGATCCGTTTGTAATCCTTCACTGTTGACTGAAACGCGAATCAAAAATATTGCGCTTGACAAAGTTATACGGTTGTCAAAGGGTAACTTTTGATAAATATAGTCAAAATTCGTATATGTTTTATTATTACATAAAGCTCGTTTTTACGTAAAACGCTTTTATGAGTACGTTAGTCCGCTTTCTGGGAAACCTATGTAAAAATAGAATTGTGAAAAATTTACGTGATACGAATATATAGTTGATGTAAACCTTTATAAGACTTCTATGTTTACCTTTTTTCTAACTTCTAGTGAGTAGAATATTTATTACTTTGATATACAGGGTTGATTGGTAGTCATCGGCCAATTTTTTTTTACACAATAAATATCATTTATGGAAATGATTTTTGCAAAAAAAGGTATTTACTTTTTTACAAAGAAATAAATATATTCTCTAAAATATTAAGCAAACCATGGTCACTCTAAATTACCATTAAAATAAAGATAACTACGCGCTACTACAAAACATCTTGTAGTACTACGTCGTAGTATTATCAAATTAATGCTGCATTCTAGTAGCTATGTTCATCAACAAAGACTATTTGCATAACAGTTTGAGGTGCTATATCTCTATTTTTTTGTACTGAGCTATACTAAAACAAATATGCAGGTACGTTTATATCGTATCAAAGAAAGTAACATTTAAATTTGGCTGGTGACCACAAATCAACCCTGTATAATCACAAAGTACCTAATTGTTTCTATCCAAATATTTAACAAATAAATCAGCAACTAAAAATAAATTCAAACGCCTCAAATTCAGTAAAAGTATTCCCTCCACAAGCTTACTCACGTTATTGTTCAGATGCAATTTAATTTACCCTGTTAAAAAGACTGCAAAGACTAAAACACACAGTGGCAACACAAAAGTTCCATTTCACGGACCCAGATAATGGAATTTAAATCAAATCAAAAATCCGAACTGATACTGAGGAACTTTGCAATGGGAGTAAAAAATCAGTTCAGTATCTAACTTTTCGGCGTGCAGCTAGATTTCCCCCTAGCCGCAGTTCAATGGGGTTGGAACTCAACGGGATGCGGTGATAATGAATTCTCATAGTAAAAGTGGTAAAACACTCTCAACTTTGGTACGTATCCAGAGTTGATAATTAAAAATTCGTTGATCTTTAATATGAGCTTCATTTTGGGAGCTTAAGCTTAATAGTCGATTTTAAGTAAAGCCTCGTTGAGTTTTATCTTTTTATTCTGTAGTAGGTTTCAGTGTATTATGTATAGGCTTTTATTTAATCGGAAAGAGTATTGATTAATTTAACTTGTTTCAATATTATATGCTATTTTATTCATTACAAAATGAAACTGGATTTAAATAATATTTTCTTAACATAAATAAGTAGTAAGTATACGATACACCTACATATTATATTTAATAAAATACTTTTATAACTGAATTGTAACGGGTTTAATTATATTTTACTTTTAACTCGACGTTCCGATGTCATAAGGGTTTTCACCACACCAATTTTTTGGCCTAGTAAAAGCTATCGATCGACGTCGACTGTTTCATTCCTCGATCTATTGGTGTGGTAACACTAGAGTTGCCAACTTATTTTTCTAGAATGAAAGTATATTTGAGTCTCAAAAGAATATCAAACTGTATTTTGGAAAAATAAACAGAATTCAATTTATACATACATACATAACCTCACGTCTGTCTCCCTTTGGGGTAGGCAGAGACAAGAGAACACCAATTGCTGCGATCCAGACATACCTCTTTCGCTTCTTCCAAGATCATCAATCTTTTCAGGATCGCCGGTTACGGGTACTTTTGACTAGACCCTTTTTCAAAATGTCGCCAATTTGATCGGCATACGTTCGCCTAGTACGGCTCCTTCCAACAACACCATCCATTCTTGTTCTGTACACCTCTTTCGTAAATCTAGTTTCACTCATCCTTTCCAAATGCCCAAACCAATTCAATTTATCTAATGTTTTAAACACATATTTTAGAACTTCTTGCACAAATTATTAATTTAAGTCTAGCATATAAAGTGTTAAGCTAAAACAGTATTTTGTATACTTTATTTTTGTTCAACAGTAAACAGTATAATGTAGTTAAAAACAGTATAATACTGTTAATAAACAGTATAGTTGGCAACCCTAGGTAACACCCTTAAAGATCTCCTGGTCAAAAACAACTGAAGGCGTTATGTTGAAAATTACAAAATTATCAATTATCGTCTTTAATTTTGGATTGTACATGTTTTATTTCTATTATACACTAAGTCCGCGTTTGACCTCAATCTCACCTGATGATAAGTAAATATGTAGTCGAAAATCTTAAAAAAAAAAAACTTAATAAAGTTAAATAAAATGAAAGCACACGGGCGTAGGAAAGAACTGGCTCTTCATAAAATATTGCCGGTACACATAGCCGCCAGAGTTGTGATATATGGTGGCAGATTTTATATTAAAGGTGGTCGCTAGCCATTTGGACCCAGATGGGATCCTACTACCAAGAATCATCCTATCATTCCGATTAGCCACCTTTTACGACAAGGCTACTGTAAGCCGACTCTATGCGGCCTTTTATTTAGAATTTAAAATATTAGTTATGTTTAAAGTTACATACATTTTATAAGAATAAAATCTTAATTTAGATTTGAGGGAAGGACAAGTTTTTTTCATTTGGTTTCCCTATAACTTAACAGGCATTAATCAAAATCCAAAAACTCATATCTTACGAATTCCATGTGAACAAATTTAAAACATATTCGAAGTAACACTGACGCCTGAACAGCACTTTATTTTGTCCGCTACATTTAGCAACCATTTTGGATCTTTAACATATTTGTTATCGATGGCTTAGAAATATAATATTTAATTTAAAAGATTGTTTTTTATTCCGTATTAACAGAATTTTGAAAGGTTTGAAATAGGTTCAATTTATTTTATATCAGTAAAATTAAGTTTCTTTAAATTAATGTAATCATAAATAGTTAAGGAAATAAATACCTACCACGTTTTATATCCAGGTCTTAATATCGCGGTACTTTTGTAATCGCTTACACGGCCACGACATTTTTATAAGTACGAAAGTTTAGACAGATGTAGGTATGTCTATAATTGTTATGTTAGTAGATAGATTGTTTGATTTATTAATTATATTCTTTGTAAATGTGACTTTATTGAGTACCTAAGTATTGTAATATGGATAAGGTTGTCAGAATTAAAGATTTACTATGATTATTATAGATGTTTTCTACTAAATCAATATTGTTTTATTGCTTATTTCGCTGATGCTAACTTAGTTGTAGTTTGAAAATCATCAGCCAACACAATCGCCTTTAATTCTTAATTGTCTACCAACGTTTACGGCCGAAAAAAACTGTTTTTTGTTTTGAAGTAGCTAGTACGTTGAAACGGCAGTTTCATAGGTAAAGATCTAATATATTTTGAGTCTGTCCACTTGTTTTTAATCACAAGTACTAAGAAGTTAGAGAAACTGGTCTCACATAAAATTTGGAGCAGTAAAAGGTTAAGTAATTTATAAAAATATGAGGATCACCGTATCAAAGTATTAATAAAATGAAACTTAAAACTATTAAGCAAAATCAATGAGCTTATCATGACAACCCGATCATTGTTAATCAGATGTTGATACATTGAATTCAAGCTTTTTTTCTAAGTAAGTATGAATATCTACATTCAACCATAGCTAGCACATAATACATTGAACCAAAGTTCAATTGGTCGAACTCGGATTTAACCAATAGTTTAAAACTTAACAATCCAACGAGGATTCGACGGAAGTCTTAGGAGCTGTACAAGAACCTCATCTCGGATTCATCAAACAACCATTCTATTGAGATGTACGTGAGAACGACAGTACATTCAGCTAGAAAACAGTATAACTTATTATTGTTTCATGTGAAATAATATGGAAGAAAAATGCGCGTTTCCATTAAATATCTAAGCCCGTTGCACATTCAAAAACGTATATTTATCTTTTATGATTGTAAAACGAAAAAAAGTAGTATAAACAAGAAAATAAAAAATCATTTTTGCTGTTCAATAAACCCGATCTCATAAATTCATAAGTTAAAAAGAAAATCTGTGTTTTGATTTTAGGATTTCTCTCTGTTTTGTTTAATGTAAACTGGAACTAAACGACAGTTGGATTCCCTTCATTGAAAGTAATACCTTAGCCTATACCTACACAAAAGATTTTGTTTAAGGTCGATGGGTTGAATGCACTCCAATGTAGAATTTTACTTCGTCATCTCACTGTTAGACCCTTTTCCCAGGCACAAATATCATAAAGGTTAAATGGGAAGGGCAGTAGTAGTTTACCCGACTATGGCGAAGCAAAAAATAGGGTTATGAGTGGTATATACGTGGTTGTAAAGACCTGTATTTACAACCACGGCTATCCTTTAAACATATGCATAGTCTATCCTTTATAACTATCAGTATGACGTATAAAAATACACAAATATTTCAGCAAAGACTATTTTCTTGTTTCGTTCTTTTCAGAGCGTTATTTTAGTAGTCGGGGTTTAGTTTTTAACCTTTTTTTTATTATTTTAGCTGACAAAGATCTTCAAAAAACATCAGAATTGCCAGAGCGCCATAATGGGTTCTGAGAAACTCTAGCAACAATATTATTTAAATTACAGTGACAGGGTCGGCGGCCTTACGTGCTCTTTGAAACACGAAAGTTATCATTTAATAATCTTCGACTTTTTGCAAAATCATGCACTGTATTTTTTTATGTTTTTCGTATCTTAGCTGAATTGCATTTTCCCTTATTTGTATAATGATCACTATTGACATGCGAGGACCGAGGGATTTTTTCTATCGGCTTTTTTCCTCCAGATATAATTATTTGGGTTTTGAAAATGATTAAGTACCTATAACTTATAGGTATACAAAGTTGATTTCATTTGTAAATCAAAATCAGGGATATGTACAAAGAATACATTAAAATCTAAACGATATTGCAGTTTTTTACTGAGTAGAAATAAATAATAGTAATAAATTCTTTATTCATTCCAAAAGTGTTTACCTATAATACAATAAAATTATCATTTTTATTCTTACATAAATATGACCCAAACTAGATTTAAATTTAACAATAAAAAAAAAAGAAAGGTTGGTATAAAAAAGGTTTATTATTCTCTGAATACAAATTAAAGATAATATAAACCGACTGTACCGCCGCGGGGTACTTCTAAGTTTCACAAAATGGTCTGCAACTTCGCAACTCAGTCTGCGAACTTCGCGACCGCTTGTTTGATTTTTGGTAATATCTGTCCCGAGTACCGCCGAGTTCGAAGGTCAAAAGGCATTTTTGTCGACTGAATATTGATGATCGAAAACTTTTTCTTGCCGTCATGTCGTAGGTATATTAATTTTAGTGGATACGGCATTTTTCGTAAGTTTAATTATTGATGTTGTTACGGATTTATACAGGGTGTTCTTGTTAAGACTGAGCATCTTCTAAACAAAAAGATGAAAAGTAACAATAATTATATAGCGCAATTCAATGTTTTTTTTATTTTTTTACTGACTTTCAAAACTCAAACTTAATTTCACTTGGACAACATGAGTCCCATTTTATTTTTGAAGTGAAGGTATTGAACTGCAAATAAAAAATAAAAATATACAAAATCATTGAGTGTGTTTGTGTACAGAAATATTTTAACAAAATTAATTGTAAAATTTCAAACCTCCTTACTGTTTTTCTACATTGAACTGGGCCACATAATTGTTAGATGTTGATATAAACCTAAAGTATTATAAGTACAAAACTACATAATCAATATAATAATATTAGATGTGAATTGTTTATGTGAATAATTAAACTTTGGCTTTGTATGTTTCCGTTTCCAGTAGAATATTATTTTAGATTTAATAAGATATTTTTGTAATTGATCGTGACACCTGCTATTTCCGTTTCCAATTATTAAGCGATGTGATTGGCTGGGCTACTTTTGGAGGGAACCCTTTTTTTGGGTCATTTTGGATTGGAAGCGGGGAAACGGTTTTGGCGGGCAGTCGGTGATCAGCTTTGAAAAGGAAAACATATACTTGTGAAAAGAAATTTAGAATCAGTGATTGTTTAAATTTATTCAGTGTTTTCCTTCTGCATTAATTTTATAATATAATAAACATTGCTTTTAATCTTGTTGTGCTACCTATCAACCATGCAACGATGCTCAATCTCGACAAAAACATGCTGTATACTGAGTTTATAAATCATTAGAATAACCAAATAGTTAAAATACTTAGATTGTGCGAAAAAACCCAAGGAAAAAATAACTTCTTCTAAGTAATTTTAACACTTTTTTTCAATTAGTTAATATTTTATCTTTACTTTCTATACACACTAGCTGTTGCCCGCGACTTCGCCCGCGTGAATATCGGTAATTGCGATTGGATAAATAATATTACTATGTCCTTCTTGAAGTTAAAGCTTACTCTATACTTAATTTATGTAGACAGTCAGAAAGTTTTACTTGAAATACTCTTATACTCGTAGATAGCATTGCTGTGCCATAGTACCCGGGTTTGTGGAAGAGACCTTCAAAAAATAACTACCTATATAGTTAAAACTAAAAATAAAACACGTGAACAGGAATTCCTACTAAAGGATTTTTTTATTTCTGGGAATTATTAGGATGCAAGGTTATTAGCACTGTTGACTGTGCTCTAAACTATTTCAATATAAAATTTAATTGTAGCCTTTTACACAAATTTTAGAGGTTGAAGCTTTTTTAGTAAAATTATAAAACTTAAGGGAATATGCGTGCGCGCTAACGCGGGTGGCCTCAGCCTCCTAAGGTGTTGTTTGAGATCAAATGATATGATACACATTATTTTCTTTTGAATACGTATGAATAATACCGTTATTTGGATAAGGATTAACATTTTGATAAAACTCCTTCGAAAATAATACACTAATTTCGAAAACATTTTATTGCCCTTAAAATGGTGAGACAACCATCAAAGATTCCGCTGTACCAGACTTTTCTTTTAGAACTTTTAAGCACAGTTCCGCAATTTCCGCGATACCTACATGATTTTTTTATTACTTAATTAAAATTATTTACGCATGGTAATCAACGCAAGCTCTCAAAACTGAAGATTTTTTCCCGTTTTTGCAATATTTTTCTTTGGTCACTTCGGTCCTATTGGTTGCAGCATGATATTATTAGGTATAGTCTATAGCCTTCCTCAATAAATAGTCTATCCAATAGTAAAACAAATCTAACCAGTAGTTCCTAAGAATAGCGCTTTCAACCAACTAAACAAACAAACTCTTCAGCTTTATAATAACAGTATAGATTTTTAAAAAACAACGTTTCTCGTTGTCTTGTATTTCGCTAAAATGTACAAATGTTGTGAACTCGATACGCTTGACCATATCACATATAGTTGCCTATGTGAAAAACATTGATTTATTAAATTGTGTCTGCAACTTTCAATATTTGTCCTTGTGCCTTGTTTGTTGTCACCATGAAAGCTTCCTGTAAAGGAAACTGAACCCTTTTGAACTGAAAAGGAACATGGGTTAAAATTATCGGGATAACCTTCTGATACTCCTTTCATAATAATTACTGCCTTAATAATAGAAATAGTAATGCTCATTAATAGAATAGTAACACCGACTTTAAACCTCAACTTATGGGAAGGTACACCTGACTACTCTCCCCCAGCAGGATAGGTTGTCACTTATCATGTGTGTTCCCGTTCGGGTTAACATAGTTTGTGTTATGCTCTTCCCCGACCGTAGTGACCCCGCCGCCACCGCTTTCATTGCGGCAGTACCTCCTCCTCCACCTTGATTTTTAACCAATTTTCAGAAGGAGGAGGTTTTCAATTAGTGAGTATGTTCTTTTTTGTGTGTATTTTTTACACGATTTTTTGGACAATTATGAATCGATTTGAAATATTCTTCAGAGGTGGTCCTAAGTCAATAAATTTTATCAAAGTTGGCTGAGTACTTCATGAAAAATTTTTAATATTTGAAATGTATGAGTAGGTGCGGAGAATATTTACATTGACCACCTTCAGCCAAAGTTTTGGACGTGAAGTCGATTAAAGCGCTATCTAGCTAATTGAAAAATACACAGGCAAAGTTTATGGCTGTAGTAAACCGTGCAATATTCATGCTAAAGAACAATTACAGTCGCTTGAGGCGACCCTAGTGGCTGGAGAGCATTTAAATTTGTAACTCTCATGATGAAGTATTTTTGTGGTCAGTTAAATTTTCAATCTTGCACACTCAATTATAAGTTTTTTACTAATAAACTGTGTATCTGTTAGAATCCCTGGTGCCTCAATACTTGCTGGCAAGAATACAAAATCAAGAACTTTTTTTGAAATTTTGTATTAAAACATTAAAAAATTTTGACACTTTGAAAAAAATACAAAATCTTAAAAATACTTGAATGAGGAAGCTATCATTGTTATTATAAAAAATAAAATCTGAGCTGTTATTTAAAAAGTAATTAAAGAATTAATTGTGTAACACTTATTTGTACAAAAATACACAGGCAAAGTTTACGGCTGTAGTAACCGTGCATAATCATGCTGGAGAACAATTACAGTCGACCCTCATGGCTGGAGAGTATTTAAGTTTATAACTCTCATGATGACGTATTTTTGCTGTAAATTAAGTTTAGTTTTTTATTTTTTTTTGCAAAAATATTAAAGAGAAAAAAATATGTGTAACATAAGAGGTTATGATTTTTTTGTTATCTTTACTGGTCTCTAGGTATTAATAAGCCCACTGCATGTCTGTAGGTGATGCCTCAATGGCTAGAACTGAAAATTGAATAATATATTGAAGAAAAAACTACTGACCCTGCGATTGGCCTCAAATCTTACTCACATGGTGGTTAGTGTACAAGTGGTTGAACATGACAGCTGACCCTTCACAAAAGTTAATCAGAACATGTATACTCTATATTTGCATTGTATTTTGTACTATAAGTCTTCAAATACGCAATAACGTTACGACTTTGATTTCATTAGGTGTGATGAGAGTCAATCATCTTTATAATAAAAAAATGCCTTCGACGTTCTTCACAACTGGTCTATAGAATGGTATCTTTTATAGAAAAGGCTACGACAACTTCAAATAAAACCCTCAAATATATTTTTACAGAAGCTTGAAGAACTTGGATGCAAATTGAATACGATTTTCTTTGCATTCTATCAGTACTGCCCAGTCCAGTGTCATAAATGCGATTTTCCGTGTCAATACATATGCTATTATTTCCAACAAGGCCCGCTTACAATTTTTGCCAGTAAGAAATACGGCCCAGCGCGGTTGGTGGCATTTCACTGGCTGAAATAAAACATTTCATTCGTGAACTAGTTTTTATGGAAGTGATTGATAAATGTTAGAAAGAAGAAAGTCATGGTTATGGAGAGGAATGTAGATATGACGGAATGCAATATTATGATAGGAGACGAAAAAGTGGAACAAGTGAAAGAGTTTGTATACTTGGAGTCCTTGTTTACAAGAGATGGGAAGTATATGAAGGTGATATTGAAAGGAGAGTAAATTTATTTATTTATTTATTTCAAGGTATTTCTACAGCGTTTATGTACAAAGTTAAATTCAACTTATATTAATTTTAAAAATAAGGCCAAAAGAGAAATACACTAATAGAAAGCAGAAGCATAAAAAAAAATAGTATTACAATTAGATTTCAAACAATTTAGATCTGTGTAAATTGAAAGAACCATACATAAAATGAATGAAAAATAGAACAAAAAAAAATTAAATGTAGACACAATTACATAATTTAGCAAAGTAAATAACAATTTCAAATTTTATATAAAAAAGAGCACATAATAATATTGAAGTTAACATTTAGACAATCGAAATAGGAAACAAATAATAGGTATTATATAAATTACAAACAAAAAATAAACAACAATAACAAGAACACATTTTACACAGGAGTAGTAGGTAATAAAAACATGAAAAAATTAAACTAAGAACTAGTTATAAAAAAAAAAAAAATATAGCAACAATATTTGAAAAAATCATAAAATTTTATATAAAATATTACTAAAAATCATAATTAGTGAAAAAATAAAAAAAATAAACTTAACCATGAATTAAATGAAATTTAGTTTTATCCATTTGGATGTGTGTTTGTGTGTGTGTTTATGTATGGTGGGTGTGTATTTGAGTGCGTGTTTGTGTTTGTATGTGTGTATCTGAGAGTGAGTTAATATTTTAGGGCTTTGTTATGAACAGTGCTGCTTAATAATATGGTTTTTGAAGGTAGTTCTTTTGTCAAGAAATATGTCGATTGAGGCATAGTGCTTGTTATATAGCCGGGAAATACGACAGATGACAGCGTTTTTGTAATAGTTCGTGAAAGCTTGGGGCACGTGTAGGAGAGCAGTATGGCGAGTTCGGCACGAGGGCACGCGGAGCTGTATGGCATGCAGAAGAGACGGGCAGTCGCGCGCGCCGTGCAGGAGCAACACCATATCTGCCTGCCTTCGCCGTGCTTCCAATGAGACAATGTGATATCGACTCAAAAGTTCCGGATACGCTGTGCTATCAATATGTTCTTTAAAACTTAGGAATCGAAGAAATTTGCGCTGGATTTGTTCAATTCGGTGAATATAAACAGTGTATTGGGGACACCAAATTGGGCTGCCATATTCAAGGATACTTCTAACATAAGAGGCGTATAACGTTTTAAGGCAGTTTATATCGCGGAAGGGCTTACATATTCGCTTAAGAAACCCAAGGAGTTTGAATGCCTTGTTGCATATTATTTCTACATGTTGGTCGAACATCATTTTAGAGTCTAGAGTTATTCCAAGATCACAAACTGTTGGTGTACGATTAATTGTATTCTTTCCAAACTTATAGCTGTAGTCTATTGATTTCCTTTTTCTCGAGAAAGTTATAGACATACACTTATTAATATTTATACTTATTCTATTTCTTGTATAATAATCCAATAAAGACGTCAGATCGTCTTGCAGGGAGTGACAGTCGTTTAAGCTTGATATGTAACGGTAGACTTTTTTATCATCAGCGTATAATAGAAATTTTGAAGATTTAAAACAACTAGAAATATCGAAAAGGTACGCATTATACAACAACGGTCCTAGATGTGAGCCCTGCGGCACGCCAGAGTCAATACTTATAAAGTTAGACTGACAGCCACCTAGAACAACTGCTTGCGATCTCCTTGCAAGATATGAGGTAAGCCATCGATGAAGATCCCCCCGGATGCCTAAAGCATATAATTTATGCATTAAAATGACGTGATCTACACGATCGAAAGCTTTTTCGAAATCCGTGTAGATCACGTCTACCTGGTGTCCCTGGTCCATTCCATTAAGAACGTCGTTTGTAAAGATAGACAGATTTGTGACAACTGAGCGTTTAGGCAAAAAACCATGTTGCTCTTCAGGAATGGCTGCTGTAATAACCGGGTAAAGCTGTAGAAGTACCAACTTTTCAAAAGTCTTACTAAAAACGTTTAGCTTCGATATTGGGCGGTAATGTTCAATTCTAAGTTTAGATCCTTTCTTATGTATTGGAATAATATGAGCTTCTTTCCATTTATTTGGAAAAGTTCCAGAATTGAGAGATAAGGTGAATATAGTTATCAAAGGTTGCAACAAATTTTCAGCGCAGTTTTGAATAAAAACGGGAGGAATCCCGTCGCTACCAGCGCCTTTATTGATGTCTAATGATTTTAACAATCTTAATACGTCTTTTTCATATATTATAATTTTACTAATATGCTGGCCATTTTCAGGGTAGTTTAAAAGATAATCTTGATACGATGACGCAGGTTCATTAAACATACTTTGAAAGTAATTATTGAAGGCTGCACAGGATTTCTCGGCTGTGTTGTGACACTCGTTATTATAATAAAATTTACCTGGATAACCAGATTTTTTATCTTTTATATTCTTAACATAAGACCATAACTTTTTTGGATCTTGTTTTATTGATAACTGAACATTCTTAACATATGCGTCAAAACATTTTTTTTGAATATTCTTTTGTCTCGTGCGCAATATTTGGAATTCGTCATAATCTCGAGGATTGTTGTGACGTTTCCAACGACTATGTAGTTTCTTTTTTTCTTTGATTATTTTTTTTAATGCTGGGCTAAACCATATTGGATAACTATTACGTGTAGAATGAACAATAGTGACGGGTACAAACTTTTTGATACATTCGTTGAGTTTATCGTAAAATATGTCTAGCATTTCGTTTACATTATTGCATGTTAAAATAGATTGCCATTCAATACTGCTCAAGAATTCGTTAATGCCCGAATAATCTGCCTTATGAAAATTTTTGATTATTGATTTGTGCATATCGAGAGTGGGGATAATAAGATCTGAGGCATCAATACTAAGCGGAGGGTGGTATTTATCCGGGGAAACAAGTGGATCTGAATTCAGATATAAGTCCAACGGAAAGTCTGTGAAAATTACATCCAGTGTATTTCCAGCAAATTTTTTGAAGGTATTGTGTTGAGTGAGGCCCATCATGCTACAAGTATCCACTAACATTGTTGACAACTCTAGCAGTTCAATAGAGCCACGTTTGACATAAGTTGCCCCCGATGAGGACCAGTTTATATTAGGAAGATTAAAGTCTCCTGCCAATAGAAAAAGGTCCTCGGAATGAAGGCTGTATATGTTATTCAACATTGATATAATGGACTTTAGCTGCGTCATTTGGGATGTATTTGGGGGAATATACACTAAACCTATGTGTAATGAACGCGACGAATGGGGCCCTAGGGCTCGTGCCGGTATAGACACCCAGACAAAAAGTAGGAAATTGTGTTAATGGCGCCTTGTACACGATAATAGCAAGCAAAATTATACCGAATAAGGCTTGTTTGGCCATACTTGAAGGAGTTTTGGCGCCAACACTTATGTATGGTAGTGAATCTTGGGTGTGACAGAAGAGACATGAGAGCAGGATTAATGCTGTGGAGATGAAAGCTTTGAGGAGCATGTGTGGAGTAAAATTGAGTGATAGGGTGCGCGAAATAAGAAAAAGATGCGGATTGAAAGAAGATGTAGTGACTAAGATTGAAAAGGGTATGCTACGAGTACTTTGGTTTGAGCATTTGGAAAGGATGAGTGAAAGCAGATATACGAAAGAGGTGTACAGAACAAGAATGGATGGTGTTGTTGGAAGGGGCCGGCCTAAGCGAACGTATGCCGATCAAATTGGCGACATTTTGAAAAAGGGCCTAGTCAAAAGTACCCGTGACCGGCGATCATGTATGAAAAGATTGATGAACGTGGAAGAATCGAAAGAGGTATGTCTGGATCGCAGCAATTGGTGTTCCCTTGTCTCTGACTACCCCAAAGGGAGACAGGCGTGATTTTATGTATGTAGGTATGTATGATTGATAAAATAATTGTATCTAACTCTCTGAAAGTTTATGAAAGATTTCATTTCATGGCTTAAATAATGTGTTTATCTGCCTATTGATATCATGCTGAGAGTAGTTCTTGAGAATTACTATTGGTTATCAAACAACATAATACATCAGCCCACGAGCTGAGTCATCATGGTTTTTACTGAACAAAGAAAAATAGCTATTTGTAAAGACTGCAAAGACAGTCACAACTTCAATGCAAATTATACCCGAGTGAAGCCGGGTATAGGAACTAGTTTGCGTATAATCGGCGAGTAACATACAGTTTATTCTACAATTAGACTACGACAGTTCGTAGTGTCGTAGGTTGCCGTTGACTATAGTAAGATTTAACGAGAAAAATATAGATTTGACATGTCTTTGCTGACTCGTGGCTACGGTGTCTTTTATTGAATACTAGCTGACCCGGCAAACGTTGTTTTGCCATATAAATAAAAAAAAATAGATGTTGGCCGATTCTCATAGATTCTCATAGATACCGGATAAGCACAAAAAATTTCATCAAAATCGGTCAAGCCGTTTCGGAGGAGTATGGCAACGAAAACTGTGACACGAGTATGCTTATGACGACTTTCATATTTTTTCCTTAATCAAGCAGAATATTTTATAGAATATTTGCCTGCGACTTCGTACGCGCATAAACATTGTGTGTATTTAATACAGCCAGTCACTCCTTGAAGAAACTTTATGCCAAGTATCACATCCATGCACTCAAGGAATAAGAATTTTTCATACAAAATAAAAATCATATTTTTCCTGTTTCCGTGGGAATTTCGGGAATTCCTTTCATAACGCAATCAGTTACTCTTTGAAAAACTTTTATGCAAAGTATCATATCCGTGCACTCAAGGAATAAGATTTTTCATACAAACTAAAAAGTCTACCAATCCCGTTCCCTTGGGAATTTCAGGAATTCCTTCCTTAATTCCCCCACAAACTTTAAGGATTGTATGTTCCAAATTTCAGCTCTCTACGGCCAGTAGTTTTGGCTGTACATTGTCTATCAGTCACTCAGTCAGTAACGGAAGAGTTTTATATATAGCCGAAAACTGATGCGTGAGTGTGATATGTAGTAAAATAAACGAAAATAAAGACAGCCTAATTTTTATCTACGTAGAAGATTGTCAATTTTTATTTTATGAAATCTCATCTTCAAAACATCACAGTTTTCTAAAACCTACACGACGTATATAGGTTAAACCTTTTTACAGTTATATTAATAATATTATATCAAGTTAATAATCGGCTAAGCCACTTCCAGGTTTTCCATTCAAAATAAAACTGGGGTTTTCCCTCGGTCACGTAGCGAAGTGCGGAGCGCTGTACCGCACAACCGCCATTCGGTAAAAACCGCTCGAATTATATACGAATATACTAACAACTCTTTTAAATCACGTTGAGAAGAAAAGACGGTATTCAGTATAATCGTGGAATAATTAGAAGTAAAAGTGTATTAAATTTATAATGTTTTTTATAAGGTATTATTTAAATGGTGTATTTTTTTACATATTTTTTTTTATAAAGAAATGCTAAGGTTGGGCCCGTCCATCTACAAGAAACCTATTCGGCTCTAAAAAGTAGGTAAAGGAACAAGGCCATACTGGTCAGAAAAAATAGACGCATGCAGTTCATTCTAAACCTTGGTGACCGGAATAAATTATAAGAGTTGATACAACAACTACATTCCGTCAAAGTAGGCTTATATAAGCTTTTATTACAAGAGAAATTAGTGAAACTACGGCATATCCTGGTATTTGCCCAAACCCCAGACCAGTTTTGAAAATTTGTCCAAAAAGTCTAATTACTAATATGTCAAAATTTAATACCGGGCGTACATTTAGTTAATTAAATTATCTAATTTCCATTAATATCGGATAAAAAAGTTACAAATGAAACTAAATCGGACTAGGCATTGTGGTGTAAATGTTAGATATAATGATTATATAACTTATTAAAATTTGACTAAAGCGAATTTTGCTTAAATAAAATAGTACACATACATACATTCACCTGTATCCCTTATGGGGTAGGCAGACCACCAGCGGTTATAAAACCAACTGATGTCACGTTTGACAAATTTGAAGGCATTACAATGGTGTAGAGAGACTATTGCAGTGACAGGTGATCAGCCTATCGCCCACAAAAAACCTCTATATTAAAATTAGTTATTACCTTGAACTATTAAAGAACTAGTACTTATAACAATAATCTATAGACCTTAAGAGCTCTCAAGTTTAATCGACATTAATTTAGAGATTATTTTTACTATAGACTAAGCTTTCATTTAAGATAGCAGGGTTTTTAACTTGCATTCGGAAAGTGCTGCCGCAGAGACTTAGAAACTGAAAAAGCATTGCATTTTGTCTACGCATGTAAAAAAATACTTTTAACCTTTACCATTAGTTACTAAAATCAAGTAAATCTAATTAAAATTTTTGGTAACTCAGAATGCAGATAAAAATATATAAATATTTTGAGGTCGATAATTAAGTAATAATTCTGTTCTATTGATATTCAATGTTAAGATAATCCTTATCAAAAGTACAACAGAGCTTTTTAAATTTATCTCATTCAAATCTGAAAAGTATCTTCTGCAGCACAAAATTATGTAGTTACCTAAGGTCACTTCGTCGCGGTAAATATTGAACTCTATTGCTATGTCAACGTTCACTGACCGCCTCCAGACTCCAGAAACGTTTTCATTTTCACATTTTAGCTTTTCAAATGAAATTCTATTCAGTATTTCAAGCATTTCATATACGCCTATCACAACAATGAGTGTCGTAATACAATACCTTGTTTAAATTGGAAATTCAATATAAAACCTACGATTATATCTGATAATAAAACGAAGCTGTGGATATGAAAGGACTGTCATAAATAAAGGAGTCGAGTATAAAAGTGTCCTTTATGAAGCTTCGCCGCAGGCTGGTCCGCTTGTTTGATACCAATTCTCGAATGATTCTGATATTGCATAGCGTTATATCGATACGACAGTCAACTCGACAGTCAGCATACCAAATATCACACTCTGTTCGATTATCGACATTTTTGTTTGCACAAACACGACTTATCCCGAGCATACCGAGAGAACGGTTTCCGATAACTTGCATTCGCGTTTTATCGAGTGTTCGATGTGATTTGTGAGTTTTTACTTATTTACTTAGTCAGGTTTGAGGCGTCTGTTTACTTAGGTTCCAATTGTGAACAGTGATATGTTTAAGCTTAGGAGAACGACTTGTTTACATTAACAGTTACTTTGTTTGAAAAAATTCGAGACTCTATAATAGATTTTCGACTTTACATGGCTTCTGTTTTCGAAGTTATAGATTGGATTCTGTTTAGTTTATTTGCGAAGTTTGTAAGGTTGTTTATGTATCAAAACTAAATCCAACGAAACAGCTTTTGTAATAATAAGAAGAAAAAAATTTACGTTGAAATAACCATCGACATCGTCTGAAAATAAAATAAAGGACAACCCTAGGTGGCAATGGCCCGACAGAGGGTCCGAGTAGGCAAGGAAAGTAATAAAATATGTAGATTTGATGACTTGTCACATTTTTTGCCATAAATTGGGGATTCAGTGTTTTTAGCCACCTTACCAGGGTTTAGCGGACTTTTATACTTTTATTAAGCTCTTATCACATCCTCCGGATTTCGCTTAAAGTTTTGTTCATAAATTAGGTTACAAATGACTTTTGAATTGGATTTTTTTTTTCATCCGATTGTGATCGAGTTCAGCTGCTTTTTATGAGCTGTTGGAGTTTTCAAGGTTGTGGATATTTGGTTATTTTATTAAGGTAACATATTTGCGGTAAAATATGAGAGATTTTGTAGTAGTAGAGTTTAGTTAAGTTTTTTGAATAACTTTATAATTTACTCAATTTAGGATCCATTTACTTGAAAAGTTACCCTTAAAGGTCTGTCTAGATATCGAACACCTTTCATAATTTTAAAACTACCGCAAGTTTTACCTCACATTACATTATTTATACTCTACGTTTAACAGTGGGTGTCCTGAAAGACTTGTGGTACCAAGGCAAAGAGAAATAACATAATCAACGAATATCATAATCAACGAACGTCATCAACGTAAATATTCTCCGAAATCATAAATATTTTTTCAAAAGTTTTAAATTTTCGATCAAGTACCTAACCGATTTCGATGAAATTTATATGGGACTAACTATGAAGTATCTTCTATCAAATGAAACAACTACTTTCAAAATCAAATCATAATTGTCCGAAATATTGTGTAACAAAGACACAAAAAAAAAACAAAATAATAAACATACAGACGAATTGAGAACCTCCTCCTTTTTTGGAAGTCGGTTGAAAACCTGGTAAAATCAAGCAAAGAGTAACGTAAAACATAATATACATAGCATGTTACAATATCAATGGATGATAAGTATGAGGATAGATGTGTAACACCATTGTCATCGACTCTTTTTATCAAAGGGCATTGGAAATAAATATCCACGTTTCTTTATAAAAACATATACACTGATATATAATAAAAATGGTGCGCATTATTTTCACTCCGCGAAATTTTGTCCCAAACTGAATAGGTCTTGGATAAAATACAATTGTTTCAAGACATTTTCTGCAAAGCTTACAAACATAGTGGTACACAGACAATCTGTGGCTTATCTTTTACTATCTCAACCTCGCTCTTGTGTAAGCGTTGCCATGACAATCAATATCCAGATTCCAAGTTCAAAATTAAAATTGGATATTGAATTTTCTATAAGTTGCCTATCCAACCAGTCCACTCAGAACGTCTAGTAAATAAAATTCTTCTTTGTAATGCGTTGTCACACGGATACGGCGTTTGTAGTACAATGGTTCAGTATTTGCCTACTTGCTTGAATGAAATCTGTACCAGTTAAAGCTGTGAGCCTTGAATTTTACTTAAATTGATACGAGATTTTATTTTAAGGATTCCGATTTAGTTAGGTTTCCATAGCATCTTATTATTAGTAATTAATTTTTTCACGTTTGTACTGTTTTAATCAACTTATAGACCTATTGTTACTCTGGTTACCTTGGAAATGTCTAGCATTTTTTTTAATCAACAATAGAGAAGCTTAATCAAAGTTTCTTTTTTCGTTTTATTTCGGTTTTGGTAAAAACTTTTGCAAAATATAATTGTAGGTTTTAGAGCGGCATCAGATTTGATGAAATATATCACTTAAAACACTTTTGAATGCAATAAGCATTGTTAAAAAAAACCTTTCTATAAATTAAAAGTTTCAATGACTATTTGTATTATTGTATATTTATGAGCTCTATTTTTTGCAAACTATCCAGTAACTAAACATTCCTTTCAGATAATGAGGTACTTACAGGAAGTTTGCAGCAATAAAACACGAGTGATATGATATGACGTCACTGAGTTCGCCTGAGTTCGTGTGTTTGGAGGCAATTCGCAGACCTCATATATCAAGCGATGAGCACGATTTAGACTCGCCGCCTGCGATTAGAATGGATGTAGGAGCTGTGCCCAGTATCTTCACGGTCAGTTCAAGATTGGGGTTAATTTTAATTACTAGAATAGGATAATAAAAAATCTTTATATCTGGAAATATGTTTCTTGTACATTTGATTTTCAAATCATATAACAAATTGATTACGTTAATTAAAACTTAGTTAACCACTGGTGTGTTACGGCCATTTTGTCCATTTTGACGCATGTGACTTGTCCATTTTTTTCCATTTCCAGTCTTATTGCCCGATGTCCATAATAACGTTTTTTTTTTCTCTAGAAAACAATGTAGAAACCTTAAGATTATTTACCGTATATCATGGGAATCTCTATGAAATTAGCTATTTGAAATAATATTTATTTTAAAAGTAATGACGTTCAAATTAGGTTCTATTTGTATTTTATTTAATAAAATTACAAATTAGCATAAAGATAGAAAGAAAGGAAAAAAATATTTTATTTTATGCATAATTAAAATTATAATACCATTAATTACATTTCATACCAGCATTCATACCAGCAAGTTGGTAAGTGAAAAATTTGTGTAGTCAAATTTTTTTGTGAAGTCAAAACTTCGAGTTAATAAAAATAAGGGCCTGATTTCTTAATTCAATTAACACAAGCCATATGCTATGAAAATAACTATTAGAATTTCTTGTATTTTGTCTGATATTTAAAGTTTTAGGTTTATGAACTTTTAATTTTACGCATGTTTATTTTTAAATCTTATTGGTACGGAGCTTTGATCACTTTAGATATTGAGGGGGTATTTATAGGGGGGATAATATAAAAAATAAATGTATAAGAAATCACTCTAGTCTCATCAAGATAATCTATATTTATTGACTAGTTTCAATACCCACCCATGTTTTGCTACACAATATTAAAACGAAAAATTTATTTTCAAAAGTCAAAATATTAAAATTGTTTTATATACATTTACAAGTAAACGGTTCCATATAAATGATTTAAAAATCAATCTTTCCATGCAATACATTGTTACGCTACACCACTCAAAATGCAAGTCTTGTTCGGAGTTAAAGTTAAAAGCGGTGTTTCTACGCTGTGGTCCCTGGCTTACATTGACCACCGTATTGGTCGTCCGTCTCACTTTGCGTAGATATTTTATGAGAAATATTATGAACACGAATAAGTCTTGGCATATTATATTACATGCCTATATTGTTTTAATTGTTGAAATTAAACTCGAAATGTAGGGGATATTATTTTTGATGGTGTTAATAGTTTCATCCTGTAATTAAGGAATCGATGTAATCATTCAATGTTTGTGATATATATCAATGATACGGGATCTTACTTTTGAAGTCCTTGGGAGATAATCAGAGCAATAAATCCTTAAAAATTCCAATACTTCTAGTACTATGTGAATACGTAAGCAGTATTTTTTATATCAAACAAACAAATATGATGTGAGATAGGTATTAACTCAATGTTATGCATTTGAAGTTATATAAAATTTTAAAAAAGGAATCAGTTTAAGTAATCATAAATTGTTTAGATGAATTCTTGTTTAATAATGTTTTTAAGTTTTTTGCATTTAAAATGCTTAGTTATTCTTAAATAAATGAAAAATGTGATGTGAAAAATTACCCGACCAGGATTCGAACCTGGGACCTCTCGTTTGCTGGATGACTGAGCTACCGGGGCCTGGCGGTACGCCTCGAAATTACTTACCACATTTTTGTTTTTACGTTATATTGCTAACGTAGCTCCATTTTATAGTATATAGCTTTGCTGCTAAGACCACCCGAGACAGAAATTGTGAATTGTGTATCCCAGTTAAAGTGAACATTGCAATTTTTTTTTATTTATCACATTTTTCATTAATTTCATTTATTTTTGAATTCTTGTTGGCATCATTAATCATCACGCCAAAGTAACTAGCTGAGACATTATGCTGTTGACCGTGGTTAGCCAAATACACAATGTAGAAATGATTTGCATTCAGGTTCATTACAATTAACCTGTATTTCTACATTAAATAGCTATAATTTCAATAAAGAGTGTTTAGATTTAACATTAAAACCAAAGTCAACGTATGAACACCGAATGAAACTTTATATCTTTTAAAATTGTTATTTATCCCTAGGCTTCACAACACAGACAATAAATACATTAATACCGACCTCTGCTAATAAGATGTGTACATTTTCATTGAACTTTGAACCTTATTACAACCGAATAAGTTGCAAAGTGTATATTACATTTTATTAGACGTGACTGTACAAGCAAAATCCAGTAGCCAGCCAACAACTTAAATTGTAAGTCATTTGAGTTGCCATTTTCCGGTGGCTGCGTTGATCTCGACAATGTGGACGTACTTGGCTGTAAGGGCTATTTGCTACAGAATCGATAGAACGATCGCTGGCAAGCGCGTACCACTCTATCAGCGATTAGCTTTGCTCTGCTGCACGCCCGATTCTTACTCGATACGATACAAAACCAATACAAACATGTTGGTTGATTTAGTGTAGTCGTAATGATTTCATTAAGTTGTTAAAACATGCTGCTAATAAGGCTTATTTTTGTTACAGTACAAATATCTTTATTCAGTAAACATCTTTGTTAAGTACGCAGATTTGTATTAGAGGTGTGCGCTCTTCCTTAGAATTAGACAGTTTTTACCTTAATATTTAAAGTATAATACTGTATAACAATCATAAATATATAGTATATATAAAAACATATAAATGCATTAAAATTAACCATAAAATCAATAACGCCGCATCAATCTATACTAATATATAAAGCTGAAGAGTTTGTTCGTTTGTTTGGACGCGCTAATCTCAGAAACTACAAGTGGGATTTGAAAAATTCTTTTTGCATTTGATAGCCTAACTCTTGAGGAAGGTTATAGGCTATAGTTTATCCCGCAATTTCCACGGGATCAAAAGTTACGCGGGTAAAACCGCGCGCGGTGGCTAGTAACTTATAAATTGTTATTAAATAGTAAATAGGAGTCGGAGTAGCAAGTGGGTATGGAGAATACAATGAAGTATTGGTGGTCTTTTATAACAATAAATATTTCTGAAATTCTAGCCCAAATTAAGTTTCTTTAAGAACTTGTGTTATGGCTAATAGATAACGGAAAATAAACTAAAGAAATATTTAAACATAAAACACATTTTTTATTAGAAAATAAACTTAAATAATCATCCATGACTAGACGGCTAATATCAGTGTTCGTCTAACAAATATCCGCCGCCGCCGAGATTTGAACCTAGGACCTCTGGTATAGAAGGCAATGTATGCTACCATTTCACCAGCCCATCAGCTCTTCTAAATCCATTTTCATTTAAAAATACATTGAAATACAGAATAAGGTTGAAATAATAAATAATACAAATCCAAAGTGATATAAATTTCAAAAGGAAATTTCATGACACTGTCACTTACTCTATTCACTGCGCTCTTACAAATTTTCTTTGTCGCGTGAACTTCTGAAGAGAATTTCAAATTGAAAACAGGAACATAATAAAAAAGTTATATCATGTTCACATTATTGTACCTAAAAGGCAATTAAACTCAGTGGTTAGGATAATTAAACGTTGATTTCGCATAGTTTCAAATGATACTAAAAACCAAAGAACACTGATAAATATATTTTCTTTTTCAATTTCTTTCTTACCTAACACTAATTTAAAGCTGAAAAAATAATATTAAGAAATATTATTAAAGTATACTTTATTATTGAACAGAACAATACACAATAAGCGACTTTCCAACTCACTTAGCTTTCAAACAAATATATTAAATCCTGAACCCTGATATTAAATATAATTGGATAAGGCAATATCATAAAAATTGCATTAAAAGTGAACCGGAGATGAAGCCCTATAAAAAAGGCTGAATATATACGAAAATCTCATAGTTAGGTTGTATTTAATACTCTCACCAGCAAAGAATCATTCTACGTCCATTATGTAAATAAGAACCAGGGCCGTTTGTCTTAAAGTCGTAGCTCAATTTGCAAGCTGGAGATAAACGCTGTTAAACTGTCGAAGACCATCACAGCGACTGAATAATGCAGATTACGGAGGAAAAAATACGGTGGCAGTCAAATCTACATACTTTATTAGTCCCTTTCGAGTCCTTGTGACTTGAAACCCTCACTTCCCCTGTCTCGTTTTAATGCGTTTTTTTTTTACATTCTTACTCTTTATTTATGTCTGCGCTGAGTTCGTTCGCCGATATTGTTAGGGGAAGTTGATTTAAATACCTACGTGTTGCATGTAAATATATTTTCTTGTGTAGAAAGGGTCATGCTTTGATGAGAATTGTTTAAGGAATGTTTTCTTTTCTCTTTGGTTTTTGAACTCATAGGAGATCGTATGCAAGCATACGATAGCACGATGTTCATATTAATTAAAAACATTTTTTTAAAACAAAATCAAGTCGAGACAAATAAAAGCTTTTAGGTGTACTTTTTTGAAACAGCTTCAATAAAATAAAATCTGGAAATAAATGACCTTTTGTCGCACAGCTAATAACTAGTACACCATTTTTTAAATAGTGTTTCATGGAATTGTTTTCCTAGAAAATAGTGTTTTAAATTTTAGTCTTTTATTACTATTCGTAGAACTGCATCAAATCATGAAAATTAAACATCTACGTGCTGCTTGTAAATATACTTTCTTGTGTAGGAAGGGTCATGCTTAGATAGAAATTGTTCATGGACAGTTCTTTTTTTGAAATTATTCGTTTTTATTTTGAAACTCTTTGGAGATCGCGTGCTGGTGAACAAATGTTTCATTAAAGAAAGACAAAAACGAGTGCGAGTTTTTCGAGATAATGATGGATTTTTGTACTAAGTGTACTTTTTTTAAATAGATTAATGAAGCATGTATTAAACCAATGTATTAAACCAATTGTTTCCGTGCTGGACTGGGAGCGAAAGAAAAACGTAGAATGTGCCAGCTGCTTCTCTTCCCGGGCATACTGTAAAAGTCAGTTCAGGGACAGAGGTTTTAAAGGCATTTTTGTGGGCAATAGGCTGACCCCCTGTCACCTCAATAGTCTCTCTCCATCTTTATAATACCTCCAAATTTGTCAAATGCGACATCAGATGGTCTTGTAACCTCTGGTGTTCTGCCTACTCCATAAGGGATACAGGCTTGACGTTATGTATGTATGTATTAAACCAAATGACCTTTTATCTCGTAGCTAATAACTAGTACACCATTGTTGCTGATTTCTATGAAATAGTGTTTAATAGCAACATCCTTTTGTTACTAGAAGTAGAACTGCATCGAACCAACAAATAAGTACATAATTGTTGCGTGTAAATATATTTTCATGTGTAGGAAAGGCCATGTTTCTATGAGAATTGTTTATGGAATGATTTCTTTTTTTTGATCTTTGATATCCTAGAAAGTCGTATGGTGGTTTTCAAAAATAAACACAAAGAAGAGCGTATCGAGTTAAATAAAGACAATATACTATTTCGAAATAGTTTAAATACAAGGAAATATTCATACAAATGACCTTTTGTTAAAAAGCTATTAACTAGTACCTACCCTATTGCAGTTGACTTCTAGAAAATAGTGTTTAATAGAAATGTTAGTCTTTTGTTACCTACAGTTGTAAAGCTGCATCAAACTATTGAAATTAAATTTCACGTAAGTTTTTTTTAAATATTTGGTATATGATATATGATATGTTACCGCTAAAGGTAGGTGTGAACATAATCTTAAGTTTAGCCGGCTAAACCTAGGTTTATCTTCTAGGAAGTGTTTTTGTTAGTTTCTTCTATCTTTAGCCGGCTAAACTTTAGTGTAACTGCAGGCCCTTGGCTAAAAATGTAGAAGGAAATGAAAAGGAAAAAAAAAATTTAATATTTTGACAAGAAAACTTTAATTAAAAAATAATCGCTCTTATTACACATACTTTTATGTACTTATTCATACATTTTTAGTACTATGCACGAAGCTCCTAACAGTTTGAGATCATATTTTTTTAATCATACTGTTACTACCAAGAAGCAGTTCAAATTCGCAATTTTCTTTTTCAGATAATTTTCTTCGTAACATTTAATTACCATGATGCTTTCATCTGGTGCGGAAGCCTTTCTTGTCGCATAATCTTTTTTATCACAATGTTAACGAATATAAAGACATAATGATTTTCAATAATGTGGATAAAAATACCTATGAATATGTTAGTTACTTATTCGAATGGTTATGAGTTTAGATCATTAGTATAATGAATATATTAAATTAGTAAAATCTATGTGTATGAAAAGTGATATTTCAATAAGTTTTAATATTTAGTATTAAATTTTTTTTATGAAGAATGATCAATATGATTTTTTATGAGAAACATTTTCGGATTTCCGATTATAGGAGTTGAAAAGTTATGTGAAACAATCGAATACATTTTTAGCCGTTTCGTTTCGGTTAATGTGCACATTAGCCGGCTAAAAATGGAATATCACGACGCAAACTAACATGATATCGAACGTTAGCTGCTTCTCGAAGATATTCCTAAGTTTAGCCGGCTAATCTTAAGTTTATGTTCACAACCACCTTTAGCCGTAACATATACACACTCGGCTGCACACGTAAAATGAGAATACTTTTCATTACGTCATATCAGAAATTTAAAGAGGTGTCATCCGAGGGCTCCCTCCAAAGGGGTCCGTCGCTCGCAGTTGGAAGAGGGTGCTGAAGTGAAACAAATTATTAAATAACACTTAAATCTTTAATACATTAATAATAGTAAAAGAAACACTTAGAGTTCACTATAGGAAAAGAGTTTAGTTATAGAAGTGAATTCGGGGGTAGCGGCCCTCGGCCGCAGTAGATGTCGTCGGTAGGGTTTAAGACGGCCCGCAGCTACGGAGACCGCGGCTTAGAGCCGCGGTAGTGGCGGAGGCGGCCAGTAGCAGCCGCTATGATAGCGGCAGGGAGGCTGCTCTCAGCGGCAGGGACAGCAGCGAGGGCTGCGGCACACAGCAGTGGAGAGCGCCGAGCAGGACAGAGAGCCTCAGGTGGAGGCAGGGCCGGTGGCTTTTTTCACAGCCACACCGATCAGCTGACCTTCAGCGTTACCTCGCAGATCTCTCTTTTCAGCATCCACCATGTCCACCCTCCCGACTTTTATATTTCATCACACGTCCTTTGAACGTCATTCTTTGATTCCTTTTCATGACACATAGGCCAGTATTTGAGTAAAAAGTTCCGGGTTCCGATATATTACATACCTACGAAAATTAATAATCTACATCACAATTTACAAGAGTTATTATAATAAGCTATAAATTAAAATCAATTCACTTTACATTTACTTTATGAAAATACATATTTTATAAATTATGGATTCCTACACTTATATTGTCAGGGTGACATGAATGTAGCTTGACACCTAGCAACACGATACCTCAGACGGAGATATGAAATAAAAAAACAAACATAAATTATTTACAAAATTTGGGAAACTGCAAACTAGATCCTTATTATTCAAAAGATATAGTTACATAAGTATTTATTTTAAGTTTTATTTTTATTTTGTATACACTCAGAATACACCCCCTTTCGCCTGAGAAACAGGGTAAACCTAGTTCAGGCACTTAGACAATTGTATTCCTTAATATTATATTTTTTAGGTTAAGATTGTAAAATGTGCAGAATATGAAAATAAATGAACGTTTATGTTATTATGTATTTATGTAGATATAAAACATAAGGATTAATAAAAATATAAAACGAATCTGCTAAAAAGTAAGTAAGTATAACATTATAGAGGCATTTAACATGACGACCACTTGTGCGATGGGGTAAACCTATCTGCCTCAGAGGCCAGTGGTAGCGGGTTCGACTCAAGAAAAAAAATGTTTCTGGTCTGGGGGTTTATCTATACATGTATTTATATTCTAGGTTCCCCCCCTAGTTCACTACATGGTATCTCATAACACAAGCTTCGCTTACTTTGAGGCCATGTAGTTGGTGTGATTGTCTGGGGATTTTATTTATTTTTATTTATTATACAATAATTTTCAAGTCCAGTGTTGATATGCTTTTTCACAAAGCTTAACTTCTTTAATTCAAATTTAGATTTTAAGTAAGATATTTAGAAACAAATGTTTAACTAAGTATCTTATCTACTCATTTAAATACAATTTCAGTCGACTTAACATACCGAACAGGTTTCAATACAATTCGAATACAAATTATTGGCAATGCGAGGTCAAATGGTTCTATGAAACGTTAGCATGCCTTTGTGTCGGCGGCGGCTGTATTGAGTTGACGTTGCTTTGCTGGCTCTAAATATGCGTTGATGGCATTTGGAAGCTGGGCTGTGAAATTGGGCACCTAAGACTGGCTAAAATATGAATTCATTAGCTCTTATTTTGAAGCTTAGGAAGGAAATTAGTAAATATCGTTTATGAGTTTTGTTAGATTATAGAGCTACATTAGGCATGGATTTGAAAGACTTTTTACAAGCCAACCTTTTTGCATAGTATGATTACCACCAAATATTGTTTTTGGTAGCTATTCTATGTTGAAGTGTTGTTTCTTGCAGAGCCTTTTCTTTGCTCTCATGTTCAACTATTATTTCTATGAAGTCAACTTTAACAGTCTGAATGGCTTAAATTTCAAGGTTCATTATGAGTGCTCAGACCTGTCAAAAGTGATGTTAAATCCATATAATTATAAGTAAATGCGAAAGTCAGTGTGTCTATCTATCTAATGAATGTTCTTTGTGTTGACGTCGCTTTGCTGGCTCTAAATATGCGGTGATCGCATTTGGAAGCTGGGCTGTAAAATTGGCCACCAAAGATTGGTTAAAATATTGGTTGTAATTAAAATTCAAATATTAGTTCTTAATTTGAAACTTGAAAAGCAAGATAGTGAAAACTTATTATTATTGTTCATAAAGGTAGCCTAAACATCGATGTGAAAGCTTTTTAGTGGGAAACCATTTCTATTAAGTTAGATTTGACAAAATATGATTTGCCTTAAATAACAAAATTCTTAAAAAATATAATGGTAAATAGTAAGAACTTAGAAGTTGTCGTGGCGCCGTAGGTTACTGTGCATATCAAATGATATCGCAGGTTAAGCGCGCTCGGTGCGGCCGGTATAAGGATGGGTGACCGCCGACCATTCCTTTCTCACGACGACTTCCGTGCTTCGGAGGGCACGTTAAGCAGTCGGTCCCGGGTGCTGTATACTTGTAAACAGTAGTCGTTAGAGTTTGTCAAAAGCCATTTCGGCAACCTGAAATATCTGACATCCACCAACCAGCACCGGGCTAGCTTGGTGGATTACGGCCTAAACCTCCTCATCACCCAGAGGAGAGATTCATAGCCCGGCAGTGGGCTCATTACCGCATCCGCATCTTGAGCGCGCTGGCCCACCGCTGGGACTCACTGATGCTTGAAAGCTGGATGAGAATGTCTTTCCTTATCTTATAAGTCAATAATATTGTAAATTTTTATTCAATACCAAATATAATGCTTATTATTTATCGACATTAATTTAATTAATTTGAAATCTTATTTTAATTATTACCAATTGTTTGACTTGTATCCGTGTAACCTATAACAATTGAATTTACCTCTTTGTATAAATTGATTTGTATTTTACCTAGAACTATTTAATTGATTTAAGTATTTCATTATTTTCTGTTGTTCTTAATCTCATGTAGCAATAACATAGGTAGTTAGGTTTTTGTAACTAACACATATGGACATGATCGGGAATAATATGATTGAATTTATTTACACGGAGTTGTGATGATGAGTAAAAACTTAACTCTGTAACTGTGTTTTTTAAAATCACAAACAATATACAGTTTTTTAGTACTTAACGATTATACACATACCGTGTTTTATCTCGTTTTAGAGAATTATCGACCTAGACTACATTTCTGATGTTAGAAGTCAACCTATCAACTCACCGACACGATTGAGCCCTACAAATAGTTCCTTGACGAAGGTCGGTTCGCTGTAAAGCCTTATTTAGCTGAAGCATAAAGTAAGGGATTACTATAATTAAAGTTGAAAACTCGCTCAAGACTTTGTGTACGCATTTGTTTTGAATAATTTGAAGTAACATTAATAAGCTTACACTTGGTAGGACTTACTTTTGACAAGTTGCCTCTTTCGCGAACAGAGTGGAGTTGAAATACTTTATGATTTTTTCCGTTTATTATTTTGAAATATCTTCGGCTTGGCTTTGTTTAGGGTGTACTTTAGTATCGGCACTGAATTTAAGTCAACATTTTGTATTTTGTAGTCTTTTTTGTTTTTTAGTAAAAAAACATTGGACTTTTTATAGAAACTCTTGCCAGTGATTTTAACAAACAAAAGCTAAACTTGTTATATAATGATGTACATAAAGAGCATAAAAGTGACAACTGTCCTTTCCAACTTCATGCAGTTTTTTCAGTAGAAAGAAAAAGGAAAAAAGTAATTGACAGATGTCATTTTCAACTGCTATCAGGTTTAGAAAGAATAATCTCCTTAACTTAACACCTGAGAGCACATAAACTCAAGATGACAGAACGTCTACCTTAAGGGAAATTAATGCTTATCCAATGAGTACTAATACAATTACTACCGATAAGGGTACTAAGTGGTACATATCAATAAGGACGGGTCAATTTCAAAATGGAATAAAACAGTATATCCAATCGATTTTCATAATTATGTGCAGTGGAGCAGCCTCTTTGGTATAATGGATGGTTTGAGTAGTTATCGAATAAACGACATACTGATGATCAAAGGAGGTTAAGAATCATATTACATTGTTCTTCCGAAAAACCGTGGATTACGAATAAATTGTTGAATAAAAGGCTATTGAAAACAGCTTTTATCGCGTGGGAATTAAGGATATTTTATATTTTAAATCGATGGTTTGCGAAAGTCTTTGTAGCTGTCGTTTTCTGTCACTTCTGTTATGTCTACCAAAAGTCTAATAAAATTTCAGTGAGCAAAGATTCCTGTTAAGTGTTTTTTGATTTCTCAAGGTCCTCAAGAAAAACAAATGGGTCACTGCTATCACTTTTCCTGGAATAAAGGAACGAAAATTCGTTCCCCCAAAGTTACTCATGTTACTACAGATACATGTTAAAAAAATTTATGCAAATTTATAGTTTTAAATTGAACTTACCACTCCCACTCAATTTTCATGCCCTGCGATATTCAAATATTCACTAAAATTCAAATATACTACGGTATACACGGTTTAATAACTTTTATGCAACTAAAAGACTTGATTATGATTACGTAGGGATTCAATTAAATTTGAAATGAGATTTGGGAATTTATTAATTATAAATTGAAGTAAATAAATCAAATCAACTACCAAAACACATCAACTACATTGCCTTAAAGAGGTTTGTACAATGGAAATAACACTTCCCAACTTAACTCAGTTTTAGCTTAGCTCGCATAGTTGAGCCACTTTTTTCTAAATGTGCGACCACCGCAAACTATGTTTATTTTACGCAAATATGTGAAAAACTGCCTCGCTAAGCTAAACTACCTTAGTTTAGTTGGCGGTGCGCGATCAGCTTTAATACTCAATCGCGAGCCAGTTGCGAAAAGTTCTTTTCATAAACTGACACAACTGGGACTTGAAGTAACGGCTTCTCATCTAATTAACAAATTACGCCTATACAGGGTCATTTTTTTGAAGAAGAAAACAATTTCAGAGAAGGTTAAGAATAATATGTGGATTCAATTTATGACACAAAAAAATTATATATATTTTTGGAAATTGAAATTTTACAATTCTTTTAAGTGACCAAATTTTTCTGACTATTTAAAAATCGGGGCTTAACGTATTTCTTAATAGAAATAGTTGAAAAAACATTTTTATTTCTTGGTATTTAGTCGTAAATAACAGATTGAACTGAAATGTTGTTAACTTATAAGAATAATAAAATATTAATCTACCTATAGCTTATAACTTAACTAAAATATCGAGTTTAATAACAACAAATAAAAAAATAATTTATGCTACATTGAATTTAAAAATCTGTGACATTCATACGAGTATACACAGACAATCAATTAAACATTGAACAATGGCGTCTAGTTAAACATTCTGTTCCCATTTCAAATACAGTAAAAATATTAAACAAACTGCTTGCTGCCTCACAATTAGTGTTGAATCAATAAAAAAAACAACTGTAGACGCTATCAGAGGCATAATTGGTTTATTTTAACACAACGATGCATTAGAGGTTTCATTGATTTATAACAAACAATCCAGAATGTACGACTTCATTTCCTTTCGTTCGAAAGAAACACATCTGATACATAATACTTTTTAATCTGTGATCTGATCGTCTCTCTTCTGACTAGTCTCAGTGGGTTTTTTGAAATTTGAAGGATTAGCCTCTTAATTTATTTTTGGGTTTTTATCTAATAATATTAACCAGTGGGGCTAGCATGCCACCATCGACAACGATAAATCGGGCCGTTTATCGATATTTACTTAGAATTTGGCACTTACAGTATGTATTTTTTAAGGATATGGCATCTGTGGTTCTGTGGCCTTAATCGCGATATCAAATTGAGTAATTCTATCTATTATGGTGCGCATGTAAGCTGACAAAATAGGATAAAATAACAAAATAATATTTATCTTGTCGATTCGAGAGTTTATCGATGGTAGCATGCTAGCCCTGCTGAAAGAGTGTTTTAGTTAAACGACAAACGCGGTAACGCAACGCGACGCGACGCTCTACGACTATATTGAGTAATCATTGTTTATGTAGTCGTATATCTTTGTGTAGACAAAATTAACTAAAACACTTTTTAACCAGATTCATCGCATATAATTACATTTTAAAATTTAACTCGACGTTTCGGTGACTTTGCTGACCCCGTGATCACACTGCCATACAGGTGTGAGGCGTCTTGACGACAGTAGAAGAAGTTATACATCACCACCTCCATTTGTTTCTCAGTCTTTGAGCGTAGCGTTCTGGTTAAAAAGTGTTTTATTTAGTAGTATGAATCGCGAAAACTTAAGACAATATTGCGTAGACAAAAGTGTTCTAAGTTCGATTGGTCGCATAACGTCGTATCGCGTCGCATCTCGTCTGATCCCTTACCTAGGACAATGCCTGATTGGATGATTGTTAATTTTTTCACAGTAAAATGACTTGATGGAATAAGCAAAAATTTTCATTACCGTAAACTCGTAAAGCATAACACAATTTTCTGTAATAAAAGGACACTTTATATATTTCCATCGTGATATTGTTACGGGATTATTATTTAGACTGATGAAGCTGTAGGTGCAACCATTTTAATTTAGACCCATAAAAGAGTCCTGTGTTATATGCAAACACAAAACGTTTTACAACGTGCAATTCAGTCGCGAGATTTAGGTACCTATACTTCTTACTGAATTTTTACTCAAGCATATAGTGAACCTTATCGATGTTGCCATTTGCAAAATAATAACTATTATCAACGAATGAAGTGCATTAAAAAACCGACTTCACGTCAAAACTTTGAAGTATAAGGTCATCAATATAAATATGCAATTTTTTTATTTTCTAGAGGTACTCAGACCATTTTGATGAAATTTATATGGAACCACCTCTATCATGTGCAACAAGAATATTCTTCATCGATTCGTAGTTGTCCAAAAATCGTGTAACAAAGATACAAAAAACATACACACAAATTGAGAACCTGCTCCTTTTGGAAGTCGGTTGAAAATAAAATACAATAAAACCCAGGAAAGTTATCCATCCACACCCACTTCCTTAACTTTCGTACATCTATATGGAAAATTATTTTACAAAGAGTTCTTTTGAAACGAATCCGTTTGCGGCTTACTTTTTGCGTGCCTCTTCCAACATATTTTCTTTATCTGGGAAATCTTTTGCTCAAAGAAGAGTTCGGAATGCTCAAGGGTAGTCGGAATTTGCTTATCAGATTATATTTTTCTTCAACAAAACATTTCATTTTTTATCATATTTGGTTTGTCTTTTCTTCTTGTTTAAGGTTTCCAAGTTTAGGGATTCTTTTTAATTCTCGAAACCGGCACAAGTGTCACTCGTAATTTTCTTAGTAGTTTTATTAAATGAAAATTCTTTATACAATCAACAAAAGATAATATTTATAGTAAATACACTATATGAAAGTCTGACTGCTTCAGACGTCGGTGGTCGCGGGTTCGACACCCGCATAATGCAAATATTTGTTTAATTGAACATATTTGTTTGCATTGCTCTGGATTTATGAATGTTTAGTTAAAGCTTATTTTAAGACACGCATTCGAATTAATTTTACATTCCGTACTCAGTTATACCTCGAAAACCAGTATTTAAACATTTTTAATTGGAATTTAGAGTGCTTTTAAATTACGTTACAGCGATTGATTTTGTTTCTGTTCGATTTTTCTGTCTACTACTAATAACGTTAAAGTTACGTGAAATACCAGGATTTTCGCAAATTCTATAGCATCTTCATAGCAATAATGTATGTACTATTAATATGTATTTATATTTTTAATAAGTTTATGATATCTCTTTGTGTATGTCTAAAATAAAAAATAACGGGACCTATCCCGTATAATCCGCTAGTGACCATGGGGTTCGTAGCCTAACTGAACAACCGGCTGCCTTATCACGTAAATATTAGCAATCAGCTATAATGGCGCAGTCATCACGCCATGGACGCGCGATCCATTGCTTTACATCGTATTATGTAAGCGATAGCCGTTCAATCGTTCGTTGATCGCAGAATGCATTTATTGCTACGATACTAGCGCCAAAAACAATTTGGTAGCTAAAAAAGAAACTAATAAAATGTGAAACAGATGTTTGCTTTTAAAATTTCGCAGAAAAGTACACACGAAAAGTATGAAAGTCAAAGGGATTATATGCACTTTTAGTACATCGATTGTACGATAGAGGCAGCACAGTCGTCGGATTGCTATGGCTTTTTTTTCTGTAACGTAATACGAATTAGTTCTTTTTAGCAAATCTTGCGCAATTCATGCCATCGCTTTGCTCTTGCAAGTGACGTGATAAGGCAGCGGGGGCGCGAGCGATCGTGGCGCGGGCAGCCCATACAAACGACCCGCACGTTGCTCAAGTTTATATGAACCGCGCCGCAAACGCGATCGCGCCCGCGCCCGTGCTCTCGGTCGTCCAGTTTCCAGAATTAAAGGCACCGAAAGGTCGACTAAGCGTAGCCTTCATCGCCGACTGGCTGTCGCACATTTCTTCGATCGACGGTCGGTAGCAAGACAAAAGACCATTATGGGGGAGTTTAGTGAGTAGAAGTCTCACACTGTCTAGTGCCCTTTCGTACTTCTGACGTATTCTCCTTCTCCCCTCATTGAACACTCGTGCGGCCAATAGGCCTACGGGTGTTCTGAGTTGTCTTCTGTGGCGGAAAAAAAAGAAGATAAAATGTAAAATATAACGATAAGCGATAAATTAAAATAGAACGTGTTCCTTCTAAAAAATTAAAACTTGTGAGTCAGTTTAGATACAAATATCATTACTGTTAGATAATAAATTAATTATTTAAATCTGTTTGTATTTTATTAGTTTATGTGAAATTGATTTTGTTGATCTGAATAAATTATTCTTATTATTGAGTTAAGACAATATTATGTGCATGTCAATCTCAACATCACTATTACTCAATTTTATTTTATGTTTTGTATATTTTTAAGCTTGTAGGTATATATAAGTAACAAGTTACGTCATTTACTCCAGGCTATATCAACAATATGTTTTACATCCATGGCGGTTTCGAGGAAATCGCTAGAAAGCGATAAGACCGCCAATTATGTGACTATTCTTAGTATTTTTACAATAAAGTGTAAACAGATAAATGAATATTAATGTAAAGTAATACACTGCAAAAACTAGTCGTAGTCGGACAAACTTAAAAAAAAAGCTTAAAAAGTTGAAAAAGACTTTTCTGCTTATATCGTCAATAATTTAAAGGTTTCGGCCGAATGGCGTGATCCTCAGGATTAACTCGGGCTATTAGCCTTGCTATAAATATCTGGCCACCGTATTTAAAGGATTTAGCCCTACAATGTACCACTCTGATGTAGGTTAAGCTATTTAAACACTGCCTTTTAACAGAGAAAGGTTTAAACTAAACCTTAGTTGTTAAATCGGGCGTCCTTGAAAACTTGAATACGGAAGTTTGAAGAAGAAAATTATGTTTTGGGTCTTAAGTTAATGTTGTTATACTTGTAGTTTTGTAATGAATAAGGGTTTTTTTGTTATAAGGTTGAAAATAAAAACTTCGTTCATTTTTGTTCTATGCTATACTAAAACGATCCGAAAGGTTAGTTTAATATTTTTAAATCCTTATACAAACTTGTACATGTAGACTTCCGTAGTTTGAATAACTACATGATTGAGAACTCTGCTTTTTTTCAGCACAAAGCGACAACAAATATTTTAATATAAAATACAATATCTGATAGAAAATTACTTATTTCAATGCTATATAAGAGTTAATTTAACTACCCTATAATGTGTTTATAATACTCGTGAAAAAGGCAATGAAATGATGTAATATCTCATTAAAGCCAGCAGAAATAATACGCTTATTTTGTTACTTATGGCGTAATTATCTTATCAATTCGGTTATTAAGGCTGCATTCCTTTGAATTTGGATAAAAGTGATTTGTATTCGGATTTCATCGGGTTACATTTTAATATATGAGTCAAAATCAACGATGTTTTGGTGCCGTTTCAATCACTGTATTCAAGGTGATCAAAAAATTGCACAGTGAATCCGTAAAAATCAATTAAACTCCCTTTATATTAAATATAATGTAGGTATCGCAAAAGTTAAGATCTTTCTTAGATAGTTAAAGTCTTTGTACAAAGACAATATTGTCTGATTGAAAAAAATCAGTAATAAAGTTTTTATAAAATTTGAAAAAAAAAGCCGAACATTTATTAAAATGGCCTCAAACAAAGGCCGCCAAAGAATCTGACATTCATTCAAAACGGTGTCATTGACAACAAAACGTTCCCCTAACACGCAGCAAATCATCTGGGTTCGCATTCAGATTTTGCGACAATTAAACGTTTCATTTTTGACGTTTCTGAAGCAACAGGGTTTTGGATTGGAGGGTTGTTTAGCGCATGCGTGGGAGGGTTTTATTCGGGAGGAGCGAGGGGCAAGGCAGCCTCCGTGCCACCGGCTCATGAATCGGCCGTTACTCGCGTCGCGCTCGCACGCTCCTTTACAAAAACTTTGAAAGGAGTAGTCCGCCGTCTCGTTCTTACCGATAACTATTTTCTTTCGGATATGTAAACTAGGTAAGTTTATTTCTTTTTAATTATTTAGATTTTATTTAATTAGTTAGTTAAAAAAGTTTTGTTGAGCCTGTCAAAAACTTTTAAAAAGTGAATCCCGTTGTTTCTTAAAGAATTGTGATTTCTATTTTTGAAATTGCGCAAAAGTTTTCTCGTTATCTCCGCCGCGTTATTTAAAAAAGTGATTTATCTCATCAATTTAAAATTTGCTTTCATGTCAAAACAATTAATTGTTAACACGATCGTTTAAAAAAGTTTTATGTGTAAAGTTACAAGTTTTTAACGCGTATAAATTAAAATGTGCTGCAGTATATTTGGACCACTTACAGTTTTGGTCGTAAATATTTTTTCTGTTGCAGCTTTCTGTGCATTTTTGGTTACTTTTTGTAAGCGGCCTGGTTTTATAGCGCTGGGTAGTTAGATTTATGGGGGAGTTTCATCAGTGACTGTCATTTGTTACGTTGGGATGTGTTCCGAAGCGTTGATTGGTTTTGAGTTTTTGCGCTGTGGTAATTTTGCGGTGGCGTGTTTTATTGTTCGCGGTTATAATGGATCTGTCAATGTTTCATAACGGAGATGAATGAAGTGTAGATGAATAACAAAAACTTCCGCCCGTCGCTCGCATCGCTGATGTTTCATAAAAGAATAACAAGTGTTATAACACTGTTACAAAGTCATAACTGTCGGTGGATTCGAACAATGGATGGGGAATTTTGAAAGGCAATATCGACAAAACTTTTTTTTTGTAAAAAACGAACAATGAAGAGGCGATTGGTTCTTTTTTCGGTTTTTTACATCTGTTGTAATTTGTTATCGACGCTTCTGATATTTGAAAATCGATTTTGGATTTTTTTTGGCCGGAAAACGTTTGCGATTGAGTAATCTAGTTTCTGAATTATTAATTTAATGTGTTTTTGTTTTTTGTTATTGTTTAAGACGTCATCAATTCTCGGATACTTTGCAAAAGAGTTTGAAATAAACAAACTGAGGTTGCTTGGAAGAAATTTGTTTTGGAGACAGGTCCAGGTTGAATTTAGTTTGTAAATTAACAGAAAATAAATTGCATATTAACGACAACGATGATTTAAACAATAAAGTTAATTCGAACATTATAAATAACCAATTAAGAACTATCGTACATAGGTACAACTCGTCCTATTCTAATACTATACGTTTATATAATACTACAACTTTTACACTAGATTTGTAAAGTTTTGAAAAATAACATTGTGCCTGTAAAGTGGCTTTTGTTTTTGAATGTACCTAAGTCCCACTAGTCCGTAAATGGAAGTAGAGCATGAAGGAAGAATTAGTATATTTTAAAATATTCTTGAATTTTTTGAATATATTTCAATCTTGGGACACTAAAGGCATTTAATAAAAGATGGGGTTTGAAAGAGAAAAATGTTGTTTATTAATCTAGAAACTTCATTTTAAAGAGGATCTGTAAAGTTTTATCGGTTACTAAAACCTCCTTAGACCTCAATCTCACTTGATGATTAGTTAATATGAGGTCGAAGAATACTGCTAATACTTGTGGAAGGGAATGGCACTGAATAAAATGCTACCGGAACACATCAATCCCGCAGTGGTGGTATTTGACTGCAGACATTAAAAGAAAGAGTGTTTACTAGCCAGGCGAGCCCTGAAGAGGTCTTACCTCCAAGCGGGAGTCACTCGGATTAGTTACCTTTTCATCATCATCATCACAACTCTTTGTAGTGAGCCCATGATATGAATCTCTCCCCTGGGTGATGAGGAGGTACAGGCCATAATCCACCAAGCTGGCCCGGTGCTGGGTGGTGGATGTCGGAATTTTCAGGACGCTGAAATGGCTTCTGACAAACCCTAACGACTACTGTATACAAGTATACAGCACCCGGGACCGACTGCTTAACGTGCCCTCCGAAGCACGGAATTTGCCGTGAGAAATGAATGGCCGGCGGTCACCCATCCAAGTACCGACCGCGCCGAACGTTGCTTAACCTGCGATATCGTATAATATACACAGTAACAACGGCGCCACGACGACTTTCTTTACGAAACGCTTATATAGGGGTGGTATGGCTATTCCAAGCCCACCCTACCCGGTCATTCAATTCTGAACCCTACAGTAATGTAGATATTACTATTACTATTACTTATATTGATAGAATCACGTACAGGGTTGATTTTTAGTTAAATTTAAATGTTAGTTTCTTTGATACGATATAAAAGTACCCGCATATTTATTTTAGCGTCGCTCAGTACAAAAAAGTAGAAATATGGAACCACAAACTTTATAAAATAGTCACTGTTGATGAACATAGCTACTACGACGCGGCATTTCAGTGATAATACTACGACGTACAAGATGGTTTGTAGTAGCGCGTAGTTATCTTTATTTTAATGGTAATTTAGAGTGACCAAGCTTTGCTTAATATGTTAGAGGATATAATAATTTTCTTGTTAAAATAATTAATGCTTGTTTTTTTTTGCAAAAATCGTTTCTATAAATGATATTTATTGTGTAAACGAATTTGGCCAGTGAATCAACAAATCAACCCTGTAGAGAATGTAGTCTACTTACTGGTATATTTCACAAAACGACTTCTTTCTGGAAAATTCATTATTTTAAAATATATTTGAAATAAGCTTTCCTCTTCTCTTTGTATATCTGGAAGGAAACAGATATGATGTCTTATTCTGGGGCTTACAATGTCTTATTATTCTGTACCTGTAAGCAAAATTTCACCGAATTCAATTCGTTGTAGTTTCAATTAAACATCGTACTAAACGTTAAATTTTTATATAGAAAATATACTAGCTATAAATACACAATACAGATTTCACACGCAAGACAATGGTGTACATATAATGACGACGTAAACATTTTCCTTCGTAAAACACACACACAAGTAGAAGATTAAAATTATATCCTGCAGTTCCCGGAAGATGTTTCGCAATATGATCGGGGAGGGTAAATCTCCAATTTGTTTTCATATAGAGGGTATTTAAACGGCTATCAAAAAAACTAATAGAGCTCTTTTTAACTAGGTCTTTGGGAGACATTTGTTTAAGAGGCAGCGGCAACTGAAGAAGTTAAAGAAAGCTACAGCGTAAATTGGCACAACATGAAGAGTGGAAATAATTTTAACAAAATAATATCTTCATGCTGGACTGGGAGCAAAAGAAAAACATAGAATGTGCCAGCTGCTTCTCATCCTGGGCTTACTGTAAAAGTCAGTTAAGGGACGGTGGTTTTATTGCCGTTTTTGTGAGCGATAAGTTGAGCCCCTGTCACTGCAATTCTCTCTCCATCATTACAATGCCACCAAGTTTGTCAAATGTGACATCAGATGGTTTATGGCTTCTGATGTTCTGCCTACCCTATAAGGGATACAGGCGTGACGTTATGTATGTATGTATGTCTTCATTGGCACAGCCCTGTTTAATATGCTAAATACAGGGCCTTGAGTATTACCCTGTGTGGCGAGGAGGCTAAGGCCATCAACTATCATGCCAGCCCTGTGCAGTTAAGGCAGGACGCCTAAATATCTTACCATTGAGAGAGTTGAAGAAATAGAAATCTATTGAAGTTATTATCAATATATATAAAACTGTTCCGTTACTGACTGAGTGACTGAGGTACTGAGTGACTGACAGACAACGTACAGCCGTAACTACTGGGCGTAGAGAGCTGAAATTTGGAACATACATTCTTTAGGGGATGTAGGGGTGCACTAAGGAAGGAATTCCCGAAATTCCCACGGGAACGGGAAATATAGGACTTTTTAGTTTGTATGAAAAATCTTATTCCTTGAGTGCACCGATGTGAAACTTAGTGTAAAGGTTTTTCAATGTGTGTCTGGTTGTGTTATGAAAGGAATTCCCGAAATTCCCACAGGAACGGGAAATATATGATGTTTTAGTTTGTGTGAAAAAATCCCATCCCTTGAGTGCACGGATGTGATACTTATATAAAGGTTCCTCAATAAGTGTCTGTTTTTATTATGCAAGGAATTCCCGAAATTCCCACGGGAAGGGGTTGGACTTTTTAGTTTGTATGAAAAATCTTATTCCTTGAGTGTACGGATGTGATACTTGGCATGAAGGTTCTTCAAAGAGTGACTGATTGTGCTAATAAAAAAATTCCCAAAATTCCCACGGGCACGGGAAATATATGATTTTTAGTTTGAATGAAAAAAACTTATTCCTTCAGTGCATGGTTGTGATATTTGGTATAAAGATTCTTTCAGTGGGTGTCTGGTTGTATAGTTTCTGAAATTTCTACGAGAAGGGTAGTTAAGCGCATACAAGTGTGTGCGGGATAAAGCTAGTAACATATATTATAACATACTTCATAATTCAAAAAACTCATCATCATCATCACAGGAAAAGCAACTCACTTTTTAAAAATTTATTTTTCTTTTTTTAGATTTTTAAAATTTATGATGTCACTCACGTCTCATAAGAACTTAAATTATTGAAAGCATTGAATATCTTCATGTCCGAGTTTTTAATTTACTATGTTATAAGTCACTAAATTACAAAATACAAAAAAAGCATTTCAATCGGATTTACTATGCTGAAAAGATATGAGTGTTTCCGAGTCTCATTACATTTAATTTACTTGTGATTCATAAAAACGCTTTAGATTTCGACTAAAAATATTTTTTATTTAATAATGTCTTCAGTTTTTATTATTCTCAACTTTTAATAAACGACCATTGTGACCGGAGTTTATTGCGAATAATAAGAGTTTACATTAGATTTTACACCTTATGTTTATGGTCTTATGGTCTTTTAGCTCATCGACACTACATAGTGTGACTTGGGTTCATATTATTATAGCTTACTCTACTTAAGTATATATAGATATTTTGACAGTGACAGTTCTTGACAGCGAATCCATGCTTAAGGCTGCGTTTCCACTGAGATTAGCGGCGCCTGAATAGACCAATCACTATGCTCGAAATCTCCGCTGCGCTTCAATAGAAACAGAACGAGCATCGTTATTGGTCACTTCAGGCGCCGCTAAGCTCCGCTCCGCACAGCTAAGCGTCAGTGGAAACGCAGCCTTAGTCACAATTATTGCTTAAGAACGCTTTCATAATACAGATCCTAGAAGCAAGCATCATTCAAAGCTAAACGCATAGAATTAATCATACTTTCAAAAGACAATACAGGCTTGGTTTGACCATCTTAGATTGAAATAAATAAAATAAAAAATACGTTTTAATTTAATAGATTCTGAATTGAATCTCCAAAATGAGACCAGCTTGCCATAGTAACTACACATAAAATTATTACCAGCTTTAAAAAATCAAACTTAAAAAGATTTATTCACAAAAAGCTCACTTTGAAACTGCAAGAACGAAAAATTGGTATACAAGCAGCGCAACAAATTATTTTTAATGAAATTTTCTAGAAAACAAACGGGTTTAATTCTTCCGACGGTTTAAGTCCGCCGGCATTTGCTAAGTCACGGTGCAACTCAGGGAAGCAAACACACTGCAGTATTCTATACATATCTGATATGCAGCGAAACAAGGAACTACATTCTGCGGAGTATAGACAACTATTTCCAAATTCCGATAGAATACGAATTGGAACGACCTCTGCCGGTAGTTCCCCAAAACATTGTTTGACGTTTTGAGCTCTACATTTTTAAGTAGACTGGTGCAGCTTGCAAATGAAAAGCGTTGTTTAAAGTATCTTTCAGTTTTAAAACGAGTTTTTACAGTTTCGGACATGAGTGGATTCTTTTGATTTGGTTGTTGATATCGTTTTAATTTAAATTTTGAACTTTGTTGGGCTTCTCTTCCTTTTTTGAACTTTACTTTTATACTTATTATTAATATTACTCGTAAACGTAATAGGTTGTGAGGATGAATGATAAAGTCTGGCTAATGAAAGTATAGACTGGAATAACCTGGCGAATAAAAAAAAATAGCATCATGGTAACTCCGACAATAGTACGGAATAAATGGATTAAACAAACTTGATACTTGATTATTTTTTTTAGTAAAATTGTCGTTAAAAATAACAATAGTTAGTCCTACTTTTTGATGAGAAATATATTATTAAAATGATAGGCATGATAATCAGGTTTAAAAATAAAACAACAAAATAAAATAATTGTTTTTTAATTGTAATCAAAATCTGAATTCAGCAATTCCATTTGGAATGAATCGTCAGTCACTGGTATCGCTGTTTCCTACATTGATTATGAAACTATCCATTTTTTTATTCATTTTCAAGCACGGAAATTCAAAATCTCAATTACCAAAACCACCAACAACCGTTCGATTGACAACAGTGACACCAGAAAAACGACTTTGACATTCATGCTAGTACTGCCATATAAAAATTTTGCAAAAACCCCCAGTGTCTACTTTCGTTAGCCAGACATAGTATAAATAGGAAGAACTAGTAATAGATTTTTTTTCTAATACTGGCTGGCACAGGGGGCGTCGACATTGTATGGAGATGGTGCAGACTACATACTGGAGACAGAGTGAAAAAGACAGAACACAATAAGAGGAAAAGAGCAAGAAAGATACCAGTGTAGCCCATGAAAAAAAATATTCAATCGATTGTTCGAATACATCGCAGTATTTTTTTGAGTTTACACTTATTCATATTTTTCTTCAAGAAATCTTCGCTTTTATTAGAAATAACATTAAACGAAAACTTCTTCATAATTTTTAAATAATTTAACAAATATTTATTACATAATCGAATGAATTAGCGAATCGATGTTATTTGAATATAGCAACACAGACATAAAAAGAAATGTCAAAAATTAACGTCTACTTAACAATGTGAAAATATTTTTTCGCGATTGCGGTTTTGCGATATTTTTAAATTGTGTTTGTGTTTTAAGTTTTCTTGTGATTTAATCGACTTTTCTCCCCCTGATTGCTTGAAGAAACTCGCGTCAGTGTGAATTTGTATTTTTAAGAAAGAGTGTCAATTTATCCACACCTTTTGTTGTAAACAAAATAAAAGTATCAAAAACTTATTTATTGTTTTACTTATTGTTCATCAAGTTAACCTTATATTTAGCCAGTCGCAATAAAAATAAGCAAACCTTACAGAACTGATGGTATGGTATTTCACCTAACAAGTTTGTAAGCATTTGCTTATTTTTATTCAGACCAAAGCAAGTTGAAATCTCGAAGTCGTTTGAACTGTTTGAAATTCCCGCCATATTAGCTATGTGGACCGTTTTCAGATGGCGTCTAGTCTTAACTTTTAATGTATGAAGTTGTACTTCTTCTCTTGAGTATATGTGTTCTATGGGCTGGCACTTTGACGAAAATTGAGAATAAATAGGAAGTGTATAGTCAATTTTATATACATGACCATTATCTATATATCACTTGACAGAAGCAATGAAATTAGCTGTAATGCATTAGAAAAGATATGTTTTGTCATCTTTTAATATTTTAACCCGACTACGGCGAATAAAGAAGATTGTAGTTAAAACAGTGAGGCTCGCATATTGAGATAAAATAAAATGTCATAACAGCTTAAACAATATACTTAAGCATTTCATCTGATTGCTTAAAGACATTACGTTGGGTTTCTCAATGATTGCCTGGAGGAGATCTTTTAATTATAACGCCAAAGAGAACATCTATTGTTTAAAATTTAACAATTTATATGGTTTTAAGTAAAAACAAACGAATATACGTTCATCGTTTTCATAACTTTCTTATTGATTGAAAAGTAACGATACCTTACATTTTCTCTAGTATCCCCTTTAAAACAACAACTAACAATATAAAAGTTCAGTTCATTTCTTTGTTTATTGTAAATTACCGTATCTGAAGCGCGGCTTACATCTAAGGGCACGTTTAAGCACAGGCGGCGCGTAGCGCGGGCGCACCTTTGCGTTACATCGCTGTCTTTACTCTAAACCAGCGGATTGTTTCATAGTAAAGCCGGCGATGTAGTAAGAACACACAACGCCCCGCGCGTCGCGCCGCCTGTACTTAAACGTGCCCTTACATCTAAGTAACTGGACACCCAGACCGTTCCTTCGAACAGTGATTGATGTTGTACGAGATTGCTTTTTATACTGCCCTAAATAGAAAATAAACTTTATAGTTGGAGACAGGAATTAGGTACTTGTACATATTATATAGTTTTTTGTGCTTATTATTGTTTGGATTTTTGTAATAAAGCAGTGAAATACATTTGGTTGATGAGGAGATTCTTAAGAGAATTAGAGCACTTTAAGTCATTTGAGTAAGAGCTGAAGACGAAGCATGCGGCCTAAAGAAGGCATCCGTTTTGTTTTTTAATCGTATTCTAACTCATGATATATTTAGACGCTAGCCTGATGGGTCCTGAAAGAATTCTCTCTCTAAAAGTAGGACAGTGTTATCACAGTACAGATATCTACAGTAATTCAACTTCATACAAATGGACGAAACGCTAGCTATACCTACGCGGCTCGATCTTGGCATGCGGCCAGTCGCGAGTGTCTGCATACCGAAACAATTGTTTGATACTTTAAAATTTAATAATATATTTTTTCGTGCATCTCAGTCGAGGCGCAAGTATTTTTCGGTCGCTAATTTATAAGACCGATTTTTTTATTTAAACGTAAACATGATTTTATGATACAAAACGTATTTTTTGCCCTTCCTATTCAATTTATAAAGTATTTTATTTTTTTGTATAAAAAAAAGTATATTTGCAGTCACAAAACTAAATGGAAGTGAACACAAAGTAGGCAAATGTAATTTAAACGCTGAAGACGGGCAGCCCTATCACATGTGAACGGACGGCGGCGCTGTAGGCATTTATTTCAAAGATGCAGCCGAGTTGAATTACTGTAGATATCTGTACTGTGCTGTTATGGTTAAACATCTTATAGTAAGAGATAGTGAAGTAAGGGATTGAAAAGAAGGCAAACGGGAAAACGAAGCATACGGGATGAGAAAGGACCTGGTTTTTCTTTGAAGATCTCCGAAATATTTTATATTTAATCCAGATATCTAATAAAGGTCAGAAAAAAAAAGAAAAAAAGGTCGCGATACAGGAGGATCCTGAAGGAGTCTTACCTATAAGCGAGTTTTCACTCGAATAAATTACATTTTACCATACGCTTTTCCAAGTAGGAATATTGTTACCGTACGCATAAAGAAGTTTTTTTTTTTGGGGTTTTAAGAGAGTTTCAAATTTTTTTTAAATCTTTGACTAAACCTATCTCACCTGATGGTACGTGAAGATGAGATCGAAGTGGACAACACACGAGTTTAGGAAGAATTGTACATACATACACACATAACTTCACGCCTGTATCCCTAATGAGGTAGGCAGAACACCAGAGACTATAAAACCATATGAAGTCACGTTTGACACATTTGAAGGTATTATTATGATGGAGAGAAACTATTGCAGTGACAGGGGGTTAGCCTATCGCCCGCAAAAACACCAATAAAACCTCCGCCCCATAACTGACTTCTATAGTTTGCCCGGGAAGAGAAGCAGCTGGCAAATTCTATGTTTTTTTTTTCGAAGAATTCTATTTATAAGTTAGAAAATAGACTGTCATATCCAGCTCAGATGATAAGAGTTACTAGACTACTTTCCAAGTTAGATCATTGTAAAATAGCAGCAGCCATAAATGAATAAAGTAAGCGCTTTATTAATGGTTCATAATCGCGCCTCTGCCTTATCAACCTAGGAAATTTATTACATTAAAAACTCTTTTTTCACTCAAAACATTACAACACTAAAATATTAAGAGCTCTTAATTAAGTTGTTGACAACCAATTCCGAGTTATCCACACTATTACAAACGGTTGTTGCCAACAAGGAGACAAACAAGAACACAAGCTAAGGTCAAGCTAAGCCACGCCCCAAATCGTCAGTGCGCTTCGACCTCTCGCGTTGGCAACATCTTCGCGATGGCAGTTTTGTATGCAATTGAGGATAAAGGTTGAAACGCAGTCTAAAAAGCTACAAAACTCGAGTCATTTATAGTTATAGTTACAAAGTTAAATATAACATAATAACAAGCGTACACATTGTCCTAAACACAGACATACATCTACATGGGTAACGCAAATGCATGTTCTTTGCGTGTCCGAACCCCGACCAAGCGTCAAGGTTGGTTGCCTCTAGATTTAATCCGCGTGTATGTATGTCTGTTAGAAAATCGAGTCCAAAATATCAATATCGTTCTTAATAATCGATTTCATCGGCGGCATCGGTGTCTCTGAATCTTTTTGTATTTACCAGTAATATATATCAGCTGTGACGTCACAATAGGTCTTAAAAAGTCGGCACCAGTAATAAATATCAGCTGTGACGTTACAATAGGTCTTTAAAAGTCGGCACGCTTGGTTCCAATACAAATCGTGGCACTTGCGTTGTCTATGTAGATGTATGTCTGTGTTTTTAAACACCGCCGTTTACAACCCGCCAAGGTCATGTAATTTGGTTGTCAACAGCCGTCTTCACTGTTGTAAATACGTTGTAAACTAGCAAGGTCACCTTGGTTTGATGTTTTGTTTCCAACAGTCTAGCTGGGGTCTAACCTATATCAATTCGTACTTACGTAAAAAAATATAATAATAATAATAATAATATTCTGTATATAATAATATAAAATTTCTGTTATGAATAAATTAGTAAAATGTCAAAATATTACAAACAAAATAAGTATTTTTTACACTTAGATGGCGTACAGTTTAAAAGCAAATTAATGGCATTTTAGGTACATTTTGTACAAACAATTTGTGTAACCTTATTAAAATTTATTTATTAAGTTACAATTAATGTGTTTAATAAAAGATTTTATAAAAATATTATGATTTTTGATTAAGTTAGTGTTCGTGGAAACCTTTTTTTTAATAAGCTTATTTATGCTATTACAGTTCAACATATAGTTAAGTAGTAATGACGTTGATTTCTTATCAAATATTCGTTATTTTATATTTATACGAAACGTAGAAACAGTCTGTCCAGAATCGCTGACAGAATCGATTGCAATAGTTTTCATACCATATTATATTTCATCTCAAGGCGAGGATGCAGCATTTTTACTCTATTTTGAAAGATAATATACCCAGTATTGTGTACGTGTTGTGTCTGAAAAAAATATTCACTTAAAATTAACCAAACAGTCACAAACATGACACTAATTTACCATTTCAAACGGATATTGCTACAAAACGCCATAATAAATTCATATAAAAGTTACATAAAAACATAAAAATGGCTTTTTTTAACCGATGGGTAAAGCAATTTTTTTAATTAGTAATGATTTTTAAAAATAATCTAGTTAAACGTGTTTCGCTTGCTCACGTCGGCGAAAGTCACTAGCGATATCTGGGCGGGATGTACACCATAATAAATAAAATAAATAAATGCCATAAATGGTACGCACCGCACTACAAGTGGCCCTTAATGATCTTTACAGATCCTCAAATTATGATGCAAGTAGGTAACTACGTGTCGCGTGAAGCGGTAGCGAGCGAGCGCCGCGCGCTGGGTGATCTTATTCGCGCGATAAAAGCAAGACAACACAAGAGGCTTGAATCTTGCTGAATGTTAAAGATAATATTTTGATTTTTTGTATACCGATTTTTTTAACGAAAATATTTGACCCGTGTGATGGGTTTCGCATGAACAGAACTTAACATTGGACACCTGCTATACAACTTAAAGGTTGTATAGCAGGTGTCCAATGTTATCAACTAGCCTGAAGTATTGGTCGCATAACGTCGTACCGCGTCGCATCGATTTCGGTCGCTCACTTAGGACATAAGCCGTAAACTTGAAAGGGATTTATACTTAAAAGGTTTTCTACTGGATTTAAGTATTTCGCTTAACATAAAATGAACGCAGGTGTAACTACAAACCTTTGTTACGATTGTAACAAAGGTTTGTAGGTACACCAAAATGTTATACACAAAATTGTAGTGTATTTCGTATCAAACACAGTTTCTATTCGTCATAAGTCACATTACAATTAGTTACTGAGGAATTGGAATTTTAAATGTTAACAGAAGAAGCTGAATTTAAAAAGCAGTAGTTGTTAGCAAACATATTCAGTATTTGTAACACGTTTACGCTCAAAACGCCTGCAGCACATTCATGTTTAACCATTTTGTTAAATAAAAAGCTTTCGTAAAAAAGTGTTGCCAGTATTCAAAAAATGAAAATAATAAGTATCAAAATGGAAAAAGTTCAGAGGTCCGAACTAAAGCTAGACTCTTTTAGACTGTTAAATAAAACACTTTTTAACCGGATTTATCGCGTATATTTACATTTTTTACTTTGCAGACCCCGTGGTCACGAGCGACTGAGGTTTCAAGCGTCGGATTGATAGATTGAAAAAGTTATACATCATCATCTCCATCTGTTTCTCAGTCTTCGAGCGTAGCGTTCTGGATTGACACAAAACGAGCTGACAGTATCTTGAGTTTCAGGTCGTGCAGCTTGCTAGATGTTAGATTTAATGTTTTTCAGGATAGGGTACCATGTCGGTGATAGTTTCCACCCATCTTCTCTATTGAAATTAGGGTGTTTTTTAATTTCAATCGCTTCTCTGATCATTCTAGGAATGTAATTTTTTAAGACTGAAAAGTAATATTAAAGACACAGATTATAGATTACTGTGCTTTTCTAACATTTTATTCACATTACATAAATTCGTTTTGTATCTGTTTTATACAAGATCTTTTTTCATAAAACTAATTTATAAAAAGATTTTCTGGATGTAATTAGTTTTTTGTTTCAAATTCAACTGAATTTCCATTAATCATTAGTGTATCGTATTGGAACAAACAAATGCGGAGAACCGAATTTGATCTAGTTTATTAAAACATAGTATCATGTGTTCGTAATAATAGGGTACTTTAATTAAAACCGAAAGCTATAATAATTAACATAAACACTTTCCGAACATTTTAACTTCTACATTGAACAAGCGCAGTTAGATGAACAAAATGTATATTCCAATATAAGTAAAATTAAATTCAAATGCACTTAAAATACATAAAAGCTTGTACCGTTACCGTCATTAGCTCTTCTATTAACTTAAATAAATAGTTGGCTAGTACGATTAAAAGTTTGCACACTGCCAACCTAGTTGCGTCTTAGTTGGAAAGCGCTGGCGAATCCGAATCTGCTTCAGAACAGAGTAATAGAACTATCTAGTAGATAAAATAATAAATAGTGTTCATTTATCTTGTCGTTACCTTTTTTAATATAAGAGCAGCTTGAATGCTCTGAGATAAATTTAGTTGTTGCTATTTCTAGTTTCGTGGTATGTTACTTGAATAGAAAGTTTTTTGAGATTTTGTTGCTGATAAAAATGAATTATTAAATATATATTCCCATAGCTTTTAGTTATTTCATACCTGGAGTTATAGGTAATAACAAAATGGACGTACTTTTTTTTAAGTATGCGTTTTGTCGGGTTGAACTTTTATCGAATACTACAGCCACTACTAGGTGTCTACTATGGAAATAGATAAATACAAGTATTAAAACTACGACTCTGTGTGAGACAGATAATTTTATCCCAGCGCCAAAATAGTGCAGTGGTCCTTATTTCAAGTTTTATTTGTTTTATATATCAAATAGATTCAATTTTGTCTCTACAGACTCCAGAGACCACCATTTTGTTTTTTTGGGTTTGATTTCAATTCCATTTATCTACAAACCACAGAAAAAGCTTTATACTCGTAAATAGTAGTCACCGAAACTAAAGATGATTCTAAATTAAGCCTGACGCATCGTCTATCAATTAAATGTTTAGATTAATGATGTTCTTGAGAAGGGTTACCATTTACCATAAGATATATTTGGAACTCAAATCTCATTTTCTTAAAGATATCATTGTCAAAGAAGTGTCTGCTTTGTTAGACTAAAATATTGTATTTTACAATTCAAATCACAAAAGAGAAAAAAATAATAGATTAACATACATACATACATAACGTCACGCCTGTATCCCTAATGGGGTAGGCAGAACACCAGAGCCTATAAAACTATCTGATGTCACGTTTGACAAATTTGGAGGTATTAAAATGATGGAGAGAGACTTGCAGTGATAGGGGGTCAGCCTAACGCCCACAAAAACGTCGATAAAACCTCCGTCCCTTAACTGACTTTTACAGTATGCCCGGGAAGAGAAGCAGCTGGCACATTCTATGTTTTTTTTCACTCCCAGTCCAGCATGGAAGGCTAAATAATAGATTAAATAATAGTTAAAGTAATAAATCTTGAATCATGGAAGAAAAAGAAAGAATCATATTTTTATTCCCTCTAAAAAACAACTTACTATCACTCAAATATTATATTATTTCTACTTAAGGTGGTGTGCAGATTCACGCGTTCCAACTATTACGCGAAGTAAAAATACATGTATTATTGCTACCAGTAGCGAACAATCTTACATTCAATTAAAATAAAATTCTGGAGTTTTTGTAATGGAGTTACACTGAATTTGTAAAGCGTATAAGGTCCATGAAAATATAATAAGATGTAAAACAAACATGATGTTGTCTTTAATAAAAAGTTATATGAACATAAGGGGTTGCTGTCAAAACAGTTGGCATGAATATAAGGGTCAATATTTTGTTAAATTGCTTGGTAGTTATATTTTATACTTATTTACTACGTAGGTACTGCAAGGTTTCAGGGTACTAAAAATATTTCGTTACCTTCTCTGTATTTTTATGAAGTGCCTATGTTTGTAGTAAATTATCTCAACGGGAACTCGTAATTTAATTAAAATTAGATGTTTATACAAAAGCATCATAAAAATCAACCTTAATGCATGAAAAAATATACCTTTGACAAAACTTTTTCATCCCCAATTCAAAGAACATCCTAAACCAAACAAAACCAAAAAATAAGAACCAAATTAAACATTCAACCAAAGATTATTAAATTCCTCACAAAGCGACTGATTCGTCTTCTAATCTAAGTGGTAAAGACCTAAACGTTCCAAGTATGTACGTCCGTTGCATAAAGCAAACAGCGTCGACCTCAAAAGCGCAGCTACAGCGAGCATGATACGATTGTGGCGGGCCGCGCGAATGCCCCGGCGTACTTGGGGTATTACTATATCTCGGGGTCCACTCTTGGGGCATACTCTCGGGGTACTCTGTTAGCTCAGGTATTATCTGGACGCATGCCTTGTGTGATGGTTATAGCTTTGTTTAAATATGGGGGATCTGCTAAATAGTTACATGAAGTTCTATTCTACTTAAACTTCAAACAGAGTAGAAATAAAGTAAGTTTATTCGTGAATTACTTTGTTTTTCAGTGTGAAAACGTACTAATTATATTCTTTACTTAAATTCTTCGTAGGCCTGATTTTTCAATCTTCGAGTCGGACAAAAGTTATCTGATGAAACAATAAACTCGCCTGAATAATGTGTTTTATATCTATATGACAATTACATAGAATGACAATAAACTTGAAATGAGCTTGAAGCTGTCGAGTAATACTTTATTTATTAGATATCTTTTATATAAACTAAAAAAGTCAGATAAAACTAAAAAATCTGGCCATAGTTTACATAATAATTTATTCTTCAAAGTATTTGCTAAAATGCTACCAACATTATATTGTCTTAAGTTTTCGCGATTCATACTATTAAATAAAACACTTTTTAACCAAATTTATCGCGTATATTTACATTTTAAATTTTGACGCTTGACACCTCAGTCGCTCGTGACCACGGGGTCTGCAAAGACACCGAAACGTCGAGTCAAAATTTAAAATGTAAATATACGCGATAAATCCGGTTAAAAAGTGTTTTATTTAATGCTACCAACATTATTCAGTAGTTCACTCGATTTATTAATCTCGTATTAATCCTCAGAAATATAAATATTTTTACTAACAATAAATTCAAAAGCTACTTTAATGATGTGAAAGTCGAATTACAAAAATACCTTATCAATAACAACATGAACATATTTAATTGAAAAATTCCCAACGAATCAGCTTTGCAGTAATTTTATGAAGACTAACAAACAATTAATTTAAAGCAAGCGGTGTTTACAATTGCACAGCTTCAAAAGCATTTTTGCTGCTCTAGAATCTGTAGAGTTTTTTTAACCATATACTTTGAACTATAGAGCTTGTGCCAGGAACAGCTGCGGTGCCGACTGAAATCAGCACTTCGATTCGTTTTCTTAAGAATTTGAGCGCTATGCTGAGTAGATACGTTTTGTTTTCGTAGCACTGTCTTATTATTTGTGTTTTTTTAAAACCTTTTTAAATTAAAATACCGGAGTGACTGCCCCGTGTTAAATACGACCGTAATGACATAAATTATATTTATTTGAATGATATATGTACAGGAAGATGTCATGTGAATTTGTCTTTTCATGTAAATCTATTTTTTTTTCAAACATATCTTTGTAATATCTGTATCAGTATTATGAGTTTTATTTAAAAACTAGCTGTGACCCGCAACTTCGTCCGCGTGGATACCGTTTATTAGAGTTGGATAAATACTATTATTATATCCTCGTTGAAGTTCAAACTTACCTTATTCTAAATTTCGTCAAAATCGACTCAGTAGTTTAGCTGTGAAAGCGTTACTGATAGATAAACAGACAGAATTACTTCAAAAACTGTTACAACAAAGCAGTGATCCGCAGTTTCACCTAGGTTTTGTGAAAAAGTATAGGTAGGTAGGTATATTACATAGATGATGCCCGCGACTTCGTCTGTATTGAATTAGTATTTCGAGTAGGTTATTTTCTTCTCCAAGGTCCTAACTATCTTTAATAACGAAAAAAAATAAAGAATCTTCGCCCATATAATATGTATAACTCCTAACCACAAACATAGGTAGGTAACTATCTATTAGGTACATTACAAAGGCACATAGCGTTATAAACAAATCGGGTGCCAAAGTGCCTTAAATTTTAATATTGTCTTAAGTTTTCGCGATGACTATTATGTATGACTATTAAATAAAACACTTTTTAACCGGATTTATCGCGTATATTTACATTTTAAATTTTAACAGTCGCTCGTGACCACTGGGTCTGCAAAGACACCGAAACGTCGGGTTAAAATGTAAAATATAAATTATACGCCATTAATCCGGTTAAAAAGTGTTTTATTTAATGCATTCAATTTTACTTAATTCATGCAATATCTTCATTAATTATACTTAGCTTATTGTTATTCTAGGTAAAGCTAAGTAGTTTTTGCGTGAAAGAAAAGCAAAAATCCATCCATCCAGCCATTATCAGTGTACATACAATACTACCTATAGTTATGTATGGCTGCATTTCACTGCCAAACGGCTAAGCCAATATTAATGTAATTTGGTATAGTAGTTAACACATACTTTTTATTCCGAAGAAATCTACGGTTTCTGACTTCCAAGAGGCAGAAACGATCATGAAATAAACAAAACCTTGATTTCCATTTTATCTCTGTATGTCAAGTGTTACAAATCTGTCAAAATTTTTTACTTGAATTTGAAGCCCTCGAATAATAAGTTAAAACTGGTTGGGGAAATTTGACAGGTAATGTAACGCTTGTTCCTTCTGTACCTACCTATATTAAATCGCGCAAAAGCTTGCGCTCGCCTCCCGCCTTTTTATACCCTACCGCCGCGAGCCGCGTCGAGCGCGGCAACCGTTACGCAAAAATAATCCTTATATTCAGTATTCACGCGCGATGGGTTATTAGCGTATTTCATGTATAAGTTTGGTGTTTCTATACCGATTTCTATGATTATTTTTTTATTGAATAGGTAATAATGTTAATTTTTTTAATTAGGGATGAGTGAGAGTATTATAAACGTAAGAGTAAACAAATATAATCAGAAAGCTCCGAACTGCTAAGCTATCGGGATTTACACGTGTTATTGTGAGTCAACCATAAAATATAGACATATACTGTTGTGGGATATTTTTTATATAATTTTATGAAGAATATTTCTGTCATACATGATTTCTATGTAGCTTTAACCATTAAGGCTGCACCCGCGACGGAAGCTTAAAAAATGAAGTAACTTCTCCAGTTTTTTCAAAATTTCCCTTCACTGCTCTGCTCTTTTTGATTGTAGCGTGATAATAAGTATACTATAACCTGCCCAGGGGTATGAAGAATAATTTTACCAAGTTTCGTTAAAATCCGTCGAGTAGTTTTTGTTTCTATAAGGAACATACAGACAGACAGACAGACAAAAATTTTACTGATTGCATTTTTGGCATCAGTATCGATCACTAATCACCCTCTGATAGTTATTTTGAAAATATATTTCATGTACAGAATTGACCTCTCTACAGATTTATTATAAGTATATAGATAGATATAGATAGATAGATATAGATAGATAGCTGTGTTTATATTCATTTAATTAAAGACAAAAAACCTTTCTCTTTTAGTACCATCTTCACGATTATGCTTCATGTATTCTAACAACATTTCTTTTCATACGGTTGTAGTTACTCTTATTAAAATATACACCCTTCTCCTTCTTGCGTCGTGTATCCTCAATGCTGAGTATCAACATATAATAGGTGCTCATATTTTCCTCAAAACTAACTACAAGTTTTACTATACTGTACTTTTCTTGCAAGTCGGGTTGGGAAAAGTTCTACATACTTACAAATAATTATTTCCAGACATTCAAACATAGTCTAGAAAAATAAACATGTCTAGAAAAATATTCTTCGATTTATTTATTCAGTAACTTTTCCAAAAGCTAATCAGTATTCCATTGATTACTTGTCATGAAAATATTGTATGATTTCCAATGCCATACCAGGAACTAAGCTCTTAACTACTCAAAATCGTTCTGATAAAACGTAACACAATTTCCGTAGGCTCGATCATTCTCTTTACCAGTAAAGTAAAGTATACCCTACAGAAATGATTTAAGGTCGATTTCAGTATGGCTTTAACTAGTTAAATCTGTGATTGAGTGTACGTTTGACGATATCGTTAGCCGATTGTACGAAGGGTAAGTCAAATGATAACAGGGTGGTGACTTTCAATTTGGGTAACGATAATTGGATCGGCGATATTATTTGTATGACGTATTGATTGATTAATTAAACTAGTAATAATTCAATATCAAGATAATATGTATGTGTATAGAAAAGTTTGAGCGGTATTTTGTTTTGTAGTTTTTTATTTTTTTATTTGAACACTATAAGGAAGTCATTGTGACAGAAAATATACAGCTTAAACTAAAAATGACAGCTGAGATGTAAGGTCCGTGTAAATACGGACCCAGCTAAGTTCTAAGTCACCTGTGAATAATAATAATAATAATTTATTGTCAATCAGAACACAACACACAAACATAAGGTATTCATGAAACAAGTATGGACAATATGGGCGGCCTTATCGCTCCAAGCGATTTCTACCAGGCAACCAGGCAGTTCTCGCATAAGCATATTGAGAGCAGTGGACGTCCACTGGCTGTTGATAATGATGATGATGATAAGCATATCGTAATTATTAAATAACTTATCTGAATGACGTTGGAGAGTGAGTTATCTATAGTATGTGCCTTCCAGGATCCATCAACCAACCATCAAATAAAAATAGTCGCTAAATATCATTGTTTATTTTATAATTAAAATGATAATAAAAGAGCTTGGTCAATAGCGCCGTTTTTAAAATAGTTTTATTAAAGACTAAGCTAGTGTTTGACCTCAATCCCAATGTCTGAAACTGCGAGATAAAATATTAAATATAATAATTTTGTAGCCTGTATTTTGAGGGTTATATGTTAAACCAATGTGCTTTACTTGTACCACATCATCACATATTGTCAGGTCAAAAAGAGGTTAAATAAACAGTATTTGCGGGTATTAAGATAAAAAATAATTTCTTAGAACCATCCTTTCAAACATAACTCGACCATTTCATGCAGTCGTGTATACGGCATTTCGTAATAAAAACTTTACGAAACGCGAGAGCCTTCCTCTCACATATAATAAAATAAATATTTTCCAATACTTACGACAGTAAGAACCTCGTTGTAGAGTATTTTGAGTGTTGTATTGACAGCGTCTTTCTCAAATAACGATATGTTTTAGCTTTTTACTGCTTGGAAATATTATAGGAGATGACAGCTAAAAATATCTGTGAGGTCAATAAAGGCGTTTTAAACAAATTTTAAATATGTGATTTGTTACTTCTTTAGACACAAAGATCAGTAGATACTAAAACAATAATTTTAAAAGCTTACGTAAGCTTTGATCTTAATTATAGCATAGATTTGCCGTTAATTTTCCATAGAAAACAGTCAAAAATTATATTCTTAGAAAGAGTTTCAGTTTAACCTATGGAGACTCTGCAGATGCATTAAAATATGAGCCTGAGTTCTAGAGTCCAGTTGATTAGTGTGAAAAAAGTAAATCATCTCCATTTCTTATTATACCTATAGGTAGTTTGCAAGTTCATAATCAATGAAAAATCTGTTAAAGGTGCATTTAAGGTCATGGCAGTGATTACATGCTAGATTTAATATTATAAAAAAGACAACTTCCAACTTTATAAAAATATTTTAATAAAGATACTGTTGTTTTAATAATTATATATTACTATAGATTTTCAAAATTCTGTCAATGACTTTATGTAATGGTTAGCTTTCACCTATTGCAGTTTAAGGGTGTTACCACATCAATCGATCGACGGAAGGTTGATCGATGGTTGATCGACGACGTTGATCGGCGACATTGATCAACGTCGTCGGTCGACGGTCGTCGATCGATTGGTGTGGTAACGAATAAAGAAATAAAGAATAGCCACCGTATCAGTTTCGTTAGAACCTGGGTTTCCAATAAGTTTTAGATTATTAAAGGTACGGCTCAAATCAAGTCTTTACAGCAGAATTTAGCTGCTCGTTCTCCCCATCGTTCTCTCCGGCCTCCTCGACTAAAGTCAGACAATCAGACCACATCATCATCATCGTTTTATCAGGGTGTTCAAACCTGTTTTGCTTCTCCTAGGTACGTCAAGTTCCTAGAGCCTCTTGGGACTAAGAAGTGCTCCCGCACACCTAACGGTGTATCCACACCGCAGTTATTTTTTGTGGAGCAACAAAATGTAACACAATAACATTCTTCAACTTTTGAGCTGCTTGTTACTCTTATAAGTAAATTTTTGTTGCCGAATGTTGCTAGTAACACTTGAAAATGTTGAGCAACAAAAACTAACTGCGATGTGGATGCACCGTGAGTCGACTTCTGATCCATCCTGCGTCTTGTGAGGCCAGTCAGGCCATATTGCAAATTATTGCGGCTGCCCAATGGCACCGCGCACTGCCAGGGCTACCGTAAAGCCCATCGAAAACTGGAAAGAGCCCCTAAGGGAATTAAAGGTAGCTTTAAATACTCTGCGTCTAAAATATGGAACAACCTCCCCCCACCTCTGCATTAACCAATGTCTATCCATACTTTTAAATTAAATGACACAACCATTCTCATAGGCAGTTGCGTAAAGAGATAGCTTAACCTCTGGTGTTGTACATATGTAAGTATGTGCTCTGTTAATATGTATGTGTGTAAGTGTAAAAATATATAAGTGCGTGTATGTGTGTGCATTTATATTTATGTATGTAATATGTCAATATTAAGCAAAAATACATAAACTAAGTATATAGATTTTTACTACTTATTATATTGTAGTAATAGTAAGTAGTAAAAGTATTTAATAGGCTTAGTTATAGCTATGCTAACATTGATACAACTCTTTCCTTATTTTGTTTATTTTTGTTATTATGTATAGGGTCAACTGTATTGTTTTATGTGTAAACTATGTATTCTATGTTGCTTAGGGCAAGACGGAAAATCAGGGCTGTCAAGTGTTTGTTTGGACTTGTCAACAATATGCTGAGTCTTGTTCCATTTCCAAGCTAAATATTTGTATATTTCTTTTCTTCTGTTAGCAATTTATGTGTTTATAGAAATAAATCATTTTATTATTATTATTTATATTTAAAGCAACACAGAAAAATACAACAGAGAAAGAAACCGGCGAATGATTCGGGGAGTATCAAGCCTTAACGCTTTCGGCATACGTGTTAGAAGCGAACCACCTCCGAATCCCAGTCTTTCAAGGTGTCTTACCAGTATGGCTGGGGTCAAATCGTTTGCGAATTTTACAAACGGTATGATTTCGGTAGACATGAATTCCCACATTTCGGTCACCTCATGTGCAAGGTCCAAGTACTTGCGTTGCTTTTCGGTCTCAGCCGGTATTATCTTTGGAATAAGGAACTAGATGAGTGACCCCAGTAGTGAGGAAGTTCGGGAGAGCTTGACGCCAGCTGAGGGTTTCAACGGTGCTCTTGCAGTTTTAACCAAGTTCGCTCTCCTTATTAGGAAACTTCAGCAAGCCCAACGTTTCTAAACGTTGTTTTTCCAACCTTTCTTATCTCAGAGTGAGTCTCGTCACTCTAGATAACGTCTTAGTCTCAGTTTTGTCGTTTTAGCTTCTTCAGCATCTTCCTACCGATGATCAATGGTCTTTTTCAACGCGGATCAGTAAAGGGGGATGTTGAGAGGTTTTACTCAGGGTACTGAGGGGTCTCATGGGCGCTCTCGCGGTCTCCACACTGTCAGGGTACAGCAGTCGCTGCTGTGTTCTCTACCTGTTAGCCTTCGGGGCTAGCAGCACTTTAGAATACCCTTTCGCCCGTTAACGGATTCATCCTCCTCCTACTAAAGCTGCCTTTAGAGGGTACCAAATCTTTTTTTGGCGGATAAACAAAAAAAAAAGATGATGTCAGCCGAAAATATTTTATGAGGAGACAGTTCCATCTTAAGCAAGTGTTCTGATATCTTCGGCTTCATCTGCACTTATTATCAGGTGAGATTGAGGTCAACTGCGGGGTAGTCATTAAAAATAAAAAACACATGACTTTATATACCAGTCAAATGTTACTTACGCAAAAAAAAAAGAATAAACTCAGAATTTTTCCGTTAGAAATGAGTTGCTACGCGCAACCTTAGTCTCCACATTCCTCTTTAACTTACAACCTTATTTCCACATAGATAGATGTTAAAAATAAACCACATTTTTTTATTTACACCTTCGCAAATATATCTCGGTGTACGGGTGGCACGCAGCCCCGCCCCGCACAAGAGTAATCCTACCAAATATGTTTTCAGAATTCTCTCTCCTTACTAGTGCTTAGTCTGGTTTTATTTATGAAAAGCGGCACCGATACTGTAGAACAGATTATATGAGATTTATGTCAGTGTAACAAAACAAGTGAATGTAGATAACTTTTATTGATATATTGATTTTGGTTCGCATGAAGTTTCTGTGTTGTGGTTTGCGGTGTATTTGCAGTTTATGCAGTTTAATTGGCATGTAAATTTGCTAGAATTATTTTAAACGAATATAAAGTAGCGATACAACGTACATACATACCTCAACGCTAAAAACACGCACATGAGTTTAGCGGTTAGCACGAAAATCATAAATGTGGTATAGATAATATGAATGTACAAATAATACTGTATCTAAGCTCATAAGGGGCCTGTTCTCTCGAGAGAGTAACGAACCTTTTCCAAACAAAGCAAGTTGAAAACCCAAATAGCTGATTTCGATTTGCTGAATGTACATACGTAAATGTCAGTTATCATATTTAACCTCACATATTGTTCTATTGGTACTCTAGCATTACTTTTTCCCATTTTCGGAGTATTTTTCTCTTGTATACAGTAGTCGTTAGGGCACCCTCAAAATTCTGACATCCACCACCCAGCACTGGGCCAGCTTGGTGGATTATGGCCTAAACCTCCTCATCACCTAGGGGAGAGACTCATACTCTGCAGTGGGCTTATTACAAAATAGTTGTGATGATGATGATGCAACTTGTTATATTTCGAGAGGCAAGCAAGAACAGAAAATATAGTTTATTAACTTACAATAAAATTTTACTCTATGATCAAGAGCAACTTAATCATTGAGAGTGTAGGGATTGGTATTGTTAAGTAAATTGTTTAAGTCCGTTTTAGAAGTATTTTATTAACGCTTATAGTGAAATTATAATAAAATTATAAAACACAGTTATGCAGCATTTAAAAGTTATGAAATGAAATATTCCTAAATATTTATGCGAAAATGTCTTATCATGCTGTAACGCCCCTATTGTATTGTAGGTGCTGACAAAAGCATAGTTCATGAATTGTAAATGTAATAGTAAAAGTTTTTTTATATATTTCGATTGTTAACGTAGGAGAGTGTTTTGTCGTGTTTATGAGTTTAGGAAAGGATGAGCTCTTAATCATACATTGCCAAAACAATTGCACGAATGAGATGCACTATATACCAAAACGATCACAACTTAATTGAAAGCATACCGAAGAGTACTGGCATTAATCTAATAATCAATGAATACAGAGCATTAAAAAAAAACAAAACCGACTTCACGTCAAAACTTTGGCTCAAGTAGACGATGTCTGAATTCATACATAATTAATAAAGAACATGAAGTACTCAGTCGATTTTAATGAAATGTATATGGGACCAAATGGGAAGTATCCTTTATCATATGAAACAAGAATCATTCAAATCTGTTCACCCAATCAGAAGTTATGAGCTATATATGCATATGAAACAGAAAAGAAAATACAGACGAATTGAGTTGAAAATCGTCGAACCTAGGACGATGCAATTTAACAACTTACTTTATATGAAGTGTTGCTGGTCAAGTAGATCCCAAATGGATCGTAACACGTAGGTTTCCTTCACCTAGAAGATTAAATTTACCTTGAGACAAACTTATAAGGTAGAACTCGTCTTAGCCATGTTTACCTACATTCTTTCAAGGTAAAAAAAAAACCAGTAGAAATAATACCACAGACATGATAAAACCGACTGCATGTTCCAACGTCTTTGAAGTTCTCAAATACAGCGTCTCAGATAATAAAAGGCTAAGTTATTTGATGCCGGTGCGGACCCAATATCGTAATGTAACAGCCCTAAATGTCTAATCGATAGGATGTATCCGTCGTGCACAAAAACCCGCTTCTTACGAAATTGCTTCGAGAAGGGACCAAAGCCACTGAAAATTGGAATACTTATATGAAAAAATGTTGAATATCAATACGATTTTCAATATGTTCTCTGTGTTGGCAATTGTTTAATATGCTGATTTTTGTAGTGGATGTTTAAATATACTTGTTAGTTTTAAAAAGATCTTTTTTCAATTGTCATCTCATAAAAATAAAGCCATATCCAATGGTAGGTATAGGAAAACACAGGTTCTACTATTTGCGCTTACACCAAGATCTCAATATTTTTTTATTAAAATCAAAATAAAAAAGCAACTGGTATAGAACTAAGAGATGTATGAGATGAATATTTCACAAACCTTAGCTTATATACAGGGCCATTTTTTTGTTCGTTGGTCAATTGAGGCCGCTCGAAACTTATCCCGCAAGATGAGTTTACCAAAGGTATATTTTGCATTAATCAACTCATACCGCTGAAATATTTTATGATTTGTATATTCACGAAGAAAACTGTTGAACATAAGATTTACAAAAGTAATAACTCAATAAAATAAATATATACCAGCCTGCCTTATATAACCCTTCATCCATCAGGGTTGACTGATAAAAGATGGCTCTATGTCATGGAAGAAGCTCTCGATAGTTAAAGTGTCACGCAATTTAATGACTACTTGGTAAAAACTTGTCTGGAGAATGCACCACTTGAAAATACCAAAATGTCGTCGAAACATGGAGAAAGATTTGTAAAAATATACAGGGTGACTGGTGGGTCACTTTCGAAATTCCAGGATCTGATACATGAAGAGAAAAAATAAATATTAATTATTTACTGAGTAAACTTCTTTGAAAGTTAAAGAATTCATAACGCAACGCATGGTTACATTAGCTTTATACAATAAATACTTAGCGGGCGGTGGTGTGCGTGTGGCGGGAACACTGCTGTGTGCGTGTTGACTGAGGCAGCGCGTCGGGAAAAGTGTAATAAGGTGTCTTTATTTATTCATAGGGATTTCTAGTGAAAAATTAAGTAGTACTTTTATTACATACTTATGATCAGAATCGAGTACAGAGTGCTTTCCTTCAGTATTGCAAATTAGTCACCAGTCACCCTGTATAAAAAGTACACCGAACATTACTCAACTTTTAGAGAGTTTATGCAACAAAGATTTCATTTCAGTTCTATTCTTCCTTATTAAAAAATTCCACAGATTTCATAATTCCCAAGAAATTACCTGAAACTATCGAAAAAGAATCACTATTGGACATTGCTTGGAAAAACTAAGATCCAATCAATCAGATAAGTATCAAAATTTTTGTCTTTTTCGATAAAAGCCCTTTTATATATTAACTTTAAACTTTTAAAGCGTAAAAATAAAAGAAAAAGTTTTTTAAATTTAATAACGAATCGTGAAAACTTAAAAACGATTTTTATGAGATATACAGATACATATTTTTTTCATTATCTACGTTAGCATTATCTAGTTCAGTCATGCACTGAATTAAACATTTTTTAAATGCAGTTAATATATTTATTTGAAAATAAAAAGTAATTAAATTTTTCATCACAAATAATAAGTACTTTAAAGGTAAATCCAACAAAATATGTAGTTCTTATTTGAAATTCTGAAATAATAACTAATTCGGCGATAAAACAATTAAAAGTATTTAGTTATGAATCAATTCACAAGTAAGTGGAATATGAAATAATACCTACTGTAGTTTAAATAAACGGAACAGTCAGATCTATAATTAACAATAAATGACATGATAATTTTAATGACTGAAACAGTTCCTGGAGGGAAACTGAATGAACCTACCAAAATTAAAGGAGTAAGTTATAATTTTTAAAATTTCTAAAATATCGTGACTAATTTAAAAAAGTACTTAAGAAAATTCTAGAAACATTGATCAATCATAGATAAAACAAGCATGTTAATGAATTGACTTTCGTGAACTAAAACTTTCATCTATACATATAATAAAATGGTAGGAAAGTCAAAACTGTACATTGAATATTTTTTTAAAAGAATACTTGGGGTATGATCTACAATCGAAACAGAAACAAAAAATATAGTTTTTAGAATTTTTGTCTGTTTGTCTGTTTGTCTTTCCGGGATAAACTCAAAAAGTACTGCATGGATTTACTTCAAATTTGGCATGAAGATAGTTAAGAAGTCGGGTCAACATATAGGCTACATATTATCACGCTAGCAGTGTTATAATCGTAGGTGCGTTTGGTGCTGCATAGCGTTCACGCAGACGACGTCGCGGGCAGCAGCTAGTCTACAATAAAATACTCAGTTAACAAATATCAGCGAAGTCACCTATATACTTGTTTCTTGCTTAACAATGGATAAATAGTTGTTGATTGTTAACCTGTTCCCTTATTCCTTCTAAAATAGTTATCATAAATGGACAAATGACGTGACATCTGAAGCATCTTGATAGGGTTATAGGCTACATGACGTCACAAAATGCACACAGCGGGACTTAAAGAAAAGAAGTAAAAAAAAATTGTTTTCTTGATGGTTTTGTGAGGTAGTATCAAATGAAAGAGTTCAAAATACTATTGATGCAAAATAATTCAAATAAAAACAAGAGATTAAAAAGTAAACACCTGACTACTAAAACACGCTCTAAAAGTACGAAACAAGAAAATAGTCTCCACTGAAATATTTATATATTATGTAATCCTGAAAGAGATATGATTAAAGGATGGCCGTGGTCGTATGCAACCCATAGTAGCAGTAGTAACATTAGGGTATTTCTTGAATCATACCTTACGAAGTAACTTTTGCACAACGTAAACGTAAAGTGTGATTGAGATTGAGATAATTTCTTGCAAATGTTATGAATTGTTATAATTCCAACGGAATATCATTTTATTGGAATATAGCTACGTAAAATAAATAAATGCCATTTTTAAAAGCCTCCAATACGATTCTAATGTAACGGTGACGGCACTACAAGGTTATGTTGTGAAAATTACTTTCAGTGTCATAGGGATCAAGGTTCGCCGCGCCGACTATAATTATAACAATAAAATAAAATCCAAGTGGCATACGGTCTTTTCTTTCTTTCAATATATCTTTATCAGTATGACGTAAAAAAGTTGGAGTATCTACAAAAATGTTTCAGCGGAGACTATTTTTTTGTTTCGTACTTTTAAGGGCGTGTTTTTACTAGTCGGGTTTTAGTTTTTGAACTTAATTTTTTTAACCCGACTTAGCCTCAATATTTCCGCTATGTTCCGATTCTTCTAAGTATTGTATGTCCTCCTCTACTTAAGCATTGATTTTGACAAAGCCCTGTGAAGAATTCACAGCAAGACTTAAAATTTACATTTAATTTTTCCAAAAGATGTTACAATTAACTTGACTTGGCAAGCAATGATCTTTTTAATTACCGACCAACCATTTTACACCCTTGGACTTTTATATTCCATGTACTTAAATGATTTGCCTCAACCCTTTTCACACAATTTGGCCCAACAATTTTATTTTATAATTTGTGTTGCGGTAAACTTTAAATATCTTTTTGCTTATTTTTATATGCTTGGAAAAATGTGTAGGTACTATTAAGAGTAGCTGGCTTATGATTTTTGTCTTCATTAGTTTAAGCATAGTTGAACAACTCAATAAAAATCGATGTTTGCCATCGGAAATCGTTTCCAAGTCTGTTATTAAATGAAAAACCACTGAACTACTGAAGTATCGCATTATTACTGACGCGGCGGGTGAGATTCCTGCGCTAGATTTTGAGAGTTGATTTTAAGTAAGGAAGTAATAGCATCATTCAACAATAAAGCATCAGGTCAGATTAAGTTCAAAATTACGTTAGATTAGTGTTCAAAGCCACAGAGCCCCAATTGAATAGCAAAATAGTGCTCCCCAGGACTTTTGATAAACTAATTAAGCCTATATTTTAAATATTTTCTTAAACCGTATGCAAAAGTTACAAAAATATGTATATTTCCTAAAAGCTTAAACACAATAAAACTGGTTAAACGTACGGAAACAATTTTATTTGTACCCGGAATCGCTTTGCCCGGATCAAGTGGGAGCCCAATATTTGTTAAGCTCTTGACCACTAGTGACTGATGGGCTACATTTTCAAATAAATGAAATTTCGGTTGGACAACCCTAAATTTAGTGCCTGTGGCAATGTGGATTATACAAAAAAAAAAAAAGATATTTAAGGACGAAATACAAAATAATGATTATATTTTTATTGTTTGTTCATCCTATGAGAATGTACATACGATTAAATATTTATCATTTAATTGATAGGCTGTTGAATTAATTATTTAATATTTCTAAAATTATAGCTATCCAATGTGATTAACATTGTCATTGCATACGTTACAAGTAAATTAAGCTTTATTTTCAAAACGATCACAAAAATACATTGAATTCGTTGATGAAATAGAAGAAGGTGTTGTTATCTTAATCGAGGAAAAAAATCAAAAAAAAATTCAAAAAAAAAAAGTTTTATTCATCTTAGGAATTTCACAAAACACTTGATGAAGTCAGTCATCACATACTTGGACTTTAACTAGTTGTTGATAGTTGTTAAATAAGATATTACAGTAGACCAAGAGACAAAAAAAGCCGGCGGAAAAAAACTCTTGGCACTCTTTTTCAGTCAGAATTATCAAATTAATACAAAATGAAAATGAAAATGAAAACTTTTTTTATTCGTAGTAGGTAATTTTATACACTTTACGAACGTCAAATGCTGGATGAGGGCGGCGCGGGTCCGGACGACATGAAGAATCCAGGGGAAGGCCTCCGTCGAGAAGTGTGCGTCTCTCAGCTTATAAAGATAATGATCGCCCATTATCCACCAATGTCTTGGTGATGTCTACTACTACTTCTTCTTCGGCTTTAAAAAACGAAATGAAAGTAGAACCCTAGGTAGACCGAGAGGAAAAAAGCCGGCGGAAAAAAAACTCTCGGCACTCTTTTGTAAAAAGTGCTTATTATAGGTACAATTTGGCAGAAATACAGCTCTGCTATGACATGAAAAAACAAACAGAAGACAGCTATTCGTGCCTGCCAATATCATGTCGCAGCCAAGCTGCTTACATAGTGATTAATGTTTAATATTTGGAAATAACCTGTGGAGACATCAATCCCACGCTCTTTTGTCATCTAAATAATCTTGGAGTTTATAGTAGCCTTTTTTGCATAATGTTTCTTTGATAGTTCTTTTAAATTTATTAAACGTTAGAGATTGAATTGACTGTGGTATTTTATTATAAATACGTATTGACATTCCCATAAATGATTTGGTGCTTTTAGCCAGCCTTAATTTGGGAAACGCTAATTTATGGTCGTTCCTTGTCATTACAGAATAATTTTTATCATGCTTATCTTTCATGGTTTTAAATTTACTACTATTCTTATAAATATACATAATGTTTTCATATATATATTGTGATGCAAAGGTCAAGATACCAATCTCTTTAAACTTTTCTCTTAGAGATTCTCTACTTCCAAGTTTATACATTCCACGAATAGCCCTTTTCTGCAGTGTAAATATCGTGTCAATGTCTGCGGCATTGCCCCAAAGTAGGATGCCGTAGGACATTATACTATGAAAATAACTAAAATAAACCAGCTTCGCCGTATTAACATCAGTCAATGAGCGAATTTTCTTTACCGCGAACGCTGCAGAACTGAGTCTACTCGCTAGCTGTGAGATATGGGCGCCCCATTGAAATTTAGAATCTAAGGTAATTCCAAGAAAAACAGTGTTATCTACTAGATTCAACCTGTTCCCATTAAGCCGCAGATCAGACTCAACTTGTTTACAAATAGGTACAGTACAAATTGACCGTGACATGAAAAAAAAAACAAACACAAGACAGCTAATTGTGAGAGCCAATATCATGCCACAACCAAATTGCTTACATAGCAGATGCAATGAGCTATGGATGCACAATACGAACATGACATACTGGGACCAGAGTATTTGAACAAGAATGGAATAAAATAGTCATAGTATCATTAGCAAAACGACCTGGCACCGCTAGCAGCACCCGTTCACGAGTTAACGCAAGCACCAGCCATCACCCTCCTCAACCATATTTTAGGGAAGAGGGTGACCCGATACCCGACGCTACCACTAGCCATGCCGCCTGAGGGAGCATGACGTTCTTGCTGTTGTCTTGACAAGAAAATAAGTGAGTGGGACAGTCACCAGCATGTCATATATATACCGCACAGCCAAGCCGTAAACAAAATTATTAAGTAATTGGAAACTTTTATAAATATCCTGTTGTGCTTAATCCCATGCCTTTTTATCATCTAAGTAATCTTTAGTTTTATAATAAGCTTTTCGAGATAGAGTGTTTTTAATGATTGATTTAAATTTATTGAATGGCAGGGATTGAATCAGATTTTTATAGTTCAAGAAGTGCAGCTGCCATCAATAATTTGTATTTCGAACACAATTATAATTTAATGCGTTCGGCCGTTTAGAGAATGCGTTCCTGACACCTATCAGTTAGTCACGACTAGTGATGGGCACAACATAACACTGAGTTCGTTACCGTTCCTCCAAAATGAAACGCCACGTTATTTTTAAGATTATTTTCGTTTTAAATTGGCGGAATCATTTAAAATTTATATTTTAGTAATTTAAGTGGAAACCAAAAAAAGGTAATATTAATATAATAAAATTGTTTTATTTATTTTTTGTTACAAAGTTACAATTTGTATTTCTATGCAATAAAGTACATTGAATTGAATGTGCGTACAGAATATTAATCAGACTCCGATTCGCTTGAGGTGGTAGTGTCTTCATCGTCATCTTCGCCTACATGTATAATTATTTTATTATCAATAACAGAATCAATCCTGATATCTCGGTCAAAATGTTCCATAATCAGGTTTTTAGGCTTTCAACAACCTTTGCCCAGTCATCTCTAGTGACTTCCCCGCAGGCTTCTTTTAATAGGGTCATCATATTTTTCGTGCTGAATGGCGGGGAAGTATCGTGGCGGGCGGCGTAACATTTTATTTGAGCGTTATATTGGCAATGATACGATGGAAATCTTAGAACGCGATGACCGTACTCCAGAGCCGGTTCATCGATTTCGTATCGCACATTTGCCGCTTTATTTTATTTAACCAATTTAATTAGCTCTGCTTTTAGCATCTGCATATTTGCGTCAATGCCTTTTGCTTGTAACCAACTTTTTTTCGCGCATTCGGTTTGGTCATAGTTTTATTTTTAATTTAATAAAAGTTATCTTATAGTCCATTATTTTCAAATTCTTAAAAAGAAAAACAATTCGTATTATTTCATAAAGTATTCCTGTTTAAGAACAGATTACGATACTGTTATAGCCTGTTATTGTTAGCACAGCACTACAAATATAAAGCTTTGACATAACCTTGTAATAGCGCAGTATAGATTTTGAAAAATATTGTTTACCAAGTTATTTGACAATCAGTTTGGCACAAAATTATAAAATTCATTGATTATTGATATAATAATGTTGTTTTAATGCTCATCAATTGTTAAAACGGTAAACAACCAGCAAAAATATTTTTTGTCGTATCTGCAACGCCATTACAAAATTACGTCGTTAGTTCAATCGCGATGCGTCAGGAACGAATTCTCTGAACGGCCGAACTATAATATTTATATTTCTTTATTTCATTTGTTTATTCTCGATATTGATAAATACTCGTTATTGCCACTGTACTAACAACAATATAAAAACAAAAACATGCTGGACTGGGAGCGTAAGAAAAACATAGAATGTGCCAGCTGCTTCTCTTTCCGGGCATATTGTAAAAGTCAGTTAAGGGACAGAGGTTTTAAAGGCGTTTTTGTGGGCGATAGGCTGACCCCCTATCACTACAATAGTCTCTCTCCATCTTTATAATACCTCCAAATTTGTCAAACGTGACATCAGATGGTCTTGTAACCTCTGGTGTTCTGCCTACCCCATAAGGGATACTGGCGTGACGTTATGTATATGTATGTATGTATGTATGATTGACAGTGTTACAGGCCTTCAAGCGTTTTCTTCCAGGCAACCCAGTCGTATAGTTTATAAAAATATGGTTTATTATATTTACATATTCGCTCGTTAATATAATTTCGTTTAGACAATAATTAATAGTAATTACATCTTATAATAGGTAAGAATTCTCTTAATTGAACAGTACGTTACGTTTTTATGAAAAATATATATATTTTTAAGATCAACAATAAACCCCTATGTTATCAAATTCAATTTCATTTAAAACTATTTTTTTCCATAAAAAAGTACCAAAAAATTATCAATGTATTATAATACAATTGTTTTAGTAATATGACATTAAAATGACTTAAAATAACTTCTTTGAAAAATATCTTACTAACATTATAATTACGAAAGTTTGGATGTGTGGATGAATGTTTGTCGTTCAATCACGGCTAAATGGCTCAACGGGTATAGATGAAAGGCATAGCGATAGTATACAGTCTAGAATAGCGCATAGGCTACTATGCTGATGACACTATGACTGTTTTATTTCATTCTTGTTTAATGTCTCTGGTCCCTGTTTATCATATTCATGTTGTTCATCCATAGCTCTAGACACCTACTGTGTAAGCAATTTGGTTGTGGCACGACATTGGTTCGCACAAATCTGTCTTGTGTTTGTTTTTTTTTTCATGCGATGGTCAATTTGTACTGTACCTATTTCTATATCTGACTGAAAAAGAGTGCCAAGAGTGTTTTTTCCGCCGGCTTTTTTTCTCTTTGTCTACTGTAATATCTTCTTTAACAACTATCAACAAGTTAAAGCCGAAGTATGTTATGATCACGTCATTAAGAGGATTGTAAAATTCCTGAGATAAATAAAACTTTTTTGATTTTTTATTTCGATATTCCCTCGAGATTAGAAATTGTGCGGACAAAACCAAGTGAAACAGCTAGTTTGTTAAATTCTTTCTAATTATCTTGCCCCGTCGCGTAATGTTAAAAAAATTCCCGAAGCACAATTTGAATTTTTTTTGGAAGTATTCTTCCACATTTTTCAGGAGATGCCTTTGACATTAAAGGATTTATTAATTAATCAAACCTGAATTTAAACGAAATTCCAGTAACGAGCGAAGTTTTTTGCCACAATGACTGTAATTAAAGGAAACTTCCTTTTCTCCGATACTTTCTCGGTATTTAAAAGGGACAATTTTGGTTGCAAAGTAAAGTTTGAAATGTGTTTTTAACTGTCTTCCATAAAAAAATTGACCCTTGTATCTAGCCAGTTCGGCTTAGAAGTATGGTTGCGGGGACGATCCTTTTTTTATTGGGGTAATCCTCCGTGGATACAATGACGCCCGGGGGAGCGTCAAAGTTATGCCTGGACTTTAACCAGCTAAAACCCCAATGTATTCCTCCTCCGCGCCTATTGGCGGGATCACGGAAGCATTCAACAGCGAAACCGCCAGCGCCATCCGCTTGCGCGGAACCCTCAACATGCAGCGTGCCGAGAACACCAGGCACGCCACACCTCAGCGAACTCCCTTGAGCAGGGCGGCAGATACCCCCGTATCCACCGCCCAAGGACTTCACTATGGCCGGAAAGGGTTAGGGACCGGTGAAATCGCGTCGCGTTAGATCACCAGAATATAACCCCCCCCCCAGCCGCGCCTCAATCTGGTGGAATCGCGTCGCGTTAGACCGCCAGCATCCGGCTAGCTGGCCTGCCATCATCCGGGGAAATCGCTCACGCGTTAGATCCCCGAAATCAGGATGTCCGCAAAGGTGATTCGAAAAGGTGGACGGCCCTTTCGCTTCCCCTTGGCAGACGGACTGACCCCCACAGCCACCCATCCCACGGATGAGGCATCTCGGGCACCCGGGTATCGGGGTATTTTTTTACAGAGTTTGTCTTCCTCGCAGCCGTTAGGCCCCCGGTCCTGTTTCTGCCCAGGGTTACGGGTTGGCCGACAGCTCGGACGCCAAAACAGTCCAAGCCTGCCGTCCCTCCGTCCAGCAGCTGGTGGAGACCAGCAACTCCACAAGGGGCGGGGACGATCCTACCTGAACCTTGCTTTGATAGCCATAACTTTCGATAGAAAACAAATAGATATTCATCAACCTCCATGATGCAATTGGTCGAATGTTCGTTTGCGGGGTGATTTGTCCTGGGTTTATTTTTAGACCAGGTTAGTTATTTTCATTAAAATTAAATTATTAAAATTCCCACGCAATCAAACCAACTACATGGCCACCAATACATACACCAAGTAAGCAGAGCTTGTGTTATGAAATACCATGTAATGAACCTAGAATATAATAAATACATAAATAGATAAACACCCAGACACAGAACATTTTTTTCTTGTTCCGTGCGGGTATCGAACCCGCAACCACTGGCGTCTGAGGTTTACCCCATCGCCAAATTAGTCGGCAAGTTAAGGAAACAGTCATGACGCCGCATAGGGTAGTAATAGCCCTACCGCCCCTGGATAAGCGTGTCGTAAAAGGTGACAACTCCGAGGGTGGTACCCCCGCTTGGTGGTATGATCCCGCCAGGGTCCGATTGGCTAGCGACCATCCCTCATATAAAATCTTCCGCCCAAATATGACCGCTCCTGTTGTGATGATTTAGGCATATTTTTATGAAGAGCCAGATCCTTCTTCACACGTGTGGTGTCATCTTTGACCTCATCTTCACTTACCATCAGGTGAGAATTAGTTGGCTCTAGCTAAAAAGAGGAGGTTCTCAATTCGTCTGTATGTTTTTTTTTTGTGTCTTTGTTACACGATATTATAGATAATTATGAATTGATTTTGAAAGGTAGTTCATTGAAAATTTCGAAGTTTTGAAAAAATATGTAAAATTTCGGAGAATGTTTACGTTGATGACATTCTCAACTCAGCCAAAATTTTGACGTGAAGTCGGTTTTATAAATGCTCTGCATTCATTGATTATTAAAAGGCTCAACAGATATTTTTTTACCAATCTGAGTAAAAATTGTTCACGTTCAGTCATCTTGAGTATTCAAGGATAGCTTAACTGATCGTGCCAAATGGATGCACAGTCTATATCAAAAAGCTATTGAGAAAATATCACGTACACGGTACACAAAATGGCGTTCATTGATAACAATACTTACGTGTTTGACTTTAATGACTAAGAATATATAAAACGTTGCGAAGTTATTTAGTAGTTATGTTTAGTAGTTAAATAAATAAATAAATAAATAATTATATAGTTATTTATTCATTTATATGTACACTATACAAGGTGTTCTTTTTGATATCCCATAACTTTGAGGTGCTGTTCCTCACTAAAAAATAATACTTTTTGCCAAAGAATATGTGTCCAATTATGATAACTAGTTAAGAAGTTATGACCAAAAAGATGAACATCCATACCCACATACATATACAGGGTGTCCCGTAACTTGCACGACAAACTGAAATGAAATGAAGATTGAGGTGCGCTTTACAAGATAAAAAAAATGACCTCAGTAAAAGCGTCATCGTGTTCAAGATATTCCCAAAAAAAAATAAAGAGATATATATTTGTTTGTCAACAGCAACAACAAAAACTGAACAAAAGAGGCATTTTTAGAAAAAAATTAAAGTCGGGAATATCTCGAAAACGGTGACACTTTTACCGATGTCATTTTTTTATCTGGTAGAGCACACCTCAATCTTTCTTTGATTTCAGTTTGTCGTGCAAGTTATGGGACACCCTGTATACTTACATACATACAGGTCAAAACTATAACCCCCCTCTTTGCTTCGCCGTAGCCGGGTACAATTTAGGATTTAATTTTCTGATTTCACGATCTGAAATCAAATAATATAAAAGACGTGTGGCACTCGGAGACTGCCGCGGTAAAGCTATTGCATAGCATTTTGTATCAACTTATGCAATTATAATTATTTATTTATTTTATTAATGCAGTAATGTTTGATCTAATATGAAGTTTCACAAGTTCCTAGTAGATGGCGCTGATTGTTTATTAAAGCCCGCATGTAAAGATACGAAATCAAAGTATCACCGCTGTGCCGGTCCGAGTGGTGGGTGTTAGGTTTTTTTCGTAACGGAATTTCTGGACTCGGTCCCCACGCTCAAGGCCCGCGATAGAAGCTATGCAATAGCTTAAAAAATAATTATATTGCTTACATGCTGGACTGAAGAATATACAAAAGAATGTAAAAACAAAGAATGTACCTACATTCATTTATGCATTTTATGTAGGCATTTTTGTGGGCGATAGTCTGACCCCCTGTCACTGCAATAGTCCCTACCATTCATCAATACCTCCAAAGTCAAACGTGACATCAGATGGTTATATAACCTCTGGTGTTATGTTATATAAGCTCATAAGGATTTATTTTTGTTTTAATACTTTGAAAATAACAAACTTACACAAATTTTTAACGCCATTTATGTACCTTAAACAACTTACTTACAAATCTTTATTTTAAAAATCATTTAGAGACAAACCCTGCTTAACAACGATGACCTCACCAAATTACTGTAACACGAACAGGTTCAACCACAAAACACACCTTGAAATAAACTAATTATTCAAAAATAAGAACAATTAACTTTGTAGCTGTTGAAAAATTACATGAAATAAATAAGCTCTGTCCATAAGAAAGGGTTTTATAAAACCGCAAATTCCAAAACCCGGTGTCTACTTCCCTTTCTTCAAGGTCTTGCGCGTGACACAAACAGATAAGCTAATTACTTATTCTGATTTATCAACTGAAAAAGGAAAAAAACATGGAAAATTCCGGGACAAGGGTTGTTAATAACGCCTGACGAGCCCGCCACAATAGACGCAATTTAGTGGACAATTTGACTTTTTAATTGCGTATTAAGAAACCGACGGCTAAGGTCTCGCCTCCGTCTTTATTATTAATTGTTAAGTAAGGTTTACGCTTGATTCTGACAACGTAGCTGTTTTATTAATACCGAAGCGCAAACTGTAGCTCAAACGACGCTTTGTTTTCACTGAGATTTCAGAATATACAATTTTTAAAATGTTGCTTTTAGTTTGCAAGTTCTGTTTACTAATTTAAGTTGAAATAAGAATGTTTGCTTTCAAGGATTTTACGGAGCAATGTTTTCTTTGTTGACGTTTAAGAGTGTTTTTTTTATATAAAATTGTACACTTGAACTTTTCTTTCAGGAATTATTACTTTCCGCCATTTTTAATTGGATCTAAGGTTAGGCACTTGGAAAACTGTATTTTTTTAGATATCAAAAGTCTTTTGGTTTTTCTTTTCTAGTGGTTGAAGTTGAATTCTATTACCGAGTAATTTAATTTCTCTACGTTTTTTTATTAGTTAGTACATATATAAACATAATATATGAAGTTAGTATATGAAAACGAAACGATAGCTGATGTGCACAGTGAAAAGATAAAACAATTTTATCGAATAAAACGAAAGTCGACAAAAATTCAGATTTGAATATCGAATGTGTTGTCATCGTGTAAACATTTCCAACTTTGCAATAATCGGAATTTCTGAGTTAACAGTGTCATCGAAAATAGAATGTTATACCTGGAGCTTAAAGTCTAAAATCATATATCTGAAATTCTATAAAGTGTCGATGTTTACGAAATGTCAAATTTATTAACCAATGGAATTCTACTAGAACTTTGTGTATTTTGTACGAACCTAAATGGTCGTAGACAGGAATGTTTCATAAAGAATTTTATCAAATACCAGCCGAGATCGCTGACATTTTCGTTTAGTTCGGATTTACGTCGAATATGTATTTTTGGATCTATGAATACAATGCTGAAATTGTTTTGTAGGTGTTTAACATCCGATGAAACGTGATGATAAGGACAACGAAGAAGGCGACTGACAGTCAATGAAGTGGTCCCTACTTAGTATAACCTGACACAATATAATCATCGAAACGATGAAGGTTTTCAATCACCTTACAAAAATAGAAGCATACAATAAATTTTCTTTAAAATTATGTTTATATTGTTTTAAAAGTTTGCGCTCGTACCATTGTCTGGAAATAGGACATTGGAACGGTAAGATGCTGAATAAAAAGTATCTTTTGTGTTTAACCAACACACGATCTGTGCACGAAATATTGTCTGAATCTGTTGAGAAGTTATTGCGTGAAAGAGTAACAAACAAGGTTAAAACTATCAAGTTTTATTGAATTTGAAGAATAGTGATAATGCGTTTGACAGATATAGTTATTCTTAAGCTTTTGAGCACGTTAATTAAACAGCTTGTATATTGCACGTATGTTTATCAGAGTTTATCAGAATCACGAAGTCAAAGTATTAACGCACGTATGTATGACGTACGACCAATGGGGCAGCTTGGTTGTTTACGCCGCAAATCTTGTCATCACCCAAGTGAGATTATTCTCTTGAAGTAACAAAAAGGTAATGTTACATACAAACATGAGAAACAGTCTCCAGTTTTTAGTATTCAAATACATTGTTGTTGGAAACCACACAAACCCTGACAACCAATAATAAACGAAAGACAGTAAATAAAACTACTTTTTAACCGTATTACTCGCGTATTTATCCGGCGCCTGAGTCGCTCGTGACCACGGGGTGTGCAAGGACACCGTAACTTCGAGTTAATATGTAAAATATAAATTATACGTGATTTATCCAAGTAAAAAGTAGTTTTATTTTAAATTATGCATCGTGAAAACTTAATACAGTAAGTATAACGAAACACAAAAAAAAAAAGACGTGTGGCACTCGGAGACTGCCGCGGTAAAGCTATTGCATAGCATTTTTTATCAACTTATGAAATTATAATTATTTATTTACTTATTAATGCAGTAATGTTTGATCTGATATGAAGTCCACAAGTTCCAAAAGCCCGCATGTAAAGTTATGAATCAATCAATCAATCATTTATTTGCATAAAATATGGTACAGATTTAGGACTTAAAATTAAAAAAATAGGTCATACATATTTTACCTTTTTAGGGCATGCATATATAAATTACTATTGTTAAATTTAACAAAAGTCTCAAAGTAGGCACATTCGGCATATTGTGATTTTTCCGTAATTCATTTAAGGTAATTTCCAACAAGTTAGTTTTAGACAAAAGACCCGCAATATTTTGTTGAAATATTTTTAGTTGATTTGAGTTGCTATCATTATTATTATTTAAATTTACTTTATTTAAGAAAAAAATTTAATTCATTATTTTCCAAGTTATTTTTTGTCTTTTTAAGAAAGTAGAACGAAATCGTCCCCTTTTTAATTATATTCTGAGTAGTATTCGGATGAGATTATAGTTATAGTTTGCATTTGAATGTCCAATTTTTATGTCTATTTTATTTTCAGTCATTTTTAAAAAGTATTACGGAATTGTTCCCTTTTTAGTTACACCCTGAGTAGTAGTTGAATTATATTTATAATCTGCACTTGAATGTATATTTTTTTAACCTTTGAATGTTTATTCTTAATATGATACTTAGTAAATGATTAATAATAATAATAATTTATTATTTTGTCCTTTTCTTTCTTTGGTTCTTAAGCATCGTCAATATTTCTTCAGTGCTTGCGTAAGGTATAGTAAAAGATATAACTTCATATTTTTCGTAAGGATTATTAAATCTTGATCTTACTAATCTGTTACCTTTACATTGCTGTCCACCAATTACAAAGATTCTGTGTTCTTCATGTCTATTTTTCTTAGATGTCACCAATACCTTATCCTCTTCCACTGCCTGGAGATTTTTTTTTGTTTTTAGTAGTGAGGACTCCGGTTCCACTCGTAGACAATCCTTGTTACTCTCCTTCAATGGTGATGATAGTGAGTACGATGGTGATGGTGGCAATTATTGTAATTACTCTACGTTTTCATTGTGTGTATTAGCTATTGTCTGCCGACGACTTTTTTGTCTTTTTGTTTTGTTTCGTAGAGTTTTTAGTTTCAAGCGTTTTGGTGCACATATTTTTGAGTAAGTGCACTTGTCGAGATAATTGACTAACTTCTTTTTTTAAGCCAATGTTTTCAATTATAATATTCTCCATTTCCATGTACGTGCTTTCAAACTGCCTCTGTAAATTAATTATTTCAAGTTTGGTCTGCACTTATATCAGTCGATAAATTAAAACTTTTTGAAGCTGTGTCCATGTGTCAAGACTCAAGATCAATAGTGTCTATAGTCGGCGCGGCGAACCTTGATCCCTATGACACTGACAGTAATTTCCACAACATAACCTTGTAGTGCCGTCACCGTTACATTAGAATCGTATTGGAGGCTTCTAAAAATGGCATTTATTTATTTTACGTAGCTATATTCCAATAAAATGATATTCCGTTGGAATTATAACAATTCATTTGCATGAAATTATCTCAATCTCAATCACACTTTACATTTACGTTGTGCAAAAGTTACTAATTCTTTGATTATTCGAGATAATTCGAGATAATTTCTTGCAAATGTTATGAATTGTTGTAATTCCAACGGAATATCATTTTATTGGAATATAGCCACGTAAAATAAATAAATGCCATTTTTAGAAGCCTCCAATACGATTCTAATGTAACGGTGACGGCACTACAAGGTTATGTTGTGAAAATTACTGTTAGTGTCATAGGGATCAAGGTTCGCCGCGCCGGGTATAGAGACAAATTGTGATCCAGGGATTCACATGAATGTGTGTGCGTGATGCTAGGCGACTTGGCTGCCGGAGGTTTTAAGCCTTTTTCCTCCTAGTAGTGACGGTACTTATCTGGCTATTTGATGTACCCGGCTTATTTTTAGCTTTTTTTTCTTGGCTTGGAGCACTTCCGTATACATTTAATGCACTGCCCTTTTTTTGTGCTCAGCTGTTAAGGTATTATAAAACCTTTGAGTCGAAATATTTTCGCATACTTTGTGATAAATTAATTTACAATTTGTACATGACAGATTTTCATTACCTATTCAATATATTCTTTTTACATTTGTTAAATTTTTTAATGTGGTTTTTTGGTGTCATCATTTCTGTTTACTTAGTCAATCAATCGATTTGTTTGTAACTGCCTTTTATTTTATTTAATCCAAAGATTGGATTTAAATCTTTGATTTAATCCTCTTAAAACAAAGTAAGTTTCCAATATAAAAAACTTAAAAAAAATATTTATAATTTTAAAAGGAGAAAAGAAAAACATAAAAAAGAATTCATGTCAATATGATTATCAGGGCTTGAACTCGTAACTCTTGATCGGGAAAAAATTATCAGTTTTTTTTTGGTATTATAAAACGAGTCGAAAAATTTCGCATTCTATGTGATAAATTAATTTACAATTTCAGGTTAGGTTTTCATTATTTTATTCATTATACATTTCAGGTTTTCATTATTCAATATATTCTTTTTACATTTGTCAAATTTTTTAATGTCGTATTTTGGTGTCATCATTTCTGTTTAACTTAGTCATTCAATCAATTAGTTTGGAACTGCCTTTTCTTTTATTTAATCCTCTTAGAACAAAGTAAGCTTCCAATATAAAAAACTTTAAAAAAAAATGTATTTATAATTTTAAAAGGAGAAAAGAAAACATAAAAAAAGGATTCATGTCAATGCGATTTATCAGGGCTTGAACTCGTAACTTTTGACCGGGAACCTTTTGACGTTACCACTCGACCACTCATCGTTTTACTCAGATTAGCGAAATAAAGGATTTGTTATGAAAGCCAACTATTGTTTATTTACCTGTCAACTCTAAAAATTGTCATGTTGCCTAGAATGGATGCCTCTCGATAGATGGCGCTGATTGTTTATTAAAGCCCGCATAAAAGCGCAGATTTTTTCGTTACGGAATTTCTGGATTCGGTCCCCACGCTCAAGGCCCGCGATAGAATCTATGCAATAGCTTAAAAAAAAAAGTTTTATTCATCTTAGGAATTTCACAAAACACTTGATTAAGTCAGTCATCACATACTTCCGCTATAACTAGTGGTTGATAGTTGTTTAAAAAGATATTACTGTAGACAAAAAAGGCCGGAGGAAAAAAAACTCTTGGCAATCTTTTTCAGTCAGAATTATCAATTTAATACAAATAGGTACAGTAAAAATTGACCGTGACATGAAAAAACAACAAACACAAGGCAGCTAATTGTGAGAGCCAATGTCATGCCACAACCAAATTGCTTACATAGTAGGTGCAATGAGCTATGGATGCACAATACGAACATGACAAACTGGGACCAGAGTATTTGAAAAATAATGGAATAAAATAGTCATAGTATCATTAGCAAAACGACCTGGAACCGATAGTAGCATCCGTTCACGAGTATTACGCAAGCACCAGCCATCACCCTACTCAACCATATTTTAGGGAAGAGGGTGACCCGATACCCGACGCTACCACTAGCCATCAAACTCAAACTCAAATATTCTTTATTTCGTAAGTATTTAAATACATTTGAAATAAGTCAAACAGTTTACAAATTGAACTGAATCTACCACCACTTCGGAAAGTCGATCTGTTGAGAAGAAGTGGCAAGAAACTCATCAGCAATAATCTTTTAAAAATAAGAGAAAAAAAAACCTGAAACTAACATAGTTACAGAGTTAATAAATTTACTAACTGCATTCAAAAGCACCATTTATAAAAATCAGAACCTTTCCTCACCCAACAAAGTTAAACAACGTTAACCCACCGGTCGTAAGTATACACTATTCAATTTTATTACATTGCAAAAGAGTCCTATTGGGGAACCGGGCAATCCTGTAAATCTCTATTTGTTTCAGTAAACAGGTCACAGGGGGGTTGGACTCCCTAAACGATGAGACCGGTTAAAAGGTTTGTCCTATCTCGGCTGTTTGTATTGTTGTTTCCTTTTTTACTATTTTTTGTTCGAAATCGTATTGAAATGAGACGGAGATATTTACCTTATTAAGATGTTTATTATTTGGTTGGAACTAAGATCTAAAAAATATTTTTGAAATATTAAATAGTGAAGTCGTTGTGGCGCCGAGGTTATTGTGCATATCATACGATATCACAGGTTAAGCGAAGTTCGGTGCAGTCGGTAAAAGTTTGGTTGACCGCCGATCATTTATTTTTCAAGATGACTTCCGTGCTTCTGTGGTCACTTTAAGCAGTCGATCCCCAAAATGAAATCCTAACGACAGAAGTCAGAAATCAGAAGTCATTTTGGTATCCTGAAAAAAAATGAAATGACATCCACCAACCAACACTGGGCCAGCTCAGTGCATTATGGCCTAAATCTCCTCGTCACCCAGAGGAGAGACTCATAGCCCTGTAGTGGGCTCATTACACGGAGTTTAGATGAATGATGAAATAGTAGAAAAAATGTTGAAAGAAGCGACATATCCGAGTCACTTCTGCCCAATGGTGGAACCTCTTTTTAGTAAATCTCTGATCTGTCTGTAAATGCCCAATATAAACTGTGCCACAAAAATTTTTCACTTCTGCAAATGACGTTGCCAAGGAAATTTTTTCTCAAACTAACAACTTGATAATAAAAAGATTACAAGTAACATTACGTTAACATTTTTAGTCACTTATGCGATCCTTCGCGATGTATTATACTTACTGAGAATAATCTCGGACATACACACGGACAGACGTTCGCTTTCATAAGATGCATATATCTGCACCCGCTTATATCCCTATTCTGTGGGAATTGAAGAATAAAAATATCCAGACTTTGTCCAGCTTGAAATTTTATTTCAATTCGCTTAGCTGATTTAGCACAAAAGGGTAAGGACACATCCATCCTTTGTAGGAATATTAAATTTCAAACTAAGAGTTGCATGAGGTTATATCTGTGTCACTATTGATCCCATAACAATTTCATCAAAACTCTTTGTAATGAGCCCACTGCAGGGGCTATGAGCTTCTTTCTCCCCTGGGTGAAATATTCAATTCCATATTGTGAATCCGTGATCCGTGCTACCATACAGGTAGCAAGCGTTACAAACCTGTCAAAATTCTCCAACCAATTTTTAAGTTCAGATTCAATTACAAGTTTTTGAAATGCGTGCAGCCTTCTGTGGAAGTGTTCTAATCAGCATTCGCGTGAAGTGGTCGCTCAACTTTATGGTCATACGACGGTCGCGATGCTTACTCGCGCGATGATCTCGTTGTCGCGTTCTATGAGAAGGAAGACTTAATTTTCAAGACCTGGGCTATCAAATACAATATAATATATTATACATACATATTTCACGCCTGGGACAAAGGGGTAAGCAGAACACCAGAGATAAGACCATCTGATGTCACGTTTGACTTTAGAGGTATTATAATGATGGGTATAGGCTATTGTTTGTAGGTTTTAAGTCCAAGTGGTAGCTTTAAAGAACATTTTTTTTTTAATCCCCTGACAATCACACCAACTACATGGCCCCAAAATAAGCATAGCTTGTATTATGGGATACCATGTAGCGAACTAGGGGGAACCTAGAATATAAATACACATACGGATAAACAACCAATTTTAAAGTTTATTGGCGTTTTTGCGGGCGATAGGCTGACCCCCTGTCACTGCAATAGTCTCTATCCAACATAATAATACCTCCAAATATGTCAAACGTGACATCAGATAGTTTTACAGCCTCTGGTGTTCTGCCTACTCCATTAGGGATACAGGCGTGAAGTGATGTATGTATGTATGTATAAACAACCAGACTCGGAACATTTTTTTTTTATTCCGTGGGGGAATCAAACCCGCAACCACTGGCGTCTGAGGCAGAGAGGTTTGCCCCATCATCGCCAAAGTGGTCGACAATAACCGTATATACATTTTAAATTCATTATTTTAAAGTATCACTAGAGGCCTGCGAAATTGTTCCTCGAATTTAAATCACATTATTCACGCCTAGCAACAAGAAAACCTACCCTACCAAAATAACAATACGTCGTGATAACATAGCTGACGAGATTTGATTAGAGTTATGGCTTCTCCGTATTGAGAACACAATAGAAAATATATTACGAAGTGTTTACATATTATATTGAAACATCATAACTGTACAGGCTCTACAGATTGATAATATACAAATTTCTGTATCAAAAACCGTATGTTTTTCGTGTGGTTTTGATGTTATATATTTAAAACAGATTGCTTTAGGTATATTAAATTTATTTCAGAAATGGGATATTTGTTTATGTGTTTTGAGTATTTTGAGTATTACATTTTGATTGATAATAAATTACTTTTTTTTTACTTGTGATCGAATAAAAAGAAATGATTTAATCGTTGACAATTTAAAATACCTTATTGTACAAACTTCAGTCTGTGATCGGAAATACCCTAATATACTTATCAAATAAATACAGAAACCACAGATTTAAATCAACTTGATATGATAAGATCTTGTTTGCTCTAAAAGTGTGCCCTCTCATTTGGTGCACTGCACCAACGTGCTACGCTCTACTTTCGTTGCCCTTTACCACTCTGTTAGCAAGTTACGTCATATGAAACATTATACGGTGCTTATGATATCAAAAATATGTAATATAACATCGAATCTGAAATAAAGCAGGTTTTGTGTTTATAAAATACGTTCAAAGAATACTTCATCCTCCTCTTACCGCTCCAAATTAGACTCCAGAACCAGTTAATGATTTAAAAACTAATCGCATCGGTATAAATATCAAAGTCTCGTAGAAATCTCGCCGAGGAAGTCGTTCATGAATTGTAGTTCATATTACTTCACAGTTAAATTAATAAAAAGTGTCTATCGTGTTTTTATATGATCATAGGTGAAGCGAACAAAAAATAATCGTACTCTTTAGTTTTAGTAATTCTCTTTACCATGACGAAATAACACTTTTAACAGGCATTATCTAGGGATCGTGAAGGACATCGTTAGCCCTACCTATTTACCCTCATGTTTTGAAATTATGAACCACTACTTCCTGCAGTTGTACTTTGATAATAAAGATCGATAAACCTTGTTGGATAGCGAATGAAATAACAATAGTCTTGCAGCATAGACTTACACTTTTTAACCGGATTTCTCGCGTAACTATCAATATTAATAATTTTATCAATAAATTACATGTTAAATAATAGGTCTTACCTATGAAACTGCCGTTTTTCCGTACTGGCCATTACAAATGAAAATATTTTTTTTTGACTGATAATTCTAATTTCAAATTAATTTTATTTGACAAACATGGAATTCTTTTTCTAAAATCGTCATTTGTTTAATAGTTAGTGTTTTGTTTTCAACGCATTCGAACATTTTTCGTCATCATGGATAAGTTAAAAATTCGAGTAATTATGGAGTATGAGTACCGTCGTGGCAGCAAAGCGGCACAAGCGGCATGCAACATCAATGACGTTTACGGAGCGAACACTACAAACGAACGCACCACCCATTGGTTTACCCGCTTCCGTTCTGGAAATTTTGACCTGAAAAATGAACCCCGTGGTCGTCCGAAAACTTTGGTCGACAATGACGTATTAAAGGCAATTGTGGAAGCTGATGAAACTCAATCCACGGCTGAATTAGCAGCAGCTTTCGACGTTAGCATCAATACAATATTGGTTCAATTGCGTCAAATTGGCAAGGTAAAAAAGCTTGACAAATGGGTACCCCACGAACTCAATGACTGCCAGCGCGAAGTACGCGTGGAGACGTGCCTTGCACTGCTCAGCAGGCATACAAATGAAGGAATTCTGAACCGCATTGTTACTTGTGACGAGAAATGGATCCTGTTTGACAATCGTAAGCGCTCAGCAAGTTGGTTGGACCCTGGTTCAGCACCCAAATAATGCCCTAAACGAAAACTTACCCCTAGAAAAGTGATGGTCACTGTTTGGTGGTCTAACGCGGGTGTAATTCATCACAGCTTCTTGCCAAACGGGACAAGCATTACTGCAGATGTGTACTGTGAAGAACTGAACACAATGATGCAGAAGCTCGCACGTCTCCAACCAGCTTTGATCAATCGTTCGGCTCCACTGCTCCTGCACGACAACGCGCGACCTCATACTACACAGCAGACGGTCTCCAAGCTACAAGAGTTGGGGTTGGAAGTTCTCCGTCATCCGCCGTACTCACCAGACCTTGCGCCTACAGACTTCTACTTTTTCCAGAATTTGGATAAGTTCTTGGCGGAAAAAAAATTCAATACCCAAGAGGCAGTACAAAATGCCTTTGAAGAATTTGTTGCCTCCCGTCCAGCTGATTTCTTCAAGAAAAGCATCAATAAGCTACCAATGCGTTGGCAAAGATGCATTGATTGCATGGGTGATTACTTTGATTAATAGAAATAACAAATATTCAAAAAAACTACGCTTCATTTATTTCGTGAAAAACGGCAATTTCATAGGTAAAGACCTAACTAAAGACTCTCTTTGCAGACCCCGCTGTCTTTCGTTCGATATCTCGCCTTATACAGCACTTTTCTGACTTTCTGAACATTAATTAAAATTCCAGTTTTTTTTTAAACTAATTAAAAACACTTAAAATTGTTCTATTATTAAAGACGTATTTGATCGGATTAATCGGTCTTAAAATAATGGAGTTCTATAGAGGCATACGATAACTCACTGATACATTCTGGTTACAAAAGTTTTTTTGACTTACAGTATTCTAATTAATTAGCATATTTTGATCTTGTTTTAATTATTACTGAAACCAATTTGAGTTACCTTGGAGTGTTGAGGAAAATTGCATCTGGCCAGTAAATATCCTTTCTACCGTAAAATGCCTTTGCGTCGCCTTGGGGAATTTTGTATACCTGTGGGGCTAGCATGCGACCATCGATATTTACTTAGATAAATCGATAAATCGAGCCTTTTATCGATATTTACTTAGAATTTGGCACTTACAGTATGTAACTTTTTAAGAATATGGCATCTTTGGTTCTGTGGGCTTAATTATGGTATCAAATAGAGTAATTCAATCCATTATGTTGCGCATGTAAGCTAACAAAGTAGGATAAAATAACAAAATAATTATTTATCTTTTCGATTCGAGTATTTATCGATGGTCGCATGCTAGCCCTGCTGGTGATAAATAATGTAGACAATAAAGATGAAATCACATAAGTGTAGGAAAGAAATGGTTCTTCTGGTCCCCCTTTCTTGATAAAAAAACTTGTTACTAGTTAATATGTATTTCTTTATTCTGTCATCATCATCATCACAACTCTTTGTAATGAGCCCACTGCAGGGCATCAGTCTCTCCCCTGGGTGAAGAGGAGGTATAGGCCATAATCCACCAAGCTGGCCCAGTGCTGGGTGGTGGATGCCAGAATTTTTAGGGCGCCTAGATGGCTTCTGACAAACCCTAACGACTACTGTATACAAGTATACAGCACCCGGGACCGACCGCTTAACGTGCCCTCCGAAGCACGGAAGTCGTCGTGAGATATGAATGGTCGGCGGTCACCCATCCAAGTACCGACCGCGCCGCACGTTGCTTAACCTGTGATATCGTATGATACACACAGTAACCACGGCGCCACGACGACTTTATTCTGTATTGAACACAGAATACGAAAATAGTTTAAAACGACAAGATAAAGGTTACAGAGTACAAATGGCGGCCTTATCATCAAAATATGATCTGTTCGAGAAAATATGTAACCGTTCTGGAATTTATGCAGGGTGTCCCGCTTACCCTATATAATACCTTCTCGCAGGTATTCTAGTACCCATAAGGATGACAGAAAAAAAAATCGAAATTAATTTTTCAATATTTGTATGAAAGAAAACGTCGAAATTTATTGCTGACATACAAAAATTGAAAAATAAATTTCGAATTTTTCTTGCTTTTACAACAAAATTAAATAAACTTTAGCTACTTTAAACCACAGTACAGATATCTACAGTAATTCAACTTCATACAAACGGACGAAACGCAAGTTATACCTACGCGGCTCGAGCTCGGCATGCGCTCGGCATGCGGCCAGTCCCGAGTGTCTACATACCGAAACAATTGTTGATTGAGCTTTACATTAATATGCGGATTGTTTGTACTTTAAAATTTAATAATATATCTTTTTGTGCGTCTCACTTGAGGCGCAAGAATCTTTCGATTGCTTATAAGATCGATTTGTGATCCAAAGTTAAACATGGTTTTATGACAAAATCGTATTTTTGTTGAACACCCTCTATTCAATTTACAAAGTATTTTATTTGTTTATATAAGAAAAGAATATTTGCAGTCACAAAACTAAATGAAAGTAAACACAAAGTAGGCAAATGTAATTCAAACGCTGAAAGCGAGCAGCCCTATTATATGTGAACGGACCGCGGCGCTGTAGGCATTTATTTCTAAGATGCGGCCGAGTTGAATCACTATAGATATCTGTACTGTGCTTAAACTCTAAAATCGTCGATTCTGAAAGTAAGCAATATAATCTTCACAATAAACAAAAATAGCTTTAAAAGTTGCGTCCTTCCGTTTCGAGCTTAATGCGTTAAAAGCAGTAGAGGCAATATTTACCTTTGCCGCGTCGAGCTGCTGCGAAGTTTGTTAGTTTATGTGAGTGAACCTTCCATAACAATGAAGAAGACATCGGGTGGTTTTTCCAACACTTATAGATTATTAAAGTTTGGTAAAAATATTCTTCCACGCTGAACTGGGAGCGAAAGAAAAACATAGAATGTACCAGCTGAGAAGCAGCTGGTACATTCCCGGGCATCCTGTAAAAGTCAGTTTAGGAACGGAGGTCTTATTAACGTTTTTGTGGGTGACAGGCTAAGTCCCTACCACTGCAATAGGTGACATTATAGTTGAATGGGGAGTTTTCTGACAGCTCATAAAAATTAGTTCAAAAAACCTCTATAGATGGCACTTTTAAAAAGCCGAAGGCGTTAAGTCTGTATACTATAATGTAGGTAAGTGGTATCTACCATCTATGGTTATTTATACGTTCAATTTCTGTTTCAGACGTCAATTAATTTATTTTACTTTAAAAAACGCAGTGTGGAATAAATTCTTCGCCTTCACCTTTTGTAAAGCGCCATCTATCGAAGCCTTTTGTACCAATTTTGTACAGTTTTGTTTTTTTAATGAGCTGTCAGAAAACCTCTCATTGTTTTCAAATGATTCCTATGACACTGACAGTAAGTTACTTCGTAAGGTATTTTTAAATCATACCTTACGAAGTAACTTGTGCACAACGTAAACGTAAAGTGTGATTGAGATAATTTCTTGCAAATGTTATGAATTGTTAAAATTCCAACGGAATATCATTTTATTGGAATATAGCTACGTAAAATAAATAAATGCCATTTTTAGAAGCCTCCAATACAATTCTAATGTAATGGTGACGGCACTACAAGGTTATGTTGTGGAAATTACTGTCAGTATCATAGGGATCAAGGTTCGCCGCGCGCCGGGTATAGTTAGTTTTAAAGCCTCTGGTATTCTGCCCACCCCATAAGAGATATAGGCGTATGTAAACATTTTCTGAATTAGAGTCCAAGTTAGGTCAGGTTGGAAAACGGACTATCCTAAGACGACAGCTTGAAGTATACTCATACGTAGTCACACAAAGATCCCCTAGATCCAATGAGTAGTGCGATAAAGTTGAGCGTTGGTCTTTGGTATTAAAGGAATTTTGGGTTCGAGGTCCAGCCAGGTATGAATGGAAACGAACTTTCCTAAGACGACTTCAATTGTTTTATTATTAATTTGCCCAATATAAAGGCAAGTAATTTTAGAACTTTGTTAAGATTAGCATCATGCATTCTATCTGATAAACCGCATTTAACCAATAAGGTCGCCTAAATAAATCTAAGGCTTCTCATGTAAATATTAAGCTTTGTAGCTCCGAGCTACTGCGAAGTTTGTATAATGCAATGAAAATAAAATAAAAATCAAATTGTTTATTCATTTCGGAAAAGCATAAACTACAAATATTGGCTTAAATACGAGGGCAGGTCAATAAGTCCGTGGCTCTTGGAATAAAACAAAAATTTTTTGATAAATAAATCATTTCATTTTACAACGTAGTCTCCCTTGAGCTCTATACACTTTGTGCAAAGCTTCTCCAATTTTTGTATCCCTTCCAAAAATATAATTTGTCGAGGTCCTCAAAATAGGCCTTTGTTTGCGAGATGACTTCATCATTGGAGTCAAATCTTTTTCCACCAAGCCATTTCTTCGGGTTTGGGAACAAGAAGTAGTCACTCGGAGCCAAATCTGGAGAATAAGGCAGATTAGGGAGCAATTCATAGCCCAATTCATGGATTTTTGCCATGGCAACTGCATATGTGTGCACTCTTGCATTGTCTTGGTGGAAAATGTTTTTTTTTCTTGGCCAAATGAGATCGGTTTTTTTCCAAATCGTCATTCAATTGGTCCAATAAGTTGGCATAATATTCCCCATTTATTGTTCTTCTCTTTTGAAAGTAGTCAATGTGGATTATCCCTCGTGCGTCCCAAAAAACAGTCGCCATAACTTTATTGGCTGACAAACCCACCTTGGCCTTTTTTGGCGCAGATTCACCCTTAGAAACCCACTATTTTGACTGTTGTTTGGTCTCTGGTGTGTTGTGATGGATCCATGTTTCATCCACGATTACAAAACGGCGCAAAAACTCCTCCATATTGCGATTAAACAACGCCAAATTTTCCTGTGAAGTTGGTACACGATTGCGTTTGTGATCGACTGTGAGCAAACGCGGCACCCATCTTGCGGAAAGCTTTTTTATGCCCAAGTGATCCTTCTAAATTGAAACCACTGGGCCATGCAAGATCCCCACGGCTTTCACAATTTCTCGCACTTTCAATCTTCGGTTGGCCAACACCATATCGTGAATTTTTTCGATTGTTTCGGGTGTAGAGACCTCAACTGGGCGTCCAGGACGTTCGGCATCTTCAGTGCTTGTGCGTCCACAACGAAATTCAATAAACCATTTTTTTACCATTGAAATCGATGGTGCAAAGTCCCCATTGTATTTTTCAAGCTTAGCCTTGTTCTCTGTAATGGTTTTTTTTCGAAAAAAATAATGCTTAATAAGCACACAAAATTCACTTTTTTCCATTTTTTCCTCAAATTACTGGGTAGTCTGATAAAGACAGCTGTCAAACACAAACTAACTGACGCAGCAAAGTTCAAATTTTGACAGGAGTCAACTGACAGATGCCTGTTGACAGGAGTAGTGTTGCTTTTTCAGTAAAGAGGTCAGAAATTCAAAAATTCACGGACTTATTGACCCGTCCCAGGTAAAGTAGGATATATAAATTAACATAGCAGTATTTATTTATAGGGAATTCTAGAGAAAAATTAATTATCTACTTTTTTTACATAATTATGATCAGAATCGAGTACAGAGTGCACTCCTTCAGTATCTAAAATTTGTCACCAGTCACCCTGTATAGATAAACGCCTAAACCCGGAACATTTTTTTTTCTTGTTCCGTGCGGGAATCGAACCTAAACGTATGAGGCAGATAGGTTTGGCCCATCACCAAAGTGGTGGTCTAAATAAGCGCTGAACATTCTCTCTTCTTTAAACCGCTTTTGACAATAAGGTTAGTCATCTCATAAAATCACTGATGTCACTGCAACGTTTGTTAGTTTATGTGAGTGAACCTTCCATAAGAATACAGAAAACATCAGGCGGTTTTTCCAAGACTCTTTAGATTATTATTGTGGCCGCACCATAGCGCATTAGTTTTTAATCTACGGTAAAAATGGTTCTAAGTTCGAGTCCCGGCACTCTGCAATTTTTCAGAGCTACCGTTTGAAAGTTTTACGTTACAAGTTTGAGAGCATACGTAATCACACAAGGGTCTGATTACACTAAGTAGTCCCCATAACTAAAAGGTTATTTAAGTCGTATTTTAGTTCTGTATCTCAGAAATTTCTGTGGGACCGTTTGATTTATTTTAGTGCTGAATTAAATCACGTATCACGTCATCTGATAAAATGAAAAGCTACTCATAAAATTATACGAACTTATCATCGCCGATGTAAAAATATTCGGATACAGAACTTAATGAAGAGAGATTCTCCTATCAAGCAGAAGCCAGTAGAATTAGAAACTTTTTTTGAAAACGTGGTATCTATTGGTGCGTACAGATTGCTGTAATAGAACTAGTAATGTAACATTCAGCGCAACAATGTAACGTCCAAATATGAAACTTGCGCAGAATGTTACATTACTAGTTCTATTACAGAGATGTGTATGCACCATAAGTATACCACATTTCCAAAAAAAGACAAATTATGGAGTATGTAGGTCTTAAAGTTTTTTCTTAGAATATTGTAAGAAAATTTATGAATATATATCAAAAAAGCATAACGAAAACCCTAAATAGAAATATTCTTTCCATTATTGATGGTAATATATGATAGAATTTGTTTTGAATATATTATTTTGAATATCTTAAATAAATCAAAGGAAACCAATTGCGTTATAATTAACTAAAAACAAAAAATAAGCTCACCAAAATATCCACGACTAAGTTTTAGTAGTTTAATACTCAACTAATGAAATTTATATATCCTACCGTTCCCTCAGTATAATTTAATTACCTGTCAATACTAAAACGACATATACTCAGGTACTGGATAGGAGAGCCCTAACCCGCTGTAATCCAGTCGAAGTGTCAAATGCAGCACAAGCTGTTCATTGTTTATTGTCCAAAGACGCCCTGAACAGTTCAATTGATCGATTTGAACGGTTCTAAGCGTTTACGGTTTACCAAACAATTTTGGAATCGTAAATAACACTTATCTGGTTTCTACGGAGATGTAGTAAAAGAATGTAATTTTAGGCGTAAAGTAAAATATAAATTCTTTCTAAAAGTGAAATTAACTAATATTTACAGGTAACTCGGTAACTCGGCCTTTAGCATATCATGAAACCGACTAATCGGAGTGATCTCGGGTAGTAGAAGCACGTCAGGATTCGCATACAGATAAACCCTGCCGTTAGGTTTCTTCCTAAAACACTGCTTTTATCGTTGAGTTTATCTACATTTTGGAAGCAACATATTCTAAGAGATCCAGATCAAACACGAGTTTTGTCACCAATGAAAAAAGGAAAAACGAATGCAAAAGTATTAAAATTAAGTATAGGAAAGAAAGGATGCAACTACGATGTGTTAATCACCAATGTATCTGAACCGAAACGTTAAGACTCACACAAAAAATCTTTCTATTTCATCAGCTTCACGCGTAGGTTAATAAGTTTTGGACTACATACAGAAAGGAGGCAACATATTTTAAAAAGTTTTTGAAGCTCGTGTTTTTATAATATAATTACTTTCTTTTTTATACATTAAGCCTGGGGTGTCTGTCTTCCAAGACACCTTATGGGAAGTGACGAACACTCAGTGGCAGACGTCCATCCAAAAGAAACCATTTCATTATCTTTGTATAAAAAAACTTATCTGAAATAACTTATAAAATAAACTTCGCTGGTTGCTATACAACTTTAAACGCGATAAAAAAAATATTCAAAGATTATAACTTCATAATGCATTGTGCAGCCATTATGCTGACTAATAAACTAAATATCAACGAGACAAAATTATACCATAGGTTACGGGGCACCTATGTAAGCTTTTAGGGAAAAAATATTGGTATGGGTCCCTCTAAAAAAATATATTATTTACAATATACGTTCTATCCCACACTACAGCAGCAAAACTATCGGACGTGCCAAAGCAAAGATTGCTTTGCCAATTCTGCATTTCGGCGTGAACGAATAAAAAGCGGCGAGCAGAATGCTACAAAACACTTGAAACAATATCGCGACGGAGCGGCAATCATTCTGTTTTATCTCAGTTTGCTCACGCCGCCACTCGCGGAAACAGCTGTAATAAAAACTACCTCGCTTACTGTACGTACACGTACCCTGTGATATGGCGCCACATGGAGCTATTAGTTGATATAGGCCTCTTTGAAGCTTTGATTTATTTTGTAATAGTTTTAATTTCTTTAATTATGTACAAACACATGGAGTTTTTTGACAGTTTAATATTTTTTTAAATTATTATTAACTTTAACTTTAATTTAATAAACTTATGTAAAAAAACTTTCATGATAAACACAGAATGATTCGGGATTTTATTAAGCTCGATTTTATGGCAAGTTGCGGGAAGATTATACCTACAGAAAATTTGTTTACGGAAACTCTTGAATAGTTAGCTATGTTGTCAAAAAAGACATTAAAAAAACACATTAAGTTTTTTGTTATATTTTAGTGAATAATCTAGCATATTGTTGGTATTTTAAAATAAAATGCCTGAACATGCCTATTTAAAGTAAAATTCGTTTTTACTTATAGAGAAATTCATTTCTAATAAATATCAGAACTCTACGCAATGACTTATTCGATTCATGTTCCTGCTATGTATGATGTCTGTTGTGCGGTGTACCTAATTATATTCATTTAAATCCTAAGCAAATGTATATACGCGGGACGCTACGTCTATTTCAATTCAATATATCATATTATGTGAATATTCATTATCATTATCGCCAAAAGGTTTCTCGATTCTCGTTATATGAATAAAAAGTATTTATCGATTTTTTTGCGTTTTACCTTCTAACAGGCTACTTGATAGGTGTACAAAAAGCAATGAAATATTTTGGTAAAACGGTTAAAATACATTTTGTTCAATTAAACATTATTCAACCAATCAGCGTTCTAAAAATATGGTTCTAGAAAAAGTGAATGTCATTACGTCACAGCTGACAAAGTTATAAAAAATGACGACCGTTTTTGCGGCCGATTTGTAAAATCCTATCATGAATGATGGAAAACGCATCATTTTTTATACTACACATATTTTTTGCAAACTCTTAAATTTATGTGCATTTTACAACATTCAAATGCTTTTTTTGGTTTGTTTCAGATACATCAAAGTGGGTGGGATTGACGACAATAAATAGATATAACTATGTAAACTAAGTTAAATTAAAAAAAGTAATAATCGACAATAATAATTTAGTAAATAAGAAAACGACAACAACTGTAATTTTATGTAAGATTTTGAATGTTATGTAAGATTGTAAGACCATGATGGTGGAAGTTAGAAGAAGTAGAATGTGCGTGCTGGAAGGAGGCGGTCTACCCCTGGTTTCAACTTTTGCCCTTCTGACTATAGTCGCAGGTAAGATTTAATATACTTTTACCAGCGTTTTACCTCAAATCAAAAATTTGAAATGTATAATACTGGTTCAGACTTGAACTACTTCTCCAAAAAGTATTACGCCGCAGTTGTCTAAAAAGTCACTACGTAAATTGTGAAGTTGTGGGTACCATCTCTATTTAAGTATAAACGTATTTAAATTTAAGGTACCCCTCGTGCGCTACATGGTATCTCATATCACAAGCTTCGCTGAGTTTGGGGCCATGTAGTTGGTTTGATTGTCCGGGAATTTTAATTAATTTAACCTTCAAGTGGCTCTTTATAATGCTTAACCTTATTTGAGTGTATTCATACATACATACATGACTTCACGCCTCTATCCCTTATGGGGTAGGCAAAACATCGGAGTTGATAAGACCATCTTATGTCACGTTTGACTATGGAAGTATTATAATGATGGATAGAGACCATTGCAGTGACAGGGGGTCAGTCTATCGCCCACAAAAATGCCAATGAAACCTCGGTCCCTTAACTGACTTTTATAGTATGCCCGGGAAGAGAAGCAGCTGTTACATTCTATGTTTTTCTTTCGCTCCCAGTCCAGCATGGAAATAGGTATTCATATTTTGTAATATGAATACATAGTGTATTCATATTTTTGTTTATTTAAAACTTAGCATACAATTATTTAAGACACATTTTTTTAAACCCGTGTTGACCTCAATCTCACCAGAGGCTAAATGAAGACGTAGCTGAAGATAAATTAATCAATTCTGTGAAACTTTAAGCCCTTAAAAAAAGTATAATCGGTAACTAAGTTCATGACGTCCATAAATTCTAAAAGAATGTCTTAACTCATGTTTCTATGTTTAGAAGAGGGTTAAATAAAACATCGCAGAAGTCGAGAAATTTAGGCCTCGTTTAAGCACAGGCGGCGCGTCGTGCGCTTTAACTATATCGCCAGCTTTACTATGAAAATCCGCTGGTTTAGAGTTAGGGTGTTACCAGATAAATCGATCGATCACCGATCGAGGTCATCGATCGAAGTCGAGCGACTGGTCTGGTAGCTTTAATTGATCGACGGATACCGTTCGATTAACCAATCGATTGATGGTTGTTCGAGGTTGATCGAGTAACCTCAACTATATTCCATCTGCTCGATCGACATCGACTAATCCATTCTACTATCGATCGATGCCCTCGATCGACGATCGATCGATTGGTCTGATGACACCCTATAAAGCCGGCGGTGTAACGAAAACGCGCAAAGCCCGACGTCACGCGCCGCCTGTTCTTAAACTTAGCCTTACAAACTGATGGGAGGACGATTTGACATGAAGCTATAATCTTTTTGACAGTCGGTTTGGCACGCGCATATTTCAGATTACTTTGAAGAGTTTTAATAAATTATGGTAAATCAAAAATCGATTGTAAACCTGTGAATATTGAAGTCTGTTAAAATTACAGAGGAAATATAAAGAGGATGCCCTATCCTGCTTTCTTTAGGGGCTCAAGTGAAGCCTACGGGCGGGTTGCGGGAGGGGTAAGCGGTTGGTTACGGCCAATCATAGCCAAACAGGCGATGGCATTAGTCACCTAGTAGCGAGAAGTACAAACTGGTTGAAACAACATAAGGTTAAAATATTCAAATGATCATCAAAAAAGTTCAGCTATGCTTTACTAGGTGGCTCTAGCTTTTTAATGAATTTTCTATTGTCATAATATATGTTTACGTTCCAAATCTGTCAGAAAAAACCGCTAAATAAAAGCATTTCTACATGACGCTAGATAGCGCAGCATTTTTCACGCCATAAAAATCACCTATACTCTGTCAAATAATTCAATGCAGTAAAATGACAGTTCCAGTGTGCCCACTTTAGGGAAGAAAAAAATTAGTAATGCGGTTTAAGTGAATTTTTTTTTAAACATAACATCTTAACGATATAGAAAAAATTGTGTCTCACAAAATATTTAACACTTTCAATTTCTCATTTCTAGAGGGGAAGCTTTACATCACTTACTTTTTCGTTGTCTCTAAAAAATTAAAAAAACGTCTAATTTCACTTCTACTATGACCGTTTTAAAGTACATTGTATGTTTGGTAATTAATTATTTTCATTAAAGTTACTGTAAAGATAAAGTACATACCTCAAATTCGCGTATTTATACATCTGTTTATAATGTTATTCTAAACGAATGAAATTTCAATCATTCTCATTCAGTATCCTTACTCTACGAAGATTTTAACTGATATCATTATTTTTCATTTTGACATTTCGAACTGTCAGTTTACTGAATTATTTGCCAAGGCTTAAACAACAAATACAATCTCAAATTTTGGACATAAATAATTCGAAAACAAATAATTTGTAAAAAATAATAATGAATGAAAATATCTTTTTGGTTAGTTAATTTTATTTCGATGCATCCTATTTCCCGATGGTTGATTTATATGATTTAAATTAAAAAGCAGCTTTGCACGGTTTTGGTCGCATACATTTTGATTATTCTAGATTAGTTATTCAGGCTAGTAGTTCCAGCAATTAGTGAATTCAATTTTAAAAACTCGTCAGCTTAGTTACATTAGTATAGATTTGATGATTAATCGAACTATGGAAATAAAATAGAAAGGTAATATAAATACTACATCAAGAGTTATCAATTTCTTGTAATACAATGTAAAAGAAGAGTAAAGCTACTTAAGTAAATTTTTTTATAATATTTTTATTTCAAGTTAAATATGTTCCGTAAATATTTACCTATAAAAGGGATAAATATATCCGGTAAGCGAAGGTTGCCTGCCTTGTATAGGTATTACTACCCTGATTATTTTTATTGCCAAACAGCAATGTTACGGATACACAATAATAATTACGGCTGAATAATAACTGGCATTACACAATTAGCAACCCAGGTACAGATGGAACCTTATGAGCCTACTAAGCCATATCACTATTTAGACATAGACAAAGTCTAGGAACAGCCTGAAAGTAAAGCAATGACTAAAGAAACAAAGGACTCCGCATTATAGTCGTTAATTTTAAATATATGGGCGTCTCTTTTTAACTCAAGAGTGTAATCGTATGTAAAAAAGGACAACAGTAATTTTATCATTGCCTCAAATGACAACAATGCGGCCAGTCACCATGTTATGACAGAGTCAACAACAAGTACGTCAGTTGTCATAACGGCTTGCTTCTTGCAAATTTTAAAGAATATTTCAGTGTTTTATATGAAATCGTTGTTGTTTATAGTGCAGAAATTTGCATAACATTCTCATGGTAAGATGCAGTGTGTTAGGCTGCCCCAAAAAAAACTATGAGCACTACAGCTAGCCGCCACCTTTGTTTCTGATTAAACAGGCACGTTTTTTCATCGTGTCCTCTTTTTTCTTATTGTCGATAAAGTAAAGACGTAAAGGCTAGGATCGATAACGCAACATTGATGAGTAGTAACTCCACTTATTTACGGGTACGGATCCTTTATACCTTATTTTAAAAAAAATATAAAAAAGATAAGTGCCTATAAATTACTCAAAACGCTTTTGAGTAAGTATTTTAGTATTTGCAAAATCAAGAAATTTTGATTATTCCAAATATGTTATGATAAAATAACAGTTCATTTACTTTTAAATGATTACCACGCATTCATGATTCAAAATTTGTTGCCAATCTCTAAGAGTCAATAAACTTGTCCTACGAAAACTTCATTACAAACCATATGTATAAGTTTATTGAGTTCATAATCACTTATCATGCTAAAATACTTGGCAAGTTCCACTACTGCAAAAACCTGGTACAATATTGATCCCAGTGCACAAAAAAACTGCAGTAGCTTATATGGAACCGAAGTACAATCAGCCATTACGTTTGCTGTTTATGATCTTGGATTGCCGTTCGAGCGTTTAGATTGCACTAGATCCAGTTACTGCTTTTACTTCTTTAGCTTTGTTCGAGTGACTTCCATAATTTAGTAAATCTGTCTTGTAAATGGTCTTCAACGGCATTAATAAAAGTTACTTGAGGGGGAAATTTAAGTATTGTGGTGATTAAACTATACCCGGCGCGGCGAACCTTGATCCCTATGACACTGACAGTAATTTCCACAACATAACCTTGTAGTGCCGTCACCGTTACATTAGAATCGTATTGGAGGCTTCTAAAAATGGCATTTATTTATTTTACGTAGCTATATTCCAATAAAATGATATTCCGGTGGAATTATAACAATTCATACCATTTGCAAGAAATTATCTCAATCACACTTTACGTTTACGTTCTGCAAAAGTTACTTCGTAGGGTATTTATTAAATCATACCTTACGAAGTAACTTTTGCGTATTTATACCCGTGCTGGGTATAAATACGCTCGTTTGTTTTAAGTGAAATTGAACCAACTATTTAGAGATTTTTATTATGAGATTTTTATTTAAAAACAAAATTTGAGATTTAAAGTAAAACACCCATAATATTTTCTATGTATCTTAAACATATATTTTCGTTATCGAATATTTTATGATGAAGCAGAAACCTTAATTGCCACAATTTTCAACAAGATGATGAAATTGCTTAAATTTCCACACCATTAAAATAATAAATTTTAAACTTGTAACTTGATTTCAACGGTTAAACATTATGCCCACAATGTTTGGGTTGGTCATGAATTAAGTTTTTGCTGCAGTGAGTCGGGTGCGCTGATTTCACTTATACGCTACAGACTACACACGCTTTTATGGATGGAAAGCAATAGCAAATTATCAGACACGGCTGTGTTAATTTCTAAGCACGGTATTTATTTTATGTTATACAAATAGTTCAATGATAACAATTTACACAGGTATTGCTTAGTTCTTATTGAAATTTCTTCCATTATGCCTGAGGCTGGAATTATTTATTAGTATTAATTGGATGATGTATTTTAAGTCCCTGGACTGCATGTGAAGTATCATAAATACAAGGGTCATTATATGTGTAACTTGTGATGACATTGTATTCATGACAAAAACCGAAACTGGGTAGTATACTGATTGACCTCAGAAGGACTAAAAAAACGTAACTAAATAGATATTTTTATTGAATTCAATCAGTTTGAAATTATTTAAAGTATGTGTATCGATAAGTTAATAGAGAGCATTATGCTGCTGGAATAAAAATCAGTAGGTATGATAAAGTAACGTGGGACGAAAAGACCTTTTCTTTCCTAAATAAATATGAATACTACATTGGTTGAAAAGTTCGCGGCCTGGCCATTAAAAAAAAAACTTTTGTTATTTTTTCTGCCGTCATTTTGAACTGTCATTATTCAATTGTCAGCCCGCGAATTTTCAATTTGATATCTTGTTTAAATAAAATTTTACGAACAATATAAATACGTGTGTAGAACAAATTTTCACTAATGGAGAAATTTGAACAACGTGCTGTGATTAAATATTTGTTTAAAAAAAAATGAACACCAAAGGAGATCCATGATGACATGCAAACAACATTAGGGGAATCTGCCCCGTCTTATACCACTGTGAAAAAATGGGTTGCAGAATTTAAACGTGGACGAGAGAACATCGAAGATGACCCTCGCTCCGGCAGGCCAATGACGTCTACGACCGAAGAAAACATCAATAAAGTGTGTGATCTCATATTGAAAGACCGTAGATTGACTATCAGAGAAATTGCAGACACTATAGGCATCTCATATGAACGAACGCAAAACATCATTGTCCATGAACTCGGCTGTTCTAAGGTTTCGGCTAGGTGGGTCCCCAGATTGCTTTCAGTAGAGCAAAAGCGAATTCGACTCACGATTTCTCGCGACAGTTTGGAGATGTTCGAGGCTGATCCACAAGGTTTTCTTGACAGATTTGTGACAATGGATGAAACCTGGGTTCACCACTATACCCCAGAATCAAAACAACAATCCAAACAATGGAAAAAATCAGGTGAACCAACTCCGAAAAAAGCAAAGGCAATTCTGTCGGCTGGCAAGGTGATGGCATCGGTTTTTTGGGATGCTAAGGGTGTCATTATGGTGGACTACCTTCCAAAAGGCGAAACAATAAACTCTGCGTACTATAGCACCCTTCTGCGCCGTTTACGTGAAGAAATTAAACAGAAACGCCCAGGATTACTGAGAAAGAAAGTGTTGTTTCACCAGGACAACGCCCGAGTCCACACGTCTGTCGAGTCTATGGCTCAAATTCGTGATTGTGGTTTCGAATTGTTGCCACATCCAGCTTATTCTCCTGATTTGGCACCTTCGGACTTTCATCTGTTTCCAAACCTGAAAAAACACCTCGGTGGGCAGAAATTTTTAACGAATGAAGCCGCTGTTAACCTGTATTTTGAAGACCTTGAGGAATCTTTTTTTAAAACAGGTATGGAAGCTCTGGAAAGCAGATGGAAGAAGTGCATAGAGCTAAATGGAGATTACGGCGAAAAATAAAAATATTTTTGTATGTACTTTATTCTGTTTTCTTGACTAGGCCGCGAACTTTTCAATCCACCCTCGTATCAAAGGGTTCGTTGCATTCCTGGCTGCAAAATTTCCAAATTGAAAGATCATGGAAACTATTCACAAATACAATAAAAATGCCACATTTAAAGTTGAATCACTAGGTTTCGTGTACAAATGAAAAACAAAATGACATTATTAAAAAAAAAAACCAGACAATCACACCAACTACATGGCCTCAAAGTAAGCTGAGCTTATGTTATGAGATACCATGTAGCAAACTACGGGGAAACTAGAATATAAATACATATATATATATAAACGTCCGGAACATTTTTTTTTCTTGTTCCAAGCGGGAATCGAACCCGCAACCACTGGCGTCTGAGGCAGACAGATTTTGCCCATCGCCAAAGTGGGCGTTTAATTACTATACACTGTGTTCTTATTGAATCACTAAAATAAAAGAATTCTAACAATAATTTTCACTACTACACTTAATTTCAAAATGTGTCAAGTTCAAAGTTCTATGATGATTCTAGTTTAAATAAGGCTTTAAAAACTACTATTTCTTTTGTGAAAAACAAAAAAAAAATATAAAAGCAACACTGCAAATCTAGTTCCTCTTCTTAAAACTAATCACTGAAACTACACAAACAAAAAGCGAACATTAATTTGAAATCCCACATTCTACAAAAGCGAACTTTAGATTGTAATTGTTTTTCTAAGCCACGTTGGGCAAACGTCGGATGCGTCCAGAAGAAATAATTGCAGTCAACAAACAATTCAAATTAAATTTATTTAATCAACGAATGCGGAGCATTAGAAAATCGACTACACTAACATTTCTAAATCCTTGTCAATAATTTGGCTGGAGGACAAGGTCATCAACGTGAATATTCTTCGTTATCATACATATTTTTTGCAAAAAATTCAAATGATTTAAAAAGTGCTCAATTTATTCCAATGAAATTTATGGGACCTTTGAGGGACCCGAAGTATCATCTATCATATAAAAGAATACTCAAAATCAAATCATAATAATTATTGTGATTCAAAATCGCTTAACAAAGATAGAACAAAAGAAACATACACACGAATTGAGAACATCCTCCTTTGGAAGTCGGTTGAAAATATTTTAAATTAATTCTGACACAAAATAAATTCCTTATTTAAAACATTGTATCTTATTTCTCATTACCGACTTTTCTGCCTCTATTTTCCCAGATTAAAGGTACTTCAATGTCACCTTAATTTAGTATTTGTCCATTTGTGGCAAATAAAACCTCCGATTGGATTAAGGCTAATCATTAGATTAATCGTATGGAAATTAGTGATGATACCGGACCCAAATTAACGCAATTCGATCAGAATGTAATTACAGACATCGATGGGCGTGAAATACAGAATAATTCGAATATGTAATCCGATTGGTTGGATGCTTCTCTATTGAAATGTAAAAAATATATGTTTTGATTAAAACTTTATAAAGCTTTTGTTATTGTTGCAACGAGCTTAAACATTGATTTTGTTTCAGGAAATTTTATCATACGAGTTGTTTTAATGTAAGGGGATTCTCGAAATTGGATGTTTACTTTTGGATTTAAGGATATAAACGTGTTTTGGAATGAACAGAACTCTATTTTTTTAATTAGAGCGTTTCAAACACGGACTCGAATTTTTGTAAACGTTATTCGAGATAATGCATACGAAGTTAGGTATTTTTAACAATCAAAATACAAAAAAAGAATATGTGAATAAGGGTGTTGCCACACCAATCGATCGACGGACGAATGGAGCAGTCGATGTCGAAAGATAGTTTTTACTATGTCAAAAAATCCCTATATATTTCCTCCGTGAAAAATCCGATCGATTGGTGATCGATTGATGTGGTATAACCCTAAAGCTACAATTAACGTAATATATGTAGTTCTGTTTTTTGTTCACATTTAAATGAACTGATAGTTTTGTTTTATTTGCAACTGGTGATAACAATAATAATCGAAGTCTTAGAAATTATGAGCTTTTGCCCGCGACTTTATACGCGCATAATGTATGTTTTCCTCTATCTATTCTCATAAATACAACTAAAACACCAATAATATTTTTCCGAAGATAAAATACATTTCTAAGCTTGCTTGATGTGTATGATCTCGATTTTCTCACGCTCACTAGTCAGCTTCCATCACAGGGATCCATTGAACGTGACTATACAAAAATAATGGCTTCAGGGTTAAAACAAGGGAACGTGTACACGGGGTTATTAATTTTCATTTGACACGGTTGAACAAGTGTGTGCGACAAAGGCTTTTTCGTTCAGGCTCCTCTGTTCCATTTTCAGTCTGGTTAAATGCTTCTGTTGCGCTGATGTTTGAGAAACTCTGCGTTTGTAATTAAACATACCAAGTTTTAAAAGACATGAAGAAGAATTAACCAGGAAGGCGGTACAGGACATTAGATATATTAAATTAGTTGATGCATTTTTCTTATGGTGAACGTAATATTAAATTTAATAAAAAACATATAGCTTTCTTTTAGATACTTGGAATCTTAAAATAAGCAAGTTTGTTAATTAAAAGATTAGAGGTCATAATATATTCATCAATATGATATGAAAAGTATCAACGAAAAAAAATGTTTTAGCGGCCACACGTATACAAGATAAATTCAATATTTTTAAATCTGAATTTCACACTGACAATTTTATAACAAAGCATGCATTTTTGTCAAAATGCTCTTATTGTTTATTTTTAAATAAATGAAACGCAAGTTCCGCGACACTGCAAATGGATTAAACACAATAAAATATTCAATTTAACATTGACAAAAGGTTTAGTACCTCTATAAAATAAAATAAAAGGTAAAGACTTTTAATAAATGTTTAATTTTTAAAACAGTCATAAAGGATAAGTTTTTACTTTATGATAGAACTTTCTTGATTATTGTGGATTGAAAATCCTTCCATGCTGGACTGGGAGTGAAAGAAAAACTTAGAATGTGCCAGCTGCTTCTCTTCCCGGGCATACTGTAAAAGTCAGTTAAGGGACTGAGGTTTTATTGGAGGCTTTTTGTGGGCGATAGGCTGACCCCCTGTGACTGCAATAGTCCTATCCATCATTATAATACATCAAAATTTGTCAAACGTGACATCAGATGGTTATAACCTCTGTTGTTCTGCCTACCCCATAAGGGATACAGGCGTGAAGTTATGTATGTGTGTATGTATGAAAGAGTCTCTTTTTTATGTTGACAGTAGATTAATACTAGCCAATAACAAGTGTAGTACTGCAATAGTAGAACCTTATTGAATACAAGTTTAAAACCATGTCGATAGCAGTTTCAAATAAAAAGTTTGAATTCAAATACTGTCTTAACAACAGCTATTAATCCTTCTGCATACACATGAGACATGAGTTTAATTTACTACACATTGTTCAAACTTACGTAATATTTAATTAACACCCTGCTAGAACGTCTATCTCCTTTCGTTTATTATATTTGAGCACATAATTTGCATATGACAGTGATTTATTAAGTAACAGCAGTCAGTAACTGCCACTAGTTATGCAACTGTTTTTTTTTAATTATTTATTGACTGGATTCATCACCCAACCTTTAACGGTTTTCTTTATTCAATTGTGCGTGTCACCAACACATACTTTTCATGTGTATTTAAAACACGAAATAGGAATTTAAATATGATCCAAAAATTTTGCAATTTTGTTTTTTTTTTTATTTTAATTTGACCCACGCGTATTGGTTGTAGTGTTTTTCTCCCATTTTGGAGAGGTTTATCCAAAATTTAGCAGTAAAATTGATGATAATTATTGGTTTCCTTTTTAAAACAAAAAACTGTGGATTTAATTTACTATTCCAATTATTTTCCAGGCTTCACTGTCGTTTACAATCAGGTGACACTGGCGGGTTAAGTATATAAAATCTAGTTCACTGCTGTTAGTGGTTGTCAGAAATTGGATGTACCTACTTAGCAACTTCTGAAAAATTCGATTATATGACTTAGTACATAAAACAACGTGTCCTCTTAAGTAAGGGAGATTTCGTGAATATCGCTTTCATGCTGGACTGGGAGCTGCAATAGTTTCTCTCCATTATTACAATACCTCCAAATTTGTCAAAGGTGACATCAGAAGGTTTCATTGACCTTACGGGGTAGGCAGAAACCCAGTGTGTATGGCGTGAAGTTATGTATGTATGCATTTTGTTGGTAAATTTAAGTTAAACGATCATTGATCTATATGAGGTGATACTCGTTAAGAAAGGCGTCATGTATTTTCAACGTATTACTTTGACGGACGGATTCCTAGTTTTCTTGCGATCTCATGATCCTTACAAATATGTCGAAACATCGAGATAAAAAATTAAATAAAGATAAATTTCTAACTAATACAATTTTTACTCGAATTAAAAAGCTTGAAAATAGAATTTTCTTGTGTACTGTAATTATATTGTTTTAATTTACAGGTTTTTTGTTACTGTAAAATTGATGCAATAGTGGTGTCAGGATGAAAGTGGTGTACGTAATTTTTATCCTATTTATTTTGGAAATACACTGGTGATTGCTACAGAAGTAGCGTTTGCCTCCAAAGCAAGTAAATCGGAGAGAACATTTTGCACCCGAGAAATGGCCGCACCAATGCATCCTATTTATTTTGAAAATACGCTAGTAATTGCTACAGAAGTAGCGTTTGCCCCTAAAGCAAGTAAATCGGAGACAAAATTGTGCACCCGAGAAATAGGCTCACCAATACACAAATTCTGAGTTGCGATGCGTACAAGGATTATTGAGAACCACATTGAGAATCATAACTGCATAGTCTATAAAGATATGAGGCGTAGAAAGAAGGATTAGATAGACGCAAAGCCATCAAATGTAGGTATCGTTGAAAACAGGAATGTTTTGCTTGTTGAATATTCAAATAAGATTTTTTAATTAAAATACTTCAACAGTAAAAAAAACTAAGATAAAGTACCCAAGACACTGCTTTTGTGTAGGTACAAATGTAGCGGTGCCTAGCAGCCATTGTTCTTTATTTTAAACTTGTTTGTTAGTAACGTGACACTTGAAGAGTCTAAATTAAAAGTAAGTAATTGAATTTGAATCTGTGGTCTGGAATCGTTAATAAACTTTTCATGACTATCCCATTTATTAAAAAAAAATCTGAATAACTTAGTTTTTACGTTTTTATGTTAAAGTAATTGAAACCATTTACTTAATTAAAAATATTGGTGTGGGAACACGATGAGAAAAACATGCCAGATATTCAAATATCTAAGTAGAAAACGGACCCGTTGCGTAGCTACCAAGGTTTTTCAATTAAACCAACACTAGTGTTGAGTGGTAATAGATATTTCCTCTTTGGCACAAGTATATTGTATATTTCTACAATATTCGATAATACTACCTTTTGTACTATACTTTTAAATTAAATTCTAAATATAATTTATGTAGGAGTTATATGGATTGGTGCCACTTGCTTCGGCTTTTTTGCAACCCGTAAAATATGTATTTGATAGAGCCTGGCTAACGAAAGTAGACACTGGGGATTTTTGCAAACTTTTTATATGGCAGTACTAGCATAAATGTCAAAGTCGTTTTTCTGGTGTCACTGCTGTCAATCGAAAAGTTGTTGGTGATTTTTGCTAATTGAGATTATGGAATTTTCGTATTCAAAAATTAATAAGAAAATGAAAATTTTAATAGATTCATAATCAATGTAGGAAACAGCGATACCAGTGACTCTGACGATTCATTCCATAAAAAATTGCAATGAATAAAAATAATTACTGTATTTGTGATTTTATTAAACCTGATTTATACTAGTTGCCTATCGTTTTAATAATATACTTCTTATGAAAAAATAGGACAGTACCATTTTTGTTATTTTATAAAAAAAAATGTATCCAGTATCAAGTTTGTTCAATCATGATGGTATTTTTTTAAATTCGCCCGATTTTTTCAGTCTCTACTTTCATCAGCCAGGCTATATGGACCAAGTGATTATTTTGAGCATTAAGGTGTCTACACACCAAAGCCGCCGGTCCGGCGGCACGAACCCGGCTAGTTAATGCCGGCGGGTAAACCCGGCGGCTTCTACAAACCAGCCACGAACATGCCGACGGGTCGGCGGCATGATATTCGCGCCATCGTTCACAATTAGTGACTACCGAGTGTTCGGAGACGTTGCGCGTGTGTTTCGAATTATTACTACGTATGTGTGCCGAGAGTGCCGCGCGCGGGCGCAAGCCGCCGGGGCGGCGGCTTTGGTCGTTTCAAAATCAGGCCGCCGGCCTTGCCCGCCGAGTTCGTGCCGCCGGGCCGGCGGCTTTGGTGTGTAGACACCTTTATACATAATGTTCAGGCATTATGAATAATGTCTAGCTGTATCGCTTAGCCGATAATTTACTATATAAACTTCATTATTTATCACATTGCTCGATCATTATTATATTGCTACATGACAATTGGGCAATTTGAGAATAAAGCAAAATTTGTCATATTATGTTTACAAACTAAAGTGCTACAAACATTGTCACGATAGTATCGTATGTTAACGACCCCACTGGCACGCAAGTACCTATTTTTGATCGACAGACGAACGCACCATAACTATATACTCTAGGGTTTATGACGCCTCACCGGCTGCTGCCGCGGCACAGCCCGCTTCGCTCGCTCGGCTCGCGCACGTATGGCCTATATGCAACCTAACTCGCCCCGATATGTATAATGCCTCTTTTATCATTTGGTCCATAACATATGAAAATAACATTAATGAGTACTTGAGTTTAATAAATAACTTACATACAATAAGTTTCGAGAAGATTTACTTGCGTTGTAATCTCCTAACCTTAATTACAATTTTCATAAAATGTTACCTTTTTAATCAGATAAGACTAACGTTTAACCTCAATCTCACCTGATGGTAAGAGAAGATGAGCTTGAAGATGACTTATCATCAAGTGAGATGGAGGTAAAAAAACGGGTGTAGCCACAGTAAAAAAAATTTGATATTTAGTATCGATATCATAAAATTTAACAAGCAAATAGGGCTGAATAGTGTAAATCACTGTACTTAGGCTCAATCTACTAGCTATGTGCTATGCAGCACATGAATATTTTTTCTTATCGAATATTTGTTCTTTGAAGCTCTCAAAAATTTACATGTTAATTCAATTATTCTCTGTTCGGAGGTAAATCAAATTGTTATAGCGTCCAGCGAAATCAGCAATCCTGCTTCCTTTGTTTGTGCAAGGCCTGACCCATTTAAAACGATTTTAAAAGCCATTCCAAAACCGTTTTCTTTATTTGAATTTGGATATGAATCTGATGCAATTTGGAATTCATTATGGGAAGATAAATTTAGAAGGACGATAAAGTTTTGATTTTTGACGTGGTTGGTCTATCTGTTACATTCAATGATTCATAATATTTTTAGCATTTTGCTCAATTGAACTATTTAATTTCAGACATCTTTGTTCAAAAATTGAGGGCGGATCAATAAGTCCGTGACTTTTGAATAAAACACAGATAAATAAATTATTTTATTTTTCAACTTCTCCAATGTTTTTATCCCTTCCAAAAACTATGATTTGTCGAGGTCCTCAAAATAGGCCTTTGTTTGCAAGATGACTTCATCATTGGAGTCAAATCGTTTTCCAACAAGCCATTTCTTCAGGTTTGGGAACAAGAAGTAGTCACTCGGAGCCAAATCTAGAGAATAGGGCGGATGAGGGAGCAATTCATAGCCCAGTTCATGGATTTTTGCCATGGCAACTGCACATGTGTGCACCCTTGCATTGTCTTGGTGGAAAAGAACTTTTTTCTTGACCACATAAGGTCGGTTTTTTTTCAAATCGTCATTGAATCGGTCGAATAAGTTGTCATAATATTCCACATTGATTGTACTCTCCGTTTGAAGGTAGTCAATGTGGATTATCCCGCGTGCATCCCAAAAAACAGTCGCCATAACTTTATTGGCTGACAAACCCACCTTGGCCTTTTTTGGCGCCGATTCACCCTTAGAAACCCACTATTTTGACTGTTGTTTGGTCTCTGGTGTGTTGTGATGGATCCATGTTTCATCCACGATTACAAAACGGCGCAAAAACTCCTCCACATTGCGATTAAACAACGCCAAACTTTCCTGTGAAGTTGTTACACGATTGCGTTTGTGGTCGACTGTGAGCAAACGCGGCACCCATCTTGCGGAAAGCTTTCTTATGCCCAAGTGATCTTTCAAAATTAAAACCACTGAGCCATGCGAGATCCCTATGGCTTCCACAATCTCTCACACTTTCATTCTTCGGTCGACCAACACCATATCGTAATTTTTTTGTTGTATACCAAAAAAATCTTGGGCTCGTTGTATACCAAAGAGGATCGGATAAAGACGTTTTTAGGCTACGTTCAGACCACACGCGCTCGCCCAGCACCTGACCAGCGTACGCCAGGTCTAGTCACTTGTTTTGTAATTTGTTGTACTTCAATTGAGTCTTATTTTATGCACCAATGTATATCAAATTGCAAATATCGAGATTAACCGCGCTCAGCTCTCATGCGCCTCACCTGCGTCTAACAAGCTTTTAAATGCTTTGCAATTTGTTGCCTGCTGAGCGAGGGCATATGGTCAGAACGTGACCTTTAGCACCTCGTGCAGAGGTCCACTGCCAAACTTTTAGTTTAAGAACATACTTAAAAATCTCCAGACAATAAGACCATATCTACTGCCCCAAACTAAGCAAAGTTTGTTTTATGGGATATCATGCAGTGAACTATGGACCTGCAATATAAGCCTAAATATACATAGATAAACACCTAGAACCGGAGCACTTTTTTTGTCCCGTGTGAGAATCGAACTCGCAACCTAGTATCGTCGTATAGCACTGCGCCATGTACACCATATTTTAACTACTATTTGCTTAGAAGCTTCTCGAGACAACCCTGTTTATTATCTCAATAAAAATAAAAACTAAAAAGCTAACTAACTATAATTAACGAATGCAGAGCATTAAAAAACCGACTTCACGTCAAAACTTTGGCTGAGTTATAATATTCTTTCAAAAAATGAAATTTTCAATGAGCACTTCAACCGATTTCGATGAAGTTTGTATGGGACCAACTATGAAGTATCTTCTATCATATGAAACAAGAATTTTCAAAATCGATTCATAATTGTCCGAAATATCGCGTAACAAAGACACAAAAAAAAACGGACGAATTGAGAACCTCCTCCTTTTTTGGAAGTCGGTTGAAAAGCGTTTATAAATGAGTCAAATATGGCTGTAACATAAAAAAATATGTAGGTTATAAAGATTAAATAAAATATTTCTTTGACCACGATCATAGTTTATGGTGAAATAGTCAACATACGAACTGATTTTAATTAATTTTATTTATTTCCTTAATGACACGATAATAGTTTACACCAAACAGTAATCCACTAATCAGTACTGGGCCAGCATAGTGGTTTTTGGCATAAACCTCCTCGTCACCCAGGGGAGAGACTCCTAGCCCTGCAGTGGGCTCATTACAAAGAGTTGTGATGGTAAATATTTTTAAATATTCAAAGTAGATAACTAGCCACTAAGTTCAATCATGTTTATGTCAAATTAACGTACTATATTTTGCAGGTCAACTCCAGGGATCGGGTTACAATGATCCAGAACCCGAATTTCTATCTCCGCTCGAAAACTTGACCGTAGCGCAGGGCAGAGATATACACTTTACATGCATAGTCAACCATCTTGGAGGATACAAAGTAAGTGGATTTGACATAGTCTTTGGTTTAACTATGCTTAATGAAATATTATGCTTAATGAATAAACAGAGATTTAAATTTAGAAATGTTTTATTTTGCTCTTTGCATGAGAGTTCTTTAATAGTTCTGGTAAAACTGGATATAAGCAAAGTTCGGCGTTCTAAAAGATGCGACCTGCAGGGCTAGCATGCGAGCATCGATGAAGACTCTAATTGACAAGACAAATATTATTTTGTTATTTTATCCTATCACGAGCTTTTCCCGCAACTTCGTACGCGCGTAAACATAAAAGTCTTATTTTTCCCGACCCCGTGGGAATTTCGGGAACTCCTTTCATAATACAATCAGATACCTATAGAAGAACCTTTATACCTAGAATCACATCCGTGCACTGAAGGAAAAAGATTTTTTTATACAAACTAAAACATCGTATATTTCCCGTTCCCGTGGGAATTTCGGGAATTCCTTGCATAACACAACCAGACACACATTGAAAATTTTTTACACCAAGTTTCACATCGGTGCACTCAAGGAATAAGATTTTTCATACAAACTAAAAAGTCCTATATTTCCCGTTTCCGTGGGAATATCGGGAATTCCTTCCTTAGTGCACCCCTACATCCTCTAAAGAATGTATGTTCTAAATTTCAGCTCTCTACGCCCAGTAGTTACGGCTGTACGTTGTCTGTCAGTCACTCAGTACCTTAGTCACTCAGTCAGTAACGGAACAGTTTTATATATATTGATGTTGCGAACATGTGCGACATGTGAGCGAACATGCGCACCATAATATATAGAATTACTCGATTTGATACCATGATTAAGTACTAGGAAGTGATGGGGTTCCAGTAAGATCTTGTGAGAAATCAGTTACTCACGGTGTCCCTCAGGGCTCCATTATAGGGCCAGTTTTATTTATTCTGTATAGTTCGGATATTGTCAACGAGATTAAGCACAGTAATTTTCAATTATACGCAGACGACGTTCAGCTTTACATAAACTGTAATCTCGATAACATCAACGAGAGAGTTCAGGGTTTGAATCATGACCTCTCAAATATAAGTGCTTGGTCCTATAGGAACTGCTTGGCTTTGAACCCTTCTAAAACAAAACTTATGATCTTAGGATCAAAAAAACAGATACAGGAGTTAAAAAATTACCAACCAAATATAATAGTAGAAAACAAAGTTATTGATGTAGTGGAAGATGTTCGAAACCTGGGAGTTTTGTTCGATCCATGTTTAAAATTTGAGAAACACGTATCAAATATTGTCAGAAACTGTTTCTTTCGACTGAAGGTTTTATATAATGTCCGTGATCTCTTAAGCATTAAGTTACGTGAACGACTATGTGAGGCACTCATTTTATCGAAACTAAATTATGCCGATGTTTTGGTTGGACCTTGCCTCATGAATAAAACACAAGCGATGATACAACGGGTACAGAACGCGTGTGCACGATTTTGCTACCACATTCCACCAAGAACACGAGTAACACCTTTTATAAATAAAGCTCAATCGCTAAAGATGAAGAACCGTCAGTTTTTACATTTCGCTTGTTTGTTATTTAATGTCGTGAATCATAAGATACCTGAATATTTATTTGCTAAGTTGGATTGGATGCGTGCACAAAACCGTTACAATACTAGGGCAGCCCTCTGCAGGTTGGTTATCCCAAAACATCGTACTACGGCCTTCAGAGGCAGTTTTCGATATCAGGCCAGTAAATGCTGGAACAATCTACCACCCCCAGTAAGACAGACAGATAACAGGGTAACTTTCAAAACCAAGTTAAAAAAACATCTCCTATCTCAGCAGTTACTAGAATAATCGAAAACCCTCTAAGAATTTATATTTGTCACACCATTCTTTTTAATGTTAATATCTCTTTATATTTCATTTATTTTACATTCTGTACATGTTATATATATTTATTTTATGTATAATTATTTGTATTCTCTAATTTAAGATTATCAATAATTACTATTATATAATAAAGCTTTTATTTTATTTTCATTAAAATGTAATAGATTAATTGTAAAGTGGAAAATAAATCTACACCAAAACCCTCATCCCCGACCAACCGTGGGATACCACTCACTTGGTGCCAACTGAAAACCAGCGTCGTGAACCCTTTAGGGTACCGACTATATGCTGAGTTGGTTACCATTTTTTATGATAGTCATCGTTGGCATTTGTTACAATTATTAATTATTTTCATGTTCTTTAGGTTAAGTTTTAGTTGTAAGTATTATTGTACGAATTTCAGTGGTGATTGTTTTAAGAATAAAATATTTTCTTTCTTTCTTTCTTTCTTTCTTTCTTTATTAAGCCCACAGAACCAAAAATGTAATATTCTTACAAAAATACATAGTGCCAAATTCTAAGAAAATATAAATAAAAGCCCGATTTATCGTTATCGATGGTCGCATGTCAGCCCCGCTGGGTCGTAGTCACAGTCAGGATTGATTTTAAATAGTATTTTCATCTATAAATTATATTGAAGCATTAGAAAATGCCAAAAATCTTCAAAAATATGATGTTAATTATCAATTACTATGATAATTAACATCATAGTTTCATTGTGATGATAATATTTTCTGGAAATCTTTACTTCTAATTATTTAAAATACAATAACCTAATGGACAGCGTATTGATACGGGTATGTTATTTTCTTATATCTCAACACTACATATTATAAAACAATGTTCCCCGCCGCGTCAGTCTGTCTGTCTGTCTGTCGCTCTATTCGCGATAAACTCGGAAAGTACGGGACGACATGACACGCAGTTTTCAACAACAGGTAGGGTGATCCCTGAGGAAGGTGTTAGTGTATAATAAGTTAAGGTTTTATGCAAACTGACGATTTTACGACTCTACATATTATAAATAAAAGTCCCCCGCCGCGTCAGTCTGTCGCTCTGTTCACGATAAACTCGAAAAGTACGAAACGATATAAAATTGATAATAAACGATAATAAATTGAGGTTTTATGCAAACTGACGATTTTACGACGATATCGAATCAACATGTCGGAAAAAAATAAGCTGATCGGGAGCTTTCCTCAAAAACGCCGCCATAATCTTTTGAGTTACACAAAAACAATGTATGATGGGATTGTACCTCTTTAAAGATCTACAAAAATGTCCGCAATAGTATATCTCTATCTTCCAAGATTTTTTTTTTTTATATGTGACTAAACCCGCGTTTGACCTCAATCTCACTTGATGGTAAGTGACGATGAGGTCGAAGATGAAAGCACACGGGTTTAGGAAAGAACTGGCTGTTTATACAATATTGCCGGAACACATTACCGCCGGAGCGGTAACATTTGGCGGCAGACTTTATATAAAGGGTGGTCGCTAGCCAGACGGACCCAGAAGGGATCCTACCACCAAGCAAAACGTATAGCTCGTAATAGCTTACAATAACCATATTATACCATACGTTTTACATATTACAATAAAACTATGGTTTATTTGCGAACCTATTTTTAACAATAAAGTATTAATGCTTATCCAAGTAAATACGTTTGATACATAATGCATTCAATGTAGATCAATATTGCTTTTTACACTATTTGAAAAAAAATATATATCTAACGAGTTATCACAAAATAAAAAAAATCTGCCGAGAAATTAAATTATATTAAATTATCACGACTTATGTTATCAAAATGTAAATCGATGATTTAGGGTTTTTTTGTATACTTTATGCATTCAATGAAGATCAATATTGCTTTTTACACTAGGTATTTGAAAATAGTATATTATCTAACAAGTGAGCTAAGTTGCTAATTACAGTCAAGGCTGTGATTTGAGCCGTTTGCTTAATAATGAGCCGAGACTGTAATTAGCAACGCTCACGAGTTACATACGACGTTTTTCAACACACTTGTGAGTAAAAGACAGACATACGTGGTCATAAAATTTATATGAAGCAGTTGTTGAAGGTACAGTTAACAAACTTATATTCTACATTATTATTTGAAGTGCTGCTGGCCAGCTCGTCCTGAGTGTATGTCGGCGACATAGACAAATCACTGGAATGATTTGGCATTAAATAATTAGTGCTAGATGTCGACGGTAAATGCAAATATTTTAATATTTTATAACAAATTATTGTAAATTGTGAATAATTTTTTTGATATACAAATTTGTTTTACTAGTTTGTACTTATTTTGTTCTATGTATCCTTATATTGTATCTTAACTTATGTGTACATAAATTGTTTAATAAATAAATAATATAAGGCGCAAACATTTAAAAATGTATATGGATTTGAAGTGGTATAAAATCTCTTTGTTGTTTCTGAAAATATTTAATGTATAACCCGGATCAATAAAATATGCTCTGTTTACTCGCATGTAATTTGCACTAAGGTACAATTCAACTTTGTAGGAATCATTATATTATGCACTAGGGTATAATATATTATGCACACGTGACTTATACACGCCCAGTTTATAGTTCTAAATTCAATAGAATAAGGCTCACTTTACGAGCAAGTGTGTTGAAAAAATTAATATTTAACGAGTTATCACAAAATAAAAAAAACAGCCGAGAAATTAAATTAAAACCAAATTAAATTATCACGAGTTATGATATCAAAATGTAAATCGATGATTTAGGGTTTTTTTGTAGATTAGAATAAAAAATGAAAACATACTCCAGTCCATTATTATTATTATTATTGGGGGTTTTGGGACTGTATGAGCAGTCTTGTCCGCGCGTCACACTGCGACCTAGAAGATCTATTGTGTGAGTCCCAATTTATAACTCGCCGCACACTCCAATGGAGTCCAGGAAATTTAAGATTTTCCTTGCGGTGATGCTCCTAATCTATTTTGGATCCAGTTCGTGCTTATCCAGGTGAGTGGAGCGCTTGTGCATAACTGAGGGGCAGTGGCACAGTAGGTGTAGAGGTTTTTTTTTTTTTTTGTTTTTCCGCCACAGAAAGTTTTGGCACCCCCTAAAACAAGCTTTAACCAGTAAAGCAAGCTTTAGCGGGAGGAGGATGAATCCTATTACGGACGAATGGGCATTCTATAAGCTGTTAACCCCAGTGGCTAACGGAAAATAGAATGCCCAGACAGTGTGGAGACTCACTCAGTGAAGCCGAGCATACCCACTAAACATCCCCCTTCACGACCTACCTTGATTCAGATTCTTGATCATTTATCGGAGCGACAGCAAATTGGAGAGAGAGGCTGCGCAGTGAGCGGCATCCGGACGGCTGCCACCAAAAGGAACTGAAAGCGAGAAATTCAGAAGCTAAGACTAGCAGAAATGACAAAGCTGAAACTAAGAGATTATCTAGAGTGATCAGACTCACTCTGAGATAGGAATGCTGGAAAGAAGGACTACGTTTAGAAACGTTGAGCTTGCTGGAGTTTCCTAATAAGGGGAGCGAACTTGGTCAGGACCGGAAGAGCACCGTTGAAACCCTCTGGGCTGGCGTCGAGAGCGGCGCCGAAAGCCAGGATCTCGTCAATGGGAGCGAGCTGGATCCAGAACGCCATGCGGTCTTGAGAACCTTTTGCGTTCTGGCACTGGGAAGTCGGTTTGGCAGCCGGTTGCGATTGAGTCGCGACCCGGCTGCGCTGACCTGGAACGATAGAAGTAAAGGCCTTAGGGCCCTTTGAACTGACTGCAGGAGCGTCCGAGCTAGGCTGCGGTCGCTCTCTCCAGTTCTCGATGGGCTTCACGGTAGCCCTGTTAGCACGCGGTGCCTTGGGGCAGCCGCAAAAGTTTGCTGTGTGGCCTGACTGGCCGCACAAGACGCAGGACGGAGCGGTGGGCGATTCGGGAGTGCGAGAGCACTCCTTAGTCCCATGCGGATCTAGGCACTTGACGCACCTAGGGGAAGCAAAACAATTTGCCGCCGCATGACCATATAGTTGGCAGCGGTGGCACTGACCTGGGAAACCACGCTTGTGAGGAATTTCGACGCGGATGTTAGAGAGACCGCACACGGTAGGCTTGCCTCTGAAAATGGACTGCCCTTGCGGGCTCTTCGCTAGGATTACTAGCGCAAGTGGGAACTGCTTGCCTCGGCGGCTGTGCATTTTGTGCACAGATTCGACGGGGAAGCCTTGAGAAGACAAGTCCTCTTGGATTTGCTCGTTCGAGAGCTCGAACGGCACGTTCTTGAGGACGGCACGAATCTTACGCTCCTCAGGGAGGGCGTAAGTTTGGTACTCGAGCTTTTGATCAGTAAGAAGCCGAGTAAGATTCCTGAAATCGGAAATGGAACAGACTAAGATCTTAATAGAGTCACCCATGTTGGATGCCTTACTATACTGGATCTTGGGATTGTGACTACCGCAGAGAGCTGAGACCTCGGTCCAGCGGCTCTTGTCCCGTAAAAAGACGAGGGGCGGAGACTTGACTTTCGGCGGAGCCGAATCTGATTGCGACGCAGGCTGTGACGCCGGGATCGCTGAAACAAAGGGCGCAGGAGCAGACGCCGGTGCGACATTTTGCGGAGCAGGAACAGCGGCTGGAGCAGCTGAAACGGATGGAGGTAAAGTCGAAGTAGCAGATTGCTTCTTCTTCTTCGATCTTGACTTTTTGCGAACCTCTGTGAACGGAGTAGGAAATTCTGGAACTATAGGAGCGGAGTCAGAGTCACTACCCGGCGGGGTAGTTTTGCGTTTGCACGCGGAAGAGTCTACCAACATACTACTACCGGCTTGCTCAGAAGGGTCTGGCGACGCCGGAGAGTCTGTTGGGAAGTTTGACCTACGAGCACTGACAAAGCGTGCTTTGGGTCGAAGTCTGGAGGAACTAAGACTGAAAGAAGATTAGGAGGGAATTGGATGCCCCGCATGTTTGCGTGGGCAAGAGCCTGAACTGTTTGCTGCAGTCTATGAACAAATAAGAGCTGCTCGTGGTTGAATGTTGCTATCACAGGATGCACTATGCGGGAGTAATGGAGAGTGCTGTAAGAAAGGATCTAGATAAGACAATTGCGTGCCGTTATACGGCGAAACGGTTGCACAAACTGCGCTGAAAAAGAAAACGACCTAGTACGGACCTATTGCCGGTGAACGGCGGACGATCAGGCTTCGTTGGCACGGTTACGTATCCACCTGACCAGCGATGCTTCGGCCGGCAGCAGTCGGGTCCGCCCTGAAAGGGCAGATGAATTAGCCCCGACACCACACAGCCTCCACAAGAGAAAACTTTCCGAAAGAGCTTAACTTGGGACCTTACCCGCACGAGTGCGGGGGAGGGAACAAGGGCAGCGCAATACGAACACTCGGGAGCGGCGCAGACACGACCGTTCGGGAGCGAACGCAAACGGGAAGTGTCAAAAGACGGGTGTAGAGGGGTTTCCTCTGCGCTTTTGCAGTATCTGCAGAGCGCCGTGTCAGTGAGACCCAGGTTGGACATATGCTTGTTTAGTTTGCAGTGTCCTGTTAGTGATCTTGCCACTGCGCGTAGTTGGGGTTTGTTAAGAGTTACTACCGATTCTGTGTATGACTTGGAGTATCCCTCTTTCAGTTCCCTTGAGTGTCTCATGCCTAGTGAAAGTTCCCAGAGGCTTTTGCTTTCTGAGAGGCACTGGATGGTGAGTAGTAAACGCGTCAGGCTCTTCGGGATGCCGCAGAATGGTTCTGGACCATATCGACTACCCATTGCTTCTGCCCTCGCGAGTTCATTAGCGGCTTCATTGCCGTCTAAATCAGTCCATACAAAATAATTTATTCACAGCCCTTTAATTATGTACAAAAATCTGGCGACGTCAGCCGTAATTAGAGGTAATCTAAACATGTCACAGATGCACAAATACCACAGTTAGACCTACAATTAAAGTAATGCTACATCAATCCATATCCATATACTTACTTACTTACTAATAAACAGGGTGTCCCGTAAATAGTGGACCAATAGAAAACTGGAGATACAAAGGGTTGGCTGGAATCCGAAACACCATTTTTTTTTCCTAGGCTAAGTAGTTTTTGAGATATACCGATTTTGAATATTTATTTTCCCCTACTGCGTGCAGAAAATGTATCATAACTTTTTTTCCTGCACTTTTTTAACTTTTTATTTTTGCAGATAGTTAAGAAAAGATTAATCTCCCTAATTTATTTGTAACTTGTGAGGGATTATTGGTAATCTGTGAAAATGAAAGCTAAAACATGTAGTTTTTTAAAACCCTAAAATTTATTAACACATTTTGAAATGATGCTGGTGTAAAAAAAGGATGGCAGCTTTGGTGAACATTTTTTTAAAAACAGCTACAATTTATACAGATTTCAAAAAGGTAAAAAAGTATACAAAAAAACAAGGAAACCTTTTTTTTACAATAAAACTATACCGAAACCCACTTACTAGTAAATATCTTTATGATTTCATTTCTTGTTTTAAGATCTATGAAAAGATGCTATCTGGATACACAATGGATTTTTTTTTAAACCAGGCACATAAAATCATGACAGTTCGATTAATGCAAGTAATTAAAAAAAAACATATTTTTCTTAATTGTTCATATCGTTCAGTTATCACACATAAATAGTATTCGATTATTCTCAATTTCAAGTTTTTACTGCTCGTGAATATGCAGAAATGTATTTTATTTACGATTTATGTGCCGGTAGTGCTCGGGAGGCCGCACGTAGATATTGTGTGCGGTATCCAAATCCGGAACGCTATCCCGATCATAGTTTTTCTCCGCGATAGTAACGCGTATTTGGAGGTTCGAATCCCTGTCGTTACCAGACGTGACGGAAGACCTAGACAGGTGGATGAAGATCAGGTAATGATGGAAGTTAGACAAGATCCTTCTACTAGCATTCGCCGTGTTTCTAGACGCACGGGTATCGCTACAAGTACGGTACATAGAATATTGAAAAGAAACCGCATGCACCCGTATCATGTCCAACGGGTGCATCCATTGCTGCCAGCGGATTACCAACGTCGCTTAGATTTCTGTAGGGAGATGTTGCGCCGGTGCAGACAAGATCCAAGGTTTTTTGATTAATTTGTGTAGAGTGACGAATCTTGTTTTAAGAGAATGTGCGTCTTTAACATGCACAACCTCCATGAATGGGACGTTGAAAACCCCCTTGCAGTAAGGGAAGACAGGTTTCAGCACCAGTTTGGAGTTAATTTATGGGCTGGGATACTAAACAGACAAATCATCGGTCCATTTGAACTCCCACCACGACTGAATGGAGCTCATTATTTAATTTTGTTAGGAGAAGAGCTTAGTAATTTGTAAAACGATGTACCAGAAGAAGTTCGCAATAGGATGTGGCTACAGTATGATGGTGCACCCGGTCACTATTCAGGGCAAGTAAGAAATCACTTAAACGATTCCTACCTGAACCGATGGTTAGGATGCGGTGGTTAAATTGCATGGCCACCACGCTCGCCGGATTTAAATCCACTTGATTATTTTCTGTGGGGCTATTTTACAGAAGCCGTGAATGAAACAGTTAACGACAATGACAGAGAGTTATGTGAAAAATTTTACCATGTAGCTGAATTGGTAAAAATGACGGAGTGGCTCTTTGACTGTGACTGAAAAGAAATTTCTTAAGGAGATACTGGCTATGTGTACGAGCAAGAGGTAGACACTTCGAGCATTTAATGTAATAAAATAAGGCTTAATAAATGTTAAAAGCTCGATTACTTTTCTACTTTTGTTGCTGATCCATATCTAAGTAATGATAAAATACATTTTAAATGTTTTTTTGTAGATTGTTATACCTTTTTGAAATCTCTATGAATTGTAGATGTTTTTAAAATAAGTTCCATTAGGTTGTCATACATTTTTTTTACATCAGCTTAGTTTAAAAATCAAGTTTGAAATTATTGAATAAAAAAAAATCTACACGTTTTCACTGTATTTTTTTGTCATTATTTTTATCCAATGTATACGTTATTAATACATTGGATAAAAATAATGATCTTTCCTTAATTATCTTATGAAATAAAAAGTTGGAAAAAATGCATGAAAAAAAATTCATGACACATTTTGTATACGACGTAAATAAAAATTTACAAAATATTTAAAATCGGTACCTATATCTCAAAAACTACTTAGCCCAAGAAAAAAAAATTGGTGTTTCGGATTCCAGACAATCCCTTGTATCTCTTGTACTCCTTGTACCGTTGGTCCACTATTTACGGGACACCCTGTATAAGTCTGAAAATTTGTCTGTCTGTCTGGTACGTTTTCACGCCTAAACCGCTCTACCAATTTTTATGTTTTTTGATACACGTATATAAAATGATCTCGAGATAGGATGAAGGCTACTTTATTTTGCAGAAATCAACGTCTCACGTCTGTGTCATACGTTTTATCGCCTAAAGCGCTTAACCGATTATTATGAGTTTTGATCTTCGGATAGACATGATCTCGAGAAAGGACATTGAGTGATGTGGTGAAATAGGGAAACAAATTTTGTAAGAAGATATTGTTTTTCGTATTTGTTTGACTTGAAACTCTGTATTATTGCCTAAAATAAAAGAACACGTATTTAAGTATTATTGGATATTCACCCCATTCATAGGGTTAAGTACAGATATTTTCTTAAGGAAGAATCTTCAAACATCTTCACGCCTTAACCACTGGTTAGATTTTTGTGATTGTGGAGTCATGGGTAAGAGAGGTCTTGAGAAAGGACTACATTATTTTTCTATAATCAACGAATGCAGAGTAAAAAAACGCACTTCACGGCCAAAACTTTGGTTGAAGGTGGAGAAGAAGATTAATCTTAGTTTGTTTTTTTTTTAAGTATTTTTCCAGAGCTTTTTTATAACCGACTATGGAAGTACTGCCGCAAGACAACGGCGGCAGCCGCGGGGTCACTACGGTCGGGAAAGCGCATAACACAAACTACGAGGGCGGGTCAATGAGTCCGTGATTTTTTGATAAATAAATCATTTTATTTTTCAACGTAGTCTCCATTGAGCTCTATACACTTTGTCCAACGCTTCTCCAAATTTTTTATCCCTTCCAAATATTATGATTTGTCGAGGTCCTCCAAATAGGCCTTGGTTTGCGAGATGACTTCATCATTGAAGTCAAATCTTTTTCCACCAAGCCATTTCTTCAGGTTTGCGAACAAGAAGTAGTCACTCGGAGTCAAATCTGAGCGGATGAGGGAGCAATTCATAGCCCAATTCATGGATTTTTGCCATGGCAACTGCACATGTGTGCACCCTTGCATTGTCTTGGTGGAAAAGAACTTTTTTCTTGGCCAAATGAGGTCGGTTTTTTTCCAATCGTCATTGAATCGGTACAATAAGTTGGCATAATATTCCCCATTGATTGTTCTTCCCTCTTGAAAGTAGTCAATGTGGATTATCCCGCGTGCATTCCAAAAAACAGTCTCCATAACTTTATTGGCTGACAAACCCACCTTGTCCTCCTTTGGCGCCGATTCACCCTTAGAACCCACATAGTCAAAACCCACTGTTTTGACTATTGTTTGGTCTCTGGTGAATTGTGATGGATCCATGTTTCGTCCACGGTTACAAAACGGCGCAAAAACTCTTCCATATTGCGATTACACAACGCCAAACTTTCCTGTGAAGTTGTTACACGATTGCGTTTGTGGTCGACTGTGAGCTAACGCGGCACCCATCTTGCGGAGAGCTTTCTCATGCCCAAGTGATCCTCCAAAATTGAAACCACTGAGTCATGCAAGATCCCTACGGCTTCCACAATCTCTCGAACTTTCAATCTTCGGTCGGCCAACACCATATCGTGAATTTTCAATTGTTCCGGGTGTAGAGACCTCAACTGGGGGTCCAGGACGTTCGGCATCTTCAGTGCTTGTACGGCCGCAACGAAATTCAGTAAACCACTTTTTTACCATTGAAATCGATGGTGCAAAGTCCCTGTAGTATTTATCAAGCTTAGCCTTTGTCTCGGTAATGGTTTTTTTCGCAAAAAATAATGCTTAATAAGCACACGAAATTCACTTTTTTACATTTTTTCCTCAAATTACTGGGTAGTCTGATAAAGATAGCTGTCAAACACAAACTAACTGACGCAGCAAGTTAAAATTTTGACAGGAGTCAACTAACAGATGCCTGTTGACAGGAGTAGTGTTGCTTTTTCAGTAAAGAGGTCAGAAATTCAAAAAGTCACGGCCTTATTGACCCGCCCTGGTATGTTGACCCGAACGGGCACACGCCAGGGACCGGAACCGCTTACCCTTAAAGAGGTTTTTGATTGGGTTTTTCATAGACTTGTTTTAAAAAACCCTATCAATTTGGTAACCGTATCGAAGACTTACCCTAATTTAAGGCTTACCATATCAATAGAGTTAGCTTCATGTAAGCAGTAAGCCTATCGAAAACCCTATTGAAGGTTACCGATTCAATAGGGTTTTAAAACCTGCAGGCAAATTTAATCTCTAAGAATATCAAATTATCAAAAATATCACCATCTATTCAATCTCGCACTTCGAATTATACTTCCGAATTCAACAGCATGCGCGGAAAAGAGATAGAAATAGGCAACCCTATCACAGGGTAAGCGCATCCGAAAGTAGTTAACTTTATTCAAAGTGTTACCACGTCGATAGGCTTACCATATCAATAGGGTTACACTTCCATATGGTAAGATTTTGATAGGGTTACCCTATCAATAGGCTTAATCAAATAAAGGGGTTTTCCGGTCCCTGGCACACGCGTGAGGGCGGACGTCGTTGATAAGTGACAATGCTGGGAGAGTAGTCAGGTGTACTTACCCATAAGTTGAGGTTTAAAGTCGGTATTGATATTCTATTAATGAGCATTATTATTAATTTAGTAATTACTAGCTTTATCCCGCAACTTCGTATGCGCTGAACAACTCTTCTCGTGGAAATTTCAGAAACTATACAACCAGATACCCACTGAAAGAACCTTTATACCAAGTAATACACCCATGCACTCAAGGAATAAGTTTTTTTCATACAAACTAAAAATCATATATTTCCCGTGCCCGTTGGAATTTTGGGAATTTTTTTCGTAGCACAACCAATCACTCTTTGAAGAACCTTATTGAGGAACCTTTATATCAAGTATAACATCCGTGCACTCAAGGAATAAGATTTTTCATACAAACTAAAAAGTCCTATATTTCCCGTTCCCGTGGGAATTTCGGGAATTCCTTCCTTAGTGCACCCCTCCATCCCCTAAAAAATATATGATTTATAAATTCAAATTCAAAGTCTTGTAACCTATAACTATAAGTATAGGTACCTATTCAATAAAATAGAAGTCATATAAAAATTAACTTTATTATAAAATTTTACTTATTTCATGAAAATTATGTGTTAGTAACGATCCATTCAGTGTTAGCGGACACGCGGGAATTGACACCAGGATAAAATTCATGAGCGCATCCGAATCCCCAGGAAGTGACTCCAACAATGATATTTCTTTGGTGGGCAAGAGGTCCTCCGGAATCACCCTGGCAAGCGTCCTTGCCTCCTTCATTCAAGATACCAGCGCAGATCATGTCGGGAGTTATGTCAGGCCAGCTGGAGTAGCCAGGCAGCGTCTTCAGGTAGGCGTAACGTTCAGCGCAGAGCTGCTGGTTGATGATGTTTATGTCAACATGTTGCAGAGTGTTGGACACAGGGCCGTTGGACTAAAAGTAAAATATGTTTTATTTAGTCAGGTTTAATATAAGTAAATTGTGTTGGTAACCTGGAATGGTTAATAACAAAAGTAGTCCTCAATCATTTAAATCTCTTAAAGGTACCTTATTAAACGTAAAAACTTAAAACTTTGAATTAATAAATTTACGAAACTGACAAAATTTCGTTTGTTTGTTTGTTTCATTTGATCAACTTTAATAGCCCGACACAATTTTATGGAAATCTGAGAGCAACTTTTATCGCGGCAATCACAGAAAGAGTAAAGGAAGCTGTGAAATCACGCGACGTGTAGCGGTTGCGAGAACCAGCAACTTTAAAAACAGGAATATGTTTAACTAAAAACTAACTTAATCATCGATTACTGTAACTGAAAACCGTTGATGACCAGAACTCGAAACTCGAGTGTTTAGGTGTTTACAGTCCCATTGAAATATTTCTAAACATCTAATTGTCAGCTGTAGCATAGTTGTTTAATAGGCAAAACGCCTTGCTCCTGAAATCACTTGGACATGTCCATTTTACGTGCTTCTTATTAGTCATCTTGCCAACTCTGTGTAATGAGCCGCAGGGCTATGAGTCTTATAAGTAAATTAATAAAATATTTATTATATTACCCAGAGAGCACCCCATCCAATGGAAGTAACAATAGCACCATCGGCGAGATTGTAGTTAGGTCCAGCAATAGAAGCGACATTGATTGTGCTGGACAGAGCCGCTGGACTAGCCAGACGAAGAAGAGACATATCATTGCGCAGCAACGCATTTGAGTATTGCGGGTGCACAAAGATTTGAGATAGAGTATGAGTGGTGCCTCCACTGTTGGCGAACGTGCTTCCTAGAACTGCACGCCAAGAGTTTGCTGAGTCGCCGCTAAAACAAAAATACTTTTAACAATCACACAATATTGTCTAACTCAAATTAAAGAAAACACTCTTCGACTCGAGTGCTGTCATCTTCGTCTTCATCTTTACTTAACATCAGATGAAATTGAGATCAAATTTAGGTTTAGTCGACAATTGAAAATAGAACTGTACTACGCATGGGTACTTAAAAAGAAGAAATGTATAAAAATTGATATTGAATATGTCAATATATACGAGTATATATCTTCGTTATTTTTGTCCTCAACATCTGTATACATTAAAATATACGTATGTTAAGTCTTGGACATCAAGTCCGACTTAAAGTTTTGAGAACAATGTGTACCTACATGACAGATACATGTAGCTTTAGAGTGGTACAATAATCAATCAGGCATAATTCTCCAGCTTGACACTGAAACTACGATAAACTGCTCCTTAGTATAGAGCCTTACTCAATACGACTAGTCGAAGTTGAAATCCCGTATGGAGGTTGACCTGATATAATGGGCCGTATGCGAGTCGGAGTTGAAAACCCGTATGGAGGTTGACCTAATATACTGGGCCGTATGCGACATATTTAGTAATTAATTTATTTACTTTTTATTGCATACCATTACAAAGTGAATACAAACAAAAATAATAATATCATTATTTTATAACAATTGGCGGTCTTATCGCTAGCAAGCGATTTCTTCCAGACAACCCAGCCATAACACTCTCTAATTTTAAGTTTCTCTAACGTCTAACTTACAGACTTCATAACAGTATTTGTTAGCAGCTACTGAGTTTGAAGTATTTTGACATGAGAGAGACTCAAAATTCCAGAGTGTAGGTAAAATCGAATTAAGCTCAATATATACCTGATTTACTCAAATAATATCATAATTTTTACGCTCATCATCATCATCATCACAACTCTTTGTAATGAGCCCACTGCAGGGCATGAGTCTCTCCCATGGGTGATGAGGAGGTATAGGCCATAATCCACCAAGCTGGCCCAGTGCTGAATGGTGGATGCCAGACATTTCAGGGCGCCGAAAGGGTTTCTGACAAACCCTAACGACCACTATATACAAGTAAACAGCACCCGGGACCGACTGCTTAACGTGCCCTCCGAAGCACGGAAGTCGTCGTGAGAAATGAATGGTCGGCGGTCATCCATCCAAGTACCGACCACGCCGAACTTTGCTTAACATGTGATATCGTATGATACACACATTAACCAAGGCGCCACGACGACTTAAATTTTTACGCTACAATTATCAAATAGATAGTTAAAAGTAAAGTTCTTACATTACGCAATGGGCTGCAGTGAGCACTGAGGTTGTAGTGATGAGGGAGCCACCGCAAGATGATGACCATAAAACTCCATACCACCGGTACTGCAGGTTGGCCATGTAGGGGTACTGATCAATGGTTGTGGCGGAACCACCAACAATACGCTGGGTGCTTCTGGGCACCGCTGAAAAGTTTTATTTACATTAAATTAAATGAAAGGTTTTATTAAAATAAAATGAAAATACATTTTTCGAATGAAAGAGTAATGTTCATAGCTGACCAGTCAGATTTTTGACAACCGATGAAATGTATTAAAAAAACATATATTGCAGTTAATTCTATATTATTTACTTATATTAGAAACTGCAGCAAGGATTTTAATATCTCACCCTCTCAAGTTACTGAATAGACTACACGTACCACTTGAAATAAAAATCCCGATATCGTTTCAATGAAATTAAATCAAGTCTGCACTAATAGTTTAAATATAAACAGGCAGCATTTCAATGACAATATCATCTTTATAAAATTAGTTATTAAATTAACAGATCATATTTGATTTAATATTTACCGTCAACTATGAAAAAAAGAGTAATAATGCAAAGATTTGAATAAGGACGGCTTTATAATAATTATTTTATTACCATTTATTTTGTGCACAATATATTGCATTTATTGGCTTTTTTCAATATACAACAAGGCAACATTTTTAAAAATAATGTCTCTGAACGGCAATTTTTTAAATATAAATCGTTGTTGTAGTTCTTAGCTTCTATTTTGGATAAAAACTATTAAGTACTAATTACCATATTTACAGTGATATGTATAAAACTACTTCAACCTATAAGATTCAAAGTGGTATATATCTTTATATTTATGACTTTGCTATTACAATTATTGTTAACTTACCAAAAGCGGCCCCTACAAGAGCTAGGAGAATGACTGCACGCATTTTGTTGTGCGAATGTACTAACTGTGTATCAATTCTGGTTTATATACTGAATTAAAGTGTGCAGAAAGCACTTTATCAGGAGATTACAATGAAATCAGCATTTAAAAGTAATTATCAGAATGAAATTGATAATGAGCTACACATGTAGAATGTATGTAGGTGTCGTACAGTTGTAAGTTATCCAGGCGTATCAGCTACTGTGTTTATCGTGCGATAGCAGCTAAATCTAACCTACTGTAATCCGATCGCTACAAAAATGGGTTCCCGACCGATATTAATTTATCATAATGACGACCGGCTGGTGTAGCGGTAAAATACATTACCTTCTATGCCAGAGGTCCTGGGTTCAAATCCCGGCGGCGGCGGATATTTGTGTGATGAACACAGATATTAGTCGTCAAGTCATGGATGTTTATATGTTTACTTAAGTTTATTCTAATAAAAAATATGTATTAATTCAATATATATGTTTATATATTTCTTAAGTATATCAGTTATCTAGTATCCATAACACAAGTTCTTTAAGAAACTTAATTTGGGCTAGATAATGTTGTGTGAGTGTCAGAAATATTTATTTATTTATTCATATTCATTTATTCGATGGCCTCCGTGATGCATTGGTGCAGGCTTTGGTGTGGGAGATCTTGGGTTTGGTTCCCAGCCGAGCCACTTTTGGGATGGGAACGAAACTGGCCCAAGGCTGGGTGTGCACTAGCATACTGCCCAGTTCTGCTGTGTGAACTCCATAAAGCAAGCTTCTATACAAGTTGGTGTTTGAGTAATGAAAAATTATAAAAGCAATGGGTTCCGTTCTTTAAAAGGTTTGTTCAGATGTTGATCCCGGATTTTATATACTCATACGCAGTGGAGTATAATTAAGGCGCAAACGACTTCATAATACAGGCGAGAGACCCATGTTTATGAGCCCTGGGATCAATTTAAATGTTCTGAATCATGATAAAGTCTATTTTAAGTACATTATGACTGGATGAATGTAGTATTTTTTTCAGTTAATCCATTTCATAAATAATATTATCCAATAATCCAATTGACCTTTAAACGATTTGGTCAATAGTGTAATAAATAATTTAAACATTGATATTCCAGACTTTGGTCAGCTGAACTTTTGATCAAATGACCATCGTTATTTTAAACTCAGTTGATTTGTAAGTTGTTCTTTTGAAATTTCCTCGAGAAAGTTTTGATGAATAGGTTACCTCCGCCGCATCCCGCAATACACTCCTACAATTATTTCACTAAACTTAATCCGGTAACATGATTATATCACTAAACTGGCTTAAACTAAACCGTATGATAATTATGTCACTAGGATGATAGTAATGAATCGCTTTCTTATAACTATATTACGGCATATAAGTATATCCCTAGGGATATAGCTATATTACGGCTTTATCTATCATACTGCGACACATACATACATAACCTCACGCCGGTTACGGGTACTTTTGACTAGGCCCTTTTTAAGAACGCCGCCAATTTGATCGGCATACGTTCGCCTAGGGCGCCCCCTCCCGACAGCACCATCCATTCTTGCTCTGTACACCTCTTTCGTAAATCTACTTTCACTCATCCTTTCCAAATGTCCAAAGCATACCCTTTTACATCTTTTTTCAATCCGCATCACTCAATTTCAGTCCACACATACTCCTCAAAGCTCACATCTCCACATAAAGTTACCATATAAACAACAACGCAAGTGGTTTAATGGCATATTGTACTACTACTTCACGAATCATTATAATATTAAGTAAAGTATGTTTTTTATTTATTTATTTATCACAATATCCACAGCTCTTATACATATTTATTAATTACATTTAATGTTACACTGACAGCCAGTTACGGACATACAATTTTTATATATTGCTTAGCAGACTACATGAGAAATGATATATACAGAAAATTTAATATATGCTTAAATTTAAATGTAATTACAATAGATAACATAGAAAATAAAAAAAAAATTAAAATAACATGAAAAATAAAAATAAAAATGGTCAATCAATAGTGTATGTGTTTAAGAGTGTATGTGTGTGTAGGTGCGAGAGTAATGTGTATATGCGTATGTGGTTGTAATTTTATTTCATGTGCTCATTGTTAGATAACAAATGAATATTAATTAACTCTTTATGAGTAATTGTTGTATTTCTCGCTTGAACTCAGCCTTACCGTTATGAAAAATATCAGTGACTTGGGCGAATTTCTTATTGTAATATTAACAAGCTTTTACTTTTTAAATGACCTATTTTTGACTTTACAACGAATTAGTTTCACACGGCGAATGTCGTCATTGTTCTTTACCAGACTCAGGAAACTGGCTTACTGCAATGACTTTGAACTTTTTATCGCAACGAAATGTCAATAGGAGCTGGCTTCAGTAAAAATACTTTCTAGGAATAAAACATCACTCCTAAATTCATAAGCGCCCTCTTCTACTTCAGCTTCATTAATCGTCAGTGCTTATTGATCTGCCCTAATTATTGATACAAATCAAGTACCTATACGAGTTTTTTTTGAGTATTTTTTTTACAATATACAAATATGATGAAGCTGAAAAATTCGTTTGTTTACTCTTATTTTTGAAACCATCATCGGTCCGATTAAAATGCATTTTCAAAAGATTTGGGAATTCCTAACTCATAAGGTATAGCTATATTTTTTCAAGCAATCCCTACGGTACTAAAAGAATCGCGCTGAAAACCACAAAAAACTTCTAGTATTAGATACTTAAATAATAAGAAAAAACAGAAGGTACTTGTCCAACAAAAGCAGATCTAAATCCAGAATCCTTGTAATTATTCACGCAAGACCTTTAACACTTGCCTGCGCAAACCACAAATCGCAATGCATTGCAAAATAGTCAAAACTCCCTTATAGTTATAAAGCAATTCACTTATCGTATAGAAAATTAGCTTTTACAATGTTGTTGAACTATGCTAATGGTAGTTTATTCAGTGCGGACTGCTGACCATCAAATTAACAAGTGAGCGTGGAGTTTGAAATTCAATTCGAACACTGTCCTGCTTGGGAGAAATTAAGCACTATCCGTGAAATTAAGCACTTGTTATATCTTTTTAATTGTCAAGGGTATTTTCTTTCTGACAGAATATTCTGATACTGTATCCAGTCCCTTATGGAGCTTTGTATTTTTAGCAAGTTGAAAAAGTTAACTTGTTATCGAACTTCTATAAATCAACATATAAACTTAAATCAAAATATGGTTAAGTGGAAGTTTACCATATGCTACTAAATGAAATATTAAATTAAAACCTATTTTATTTCTTACCTGGGTGATGAGTTGGCCCTCAGTATCTACCTGAAAAATACGAAATAGATAGGAACTTTGACAAATAGGAAGGAAAATTTTCATCGATAGTAAATTTATGAAAAAGAAACCATAAGCCTAGGAAATATAGTAAATGTAAAGTTAAACATATTATTAATGAACTCGGATTAAAGTGAACTTTACAACCAATAGATAAAGAATACATTTAGAACCAATAAATCTCGAATCCACTGAAAAGATAAATTTTACATTTTTTTCGTATCACTTTGAAGTAGAATTCCTATTTGAGAAATGATATTTGTTGACCATCTCACCTGGTGGAAAGTGATCGTGAAGAATAAGTAGTAGCATATCTCCTCTGTATACAGGGTGACTGGTGGGTCATTTTTGAAATGTGTTACGCGATAGTTTGAGATCATACATGAAGAGAAAAAATAAAAATATTTGGGAATTATTTACTGAGTAAACTTAACCGAAAGTTAAATAATTGATTACGAAACGCATGGTAACACTAGCATTGGCAGCGATCCGCGTGCCAGGTCACATAACGCCATTGAATCTGGCGTTAGTAAAGTAAATAGTATCTAAACTTTTTTTATGTATAGAGAATTCTAGTGAAAAATTAAGTACCTACTTTTATTACATAATTATGATCAGAATCGAGTTCAGAGTGCACTCCTTCAGTATCCAAAATTTGTCACCACCCTGTATAATCAGGCACACATGATGGTGACATCAGTTTATACTCTCCATGAATTATTTAGGTGTACTAAAAACTGAAATCAAATATTTCCTTTTGAATCCAAATTTCCAAAATGTGAAACCAACTACCTGTGTCCGTTCCTGACCACTCCGGTTCCTGGTTGTTTCAAGTCCTTATAATCACTTTCAACCAGCTGAAGTCGAACACAAAAATAAAATATAAAACCAAATGAAAGAGGCATAAATTAAGCAAAAGTAACTTTATTCCCAGGTGGCATGGATCAAATCCGATACCAAGACGATCCTGGCGATACATACCCACATGGTGACGTTGAACCCTCGACTGTCTGTCACTCACAACGGCCATAACACCTGGAAGCTGTACATCAGCAGCGTTGAGCCTAAAGACTCGGGCACGTATATGTGCCAAATCAATACCGACCCTATGAGGAGCCAGGTAAGTCATATATTTAAGTAATATTTGGTATTGCAACTGCAATTTTCTTCTTTAATCCACCCTCCAGTTGTAGAAGATACCCGTTCCTTTGAAAGTTCCATCTTCATTCTGCAAAAAAGTTTATACTTCCAAGAAGTTTATGCATGTTGGACTAGGAGCGAAAGAAAAACGTAGAATGTACTAGCTGCTTCTCATCCCGGACATATTGTAAAAGTCAGTTAAGAGACAGAGGTTTTATTGGCGTTTTTGTTGGCGATAGGCTGACACTGCAAAAGCCTCTCTCCATCATTATTATACCTCCTTTGTCAAACGTGACATCAGATGGTCTTATAACCTCTGGTGTTCTGCCTACTCCATAAGGGATATAGGCGTGAAGTTATGTATGTGTATGTATGTAAGTTTATATATTTATATAGGTATATTTAATCGTAATCGTATTCATGTATGTATCACATGCTTTTAAAGGAAGGACCTTTTATGTTAAACTTTTTTGAAATTTATTAGTCATATTTTCTGTTTAAATGTGTAGGTACAAACCGGTTAGTTAAAAGAAAAAAGGATTAGGTCTTCAGCTTAGTCTGCGATATCTTACGTTGGTATGTATGTTTTTTAACCAATTCAACGCGTTGGTATTGTCTTCTAAAGTGAACACGTTTAAAAAACAAACAAACAATGTTGTTTACTTCAAAATAATAGACCTAGAATCTTATGTCCCTATTCCGGAAGAAGACCAGGATAATTTGTTTTGTATTATTCTAGTGTGGAAAACAATCCGATTACGACATGAAAGATCTACAAACAATAATATTAACGTTTACAAATAGATAGTTAAGATAAACCATTTATTGCGTAGCTTAGCTGCTGTTTACATCACCGTAAATTTACAATAAGCATCTATTATATAGTGTAGCATCGTATTAACATCTTAATTATTGGCTCAATTGCTTATCAATTACCGCCAGTAATTGCAAGCCATCTGATTCGATCCGGGCATCCAGACTCGGACCGTAATATTAAATTTATGCAATCGATATTGGTGCGGCAGCAGATTTCACTCTTCTTGCATCCAATTTGCCGTCACGTGCGAAATATTCGATAGAAATCTTTATTTTATAACACTTGTATTTTCTGTTGTGCTGCTCGGTTGAAATAAGAAATTGGTGTGAAATAGCAACTATCCTGCAAGTCGACTATTAAAATGCTATTTTTGTTATTAATAGATAAAAAAAAATTCAATTCAATTCAATTCGTTTATTCATAATCACAGGTAAATGTAATGTTAAGAGATGGATTTATAATAATAGGTACAGCCATGGTTCGCCTCAATGGCATATGAACATATTTGTCAATTATAGAAGTATGTCAAGTAATAATAATATATTATATAAAAAAATAGAAAAGTAAACATAAAAATTAATAACTTTTTTAGTATATCCTAGAAATTAAAAATTAAAACTGTCTGTCAAAATATCATTGAGGTTATAATAAGCTTTTTCAACAGGAAGCCATTAAGATTTAAATAGTGCGCGATTAATTATTTCCCTAATAGACGATGGGATTTTACTATAGACTGAGGATACCATGCTGTTTATGCTCTTTATGTACAAAAGAGTTTTGCGTGTCTGTGTAACCTTTAGATTCACGACGTGTTTCAAGTGGATGTGCATCAAAATAGTTTGGGATATTTCTAACAAAATTCGAGATTTCCCTAATTTACATTGAGGGTAGTGTAAGAATTTTATACCCACGAAAGTAAGGTCTACATGATTCGTCTAGATACTAAAAACTAACAAAATAAATCCCTGCGCCTTGGGAATCTGCAGACATTTGTCAAATTGTTAATTTTTGCACTTTGACAGTTGCACATATATTATCTCTGTAGGGTCGGCTAAGAGTAGAAAAGAAAAAGGTGGCTAATTCGATCAACCTTGTCAGGGTCCACCTGTCTAGTGGCCTCCCTTCAAGCCTGCAGCTAAATATCACCACTCCATCTGTCAGTTCCTTCCTAAATTCTTTTGCTTCCTTCAACCTCATTTTCACTCACAATAAGGTAAGAAGGAAAACGAACAAGGGTTGATACATTTTTTTACTGCTGTCAGGCCAAGGTTGCGTTGATTTTAAGGCGAGGATGCAGCGTTTTTAAAATTTTTTGAACTATAATATACCCAGTAATGTGTACGTGTTGTGTCTGAAAAAAATATTCACGAAAATTAACCATATAACCAACCGCTGTGTAAAGATAGAAACATGATTTACGAAAATTGGATTGATAAAAAAAAAACGTCATAAACACTAATTTACCATTTAAAACGGATATTGCTACGGAATGCCATAATAGATTCATATAAAAATTACATAAAAATATAAAACGGACTTCTCTTAACCGAATTTGCAAATTTTTTAAGTAGTTATTATTTTGAAAATAATCCACTTAAACGTATTTTTGCTTGCTCACGACGACGAAATTCGCAAGCAATATCTAGACGGGAAATATGGAAGTACGCACCGCGCTGCAAGAGACTCTTAAATGGTGCATTCTGTTACAAGGTGATGGATTCGAGTTAGTATATGTTTGTAGGATCCTGGACCAGTTGATAAAAAAGCGTCTATGAAGCAAGTAGTTGCGGGTTTAAGTCCCGTTACATTGTTACTTTCTGTGGTTATTTGAAACGATATAATAGTATTTATCTTTATAAAATTTTCCAACATATGACATGTTATAAGAGCTTTTTTCATTATCTATAGTCATCCTACTTATTTCAGGAGTAGATTGAGTGTAGTCTAGGCGTGTTACATACATCTAAGTCTTCATCATCACGCTATCCATTTAAAATGAAAAAAATATATATTTATTTATTTTATTTATTTACTCTTCATTGTACAAACACAAAATATAAAAAAGGACAATAAAAAAAAGAAAACACAATCGGCGGCCTTATCGCTAGAAAGCGATCTCTACCAGGCAACCAAAATAACATGATAAAGTAAATTATAACAAATGGGGTTTACTTACAAAACAAAAAAGAACTAAAAAAAATAACAAAAAAAAAACCAAAAACATGTCGAATATTTGTTACAGACATTTAGACATTCTTAATTTATAGGTATATAAACATACATACATACGAATACAAGATATACATACATATACTACACATTGACTTCTTCAGTTAAGGATAAGTAGTGTTTTTTTAAAAGCTTTTTAAATGTGACGATGGTCTTAGCTGACTTAATACAAAGTGGTAACTGATTCCATAAGGATACTGCGCGAATTTTAAATGCATCGCCGAAAAGATCGGTTGAATGAGCCGGTGTACTGAGCATTAAATTGTCAGAAGATCGTAAATCACGACTATGTTGCTCATGACGATAGCTAAAGTAATTTTGAAAATAGCTAGGGACAGTAGGATTGAACAGTATTCGGTACAGTAGACAAAGAACGTGAATATTCCGGCGAAAGCGAATTGGAAGCCACTTGAGCTTAGTGCGATACTCAGAGATATGATCATATTTCCGCAAACCATATATAAATCGTATGCAGAGATTTTGGAGGCGCTCAAGTTTATTAAGTTGGTCAACAGTGATATCCAAATAGCACGCATCCGCATAATCAAGTAATGGGAGAAAGAGAGAATGGGCAATGGAAATTTTGGTAGGCAAAGGCAATAGATTGCGCAAGCGTTTTAGAGAATTTGTAGCGGCAAACATCTTCCTGCTCACTTCATCAATTTGTGGCTTCCAGCTAAAAGTGCGGTCGAAAATGACACCGAGGTTTTTAACAGTCTCCCGGAGTTGTATTTTGACACCGTCGAAAGTTAAATTTGGAAGATTAGTCAGTTCAATTCTGTTAATCATTGTTGTGCTACCAATAATAATGCCTTGTGTTTTGGCCGGGTTGACAAGTAGACCGTGACTTTTGCTCCAATCGAGTATTTTAGACAAGTCGCTGTTAACTACGTCAATGGTCTTTGCTAAATCTTCCAGCCTAGATTGAGAGAAAATTTGAAAGTCATCTGCGTACATATGGTAGGAAGAAGTTAAATCACGAGATATAGTATTGATAAAAATCGAAAACAGTAGAGGGGACAACACGCCACCTTGCGGGACGCCAGCTTTGATATCAGCCCAGGTTGAGGTGGAACCATCCAGGATTATGCGCTGCCGGCGACCGTACAAGTAACTTTGAAACCAGTCAACCACTGATGGAGATATGTTAAGAGAGCTGAGGAGTTGTAGGAGAATATCAAAATCTACGGTATTGAAGGCGTTACTAAAATCAAGTAATATCAGGATGGTAAGTTGTTTATTTTCCATGCCCATTCTAATACTATCAGTAATGTTGACCAATGCAGTGACGGTACTATGTCCGGGTCGAAAACCTGATTGATATGGATTGAGTATATTGTTTTTGTGGAGAAATTCGCTAAGTTGTTGTTGGACAAGACGCTCGAGAGTTTTAGACATGAAAGGGAGAATAGAAATGGGTCGGATATCTTTGAAAGAAGCAGGAGTTTTGGTTTTTGGCAACGGAATAACCTCGGCATCCTTCCATAAAGTTGGAAACTTTTTAGAACTTATTGAATTATTAAGAATAATAGTGATTAAAGGGAGAAGGAAATCAAGGAGAATTAAAATCATTTTCCGACTTACGTAATCCGTTCCGATAGCATTAGAGGCAATACAATACAATTTATCTCAAAAGTAACGATCAGGTAAGATAAAAATGTATTGTTGGTTTAATATCGTGTAAACAAATATTATAATGAACTTATTAAGAGAGAGTTACCGACTTAAACCTCTACCTTTCTACAAAATTGTCTAAAAGCTCACAGTTCCCTTGTGCCAGGTAAACTCTGGAATTTACGAAGTAACGTACGGAATGTACGCTTTTACCAAAAGGGGAGCGGAATTTCAGTGTGACATCTTCATGTGACAGACTTTGTAAAAGCAACTGCGACCGCTGACGACATCTGTGGTTGTTTTTGTGTCATTATTGAAATTCTTCAACCGACCGTCCTGTTTCACAAAGTGTAAGCTGTAAGTGACGCTTTTCGTTTTTGTTTATATCCAGGTTTCATATTCTAAATAAATATTTCTTACATTTGCAAATTATCTTGTTCAAAATAAGAACTTGTGTTGTGGATATAAACATACAAAATATTGAATATAAACATATTTTTTATTAGAAAATAAACTTAAATAAACATAAAAACATCCATGACTTGACGGTTATTATCTTTATTTTCGTTCATCACAGAAATATCCACCGGTACCGGGATTCGAATGCAGGACCCCCGACATAGAGAAAATGTATGTAACCATTACCCTAGTCGGTCGTTATATGCCGTGTTTTAAATAACTAAATAATAAATAATAATAAAAATAAATAAACAAAATCCCCAGACAATCACACCAACTACATGTAAGCATAGCTTGTGTTATGGGATACCATGTAGCGAACTAGGGGGGAACCTAGAATATAAGTAAATAAATAGATAAGCACCCAGACACGGAACATGTTTTTTTTCTTGTTCCGTGCGACAATCGAACCCGCAACCACTGGCGTCTGAGGCAGATAGGATTACCCCATCGCCAAAGTGGTCGTATAGAAATTAAATACTAGTATTGCAAAATAACAATCGAATACTTATTCAAACCGAATTGCTTACGTAGGATAATTTCGGGTCGCAAAATAAACACGCAGCCAAAAGTAATGTTGATTCCCGTTATTTTCATACCGTATTTAGGGTAATCAAATAAATATTGACCTACTAATTGTTTTTGCGGCATTGACGGCGCGGCTGTTGACAGAAGCGGTGATGAACGACCGCATTTTTTGTGACTGTACCATTTTTGCTGTTTCACTCCGCTCCCATGTATCAACCCTTTTTACCCTTTTAAATACTTCCATATCTATACGTTGGTTAACCTGGATTCGTTTTAATTTTTAATTCTAAGCGTGCGGTTTGAACTCTCTTAATGGGATTGTTTTAATTGTGTATACCAGAGAAGTTGAAAATATTACTGTTTTTTTATCGGCCTAGATATTCAGCGAGATCGTGAGAAGTTAAACAGGTATTTTATGCGTATTAGTATAAAGTAGTCTTAAGGGTATTTACGCACAACCGCCATAAAATAAAAGAAGCGAGAACATTTGAATAAGCCTTTAGGATAGCTTCGGGTAAGTTACTCAGTAAGGGTAATTTTACATAAAGCGGGAATAATCGTACTCCAGAAAAGCTTATTGCTCTAGGGATTAGCTTAGAAGCGTTGAAAAACGACCGGGTAAAGCTCTCGCATCTAGTCTCATACAAGTCCATTCAAAAAACCGGTGGCGTTTTATCTTAATTACTTGAAAAATCTTTATATTAGAAAATCCGTACCCTTGTGATGTCCATTCCAGTAAGTTTACGAGCGGATTTTATGACCGGGATTAAATTGCCGTTTCCGATGTTTACAACACGGAATCTGCAAAATATATGACTAAGTTATTATTATAATGACCCTTGTTTATTACGCTGCAGCCGTGAAATTCACTTTGGCTTATAATTTTAAACCTTTATGAAATGTTTTTTGGAAAGGAGGTTATTCAAGCGATTAATGATTTGTTTATTAAGTTTTACAACTTTAGTTTGGTTAGTCTTACTATTGCAAACTAAAATGGCCGCTCATTTGTTCAAATCCATACTAACATCTCCAATACGTGCACCTAATAAACTTGCAGATATCTTAAAAAAGACCCAAACTCAACCCTTCAAAATATACTGTGGCAAACATCTTGATTACCATTATTTATATTATTTAGGTATATTATCGTAGTTTATCGTATTGGCAGTATCCCTAAAAAAATTAAGGATTTATTTTTTCAAATAAATTGAAGTAAATTCATTTAAACACTTAAATCTCAAATATATTTCTGCATATTTTTCAAAACGAAAGTAATGAACGTCTCAGCATGATTGATTGTGTCAGTCAGACGGAACTCAATCTTATCTACTTTCGATAACATTGATTTGAGAATACAAGTAGATATACTACTAATGGTGGGATTGACAAAGTTTCTACTTGTACTGAGGTCACTTTAACCCCTCAAGCCCCAAGCGATAGCCGGTGACCGCGCCTAACGTCATTTTGTAAACGACATACAGAATGATTCTGTATACAAGGTGTTCCGCTTGATTTCCCACTACTCTAGGGTATTAAAGGGACTATGTAATAAAATCAAATAACATGTGAATAACTTTAAAATTTTTTTTTTCATACAAAATAATTTAATGAAGTCAAAACATCTTATGTAAAACACATTTATGCGAAGTATGACAAAGTGGCATTTTCTATTCCTTTTTTATTGCTTTGCACAGGTGCAGTTCGCAACGTTTTGCGTTGTAAATATATAGTATGCAACGTACCTCAACGTTTAAAATGTTTTTGTTGTTTATTGTATGGCTTCAGTGACACTCGTCTCTTGAATGAATGTTAAAGAGATTTTACAAGGGTCATAATTTATGAACTCATTAGATTAAGATTGATTTCTTGGGAATTAAAAAGTATTATTTTTTAGTTAGGAACAAAACCCCAAAGTCATGTCAAAAAGAACACCTTTTATAGTTTACGGAATGATTCTGTCAATCATACTGTGAACGAATCAAATGCAAGAGAGCGGTAAGCGGCTACCGCCTGGGGTTTGAGTGAACGGTGCAGTGACGCTAGGCGCGGTAGCCGGCTACCGCTTGGGGCCACAAACAAATCGAAAATGTTTGCGGTGTTTACTCTCCACAATACAAGTTTCAGTATTGTTTAATTGTGTAATTTCAAGTTTCAAACTAGCTATGTTACTATGATTGTTACTTGTACAGTTGCGAGTAATAATATGTATAAATTTTCATTGGAATTTGAACCTTACCATAACCGAATAAGTTGCGAAGTGTGTACATCATAAAGGAACGTGACTGTACATCCAGATGGAGTTGGATCTTCAAATAAAAAGTTAAAGCGGATCTTAAAAGCAAACATATTATTTAGTAAAATAAGTCATACTATAAATTACATTTTATTCTTTAATATAATTAAATGAGCGAAGTATTTTAAAGTATTAAATGTTATATTTCTAAGAAATTACCTAATTTCATGAACGTTTATTAGGCTGGAAAGTGAAAGCGGTAAAAGTGGATGAGGATGAAATTGGCCACAATGGTAGGGCAACGTTCTATCACGAAGTATTAAAAAAAATAAAAAGACAAACATAAATAACAGTCTCCGTAGTAATTTGACGACGTGCTCTTCTAGCGATTAAAATTTTTTTGCAGCTGCAAATTTGCTGTTCGAAAATATTCATCAATTTTTTATTAACCTTAAGGTACAGCTAAAATTCCTTTTCTAAGATATTATCCCAGTAGCATAGTCGAAGCATTCCTTTGTAGGATGGAATTATAACTATTCCCTCAGTTTATAATACCTTCAAACTATAATACCTTTACCTCATTCCAGAAATTTCGACTCAAAAGACGCCAATATAGTAGCTCTGAAAGGAAAAAGGATTGTTAGGTATTCCTGAAGGTCAAAGGGAAAAAAATATGTTATCCCACAATGCTAGATGGGATGTGGAAGTGATAAAGTCCCGGAGATGAGCAACTTTAGGAATATGGGCTGTTGTGTACGAAGGAGTTTTTTTTTTTTGGTGATAAATGGGAAATTTTATTCAAAATTATTTAAAGAAAACTTATTTGAAAAAAATCTGTTGTCAGGAGTGAAAATCAGGCAGACGATATAAGCAGCTATCTGTTTAAAAAAATCTCTTGTTTTCAAAATATTTTTAGCTCACAATACCACTGCAATAACATGTGAGGACAGAAATACTTATGGAAGATCAAGCTATTTTTTTATGACCTTAGAATTATTTTGAATTGATATCAATATTTTTTTTTGTTTTTTTGCTTGAACCAAGTGTTCTATTTCGGAAAAAAACTATGGTAGTAATAATGAGGTCAGAAATGGAATAATTGCCCGAGAAACTTATATTCAATAAATTGAAAAATTTGTTTTTGCATGGTGTTTACGATGGAATAAAAATTATGTTATTATTTATATACTAGTTTTATAAATGGTAATTTTGACCTTAAAAATTTCTTCCATTATGTTTCAGTAACCATCTTTTGGTATAAAATAAAACTTTGGGGCGTTTCTACAATCTGTCTGAAAGCTTTTCGAGGATTTTCGAGCTGTTGTTACGTTTTTACCTGTGATGTTTTACTTAGTTTTATAGAGTGTACAAGGTTCAAAATCTACACAGGACGATGAAATAAAGTACAAATAACTTTTTAAAATTGTGTGCTTTATATTTTACTTAAAATACTAACCATGAACAAATAATAATAAATACTACCTAACCACTGACAACAACAATAACAAAATTTGCAGATAAATTTATGAACGACAACAGCTAATACTCTTCACACATCATTTAAAATGATAAACACGTACTTTTTATCAATTGAATATTCTCTCTTATCTCATAAATTCAACGCAACAGTAACAATACTAACACTAACTTGTAAACATATTTATTAATCTAAGATAGTTGTCTTAACAACAGAAAGTCTTCCGAAGAATCCGCTCCTTTACTAAAGAGCTTCATTCTTGGCACCATAAACACATTCTTTGACACAAAGTTGGCTAGATGTCGCTACTAACACTCTATCTTAGAAACACGTAGAACATTCTGGAATTTATCAGAGTGCTCAAAGGAATTCACCGTCGAGGCCGTAAAATGTCAACGTTGGCCCACTACGCTTACATAATAATTTTCCCTTAATTTAGTATAACAAAGCAATACCGGCACTTAAAGGCTTGCCGCGTTGCCGAATATGGTTGGCTTAGCTTTCTGTATGAGGCTTATGGCATACCGCTTAAAGGATCAACAGTAAATAATTCAGAAAGCTGTCATATTTTTTTTAAATTTCTTTAACATTCAGTGAAAATATTGTTGCCTGTTATGGTTTTTGCTTGTTTTTCATAGGCGTAAAAGTTGGTTATGCAGCTAAGTTGAGACTGGGAAAATAGAAAAAAAATCATGTTATTATGATCAGCTAAGCGGACAATGTAAATGGCAATTCAGAGTTCACGGTATCAAATCAGAAATGAGGAGATCCGCAGGCCAAATAAAGTCACTGACATAGTCAGAAGGATTGCAAAGCTGAAGTGGAAATGGGTAGGGCGGCACATAGCTCGCAGAACGGATGACCGTTGGGTTAGTAATGTCCTCGAGTGGAAACCACATACTATGAGACGCAGCATAGGTAGTTCCCTGTTAGCTGGACGGACGTTCTGGCCAAGGTCGTTGGTTCACGCTAGACGAACGTGGAGAACTTTGGAGGAGGCTTTTTTTCTACCAGTGGACGTCTATCAGCTCATAATGTTGATTATTATATTATTATAAAGATATGTCGCTTTTAAGTTCTGTTAAGCTATTGTTTATATTTCTAGTTCGTTATTAATAGGTATATTAAAGTGAGCGTATACTTAACATAGTTATAACCGTAAGTGTATCAATAGTTAACTATTTTATTTATCTCGAACTCACACTATCTGCAATTAATTTGAATCCCAGAATACCAGAAATATATTATGAATCATATCTGTACGGGAAAATGTTTCCCGATATCCAAATTAAACCGCAAATCAAGCACTATTGAACAGAAATATCAGTTTCAGATTAAAATATTTTCCGGGTAGTAAATTTGTTTGTTTAATGGAAACTATATAAATAATTTATATTTTTCAATATTATGTTAGGAACGAAACAAAAATGACTATATATTTTTTTTTTGATAAACAAAACAACTAAGGTTTTATGAATTACTTTTCTTCTAACATTTTTAATAAAATAAGAAAAACGGTAGTTACATACTAGCCACAGGTGTTGTTTCCAAATTAGAAAATTAAACCAACAATTGTACAAAATGCAACCTAAATTACGCTTGTATGGAAACAAATATCGGAAAATTATGGCGCACAAAAATGTTTAAGTTTAATGTAAATGGCAACCGGCCGGCATGCAAGGCCGTCTTTAAATTACGCCATTTTCTTACTGTCAAAGCTGTCATTGTCATGTCATCTGTCTTGATATTTGGTACAAATCCCAAATCAGAAATTGGGAGGAATGCCATTGCTATACCCGAAGGAGCTACTTTAATAACGATTTAACTTAAGAATATTTTAATACAATATTTGGCTGAAATTAAGTAATTTATTTTATTTATTTAATAATATATGTACACACAAGGAAACTTTAACAAACAAACAATTAAATTGACAACAAGGTCCAAAGGCAAAGCTTATTTCTAAAACAAATTTCTACCGGCAAGCCTGAGGCTGGGAAATAAGAAAGAAAAAAACAAAGTAAGTGCGTACTACATACAAACGTAAGAAAGATATTACATACAATACATACATATAATTAAATATACATATAAAAAATATAAATACATAAAATATATGTATAACAATAAACACGTGTTAAAATAATATCAATAAACGTTCTATAATATAATATACATAAAAAGTTATTACTTTTTATTTGTAAAAAACACTCTAACCTCATAAGAAGGAAAGAAAAAATGGAAACCTAGGTTTCCAACAATTAATCAGCGAGGAATATTACGTATTTAGCTAATATATCATTGACGCATTTTTATTTCATAAATTTCGCCTCCCAAAAGCATCTTAACTGAGAGTAAAGACACAATCAAAGCAGTCTTGCGAAAGTGTTTTTACCTCTAAAGGCACAAGCCCGTAAAATCAATGTTTATAATCCCTTTATAAATGTCATTAAATATGACCCTTATAAAAAGGGAGTAGAATCAACAAGTGGGGTTTTCTTTAACGAAAAATCGACAAACATAACTCAGCGTTCCTTTCTCAAGGGCCACAGGTGTATCTCACTACAGGGCGTTTATTTTTCATAAGGGCCAAGTCTCACCTTGAGAACTTGAAAGCCTTTTTAGGTTGAACCTATTTATTTATCAGTTCATGTTGGCAACTATATTAAAGATGTTAGTCTTTTTTAATATTTCCTGTGTCTGTTTGTTTTGATTTGTTTTATTCTGTATTGTTCAGTGTAGTATTGTGCAATTTCACTCGCATAGATCGTGATTACTTATTATTATGCGTCTCAAAATTGCACAGACCTCCCTTTTATACATAAAAACGAATTATTTAAATATACAGGCTTGATTTGTAGTCACCTGCCATATTTTTTTACAAAATATCATTTTTAAAAACGAATTTTGCAAAAAAAAGGTATTTATTTTTTTTACAAAGAAATTAATATATCCGCTAACATATTAAGCAAACCACGGTCACTCTAAATTACCATTAAAATAAAGTCATCCAAAACATTTTCTAGTACTACGTCGTAGTATTATCAATGAAATGCCGCTTCGTAGTAGCTATGTTCATCACCAGCGTCTATCATCAATCATCAATCAATCAATATATATAAAACTGTTCCGTTACTGACTGAGTGACTGAGGTACTGAGTGACTGAGGTACTGAGTGACTGAGTGACTGAGTGACTGACAGACAACGTACAGCTGTAACTACTGGGCGTAGAGAGCTGAAATTTGGAACATACATTCTTTAGGGAATGTAGGGGTGCACTAAGGAAAGAATTCCCGAAATTCCCACGGGAACGGGAAATATAGGACTTTTTAGTTTGTATGAAAAACCTTATTCCTTGAGTGCACCGATGTGAAACTCGGTGCAAAGGTTTTTCAATGTGTGTCTGGTTGTGTAATGAAAGGAATTCCCGAAATTCCCACGGGAACGGGAAATATAGGACTTTTTAGTTTGTATGAAAAACGTTATTCCTTGAGTGCACCGATGTGAAACTTGGTGCAAAGGTTTTTCAATGTGTATCTGGTTGTGTAATGAAAGGAATTCACGAAATTCCCACGGGAACGGGAAATATATGATGTTTTAGTTTGTATGAAAAAATCCCATCCCTTGAGTGCACGGATGTGATACTTGATATAAAGGTTCCTCAATAAGTGTCTGTTTGTATTATGGAAGGAATTCCCGAAATTCCCACGGGAAGGGGTTGGACTTCTTAGTTTGTATGAAATATCCTATGCCTTGAGTGTACGGATGTGATACTTGGCATGAAGGTTCTTCAAAGAGTGACTGGTTGTGCTACGAAAAAAATTCCCAAAATTCCCATGGGAACGGGAAATATATGATTTTTAGTTTGTATGAAAAAACTTATTCCTTGAGTGCATGGGTGTGATACTTGGTATAAAGGTTCTTTCAGTGGGTGTCTGGTTGTATAGTTTCTGAAATTTCCACGAGAAGGGTAGTTAAGCGTATACGAAGTTGCGGGATAAAGCTAGTTATTAATAAAGTTTGTGTTTCCATATTTATACTTTTTTGTATTGGGTAACGCCGGTACGTTTATATCGTATCAAAGAAATTAAAATTTAAAGGACATCATTCAGGTTCCATATAGTCTCAGGCCGTCGTTGAGACAAAATTCTTAGATATCGTATATCTTTATGTGCTGTTGATTTTTTTGTAGTTTAACATGTTCTTATTAAGCTCTGACCATTGTGATATTCAAATGGCTCATATTTTACGTGTGAAAAAATATTGAAAATTCGAAAAGCTGCCATGCCCAAATATATCATGAACGTTTCTATAATCTGTCAGTCAGGCACAAAATGAGCTGATTGACCTGGTTGATCAAAACATATCAGTCTAGGGATGGTGCTTCTTATAAAAAAGATCTATATTTTAAATCGATTCGAAACGCAAACTAGTAAATCGATTCACAAAAAAAAAAAACAAACAAATGTCTTTATTTTTTGCTTAACTCTTTTCCATTTCCGAACCCCTCTACTCCAAGTAAAATCTTTTTTGAGTTTATTCAAGCAAATACTTTTTTATCGGAACCGAAAAAAATTAAGGTTGATCTTATATTGTAAAATATCGATTAATTGAATCGATTCAGTTCTTCAGATTGATATAAAAAGATCGATTTTTTAGACCAAAAAAATAGTTTAGCTAAATAAAAACGTAATAGCATGTCAATTTTTGGAATAATTTTAATGAATCAAATAGTAATTAAATACCTATTTGCTTTTGTTAGGCTCTAGTACATTCGTTACCTGTGATAAAATAACAAGCCTGTTCTAAGTTGAATAGGTAAATAATTAGTATGAGTTTATTTTACAAAAGTAAGCATTAAACATGTATTCATCCCCTGTGTTTGTTTTTGCATGTATCTATCCAGCATCCAAAAGCATGATTACAAAGTAACATAATTCAATTCAATTAAATATAAACAACGAAAAACATTTTTCTCTTCGCATCTGACAATCAGCTGTTTTGTCTAACTGTCAAGTTACTTCTTTCAATCAAAGTCGCCATTTTTATATGAGCAGCAGAGCTTTAAAAATGTGTATAACTCGTGTATAACTCAGGTTCACATGAAAATAAAATGATATATTAATTACAGTTTGCCTCAGAAAATCTTTGGCTAAATTATGAACATTTTTTTAATATGAGACGCGACAATTGCCAGTAAATTGTCTCATTATCGGCCTGAACTGAATGGTGTCATTTAGTTGGTGACTAAAAGAACAACCCTGTATACAGGGTGACTGGTACATGACAGTGTAGGCACAGAGCATGCAGGTGGGATCATTTGCAAGTATTTAAAGCCTGCTTTCTATGGGCTAAGTTGTATAATTTTGGTTGAAGTTGGATTTTGTACTTTTTTTGAAATTTTCCCAAAATTCTGCCTTTACGCTCTCACATTTTTTTATTTATCCTTCTTTTTTTATAAACAAGGGCAATATCTTTTTTTTCTGAGAATTTATTTCCGGCAAAAACCAAATTAACTGAAATACAGGCACGTATAAGTTACTCATTAACGATAATTTATAAAAAAATATTGATATTAATAACTAGCTGTTGTGCGCGGTTTTACCCGCGAAATTTCGATTCCCGCGGGATTTTCTGGATAAAAAGTAGCCTATACGGATTCGGAAGAATCCCTTTAAGTAATGGTAAAAGAAATTTTGAAATCGGTCCATTAGTTTTTGAGCCTATTCAATACAAACATACAAAAATACAAAGGTTTTCTCTTTATAATATTAGTATAGATATAATAATAATAAATTCCCAGACAATCACACCAACTACATGGCCCCAAAGTAAGCATAGCTTGTGTTATAAAATGCCATGAAGCAGACTAGGGGGGAACCTAGAAAATAAATACATAAATAGATAAAAACCCAGACATGGATCATTTTTTTTTTCTTGTTCCCTTGTGGGAATCGAACCCGCAACCAATGAGGCAGACATGTTTACCTATCGCCAAAGTGGTCGTCACATTCTGATATTATATGTCTGATATTATATCAGAGAGTGCATTTTGAATTATATTTGTTAATAATGTCTTAAAACTATTTCGAATTCTAGGCATGGTTTAAAAAAAGCGTTGACGTTATTTTCCGTATGGTACAATTTTGGAATAATTTGGAGCCGAATGCATTGAATATCGATTGCAATAATTATTTCGTCGTGTTTGGCTCGGGAATATATCGTCACTGCCTAGCAAAATGGCCAGTTATGTACATATTCGTTCATTAAAAGCTATTCGTTAATAATGAGTTGTGCTGAACTAAAATTTTCTGCATCACCCTTTATACTGATTATTATGTGCAGTTGATTAATATTTTGAGCAATTATTAGCACAGTCTTTTGTTTTAGGACATTAGTTATCTGAATTTCATTTAAATAAAATTCTGCCAAAAGTGCGTTTTACAGCATCTTTGATCTCTTTCAATAATAGCTCGTTATATGTGTATTATTAAAAAAAGTTTTGTAATCGATGACTTTTGTCCAAATATGTTGTTTTAGTCATTTTTACGGCGTAACAAAAATGATGACACAAAAATGTTAGGTACATGTGTTTAAACTCTATCAATACATTTCTTATCAAAAATGCCACCTTGTTATACTTGGCATAAAGGTATTTTACGTAAGATTTTTTGACTTTGTTGAATTATTTTGTATGAAAAATACAAAAAAAATAAGAAAAATGATTCACATGTTATTTCATGGTCCCATTAATCAGGAAATCAAGCGGAACACCTTGTATATTTTTTTAAACATACTATTTAAATTTATTTTTGATAGAATAAAAATAAAAACTCTTTATTCACTTTAGATGGTTAAAGCTAGTTTTGCTACACCTACATAAGAAACATTTGTAATAGACCTTTTTAATATGTCGTTCTTAAAAATGCACAAAATAATTATTTAAAAAAGTGGATAAACTTAGTTCTTTATTAGTCAACATTACATGGTGACCTTTAGTTTAAAAATTCTCAACATCAATTTTAATGAAATTTGGTCCTACAGATATACTTAGACTTAATCTTGGAAAAGGGTCTAGACTACTTTGTATTACATACAAAATAACTGGTTGAGGGGCTAGAAATAGAGGATAGATTTTTTTTTGAAAATCCTCGCAACCAATTATACTTATTGAATGTTGCTGTTGTTATTTTTTTGCAAAGTAACTCTTCAATCGGCAAAGTAAGCGAAATTACAAAGTTTCTGAACGTGAAAACGGGGGTAAAAGCAAGTGGTTTATATTCCACAGTTTTACTTCACAAGGATATAAATAGAAATCGAATCCAGAAACAACCACAAAAGAAACAAGGGTTAATATGAGAATGCTTCACTAGGGAAGCATGGTGAAGGAAAATAAAAATAAAATCATAATTAAATTGTTGCCATATAATTTTAATCATATCTTCTCTTCTTTTAAAATTGTAAATACCTCACTTGCTTTAAAAGAAATAACTTAAAACTAATTTTATTCACGCAATCAATGCACCTGTTACACTCAAGTTCGACAAAGTATTACTAAAAGCAACTCGTTAAGTACACTCTAAATCTACTCTAACTTCATCTGAGGGGTCCGCTGAAGTATTTAGTCCCTTATTGCCTTTATTATTAATGTAGACGTTTTTCAAGTGTACTCCACTTATCATCCTTCGAGAACGAACGGAACCCGTCCAAGGAGCTATCGAATCGCCATCAATCCTAAATATACGCAGAGCAAATGCCTTCTTGGAATATATTAGGCATAAAAAAACTCAATTGTGTGAAGATTTTTTCCTGTTTGCCTTACTTTGTATACCTCCGTTAAACCTGGAAATATGTCATAGAGTTTCATGTCATGAACATATTTATTCTGTAATACAGGGTTTTTTTTTCTTGAAGTTTTTGTTCATGACTGAAACTGCAATTGACCTCAAATCCACATGATGTTCATCATCGCTCGGAGATGCTCGCTAACTGTATAGAAAATACAATTTACTTTCCCAAATATTTGTTCTTGTTTTGGTCATGTTACTTATATTAAAAATGTAGCAGCGATATTTGTATGGGTCAGACAAGGAATGTAAAGTATCCTTGCCGACCAGACTTGATGTTTTAAAAATGAGTTTACATTTTTCCACGTAACTCATTTAGCTGTTCGTTTTGTTGTTGTTAAGAACCTGATATATTAGAAAAATACTTCGGACTTTTACACTTCCGAATATGGTATACTTTAAATGTAAGCTAGAAAAACTGAGAAATTACATGAAAAAATTTAAAAACTTTGAATAACATTAATTTGGTGTCTTCTTTTTAATTCATACACGTGGAAGATTTTATTGAAAATAAATATTTAAGACATAGTAAAACTCTAAGTAAATCTATTTTATTTCAATCTTTTAAAAGATAGATTACAAAATTATCTTTGGGTCTACATTAAATAAATTTTTACTCAGTACTACTTATACTAAATCAATTAAGCATTTATTAACAAAGAACGTCGAATGATTTATTATTATTTAACAAGGGCTGACCTCTGTCGGCACCAGACAAAATTCTGCTCAAAATCTCAACACCGCAGTGGTTGTATAAAAAGTCTTATAGGTACAGTAAAATCAGTTCAAAAAGTATATTTAAAATAATACTAATTGATAAAGTAGTGGTTGTACTTTTCATTTTTTATTTTGTGCCTTTGATAATTTAATATCACCTGTAATTAAATTATAAACTCTTAAAGATGTTAAGACTTATTTTATAGAATAAGTATAAAAAAAATGCCTAAGTTCATGAAATTTTCAATAAGGACGGGTTGATTTCAACGGGAATAAAACAGACCGTGTATGAGATATTAACGACTTTTTTCTGTTATTTGAAAGATACATTCATTCCATTTTGTTTTGAATATGACATCATTCAAGTGTCCACCACGTCTTTGGAATGGTGGCACAAATGTGGGAGGTTCAATTTTCAACAGATAGATAACAATCAACAGGCAGTACCATTTTAATACAATTTTTTAAGGCTTAATTGAACCATATGGATATTATATTTTCTTGTGGTCGTTTCGAAGTTTTCAATGACCAATTGAAATGACCAATAAGCCGCAATAAACTGATACCCTGAAAATCGACATAACCTAGGCCATCACTCAGTTACAGTAGAATTGTTGTAGCGGAGTCATTGAAAATTGGACTTTCCGGATTCGGTGGCGTGGCGGAAATTTGAATTATGTCATATTCAAAACAAAATGGCAGGAATGGGCCTTTCAAATAAAATAATAATTTCGTTAATATCTCACACATAGCCTGTTTTATTCCATCTTGAAATCGACCCGTCCTCATTGAAAGACCCTATAGAATACAATATGCCTCAAATAGGCCAATGTTTCATATTTGTAACAAATAATAATATTATTCCTATTTCAAAATACTTAGCTGTTCCTCGCGGCTACACTTCCGTTAAAACATGAATTTTAAAATATCCTTGCGCTAACCATATCTTATGAAAAAAAAAACGCTTATAATGTGAAAAGTTTTGAGAGTATAAGACAGAAATAATATAACAATTTGTGTCTCTCAAAAAAACTTATAGTCTTATAATACGAATCGCTTTGCAAATTGGATTTTTAATATGACATCAGACACTACTTACCGTCCTCGTGTTTTACTTATTTCCCTTTCAACAAGCGTAATATTCGTAGAAGTAACTTTAGAATAAACCAAATCTTCAGTTGGCTTCGTATATTCAAATATTTACATAATTCATGTGACTTGGCTGTCTGTTTAAGAATATACACTGTTCCAAAACTACTGCGAATTGTAGCTTTGGTTCTCACAGCTCGTGAATGTCAAGTAGATTTCCATGATGCATAATAAAGTGGAAAATCGTTAAAGAAATATTTTTCTAGTCTAAAGAAAAATAGGACTTATTTTTATTTAATATAGATTACCTTTACAGTGATATGATATCCAGTGTGTTCGCGCCTATATAGGTGCTCATATTTTGTAGGGTAGTTCGGTTATTATATTTTTTATTTCGCTGCAAGGTACTAACAGAAGTTAGTCTTGATCGATCGAGCTACGGTCTGGTCAATGCTCGTCGCATACGTATTACACGTAAAAAAAATATCGCTTAAAATCTTAAATTGACATCGCGCCGCCCAGACCTACTATTTGATACTTAGTGTTGTGGTAAAAATATTATATACGCTGGCCAGCAAGCAAGAACTGAAAGAACCTTGTGTGTGACTGTGCGTGTATCCAGGTACCTACAGGTCGTATCAAGCGATCTTGCAGCGTCATATCCTATAAGTTATTTTATCCTTACCTATCCTAAGTATTTCTATGGTGGTCTGTCTGTCCCACTGTGGCAGTTGTAATTTTTATAACCTATTTAACAAAATCGCCGCTTTGCATACTTAACACAGTGCATTAATGAAATAATTGTTTTAAAGAACTCAGTTTCACGGACAAATCTTCAAATTATTGCTTTAACTTTTTGTAAATCAAAAAAATTACTTGAGAGACTACAAATTAAACAATATGAAAGTTCAACCACAAGTGGACTGTTATAAATTATTTAAAAACATAATGTTTTTTCTTTGCGTATACTGGCACATAATTGGAAATTGCACCCTCAGCTTATAGGGTCTGGCTAACGAAAGTAGACACTGGGGATTTTTGCAACCTTTATATGGCAGTACTAGCATGAATGTCAAAGTCGTTTTTCTGGTGTCACTGTTGTCAATCGAACGGTTTTTGGTGGTTTTGATAATTGAAATTTTGGAATTTTCGTATTTGAAAATAAATAAAAAATAAAAATTTAGATAGTTTCATAATCTATGTAGGAAACAGCGATACCAGTGACTCTGACGATTCATTACATATGGATTCAGATTTTGATTACAATGAATAAAAATAATTATTGTTTTATTTTTAAACCTGATTAATACTAGTTGCCTATCATTTTTATTAATATACTTCTCATCAAAAAGTAGGACAGTAACAATTGTGTTATTTTTACGATACTTATAGAATATTTTTTTATCAAGTATCAAGTTTGTTTAATCCATGTATTTCGTACTATTGTCGGGGTTACCATGATGGTATTTTTTTTAGTTCGCCAGGTTTTTCCAGTCTCTACTTTCATGTCAGCAAGGTGGGAACCAGAATAATTGCTTCCAGTGGACCTACTACTTTAAACTGATGCCTTTATTCAAGAGGACATTTTCAGGCTAGTTTTAAATAAAGCAGTCGCTCGAATTGTTACTGCATAATCTCTTTTAGCTCTCAAATAAACAACAAGAACTTATTTTTGCAACAAGCCTTTACATTTAAACATGACAAAGTTGAAATTTCAGTACACCTTTACATATATTTCTTGCATATTCGCCTGTGGAATTCTGCTCGTTCATATTCATTCGTTCGTTCGCTGCTTCTCAGGTATTTTGTCAAAGTCTGCCGTTTACTGAATACCTTTGTAGTTGAAAGTTAAACCGTGGACTACTTAGTTGTCAGTTAGTTCGTATAATTGATTTGAATCTAATGTTTGGGGCATTAAAATGCAATTTCATTCAATATTTATTTTTTGTTAGCTATATTGTAGATATTTATATTTACCTATGTTTCAAATTCGATTAGTCTCCAATAAGTAAGTAGAAAAAATAAGCTCTGCTTTTGAAAATTTATAATCTCTTGGTTACTTCGTCTCTTTGTCATTTTGTGAACATGAACTCACTTAAAATTCTGTTTCTGAAAATTTAGCTTTAAAAAAATTGGTAGTACTTAAAGTAAAATACCGCGATAATAGTTTATGAATAAAGTACTGCAATTACTTTATAACGGACTCCAAGGTGCAACGAATGTGGTCTTGGGGTAGACACTGTTACAAAATAAATGTTTCTGAGATTGATATGAAATCATTGTACCTACTGTTTATGGATCACAAGTTTGTCAATAAAATAATGACGATATGTGATATGCAATGTATTTTTTCCATTATTAATTTAATGTTACTCTAAGTAATCATTATAGCTAGAAAATCTATACATATAATAAAATGGTAGGAAATTCAAAACTGTACATTGAATATTTTTTTAAAAGAATAGTTGGGGTATGATCTACAATCGAAACAGAAACAAAAAATATAGTTTTTAGAATTTTTGTCTGTTTGTCTTTCCGGGATAAACTCAAAAAGTACTGCATGGATTTACTTCAAATTTGGCATGAAGATAGTTAAGAAGTCGGGTCAACATATAGGCTACATATTATCACGCTAGCAGTGTTATAATCGTAGGTGCGTTTGGTGCTGCATAGCGTTCACGCAGACGACGTCGCGGGCAGCAGCTAGTAGTAAAATAAAATAAACGGCCGAAAGCTATTGAGGCGAGACGCCCGTTTCTTTCTTCGCGACATTAAACCTGCGGTTAGGGTTGACAATGTGTCAATACCAGTTACTCCACTTTATAACGAAACAAAACTAAGCCAATCGAAAATTTAGAAAATAGTTTACTTCCTATTTCGATTCGGCATAAAACTTTACTTCTTTTTAAATTAATTGTTTAATCGTTATATTACTCTTCGGTTGGTGATAATAGATCATGCATTTTAAAGGAAAAAGTACGTGAGAGAATATTGAATTTAATGCGTTTGATTATTTCTTCGGTAGATATGGTCAAGTACTATGCTAAAAAAGATCAAAGGATAAAATTTATCTTAGCTATCTATTCCACATACGTTTATTGTACAGAAGGCCGCAGTTCAAGCGTTCTAAACCTGTTAAAAAATTGAAACTTAATCTGAACTCTATGTCTTCAACATTAAGTTAAAAATTGGTTGGTGAAATTTGACAGGTATGTAATACTTAACCTGCTGCCTTCACTACGTCACTTGATAGCAAGCCCTGTAAAGAAAGATTTGGTCTGGTCCTACTACGATGGCTAACCGCTGACTATTTCTTTATCATGACTTCCTTTTTATACCAACAATAGTCACAAGAGTTGGTCAAAAATGATTTCAATTTCTAAACTTTTAACTTCCTTGATGGAAGGGGCAGCTTGGTGGTTTTAACTTTCTCATCGCTCGGGAAAGGGGCTCATGGTCTGCATTAGGCAAAAGATAGTGATGAGAAAGAGTAATAAATGGTTCAATATGGTTCGATTAAATCCTTGATCATCATTATTTACAAAACATAAATCGAATTTCTTTAATGTGGTCTTAATTTTTTTTTTAATAAATACAATTTTTGTATAGACGATGAGTCTCAGCATTTTTTAGTTGTATATTATTTGTGATCTTCATTTTCAATTATAGAGTCTTTTGAAAGTTTCAAACCATTATCTAGATTGTTTCACCTGTGAAACAATTGACAAAATGTTATCAACAAAAGTCTTAGGTTCAAAGCAATATAAATAAATATAATTGCACGCAAACGGATGTCACTGTAGGTTTATCTTGAGCGAACTCCCAAATTTAACCTAAGCAAACATCTAGACGAGAGGGGGAAGACAAATGCCTATCAATTCGAATGCATTTGTCCACAAACTAATGCGGAAATTCAGAATAAGACAGTGGTATAAATACGATTCGATTAGTAAGATTTTGATGAGTTTAAGTTCTTATCATCAAAATTATAAGCCTATGATTTTGTAAGTTATCTTTTGAAGGTCACTGGGTTTCGAGCCTACTAAATATCTATATAGACGATGATTGTCTGATCTCTGTCTGTGTGTATGGGTCTAAGTGTTTAAGTAACAATTTTACAAGCAAAGAAGTAGAATAATTTTGATTTTGTCAGCTACTATTACCATACTACCATTTATTCTGCCGACTACAAATTTATAACGTCCAAGGCCCTGGATATCATAAGTAATATCAGATGTAAGCCATCAGATGGATCCAGAGCTTGTTTAGCAGCCTTGAAAACACAATAAGCTAGTAATCGTCTTTTGTTTTTTCACCTCAAGCAGAGTTTCAAACCCAATCGATTATAAAGTCTAAATTAACGTCCCTAAAGGTGGTATTCTATCAGCCAGTGTTAAGCGCAGCATACCACAGTGTTTTGTACATAGGCAGCGTTTAATTGATTGCGGCATAGTGGCCGTGTTCCAATTTGTAACGATGAAGGTGTATAGATGCGGCGCTGACAACGGTAACGTGTAGCTGAGAATAACGCATAGTGGAAGGTAACGCAAATAATTCCATTTCATTTTGAACAAAAATTTGTGAAAAGTTGAAGCAAAATTTATTTCTAAATCAACGTACTTACTTACTACTTTTATTATGAATGAAGTGCAAAAATTGTATTTTTAAAATATAAAAGAGTGTATTTGGCGTTTTCATAATATCAATATAACATTAAATAAAACACTTTTTGACCGGATTTATCGCGTATATTTACATTTTAAATTTTGACACGACGTTTCGGTGTCTTTGCAGACCCCATGGTCACGAGCTAACTTAAAATATACGCGATAAATTCGGTCAAAAAGTCTTTTATTTAATAGAATGGATTGCAAAAACTTAAGACAATTATAACAGTCTAAAAGTGACTTTAATGTAGCTTCAGGTTGCAGGGAATAGGAAGTCTTTTATAACACGGCTCAATAATTACACAAGCCAATTAAGACACATGAATGAAATGAAAAGCTTTTATTCGCGGTAGGTATTCTTATACAATTTACAAACGTCAAACGCTGCATGAGGGCGGCGCGGGTCAGGACGATATGACGAATACTGGGGAGGCCTCCGTCCAGAAATGTGCGTCTCTCGGCTCATGAAGATAATGACCGCCCATTATCCACCAATGTCTTGGTGTTGTCTACTACTACTTCTTCGGCATATCCTACTAATATTATAATTGTGAAAGTGAGGATGAATAAAAGTAGTCTACTAAGTAAATATGACATACAGCGACATCTATCGAATAAAATAAAACTAAAATTTTGTATATTATAAATGTTAAAGTTTGGATGGATGGATGTATGCATGTCTGGATGTTTGTTCCTCTATCACGGTAAAACGGCTTCATGGATTTGGATGAAATTTGTCATAGTGATGGTTTACACTCTGGAATAGCATATAGGCTACTTTTTATCTTGATATTCCCGCGGGATTTGCAATGGCGTGGGTAAACAGCTAGTAAACAATAAAATCAAATAAAATGTAAAAATGCATCAGAGTGCATTACCTAGATTCAAACTTAATATAAATAATAAATTTCTGAGTCAAATAATTGATTAAAAATTCAGGTTTTACACCATTCAATTTACAGGGGCTTAAAATTTAGTAGTAAAGGAAACCCACTAATTCAAATAAAATACTTTTTAACCGGATTTATCGCGTAAAAGTAATTATATTTTAGTCAAATCCGGTTACAAAGTTTATTTTGCTTTATTTCAGATTATTAATCGTCAATAATTAAGAAAATATTTATCTATTAATTAAGTCATTATAATCGTCATAAGAATATATATTATCTGCAAGATAATATATTTTTAATGCCCGTGTATTATGATAACAATCGGCTGCTGTTATGTAACTGTCAAATCAGTCAAATCAATCATAAAATATTAAAGGTATTTTCAACCGACTTCCAAAAAAAGAGGAGGTTCTCAATTCGTCTGCAAATTTTTTTTGTGTCTTTGTTACACGATATTTCGGACAATTATGAATCGATTTTGAAAATTCTTGTTTTATATGATGGAGAATACTTCATAGTTGGTCATTGAAAATTTAAATGTCAAACTTTAAAAAAAATGTGTATGATTTCGGAGAATTGTGGATGTGAAGTGGATGACACGTGAAGTCGATTTTTTAATGCTCTGTATTCTTTGATTATTATACACCTATTATTTGTTCGAATGTTAATTAATTTATTATGATATCATTTTACACGTTATGTTAAAGATTTTTTATTCAATATTTTGTAAGAAATTAAACAAAATTGCAACATTTTGATGTAACGTTGACAGATTATAAAAATTGTGAAACGTTAAATAAAGAAATTTTATTATTATTTTGTGCATAACTTCAAGATATAAATAAACACATTAGAAACAACGCATCAAGACAGATAGTAAAATTAAACCGAAAATAAAATACACCAGAAATGCAAAGTGCCATATTTATTTATTTAAAACTATTATTTACAAAAATTTGGTTTAAAACAATCATATTCTACTTTTTCTACAAACATCAATAATTGTGAGGTTTTTATTACATTTGCTGTACTAGGAGCAAAGGAAAAACATAGAATGTGCCAGCTGCTTCTCTTCCCGGCCATACTGTGAAAGTCAGTTAAGGGGCAGAGGTTTTTTGTGGGCAAAAGGCTGACACCCTGTCACTGCTATTGCAGTCTATCTCCATCATTATGATGCCTTAAAAATCAAATGTGACATCAGACGGTTTTATAACCTCTGGTGTTCTGCCTAACCCATGGGGATGCAGGCGTGATGTTATGTATGCATGTATATTATTACATTTTCACGCACAAACGTAAATTAGATGTTTTTATACCAACATACTCCAGGGATAAGTTAAAGGGATGAAGTTGCGAGGAAAAGCTAACTTTCTCTTTCATCTAAAAAATTAAATAATGTTCTTATATATTTTATCAACAGTGAGCTAAAAAAGAAATAAAAAACATTATACATTGACTTTGCTACATCTCCGATTTCCCACACATTTTTGTATCGCTACCACTATTTTTCAATACGTCTGCATTTTCCCAGTTGTGCTGAAGTATTTCCCATCCATCTTTGCCTTGAACTAAGTAATCGGTTTTCTATTCGTAGTAATGTAGCATGATCACCGCACGTACAAATTGTGAGAAATGGTTGCTGTTTCCCATCAATGTCCAAATCACTGCATTAAGTTTGTGATTTACTTTATAGCAATATTTTTCCAGTTTTCCTTTTCATACTGAAATTCAAATTGGAACAAATTGAAAAATCATAAAGAAAAAAATCAAAGCCTTTTCTAGAGAATTTTTCTGTATTACTTATTATGATATAGTTTATAAAATCTGAAAAATTTTCACACAGTTGTTTACCAACAGAGGAAAAGATAAATGAGAAAAGTTTAATTACATTGAATGAATATCATAGGAGGAATAGGGGGTGGCCTATGTCCAGCAGTGGACGTCTACTGGCTACTATGATGATGATGATGATGATGAATATCAAAAACACTAGAAGTAACACTAGAAGCAAATATGATCGCTGAGCTATGACCTTTTCGCAAATATTTTGCACACTAATATTTTTTTGTATTTGTTGTTATTTTCTTATATTTTTTTTCCTTTCTCATTTTATTGAATTTAAGTAGTTTGTAAGTTGTTTTATTAATATACCTTTTGTGCTAATTGCTGTGAATAAACTTTTTTTCATTTCATTCATTTAACTTCAGACCGGTCACATTTAAAAAATAAAACTTCACCTACTACCTGCATAGCTTCAAATAAAATAAATCTAAAAATTAAAAAACCTGATTTTCGGGTCAAAATTTTTTTAAGTTTCATAGAATTCAACAGAAATCAAAACGAATGCTCGCTAATTTAAAAAAGAATTGTTAAATTAAACAACGAAGTTTCAAATCAAATTTATAAAAAGAATTTTTATTTAGGGAACTGATTTTATTTATTAAATTTTTATCTTTTAGTTCGTGCAGACTATTTTGTAGTCTTACACGATATAGTAAGGCGTTGTCGTTTGGCTTATCTGAAAATTTAATTTTAATTTAAAAGGTAACTACCGTTAGATTTTTTACACTAGGTACGTCTTTGTTCTACGTCAAGACCCCAGACATTGTATAAAGTTCGCTTTCACCGTCTGGGCAAGGGATTTAAAACTAAAACAATCGTATTACGTCTTAAAATACCACTACTTTCCTTAGAAAAATAACTCTTTAGAACTAAACTGTATAGGAACAATCCACATATAAGTATTCATATATTTTTTTATATGTTTGTTTTGGAATTTATTTGAATTGGCAGATTAAGGAAAACTCTGTTTTTCCTTTGTCATAAAGTACGGCTCCTTCATAGGCTTTATTTGAGCTTATTAAGTGAGAGACTCCTACAATTTTTTGTTTATCTTATTTACACAACATGGCTACAACAATGGCTTCAGGACGCTGATGGGTTTAACGCGACGCAGTAGTGCATCTGGCATGTTTGCTGAAGCGCGCACTGATGGGTTTAACGCGATTATAAGAAAGCGCTGTGCCTCAATGCTCGACCGCGTGCGTGGCAGCTCTAACAGCATAATTAGTGCCATAGGAGACAGGTGGGACAGCGAGATACTGGCACACTGGCAGCGCGTGCACTGCAGTGTGACAGCCTCGCGCTGATCTAACTCTCGTGCTGTTGTATTGTTTGTTTTTTAATTTATTTGCATTTTTTCTTTTTTATGTGTCACTAACCTAGCTATTAAGAATTTCTTTTGTCTACTAACACAATATGGATGTCTGTCCGAAATAAAACATTATTATTATTATTATTTAAAATAATGTAATAGCAGGCAAATAAACATGCCGGTTACCTGATGCTATGTAATCACTTTTGTATGAACAACCCTGAAATATTAGATATTGTTAGTAGTATTTGATAGTAGTGGGAGCTTTGGTGGAAGCTTATTCTATGGGTTACAGTGTTCCAAGTGTGTGTTCATTGAATTCCTTGCTTCTTGCTTGAGGGAGGGAGGGCGTTGAACCAACGCACGAAAATCCTGCATTAGTAGTGCAAGTGTGAGTCGTGGAATCAGTAAGGTAACTAAGTTATAGTAGTTGTCATGGATTTCCGCAAAGTAACGCCTGATTCAATCAATTAGAACGTTACTTTATTTATATGTAGGATAAAGTTCGCATAGTATAGAGTCGGTTGCAAGCAATACTAGTCCAGTTAAAATTTAAATCTACACACTGCCGTACGACACGACTAAATAAACATGTTGCATTATTAAATAATACTAAAATGAATAAGTTACAATATTGCATATAACTTGCCACGGTCTCCATAATAATAGGAACATTCGTAAGCATACCAATCTAATACCTGCCTTTGTCTAGATGAGATTGTCTGTAGATGATAAGGCCGCCTATTGTGCACTGTACCTATTATATTGTCAAATAAATATGTCTTACTCCATGTGTACAATGAAAAATAAATAAATACCTGCTACCCTTTTATCCAGACACTGCAAAACTTTGTCCGTGGTAATAAGCAAGGCAATTATTAGTTCACATTTAAATTTTTTAATTTAATTTAGATAAGTTAATTAAATACTAGGCATTATTTTTTTAATTCTGATGTTATCTTTTTTCACAGCCGCCAAATGCCAATTTATATAACAATCCGACTTTATTTCCACAAATTACCCCTGTTTTTAGATGGGCCACCTTTCCGTGGTGATACCACCCGAGATCGCTGATGGTGAAGATTCCGAAGCCAGTGCTCCTGAAGGCGGTTCAGTAGAACTTCATTGCTCTGCTACAGGAGTCCCGGAACCCATCATATCTTGGAAAAGATCTGGCGGCCGCCATATTGTTTTCCGTGATGATAGCGGCAAGGAATTATCAGGTATTTTAAAATGTTTACCTAGTATTTTAATATTTTATTTTGCATTTTATGATGCTTTAATATTTTTTTATGGATAGAAAATACCAAATAAAGTCAACGACCAGGCCTCGGTAGCTCAGTTAGAGGAGTGCCCTCCCAGAATGTGGGAGATCTGGATTCGAGTCCCAGCCGGGATCGATTTTATTTGATAATTTAATCTTTTGAATAGTAGTTTACCTAGATTATTTGTGTTTAATCCCTTCAGGTTTGCATTGCGCTGGAACTTTGTCGCACTAATGTCCGCGTGACGTCATTCAGTACAGTTTGCATACTTATGATTGGTTAAAGTTACTGAAAATTCGAAGCGTCATCGTCACTCTTACGTCACAATAATGGCGGCCTCGCGCATTACCAATTTGCGAGGGTTATTATTAAGGTAGTTACTGTGCAGTTAAATTGTTTTTATCTATTTAATCCTTAGCTCTAAGTTGCAGTTAATTTTAAAATTGAGCACTAAATACAGGTCTCATCACTGTGTCTGTAAAGATACCGAAATTTAAAATAATATTAAAAGCGATTGAATATTATTTAAAACTTATTTTATTGCATTTTGTGATAATCCTCTACAAAGCGATAATTGACTTAACAATAAATGAAGATGATTATTATATTTAATACCTTGATAAGTATTTATTCATACGTGACACGTGATAAAAACAGTTATATGCCATGAAATCCGTTTTAAAATGATTATTACAGGCTTTCTTAAGGCACTTAGAATTTCTTATGCTTTTTTATAATCGCTTACCAAGTATTTTCTTTTCATTAATTTGCAATTATAGGGAGGAAATTAAGCGATTGAAATGATAACGTAAAGTACCCAATCAATATAATTTTTTTTTATCATTTCCATCGCATATTTGATTTTTTAAAGTAATTAAAAATTTCTAACAAAATCTTTATAATATCAAGACGTACTTATATCGTATTATTCATTAGAAATGTTAAATATGCTATGAAATTCTCAAAATTATGACCTACGAAATTTCAAATTAACGCGACAATCCATTTTAGTATGATAAAGTCAAAGAGATTCATCCATACAATTATCTATAAAAAACATTCATGTATTACGTTAATGCTTACAATATTAATAGCATATCTTCACACTAACAAATACACAATACCTCAATGTTTCCTGATCAAAATTTTATTCACGTCTCCGAGATCTAGCTAAGTGGTATAAAAGTAACAAAAAACAAATCTCATTCCGACCGTGCCCGCCGGGCACAGGTGCTTCCGTGGTTAAAACATTACACTTTTATGAGATTTATTATGTTAACGTCTTAAGATATTGGAAGGAATATTCCCTAGAAACATGAATATATGGCACTAGGAATAATCCTCCAATCGAGTGAGGAATCTTGAAAAATTACACCAATCTCGCAGTGCAGGTACTCGACATATTTCGAAACGAATTGTGTTATACATCCCATATAAAGTTGTAGTCATTTATTTTATATGGAAAAGTCTAGATTAATAAAACGTTCTTGGCTTATGTGATTATGTGCTTATTGAATTAGATTTTGTTTAAGATTGTAGTTCTGTTTGTTGTAAGAACCACTATGAAGTCAATTATTAATCAGTAACAATGTATTATTAACAATTAAATAATATATTAAATTTTTTCGTCTATTAGTAATGAGTTCCATAGTATATTGCAGATATTCCACCACTTATCATATTGCAGATCCAATGCCCATTTATACTAACCCATAATATAAAAATAAACTTAAAAATTAAGTTTAAGACCGCGTATTTAATATTGTTTTGTTTAAAAAGGGAGAAGAAAAGTAAATAATTTAATTAAGAATTATTCTCGAAAGATATTTTTCAATCAACTTCCAGCGTTTTTACCGTTTGCTCCCATTGACTACAGCTACAAAGATCATTCCTGAAATTCATTTCCGTAGAAAAAACGCGCTCAAAGAACTCGATTATCAGCTAAACAAAGTAATGTAGGCATTCAGGGCTCTTCAGGAAATTAAATGAACGGATTAATTGAAACCGTTCTAACAAAAGGTTTGTTATCTCTTATAGTTATAATGACATTCTAACCCTTTACGACCTAGTCTAAACAGTAGGTGAAAAGACAGAGACCTTAGCAATTATAGCCATGGTCATACCAACACATACGCCGCTGTCCTTTTATTCAGTCGAAATCCTACATTGAAATTTACATCTTAATGTGAAGGCTTTAGGATCTAAATGACTCTTGTGAGCATGTTTGTTTTAAGTGATTTCGGGGTGTTGTTTTACCAATTTGACCCGTTTTATTTAAGCCATTAGATGAAAACAAAAGAGTGGGTTTTCTTCGTAAATGGAAGTTGGTTGTTATAGTAAACAGAGTGGTGGAACCGACGTTGGCTTTATATTAATTGGACATGTTATACACGCCCCAATAAATAAGAATTGCCAGTTTGAAAGGAATATTTTCCTCGTACAACTTGGGTACTTGTTTTTATTTTTCTTAGTTATTTAAGTTCGTTAAGCTTTATTTGTGTAAGCTTTTCATTCTATTGTTTCTTTGGTTAATTTGATTCAAAGAATACTTTTCAAAATAATGTGAAATCACAGACATAGGAGAAATATGGATTGGAAATAATGTTTTATAGTAGAGAATTACTTTATTTCAAAACCTCAATGAAAGAGGGTTTGTTGCTAAGTAAAGCATAATATTATTTAAAAAAATGTTTGCATTAAGACGTACCATAATTATGTTCTAAATACTAAACTTATCATAGTTAAGGCGAGGATTTTCGACCACAGTAGGCATCAACGCTATATGGGACTGCGTGGCGGGCAGTCGCGTAAATGAACACGTCAGCGCACAGAAATGTCACAGTATAATTAATAGCAGTAATATAGTAGTACTATACCTATGGTGTGCCTTGTTATAAGAAATTCATTTCTACGATGACTAAAACTTATGTCAAGGATGATATAATAGAATATATATTTTTTATTTATCTGGATTTAGTATTGCGATACCTATACTTACTATTTTACTTTTTATAAATATTGTAATTGCCATTTTATAGATGAAATCTTTTTAAATTTATATCCTTACTGAATTCTGTTGTGAAAATCGTGCTATTTTGACTTGAAAGTATATCGTGACGTTAATTTATAACTTTCATAAATTATTTGTTCCAAAATTCATTAAAATCAGATAAGTAGGTAGTTGAGATCTTTTACGTAAGCTTTTATCTTTCATTCCAATCCAATAGGGCTGGTGTTTGAAAAAAAGTAGGGTTTGGGAGCTATTTTCGTTACTAATTTTCTACAAATCGGTCGGATGGTTTGGCTGAAATAAAGGAACAGAAAGATAGACTTTCGCATTTATTATTTAGTATGGATCCGTTATTTAGTCACTACAACACGAGTTAATTTGAGCTAAATAATGTAATGTGAATGTTACAAATAATTATTTTTTTTATGAAATGAAATTCAATCCACCCCTTCGGAATGTGCACCTGTTTACACGAAGTAGTAAATTTGTAGTAGTTAATTATATCAAAAAAATAGTAATGTATGATTATATTCTTAAACTAGCTGTCCCCGCGGCTCCGCTCGCGATAATTTCGGGATAAAAAGTATCGTATGTTACTTCTAGTACCTCTCATGATTCGTCGTGAGCTTTTGCGTGAAAGCTGAACAAATATACACTCTTTCATATTTATAATATTAGTAAGGATAACGATTGACATTTTATAATATTTGCCAATTAATTGTTTAGATCACTTTCACATGAGGCTTAAGTATCTATGGAACGAAAATCCTTCAGCGCAAAGCTTCCGAGTAAACTATATTGAAAGTTGACCCGTCCGGCACGTGAACATGAAGATTTCTAGAACTGCTAGCCCGGGAAAGAGCGACGTATAACTGACCATGCGAGAAACAACTGACACCGAGATCTACTCCAGCAACACGAAAAGTCTGCCCTTGAGCCTTATTAATTGTCATTGCAAAACACACCGATACTGGGAATTGCGTTCTTTTAAATTGGAAATCTAAGTGCCTGTTTAAACTAAAATATCCAAATAGAATTATACCCAGAAATACGTACAACTTACAACAGTAAAAGAAATGAAAATAAAGCTGAAACGCCTGTGCAATGCTATTTACCTATACCTACTTCACTGGAAAATAAATACCTATAACTACAATAATTAATAAAAAGTACCTACGCTTTTACCTAAAAAATCCAAAAAGAACTGAACATAAATTAGCCAAAATTTGGAATTTGACCGAATATTTAAACACTACCAAAACAACTAATACCTATTTTATAAAATAACAACAAAAGAAATTCAAATACACTATTTAAAGATTAAAAGTCGCGCTGATCAATAAAGTCGAACGCTCTGAACGCATCAACAGCCAAATATTGAAGCTTGAATTATGAAGCTTGCGCTCGCCTCCCACCTTTTTATACCCTACCGCCGCGAGCCGCGTCGAGCGCGGCAACCGTTACGCAAAAATAATCCTTATATCATTCAGTATTCACGCGCGATGGGTTATTAGCGTATTTCATGTATAAGTTTGGTGTTTCTATACCGATTTTTATGATTCTTTTTTTGTTGAATAGGTAATAATGTAATTTTTTTTTAATTAAGGATGAGTGAGAGTATTATAAACGTAAGAGTAAACAAATATAATCAGAAAGCTCCGAACTGCTAAGCTATCGGGATTTACACGTGTTATTGTGAGTCAACCATAAAATATAGACATATACTGTTGTGGGATATTTTTTATATAATTTTATGAAGAATATTTCTGTCATACATGATATCTATGTAGCTTTAACCATTAAGGCTGCACACGCGACGGAAGCTTAAAAAATGAAGTAACTTCTCCCGTTTTTCCAACATTTCCCTTCACTGCTCTGATTGTAGCGTGATAATAAGTATACTATAACCTGCCCAGGAGTATGAAGAATAATTTTGTCAAGTTTCGTTAAAATCCGTCGAGTAGTTTTTGTTTCTATAAGGAACATACAGACAGACAGACAGACAAAAATTTTACTGATTGCATTTTTGGCATCAGTATCGATCACTAATCACCCCCTGATAGTTATTTTGAAAAAAATATTACACGTACAGAATTGACTTCTCTACAGATTTACTATAAGTATAGATATAGATGTCTATGTATCGTCATAATGTATTAGCCGTCTAATCTATAAAGCCGAAGGGTTTGTCTGTTTGAACTTTGAACTAGATTATTCGTGAAAGAACCGATCAGATATAATTTAATGTTACTAAAGTTGATGCATAAAGGTCCAAAACACTATATTTTTGAAAAACATAGCATATGAAAGTTTAACCACAAAATACATAAAAGGTGACTAATTTAAACTAACTCTTAACACTGTGAGATTATAACTATCTGGAATCATAATTTCAACACACAGGAAAATTGGTGGTAGATGCCATCTACATTCCCTTTCAAGAACGAAGTAAGTACTTTTTATATATTAATAACTAGGTACATCAAAAGAATTGTAGGTGGCAGCATTACTCAAAAACATATTTGTTGAAATTATAAAGATACCAAACTAATTTGATATCTGGAACTTTTGCAATAGAGTCTATTTTACTCGTGACGAAAATAAATACAAGAAGGTATTTTAACGGACAGACATTTTCAATCCATTATTTTATTTGACGTTTAAGTACAGGCAAAGCAATATTATTTGAACGTAACCCATTCAAAAATATTAACTAACAAATTAACTGATATTCTTTTCGATATTAATAACTAATACCCATCTTAATCTCACCATCAGTGCTAATGGTGGTAGATCTTATCAGCACTCATCAGGACCTATAAATTACCATTAGTACCTATCAGTAGTTACCCATCTGCACCGATAAACACCTATGAGAAGCCATCAGCACCTATCAGTACCCATCGGCACCCAATAGCATCTCTCAGCATCCTTCATTACCCATCAGCACCTATCAGCACATCTGAGCACCCAACCTATCAGTACTCAACAGCATCTATCAGCAACCATCATTACCCATCAGCACCTGTCAGCATCCATCAGTTACAATCGTCACCTATCAGTTACTATCAGCACCCATCAGCATCTATCAGCACACATCAAAAAGAACACCTCTATAATATACAACTTTGCATAGGTGTTTTTTAATACTTATATAATACTAGCTTTATCCCGCAACTTCGTATGCGCTTAACTACCCTTCTCGTGGAAATTTCAGAAACTATACAACCAGACACCCACTGAAAGAACCTTTATACCAAGTATCACACCCATGCACTCAAGGAATAAGTTTTTTCCATACAAACTAAAAATCATATATTTCCCGTGCCCGTGGGAATTTTGGGAATTTTTTTCCTAGCACAACCAGTCACTCTTTGAAGAACCTTCATGCCAAGTATCACATCCATACGCTCAAGGAATAAGATTTTTCACACAAACTAAAAAGTCCAACCCCTTCCCGTGGGAATTTCGGGAATTCCTTCCATAATACAAACAGACACTTATTGAGGAACCTTTATATCAAATATCACATCCGTGCACTCAAGGGATGTGATTTTTTCATACAAACTAAAACATCATATATTTCCCGTTCCCGTGGAAATTTCGGGAATTTCTTTCATAACACAACCAGACACACATTGGAAAACCTTTACACCAAGTTTCACATCGATGCACTTAAGGAATAAGATTTTTCACACATACTAAAAAGTCCAACCCTTTCCCGTGGGAATTTCGGGAATTCCTTCCATAATACAAACAGACACTTATTGAGGAACCTTTATATCAAATATCACATCCGTGCACTCAAGGGATGGGTTTTTTCATACAAACTAAAACATCATATATTTCCCGTTCCCGTGGGAATTTCGAGAATTTCTTTCATAACACAACCAGACACACATTAAAAAACCTTTACACCAAGTTTCACATCGGTGCACTTAAGGAATAAGATTTTTCACACATACTAAAAAGTCCAACCCTTTCTCGTGGGAATTTCGGGAATTCCTTCCATAATACAAACAGACACTTATTGAGGAACCTTTATATCAAATATTACATCCGTGCACTCAAGGGATGGGTTTTTTCATACAAACTAAAACATCAAATATTTCCCGTTCCCGTGAGAATTTCGGGAATTCCTTTCATAACACAACCAGACACACATTGAAAAACCTTTTCACCAAATTTCACATCGGTGCACTTAAGGAATAAGATTTTTCATACAAACTAAAAAATCCAACCCTTTCTCGTGGGAATTTCGGGAATTCCTTCCATAATACAAACAGACACTTATTGAGGAATCTTTATATCAAATATTACATCCGTGCACTCAAGGGATGGGTTTTTTCATACAAACTAAAACATCAAATATTTCCCGTTCCCGTGAGAATTTCGGGAATTCCTTTCATAACACAACCAGACACACATTGAAAAACCTTTACACCAAATTTCAAATCGGTGCACTTAAGGAATAAGATTTTTCATACAAACTAAAAAATTCTATATTTCCCGTTCCCGTGGGAATTTCGGGAATTCCTTCCTTAGTGCACCCCTACATCTCCTAAAGAATGAATTTTCCAAATTTCAGCTCTCTACGCCCAGTAGTTACGGCTGTACGTTGTCTGTCAGTCACTCAGTCACTCAGTACCTCAGTACCTCAGTCAGTAACGGAACAGTTTTATATAGATTATTATATTTCACAGCTTCTTTCTTTGCGATTGAGGTTTACTTTATGTAGTAGCGCCACCTACGGCTAGCCTTTGCACGGATTTTAGAGTCTATGATAAGGGTTCTTTTCTTTCTTTTTTTTTTTTTACAACTGTCACGTTTCGCTCCCTATGTCAGCATCCAGTCTACAGAACTCATTCTGCGTTTCCGTGCTGTAGCCTGCGCACGTCGACTAAAATATATTAATTAGCTAGTTAAATTTTAAAAGTTTAAATGGTAAAAATTGTGCATCGAAGGAAGAGAAAATTCTCAAAAAAATAATTCGAGGAGGTTGAGACATCAAATTACAAATTCCGAAGAACCCAACGGTGTTGGGACTTATTAGAAAAAATGTCGTTGACACAAAAACTACCCACATTGTATGTGCGTGTAGTCATCGAGGTTCGATGCATACAATTAATTCTCCTATTTAGTCCGTTACTCGATAATAATATCGTCATTGGCGATTAATCTGATGTACGGTGGAGAATCTCTAATATAATTTTAATAAATATTAGAAAAAATGTCGTTGACACAAAAAACTACCCACATTGTATGTGCGTGTAGTCATCGAGGTTCGATGCATACAATTAATTCTCCTATTTAGTCCGTTACTCGATAATAATATCGTCATTGGCGATTAATCTGATGTACGGTGGAGAATCTCTAATATAATTTTAATAAATATTAGAAAAAATGTCGTTGACACAAAAACTACCCACATTGTATGTGCGTGTAGTCATCGAGGTTCGATGCATACAATTAATTCTCCTATTTAGTCCGTTACTCGATAATAATATCGTCGTTGGCGATTAATCTGATGTACGGTGGAGAATCTCTAATATAATTTTAGTAAATATTAGAAAAAATGTCGTTGACACAAAAACTACCCACATTGTATGTGCGTGTAGTCATCGAGGTTCGATGCATACAATTAATTCTCCTATTTAGTCCGTTACTCGATAATAATATCGCCGTTGGCGATTAATCTGATGTACGGTGGAGAATCTCTAATATAATTTTAATAAATATTAGAAAAAATGTCGTTGACACAAAACTACCCACATGGTATGTGCGTGTAGTCATCGAGTTTCGATGCATATAATTAATTCTTTTGATTAGTCAGTTACCAGATAATATCACCGTTGGCGATTAATCTGATTTGCGGTGGAGACAATCTTGCACGCCGAATCCAAGATTTGAAGTGCCCGAGCTACCTCCGTCATTATCAGCCTTTTTTTTTTTGATACGATTAATGTCCCGGAAGAGGTCTAAAAACCAGCAGTTGTCGGCTGAAGATCTAAAGAATCTAAAGATAAGCCTGTTGAGGACTATCTTGTACCCGCAATTTGCAAATATTTACTTGCTCCCTTTATTAAATTTAGAAGCAAAAGCAGCATTGGCTGAAACTCTTACCAAACGAGATTCTATACATCAACAAAAAAAAAAAAAAAAAGGGCAAATTGGAATCGCCTTGGCAGCTTTATCGCAAGCGATGGTAATCATTTTCAATGAAACTTTGAAGCAAAAACTTTTAAAACTGCTGAGTTACGCTTGTCGCGATAGCCAGAATAGGGAAACTAAAACTCATCGTAACATAATAATGAGTTCCATAAACGTATGCCTGCGTGACACGCTGACCAATACAAGTTGCGATGATTATCTATTGGGAGGAGATGTTGCTGAAACGCTGCAAATTGCAAAAAACGACGACGTCATCTCCGCAGCCACAGCTGCCGGCTCGAGCTCCACAGCAGAGCTACACGTACCCGCCACGTAGGACCTACCACGAACGGTCGTGGAACACTAGCAACCAGCGGAAATAAACCACCAGGTGCAGTGCGATGGACGTTTACGATATTTTCATCAAAAATGGGCTTAGATAACGAGTGATCCATTAATATTATCGTGAATAGCTGGTTACTAAAGACCTTTTAAATATCTGCCCGCTAAACAAAGTAGCTCTTGTGTTTACCCAAGGTCAATACATGGCCATAAAGATTATATTTTAGCGTTGGATAAACTATTAAAAATAAATGCTATATTCGTATGTTCTCATGAGCCAGGTAAATTTTATCACAAATTTTTTCTTGTGCTCAAGCTATACGGTGAAAATCGCTTCATAAATAATTTTAAATCTTTGAATTAATTTACTACAAAACACTTCAAAATGGAAGATTACAGAACCGCTGATAAGTTAACAAAACAATGCTACATGTTATTTTTTCATCAATGTTGATAAGTCTTTCCGAAAGTACCTTCGATTTGAATATAACAACGTTTTATATGAATTCAAATATTAAGCGTTTGACTTATGCACCGCTCTTTATATAAGTATTTACTAAAATATTAAAACCAGTCATGGAATTTTTACGTCGGGATAATTTTTTCATCCATAATATATCTAGATAATATATTTTACATTGGCAAAGATTGTGATGATTGTAATGAGAATGTTTGGATTACAAAACATATTTTAATAAATTTAGGTTTCATAATGCATACGAAAGAAGGTTGCTTTGTTCCTAGAACACAATGTAAATTCCTTGGGTTTATTTTTAATTCAGAGAAAATTATTTTAAAACTACCCACAAAAAAAAAAAAAAAAGTTCTTAAAATAGAAAAAATAATACACAAAGTTATTCGAGCAATTTAAAATATTGTCACCAAAAAAAAAAAAAAAAAAATCCTACTTATGATCAGGTAGTGAATTTACCCAGATATAATAAAGATGATTTTACTTGGTGGTTAAATTATCTAGAAGAGGGTTTTTCTCCTCTTAGAACAGGCCAATACACTAAAACTATCTATCCTGACGCATCATATACTGGCTAGGGCGGGTTTTGTGATGGAAAAGAGGCAGCGGGTCATTGGAAGGAAAGCGAGTCGTCGCTACACATTAATACTCTGGAATTAAAAGCAGTTTTTTCGGACTTAAAACATTCGCATAATTATGGTAGTTACGATTGTGATATATTGTTAAGAATAGATATTACCATTACCTGTATAAATAGAATGGGTAGTGTTCAGTTTTCACATATGGATCATATTACCCGAGACCAATGGAAATAGCGTGAAATGCGTAAGATCAATATCTTTACATCTTATATTACTTCAAAAGATAATATAGAAGCTGAGAGTTTGTCACGAAAACAGTTTAATGACACTGAATGGGATCTAAGTGACTATACCTTTAATAATATAACAAATAGGTTTGGAATACTATCGGTTGATCTTTTTGCAAACAGATGCAACTTATAATGTCCTATTTATGTAACCTGGAAAAATGACCCAGATGCAAAAACTCTTCAGAAAATTGTTAGTGAAAAGTCTGTGGGTATTGTGGTAGTACCATACTGGCCCACGCAACTATGGTTGCCATTGTTTAAAAGGTTGTGTTGTGATTGTATTTACTAAATACTAATTCGCTGAAATCTCCTTTCAGATCTGCGCTCAACCTTCATTAAACATTAACCTTGGTTGCCGCGAAATTGTTCAGAAAGCGTTAGTAAAAAGATCACTGTCTTCAAAGTCCGTTGAAATTATGTTGGCATCTTTGTTGGATAATTCTTACCGAGACAGTGTGAAGGAGGTATCAAGGCGTGGATTGAATATTGCAAAAATAATAATTTTAGTTTTACTCAAACTTCTAAACCAATAATTGTTCATTTTCTAACTGAAATTTTCGAAAAAGGTGCTAAGTACGGTACTATTAATAGCTATAGATCTGCATTATCATTAATATTAAACATAAATTCCCAATATGACAGGTTAAAAAGTTTCATGAAAGGAGTCGTTATGTGAAGACCAACCACATCAAGTATGATCTTACCTGGGATCCAGCAGTTGTATTGAGCTACTTACCTACAAAATTTCCTAATGAAGACCTTGACTTAAAGACTCTTTTCCAAGAAAACTGTTACACTAATAGCTCTTGTAACGGAACATCGTGTTCAAATTTTATCCGTGACAAAGATTAAAAATATTTTAATAACTAAAAAAGGTACTTATAAAAGGGTTTATAAAAACCTCTAAATTTAATAGTAAACAGACCTTGGTAAAGTTTCCGTTTTTTAATATTCGTCCAGAAATTTGTCCAGCAAAAACCTTACAGATGTAGGTATATAAATAAAACGAAAATTTAAGGAAACCTGATAATTTGTTTATTAGTTTTAAGAAACATATAGGTTTCCAAACTTTAAGTCACTGGGTTAAAAACACTTTAACTCTCAGTGGTATTGATGAAAATATTTTTAGTGCACATAGTACATGACATGCTGCTACATCAAGAGCTATTTATTTAGGAGTTTCTATTGACCTATCAAAAAGACTGCAGGATGGTCGGATTCTTCCTCAGTCCTTGCTAGAAATTATAACAAACTTTGTAACGAAAAATAATTTGCCTAATCATTGTTGAATTGTTTTCAATAAGTATGTTTATTTACTATTGAAGAGTTTTACCTTACTACTCTGCCAATTCATTTCACTATAACTAATCTTTAAACATCCTACATAAAGTAAACCTCAATCGCAAAGAAAGAAGCTGTGAAATATAATTGAGGATCAAACGAACTTCTAAAGTGAAGTTCGATCCTAATTATGTGAACAGCTTCTTTCGAAGCGATTTAATATAAACCCACCCGTTATTATGCTTTGAAATAAGCATAATATGAATATGTTTCAACATGGAGTAATTTCAATTTATATTTGTATTTTACCCAACCCCAATATAGTGAAATGAACAAACAGGAATAAGACAGATTGACTTTAAACAAAATGAGTTCTGTAGACTGGATGCTGACATAGGGAGCGAAACGTGACAGTTGTAAAAAAAAAAAAAGAAAGAAAAGAACCCTTATCATAGACTCTAAAATCCGTGCAAAGGCTAGCAGTAGGTGGCGCTACTACATAAAGTAAACCTCAATCGCTTCGAAAGAAGCTGTTCACATAATTAGGATCGAACTTCACTTTAGAAGTTCGTTTGATCCTCAATTATATTATATATCCCATAACTTTGAGGTTTTTTCCCTTACTTAAAAAATAATACTTTTTGCCAAAGAATATGTGGTTCAAAAGTGCATACTTTCCAAGATATCCTCGGTCTTAATATAATGAGTTCTAAAATATCACCCGTGTAACATCTCATCCACTCAATAGACGCGTGTCACTGAAGTCATACAATAAACAACAAAAACATTTTAAACGTTGAGGAAAGTTGCATACAATGTACACCGCAAAACGTCGCAAACTGTACCTACCTGTGCATAGCGATAAAAAAGGAATATAAAACGCCACGTTGTCATACTTCGCATAAAGTTATTTTTGACTTAATTGAATTATTTTGCATGAAAAATAAAAACCAAAAGTAAATTGAAAAATTATTCACATGTTATTTGATTCTATTACATGGCCCCATCAAGACCCTAGAGTTATGGGAAATCAAGCAGAACATATTGTACATAATATACATGGCAATTTTTTTTAATGTCATTTGGGGGTAAAGTTTTCTTAATAATAGAGATAGCAAATTCTACTCCATAAAACATTTCTTTATTTTAGGAAAAATTAAAACTGTATTCAAAGAGTTTTCAAAAACTCGCTTCTTCACCCAGGAATCGAACCGATTTAAATCTAAAAATGAAGATTTCATGGTTTTCCTTTCAATGAATTAACCTAGTATGTGAGAGAGATTTTATTCTTGTGATTGGCTCTAACGAACCACACAATAAAATTACAGGGTGTCATTTTTACAGATTTTAGTCGGTTTGAATCCCAGGTGAAACGAGTGAATTCTTAAAAATCTTTGAATGCGGTTTTATTTCTGTTGAATAATAAAGGACAGTTTCTTTGGAGTAAATTTTGCTATCTCTTCTTTAGAGTACTTTCCCTACAGATGGCATTAAAAATTACACCCTGTATGTTTATCGATGTGCACCTATCAGTATCTACGTTGGAATTGATGTGGAGGGGCAGCCCACAAGAGGTGATGCGTTAATATTAACCCTGTATACGTACGTATAGAATAATAATCCTCCTTTTGTTTTCGTCGGGTGATTACGTAAGAAAAGATTTATCGCAAAAAAAATTATATGCTTTTTTGCACTTGTTGTCTAATAAACTTAAAAAAATATATCAGAAACAAGTTTTTAGCTCTATATTCAGAAGTGATAATTGTTTATAATACTCCTTTAATTTATCAATCAAAATATAAAATGTGACTTAACAAAAATTAAATAATTAAATTGTCGTACTGTTATGTGTACGCTATGGTCAAAAAGACGATCAATTACGCGGGAAAATCGGGAGCAAAAGCGACACAGGTCCTACCTCCATGACGCCTCGCGTGGTACTGAATTGTATCGCACCGTCGTCTTTATTATATTATATTATATTAGAAAAAATAGAACGGTTTAAGAAAGAAATTATCCAAATAAATTAATTTTATGCTACATTACCAATATTATGACAAGTTTTTGTAAGTATAAGTTTGATATTCTCTTAGAATATCGGAAAATCACTTAAAATTTTCATCTTTTTCGTAATTTTTTATGATCGAGTAAAGTTTTCAGTATCGTGTTTTGATCCACAGATTTATAAAATATTTTAAACAAACTTCAACATATATTTTTATCCGATCCAGACAAACAATATTGGCCGGTTGTAATGAGTTTGAAAACGCACAGATTTCGCGAATGGGGCCCTTAAATTTTTCAAACAACAAGACATATTACTGGACTAATTAGCTAGGTTTTGCAAAAAACTTCGAGTTTAATACCAAAACGGATAGAACCTTAAGGTTAATTTCTCATTTATTTCGAGTGGACTAAGGCGACGAAGCGAAACGGGAGGCTAGACGTAAGCCAACTTAATTAAGCCATGATATAAAACATTGCGAGCGGATCATAAAATTGTTTTAACGAAGTAATTTAATTCAATCTGAGATTATAAGAATTCGACGAAATAGCTGAGGAGCTGTCTTTTTCAAGTATCGTCTTGAATTTTTTTCATTTTAAGAAATAAAAATTGGTTCAGACATGATGGATTAAAAGGAAGGATATTTAAAATATTGTAACCAGACAGATTTTGGTGAAACTGGTTTTTGTAAGACATTTTTGTCTTCAATCTTATCTGTATGAGACTGAGGATGAGGACAATGTGGATTAACATGAAGTGCTTAGATTTGAGATTGATCGAAGGAGACATTTTTATTATAATGGTGTTTCTTTTGGACAAGGCCTTTTTACCGGGGTTGGCTCAAGGTGCTCTCTGCGTGCAACTGGAACTAAGATAATTACAGAAAAAAAGCAGCTTTTCTTACTTAGGCATTGAGATGGCAATTCAACATTATCCTATTAACTAAAATAAATAATACATGAAGACGAAACGCAGCATTCAAAATAAATGATGACAGTTGGTAGTCCTTTGATATAAAAAATATAAATATACACAAAACGAAAAAGCTAAGGAAACAATAACAGAAGTAAGTTGAAAGAAAATTGACAGAATGTCACTGATTTTTGACCAGATCGATGAATGAATAATACATGAATAATAATAATAATAAGAGTTAAGAACCGTTACAAAATAAATCGCAAAAGCTTGTCAGGCAACTGAAATTAAATAAAATACGCTTTAAACCAGTTTAATATATTTCAAATCCAACTCAGAAATTATAATGTTCAAGTAAACAAACACATTCTTCAGTATTCATTCTTAAGTATATTATCAGTTATTTATATTGAAGTTCTCATAGAAAATGAAATGTTAAATCTTAAGACAACATCAAAGAAAATTGTCACGAATTAGAATTTCAAAAACGAATTTCACTTCATTTCACCGTTTTCGTTTCAATGAATTTTCAAATACCACTTAAAAAAAAGCTGTTAATGAATTTAATTAGAAAACAATTAGTAAAGTTAAAACGTACTAAAGGGGTCGTTTTCAGCGACTTTTCAGCAACAACTTGCCAACGACACGTCGCACGCGGAGTTTATGACCCGTTAATAAAATACAATTTCATACAGATGAAGCTTTTGATATTGTGTTTTAAGGAACTTTTACAATAAGCTTTTCATCTCCCCGCACTTAGAGCAATTGTTTGAGATTTTCATCTTTAAAATGAAGTCTGAAATATTGAATAACTAGGATAAAACCTGGTAATACGCACCACTTTTTTTTATCTTTCAAAAAATATATAAAAAACGTTTTTTTTTTTATAATTGCATAATATTTTATGGAATCTTAGATATATTATGGCAATTGATAATATGGCTAGCATAATTATAAAATTTGGAAAGTCACATTTTTTTAAAAGAATATCCTGGGGCGTTTTGTCAACCGATCCAAGGTGACAAAAGGACATGCTTACAAAATGCCTCACTGTTTTTAAAACGCCCCACTCTGGATTTCTGCAGGTTTTATCAATCTTAAATGCCCTCTGTAACGACAAGTACGTTCTATATCCCCTAGATGGGGCAGAGGGCTACCACGGTGCGAGTAGGATGTACTCGGTCTTGAACTTCGCTTTTCAGATCTTTCCAAGTCTTCCTTACATTTTTTTCCTTGATGGTGATTGTCCGGCTTCAGGTCTGTTTAGATCTGTCACGTTTACGCTTTCCTTAGGGGTTCCAGTCAAGGGCTTACCTCGGAATATGTTCAGGGCCCTTTTAGAGCGGGTGACCAGTTCAGTTCCACTTGCGGCGTTTGATCTGATAGTCGATCAGTCTTATCACAACGATCCCAAATTCTATGTTGGAGAGTTTTTCGGGCCAATAAACGCCCAGAATACGGCGTCTTTTGGCATCATTTTCTTCATGATGCCTTCGAGAACTTCAAGAAATGGCAGACGCAAAAGAAGACACCCCATGTCGCATACCTGCATGCAGTGGAATGTCTTCCGGAACGAAACCATCGTGTGTCACTCTATAGAAATACTTGTGTAGATGTCCATAACCATATAGGTGATTTTCGGGTACTCCAATTCACGGAACCAGTCCCAGATGCAACTCTATTACATCGTTTCGAAGGCTTTTTAAATATACGAGAAGTAAACGAAGAGCAAGTACATATCTGGCCATTCTGATGCCTGCTTGAAGATTATGCGCAAGGTCTCTATGTTCTCTGTCGTCTGGTTCATGTATAATCGGTGACCAACCTGCTCTTTGCAAAGAAGAGGTTCAACGGTCCGATTCTACCTCGAATAACCTTGCAGAGGATTTTAGATGGGATCGAGAACTAAGTTATGTGAAGTTCTTTACTTCAGTTCATTGGGTAACTCTTCAGCTGACCAGATCTTCTACATGAGTGGTATGGGCTTCTTCATGGTGGTGGTTGAAGCGGCTTTCAGAATTTGTACCGTGATTAAGTTGCCTACTGATGCTTTGCCGTTTTTAAACGACTGCATAGATTTAATTGCTTCATTACCAGTAGTGGGAGGCACGCTAATATGGATGCTTTACGTAGGCAAGCTTGCAGCAGGTGTTGAGGTAAGAAAGTCGTTCAGGACTCAGAAAACCTCCCCAAAATGATGATGCTGTCTATTTGATGTCAATATCAACTGGTCTCTCTTTTGTGTGTTATTTTTAACAGCCTTCTTCAGACTTTCAACACTCCATGACACTCGCAAAATTTTACATTGGTATTTACTAGATATTTTCTGGAATTCGAAAATTATCACAACCCTTTGTTATGTGGCTACTGCAGGGCCAAGAGTCCATCCCCTGGGTGCCGTAGAGATTTTAGCCATAAACCACGAAGCTGGCTGAGTGCTGTCTGGTGGATAAGAAAATAGAAGACATGAAACAATAAAACAACAGCCGGGTCATATTGCGCTACAAATGGCAAGGCATATTGTCAAAATTGATTTTGAAAACACCCCACTTCAAATCAGATCGCCATTTTGAAACTACAGCATTTTAAATATCGAAAGTACTAACTCATTCTTAAATATTTTACAATCATATAAAGAAATTAGAAAATTATAACAAAATTTTTGAAATATACAAAATTCATGTATTTTCGGCAGCTATATGCGCGGGCGAGTAAGGTCATTGCTCGGGCGAATAGTGTTGGCCCCATAGCATTGCTAGTTTGAGTGTAACAAGTGTGGGGCGTTTCGTCAACTAGGGCGTATTATCCGGTTTTATGTATTTTTCTATTGTTTATAGTTTGAAGTTAACAGTTGATAGGTACCGGATCTACCTGTTTTTTCACTAAAATTTTTATATTATACAGGGTTGCTTCTTAGTCACCGGCCAAAGCTTTTTAAACCATAAGTATCAATTAAAGAAAAAAATTTTGGAGAAAAAGGTTTGTATTTTTTTTGCAAGAAAATCAACATATTCGATAACATATTTAACAAAGCATGGTCACTCTAAATTATGAATGAATGCCATTAAAATTAAGACGACTATGTGCTACTACAAAACATCAAAAAGTACTACGTCGTAGTATTATCAATGAAATGCCGCGTCGTAGTAGCTATGCCCATCAACAGACACTATTTTTAAAAATGTTTGTGGTCCCATATTTTTATATTATTTGTACTGATCGATACTAAAATAAATATGCAGGTATGTTTATATCGTATTAAGAAAATTACATTTAAATTTGGCTGGATACTTAAAAACAACCCTACCTATATAAATACCATAAATAAAATACAAATATGGATGATGCGAGTTGTACTTTCACATTTAACTTAAGAACGTTAAGTTATCGGAGCGAAAGCATGAAATGAGTAATTTAGATTACATACGTAATATTACTTTTACCAAGGGACGTTATAAATTTAGTTTGAAAAAGTTAATGTTAAATATTTCTTATATAACCTACGAAGTAACCTAGTTACTTAGTTTGCCTGGTTTTTGCTGTTTTCAAAGCACATAATATATCATGCTTAAGTCGGTACCGCCCGAGTCTATTTATTGCCTCTGTTGTCAACAGTTCCACCTTCGCAAATCTCAGCTGCAGATTAATTGTGTCTCAAAATAATTAACGTAGTTGACCATCACAGGCGTTGTGGTAGGATCGTTTATAAATATAAGATAAATAAATGAATGAATGCGACGAGAAATATTGTTGTATGAATCATTTTTTAATTTGATGTGACTTGAATATAACTCATTAGCTAAAGAAAACGAAATTTGAACCGGATTTTATAAATTAATCTATGTTAATTTGATAAAGCTGATATAATAATATTGATGTTTATGTTTGTTTGTTAGAAGACGATCATTTCATGATAAACAGTCTAATTTAAGGAAATCTTGGTAAGTTAGATAATTCCACGCATAAAAAGGTTTATATTTTATCTAGGAAGTCTCACGCGATCAAAATCTGTTACGCAGGTAAAACTAAGATTCATAGTTTTAACGTATTTTTCCAAAATAAAGAATAGGCTAGTTATATGGCCGTACAACCGAAAAGTTGATCAAACAATCAGATGCAAAAGTTGATTATAAAACGTCCTTACCGGAATAAATTGAATAATAAAATAAGCTTAACCCAAAAAGTAGTACTTTGAATCAATTTCTCAAGAACAAGTTAATTTTAACAACTATTATAATTACAAAACTTTAACAGAAACATGACTGAAACATAAATCTCAATTCTTTTACTTGCAACTTTATAAATTTTTCATATCTATTCAATTATATCAAATTCGCCGGCACATTTCATGTGTTAGCGCCCTTATTTAGTGGCAGTATTTTATGTCCGCAGTTCAGATTTAGGGGAGGTCGCGTTCCATAATAAAGTTATAAATTATTTCCATTTAAATTTAATTCGACGTTTACCGTTAAACAGCAAATTGCCTTTACACAATGTGGATTTGATTAGAGATTTGAACCAAGATTTGTTTGGCTTTGTTTTGTATTTTAACTTACTTTATCGTGATATGTTTTTGGTACTAAAATAGGTATTAAAAGGACTATTCACCTTGCACCTATTTAACTTAAACCAGACTTTATCAAGATGACTGATTACTAAATTATAATAAATGGTAAATATTTCTGATATTCACACGGTAATATCTTGTGTTATGGATAGGTACTAAATTAAGGATGATAAATTTAAAAAAAAAATTACAAAATATACTCAAATAAACATATAAACAGCCATGACTAGATGACTGTGCATCTGTCATTAAATACACAGGGTGACTGGTGGGTCACTTTCAAAATTCCAGGACGCCTCGGATCAGTTCCTTTTCCAAGCTGATCTGACTGTGACTCGGATCCAGGTCCTCTCATGATGCAGTAGAAAACTCGACCAATGATATATACAGCATGACTGGTAATAAATTTTAGATACTGAAGGAGAGCACTCTGTGCTTGATTCTAGCAACACAATTTTTCAGTAGAACTGCCTATAAATAAATAAAATTTTTATTTACTTTACTTACGCCTGAGTCAATTGCAGCACGTGAACTGGCATGCGGATCACTGCCAACGCTAGCGTTACAATGCGTTGTGTAATTCTTTAACTTTTTCTCACTTTTAACTTAACCAAACGTCCTTGAATTTCAAAAATGACCCACCATTCACCATAAATATTAGCTTGAGTTAATTTGTGTTCAAAAAGGTAATTTTTCATATTATTCGATCATGACTTAGAAAAACTCCTGATAAATAATATTGTCTTAAGATTTCACGAGTCGTATTCTTAAATCTAACACCTTTTTCAATTACTCGTGACCTCGGGGTCTATAAAGAAATAAAGTCTATAAAGTTAAAATGCAAAATATATAATTATACCTGATTAATCCTGTTGAAAAGTGGTTCATCCATACATAGGTACATACATAACTTCACGCCTGCATCCCTTACGCCATAGGCAGAACACTATTAAAACTATCTGATGTCACGTTTGACAAATTTGGAGGCATTAGAATGATGGAGAGTCAGCCTATCGCCCACATAAAAACCTCTGATAAAACCTCAGTCCCTTAACGGTATGCCCGGGAAGACAAGCAGCTGCCACATTCTACGTTTTTCCTTTGCTCCCAGTCTAGCATGGTGTGGTTTATTTAATAAAATACAGTAGTTAAGATACAAATGTCGAGAAGTTTTACCATAGAAAATTATTGATTTCTTCCAAAAAGGAATATGAAACATAGGTATGAGTATCTATTGATAAACATGTTGAAGTAAAATACTTACTACCCATTTATCCCATTTAACCCATTTATTTTTTTAAAGTTAATGCCAACTATGCGTATTTCTAATGTATTTCTTCAGTTCTCGAGGTAAAATGAAATTGAACTCTCGGAATTCTTGTTTCAAAAGTGCTTCTTTAATAAAACAATTCCTGTCTGATTTCAAACAATATTTTCAAGCTTTGTTTTACCTGGAAAATATTTTTTAAAAGTTTTCCAACATTCTTCTGCAAACAAATAAAGTATTTTATTACATGTTTTATTTGACTGCTTTGAGTTATTAGTACTAAACAAATATAATTCTACTTGAGTTTGTTTGTGAAGAGTTTGATGCAAACAAAAGCTTTGGAGTATGAAAAGTATTTAGAGTAAAGAAAAGTCATTTCATCAGATTTTAATCGCTTTTGATTTAATTTTATATTGTAACTAGGCGTTTCTGTGTCCTTTTTATTACACCCCGGTAATTTGTGATGTGGCTACTGAAGACGTAGCTTATTAATTAATATTAATGTATCTAAAAACTCGTTCAATAATAAAGTGTAATGTAATAAATGCAATGAAAGAAAGGTTATATGTTTCTTTTCTTTATTTTATTTTACTTAAGGTACTTGAATTTTAGATTATTCAAGATTATTCACAAAATACTCACGTTTAAAAAAAAGTTTTCACAGATGGTTTAATACATGTTAATTTTATTTATTTTACCTCTTGCAGACAGCTTCTCCACATCAATCCCAACATCATTTGTTCTACAATTCTTTACAAATCTTGATAAATAACACAAAAAAATAAAAAAGAGAAATTTTTGCTCCCTCTGTTATTTATTACTCTGTATTTTGCTGCGTCACCCCGCAAGCCCGCGCCCGCTGCTCGAGGCGTGACGCAATGTGCTTGGTATCAGTGTAAATAGAGTAACACCAGTTTAGAGACAGTAAATATTTTTTGTATATTAAAAATATTTTTTTTAATTCATAATTTTTAAAAGTCGTAGAATAAAATAAGAATAAAATTGTTGTGATTGATGTGGAGAGGCTGCGCTAATTAAAATTAACTCTGTATACTCATCATCACAACTCTTTGTAATGAGTCAACTGCAGAGCTATGAGTCGCTGCCCTGGGTGACGTGGGGGCTTAAGGCCACAAACCACCATGTTGGCCCAGTTCAGAAAAAAAATCCTTTTCTTCTATTTTCTAATTTGAATTTAAAAGCCATCGAAACAAAGGTTATCAATTTAGAAACCAAAGAAAAATATAAAAATGTATGTAAGAACCTAAAAATACAGTGTTTACTATAGTTGACATTGAAACAAAATAAGTCCATTGTACCAAGTTCCCGTTTCCATTTGTTTACCAAAGTACTGCAATAGATCTGTATACAGGGTCTTTCTTAGGAAGATCAATATATTTTGGAAGAAGGTTAAGAATGATGTATGGGTTCAATTTATAAAAAAATTACAATATACTACTAAGTATTTTTTTTTTATTGAAATTTTACAATTCTTTTAAGTGACCGAATTTAAGTTTAATCTGTTATTTACGACAACCTGGCAAAAAATAAAAACGTATCTATTTATTTAAGAAAATCACTTCACCAAAACAAAGATCTCACGCGGTTAGTACCTACCTATCCACGCGAACTAAGGTCAATGACTCGCGCGCGCGGGCGATGCGTGACCTACTTAGCTTGATGTATGACGTAACAATCAGCTGTGTAATTTCATACTTATTTCGTATAAAAGTTGATTCTAATTTCCCATCACACTTCATTTAGACTGTCAATTTAACGTTTAACTAATTATTGTGAATACCGTTTTAGTAATTTTGACTTCTTTGATAATGTTTAAATTAGAAATTAATTAAAAAAAAAAGCTGTCGTGCTTGAGCTGTTTGTCTTAATTAATAAATGTATTTTACAATCAATTGAATGTTTAAATGGAATCACCTTATTATCAACTATTATTATTTACAGTTTATGTAGGTACAAAAATAACTTACCTACATATTGCTTCCTGTCAATGATGGTACCCAGCACACGAATACACAAACACAAGCACTTTAAAGTAACTGCTGCACATGTCTACCCATTTGCGATACACACAGTCTTGCTCGTTTAATAACATTAAGTTTTACTCTCCTTAAACTGTCCTTTTCAGTTTTGATGGTAGCAAAGGCGTCAGTTATTCTATCTTTAAGTTCTTCCGCACTTTGCATTGTATGACCGTCGTGACCATACACCAAGTCCTTAACCCGACCCCACAGAAAAAAGTCTAGAGGTGTAAGATCAGGTGACCTGGCCGGCCAGCTCACTGGTCCTCCGCGTCCTATCCATCGCTCACCGTACTCTTGAGACATGTACTCACGCACATTCCTGGCGAAATGCGCCGGAGCACCGTCGTGCTGGTAGTACATGCCTCTCAAGCTCACAAGCGGCACGTCTTCCAACAACTGTCTCACTTCACCCCGTAGTAAGTCCAGGTAGGTGTCACCGTTTAACCGTTCCAGGAAAACTGGTCCTAAAATGTTTTCATTTAATAAACCCGCCCAAACATTTACACTGAAACGGTGCTGAAAGTGGTCAGGCCGCACCATCCGCGGATTATGAGTAGCCCACCAGTGCGCGTTGTGGAGGTTAAACATTCCCACTCGCGTAAAGGTGGACTCGTCAGTCCATAGAATGTTGCGACCTGGTACCTCCAGCAACCAACGACAAAACTGCACACGCGGAGCAAAGTCACTTTCCTTTAGTTCATGCACTTTCGTAAAGTGGTAAGCCTTGAGCCCCTCTCGTTGAAGCAAGCGCCACACCCATGAGCTGCTGACGTCAAATACCCGAGCTGCATCGCTTGTACTGGCTATCGGGTGATTTTCAAAAAACTGCAGCACATCTTCTTCGAGACGAACCGGCAACCGAGGTCTGCCGAGGTCTGGGGAACGTGGAGTAAATGTGCCATAATCACGATGGCGCTGCACAGCTCCTAGAATCGTTCGGAGGGCGGGACGCCTTCCATATCTCTGCTCGTAAGTATCACGAGCTCGTGTCAGGTTTTCACTCGCAGCATTATAGCACAAAGCCATTTGGAGGTACTCTTGGTTTGTGTACGCGAAATTAGGCATTTTCGATAATTATTAATTTACGCGCGCGTATCATTAGACTGACTTTAACAGACTGGCGAGCGCTCGCCGAGCGGTGAGCGGGTCGCGCGCGTTTGACTCAAACAAAGTCGCCGCCGCCGCGCCGCGCCGACAAGCCAACAGAGTGTTGTCGGCGCGGGCGGCTCCTTTGACTTTCGGTGTCGATAGTGCCGCCAGGGAATACCTACATACCTATGTCTAGTGCGATTTTTCTGTGTGTGTGTGAGTGAGTTTCGCGTAGTATGAGTTATTGTTTGGTTATGTATAACGTATTTCTTAATATAAATAGTTAGATAAAAACGCTTTTATCTAACTATTTACTAAATTGATTAAACTAAATTGTTGTTAACTTATGAGAATTATTAAATATTTATGAAAGATTTTTTTTTTGTTAATTTGTAACAAAAAAAAAATTTCTTTCATAAATTGAATCCATACATCATTCTTAACCTTCTATTAAAATATATTGATATTCATAAAGAAGACCCTATATAAATGAGTTTCATCTAAAGAGCTTGCATTGGAAGGACGTAAAAGCATGTATGTGGTTTTACATAGCAAGCATGTGGTTTTACATACTTATTCACTTGTGTGCTTATTTTTTCTTGCAGCTAGGCGCTGTTTTATCCACTTAGATATGATTTGAACTTGGTCAAATAACTATAGCTTATCTAAAGGTTCAAATGTAAAAAATATTTTTTTTAGGACATGTTCAAACTAAAAAACTGTATTTTTATGATGAAAGTAAGAACAGATTACAAAACAGCTCTTATGATGTATGAAATGTACATTTTTAGTAAAAACTTAAATCTTCCCACAACCAAAGTACACCAAAATATTCTCTTCCTACTCTATTATTAGTTAAGTTCAAATACCAATGAATAACTAATCATATTTTTTTTGTCCAGTGGTGGACAGCTACACAGGTCCGAGTCTCATGCTGAAAGGCTTACAACGTTCTGACATGGGAACCTACTTATGCATCGCAGCAAATGGAGTCCCACCGACAAAAAGTCGAAGATATGAAGTTACGGTCTATTGTAAGTACTTGCAACTCTGTTCGAAGCTCTATCAGAATGCATTAAGGCATTTTTTGCAGTAGAGATGCTAAATTTAATTACGGTGGAGAATATGTGTTGTAGGAACTAGAGCAAATCGTGTTAGACTGGAGTTTTTGCCGATTTTGCGATTTCGTTTTAAGTAACTGTTGTTTTTTGATGACGTTGAGCTTTGTAAAAGGTAAGTAGATTAGTACATAATTATAACTAGCTTGGACAACCTCTATGTATCATTGGCTGAGTTTTCTCCTACAGTATGATAAATTCTCGGTTCGAGTCGTAGTCGGACCAGCTTAGGAAAAGAACTTGTTCAAGTCTGGGCGTGTGGATAATGCTTAGTTGCAGTTGCAACACTGGGCCTCATAATTGATTGATTGGCCATGCATTGAATAATTGCAGATTGATGTCTCTATCTTGATATATCTACTTAAATGTTGTAACAATAATCAACGAATGCAGAGCATTAAAAAAACCGACTTCAAGTCAAAACTTTGGCTGAGTTGAGAATGTCATCAACATTGTCAGTAAACATTCTCCGAAATCATAGGTACATTTTTTTAAGTTTGAAATTTTCAATGAAGTACCTAACCGATTTCTATGAAATTTATACGGGACGAACTATGAAATATCTTCTATCATATTACATCGGGTAGAGAAATTAATATAAGAACAAGTTTTTTGGAATTATTACCAAAATTCAAAAGTAAATGTCACGATATTTCGAAAGAATGTTTTAACGAAAGGTCTAAAGTTAAAGGAATCTGGTATAGATCTATTGCTTCTGAGCCTCGTCATGTATCATGGTATGGAAGCACTAGAATGAAGCAAAATCTTGTTGTGTACACTTTCAGGCTGAGATTTGACCATATTCCTATGAACGGATTTGGATTTTTGATGAAAAAAAATTCACCTAATTGTGATGTTTATGGAACGCCACAAGATGTTCATCACTTATTGATGGAGTGTGTCCGGTTTCAGTCCGAGAGAGAGTTGATCAAAACTTTCACTTTGAAGAAATATGATGCGGGTATGTTCCATAATACACTATGTGATCCTAACTCTGAAGCAGCGCTAGCTATGTTTAAAGTTTTTAATGTAAGATTTTGTTATGAAAACATTGTAATAGGTTACGATGGGACTGACATGTATGCCAGTACAAAAGTCCCTTTAAATAAATGAAGCTTAAAAAAAACACCAGTAATCTAGTTGTTATGTTTGCAGATATGAACATAAACAAAGTGTCATTAGAGGCTACTTATCTTATATTTTTATTTAACGATTGAATTATTTTGAGCAACAAAAGCTTCCCCTTTTATACAAAAGACTGAATCGCCAACAGCAACTTTGATAACATAAACATCTTTCTACATTTAGTAAAATAAATCCATCAGTTCTTAAAAACCGATAAAATTAAATAAAAGTAAATAAACTTTTATAATCTAAGCAGGATATGCAAATCAAGTTTTCCGATGTCTTTACTTCCAATATCCTACTTATTATGCTTCATAAAAACTCCATGACACTCATAATGTAGCTTACATATCCAGTGAATATTTATTCCAATTTCGTCAACTCGCAGATACGTTTATTTTCTTGAGAGTACTAACATAATATTCGGAAAGATCACTCGTTTTATGATCCCTGCTCCAAGAGTTCAATATTCCATCTTAAATGTAACTTTGGTAGCTTATTGAAGTTATTGGTGCGGAAAATTTGAGATTATCAAGAGCCAATGACGTCATGTATCCTATGTAGACTTTGGAGTTTTAATCTCATACGTATTTGATAGACCTGAGAGTTCGTTTTGGCAGTTATATGTCTTACTAGGTTATCAGGTATAATGCCTTTAATGTACTATTAGTATTCATTTATAGTTCAGTTCATTGCATAGTATATTTGTATATAATCTTTGAGATTTAGAATTAATCAGAGTATTATGTTAGGTGGGTTAGCTGATTCATAATTCAATTTGAATAATATTAATTTTGGTCAAGAAATACTACAGGCTTTTCTTTTAAAATGTACATTCGTTCTTCTAATCTAGAATTCGTACTTATACGATGTGCTTAGATTCAATAAATGCATTGTTTTGACGACATATACGCTATGTGCGTTAGTATAAAAGTTAATTTTAAAAGACTTAAATAAAAAATATGCGTCATTTTTTTCGATCGGATTACCTACCTTTGTGTGGATTGGTGTTGATTCTTATTTGTTTATCAAAATATTTATGTTTCATAATGCCTGGAATGTTATGATTTTAAGTATAATCCTAATATCTAACGCGATTAAATCTTTCGATTAAGCCTTTTTCAATATCGGGCATTTAAGAATTTTAGTTTTAAAAATGTCTGTCATTTAAAACTATGCAACGTTCAAAGTTATCTTACCTACTTGATAGAATAAACTGATTAATGTATTTTATTTTCAACCGACTTCCAAAAAAGAGGAGGTTCTCAATTTGTATGTATGTTTTTTTTGTGTCTTTGTTACACGATATTTCAGACAATTATGAATCGATTTTGAAAATTCTTGTTTCATATGATAAAGGATACTTCACAGTTGGTCCCATATAAATTTCATCGAAATCGGTTAAGTACTTCATTGAAAATTTCAAATTTACCATACAGGTTTCGGAGAATGTTTACGTGGATGACATTCTAACTCAGCCAAAGTTTTGACGTGGAGTCGGTTTTTTTAATGATCTGCATTCGTTGATTATAAATAATTATTTTTGAAAAAATATTTTTGTCCTTGGAGATAGACTTTTCTCTATTATTTACTTTTGTTTTTTTCGTATTTAAGTCCTAATTGTTATAAAACAAACATTAAGAGTGAAAAATTAAAATTATTTGAAAAACTGATTACAGCTATTTTAGGTAAAATGAAGAGAATACCTATGTTTTGTATTCGCATGTTGAATACGCGTACCTACAAAAGAGTTACATTAAATATGAAATGATTTCTACGTTTAGATTCTAAATTCCAACTTCAAGGCCAACTTTATTAAAAACAAAAACAATTAAGCATTAGGTATTTTGTCGATTTCGAAATCACAACAAGTTTTCAGAAATGTTTTATTGCTATTAACGTTTCAGTGAATACTTCGGTGGGGCTTTTTATGAATAACTCATCTCCTACTGCATAGGCGCTTCGTAAAAGGTGACTTATATGAGAGATCACCGTTAGTGCTAGAATACCTTTGTTAACCACCTTCCAAGCGACCGACCGGCACATAAATTCTGCCACTGCATATCTTCGCTCCGGAGTTAATATAATACAAAACTATTTAATGATAAGTCAAATCATTCCCTAATTACTGTGCAACAATTTTGACACAAACATTACTTAGAATCAAATATCAGGATTAGTAAATAATGCGGACTTATACCCGGCGCGGCGAACCTTGATCCCTATGACACTGACCAATCAATCACACGTTTACGTTCTACAAAAGTTACTTCGTAAGGTATGATTTAATAAATACCCTACTAAGTAACTTTTGCAGAACGTAAACGTAAAGTGTGATTGAGATAATTTCTTGCAAATGTCATGAATTGTTATAATTCCAACGGAATATCATTTTATTGGAATATAGCTACGTAAAATAAATGAATGCCATTTTTAGAAGCCTCCGATTCTAATGTAACAATTCTAATGTAACGCTGACGGCACTACAAGGTTATGTTGTGGAAATTACTGTCAGTGTTATAGGGATCAAGGTTCGCCGCTCCGGTATAGTTACCAATTAAACAAAACACCTTTTGATTCACTTTCCTCATATTTTTAGGCTAAACGACAAAATATTATAAATGCGACCATGATGATAAAGAATATAATCTTTAAAAATTAACGATAATTCAACGGATAGGTACTATTATAACATAGGTATAAGTACTCAGGTAATCTTGAATTAATAGAGTGGGTATTTTTTACCTATTCAGATAAAAATTACAAAATTACTATAATACTCTTACTTAAAGTATCTGTGATAATACGATGACGTATTTAGTTATCTTTCTATCATATCTTTTTCTGTTTTGTATTTTACTGTGTTTATATTGAATGTTTTTGATATGGTGTTTACTCCTCATATAGTACTGACATACGATTTCGTATCTCTTTCTTTTGCTTTTGCAAAAGTTTACATTTGCAATAAACACCAGAATTTAGACAGTAGCATACACCATGTGGCGAACATACACGCTATGGTAATTTTAAAAGCAATTACACAGGGTGTCCAAAAAAGTACTTTGGAGAAAAATATCCTAGATAGGGCTGCTAGTCTTTCCCATTCGACTACAAAAAACCGTTTTTTATTTGGACTTATAGTTCTTCTATAAAAAAATCTAAAAATTTCAAGGAAAGCACGTGCGCTCGACCTTTCACCTATCCAGATAACGCGTGCGCCTTACGCTCAGCTGGAAGGTATTTATATAATAGATAAAATAAATATAATTAATCAAATCAACTCAATAGTTCAATTTTCCTCTATTGTAAATCTAAAGTTATATACAAAATAATCTTAAACAAGTTCGATTGTAACGTGCGCACTCAAAATCACAACAATGTAAATATTTGCCAGCTGATCTTCAGGCGCGCGCGTTATCTAGTTAGGTGAAAAGTCGCGTGCGCGCACTTTCCTAGAATTGTTTAGAATTTTTTTATGGAAAAACTATAGGTCCAAATAAAAAACTGTTTTTTGTAGTCGAATGGGGTAGACGAGCCCTATCTAAGATATTTTTCTCCAAAATACTTTTTTGGAAACCCTGTATATTAAGTAGATTTAGTAGTCTATTCCTTGCTGGACTGGGAGCAAACATAGAATGTGGCAGCCGCTTCTCTTCCCAGGCGTACTGTTCAAGTCAGTTAAGGACCCCCTGTCACTGCAATAGTCTCTCCACCATTATACAGTATGACTGGTGACAAATTTTAGATAGTGAAGGAGAGCACTCTGTGTTCGATTCTGATCATAATTTTGTAATAAAAGTAGGTACTTAATAAAGTAGGTACCTAGGTGACCTGGCACGCGGATCGCCAACGCTAGCTTGCGCTAGCATGGCTAACGCTAGCCATGCGTTGCGTAATCAATTCTCTAACTTTCGGTTAAGTTTACTCAGTAACTAATTAATATATTTTTTTTTCTCTTTATGTATTATCTCAAACTATCACGTCCTGGAATTTCGAAAATGCCCCACCAGTCACCCTGTATATTTCGAGTACCTATTATTTCGTTTATTTTGGCTTATATGTTTATATATGTATATGTTTCTCATTTGGCGAAAGTTAATTTTTGTATAATTTATCTGAATCAATAATATAAATCTATATTCAGATACAAGAAAGCATGTTGTACGCTTTATTATTTCTGTATATATGTAAAAATACACTGCCGTATATTATTATTAAAGCCAACAAATTCAAAATAATGATTTACGATTTTAATTCAATACGGCATTTTCTGAGGTTAAGTGCTTATGATAAGTTTATAATGTATTATGCGTATGATACGACTCGTGGATAAGTACACTTTGAGTTTTTCAATATTCTTCTATTTAGAATATAATTTTATGCATATTCTCATTTAATATATACTGCTCCAACATTTTAAGTATTTTTTGGTTTTTTACTTACTCCGAAGACCACCGATAACTCTGTCGTAGATTGAGATAGTACCCATCTCAAGCTGCCCATAGCTAACTTCCATTCGGTATAATTGTCGAGAATTTTTTTCATTACAAAAGTTACCTTAAGTGCCAACGCTGCGTTACGCGTTCTAACGCGAGTACCGTACGTCCGTATCTTCAAATAGGTGCACAACTAAGAGAGATTCAAACATACAAACTTTCATAACATTTTCCGTACCGTACGCGCGTATTATACGTGGCGCTTGGCGCATTCAGAACTTCCGTATCGAACGCGCTTATGGTACGGACGTTGCAGTTTTGTATGAAACGCGCGTTGGCGCGTTCCAACGCGCGTTTCATACAAAACTGCAGCGTTGGCACTAAAGCCTTTAAGATTAAAATCCGATCGTTACATTCGGGAAATCAAATCACATCATGCGTTCCTTTATGATAGCTAAAACATGACTGGTTTAGCTGAAATTGTTTATTTTTTTTAAATTACCTAATCAATTATCATTATATATCAACGTGACATAGGAATCCATTATTTAATAACTTAGTCTTCGCTTATCTAAAGAAGTGATTAGCTTAGTTTAAATTAATTCAAATGTTTATCTAAGATAACATACCAAATACAAAATCCTATTATTTATCATTAAAAGCGGCTGTTCTTCGGCTGTTGTTCGATAAAAAAAATTGTTTTTTAATAATAATAGTAAAAAATAGTACCCATACTTGTATATATCATTTCAGTTTCATCGAAACGTATGTGACGATAAAACTGAAAATATATACAGAATATATTTGATTTTACATATTATATTAAACGAAAATTTCCGTGTTTTAAAAGACACATAAAATAGTTAATTCCGTGTATGCAGTAGTTGTAAAGGAATTTCAAAATTTTTAACATATCGTTCTGGCATCCGCCAACCAGCTCTGGTTCAACTTGTGCTTTGCCTCCTTGTCACCCAGGGATAGGACTTGGAGTTCTGCAGTGAACCCATGCAACGATTTTTACTTCGCCCTAAAGCATTATTAATGCTAGCGATCAGCCTCCAAACAAAAATCATGGCTTCTGCAGTAATATCTTTAATTTATGCAGTACCTATTTAAAAGTAGATTATTTATGTGTTATTTAAATTTTAAAATAATAATTTATTCCAAGTAAAATCGTATGTAATGGAAAACACTGTAAAACATATAAAATTAACACAAAAAATTAAATAGGTAATTAAAAAGCACTTACATTTACAATTCACAGTCGCTCGTGATATATACGCTATAAATCTGGTTAAAAAATGTGTTGTATTTTAAGTTATGAATCGTGAAAACTGAAGACGAAGCACAAGCTCTATAATCATTGTATAATTACGATCTACGATTTAAGTGAAATATAAACATTCGAAGTACTTTTTTGTTTGTTTTTTTGTAAATATTACAAATACAGCCTTTACGTAGGATGTTATTGTATGAGTTTAAAAGATCGATTATGTGAGGTTTTAAAAAAGGACCCTTAGTAAAATAACCTGGTTTTGAAATCCATGAAAATGATGTTAAGCTGTAATAAAATAAAAAAAATCTTATGACCCATACTGACACACCAAATATGAGTCATCATCATCATCACTCAGTCAGGAGAAATCGACTGCTGGACATAGGCCTCCCTCAAGGTTCTCCATACAAATCGGTCCTGCGCTACCCTCATCCAGCGTTTACCGGTGACTTTGACCAGATCGTCGGTCCACCTTGCACCTTACCACGCTACGTCGCTCAGTACGTGGTCGCCACTCAAGAACCTACTGCGCCAACAACCATTCGTTCTGCGAGCTATGTGCCCTGCCCATTGCCACCGCAGCGTTGCAATCCTTCTGGCTATGTCGGCAACTTTGGTTCGCCTGCGAATCTCCTCATTTCTGATTCGATCCCGCATGGAAACTCCAACCCCTTTCCATGTTCGCTGAGCTACTTTGAGCTTATTTATAAGGCCTATAGTTAGCACCTAAGTCTCAGTATCATACGTCATCGCTGGCAACACACATTGGCCAGTCTGATCTAAGTTTGAGTATGTAGCCCGAAACTTAGTTTTAAATTCTTGTGTTATGGAGATCACACAGTGGAACAAGGTGGTTTTTTTTTTTTGAAACCCGGACCTGAGCCAATGTAGAAAAGTTCGTTTCCTAAACTAACCCGAGTTGAACCCAGAATGTCTTAGGCTGCAAACTGGAGTCTGGACGACAGCGTCAGCGGCGAGTACAGTGATTTCCGAGTCACGATAGAAAGTTATGAGTTTGTATAAAACCGCGACAAATCGCTCGAGCACCCGCTGGCGCGGCGTCGAGAACGGCCCCTTGCTGCCCGCGGCGCTGTCGCTCTCGCTATCCCTGCCAACCAGTTTGCAGCCTAACGCTGCTACCAAACACTCAACCAATGCACGATGGTGGCTGTCAATATTTTATGCAATTGTAGGTTTTCTCACTGAAAAGACATTTCTTGCTAAACAACTGACGGATTCATTAATAAAGGCAACAATTATTTTTATTTAATGTACATTCGGTTATATCTTATCTTACTAATATTATAAATGTGAAAGTTGTGATGGTTGTATGGATGTTTGTTCCTCAATCACGGCAAAACGGCTGAACGGATCGGGATGAAATTTGGTAAATGGATATTGTACAGTCAGGAATATCACATAGGCTACTTTTATCCCGATATTTTCAAAAGATTTGAAATTGCAACAGCTAGTGATTTTTTATTTGTGTAGTTACTTTAACGTATTTATTTTCTCAGTCCCACCAGTAGTCCGCGTGGCAAGTCCAGCAGTAACGCAGTCAGCTGAGCTCCAAGTGACTCTGCAGTGTTACGTAGAAGCCTCTCCGAAGTCACTCAACATCTGGCAGCGAGGAAAGACACTGGCTGGTATGTAGAATTTCCAAGGTTAAACTAAAATAAGCTACAGAAGTTTATAGGATAGCTATTCCAAGTCGTTCGAAATAGCCTTCCCGCCCTTGGATTATCATGTTGTGATAGACGACTTATCCAAGCGGGATTCGTTGGGTATTAGGATCTCTTCATGGTTTTTCTAGCTAATTAAAACCCTGCATGTCAATTCTGCCTCCAAATTATGTATAGGAATAATTGCTGAGCGGTGTTTTTGCTACCTACTTAAAATTGTATTTATTAGTGAGTATGGTATTATTATGACTTATTAATATTTTTATTTTTAATTATCATTTACTATATCTTTATAAATTATTCTATTACTTATATATTTTTAGTTACAAAACTTTTTCACGACATATTTGTCGGTATACCTAAATATCCCGTCCCGAGACCCTTATATATTATATTGCTATATACTATTTTATATAATAATATTATTTATGTATGTGTAATAGGTATGTGTTTATTTCACTGATTGTGTTTTTTTGTAATGTTGAAAATTATGAACCAGTTTATTATGATATCTTTCTGGACTACTCATTATACAATTTGTATGGAACGTAAACAAGGCTTAGGCTGAAAACCAGCGCTGCTGAAGAAGTTACTTCTACAGTAGCATTATGCTGAGTCTTAGCCTTTTATCACAAAATGTTATGGTTTTTTGTTAATACTTTTTTTATTGTCTTAATTGTCTTTTTATTATGTACTTAACATTTAATTTGTGATAATAAACTAATTTTCATTTCATTTCATTTAATTTTCATTTTCATTTCATTTCATTTCAAATATCCGACGGTGATGTGCTCTGGCAATATTTTGTGAGAAATAATAAATACAGACACATTATATTTTTTTGCCCACGTGATCAAGATTCTATTTTCATAACTTAGCCGTGAGACAATAACTTTTGCGAAAGATGTGTCTTGAAGCAATTTATACTATAATTATACCATGATAATTTATGCCAAGTAATATATTCATTAACATTGCGATGAAAAACATTATGCGACAAGAAGGGCTCCCGTTCCGGAAGACGTAGTCGGTACGGTTAGGTGCGACGACGAGCGCAGGTAAAACGTGCTTTTAGTCACCAATAAAAATTATATGGTACTCACGTCACAGGTGGTTCGCAAATTCAGTTTAATAGAAATGACGATTCGTCCAAAAACACGATACGTCATGACGGATACACGTTCACATTGCATACGGAATCATGTTTTTTCACGATTCGTCAAAATATCCGAATTGATGTTCACATTCGTTTTGTGATTCAGAGTTCAGTCTTGGCTGAACTACCTAAGGGCGCATTCACACGGGATACGTCTTTGACGATTCGGTATAAAACACGATTCGCCTTGACGGATAGATGTTCACATTGAATACGGAATCGTGTTTTTTCACGATTCGTCAAAATATCCGAATTGATGTTCACATGTTGTTTCGTGATTGTGTTCAGTTCAGTTCAGTGTTCAGTTCAGGCGGGCGGAGCAGGCAGGCGCGCGGGGCGCGAGCGCCATAAAGCATGAATCACGATTCGAGATTTTTAACGAATCGTCATTCTAATGACCGTAGTGACCGACGTATCCGTCTACGTCTTTTTTCACGATTCGTGAAGCGTGTGAACATGGGTATATAAAAAGCATTGCTCCCGTCAAAAAAAATAACGAATCGTGAAAAAACACGATTCGTGAAAAATTTTTTTTTTTTTTTTTTATAAGTGACTAAACCCGCGTTTGACCTCAATCTCACCTGATGGTAAGTGATGATGAGGTCGAAGATGAAAGCACACGGGTTTAGGAAGGAACTGGCTCTTTATACAATATTGCCGGAACACATTACCGCTGGAGCGGTAACATTTGGCGGCAGACTTTATATAAAGGGTGGTCGCTAGCCAGGCGGACCCAGAAGGGATCCTACCACCAAGCAAAATCACGATTCGTCTTCGTGTGAATGAGCTCTAACTCTCATTCGTCACAAAAAATTCACGATTCGTGTTTTTTGACGAATGAGAGTTTTAAAAGACTATACGTGATTTAAGACGTGTCCGTCATTTTACACGATTCGTGATGAGTGTGAACACGGGAATTTAAAAAGCATTGCCACCGTCAAAAAAACAAACGAATCATGAAAAAAGACGATTCCTCAAAAAACACGAATCGTCCTGGTGTGAATGGGCTCTAAGGAGGAATTTTGTTTTGTTTTTATTATTTGTGTTATTTATCAAGATTTACAAAAAGTCGTAGAAAAAATGTTGTTGGGATGGATGTGTAGAAGCTGGTGATTCGTTAATTAAAATTAACCCTGTTATATTATGTTTAATATGTATAATTAGTGAAAAAAGTATTAAGTACTTCAAACCCGTAGCAAATTGGATTATTTTTGTCTTATCGATCTTGGAATTCGTATCGTAAGCGGATACAATAATATTTGCTATCATCTCATAATTTAATCTTATTTTTTACATAAACAAATATTTTTACAAGTAAGCTCGTCATAATCTAAGTTTATCGATATAAAAGAATAGTATAAGTTTCACGCACACTTGGGCAGATGTATGTTTGATTTTAATTGGAAATTGAGTACTTATATTGCAATTATTAAGCCACAGTTAAAGGTCCAAATTCAAAAGTCCATTGTAAAATTAAAGTTATTCACAAGCAAAACTTACGCTCTAAAGGAAAACTTGAGGCTCGTAAAAGATAATGAATACAAAGTGTTTTGCCATGTTTTTACAACAAGAAACTAAGTTGATAATCCACTTAAGTCAGATTCAAAATACGTTGGTCAACTCTTGAGGCATTTATGGAAAGAATGGGATGATACAATTTATCCAAACTGAACAATAAGTGTATTTGAATTTAAATTACAGTACGTGCAATATATGAAATTAATTACGAAATAGTTGCACACTATGGCACACTATGGCTTTAGTTTTGAATGGGGAGTTTTCTGACAGCTCATTAAAAAAACAAAACTGTACAAAATTGGTACAAAAGGCTTCGATAGATGGCGCTTTACAAAAGGCGAAGGCGAAGAATTTATTCCACACTGCGTTTTTAAAAGTAAAATAAATTAATTGATGTCTGTATCAGAAATTGAACGTATAAATAACCATAGATGGTAGATACCACTTACCTACATTATAGTTTACAGACTTAACGCCTTCGGCTTTTTAAAAGTGCCATCTATAAAGGTGTTTTGAACTAATTTTTATGAGCTGTCAGAAAACTCCCCATTGCGATATCTCTTTAGTCAAGTCTTACTAATAGTTTCAGAGATAACGATTTAGCTGAAAGCTTAGTTTGAACAAGCTAATCTATGGTTGGAAACAATGTGATCAAAATATACAGGGTTAATTTTAATTAGCTGATCACCTCTTGCATGGAGCCTCTCCTAATGAATATATTAATGTCCTTGTAAAAAGATAAAAATTTTTGCAAAAATCTTTTGTATAAATGATATTGTCTGGCTAATGACAGTAGAGACTGCAAAAAACTGGCGAATTAAAAAAATAGCATCATGGTAACCCCGAAAATAGTACGAAGTAAATGTGTTAAACAAATTTGATACTTGATACATAATAAAAAATATTGGTGCTGTCCATCTTTTTGAAGATAAGTATATTATAAAAATTATGTATTTATTTTAAGGCATAATAACAAATTGAAAACACTTGTAGGAAAGGATGTTTGTTCCTACTCCCAAGAAAAGGGATGGCAGGCCGCGGCCCACGGGCCTGAGTTACCTATAATTATCCAAGAAAAGGGATAATTATAGGCAACTCAGGTTTAGAAATAAAACAACAAAACACAATACATACATACATACATAACGTCACGCCCGTATCCCTTATGGGGTAGGCAGAACACCAGAGGTTACAAGACCATCTGATGTCACGTTTGACAAATTCGGAGGTATTATAAAGATGGAGAGAGACTATTGTAGTGACAGGGGGTCAGCCTATCGCCCACAAAAACGCCTTTAAAACCTCTAATTATTTTTACAAAACAATAATTTTTTTTATTCATTGTTATCAAAATCTGAATCCAGCATGGAATGAATCGTCAGAATCACTGGTATCGCTGTTTTCTACATTGATTATGAAACTATCAATTTTTTTTTTTTATTCATTTTCAAATGCGAAATATCCAAATTCTCAATTACCGAAACCACCAATAACCGTTCGATTGACAATAGTGACACCAGAAAAACGACTTTGACATTCATACTAGTACTGCCATATAAAAAGTTTGCAAAAACCCCCAGTGTCTACTTTCGTTAGATAGACTATATTTACTGTGTTAAAATATTTGACCCGTGACTTAAAAACAACCTTGTCTTAACATGTGACATTTAGTCAATATTCAGCCAACAAAATGTCACTAGGAGAACCATCGGTGAAAAACACGCACGACTCCGTACATAATGTAAATAAAGTTACAGAATCGGGCCTCTGAAATCTAATACAATATAATCGTAATATATATTGCGAAGTTATTGGTTATTCTTCTGATTAAAAATATTTATATTCTCACATTTTAAAATAAGAAACCTACTGTTATATTTTAAGCTCTTCCCTGTTTTAATTGTAATAAAAATGTTGTCCTGTAAACGGGTTGCCTGGTAGAAATCGCTTGGAGCGATAAGGCCGCCCATATTGTCAATACTTGTTTCATGAATACGTAATGTTTGTGTGTTGTGTTCTGATTGACAATAAAGTGTATTTATTATTATTAAATCTTGTTCGCGTCTCGCGCGTCGCGTATTGTCCCCATGGAACAATATACTCTCTTACGAGATTGTCCCTCAACTAGGACCACGCCTTAGCCATCTCTTAGCTGACATCGTTATCTACATAGTTAAATTATGTTGCCCCAATCCAAAGTCAATAAACTATCTTAAAATAATATGAATTTGATTTTGGATAGGATACATTTAAACAAAGAGTAAAATTTAATTTAACATTTTTAAATGTTCCCTAGGTGGCAAGCTACTCAACGGCTCAAAGTACGTTATATCGGAAGAAATACTGAACGAATACGCTCTTCGCATGAATATCACCGTGAGTCGTCTGAAAAAAACTGACTTTGGCGAGTACATGTGCTCTGCTAGCAATGCCTACGGAAAAGCTGAGGGATCCATCATATTGAAAGGTTCGTAAAATTCAAAAATTCAAATGCCATTACCCCGATACAAAAGTTTCGGTCGCCAAATATCACTGGTTCTGCGAGAGACTAGTTTTTCTTAAGCCCGAGTGCTGTCATCTTCAACTGTATCTTAACTTACCATTAGGTGAGATTGAGGTCAAACGCAGTCATAGTTACATAGCAATAAAAGAAAATTATAAAACAAATGATGCCTTTCTAATAAAAAGAAAGTTTTCTTTTAAATTTTATACATAGTCGTGCTAAATTTATAATTGGAAAGCGCGTTTTTCGTAACTCCAGGATGTTTAAGTTAATGAAGTTGTCTTTATTACTGTGCTTCTTGGATTTAATTATTTCTAACAAATCAAGTTAATGATTCTGAAAAGCGTTCACTTTTAGTGCTCTTCTGCCGCGAATCTACAATAATCGTAACTGTCACATTAACATGATGTTTAATTAACTAAAATACAATTAACTGGAATTTATTTATTTGAGTACAGTTGACCAGTTAAAAAAAATGTATTTAATATTTAATAATAATATATTTATTGACACAATGTTGGCGATAACGATGAGTTTGCGATATTAAGATGTTTGTATGACTTCATGGTAGCGGAAGTATGTTCGTAGTACTGTTAAAGTGGGCGCTAAATGCAATGAATGACTGACATTCGATTGCAGCGCCATAGGTTGTATCTTGAAGTAGGATGGTGGCAAGTGACACAGATACGGTTAGGACGGCTAGGTGCGCGGACGTATCTCGGACTGACGGTCGATAGTAGCTAGGTATTAATTGAGTTGGCATTGTAACTGTAAAGTAACTGACGGAACGGCCTCGCGAATAAAGATTTTGTTGAGACTAAGCCAGGGTTATACCCAAGCCCACAGACTCGGTACTAAGTAACTGTCCAGTGATTAATTCTATCGTGTTTAATAACCTTCATCGCTGACAACAAAGGAACTAAAAAATAAAACACAAGAAATACAATAATATGACACATAATCGCTTATATGTCAAAGGGATATTTTCAGCTTAGAGTTGTTGTTAGCTAGCAACGCTGATTTTAACAATACCTGTATATTTGTAACATAAATTGATATGTTGTTTACAAATGTGAATTGTAAACCTAATACAAAATTTATTTTCTTTTCTAGAAACACCGCAACGTACAACAACGACTTCAACAACAACTACAACAACAACAACAACGACTCCACGACCAACAACGACGCGCGCACCAACCACCACACGCTTTTCGAAACGACCGCCAAAGAAGCAACACGAACGCCCAAACCAGAATGCATTGGATACTGTCATCCGTCAAGATTACAACAACGCGTTGACGTATTACAACGCAAACGCATACGGTATCACCAACGCTACAAGGAATGAGTACGCACAAAGAACCGAACGACAAAAAGTACGACCTTCAGGGCCACCACGACTAATCAACTATAACTCAAGCAACAAGACAATTTTTTCAATCATCCTTTTAATCGTAATACTATCAAATTTTGTATAATTCTTTTTTTGTATAAAAATATATGTAATATAAAAGAATAGTTAAAAAATATGGCTGTTGAGTAATATAAGATTAAAGTACGTATTTTCAGGTTGTTATTGGTAATGTTTTAGCGGAGTTTGAAAATTGAAATTTGACAATATCAGTAGCTTTTTTTAGAACGCCTTGAGGTGAGATTTGTAATTGTAGTTTGTTATATCAAATGTATCATATCAAAATTTGCTGCTTAATATTTACGTACTAAAATTACTCCATAGAATGAACTATTCTTACTGTAACTGATCTTGAATTAATTGCAAAGCTTCAAGATACAACGGCGATTTTCAAAATTGTTGATTCCTGAATTTTTCGCAAGAGCACGCATGCCATAAATTATATTACTTCAGTCAGACTGACAGATGTAATTTTGATTAAAATGTAACGTTTCTTGGTAATTATAAACTTAATATTTTAAAAGTGTAATGTAAAAGTAAAACAATATAGAAAAAGACATGTAGATATAAGTCAAATAGGAGACCAAAGTGAATAAATGTAGAGTAGTCGAAATTATTTGTTCCCGTTTAAAATATTCCTTTAGTTTTAATTTTATTTATATAAATATGCCATAGATTAAAAAGACGAATATGTACTTAGGACTGAATGCTGTTTTTTTTAATAAGCAATTGAATGAAGCGAAAACCAATAGAAAAATTGACCTTTTATGTATATTTACAAATAATTGAAATGATGACAATATGTTAAAGAAATATATATTTTATTTAATAGTCCTTTGTTGAATAATATTTTTAAAGTACACTTATAATGACAATAATAATCAAAAAAGGTAAAGTTAGCAAATACATTTATAAAATACTCTTTTTCTGTTTGTACCTTTACTTTTGCTGTAATATTAGGTATTTTCCTACTTTAAAATTGTAGCAGTAATATGACACATCCACCGCACCGTGATAAATTATTTTACGAATTTACTCATATAAAAACAGCTGGTTCTTTACAATTTTATGTAACATTCTAGATTGTTCTATGTAAAATTATTTTTAGATTTGGTATAATTCAAACTATAATATAATTAGATGTAACCGTATAAAATAAATTTATGTCTTCCGGATAGTAATATATCGGTAATGTAATCAGATCGTTTATATTATTTTAAAATTGTAGAAAGTTCTTACAGTTCCTTTTGGACTAAAAAACAACTTTGAAGATCTGAAGATCAAGAAAGAATTTATTGTAGACTTTAGGCGGTATTTACATTATTATAAAAAAAAAATATTATTTAGAAATATTGGCAGTTAATGCTTTACCTTTTTCTAGATCATACTTTGGCATAGTTTTGTGATAAAAAGGTTTTTACTATTTTGATTTTAAATATTAGCAATAAGAGGTTATATTAATTATACAATATTTAAAAAGACAATAAAGTTTGGATATTATTTATGGTAAAAATAAATGTCAAAAGCTTAAACGGTTCAAATAGGATAGATACTTCTTTAAAGGTTAATATTTCTCAGGAAAAAATGATCTTATGTTAATTGTGTGTAACATTGAATTATACAGTTATTATTAATTTATTATTTATTTATTTAGGCTTTGAGCAACACGGTGTTTTATGAGTTTTTTACAGTTTAAATATTAGATTTTATGTTTAAATACTGTTTACCATTTTTACCTATACAATCGTATATTTAAGCTTTAGTTCAATTAAATAAGCATTCAAATATGATAAATAAACACATGTATTATTTTTCTCTTTGCATATATTGTTAAAGTAAGTTTAAGCGTTGTTTTTATTTAAGTTGAAATAGAATGTTATGAAAAGGAAGTGGATCTCAAATGTTTTATTGTTATACAACTGTCTACAAGTTTAGTAATCATTTAAAAACTCAAATCTTTGTAATAATATTTTTTCCCCATATTAACTTTATCTACTAATCGTACTAATGTACCAAACACATAATAATCGACAATAATATTGACAATCATAATGTATTTTGTAAATAAATTCGTGTTACCATTTATCAATGTTAAATATAAGACGTTAATATCATTTTACGATATTTTAAAATAAATAATAAAGATTAGTCTCATTGTTTCTTTATCCTTTAGACTTTAGATGTTATGACAGTAGTTACTTATAGTTTAATTCTTCTCAGTCGGAATGTAGCGTGTCGTGCTATGGCTATAGTCCTGAGCCATGGTAGAAGTTAGAATGGTTAATATAAGACTTGCTATGACTGACCTAATTCAGAAAAGAAAGGATTGTGGGTAATAAATAATAATCAAAAATAATCTTTATTTGCCAGTGCATGCGTAGTCAGAGTTACAAAATAAATATATCATAGTGCGTTCACATATTGCTGTCATTTCAGCGTGCAAATTTAGAGGGAGTAGTACAACATCTTCATTTTTAGAAATTTAAAATGTCATTACTATGTCATTCAACCAACAGAAAAATATAGCACAATAAATCAAACACAAAATAAAAAATTAAATCAATATTTTAATAAGTCAAAAAGTATTCTATAATGGTAAAAATATTTATCTTATAATGTCAAAAGTAATTAAAAAAAAAATATTTTTGATTGCAATTTCAAATTAATTCACTTCTTTGTCATTTAAATATTCTTTGACGCTATAGTACATTTTTCTTAAGCATAAATTAAAAATGGCAGTTTTAAATTTTTTTCTAGGTAGTGCCTTAATTTTTGATGACAATTTATTAAAAATGCGTATCGCCATACACCGAACATTACTAGTATACCTATATATAGTATTCAATATATAGTTTTTGAACCAGTATGTATGTATAGTTTGTCCTTGCTTCTACCACGTCTTCCCAACACTTCACTATTTGTTCCAAACAATTACTTATTTTGATTAGACATAGACTTTAGGATTAGACCATACCTAATAACCGATGAAACATATCCGTGGTACGCTAATTTAGCTGCTTCAATTGATACTACCTGTACTATTTGGTTTAGTACATGTACAAAGCGATCCATTTTTAAACATACATAATTAATATGGTCTTTCCAGTTACAGGTATTAGTCAAGTGATCTTTTTTATTGGTGTGGGTGATTACTCACGGGCTTAGAAATTAACAGGCTATAAACTATTGACTGAATGCCACCGAATATCATCAATCCGGCGGATTTTTTCATGCAGGGTTGTTAAGGCTATTTAAAGGGCAATTATAAGCTGTCTACGGGGCCCCTTAAAAAAAACAAAGCCAACACGTTTACTAGATCTTTCTTGTACATCAAATACAAGGAAGGTATATTAATATATTGTATTCTAGTGTATAGTAAACTGGATCTATTAGAAATTACTACTCCTGCAATGCCATGGGCTTATAATCCGATGAGTCAAGCTTGCAGTTTTATTTTTCTTCTAAGTAATTAAAAATACATACATACATAACTTCACGCCTGCATCCCTTATGGGGTATGCAGAACACCAAAGGCTGTAAAACCATCTGATGTCACATTTGACAAATTTGGAGGTATTATAATGATGGTGAGAGACTATTGCAGTGACAGGGAGTCAGCCTATCACCCGCCAAAAAGCCAATAAAACCTCTGACCCTTAACTGGCTTTTACAGTATGCCCGGGAAGAGAAGCAGCTGGCATATTCATGTTTTTCTTTCGCTCCCAGTCCAGCATGGAAGGTAATGAAAAAATAATATTTTAACTAACAGTAAGATTATAGTTCGCGTCAGGTAAAAAGAACGCTGGATTATATTATGTTAATAGGACCGCCAGCGTTCTTTTTACCTGACGCGACCTATACCAATCACAAACTTTGGGATTTTTTGAAATCTAGATGGCGCTGTATGAAGTTATCAGTACTTATGTATTCTTAGTACACGGTAACTACATGGCACAGCTTACGTTATGGAGACCTAACTCTGGAACAAGGGTATTATACACCCTTACTCAAGTCAGCATATTTCGGAAAGTTTAGTTTTTCTAAAACTAGCCCGGGTGGCTGGGATTCAAATCCTTTGGTGCTGCAGGGAAGTGGGTACTTAAGCCGTTGCGCCACAGAAAACATCAAATTGAAAGAAATGAAACGTGATCTTAAGGATAAGTTATGAGACAAATACTTATTATGGTCCTAATGGTAACGGACCTTCCCGTCCCAAGAGTCGCATACATCTTTATTTCTAAGGCCCATCTTAAGGAAAAACTCCCCCTGGCCAACGACCAACCCTGACCCACGTGGAACTCGTTAAATAGACTTCGGTCAACTGGTTAGTAGATGTATGGAACTTAGGACTAGATGGGGCTTCTGCATGGATGACAAGTGTAACTGCGGGTCAGCGCCATCTAATGCGCACTTGTTGTCTTGTCCTATCTCTCGTACTTCTTACACTTACAGAGAACTTTATGAGGTAAATAAATAAAAATAAATGGGATAGCTGCTTAGCTACCTTATTGTAGCTAAGCAGTGGGCCAAAACACTGTGTAAGTTATGTTTACTATTGAATCGAAAAGAAGAAGAAAAAGTGATGCTACCGTCGACAACTATAAATCGGGCCTTTTATCGATATTTTCTTAGAATATGGTATTTAGTGTATGTTATTTATTAGGATTATGACATATTTGGTTCTGTGGTCTTAATCGTGGTATCCAATCAAGTAATTCTATCTATTATGGTGCGCATATTAACTTACATAATAGGATAAAATAACAAAATATTATTTATTTTTTCGATTCGAGTATTTATCGATGTGAGCATGCTAGCCCTGCTATACCACCTATTGGCTAACGAGTCTTTTAATGGTACATGAAGCTTATTTTAACTGCTTAGCGTAGACTTAGAATAGCCCTACAGTCCGCTTGGTTGTAAGACCCTATCAGGCTTCGTCTGGTTAGCGACTGTATAGTCTTTTCTATGGTCTATTACATAGTTCATAATAATAACGACGATTGTCGGGTCTTTTCTGCCGAAAGGCCAGTAGTTATAAGTATGTATAATAATAATAAAACTCTTTATTGTACACCAACATGGTTACATAGTTTAAATGAAACAACAATTACAATCAACATACAAAGGGCGGCCTTCTCTCCGAAGCGCGTTTTCTGCCAGGCAACCCAGGCATTGGAGGAAATTTACGTGGGCGAGGTGTACGCCTCGTAAAATAAACTACATACAAATAATTACATACATTTACATAAACGTTAACATATATACCTATATACTATATACATAAATAGAATATTAATACACACGTGTAACACCATAGTCTTCATGCGCACTTTCCATCAGGTGGCATGGAAGACAAACGTCCTATCCTTACAATATAAAAAAAAACATCATATAAATATCTATATTATGTACATAGCTAAGATGGACTAAATGAAAATGTCATATAATCTATCTAAAAAGTCACCGATCTAACGGTAGTATCTTCAGCTATATTTTATGATGAGGTAAATCCTTCCTTAATACATAAGTTACAAAGAAGATGAAAATTCATCAGTACCATCACTTTCAAATACTGATTTAAAATCTCGTCGCATGCTTAGAGAACAGATGCTTCTGTACAGGATAATTCACAATTATGTTTTTAGATTAATTTCTGTTGTTGATTATTAACTTTTTTATATAAATTGTTATTCGCCAGTGTTTACTTGTAATGTGTTATTTATTGGTGGAAACTTTGTTGTCACATGTACTATGAACGTTTTTTTTTTATATAAAAGTGAAGAAAAATGTATATTCCCTTGAAAATAAATAAATAATTTAACTCGTGTTCTTGTGTATCTTTGACCTTATATTCACTTACAATGGGATGAGATGGATGAAGGCGTAACGCCGGTGTAGTCACCAATAATTTTATTCAATTTCTACAATTAAGTTTTGCGTACAAAGCAGTATTTACCTTATTACTAGTTACATCAAAATAAGTATTATTTTTTAATTATTTGAACAGACTAGCCCCCACACTAGGATTCCCTGTCTTGTCGGTGGCTAGTTTTTTGTAAGATTGAAGTACTAATCATGATTAAAATAACAACATTAAATTGACAAAATCAAACAATTCAAAGAGATAATAAACGAAGCACACATGAATAAAATTGTAAAGTCCCTAAGTAGGCAACACACAACAACAAAATCTTCATATAGTATAGTATAATATAATATAAGTATATTATAATATAAGTATATTATAATATAAGTATATTATAAGGTATATAAGCTCATTGATTCTCATCATTCGATCGATCTTGTACTTTTTCAAATTGTAATTTTATTAGTTATAATGATGAGGGTAGAATTTAATAATATTAGGATAGTAGTATACTGGGCTAAATCTTATGAAAAATACTATATGTACAAAACATTTTCAATCTGACAAAAAAGTAAAGTTAGCTATTTATTTGCAACATATTTCAATTAATACAGTTCATATCGTAGGTGTACTACATGTACCTATGTATATGTGTATGTAGTTTAGGTGTGAAGTGTCATGTTGAGTAATTGAGTTATTAGGTGTCATATTCAGGAATTGAGTTAGAATATTGGGAAAGTATGTATGTGAGGGTGTAAGGAATTATTGTTTTTTTTTATTTGATATTTAAGTAAAGTTTCAGTTTGCAAATAATTGAACCCGCTTAACCAGTTTTTTAGTTTCCTTTTGCACCGGGTTTTAAGGTTTTTCAACTTAATACAACTTGGAATGAGCATACCAATATAAAAACTAATTCAATTATGTGATAATAAATATAATTTTATCGAAACATACAAGAATAAAAATCATACTTTGTTGATTTCTACTACATAATATCGAACATTGAATACTAGGCTTGAATTGTATTTTGGACGATAATACTTCTTTTATGATATAAAATAAAATAAAATAAAATCCCCAGACAATCACACCAACTACATGGCCTCAAAGTAAGCGAAGCTTGTGTTATGAGATACCATGTAGCGAACTAGGGGGGAACCTAGAATATAAATACATATATAGATAAACACCCAGACCCGGAACATTTTTTTTTTCTTGTTCCGGGCGGGAATCGAACCCGCAACCACTAGCGTCTGAGGCAGATAGGTTTACCCCTTCGCCAAAGTGGTCGTCAAAATATGGGATTTAACATGTTCAATTGTTTTATTGATAATCAATTTACATCAAAGTTATTCTTATATCTACAAATCACTATCAATAATTGTCACCGGAAAACAAAAACTGCATCAAAGTAATTAAAAAGTGCTATAATTATCGTTCCTGTAGGAATTTCGGGAATTACTTCCATAATGCAACCAAACACCCGTTGAAGAACATTTTTACCAAGTTTCTCATCGGTAAAGTCTTATATAATATCCCATTCCCATGAAAATTTTGAGAATTTCTTCCTAAGTAATATAATGTTCCTAATGATTGAATGATTGAAATGAACGATAACTAAAAAATATATACAAGTAACTCATTAGATTAATCTTATAAGATTTACGAATAAGACATTGCTACCAGAGTATCCTCCATTTAAGTTGACAACCACATATCAAATCTGTTTTGGTCATGATATTTGGTCCTGTTCGGCTTTACTCATTATTAATAGTTTTTACATTAAAAGTTGATTAACGCAGTTTAAGTTTTTTAATTTGCGTTGATTTAAAATTCTGTCATATCGCTAAAGTAAGTATTAGTTTACGATACTTTTACAGAAGATTTCTAAAAACTTTTGAAGGGTGTACTTTAAAAATTACCATTAATCATTCTTCTTCTTAATTTTATTATTAAACTTGTTTCTTTTAAAAACTCCAGCGAATTTTATTAATTACACGAGATTTTGTTAGTTCGCCATAGTGTCATTTTCAATGTCATAAAAGATGTCTTTATTTGATAAAAAAAAATAGATACAAATTAATAAACAAATTTAAAAAAGACGTGTGGCACTCGGAGACTGCCGCGGTAAAGCTATTGCATAGTATTTTTTATCAAATTATGCAATTATAATTATTTATTTATTTTATTAATGCAGTAATGTTTGATCTAACATGAAGTTCCACAAGTTCCTAGTAGATGGCGCTGATTGTTTATTAAAGCCCGCATGTAAAGTTATGAAATCAAAGTATCACCACTGTGCCGGTCGGAGTGGGGGGTCTGTACGCAGCCTCTGACTCCAACTGGCTGTCGTTCCGATGATGAGAAAAGCCCAACTCGGGATTTCTCAGCAAAGGGGGTGTTTAGCGGGTATCGCTGGGTTCGGTGAGTCCCGCACTGTTAGGGATTGGCTGGTGGAGTAGTCCCCAAAAGTCCCCTCTTCGTGCATCAAGCATTCACCTCCTCCCCTTCTGTGGCTTCCTTCGTGGGGTCAAGTCGGTAGTCTAAGCTTTCTTTGGCGGAAAAAAAAAAGAGTTACTGGTGTTAGATTTTTTTCGTTACGGAATTTCTGGATTCGGTCCCCACGCCCAAGGCCCGCGATAGAAGCTATGCAATAGCTTAAAACTCTTGTATTAATAGTGATCATTATTGTTATAAGTCGAAGGACTGAAACTGTTAGACAGCGGAATCACTCAAACATGTTTGCGTCTCTCGCTCTAGCGCTGACTTTAACTTAATTTCCTAGCGACTTTGGCCAGAGACACCTTAGGAACACTGTTTCGTTCAGACCAAAGTTACCACTTGAAAATCTTACTATCTTAAGGTTTGTATGCTCTTGCCCGCTAACGGACTGCCTACATTGTATGTATGTATGGGCTACATTGTATGGCCTGAAAATAAATTCATTTGTGATTCGATCTCGCGGAAAAACTAAAGCATTACCTTTTCCATTGGTCTCTGAAAGACTTTTTTGTTAGGCCTATAAGCTATCTTCTAGCATCGTGGAGTGGTCAAAAGCCTTCGCCTGTAGACACTGGCACCTACTCGTTTCAACAGATTTAGTCAAGCTTTCCAATCTCTACCAAACCGAGTTGAATTTGACGAGTGACTTTTTTCTTGATCGAAAGACAATTAAATAAAAAATAAATTAAATAAATGACATTAAAAACTGTTACAACAACATTACCCGAGTTCCAACCTTGTGTATTCAAATCACAATGCGCTTTTTTTAAACTTTCATAAAAATACCGATGGAGACAAGTATTAAAGATATGGACTCAAATGATGATTGACTTGAATTGTTTAATAAGTTCGTTGAGATATTTTTCAACCCCATGGAATTTTTTTTATCAAAATGTCCAGATATTGTTAATTCAACTACTTTCACTTTTTAGTCAGTCTGATAATGTGTAAGATATACTAGACCGAATCTTTTAATAATGACTTTAATAAATTTTTATTCGTTCCCCGCCAGTTAAAACATATTTGTTTTTATTTACACTGGACTACACTTAATCGAAATTTCGTAGTTCCAGTTAACTCATCTTTATCTAAGACACAGAACTACAACAACAAACGCCTACCTACATGTAATTACGTGACAGTTATATCAATCACCAAAATTAACTACACTTGATAACAAGCACGTTACAGCTCACGTTTAACAAACTTAACAAAACTCGACTCGTAACATTCAACAAGATATACTTAGCACGTAACGTGTTCAGAAAGTCAATTATAACCTCGATTGTCATTTGTCACATAACTGGGGGCGAGTAACTACAGAAATTCGAAATTCAAAAGGTCGTAATTTTTTTTATTACTTCGTTGATGAGGCCAAAGATGTAGCAAGAAGGTTTAATTAAGGTGCAACTAGTTATTCATAAGCCTTTTATATAAAAAAATAATAAAATATTAATACTAATATACAACGTGTAACATAATGAAGAGATAATACTTAAGGGAATTGTAAGTTTGGTGATGTAGTTTATAAGTAACAGTAACATAAATTTGTTATCCTTACGGTTCGGCCGAAAAACAAGTTCAAGATCAACAAAAGTTTTAAATCAACATATCTAAGTGTCAACCCTAAAAACAGCTGTTAGCTTTTGATGAAATCTATTCGATAACAGATGGCGTAAAAATAAAGTGATGGGTAACTAAGACAGATACTACAAAGTTTAGCCGGTTCGGCAAAGGTCATAAGGTCACTGTCTGCGGCACAAGTATTGTTTTAGCTTATTAGGTTAACATGGTTTGTCAAAATATATATTTTTTAAATAATTAAATAAATTGGTATGAAAGTCTATGGCACTGCGCTGATATATATATATACCCTGGACACTTAGTGACCGACGACCTTGATGACCTTGCTGACATAGAGAGGGAGCGCAGGGCGATGGCGGACCGCTGTAAAATGCTGGTTCGAAGGTTTGCTCGTTGTAGCGAACAAGTTAAAATCACTCTTTTTAGAGCATATTGCCAAGTGTTTTACACATGCAGCCTTTGGGTCAGTTATACGCGGAGGGCCGTTAGCGCTCTGCGAGTCCAGTATAATAATAGACTTAGGATGTTGTTGGGGCTGCCCCGTTTTTGTAGCGCGTCGGGCATGTTCGCACTGGCTCAGACAGACGACTTTTTTGCAATTATGCGAAAACGCACTGCCTCGCTCATTCGCAGAGTGCAGGACAGCTCCAACTCCATCCTGATGACTATTGCAAGGAGATATGACAGTCTCATGTGGCGCCATTGGGCGAGAGTGCTAGTCAACAGCAATAATAATTAATTTAACGTGTCAATTTAATTTAATTTAATGTAATTACACTTATTTAATTTAAATTTTACTTAATACAATTCTTAATTTTATTTCTGACTTCTTGATTTAAATTTTGTTTTTATTGTAATTACAGTTTTGATATTGGGATTAATTTTAAATTTGAATGTGACTACTAGAGGCACTTTAATTTGTTTTATTTATAAAATATTTTTATTAAGAATGAAACTGTTCAGGTACTTAACTGTTTTACTAACATAGTTAATAAGTAATTTTTACTAACAATAATGGATCTCTGTTATCTAAATAAACAATTTTATTATTATTATGCATATTTACTACTACTCGCCTTTCGGCGGAAAGGACTCGACAATCGGACCACTCGGTCGGGTATCAGGGCAAGAAAGAAAGAAACCGGCGAACGATTTGGGCAGTCTCGAGCAAAACCGCTCTTTGCATGCGTGCTGGAAGTGAACCACCGCCGAATCTCAGCCTTTCAAGGTTTCTGACCAAAGTTGCTGGGGTCAAACCGTTTGCGGATATTACAACCGGGATGATTTCGGTGGACACAACTCCCCACATTTCGGCCACCTCGTGTGCAAGGTCCAAGTACATGCGTTGCTTTTCGGTCTCGGCCTTTACGAGGTTCTCGTCATGTGGTATAGTTATGTCCACCAAAAACACCTTGGACGACGATCGGTCCATTAACACAATATCAGGTTTTTTGCTAGAATAGTCCTGTCCGTGATAATGGGCCAATCCCAGTAGAGCTTGGCGCTGCCGTTTTCGAGAACTGGTAATAAGTACTGGTAATAAGACAGTTTCTGACTGATTAGACCGTATTTCAGAGCGAGCTCTTGGTGGAGAATCTTGGCTGTTTGGTTGTGTCTATGCAGATACTCAGTGTTAGCAAGAACCGAACAACCCGAAACCACATGTCTGAGGGACTCGCGAGGTTGGCGGCACGCCCGACATACGTCCACTGTGCCGTCCCTCATAATGTACTTCCGGTAGTTGTTCGTCTTGACAACCTGATCCTGTATCGCAAAGACAAACCCTTCGGTTTCCCCAAAGAGGTCCCCGAAGCGCAGTCAATGCACGGAGGCTTTACGGTCCACGTGTGGCTCGTGTAGAGCCTTGTTAAACCTTCCGTGCAGCTCTTTCTCTTTCCATACGGTCTCACGATCACAAAAGTCTCGAGGCCCAGATTGAGAGGGGTGAGTCCTTTGTCACACGCTATATATCTCCCGGTTGTGCAAGGTTTTGGCGCTAAGTAGGCCTCTTCCTCCACACTTCCGGGAGATATACAGCCTCATTACTGACAACCGAAGGTGATGCATTCTATCCTTCCGATCCAGGGCGTCTAATTCGGTCTGAGTCCATATGAGTACGCCAAAGGTGTACGAAAGAACGGGCATAACCCATCCGTTAAACGCTCGGATTTTGTTGAGACCCGACAAAGAGCTAGTTAGTAACTTTGCCAGGCGCTCAAAAAAGACTTCGCGTACAGACTGTTTTACGCTCGTTTCCTCGATACCAATGTTCTGTGACATACCCAGATATCGGTATGTTTCAGTTTCGGAAAGAGCTCTCAGGTTAACGGGACCTAAGTCTACCCTCTGAGAGCGAGTAATCCTTCCCCTTTCCACATGAACACACATGTCCACTCCAAACTCCATTTTGATGGAGCTGCTAAAATCTGTCACGATTTTTAGCAGTTCCCTCAATCGTGGAGCCGTTGGAGCTAACAGCTTGAAATCCATGTTGAAAAGATGGGATAACCGCATGCCCCCTCTACGAAACTGAAAGCCCGTCTCTGATCCCTCGAGGAATGTGATTAGAGGATTCAAAGCCAGGCAAAACCAAAGTGAGCTCAGACAATCACCCTGGAATATTCCCCTACAAATCTGGATTCGGTCTTCCGCAGCCGTCATTCGCTTGCCTTGGAGACTGAGCATTGTACTCCATTGTCTCATACATTGCTCGAGAAATATTCAAACTGTACCGTCGATTTTGTACAGTTCAAGAACTCTCAAGAGCCATGTATGAGGCACAGAGTTAAATGCTTTTCTGTAGTCAATCCAGGCTGCGTAGAAATTGCGACGGTTGCGCTTGACCAGATTGCCAACGACAGCGTCCACGAGAAAGAGTTCCTTTGATACGCGGCTACCGGCCCTACATCCGTTCTGAGCATCAGATATAACGCGATTAGCATCTAAATGCTGGCGAATCTTGGTGCTATTATTATTATTATTATTATACCAGCACTTTTGTACAGTTCAAGAACTCTCAAGAGCCATGTATGAGGCACAGAGTTAAATGCTTTTCTGTAGTCAATCCAGGCTGCGGAGAAATTGCGACGGTTGCGCTTGACCAGTTTGCCAACGACAGCGTCCACGAGAAGGAGTTCCTTTGATCCGCGGCTACCGGCCCTACATCCATTCTGAGCATCAGATATAACGCGATTAGCATCTATTATTATTATACCAGCACTGATCATGCTGATTCATTTACTGCATATTCTACGTATGGTATAGAAGTTAACCCTAAAGATTTATCTCTCCATTTTGTTACACGTTGTAGACGATCACTTGCTAGGTGATACATGAAGGGTTCATAGCACATAAGCTCGTAGATCATTTAATGTAGGGTTTTAGGGGATGTATTCTGTATTTTACAATTGTTAATATTCATAAGTATTTTAGTTCTTGTTTGGATAAGGCAGACTGGCGATTCTTCTGATGCTGGCGCGGACTCCTTTAATAGACTTTTAATTATGATTTTCCCCGGTCGTGAGTAATGCTTTAACCAAATAAGCAGTAGAACAATGCCGTACACTTTCTATTCAATTAACTTTTTATGCAATACCACTTACGGATAGTCTTAATTAAACTATCAAAACAACACTCTTAAGCTCTTATTCACCAAATCTACTTCATAATTAAACCAATGTTATTATTCTAAAATCTTTTATATTATATAATATAACACTCTCGACCACGACACAGTCCCAATATGAAACGTGTTGCTCAGGATAAACTGAATCGTTGGCCATAAAGTATATGAACTGAGTAAGTACATCACACAGCTAACTCCAGCGGATTTATTTGAAAGTAATTTTGGGGGAGCATCTGGCATTCGGCGGATTGAAATTCGACTGATCAATATTCCGCGGGCGACTTGAAGAACTGTTGAATAATATGTCAGTTTCTCAATCTGGAAAGTTGTGTTTTGATACACTGTTATTCACTGTTTTCTGACTCGATTGTTTTACTTATTTAGGTTAATTTATGTAGGCGCTTGTATGTAGAAACAAATATATATAATATATGCATTTATTGGATTATTCTTAATGACTGACTAAGGCCTGATATTTCAACCGTCGGATAAAAATTATCTGACGAATAATGTAGGTGAAAAAAAAATTACGACTTCGTAAAACTTTATGAAAATGTATATATACTTGTATACAGTAATCGTTAGGATTTGTCAGAAGCTATTTCGGCGCCCTGAAAATTGTGACATCCACCACCCAGCTCTGGGCCAGCTTGGTGGATACCTCCTCGTCACCCAGGGCAGAGACTCATGCCCTGCAGTGGGCTCATTACAAAGAGTTGTGATGCTGAAACTTGAGGCGAGCTTAAAGCTGTCGAGTAATACTGTATAAGACAACTTTTATCCAACCATTGCAAAATCAGGTCTAAAACACAAAAAAAAATCCAATTTAAAAATTTAATTTGTCACTATTTTTAATCAATTTCGCTTTTTCGTACGTTTTGTTTAACTAGGTGTTTGTTCCTCCTCCCAAGAAAAGAGAGTGCAGTTTCAATGTAGGCGTCGCTAGAGGTCGCTACATTTATATGTGAAAATTGTTATCATATTCTTCCATGCTGGACTGGGATCGAAAAAAAAACATAGAATGTGGCAGCTGCTTCTCTTCCCGGGCAAACTGTAAAAGTCAGTTAAGGGAGGAAGGTTTTATTGGCGTTTTTGTGTACGATAGGCTGACCCCCTGTCACTGCAATAGTCTCTCTCCATCATAATAATAATTCCAAATTTGTTAAACGTGACATCAGATGGTTTAATAGCCTCTGGCGTTCTACCTACCCCACTAGGGATATAGGCGTGAAGTTATGTAAGTTATCATATTCTCTTGATGATAAAAAATAAAGAGTCAGAATCAGAATCCATTTTATGACCTACCATTATATCTGATCACATATCATATTTTTGGAGATGATGCATTCTGGTAAGTTATATTGTTTGAAGCTCAGTATTGAATTTTAATCGGATTTTGTGTGCTTCATCGTCTCTTACTTACCTTTGAGATTCAGTAATAGTCGCGTAGGTGTGGCTTAGAATGACTCTATGGCCTCTGGATAGTTGTCTCTTAAAAGACAACGAAGACATCAAGACATCGAAGTGCCTGCCTCGTTCAGGGTTCACCTGGCTAGTGATCCACCGTCGCATAAAATTAGCCGCCAAATACCATTGCTGCGGCGGTGATGTGATCCGGAAATATTTAATGAAGAGCGAGATCATTTCTAAAGTCATGTCCTGTCTTATTGGATACCATCTTCACTTAACAGATGAGATTGAGGTCGATTTCGGGCTTAGTCACCCAAAAAAAAAAGAAAAACAAACATTTGTATGCAATAGGTTTACATTGTATTAAATACAATTTGAGTTATAAAATCTTTAGAAACCGGCTTTCGTGCTAGAAATATAACCGTTCACATAATTTAGTATAACGAATTTTTGGGCTAACCTTTTTAAGAATAACCTAAATTAAAGTTATTATCATTATTCATAGTTTGTGTGACATTGAAGTGTGGCTGACGGATTTACAATAACATAGCTTAAGCGAGGGTTCTTTTGTTATTTTGTAACGGAATTGGGGCTTATGTATGCTAAAGAACACTGGTCACGGTCCATACATTGAAAAACCTGTCACTTAAATTCTTTGATTGACCCCGTCTTGAATTCGTTGGTGCTCAAAACAGTTATTTTATGTATTAAATCTATAATCAATATTTTAAAATTCGATGCAGATATAACATTATTTCATAAAATAATTACATAATCCCTACCTGTCAATGTCGTGACAAAATAGTGACGCAGCAAAATAGTTTCAAATATCAGGATTTTTTTAATAATAATAAGTGGCCTTCTACAATGTACAAATAAGTGGCATATAAACAAGGCAAGAAAATACATATCATTCACATCTGACGTTGAGGTCTGATTGATGTATGTAAGTGATAGAACCCGTATCTCATATCTTACTTTCGTTCAGTTTTAACATTTTATAACAATCATTAAATATGTATTTACTGACCTAACAGTATTTTTATTTTTATATGATCTTTGCTCTAATATAATTTTTCATTTCGATAAGGTTGCTTTCTGTAAAATTAAAACAATAGATTGGCTGCATTCAAAAATAATATTTCTTGTAAAGCTTTAAAAATGATTTTCTTTCTTTCCACTGTTTTAACACGGTTTTAATTGCTTTAAAATCAATAAAAAATATTGGCCAAAACTCAAAAGCCATGTGGTTTTATTTTAATAACATTTTTAAACTTTTTTTGTTTATCACCCCGAAATCATCATAAAAATAAAATTTCGCATTACCAAAATAATATTATATGTCAACAGTGTCGAGTTAAATCAAGTGTTACGACGTAATAAGGCTTTTTTGGTAAAGAAGCTAATTAATTATTCAAGAAAAAAAAATGATCAGAGACCACATATATATGAAAAATCAACCCAATTCGAACGGAAGATAATTCATGCTTTTCGCAAAAGTGGACCTAGGCACAAGCTGCACAACCAACGTGCGAAGAATCTCACGTGCTGCAAGTAAACCGAAATCTTCTTTATCCCTATTGCCATTGTTATTTTAATCTTAAATGAACAACAAATATAATCGAAAATCAAATGAAACTCCCTGTAAATCAAATACCAAACCTTATTTTCCAATTGTGTCGGTCGTTTCGATTCGAGTAATTAAACACCTAGTTCTTCTTGATTCTTTAAATCCTGCCTCTGCTCTGTAAAAATAGACGCGTGGCAAAATCAGAACAGATAAGAAGACATTAAGATCTTGTAAATATAAAGATTTTCTGAAGTCTGGTTTCTAAGAAGTAGACTTGAAAAATTCAAAAATAACTGTCACTGAAAAAAGTTTTTCCGGAGTTTCACATAAAAAAAAGGTTGTTAGGTTTTGTTGCAGTGTAGAAACGGTTGTGTAAATTAAGCTAGAAGTAGGACAAAGTCAGGAAATATACTAAACAGGAATAACTACTTAGTTCACAATATTATACAAAATCTTATTCTTAAAATTTACAGTTGGAAGTAAAATTTTGTAGAATAGAATAGAAATACATTTATTGACGGACACAACACATTACAATAGTAAGAATATACAAAAACAAGAAGCACAAATCACAAAAAAGACGACATAAATAAAGTTACAAAGTAAATTACATCACAATACACAAAAATTAAATTACAAAACAGATACGACAGTGGAAACAGAAACTATAGATTTATCTAAGATTTATGCACCTAAACACACGAAAACTCGAATGATACGTAATCTTTAATAACATAAAATAATTCGCATCTAAAAGTAATCGATAAAGTGCTTTTTAAATATTTGATAATTTTAATTAACCCTAAATTAATTTTCTCGGTGTATCTGAGGCCCTTTTTGCAATTTGCATATACCACCTTAATAGCTTGTGACAGCTTCGCGGGTGTCACCGCCACTGTTAATTTATAGCCTTGCTTAGAAAATTAAGCTGCACATAGCTAACTGAGGTAGGTACACGTAATTCCGTATAATACGTGCGTTATTTAGTGTTAATGATTTCAATTTATACAGTTAATGATCTCCTTTGTATTTGTTATCCGTATTATCAGATTATAAACTTATAGTCAATATAAGTCGTACGGATTCCGTATGACGTGTTTGCGTGGCGTGTGGCGTCGCCTTAAGAATAGCGCTACCCCATGTCTTCCCGTGGGTGTCGTAAGAGTCGACTAAGGGACAAACTAGAGGACGGGCAGCAGCGTCCTTTTGTGTATATTAACATCACACTGCGATCGCCAACCCGCCTGCCAAGCGTAGAGATTACGGCATTTCCCCCCCCAAATAGTGAATCACAAACAAAGGCCCTGGTCCCTAGTCCCCGGCGGTCCCGCTAGTCTCGATCAAGGTAGCGATCGAGGAAACTGCGGGGCAGGGGGTGCTAAGAATCCCCGGGTTCTTAGTTAAGGTAGAATGCAATGTACTTTATTTAAAGTATTAAAAATGGAGAACAGTCAGCTAACAGAAGAGAAATGATTTTTAAATTTGCTGCCCCGAACAATATGACTATGTTTATAACATCACTGTTTTCTAAATGTATTTACTTTGCTTTAATTTTTATTATCCATATTCTGATAACCCTACACCTGATAATATTTATAAATAATGAGTAAACATCGTACAGTTATATTAATGCTGTAACCGCACATATCTTATTCAGTTGAAATACGACATACTTTTCTGTAATAATATTGCGTTCTCGTGTTATATGAAAATTTATTGCACCGCCAACGTCCTTTGTAGCTTCAGTATTAACCAATGCTATAAATTTATACTAGAAAACACATAATTGTATTTTATTTATTTAATCAAAATTTTATTCTCGTATATTTTATTGAAGTTAAGTGAAAGATAACGTTAATGGACAAATTTTAATATTGACGATATTGAGCACCTTCTAAAAATTATTATTTTATTACGATAGGCGAGTTGAATATATGTGAGGAGTATTGTGAGGTTCCTGAAATCTTCGATATGGGGGTTCAATGTAAGTGATATTGAAGTCACTTGTGTTGGCTGCTTTCTTCAATCATGGGGAAATTCTGGCCACAAAGGTCCAGCTAGGCGAAGTAGTAGCCATAGAGTAAAGTTCAGTTAAGGACTCGAAAGACTCTAAGTGAAGTTTAAATTAGACTTACTATCTGGGACAGCTTTGCCTTTATGAAAATGTAAAGAGGTGGTGGATTCTGAATCGTAAACACCCTCCATACACTTTGAGGGGCATAGAAATGCTGGGGAGATCAGTACCACCAATTATTGGTGTTCACTGTTCACTGGACTTGCTGGAAGTGAGCGTTGAGCTTGGATCTGTAATTAAGCCTGGAATCGAGCCTCAATTTGGGCCTAGAATCAAGGTCTGAAATTGGCCATGAAGATAGCCATACTGAATTCCATGGCGGCTACCCCAGATTTGACGAAGGCCTCCATCGAATCCGGGAGATAACTGCTCTAAAAGAAAAAAAAAGAACGGTTACAAAGGAGTCGGGGAGTACATATCCTTTACTAGAAAAGGTGCCGCATCCTGGGAAGAGCAATGGGATCGGGTCCTCCGGGTTATTAGTCCTGAATGTCTATAAGCATATCGCATCGACGATATAAAGCTTTGTTGACACGGTTACGTGCACCTGATCAAACCCGGAAGCTTGATAAATAATTGTTAGACGGCTTTGACCAGACCAGTCAGCTTTCGAACGCTATACAGCAAGTAGGTAGCGAAATTTTCCAAAACTAGCTTGGTCTACCTGCTCTAACCCAACCTGCACTAGTGTGGGAGGCGACAAGACAAATGGAAATTTTAGAGATAAGAGGATCCTGCCGCCGTGCTTTAGATGCACTGCAAAACCTCCGTGGACTGGCTGATAAGGTTATGACGGTTAGTAAGTTAAACAATACATAAGTATAAACTAACTTTATTGACTCAAACATCAATATCAGTAATTCAAAGCGAATTTTTCGTGTACTTTTTTGCTTTGTTTCGATTTTAAATTTCATGTGGTTTTGCTTTCTGTTAAAGACACTGTTACGACATACAAATATTAATAAATATTAATGCTTTGTAGTTTAAAAACAATACCATCATCATACTCAGCTTCAGCGGGGAAATGGCGACTGTTGAATATAGGCCTCTCCCAAGATTCTACACGTCGTTATAAGACTATGAAAAACATATAACGTATGTTAAATTAACAAAAAATTTTGTCAGTTCCAGTATTTTCATTCTTTGAAACGCAGTTCATATAAGGAAGAACAGAAAAACATTTGTATTAAGTATCTATGAAATATAGTCCTCTTTTAGCGGACGTATCAAAATTTTGGTTTTTATTAGTAAACTGTTATTTGACTTGGTTCGCTACTTTGCACCTAAAAATGAAATGATACATTATTGAAGCCTTAAATGTAAAATATAGTTTAACAGCGTATGCTAAATAAACTTGTTGTTTTTAGTTTTATTAATTGTTTGATTACTTGTCATTACGATTACTTGTCAAGATATAAAAAAGAAAATTGCCCGTATTGTATAAAAAAATGGCATATTATTAAGAGGAATATTTAGAAAGTTTATTTTAATAATCAACGAATGCAGAGCATTAAAAAAACCGACTTTACGTCAAAACTTTGGCTGAGTTATAATGTCATCAACGTAAAAATTCTCCGAAATCATATTTCGATGAAATTTATATGGGACCAACTATGAAGTATAATATTCTCTATCATATGAAACAAGAATTTTCAAAATCGATTCATAATCGTTCGAAATATCGTGTAACAAAGGCACAAAAAAAAAGAAACAAAAAAAAACATACGGACGAATTGAGAACCTCCTCCTTTTTTGGAAGTCGGTTGAAAATATTTATTATTAAAATTATCAAACTAATAATATTTAAATATTTAATATTATTATTTTAAGCATTTAAAGTTACTCTTAAGTAATTGAAAAAATGTGTTAAATAAAAATCACCCGACCAGACTCGAACCTGCGACCTGTTGTGCTCAGTCAACATGAAAAGGTGATTACCAAATTAAATTTTCAAAATCGCTATTCACCATATTGTGCCTAAGTAACGACTAATATTATCTAACTTCTATGTTTTATTATCACAACTATACATAAATTGTTGTTAAAATTATTTCTTACTCCATGTGTACAATGAAGAATAATAATTATGAGAGATTATACAATTTTGTTATTTGTACAATATCCATAAATTTTTAACTAAAAAAATTTGCCGTCATAAATTATATTGAACCAATTGGTTTCTTGACTAAGAATTTATAAATAATGTCCATATTATTTATAAAATTAATATTTACTCTGTGTGCACCTAAAACTGGGACTAAATCTCTGACCACTAAATTGTTTTGCGTAGTTATGCCTAAGGTTTATAGAATGTGCTAGGCGAGATATCATTATTAAAGTGAAACGTGCTTGTGAACAGAACCAGACAATAAAGAGTCGATTTTATCATTTTCAAGTATCACCACAGCCACTAGCGCCACCAGTCGCACGCAAACTTTTCTTTTTTAAATAATCTAATTTTAAATAATTTTAAGCATCTATCTCTATTTCAAAATTAATGTTATTTCAAATAAATGTGATCCCTTTATCGATAGTTTCAATGGATTAAAAAGAGATGGTAATTTAAACTAAAGTCACACAACTTTTGATTTTATTTGTTTGATGAGGTTCAAGATTATGTAAAAAACAATGAGATCATTAAAGCAGCTCCTACAATGCTCAGTATAAGGCGTGAATCAGTTGGCAATCATATGATTGGTGATGACGTCTCGCCTATGTTTCAATTCCAACCTTTTTATCTTTCGCCAGTAACAAACCCTATAGTTAACTTACGAAAATAAAAATAAAGAATTTATCTTGTACACAAAACCGCCCTTTCGCTGTCTACTTATGCCCTGACTTTGTATTAAATTCAAAACTAAATACCTCAACAATTTTGCTAAAATAGGATGTTCTACAAAATCCGAGTACGTGGCGTTATCTCGACACACCGTTGGATTCTTCCCAAGAGAAAACATTATCCAACGCCCTGTATTACCAGAACACGATCTGATTTCCGACAACACCCTATGACCGTTCCCGTAATACTGTACAAATGAACAATATTAAGTTCCGTTTTGATATTGTTTGCCGTAGGGTTAAGATGAAATTGGAACAAAATATTTAATCTTGATAACGTAGGAGCGTATCAAGACTGTCGCGGTCAAATTACATTTTGATTGCGTTGGTTGATAAAATAATGTCGGTAATGGGTGAAAAGTTGTATGGATGATAAAGTTTAATTGTTGGGTTTGAGTGTACTTATTTGGATATCAGTGATGGGGTGTATTTACATTGCAATCCATAAGGTTTCATTTTAGTGTCTTAAAGTATTTTAAATATAACATAATTATGCTTATTTTGTTTTCTGTCTGTAAAGTCCAAATACTGCTCGGAATGTAAAATTTATTTAAAAATTAGGTTATAAAAATATTTATATAAACTTTTTACCATGCTGGACTGGGAGCGAAAGAAAAACGTAGAATGTGCTAGCTGCTTCTCTTCCCGGGCATACTGTAAAAGTCAGTTAAGGGACAGAGGTTTTAAAGGCGTTTTTGTGGGCGATAGGCTGACCCCCTGTCACTACAGTAGTCTCTTTCCATCTTTATAATACCTCCAAATTTGTCAAACGTGACATCAGATGGTCTTGTAACCTCTGGTGTTTTGCCTACCCCATAAGGGATACAGGCGTGACGTTATGTATTTTACGTTGAAACAGTTAACAATTATTACCAGTAAACGTTGATGAACACTTATCTTGCGCGCACTATACACGTGTAGCACACTGTCGTAGCATTTCGTAGCATGTCGTAGCTCTAGCTGTACACAGAATAAATAATAATAGTATTTAAATTATTTTGATAACTTTCCTTCATAAACTTTTGTTTCAGTTCATACCGTTTGAGACTATGTTTCACTTACAAAGTATAAATTGCAAGAAAACTAAGTATTTTATAAATTTAAATGCGAATTCATTTTTTTTCTCCATGGTATTGTGAAAATTATGCGACAACCCGAACACATTACTAATTGGAATAAAGTTTATTACTTAATGTGTGCATTGATTTTCGATGAGTTAAGTATATCATTTTTCTTAAAATTTAATATAATAAGGATAGCTACTAAGGTTTAGCTACACATTCTACCGATGATTTTGGAATTTATTATGACACTTGAATCTTCAGTGAAAAACTGTAAAATGACGTGCTCCTTTTTTTCCAAAGATAAGTTTTTTTTTTTCATTTCTATTTTAAAAGATGTAAATACAATTAGAATTTCCATTCGGATGGTACAGCTTTTGGAAAAAAAAAATATCTTATAATGCTTTACAAAAACGTCTGCCTTTGAAATACTTAGCTGCCAATACAACCAGATACCGTAAACTCCAAACCGCGTCAACACCATGAATCACACAGCTCCGGCACTCTTTAAACCTCTTTTATTCTGTTTGGCCGATGATGATAACCTTTAATGTAAGCGTCGTCACGGCTAGTGACCGCAGCTCCTTTGTTACAAAGCCCTTCCGACCTATTCTTCCCTTCGTCGACCGTTTCTCACTTGAATAATTCGAGGACAATAAACATTTATTGTGTTCCTATTTGACAGACGATGGAGAAATATCGAATGAGTGAATTTTGTTTGGTCGTTTTCGGTTGTCGCTAACGAGCGTTTTGGGACAAAGAGTATTTGTTGGTGGGCTAACACAGAAATATTGGATGGGTAAATAAAATCTTTTCTTAATGTTATTGAAGATATTTGGGGCGGTGTTTATTTTGTTTTTGATTTGTTCATTTAGGCTGCTTATTTTATTTTTTGTGTGTATTTATTGGTAATATTTTTTGAAGATTAGTTTACGTTCTTTAAATCAAATTAAATTTGTTCTTTGCGTAGGTATTTAAAAATTATATTTGAACTGCCTTTACTTGGATATTATAGATAGTCAAGCTTAAAACATACTTGTTTTAATAAATAAATAAATAATTCTGACACTCACACAGCATTATCTAGCCCAAATTAAAGAACTTGTGTTATGATTACTAGATAATTGATATACTTAAGAAATATATAAACATAGGTATTGAATAAATACATATTTTTTATTGGAATAAACTTAAATAAACATATAAACATCCATGACTTGACGGCTAATATCTGTGTTCATCACACCGATATCCGCCGCCGCCGGGATTCGAACCCAGGACCTCTGGTATAGAAGGCAATGTATGTTACCACTACACCAGCCGGTCGTCAAATAAATGTTTGGGGTAAATTCGACAGTACAATCTAATTTTAGGCCTTTCCTTTAAATGAGGAATGTCATAAGTTTGACATATGATGTAAGGATTGTTAAAAGCTACCCTTCAAATGCTAGCATCCATCGTGGAAGCACTAATGTTGCCTTTCAATATCCAATATGGACTAAGAGTTGCTAATATCGATCCGCAACTATTTTATATCGAAAACGTAGTCTGGTGTTTCAACATCCTTTAGAAAACATACTGTCAGTGTACGTATGTTCGTAATTGTTAGGGATCGTGAAGTGAAATGCCATTTTTCCCAACGTTAATAAGCTTGGTGGTTATGGTCAAAAACTTTCTCATCAACCAGAGGAAAACTCATGGCTATGGTCTCATTTAAAATTATTGTAATGATTTTTTACAGACTGGTAAGCCCAGTGAAATTTGAAAGACCTAGAACGCATAAAGTGTAAACATATTAAAATGCAAAGAACCGCTTTTATCACAAAGAAATAAAATATTATTTCGAACATCATATTCTTTCAAAAATTTCAAAAGAAACTTACAGAAAATAGTAACATTTTCATAACGAAAATAACCGGTTTCCGACGAAGTTTTTCGTTATGAATAGGGCTTCCCTTTCATTGTAAATTCACCCTTAAAAACTATTTCACTTGGGACGACCGTGATCCAGTCTCTGAAGAGGACTTCCTTTTTTGAATAAGTAATTAACTTTCGGCCTGCTTTATTTTTAAGAAACTACAAGACAGTATTTTCTTTACATAAAATGTTGTTGAGGTTTAACCCTTAAGAGTTAAAATGAGTTTGTGCATTATTAAGGCAGTAATAGGGTTAAAACACATGGGTTTTTGTTTAATGTTTTAATTTTACCTTGTGTTATAACATGTGTAGTTATATTCTGGATAAAGAAAAAAATAACCACGGCTATCCTTTCAACATATCTCTATCAATATGACGTAAATACATAAATATTTCAGCGGAGAATATTTTCTTATTTCATACATTTTAGAGCGTGTTTTTAGTAGTCGGGTTTTAGTTTAACTTTTTTTTTACTTATTTTAGAGTAATAGTGTTTACATATTTAACATAATTTTATATAGCCTATAACCAGCGGACAGTGAAGAGGCTTCCAACGACACCTCATTTGTCCAATTATGATTACTGGTTTAGAAATTCTGAGGGAACAGACGAACATCCATACCCACATTCATACATACTTACATATTCTTTTTGTTTTTTACTATAACTATTATTTCACTTATTTTCGAGAATTGATTTTCACATATTTGAGCTGTGCTTACAGAGTTCTTTCATTTAATACCCCACACAAAACTATAAAGAAAAAAATATTTTTAGTTCTTCACTTTAAGTCCCCTAGAGGGCGCTGTAGTCAATTTAACGTAATTTTATATAGCTTTTAACCAGCGGACAGTAAAGAGACTTCCAAAGACACCTTATTTGTCCAATTATGATTACTAGTTTAGAAGTTCTGAGGGAACAGATGAACATCCATACCCACATACATACATACAGGTCGAAATCATAACCCTCCTTTTTGCTTCGCCGTAGTTGGGTAAATAGCAGGTTAATAGGATTTTTCAGTTTTAATTTTATTTTACTTTACTCGGGAAACAAACAGCACAATTTACGATTTAAATTTATTACAATTAAAAAAAAACTTAAGCCAACGAAGTTTTCACTGATAGGAAAATCCTTTCAGTAGGCTAAGGACTGAAAGGATAGTAAGTAATGTAAAAGTATAAACCTTGAGGTGGATCCAGTATTATGCAAATTAGATTCGAGTTCAGACTTTTTTATTCAAATTTAACATTAAATAAACTATACACAAAGTGAGATTTTATTTCTGTTTGAAAATTAGGAGCCAATAGTATATATTAGATATTAAGTCGCCCCACTTTTCAAAAAAGTTCCATTAAAATACAAAAGATTGTATTTATAAATATTTGAGCTAATAATCAGTAACGCCAAAGTCATAGAATTAGTTTTATTTACCCGTTAAACTTATAAACCGTATGAAAATAAAAATGTTTGATAGAACAGTACATTACAAAGTTTACAGATTCATCAAAATCTTCTGAAATCTTACGCAAACTAGAATTTATAAAACGACTCAAAATAAAAAATAAAAAAACTTTTATTTTAAAAACTTTCCATCAGGTTTCCATCAGAAAGCATCCTTTTAATTTAAGTCAGAATGTTTTAAAAATAGCATAACTGTTAAAAGTCCGCTTCTCCTCCCGGGCATACTGCGTGCTGTTTTGTTGGCGTTTTGTTTTTGTTTCACTATAATAGTCTCTCTCCATCATTATAATATCTTAAAATTTGTCAAACGTGATATCAGATGGTTTTATAGCCTCTAGTGTTCTGCCTACCCCATAAGGTATACAGGTGTGAAGTTACGTATGTATGAATATTAAAGTTATATTTTCAAACTCAGTTTTTCGTCCCAACCAACACATTTAACTTTAGTAATTTTGTGAAATTCTCAGAACTTTACTCTTCGTTTGTTAGTCCGTCGTCTTTGTTACATAACGAAAAGCAGAATAGCTAGACAAGGTTCCACATTTGGCACTTCACTTCACTTTCGGGACACCACTGCACTGTCGCTGTAACATTGGCGACAGAACTTATGTGAAAGGATACTGCTATTATTTTGAATCTTTTTAAACAGCTGTATACAATGTTAAGTTTGTATGTGAGTTTAAGGAAGAAATATTTTACATGTAGAGCAAATGAGTTTAGCTGAATGAAGTTTTGTTAGTGTATTTTAAGTCGCTTGAAGATTGTCTTTTTATATGTATTTGCTGTTAGTGTATTTTTCTTACATCAATATCGTATTACCTACGATATTGATGTACGAAAAAAAAACACAAACAGCTTTGGTTCAAAGGGAAAAATACCGTTTATTTTTTATGTATTATTCGACTCCCAGGAAGAAAAATGCTGTAATTGTAACGGTATCCAACATCAAAAACATAACAATATTTGTTTGATCTGAGCTTTTTTATCAGTAGGTTCCATTTAATGCTACAATGATGGTATTGCATCGAAACAATAATATTTTAAATAGATTAACTTCGACTGGGATTCTATAGATAGATTAGATTGAAAATTCTTTTTATGTAAATTTGCCTTAAGGTTTCGCGATTTCATCAATATATATAAAACTGTTCCGTTACTGACTGAGTGACTGAGGTACTGAGTGACTGAGTGACTGACAGACAACGTACAGCCGTAACTACTGGGCGTAGAGAGCTGAAATTTGGAACATACATTTTTTAGGGGATGTAGGGGTGCACTAAGGAAGGAATTCCCGAAATTCCCACGGGAACGGGAAATATAGGACTTTTTAGTTTGTATGAAAAATCTTATTCCTTGAGTGCACCGATGTGAAACTTGGTGTGAAGGTTTTTCAATGTGTGTCTGGTTGTGTTATGAACGGAATTCCCGAAATTCCCACGGGAACGGGAAATATATGATCTTTTAGTTTGTATGAAAAAATCCCATCCCTTGAGTGCACGGATGTGATACTTGATATAAAGGTTCCTCAATAATTGTCTGTTTGTATTATGGAAGGAATTCCCGAAATTCCCACGGGAAGGGGTTAGACTTTTTAGTTTGTATTAAAAATCTTATTGTTTGAGTGTACGGATGTGATACTTGGCATGAAGGTTCTTCAAAGAGTGACTGGTTGTGCTACGAAAAAAATTCCCAAAATTCCCACGGGCACGGGAAATATATGATTTTTAGTTTGTATGAAAAAAACTTATTCCTTGAGTGCATGGGTGTGATACTTGGTATAAAGGTTCTTTCAGTGGGTGTCTGGTTGTATAGTTTCTGAAATTTCCACGAGAAGGGTAGTTAAGCGCATACGGATCTATCGCGTATAATTACATTTTAAATTTAACTCGACGTTTCGGTGTCTTTGGTAGTCTCTCGTGACCTGCAAAGACACCGAAACGTCGAGTTAAAGTTTAAAATACGCGATAAATCCGTTTAAAAAGTGTTTTATTTAATACTTGTTATGTTACAAAGCAGTATAAAAGTTTTTAAACTACCTATATTGTTGGTATATTTGAATTTATCATGTTTTTAAAACTGTACAAAAAAGAAATGTAATTATTATCATTATAAATAGCCGATTGTTCCAAATCATCTGCTTTTTTACAAATTCTGTTTTACATTTTACGTATACTATTACTTTTACTATTACGAATTCGTAAATTTCTGTTGCTCCAACAAAATTCCTGTGAAAGTAACAATATTGTCATATGATTGTCAAATCTTATATATATATAAAAGAAAGTCGGGTTTGTTACAACACTTATAACTCGAGAACGGCTGGACCGATTGCCATGGTTTTTGATTTGTTGGATTAGTTTCCGTCCCGAATAGCAGAATACATCTTAAAAACAATGAAAACTCTATATGTGTAATAAATACCATAATCATTTCAATAAATGCTGATTTGTTTATTACATGTCAAACGTTTGTAGTCCAATCCTGTCAAATAGTGTAAACACAATTTTTTTTTTGGAGCTTAGGACCTGGTTGCTGAGACTTTTAAGCCACAACTTCATTTTTTTCTGAAGACATCATGTGTGCGTTCAGAAATTTATTTTTTGTAAAATTTCTACAAAGTTCAGGTATAACTAAAAATTCTTAGAATGAATACAAAAAAAAAATGTAAACAAGAATATTTTATTTTTCTACGTGATCTCCTTCTAATCTAATACACTAGAATACCGCATCTCCAACTTTCTTATTCCTTCCGCAAAAAAATCATTTTCTCGACTATTAAAAAACTCCTCTGTGGCAGTCATCATCGTCAAATTTAGTTCCACGAATATGCTCCTTTAATTTTGGAAATAAGTGAAAATCACTCGGGGCTAAGTCAGGAGAATATGGTGCGTGATCAAGGACTTCGAAGCCAGCACACTGCGGATTGCGGTGAGCGCAACTTCCGAACGATGAGGTGGAGCGTTATCCTGGAGAAACAACAAGCCCAATGACAATTTCCCACGACGTTTTTCTTTAATCGCTTCACGTAATTTCGGGATTAAGTTTGCATAATAGGATCCAGTTATCGTTAGCCCTTTTGGCAAGTAATCAATAAAAAGGATTAATTCACTATCCCAGATAACGAAAACAGCTTGACAAGCAATAGTGCCAACATAACGGCAGGGGGCATCTTACGATGAACGGACAATAGTGGTGATATACTCTTTGAGTTATTCTCTATGTCTCGAAAGTTCAGGCACTGTTATTATATTTGGTGGTTTTATGCGAGAATTGCAAGAGAACAGCGCCGCGTTAGTATGGAGCAAAGAAGGGCCTTAATTCGTGCATCTCAAACACAAGAGCAAAGAGAGGCAGCCCGTGAAACGGCTAGGTTAGAAACGAGAAATCGTCGAGCTTATCGTACAGATGAACAGAGGTGCAAGAAGAAATGGTTCAAGTATTGATTTGAATCGAGCAGCGATGAATGTACCTCTGTTGAATCCTAAGCAGAGGGAAGTTTATGATACACTGATTAATGCAATTGATGATGGAAATGGCGGCTTATTTTTTTTGGATGCCCCTGGTGGAACTGGGAAGACATTCCTCATGTCATTGATTTTGGCCACTGTACGTGCGAGATCCGAAATTGCGGTAGCAATAGCTTCTTCTGGAATAGCGGCCACATTGTTAGACGGATGCCGTACGGCTCACTCAGCGTTAAAATTGCCATTAAACCTTCAAACTACTGAACAACCGACATGTAACATTTCGAAACACTCCGCAATGGCCAAAGTTTTAGTAACATTTGATGATAACATCATATGGAACGAATGCACAATGGCGCACAAACGCGCATTTAAAGCACTAGACCGAACATTAAAAGATCTGCGCAATGACTCGAGATGTTTTGGTGGTGCAATGATTTTACTATCTGGCGATTTCCGACAAACACTACCAGTCATTCCAAGATCTACTGCTGCCGACGACGCTTGCCTCAAAGCATCAAATCTGTGGCGATATGTAAAGAAACTTCAACTGTCTGTAAATATGAGAGTTGCATTGTTGAACGATCTATCTGCTGATGATTTCTCGAAACAATTGCTGACTATCGGTAATGGCCGTGTTCCTGTTGACAAATCGAGCGGTTTGATTTCATTTCCTCCAAATTTTTGCAATTTCGTATCATCAAAAGACGAGCTTATCAACAAAGTATTCCCGGATATCATTGCTAACCACAAAAATACTAAATGGTTAAGTGAGCGAGCAATTTTGGCCGCTAAAAATAAAGATGTAGATGACCTCAATTTTATAATTCAAAATCAAATCGCAGGTACTCTGTATTCATTCAAATCTATCGACTGTGTAACAAACGAAGAAGAAGCCACTAATTATCCAACTGAATTTTTAAACTCCTTGGATGTGCCTGGTTTACCACCGCACAATTTAAAACTAAAAGTTGGTTCGGCAGTCATCATGCTTAGAAATTTAAACCAACCAAATCTGTGTAATGGAACGCGTTTGGTGATAAGAAAACTGATGAGCAATGTGATTCACGCGTCGATACTTAAAGGAAAATTTAAAGATGAGGAAGTTCTTATTCCAAGGATTCCGATGATCTCAACGGATATGCCCTTTGAGTTTAAACGAATTCAATTCCCGATTCGTCTTGCCTTCGCCATGACGATCAACAAATCACAGGGCCAATCCTTGACTATTTGTGGCCTCAATCTAGAAAATGCATGTTTTTCTCATGGTCAATTGTACGTGGCATGCTCACGTGTCGGCAAACCATCCGCTTTATTTGTTCTTGCGCCTGACCAAAAAACAAAAAATGTCGTTTACCACAAAGTGCTTCAATGAAAATCCTATTAATCAATTAATCCGAGTTTTATTTTTTTTCCCAATCTGCACAACATAGTTTTCAATAATTTTTTTCTGACATGAGTTTGAAGTACTTAATTATTATTTTTTATTTTTTTTTATTTTTATTCTCATTCTGTATGTATGTTTTCATCATCATTCATCATAATAAAATACTTTTTAGTTTCTATCTATATCAATATATTATTTTGTATCATTGTTTTACGTTCATGAAAGCCTAAATAAGTTCAGCTAAAAAGTAACACGACATTCATTGTCTGTTAGGCGGTACGAAGTTCGCCGGGTCAGCTAGTACAAACTAAATAAATGGTGTATAGTTTTTAAAGTTGTTTGTTTTTTTTGCATTAAAATAGTATAATGGAATTAATATCTGAAGATAATGTTGCGCTGGAAAAGTAAGTACAATATCTTCAGCACCTATGTACCTATTTAATTTCTCACGTTTTCATAGAAAATATACCGAGCTTATTGTGTTTCATTGTTTCAGACAACGAAGTGCTAAATTCAATGAAGATGAGTTGAATTTACTCAATAATCTGATAAAAAAATATAAACATATTTTATTAAATAAACAAAGAGGTATGATACTTTTTGTTTTAAAAAAAAATTAACTCATATCTATCGCGCTACCAGCGAATAGAGCAGGCCAGGCAGCACTTTTGTATCGGAGCTACAAATCTGGGTGAAGTGGAATAACTCTGGAGACACCTTGAAAGAAAAAACGCTTGTTCTTGTCTAGGAGGACAACTCGCCCCCCCTCAAGTGGTGCATGGGACGAATCATCGCGATCTACCTAGGGAAAGACGGAGTGTCGAGAGTAGCTTCTATATGAATGGCTACAGGCAGCATCATACGTAAATCATTTTCTAAAATTTGTCTACTACCTATAGAATGCAATGATACAAATTAAATAAGGTGTTTTTATTATTGGAAGTCGGTACTTCCAAGGCCAGGGGCATGTTAAGAACGCATCCATACGGTTTAAGAAATACTATGTTGGAACACAATGTAACGGATCAATTTAAATCAATTTCTATAATTAATATCGTTTATACTTGTATCGAAAAATATAAGGTTTAAATACGACACAGAGGCCTATTATTTAAAAGAGTGCAAAAAAAGTATTTTTTTTTAATAATTAAACCAAATTTAGCACACCTACTGTAGGTTATTTTCCATTTTCCAATCAAAAAAATATACTTTTACGTTATGAGATGGGTCTGAGCTCCGTATAAAGTATACGTGAAAAGTAACTGTAAAAAGTATAAAAAAAATGTGGTGCAACACTTTTTACGGGATACTTTTACGTTTTACATTTTTTTTTACGAATTCGTAAAAGTATAAACTTGGAACAACCGGCTGTTAGTATTGAAATAACATCGAGTCTTAATTAATAAACACGTTCATCGTATGTCTCTACTTTACCTATATTAAATCTCAAACACTGAGGCAGAAACAAATTTGTGAAAAAAATTCATGGCAAGCCAGCGATGCATTTTGGGAAAAATTCCACTCGCAGAATAGGGTATTCGTATGCAAAAGTGATAAATCGATTCTTTTACAGCCACAATTCTGCACTTAAGGTTTTAGAGTAGCTTTTCATTGGGTAGTACGTCGTCGAAAGAGCAGAGTTTGATAGATTGTGATAGAGACCCGAGCGCATTGCCTCATTGGTCATTTAAGTCTCCAATGGATCGCGGCGACCGCAAGATTGAAAACGTTCGTGTACCAAATTCTTAAGCGGTTTGCGAGAGAGATTATCATCGATTTGAGCGATGAGAAGTGTCTTTGATCGAATATGGGGACGATTCTTTTGAAATTGTTAAATTAAATTTTATATCGCGTAGTAAAAGAGATATTATTCACATTTTTGATTTACGTTATACTTATTGAAGAAATGTAGTTAGTTTTGAGTTGTGTACAACTATAACGTTGTTATTCTTTTTATAAATTATTTAGTTTCAGGCTGTCACAGGATAACTTAGACGCGTAGGAACGTTTTAGATTAGCCCTATAAAACAAAGAACCTAAATTTTGTTTTAATACTATCCGCATTAAAATTCTCATCAAAGGACTTAAATCTTTAAAATTTATCTTCAACGCTGATAGGCGAAATTTCATTGTATATTATTTTGATTTAGGATGTTTCAGGGTAAACTAGCTGCTTAGAAACGGGCTGCTTAGAATAGCCCTACCGAAAAAGGACCTACATTTTGTTTTAAAACTATCCGTATCAAAATTATCATCTGAGAACTCATAAATCTTTACTATTTCAATTCAACGCTGATAGGAAAATTTCATTTCCTATTTCCCAAACAATCTAAAATTAAAGAATCCTCGCTTACAAAGAAAAATCTGCTAATGTAACGTTATATAAAACCAGAGGTTAGAAAACTAAGCTCAGAAATCTAACCACAAAAGTCAGACAAACTTGTAATTAAACTCGTTCATTTAACCGAAGTTATCTAAAGATTGCGAAGACAGATCACAGCAAATTGGAACGTTATAATACCCGTGATTATTGCTGCAAAGTTTGAACAAAGGTGGCAAAATGACAGTATCCCTTTGTAAAAGTTGCAATGTAAGTACGTGACAAATCTTCAGGCATCGACGTTGGATTGAAAACTGCGATGGAACCGGAAAAGACGTGCCTCGAATTATTATTAGTTACCCGTTTAGAAATCCAGCTCCAGCTGTATTATTGCCGAAGTTTTTGTAAATGAAACCAATTTTTCAGTAAGGCTAACATGTAGCTTTCGATATATTAAATAAAAGACATTTTAAATGGTTTTATAGCGATTACATACATACTCGATATACAGGGTGATTGGTAATTAGTGGCGGAGCCGTTAAGTAGTGATAGTATAGGCAAATTCTAGTCAAAATTCGAAATATTGAATTAAAGATTGATATTTCTTATCAATTTTGCTTTTGTTCTGGTAAAAATATATTCTAAATAAATAATATTGATAGTCAAATCTTCATAACTGTCCTTATCTTTTGCGAAAATCGTTAAAGAAAAACATAACATGAAAAACAAGATACGGTGACAGCCTCTAAAACGTCGGTTTACTCAAAAAAGTCACCTACAATTATTCCATACAGAATGAAGTAAAAATATTTAAGTTTTATCACCTTTCGAAGGTATTTAAATTTAAAATCGGTTGAGAAATCACGAAGTCATGACCAATGGAAAAAACCTTATCCCGAAAACAGTTAGAAAGAGTTAGAAAAGACGGGTACTATACGCCCTTAACGGCTGTAGGTTGACTTAACCAGTGACCCTGTATACTTTAATATTTAATAAGCTTGTCCCCGCCTGCTGCTACTATTTTTAATACAAATACAATTTAAAAGCTCTCATAGTGTTATGCGCTTTTTAGTTTGAACTTACTGTATTCCGCAGTCGGGTTTTTAGTTTTTAAAATTACTTTTTATTTCCCGCTTTTCAGTTTGATGTATTGTACAATTAACACCTGAGTAGATATTGGCAGTATTTATAGGTATAGGTATACTTACAAATAAATAAAAAAATACTTTTCTTTCAATATTTTTCGTACGTTCATTGAAGATAATGATAATGCTTTTCACATAGACAGTTAAATTGATCCCTATCACATTGTCATATTCAAGTGCCTATGCTGTGTTGGAATATAAAACCGTTATATTTATGTGACCATAAACCATGCTGAAACCAACCATGGAAATAGTAAAATAATCCTTCTTGATTATGCGTTATATAACACATATACCTTGCACCTTCAGATTTCCATCTGTTTCGTTCTCTTCAGAATTCTTTTGGCAGTGTTAGGTTAACATCACGAGAGGACTGCCAAATCCAACTGTCGCGGTATTTTGATAAGAGGTCCCAAAATTTTTATAGCAATAGGAACATGTCCCTACCTACAAGATAGCAAAAGGTTATGGAACAAAATGGTACACACTTACTTTAGTTAAATGTCAATAAGCTATACTAAAAAATGTATTGAATTTTCTTAAAAAATGCGAAGAAACTTTTTCCCCAACCCAATACTATAACGTAGTACTACAAAATGTGTGTTTGAGTGAATTTTAATAGTAATTTAGAGTGATCATGCCTTGGTTATTATGTTAGCGGATAAATTAATTTCCTTGTAAAAAAAATACTTTTTTTGCAAAAATCGTTTGTATTAATGATTCTTATTGTGTAAAAAAAATTGGCCGGTGACTACAAATCAACCTTGTATATATAATTGTATTGGTGTTTTATAAAAGAAACTTTACTTAACAAATCAGATACGATACAGCAAACGCTATTATTAAATTTCAATAATTTATTGCTTTAAACGCACGAGAATAATTTTGATTAATTGGAAGAAAATATTTAAATAGCAAATAAAATAGAAAAAAGTTTTTACTACGGCTATTTTTACAATTGATAATATTACAAACCGCGTCAAGAGAAATCGAACGATCTCGGATGTGTTTGTTAATTGCACGATGAATCTTACCCATGAATCTACTACGTCGTACGATTGTTCTTCTCACGATCTACACAACAAAAGTTTACCTCTATCGGCTGATCTAAATTCATCTATATTACAAGATCTAAAAGAAACATTGGAGGAGACAACTGTTGCACTTCAATCAGCACATGACGAAATACAGAAATTAAATTTAGAAAACACAAATTTAAAAAAACATATTAAGGAACATAATTTCAGAATTGACGCTTAAAAAAAGATATCTACCAATGCAACTAATCTTAACACTACTCCGGCATTTAAAACACGCCTTCTACATTCATCATCCCCCCTACAAAAGCGCCTTATGAATGCTCGGATTAAAACGCCCAGATTCTCACCACTTTATAATGATAAAAGTGAGTGTGTTAACTTGGAAAGCTGGATTAAAAACATGACACAAGAGGCACCTTCGACTGAAGTAAATACATTACCCTCCTTGAAGTTCTGCAGTCAGGTAAAAAACACAGACTCACCCAGCTTCACACAACCTCAAGGATTAGATCAAAAACCAAACATCTTCGTTTTTGGCGACCAAGTAGTTAGGAATTTATCAACTTACCTACGAAAAACAAGGATCAACAACTGGAATTAAAACTATAATATTTCATCGTCCATTAAACCGAATGAACCTAGTAACCTAGTGAACACGTTTCAAAGGATTGTAACAGGCTAAGAACTTCTTTCCAAAAGACGACATTGTAATATTAGCAGTAGGCAGTAACCATACCAACCCATACAAGTTAATAAGTGAACTATGTAACACACTCAAGCTACTGACAAACTGTAAACAAGTTTTTATGTTAGGCATACGTCACAGCATTTTATTGAATGAAGCAAAACTTAACCATACTTTAAAAATGTTAACATTAAATTATAATAATTATAAGTTTATAGACGCAAAAAATATGTATGATGTCCATTACAAAAGTATTATTAATAGGTAAACTAAAAATTGTTGAATACTATTGTTTTAAAATAAATATTGAGATAGACTAGGTACTTACGTTATAAAAGTACTTTCTTGGGCACTTTGAATATTAAAAATAAACATAAAAAAAACCTCGTAAATACTTTTACACAAACTGATAAACTAATTTGCAGTAATCAAAATAGTAGTTTTTTTCGTGAATGAAAGTCACCTGTAACTTGTTTCATCAGAATATTGCGGGTATTTTAGGGAAACGAGATATATTTGAAGTATCGCTTTTAGAAGTGAATAAAACAATCGGTTTTGTAGATGTGATCTGTCTTACAGAAACTTTTATGAAAAAAGGAACTGAATCAAATTTAAAACTTGAAAATTATACCCTAGGCGGTTTCTAGTCGCGGTCGAATGAAAGAAGAGGCGGTTCATGTATTCTGATTAAAAAAGGCCTAAGTTTGAAAACGTTAGACAAGTTAAACCCGATTCAAAACTCTTTCGAATGTTGCGGAATTGAAATATTAAATTATAATCTGATAAAGGCCAGAGTATTTCGTTCAGTGTCAAACCAGTAGATACATTTAAAAACAAGTATTGTTTTGAAAAGAAAAAAGAGATTTTTCTGAAGAAAACATAAATAAATTTAAAAACTACTTACATTCTCTATCGTTTAGTGAGACATTCAATGAAAATGAAACTGACTCTGCATTTAACATATTTCTTGACATTTTAATACTATTTTATGAACTTTGTTTTCCTGAATCTTTGTTAAAATTATTTATGAACGGGTTCAACATAAGTGGCGTTCAAAAGGATTAAGGAAAAGTTGCCTTACAAAACGAAACCTACAAATCAAATATTTACTTAGCACTAAGGATAAGTCTTTTGATAAAAAAAAACATCTCAAAACCTATAATAAAATATTAAAAACCTCACGGAAGCTAGAAAAGTTAAAAATAGAAAATATATTAGTACCGCACAAAATAAATGTAAAGCTTCCTGGAATATCATTTTTATTTATTTATTGGAAACTCAAGAGCATATGTTTAGTTTACATACATTTCTTATCTAATGAAGTAAGTATCTTAGCCAATTACAGAATTTCAAAATCAAAAATCAAATAACATGTGAATATTTTTTCATTTTTTTTTTGTTTTTATTTTTCATACAAAATAATTCAATTAAGTCAAAACATCTTATGTAAAACACCTTTATGCGAAGGTGGCATTTTCTATCCCTTTTTTTATCGCTATACACAGGTACAGTTCGCAACGTTTTGCGTTGTACATTGTATGCAATGTTCCTCAACATTTAAAATGTTTTTGTTGTTTATTGTATGGCTTCAGTGACACGCGTCTATTGAATGAATGTTAAAGAGATTTTACAAGGGTGATCATCTATGAACTCATTATATTAAGATTGATGATATCTTGGAAAGTATGCACTTTTGAACCACATATTCCTTGGCAAAAAGTATTATTTTTTAGTAAGGAACCAAACCTCAAAGTTATGGGATATCAAAAACCTTGAACACCTTGCATATGTTTTTAAGTCACCGGCCAATTTTTATTCACACGTTTACAGAAACGATTTTTACAAACAATTTAATTAAATAAAAGTAAATAAACATATTTGCTAACATGGCCATTATAAATTATGAATAAATACAATTAAAATAAAGACGACTACGTGCAAAACATCTTGTAGTCCTACGTCGTAGTATTATCGATGAAATGCCGCGTCGTAGTAGCTATGTTGACTATTTGTAAAAAAAAATGTTATACTACATTTTATATTTTATACTGAGCGATATTAAAATAAATATGCAGGTACGTTTAAATTACATTTAAATTTGGCTGCTGACTAAAAAACAACCCAGTATGAAAGGTTCGTACTAGATGATGCCCGCCCGACTCCGTCTGTGACTTGCTTGAATAATGATAAGTTACATGCGCGATTAAAAATACTCACTGGCGTATCAAGGTGAAAAAAATATATTTATCCCATAAATGTTATGAGGATAAAAAGTGGATCCGTTGAGACCTTCTGCCGTGATTGAAACATCCAGGCATACTTTCGCATTTTTAATATTAGTAAAATGAGTAAACTAATGAAAAAACATACCAGTTTGGTTATAATCTATGTTAAAATTACGAATCTCGATATATCATTAACATTTTGTTGACCTCGTTAACCCCGTAAGTATTATATTATTGTTGAATAAAAAACTCGAAATTCCCTATAATGAAGAAATATCAAGTGTGTCAAAAGAAATGTTTGGTTGTAGGAAGATTTATTTTAATGGGTATCGTTAAATATTCGTTTGGCAGTTTTAATATCAAAGAGGTGAATCAATTGATATAGACGACAAAAAAGCTACGACTACTAAACGCCAATATTTTATAAAGAGCCTTTCCTAGGCCCGTGTGCTTTCATTCGAACCTAATCTTCATTTACCATTCAGGTGAGGTTAAAGTCAATCATGGGCTTAGTCTTTCATAAAAAAAAAAAACATAGTAGCAAAAAGGTCCAAATCCCTAAAAACATTGCACGTATACTACCAAAAAATTTTATATCGCGACTGAACACGGGTTTGGCATACAGATTTAGCGTTGCCTAACATTGTTTCATATACTGTTGCATGTAGTTTAGTTTATAATTTTGAACGAATTCTAATATGTCATTTGAAATGGCCAATCACAAGCCTTCCCTCATCCTGTTTCCTTCCCCCACCCTTCACAATACGGCCATCGTGCTTTTTATATTTTATTATATCTATATTTTAATTTATTGAAATCAACCATAAACTCTAAGTGAAAGTGACTGTGGTTCCTGCAGCTCCCCTCTCGGTAAGTAATTGACCTTTTCAAGACATATACCTTAAAAAAAGTTTCTGTTCATACCCTGAGGCTTTAATTCAACCAAGGATAACTTTACACCACAAAAATTACTCAATAACCTTTAAATTTTACAGGTTACTCGTAAAATGTGTCTATCCAGTTACTGTGCAGAATAATAGACTAGTACTTATCAAAATATTGATATCCAATTTCACACATACGTGAATGTAAACCGGTGGAAGCCACTGAAATAATACGATGATTCTTTTTTCGTATTTTCATGAATAAATTCAATCCGAACTTTATTTTCCTGAACCTCCCTATGTGCGAGTATAGATAGCTTAGTATTTTTATGTATAACTAGCCATTTTGCGCGGTATTAGCCGCAAAAAACACTATCACTATGAAAATTTCATCCAAATCCGTTTAGCCATTCTGCCATGATTGAGAATCAAACATCTATACATCCATCCATACATACAAATTTTCACATTTATAATATTAGTAAGATGTTTCCTTGTAAAAAAGGTTGAGCAAAAACTTTTAAAAGGTCGCCTTTAAACCGTTTCATTAGAGAGCTTGAAGGCATTAAGCCGTTACAGCTACCAAATAAAGCTAAGATTACAAGTTAACCTCATGTTAGTCGGGAACCCCAATGATAAAGCATCTAAGAAAATTCAAGCCGGAGGAGGGTCCTGTAATCCCTCTTTAGCAAAAACGCTTCGCTCCAAAAAGTGATGGGAGGCTCAGTAGGGATGAATCTTCATTATCCAACCATGTTGTCAGTAAATCCAAAAGGACTTGAAGATTTTTTTAATTTGCCTTTTAATTCCGGCCTAAGGTCTCGTGGTCCATTTCTCTAAGTTTTTGTGTCAACTAATTGACTGCCAGTGACAGACGTGTCGTAGTACGTTTTTTATTTAAATTAGATTAGATTTAACAGGGTTTATTGGAGATTTTATTGAATTCAAGTATTTTTATTGAGGCGTTTTTACGAAAGGGTTATTGTAATTTAGAAAAAAAAAGTCAATTAATTAAAAACGCTTAGAGGGGATTGTGGTGTTTATTTAATTCCTACGTAAATATTTGTTTGCCATTCAGGGTAAATTGAGAGGGTGTTTGTTACTTTAACTCTCTAAAATGGCTAGAAAAGTTGTGCTGAAATTTTAGTTACTAAAACATAGTTAATTTCGGATATTTGTGCGTTAAAGTGCGGGAAACAGTTTTATTATAAACACACACTTTTAATTCGACAAAATTTTCCGACATCGTGATAGTGGTGATAAATCGTACACATAAATCTTTTAAACTTTAGCAGACAACAAACAGTAAACTTTATTCTCAGCATCAAAGTAAACACTAAATAAACAATAATTGATAACATACAAAACTTTCAACAAAAGGTCTCTTTAAAAATCATACAATTTCCACTGCAACGGCGCCATAAAAGAATTTTTATACCTTTCGAAATTTATATTCCCTTTGGGTTCAACACCGACACGGACCGCAATAATACACAATGGGCAATTGTATTACCATATCATTACCTATAGGTGAAAGAAATGTAGATCGAAGACATTTCACATTTCACCACAAGTGACAATGCTTGTAAAATCATATTATGTTTAGTTTTCGTGGAACGGATGAGCGTCACAAACGCTATAAAATCACTTTACGAAATGTTACCTCAAAGCTTACTGTGACTTTTCATTTGTATTATGGCTACAAAATAAAATAAATAAAAGTAGACACATTCAATTCTTGATTCAGTTTTTTTTAATAATAAATTTTATTTATTTATTTACACTTCAGTCTACAATACAGAGAGTAAATGAGAAAAAAAACCAATGTGTTGAGTAAGTACTACTAGGCGGTCTCATCGCTGACGAGCGATTTCTCACAGACAACCATGCTTGTGGAAACAACATAAAAAATGTGTTAACAAATTCTTAGTAATAAAATTACAAATCACACAAATATAAAAGAAAAAAACTTAACGAGTAAAACAAAAAAAATGCTAATTATTGCATTATACCTAATTAAACATACATACTAATATAATAAATATAATACATAGATTAATATTATATAATTATTATTTATTATAATTATTGTTTTTAGATATCATATCGTTCGGGTTTATAATAAGAAGTTCTGTTGCTTAAAATGCCATGCTGATTACAGAGTAATTAACTGTTAAAACTATCCCAAAGCTTACGGGAGAGTTTAATTTGTGTAATGGCTATAAAATAAAATAAAATATACAAAGCGATACATGAAATTCTTGAGACATTTTATTTAAATAATAACACTTGACATTAAAATATATCATAATAATTGTTTTTAAACACCATATCATTACGTATTAGTGAAATAAATGTACCTAGATAGTAGACATTTTCACATTTCGCCACAAGTGACATTGCTTGTAAAAGCCTATTATGGTTAGTTTGCGTGAAACGGAACGTCACAAACGTCGTCGAAATGACGCTGTAAAATCACTTTACGAAACCGCTTTGAGGATTTTCTGACTGCAGCTATCTATTACTCTTGGATGCATTGAAACGAAACTGAAACCAGTTTTAATTTACTCATGAATATGCATGTTTGTCCGGTGTTATAGCCAGAAGTTCTGTTGATTGAAATGTGATGCTGATTTAGAGTAGGATTCAAAAATGTAGAAGCTATCTCAAAGATTACTGCGTGATAGATATGAAATGAAAAAAAAAAAACAAGTGTAAGGTCTTCTTGATACAATTCTTTTTGTAGTAAATTTCACTTGACCCAAAAATAATAATATTGAAATTAATTAACTAGCTGCATAGAAAAGTTGTTATTGGTATTTATCAAGGATAAGTATGATGACTACTTCCCAATTTACAAATACCATGGACACCTATTGGAAGTAGATACTAAGTATTTTTAAAATAGTTCTGCGACATAAAGAAAAGCAAAGATGTTTGCGGTAAATTAGATCTCCTATTCGCATTTATACGCTTTTTACTGAAAAGTTATGTGCACGGATATGCCTGCATGGAGATAACGAATTGTAAAATGAATATTGTGTTTGTTTTTCTTCACATTATTTACATGGAAGATACTATTTGCAACGTGGTCAGTAGCTAGCAAATAAGCTATGGTGCGATAGTTGTGAGTTCGATTCTCACTGCATTTATTACTTATAAGGCTGCAAACTGGATGGCAGTGACGCGGGGAATCTGGACCGTTCTCGACGCCAGCGGGCGTTCGAGCGATTTGTCGCGATTTCGTACAAACTCAATACTTTCTATCGTGTCGCGGAAGTCGCTGCGCGCGCCGCTGTCGCTCTCGCTGTCATTACCGTCCAGTTTGCAGCCTAAGATCTGTCATTTGAAATAGTATCTGAGTGTTATTCTTTGCAGCACAAGTGTAGATTTAAAGTAAATAAAATTGTACGTACCCGGTAAAATAATCTATTAGTTGCTACTTTTTGGCATGTTTTCGTCTTTAATTTAACTAGGTTAAACTCTCCATTTAACCATTATTTATTCCAAACTAATTTGTTTTGCCCAGCCTTTACTTAGGCTTATAAAACCAGACCCACTTTATGTATTCAATTAAAATTAAATTGAATTTAAATGTTTACTTAATAATTCTTTTAACAATTCTTCATAATATTTTTTCATTCATTGGTTTTTTTTAAATTTGCATCCCAGTAAGTTAGTCTTCATGTTCACTTAACATCAGGTGTCATGGAAGAGAAACGTCCCATCCATATTTTATATATAAAAAAAACTATTTGTTATTTGACATTGTTTTAAATGCTTTAAAGAACTTTTTAAAACTTAAAACAATGGAATGTAGATTAATAAAATGTAACAAAAGCAGCTGTACCTGTATTTTTAACAAAAGCCTTGCAAAAAAGTTATGAAATAGTTTCAAAATTTTATATCTGGTCATAGCAATAAAGTTTCCTATATTGCTAAAGTTTCACCGTGTAATTTCAGCATTTGTCCATTCGAAAACATAAGAGAAATAGTCGTTGGTTGCGGAAAGACCTCAGCATAGATTCGCTCGAATGATCAAAACGTTGGTATATGTCAAATACAGATTGCTTTCAAAAAGGATATACGGGGCCGGGACCGTCACTAACAAGTTTTAAGCCGTCAAATATGTGCGAAAAATATTCGTTATTTGTTACACGTGGATATAACTTAGTGGACAACGTTCTATACATGTTTTATTTATTTATTTACAACCTGGGATTTATTTTGTATTGTTTAATATTCACTAAACATTATAATTATATGACTAGCCCTGGGTGTTTCCAAATTGGGCAAAGGCCTCCCTTTTTTTCCAATTTAGGTGAGCAACTGTTTGGGTAAAATGCGTCCAGATCATACTTCCACCGACGCGACGGGGCGTGGTCGTCCGCGTCGTCGTTTGGAGCTAAGATTACATTAAGTAATTTTATTCAATTGTGATCACGGTGCCTGTAATGTGTGAATGATGATTTGTGAGGGTTTATGAATGCTTGTTCATTCATTTAAAACATGCTGAAACAACTGAACATTTGTCAGTTTAACGAAAATCTAACCCTCTTAAAATTGAAAGAATAATATTTCTAATTCCAGGGGCTGAAACTAAGCGTGTTTCCAGAATTTACTATCTCGAATCTATATTTGAACCTAATTTTATGATATTTACCGATTTTTAAAGCTGTACTATTTTAATAGGTTAGGTAGTATTATTCAATTTTATAAATCAAAGTGGGACCAAACATGATACTGCTTTTCCTAGGGGTATAAAAGTGGGTGAAGCTGCTACTATAACATTATGAGGTAAGTTTTGTGCATTTCAAATTATAGGACTCATTCCAATTTAAACGTACACAGCAATTCATAAATACAAACCTGGAATTTTATCTACAAAGAGCCACGTTTTCACGAGCGCCCGTAGCTTCTAAAAGCAGTGTGACAGCGGTGTACTGTGGTTCAAGTGCTGAATAAATTATATTATATAATAGTCAGCAAGCAAAAGCCAGGTCTTACTAAAAACTACTTAGCGCTAATTCAGCTAACATTCCACTTCATTATCTAAAAACTTTCTTTACTTTTCTTTTTGAAATATTGTTATAGAAATATTCACACAACGCCACATAGACAAAAAATAAACATAATTATACTAGTATATTTTTCGTAAATTAATACTTATACATAATTACATAATTAACTCAAACCAGCACATAGGTATTTGCTTTTTACGGGAATCGTACCCGCGACCTCTAGCGTCCCAGGCAGACAGTATTACTTAAAAGCCAAAATTTTTGTAATTTTACAATTTTCATACTACCTTCTTAATATTTGCTACTCTATCCTCAAATCCGACACACCTACACATATATCGATTTGAATGGCTTAAAAGCTCTCTACGAAAATATTTTATTTATATTCTCAATGTAATACGAGAATAGCATTTAGTACATCTTTTCAGACGTGTAATTGAATAAGACGATTGACATGACACACTTTAAGGGAGGAATTTAATAACACACGCTATAGCCGTGCGTGGTATAGCTACGAAAACATCGGTTTTCACATAAAACGATACTTGAACACGAGTTGCTTTGCCTTCTTTACGATCAATTCGTTTTCAACCGACTTATCGAAATGAAAGAGGTCTCTAATGCGATAGCTTGTCATTATTTGTTGTATAAAATACCCGATAATTTAATTAGGGTATAATATTTGGATACCATACGATTAAGTTGAAGGTTGAATTAGGGTGTTGCTACACCAATCGATTGACGTAGATCAGTTTTTTTGGCCTATTAAGAACTATCAATTTGTAATTTGAACGTCAATTTGTACTGTACCTATTTGTATTAATTTGATAATTCTGACTGAAAAAGAGTGCCAAGAGTTTTTTTCCGTCGGCTTTTTTTGTCTCTTGGTCTACTGTAATATCTTATTTAACAACTATCAACAACTAGTTAAAGCCGAAGTATGTGATGACTGACTTCATCAATTGTTTTGTGAAATTCCTAAGATGAATTAAACTTTTTGAATTTTTTTTGAATTTTGAATTTCTATCGATTGATGTCGACTGTTCCATTCTGCCATCAATCGACGCCGTTGATCGAAGGTCGATTAATTGGTGTGGTAGCACCCGAAAGAAACCGGGTTATCAATAACTATAGACGGCCTTCGTAGCGCAGAGATAGACGGTCCTGTGGCGTGAAAGTTCCTGAGTTCGAGTTTCAACTATATCTTGACAAATAATGCAATGAAGTAAAAAGACAGTTCCAGTGTGCCCACCTTGAATTTTTTCAAATATAATATCTTAACGATATAGAAAAAAAATATTTTGATTCACGAAATATTTTATGGTTTCATTATCTCTTTTCTAAAGTGGAGATGCTTTACGTCACTTACTTTTTCGTTGTCTTTAAAAAAAATGTTAAAAAATAATTTCACTCATTATGTGACCGTTTTGAAGAACAAGGTATGTTTGTTAATTATTTATTTTCCTTAAAGTTACTGTAGAGATAAATTACACGCCTCAAATATTTACTAAATAAAAATAACGTATTAATGCATTTGTTTCAAATTTTATTCTAAACGAATGTAAAAGGCCCATTCAATTTCAATCATTCTCATTAAGTACATAATAATAGCGTTTAATTAGTACCGAGGACACTTAATGTTTTAAATAATTTATTTTTTATATATATTTTTTTTAACTTTTTGATATTTTGACCTGTCAGTATACTAAATTGAATTATAGGGTAAAGACTGAAACATTATCGTTGGAAGTCATCGTGGAGCAGCTCCGGTGTATATCAATCGATATCTCAGGTTAAGCAACGCTCGTCTGGGTCGGTACTTGGATGGGTGACCGCCGACCTTTTATTTCTCCTGCGACTTCCGTGCTTCTGAGGGCGCGTACACTGTTAAAAAATATGTGATTTTACTGCAAAAAAAGTACATAAACCTGTAGAATGTACCAAAAACAGATGTAAATTTCAGTAAATTGTGGAAAAGAAAATAATTTTCGGTATTTTTACAGATTTTTAATTATTTTATGTAATTATACCTAAAACGTGTATAATGACAGAACAATTTGTATTTCTACACATGGGCTGAGATTATTACAGAAGCAATACATAAAAAATGTGTAAATATACTTTAAAAAGGTAAAAAATTGCCGAAATATACGTGAATTTCCATAAATTATAAAAAAAATACACAATTATGTAATGTAAAATTACATCTCTCATGTAAAACTACATCAACATTTTATATTACATCAATGTTTGGGCAACGATAGTTGCCCAAGCTTTTATGTAATTTTCACTAATAATTTTTAACAGTGTAAAACAGTCAGTTCTGGGCGCTGTATACTATGAATGAAACAGATTCATAGCAAGTTAATTCCTTTGCAAACAATATTCGAGATGCAAGATATTAATCGAGATGATTATACGACGATGTTTAGTAGAATATCAAACATAGGTATTTGAGTGTAGAGTGTCTATCGTTCATACAAACAACTTTTAGGCGCTTATTGAAAGTTGCGAAAGTAGGTTTTGATATTCGAATTACCTAGTCTTGTAAGATTGTTTACAAAGATTGATTGATAATGCAGAGAAACTGAGTCGGAAGTGTAATGGCAGCTATAATAGGTATAATAATTTAAACTTTTTGATTTTTTATCCTGCTCTTTCTGCTTTAAGAAAATAAATGTAATCAATACATATAATAAAACAGTAAAAAAAACGTGTCTGTACATTTAATATTTTTACAAAAAAAATTATCTAGGGTTATAAAGAAATGAAAAAAGAGTAAGAATCTGAAAAAAAAAAATTGTCTGTTTGTTTGTAAGTTTGTCTGTTTGCACACGCTAATCTCTGAAACCGCTGGACGGATTTGAATGAATCTTTTTTTTATGTATAGCTGTGAAGCCGGGGCAACATATAGGGTCAATACATATAATAAAACAGTAAAAAAAACGTGTCTGTACATTTAATATTTTTACAAAAAAAATTATCTAGGGTTATAAAGAAATGAAAAAAGAGTAAGAATCTGAAAAAAAAAAATTGTCTGTTTGTTTGTAAGTTTGTCTGTTTGCACACGCTAATCTCTGAAACCGCTGGACGGATTTGAATGAATCTTTTTTTTATGTATAGCTGTGAAGCCGGGGCAACATATAGGGTATATTTTATTTCGGTGTTGGAACTCCTGATGCAGAACCCTTAAGGGATCATCAAAACCGTAAGAAATATAAATATGATGCCTTAACAAAAGTTGTCCAGGATGATGAGCAGATTCTGCAGACATAAAAAAAAGCTAGGATCTAAAAAAAATTTAATATATTTTTAAAAGTTATGCCTAAAACTTACTTTACTAGAATATGGTGGAGATGTTCGGCATACAGATCAGAAGTACTCATTGCTCAGTTGCGCGTAGACCGACCATGAGTCTAAGGTCGTGGGTTCGATCCTGCTCGCGTAATTTTTTTTTGTTATATTTTTATTTATTTTGTTTACAATAAATATTAAATTGTGAACAAAATTGTCTTTGACACCACTTGATTTCAATCAAGATCCAAAGAGATATCGTAATAATTTTAAAATAACTCCGTTTTAAAATAGGTAGGTATGTTCGATAAGACGCGGGCGGGCGAGCGAGTGATTCGCTGGCATGGCCGGCTACTCACACTGTTAATTGTTCGAGATACCTACCAAACTCTGGGTGCCTATGACCATGTTCACCCAACTTTTATTATTTCACTTGGAAATAAGATTTCTCTGAACGAACCACCAAATTTTTGTAACAGTTGGGAGTCAGACTACCCACGAGTTTAATTTTATAACTTTCTATTCCAAAATATTAAAAATACTTTCTAAGTTTTTTTTCAAATCGGTGAATAAGTCCGAATTTAAAGACCTGATGGTAAGTATAAATGAGGTCGAATACCGAAGCCAAGCCAGTTCTATCATTAACCCGTTTGCGGCTCTAGAACTGGCTCTTTATAAAAAGTTTTCGGGACGCGTCACCGCTGGCAGTAGTGATATTTGACGGCAAATTTCAGTCAGCCGAGACAGTCAGTTTACCACCAAGCGGGGCTCACTCGGATTAGTCAGTTATTCAGAGGCGGTAGGGTTATTCTAGGGGTAAATTATAACTAAATTGTCGTCAAAATCAATGAATGCTGGGTTTCAATATTTTACATGAGTAAAAGCTACTACAAACGAATGGTAGGTAGTTATAAGAATGGTAAGTAGTAATTTGACAAGACGTTGAATATTGAAACGCTTTATACGCTTCAATATTCAACGTGTATGATAGCTAAATCTACTGTTCGTAGAATAAACGAACATACATACATATAACTTCACGCCTTTATTCGTTATAAAACCTCTATCCAATAAAACCTCTATCCCTAAAATGACTTTTAAGGTATGCCCGGGAAGAGAAGCAACTGGTACATTCTATGATTTTCTGTTGCTCCCAGTCCAGCGTGGAAGCAACGAACGAACAGTGTTTTTGATATTGTAACGTGGCATTAGTAGATTGGATAGATGTTAAAGCGTTCGGATAGCCAGAAGAAGAAAAAACTGAACTACACTAAAAATAAACATGGGAATAAGAATTCTAAGGAAATTCTCCTGGTAAAAGTACTAGGGGCTTAAAAATAATAAATCTGAGAAATAGTTGGTATGCAGTAGAAAATTTTGCTATATTTATAGGGCTAAATCATTAATAAAGCTTCTTGCGCGATTTAATACAGGTAGGTACAGAAGGCAGCAGGTCAAGCGTAACATTACCTGTCAAATTTCACAAACAATTTTAAATTACCGATTTGTAACGCTTGATGTGCTGCCTTCTGTACATACAGAGATATATTGTAAGAAAGTTAAACTTTAAATAATGGGACTCAAGGTTTTATTTATTTCGTGATCATTTCTAGCTCTTGGAAGTTAGAAACCGTAGATTTAGAAGTAGAATAAAAAGTAACGTAGATGTGTTAACTACCAAAAGAAATTACATTAAATTGGCTCAGCCATTCTACCGTGAAAAGTAGCCAATCATAACTATAGATAGATACACATTATACACTGATAATGGCTGGATGGATGGATCTTTGCTACTCTTTCACGCAAAAACTGCCGAATGTATTCTTCTGAAACTTTACAGTAACATAGCTTTACTTAGAATAACAATAAGCTATAATTAATGAAGATAGGTATTGTATGAAATATGTAAAATTTAAGACACTTTGGCACCCGATTTGTTTATAACGCAAGGTGCCTAATATAGTTACCTATGTTTGTGGTTAGGAGTTACACATATTATTTGGGCGAAGATTCTTCATTTTTATTTTTGTTATTAAAGATAGTACTTAGGACCTTGGAGAAGAAAATAACCTACTCGAAATACTAATTCAATACAGACGAAGTCGCAGGCATCATCTATGTAATATACCTACCTACCTATACTTTTTCACAAAACACCTAGGTGAAACTGCGGATCACAGCTTTGTTGTAATAGTTTTTGAAGTAACTCTGTCTGTTAATCTATCAGTAACGCTTAACTACTGAATCGATTTTGACGAAATTTTGAATAAGGTAAGTTTAAACATCAAGGAGGATATAATAATAGTATTTATCCAACTCCAACAACCGGTATCCACGCGGACGAAGTCGCGGGTCACAGCTAGTGTAAAATAAATGTAACATAAATGTAAGAATATATTTTTCAATAAGCTCTTAATAAATTGTTGAAAAATGTTAAAAATGTTATTATAATCAAACATAGATTCTGGTTAATTCATAAAATCTAAATTTGAGACCCTTGTTTTGGCAATTGCCTAAGAAAACATTACTCTTTCTTTTATAAATTAAGAAGGATTTCAATTTCATTCAAGCTTGTCTTACTATGGAATGACGTTAATCAAAATTATTTCTTGCTTCATAAATGTATAAAGGTAAGTAATTTTCTAAAAAAATATTCACACATAGTTTTGTTAAATAAATAAAAAAATATAGCAAGTTTATCTTTCGTGTTACAAAAATAAGGTCTAAAAAATAAGCAATTTTGCCCTCCATCAAATTAACCGAAGGTTGTTAAAAAATGAACACGAGAAGGTTTCCAGAAAGTGTTTTTGGCATATTCCAGGGTACGACACTAAAACAGTAATAATATACGATTTACGGGGTACTTAAGGCTGTAAGAATCCATTGGCCCATGAATAAAATCTTTACGAAATGGCACATTTGGTCAATTGCGTATCAGCAGTTTTTCAGGAATAAACAATAAATAAACACTTAAAACTACGTATTTACAGTTCAAGAGGGTTGACTCTCAAGAAGGGTTTATTTATGTGGAAATATTCCTTTCTAAGTAATTATTCAACAAAATTTGCGCAATTTTTATTTAATGTCACGACTAGTTCAATGGAAATTAAACCATCGTGAAATATGCAGGGTTTTCAGTAGTTAGACCAGGATCTTTTTAGGGGACGTTAGAGAGTTCATTTCCAATCATTTGAGCCTAAAGTGTCCCGTTTTTTAAATATTTGGGATTATTCTTTTTTGTTCTGAATATCCAGTTTTACCCCTTCAAACATTGAATGTAACAAAAAATTAAAGGTCCGATTTCGGCGTTCTTTTCAGTTTTAGATGGTTATTAAATAATATACAATCATAAAATTGTTTCAGTGAGATTCCAAACAGAAGCAAAACGATGTTTTATAAAATATAAATAATTTTTTTTTTAGGAGCAACGTTTACAAAAAAAATGTCTTTTTTCTCCAAAAAAGTGTGGATAAAGTTTGGTACACTTTTTTTGAAAAACTGATAAACATTGTCAAAATTGTTGGTTTAAGACATCTTTTTTTCAACTTTTGTCATGGTGTCACCTTTTGATCATCTACTGCACCTAACTAAAAAGTATGGTGCTATAGCTGCCCACAACCCAAATAATTTGTTAAGTAGGTATTGTTTTGATTGTGTTGCATCTATTTTCTATTATAACTCTACTTACGAAAATTAAAAAAAATCCTTAGTTTTCACGATCATTTATTAATTTATTTAAAATAATATATATCTATAAAACTGTTCCGTTGCTGACTGAGTGACTGACAGACAACGTACAGCCATAACTACTGGGAGTAGAGAGCTGAAATTTGAAACATGAAAGAAGAAATTTCATGGGAACGGAAAATCTTCTTCCTTGAGTGAACCGATGTGTATCTTGGTGTAAAGGTTCTTCAATAGGAATACAGAAGTTTATGCACGTACGAAGTTGTGGGCAAAAACCCAATGAAATAATTCACAAAAGTACACATACAAAAGTAACGTTGTTTCCGACTCACAATTAGATTGCTGAACTGCTGTGATAATTTTAAATATTCATTTTTATGTGGTTAAACTATAAAATAAATTTGTTTTATTTTCGTCTCTCAGTTAGAAAAACGAATAAAGGGTTTCAATGGTAGGTAAGGTCAAAGTATTTTATTGAAGTAAAACTTAGTTTTTCAATGTTTTTTTTTTCAGCAACATAACATTCCTAAATTATAGAAGAATATATTATAATAATATATTAGAATTATATATAATTAGAATATATTATAATTGCTTCCATGCTGGACTGGGAGCGAAAGAAAAACGTAGAATGTGCCAGCTGCTTCTCTTCCCGGGCATACTGTAAAAGTCAGTTAAGGGACAGAGGTTTTACGGGCATTTTTGTGGGCGATAGGCTGACCCCCTGTCACTACAATAGTCTCTTTCCATCTTTATAATACCTCCAAGTTTGTCAGACGTGACATCAGATGATCTTGTAACCTCCGGTGTTCTGCCTACCCCACAAGGGATACAGGCGTGACGTTATATATGTATGTATTTACGAGTATATTATAACAATAATAATTCGACTGCTGTCTTTCTTTGATTGCCCTATTTTTACATGGCGGAATTTTAATTCCGCTTTGACCACCCCTTTTAAACAAGTACGACTAGGATGAAGGACCATGGCGCAGATTAAAACTCATACAACGCTTTACGGAGGCAGCAAAATGAAATAAACCATTAAAATATTTGTTATATAACGCCCGCATCAGGCAGTTTATTTTTCCTTGAAGATGAGCAAAGAAGAGGTTCATCAAAATCAAAGGACTTTTCGTTTTACAATCACTTCTGTGTTGGTTTGTATTTATTTATATATTGTTGTTATTTTTTTTTACTTTTGATTTCTGCTATTATTTAATTATGTTATCAAAAGCATTCAAATAGTGGAAATTTACACACATAGCTCTTAGCAAACAAACCAGTAATAGGTACTCATTTATGGGAAACGTAGGAGGCAAGCAATTTATTTTTAACTAGCTTTATCCCGCAACTTCGTATGCGCTTAACTACCCTTCTCGTGGAAATATCAGAAACTATACAACCAGACACCCACTGAAAGAACCTTTATACCAAGTATCACACAATAAGTTTTTTTCATACAAACTAAAAATCATATATTTCCCGTGCCCGTGGGAATTTTGGGAATTTTTTTCGTAGCACAACCAGTCAATCTTTGAAGAACCTTCATGCCAAGTATCACATCCGTACACTAAAGGAATAAGATTTTTCATACACACTAAAAAGTCCTATATTTCCCGTTTCCGTGGGAATTTCGGGAATTCCTTCCTTAGTGCACCCCTACATCCTCTAAAGAATGTATTTTCCAAATTTCAGCTCTCTACGCCCAGTAGTTACGGCTGTACGTTGTCTGTCAGTCACTCAGTCACTCAGTACCTCAGTCACCCAGTCAGTAACGGAACAGTTTTATATAATTATATTGATTGATTAAAAGAAAAAAAATCCAACTACGAAACTCACAAATTTCATATCAAAATGTTTTTTACCAGATATATCAGTATTAGAGTGCTTAAATTGTGTCTTCTAATCCAGTTCACACTTGAAAAGGCAGCAAAATTCAATAAATCAACCCCACATATGCAGGTAAGTGTCCAAAAACTAAACACATCCAATAAATCTAGGCAAGTGATAGAAAAAGCGATAACCAGGGAGTCGCAGTGTCAGCGTGTATTTGATAAAATAGCACCTGGCGCCACCTGGCGGATTGTGGTAATAAAAGGAAATATATTGCTCGTCTCTGTCGAACTGTGAGAAAGAAGATCGGGTGTTTATTGGCTGTTATTTTTAAATGTGGAATATTTTGTGAATTGTGATTCCCTTTTTTATATCGTGGATCAAGTTGTAGATTTGTAACTTACATTTGTTCGTTGTGTTGTAGGGTTGTTTCGTTGTGATTTATACAATAAGAAGTGTAAATATAATCTGAAACAATATTGGAAAAGTTTCATTGTTATAGCAGCATACCTATTTCAAATAACCAAATAGGTTCTTTATGAAAGGTCAAACAAACTTTTATCATTATATTCGACCAAAATTCTCATTTCATTTCATTCTCATTGAACGATAATTACACAGTTTTTACTCAAAGGATGCAAATAACCTGACTTTGTTTATTGCAACATCTTTTTTCCCTTCATTTATAATTATTTTCTTGTTGGTAAAACGAATTGTACTCCCGTAGTTATAAACAAGTTAATAATAGTTAGTGAACTATGGGCACATATACAACATAAGACAATATTACATGGCTACTAATTTTTTTTTCTTGTATTGTGCGGGAATCGTACCCGCGACCTCACGATGTGTTATAATTGACTAGAATTTTAAGTACTCGTTTTTACTGATATCTGTGTTTTTCTATCTGAAGTAAATAATTTATTATTATTATTTGTGTAGTAGCGTTTAACCACTGCACCACGAGTGTAGTGCTGCAATGGTGTCGTGGTGTTATGAAATTGGTATCTTATTTGATTTTTTTAATTATCAAATGCCTACATTTTTATAACACATCCCTATAGTATTGTAAAATGGTGTTGCTATTTCTAAAGCCAAGTATTTCTATTGATTTTTTCTAATAATATTAATAATAGAATATTGCGACATAAGTCGCAACATATGATGATGTATCCGTCTGACCGGCTCAACGCTATTCAGTAATCAATATTTTAATGTCTCTTTGAGTATAAACAAAATTATAAATGAATTAACGTTTATAATTTTGGAGAACTTTTTAACTATGCTGTATTTTATGTTCCTGTTTCATATGTATGTTGTGTATCAATTATACTCTTCAACATTATTAAATACAATTAAAGTATACTGAAAATAGATTAAGCACCAAGTGGATTAAGGAGTGGTCTTACCTTTAGATGGAGCTCAGTCGTATTAGTTGCTGTCCTCTAATTTAGTTGAGATTCAAGGCCAATAATAGATGGCTGAAACGTTGATTCTAGGTTCAACTCACTTCCGTATGAAAAGCCTTTAAATATAACGAAGTATAATATACTTGAATAAGCAGACGTTGAAACCCTCTGTACGCTATAAGATAAGTAAATGGTTTAATTTAAAAGTAACACATATCAGTTCAGAAGTCGTCGTGGCGCCGTGTTACTGTGTGTATCATACGATATCACAGGATAAGCAACGTTCGGCGCGGTCGGTGCTTGGATGGGTGACCGCCGACCATTCATATCTCACGACGACTTCCGTGCTTCGGAGAGCACGTTAAGCAGTCGGTCCCGGCTGCTGTATACTTGTATACAGTAGTCGTGAGGGTTTGTCAGAAGCCATCTAGGCGCCCTAAAAATTCTGGCATCCACCACCCAGCACTGGGCCAGCTTGGTGGATTATGGCCTATACCTCCTCTTCACCCAGGGGAGAGACTCATGCCCTGCAGTGGGCTCATTACAAAGAGTTGTGATGATGATGATGATGATGACATATCAGTTCGTAATCAAGGCTCTGCTTGATATCCAGCTAAATAACATTGGACTTAATAAAAAAAAATATATTTATTTATTACATGGAGACAAAACAGAAACAAACGATAAAATAGGTATTAACAATTGCATTTCTTTACAATTACATTTGCTTCCTTGAACAGTCTCACTGAGAACATCATAATGATTTTACACAATGAGCTTACAATATTTAAAAAAATACACATTAAATAAGCATTAAGAAAACAATTAAAACCATTTAAAGAAGAGAAATTGCAAATTCAAAGTTAAATTAAAATAGAATGTAATGTTAGCAGGAGTTACGTATTACAGATATAGTGTTTTGAACTATTTTTAAATTTGGCAAGGGAGCACGATTTCTATAAAAGCTCAACAACGGTTACTTAACGAGACAAAAATAAAACGAAAATTGTTTTCAGAATATTCTTTTTCGCGCAGTTTTACAGTCAACGAAATTAATAGAACCGTAAATTTATGCATGAAATTTATCCCTGTAAAAATATTATTATTAACAATCAGATTAATCTATTGATTTTCCAAACTCCCGACGCCGGCAGACCCGAAAAGGTCAAAGCTCAAAAATGACACTTTTCAATGTAAAATCCTCTAGCATTTGTTTTTTCTAAGTTAAAACAGTATTTAAATCGTAAAATGGAAACATATCCAATCAATTCCAGTACAACAGCCTTTGAATTGAACCTTCACATGAGACAAATAAATCCGTGGGTAGCTTTGGGCTCTGCTTTGTTATAGCATAGAGAACGTTACATTCGCTGAGCGGATTTCTATTCTATTACCATCGTAATTAGATAGGTATTTAACTACTGGATGTTTTTGGTCTATCGGCTATACTAAACTCTCTGCTCGTTATTTAAACTTATTTTGGCTACTCAGATTATTTCTTTTGATTAGTGACTAAAATCGCGTTTGAACTCAATCACACCTGGTGTTTAGTGAAGATGACGACGAAATCGGTCATATTTGGCAGCAGGTTGAAGATGAAGGTGTCCTATCACGAAGCGGGGCCACTCAGATAGGTCGCTTTTTACGGCTCTCTTATCAAAAGGCTAAGGCATAGAAGAGAATCTGGAACTTCTCACAACCCGGGCGCTGGGCTGGCCTCAAAGAGATTATCGTTGAAAGCGGGTGCCTTAAAACAACACTACAACGACTTTAAATATTATAATCAACGAATGCAGAGCATTAAAAAAACCTACTTCACGTCAAAACTTTGGCTGAGTTGAGAATGTCATCAACGTAAACATTCTCCGAAATCATACATATTTTCTCAAAAGTTTGAAATTTGCAATGAAGTACTCAACTGATTTCAATGAAATTTAAATGAGACAAACTATGAAGTATCCTCTATCATATGAAACAAGAATTTTCAAAATCAATTCATAATTGTCCGAAATATCGTGTAACAAAGACACACAAAAAAACATAGACGAATTGAGAACTTCCTTCTTTTTTGGAAGTCGGTTAAAAATGACTCATCCTCAAAATAAAATGATGAGTACGTACAATCGTATCGATTTTTGTATCGGTGAAAAATCTCCACTTCGACTTGAAATCCATCATCCTTTGACTTGATTTCAAGTGACCTTATCGAAGATAAAAAAGTACATGAGTTAAGATTTATTTGTTTTTGTAATGCTTTAAACCAAACGTTGTGACATCTTTTACTAAGAGATTAACATTATTTTCTATGATCGAAGTGATCATAATGATTTATATTTCAGTAATAACATTAAATTATAAGACATTTATTGGTGTGGTAACTTTCCCCTATTATTTGATGAAAAAACATAGACAAACAATCGCCAAAAGTTTATTCTAAATGTATTCATTAGTACAAAATAGGAATGGCAATACTGTGAATGAACTCTTTATTTCTTTTTTATGACAGATTTGTCTGTACAATTTTATGAACAACGCTGAGACATATAAGCAATAATACGAGATTTGAGAATTTTAGATAAAACAAAATATAATAATAATAATAAAATCCCAATCACACCAACTACATGGCCCTAAAGTAAGCATAGCTTGTGTTAAGGGATACCATGTAGCGAACTAGGGGGGAACTTAGAATATTAATACACAAATAGATAAACACCCACACACCGAATTTTTGTTTTCTTGTTCCGTGCGGGAATCGAATCCGCAACCACTGGCGTCTGAGGCAGACAGGTTTACCCCTTCGCCAAAGTGGTCGTCATAAAGTTTTGATAAATTAAGATTAAATAAATATATTTATTAAATCTAAAAATAGTGTTTAATTATTACTATTAGAGTTTAATTATTATTAAATAGAAGATATTATGTACATTACAGACGATTACAGATAAAATGAGAAGCGATTTACAACTAAAGCCACTTTCACGTTCAGAACTTTAGAATGGAAATTAAAACGAACTCGATCTGACTCGACCTTACTGGCGTTTTGCATTGTAGTTTTTCGCTGCAAATAGTATACAAAAAAATACTATCAAACTTTTTAAAACTTTTAACTTTATACTGTGATTCTTATTTATTATATTAATAAAGTACCTACTTGAATTGAATTCAATCCATGACTCATCATTAAAATAATAAAATTAAAAAATAAATGCAGACGATCTCACTAAAAACATACCACATTTTGAAATTCGAATCTTCCCTTATAGCAAGACTATCAAAGTGCGTCGATTTATCACAGCCAAAGGATCGTATTTTATATAGCAGTCACGTCTCTTAGTGTCTGCGGGCTTCGCGAACCATGGAGTATCATAACCCATAACCAACCTCTTTGGCCTACGAAATAGGTTGGCGTGCTCACTTATTGAATGCTGAAGTGAAAACGGTCGTATCGTAAGGTTTTTATCATATTGGAGGATGTGTTTTTATCTATTATAAATTGAGAATGAGAAGCGATAATTTTTTTTTATTTTTAATATAACCGCAATCAATAATATATGTACGGATAAGGCTCGTAATCAAGGCTCTGCTTGATATCCAGCTAAATAACATTGGACTTAATAAAAAAAAAATATATTTATTTATTACATGGAGACAAAACAGAAACAAACGATATAATAGGTATTAACAATTGCATTTCTTTACAATTACATTTGCTTCCTTGAACAGTCTCACTGAGAACATCATAATGATTTTACACAATGAGCTTACAATATTAAAAAAAATACACATTAAATAAGCATTAAGAAAACAATTAAAACCATTTAAAGAAGAGAAATTGCAAATTCAAAGTTAAATTAAAATAGAATGTAATGTTAGCAGGAGTTACGTATTACAGATATAGTGTTTTGAACTATTTTTAAATTTGGCAAGGGAGCACGATTTCTATAAAAGCTCAACAACGGTTACTTAACGAGACAAAAATAAAACGAAAATTGTTTTCAGAATATTCTTTTTCGCGCAGTTTTACAGTCAACGAAATTAATAGAACCGTAAATTTATGCATGAAATTTATCCCTGTAAAAATATTATTATTAACAATCAGATTAATCTATTGATTTTCCAAACTCCCGACGCCGGCAGACCCGAAAAGGTCAAAGCTCAAAAATGACACTTTTCAATGTAAAATCCTCTAGCATTTGTTTTTTCTAAGTTAAAACAGTATTTAAATCGTAAAATGGAAACATATCCAATCAATTCCAGTACAACAGCCTTTGAATTGAACCTTCACATGAGACAAATAAATCCGTGGGTAGCTTTGGGCTCTGCTTTGTTATAGCATAGAGAACGTTACATTCGCTGAGCGGATTTCTATTCTATTACCATCGTAATTAGATAGGTATTTAACTACTGGATGTTTTTGGTCTATCGGCTATACTAAACTCTCTGCTCGTTATTTAAACTTATTTTGGCTACTCAGATTATTTCTTTTGATTAGTGACTAAAATCGCGTTTGAACTCAATCACACCTGGTGTTTAGTGAAGATGACGACGAAATCGGTCATATTTGGCAGCAGGTTGAAGATGAAGGTGTCCTATCACGAAGCGGGGCCACTCAGATAGGTCGCTTTTTACGGCTCTCTTATCAAAAGGCTAAGGCATAGAAGAGAATCTGGAACTTCTCACAACCCGGGCGCTGGGCTGGCCTCAAAGAGATTATCGTTGAAAGCGGGTGCCTTAAAACAACACTACAACGACTTTAAATATTATAATCAACGAATGCAGAGCATTAAAAAAACCTACTTCACGTCAAAACTTTGGCTGAGTTGAGAATGTCATCAACGTAAACATTCTCCGAAATCATACATATTTTCTCAAAAGTTTGAAATTTGCAATGAAGTACTCAACTGATTTCAATGAAATTTAAATGAGACAAACTATGAAGTATCTTCTATCATATGAAACAAGAATTTTCAAAATCAATTCATAATTGTCCGAAATATCGTGTAACAAAGACACAAAAAAAAACATAGACGAATTGAGAACTTCCTTCTTTTTTGGAAGTCGGTTAAAAATGACTCATCCTCAAAATAAAATGATGAGTACGTACAATCGTATCGATTTTTGTATCGGTGAAAAATCTCCACTTCGACTTGAAATCCATCATCCTTTGACTTGATTTCAAGTGACCTTATCGAAGATAAAAAAGTACATGAGTTAAGATTTATTTGTTTTTGTAATGCTTTAAACCAAACGTTGTGACATCTTTTACTAAGAGATTAACATTATTTTCTATGATCGAAGTGATCATAATGATTTATATTTCAGTAATAACATTAAATTATAAGACATTTATTGGTGTGGTAACTTTCCCCTATTATTTGATGAAAAAACATAGACAAACAATCGCCAAAAGTTTATTCTAAATGTATTCATTAGTACAAAATAGGAATGGCAATACTGTGAATGAACTCTTTATTTCTTTTTTATGACAGATTTGTCTGTACAATTTTATGAACAACGCTGAGACATATAAGCAATAATACGAGATTTGAGAATTTTAGATAAAACAAAATATAATAATAATAATAAAATCCCAATCACACCAACTACATGGCCCTAAAGTAAGCATAGCTTGTGTTAAGGGATACCATGTAGCGAACTAGGGGGGAACTTAGAATATTAATACACAAATAGATAAACACCCACACACCGAATTTTTGTTTTCTTGTTCCGTGCGGGAATCGAATCCGCAACCACTGGCGTCTGAGGCAGACAGGTTTACCCCTTCGCCAAAGTGGTCGTCATAAAGTTTTGATAAATTAAGATTAAATAAATATATTTATTAAATCTAAAAATAGTGTTTAATTATTACTATTAGAGTTTAATTATTATTAAATAGAAGATATTATGTACATTACAGACGATTACAGATAAAATGAGAAGCGATTTACAACTAAAGCCACTTTCACGTTCAGAACTTTAGAATGGAAATTAAAACGAACTCGATCTGACTCGACCTTACTGGCGTTTTGCATTGTAGTTTTTCGCTGCAAATAGTATACAAAAAAATACTATCAAACTTTTTAAAACTTTTAACTTTATACTGTGATTCTTATTTATTATATTAATAAAGTACCTACTTGAATTGAATTCAATCCATGACTCATCATTAAAATAATAAAATTAAAAAATAAATGCAGACGATCTCACTAAAAACATACCACATTTTGAAATTCGAATCTTCCCTTATAGCAAGACTATCAAAGTGCGTCGATTTATCACAGCCAAAGGATCGTATTTTATATAGCAGTCACGTCTCTTAGTGTCTGCGGGCTTCGCGAACCATGGAGTATCATAACCCATAACCAACCTCTTTGGCCTACGAAATAGGTTGGCGTGCTCACTTATTGAATGCTGAAGTGAAAACGGTCGTATCGTAAGGTTTTTATCATATTGGAGGATGTGTTTTTATCTATTATAAATTGAGAATGAGAAGCGATAATTTTTTTTTATTTTTAATATAACCGCAATCAATAATATATGTACGGATAAGGCTCGTAATCAAGGCTCTGCTTGATATCCAGCTAAATAACATTGGACTTAATAAAAAAAAATATATTTATTTATTACATGGAGACAAAACAGAAACAAACGATATAATAGGTATTAACAATTGCATTTCTTTACAATTACATTTGCTTCCTTGAACAGTCTCACTGAGAACATCATAATGATTTTACACAATGAGCTTACAATATTAAAAAAAATACACATTAAATAAGCATTAAGAAAACAATTAAAACCATTTAAAGAAGAGAAATTGCAAATTCAAAGTTAAATTAAAATAGAATGTAATGTTAGCAGGAGTTACGTATTACAGATATAGTGTTTTGAACTATTTTTAAATTTGGCAAGGGAGCACGATTTCTATAAAAGCTCAACAACGGTTACTTAACGAGACAAAAATAAAACGAAAATTGTTTTCAGAATATTCTTTTTCGCGCAGTTTTACAGTCAACGAAATTAATAGAACCGTAAATTTATGCATGAAATTTATCCCTGTAAAAATATTATTATTAACAATCAGATTAATCTATTGATTTTCCAAACTCCCGACGCCGGCAGACCCGAAAAGGTCAAAGCTCAAAAATGACACTTTTCAATGTAAAATCCTCTAGCATTTGTTTTTTCTAAGTTAAAACAGTATTTAAATCGTAAAATGGAAACATATTATCCAATCAATTCCAGTACAACAGCCTTTGAATTGAACCTTCACATGAGACAAATAAATCCGTGGGTAGCTTTGGGCTCTGCTTTGTTATAGCATAGAAAACGTTACATTCGCTGAGCGGATTTCTATTCTATTACCATCGTAATTAGATAGGTATTTAACTACTGGATGTTTTTGGTCTATCGGCTATACTAAACTCTCTGCTCGTTATTTAAACTTATTTTGGCTACTCAGATTATTTCTTTTGATTAGTGACTAAAATCGCGTTTGAACTCAATCACACCTGGTGTTTAGTGAAGATGACGACGAAATCGGTCATATTTGGCAGCAGGTTGAAGATGAAGGTGTCCTATCACGAAGCGGGGCCACTCAGATAGGTCGCTTTTTACGGCTCTCTTATCAAAAGGCTAAGGCATAGAAGAGAATCTGGAACTTCTCACAACCCGGGCGCTGGGCTGGCCTCAAAGAGATTATCGTTGAAAGCGGGTGCCTTAAAACAACACTACAACGACTTTAAATATTATAATCAACGAATGCAGAGCATTAAAAAAACCTACTTCACGTCAAAACTTTGGCTGAGTTGAGAATGTCATCAACGTAAACATTCTCCGAAATCATACATATTTTCTCAAAAGTTTGAAATTTGCAATGAAGTACTCAACTGATTTCAATGAAATTTAAATGAGACAAACTATGAAGTATCCTCTATCATATGAAACAATAATTTTCAAAACAATTCATAATTGTCCGAAATATCGTGTAACAAAAACACAAAAAAAACATAGACGAATTGAGAACTTCCTTCTTTTTTGGAAGTCAGTTAAAAATGACGCATCCTCAAAATAAAATGATGAGTACGTACAATTGTATCGGTGAAAAATCTCCACTTCGACTTGAAATCCATCATCCTTTGACTTGATTTCAAGTGACCTTATCGAAGATAAAAAAGTACATGAGTTAAGATTTATTTGTTTTTGTAAAGATTTAAACCAAACGTTGTGACATCTTTTACTAAGAGATTAACATTATTTTCTATGATCGAAGTGATCATGATGATTTATATTTCAGTGATAACATTAAATTATAAGACATTTATTGGTGTGGTAACTTTCCCCTATTATTTGATGAAAAAACATAGACAAACCATCGCCAAAAGTTTATTTTAAATGTCTTCATTAGTAAAAAATAGGAATGGTAATAGTGTGAATGAACTCTGTATTTCCTTTTTATGACAGACTTGTCTGTACAATTTTATGAACAACGCTGAGACATATAAAAAATAATACGAGATTTGAGAATATTGGATGGTAAAACAAAATATAATAATAATAATATCCCCAATCACACCAACTACATGGCCCTAAAGTAAGCATAGCTTGTGTTATGGGATACCATGTAGCGAACTAGGGCTACACTTAGAATATTAATACACAAATAGATAAACACCCACACACCGAATTTTTGTTTTCTTGTTCCGTGCGGGAATCGAATCCGCAACCACTGGCGTCTGAGGCAGACAGGTTTACCCCATCGCCAGACTGGTCGTCATAAAGTTTTAATAAATTAAGATTAAATAAATATATTTATTAAATCTAAAAATAGTGTGTAATTATTACTATTAGAGTTTAATTATTATTAAATAGAAGATATTATATACATTATATTATAGACGATTACATAGAAAAAGAGAAGCGATTTACAACTAAAGCCACTTTCACGTTCAGAACTTTACAATGGAAATTAAAACGAACTCGATCTAAATCGATGTTATTGGCGTTTTGCATTGTAGTTTTCCGCTGCAAATAGTATACAAAATGTAATAGAATCAAATTACAAAAAAATACTATAAAACTTTTTTAAACTTTTAACTTTATAATGTGATTCTTATTTATTATATTAATAAAGTACCTACTTGAATTGAATTCAATCCATGACTCATCATTAAAATAATAACATTAAAAAATAAATGCAGACGATCTCACTAAAAACATACCACATTTTAAAATTCGAATCTTCCTTTATAGCAAGACTATCAAAGTGCGTCGATTTATCACAGCCAAAGGATCGTATTTTATATAGCAGTCACGTCTCTTAGTGTCTGCGGGCTTCGCGAACCATGGAGTATCATAACCCATAACCAACCTCTTTGGCCTACGAAATAGGTTGGCGTGCTCACTTATTGAATGCTGAAGTGAAAACGGTCGTATCGTAAGGTTTTTATCATATTGGAGGATGCGTTTTTATCCATTGAAAATCAGTATTGAAAATCAGAAGAGATTATTTTTTTATCTATCTATCTATACTTATAATAAATCTGTAGAAAGGTCAATTCTGTACATGAAATATTTTTTCAAAATAACTATCAGGGGGTGATTAGTGATCGATACTGATGCCAAAAATGCAATCAGTAAAATTTTTGTCTGTCTGTCTGTCTGTATGTTCCTTATAGAAACAAAAACTACTCGACGGATTTTAACGAAACTTGGTAAAATTATTCTTCATACTCCTGGGCAGGTTATAGTATACTTATTATCACGCTACAATCAATAAGAGCAGAGCAGTGAAGGGAAATGTTGGAAAAACGGGAGAAGTTACTTCATTTTTTAAGCTTCCGTCGCGTGTGCAGCCTTAATGGTTAAAGCTACATAGAAATCATATATCACAGAAATATTCTTCATAAAATTATATAAAAAATATCCCACAACAGTATATGTCTATATTTTATGGTTGACTCACAATAACACGTGTAAATCCCTCTGAAGAACAAACCTATGGAACTGCCCTAAGCATGTACTTTTGTTGTATACCTACGTAAACAAATCGGGTAACAAACATGGCGGATTAGGGATGGATGTGTCGATATTTATTTAATGTCGATAATTATCTATAAGTTGTTTCTTAAACCTGCCGGAGAAACCATTAAAAGTTTTCGCTGTTTTGTAACAACCTTAACTTGGTCGGGTTAACATAGTCATTCACTTTCGAATGACTTTAATCGTATTATCTCATTAATTATCAAATGTACTAGGCTGAAAAATTACTGATAACGACTGAACTAAACAACTAATTATTGACATAACATTCGCTTCATATATCCATATACAGGCTAACCGGTGACCAAATAACACCGCGCGCATCATGACCGTGATCGTAATCGATATCGATAACAAAAATCTCTCGACGGCACTTTCTCAAGTAAACAACACGGAATACTAAAATGGCGTCATTTGGCAGCAAAAGTACATTGAAAATATTGACGACGGTACTGACAAACAGAGTGTTAATCCGAAAACACAGATTTTCATACGCGAGAATATTCGTGCGAGAAAGAGACATAACTATTTTGGCGTCCTATATCAAATAGATTTTTAATTCATTTCCATATGTTTGTTCTTCTGAGGTAAATCCCGATAGCTTAGCAGTCGGAGCTTTCTGATTATATTTGTTTCCTCTTACGTTTATAATACTCTCACTCATCCCTAATTAAAAAAAAACTACATTATTAGGTACCTATTCAATAAAAAAAGAATCATAGAAATCGGTATAGAAACACCAAACTTATACATGAAATACGCTAATAACCCATCGCGCGTGAATACTGAATGATATAGGTATTATTATTGCGTATCGGTTGCCGCGCTCGACGCGGCTCGCGGCAGTAGGTATAAAAAGGCGGGAGGCGAGCGCAAGCTTTTGCGCGATTTAATATAGGTAGGTACAGAAGGAACAAGCGTTACGTTACCTGTCAAATTTCCCCAACCAATTTTAACTTATTATCGAAGGCATACAGTTCAAATTCAAGTAAAAAATTTTGACAGATTTGTAACGCTTGATGTAATGCCTTCTGTACATACAGAGATAAAATGGAAATCAAGGTTTTGTTTATTTCATGATCGTTTCTGCCTCTTGGAAGTCAGACACCGTAGATTTCTTCGGAATAAAAAGTAACGTATGTGTTAACTACTATACCAAATTACATTAATATTGGCTTAGCCGTTTGGCAGTAAAAAGCAGCCATACATAACTATAGGTAGTATTGTATGTAGGTACACTGATAATGGCTGGATGGATGGATTTTTGCTATTCTTTCACGCAAAAACTACTTAGCTTTACCTAGAATAACAATAAGCTAAGTATAATTAATGAAGATATTGCATGAATTAAGTAAAATTGAAGGCATTAAATAAAACACTTTTTAACCGGATTAATGGCGTATAATTTATATTTTACATTTTAACTCGACGTTTCGGTGCAGACCCCGTGGTCACGAGCGACTCTTAAAATTTAAAATGTAAATATACGCGATAAAATCGGTTAACAAGTGTTTTATTTAATAGTCATACATAATAGTTATCGCGAAAACTTAAGACAATATTAAAATTTAAGGCACTTTGGCACCCGATTTGTTTATAACGCTATGTGCCTTTGTAATGTACCTAATAGATAGTTACCTACCTTTGTTTGTGGTTAGGAGTTATACATATTATATGGGCGAAGATTCTTCATTTTTGTTTTTGTTATTAAAGATAGTAGGTAACCTACTCGAAATACTTATTCAATACAGACGAAGTCGCGGGCATCATCTATGTAATATACCTACCTACTTATACTTTTTCACAAAACCTTGGTGAAACTGCGGATCACTGCTTAGTTGTAACAGTTTTTGAAGTAAATCTGTCTGTTTATCTATCAGTAACGCTTTCACAGCTAAACTACTGAGTCGATTTTGACGAAATTGAGAATAAGGTAAGTTTTAACTTCAAGGAGGATATAATAATAGTATTTATCCAACTCTAATAAACGGTATCCACGCGGACGAAGTCGCGGGTCACAGCTAGTTTTTAATATAACCGCAATCAATATAAATGTACGGATAATACAGAAAAGAAAGCTGAAAAACTACTTGAGCAAATATCTATTGCAATATACGAGGGTGGGTCAAAAAGTTCGCGGAATGGAGGGGAAAAATTAAGAAATTAAACACAAAATTATTTTTCCTTTTCAATATATTCTCCCTTAACTCTAAGACATTTATCAGATCGGTGAATTAATTTATTAATACCCTCGAAAAAAAATGTTTTATCTTTGTCGTCAAAATAGGCCGAAATTGCGCTTTTCACCTCTTCATCGCTGGAAAATTTCTTCCCTCGAAGCTCTTTTTTCAATTTTGGAAACAGATAATAATCGCACGGGGCTAAATCTGGGCTATAGGGAGGATGTTGCAAGATTTCAAAGCCCACTCTTTGTACAGCAGCCACCGCAACTTGTGCCTTGTGTACGGGTGCATTGTCGTGCAAAAGGAGCACCCCTTTGGACAATTTTCCCCGCCTTTTCTCCCTCACAGCATCTCGCAGTCGTTCCAGCAGTGTAGCGTAGTAAGTTCCAGTTATGTTGACACCCTTTTCCTTATAGTCAATTAGAAGGATTCCCTCTGTATCCCAGAAAACAGTGGCCATGAGTTTTCCGGCCGACGAAGACACTTTGAATTTCTTCGGGGGTGGTGTGCCCTTTTTGTGCCACTGCATCGAGTCGTGTTTGGACTCAGGCTCATAATGATGAACCCAAGTTTCATCTCCAGTCACAATCCGGTCTAAAACTTCGTCCTTGTTTTCACCACAGAGAGCCAAAAACTCGCGACAACACTCAACTCGCCGCTGCTTTTGGTGTGGCGTGAGCATTCTCGGCACCCATCTTGCGCACACCTTTGACATGCCAAGATGATCGTGAAGGATGTTCAAAATGGTTGTAGCTGATACTCTGATCATTTTTGCAAGCTGCTTCTTCTTCAAACGGGCATCTTCCAATATAATTTTTTCAAGTTTTTCGACGTTTTCCACCGTGGTCGCCTCGACAGGGCGTCCAGGCCTGGGATCGTCTTCAATCGAATCCCTGCCTTGCTTGAAGAGGTTGTGCCACTTGTAAATCATGGTTTTACCAGGACAAGCATTTCCATAAACAGAAAACATCTCATTCCAAATGGTTTGAGGAGGTTTTCCTTGCTTGGTAAGGAATTTTATGACTGCACGAAATTCAATTTTTTCCATGTTTTAAATTTTCTTCCGGATTGACTTGTTGATTGACGTGTATCTCAGTGAATAATGACCTGTTTTTAATAAAAATTTATATTTATACCCTTAATGAGTGGCACAACTAGTGCAGGTAAAAAAAAGTGACCTTTTCCCCCTCCATACTCCCCATTCCGCGAACTTTTTGACCCACCTACGTAAATCCATTTAAATTTACTGTACTTACCATTGTTTTATAAGGTTCAAAAATTATCCTATTCTAACAAACCCTAACCTATTCAAAGTTTTTAAAAAGAAATGAAGTGGCACACTGAACAAATATTTAATTACAAAATTAACAATCCAAATGGTAACTAATTCGTTTGAAACACACAACCATCGCATCGCGCAGAAGAGAAAAGAAGGTAAGCGAGCAAGAGGACCAGATAAGGTTTGCACTTTCTTTCATGTCACTGTCAGTGTCAATAGTCGCATTGCAGGGAATATTTGGTAAGACAGCCGTTCCTGACAACGGAGCGTCCTCGCCCCTTAGCTCGTTACTATGTGACGGTATTTCCAGCGCTTCATCCAAACTATCACTTTCATTTTCTAAAATAAAAGCTGAAATTAAGAACATTTTGCAGACCGAAAAGATTTAGTAGTACTAGACAATAGTTAAGAAGTTATAATAAAAAGTATCCCACATTATGAAATTCCGGACTCTCACCATGCGTGAAGCAAATTATATCATACTTCTGCTTGGTGGTAGGATCTCTTCTGGGTCCGCCTGGCTAGCGACCACCCTTTATAATAAAGTCTGCCGCCAAATGTTACCGCTCCGGCGGTAATGTGTTCCGGCAATATTGTATAAAGAGCCAGTTCCTTCCTAAGCCCGTGTGCTTTCATCTTCGACCTCATCGTCACTTACCATCAGGTGAGATTGAGGTCAAACGCGGATTTAGTCAATTATAAAAAAAAAATAAAAAAAAAAAACTAATTTTTTTTTTGTTAAAATATGAAAATAAATAAAATAATACACTAACATGAAAGATAATACATAAGTATCAAAGTAGCCCAAGAAGTACTTGTCTACAAAAGGTAGCGCAACTAAAGGTCGCCTACAAAGGTAGCCCTAGAAGTATTAGCCTACAAAAGTAGCCCAAGAAAAACTTGTCTACAATAGTAGTCCGAGGAATATTCATCTACAAAAGATAGCGCAACTAAAAGTCGCCTAGAAAGGTAGCGCTAGAATTACTAGCCTACAAAAGTAGCACAAGAAATACTTGTCTACAAAAACGTCACAGCACCAAATGCTCAGCTGCAGCTTGCGTTTTTTTTTCATAGGAGCAAGCAAGAAGTTTCAACTCGTGGTGGTGATGGTGGTAACATGCGATCGACTTTATATAGGCCACGCATACCGGTGTCCAGCTTTCCAAATATCTTTTTACAGGTGTCATTGCTTCAATACCAACTAGTAACTGTAGGGGTACAGTTTGAGTCGTAGTTTGTTTGGTGATATTTAAATGATGTTGCGCTTTCCACAAAACATCAGACCATTGTGATCCCTTGTGTCCAACCTCGAAGCGTTACATATATAAAATGGTCGAGACAGTATGATTCTACCTTGCTGTTTTCACGATGCATACGTCCTCTTGTGATAATCTGAAACAATGACACCGAAGTGGCAGCTCGGCTTTCTATTCTTTTTTAACCAAGTTCCAAGCACCATTAAATAACAATTATCTCTAAATCAAACAAACATTGAAATCCATTAATGTCGTCATTAATAACAAGGTATCTCATTCGTGATTTATAGCAATCACAATTGCAACACAATCTTTTCCCTGACTCCTCCAACACACTAACCAGAATCACTCTGGCGCAGTGACCAGAACCAATGAACGAGAACCTCTACTCACAACACATTAAATCTCTTTCCATAAACAACATCTTTCTTTAAAGCTTCAATGGATATTAGTATTTTCAGCAAATTCAAAATTGCCACATATTTTAATTTTTCTTCAAAGTGAAAATTCTATCGAAATTCCAAATGCCAGATATTATAATTTAAGCGAAGCCATCAGTGGTTCGGAAGATCCATCTACTAAGAAGAACCAGCAAGAACCTCAGTCAAAAACGCACACTGTTCAATCAAATTTACTTTGAATATAACAACAAATAATTTGTCAAACGTCAAACAATACAAACAAAGCAAGCTAGAATAATTCAATTAATGAGCAAACAATGCAAAGCTCTTCTGCAGTGAAGTCCATCCCGTCACAAAACGTTATGCAATCTCCACTAGGTTACATCACCTCACACTCATGACTTCTATCCGGTTATGGCCTATATCACACCAATAAGAGCATTGCATTGAACTTCATAATTCACAACAAGAAAGTATTAAAACTTTTCGACACTTGCGATATCACATTAATAAATAGTTTGACAGTAAAATCCAGCGCTTTTTTCTGTTCAAAGTATTATTTAATTAATACCTTTGGCTATAAAAATTAAAACGCTTTTTCAATAATGGACACACTTCTCGACACTTTTAGCTATTTCCGTGATCCATTAAACACGTACTATTGCGATATTACCATTTAAATGCCAAAATAAGAACAAGTTTACTATTACAAAAACAAAAGAAAGCGTTTCGCGCAAGACTCGCAGCAAAATATTCGGGGATTGGTCAGATACAAAGCGATTCCTATCGAGCTACGGATACGTGATTATAAGAAAAATAATCCGAAATTTTATTATTCACAGACCAATTTAATAAAACATTATGTAGTCCGCTGAACGACGAAAATTTCATCCACTCGACCGTGATATCATTACCATAGATGAATATAAGTACTAAAGTATAGATGACCGTCTCGCGGTTTTTGCACTTTAGCGCCACACAGTATCCACTCTAGGAACCTTTTTGACCAAAACAACCCTAGAATGCAGCCCGGCCGTACCGCCACTTTCAAATTTTCAGAAATTTGTAGTACCAGTTATTACAATTGTGCAAACTGCGCAATACTAATAAATTGGAATAAACTGCACAAAACATGATGCTATGCGAGTTGGGGGTAATAAAACAATATGCATCTGAGACAATTATTTATTTTTTCTTAATTATTTGTGTTGATATAATAATTATAGGCCATAGATTTGTTCGGGTCGTTTTCGTCAAACTCAATGCTTTTGCCACACAAATTGTTCACCTCCTTGCACCAGTCATTCACAATCAATGCAATTCCTTTTCTTAACTTACTATCTCACTAGAAAGTCAGCATCCTATGTATAAATATCACTTCACAAAAGTAAAATCTTTGATTTGAGATCGTAAAAACGCGAGGAGTGAACACTCTACTCAACGTACTTTGTAGAAAACACTAATAAAAGATTTCAGCGACAAAAAACACACAGAAAAATAAGCAAATGCAACGAGTGCAAAAATTTGATTGGTTGAATACTATACTATAAATACGCTGCCTGGTACTATAGATATACATATCGATATCAAACGCAGAAAAAAATACAAAAGTTCCAGTAGTGCTCGGCGCGTAGCGCTAGTAGTAATAGAATTTTGGTATTTGTATGGAAGACAAACTAGCATGATCATTACTATCTACCAAGTAAGAACTATAGGTTAGACAAAACTCATTCCCGCAGTATTCTAAATCACAGAAAGTATTTACAACGAAAATGATTGAGGACAGATTGAACAATTATCGAAATCGAAGAACCACTGTCAATTAGAATGTCTATGGCCATGCCTAGTATAAACGCCATTATATTACTACATTTAATTATTGCTTTGCAAAAATTTTACCGTAGCTCCTCGAGATTCAGAAAGCTGTTTTAAGATCATTCCTCGATTTTTTGTCCTATTTTTATTTTACAAAATGTACGCTTCACTTCCGGTTTAACATTATGTTTTTGAAAGGTGACATTTGATGTTTCATTAGAAGTTGTCGTTTGTAACATTTGCTTTGTTTATCAAGTCAATGTTGTTTATGGCCAAAATAACCACAGAAATTCTAATGTTGCCATTTATGAAAATTCCTTTGTGGTGTTCAATTTTCTGCGAATCGATTTGAGTATTTTTGAATGAACCTTTAATTTTATATAATTAGAAAAGAAATAAACATCCTTGGCAAACACAACCGCAAAAGGAATTTCCGATCATACTCAGCTTATGCGAGGAAATTTTCGGAATCAGTTTTCATAACCTCAAATAAAATTCACAATTTAAACAATCCAAACAAAATTAACAATCCAAATGGTAACTAATGCGCTTGAAACACACAACCATCGCGCAGAAGAGAAAAGAAGATAAGCGAACAAGAGGCCTAGATGAGGTTTGCACTTCCTTTCATGTCACTGTCAGTGTCAATAGTCGCATTGGAGAGGATATTTGGTAAGACTATCTTATTTCTGTTATAGGGTCTACTTAATGTAATGTGTTTTATGAACAGTAAATCTTCACCTAAATCACTTCTCGACACTTTTAGCTATTTCCGTGATCCATTAAACACGTACTATTGCGATATTACCATTTAAATGCCAAAATAAGAACAAGTTTACTATTACAAAAACAAAAGAAAGCGTTTCGCGCAAGACTCGCAGCAAAATATTCGAGGATTGGTAAGATACAAAGCGATTCCTATCGAGCTACGGATACATGATTATAAGAAAAATAATCCGAAATTTTATTATTCACAGACCAATTTAATAAAACATTATGTAGTCCGCTGAACGACGAAAATTTCATCCACTCGACCGTGATATCATTACCATAGATGAATATAAGTACTAAAGTATAGATGACCGTCTCGCGGTTTTTGCACTTTAGCGCCACACAGTATCCACTCTAGGAACCTTTTTGACCAAAACAACCCTAGAATGCAGCCCGGCCGTACCGCCACTTTCAAATTTTCAGAAATTTGTAGTACCAGTTATTACAATTGTGCAAACTGCGCAATACTAATAAATTGGAATAAACTGCACAAAACATGATGCTATGCGAGTTGGGGGTAATAAAACAATATGCATCTGAGACAATTATTTATTTTTTCTTAATTATTTGTGTTGATATAATAATTATAGGCCATAGATTTGTTCGGGTCGTTTTCGTCAAACTCAATGCTTTTGCCACACAAATTGTTCACCTCCTTGCACCAGTCATTCACAATCAATGCAATTCCTTTTCTTAACTTACTATCTCACTAGAAAGTCAGCATCCTATGTATAAATATCACTTCACAAAAGTAAAATCTTTGATTTGAGATCGTAAAAACGCGAGGAGTGAACACTCTACTCAACGTACTTTGTAGAAAACACTAATAAAAGATTTCAGCGACAAAAAACACACAGAAAAATAAGCAAATGCAACGAGTGCAAAAATTTGATTGGTTGAATACTATACTATAAATACGCTGCCTGGTACTATAGATATACATATCGATATCAAACGCAGAAAAAAATACAAAAGTTCCAGTAGTGCTCGGCGCGTAGCGCTAGTATTAATAGAATTTTGGTATTTGTATGGAAGACAAACTAGCATGATCATTACTATCTACCAAGTAAGAACTATAGGTTAGACAAAACTCATTCCCGCAGTATTCTAAATCACAGAAAGTATTTACAACGAAAATGATTGAGGACAGATTGAACAATTATCGAAATCGAAGAACCACTGTCAATTAGAATGTCTATGGCCATGCCTAGTATAAACGCCATTACATTACTACATTTAATTATTGCTTTGCAAAAATTTTACCGTAGCTCCTCGAGATTCAGAAAGCTGTTTTAAGATCATTCCTCGATTTTTTGTCCTATTTTTATTTTACAAAATGTACGCTTCACTTCCGGTTTAACATTATGTTTTTGAAAGGTGGCATTTGATGTTTCATTAGAAGTTGTCGTTTGTAACATTTGCTTTGTTTATCAAGTCAATGTTGTTTATGGCCAAAATAACCACAGAAATTCTAATGTTGCCATTTATGAAAATTCCTTTGTGGTGTTCAATTTTCTGCGAATCGATTTGAGTATTTTTGAATGAACCTTTAATTTTATATAATTAGAAAAGAAATAAACATCCTTGGCAAACACAACCGCAAAAGGAATTTCCGATCATACTCAGCTTATGCGAGGAAATTTTCGGAATCAGTTTTCATAACCTCAAATAAAATTCACAATTTAAACAATCCAAACAAAATTAACAATCCAAATGGTAACTAATGCGCTTGAAACACACAACCATCGCGCAGAAGAGAAAAGAAGATAAGCGAACAAGAGGCCTAGATGAGGTTTGCACTTCCTTTCATGTCACTGTCAGTGTCAATAGTCGCATTGGAGAGGATATTTGGTAAGACTATCTTATTTCTGTTATAGGGTCTACTTAATGTAATGTGTTTTATGAACAGTAAATCTTCACCTAAATCTTCACTTTTGTACTTAAGACGTAATCGTCACTTTTTAGAATTCAGGTTAGTTCGATCACCAATATACATATAAAAATTACATTACCAAGGTTTTAATTATGTAAACATCAATCACCCCTTTATCTTATGAGAGGATAATCCTACTTGGGAATCGTTTTAGGTACTATCGAATATTACAAACCACGATTCTATACCTAGGTATCAACTGTAAATACAGCTGCAACTTAACACAACTGCATCCGGAGCCATACACTACACTTCTTTTTAATTAAAGACGTCACAAGGTTGTCTGTAAAACCACTGAAAAGTCGAAAATAATTAAATTCGATTAAATCCAGAAAATAAATTCTGAAATCGTAAAAACATCAGATAATATTAAAAATCTCTCTCAGTTTGTTTGGTGAAATTGCGCCATCTGTTTGGTGCAAAAGAATTTAAAAGCTTGCATCGGCAATGACGGATATGGAATTACTTCTAACGTACATTTTTTTCTCTTGATTTTATAATAATTTAAGATGATGATCAATTTAACGGAATGAAAATTTATTATAATAAAAGTACGATATTAAAGCCGTAAGATTACTGGTACTTTTTATTTAAATAGTAGATTTTTAATTTGTGTTCTGCCATCGTGTTTTTCTTTTCATTACCTATCTGCGGCATTAAAAGTTCTGGTTTTAATTTCCAAACTAGGACAGTCTAGGAGACAACATCTTTATTGGATTGGAATTGGGTGTATATTAGGATACTCCCAATTTTGCTTTTTACTTTGCTTTTAACTCGTTTTTTAAAAATGAAGTAGTAAAGTTTTCAATAGTATAATGTGATGCTCATTAATTGTATTTAATATACCTAGAGAGAATATTAAAAATAAATACAGGGTTGATTTGTAGCAACCACCCTTTAAATGTTAGTTTCTTAACGTACCTGCATATTTATTTTAGCGTCGCTCAGCACAAAAAAGTAAAAATATAGAACCACAAACTTTTTTTAAAATTAGTCGCTGTTGATGAACATAGCTACTACGACGCGGCATTTCATTGATAATACTACGACGTAGTACTACAAGATGTTTTGTAGTAGCGCGTCGTCATCTTTATTTTAATGGTAATTTAGAGTGACCAAGCTTTGCTTAATATGTAAGGGGATTTATTAATTTCCTTGTTAAAATAAATAACATTTTTTTTTTTTGCAAAAATCGTTTCTATAAATGATACTTATTGTGTAAAAATTTGGCCGACGACTACAAATCAACTCTGTATAAACATTTAAAATATAAATTACATACCGTAGTGGTAGTTTAGAATTAATATCGAATATTATCTTTACTAAGAAATGTGAGTAGAATGTAGAATGATATTGTTGTTACCTTTCCTTGTACATATATTTTTTGAAAAGTTTCTCAAAGGATAGCGTGGAAATAATTGAAATATTTTCACAACACTCTCGAAGGGTTATATATCTTAGCTTATATATCTCGCAGCAAACACAGACACGATGAGCTGGCTTGACAGTAAATTATAATTTGATCTTCTATGCAGGCAGTTGACTTGGATAACCTGTTTCAACGTGTGTATAAATATATTTGTTTACATTGCTCCGGATGATAAAATTAATTTTTGTTTATGCGAAATCTAGTACACGACTCAAATATTTTCGTTAAAAAAATCAGTATATACAAAATTATAACTTAAAGACTCAGTAAGATTCAAGCTTGGTTTTGTCGCGCAACTGAGGACACCCAGCGCGCGACGCTCGCTTCCTTGCTCTTCATGCGACGTAGGTACTTACTTGCGTCCTGGGATCGCATACGGCGCGCGTGCGAGTGAGTGTATACATTGTTTAAGGATCTGTAGAGATTAATGAGTTAAAACATAAAATGGTACAAAAAATATTGCAATCGATTCTATTGCCGATTCTAAACAACCTTTTTCCAGGTTTCCTATAAACAACTAAAAATAACTTTGCATATGTACCGCAGAAAAAAAAGGTAGTGAGTTTTATAGAATTATAACTACTGAATCTGTGAGCTTGGTTATGAGTCAGGCTTTAAGCATTCAAAATTTGTATTTGCGTGTATATTCTACTAGGTACGCTACAGTTTTATGCTAAATCAATCAATACTGTGGTACTATTATAGTCAGTTACAGATTAGTCCACCTACCTATCTTTCCTAATTTAATTTATGTCACTCGCCAGATCCTTACTTCAAGTCAAAGTTTTGACTGTGGCGCTGCAATCAAAAGTCTTTCAGTGCATTTAGAGCCTTCTATAAGTTAGTGACTTTGGTAACCAATAATTAATATGAACTTCATAACAACTTTTGTTCCGTACATACAAAATTTTAATAGACTTTATTCCTATAGGTTTTTACATTTATATTGGGTTGGGGAAAAAGTTTCTTCGCATTTTTTAAGAAAATTCAAAACATTTTTTTATATAGTTTATTGACATTTAACTAAAGTATGTATGTACCATTTTGTTCGATAACCTTTTGCCATCTTGTAGGTAGGGACATGATCCCAATGCTATAAAAATTTTGGGACCTCTCATCAAAATACTGCGACAAGTGGATTTGGCAGTCCTCTCGTGATGTTAACCTAACACTGCCTAAAGAATTCTGAAGAGACCGAAACAGATGGAAATCTGAAGGTGCAAGGTCAGGACTAAACGGCGGATGCGTTAACACCTCCCAGCCAAACTCTCTTAATTTTTGCTGGGTGGCTATAGATGTGTGAGGTCTAGCGTTATCATGATGAAACACCACACCCCTTCTGTTGATCAATTCCGGCCGCTTTCTCTCAACTTCTTGTTTTAATCTTATAAGTTGTTCGCAGTAGAGTTCAGAATCGATAGTCCTGCCTGGCGGTAACAGTTCATAATGAATAATGCCCTTCCAATCCCACCACACACACAACATCACCTTATTGCGAGTTAACCCGGGTTTCGCCACAGTCTGTGAAGCCTGACCGGCCTTTGACCACGACCTCTTGTCCTCACGTTCTTGTCGTACGTGATCCACTTTTCATCACCAGTTATCAGCTTCTCTTAAGAAAGATTCGGTATCGTTACGTCTTAATGAAGAATCAGAAATGAGTACACGGTTCATTAGGTTTCTTTCAGTGAGCTCGTGAGGTACCCAAATATCGAACTTTTTTGTGTACCCAGCTTATTTCAAATGTGCCAAAACTGTTTTGTGTTCAATTCCCAGTTCTTCAGCTACGTCGTAACTACTGATATGTCGATCTTGCTCCTTTTTTCAAAAATGGCATCCATTTTATCCGTAATAGGGCGACCAGAGCGAGGTGCATCTTTGACATCAAAATTTCCGGATTGAAAACGCTTAAACAAAATTTTTGCTACTCCACAGACACTGCACTAGGTCCATAAACATCGCATTTTTTTCGCGGCTTGCGTTACATTTTTACCTTTTTTGTAGTAAAATTTTAAAATGTATCGAATTTCTTCATTAGATTCACTCATCTTGCCAGTACGAAAAACAAATGAAAATCACACATTTTCCTAATTTGAATTTGGAATTATGTTCTTTAAAATTTTAACTTTCAATGATACCAAAACCAGCCAGATACAAATACTATAGCCAAAGAGATTTTATTACAAGTTCATACATACTATAATGCGAAAAGACTTTTTCCCCAACCTATTATGAATTCTGCTGCCAAATACTCTTGATTTGATCAAACTGTGTTTTTTCCTCAAAGATAAGACGTTTATCTTGCATGTCACCTAGTTGAAAATGAACATGTAGTTTGGAATTTTTTAAAATAATATTTTTAAGTAATAAAAGAGTTATTATATACTCAATCAAACCTCAGTTTTATAATCAGGAAAGTATTCTCGCAGGAGAAATAGTAATAGAGAAAAAGAAACGAAGTAATTTTTTGGTTAAATTAAAGATGTGTATCATACTTAAAAGGAAAATTTTAAGTTATTTTCCCTTTTTAAATACACGATGAATGTTTATACTTATATAATATTGTATTTTCAACAACAACAAAAAAATATTTAAAACGAAATAACCCTAATAAAGTAAAAAGACACGCTTCAATCAACGCTCAGCTACGACCGAATCACCGTAGTCCGTAGCACCGTAGCATCCGTTCGCTGCGGATAAAATATACGCTCAATCAAAGACCCATTAAGAACAGATTCAAGAACTCACAACAGAATTGTAAGCGGAGAGAACTCACTACAAGTTTGTTCTGCACTAACGGTAGTAATTGATTTTAATTCCGCTGGCAGTACGTTGAAAAGCACCGGAGCGTTAATGAAAAATAATTTTCCCATCTGAAGTTGTAAGTTATAGTGGACGTTGAGCTGTAAATTTATGCTTTTTGAAGAGGTTTTTGGTTTACGGAAAAGATAGATTGTCTTTTTTTTAATAAATGTTTGTAAGGATTAACGGAAACTGTTTTTCGTAAGTGCCATTAATTGTGATTGATTTTTGTAAATCTTGTTTAATGTCGTTTTAAGTGATATAAAGAAATACTAACCGCTATAAAATTATATCGTGAAAAAATATTGATCTACAAATACCTATTATAAGTTTAATTCGGTAGCAAATGATTAAGAAGAATAATACACTATACAAAAGAATAAAGAACCTTAAATAATACGCTAGCACTATGCTGAACTATAGCCATTTTTTTAATGAAATCGTTATTTTCTGACGTAAATAGTTTTTTTTAATTTATTTAATTTTATTAAATAAAAAATCACTAAGAAATAGAATTTGGGAAAAAAAAGTAAAAGCTGACTTAAAATATATTTTTTATTTATGGGAGTTGATATTTTGAAAATGTAAAAATAAATATTTTGCAATCGACGCAATGAACTCAAATACCTATTTCCAAGACAAATCTGTTTCCATTTTTTTTGTTTAAGGATTTAAAAAAAGACGTCTTTCATAATACAAAACATACCAGAGCTATGGAATAAAATCGATTGTAAAATTCTCTGAATTAATACAGTAGTCTCTAAAAATATCTAAGACTTCGTCCACACCTCTGTAAAGCAAAAACGACTACAGCCGAGCAGCTTACACAAGTATTGTCCATTAAAAAATCTCTTTCACCAAAGACTATAATAGACTTTGAAATTACGTTGATGGCAGTAGTCTATTTAGGTTTTGTGTTTCGATAAATCGCAATATAAAAACTAAGTACAATACTGTTTACCATATCGAAGTCTTTTAATAATTGTGGATTGAATACTAATTGATACTTAGAGTATTTTTTTTTATGTTTCAATTATTTTGTGAAGTTAGATTGCTTTCAATCAATTAAAGATTGAGTTGAAGCGTGTTGCTAATGATACTATGACTATTTTATTCCATTCTTGTTCAAATACCCAGTTTGTCATGTTCATATTGTGCATCCATAGCTCATTGCACCTACTATGTAAGCAATTTGGTTGTGGCATGACATTCGCTCTCACAATAAGCTTTCTTGTCTTTGTATTTTTTTCATATCTCGGTCAATTTATACTGTACCTATTTGTATTAATTTGATAATTCTGACTGAAAACGAGTACCAAGAGTTTTTTCCGCCGGCTTTTTTTGTCTCTTGGTCTACTGTAATATCTTATATAACAACTATCGACAACTAGTTAAAGCCGAAGTATGTGATGACTGACTTCATCAAGTGTTTTGTGAAATTCCTAAGATGAATAAAACTTTTTGATATTTGTTGATCTTTGACCATTTTAAAGTAATTTACTAATTGTTTGAGAGTTTGACTTTGTGTTTAAGGTTCAAGATGGATTTGTCTTAATGATAACTTCAAAATAGAATTAAAGGTATTATTGCACTAATAAGTAGCTTTAATACAAGTATTATTTTTAACACCGCTAAATTCGAGTACCTACTTCGATAAGTAAAACAAAATATGAAAAGCAATATAGCAAGAGTTTTTATCATTTGTTCAACAAAATTTGATATAATAAATAATTCTGTATAAAGTTCTTAAACACGTTATCTATAGGTCCTTATAATAAATCTGTAAAAGTAAAAATTCTGTACATTGAAAATATCAAAAAAATAAATGGTAGGAATGTTACTAGACCGACACTGCCCACAAAATGGTGTTTTTTTTTTGTCTGTCTAATCTCATTGATTCTGTACGCCAACGCGAATAAAGTCGCGGGTACAGCTAGTAACAAAAAAATGTAACTCTGGATTTTTTTTAATGCAGCTATTAAACAACATTATTGTAATAATATTTTATGCGAAATCTTAGACACGGGTCAAATTAGTTCAGTGAATCAATACACAAATTATAATACGATTTGAAAAACTCAGCAAGTTTTCAGCTTCTTGTGGTGCCTTGCTTTTGTCGCGCGAACGTGGAATCTCCGCGCGGCGCTACCCCTTCTTCATTCGACTTAGGTACTATCGAAGATACTTCCGCCATACCACCACTAAGTTCATTTTTGCTTGCACTCAAACAATAGAATAGGTATTAAAACAGTTCGGCGCCACAGCGATATTAATGCAATATTTTTTTTAAGTGATCAAGCGGTGGTGACTGCGATGGTACCTTCTTGCATCTTGGGATCGTGAACGATACAGTAGCGATTGAGTATGCATAGTATTTAAGGTTTTGTAGAGATTATTAAGTTGAAATATAACATGTTTTAAAAACTTTTGCATTCTGAACAAAAGGTTATCAGGTTTTATATATACAAAAAAATGTTGTGTATCAATTGCAGGCACAGTTATCATCATTATCCGGGAGACTTCCACTGCAGGACAAAGGCCTCTCCTAAAATTGTCATCGTCGCTAGAACTCACACTGCCCTTATCCAGCGTTTAAAAAAACAGTAAAATATAATAACTGCTTCTTCCATGCTGGACTGGGAGGCTGGAAAGAAAAACATAGAATGTGCCAGCTGCTTCTCTTCCCGGGCATACTGTAAAAGTCAGTTAAGGGGCGGAGGTTTCATTGACGTTTTATGGGCGATAGGCTGACCCCCTGTCACTGCAAGTCTCTCTCAATCATTATTATACCTCCAAATTTGTCAAATGTGACATCAGATGTTTTATAGCATCTGGCGTTCTGTCTACCCCTTAAGAGATACAGGCGTGACGTTATGTATGCTGAGCAGCAACAATTTTTGATCTTGAGTGCTTTCCAAATTGATTATTTTCTTAAATATTGTTTCACAATGTCATCAGTATGTGAAAAAAAGTTCAAGAAAGTGACATTCAACAAGTAGTCTAGCATCTGAAAAAAATGATGAAAATGGATAAGAGTATGGAGCCACTATCTTTCTTCCAGACTCTCGAGGTTTTTGTTACTAAGCGGTCTGGAATTAATGTAAGATGGCAAACATGATTCTAAAAGCGAGAATAAATGTTTCCAAGTTTGAAAATTGTCGATAAAACAGCATTTTTTAGACAACATCGGCATTAGTTCTTTGATCTCTGTCATGCGTGACATGTTATTTCTTAATTTAGGCGTTATGATAACATTATTTACGCATCATTTTACTGTAGGTAAAAGAAGGCAACATCCTCTTCAGATGAAGCCTTGAATCGACAATGCATCATTGATCTATTTGATTTTTTTTTGTGTGGATGGGCCTGAATATCGATTGAGTTTTGAAAAACTGGCTTTCATGCAATAAAAAACTATACAGGTAGAATTTATGTATATCATAAAATAAATAATAAGTAGGTTATAATTAAGTTTCCGTCCGTCTGTCAACAGGCTGTATCTCATGAACTGTTATAGACAGTTGAAAGAGTAACAGAAACGTATCGTTTTTGTGACACCCTTTATAATTTCTGTGTCATATAATGGAAGTACTTATAAATATCAGTGTCTTAGTGGACGCACAGAACAGTTCCCCTCGTGCGCGGTATTATAATGTAAAATAATGAAAGAATTGCAAAGATTTTCAACTTTATTAATAAGTGTTTTACTTTATAAATTTGGTTTTGTAAGTTTTTAAACATTGGTCATTATAATTTAAATTAACTTTAGAAATGGGTACTAGCACTAGCCGCCGTGGTCATGCCGCTTGCAAACAGTGCCGAAATATCGAGAACTCAAAATAAATAAAAAAAATGGTAAATATCTCGTTTCTAATGATAATTTAGTTTTTTAACCAAATTAAGTTTTCACACAATATTTACCATGCATACGTATATTCTGAGTTCTCGTTAGATCAGCAAAACTGCAAGTGCCTTAAGGACATGCGTTTTTCTAATTCACAGACAAAATTTGCTACTTCTTGCTTGTAACAGTATCAAGTTATCTAAAACTCAAAAAATAACTTGTTCAAATTGTACTCTCAAAATGATGCTTAAAGATACTTCTGTTGATTAAAAAACTTTCACATCGTCTATCCCAAATTAAGTTTCTTTTCAAAGTTGTGTTAAAATAATACAGGGTGAATGGTGACAAATTTTAGATGCTGAAGGAGAGCATTCTGTACACGATTCTGATCATAATTGTGTAATAAAAGTAGGTACTTAATTTATCACTAGAATGCCCAATAAATAAATACTACTATATTACTTTTTATTTTACTTAAAAAAGAGTCGTTCGTGGCACGTGACCTGGCACTCGGATCGCTGACAGCCAACGCTAGCATAACCAACCATGCGTTGCGTAATCAATTCTTTTACTTTCGGTTAAGTTTGCTTTGTATATAATTTATATATATATTTTTTTTTTCTCTTCATGTATGATCACTTCCTGGAATTTCGAAAATGACCCACCAGTCACCCTGTCTGTATATATCTACATAATAAATAGATAAAGTAAAGACTAAATATTTAAAAAAAATATCATATGAATATTAGAAATAAACTTAAGTACACAATAATGATCCAACGCCAGAAGCTTTAGATCCTTTGTCTACAAACCGTTGAATAGATTTTATAAACGTCCAAATTACCTGGACAAAAACTGGAACTCAGTTCTTTACCACACAACCCTCCAGTAGGCGCCAGGACACCGTAGATTGATGAGTTGGTCTGAACATCGTCATTAGGATAGCTCTGAGCGGGCGTTTTTCTGCCAACCACTGGTACGGGAAAGGCGATTCCGGTCACGTGCGTTAATTTACGTCTGTGAGTAGTTAACTGACTTCGAACTTCGGTGAGGGCTAATTACTTGGAAGTCTCTGTTGGATTCGACTTCTTGGGTAATCTGTTAGTGCTAAGATAATGGTAATTTGTGTTTGTGAAATAATTTAGTGTCTCTTTATATTTTTAGTAAAGATTGTTTGGGGAAGGAGTAAATTTTGCTTTACAATTTAGTCATAAGAAAAACACCGTACTTTAAAACCCAGAGGTTATTTGCAACAAATATTTGTTCGAAAATTTATAACTAGTCTTTAAGAATTTATACGTAGATTAACATTTTAGACACGAAATAAAAAAGTTAACCTGTAAACATTATTTGAATTTTTTGTCCATGTAGAAGTGCAAGAGAAGATAAAACAAGAAAAATATTTTTAATATAAAAAACGATATTGTCTATTATTAAAATACAACCAAGTCATGAAAATATGAGTAAGAGATGTAATTACAATAAAAACACTTGTTCATCGGATTTATCGCGTGTAATACGCTTGTAATTTTAACTATACGTTTAAATATTTCGTGTCTTTGTAGACCCCGTGGTCACGAGTGATAAATCCGGTTAAAAAGTGTTTTATTTAATAGTATAAATCGCGAATACTTAAGACAATGTCATGAAATTAAGCTTTTATAAGACATAAAAAAGTGCAAGAAAAGGAAAAGAAAATATAAAATGTCCTGTATCAGAACTAGCCATTCGTCTCAGATAATTGGAGCGAATGTTTTCGTTCGTTCGTGTAATGACTGGCAGTTTTATTTACGAAAAAGACAAGTCGAGTTTTATTGAGCCGTTTGTGTTTAGGGGCTACGATCGGGACGTTTAAATTTGGTTTTTTTGCACCATTAAAGAGGACTAAGTATTTTTAAACGTGCGTGACGTTTGACCTTACCAAAGGGAAATAAGCTTACGGGGAATAATTTTTACTAAAGTTATATAAAGAAGTAATGATTTTTTTGAAACTAAACGCAAGTCACAATGTTTTATGTACATACACGTTTAAATAGAGTAACAATTTGCTTTTTTTGTAAAATATTCAGGGTGTTATATATTAGAGCGTAATCCTTTAAGGGGTTATAGTTTAGGTTATTTGTAATTTTTTTGTATGTACACTCATAGACAGAACTGAAACGTTATTGAGATCCTATAGTTTTAGTTTTTTTAGAAAAAAACATTCGTGACGCTTAAAATCTAAAAAAATACTGAAGTTCAAAAGATATTAAATTTATTTCTTGATTTTATTTTAAATGAAAGTCACATCCAGTTAATAAATGTAAATAATGTAATTAATAACAACGTTTAATTGACACAGTGCTCGCAATATCAAGAACATTATATTATTTCTAATACTATGCAAGCTTGCCGCCGTAACATAAAACGTCACAATGACACTTTTTGTGCATGTTAGAAAAAAAATATTATGTTCTTTAAAAGGATAAATTTTAACATTTGGAAACCACGAATATGACGCATGCAATGAACGAAGATCTTAATATTGCTAAGTTTTCGTTACCTCCGATATCATTACTAAACATTTAAAGGAAAGACGAATAATCTATTAAAGCTAACAGATTCTTTATAATGCTTACATATTCTATCACTATTGTCTATTTTTATTTCATTTTTCCTTTTAGTTTTATAAAAAAATCTCAATCAAAGTGAAAATATGCTATTTTAGCGATAAAAAATTTCTTTTTTATTCATGGAAATGAAAGGTAGATACATGTTTGTGATTTATTTGAACGCTGTTGTCATTCAAACATTTTTTTATTTGTACTTTCGGGCTACAAAAGCTTTTTTTGCCTTTTTATCGGTTGTAATGCAATATTTTTTGTTTACTGCTATTGTCTGGCTAATGAAAGTAGAGAATGAAAAAATCTGGTGAATAAAAAAAAATCCCATCATGGTAACCCCGACTAGTACGACACATATTATGCACTTAACAAACATGATAATGATTAATTTTCTTATAAAATTATCGTAAAAAATAACAATATTGGTACTGTCCTACTTTGTGATGAGAAGTATATAATTAAAATGATAGGCAACTAGTATTAATCAGGCTTAAAAGTAAAACAATAAAATAGAATAATTATTTTTAATCATTGTAATCAAAATCTGAATCCAGCAATGCTATATGGAATGAATCTTCAGAGTTACTGTATATCGCTGTTTCCTACATTGGTTATCAATATTTTTTTTTTTTTTTTTTTCGTCATTTTCAAAAATGAAAATTTTAAAATCTCAATTATCACCAACAAACGTTCGATTGACAACAGTGACACCAGAATAAGTTGCAAGTTAATATTATAACAAGTTTGCAAAAATCCCCCATTGTGTACTTTTGTTAGCCAGACACTATTAAACTATCTATGTCTTTATACATCAAAAATTATAAATGTCGTTTTGATCGTGACAAAAAGCTTCAGTTCTTTAAACACTGTGTCAAAAAATTCATAAATGTCTATAGCTCTTTTGCTCAGTTTTCAATTGGAAAATCCTATAAAGAATCCTTGATAGAAGCACTTCCTTTTTAAAGTTCACAATTCCCACTTACTAGAAAAAAACCTGAAAAGCGTTCATCTGTGGCTATTCATCTATCTGCTATTGAATTCGTTGGCTCAAAAAGTCACAGTAGGTATAACTTCTGCAATAAAAGTCGGTTCAGTTGGCCAACATCGGTTGAGTTTGAATGGCTTTTGTGAAAAATTCTAACCGCTGACGTTTCGTATGACACACTAAATCCTACTCTAGTGTTGCATCTAGCGCTCGCGGCACAACTGTCAGAAGCATTTTCGAAGAGTTATAGCTGCATGACAGGATCGTCCGAATATAGCAAAAGCCAGCAAATCATGGCGTTTACTTTTTTAAGATTTATTGGTTAGTATGCAAACAGTCGTGACTCTGTGCAGTTTTCTCCATATTTATAGAATCTTCGCCGTGTATGCATAATGTGGATTCCACCTAGATTCCGGCACGTAATGTGTTGGATTTTTGAGCTCTGAACTATTTTCGTTGAGTGTGCAATTTACATCGAGCTGTCAAATGTTCTTTGTCATTGCACGCAGAGAGACGTAAATTAAACAATGAATGTTAAATAAAGACTTTTTAATGCGGATTTTAAATTTTACTATGTCTCTTGTCATTTTGGTGTCTTTACAGACCCCGTAGACACTTGTGAGTGACTCGTGAAATATCGAAACACGAGATTGAAATTGGATTTATGATTCACAATATTAATCTGGGTTGCCTGGCAGAAATCGCGCTTCGGCGATAAGGCCGCCCTTTGTATGTTGGTTGTGATTGTTATTTTAATTTAATCTGTGTAACTAAGTTGGTGTACAATAAAGAGTTTTATTATTTATTTAAAACATTAAGTGTACTCGGTGCTAGGTAAGCACCGGCATAAAAGTACACACAGGCCTAAACCAAGTGTGCATCTTGAGTTATTATTATTATTATTAAATCATTATTAAATCACTTGTTTTATAGAAAAATAAGTAATTCACTGCGACAGAATTCAAATTTGGTTGAGATTTGTAAATTTAATCAGACTTTTCGAATTTTCACTCAACTTTTCGAAAAGTATTGTTACATAATTTGAAATTAATATATCTTATTATGAGTATGTTAGTTTACGGTCTAGTTTCAGGATTTGACAAAATGTTAATAGCCTAATTTTACGAGTTTTTTTTTTGAATAAGGAAAATTAAAACAAAACCGGTTGGACTTTAAATCAAATTTATTTTGCAAAATGTATTTTAAACTAACATTTTCGATATAAATAACTCCTTTAATGTGAGAATTAGTGTCTCTAACCACGTAAATAAGATGTAATTGTATTTTTTGACTTTTACTGCAGTCTTTTTATTTTAATTCAGCTAAGACGCCACCCCGCTTACTTGATTTTGCGTATTTATAAATTTTGTTAAAAATATGACTATACAATTCTACTTAATATTAAACAAGTGTGTTTGAAATATTTATGAAAATATAGTGTTTCTTTAGTAAATTAATAAATACCCGAAATGATACACCAACTATTGGAGCCTAAAAGGTAGTTTTAACATGCTTGTCATATGACAGCCAGCTTAGAGCCCATTCACACCAGGACGATTCGTGTTTTTTGAGGAATCGACTTTTTTCATGATTCGTTTTTTTTTTGGACGGTGACAATGCTTTTTAAATTCCCGTGTTCACACGCATCACAGATCGTGTAAAATGACGGACACGTCTTAAATCACGTATAGTCTTTTAAAACTCTCATTCGTCAAAAAACACGAATCGTGAATTTTTTGTGACGAATCACGAAGGGGTAATGGCATTTCTAAATTATGTATCCTGTTTTCTCAAATCCATATCCAATTTGAGGAGAATATAGTCAAAGTTATCTATGGACATTCTAAAATAATCGTAAAACTTTAAGTCATCTCTTCGTAAACCGTTCATTAAAGTATGGAAAGCACCAAAAATTGGTCTTTGTCTTAAAATTGGAAGCACCCAGTATTTTCTTTTTATTCTTTTTTTAGAACGACGATAATACCAATACAAGATTATAATATCCACACGAAACGAATCTGAACATCAATTCGGATATTTGGCGAATCGTGAAATAACACGATTCCGTATGCAATGTGAACGTGTATCCGTCATGACGTATTGTGTTTTTGGACGAATCGTCACTGACGGATCTGGTGTAAACGGGCTCTTAGGAGTATTCTAATCTGCACCTTAATCTGAGAAACTGGCCAAAACTCAAACAATGTAACACTCTCCAACTTTTACCACAATCACCAAGTGATTTTTTCTTTCATGCTGGACTGTGAGCAAAGTAAAACCATAGAATGTGCCAGCTGCTTCTTTTCCTAGACATACTGTTATAGTCTGTTAAGGGACAGAGGTTTTATTGGAGGTTTTCTTGTGGATGATAAGCTGACTCCCCGTCACTACAATAGTCTCTTTCCACCATTTTCCACACTTTCCAGATAATAATGGGTGTGGGTATCTGCCTACCCATAGGGATACAGGCGTGAGGTTATGTATGTATGTATACACATATATATATTTTTTCAATGAAGAAATTATTAGATTTGTTTATTATAAGTCGTTTCCTATGTTTTTTTGTTCATTTCTATTAAATACATCTATTATTATATTCAGTAGTATTTACTGTATAAGATTAACAGTAATTTTTTACAATAACCTACCATTGCAATTGATTCATTACTTCAATGTGAATTTATCTAAAACAATCTAAACATGAAAATAAAAGTTTTTTTTTTCAAACTTTTATCTTTCACTTTCTTAAAAATACAAACATCTTAATAATTCTCTATCTCAAATACAATTAACTTCTTCTAAATAATATTAAACAAGTCCCATCTATTACGAAGACCAGGTCACGTTATCTAAGCTGCCACAAGCATTCTCCCGAAAATCAGGCTGTATGGCTATGACATTATTAAGCTCAGCCGAATCGCAGCTCAAGTGACGCTAAAAAACTACGTGACTATTATATCAAAACTCATAGCCCCTCTGAAAAATCGTACAAGCTTGAATTCAGCGCGTATACTCTCTGAATATAGAAAAAACAGCGTCGACCACTTTAGCCTGTGTCCCGAATAAATTATGTTGATGAAACTTTTAGCCCGAATAGGGTGCACGATGGCTACTCAACTCGTCGATAAAAATTCAAAACTAGATTATGGTAATAAGGATTCTTTTATAAAAGCAGGTGGTAAAGTTCCAATGTTAAGCTGAATGCGGGGATACCTAAAAACATTCTTTGTGAAGTTATGTTTTGTTTAATGTTTAATGAAATAAACTACTCCATTGTTGCTTGAGAAAATAAAGTTATAGGTTCATAAAATGAAAACATCCGATATGGCAAATTAATGCTGAGAAAGTAGTACTTACCCTTCAACGATGCGGCCAAGAGGACTTACTATCTAGTTCTTATAGCAATTATAGTCAATTTTAAATAATGGACAAAAGTGAATGAAAAGAGATTGCTCGTTTGAACTCGTTTGACCTCAATCTTATTCTTAGTTGTTTAATATTATTGGAATATTTATTATCATGATTTTTTATTTTATATTTATTGTAAAATAAGAATGAAGGAAAACAGTGCTATTGTTCTGTCTGAAAAAAGTGAGTTAAATAATTTTATTTAAAACGTGATTTTAATTGATGTGTAGAAATATGTATTTGTCTGCGAAACCAGAAATCTATAGATTATCAAAAGTAATTAATTAATAATTATCATTTATGTTTCGATAATATAGAATTTGGTCCTACCATGGCAGTCGTGTCACTAGACTGTAGGAATCTTTTTTTTTGCTTTTTAGCTTTTGAGCCCTATGTAGCTGGTTGGAGACTATGAAATAATGGAGATGAAACTCATGATTTTAGGAAGGTTCTTAATCATCGTGGAAGCGGTGATATTTGGTGACTATACAGGGTTGATTTGTAGTCAAATATTAAGCAAACCATGGTCACTCTAAATTACCATTAAAATAAAGGCAACTACGCGCTACAACAAAACATCTTGTAGTACTACGTCGTAGTATTATCAATGAAATGCCGCTTCGTTGTAGGTATGTTCATCAAAAACGACTATTTTTTTAAAAGTTTGTGCTTCCATATTTCTACTTTTTTGTACTGAGCGATACTAAAATTAATATGCAGGTACGTTTATATTGTATCAAAGAAACTACCATTTAAATTTGACTGGTGAATAAAAAACAACCCTGTATATGATGACTAGCCACGCAGAACCTAAAGGCAGGTGATAGGGATCAGTTGGATCACCAAGTAGATATCAGTCGGATTAGATGGATTGGATGTATTTCGATTCCATTTTCAACCTACTCAATTCGTCTGTATGTTTTTCTAAATGTTTTTTACATCATTTGACTGGGTGAACTGATTTTGATGATTCTTGTTTCATATAATAGAGGATACTTCCTATTTGGTCTATTTTTGTTTTTTCCAAATATGTGTGACCTTATGCTTCAGCCAAAGTTTTGATGTCAAGTCGGTTTTTTAAATGCTCTGCATTCGTTGATTATTTTATATGAGAGAATTCTCCGTTGGCTCCATGTCTTATGGTGGAAAGTGAACATTGTACACGTCAGTCCATGAGACACCTTTTCACTAGACACTTAAAAGTACCAGGACTGTAGAGTGGTGTGGGGCTATGCTTAACTGTCTCTAAGCAGTCAAAGTTTATCGGCGGTTGAAACTCTTCAGTGGGGCTAGCATGCGACCATCGACAACGATAAATCGGGCCTTTTATCGATATTTTCTGAGAATATGGCACGTAAAGATTATATTTTTTCAAAAATATGGCACATATCTTATCGTTTATGTTAATTTACACATATTAATTCAATTAACATTAATTTATCTTTACAAATGTTATTTTTTTCCACTTATATTATTCAGTTCTTATTTGAGATCCTCAGCTTAATTAATAACTCTATTACATAACTTGAGTTATTGCCAGTTGCAGCTTTTGTATGCACAAATTTTATATTTTAAAAATCTGTTCTCTGTAAAAATCTACCCCAGCCTCCAAACCGGCACAGCTGAAAATCAGCGCCACAGCCATCGGCTGTAGATGCTGAGCTGTTGCCGTTTTCGAAAAAAAAATATTATTTTACTTTATCTTAAGGTGGTTCGATTTCCATACAAAAAACAATCGGGATTCACTGATACAGGATATGGTTTAAAGCCTTAATTATGAGTTCTACAAACTATTTTCTAGTTGAATTTGTCGCGAAATGAACAAAAGACATACCGTTCATTTAGAAATCACAAATAAATCAACTGAAAATTTTCATCTAAAATGCGAATGTGTGTGTGAAAATAACACGATAGGTGACGTTGCCACTCCATGCAATCACCGACAGAGACAACGGTCGGGCGGGCGGGACAGTTGCTCGTGTGCTATGTTGCCGATCTTACTTACTTTACTACTGTCTGCTCGCTCATTCAACTCAACGTGAGTTATTCAGTCAGTCACTTTATAACTTACTTGACTTCGAATCGCAAAAAACCTGCTTCCTATCCTATTTCCCACATAAACACTTAATTTATTTATTACAATAGAAATAAAATTTCCTACTGAAAAATATTCAATATTTTGTAACTGAACCATAAATCCGAAACGTACACGCTTCCCTACCTACGTACCAACCTAGTTGACTAGCTGATATCTACAACGTGTCCAAAAATTCAACGATAAGCTGGCACCAGAGGTTGTACCTAGTCATTACTACTCGTAATTTTTTTTGAATTTTATAGTGCTTTTTTTGCTATCATAAGCCTGAGTAGTATAGCTTTCCTTTAAAACCTTTAAAAGTTCCAGAAAAGTAATAGTTCTTTAGTAAAGTTAGTCAAAAATATTTTTTATCAAAAAAATTTGAAAGTTTTTTCATTTCCGCTCACTTTCGCTCACTTTGGTGTAAAAAAAATGCATAAAACCTACCGCGGCAACTTTTTTTAAATTAGCGCCACTTTTCCCGATTATAAAATGGTATAATACATAAGGCATACTACAATACAGAAAAAAACGGGTACTATTACTAGATTATAACCTTTTTCGCTTTACCACGCACTACGTACGGAGACCGATCCTTTGTTCTTGTTCTTGGAAATTCAATGGATGTTAGAAAGAGACAAGTAGAGGAATATCATACATTGATCAGGTAGAATTGGTTTGGTAGGAATTCTTTACATAACGGCAATTTAGTACGCTCTGCTCTTTTGTTTACTGCGCAACTTTTGGACACGTTGTATAAATAAAAGGTAAGAGTCTCCACACTTGCTGACCATCTGTGTGGATGTAAACAAAAGAAATGAAGAAGAAATGTTTGTCTCTTTGGCGGTCGACTCCGGTCGCAATATCTGCATGGGATTTCTAGGAATTTGTTACAAATGATTACATTCGCTCCAGACCAAGGTCGCAATAAATGAAATCCTCTGAGAGTTTGACCAGCGTTTTACAAATTACACATCCAAGACCCATAACATATTATATATACAGAGCCATAACATATTTATGTTTAATTCTTGTCCTTGCGGTGATCGAACCCTCGACCTTACAGCTAGCACTTTAGGCATTGTGCCACGGATGTCGTCAACATCTGTGTATTTTTTTTATATGTGACTAAACCCGTGTTTGACCTCAATTTTACCTGATGGTAAGTAGGTAACGATGAGGTCGAAGATGAAAGCACACGTGTTTAGGAAGGAACTGGCTCTTTATAAATTAGTTCCGGAACACATTACCACCGGAGCGGTAACATTTGGCGGCAGATTTTATTTGAAGGGCTAGTGAGCTAGCCAGCTGGACCCAGTAGGGATCCTACCACCAAGCGAGGGTCACTCGGAACAGTCGCAATTTTAGGTACCCGTATAGTTGGCTATTCATAATATGACAATCCATAACACAAACCTTGCTTTCTTTGGCGCCATGGATTCCTACTATGGGTATTTATTATACCAATACTATAGACGGAAACAAAATATTATATAGAACACCAGAATTTTGCAGCCTCCTTTATTATTTGTTTGAAATTGGGTAAAAATATAACTATATTATAGACATCTTTTCTATCCCAACGAAAATAAAGAAATTCGGTGCTCGAACTGAGAACTCGCGGCTAAGAATCTGGGCCAACACATAAAACGCCAACATGCTAGATTTGTGTCGTAAATAAATAATAACAAACTAGATATCAAACAATCGCTACGAGGAGGCTTCTTCTATGCATGTGTGCGTTATCCTTACACAATGTAAAGAAAGATTTAATTGAATTAGTTGGATAGTACAATACAATAAATCGTGTGAATTATTTTTTGGAAATTCTATATTCATATAGAGATGTGGCGGCACATTGTTAAAGTCAAAATATTGGATAGCTGATTTCACAAATAAATAAAAACCAGAAATTTGTGGAACTAGCGCCATCTAGCGGGACTTTAGCTTTTTGTAGGCTCATCGACCACCTTAAGTTCTTTTTGATTGTACTATTGTTTTAATTGTCGAATAAACCATTTCTTTCTTTCTTTGGTTCTGTGGGCTCAATCATAGTATCAAATCAAGTTGTTCTATCTATTAAGGTGCCTATTAGCTAACATAATAGGATAAAATCATTCAGTAATATTTATCTTGTCGATTCGAGAATGGTCGCATACTAGCTCGGCAGGTCTGTCTTTCTAGAACCAAATATCGTATAACTAAAAAATATGCTTTCTTTTCCAACCTAATTGTCACTTACCAACAAGTGAGTTTAAGGTTTAGTGAACAACCAAAAATAGTAAAATTACTTATATGATAATTGTACAGACTTAATTAAACTATGATTGATTGTTGAATCATAAACATATTTTGAAACCAGATAGTTATTTATAAGAAAATCTTTATGCTTCATATTTCGCATAGTTAAAAAAAAATATTTGCTGTTTTATATGTTTTTACATGAGATAAAAAAGGGCTTTCTCTGTGTAAAAATGTTATGAGTCGTTACTTTGGTAGATGTAGGAACTAATAAAAACTGTTAAGTAGAGAGAAGTGAAACAAATATCTTTGAAAATTGTAGTGAAATAGATTATTCGTGCTCTTTGTAATCATAAAAATAATTTATAAATCATCATCATCATCATCATCACAACTCTTTGTAATGAGCCCACTGCAGGGCATGAGTCTCTCCCCTGGGTGACGAGGAGGTATAGGCCATAATCCACCAAGCTGGCCCAGTGCTGGGTGGTGGATGTCAGAATTTTCGGGGCGCCAAAGTGGCTTCTGACAAACCCTAACGACTACTGTATACAAGTATACAGCACCCGGGACCGACTGCTTAACGTGCCCTCCGAAGCAGGGAAGTCGCCGTGAGATATGAATGGTCAGCGGTCACCCATCCAAGCACCGACCGCACCAAACGTTGCTTAATCTGTGATATTGTATGATACACACAGTAACCACGGCGCCACGACGACTTCAAAAAAATTAATTAAAAAAAAATTATAAATGATACAATCAAAACTCCGACAGTTTCGTTGCATTATTGAGATCGTCTTCAATAAGACTTTTGAATCCTTTTTCTTCTAATTTTTCATATATTTTAAAAATTCAGTTCGATTAATATCGTGTTTAAAATAAAGATTAAAACAATAAGTATCGTATTTTAATAGAAGTAAATCTTTAAATATGTTGTCTAGAAATGCGCGATGAGGCTGCTAATATGCTAATTTTTTCTCACTCAAAATCCAAATGTTTATGTTTTGAAACTCTATAAACCTTAGTGTTTATTAAATGCTAAAAGATACAATTTCATGTTAAACTAACAAAGTTACATAAAACACTTTTAAATTTATGTATAGCATTGTTAAAAAGATTTAGGTTAATCAATTCTGCTTAGAGAACGTAAAATAAAAATGGCGACATTTAATTTGAATGCAACACGAAAAACGCATTAGGTCCCCTTGGGAAACGTCCATTCATCATTGTCCTGCTAACTTGGTGATTGTCCGATTTGTGAGTTTTTACTGCAACTACAGCAAATGTCAGGTGAAAGAGGTTTTAACTTTTGTAGAAGAAATCGAAAAAGGATAGTGCATTTTAACTAACTAGCTTTAAGTTTTATTTTATGTTTTAACCACGACTGAACGATTTATTGTTTTAAATAACAGTAACTTTAAAACGGATTTTATTTCGACGTTTCTGTGTTTTTAAAGACAGATTGTTCTCGACCCACCGGTTGGAAAATTAATATAATGAATACTAAACTAAATTTATCAATCAAAATAAAGTAATATTAACACTATCGGTCAGTCACACTCAAATCCTCCAAACTCTACCCTGTCTGAATGCACTTGGCTTAGGCATGCATCCCCAGAAAAACCGGCGCGAGCCGAGATAAGAAATCAAAGAAATATAACCTTACCAAGGAGGTTGTATTTATTATCGATCGACATTAAATACTACCGCCCACAGACAAGACATTTTCCTTCTATAACTATCGCCGTATTAATGGAAAAGTTGCATTGCGAGCATTAAAAAACCGACTTCACGTCAAAACTTTGGCTGAAGTATAAGGTCGTCAAGGATCTCCGAATTCATATATATTTTAAAATACAATTGAATTTTTTCCATCTATCATATGAAAAGAATCATCGAAATCAGTTCACCCACTCAAAAGTTATTAGGTAACAAACATAAAAAAAACATACAAACATACAGTCGGTTGAAAAAATGTTACACTAGTCTGGTCGCATGTTCAGCAAAATAATAATACTTGAATTTGAGCTTTTCTTGGGGTAATACATCATCATACTCCCCTATATTTTAATTGTCATTATACTAAGTTAGACTAGTTTTACTTCGAATAATAGTGAGTCTTCATTAGCATACTAAGATTGATTATGAACCTTAAGGACAAGGTTATACGTAGAACTTACCAGCTACGTCTGATATTATAAACTAGAAAGAGTAAATGCTTCTTGCAAGCTTTGTAAAGAATTATTCATTTGTATTTCTGTGAACAGGCAGATCATTAAAAGTATATTATGAAATTGTACCTGAAACTAGTAAATATTTGCATCATTAAGCCTTTCAGTTGAAACAATCAGTAGGAGCAATAGAGCGTACACTTTGCAATTATAAAAATATGTCAACGAATAATCATATTTTTTTTATAATTCAGTAAAACAACGACATTTTTCGTAAATTTGTGAACGTACTCTTATTTTCAAAGATTTCGGCCTTTCATGTAACGGACACCAGTAAAATATGTAAGCGCCGTTAAGTAATTATTCAAAAATATGTTTGCTTGTAATCGATTCTGACCATAATTATGTAATAAAAGTAACCAGAAATCCGTATTTATAAATAAAGAGACCTTACTACACTTTTCCCGACGCGCTGCCTCAGTCAACACGCACACAGCAGTGTTCCGGCCACATGCACACCACCACCCGCTAAGTATTTATTGTATTACGCTAATGTAACCATGCGTTGCGTAATGAATTCTTTAACTTTCGGAGAACTTTACTCAGCAAATAATTAATATTTATTTTTTTATTTATTTTTTCTCGTTATGTATGATCTTAAACTATCACGTCCTGGAATTGTGAAAGTGACCCACCAGTCACCCTGTATATAGCACAGGTAAGATATTGCTTTGATTCTACTTTTTTTTTCATGTTCATTTCTTTTATTGTCCTTTATAGATTAAAAAAAGTGTTGTGTGTCTTCGAACAAACATTTTCAGTTACCAGTTCAGAGTTTTTGACTAAGTTTAGTGTAAGTTAAGACGGTGTAGCACTGGAATAAAGCGATATCGAATAAAGACTTTTATATGTCATTCAGTTGTTTTTTGATAGAGCTAGAATAAATACAAGGAAGGTGTCATACAAAGTTATCCAAAGTTAAGCCAATCTATCATTTTTCTTCAGAAACCATAAAATAACAAATATTTAGACATTCCATTTAGCAAAGTGGTTTTGGTCCTTCATATAAACATTTTCTTTCTTCCAGCACCAGAAAAAAATAGATTTGGGTTCTGTGTAAAACTTGCTAGAGTTCAAGGTAAAAATACAGTAAGTATTACTAGTAAGTTGTAGTAAAAATACAGTAATACTTACTAGTAAGTATTACTGTATTTTTACCTTGAACTCGATTAAATTTACAATTGAACTTAATTAGCTGTTAAGCAATATAGAATTAGAAACACAAATAATTATTTCGACTTTTCTTTCGATACTATATCATTACAAAAGATTAATTATATAAAATTACCAGTTAAAGTCGTTAATTGTAGACATACATTTCCGAGCATATTATTGTATTTGTATATTAACAGACTATGCATGAAATAATTGTAGAGGCGTTTTTTGTAAAAAAAATGTACATTTATTTTACATGATTCTGAAAATAAAATACCTTTGTAATTTTAGAATAAGGATCAGGTAGTTATGTAAAGATATATCACAAGTTAACTCTTTTTGTAGATACGTATTGAAATGATTGTACAGAAGCCAGCAGATCAACGTTAACCTGTCTAATTTCCCCAACCAATTTTAACTTAATGTCGAGGGCATAGAGTTCCAATTCAAGTAAATTTTTTGACAAATTTGTAACGCTTCATGTGCCGCCTTCTGTACATATGCGTGTTATACATAAAAAACTAAAAGACGTACCACTCTGCTATCTCAGTGGTGCAGTGGCTTAGATGCTAGACGCCCACACGGAACAAAAAAAAATGTCCCGCTTTTATCTATTAATTATGTCTTTATATTTTAAGTTCTCCCTAGTTTGCTATATGGTATCTCATAAACCAAGCTTTACTTACTTGAGGGCCATGCAGTTGGTGTGATTGTCTGGGGATTTTATTCATTTATTTTATACTAACTTTGACTTGGGGCAAGAACCAAACCTGAATCGAATCTTTTATGCCTTGCCTGGCTATTTGTCCAATGTACTTTCTTTTCACGTATATTTTTGTGATTTTTACGAGGAATTTTTTTTTGTAACAATATGGTCAGAATTATTAAACTTTGACATGATAACACATTTACACATTTAACTTTTGAAGTTAACACAATTGCAGTTGAGGTCTTTCATTGTCAATATGGAGTTGTTATTTATTACTTTTAAAATTCTTTCTTATGTTGGTACTAATTAGTTTCACGTGAGTTTTTATTTATTTATTCATTTGACACACCAAACAAAAAATGTATTACATTAATTCTAGGTTAATAATTTACTAGGGAAAGCTCTCATACATTATGTCTGGAGATACAAGATATAGACTTTTCAGGCCAATGAGATTCACTGAGATTCTTACTTACCTTCTGGAATAGATATTTAATGTTGTTTATTTGTATATTTTAGTTTAAATTGCCAGTTACACTTCTTTAAATAGGTCTATTTACTATCGTAATTACTAAAATAATTTACTTTCACCCAAAGTTACCATATAATGTCAAATGGTAAGTATTTCATCAAATTTTCCCAGTATTTTCAGTTCATGAGGGCTGGTGATTACCTTTCATCAGATTGCTAACATGCTCGTTTGCCTTTGTTCCGTACCGCTTGATTTTATGATAACACTAGCAGCAGAATATAGCTTTACCTGAGTAACTTTTGATTTCTTGACGACAAAAATAATTTGTTCTGTTAATAGAGATTCCCTTATAAATTTTATCAAATTGTCATTCTTTTAAATGTGAAATATTTCTTTACTAGCTGTTGCGCGCGGTTTCACCCGCGCAATCTAGAAATTCAAATCGGGATAAAAGTAGCCTATGTGCTATACCAGACTGTACACTATCACTATGCCAAATTTCATCCTAATCTGTTGAGCAGTTCTCCCGTGATTGAGGAACAGACATCCATACATCCAAACTTTCATATCCTACTTGTATTATAATTGTGAAAGTTAGGACGGATAAAGGTAGTCTACAAAGTAAATATAGCTAAGTCATTTATAACTCTTCTTGCGCGATTTAATCGAAGTACAGCGACATCTATCGAATGAAAGCAAACTAAAATGTTGTATATTATAAATGTGAAAGTTTGGATGGATGGACGTATGCATGTTTGGATGTTTGTTCCTCTATCACGGCAAAACGGCTTAATGGATTTGGATGAAATTTGGCATAGTGATAGTTTACAGTCTGCAATAGCAAATAAGCTACTTTTTATCTCGATATTCTTGCGGGATTTGAAATGGCGCGGGTAAAACCGCGCGACATTCCTTGATTATAATATTAGTCAGATAAGATAAACGGAGATTAAATCCATATTAAAAAGCTTTATGAAATAAAGCTATAGCATTTGTGTGTTTCTTTGAACGCGCGTATCTCGAAAACTGTCCGATGGATTAAACTTTTTTTCAGCATTCGACAGCCTAACTACGACCTACAAAATGAAAAGGCTATAGTAGTAACCATATTTATGGTTTCACATTTTACTATTGTAGCATCCCGTGGCTTTTGAAGTAACAATTTACATACGAAACTAGACCTGCTGGCCTGATTGTCTACGGTCCAGTTGTAATAATTTGCCTTCATTTATCTACTTTTTATGATTTTTATACTCATTTCCATTTCTTTGTTCTCTTCCATTCACTCATTATGCCAGGTTAGGACTCAAGTAGTTCTGAGTTCTTTTATAAGTTTCAATCTGGGTATGGAAACTCGAATATTTCTATAAATACGTAAAAAATTAAAATAACGAGGCCCGAGCTTAAAGGCCTAAATACTTAAAAAGAATTAGCTTATTTTTAAGAGAACAGAAAATTCAAATTAACTACAAGTTATTTTAACGGTCATAAAAACTTGTTTGACATCTATCAGTTGTGATGCAATGATCATCTAATGAACTTATTTCGATTTTTTTTTGGATTTGGAATTAAGTATGCTGAAACTTATTCTTGCTAGATTTATGATATATTGTGGCTCACTTTTAATGAAGGGTAGTGGACCCTGAAAGAACCTTACCTTAACACCAGGCCAGAGACATTCAAATATTATATAATGAAGCTATTATATGTCTTACGTGTTATATAATTAAGGATATTTAGAATTCACTTAAGTTGTTATTGAATTAAAAGGCCATGATATTTTTTACATATAGTTTATTCCAATACATTCGTGAATTACACATTTATTGTCAAGTCAACGTAACATTAGCATGAAAATAGATGAGATAGTTACATAAAGAAACAAAATCGCAAGATTTTCTATTTTGTATACTTGCAGGGTTTGCTCTGTTAGCACAGGTTGTCTATAAGTAGGTAAATAAATAATTCCTTGTCACATTTTCTAGGTTTATAACCGTATGATAGTAGATTGCTTAACTCTAATTTATCGTAATAGTTTCCAAAAATTTTTTTTACATTTAAACTTAAACTAAATAAATTTAAATTATATTTTTAACTCACAATCATGGTTTTAAAATTTAAATTCATCGAACATTAAATTTAATTTTGAAGTCCTCAGAAAATCATATATTTCTTTTTAATTAAAAATTGTACTGCATCAGTTAGTAAAAAAAATCGTGAGAATGTTGTTTAAGAATATATTTTCGAACATTGCTTGTGTACAAAAATTAAATAAGTCAGTAATTAAATATCCTTTAAGTTATAGTTCAGAGTAATGAACACGCAAATATAGGTTACTAAGTTACTTATTACAACAAAATCAAAAATGAACGCGAGTTGTCCGTCTGAGTTGTGTTTTATGACAAGCGGGAAAAGGGCGGGCATGCGAGCGCAGGTAAAACAAAAGCGGGGAAAGTTTCTGTCATCAATCTAAGTCATAAATCGATTTAGTAACGAAAATATATATATAAAACTGATCATAAACGCAAACTAGTTCAGGTTGTTGGTCAAAAATCTGGATCTTCTTAGCATGTCGGTGAATATGAAATTTATTATATTTTGCCCGACCAGAAACTTGCCACCTTTATGGCGTTATCGGTGACTTGTGCAAGGTCCTCGGTAGTGCAGGTTTCCGGGCACATGGGGCAGGAGAGAAGGTGTAACATTGTTTGTGGAGTCGCGCCGCACAAACAATGTTCATTTCCGTCAACGCTGAAACCCCATTTTACAGTGTTTTCTTTACTACGGCCGACATAGGTCCGGAGTCTGTTTAAGGACTCCCAAATTGGCCATGGCAAATCTTTTCCGGGCGGGAGGTGTTCAGACAGAGGCAAGGGGGGTTGGGCAAATTTTTCACTCCATAAATTGACTCTCGTTTTTGCGGCATCGGCAGGTTTTTTTTCGTAAATTTGTGAACGTACTCTTATTTTCAAAGATTTCGGCCTTTCATGTAACGTACACCAGTAAAATATGTAAGCGCCGTTAAGTAATTATTCGAAAATATGTTTGCTTGTACTCGATTCTGACCATAATTATGTAATGAAAGTAACCATAAATCCGTATTTATAAATAAAGAGACCTTACTACACTTTTCCCGACGCGCTGCCTCAGTCAACACGCACACAGCAGTGTTCCGGCCACACGCACACCACCACCCGCTAAGTATTTATTGTATTACGCTAATGTAACCATGCGTTGCGTAATGAATTCTTCGGAGAAGTTTACTCAGCAAATAATTAATATTTATTTTTTAATTTCTTTTTTCTCGTTATGTATGATCTGAAACTATCACGTCCTGGAATTTTGAAAGGGACCTACCAGTCACCCTGTATATAGCACGGGTAAGATATTGCTTTGATCATACTTTTTTTTTCATGTTCATTTCTTTTATTGTCCTTTACAGATTAAAAAACTTGTTGTGTGTCTTCGAACAAACATTTTCAGTTACCAGTTCAGAGTTTTTGACTAAGTTTAGTGTAAGTTAAGACGGTGTAGCACTGGAATAAAGCGATATCGAATAAAGACTTTTATATGTCATTCAGTTGTTTTTTGATAGAGCTAGAATAAATACAAGGAAGGTGTCACACAAAGTTATCCAAAGTTAAGCCAATCTATCATTTTTCTTCAGAAACCATAAAATAACAAATATTTAGACATTCCATTTAGCAAAGTGGTTTTGGTCCTTCATATAAACATTTTCTTTCGTCCAGAACCAGAAAAATATAGATTTGGGTTCTGTGTAAAACTTGCAGTATTTTTACCTTGAACTCGATTTAATTTACAGTTGAACTTAATTAGCTGTTAAGCAATATAGAATTAGAAACACAAATTATTATTTCGACTTTTCTTTCGATACTACATATATCATTACAAAAGATTAATTATATAAAATTACAAGTTAAAGTCGTTAATTGTAGACATACATTTCCGAGCATATTATTGTATTTGTATATTAACAGACTATGCATGAAATAATTGTAGAGGCGTTTTTTGTAAAAAAAAGGTACATTTATTTTACATGATTCTGAAAATAAAATACCTTTGTAATTTTAGAATAAGGATCATTGTTAAGATATATCACAAGTTAACTCTTTTTGTTACGTATTGAAATTATTGTACAGAAGCCAGCACCTTATCAATCAACGTTACATTACCTGTCTAATTTCCCCAACCAATTTTAACTTAATGTCGAGGGCATAGAGTTCACATTCAAGTAATTTTTTTTGACAGATTTGTAACGCTTGATGTGCTGCCTTTTGTACATATGCGTATTATACATAAAAAACTAAAAGACCTACCACTCTGCTGCTATCTCAGTGGCTCAGTGGTCTAGATGCTACTGCGCCAATAGTGAGGTAGCGGGTTCGATTGGAATTCGACACGGAACAAAAAAAAATGTTCCGCTTTTATCTATTTATGTCTTTATATTTTAAGTTCTCCCTAGTTTGCTATATGGTATCTCATAACCCAAGCTTTACTTACTTGATGGCCATGTAGTTGGTGTGATTGTCTGGGGATGTTATTTATTTATTTTATACTAACTTTGACTTGGGGCAAGAACCAAACCTGAATCGAAATTTTTATGTCTTGTCTGGCTATTTGTCCAATGTACTTTCTTATCACGTATATTTTTGTGATTTTTACGAGGAGTTCTTTTTTTGTAACAATATGGTCAGAATTATTATATTTTGACATTTACACTTTTGATAACACATTTACTCATATAAATAATAAATAATAAATAATAATAAATAAATATTTCTGACACTCACACGACATTATCTAGCCCAAATTAAGTTTCTTAAAGAACTTGTGTTATGGATACTAGATAACTGATATACTTAAGAAATATATAAACATACATATTGAATAAATAAATATTTTTTATTAGAATAAATTTAAATAAATATATAAACATCCATGACTTGACGACTAATATCTGTGTTCATCACACAAATATCCGTCGCCGCCGGGATTCGAACCCAGGACCTCTGGCATAGAAGGCGATTTATGTTACCGCTACACCAGCCGGTATAACTTTTAAAATTAGCACAATTGTTGAGGTCTTTCATTGTTAATATGGAGTCGTTATTTATTACTTTTAAAATTCTTTCTTATGTTGGTACTAATTAGTTTCACGTGAGTTTTTATTTATTTATTCATTTGACACACCAAACAAAAAATGTATTACATTAATTCTAGGTTAATAATTTACTAGGGAAAGCTCTCATACATTATGTCTGGAGATACAAGATATAGACTTTTCAGTCCAATGAGATTCACTAAGATTCTTACTTACCTTCTTGACTAGATATTTAATGCTGTTTATTTGTAGTTTAAATTGCCAGTTACACTTCTTTAAATAGGTATATTTACTATCATAATTACTAAAATAATTTACTATCACCCCAAGGTTACCATATAATGTCAAATAGTAGGTATTTCATCAAATTTTCCCTGTATTTTCAGGTCATGAGGGCTGGTGATGGTGACCTTTCATCAGATTGCTAACATGCTCGTTTGCCTTCGTTCCGTACCGCTTAATTTTATGATAACACTAGCAGCCGATAGTATTAATGGCGCCATATACTCGATAATGGCAAGCAAAACTATACCAAATAAGGCTCGTCTTGCCGTACTTGAGGGAGTTTTGGCGCCAACGCTTATGTATGGTAGTGAATCTTGGGTGTGGCAGAAGAGACATGAAAGCAAGATTAATGCTGTGGAGATGAGAGCGTTGAGAAGCATGTGTGGACTGAAATTGAGTGATAGGGTGCGCAATAGTGAAATAAGAAAGAGGTGCGGATTGAAAGAAGATGTAGTGACTAAGATTGAAAAGGGTATGCTACGGTGGTTTGGACGTTTGGAAAGGATGAGTGAAAGTAGATTTACGAAAGAGGTGTACAGAGCAAGAATGGATGGTGCTGTTGAAAGGGGCCGCCCTAGGCGAACGTACGCCGATCAAATTGGCGACGTTCTTAAAAAGGGCCTAGTTAAAAGTACCCGTAACCGGCGATCATGTATGAAAAGATTAATGAACGTGGAGGAAGCGAAAGAGGTATGTATGGATCGAAACAATTGGTGTTCCCTTGTCTCTGCCTACCCCAAAGGGAGACAGGCGTGAGGTTATGTATGTATGTATGTATGTACTAGCAGCCGAATATAGCTTTACCTGAGTAACTTTTGATCTCGTAGTGATTTCTTGACGACAAAAATAATTTGTTCTGTTAATAGATATTTCCTTATAAATTTTATCAAATTGTCATTCTTTAAATGTGAAATATTTCTTTACTAGCTGTTGCGCGCGGTTTCACCCGCGCAATCTTGAAATTCAAATCGGGATAAAAAGTAGCCTATGTGCTTTACCAGACACTATCACTATGCCAAATTTCATCCTAATCTGTTGAGCAGTTCTCCCGTGATTGAGGAACAGACATCCATATATCCAAACTTTCATATCCTACTAGTATTATAATTGTGAAAGTTAGGACGAATAAAGGTAGTCTACAAAGTAAATATAGATAAGTCATTTATAACTCTTCTTGCGCGATTTAATCGAAGTACAGCGACATCTATCGAATAAAAGCAAACTAATTTTTTTTTATATTATAAATGTGAAAGTTTGGATGGATGGACGTATGCATGTTTGGATGTTTGTTCCTCTATCACAGCAAAACGGCTTAATGGATTTGGATGAAATTTGGCATAGTGATAGTTTACAGTCTGGAATAGCAAATAGGCTACTTTTATCTTGATATTCTTTGGCGGGATTTGAAATGGCGCGGGTAAAACCGCGCGACATACCTTGATTATAATATTAGTCAGATAAGATAAACGGAGATTAAATCCATATTAAAAAAGCTTAGTGAAATAAAGATAAAGGATTTGTGTGTTTCTTTGAACGCGCGTATCTCGAAAACTATCCGATGGACTAAACTTTTTTTCAGCATTCGACAGCCTAACTACGACCTAGAAAATGTAAAGGCTATAAGTAGTAACCATATTTATGGCTTCACATTTTACTATTGTAGCATCCCGTGGCTTTTGAAGTAACAATTTACATAGGAAACTAGAGCTGCTGGCCTGATTGTCTACGGTCCAGTTGTAATAATTTGCCTTCATTTATCTACTTTTTATGATTTTTATACTCATTTCTATTTCTTTGTTCTCTTCCATTCACTCATTATGCCAGGTTAGGACTCAAGTAGTTCTGAGTTCTTTTATAAGTTTCAATCTGGGTATGGAAACTCGAATATTTCTATAAATACGTAAAAAATTAAAATAACGAGGCCCGAGCTTAAAGGCCTAAATACTTTAAAAGAATTAGCTTATTTTTAAGAGAACAGAAAATTCAAATTAACTACAAGTTATTTTAACGGTCATAAAAACTTGTTTGACATCTATCAGATGTGATGCAATGATCATCTAATGAACTTATTGTTGTATTAATACTAGCCAAGAGTATACAGGGTGACAGATGGGTCATTTTCGAAATTCCAGGACGTGATAGTTTGAGATCATACATGAAGAGAAAAAAAATATATATATTAATTATTTACTGAGTAATCTTAACCGAAAGTTAAAGAATAATTTACGCAACGCATTGTTACATAAGCGTAATGCTATAGATACTTAGCGGGTGGCGGTGTGCGTGTAGCGGAAACACTACGTGTTGACTGAGGTTATCGACTCGCATCTTTACAAATGTTCGTATAGTAGGAAGTCGGTTTCAAGTTTTTAGTAACATTGTAATTCTTTATTTTACAGTTATTTAAGAGCGTTGTGCTCTTTACAAATATTGAAAATTAACTAAACACATATTTATTTAAACTGGCCGTGCGGCAATGGATAAATTTTAATTGTTGTTTAGAAACCGTCTCCATAATATACGAACATTCGTAAACATACAATTCGACAAAGTTCTGTGCTCGCACTGCAGAATCGAGTTCAGAGTGCTCTCCATTAGTATCTAAAATTTGTCACCAGTCACCCTGTATAAATATGACAATGGCTTTTCATATAACATTTTAGTAGTGACGATACCCGCGTTTGACCTTAATCTCACCTTATGATAAGTGACGAAGTCTTCGTAGTGCAGTGACTCTTGTGTATACATATTAATCGATATTGCAGGTTAAGCAATTCGCAGCGCAGCCGTTGGCATCAAGATGGGTAACTACCGACCATTCATTATCTCTAAGCGACTACCCGACTTCGACTTTTGAGGGTACGTTAAGTTGTCGGTTTCGGGTACAGTAAAACTTTGTCAGAAGCCATTTCGACGCTACCTAAACCTCCTCGTCAACACAAGGCGAGAATTGTAGCCATGCAATGGACTCATTACAGAGATGTGTTGATGTTGATGTGGTATGTTACGATGACAGACGGGTTTTCGTTTTTTTTTTTTGGATTTGGAATTAAGTATGCTGAAACTTATTCTTGCTAGATTTATGATATATTGTGTCTCACTTTTAATGAAGGGTAGTGGACCCTGCAAGAACCTTACCTTAACACCAGGCCAGAAACCTTCAAATATTATATAATCAAGCTATTTTATGTCTTACGTGTTATATAATTAAGGATATTTAGAATTCACTTAAGGAGAGTTGTTATTGAATTAAAAGGCCATGATATTTTTTACATATAGTTTATTCCAATACATTCGTGAATTACACATTTATTGTCAAGTCAACGTAACATTAGCATGAAAATAGATGAGATAGTTACATAAAGAAACAAAATCGCAAGATTTTCTATTTTGTATACTTGCAGGGTTTGCTCTGTTAGCACAGGTTGTCTATAAGTAGGTAAATAAATAATTCCTTGTCACATTTTCTAGGTTTATAACCGTATGATAGTAGATTGCTTAAGTCTAATTTATCGTAATAGTTTCCAATTTTTTTTTTACATTTAAACTTAAACTAAATAAATTTAATTTATATTTTTAACTCACAATCATGGTTTTAAAATTTAAATTCATCGAACATTGAATTTAATTTTTAAGTCCTCAGAAAATCATATTTTTCTTTTTAATTAAAAATTATATTGCATCAGTTAGTAAAAAAACGTAAAAATGGTGTTAAAGAATATATTTTCGAACATTGCTTGTGTACAAAAATTAAATAAGTAAGTAATTTAATATCCTTTAAGTTAAAGTTCAGAGTAATGAACACGCAAATATAATATAGGTTACTAAGTTACTTATTACAACAAAATCAAAAATGAACGCGAGTTGTCCGTCTGAGTTGTGTTTTATGACAAGCGGGAAAAGGGCGGGCATACGAGCGCAGGTAAGACAAAAGCGGGGAAAGTTTCTGTCATCAATCTAAGTCATAAATCGATTTAGTAACGAAAATATATATTAAATTGATCATAAACCCAAACTAGTTCAGGTTGTTGGTCAAAAATCTGGATCTTCTTAGCGTGTCGGTGAATATGAAATTTATTATATTTTGCCCGCCCAGAAACTTGCTACCTTTATGGCGTTATCGGTGGCTTGTGCGAGGTCCTCGGTAGTGCAGGTTTCCGGGCACATGGGGCCGGATAGAAGGTGTAACATTGTTTGTGGAGTCGCGCCGCACAAACAATGTTCATCTCCGTCAACGCTGAAACCCCATTTTACAGTGTTTTCTTTACTACGGCCGACATGGGTCCGGAGTCTGTTTAAGGACTCCCAAATTGGCCATGGCAAATCTTTTCCGGGCGGGAGGTGTTCAGACAGAGGCAAGGGGGGTTGGGCAAATTTTTCACTCCATAAATTGACTCTCGTTTTTGCGGCATCGGCAGGGTTTATTGGGGGGACCGAGTGGTAAAAACTTTTTCGGCTTTTTGTGCATAAAGGAGCCTCCCCGCGGTGCACCCTGGAAGCAGCTAGACCCGGTAACGCAGGGTCTAGGCTGACTAGTCCTCTCACCACGATGAATATACCTACAAAAATCTGGATTGATAGAGGTTTATGATAAAACAGAGATAATGAACACATGTTATATATTATGAACAGGTTAAATCATTATAAAGGGTCTTTCTTTGATTACTTAGGTGTTTCTGACAAGAACACTTTAATTAATTTCAAAAGTAAAATCTTGCATATAAAAAACTTATAAAAACTGGTGATTGAATCTGGTTAGTTACTTTATCAAATCAATAATTATGGTTAGGAATAAAATTAAAATAAAACATCTCAGAACTTCCATCCAACTCCATCCACTATAAGCATCGCAAATTATTGTACTTATTTAATCATAATAAAGACTAAACATTACAAAATTGTTTCAAATATTTCAAGTCTTTAAAGTAAACTTAAAGATAATATCCCGAAGAACTTTTATAGGTTTTTGATAAACGACGAAAGTTGCTAAACAACTTAAACCACGTTGTCCTGAAGTTTTGGCAAGACTACAAATAGGTACTTTAAATGGGAAAACATTTATTAACTGATGTTGTAAGTTAATAAAAGGGATAAGGCTACAATACATTTCGTTTTTCTTTAATGAAAAAAGGATTACGGATCAGCTTTTAAAAAAGAATGACTTGTCTTATTTTATGTACAGGGTGGAAAAAAGGAGGTTTAATTAATAATCAACGAATGCAGAGCATTTAAAAGTCGACTTCACTAACAGTATTAAATACTTGCGAAAACTTCGGCTGAAGTGTGTGATCTTCAACGTTAAATTTTCTGTGGTTGTTTTTTAGTCATCTGCCAATTTTTTTTAAACAATAAGTATCTTTATTATGGAAACGATTTTAGCAAAAAAAAAGTTATGTATTTTTTTACATGGAAATTAATATATTCGCTAACATGCAAAGCAAAACAAAGCATGGTCACTCTGAATTCTGGATTATTACCACTAAAAAAAAGATGACTACGCGCTACTACAAAACATATCATAGTATTAAGTCGTAGTATTATCAATGAAATGCCGCGTCGTAGTAGCTATGTTGATAAACAGCGCATTATTTGAAAAAAAAATGTGGTACCATATTTTTATTTTTTGCACTGATCGATAAATAAATATGCAGGAACTTTTATATCGTTTCAAAAAAAATATTTAAATTTGGCTGGTGACTAAAATACTTCCCTGTATATATTTTTTGAAAGTAGCAAATTTTTCAAAAAATACTCATTTGGTTTATATGGGACCTCTATTATATGAAACAAGAATATCTAAAATCAATTCAGATTTACCTAAATAATCGTCTAACAAATACACAAAAAACATCCACTTAAATTGAGATCCTCCTCTTTTTGGAAATCGAATGAAAGAAAAAGTAGTTTTCAAAACATAAATAAACGATCCACCCACATTGGCTTTGCGTCGTGAATCACGAATTCTAAATACGAAGTAAAACCTTGTATTTTTCAAGTGCTCACACGCTTTGATCATTTGAATTCAATAAAATATTGTATTTCATTGAGTCTACGTTGTTCATCATTCAATTTATAAGTGTCAAAACATATTACGCGTTCTTCAAATAATAACGTTTTCTGGCTGCAAAGTCAACAGTATCAATTTCTTTGGGTAATAACTTTTAAATTCCCTGAAAGACTACAGATATAATATAATTTCCTTACAAATGTATTGAAGGTTGAAGTATCAAGTTGCGGTATTTTCTGTACTCATTATTTCTTTCATTTATTTCAATAGGGTTTTAGGCACTAAAGAAATAAAACTTTGTATGTAAACATTCTTACAAATACGAAGGAAGATTTTTCGACTCTAAAATCAGTTTACTATGTACATTTTAGCTACTTATGATAAAACTCTTACTTAATTTATACGGTTATATATGAAGAACAATTATTATGGGCACATTTACTTAATTATACAATATGGTATATAAATTTAGTATCAGAATGAACTTAAGTTATTAAAGTTTATAACATACTCGTATTGAAACACGTTTTACGAGATTTTCCTAACTCAGCGCTACTAACAAATTATCCATATGAAGAATGTTCTTTCGATACTATAGAAATATCTAAAACTCAAATCCTTATTAACATTGAGAACATTGAAAATAATATTTCTATCTAAAGATACTCCTACTGTTTTATATGACCAGTAGCATGCTCTCTTTTCAACAACGTAAGTTGATGTTTGATTAAAATTTTATTTGACAAACCGATATTACATCAACATACAAGATTTCAAGTTAAATATTATTTTAAGTTTCATTTTTAAGTTAATTATCTTAAAATGTATTGAGACATCTGGAGAAAACTACCAGGATAGCATAAACTAGCAAAGGTAAATGTCGTGTGAAGTATTTGTGTGCTTTGGAAGAAGATGTGAGGCCTCGATGCTGCCACGCAGCCCCTGACACCATAGGATCCTCGGCGTATCCATTCATACTTAGCTCTAGTCCTGCAAGAAAATATAAATAAATTACCTGGCCATACTGACACTACTTTTAGGAGATTAAATAAACTTTTATAAGGTTATATTGTGAAACTACGTAGTGGAACGAGAGATTATCTTTGGTTTTACCCAGACCCGAGCAAGTTAAGACAAGTACCAAAACATTGGCTCTGCTGGGACTCAAGTTAAGCTTTTCTCAAACATTCAAACACTGTACCAAAGAGGGTGTCAAATCTATATTTAAATAAAAAGATTACAGCATCATCATATTATGACTGATTACTTATGAATAACAAGTTACGTAGCGCCATTGAGACCTTTTTGTACTTTATAATGTTATTTTAAAATACATTTTATATTTACAGATCTAAAAATAGGTGACATGATGCCTATGTAAAATAAAATCGTTGTGTCTCGAACTTTGGTGATGGGGTAAACCGGTCTGTCTCAAACGCCAGTGGTTGCGGGTTCGATTCTCGCACGGAACAAGAAAAAAAATCGTCTAGATGTTTACATAACACAAGCTATGCTTACTTTGGGGCCATTTAGTTGGTGTAATTGTCTGGGGATTTTATTTATTTATTTTCTACCTAGAGCTTTTCACTTACTTTGCTGCAGAACCGCTTACTACTAAATCGAACTTTTTTTTATTATTTTAAATTTCGATAGGGTAGGGTTAGGTCTCTGGTTACAATTCAAATCCAATAATCGCAAGCAACTATTAAATTTGTCACTAAAACATCTCTTCCCAGGGGTGTCAAAATGAAGACAAATTAGAAATATTTCTTTTTATTTTTAGGACATAGCGTATCAATTTTGAATAATCGATCATTGTATTTAAGCCCGCGTTTGACCTCAATGTCACATTATGGTCACATGAAGATGAGGTCGAAGGAAAGCACACGGGCCTTGGAAAGAAAGCATGTTTTGTTTAAAAAACACAGTTTCCAAGTGACTAAATAAATAAATATGTACTTACTATGTAAGCTGACTTGATTCTCAGTTTTTCCGAGCGCATTGATAGAAGCACAGACATAAGTACCATAATCGCCTGGCGCTAAGGACTTGATCGTGAGGTTCATCCATAGAGAGTATTCGTTGACCGCCTTTTCATTGACACGAAACTTTGGGTTCTCTTGAAGTTTGTCGCCTACAATAGCTGTGGATAAATGAAATTGTTTATTTCAAATAATTTGAAACTTCGATGCGTGTGTGTTTAAAAAATTGAAGATTAATTTTAATGATCTGTTGGAAGTGGTAATAATGCTTCTTTATCGGTTGATAATCCCGCTTTTGACTGCCATCTGTTGTTAAGTGCAGATAAGGTCGAAAATGACAGCACACGGGTTAAGAAAGACCTGGCCTTTCATATAATCAACGAATGCAGAGCATTAAAAAAACTAACTTCACGTCAAAACTTTAGCTGAAGTAGGTCGTCAATGTAAACGATCTCCGAAACAAGAATCATCAAAATCGGTTCACCCAGTCAAAAGTTATGAGGTAACAATTTTGTTGACAAATATGTTTATATGCCATTAAGGTGAATCATGGCTGTACCTATTATTATGAAATCCATCTCTGTAACATTACATTTACCTGTGATTATGAATAAACGAATTGAATTGAATTGAATTGAATTGAACTGAATTGAACTGAATTGAACTGAATTGAACTGAATTGAATTGAATTGAATTGAACAAACATAAAAAAACATACAGATGAAATGAGTAACTCCTTCTTTTTTTGAAGTCCGTTGAAAATAAAACTGGAACACATCACCGCTGGAGCTAGCCAGGCGAACCTTAATGGGGTTCTACCAATCGGAGTTTGCTCGGATTAGTAGAACTTTACGAAAAGCTTATCCAGGGAATGTTACCGCTCCGGCGGTAATGTGTTCCGGCAATATTGTATAAAGAGCCAGTTCCTTCCTAAACCCGCGTGCTTTCATCTTCGACCTCATCGTCACTTACCATCAGGTGAGATTGAGGTCAAACGCGGGTTTAGTCACTTATAAAAAAAAAAAAAAAAAACCAGGGACAGTAGGGCTATTCTTAACCGACCCTTTACGGATCAACGTTGCGGCTTTTTACGTGATGAAACACTGAACTATAAGTAAAACTACTTTTTAGCCGGATTGATCGCGTATAATTTAAATTTTACATTTTAACTCGACGTTTCGGTGTCTTTGCAGACCCCGTGATCACGAGTGACTGAGATGTCAGGCGTAGTTTTATAATTAGTAGTTTTATTTAAATTATGAATCGTGAAAACTTAAGACTAAAATATATTTACTATAAATTTAGATAGTATTAAACATTCACATATTTCTTACAAACGAGATGTAAACCAATTATTTTTCGTTTGATAATGTCGATTTTCGATATTATTTTTTTTAAGAATCTAGTTTTTTATTAGATCTTCATTTCGATTACCATTCTTTCTGTTTTTTCTCTACGATTTAAGATTCATATAAAGAGCTTCAGCAAGATAAAAATCAAAGTTCCCATTCTCAACACCTTCATCAAACACAACATTGTTTTTGAATGTTCAGCTACGTTTACGGCTTTGCGTTGCTATAGCGAACAAGCAACAACTTTGTTACTCAGAACACACGCTAGAAAACAAATATGCAAATGAAACACAACTCACTGCCGACCAGACAAACATCATTCAAACAAGACAGCCTGAAATAAAACGATACAGTTTTTGATGGATGGACGTGTCATAGTTAAGAGCTTTTCGTTCTTCTTGATACACTACTGCTTTTTTGTAGCGGTAATTTTGGTATATGGTGTAGCTTTATGAATAATAAAACCCCGTTTATATAGTTGTGGTCAGAGTAATTTTGGGATTTAAAGGCAGAAATAAGATATCAGCGTCGATTTCCATAGATAGTGATCATTCATAGTGAACATTCTGGATCTTTCTTCTTTCATAGAAGAAAATTTGTTAAGCAGTATTTGATGAACGATTAGGTAGACTAAAAACGTTTCAAAGACTCATATAAAAATGAAAAAACAAATCTATTAAATTTGAAAAAGCATTTCTTTGTGGATTTATTATATTCACCGGAAAAATCGTCAGTAAAATCGCAATATTCGTTTAAAAAAAAAGCTTATGTTTTCATATAAAAAAAGTAATCATAATAATTAAAATATCATAACAGAGCATTATTTTTGCAAAATTAATGAATATTAAAATTATAAATTATATTGATGATGAAATGAAAACTAATTAAGATCAAACATTCAATCTAAAAAAAAAACAATGAAAAAGATACGAAAAAAACAAAAAATATTTACATTTACCGTCTTCCCGGTACCAGGAATTCATAGCTTTCGGAGAGGCTTCGATATAGCACTGCAGCTCCACGTCACTGCCAAGTGGCGCCCCCACCAGTTGATTTGTGACTTTCACTTGCGGCATGACTGTACAGACACGATGCAGATCATTAATTCATTCTGTGTAGTTATGGCTATGTAATATCACTTATTTAATAGGCAAGTCAAAAATAATAGTTTCACTAATAATAAGAGGTATCCCATCCTCGTCGCCATTGTGATATCTTAATGAAAGGCTTTTAAACTGTTTATTATAATTTATTATACAGAGATACAAACGCGTGTTTTTCCAAGAACACCAGAGAGAGAGATATATATATATATATATATATATATATATATATATATATATATATATATATATATTGAGGAAGAGGCATGGAAGAGGCTATGGCTGCTTTCTTACATTATGCCACTAGGCTACATTCTCACAGTAGTAATCCATGGTTCTTGATAAAAGCTGTATTGCTTAAGTAAAAGCTATTGATATGGACACTGAAACTTCAAGACTATAAAATGCAGATAAAATAAATTCTTTAAGACTATCTAAGCAGATGGAGAATAAAGTGGTCGAGTGACCAGGTATTGACGAGTATTTTGCAAAGATAAAGATAAATAAATTTGGCCAGTAAATAGTTGAATGAGCGCCGAATATCAATTTCAATCATTTTCTCCACGATTTTCGTGATGAGAGGGCTCATGCAGATGTATAGTTAGGGTGGAGGCACTGGTCCTACAGTATCATTGAAATGAATTGTAAAAACAATGAAAACATGAAAACTTTTTCGAAAACACCTCTCTTCATAGTAGTTGTTACTTGGCAGCTGACGAATCCACTTTAAAATCCCTTTGAAAAAGGGGTTTCTTTAATAAAATTTATCGTAATACCTTAAGACAGTAAAAAAGTTCCTTAATCTTTGTATTTACTAGCAAAATACTCACAATGCACTTGCACGTGGTAGCGGCGGCTCACAGTAGGAGGTACTCCATTACTTGCGATACAATAATATGCTCCCATATCCGTCCGTTGCACGTATGCCAGCTCCAGACTCACGCCTTTGTGTATATCGACAACTGTAACAAATATTTCTTTTAACATTCAAAACCTGTAAATTCTCTTGTTTGTTGCTAAAAAGTTAAAAGAAGGAAAAGTAAGAGTCGTTTAAATCTAATTTGGGATAAATTTTGTCATTTAACACTTTTCATGCATCTGTATCATATTACTAAAAGTAAAAATATTTGCATTTAATTTTTTATATTTTATAAAATATAACTTTCTCGTAAGAGATGACTATTCTGTAGAAATGCTATAAAATTACATTGATTCGGTAATAATAAAGATTTATTGATTGGGGAGATATCTATTCGATACTGAGGTGATGTGTAACTGTGAAACTAAAGAATCGTTTAAATTTATCTGGAATGCATATTCCATATAAGTCCGAAACCAGACAGAAATCTCCGGCAAAATCATTTCATAAATCAAAGAGTTTTCTGCTTCAAGTTTACCTCCATTATGAACTAGTACGTAATTCTTCTCAACACTAAAAAAATCGCAGAGCTTAGTTTTTATGATAACGTTAAAAGTTCAATAGCGTCAAAGCCAATTTTACTCGGACAGCCGCAAGAAAATTATAAATTAAATGTATGTAGAAGGCATCATGTTCTAAAATTTTTACCTGCTTACATATAAATAAATATAATAATAATAAATAAATGTTTATGACACTCACACAACATTATCTAGCCCAAATTAAGTTTCTTAAAGAACTTGTGTTATGGATACTAGATAACTGATATACTTAAGAAATATATAAACATACATTTTGAATAAATACATATTTTTTATTAGAATAAACTTAAACAAACATATAAACATCCATGACTTGACGACTAATATCATCATACAAATATCCGCCGCCGCCGGGATTCGAACCCAGGACCTCTGGCATAGAAGGCAATGTATGTTACCGCTACACCAGCCGGTCGTCAATACTCATACTTAAATGATCATCGTGGCGTAACTTCCTTAAATTCTAATTCCGTAAAGATATTAAGATATTATTATTATTAATTCTAGTAATTAATGATTCCACTTTCACTGGTGTTAATAAATTTGTGGGCTTTTCTGGTCAAACAAGAACATAGAGAAGATAAATGCTATATTTATTATATTATTATTATTATATTAATCAAAAAATTTCGGACAATTCGGCATGTATTCATAATCACTCCTTTTTGGATAAAGTATATAATCTTAAGGTCTATATTTATTTTTTTTAAATATTGATTAATTGAATAAGGGATTTATTATTTTATAATGCGAGTTTCAACTTCAAATTAAAACAGTTAAAAACAACATTTCCAATTCCATAAAGTTTAATTTTATATTGTCAGTATGGACAGCGATACGACGAGTAAAATATAGTAAGTTAACGCGACAAAACCTGGTTAAAAATTTTATTTTATTTTAACAAGCTAACTAACCACTAACCACAGAGTTGAATACAATTTTACCTGATTGTGAAATATTATAAGGCCGAAAATAGATCACGTTAAATTTAGTTTAGAGATCGAAAATAGATCACGTTAAATTTAGTTTAGAGATTGGAAATATATCACGTTAAATTTAGTTTAGAGATCGAAAATAGATCACGTTACATTTAGTTTAGAGATCAAAAATAGATCACGTTACATTTAGTTTAGAGATCAAAAATAGATCACGTTAAATTTAGTTTAGAGATCGAACATAGATTACGTTAAATTTAGTTTAGAAATCTCATTCGTAATGCTTGGGAAGGTAGGATTATTCTAACCTTTACGGTTTAGCCCGAAATCAACTTTCCCTTTTTTTCTTTCTGGCAGAAACAGTTGTCCCTAATATCAGACGGATTATTTCTTCTTTTAATTAGTTTAAATTGAAAAAAAATGTAAGGGTAAACAAAATTAGTTTAATAATATTTTTAAGTGTTTGCATTTAATAATGCTCAAATAAATAATTTTAAATAACTGAAAAAATATGCTATAAAAAATCACCCGACCAGGACTCGAACCTGGGACCTCTCGCTTGCCGGACGATTGCTTTTACAACGGTAGCGCGGGTTCGAGTCCTGGTTGTGTGATTTTATTTAACATAATATTTTTTCAGAAATTTTGTTTAAACAATATAATAATAATCCTTCAAAAACCCATCTCATTGAACACTTTTGTACCCACTTGACAATATAAATATAAATTAAACAGTTATCTAGCACAAATTTTAAATCTCGACACCAACAATTTAAATCTAACACTCTGGAATGTAAACAAAAGCATTTAATCCCATCCTAACCTAAGCACTAGCAATGGTATGAAACATTTCTGTGTTAATGTAAATCTATTCTAACATAAACAAAGCAATACAACCAGCTTATGCGGAGTTCATGCAATTCTCATCTTAAAAGTAATAGTTATAGAGGTTATTGCTATGATAGTGTTTTGCATGAGTTACTGTAAGGGCTTTTACATATGAGGAGAATTGCGATGCTTTGTTAAAATAAGGTTATTTTAAACTAGAGTGATTACTGAAATATCTGAAACTATCTGTCCTTAACTATTAAGGTTTAATGATAAAGTAAGTCATCATTAAAATAATTTTATTAATTTCTGTGAAAGTAACTCTGTCTGTCCTTTATTTTTTTATTTTACTCTGTCCACCCTTTCCTATCTAATTCACTCAACTAATTTTGATGACATTAAGTAGGTAAGTTATATTAGATCTAGTAACAGAAAATGAATTAGTTTTAACTGCAAAAAATATTCAAGGCGTTGAAATAAGGAATTGAAATGTTTGTATAGTTTGTCATTGTCAAAAATAAAACATTCAAACCTTTTTGTATTGAGGTAATTAATACGAAATCATAAAAAAAAAGTAGCAGTTTTGGAGTTTTGACAAGTAATTTTGCACGGAACTCCAAAAAGTAAAACTTGGCATAGGGCACAGGTAGTGAGGTTTAATAATATAATTATATTTTAAAATTTAGTAACAATCAAACAACTTATAAATCAATAAAACGACAATCTGTTTTTAGGTTTTGTCCAACAACAATTTGACTCACGTTAAACTAGCCCAAAGCCTGTTTGAATTTGGTATCTATGCGTAGAATGAGGCTCTGCGCTTTCAGGCTGGTTTAAATCACTTGATACGTAATTTCCGCAGCTCGCTAATTTTATAACATATTATAAATGTGAAACTTGCTGTTATACTTATTTATCAATCTCAGTAAAAAAGCTTGACAGATTTTGAAAATACTTCCTACAAAGGCACAACCACAGAGATACGCAACACTATTTATCACATCTACTATTTATTGCTGGGAAATACAAACTGATTCAAAGACACCGATGCCGTCGATGAAATCGATTATTAAGAACGATATCGATATTATAAAATCCATTTTCCAACACACATACATACGCGGGGATTGAATCTAGCGGCGACCAACCTTGACGCTTGGTCGGGGTTCGGACACGCAAAGTACATGCATTTGCGTTGTCTATGTATATGTATGTCTTTGGGCACAACTGAAAATGATGTCTACATTACTTTTGTAACTGATATCCTCTCGAAATAAGAATTTTGTGGACGAAGCAGCAGGCAAAATCTAGTGAGGTTACAAAGTAGGTCAATAAAATATCATTCGGTTCTAAGGTTTTGTAACAATGATACATCTAAGTCAAATTGGCTCACGTGAAACTAGCCTAAAGGCTGTTTGAATTTTGTATCTATGCGTAGAATGAGGCTCCGCGCTTTCAGGCTAACAATTTTATAACATATTATAAACGTTACTCTTGCTGTGTTAAAAACCTTGACAGATTTTGAAAATACTTTCCACAGAGACATAACTTAAAATGATAACATTAACTTTGTAACCGAAATTGTCTTAAAAATACGAATTTACGTGGACGAAGCAGCAGGCAAAATCTAGTTTGGTTATAACGTAGGTCAATTTAATATCATTATATTCCAAGGTTTTCCAACAAACAAAAAACTAAATCAAATTGACTCACGTGAAACTAGCCTTAAGCCTGTTTGAATTTTGTGTTTATGCCTAGAATGAGGCTCCGCGCTTTCAGCTTGGTGTAAATCACTTGACACGTTATTTCCGTAGCTCGCTACCCAATATGAAGGTATTCGTTACATCAATGAACGCAGATAGTGAGCGACTTAATGATTTACCTGTGTTGATTTCTGCGTCTAATTATTTATCTATACATATAATAAAATGGTAGGAAAGTCAAAACTGTACATTGAATATTTTTTTAAAAGAATACTTGGGGTATGATCTACAATCGAAACAGAAACAAAAAATATAGTTTTTAGAATTTTTGTCTGTTTGTCTGTTTGTCTGTTTGTCTTTCCGGGATAAACTCAAAAAGTACTGCATGGATTTACTTCAAATTTGGCATGAAGATAGTTAAGAAGTCGGGTCAACATATAGGCTACATATTATCACGCTAGCAGTGTTATAATCGTAGGTGCGTTTTGTGCTGCATAGCGTTCACGCAGACGACGTCGCGGGCAGCAGCTAGTCATGAATAAACATCATCGCTGTTAAAGGGCGCTTCACACGGCTATGATACTATGATAATTTATCTTAATAATGTATATAAAAATCGAAAGCCGCACAACGATTGGCTTAAAGCTAAGTTACTAGGTTTGTTAACTTAGCTGGCATAGTTGAGCCAGTTTTTAATACATGTGCGTACACCGCAAACTATGTTTTTTTTTTGCTGCACGAAAAACTTTAGCTAAGCTAAACTGACTTAGTTTAGTAGGCGGTTCACGATCGGCTTTACAGTGAAAATACTTAAGTATTCTGAAATATTTGGCAATCCGTCAACTATTTTTAAATACAACTGAAAAACGGTAATCATTTAAGAACTTACACATTTAAAAAAGAAACAAAGTAAAGCGCAACTTCTAAAAAGCTGGCTGTATTTCTTTCTTAAGAAATTACCCATTTTCTAATACCGTGTATAAAAAAGGTTCAATAAATTTTATGTTATTCAATTTTGATATAAAGATAAGAAATATTACACCATTTTACTTAAAAAATCTAAAATTTTGTACCTAATACATTCGCAAATATTTTAACCAAATCTGAAGATTGTTCGAAAGATATCACTCTTTAAGATAAGATCGCCTTTTGTATGTTTAAATTTTGCTCACAAATTGTTTTATTACTTTTTTGTCTTAAAAATACATTTTTACATATATTTAAGGCATAGGAAGCACGACTAAAATACATAATAACGAAGCTAATGATAGCCGGACTGAAGATACGGATTGATTTTATGTTAAATTGTTCCAAAATCAAAGCTCTGTAAGCTTTGATCAATAAGTTAAAGAGGTGGTATGTCTCAAAAAGAAGCTAGCGATTTTATAAATAAAACAAACTCTACAGAGGAGTATAACAAAAAATAATTATATCAAGCACAAAGCGAAACCTTTAACATGTTAGTGAAGAGTTTTTCGTAAATCCTCGTTCATAATTGAAAAGCAATGGAACCGGTTCGGATGTAAGGTGGAAAATAAAAATAAAACATGAAAGCGAATAAAAATTTAAAAGAACGGTGAAGCTTTTTAGCAGCACAGTATTTAAGCAATCTCAGTGAATTTGTATGGCGGTATTTTAGCAAGTTTATTCCGTTGGGGTACCGGTTCGTTCGAGCGCGAAAAAAGTAGGTGGCTCGGCTGGGACGAAATGAAACGATGCTGCGAGCTCCGTCCTCCCTTTTAGCGGAAATATCTTTCACTGGAATCGTTTATGAGTATAAAATCTTTTATTACACAAACACGGTTCATTTAACGCGGCATTAAGTGGATATGTTGAACAGCTTACTTCAAATCTAAGAGAATATGAGCGTCGGGATTTGAATGTGCGGTGAATGAGGTTCACATGATATGCGTAGGTTAAATACATAATTATTGTAGTCTTTAAAGATGATGTTTTTTTTTATATTTTGGAGCCATAATTATTTTGTTTACGCTCAACATTTCTACCCATAGTAGGTATTTTATGTATTCACAATAATATTTGATTTAAATTCAACGTCAAAAAGGCTTATGGCAGATTAAAATATTCAATCTCAGTCTTTTATTCTATCCTATTCTCGAAATACTAGGATAATAATCTTTGTCAAGACAAGTTAAATAAAAATTGGTGATAGGTGATGATCGAATGTGATCCTAAAAAGAGTACTACCTAAGATACTTACCTAAATCCACGATTGTTTTTTGATCGCATATTGATCAAATACTGTATCATTTTACAAGAATACACTCTAAGTCATAAGACAAAGTTTTAAAAGTTGCAAAATAGTTCAAACTGCAGGCATAACTACAAGCCTTATTAAAAGTTGGATCCAACAACTTTGTTCTATTAACTGTCATAGTTAAAAGCTTTGAATGTGCCCTAATTTTACTATCGACCCAAAAATGGTAACACTTTTTTGATGTTTTTGGATTTTGTTAAGTTTTAAGATTTTTTTTTTTGAATTTTTCTTAAATCGGTGCCCAGTACCGCGTTTAACCCAGCTAATAGGCAGTTTATACAGGATGACTGGTGACGAATTTTAGATACTGAAAGAGAGCACTCTGTACTCGATTCTGATTATAATTATGTAATTAAAGTAGGTACTTAATTTTTCACTAGAATTCCCTATAAATACATACTACTATGTTACTATTTATTTTACTTACGCCTGAGTCAATCACGGCACGTTACCTGGCAGCGTATTTACAAAGTCTATACCATTAGAGTGAAAGTACGAACTGAACTGGATTAGCTTTTGTATGACAAAAACTTGCCGAAACCCTAATCTATTCTAGTACAGAAATTGACCGAAGTCGTATAGACTTTGTGAGATTACTTCAATGTAACATTGCAGCAACAAATGCTATACCATTTGATACCGATATTTACCGATCGTCAACTTCAGTTTGATACTTAAATGACAATTGTTCTGATTTTAAAGATAGGAATAAAATGTGCATGCATTATGACCATCGTTATTTTGATGACTTAATGTTTGACTTTTGACCATGTCGGGATTGTCCAGGGTTGACTATAATAGCTGACCAGGTTTATGGCGCTTCGCCGGCCGCTGCCGCGGCACCGCTCGCTTCGCTCGCTCGGCTCGCGCACGTGTTTAACTATATGTAAACTAATATGCTCCTCCTCGCTGCGCTCGTCGTCGCACCTAACCGTACCGTCTCCGTCTTCCGGTGCGGGAGCCCTTCTTGTAGCTTATCGCTTTCATCGCAATGTATATCAAACAAAGATATACCTACTTTTCTTCTTGACAAAAGCTTATCTATTTGAGTGAATATGTATTATACAGTACTAGGTTTTGTCTTTGCATTTCTTTGAAAATTACAAGAGCAAAAGCTAATCCATTTCAGTAATTTTTTTTACTGAGTTCGATTAGGTATTGTCGAGTAATATGCATATACAAAAGCTCCTCTATTAGAGTCTGACTCGTATAGCCTTTGTATATTCGCGACCTGGCATGCGGATCGCTGCCAACTCTAGTGTAACCATGCGTTGCGAAAACAATTATTTAACTTTCGGTTAAGTTTACTCAGTAAATAATTAATATTTATTTTTAATTATATTTTATTCTCTTCATATATGATCTCAAACTATAACGTCCTTGAATTTCAAAAGTGACCCACCAGTCACACTGTATAGTTAAGTGTCAGTGAAATATTATAAGTGAAGATGAGGCTGAAGGTGGTGAAACACGGGCTTAGTAAGGAAGTGGCTCTATATAAATTATTTGGAGGCAGATTTTATATAAAGGGTGGTGGCTACCAAGGCGGACCGTGAAAAGGTCCCACTACGAAGCGAGGGACATTTGTATAAGTTGACTTTCACGACACGCTTATCCAGTATTGGATGGACTATTCTAATCCAAATGTTATTTCAATGTAGAGAAGGCAGCAGATCAAGCGTTACATTACCTGTCAATTTTCCCCAACCAATTTTAACTTAATGTCGAGGGCAAAGAGTTCAGATTCAAGTAATTTTTTTGACAGATTAGTGATTCTTGATGTGTGTCCTTCTGTACAAAATTTGTTACTTCAGGGTAACTATTTTGTTAGCTTTTCTAACTCAAAACTCATTTTACGAAATGAAGTGTAGAATGAAAAATGCCATTTAGAAGATACGAAATATAAATAAAATAATATCCAACGTAACATTTTGTTAGGATGATTAATTATGTTACCCAAAAGTGCTAATTTTATATGTAACACTTATTAATTAATAATACCTTTTGTTCCGTAAACTCATAATATGATTTCATGTTAAAATACATAACAAAGAATTGTTAATAACTTAATTCAAATTCAATATTCCATTCATAAGCTTAATTTGCATCCTTTTAATTAAAAATCTGTTTAGTAAAATTTGCCAGAAACAAAATGCACATAAAGTCGGAGACGAGCGGGCACCCTGTATAAATTAGCAGTATTCGAACCGTGTAACTGGACATTTTGTGTAATGGACCTGTCACTCGACTAATGACGACGGAATATTTATTAGAAACTGACAAAAGAAGCTTACTTCTGATGCCCATTTTGTCATTCGATTAATGTTGCGGCCGAAATGTAAACTTGACAGAGTGATTTTATGTAAAAAGAATATTTTATGAGAAAGAGTAGAATTAAATAGAAGTCGACAGTTATAATTTTATGTAAGAGTAAAAGGTTTGAAAAGTTGACGTAGTAAGATTATTTATAAAAAAGAGTATTTGGAAAAAATGGTTTTATTTTTTTGAATTTTGACAGGTGAAGAACCTTTTAGCTTAAGCTTGAATTATAAATATTTTCTTTACAAAAAGAAGCTTTTTAATTAAAAAATAAAATAATATATTGTTTTGAAGATTTGTTAATAGTAATTTTTATCCAAATTTAACCAAAAACTACTCTTGTAACCAGTATTTCAATATAATGTATAGCAGTAGCAGATCAAAACGAACCAGAAAGGGAGTAGATCGTTTTATCTGCCGCTATCATAGCCATCTACCTACATCTGCCAGTCCGCGATCATGGTGCTTGTAACAGCATCGAAATATCGGACGCGCAAAATTAAAATCGGAAATCTTGGTGAGAATCCCGTGAATTTATTAAATCATAGTCAATATAAGTGTGATAGTACCTATAAAACAATAATTATTAGTATTTGAATAATAATAAAAAAGATTTATTTTCTTTGAAAAAAAAAAACAGTAAAAAGGTACGTTTTTTATCTCGCCATAAACCAATTTGATGGATTTTCTTTCGTTTTTCGTTTTAAGGTTAGTTTACCCACGTCTTATTATATTTTACTAGCTGTTTTTTAAATTACTCATATTTCTTCCATGTTGGACTGGGAGCGAACAAAAAACATACAATGTGCCAGCTGCTTCTCTTCCCGGGCATACTGTAAAAGTCGACTCGGCTATGAGTTTTATTGTAGATTATTTTTGTGGGCGATAGGCTGCCCTCCTCTCATTGCAATAGTTTCTCTCCATCATTAGAATACCTCCAAATTTGTCAAACGTGACATCAGATTTATAATCGCTGGTGTTCTGCCTACCCCATTAGGGATACAGGCGTGAAGTTATGTATGTATGTATTGGAATATATTCCATGCTTCCATGCTGGACCGGGAGCGAAAGAAAAACATAGAATGTGCCAGCTGTATTTTCGTCTTAGAACTCATCGTCACTGAACATCTAATGAGATTGAGTGCCATCAGCGCGGCGCTTGTAAAATTTACATCTGGGAATTTACGTTCTCAGACCCACAATGGGTCGTAGCCAGAAGCATCTTGATTACATCCTCCTCGTTGAGGACCAAAATGTCTAGTCGGTTTCGTAACCTAATGTAGATGTCGTCGCCAAGTGGTTGAATTAGCCATTCAATCGGACGCCTAGGCCGAATCAACGGTTTTTATATAAAAACTATTAAGTATCTTCTTTTATGGACGACTATTCAATACATCACAACAACCTAACCAAACATCATCAATTTTACAATATCCAATTTAACTAAATGGCTAAACAACGTTTAGCCAACTGGTTAAACGTTGCGATCAACGACTTGACTAATTGTCCTTAAGCCAGTTGAAACGGCCTAGGCGTCCAATTGAGTGGCTAATTTAACCAGTTGCCTACGACATAGATATAACCCTTTTTAATCGAGCCGAGCAGGGCCATGAATTTCTCATCTACGCTTACTGTCCACTGGTTAGCTTAAGCCATAAACCATTAAGTTAGCCCAGCGCTGTTTAGTGGATGTTACAATACTGTGGTCGATAGTTGTAACAGTTTAAAAAAATACTACATTATGTTAATAATAAAAACATACAGTATTAAAAATAAAAACACATTGTTATACTGAGTGAAACATAAATCGTGAACTTTATGACCAAATCATACACAATTTATTTCAATTTTGTTACAAGATGAGCACACTTGAGAATTATTTAATAAGCAAAAAAAATGGTACAAACACAACTTAACATTGAGATCTATGTTTTAAACAGTAAATTCAAAGAAAAAATCGTAATCATCAACTATAAAGTAAGAATAAATTAATTTTTCAATTCCTACGTAAAATAATCCTGACATTAAGTGTATATTTATGCCCAAAAATTGTATTATGCTAATAATAATTTTTCGTATTCATTCGAAGCCTCTGCATAAAACATTCTTCGTAACCGAATCCAAAGGCATAAAATGAAATTATTGTTGGGGGAAAAGAATGTATTTGAGATCTTATCACGTGAAATGCTGGTTATGACATTATTAAACTAGACCATGCCTACTGAAGGTAAAAAATACGTGATCGTTTTATACAATCTACCGGGTTGTATTAAAAAAGGGTCTCACGAATTAAAGAATCGAACTGACACGGAAAAATAAATTATGATACGTAAGCATTAGTTGTATTTTACCTTGATTGATTTGTATTTTACCTAGAACTATTTAATTGATTTAATTATTTCATTATCTCTTGTTGTTCTTAATTTCATGTAGCACTAACATAGGTTTTAAGGTTTTTGTAACTAACACATATGGACATGATCCGAAATAAAATGATTGAATTGAATTGAATTGAATTGAATTAGTTGCTTACCCTGTATAAGCAATTTGATGTTAACGTAGTATTTACTTGTTGGTTGGAAAATCATTGAAACTAAGATAAAAAAAGGGTTTTTCAATTAATCAAGAAAGTTTATTATTGACTGCTTGAATGTGAAGGGCGTTATCCAGGTCAAAATTATATGGCGCACCTACACGGCGCAGTACCGTACGGTGCTGTTCCTATAATGAACCAATTTTAAGAAGACATATGAAACGCTGAGCGGTGCGCCGTGCACGATGCCGTGTAAAGGTGCAGCGCCACGCTGTTTACCGGCAACGGCGCCGTGCCAGATGGATCCACGCCCTTACTGATCTAATTCATACACGAGCATGTTTTTAGCTTGTCTAGGGGCGCTTCGTGCTATCTGGAGAAAGTTGAGTTTGCCGCGGTTATTACTCGCTTTCAAGCAAACAACCCTTTTCGAAAATACCACCGTGGATCCATGAGTTTCTCCTTTGGGTGACGAGGAGGTTTAGGCCAAAAACGACCAAGATGGCCCGGTGTTGCTTGGTGGATGTCAGAACTTTTAGGGTTTCGAAATGGTTTTTGACAAATTCTAACGACTAGGTACAGTCACGTGTAATGAGATGTACACTTCGCAACTTATTCGGCTGTTATAAGCTTCAAATTCTAATGAAAATGTATACATTTTATTAGACGTGACTGTATCTACTGTATACAACATCAGGGACTAATTGCTTGCTGTGTTCTCTAAAGCCAAGAAGTTGCCGCGAGAAATTAAGCCTCGACCGGTCATCCTTGTTCTCCCTGGACTGAACATTGCCAAACCTGCTTTATCGTATAATGAACTCAGGTATAGTCTCGACAATGATAAAAAAGATTCAGTCTATTAAATGCTATCTTTTTTGTTTATGTGAATTCATATACTTATTGATAAAACGCTCGATTCACAATTTTAATTGCTTCTAGTAAGTTGGACATTAGATTGCTAATGATTTAATTAAAGTTGAACCCGTTGAAGCAATCACGCTAAGAGAAGTCGACAATTATGAAAAACATATATTGAGAAATGTCTGTTAAAAGAGTGATTATTTCTGTAACTTAAGTGTAACTAACTTAGAATACCTACATTTATATCAATTCCTAAATTCAGTCACTATTTTTACCTATGTATACACATATCTAAGGCTATATTTATAATAAATAAAAATAAAATCCCCAGACAATCATCTAAACCTAGAATATAAATACATACCTAAATAGATAAACACCCAGACACGGAACATTTTTTTTTCTTGTTCCGTGCGGGAATCGAACCCGCAACTACTGGCGTCTGAGGCAGTCAAGTTTACCCCATCGCCAAAGTGGTTATCATAGTGATAATATATATGAGATGCATATTCAATTTCATAAATTAATTAATCATACATGTGAAAGTGACCTACAGAAATTTTTGTTTGGTGTTTGGAATTTTTATTCGGTTCTCTTCTCGGAAACAGCTTCAAAAATATAAATCTTCGAAAACTCACGAAAAAGTTTTAATCCCACCAGGAAGGAACAAGAAAAGTCACTTTTCTTACATTTCTCTTCTTAATCATGATTAAAATTTTAACCTCTTCAACGCGTAGCAATAAATTTATAGTTTCAGCAGACAGGGAGAACATTTTTCTTAAAAAAGGCACCAACGTCCGTTTCAGTAAAGTTAAATGTAAGCTACACGCTAAATCCATTAGGATTATGTTCCCGTTTCACTATACGAAACCCGTAAAAAATAAAAGAAGCTGGCTAGTACAGTGACACGAAAGGTTACAATGTATTGGTCACTTGATTGTATGTGTCTTGGCTTTAATGTACCTACAGACCAAAAGTAATACCCAATCCCAAATCAGTCTTCGTGAACAAGGGATCTGCAAAGATACCTAAATGTCAGGTTAAAATGTAAAAATATCTAAACGCGATAAATGTAGTTAAAATTCTTTAATTTTAGATTATGATAAATACATACATACATAACATAACGCCTGTGTCCCTAATGGGGTAGGCAGAACACCAGAGCTTATATATGATGTCACGGTTGACAACTTTAGAGGTATTGAAATGATGGAGAGTGACTATTGAAGTAACAGGGGGTCAGCCTATGGTCCGATTATGAATCGTAAAAAAATAAGACCATGGTGTATAGGGCTTCAATATCCCCAATATCGCAATTCGCGTATTTTATAGCTATTGCGTAAATGGCATCACCATTGGAAACACTGATTTACATGTTTAATTGATGGGTAAACCCATTAATTTCATTTTCGATTCAATTTCAATTTCAGAAGCATTACAAAATTTTCATGCTCCCCGAAAAGTTTGGTGTAGCTTTTTAAATACTTATTTTGGCATAGAGATATTATTCAGTTTATTCTGGATTCATTGTAGTTCATGTTATTATATTCTTATAATAATAAAAAAAACTTCATTAAAGTCACTTCATAATAAAATATATTTTTTCGTCACTCATGCGCAGCGCTACCGCAACGCAGCACTGGCAGGGTCGCTCGATAAAATACACGTCAGTGTAAGTTCAAAGTTGATTTAATGACGAATACATGATGGAGAGGTGCATCACACACTACATTATATTATTGGCTAATTTTGATTGTAGTAAACAGTTTATTTTAGAAGCCATAAACACCAACATTTTTATTTCCTTACTAAAAGTCCAGTTTAGTAGGCTGCGTCTTTACAAACATAAAGTTTTTGCTATCGTAAATATATAAAATAACTTTATAAGTTAAATTGTGCATTAGTGAATAACTTGATCCGAGTTCAAAACTGATCTCAGTACTAACTTAAAAGGTCAAACTATGAGCTTAGTATAAGGCTATAAGACATTATGTGACTTAACATATTGTAATATACTCACGTTGCATGTGTAATTTTAGCTCATATTTTGTATTATTATTGTTTATATTTTTGTATCTGAAAAACTATTTACTTGTCAACTCTAAAAATTGTCATGTAGCTTATGTCACTTTTCGGCACAGATAATTTATAAACTGTTATTAGGTTTTATATTAATTTCCTTTTCAATTAATTTTTATATTATTACTTTAATATAAATTATTCTGAGACTTGCACACTTAGAATCAAGAGAAGTATCAGCTCCACTTTTACCATACCACCACCGCTGCTCCAGAGACTAAAACCTCCTTGACAATAGAAGTGACAGCCGCTGGCCGATGAAAAATGGATGTCTTTCGAACTATTATTTAATTTACGGCTGTGGAATGAAATGGAGGATATAAAAGGAGTGGCAAGCTGATATCCTGACTTTTTCGAAAATAAAACACCGATCAGAATACTTGGGAGAGTATTGAAGAAAAATATAAAAGAAAAACTATAAAAGTATCATAACTACAATATCTTTTGGAGCCGCTATATATAACGAAATAAACCTTTTGGAAATGTGGAAAATCTCAGTGTTTATACAAATCCCTAGTGGACTTTAAGTGAAAATAGTGCTTTTCTATACAATATTTGTAAGTCTTTATTTGTAAATATATAAACTTTAACTTATTTTTTTATTTTTCTCTTAACCTTTTCTTTTAAATAGTAGGTTACTTAGGCTTTTACTCCAGGTAACACTACTGTTTGGCGCCCAACGTAAATTCCCTTAGTCGTGCTCTCCCCTAAATTCCAAAATACCACTTTAGATAGGTACCTTTTTTTTTCGGCTTCATTTGGCTATAAACTTTTTTTTTGTCATTCTACTTGTTTTCTACTTTTATTTATCTAGTCCACTTTGCTTTAAACACTACTCCGTTAGGTACTCTTACAGTACTCTTTACATATTCATCACTCATCCCATATAATCAGACAATAGACACTTACGGTATTCCCACGTAAATATCTCACAAAATCAGTGACCATTCCGCGTGTTGAAAACTCTTCGGGGTGCCGCCTGAGTCACACGGTTGGTTGCTGATTACTGACTTACGGAGGGTATCGAAGGAGAGTATCCGACGACGTACCTCAGCATGTAAGCAACCCCACGTTACACCTCTCATATTACACTCCCCTTATTTATTTTTCGTTATTTTACTCGTTTTCTCTTTTACCTATTTATTCCTCTTTACTCTAAACACAACTCCGTTAGGCACTCTTACAGTACTCTTTACATATTCACTACTCATCACATATTAACAGACATTAGACACTTACGGTATTCCCTCGTGAATATCTCACAAAATCAGTGACCATTCCGCGTGTTGAAAACTCTACTCGAGTCATACGGTTGGTTGCTGATTACTGACTTACAGAGGGTATCGAAGGAGAGTATCCGACGACGTACCTCATGCAGATAGTTCTACCTCGGTAGGCTATTGAAGTAACCTCATTTTACTCACCTCTTACCTAATTATACTCCACCTTTTTTTTTCACTTTCCAATTACTTATAAAATTTTATCCCTTTTAAAATTTTAATTAAAATGGCGAGGCTTATTTAATTTGCACCTAATACTTTAACAGAGTTGTAAGTAAATTGTCACTACTTGTATATATTCTTGAGGATGATGATGGCATCCAAGGTAAATGGCATATTAAAGTTATTAAAATTTAGTAATGCTATTACCTTTTCTAAATATATTAAACTTTTGTCTCCTGTAAATAAATGTCATTTCTTTTCCAACTGTAAATAAAACTATTACTTTCTGTAGATACTATTTAATTTTTATTTTTCTTTGATACAATTTTTAAAATGAGTACACCCATCATTTTTTTTTTTTCTTTCGGTCTTATGTTGATTACACTTTATATAGGGCTCTTAAGCCAACTTTTTAATCTCCTCTGAAAGCTGATGCTACTTCTTTTGAGATTTCCTTTCGAGATCTGGAATAATAAGACTAGGTATTATTCTTTTATCTAGTAATGGCGGGCTACACTAAGAGCTTAATGCCATAACTTGGGGATCTAAAACCCAATTCTTTAATGGTGCGGCTGGCTACACTAAAAATAAGCCTTAGGCCATATACTATACTCGTATATACTATATTTGGGGTACGAAAACCCACTTCTTTAATGGTGCGGCTGGCTACACTAAAAATAAGCCTTAGGCCATACCATAGGTAACTTCCTAGGTATCTAACTTGTACATATTTTTCTTCTTTAATATGGGATTTAAGATAGAGCGGAAGACAACTCTTTAAATAAGCCTCTGTCATGTAGGGTTTCCCTATCGCGGTTTACTTTGGGAGTATACGCCATTGACTGTGAGCCTTACCCCCTACCCTGAATGTTGAAGAACGTTAGTTAAGTTTGATTGTTTAAGATGTATGTCCGAGATGTATGTATGTAGAAAGTAACTGCCTAAGTAACACCTCAAAATTTTTCGTAAGCTAAAAATTTTCTGGGGTTTTTGGGGAAAATGTAATATACTCACGTTGCATGTGTAATTTTAGCTCATATTTTGTATTATTATTGTTTATATTTTTGTATCTGAAAAACTATTTACTTGTCAACTCTAAAAATTGTCATGTAGCTTATGTCACTTTTCGGCACAGATAATTTATAAACTGTTATTAGGTTTTATATTAATTTCCTTTTCAATTAATTTTTATATTATTACTTTAATATAAATTATTCTGAGACTTGCACACTTAGAATCAAGAGAAGTATCAGCTCCACTTTTACCATACCACCACCGCTGCTCCAGAGACTAAAACCTCCTTGACAATAGAAGTGACAGCCGCTGGCCGATGAAAAATGGATGTCTTTCGAACTATTATTTAATTTACGGCTGTGGAATGAAATGGAGGATATAAAAGGAGTGGCAAGCTGATATCCTGACTTTTTCGAAAATAAAACACCGATCAGAATACTTGGGAGAGTATTGAAGAAAAATATAAAAGAAAAACTATAAAAGTATCATAACTACAATATCTTTTGGAGCCGCTATATATAACGAAATAAACCTTTTGGAAATGTGGAAAATCTCAGTGTTTATACAAATCCCTAGTGGACTTTAAGTGAAAATAGTGCTTTTCTATACAATATTTGTAAGTCTTTATTTGTAAATATATAAACTTTAACTTATTTTTTTATTTTTCTCTTAACCTTTTCTTTTAAATAGTAGGTTACTTAGGCTTTTACTCCAGGTAACACTACTGTTTGGCGCCCAACGTAAATTCCCTTAGTCGTGCTCTCCCCTAAATTCCAAAATACCACTTTAGATAGGTACCTTTTTTTTTCGGCTTCATTTGGCTATAAACTTTTTTTTTGTCATTCTACTTGTTTTCTACTTTTATTTATCTAGTCCACTTTGCTTTAAACACTACTCCGTTAGGTACTCTTACAGTACTCTTTACATATTCATCACTCATCCCATATAATCAGACAATAGACACTTACGGTATTCCCACGTAAATATCTCACAAAATCAGTGACCATTCCGCGTGTTGAAAACTCTTCGGGGTGCCGCCTGAGTCACACGGTTGGTTGCTGATTACTGACTTACGGAGGGTATCGAAGGAGAGTATCCGACGACGTACCTCAGCATGTAAGCAACCCCACGTTACACCTCTCATATTACACTCCCCTTATTTATTTTTCGTTATTTTACTCGTTTTCTCTTTTACCTATTTATTCCTCTTTACTCTAAACACAACTCCGTTAGGCACTCTTACAGTACTCTTTACATATTCACTACTCATCACATATTAACAGACATTAGACACTTACGGTATTCCCTCGTGAATATCTCACAAAATCAGTGACCATTCCGCGTGTTGAAAACTCTACTCGAGTCATACGGTTGGTTGCTGATTACTGACTTACAGAGGGTATCGAAGGAGAGTATCCGACGACGTACCTCATGCAGATAGTTCTACCTCGGTAGGCTATTGAAGTAACCTCATTTTACTCACCTCTTACCTAATTATACTCCACCTTTTTTTTTCACTTTCCAATTACTTATAAAATTTTATCCCTTTTAAAATTTTAATTAAAATGGCGAGGCTTATTTAATTTGCACCTAATACTTTAACAGAGTTGTAAGTAAATTGTCACTACTTGTATATATTCTTGAGGATGATGATGGCATCCAAGGTAAATGGCATATTAAAGTTATTAAAATTTAGTAATGCTATTACCTTTTCTAAATATATTAAACTTTTGTCTCCTGTAAATAAATGTCATTTCTTTTCCAACTGTAAATAAAACTATTACTTTCTGTAGATACTATTTAATTTTTATTTTTCTTTGATACAATTTTTAAAATGAGTACACCCATCATTTTTTTTTTTTCTTTCGGTCTTATGTTGATTACACTTTATATAGGGCTCTTAAGCCAACTTTTTAATCTCCTCTGAAAGCTGATGCTACTTCTTTTGAGATTTCCTTTCGAGATCTGGAATAATAAGACTAGGTATTATTCTTTTATCTAGTAATGGCGGGCTACACTAAGAGCTTAATGCCATAACTTGGGGATCTAAAACCCAATTCTTTAATGGTGCGGCTGGCTACACTAAAAATAAGCCTTAGGCCATATACTATACTCGTATATACTATATTTGGGGTACGAAAACCCACTTCTTTAATGGTGCGGCTGGCTACACTAAAAATAAGCCTTAGGCCATACCATAGGTAACTTCCTAGGTATCTAACTTGTACATATTTTTCTTCTTTAATATGGGATTTAAGATAGAGCGGAAGACAACTCTTTAAATAAGCCTCTGTCATGTAGGGTTTCCCTATCGCGGTTTACTTTGGGAGTATACGCCATTGACTGTGAGCCTTACCCCCTACCCTGAATGTTGAAGAACGTTAGTTAAGTTTGATTGTTTAAGATGTATGTCCGAGATGTATGTATGTAGAAAGTAACTGCCTAAGTAACACCTCAAAATTTTTCGTAAGCTAAAAATTTTCTGGGGTTTTTGGGGAAAATGTAATATACTCACGTTGCATGTGTAATTTTAGCTCATATTTTGTATTATTATTGTTTATATTTTTGTATCTGAAAAACTATTTACTTGTCAACTCTAAAAATTGTCATGTAGCTTATGTCACTTTTCGGCACAGATAATTTATAAACTGTTATTAGGTTTTATATTCATTTCCTTTTCAATTAATTTTTATATTATTACTTTAATATAAATTATTCTGAGACTTGCACACTTAGAATCAAGAGAAGTATCAGCTCCACTTTTACCATACCACCACCGCTGCTCCAGAGACTAAAACCTCCTTGACAATAGAAGTGACAGCCGCTGGCCGATGAAAAATGGATGTCTTTCGAACTATTATTTAATTTACGGCTGTGGAATGAAATGGAGGATATAAAAGGAGTGGCAAGCTGATATCCTGACTTTTTCGAAAATAAAACACCGATCAGAATACTTGGGAGAGTATTGAAGAAAAATATAAAAGAAAAACTATAAAAGTATCATAACTACAATATCTTTTGGAGCCGCTATATATAACGAAATAAACCTTTTGGAAATGTGGAAAATCTCAGTGTTTATACAAATCCCTAGTGGACTTTAAGTGAAAATAGTGCTTTTCTATACAATCTTTGTAAGTTCTTTATTTGTAAATATATAAACTTTAACTTATTTTTTTATTTTTCTCTTAACCTTTTCTTTTAAATAGTAGGTTACTTAGGCTTTTACTCCAGGTAACACTACAATATAAATATCTACTTACGGAAAAAAACTCATTTAATAAAACTGTTATTACCACACGGGATTTCTAATTATTTTCCTCATCTAATTTGCTCACGTTTAACGTGTACTTAAATATCCTTTTAACTTGTCATTATTAAACGTCCGTTAACATATATTAATTAACATCTTCACGTGTGAATATAACCCTGTCAAGCTAATGCTCTTGATGTCATTTAATATAAAGCTGTCATCACGGCTATTTGACAGCTCGTGACAGTGCCATTACACGTTCGTTCAATATTACATTTCTGTCATATATAGCCTTTTATCAAATTACATACATGATCAACTCTTGCGTAGTCACACGTCTAATTTGGCTTAGCCGAGATTGTGTCTGCTGTAAGATTAATATAAGTAACAGGCGGCAAGCCAATTTCTTTGTTATTGTACTGTATAGGTTTCAATAAAATGTTCTCATAACGTATTTCGCAATAAGGTTCATATTGCAATGTGCAATTATAATTTCTAATTTAATTTTATTCTATTGTAAGGTTAAGTAGAAGTTTTATAGTTAACATTCACTGAGAATCATGGTTAAGTGTCTTTGATAAATCTAATTAAGATTGACTAAAGTTTCACAAAAGTTCACTATTCATTACATTAACTAAAAGACTAATTGAGTTAAAATGTAAAATATAATTATACTGGTATTTATTTATTGTAGATAAGGATTATGGAATACGATCATAAGTTAGTTTTATGATAATCAGCATCTGTTAAGTTTAAATATTCGGTACTCATTATGACATAGAGCGGGGTCCTAAGGTACACTATTCGCTTATCTGTAAGATCCATCGACGATAGGAAAAAAGAATACATGACATAACTACGAAAAAACGTGCTTGTTTAGTCAGAAACAAAGATGGCGGCTTGCCGTACTGCTCATAGTTTTTCTTGGGGCAGCCTAACACACTGCATCTAACCATGATAATGGAATAATTATGCAACGGTCTGCACTATAAACAACAACGATTTCATAAAACACTTAAATTTTCTTCAATATTTGCAAAATGCAAGTCGTTATGACAACTGACGTACTTGTTGTTGACTGTGTCATGACATGGCGGTTGTCATTTCAGGCAATGATAAAACTACTGTCGTCCACTCTTTAGTGAAAAGGAGACGCCCATGTATTTAAAAGTAACGACTTTAATGCCGAGTCCTTGTTTCTTTAAACATTGTTAAGATCTTTACTTATAAATTGTCAAATAAATAAAAAAATGCGTTTCGGACACATACTGATATTGATATATTCACGTTAAAATATCAATTTATCAATTTACAAGCTGTTTCTCTCGGCTTCACTCTCGTAAACTTAGATATCAAAGGATATCGACACAGAAAGTATAACCGCACTCGTATTGAGTGATTATACCTTTTGTAGCCAAAAAGAATATGTTCTAAAAGATTTCTATTCTACAAAAATAATGGCAATCATATACATTAAGTTTACTTAAACTAAGTCAAACTAATACATAAGATATTTCATTCGTAATAAAGTTTACATTTTATTACTTAATACAGCTAAGAGTAATTTACTCTGGCATAATATGAATTAAGTAGTTAATTAAAATACGCCGAGTTTAGTCAAAGTTCACTTAAACGCAAAAATATGAAAATATCTACATTGTGATGAATATTTTCAGTTAATTTGTAAAATTTTGTTGTGTTGCTCTCCCTTTTGCATTGAGTTAAGATGTTAATTAAAACACTTTACTCTGAACTCTTAGTACCAAAATTCTCAAGTACGGCAATCAACGTAAATGCCCCATTAAAGATCAAAATAAATCTACAATATAAATTAAATACTGATTATTGTTTAAAGATTGCTTTGTTTGTTTGAGCAATTCAATGAAAAGCCTGGCTTTTCAATGAAAGGCTGTGGTATTGTGGTCGGAGCTCGAACCAATTAGACTGTTTATTTAATTTATGACAACAAATGTTTTTTGACAACCACTTTGGCTTTGGGTAGGTAATACTATCTGCCTCAGTTTCCATTGGTCGCAAGCCATTTGTGCGCATAGTTGTTTGCGCTATTTGGGGTTTGCATTATCTATTTTCACACGTTATTAGTAAACCGGTGGAGGCAGATCATCCGCTCCAAATGCAACCCTGATACAAACAGCGAACCTTAGACATGAGGAACCGACCCAAGAAGTCTACACGTACATACATACTTACATCACGCCTGTATCCCCATCTGATGTCACATTTGACAAATCTGGAGGTATTATAAGGATAGAGAGAGACTACACGCTTTATTTTAATTCTGAACTCTACGCTCATAAACTGATAAATAAATGGAGGTGATAATCGATAACTTATAAAACTTGAAGCCAATTTAAAATTTGTGGCCATGGGTTAACAGTCGAGTAAAAATACAATAAATCATAAGAAAGAAAAGATAATCATAAAAGTAAAACAAGAAACTACGAGCGGTAACGCACTGCAAGGAGTTTTTGCAGTTTAGTCGTGCCACTTCAGCAATCATGAGTTTCCACATTTTTTTAAGCCAATTCCGTCGTTATATTACTTAAGCAAATTTTTACATCATCTCTTTATTCCATGACTATCAAAAGTAATGAAAAATTCAGCAATAAAACATCATTGTTCCAGAAACTTACTCAAAAATACTTTCTATATGAAATGAACGTAATGATTGCAGCCAGCTGCAAGTGAAAAGTATAAAAATTCAATTCAATAGTTGCAAACGCGAGGCGACAGAGTTTATTGTTACTTGTGCACTTTCATGAATATTACCACGAACTGTATTAAAGTTTACAAAGCTTAATCTTTGTGTATCTTAAAATATTTTCTTAATAATTTACTTTAATAACTTATCTCAGCCGAGATACGCAGATTTATTATTATTGTATAATATAGGAGTTGATTCGTTATTAAATCATTTTGCTGTCAAATCGCAGTTTTAAGCGCATCATGGAGCATTTGTTGCAAGTTTACTGATGGACAAGGAAGCTAAACAATTCACGTCTAGATTGTTTTAAAGATATTAGTTTAGAAAAGATCAAACAATCAGTGTAAGCCTATTAATCTATCATGAGAAAATTAACTTTTATAAATTCGTCAGTTTTTATGATAGGTTTGTTATTTACGGGGTAGAAATCTCTTCACAAAATAAAGAAGAACTAATGTTTTGTCAGAAACATCAATTACTACGTACTTTTGAGTGCATAGAATTGTGGTTCAATTTACATAGTCTACTTAGCGATAAACCACCACACACTCGGGTGATAAAATTAACGCTATATATTGACAAACGTTATCCGTCTTCGGTTTCATTTTCACTTAATAGAAAGTAAGATGAAACTGAGAGATTCTGGCTTAGGCATTTAATAAAACTCAAACGTGATTAACTGCAATCTCGTAAAAATAAATAAAAGTAAAACAGCTTTTAATCAAAAGGTGAACTATACAATGAAATAATTTGAAATTCCATACAGGGTTAATTTTAATTAGCGAATCACCTCTTGCAAGCAGCCTCTCTAGATCAATCTTGACAACATTTATTCTACAACTTTTTACAAATCTTTATATTATTTATTATTTTACAAAAACTTAAATCTCTAAAAAAAAATGACTCGCTGCGCGTGGCGATATTTATATTTTGCCTATGCTCAGATTAAATAGAGTTACGCCAGGTTAGGGACAATAATTTGAAAAAAATGTTTGGGAGAATTTAAATTTAAAAATCTATTAATTTTACAAGTCGTACACAATACAAATGTTGTTGGGATTGATGTGGAGATGTTGCTTGCAAGAGGTGATACGCTAATTTAAATTAACCCTGTATTAAGTATATTATTTCATAGATGGGCGCGTTTCAACGAAAATCAGAAGAAATAAGGCCTATTTTATTTTATTTTCAATATTATGATTAAACGTTTTAAACTCAGTCTGAGTAATATTGTCTTAACAAGATTGACTGCGGCTGTGGGCTTTCCTACATTGGTCAAACCAAAAGAAACGTATCAACCCGCGTAAAAGAACACATAGCTGATATTAAAAATCGAAGAGCTTCAAAGTCTGCAGTTTGTGAGCATTCCATGGACAAGCCCAACCACTACTTAAGGTTTGACTCTGTGAAAATTTTATCTAGAGAGAAGCATTACATTCCTAGAATGATCAGAGAAGCGATTGAAATTAAAAAACACCCTAATTTTAATAGAGAAGATGGTTGGAAACTATTACCGACATGGGACCCTATCCTGAAAAACATTAAATCTAACATCCAGCAAGCTGCACGACCTGAAACTCAAGATACTGTCAGCTCGTTTTGTGTCAATCCAGAACGCTACGCTCGAAGACTGAGAAACAGATGGAGATGATGATGTATAACTTTTTCAATCTATCAATCCGACGCTTGACACCTCAGTCGCTCGTGACCACGGGGTCTGCAAAGACACCGAAACGTCGAGTCAAAATTTAAAATGTAAATATACGCGATAAATCCGGTTAAAAAGTGTTTTATTTATCAGTCTGAGTAAGTTTTCTATTACTAATTAATCGTGTGAAATCTACAAAGTACAAATTCCATTTAAAACTTAACAAGCCTTACTCAATTGTGCTGCACTTTCTTAATATTGAACGTAGTTTAAACTTTTAATTCCGTACTTTTAATATTATTTCTGTTGGTTGTAAAATGAGAAACCTCTCAAAACTCGAACTATTGCAAACTTGAAATTAAAACTATTGGTAGGTACTGGAAAAGAAGATTAGAACCGAGAGCAATAGCATTGAGAAGCATTATAACATAAAACAGGTAGTCAATAAATTTGATAACGTATATTTCTTCTAAAAACTAGGATACTTACATCATTATTTTGCCATAAAATTAGTTAAACTTTAAGCTCTTAAAGCATGTTAAAAAATGATTGTGTCATATTTGTTAAATGAAATGTTTTGCAATGTCGCGTTTGTTGCCTTTTATTTGGAGGCGAAGTGTCAAAGCCTCCAAAAAATAAACAATTTTGGTTTATTTAACACTTAGTTTATTAAACAAAGTTTATTTAACAATAGCAACTTAAAGAGTGTTTCAAAATAATAAATTTTATTTAAATTTACACAAAAACCCATTTCTTTGCCATATTAATATCTATACTAGGTATAATTTTGAATTTATTATTAAAACTGTGTACATACATCAAGCCATAATACGTGAGTGACTCATCTCTTAATCATGACCCATTTTGCTGAAAATTCGTTTGAAACTGTCAAACTTGTAAGGTCTATCGCGTATAATGCACTTATGACTTTTTAGATACTGTACGAATTCTTTACTCATTGAATGTCTGTGTCGAATGCAATGATAACAAGTTCATCGCCTAGGAAACCTATCTTCAAGCGAATTTCGACCTACTGGCATATAGATGATTTGCCAAAATGAGCTTATTGATGACTCAGTTGGTTCGATACCTCGAACTTTTTTCTAGGAATACTTATATATACATACGTTACTTCACGCCTGTATCCTTTATGAGGTAGGCAGAACACCATCTGATGTCACGTTTGACAAATTTGGAGGCATCATAATTATGGATAGAGACTATTACAGTGACCGGGGGTCAGCCTATCGCCCGTAAAAACGCTAACAAAACCTCTGTCCCTTAACTGACTTTTACAGTGTGCCTGGGAAGTGAAGCAGCTGGCACATTCTATGTTTTGCTATTGCTCCCAGTCTAGCATGTCCAGCATAGAGTTTGTAGATTGTACTATAGAGCGATTCTAGTTAACACTAAGAACAAGTTAATATAGTCAAAGTTTCAAAACAATACCTTCCATTGTGTATCTACAACAACATTGTACATCCCTATGGTGTGTTTTTCAAAGCTAATAGTAACAAAGAAAAACAGCCTCTTAATCATCTCAGTATAGATTATTATTTGCTAAAACACAAAGAGAAACAGTACACAAAGGTCCTTTTAAACGTACTTGCAGTGAACTGTAAGTATAAAGCTCCAGTACGAGAAGATTTTAATATAAATTTTACGTCCGGCTAAGTCTTGTCTCGCCATTATTATTGCGACCGCAATTCTCTATTTGTAGTAACAGCTTACAGCAAAGCCTAGGGTTGTAAAGAGGAATGTCGATGGAAGTTTATTTTAACACTAGCTTTTGCCACGACTTCATACGCACATAAACATTATTTATGTTTAACACAGTTCATTGAAAAACTTTTATGCCAAGTATCACATCCGCGCACTGAAGGAATAAGATTTTTCATACAAATTAAAAATTCCAATACTTCTCGTTACCGTGAGAATTTCGGGAATCCTTCCATAATACAAACAGACATATATTGAAGAACATTTATAATAAATATCACATCCGTGCACTCAAGGGATAAGATTCTTTCTTACAAATTATAAAATCATATATTTTCCGTTGCCGTTGGAATTTTGGGAATTCCTTGCATAAAAGAACCAGTCACCCATTTAAGAACCTTTATACCAAGTATCACATCCGTGCACTTAAGGAAAAAGATTTATTTCCTACAAACTAAAAAATCATATATTTTCCGTTCCCGTGGGAATTTTGGGAATTCCGTGCACAAAACAACCAGTCACTTTTTGAGAAATCTTTATGCTAAGTATCATATCCGTGCACTCAAGGAATAAAAAAAATCATACAAACTGAAAATTCCCATAATTCCCGTTCCCGTGGGAATTTCGGAAATTCTATCCTTAATGCTCCATCACAACCTCTAAGTATTGTATGTTTCAAATTTCAGCTCTCTACGGCCAACAGTTATGGCGGTACGTTGTCTGTCAGTCATTCAGTCAGTAGCGGAAGAATTTTATATATCAAGATTATTTCTTGAAGAATTTAAATTATATGTTTCACACAGAGTGTTTGTTTTACAATATTTTAACTTTGACTGATTTAAAACATCGTCAAAATGTATATATATAGAATATATTTTAAATATTTTTATTATAAGTATTGGTGCTAATTTATTGTTTTTCCATATAATAAGTATTTGTCTGGCGTGTGGCGTCGCCTTAAGAATAGCGCTACCCCATCTCTTCCCGTGGGTGTCGTAAGCAGCAGCGTCCTTTTTTATATATTAACATCACACTGCGATCGCCAACCCGCCTGCCAAGCGTGGCGATTATGGCATTTCCCCCGCCAAATTATGGCGACGCGGAACCTAGCGACGTGGAAGAACTTGGGGGAGGTCTATGTCCAGCAGTGGAAGTCTACAGGCTGTGGATGATGATGATGATGATGAAGTATTTGTCTTACTTTTATATACGTAATCAAAAATGATAAGTACTGATTTGATCTCTATCATTTGATTAATTAACCTTTAAACATCTAAAAACATTTTTTTTAATTGCCAATATTTTGATGTATTCCGTTGATGTAATGATTTATTTCTGAAACTACGATCATGAAAAAAGACTTTTTTATGTAATATTTTCAATTACCAATTCGTTAATTGTTTATATAAAGTGGGGATTGACTTAAAAGCGAGTGGTCGTTTGGCAGCTTTTTTGATTTTAAAAAGTTAATCTGTGCAGAGCTGTAAATATTAATCTTAATTTAACAATCACTTTTTATCGTACAATGATAGTAAGTGATTGTGTTTAAAATTAAGTAATTGGAAAAAATAACACATTAAATAACTTGACCGTTAATTTGAAGCCTAATAATACTTGAGAGAGATACCATCGTTCTGTCCTTTTTTCGCACGTTCTATCCTTCATATACCTACTCTATTGCCTTCTCTTTCTTTACCCCACCACCACACAGGTAGCAGCTATGCTGAATGCGTTAGGATTTTGACTCATTGACGTCGTTGTTCTTGTCCTGACAACTTGTCTATATCAGAGAAGACACAGTGTTTACTGAAGGTACATATTTATCTTTTCTAAAACTTGTTTCGGATTCAAGCTGACATTGGTGAGTTCATTTTATCTTAATTATTTTACTTGCCTATGTGTTTTCTTTGATAAATTTCGCACGACTATTGTTATTTATAATGCAACGTGTTATAATTTATAATTCAATTTTTATAACCATGTTATATCACAGCAATCCCTTTGACTTTGTTTTATAAATCGAGGTTCATACAATAGAATAGTGATGGAAAGCATTCTAGAATAATAATTTTGAAGAGATTTTTCTTTTCACAAAACTAGAGTTATTATTACCTATTATTGTGTTAAACAATATCGAGCTTAGTGTATGAAAGAAATTAATTGTTTATAAATAGAGTATTTTACCTGCTTCTAATGCGTCACACAGTTTTTATCACTATCGTGAATTTAAGAATAATGTTTTTATTTTAAAATGTTATACCTGCTCCAAAATAAGTTTAACGTTGTTAACGTTCGTATTAGAATTGTTTTTTATCTACCTTTTAGTTTCCTTTGGTAAGCGAAATTTATTATTTGCATCGTGGTTTAAAAATAAGTGATCAAAACAATGTAGTACTAGTACTTCATATGTACAAACTATCTCAAGGACGACGAATTTAAGTAGTTCTTCGTCTAGTAGTTCTGGATCAGAAGCTCGAGTAATTCTTCTAATCAAAAGCGTTCGCGCCGTTACCGTCAGAATCGAAAGCGGAATCATAATTACGGCATAATAGGACAGTTAATATAAGATGTAGCTTTTTTAAAGAATCTTATCTTAATCTTGCTCGGTTAGACATCTTTATAATGATGATCCTATAATCGACGAACATAATCTGAACGATCTGGGATTCACAAAACCTACAGCCACATCTGTAGTTTCAAAAACACCTCATAATTATTCTGAAATTCTTAAAGTTATACAAAGCTTTGACAATCCTGATTGGACAAATATTAGGTTATTTTAGCTTCTGTCAAGGATCCTTTAAATAAGGTCATGTTAAGTAAAACTCCTCCCTCATGCCATCACTTATCATAATGTTAGAAAGCCTTTTCGAGGTCGTGGAAGTAAGCAAGCACACGGTCGTAAATTTAACGAATCTTCACAAGGACTTAAAGGCTCTCCCTCATCCCACTGGGATAGGACAGGAAAATCCAGACGATACTTACCACACGGTCGTAAATCTAACGCATCTGCACAAGTACGAAAAGGTTCTCCATCATCCCTTCGGGATAGGAGTCGTAAATCCAGACCATACTGACCGCACGGTCGAAAATCTAACGAATTTGCACAACTACGTAAAGGTTCTTCCTCATTCCACCGAGATAGGAGATTAAATCCAGACGATACTGACCAAACGGTCGTAAATCTAACGCATCTGCACAAGTACGTAAAGGTTCTCCCTCATCCCACCATGATAGGAGAGGTAAATCCAGATGATACTGACCGGTAAATGTAACAAATCTGCACAACTATGTAAAGGTTCTCCCTCATCCCACCAGGATAGGAGAGGTAAATCCAGGCGATACCGACCACATGGTCATAAATCTAACGCATCTTCACAAGGACGTTAAGGCTCTCCCTCATTCCACCTAGATAGGAGAGAAAAATCCAGACGATACTGACTCTTCGAGTATTTTCCATGAAAAACTTTCACAACCGGTGGAAAGAAAGGGGTAACTTCTTGCGACCAACAGCAGAGTAAACAATAAATCGAGCCGAGATTACGTATATATTAATTTATGAACGAAAATAATTGACAGCTCCAGTGGCTGCAATGTATGATTTGTGATTGATGTTATTTTGAATGCTGGCAATTTATGAACATAATCTTCTAAGTCTGTGGTTAAGTTGATCAATTATCAATCCGTGATTGGTTGTTCTCATAGATTAATATAAGTACTAAAGTAGTTGTTCTATCCAGGTTATGACGAAGTAATACATTTCAAATTATTATTGGCTTATGAGAATTTAAAGATTTTAAGTGAAATTGATAATCAATGTTCCTCTTGCTTGCAAAATGATATCCGCTGCCACAGATTTGTGCTGCAGTGTATGATGTAGTGGATGTGATTCCCTTTATTTACTCAACAAGTTTTCAAATTTTCAGTCGGTTTTGAACTGTTTTCTAATTGTTTTGTGGAGAACTTAATAACATGCTGTTTACTATACGATACCGTGGACAAAGGAGTTGGCTGCCCTTCGTGCTCAGCTTTGCACGAGGGGACTTTGCTTGTATGCAATTGGGTTGCCCAGAAATTTCGAGAGCACGGAATACGCGCTATGGTGTATTTAGCTGCTTCTCAATTGATATTGAAATTAAACTATCAGGGCTGGAGATAAGAAAGATAATTATTTATTAAATTGATACAGCTTAATTAATTAGCAGCAGCTAGTTGCTAGTTGCTAGGGTAGCTACAGTGCTCCCCCTCAAGCGAAGCCTATTGGTGGTTTGACGACTCGTCACTTCGAGTAATTTGTAGTGTCGTATGCTGCGAGGTATTGCGGTCGGGGCTAGGACGTCATCATGCGGCAGTGGTAAGGCGATGTATAAAGATGATATACGATGGTTTCAGTCTATCGATCGATAGCTATAGTAGTTTCTCGAGTCGGTAGCTTTATCGGGAGAACTTTTCTGTTTCATTTCAGTATAGGAAACGGGCCTTCATGTACCGGTGCGAGTGGTGTCTTCACTGCGTCGCATCTTATGAAAACGTGATCGCACGATGACAAGTCCGAGTGTCCAAAAATACTGCGCTTGGTTGCGTGCGGAGCTAATGTTGGTTTCAGTTCTTTCATGGCGCGTAGCTAACCAGGAATCTAATCGTATTCCGTTGCTCGTAGCGTATTTTAATTATTTTTTTTTTCGACAGTTCGCCTGATAGTCGGATAGACCCGAATGTCTTGCACAGATATTGCTTCCGGCCATCGTGTACAGCAGTCTATTATTGTAACACAGTATTTGTAGCCATCACTCAATGTAGGCAACAACGGGCCGATGATATCGATGTGTACATGTGCGAATCTTTCCACTGAATTTTGTGTAAATAGTGCTGGCTCACTCTTTGTATGTCGTTGTATCTTTACACGTTGACAAGTTATCCAGGTTTTCGACCTAGTACCAAATTCGATATTCATGTGTGAGCAAAAATACCGTGACTTAACTATAAGGCGTGAACTTCTAATACCAGGGCGGTGTTAATGTAATAAGTAATGTAATAAGGTGTTCTGCTGCGACACGTCATACAGAGCTAGGACGTACTGACCGGGCGGCCGGCCTGCAGCAGCACCGTGCCCTGAGCCACGCTGCTGGCGTCCACCGACACCAGCACCGGCTGTGACACGTCATACAGAGCTAGGACGTACTGACCGGGCGGCCGGCCTGCAGCAGCACCGCGCCCTGAGCCACGCTTCTGGCGTCCACCGACACCAGCACCGGCTGCGACACGTCATACAAAGCTAGGACGTATTGACCGGGCGGCCGGCCTGCAGCAGCACCGCGCCCTGAGCCACGCTGCTGGCGTCCACCGACACCAGCACCGGCTGCGACACGTCATACAGAGCTAGGACGTACTGAACGGGCGGCCGGCCTGCAGCAGCACCGCGCCCTAAGCCACGCTTCTGGTGTCCACCAACACCAGCACCGGCTGCGACACGTCATACAGAGCTAGGACGTATTGACCGGGCGGCCGGCCTGCAGCAGCACCGCGCCCTGAGCCACGCTGCTGGCGTCCACCGACACCAGCACCGGCTGCGACACGTCATACAGAGCTAGGACGTACTGACCGGGCGGCCGGCCTGCAGCAGCACCGCGCCCTTAGCCACGCTGTTGGCGTCCACCGACACCAGCACCGGCTGCGACACGTCATACAGAGCTAGGACGTACTGACCGGGCGGCCGGCCTGCAGCAGGCCCGCGATAGTAGCTATGCAATAAAAAACCGACAAACTGGTCAGAATAACAAAAATGGTTGCTCATGAAGAGTTGGTGAGCTTCTACAATAAATAATTATAAACCAGCGTGGTCAAGTGTGGTCCGTGGTCTAGCAAGTGTCTGTAAACGGAACAACTGGCTCAGATTAAGCTCAATTATATTATTAAAAACTCTCTTAATAATAAAGCCGTCGTCGTCTCCACGCTTTGTAGCCCGGAACGAACTGAACGGCTGAGAGGACATCCTCTTGTCAAGCGAATCCTATAATCTATTGCACTGGTCGCAACAAAAATGCACCAAATCATCGATCTAGAATATTGATAATGTTATATTTTTATTTTTTGTCCTGCTAAAATCCTAATACAGAAAATCCTTTTGAAATATAAAAAAATAGATGCTTGGACCCAGTCTATTGGGTAAATAAGTTCATTTTAATTGGAAAAGACATAACAATCAAAAGTAAGTGTGATAATGTATTTATAACTATACGTGGGAAACCTATACTAGCCTCTCGCAACCTAGTCTGGTTATATTAGTATATATATGTATATATAAAAAAAAAAAAAAATGCTGGTATCAATGCCTCAGCCGACAGCTTCCGTTCCGCTGTGGCGTCAAAAAGTTGGGTGGAAATTGGTCCGTTGGATGAAATCCTCACTAGAGATAACTGGCGTTCTGAAAATACATTTGAACGATTTTATTGTAAATAAGTAAGAATGTCAAAAGATCAAAATTCAGTTACAATTTAATGCAGTGGATGAAATATATTTTATATTTCTATTTAATTTAAACTAATTATAGTTTTTGTCAGCAACTGTTGCTTATTCCTGTGTATTTGAAAGGTAATTGATATTACGTTACTGAAAATGCTATAATAGATTATTTTTATGTACATCTCCCTGGCATTGTAAACCAATAGCACAAGTCAATTTATCTTAGGCTTATTAACTTTTATTCGTATTCACATTGACGTCACCACCACACCAGGCGATATCAAACACGTCTCTCAAGTATTATTAGGCTTCAAATTAACGGTCAAGTTATTTAATACCAACGTTTTACCTAAAATTAAAACGTAAATTAAATCACTTACCTTAATTTGAAGCCTAATATTTTTTAATTCTGCCTGGTTACACAACGACTTCAATGAGTCAAAATCCTAACGCATTCAGCATAGCTGCTACCTGTGTGGTGGTGGGGTAAAGAAAGAGAAGGCAATAGAGTAGGTATATGAAGGATAGAACGTGCGAAAAAAGGACAGAACGATGGTATCTCTCTCAAGTATTATTAGGCTTCAAATTAAGGTAAGTGATTTAATTTACGTTTTAATTTTAGGTAAAACGTTGGTATTCATAAAAATATATCGATAAATTTGTAAGCTTTACTTAACTGCTTTGCCACATTACTTCAGCTTCGGTATCCTTTGATAAAGTGTGATATTTTTTTAACAAAGCGACCTAACAAAATTAGAAACTGATATGAACTTAACAAATTTATTATTTTTGCATAGAATAATTTTGTATTAAAAGACTTTTTTGAACAAATACGTAACATAATCACAGATTATCGTTTCCATTTTAACTAAATGGTTTGTCATCTTTACAGGCACCTTGGCAGCTTGGTCACGACTGAAGTGACAGATGATAAGTTGACACAAAACGTGGTAATCTTGAAAGCTAACCTCGAATACTGGGAAACAGATGGAGGTGATGATTTATAACTTAGCAAGTGCCAATCTGATGCCTGTCACCTCAGTTATTCGTGTCTATGGTCCAATGGGGAGTTTTCTGACAGCTAATAAAAATTAGTTCAAAAAACTATATAGATGGCACTTTTAAAAAGCCGAAGGCGTTAATTCTGTACGCTATAATGTAGGTTAGTGGTATCTACCATCTATGGTTATTTATACGTTCAATTTCTGATACAGACATCAATTAATTTATTTTACTTTTAAAAATGCAGTGTGGAATAAATTCTTCGCCTTCGCCTTTTGTAAAGCGCCATCTATTGAAGCCTTTTGTACCAATTTTGTACAGTTTTGTTTTTTTAATGAGCTGTCAGAAAACTCCCCATTGAAGATGCCAAAATATCGAGTTAAAATATCAAATATTAGAAACATTGTAAAATCCAATCAAAACCATATTGATTTTAATAAAGTGAATCGTGAAAATTTAAACAATGTAAAATATTTTCTATCAATCAAACATTATTATGAAAACGTTACAATAAATTGGTATAATTAATGAGTAACTTGGAAAAATATAACTGCAAGCGTTTCTGCTTGAATTAATACTGCACAAACTACAATACAGTCTGTTGTAATACTTCTTTGAAACAACTCAAAGCAGGAATCAAAGTTTATATATTAGCGGTTAAACTTTGAAAATAGAATTATCTATTCTTACTAACTTTTATCTAAACTCTAACGGTAGTTTTCTTAACTAAAACAACATAAACATGCACTCCACGTAGCTTAACTCTATCGTCTAACGAATCTAAAGCTTTGTTCAAAGGAATCATGAAATATCACCGTTAAGTCATTTTATATTCCAGTCTTGAGCCTGAAAACCTCACAAGGAGTTGCCGTATACTCATTGATGTAATATACGTGGAGCCACAACCAGTATATCAACATTAGACCAGAACTGAATGAAGACAGTGGTTATTTTCCGCAGCAAATTGCAATTACTGTTATTGCCACAATTTAGGAAGCTTCCAGAAATACTCACTGGATATTCAACCTTATTCTTCATTAAAACAAAGACGGAAACATTAAAATTGCTCAGTAGTTGAACAACCGGAACCAAGCACATTATAAGATCGTGTAATGCTTAAACATTAACAATTTTAATTTGCCTAACGTGCAGGTCGACTCCGGTTTTTCAAAAATGGAACATAATGTTTGAAAATTCGACGTTTAAGTTAATTTTATTCATGGAACTGCAAGTCAAGGTGATACTATGAATTTTGTAAAACATGATCTCATGTAAAATGATAGGTTCTTTTTCCTTAAATACTCATGTTTACTTTAATTTTTTATATGTTTTATATCCAAAAACACTTTAAAAACTAAGATGTTATTTTCTTGTTTAAAATAAGGATCTTTTTTAAGGAAATATATAAAATATTTATTATTTATTCTTCATTGTACACATGGAGCAAGACATAATTTTACTAACAATATTATAGGTACCAGTGCACAATCATCTACAGGCCTTATCATCTACAGACAATCTCTCCCAGACAACCCTGGGTTACGTTTTTTCGTTATTTTAATCTTAATTTTTAAATATCTTCGTACTGTTAACGTAATGAAATGGAGTTTTATAAATGAGACTTAATGTTACTGATCTGTAATTTTAAATTGTGAAAAAGTACAAGTTGGACGAACTTTTTTATAGTTATTTTAATTACTATTTGTATGGAAGTGAATTTTTTTGATTTGTGATTTTAAATTGTGACTAAGTACAAGTTTTACGAAATTTTTGTAGGTATTTTAACTGCTATCAGTATAGAAGTTTATTTGTTTTATTATTTTATTAGGGTTTTTTGTAAGAGCTCATACTTTACTGTATAACAGCGTCTATGTTGCGATGGTTAGTCATTATTACAATAATAAAAAAAAAATCTTTATTAACATGCCTTGCAATATTTCATGTAACTTACGACAGAACTTTTTCAATTTAATTGTTTTATTACGCCAGTACGTTTTGTGTTGTGTTTCTGAACTCTTGAGTCTACTGCACCTAATCAATCATGTCGATGCTTGATTCTGATCAACCAATGCCGGTGATAATGAGAAGCCGATGTGTCAATTGTTCACCCAGAAATCACCCGGTATTCTTGTTCTAATATTCAATAAATAAATAAAACTTTGAAAAAGCTTAAAAATAGTGCCTTAAGTTTTTACGATTCATAATCTAAATAAATAAACTTTTTAAACGGATTTATCGGTCATTATTTATATTGTACAATTGCTCGTTACCAAGGCCTGCAGTTATTGAAACATCAAGAATTACTAGCTAGCTGATGAGCGCGGTTTTACCCGCGCAATTTCAAATCCCGCGGCAATTCTGGGGTGAAAAGTAACCTATGTGCTATAACAGACTGTACACTATCACTATGCCAAATTTCATCCAAATTATTTGAGCCGTTCTCCCGTGATTAAGGAACAAACATCAAAACTTTCACATTCATAATACTAGTAAAAACGCGATAAATCCAGTTAAAAAAACATATAGTTTTTGATAATCATTCCTGTGTGTTAAATTATAAATAATAAATAAATATTTCTGACACTCACACAACATTATGTAGCCCAAATTAAGTTTCTTAAAGTACTTGTGTTATGGATACTAGATAACTGATATACTTAAGAAATATATAAACATACATGTTGAATAAATACATATTTTTTATTAGAATAAACTTAAATCCATTACTTCCATGCTGGACTGGGAGTGAAAGAAAAACATAGAATGTGCCAGCTGCTTCTCTTCCCGGGCATACTGTAAAAGTCGGTTAAGGGACAGAGGTTTTATTGGCATTTTTGTGGGCGATAGGCTGACCCCCTGTCACTGCAATAGCCTCTCGCAATCATTATTATACCTCATTAGTCAAACGTGACATCAGTTGGTCTTATAACCTCTGATGTTCTGCCTACCCCATAAGGGATACAGGCGTGAAGTTATGTATGTATGTAAACTTAAATAAACATATAAACGTCCATGACTTGACGACTAATATATTATTTATAACTTCCTTTTATTTCCAATACTTCAATTAAAAAAAAACTGTTTCATGCAACCAGGATATTACAAGGGTTCTCAATATGAATTTCTTAGTATGTAGCAGCGTAAAAAGCAGCAAGGAAGATCGTAGTTGTTTGCTCATGATATGAGCAACGATATTTGAACCTAGTTCTAAAATAGCTCAGTAGAGCAGGATTGAACGGCATACGATATTAAAAAAAGAGACGGAAAGTAAAAAGGTATTTTCTAGCGAAAGCGTAATAGAAGTCACTTGTGTTACATGCTGTAAAAATGTAAAACTTTTTAAAAATAAAACCAGTTTTGTAGGTCAATAAAGTCTTCAATGACAAAGAATAGCCAGCATGCACATAAAAAAGAAGAACAATAGTCAACAACAAATGAAGGTATAGGTAAAGAGATAAATAAGGAGCTGCAATAGTATGAAAATTTCAACGGGGTTAAAAGCATTGCTAAAATCAAGCAAAGTTAAATATGTTAACTGCTGTAATTTCAACGCCAATCGTATTTAATCCGATATCCTCGCCAATGTACCTACAACACTACGGCAAATTATTTATTGTAATATTTAGTATAATAAATATAAATAAATATTGGAACTTTTTATTCCTATACAAGGTGTTTCTGTTGATTTCTTATAACTCTAGCAATCAAATAACTTGAGAATATTTTTTCAATTTTCATTTTCTTTTTGTTTTTATTTTTCATACAAAATTATTCAATAAAGTCAAAACATCTTATGTTCAGAAGCCAGCACACTACCTGTCAAATTTCCCCAACCAATTTTAACTTAATGTCGACGGCATAGAGTTCAGATTCAAGTAAATTTTTTTGATAGATTTGTAACGCTTGATGTGCTGTCTTCTGTACAACACCTTTATGCGAAGTATGACAACGTGGCATTTTCTATCCCTTTTTTTATCGCTATGCACGGATACAGTTCGCAACGTTTTGCGTTGTACATTGTATGCAACGTTCATTAACGTTTAAAATATTTTTATGGTTTATTGTATGGATTCAGTGACACGCGTCTATTGAATGAATGTCAAAGATATTTTACAAGGGTGTTTGTGAATTTATGAACTCATTATATTAAGATTGATGGTATCTTGGAAAGTATGCACTTTTGAACCACATATTCTTTGGCAAAAATTATTAATTTTTAGTAAGGAACAAAACCTCAAAATTATTGGATATCAAAAAGATCACCATTTGAATTATAAATCTGCTAAAAAGCTTATTCTGTTTACTCTCGGTGAGTTGCATTTATTAAAAGTCCTTGACCTTTTGTATTATGACTTAATATACCAAGTAACTATCATTATAATGCTTTCAAGCAAATATTTATTTGAAAATCAAAACACTCAGCCTGTTAATATGTCTGTTTTTATCTATTATTTTTAAAGTTATTCTTAGTCACGTTTCTGTTTGTAAATAAAATATTCTATCATTTTTATATTTCATTTTACCTGTAAAAATGATTTTCACTTTAACATATTCTATCTGCATTTTATATCAAATATAATCTATTTTTGTGTTTGCTGTGTGTCTGTGTTTGACAATTAAATATTTTCTCTTTGTCTGAGCGAATTATTCATTTTATGAAAAGTTGGTAGATTTCTTGTATCTCGAAGTAGAGAATTAAAAAATGTTCTAATTGCTACTATTTGTTTAGTAAAAAGCAACCTGCTTGTCCTCTATAGAAGTGTCATCTCTGGATAAGTGTGTCTTAAAATGCATCTAATACCAGTAAACCCAGTTTTGCAATAGGACCTATCAAGGGTTCGAATGCCAAAACCTGGAGCCAAACATAAAAAGTATTCCAGCCAGTATTCCAATATATTTAATGGAAAACCACTTCCTTGCAAGCCCATGTACAGAAGGCAGAAGATCAAGCGATACAAAACTGTCAAATTTCCCCAACCAACTTTCAACTTAAGTTCAGATTTTTACTCATCAGGTCATTTAGAGGTCAAACGCTCGTTTCGTCACATTAAAAAAATAACTTCACTCACACTTTGTGAAATAATTTTTATATTACCAGTAAAATCTTTATGACTAAAGCAACTCTTAACCTTTCTTATGCATCTCCTTGTCCATTGGCCATAACAGCTTGTATTTCTAGAGGCTATCGCATTAAGAGAGACGTGACACGGGGACTCTGTTTTCTGATACCGACGAATCTAAGGAATTGTCTTGGGACTTGTTTCAGACTTAATATTTCATTATGTTTCTAAAACTATGAGATCGGATGTGGTGGGATGAATGAATTATTGTCGACAGTATCAACAATTCCCTCAATGACAGGATTTTGTTTATAAAAGTCACATTCAATTCTATTCTTTTGACGACCACTTTGGCTAAGATGCCAGTGGTTGCGGGTTCGATTCCCGCCCGGAACAAGAAAAGAAATGTACCAGCGGGGCTAGCATGCTACTTTCGACAACGATAAATCGGGCCTTTTATCGATATTTTCTTAGAATATGGTATTAAGTGCATGAAATTTATTAAGATTATGACATATTTGGTTCTGTGGTCTTAATCATGGTATCAAATCGAGTAATTCTATCTATTATGGTGCGCATATTAGCTTACATAATATGATAAAATAACAAAATAATATGTATCTTGTCGATTCGACTATTTATCGATGGTTGCATGCTAGCCCTGCTGGTCTGGGTGTTTATCTATTTATAGGTATATTCTAGGTTCCCCCCTAGTTTGCTAAATTGTATCTCATAACACAGGCTCAGGTTACTTTGAGGCCAAGTGATTGTCAGGGGATTTTATATTTTATTTATATTTTCAATTCATTTTTAAGATCCCGTAACTAAAAGGTAATGACTTAGGTACTATTACTATTACTTAGACTCCGGTCTCCTTCTGTCACCAACATGTATCTCTTGAACCATAAAAGTAAGACAATTGAAGTTTTCTCAGATAATGTATTTCTATTGCCGCTATAACCAAAAATGCTAATAATCGAAATGGACACATAATCAAGTCTGATTAGCTTAAATTCTACCGCTTTAACTAGATGGCGCAACTTGCGTATTAAATTGCGCGAAGTTTATGTGTCGTACCATGTTGAATTTTCTTTTAGTACAGATACAATACGTACGAGTATAGCTCTATTGTATAGTCTATAACGGTATTTTAGTGGACCCTTTTTAACCCAAACCTCGGTATTATTTCTTATGGCTGTACCCACTCCATTAACAAGACCTTTCCAAAATGGCATTTCCACTCATTGTAGAAATGAAATAAACTTATTTTTATCATCTTTGATTAGACGATTGATATTGACATTAAATGAAAGATAATACACTTTAATTTCGGGCACATAAATAAAAATCTTCATTTTTGCACAAATAAAACTTCATTTGTACAAAGATTTGGTTGAACACGACTTAAATTAAACATTAGGTAATAATTAAATCTTACAGTCATTGTGTGTTTTACGCGAGTAACGGTAAAGTTTCATGGCAAGCTTCTATCTAATTTATTTTTATTGTTATATGAGCCGGTTTATGTGCCATTTTATAACTTTAACTGTTGTAACAATAACTGTACAGAAGTGCCGTTTTCATTTTAATGTTTCATGGGCTTATGTCATGTGCGCTAGCTTTAATCATGCCCCACTGCCGGGATATTGGTATCCTACGAGTTAAACTAGTTAATAGTAATCTATTTTTATTTCAAGCAGATTGCAAACATTGAATAAAAAAGTTAAAGACTTATATTTATTAAGAACTTAAAAAGTTTTCGAAGTACGAAATTAAAAATACTTTTAAATGTTTTCAAGTTTATTCACAAAAATCTAAAAAAAAACTGTGAAATATACATCAATATTCCAAGAACAGAATTTTATTACGGTAGCATCATGCACATTTAGAAATAATCGTGTCAGTACGAGGGTGGATTGAAAAGTTCGCGGCCTAGTCAAGAAAACTGAATAAAGTACATACAAAAATATTTTTATTTTTCGACGTAATCTCCATTTAGCTCTATGCACTTCTTCCATCTGCATTCCAGAGCTTCCATACCTGTTTTAAAAAAAGATTCCTCAAGGTCTTCAAAATACAGGTTAACAGCGGCTTCGACCTCTCCATTCGTTAAAAATTTCTGCCCACCGAGGTGTTTTTTCAGGTTTGGAAACAGATGAAAGTCCGAAGGTGCCAAATCAGGAGAATAAGCTGGATGTGGCAACAATTCGAAACCACAATCACGAATTTGAGCCATAGACTCGACAGACGTGTGGACTCGGGCGTTGTCCTGGTGAAACAACACTTTCTTTCTCAGTAATCCTGGGCGTTTCTGTTTAATTTCTTCACGTAAACGGCGCAGAAGGGTGCTATAGTACGCAGAGTTTATTGTTTCGCCTTTTGGAAGGTAGTCCACCATAATGACACCCTTAGCATCCCAAAAAACCGATGCCATCGCCTTGCCAGCCGACAGAATTGCCTTTGCTTTTTTCGGAGTTGGTTCACCTGATTTTTTCCATTGTTTGGATTGTTGTTTTGATTCTGGGGTATAGTGGTGAACCCAGGTTTCATCCATTGTCACAAATCTGTCAAGAAAACCTTGTGGATCAGCCTCGAACATCTCCAAACAGTCGCGAGAAATTGTGAGTCGAATTCGCTTTTGCTCTACTGAAAGCAATCTGGGGACCCACCTAGCCGAAACCTTAGAAAAGCCGAGTTCATGGACAATGATGTTTTGCGTTCGTTCATATGAGATGCCTATAGTGTCTGCAATTTCTCTGATAGTCAATCTACGGTCTTTCAATATGAGATCACACACTTTATTGATGTTTTCTTCGGTCGTAGACGTCATTGGCCTGCTGGAGCGAGGGTCATCGTTTAAATTCTGCAACCCATTTTTTCACAGTGGTATAAGACGGGGCAGATTCCCCTAATGTTGTTTGCATGTTATCATGGATCTCCTTTGGTGTTAATCTTTTTTTAAACAAATATTTAATCACAGCACGTTGTTCAAATTTCTCCATTAGTGAAAATTTGTTCTACACACGTATTTATATTGTTCGTAAAATTTTATTTAAACAAGATATCAAATTGAAAATTCACGGGCTGACAATTGAATAATGACAGTTCAAAATGACGGCAGAAAAAATAACAAAAGTTTTTTTTTTAATGGCCAGGCCGCGAACTTTTCAACCAGTGTAGTATCTTATTTCTGAATAGAATTTGCTAATTTAGTATCTTAGTTTGACTTTCCCTTGCTTTGACGGTGATGTGTGAAGGATTTTTTTATGGAGAGCCAGCTTAGCTTTCTCAACTCCTTATTTGCACTCACCATCAAGTGAGATCAAATTTTGGATTGGGAAGTTTTGTAACTTTAAGAAACCGCCCAGCTTTTTACGTATTTTGATGAACTATAAAAAAAACACAAGCAAAACTTATCTTTATTGTTTTGATGAATCAAACTACCTACTCATGATTTTGATGCTCGCCTGCTGTAAGTTAAGATGAAGACAAAATAAACCTTAAAAACCTTAAAAGAGCTCAAATTTAAGTACTATCTATTCAACAATGCACTAGCAACACATTTCAGTAATAAAATACCAAATATCTGTAATGAAACCAGTCGAGTCAAAATTATTGATTTGAATAAAACCAAAACGTTCTTTTTTTATCAAAAAGACCAGAGGGGTTAAATGGCAAGAAAGGCACTTCAAACCTTTACGATAAGTGCTGTGATATTTGCGTAAACCCATCCTAATATTATCATAAAATTGATATCCGAAGCAATTGTAACGGCGATATCGGTAAAATATTTTCATATTTATTTCAATCTTACAAGTACAAAACGTAGTACGTAAGAAAACTTTTAAATAATCCATTTTTAAATAATTGTGCTTTACATTTATTTAAATTTTAAGCATTTAAGTATTATAAAATGTAGTAATAAACAAACTTCTAAATATTTTTTATCAAAATTATGTTGAGGTTTACTTGAGGTTTGTTAATTATGCGTAATTTATTAACTTTTAACCATCCTGCTTTATTTACGATGAAAGGATCTGCAGATATTTGTCATGACTCTAGAATTTTATCTTTTCATTATTTGTATAGGTACGTATTATGTATTATCTTTGAGAAAGAGGTCAATTGTTGAATCCAACTCGGCTGAGCAGCGTTCGGGAAGCTCCATAAAATCTCCTCGTTCCAAATACCGCAGTGTCTGAAGAGAAAGGATTTTGACGTGTGTGTGATGCCGGTGATGACATACGACACTGAGACGTGGTCGCTAACTGTGGCTCAGTAGGTAGCTCAGCGGGTTATGGAAAGGGCTATGTTCGGAGTTTCCCTGCGGGATCGAATCAGGAAGAAGGAGATTCGCAGGCGAACCAAAGTCACCGAAATATCCAGAAGGATTGCAAAGCTGAAGTGGCAATGAGCAGGGCACAAAGCTCGCAGAACAGATGGCCACGTACTGGGAGACGCAGCGTAGACAGGGCCCCCGCAAGATGGACCGACGATCGGGTCAAAGTTGCCGGTAAACGCAGGATGAGGGCGGCGCGGGACCGAACGACGCGACGTGGAGAAGGCCTTGGCCTATGTCCAGCAGTGGACGTGTACTGGCTGTCGATTAACCTCATAAAATATTTAGAAAATTTCTTATATAATAATTTAGAACTTACGTTAATCTAAAACTGTTTAGTATATACTACTTTTTTGAGTTCCTAAAAAAGTACAAAATAACTCATTACACTTTCTATAGTTTTTATTTGTTAAAATATTTTTTCTAAATAAAAATCTTATAAAAGCTTTTTGAAACTTTGTGTTTAAAAAACATGGAGAAAGGTGATTTATTTTTAATTTATTAAAGGACCAAAGAGATGAAAGAGCTCAAATTCTAAAGTTAGTAGCAAATATAATTCAATTTATATACTTTGTGTCAAAAGATGCATACGAATTTTTTTTGGAAATCTGATGTTAAGTTATGATTATATTTGCCACTTATGGACAATATATGTTTCGAAAAACATTAAGATAAGTTTCATTGCCAAATATTACATCCTAATCTGACCTACTATCCTAAACACAACTACGCTACTAGGCGTTGAAAATAAATAGGACTGTGGTTCCTTCCCTTATCGCTAATAATTGACATTGAACAGTTAGACAAATAAATTTAAACCACAACCATAAATTGCGTGACGAATGAAAATAGAATCTCACTAGTATCCCTAGTATCCAAGTTCACATAATAATGTTCTAATTGTAATGTCAGTATAAAAATCTCTTCAAAATAATAGAGCTAAAATTTTATGAAACAAAAAAAGTTAGCAAAAGTGGATATCGTTATTTTAAGATTTCGATTAATATTTTAGATTCAGTTAAAAATTAAAAAAAGCAGAATGAAAAAACATAAACACTATGCTATATAAGTCTGGCCGACCTGATTCATCATTTATGGTCGCTCTTTGTCACTTTCGGGAATTTGATTAGAAAATATATGTACAGAATTAGGTCAGAAATAATATTCTAAAGAATTTCTGTGATCTATCCTTTCTTGCACACCTGAAACGTTCCTCATGAGCTGTAATGAAATATAAAACAATAGGTATGTCAAATGGGGATTCTTTTTCTTAGGATGTATTAACATCTAGTTACATGGCAACAACGATGATGATCATATGACCAACTACTTTTATCGCACATATTTTAAAGTTTTTAATGCAGCTACATCTATCAGGAAGAGCATACAATCTTCTGCACGTGCTTTTAATTTTCATAGGATTGAGAACAACAATTAGCCTAACATATCTATCTGAAAGTGTTACCAACCTGAAAATTGTTTTAGATCACACGCTTATGTAATGCTTGTTCTTTTAGATTATACACGGAGCTTTCGCTGAGATGATTAAAACTGCACTTAAACAGATTCAGAGAAGAAATAACTGCAATTGAAAAGGTTGGTAATTTATTATTACCTGTAATATAAAATGTGCTGCGAAATATCACCGCACCTACGGCGATGTTTTCCGGCAATATTTTATGAAGAGCTAGATCCTTTCTAATTCCGTATGCTGTCATTTTCTATCTCATCTTCACTTAACGTCATTTAAGAGTGAAGCCAATCGTTGGTTTAGTCAGCAATAAAAAAGTATCCATTTAAATAAATGAAAAATGTGATAAACAAAAATTACCCGACCAGGATTCGAACCTGGGACCTCTCGTTTGCCGGATGAGTGCTCTTCCACTGAGCTACCGGGGCCGGTAGCACTCGTCCGGCATACGAGAGGTCCCAGGTTCGAATCCTGGTCGGGTAATTTTTATTTATCACATTTTTCATTTATTTAAGAATAATTATGCATTTTAAATGCAAAAACTTTAAAAACATTATTAAGTATCCAATTATTTAATTTTAAATACTATGTTTATGATTTCTCAAGCAAACATAAAACAAAAAGTAGAAAATCACAAATATAAAACCGGATTGTTTGGAGCGAACAGAGTTCAAATTACCCTCGTTATGAAAAAGGTAAAATCCCTGTTCTGAATTTTTTGATTTCCTTTGTGCATGTGAAATGGTCAACCAATCGTTAATGCAGACAAATACGAATTTCCAAATTTATTTACAAAGTGAAAACTGGCAGGCAACTATAGAATGTCAACTATCCAATTTTAATGAATAACAAACGTGTGAATATTTACCTTAGGGTTGCCTATTGATTGTTCTGAATTTATCTTAATTTTATTTTTTTATGATGAGAGATTAAATGACATGTTTGTAAGGTTTGCATTAGAATATGCCAATGTGGATAAATGTGTCGTAACTATTAACTAATAATTTCATTAATAATTTTATAAAATATTTTTATTAAGAATTATATTGTTCAGCTACCTAACTGTTTTACTAGCATAGTTAATAAGTAGTTGTTACTAACAATAATGGATCTCTGTTATCTAAATTAACAATATTATTATTATGCATACTTATAACTACACGCCTTTCGGTGGAAAAGACTCGCCAATCGGACCAGTCGGTCGGGTATCAGGGCAAGAGAGAAAGAAACCGGCGAACGATTCGGGCAGTATCGAGCAATACCTCTTTCTGCATGCGTACTGGAAGCGAACCACCGCCAAATCCCAGCCTTTCAAGGTGTCTTACTAATCCGATGCTTGCTGAATGGACATCTTCAAGGCTTCAATTGTCTGTAATGTCGGTTGAAAATTGCATACGATCACGGCTACCCTTTCAACATATCTCTAACAATATGACGTAAATACATAAATATTTCAGCGGAGACTATTACTTGTTTCCTACTTTTTAGAGCGTGTTTTTAGTAGTCGGGTTTTAGTTTTTGAACTTATTTTTTTTTTACTTTAACTTTTGACTTTCATCATGTAATATTTTACAAAGAACCAGTTCCTTCTTCAACTCGTGTACTGTCATTTTTGCCCATTTTAAAGCCGATCGTCCACGCCAACTAAACTAAGTTATTTTAGCTTAGCGTGCCAGTTTTTCATAAATATTCGTAAAATGGTCATATTTGCAGTGCACGCACATGTATGAAAAACTGGCCCAACTATGCGACCTAAGCTAAAACTAAGTTAGTGTAGCTTAGAATGTTACCACACCAATTGATCGACGTCGACTAATACATTCAACCATCGACAGTTTTTCATGCATTTGCGTAAAATAGTCATAGTTTGCAGTGGATGCACTTGTATGAAAAACTGGCTTAACAATGCGAGCTAGGCTAAAACTAACTTAGCTTAGCGTAGCAAGCCAGTTTTTCATAAATTTTCGTAAAATAGATATAGTTTGCGGTGGACGCACATGTATGAAAAACTGGCTCAATGATGGGAGCTAAGCTAAAACTAACTTAGTTTAGTTGGCAGTGGACGATCGGCTTACTTTCAGATTAGATTGTCGTTAAGCGCGAGTTTAAACACCGTTAAAAATAATTTGACACCATCGTTGTCAATAAAATATCACAAAATCTGTAGATAATTCGCACGTATAAAATTGTGTATAATTTTTTTTTGTCATCGCTAAGATTTAAAGTTACTCATATTCCAAATACGCTCAAAAATGATTTTTAAAATTGAATATGCTCAAATCTATACTAATATTATAAAGAGGAAACCTTTGTATTTTTGTTATGTTACAAAAACTATTGGACTGATTTCAAAATTTCTTTTACCATTACTTAGAGGGATTCTTCCGAATCCGTATAGGCTACTTTTTATCCCGAAAATCCCGCGGGAATCGAAATTGCGCTGGTAAAACCGCGCGCAACAGCTAGTAAAATATAAAGTAAGCTGTTAAAAATCATAAAGCTCTACTAGAATAACTAGATCAGAGATTGAGATCAGAGATTGCTGTTTCGATTCTCATACAATTATATCTTACGTTTATAACGGATACATAGAGTAGTATAGTAGTAGAGAGCACAAAGTAGAACTTAAAAGTTTCATTTTCTGATGACGGCAAAAGTAATTATTTCCCGTAAAAAGCTTCAGTCCGTACAAACTAGCTTAATTTGTTTCTTAATAGCCTTTTACCTATGCTTACTTGTGTATTGCTATATTGTGTATCTACTTTAATTAATTTTTATTTTTAATTTTCACAAACTAATTTACCATCAACCATACTCTACCTAGTTCAGAGCTAAGTTGCAATTAATTAGTGGCGTAAACTGTGTGTTTTTTTTATTATTTACTTTTCTTGTGTTCTAATAATTAAACTTTTTTGTCTCATTTAGTCCTGTACTGCTTACATACAGAGTTTATCTGCTACCTCGATTTGGTCGTCGGTCCTAACTACGCTCCGTTTGGTCGCCGTTCGAGAAAATTTCTCGCTCCAACGTGTTCTGTGATCTATGTTATAGTGCGGCCGGTGGGAGTTTTCGTTCCTGACAGCTGTCAAAATCATGGCTTTTTTTCCCCTTCGAATCGGAAATAAACTTTATTCAATGGACATAAGGAGCTGTCAGGAACGCATTCTCGCAACGGCCACACTCCAAACTGGTTGATTTTGGCACCTCCTATGATGTCATTCTAGCTGGACCACCATGGGCTATTGGCTGGGGCTTGTGTGTGCCATTTTCTTGTGACTGTTCGTCTTTGGGGAAAATGCCCTAATCATTACACACAGCGAGTGGATTGGCAATTACAGAATTATTTTATTGTTCCCGAAAGATGTTGCCTTTGTTCTAGTTTATCATACTTTATTGAAACTTACGACACTCATGGAAACTGGGTGGTTCTATTCAAACAGTTGCATCATACGCCACTTTTTGCCTAACACGTCATAGTTTTTGTTTTGGTTAGTCAGAAATTTACATATAATTATTTTTCTTAGGATGAATTTTGTTATTATTGCTTTTCAAATTAAATACGTCTAAAGTTTTTAGAAGAGAGTCTATTCTAAATTATTATTAATATTATAATTACCTAGTTAACAAATTTCAGGCGTGACAACCCTAAACATATCGTGAAACACCACAATTACATTAAGGGAACCAATGTCATCCTAGATATTTGTTGTTTCGCGAAATTCCCATTTCCATGTTCCCAGTTTACCAGGAAATGATTATTCGATTGTTTACATAACTGTATTGCCCTAACAACATTCCACCGTATGCAGTGACAAGATAACAAGTTCCACGTACTTAGGACTAAATTGTTGTAAAGTTGAAAACAAACCTTTATCTGTTTACTTGACAACTTCGCAAGAATGGTACAGGAAACCCATATAAGCATTAAAATTTTCTTGAAATGTTTAATTTAGAAAACTATAAAAGTAAAATATGCGAGAAATCTTACTTGGAGTTTATTTAGTTCTTCTGATTCTTTGCGAAATGGTACAATGTAAAGGAGTTCAACTTACTCTGAAAAGTCGATCTAAGTTAGGAAAAAGAGACTAACCCAAATAGCATTCAACACTAAACTTAATAAAACAACGAAAATATAAATTCCTTGGCTATCCTCTAGAATTTATATTTTAGAGTTACAACATTAAAAAGTTTGCCGAAGCTTTATTAGAGAGGGTAAGATTTACGGCAGTCTTGCTGACACTTTAAGTCAGAATAAAGCAATATTATTTAACTTTGGAATACAGTCTGTCCCCGCTAGCTGTTCTTTTGAAGCTGCGATCATTATTTGTGTTCGTGTATAACGATTCAGGCATGAGCATAAAGTCTGTGAATTACTCGATTCATTTCAAAAGAATTCTGTTAAAAGGAACGGGAGACTAACTCAAAGCCTTTATAGGAATAGCGAAGCGCTTTATTGTCTTAGGTGGCATATGTATTAAGGCTTGCCTTTTTCGCGTAAATAAAATCCATTGGCATAGAACGGCTTGAAGCAAGTGAAAGGTTTGGATCTAGGTGTAATGCTTCATGTGGAGAGGACAATGCAAAGTAGATTGAATTGGAAAAAAGACTTGAACCGAATAAGGGCTTTAGGTGGCGTTGAGTAAAATGGAAACTCACTTTGAAAATGTTAACAATGAGGACATTATGGATGTCTTGTGTGCTTTGAATAAATAAACTTTTGTAAGTTTGTATTAAAAATAGAGTGGTTGAAAGGACGCAAATACAAATTTTAGTAAAAAAAAATTTTGTAGCGTTATTTATCACATGATACTGAGTAAGGAAAAAAAAAACTTTCAGAAAAATAAAACAATTTTCTAAAAGCCTTCATTGATTCAAATTAAATCGCGGTAGTGTTCTCCAAACATTATTTATGATTTATGTTTTTTACTTTGTAGTGAAAAAGGTTTAAAAGCCATGAGATGTAAATCCAAAAGGTCCATACAGTCTCTGACCTTCCAACTTTTTTGTTAGGTATGTATTAAGGCTTGTATTAGATGATATTGTCATTGTAATGCTGCCTGTTTATATCTAAACTATTGGTGCAGACCTGATTTAATTTCTTAGAAAAGATATCGGGATTTTCATTTCAAGTAGATGATACTGGTAGTCTATTGAGTTACTTGAGAGAGTAAAATATTAAAATCCTTGCTGCGGTTTCTAATATAAATAAATTATTTGGAATTAACCGAACATGAGCTATTATTTGCACTTTATGTTGTTTTAATACATTTTATGAGTTGTCAAAAATCTGACAGGTCAGCTATGAACATTACTCTTTATACTCGGAGCTGGAATCATAATCACGGTCAAGGACCGTTATCACATAAAAAATCATTAAAAAAAACTTACACATTAAACTTAGGATTTCCTTGTTTCCTTAAAAAACACAATATTCCTACAGCTTATATTATATCCGGCCTGATGAATTTAGTAAACACTACTATTACTAAAGAAATTAAGATAAAAGAGATCCAATATACTTTTATTAAAACACTACAACTACTATTTTTATAAAAAAGTTTCGCTAAGCGATGCACTTAATGAAAAATCTTACAATCTTACGCTCAGTAAAATAACAACAGATTTTTTTCCCGATCTTGTTGGATAAAATGCAAGTAAATGTAGAATATTTAATTATTTTTTTTCTATCGGCTATAGTTTATACAATAAATAATAATAAGATATAAAGTAAAGACTATTTCCTTTCTTCATTTGTCAAAATAAATTAGCATTTGGGTATAATGCTAATTATATATAAATAGTAATTGCCACTATCCGTGAGCATTAGATACAGACCTCATATGTTGAGTTTACTAAGATCGTCAACGTTATCATACTTAGATAGTCTATTAGAGTGTAGTGGCTCCTATGTACAGGGTTATTGGTGGTTCATTTTCGAAATTCCAGGACGTGATAGTTTGAGATCATACATGAAGAGAAAAAATATAACAAAAAATAAATATTAATTATTTACTGAGTAAACTTAACCGAAAGTTGGAGAATTCATTACGCAACGCATGGTTACATACGCTTAATACAATAGATACTAAGCGGGTTGAGGTGTGCATGTGGCGGGAACACTGCTGTGTGCGTGTTGAGAAAAGTGTAGTAAGGTCTCTTTATTTATTCATAGGGATTTCTGGTGAAAAATTAAATACCTACTTTTATAACATAATTATGATCAGAATCTAGTTCAGAGTGCTCTCCTTCAGTAACTAAAATGTGTCACCAGTCACCCTGTATATCAATTGATATGCCAGGTATAGCAACGCTTGGCCAAGTCAGTACAAGGATCTTTAAATGTTTAGGTTTAGGTTTCGTGAACCCATTACTAGTTAAATTCAAATTAAAAATTATATAAACACATAATAACGATTTATAAATAATGATTATTTTCAATAAAATCAGTGAAAACAAATATAAGTACGAATTAGCTTTAGTAATTATCACAGACCACAAATCATAGTGTATCAGATTGTGGTTAACCATAATAAGCAGTATTACGTACCACTATTAGTTCCTAATAGAGTATTTGTGTAAATAAGTTATTAAATTGTATTATAAGTATTAAAACATTTGTTAAATATTTAGTTGTATCATTTGAACGAATTTTGAAATTAGGTATGAAGTTTATTTTTGATTATTGTTTTGGTAAATGCTATGAGATTTTCTTTTATGATAATAGTATCTGTTACGTGTGGTTTTATCCGCGCTATTTTGAATCCTGCGGGAATTGCGGGATAAAAAGTAGCCTATGTGCTATTCCAGACTACATACTATCATTATGCCAAGTTTCATCCAAATCCATTGAGCCGTTCTACCGTGATTGAGGAACAAACATCCATACATCCAAACTTTCACATTTATAATATTAGTAAGAAAGATGCTGAATCTTTCGCGCAGTTCTACTCGCGCAATTACGAACTCCGGGAATATCGGGATAAAAATGAGCCTATGTGCTATTCCTGACTGTACACTATCACTATGCCAAATTACATCTAAATCCGTTTAGCCGTAATTGAGTAACAAACATTCATACATCAATACAATCCATACAAACATTCTCATTTATAAAATTAAGTAAGATAAGATTTTTATTTACCTCTTTTTATAACTGTACTATATAAAATATTCGAAGTATTGTTCATGATGATCTTCAATGATCATCATCAGCTAGTTTTAGTTGTTTAGTGACTTTTCATTAAAAAATCAAAGTCCTTAAGATTAAATAAACTAACCTATCCATTTTTTCTTACTTACTTACTAATTTTCTGTATCTTAATCACAAATTATATAACCTCCCTTGCACCCTTAAAATAGACTGTATTGTTATAATACCCATTGTGAAACAAAATGTAATTGTATGTGAGAGAAAATAAAATAAATCAGTTTCTTGTGTTCCCTTGGTCACATGACTGGCGGTTAGTTCATCTGTTTTTCATTATAAAAAAAACACAAAATCAATCATAACGTAAACAAAAGGTTAAAATAAACTAATCTAACCTTTTTTCTCTCGGCCTCCATCGTGTCTAAAAACAATCGGTTTGTTATGCTCTCTTCTCCACATGACTGTGGGTCGTGGTTCTCCAGTAGCGCTGCAGGTGAGTCTGATGCTGCCACCTTCGCGGGAGGAACTGCCTTCAGTCAGGGAGTCCACGATGTCAGGTGGAATCACTACGGAAAGATGGCCCATCTGAAAGCAAGGTTAGAGTTAGTGATATATAGTCGGATTTTACGATTAATGGAGATGGATGATTAATTTTATTCAATGAAATATTAATTGTACCTTTGTACATAATACATTCTATTATTTAAATGTTAAATTGTCTTAATCATTCTTCTATATCTGTGTGATATTTAAATCTGCATGAAATAATTAAAGTTTTAATCTAGGCAGTTTTTAACTTGTGGCAAAACAAGTTTTTTTTCAAATAGAAAAATCATATGATTTAACTAAGCAATGATTAAGGTATTAAAACTATTTCAAAGCTTCTTGTCACACTCTCAATACGGTTCTGGTTCTCAGTTTTGTATGCCTTGACCGCCCAAAAATTTTAGAGAGTTGAGAATGTTCCATAGCTACGGAAAGACATCAATTTAAGAGAAAAAAAAACACTTTTGCAAACATTTTTCTCACAAACACTACAAGTTTTCTATTCAAAATTATTATTTTTAATTTATTTATTTCGTAAATAATTATGAGTATTTGCAAAAATTATATTAATTGAAACTATTAAAACTAGATTACGTAACACTAGCGTACCATTTCAATAAGTAGGCATAACTTATATCCAATGACAAAACAAACGAGAACCAAAATAGTATAAAAAACAAAAGCTGTTAAAACAAAAGTAGCATTTCAATCACAGCCTTTTTGGTTGGTTCAAAAAGGTTGTCCAGTACAAAGCTAACTGAGCAGAAAACTGACCTGACTTTTCATTGGATCCGTGTTAACTTGACACATGTAGGTGCCAGAATCATTCGCCTGCACGTTGCTGACGTGAAGTTTCCAAGTGTTGTGGTTATTGTACGTGACGGACAGCCGAGGGTTAAGAGCTACCATGTTTGTGTGAATGGCCAGTATCGCTTTGGAATCCGATTTAATCCATGCAACCTGCAAAAAAGGTTTGATTTAAAGTTGGAACTCTTTGATGTACGAGCTCGATTTAAATGTAGAATGCTGGTTGAAAGGAATTTGAACGTTCGATTTTTTTTTTGGAAATGCATCGCAAATATTCGCCATTATGTTTTTATTCCTGACGGACAGGAATTTAAGTGTACTCATTTTAACTTTTAAAAATAATGAAAGAAATTAAATAAAGCCCTAGAAAAAAAATAATACATAAAATATTGTTTGATATCACAAAAATAAGGTAAAGGGATAATAGAGAAAAGTTCTTTTAATAATCAGCATTTATCATTTTCTAAAGCTTTCACTATTCATTTTATGAAATGAAACGAGTTCTTAACCGGAATTAATGAAATATTATTAAGAAATACATTTTGTCTCAACGTTTCGCCGGTTTCAAAAGACGACAAGTTACTCATGCATGACTCATTGAAAATCTACTTTATTCAAATAGTATTTAACTGTCAAAATCGTACAAACATCAAATACGTGAGGTTGTAACATATTTTTTACGAGCAGTAAGAACTAAAGTTTCATTTTTAGGAAATTTTTATTGCACTATACGTAATGCAGTACTTACTATACGAAACGACCTAAACATAGATATGAGTGAAACGCTGCAATAAATTACCAGAAGCAAGTTCTCGTTGAAAACTAAAAGCAAACAAAGGCTAATTTTGACAATGCAATTACAACCTGGCTGTTTATAAAAGCCCGCCCAAAATGTGCATATGGGCGAGATATTTTCATTGTATTATCCAAGATTAATGTCATAAATCTATGGCATTTCCAACATAGCTCTAACTTTAAATCGTTTGTATTGTTCAACGTTGAGACGCAACTTAATGTGACTTAAACGTCGCAGGAAATGTAAAACTGGGGGCACACGTAAAATTGTTGCGAATTTCATCCTGAAATGCCTGAAGCGCCATCTACACGGAGCACTTGCGCATTTTTCATGTGACATCCAGCTTTGTTGCGGTTGGGAAATAAATTAGTAACAATTTCATTGTTTTGCGAGAATTGTATCTCAACAGCTATTTGTCGAGATCAGTTTTAGTTCAAGGAATTTCTATTGAGAATGTTTTAAGTACAGTTTAGAAAGTTTCTTGTTTATTTTTCAACATTGTTTTCTGTTTCATTGTTCAGGTTTTGTATTCATTAAGAATAAGCCATCTTTTCAATCTATTTTATCAAAAAGGGTGAAGAATTGTCAAGGATTATTATTGAATCAAAATTATATTTTTGTTTTGATGTATAGATGAGATTTTGATTATTATTTATTTGATGAAAAATTTTGTAAAATTAAGTTAAAAGCAATGCTTATTATAAAATAGTACAGGTTAGATTAATTAAGCTAGATAACACTAAAAAGTCTAAAGTGAAAAAATATTGCCGTTGATTGCTATCAAAATTTGTATAATATTTAAGAAAACTTCATATCATTTCAAAAATAAGGATAGATATTACGTTTTATTAACACGTTACCTTTATTTAGGTTTATTTTCTTATAGTCACCAAAGTCAAACATGCTGGCTATGTACTCATTTATATTTAATTTATAATCAAAGTGTGATTCAAAGGGTTTTAGCGAAATGAGATTTAGAAGCACACACTTTATTCTCAGTAAATGTTACCTCGGAAACTCTCGTGCAGTAAAATGAACACCTAAGTATCTAATTCACTGATGACTCTTGAACTAGAAATAGGTTGAGCTTTTAATAGGAAGTGCACTGGGTTTTATTTCCTAATCAAAAAGAATTGTTGAGGTTTTATAGTAATTTGTTACCTGAGTGCTATTAGTGTGAGCGCGATTACAAAATCATTTGATACTTATAAAAAATATTATAATTTGTGTAATAAATAGATACAGGGTTACAGGGAAAGTAGTACTGAATATTAAAGGCCGTTATTTTTCAGGTCATTTCTGATGGATTTGATCAAATCATATGGTACTACTACGAAACTTAACCCTTGTGGATAGACATTTTTGCATAGCTAAAGAGATGCAGATGTTTTTAAAATAATGTGCAGAGTGAGTATCATACATTTTTTTTAAATAAAACTTCTTTAAAGTGAATAACACTTAGTGAAAATTCTTCACCTCTGAACTTTGTCGAGCTGTCTTTTTAAACTGTTAGTGTTAGGTTAAGTTTTTTTTGATCATTTTTATGGACTGGCATTTCTTCTAATTAGTTACATTGAGAAAATACACTCTAGGTGCTCCAATCACAAAAAAAGTTACAAAAGTTAAAAATAAGGGGATTTTATTAAAAATCTTAAAGGTTAAATATCTTCACAAGGGTTAAGTTTCGGACACCATATGATTTGATCAAATCCATCAGAAATGACCTGAAAAATAACGTCCTTTAATATTCAGTACTACTTTCCCTGTAACCCTGTATACAGTAATATTTTATTCGTGGATAAAATATTATTATTTACTAGCTGACCCGGCAAACGTTGTTTTGCCATATAAATAAAAAAAAAATGATGTTGGCCGATTCCCATAGATACCGGGTAAGCACAAAAAATTTCATCAAAATCGGTCAAGCCGTTTCGGAGGAGGATGGCAACGAAAACTGTGACACGAGAATTTTATATATTAGATCTATCATCCAATATTAATAAGAAAATTTAATAAGAAAACATTTACAATCCACGGAGTATTTACAACCGACTTCCAAAAAAGGAGGTTTTTTTCTTTATTTTGTGTCTTTGTTACACGATATTCCGGACAATTATGAATCGATTTCAAAAAATCTTCTTTCATATGATAGAGGATACTTCATAGTTGGTCTAATATAAATTTCATCGAAATCGCTTTAGCACTTGTACGAGTTCGTGGATGACATTATAACTCCGCCATAGTTTTGGCGTGAAGTCGGTTTTTTTAATGCTCTGCATTCATTGATTATTGAGGTTAGTAATACAATTACACTATAATCTAATTTTTCAACAATATAATATACCTAACATTGGAACATTTTATAAACCCTGTTTATTTTTAATTTTGGCTTAATATGTTAATTGCGATGTTTCGATTTACCACGTTGACAATTTAAAGGATCGTATTCATAAATTTTATTCGGACTGTTCCTCTTCTAAGTACTTTCTAAGTAGGAATAAATTTTTAACAGTTTTATACGAAAAAATGAAAGCGAGTATATGCTTCAATCCTAACGCTAAGTAATCTTTTGTAGTACGAGTATTTACTCATCGCGCTTGACAGTTACTGTAACTTATTTCTAAGACATACCGCCCCATTACGTTTAAGCTAGAAGTCAAGACTTCATCAAACTATTTCGTCTAGTCCATTGGTTTAAATTCTCGGATCAAACAACAATGAACCAAAATAATTGAAGTGTAATTTCAATTTAATAGGACTAATTAATTGAAATGGGCAGCACTTGGTTGTATTTTATTCTGCTATTTTAAAGTGGAATGCTTATTTCAATATTATTTTTTATAAGTTATTTGTGAAAAATAATGTAGAAACCTTTGTTATTATGGTAGATTTTTATATCGTAGCCAGATTAATTGAATGTTACTGGTCCACTGATTAGGTGACGTGGGAGAGGAAAGGTGCAAAATATATTAATTTGAAGCTATTACTTATTACATTCGGATATTTAATAATAGTCCTTTTCACACAACACTTGTTTTACCGTATCCCTAAATCTATCGAAGGGTGAATATTAAATATTTTTGGAATTTTATTATAAAAGCATACACATTGATTATTATAATAGATACCTATAGAGGTAAAGACAGACCTAGCGATAAAGGTGAGAGAGAATAAAGAGAATGTGGATAGAGAGAGAGATAGACGTGGACACGGAAAGGACACAGACACGGAACGTGGACACGAACTAGATTTTCGTTCCCAAATCCCAACGCGACGACGGTTGTTGTCGGGAAGTGCTATATTTATTTATTTAATACATACATACATACATAGCTTCACGCCTATATCCCTTATGGGGTAAACAGAACACCAGAAGCTTTAAAACTATCAGATGTCACATTTGACAAATTTGGAAGTATTATAATGGTGGAGAGAGACTATTGCAGTGACAGGGGGTCAGCTTATCGCCCGCAAAAATACCAATAATTACGTTTGTGTTGTTATTAGTAGTAAGTGTAGTAAAGATAACTTACATTTGGGGTCAATTTTAAAATATATTTAGTATTTTTTAGTATTTTTGTATTTTCTAGTATGTGAGATTTTTACTGGTGCAGTTCCATTAATATCTTCGGTCTGAACTTGTAGTGTTAATTTGTACTTTATTTAGAATGTTTGGTCTTACGAGGTTAAGTACTTGATGTTTGTATGAAATGATTTTATGTATACTAGGTACCAATCTTGTGGTTAGTTGCAAATCAACGAGCTCAAATAGTAAATACCTAAAGTAATGGTAAATTACTGATAAAAATACAAACAAATACAAAAAAATACAAACTCCAATAAAAGGTGAGAACAGTTCTCATATAATAGTAATAAATTTATTTATTTTGGCAACTTGGCCCACTAGTTAGTATTACAACTTAACGTACTACTAATGTAGTTGTAAAACACAAATTTATAAAGTATGTATGTATGTAAATTTATAAAGATAAGCATTAAATACAACACAATTTATCTCAATTAATAACAACATAATAAGTATACACGGTCAATTTATTTAATCAAGATTAGATCTAAAATATGTAAAAATAATTATTCAATCGAATAAATCAATTGAATGTCACTACACTTAAGTAATACCTACACTTAATCATACCTACACGTTACAAAACAATCTAGACATCTCGATTTCTTATAGCCTGCACCATGCAACAATGACTCAGATGGTGGCAGTCAAATCTCGCTGAGAATGCGCTCAGGACACTGCTGGAGCTCCCACACACTCTTCGCGACAAGGACGCATACCGTTTTCGCATAGTAGAGAAAAAACAGTCTACTCGTAGTTCGACAAACATCCCCGATGCACTACAGAAACGTGGCAACCCCATCGGTATTCTGAACGCATTACTGTACTGAATCCTCAGCGCATTGAGATCCCGCTTCGTATAACTGGCCCACAAGCTGCTCGTGTAAAAACTTGTACAGTAGGCTCTAAACAGGGTTATCTTAACCTCCAGCGAACAACGAGCAAACCTGCGGGCAATCATGTTAGCTCGAACAGATAGTGTCCTCCACTCTCTCTGGAGGTCTCCATCATCCCTCAAGTCAGAAGTCACGACATGCCCCAGATATTTAAATTGCTCAACCATACGCACTGCAACCCCGCACACTTTTATGGGGGTATTGTTACATACTTTTTTCCCCTGACCTGAAAGACCATGCAGTCGCTCTTTAGGACCTTGTAAACTAGGCCGTGCTTGTAAACGTAGCTCTCACAGACACTCAACAGAGTTGCCAGACCACAAGGTGAGGCGCTCAGAAGCACCATGTCATCTGCATAGCTTATATTATTAAGACAGACTCCGTCAATATGGCAGTCGACACGTGTGCCGCTGAGCTCCTCCAGCAGCGCGTTCACATATAAATTAAAAAGCTTGGGAGAAGTAAGTCCTCCCTGCCTGATGCCACACTCCAACCTGTACGGTTCTCAAAAGCTTCCAACCCATCTTACGATATTGACTTGGTTCAGTTACCTAAACTTAAAGATATCAATTAACTCAGAAGGCATTCTCGTGTCCCTTATCTTCTGCCAAAGTATATCATAGTTGACCAGGTCACATGCCTTAGACAGGTCAAGAAAGCATGCGAAAATGGGAGTCCCACGATCCGTGTAGTACTTGACAGTCTGCATAAGACAAAAATAGCCGATTCTGTGGAGAGACCTGGCCTGAAACCAAATTGACTATCGTGAATGTTCAGGAAACGGTTTAACAGTGAATCGAGCAAACTATCAAGTACCTTGACCACAATGGTGGCCAAGGAAATCGGTCTGTAGTTGGTTTTGTCACTCACATCTCCGGTCCTATCTTTGACTATTGGCACCATCACTGTCTTCATCATAGCTGCGGGCAGTACGAATGACTAATGAATATAGCATGACGAGCACCCTTGGCAAGTGAGGCCCTGCGTACTTTGGGTGTTCAATACTGAGGCCATCGTGGCCAGGCGATTTACCTCTCGATATGGACTGAAAAGCTTTCTTGACATCTTTAGCTAATATTGAGGTACCGATATGGTCCACGATGGTCCTCAACAGTGGAAGATTGTGTTGGCCCCAAAGGTAACTTTACAGTAAAATGATTTTTAAATACATCAGCTATACCACTAGGCTCACAAATACCATCGACACTAACTGGAAGGCTAGGTCCACACTTACACTTACTAAAGGATTTCCAAAGATGTTTAAAGTCACGCGTTGCATATAATGTCTTTAACTTGTCCATTTTTAATTGTTTACTATGTTTCTGACAGTGCTTTAAACGCGATTTAAAAATTTGACGACTTTCACGCATCTCTTTCCACAGCCGACCCGAGCTCGGTATACCATTTGATACCCACAATTTAAATCTAGACCTAGCATCCCTATAAGCACCATCAACATGTTGACTCCACCCAAAAACAGGTTTCCGACCACGAGATCGCTTTTCACTACAGCTTTCTGATGCTGCATAACAATCAATAATTTTTAAATGATCCATCTAAATAAACCACTATGATTCTCATAAAATATTGACACATTACTCATCTACTTTGAAAACGTTTGGATGTACCAAACACTGGTTGACAGGTTCACTTCTACATCCGATAACCACAATTCTGAAAACCTGGACAGCGATCATTAGTCACTCCTACAGTGTTTGTAGGTAGTTGGTACGGGTCACTGGTCTTTCGAAAGTGTATACGGCACTTCGCAGGCCGCTAATATGGTACCTGCGTGAGCCAGTGGCGAGCACTTCGGAGCACTGGCGAGATTTATTCTCATTTTCACTGGAGGACGTCTCAGTTTCAATGGAATCCTGGGTATGAGTCATTTCTATAGGTCCGCTGTCTAATATCCATCCTCCTCTCTTTATGTTGCTCGCGTTAAACGCGGATGATGGTAGGAGGCAGTCGTGTTTCATTCGTAACATTTCGGACCTTAAGTTACTCAGCTGGTTTTGTGTCACGTATGACTCTTTTATTTATTTCAATTCATTTTGTACTCCAAGTAAGTCCTTTAGAAGCCTAGTACAATCGAGATGATCAAACAACACATGCGGTAATTTTTCGAGCTGACGCGCCAAAAATACTGGAATCAGGTGGGGCTCCGTTGATTTGAACAGGTTCATGTTGTCCCCTATGTCTCTCCGTTCCTTGCCCTTGTTTTCAACCGACTTCCAAAACAGGAGGAGGTTCTCAATTCGTCTCGAATGTTTTTTGTGTGTATTTGTTACACGATATTTCGGATAACTATAAATCGATTTTGAAAATTCTTATTTTATATGATAGTTGGTGCCATATAAATTTCATCCAAATCGGTTGAGTACTTCATTGAAAATTTCAAAGTTTTAATATGTAAATATGTACGATTTCTGAGAATGTTTACGTGGATGACATTATAAGTCGGCCGAAGTTTTGACGTGAAGTCGGTTTGTTTAATGCTCTGCATTCGTTGATTATTACGTTTAATGTTGTTTTTACTTGATGGGATTGAATCGAATAGACTCAATCCCATCAACTTAGACTTTTTTATTTCTTCACTTGAGAAGGACGTTGAACATATTCTCACTAAAGTATCTTCGTCAATTATAGATATTTTATTTTGTATATATGCTAGCAATTTGTCTATTACAATATTACACGATAAACATTTAATAACGGTAGACATTTTCGCACTAAACAATTTCGCTTAGCAAGCGCACGACACACACCCGCACGATCGATTGCGCGCGCGCGTCTCGTAGTTGATTATTTTATTAAAACCTTTAAACCGAACATGATTATATTATATTTAGTTAAATTGACAATTTGTTCTTATATATTTATCTTATCTTACAAGCAACCTTACCTCTCAATATTATTGGTTATTGTATTTTTTAATATTTACTATTTATGTATACTTTTTCTAGGTTGTATTAAAAGCTTTTTTTGGTTTAGACTGTTGAATTCAAAATATCAACCGCCTCCATTAAAGTGGGAACAGAATTATTTAATCTAACATGGTACAAAAGGCGGTTGTATGGCTCTAGAGCGATTTCTTCCGGATGAACTAAGCAATAAAATACAAAACTTATAGGTATCTACTTATTATATGTATTTGAGATACTTTGTATAGAAACTTTGAGGGCATGATCTAGAATATTAGTCTTGTCGTCATCGTTGTATTTTTTTTGTTTCTGTCTAGCGTCGCTAGAGGTCACTACAAAACAATCGAATTCCAAATAATATCAAACATGAAAAACCCCAAATCCATATCTTAACTAAAAGTTTGATGACATAAATGATATCTCTTTTGGTAATTATACTGAAACGCGTTGAACTATATTGAACGGTATTGATTTTACAAACTCAACATTAATACTACTTATTAATTCCGTCAGCCATTTCGCAATGGCTCCGTGCTAAGTGCACTTTCCAGGAAAGCTAGTGATCACTCAAATTCTTTAAAACTTATTTTAACGAAAAAGCGTCAAAAGTGACAGTCAAGTGTGAGAGTATCATGATGTTAAATAATAAATACTACCCCTTGACAAGATAAGGTTAAAGAATTTTATTTCTCCACGCTGGTGTGGGAGCGAAAGAAAAACATACAATGTACCGGTATAAACGTGTTTTGTGGGCTAAAGGCTGACCCCCTGTCACTGCAATAGTCTCTATCCATCATTATACTCCTAAGTCAAACGTGACATCAGATAGTCTTATGAGCTCTGGTGTTCTCCCTACCCCATAAGGGATACAGGGGTGAAGTTATGTATGTATTTTTGTGTGTAATTTTATTTCTCATAAAGAATTTACAATTTTCTTGTAATAAGAATAACAATATTTTCGGGACTATACATAAAAGTGGGTAGATCGAGAAAAACACAACAACCATTTGCGCCAAGATGCGTTACCAACCCTGTCGATAGGACTGGCAATAGCAATGGCATGGTGCGAATGGCGGTTCCCAAAATGACGCTAAATCTGTCATTGTCACCACTAAGATTTTAGAGTTTATTAGATTTAATTTGTAGACTAGAACAATCTAGTTGGGTTTGATTTAATTTAATGCAGTTATTAATGATTTAATATATTGAGAATGTGGTACCGCTGAAAAAGTAACTCATACTTTGTAAATTGCGGAAACTTTCAGGAGTGAAACGATACATTACTGAAACTATCACCCACTGACTCACCATACTACAGCCCAAATATTATACACGTATCGTACATACTGTTGTATCCGAAATATAGCTATGTGAGTTGGCGGTAGAAAAAGGAGAGAGTAGGTGCTTACGTAAACAAGCACACTTTAAAAAGTATATACAAGAAGCATTCAAAAAAATGAATTATCATAAGACGCAAATATGTTAAAAAAAATGAGGAACTTACTCTATAATTTGACAGGTGATTGACAACGCAGGTAAAATGTACATCTCTGCCTTGTGTCACCGTGTGGTTTTCGAGGGCCTGGAGAAACTCTGGCTCAGGTTCGTCTTGGATTGGCATTTCTCCTGTGAAGAAAGCAAAAGTTACACAACTTCAATAAATTTTCATAGATAAAAGACATTTAATCGTTTTATATTAAGGACAGGTAACTAAAGACAATTAATTCGTTACAACCGTTTTGTAGGAACCCAATTGAAAAGACGAAAAAGCTTTTTTTTTTAATAAATGTCAAATGTGCTAAATAAAATTACCCGACCAGGATTCGAACCTAGGACCTCTCGTTCGCTGGACGAGTGCTCTTCCACTGAGCTACCGGGGCCTGGCGGTACGTCTCGAAATTACTTACCACATTTTTGTTTTTACGTTATATTGCTAACGTAGCTCCATTTTATGGTATAGTTTTGCAGCTAAGACCACCCGAGACCAATTTCTTTACAGGAATTGTGAATCCCAGTTAAAGTTAAGTATTGCAATGTTTTGATAATGTTTTTAAGTTTTTGCATTAAAAATGCTCAATTATTCTTAAATAAATGAAAAAATGTGATAAATAATTTTTTTTTATAATTGAGCATTTTAAATGCAAAAACTTAAAAACATTATTAGTTTTTTTTTTTTAAGACTAAGCCCGCGTTTAACCTCAGTGGTAAGTAAAGATGAGGTCAGTCTCATCATCATCAGTGATGAAAGAACACGGGCCTAGAAAAGAACTTTTCATAAAATATTGCAAGAATACATCACCTCCGAATCGGTAATAATATTTGGTGGTAGATATTGTATGAAGGGATCCTACCACCAAGCTGGGGTCAGTCGGATTAGTTCCCTTTTACGACACGCTTATCCAGTAACGATAGGGCGATAGGGCTATAGGGCTATTACGGGTAAGTCGATCCTACATGGACAAAATATTTTATTTGAACGTGATTATTTCCCGACAAATTTTCCCGGTTTGCGTTGGCGCAGTTAATGAATAGCTGACTGATACGTAGGAGGCAGCAAATTCAATAGCCACGGTAGTTAATATAATTTCAATATGAATAGATCTTGATTATGATACTTATATTAAATTAAGTTTATTAGGTGTGCTTTGAGAACTTTGCTCGAACACATTAATGTCGGAACGATGATCAATGGCGCCAGATTTTATGTGAACAGTGATCGTTATACAGGCGGACCTTGAAGTGTTTCTACCACCAAGAGGGGGTCATCCATATTAGTACGAACACGCGCGTGCTGACGTGGGACGTAGGAAATTTTATGATACGCTTATCCAAAGATGGTAGATGCATTCTAAGCCGAGTTTGAGTATGAATAAAGCTGTTTATAAAAATAATAATAATCCCCAGACAATCACACCAACTACATGGCCCCAAAGTAAGCATAGCTTGTGTTATGGGATACCATATAGCGAACTAGGTGGGGACCTAGAATATACATATGTCGCAGTATGATAGATAAAGCCGTAATATAGCTATATTCCTTGGGATACACTTATATGCCGTAATATAGTTATAAGAAAGCGATTGCCTGCGGCCTGTCAGTTGTTGCCGATAAGTCGTATATCTAACTACCGTTAAATTTGTTGGTAAATCGATGCAGAAAAGATTGTCGTCATCGTAGTATTTTTAATGTCAGCGTTGCTACAGGAACTGTATGGAAAATTGTGTCTGGCTGTTACGCATTCACGCTTAAAGTACCTACTGATCCGATTCAAATGAAATTTGGTACAGAAATAGACCTGACCCTAAGGATGGACCAAGACTACATTTTATTACGATAAAGAGGTTGAGGGTAGAAATAGGGTATGAAATTTAATTTGTAAATATAATTTGTAATAATAATAATAAATCTTTATTTCGGACCAAATCAATAGTGTGTTAGTAATACAATTTCTTAACCTAGTATTAGTATTATTCTATTTATTGAATTTATGGTAATTTTATAATTATAAATTATTAAAATTTAAATGAAATTGTAGTACAAACAGAGATTCAATCTTGAAAAAGAGCCTAGCTAGACTACTTTTTTGTTAAAAAAATGTTGGAGAGTATAAAAATAGGGGGAGAGTATAAATTTAATAAAAATTATACAGATATAGACTTTATTATGAAACGTTGCCCCTACACACAAATTTTTATTAAAAAGTGTTAAGGGGTTAGAAACAGGGGGTAGTTTCTTTTTTGAAAATCCTCGCAAGTGATTTTACCAATTGAATGTTGCCATAAGATTGATTTTTGTTATTTTTTAACTAAACTTTCAATAGGTAAAGCAAGCTTATTAACAAAGCTTCCGTAAAAGCTAGTGAATTATAAAATAACATTTAAAACACCGTTAACTCGTAAAACTTAAATCTTTGAGAAGAATGTTCTAAAGGCAATGTTTCTAAATTGGAATATTTAATAAACACTAAACCAAAACGTAGCTAAAATTATGCTGTTATCGATAAAAATATCGAAAAATGACAATAAGCTGAATTAATGGCGCACAAAAATCTTAAAGCTTAATTTAAATGGCAACCGCAATGCTAAGTCATCTTTACATTTCGCCATTTTTGATACTCTTTTTATTGTCAAAACTGTCATTGTCATGTCATCCGTCTTTTCATTTGGTACAAATCTGTCACTTGAAGTCAGGAGGGATGGAATGTCTATGTACGGAGAAGGTATTTTTAATAAACTTGTGCTTTTTTAATACGATAAAAACTGTCATTGTCATGTCATCCGTCTTTTCATTTGGTACAAATCTGTCACTTGAAGTCAGGAGGGATGGAATGTCTATGTACGGAGAAGGTATTTTTAATAAACTTGTGCTTTTTTAATACGATATCTATCTGAAATAGAGTAATCACTATTTGTTTGTATACTTATTCTCTTCAATATTAAATTTCCTTGTGCTCACATTCTAGCCCCAAATAAAAAGCAACGGGAACATATCCTTTGTAGTACACCCTGGAGCTAGCCACGTACCACGCGCGCGTGGCGCGTGCTGTACTAATTTTGACTGCGAAACTCCTCTAATGTCTTTTGACGCATTACTTTTAATAATGTATAAGTGTTATTTAGCTCACTTTTTGAGTAAATTGAGTAACGCAACCACATCTTATTCATAGACCCACAAACTGAAGAAAATAGCTTATCTATACTAATATATAAGGCTGAAGACTTTGTTTGTTTGAACGCGCTAATCTCAGAAACTACAAGTGTGATTTGAAAAATTATTTTTGCATTTGATAGCCCAGTTTTTGAGGAAGGTTATAGGCTATATTTTATCCCGAAATTCCCACGGGATCAAAAGTTACACGGGTAAAACCGCGCGCGGTGGCTAGTATGACATATGACAGCCTTGATGGGTTTCATTTTCCCTCAAATTTGAAATATCCGTAAGACACTCTATTAAATCATACAAACGACACTCAATGTCCTCAGATGAATACAAACACTTAGTGCCTGTCAAAACCATGGTTAATCTCCATTTTAACAAGTACTTAGAACACCCTTTAGGTCCTTCAAATTCCATGCAATACAACCTTTACATTAATATATTTTATTTTGAATTGAGACTAGGCTTTTATAGAGGTTACTCGAAAGTACTTTGTTATAAATAATAGCGCACACAGAAATAAATTAAGACATAAACTCTAAGCACTAACATAAGAAGAACGTAAGTGCTAGCAACAAATTTGTACATCAGGATACCCGCAAAGATATTTAGTTTTATATTTAAACCATATAGTAGCTGAATAAAGTTCATAATCGTTTAATAAGCGCTTAAGCTGATTGTACGTTATGGTAATGGCTCACACAATATTAAACTTGTGATACTATGGTTCATACGCTTAATGCTTTAAAAATGTAATACTGTGAAGTTATTCAGTAACTACATATAATGTATTTTAAAATTTGAGAAGCTGATGGGATTTTATGCAAAATATAATAAACTTAGATATTCTGATATGAAAAATAAGTAATTCATATCAAATTAATATTCAAAATGAGATTATCATCAAGGAGTTGTTGAACAAGATGAAGTGAGACCAAAAGCCCAGCTTTTTTCTTTTTACAATTATTTTTATAGTAAAAATTCTACCAGTAATAACAAAAAGAAGAAAAGATAGTCTCAATGCTGGACTAGGAGTGAAAGAAAAACATAGAATGTGCCAGCTGCCTCTCTTCCCGGACATACTGTAAAAGTTAGTTTAGGGATGGAGGTTTCATTGGCATTTTTGTGGGCTATAGGCTGAACTCGTGTCAATGCAATAGTCTCTCTCCATCATAATAATACCTCTAAATTTGTCAAACGTGATGGATGGCTTTATATCCTCTGGTGTACTGTCTACCCCATCAGGGATACAGGCGTGAAGTTATGTATGTAAATAGTCTCAAATGTTTAGTATTAAACAAATATTACTTATTGACGATTATTGATGATTGAGCTTATCAATATATATATAACTGTTCCGTTACTGACTGAGTGACTGACAGACAACGTACAGCCGTAATTACTGGGCGTAGAGAGCTGAAATTTGAAAAATACATTCTATAGGGGATGTAGGGGTGCACTAAGGAAGGAATTCCCGAAATTCCGACGGGAACGGGAAATATAGGACTTTTTAGTTTGTATGAAAAAATCCCATCCCTTGAGTGCACGGATGTGATACTTGATATAAAGGTTCCTCAACAAGTGTGTCTTTGTATTATGGAAGGAATTCCCGAAATTCCCACGGGAAGGGGTTGGACTTTTTAGTTTGTATGAAGAATCTTATTCCTTGAGTGTACGGATGTGATACTTGGATGTGGTTCTTCAAAGAGTGACTGGTTGTGTTACGAAAAAAATTCCCGAAATTCCCACGGGCATGGGAAATATATGATTTTTAGTTTGTATGAAAACACTTATTCCTTGAGTGCATGGGTGTGATACTTGGTATAAAGGTTCTTTCAGTGGGTGCCTGGTTGTACAGTTTCTGAAATTTCCACCAGAAGGGTAGTTAAGCGCATACAAAGTTGCGGGATAAAGCTAGTTTCCAATAAAGACGTTTAAAAGAGACATATTTAAATACACAAGGTGTATAAAATAACGCTATGCATTCCAGTCGAGAGGCATATTATTAATAGAAAGAAGAATCAGATTATAATGAACACTTTCCATTCATTTGTCATCATCATCATCATCACAACTCTTTGTAAAGAGCCCACTTTCCTTACCCGTTTAAAAAAAAATTCAATAAATTATTATGATATAACATAATCCATTCAATTAACGAAGTTAATATTTTAACCCGTAAAAGATAACATAATCTTCTTGATGTCAAAACTTACATTCAGAAATTCTGGTTAACTGAACTGTAGTGGTTGTTAAAAGTTGTAAACGTACGTATTTGGTAAGGTTTCTCTAATATTTCGGTGCTTATAAAGTTGTCGCTGGCTCCTAACTGCCTGTTAAACCTTTTTGGGTCGAAAACTTTTACTAAATTCTGAATTTCTAAGACTCGCCTATGAGATAGCCTTTGGGGTTAAATTAATGATTTGCGTAAAGGGTTGAAAAATATGTTACTATTTCAACAGTTTTAAGCTGCTTATTTTGAAGTTTTATACGAGGGAATAAATATTTGATAATTAATTTGACTAAGAAGAATAATCAAGACACGTTAATTTCCTTTACTGTAATATCTATACAAAAATATCTGAAAGTTCTTTTTAACGTGTTTTTTTTTTCGAAGCTTCAAGCTTGAATAAACCACTAATCCATCATAGGTTACATAAAACTAATACTGAAAGGTCGAACAAAAGCAAATATTTATTTTTAAAGTTAAAATTTCATCTCCACTTTGAGTTAAAAAAAATGTTAATTTTCAGATGTTATCCAGACTACAGTTTGATTTTTTTTTAAAGTAAGTATAATTTACTTTAATATTACGCCTCTTTCCTTAGCTTTGCTTCGTCTAGGGCTAGACGATGATGTGTTAATTAAATACATACATACATACATAAATTCTCTCCTGTATCCCTTATGGGGTAGGCAGAACAACAGAGGTTATAAAACCATCTGATGTCACGTTTGACAAATTTGGAGGTATTATAATGATGGAGAGAGACTATTGCAGTGGCAGGGGTCAGCCTATCGCCCACAAAATGCCTAAAATAAAACCTCAGTCACTTAACTGACTTTTACAGTATGCCCGGGAAGAGATGCAGCTGACACATTCTAAGTTTTTCTTTCACTCCCAGTCCAGCATGGAAGTGTTAATTAAAATATTTCTTTATTTCTTTAGAACCTGTTAGGTACATTCTCCGATAAATACCTGTGACAAAGACACTCAGGAAAATCGCCAGCCAACAGGCCAACTTTGTTGATGGTGATAACATGTGGTTTCCGATGTACCTGTAACAAAAGTATGTACATTTAATAAAATCTATTTATTAAGATTTTTATAGATATTATTAGAGATTTAGATTTAAACGAAGAATAACGCTTTAAACGATTGAAGATTTTTGACGGAACTTGAGAGGGGTTTTTTATTATTAGTAAAGCCTCAAACGATTGATTCTTCAAGATATTTAAAGAAATTTAAGACATTTTTTTTTTTATTTACGATGGGACGTTTCTTTTCCGTTTTACCTGGTGGAAAGTAAATATAAAGACTAAAGTGGTACACGTCCATCTAAAAAAAACAAAGAGTAAGAATCAATTTATGATTAAACCAGTTATCACTTGGTTGAGCTGCAAATAGAAATTAAAATGTAACTAAATTATTGCTTATTTAAGCTATATGTCTATCTTTGCAACTCTTGTGTAATTGCTAGGTTGGTATTTTGGTTCAAATTTGAACCGTTCAATTTCTTATTTTGAAACTGTAAGGGTGTTACCTGTCGCTCGTGACCACGGGTTCTGCAAAGACACCGAAACGTCGAGTTAAAATGTAAAACATAAATTATACGCGATTAATCTGGTTAATAAGTAGTTTTATTTAAATTATGAATCGTGAAAACTTAAGACAATATTACTGTCGATCGATGTCAACTGTTCCATTCGTCAATCATTGGTGTGATAGCACCCTAAACCTTACAATTTAAAGCCTTTATTTGGTAAAACTTTGTTACAGTAACCAATCCTACTTAAATAAGATATTTACTTAAGTAACAATTTAGCATATTTGTACTTCCGCAAAACCGCAACCTCATTAGAACTAAATTTTCATTGTTGTAAATTGGTTTCATTTGGTAATTGTTAGCGGTATAGAGTAAAAGTTAACAAAATTTATTTCTAACACCGTAGCAGGTGTTTTCGATTTAGAATTTAATGAGGGTTGCGGTGTGTCATAAAACATAAATGACTGATAATCTTAGATTTGCCTTTGACTTTTATTGCTTTTCACAAACATATTGATTATGAACCTAAGGTGAAGTCAATTTCTATCATGGTTGGTGTGTTTTATTTCATCATATTAATTAGGTGTTTCCAAAAACTCAACACAATTCTATTCATCATCATAGCCATTTTTATCAGGCCATGCAAGGTAATGAATCTCTGCTCTTTGGAATTCGTGTTTAAGAATTACCCGCACGATTATCATCTTTCCAGGATAAAAAAAGATAAGCGAATCCAGGATAGCTTTATCCAAGTCTATCTTACTTATATTATAAATGTGTCAGTTTGGATGTATGGATGTTTGTTCCTCCAGAATGTATTTGCATGAAATTTGGCGTAGTGATAGTGTACATTCTGGATTGGCACATAGGCTTTTATCCCAGAATTCTCGCAGGATTCGAAATTGTGCGCGCAACAGCTAGTTTTTTCGTATTGCGTAAAATGAAAGCAAACATTAAATTATCCTTAGCAACTTGCCTGACATAAAGTTAAATATGTAAGCCTAAGAATTCAATCAAACTGAAAATAAATCATAATTCAAGAATAATTAAAAGTCAGACTGCCTCAAAATTATACTTGATTAGTCAAATAAATGTTTCTATATTAATAAATCAATACTTACTTACAAATTGTAAATGGTTTTTTTTAAAGTTTTAACAAGGCCTTTTTTAACTACTTAATGTTTTTTTTCCGATCAAAGTAAGTAATTTAATTGTGTATTAAAGGTTGTCGCAGATAAAAATATCGCTTGAAAAATTTAGAAAAGCTGAAAGTAAAAATAACGGTTTAAAAAATTACAAAAGCGAGACAATAATTGTGAACCCCATCAGTTTTTATAAACACAAGTATTGTCCAATAGCACCTGGCTTTGACTTGTTTCAAAGTAACTTTCAATGACAAAACAGGACAAAAGGAAAAAACTGAACAAAAGAAAATAGGTGAAGTATCTTATTATTTTACAAAATAATAAGAATTTTTTGATTCTTCTTTGACTGTGTTACTTACATTTTATAATAAAGGCGTATTAAATCTATAACTATTTAATTTTAAAAAATAAGTTGCCTCATAGCTTTATTATTAGGTATAATTTTTCAATATTTAGGCTTAGATCGAGGGATGAAATTTTATATTAATTAAAATCCACATTAAAACTACACATAATAAATGCAATTTAATGAATAAACACATATTCTTGTATTCCTTTACGATAGATAATTTATAAGTTAACAAATGTAATGATTTATTGGAACTAATTACAACGTTAAATCAGAAGTGTATAATAAAAATTACCCTCTTAAAATATCTTTTCCCCTCAAATATTTCATCCAATTAAAAATGCGGTCACGGCGAGTCCAGAAAAGAGCTATTTATCAAACGAATTACAAAAAAGCAACAAAAAATGGTCGCTTCGGACAAAAATGCAAAGCTAAGAGTGAAAATAACCAACTTACTACGGTTGGTACCAAACGTGCAATTTCATTTAAATGTTGGCACATTTACTTCGCGTTGTGATGGATTAACATTACCAGCGAAAATCATAAATTAGTGAACTGAAATTCACATTTAGAGTAGGAATTTATCGTTTTAACATTTTGTGATGGAGCTATCAGTTCGTGGTTGAAGTTTAAGATATCAATGTTGCAACAGCAAATGTGTGGGTTTAATATTGTTTTCAAAATCTGGTCTGATTTTTATTATTCCGTCTTAAAATGCTATAATTATGCCCTTAATAGAACACTATTATATATTTCCTGAATCTCAAATGCTTTGTATATCTTCACAGCGATGAGTTATTCTATTTTTAACAAAAACCTGTTTTTATTTGCAGCTTATCTTCACCCTCATTATCACAAAGATATCATGAAAAAAAGACAGACTAGATACTTCTAGAGCGTATGGACAAAATTAAATAAAAAAGAGAATATACACCTCAGCAATCTCATTGAAAAATATTATAAAAATACATAGAGTGTTAATTATTTAATACGTTTAATGAAATTGCATAAAGTCTTATGTGACTATTAAATAAAACACTTTTTAACCGGATTTATAAACGCGATAAATCCGGTTAAAAAGTGTTTTATTTAATAGTATGAATCGCGAAAACTTAAGACAATTCTTATGTGACTATTTTTATTATTTTTTCTAGGACAAACCCACTACTACTGATCAAAAGTTTTTATATTCAGGATCGCAATATCAAATAAATGATTTGATTCGTTGTCTAATGAAAGCAAAAATACTTTCGTAAACTTCCGATAACCATCACTTTTTTTAAATTTCCTTATAAAATTAGCTATTCTTTTTTAATATTGTCTTGTGTTTTCGCGATTTATACTATGAAATAAAACACTTTTTAACCGGATTTATCGCGTTTAATATATATTTTACATTTTAACTCGACGTTTCGGTGTCTTTGCAGACCCCGTGGTCACGAGTGACTTAAAAAGTAAAATATAAATTAAACGCGATAAATCCGGTTAAAAACTGTTTTATTTAATATTCTTTTCTATGCATAGGCTACCCCCTGTCACTGCAATAGTCTCTATCCATCATTATAATACCCATAAATTTGATTAACGTGACATCGGATGTTTTTATACCCAAAAGTGCCCTGCCTACCCCATAAAGAATACAGCCGTGAAGTTATACTAGAAGTATGTTATTATTTTGCAAATTTGGAAAGTCCAAACAGTCCGCGAACTGTCAAATAATCCTTGTTTTTATTGTTCTACAAACTTTTATTCTTCGATGTGCTAGCTACATCTATGCAATAAAGACATTTTATCCGAAAAATCTTTTAAAATATGCAAGACAAAGCTAAAAATGCAAAGCCAAAAATGAAAAATAAAATATGAAGACATAAAAAAGGCCTATAATCTCAAATATTATCTCAGTTCCATGTGAAATCATCATATCGTTATTCAAAAACGGTTCTCGTTATCATTCTGTGCTAGTGACATTTTTACGAGAATCGCTTCGACAAACGGTTAACGTTCCACTTTTTGAAATGTCAAATAGAAGTTTATGACCGAAACTGTAAAACATATAGAAAGGATGAGTCTCACTCCACCCTACCATACTACTTCAACGTAAGATTAAATAATAACTTCGTTGTACGTCAAAGAACTCTTTGTAAAAGGTATCGTATTATAATATTTTTAAAGCTTAAAGTCATTTGAAAGCTTGTAATATGAAATAGAGCAGAATTCACGGTTTTATAGGCACTCGTGCACGCGATGACATGAGTTACAGTTAACTCATAGTGAAGGTACAGGAAAAGAAAATTCTAGGTATTAGATTTTAAATTTATTTAAATTTATGTGTGAATAAATTAATGGTTGTGTGGTGCTGGTCTAGAATCAGACCATCCTTATCTTTACTTTAAACTTTGGAGGTGTGAATTAGTAAAATTAGTACGTTTGTTTTAAGCGAATTCAAATAATATAACTGTTTGTGAACCTTTTTGTTACTTGTTTTAGTCCATACATACATACATACATAGCTTCACGCCTGTATCCCTTATGGGGTAAGCAGAACACCAGTGGTTATAAGACCATCTAATGTCAGTTTGACAAATGAGGTATTATAATGATGGAGACAGCCTATTGCAGTGACAGGGGGTCAGCCTATCGCCCACAAAAATGCCCATAAAACCTCTGTCAGTTAACTGGCTTTTAGCGTATGCCCGGGAAGAGAAGCAGCAGGTACCTTCTATGTTTTTCTTTCGCTTCTAGTCCAGCATGTAAGGATTTAAACATTTTAGTTGAAAAAAACAAAGTGTTAGTATTTTTCATAACGCAGTCTTACTTTTCTTAATTTTTTTGTAATAAATTGAATATATTTAAACCACCGGTGTTTTAGTTTCTAGAATTATTCATAACTTTTGAATTTTATTCAAAAATTCTTGGTAGGCACATAAAAACATTTCAAACATAACGCTTGTTCTTTTTAATAATGCTTTCTTCAAAGTATGGTAACGAGTATTCATAGTTTTATTCAACCATTGGCTCCATTTCACTCTGACCAAATTTATTAAGGGTTAAAATATTTACAACATGAATAAAATAACTATCTTATTTACAAAACCTTTACAATCCTTTCATTTGTTAACCCAAAATCGCTAGAAGCTTGTCCAAAAACATCTGAACAGCGATCAGTAAATAAGGCCAAGAAATAAATATCCCTACATCTCCCAAAGGAAACTAATTGAGGCCCTTCCAATATTGATGGCCACTACACACTGAAACCACTGGATCAATGTAAATTATCTAACCTCCAATCTGTGGTACGAGTGAATAAATCACTGATCACTTCTTTGTTAGGATTCCCGTAATTTATTTATATGACATTTATGACGGCTCAATTAATCATTGGGAAAAAATATAAATACCTATCTCGGTGTACAAATAAATGTTTGGGTTACCGATGTCATAAATCAAACGAGGTTATCTTTTTTATTGTATTTTCTGCTGTATTAACTTAGAATCATATTTTAAGTGTATTTATGTGTACAGGGCTATTGTAAGGCAATATAAGTACCTGCAAAATTATTTCAATAGAAAAATTAAGATATGACACCACAAACGTATTAACGAATAGACGCTGTTTATGAACAGCCTATGCACAGTACGATACTATGACGCGGCATTTTATTGATTACATTTGATAATACTACGACGTAGTACTACAAAAAAAATTCTAGTAGCGCGTAGTCGTCTTTATTCTTAAAGGTATTCATTCATAATTTCAAGTGACCATGCTTTGCTTAATATGTAAGCGAATACATACTTGTATTATGCAAATATCGTTTCTATATACAATACTTATTATGGAAAAAAAAATGGCCGGTGATTTAAAACTAGCCCTGTATAAAAATTTTTTTGGAATAATATTCGAAAACTAGTTACTAGAGTCTAGCTAACTAAAGTAGACACAGGGGATTTTTGCAAACTTTTTATATGGCAGTATTAGCATAATGTCGAAGTCGCTTTTCTGTTGTCATTGTTGTCAATCGAACAGTTTTTGCTGGTTTTGGTAAATGAGATTTTGAAATTTGGATTCAGATTCTGATTACACTGAATAAAAATAATTTGTTTAAATATTGTATTATGTATGTTTGTCATTTTAATAACATACTTCTGATCAAAAAGTAGGAGAGTACCAATTTTGTTATTTATTACGATACCTATAATAAAAAAATGCAAGTATAATTTTTAAATAAATGAAAAATTTTACACATTCTTTCATTTATTTCATTTATTTAAAAATCTCAGACTATCCCGTCCTCGAATTTCGAAAGTGACCTACCGGTCACCCTGTATAAAGGGTGGTCGATACGAAGGGTGGGTAGGCAGACTCTATAGTATATGACGGGGTCCTACCACGAAGCAATTTTTAATAATAGGTGGGGGAAAATATTGATAATTATGATCAGAATCGAATACAGAATGCTCTCCATCAGTATCTAAAATTTGTCACAAGTCACCCTTTGTACAACGTGTTACATAATGAAAAGATAATACTTTAGTGGATTGTATGTTTGGTGCTTATAAGTAACAGTAACATAAATTTGTTATCTTTGTGGTTCGGCTGAAAAACAATTCCAAATTTTAGATCAAAATATCTAAGTGTCAACCCAAAAAACAGCTGTTGGCTTTTGATGAAATCTATTCGATAACAGATGGCTTAAAAATAAAGTGATGGGTAACAAAGACAGATACCTCAAAGTTCAGCCGGTGCGGGAAAGATCATAAGGTCACTAACTGGGGCACAAGTCTTGTTTTAGCTTATTAGGTTGACTAGGGTTGTCAAAATATTTTGCTGTAAAATAATTAAATAAATTTGTATGAAAGTCTTTTCCAGCACTGTTCATGCTAATTCTTTTACTGTATATTCTACGTATGGTATAGAAGATAACCCTTAAGTTTTATCTCTCCATTTTGTTACACGTTGTATACAGACACCTTTAATTTAATGTTAAATTATATGATTAATACTACTCTTCCTTATCCTGACAGTAAGACGTCTCTATGTTCATGCATATCATTAAAACGATTTGTAAATCTAAGGCTGAAATAGGAATGGCCTGTTTATACTTGTCATTTTAACGATCGCTCCTATAAGGAGTTCCGAGCTAAAACCTTTTTTTGTTCACCTTGTGTGCCACGCCTCTATGCTCAGGAATAACAAAGCTCTTGGAACAGTTTTTAGGATCAATTTACGATCAATTTCTTTACATATACGGTTTTAAGGTGAAGGATCTGAATCCGAAGGGCGCAGTTTGGCTTTAAGATGTTGCTAACTTTGTAGTAAAGGTTTCATTAAAATTATATTTTCATCGACATTGGAAACAAAAACCGTAACCTCATTGTCGTGTTACGTTATTACTTGCAATACTTTTAAACTGGTACATATCAGATCAAAATATGTTCATTAGTTTCAAGGATTACCCCGGCTTTATAAAAAGACAGAAGTAATTTTCTTTTGATGTAAAGTTTATTTTTCAGCTTACATGAAAATGAAAATATACCGCATCGTCGTTATTTTGCACATGATAAACAGAACCTACTAACCCATTCCACTCCTTGACAGTCTCTAAACAAACGTGCACCGTCAAAAGATTTGGTTCGATTTTACAGATAACGCAATTAAAGTTGCTGAACACTGGGCAAAAATAATTTAATTTTTATTATATTGTTGTATCGACACGAAGAAGAAGAAGAAGAAGAAGGATACAATCTCTACTTGCACCATGTAGACCTACAGTAGACTTCTAAACTAGTTCTAAAGGAATTAACTGGTATGTATTTTTATCATAAGTAATTGTAATAACTTATTTTATTGTTGTGGCCAAGTCCACAGTTTCACTAAAATTTTAGATAAGATTCGCGGAAACTATTATTTGAGATATCTTAGATATCTTACTAATATTATAAATGTGAAAGTATGGATGTATGGATGTTTGTTCCTCAATCACGGGAGAACGCCTCAACGGATTTGAATGAAATTTGGTATAATAATAGTGTACAGTCTGGAATAGCAAATAGGCATTTTATCCCGAAATTCCTGCGGGATTCGAAATGGCGCGGGTAAAACCGCGCGCAACAGCTAGTAAAATTTATAAAATTTTGTGGTTCATACAATAAGGGACACCGCATTTTTTCCCTGATATATTTTGCTAGCATACACATTTGATTTTAAAAAGGCAAAATTGTATACAATGTCAAAGGTATCAAACTTAATGATGCAAATATCGGAAAGCAACCAAATTCTCCATACTGCAAACATACTCAAATAACCCGTACCTGTGGTTTTCTTTTCATTTCACGAGGAAATAAATTCTGGTGTAGCAAGCCTTTAATAAATCCGCATCGAGTCAAATTCTGGAGCCGCTATAAATTGTTGAATAAATTGGTCGAAAACGAGACTCTGATCTATGGTTAAACAATCTATAAGGCTATTTAAAAATTTAAACCGAGTTTATTTGGCTTGGGCTATTTCGGCTGTTTTGTTAAAGGGAAATTCGTTTGTGACTTTTGGGCTAAAATTTAAAGTGCATTTCTTGGTTAATTTATCGTTAATTTAATATTCACTTATTACTGACGCTCCTTTTTGGCTCTTTCTTTATTTGAATAATGCTGTTATTTTTATGGTTATTTATTATACATATTACATACATTACTTCACCATCTAAACCATCTGATGACGCGTTTGACAAAGTTGGAGGCATCAGAATAATGGAGAGAGACTATTGTAGTGACAGGAAGTCAGCCTATCGCCCACAAAATAAACCTCCGATAAAGCCTCTATCTCTTAACTGACTTTTGCAGTATGCCCGGGAAGAGAAGCAGCTGGCACATTCTATGTTTTTCCTATGCTCCCAGTCCAGCATGGAAGATATATATTTATTGAGGTATATTTATTATAAATTTTGCTAAAATTAAAAAATGGCTAGGATTTATTTCCATATAACCTTATAAAAAACAAATAGTATTGTTTTCTTGATTTATAATCTAAAATATAAGCACATTTTAGATTTTAACACAACAACGGTGTTTCGGTGTCTTTACAGATCCCGTCGTATCAATTCGGTTAAAAGGTTTTTATTTAAGATACGTTTTCTTTCAACACTTGTAAGTAGCAATATTTAGTATTTTACATTTTAATTAATTATTTATTGTTGTACTTTTTATTTGGTTCATGAAAAATATTATTATTGTTCATAATAGGGTGAGAAACAACAAAAAGGATTTTGTTTCCACCCTTACTTAAGCATATCTTTAAAGGTAGCTGAAACCTTACAAGATTTTTTTTAATTGAAATAAAATGCTTATAATACGTACCTCAGATAAAAAACTACATTGAATAATTATTATATTCTTTGATCCACATTCATAACGATGAAGTTACTAAATAAAACAATACACTTACTAATACTGAATTAAAAACTTTACCTAACGGATTTCAAAATTAAAAATTCTACAACATAAATTTACCCAAAAAAACCTCCTCAAAAATTATATCCATTAAGTTAACTCGGTATGTCTAACACCCCTGGAACAAACAGGAAACTAAACAAACGAATGTCAGAACGTGTCCAAATGCAGGAGATAAACGCCCGACCGCCGGGGGTCGCTTTAACTGCTTTTAAGTTTACTGTACGTGTACATTTTAAAGGACTTATAAGGATAGATAATTTAAGTACACGTGCTCGAGGTTAAACAAATTTAGAACGTATTTTTTAACCGTTTGATACTGAAAATATATTTTTAATTATAAAATATACATAGATATACATAGACACACAAAGTTGTTTTCGAAAGTGGTAGATTTTTCTTGAGATTTGCTAGTTAAAAATATGCCCCTTTAGCCTTAAGTAAAGTTATAGTTAACTAAAAGTGAGACCAATAAAAGGAATATTTTTCTTATTTCTATTTATCAAACCTAACAAACAAAAACTAAAAATATACCATATTCATTTTGTTTTGTTAATTTGTAGTCCAGCATAGCTAAAAGCTGGAAAATCTGCTGAAAAAAGCTATGCATTAAGCTTAAAAAATGGCGCTACAAAACAAGTCAATTAAGGTTTTCGTGATGCATTAGGGATAAATGACCCGCCATATTCTACAGTTGCAAGTTGATGTGCCTAATTAATTCGTCCAATAGCGTACACCAAAGATGACCCCTCATGGGGGATGCCTTGCAAATGTCCGGGGAAAAAACACAGATTGGATAGGTAAAAAACAAATATTTAGACAAATTTACGTGTACCTACTCTTTTAAGAGAAATTCAGGGCAAAAAGGAATTTTGTAAAAAATCTTACAGTGTCCCAAAATATTTTTTTTAGCTTGAACCATGGCTAGGAAAGCATAATATTTATTCCTACCATTAATATGCCCTGATGTAATTAAGTAGCTACTCGTTTTCTGAGGGAATACACTTTTAAAAAATATATTTTACAAAAATACGGGGCAATTTTATAATTTTCACGTTGAGTTCATTTGAGTGTATATGTGGGATTTGTTATTCTTTACAGCATTTATTTTTTTCAAGCCATTTCCATTAATTAGATATTTGAAGAAATATTTGGGTTTAATTTATTGACTCAAGTGTTATCATTTCAGTTTAGCAATCACTACTGCCCATGGAAGTACAAACCAGCATTTAACAGTGCACTAATGACTGAGGCGGCATGTGTCAGGTTGATAGATAAAAACGAACTCAACTGTCACGTCAATTTCTTCTTAGACGACCGGCTGGTGTAGTGGTAATATACATTGCCTTCTATGCCAGAGGTCCTGGGTTTGAATCCCGGCGACGGCGCATATTTGTGTGATGAACACAGATATAAGTCGTCAAGTCATGGATGTTTATATGTTTATTTAAGTTTATTCTAATAAAAAATATGTATTTATTCAATATGTATGTTTATATATTTCTTAAGTATATCAGTTATCTAGTATCCATAACACAAGTTCTTTAAGAAACTTAATTTGGGCTAGATAATGCTGTGTGAGTGTCAGAAATATTTATTGATTTATTATTTATTTATTGATTTCTTTAACCACAATGTTTTTTACCCTCGTCAAGTTGGCTAATAATCAACGAATGCGGAGGATTAAAAAACTTTGGCTGAAGTAGAAGGTCGTCAAGGTAAACGATCTCCGAATTCATACATATTTAAAAAAAAACATGAAGTACTAAATCGATTTCAAAGAAATTTGTATGCGAATTTTGAAGTATAATCTATCATACAAAACAAGAATCATCAAAATCGGTTCACCTAGTTAAAAGTTATGGTGTAACAAACAAAAACAAAGGTACAGACGAATTGAGTATCTCTTTCTTTTTTGAAGTCGGTTGAAAAAAGCGTTTTGCGTATCTGAAAGACGACCAATACGAGTGACCCCTTCTTTGTGGTAACGCGGACCACTACAGTGTTTTTATCTTGGACCTCATCTGCAAATTGAAGTCAAACGTGGGTATAGTCACCAATAAAATAAAAATTAAAATCTACATACATACATAACGTCACGCCTGTATCCCTTATGAGGCAGGCAGAACACCAGAGGTTATAAAACCATCTGATGACACGTTTGACAAATTTGGAGGTATTAAAATGATGGAGAGAGACTAGCAGTGATAGGGGGTCAGCCTATCGCCCGCAATAACGTCGATAAAACCTCCGTCCCTTTACTGACTTTTACAGTATGCCCGGGAAGAGAAGCAGCTGGCACATTCTATGTTTTTCTTTCACCCCCAGTCCAGCATGGCAAACTACATTTGAGGTTAATTACGTTTGCGACAACCGGAGGATCGAAAAATAAAAACAAAATTTGTTTAAATAACTTTAATTTAAAAGATAAAAGAATTACATAAAAACTTAATATTGATTATAAAGAATGATCCTAATCGAAGTTTGATAATATAATGCCAAAAATACATTAACAAATTATTTTCTAAAATTTTCTAATTGACGTCACGTTGTTTCTGCATTTCCTGTTTACGCCAAATGCATCGGAAGTTCATAAGTGCGTATCGGCAATCCTCATAGTATAGGTATATGTAATTGGTTAAGTTAAACTTATCAGATATTGAATCTAATATTTTAAAATATAGTTTACATAACGCAGAAATCACGCTAACTGCATAGTTGTGTCTATCTTATAAACGTTGATCAAAACTAAAATTGATTTATCATGTACAATACTAGAAACATAATTCAGTAGCGATATATTGGAGTTAACGCTGTAAGATATAACAAAGTTCTATTTAATTATTCATACAAATTCAATTATTAAGCGCCTCTCTGACAGCAGAGCTTAATGTTCATAATATTCTAAGTAAGTCAATCGCATTTATGGACACCGATATTAAATCAAATGCACTAAATTCTATTTGATGCTCGCATAAATAGAAACTCAAGGATTATTCTACAATTTTGGTTTTAAACTAATTAAGATTGTCTTAAGTTTTCGCGATTCATACTATTAAATAAAACTGAGACTGAGTCGCGCGTGACTCAGGGGTCTGCAAATACACCGAAACATCGAGTCAGAATTTAAAATGTAAATATACGCGATAAATCCGGTTAAAAAGTGTTTTATTTAAACTACTTTCTTTAGGTTGACTTAGAATAGTGTTGTAGAGGAGACTCAGTCAACACAGTCGCTCGTGACCACGGGGTCTGCAAAGACACCGAAACGTCGAGTCAAAATTTAAAATGTAAATATACGCGATAAATCCGGTTAAAAAGTGTTTTACTTTTTATTTTTTAGGTTGACTTAGAATAGCGCTGTAGAGGGCAACTTATGTGACATGATTCCTTAGGATCCATCTCTACGGCGCGCCGCCGCCGCAACGTTCTACGGTGTCGTGCACGGCGCACCGCTCAGCGCTTCATATTTGCCATTTAAATTATCTCCATCATGATTCATTATAGAAAAGTATTCCGTACGGTGCATATCAATGCTTTTCTATAATAAACCATGATAGAGATCATTTTAAGAGCAAATATAAAGCGCTGAGCGGTCCGCCGTGCACGATGCCGTGGAACGGTACCATAAAGATCCACGCCCTTAAGGAAGCGAGCCATTTTAGTGTTAGAATATTTTATTCCAGCATTTTCTTATGAGTTCTTTTCTTTTCTTGTTGGTTATACTTAACACATTTTCTATCATCTCTGACCTCATCATCACTTACCACTATATGAGATTGAGGTCAAACGGGACCTCAGTACAGATAAAATAAAGATAATTTCTAGCTTTTTTATACAATCTGGCTTTACTGGCTTATCGCATTAATTAAAAATCCTTCCTTTCATGCAGATACCGCGTTTTACTATAATTATACACATTAATATCATGCGACTGATTTGTGACTTTACGGAAGTCCTTAGTTTCATGATGTTATTTTATATCTATTTGTTATTTAAATATAATTTTTTAAATGTAATATATACAGAATGTTAATTTAATTTAAATTTGCGAGACACGATTCATTCAGAAAAAAAAACAGTGTTCAAAAAGTACAACCATGCGCGAGCGCGGTTCTATTGACAAAGAGAGATTATTGATATTTGAGGAAGCCAAAATAATGCCACTAAAGACATCACAGTTGATCAAACCAGTCACACAAACATATTTCTTAATAAATAATTACAGAAAAGTATATTTTATTGTCTGTTAATATTCAGACATACCTTATGTATACTCATATTAATTTTTCCAACCATTTCCCCTACAGTCTGTATAATTTGGGCGACCGTTCAACCTCAAGTACGTAGGGCAGCCACCCTGGAAATCACCGTGCTGTGTAAGCTTGCGAATAAATTTTCTTTCATAACAATATTGACAAAGTCTGTCCTTGTTTCCGTAAAGTTATTTGGACATTTCTTCGTTATGTATGCACGGAACCTTTATCAACTTCAACACGCTCTTTTTTAGTGCTGAGTCAACAAAGTTTGACTTATGAGAAGTTGAGCCGACGTTTCCTTTTTTTCTTATTCATATACTAAGTTAAGAAGGTTAAGTTTATCGATGTGGACTTATAATATTCTTATAGGTAGATATCATCATCGACTTAACTTTCGTTTAAATTAGGTTTCGCCTGATGATGAACCGGGAAATGGCTTTCATGGATTACGAAACGACCTAATTCCTTATAAACTATTCCAGGAATTTATTTTATTTAAGTAATGAAACTAGTTTGTTATCAACCTTACGTAACGTACGTACAGACATAACTTCACGCCTGTATCTCTTATGGGGTATACAGAACACCAGAGGCTATAAAATCATCTGATGTCAAGTTTGACAAATTTGGAGGTATTATAATGATGGAGAGAGACTATTGCAGTGAGAGGGGGCAGCCTATCGCCCACAAAAAGAATCTACAATAAAACCCATGGCCGAGTCGACTTTTACAGTATGCCCGGGAAGAGAAGCAGCTGGCACATTGCATGTTTTTCGTTCGCTTCCAGTCAAGCGTGGAAGTTACATCAACTCTAATAGGATCTAAAAATAAAGCGAGGACAGTTTTCAACTCCAAACTTTTATGATAATACGATTGCTTTTTTCGAGTTATTTTTCTTTATAGTAAAAGAACGAAGACCACAGAACTTTCTTCAACAAAATATTATTTATAAAAGCCTTATTTTAGTTTTATATAAAATCATTTTAGCATTGATTTAAAACTGCCAGCTAAACAACTCTTCTTAGCAGCTCTTAAAATTCTTTTTTCACTTGTTGCTATTGTGTGTTCTTTATTACATTCTAGTTTGTAGTTTTTCTGCGACCTATTTCTTCTTTGCAGCCCTTGATAAATATTTCAGATTTATACAATTATATCATTTACGTAAAATTAAAAGAGTTGTTTTTTTTTTCGTTTTAAATAATTTTCTGTAAAAAAATACTATAATACTTTTGATATTTATCAAAAAAAACTCACGTCACGGTATTTATAGAAAATGGTTTCAATATAGCGAAGATCGTAGTTAGAGGTGATTTAATTTTGGAGTGACTTAAATATTAATTAAAAAAATATATATTTGATTTATATCATAAATGAAGAATATTTATCTAATCTATACATATAATAAAATGGTAGGAAAGTCAAAACTGTACATTGAATATTTTTTTAAAAGAATACTTGGGGTATGATCTACAATCGAAACAGAAACAAAAAATATAGTTTTTAGAATTTTTGTCTGTTTGTCTTTCCGGGATAAACTCAAAAAGTACTGCATGGATTTACTTCAAATTTGGCATGAAGATAGTTAAGAAGTCGGGTCAACATATAGGCTACATATTATCACGCTAGCAGTGTTATAATCGTAGGTGCGTTTGGTGCTGCATAGCGTTCACGCAGACGACGTCGCGGGCAGCAGCTAGTAAATAAGATAAAATTACTTTTAACCTATATGTAGTTTTATGTTTGTACGAAGTTTTTCAAAGCAGTAAATAAAGAAGTAAATCCCCTGACGATGTCCACTCACCACTGACGAGACAACTGTCGTGGAATATCATTATTCATAATTTCAAAAGTGACACCCGCAGCTTGTTTGATGATAAATATAACGAACGGAAAAAATAGGGAAGAAACACGTTTGAAATTATTGTAAGTTACGTAACTGTATATCCGTTGTATAAATACAAAATATGGATTTCACGTATACATTACACGAAAAAGTTTGTACTAATAATTTGTAGGAATGACATTGTGTTTAATGTTTCATGTGCTTTTCGGAAAGGTTGTTTAACTTAAAATTAACTTAATATTGTGTGAAGTTTCACAATTATTTATTTATGATACAATACTTTTTATCAGATTTTATCACGTAAAATTATATTTACATTTTAATACGACATTTCAATGCCAACGACAAACGTTTGTTTTCTGTTATGTGTTTGAATTTGTCATAATGAAGTCAGTTTTTTTTCCACTTCGTAACTTAAAGGAGGATTAGTTACCGACAGAAAAAAACAAAAGTAGACTCCGTTTTGATTATATTTTTATAAGTATTTTTTGTATGTTGAGTATATGTAAATCAAAGTTATATGTACATAGTTAATCATATCATATAAAAAGATTTGCAGCTTAATTCATTATTTTATGCTTATTGGTTTTAATTGACCACCCTACATCACTCAAAATAGCACCTAAAAGTATTATTGAACTCATCACATTTCAACTCAAAACAACTTGTTTCCATGTAAGAGTGCTTACTTAAAAGTTTTGACACAATTTCGGATTGCCGGCCAACTTTTGATGCTTGTCTAAAAACCTTCATTTAATGAATTATAAAGTTCATTCCTAAGACACTTATGTAGAAATGTCGTAAAAAGTATTTAAACTTTTTCGTCTTTGGTTCTTTCATAAAGAAAGATAAGGTTTGAAATTTATTGCCATATTTTTATAATTATACAGTTTAATTTTTATTCATGTATTTGCTTCATTAATTCAATTGACCTTTTACGTAAAATTTATGGAATTTGATTTACAAATTCTTAACAATACGAAAATTTTCTCCAATTAGTGTTTTAAAGCCCTTCTAATAAGCCTTCTATGAGACACTCAAGCATCCAATTATTGGCAGTAAACAATCAACATTATGAATAGATTGTGTGAGGAATACAAACTACAAACACCAAGAAGAAAGTTTATTCTGAAACAGTATGACGATAATTTTTGCGTTGTTTGATCTCTTAGTACTATATTACGCTCAGTAAAGTCATGGTACACACGGCAGCAGATCAAGGATCTTATCATCATCATCATCATCATCTCAGCCCGCGCTAGTCCACTGCTGGACGTAGGCCTCTCCCAACGCGCGCCACCGAATTCGTTCTCTAGCGCTGCGCATCCAGTCCCTGCCAGCCGTCTTCCGCAAATCGTCTTCCCAACGTGCCGGGGGGCGTCCCACACTACGCTTGCCTTGACGTGGCCTCCATTCGAGAACCTTTGGACCCCAACGATTGTCAGTTCTTCGACATATATGACCAGCCCACTGCCACTTTAGCGTGCTGATCCGGTGAGCTATGTCGGTTATTTTTGTTTTCTGTCGGATAACCTCGTTTCTGATCCGGTCTCTCAGAGAAACACCTAACATAGCTCTTTCCATAGCGCGCTGTGTGACTTTAAGTCGGTGAACTAGCCCTACTGTTAGGGTCCACGTCTCGGCTCCATACGTGAGCACAGGCAGGACGCACTGATTGAAGACTTTGGTCTTCAGGTTTTGCGGAATAGGCGACGAGAAGACGTGACGTAACTTCCGAAATGCTGCCCACCCCAACTGTATCCTCCTGTCGATTTCCCTCTCGAAGCTGTTTTTACCCAGATGTATAATCTGCCCTAAATAGGTGTATTCGGTAACAACTTCGAGAGGCGTATCTGCGACGGTTATCGGCATTGGGGTAATATGTTTGTTAAACATGATTTTTGTTTTATCTAAGTTCATTCCCAAGCCAATCCGCCGAGCAGACACAGCTAAATCGTGCAGCATTTCTTGGAGATCCTCCAGCGATTCTGCCAAAACGACAATATCATCCGCGAAGCGGAGATGTGAGATGCGTTCGCCGTTGATGTTGATGCCACGTCCGTTCCAGCTGAGCGTCTTAAATGCGTCCTCCAATGCGTTAGTGAACAGCTTCGGTGAAATAATATCACCCTGCCTCACTCCTCTTCGCAATTGGATAGGACACGATCGCTGATTCTGTACTTGGACGGACATTGTGGCGTTCTCGTACAGGCATCTCAAAACATCTATGTATCGCCAGTCAACTTGACATCGCTGTAAGGACTCCAGCACAGCCCAGGTCTCGATCGTGTCAAAAGCCTTCTCATAGTCCACAAATGCTACGCACATAGGCAGATTATACTCGTTGGTTTTTTGGATAATCTGCCTCAGCGTGTGGATGTGGTCCATGGTGCTGTAACCCGACCGAAACCCGGCCTGTTCTGGAGGTTGGAAGTCATCGAGTCTTCTCGCTAGACGATTTGTGATGACTCTCGAGAACAGCTTGTATACGTGGCTTAGGAGCGAAATTGGTCGATAATTCTTCAATAGGGTTTTGTCACCTTTCTTGAAGAATAGGACGACGTCGCTCTGACTCCACGCCATTGGAGTTCTCCCGTTGTGAATGGCGGAATCGAAGAGCTTTTGTAGCTCGATCAGTATCGGTGTATTACCGGCTTTGAGAAGTTCTGCTGTGATTCCGTCATCCCCTGGGGCTTTTCCATTCTTAAGCTGTTTGAGAGCCAAACGCATCTCGTCTAAACTGACGACGGGGAGTTCGTCGGTGTAGTGGCGGGTCAATGTAGCACGGGGGTCTGTGATTGTGGGCACCTGCCGTGATTGCTGGGAAGCATACAGTTTGCCGTAGAACTGCTCTATCTCGGAGAGGACTTCAGGTCTAGAGGTGACGGTCGTGCCTTGTGATGTTTTGAGAGTTGTCAGAGCGCTTTTGCCGAGCTGCTGAGCAAACACTTTCGACCCTCGGTTCTTCTCAATAGTCTCCTCGATGAGAGTCGTATTGAACCTCCGAAGGTCGCGTCGGATCAGTTTCCTGATCTGTTTGTTCAGCACTCGGCGCTCCAACAACGTGGCAGAGTGTGTTTCCCGTCTAACCCTCATGGCCTCCAAGGTCTCATCCGAGAGTTTGCCCTTACGGCCCGTTTGTCGTCCCTGGCAGATTTTCATACCCACTTCCCGTATGGTGTTAACTACATTTTGGTAATCCTCATCGATGTTGCCAGTAGTTTCCAATGCACCGAATCTATTACTTAGTTCCAGTTGGAATCTTTCGGATCCCAAGGAACTTTGGAAAGCAGACGGGCGGAGTATCGGCTTCATTAGTTTGGCACGTTCAAGCTTAAAATCGATATTCAGGGTGCCGCGGACGAGGCGGTGGTCACTTCCGGTATTAAACCTGTTAACCACGGTGACATCCCTGAATATATGCTTTTTGTCCGTAAGAATGAAGTCGATCTCGTTCCGTGTTACACCGTCCGGGCTCTGCCAAGTCCACTTTCTGTGAGGCTTCTTTTTGAAGAAGGAATTCATCAAATACAATCCTTCGCTCTCCAGAAAGTTTACTAGCATCTGCCCCCTCTGGTTTCTGCTTCCATATCCGAAGGATCCCATACTAGATTCGGTGACTGTGTACTCCTACTTTGGCATTGAAATCTCCCATGACAACACTGTAGTGAGCCCTTGTGGTGTTGTGCAGTGCCTTAACGATATCTTCGTAGAGCAATTCTACGTCATCATCTGAGGATGTCGAGGTCGGTGCGTATACTTGTACAACCTTAAGGTTGTACCTTTTGGTGAGCTTAAGTACAAGATACGCGACCCTGTTCGACACGCTCGAGATTTCTACGATGTTGTCAGCGTAGGATCTTATGGAGAGTGGCAAAAATTGGAAATAACCACCGTCTTTGGAAATGTCACTTCATGACTTTTACCGCTCATATTTATTAATGTCCTTTTAAATTCAATATTAAGATTTGAAATACGCCAATATTTAAAAAATGTGGGCTTAATTATTGTAGTAATAAAATTGAAGAAGTTGTTTTCAGAAAGAAAACCCCCTTTCTAAGAGTAAAGAAGCAAGTTGCCTCTGCAATGTTTACATATTATTTCCATACCGTGAAAAAAACATTAAGAAAATAATTTATTTCATATTTTAAATATCAATAAAAATTACGATTTTAGAAGAACTGTGTATTAAGAAAGATAAGTTGATTTTTTACGAACCTTTCAAAATACGAGCGAGTAGGTACAGAAGGCGGCACATCAAGCGTTACAAATCTGTCAAAAAATTTCACTTGAATCTGAACTCTATGCCCTCGATATTAAGTTTAAATTAGTTGAGGAGATTTGACAGGTAATTTAACGTCAGAGCTGCTGCCTTCTGTACCTAATAAAAAGTAGTGGTGACGAGGAAAACAATTTATCATAAAAACATGATATGATTTTCGTGTTTTTTCTCTACTTTTAATTAATATTCTTTTTAATATTCTTGCTTAATCTTATATTTATATCTTTAACCCTGTGTTTTTGTGCCACTAACGTTTTTCTCAAAGTTTACGCGACTTGCCTTTTTGAAGTTCATAAAAAGAAATTATTTCTGTTTTCAAATGTGAAAAAACTAAAAGGGTATACATTCATATTTTTCCCTGAGAAGAGAGAAATTATACTGAATGGTAATTTCACCCTCACGCCTCTCTGACGTCAGCATCCAAGCGCCAAAAAGGCAAAACAGATAAGCGATGTAATTTTTTTCAATTGCTCAAATTAAAAGTATCGGTTATGACATTTATTTAAGAAGGTGGAAAACGCTACAAAATAGTATTTTATAATTAATGATTTCTTTGTCAAACTGGATTTCTTTATAAATTTTGATTTATTTTGATAAATCCAAGAAGTATAGTTTAAAAGTGAACTGATATATTTTACGTTACATCTAAAGACATAATATTGTCTTAAGTTTTCGCGATTCATACTCGTGACTACGAGGTCTGCAAAGACAACGAAACGTCGAGTTAAAATTTAAAATGTAGATATACGCGATAAATCCGCCAAAAAAGTGTTTTTCTGAGATCAAATAATATTGAAGCGTCGTGTATTATACTAGTATTTGATTACAGAAGAATATGCCCGGTTTTTGCCTTAAATTATGTTGTTTTATTAACCAGAGGACCAAACAGTAAACCATTCTTGTTTTAAATTTTATAAATCTAATACGCATAGTTTAACCCTTAAACTAGCTTAAACCAGTGACATTTCCCCGCTTAACTCACATACAAAGTTATAACATTAATTTCGCTCCTAAGAGGTTAAATGTCCAAATAAACCCTCTTAGAGAATGTCTCCGTTAATTTTAAAGTTTACCGTTTAGTAGTACTGCATATTTACATTTCGTAAATGGAGAGTGATTTGGATTTGACACACAACTGCCCTCTTACTATAAGAAATAAGAATAAATCTTAATGTTCCTTACTATTATTTAGCATTGCATACGTCAAAAAATTATAAATAGAAACCCGAGGAAGTAAATAGATGACCAATTTTCATTATATTTGGTGATAATATTATTTCAGTTTCAATATTTATAGTTCTAATAATCTTCGATTTTAAACGTTCTTGTTTCATATGATAGACGATACTTCAGTCGTGGTCCCATGTAAATTTCAATTAAACAGGTAGATTACTTCTTCTTTTTAAATTTGAGATTTTAATTTCAATAAACGTATGAAAACGGAGAAGAACGTTGGTGATCTTAGGGTGTTACCACACCAATCGATCGACCGTCGATCCACGGTCAAATCAAATCAAATATATTTATTGCCATATAGTACGGTACATAAAGTTGGTACACATAAATTAGGTTCTACATACTATGCTGCATTGGTATTACAATGAGGTCATATTCCATGAACATTGGTTTTTAATCATAAAGTCATTATTAACTTTTAACCCACCACCAATAAAATGTTTTTTTTTAAATTATTACAATTAAATATTCAATTACAAGTACAGTTATTACAATTAAATTAAATTATTATTGTCAAAATATTAATTTATCGAATAAAAACAATTTTTTACTTAACCATTCATTAAATAATTTTATAAAGTTAATTTGAGGAAATGGTTTAATTTCTTTTGGGACAGCATTATATATTTGATACACATAGCGTAACACTGCCTGTTAAACAGTTCTACGCGTGGTATTCAATTGTATACAAGACGATTTCAATGTCGTGTTGCTCTGGTCCTTAGCTTTAGTAAAATAATGAGCATTGTTTTTAAAGAACAAAGCCACTTCTCAAATGTACGTACAAGGCAATGTTAGTATTTTATTCAACCTAAATAAGGGTTTACCTGATTCGTCCGGTGCTTTTCCAAAAATTGCCCGAATACATTTTTTTGTGCAATAAATGCTTTGTTTAGATCCGTATAATTCCCCCAAAGTGATGAGACCGTATCTTAGGGTAGACGCGACATAACCATGGTAAGCAGTGATTACGGTTGAAAGTGCACAGGTTTTACGCAGTCTGTTTAGAATGCGGAATCAAATGGATCAGTCGACGTCGATCGATACTTTTTACTAGGCCAAAAAAATCCGACGGTGAGGTAGCACCCTTATAGTTCAGCAAAAGTTTTGACAAGGATTTAAAAATGTTAGTGTAGTCTTTTTTTTTAATGCCCTGCATTCTTTTATTATCGAGGCACCAAAAATTGTTTCTGATAATCCCTAACTACTTATGTTTATATGGCACCGGGACCGACCGCTTTACATACCGACTTTAGTTAACCTGCTTTATTGAATGATACAGGGTTGTTTTTTAGTCTGTGGCGAAATTTTTTTTACACAATAAGTATCATTAATAGAAACTTTTTTAAAGTATAATATTCGTTAACATATTAAGCAAAGCATGGTCGCTCTAAATGATGAATGAATACCATAAAAATAAACACGACTACGCGCTACTACAAACCATCTTGTAGTAATACGTCGTAGTATTATCAGTGAAATGCCACGTCATAGTAGCTGTGTTCATCAACAGACTATTTGTAAAAAAGTTTGTGGCGTGATTATCTTTATTTTTATTTACTGAGTGACACCAAAATAAATATGCAGGTACGTTTATATCGTATCAAAGAATATAGCATTAAAATTTGGTCGGTGACCAAAAACCAAGCGTATACAGGAGCAAATATGCCACGACTTCTGTCGCTTCTTTTACCTACCTAAGAAACTTAATTCGTGGCACTCAAATATATCGTACAGACATACATTTGTTACTTATTTACGCGTGACCAAGGTAATATTCTTCAGTAACTTGGTAAACTAAGATTGATATTGATCTAATACCTTAGATCCTGAACTTTTTATTAAACCATACAATATTTTTAATCAAGTTCAAGTTATTACAAATGTAGTAAGGGATTTGAAGTATTTGTCTCTTCTTGAGTTTTATTTTTATGTGGGTAAGCATACAATAGTGTAAGTTATAATTATTTATTTTTATTATTTTGGTACACAGCCTTCTAACCAGTGAACGCTCCTAACACTTTTTTGGAAACAAAAAAAAATTTAATCCTTTGTCAATATCCTTAATAATATAATCACTCCTCTCTATTTGCGTGAAAGGTTTTTATACTCACACTCTCAAGATACGCCATGTAGAGCACACGTGCGTACTCTTCTACATACGCCTTCTCATAAAACCGAATTTTATTCCTACTCTTTCGCAGTCCATGCCGTCAGATTGTGGAATTCATTACCTCATGTCATTCGTGAGTGTGAAACCATATCTAGTTTCAAATATAAAGTCAAAGATCACTACTTTTCTCTACTGTAAGTTATAGTATCCACTCTGCTTACATGAACAATAGTATGAATTATGTATTTATTATATTTAGTATTATGTATGTATTGGTATGTATATATATTTAATAGAATTTAAATAGTTTGTAGTATGTTATGTATTAGTACACACTATGATTGCATTTTGAACAAACTCTCCACTCTTAGGTCTGCTGTACTTATTTTGATTATGTTTCTTTATATTGCATCTTAACTAGTGTGTACATAAATTGTTAAATAAATAAATAAATAAAATAATAAATAAAATAAATATAAAATCCCCAGATAATCACACAAACTGCATGGCCTCAAAGTAAGCTATGCTTTTGTTATGAGATTTCATGTAGCGACCCTAGAATATAAAATACATATTTATTTATTTATTTATGTTTTTGGAGAACCAACAGCTTTGTTACAAAATTATATAGATATATAGATATGTATATTATACTTACACTTCAAAATATTTAATTAACTCTTAGAGTGAAATACTTCTGTTTTAGCTATGAACGAATTTTACTAGTTTGTGTTTTTTGGTTTATGAAACGTATAATGTCTGCATAGGTATCACTACTGTTATTTTTTATCGTTGACTAAACCCGCTAAAACAAGACCTACCTACTTAATTCTCGTTTTAATCTGCCTGGATAGCCAGGATACCTAGGAGGCTCGGGTTCGATTCCTGGTATCGGAACCAAAGATTGTAAATGACGTCTAGGATTTATAACGAACCGTTTGACCTCAATCTTACCTGATGATAAATGAAGCTGAGGTCAAAGAAGATAGCAATCTGCATAAAATATTGCAAACACATCACCGTAGGAGCTGCCATTGTTGGCGGAAGACTTTGTATCAAGCTTTATCGTTATCCAGGCGGACCCTAAACTTGTCCTACAACCCACAATGGATAGACACTGTAATTTATGGCATCGACGCTTTTAATTTAATGTTTTTGGATGAAGAAGTTCACCATGAATTGCAGCTGTTCACGGGCAGTGCTTCTTACTTAACGACGCTTCTGTACCAATTATAAAAAATATAAATTGTATAATAGTTTAAAATTGCAAAATAAGCTTAAAAATAATCATATTTACAAACACATTTTGAGAATACTGCTTAACTATACCACAATAAACCCAACTCCAGTAAACCAAAATTGATAACAGCAATGATAAATGTATGCCCTCTTTAAGTACACACAACTCTGACAGCTCATTTATCTTATTCACGAGTTAATTAAGTTCTCTTTAAACGAGATAGCAATTTTGCTGTTGATTTGTTAATTTTGAGGAATGTTAAAACTCAAATACACAAGTCGCAATGCTTGTTTGCTAACAGGAATTCCATGGGGAAATTGTAAACAATTATTTGAATATTTTGACTGTTCTGAACCATAATGGAACCAAATGGAAGTACGTGATTAACTGTGTACGGAATAATTGAACAGTTGAAAATTAGAGCTGTATTTCAAAAAAGCTAAGTGTAAGTCGGAGCGTTCTGTCCAGTTCTGTCCTGTACGTCTCAGTTACAAGTAGAACTTTTAAAACCACATAATAATGTGACACTTCAAACAGCAATCCAAACAGCGCCTGAAATATTTTTTTCTTATTTTAGTATTTTTTAAGTGGCAATAGAAACCAACTGTCGAAGTATCACGATTCAGCGGTGCGAGCACAGAACTTGATCGAATCGTTTGTTTACGAATGTTCGTATAGTATGGAGTCGGTTACAAGTTTTTAGTATCATTGTAATTTTTAATTTTACAGTTATTTAGGAGTACAACATGTTTACAAACATTCAAAATGAAAAAAGCACACATTTACTAAAACTGGCTGTGCAGCAATGGATAGATTTTAATTATTGCTAACAAACCGTCTCCACTATACGAACATTCGTATAGATACGAGTGGACAAAGTTCTGTGCTCGCACTGCAGGAGATATAGCCTGGTGAAGTGGTGACATAAGGACAGACGGATATACGGACAGTGGAGTCTTTTTAAAGTAAGGGTTAAAGAGTAATATACAGTCCGACAAGACTTTTTTGGCGCTTGGATGATGACGTCAGAGGGGCGTGAGGGTGAAATAAGGGTTACCATTACAGTATAATTTCCCTTATCTCAGGGATAAAAATTAATGCATAAACTTTAAGTTTTTTCATGTTTGAAACAGAAATTATTTCATTTTATGTACTTAAAAAAGGCAAGTCGCGTAAACTTTGAGAAAAACGTTTGTGGTACAAAAATACAGAGTTGAAGATATAAATAGAAGATTAAGCAAGAAAATATAAGTATTAAAATAGAGTTACATGAAAATAATATCTTGTTTTGAAGATAAATTGTTTTCCTCGTCACCACTACTTTCTTTATTAGGTACCTACTCGTATCTAGAAATGCTCGTATTTTTGAAAGGTTTGTTAAAACTCTGCTTAGCTTTCTTCACTTTCATGCAGTTCTAAAGAGACATTCTCCTGAAATCATAATTTTTATTGAGATTTAAAAAATGAAATAAATTATGTTCTAGAGTGTATTTTTCAAAGTATGGCAATTTATAAACATTGCAGAGGCAACTTGCTTCTTAACTCTTAAAATTAAATTTATTGAGACGTTAAATTGTTTTTTTTTCTGAAAACAACTTCTTTTATTTTATAACTACAATAAGTGGGCACATTTCGTAAATTTTTGCCACGCGACAAAAGATCCTTGTCGGACTATACCTACCTACCATAGCTGACCTGTCAGATTTATGAAAACTCATGAAATGTATTAAAACAACATATAGTGCAAATAATAGCTCATGTTCGGTTAATTCCAAACCATGTAGTAAGGATTTTAATATTTTACCCTCCCAAGTTCTTTTTTTTTTATAAAATATGGATGGGACGTTTGTCTTCCATGACACTGATGTTAAGTGAACATGAAGACTAAGGTGGTACACGTCCATCCACGAGAAACCTATTCACTCGACACTTAAAAGTAATAGGTATATATTACTAGGTAATAGTAACTGGTCAGGGAAAATAGACGCAAGCAGTTCATTCCAAACCTTGGCGACCCTTATCAAAAAGGAACTGTTTAAGCGCATAGTTCGACTTTTCGGAATATTTACCACATACGGATGGAAGTTCTGTCTGCGTCTAGTAGTCCGATGGTAAAAGGCTAAGGGTTCAATTTTTTCAAACAGAGCACTCGCACCAAAATGTATCCTGTAGTACACGGTTAAGCAAGCAACCTTACGACGATGCTCTAGAGTCTGAAGTTTTTTGTTTGTAAATTCGACGTTGTTAATTAGTTTACGGGCTCTTCGGTCAACGGAGTCCAGCCCTTCTAGCTGATATTTGGCTGAACCATCCCAAAAATGACTGCAGTACTCCATGCATGATCGCACTTGAGCTGTGTATAAGTTAAGAAGCTGTGCAGGGCCGAAGTACCGTCGTACCTTCGAGATGATTCCTAACTTTTTAGAACCTACTTGAGCCATGGACACAATTTGTTGACCGAAGCTTAAGCTGGATGTTACTGGTGTTACAGTTACGCCTAAAAACCCTAGATGGTCAGTTATGGGGACAGATACATTTTGGAAAGTTGACGTTAATGTGAATGTGCTCTTTTTGCGGAGAACAGACACGCCTGAGTTTTGGAGGCGTTAAATTTGACCAAATTCGACTCACCCCAATCGGATACTTTCAATAAGGTCAAATCAACGCGCTCAATCATTGACTTTCTTAAACTCTGGATTTTACGGGGGCTTGCTTGCGCATTGGATACGTATCTCTCTACAACAGTGCTGTCATCAGCATAACCAATAATGCCCGGTGTAAAAAGGTCATTAATGTGCAGCAAGAATTATGTTGCAGAGAGAACTGATCCCTGAGGTACCCCGCAATTATTTGCCATTTGGTCGGAGGAGTAGCCATCTAAGACTCGAAGTGACCGTTTCCTCAGAAAATCAAATATCCACTCGCAGAGCCCAATCGGTATGCCATATGCTGGAAGCTTACTTGAGAGACCATCACGCCAGACCCTGTCAAAGGCCTTGGAAATGTCCAAGGATACAGCTATTGCTTCACCATGACCCTCCAAGGCCTCACTCCATAAGTGAGTGGCATACACGAAAAGATCGCCAGTCAAGCGTCCGTTGCGAAAACCATATTGGCTAACGCTTAGGAGCTCGTTGGTCTTGAGGTATGCCAGGAGTCGATTGTTCAATACACGTTCCATGACTTTGCAAAATATGGTGGTGATTGAAATGGTCGATAGATGACAGGATCGGCACAGCTGCACTTCTTCGGTACTGGTTGTACGTTAGCCAGTCAGGACTTGGGGACCTTACCGGATTCCAATGAAAGTCGATAGAGACGCGTCAAAAACTCAAAAGACTACTAGTATCATCTCCTTGAAACGAAAATCCCGATATCGTTTCTAAGAAATTAATTCAAGTCTGCACCAATAGTTTAGATATAAACAAGCAGCATTTCAATGGTAATATCATCTTTATACATTCACATACCTAACAAAAAGTAGTTTGAGAGATCAGAGACTGTATGGACACTGAACATTACCCTTTAGCTTTTGGATACGGAAACCTAAAAATATATGTATTTGTTTTTGTTTATATCTCAACTTTACAGTTATAATTTCTATAGTGTATCAAATCAAAAATGTTTGCTGAAATTCGTGTAGATTGTTTTTATTCGACAAAGTCTAAGAGAGGTACTTCAGTGGAGAGGCGAGAGCAGGGGAATGGCAGCAGCCCGCTACCAGTGTTCGTAAATAGGCTAAATTATCCTTGTAGCAGATATTGTTGTCCACCTTACACATTAAGTCACTTGACTAATCTAATTGGCTTATAATTTTGATTTCAATTTAAAGTTCTGTTTAACATATGTTGTATTTTGTATATTTTAATTTTTGGAATACGGCACCGTCAAGAATATCAACTTAAATGTCAGAGATCCTGGGCTCAGGGATTGGATTGATATTTTTGGGACGAACACGGATTTTAGCCATTATGAAAGGTTGTTCAATCTGATTGTATTATGAGAGCACTAAGGAACGAATTCCCGAAATTCCTACGGGAACGGGAATTATTGGACTTTTTAATTTGTATAAAAAATCTTTTTCCTTAAGTGCACGGATGTGATACTTGCTATAAAGGTTTTTCAATAGGTGTCTAATTGTATTATGAAAGGAATTCTCGAAATTCGTCAGGGGTCGGGAAAAAAGGCTTATGCGCGTACAAAGTTGCGGGAAAAAGCTCGTTAGTTATACAATTTTATCAAGAGTTACTGCAGCAAATTAATTGTTGTTAACTATAATATCATATTTGAGTTTATATCCAAAGTAAACATAAACTAGATCTTCCCTATTCGCCTCCACAGCCTTTATACACACAATTATGTCACGATCACTACTCCATCCATCACAGCAACCCTGATTCGGACACATTTCAACGCCACTGTACACTGACGTTACCATACAATCTTCCATATAAACCAGTTAAATATATCGATCGACGATATAACCTTTTTGCTACTTCACAAACAGATTTTTTATGTTCCAGGTCTTGAATTGACGACCAATGTTTGAACTGGTTGGACTGGTTGAACTGACGTGGTTGAGGGCTCGATTCCCGCAAGGAACAAGAAAATAAAAATGTTCCGTGTCTGGGTGTTTATCAATTTATGTATTTATATTCTACGTTCCCCACTGTTTGCTGAATGGTATCCCCACACAAGCTGTGTTTACTTTTAAATCTACATATACTTGGTGTGATTGTCGGGGGATTTTATTTATTTTTACGCGAGCGTATTTCAGGCCTTGAATTTAAATAAATTCTAGGTGAGTATAATTTCAACCTCACAAATGAAATTTCTAAAAGTGTGTTGATTAGTTATCCAGTGTGGCTAACTATAATGTTTATGATAGACTTGGCTGCAAAATATTTATCATGAAAATTTGTTCTAGACTAAGGTTGTTCGTAGTCTACGTTCACCTACGTAGTCTACGTAGGTAACGTTTTAAATAAGCCACAAACCGAGTAGACACGGGTGGGAATCACATATATTATGTATAAAGATTTAGGGTTTGGTACTAAAATGATACAAAGGGAATCCTTATCGTGTCGCTGTCTGATGCTGTCTGTCTGTCATACCTTCATATCTTAGGAATGCGGAAAATATTGACTTGTAATTTGAAATAAATTTCACATATTAGAAACAAACCAGTGTAAATATTAAAACTTGATTTTTTGTAGGTTTTTTCAAGTGAATTTTGTTGTAAATATATCTAGTAAGTATTCTATTTTTAACACGTATGTATGTTAGTAAAATAAATAATAATAATACACTATTTCATTTAAGTAACGCCCATGTGCTGGCCACATAAACATGGGTGTGTATCCCTGTTTAGCATAACATCAGTCGGGTATATCGGCCTTATCATATAACTTGGAGAAATTTAGTTATTCACTTAATTTTTCTTATTTACCGAAAACAATTAAAAAGGACATTTAGGTACTTGGCATTAAAACTTATTATTTTAAGGAAAAGGACTCGCATCTATACTTAACCTAAAAGTTTAGCACCCTCAATACTCCTTTGTGTGACTTCGAGGAATTTCATGAGAGGACCTACTAACTAGCTGATGACCTTATTCCAGAGTTTGCACTTGCTTATCAAACTGGATTTCAAAATACATCTCTTTCTCGAAACAGGCTTGTTGCTCTCGGCAACGTCTCCATTAGATCTGCGTTGGGTCGAGGCGTCCGCACGGCCCGAGGCTGCGTCTAGTGGATACGAAGCATTAGAGATATTTATTAAAGTGGAAATTGTATAAATTTGAAACAACTATTTTTAATAAATGCATAAGCTATTTGATACGTAATGTTTGAATCAATATCTCACAATTATTCAAATACAAAAGTATTTGTGATTTGATTTAAATAAAACTTGGTATTAGGATTGTAGATCATAGAAATACATAGGCCAAATAATATTATATATTTAATCAATTTTTAATAATTAAAATAAAAAATAATTGCTTCCATTGGGAGGAAAAGAAAAACATAGAATGTACCAGCTGCTTCTCATCCTGGGCATCCTGTAAAAGTCAGTTAAGAGACAGAGGTGTTATGGTAGGTTTTTTGTGGGCGACAGATTAACTCCCTGTCCCTGCAATAGTGTCTCTCCATCATTACAATGCCTCCAAAGTCAAACATGACATCAGATGGTTTTATAACCTCTAGTGTTCTGCCTAACCCATAAGGGATATAGGCGTGAAGTTATGTATGTATTTATGTAAAGATAAGAACAACATTCAAAATAAATTTTCCCTGACTGGGATTCAACCCGGGGTCTCTCTCTTATCGAGCGGGTGCTCTAGCCAACCGAGCTACTGAAGGCTGGCTGATGCCATTGAAAGTATAAAGTATATTAGATTTTTTGTTACTATGCTAACGTAGCTCTATCTTGTAGTACAATTTTGCAGCTTTGACCAAGTAAAAATTTTGTTACAGAAATTATAAATCTGAGTTCAGATGAAACGTTGCACTTTATATGAATAAATTGCCTTCTCATCGTAACGACTTTCACCTGCCTTTCGCTGCACGTATCACAATAAAACACACATTCGACAAATTGGCATTGTAATTAAACAATAACAATAAATGTCTCCTGAAAAGGACACTAAAAAATTAGCACTCGCCCACCTGCATATTGAAATATGAATAACTACACCAGATATTTCCTGACCTCCAATCTTATAAAACCGTTCAACTCAAATTGAACATTCTAGACTGTAGTACTTATAATGAAATCTAAAACCTTTTAAAACTTAATCAAGAAGAGAATAGCCAAATAATCTAAGCAGTTGATTAAACAAACTTATTTCCTTAAAGCTTTGTTACTTAAAACTGTATTAAAAAAGAAAAAACTTATACAACAGTTTCTCGACTCGCGTCGATGATTGTACAAAACTGCAGCTTGCATTGTCCACCTGCGACTGGTTCGCATTTCACCTTGTTTTGAAGTAGAACACACTGGACGAACGTCTTTTTACTGCGATTGTGTTGCTTCATATTGTCTAGTTTCATTTATTCCCCACTGTGTAGCCAGAGTTTGCTTTCTTGTTGTTGACCGAGTAACTAGCTACCTAGGCTTTGTTAAGAATAATTTTGTGGCTGCGACTGTAGAATGCTTCTTTATGTACGAACCTACTAATAGAAAGGGTAAGAAATAATTTTTGGTATTTAGTTTGAATTTGGAACGGTCTGGTATATATGTTAAAAATGCTCTCCATTCACTTGTTATTTAATTGAGGCTGTAGAGGAAGTAATATGGCTTGAAGAAAATATACCCTCACTGTATACACTCCAGAAACTAATAAAGATGTAGAATTAACTAAGACGTCTGATTTTCCTGACCTATCTTACACCTGTTATGTAAGAGAAAGTAGGAACTACTGTAATAAACGTGATAGCTTCTACTCTTTTTATTACATACCTACTTTAAAAACAAAGTTAGTTTTCCTTCCATGCATTATATGATCATACCATAAAGCTATATCACCTACAATCAAGTCAATTTAAAGTAACGTACAAGTTAATGAACAACATGAATTCTCCATAAAAACTTGTCACTGAAAATCACATCACGTAATAATACACGGCGTGGTGAACATAACAAAACAGCAACCTATCAGAGCATATTGTGTGAATAACATTTTGAACTTAATCTCCAAGAACAGGAGGGTTAAAGGTACATTTTAGCAAATCAAACAAGTTTTAATGAACCTTTCAGACAAATAAAGATTGATTGATTACGAAATCTCGGCCCGCAATCGTAAGTTAAACAATCCGTCATTTATTAACCATTTCCATTTAATATTTCAATTCAATTAATTGACTTAATTAATTTGCTGTTGCAAGCGGAAAATTTATAATCTCCTCGTAATATTTTCCATTATTGCCTCATACAATTTCCCAACCCATGTAAAATTCATATGATTTATATCTGATAAATAGTTTTTTTCTTTTTTCAAAAAAGCTTTATAAAGACTAGCATTTATTTTTTACGTAGAACGAAATATTTTTGAATTCAGTTTCGTTCAATATGGGCCATCTATCACTCAGATATTGCATGACACATCGCTGCTACCATCTGCTTTTCGGGTAATGTTATAGTGATGGAAAACTAGTTAACTTTTTATATTTTTTCTAGTTAAAAAACGCAGAAATTTAAAAGCTTTTTTTTAAATATTACTTACTTTTGTTGCGCATTTGTTCAATTAATATTTTATAAAGTGTTTATCATTACCGTACCCACATATAACTTCATCGTTTAAGTTAGATGTAAATCCATAAGATACTGATTTTTAATTTCCAGATCAAGTTTCAAATTTGCCAATTTGAGGGTAGATAAAATTTTCCTCTAAGTATTTTAAATGTATTACTTTTCCATATTTACCCAATCGCAATATATTTCAGTTTGCGAATACTTAAGCGCCATTTCGTTTTCCTTAAGGGTATTTCGTCTAAGATGATTGCGTACATCGCAATGTATCGCTCGCTCGTGCTTTTGCATTGATAACTTCGAAGGCTGTATTTTCATGTATGAATGTTTGCTTTAAGAACATTCCAATAGTCAATATTTGGCTCATTCTAAAGCTACTTCTCAAAGACTTCAAATTTTCAGAATTCTAGAATTCTATATAGCGAATTTACTAGCCACCGCGCGCGGTTTTACCCGCATAACTTTTGATCCCGTGGGAATTTCGGGATAAAATATAGCCTATGACCTTGATCAAGAGTTGGGCTATCAAATGCAAAAAGAATTTTTCAAATCCCACTTGTAGTTTCTGAGATTAGCGCATTCAAAAAAACAAACAAACAAACTCTTCAGCTTCATATAATAGTATAGATTACTAAGGGTTTGGAAGCTAAGACAAAAGGGTATGCTTGCATCTCTTCGAAAGAAAAAAATAAAAGAATAAACATAAATATTTTTGTTAACCAATTATCTTTTAGGCGTAAAACGTCTAAAGTTGTTATCTTATTACTTATAGCTATCTATCATACATTTAAACTGCACTGAATTCTTACGATATACCTTTGTACTAATTGATTGATAAAGAGGCAAACCATACTAAACTCGCGTATTTTATTTTTAGTCCTATCGTTACTAATAAGTTAGGTGATTATGAAGTCAAACTCGAGTGGCTTACCACAAATTTAAAAAAAAAATTTCTTTGATTTCAACGAGAGATTTCCTTCCCTTTGTGTCACTTCGATTCCCTAATTCCGCGTTTCAATATCAAGAAAACTATTCGTTTTTTTCTAAGAACAGTAGAATAAGCTACAACATTAAAATGCATTTCAAGAATCAACGTCTTGTTGTTTAAAGTACTACATACTATTCTTTACACTTCCATACTGCCATACTGGACTGGAAGCGAAAGAAAAACATAGAATGTGCCAGATGCTTCTCCTTCCGGGCAATAGTCTCTCCCCATCAAGAAAATACCTTCAAATTTGTCATTCTAATGTCACGTCACGTTCTGGCTACATCTCTGGGGTTTTATAGCCTCTGGTGTTCTGCCTACCTCATAAGGTATACAGGTGTGAAGTTATGAATGAATGAATACTATTCTTTTACCTACATGCGTTGGAAATATCGATTACTCATAACAGTCCGTTGAATATTGAAACCCGCCACAAATTTATGGCCAAAATCTGGCTACAAAAAATTAAGTTAAAAGTATTAAAAAAACATTCTTATCAAGTTAAACTATTTCAAATAATTTCTATCAGAATTAAAATTAAACAGGAACATTACTATCAGAATAGTTTTTCGAAACCACTTATTATGGCTGTTTAAATTCCTATTACAAGCGGTTTAGTCGCTTAGAAACAAAAACTCGGCCCAGAACTGTAGATACCGTGTGAACAAAGCTATCGTCCCTTTTAAGGATAGGGACATTCATCAATCATTTTGATATTGCGCGACACATAATATGGATACCCACTAAAATTTGAGCCAGCAAACATTTTCTGAATTTTGTTGGAAAACTGTTTGCTTTTAATTGTGGTAGCTAATATTTTACTACGTCATAGTAAAAAGTCCTACAGTATTTTTAGTTAAGAGGTTATAACAATGCCTTTTATACTAATCAATTAAATATGCCAAATATTTTTCTCAAAAAACAGTGATGTTTATTTTTAAGTTTATTTATTTTCTGTATAACTGCAAGAAACTGTATAACTGTAACTAATTTCAATAAAATTTGGTCAAATAAAACCTAAATTGAGTTAATTAAGGAATTAGTAGACTAAATTTGAAATATTCGTTACTTGTATAAATGGTGTATCTCAAAATGTCACACTTCTGACAATACCGTATGAGTAAAAGCGACTCGCACTTGCACTAGTGATGCATTATTTTATTACGTTGGTTCACCACCCTCCCTCTGTCCCTCAAGAAGCAAGGAATGTCTTAAACATGTATTCTAGCATTTCAACTTTTGGCAAATTTATCTTAACCAAAGAGGAGCTACAGTTACTTAAATTACTTGTTGTTAAATAATTAAAATTTATCAATCAAACTCTTCAAATGTATGAAAATGCGATTATATCAAGTTACTGACTTAGGCCTGACCTAAATCCGGTTAAACACCAAAGTGAAGGCACGCAAATTCTACTTTGTTAAGGTCTGTAATAGAGTTGTGAGTAATATATTCATATTAGTTATACATAACAGTTACACGGCAGAAATGTTACATTAGGTAATACGAACATTTGTTTATTATGTTATTCAATAACAGTTATATAACAGTGAGCGACGTTGCATGCAGTCATCAAAGCGCGCGATAATCGTTATCTTATAATATAATAGAATAAATATAATACATTTTACGAACTATAGTCGTCGCGGCGAACCTTGATCCTTATGACACAGACAATAATTTCCACAACATAACCTTGTATTGCAGTCACCGTTACATTAAAATCGTATTGGAGGCTTCTAAAAATGGCATTTATTTATTTTACGTAGCTATATTCCAATACAATGATATTCCGTTGGAATTATAACAATTCATAACATTTACAAGAAATTATCTCAATCACACTTTACGTTTACGATCTGCAAAAGTCACTTCGTAAGGTATGATTTAAGAAATACCCTATGACGTAACTTTTGCACAACGTAAATGTAAAGTGTGATTGAGATAATTTCTTGCAAATGTTATGAATTGTTGTAATTCCAAAGGAATATAATTTTATTGGAATATAGCTACGTAAAATAAATAAATGCCATTTTTAGAAGCCTCCAATACGATGCTAATGTAACGGTGACGGCACTACAAGGTTATGTTGTGGAAATTATTGTCTGTGTCATAGGGATCAAGGTTTGCCGCGCCAACTATAGACCAGAAACTCTTATTGTTATTTGACTGTTATCTTATTCTTATTCTTATTGTTAGTAACAGTTATGACACCATGGTATTATTTTTTTCTTTGGTAAACAACAGATTTTTAGACCAAATAAACGTTTTACTTACTTATTCATAAAGCGTTATATTAGTTAAAAGGCATATGAAATTTCAATCCTAATATAATATCTCTAGTCTGTGACCACACCGATCGAAAGAAAATTAACTGAAGTTGGACTCAAATATTATCCAATATCTTAGTTTAAGAAAGGTTTGTAGAGTGCACCGTTTTGCAGCCAACCTTTTGGTCAATCAATATAAACGTTCAATTTAATATTAGATTGTTAGCAATCATAACTGAAAATCAGTTAACCTGGATCTTATTAATGTAGCATAGTATACAGGGTGGAACAGAAGACTTAAACAGAATAGTATGTTAATTACCTTTTAACTTTAGTTTAATAATGTGGACGTGTATGTATGTATGTTAAAAAACCATTAGCTTAGTGTTTTTTACTAGGTAATTAAATTGCTATCAATAAAATTAATTTTTTGCTTCTATACCCTGAATAAATTTTATTGATAGCAATTTAACTACCTAGTAAAAAACACTAAGCTTATAATTTTTTTTAACATACATACATACACGTTCAAATTCAATGGATTCAATGTAGTAAAATGACAGTTTCAGTGTGCCCACTTTAGGGAAGAAAAGTAATAGTGATGCCGTTGAAGTGAATGAATGTTATTATTTTTCAATAATAATATCGTAATGTATGGAAAAATAAATTTTGGCTCACAAGATATTTTTTTTATTGTGCTGTTAGCAAAGGGCAACTCTTCTTGAAATTTAATTTTTAATGACATAAGGAGTTTAATAATAAAAAAGTTATCTAGTCGATTTTACTTTTAGTGTAACCGTTTTAAACCACTAGGTATGTTTGGTAATTAATTATTTTTTATTTGAGTAACTTTGAAGGTAACGTACACACCTCAAAGTCAATCATTTATAATTTGCTATAGAATTTTATGCAAAACTTATTTTTAACAAAATCATTATTTTTCTACTTGACATTACGAACTGTCACTTTACTGCATTGAATTAGGGTATTTTTTTTATATTGTAAGGATAGGACGTGTGTCTTCAATGCCACACCTGATGGAAAGTGCGCCTGAAGAATATGGTGGTACAAGTCCATCCACGAGAAACCTATTGACTCGACACTTAAAAGTTCCAGGACTGTAGTGGTCAGGAAAAACAGACGCAGGCAGATTGTTCCACACCTTTGAAATCCGTACCAAAAAGAAACTATCGAAGCGTTTGGTTCGACTCCTTGGTAAATCCACTATACAGGGTGTCCCAACAGTCGACGCCAAGCCGAAAACTTCTGATAGGTAAGGCCACACCAGTTATCAGAAAAATAAAAAAAAATCTAAGTCATGTATTGTTGAAATTATGGTAATTTTTTTTATTCCAGAAAAAGTACACCATGTTACAGTTTTTTCATTCCTGTTGCTACAAATATTTACTTTTTGTCAGTTCTTTTTCTCTTACGTCATCCCGAATAGTGCTGATGTAATCTGTGATCCTAAACCGTGTGCCGATCACTCCAGCTTGAAGGAAAATGTCATTTTATAGCGTACCAAGTTTTCAAAGTTAATTTTTTGCACTACTTCAACTGACCGTCCTGAAAAAAAATGTACTACTCCAGTTTGGAAAGTAGCTTTAAAAGTTAGCGCATTTAATAAGGATTCTAACGTGGTATAACACTTATTCCATTATTTCTTAGATCGGCCATAAAAATCAATTTTGATTGTCACGTTCCATGACTTTGCAAAGTATGGAATTGATTGAAATTGGTCGATAGTTGACGGGATCAGCACGGCTTCCCTTCTTCGGTACTGATTGTACATTAGCCAGCTTCCAGGATTTGGGGACCTTACCAGATTTCAAAGAGAGTCTAACTACCGATAAATACCAGCGCATATAATAATAATAATAATAATAATATAATTCTTTATTGTACACCAACAGAAAAAGTATCATTACAAAAATTACAATATGTTTTCATATTTGTACAAAGGCGGCCTTATCGCTGTAGAGCGATTTCTGCCAGGCAACCAAGTTGTGATAGGATTAGGAAGTGGAAATTAGGATGGGCGTTGGGACAAAGTTTAGAAATGTTTATAAATAATAAAATACTCACATGCATATCAATAATTACATACACATACCTAGGTAAATATAATAAATACATACAAATACATATGAATTATACATACACATACATTCTAATAATACATACACATACATAAACAATGATAGCGTTAAGATGAACAATGTTTCTCGAGGTAATATTGTTTAAGCATTCGTTTAAAGATGTAAGGATTGCGAGCTAGGCGGATCTCCATCGGTAACGCGTTCCACAATGACACCGAACGGATGAAAAATGATTTGCCCATAAATGTGGATGTGTGTGATGGTGTCGCCAGGAGGAGATTTGAGGAAGAGCGCAAGTTGCGGTCGTTATTGCTAAACCGATAAGTAATGCGATTTTTCAAATAAACAGGTACAGCTTTATCATACAGAATACGGTAAACTACAGATAGTATGTGAGTATTCCGGCGAAGGCGAATGGGAAGCCACTTGAGGTTAGTTCTAAATTCAGAAATGTGGTCGTATTTGCGTAATCCAAATACGAACCTTATGCAGAGATTCTGGAGCCGCTCAAGTTTATTAAGGAGTTCTTCAGTTAGGTCAAGATAGCTGGCATCAGCATAGTCGAGAATAGGAAGTAAGAGAGATTGTGCTAGCGCAATTTTAGTGGCAACAGGAAGGAAATTGCGAAGTCGTTTCAGGGAATTCACCGCGGCAAACATCTTCCTACTCACTTCAGAGATCTGAGGTATCCAGGAAAGTGTACGATCAAAGGTGATACCTAAATTCTTTACAGTTTCACTGAAAGGAATGGTAACGCCATTAAACTCAACTTGAGGTAGAGAGTTCCAGTTTACTCGAGGAATCATTTTATTACTCCCGATGATGATTGTTTGTGTCTTAAGAGGGTTGACAATAAGCCCGTGATTGTGACTCCAGTCCGATATATGTTTCAAATCCGTATTATGTAGCACTAGAGCTTTTGACAGACCTTCGAGGCTGCTTTGTGTATAAATTTGAAGATCGTCGGCATACAGATGGTAGGGAGAAGATATATTAAGAGTAATCGAATTGATGAATAAAGTGAAGAGGAGTGGAGACAACACGCCACCTTGCGGTACACCGGCATTACCATCACACCAATCAGAAATATCCATCTCAGTAGATATACGTTGCCGGCGTCCATGCAAGTAAGTATAAAACCAGTCAATAGTCGATGGAGATATGTTAAGAGAACGAAGCATTTGCTTTGCAAGGATGTCGAAATCTACTGTATTAAAGGCATTACTGAAATCCAGCAGTGTCAGAATAGTAAGTTTCTTCTGCTCCATGCCCATGCAAATATCTTCCGTAATTTTAAGTAAGGCAGTAGTTGTACTATGCCCAGGACGGAAACCAGATTGGAAAGGGTTGAGAAGCTTATGGTCTAAAAGGAAAGTGCTGAGCTGTTGATGAACTAGTCCCTCCAGCACTTCAGAAAGGAAAGGTAGGATGGCAATAGGACAATAATCAGAAAAGGAAAGAGAATTGGCTTTTTTGGGGAGTGGTATAATGTTAGCATCCTTCCATACATCAGGGAAAGCGCTATTAGCAATTGAGTTATTCAGTATGGAGGTAATTATAGGAAGGATAATGTCTAGGATAGGGATGAGCATCTTACGACTAATGCAGTCTGATCCACTCGCATTAGAGGCCACGGAGAGTATTTTCCTTTTAACATCACATTCCGAAAATTGACTTATTGAAAAAGAAGGAATATTTGGCGTCGGTAAACTAGATATGTGATTCAGAGTATGGATTTTTGTAGAAGCGTCTATAGAGCTAGAAGAAGTGAAATGACTATTTAATAAGTTTAGATTAGTGTTTTTAAGGGAGCTGTCACTTTTAGATTTACCGATTCCCAAAGTTCTGAGGAATTTCCAGACTTTAGCTGAATCGCCGTGTGAAACTGATTTATGAATATGGCGCCGTTGTGCGTCCCTACACATCGTATTGCAACGGTTCCTCAAATTTCTATACACTTGCAAGTTTTCATCAGTAGCAAATAATTTGTACTTCGCTTTTGCACAGTTTCTTTTACGCATTAATATTTTGATATCTTCAGACAACCAAGGAGCTGGAAGATGTTTGATTTTCACAGGACGTAACGGCGCGTGTCTGTCATAAAGATCGGTGATAAGACTGTTAAATGTGCTTATTTGGTTGTCCACAGATAAGTCACAGAGGGCGGCTGACCAATCAGTGTTGCTAGCATCGTCGATGAGCTTTTCTAAGTTAATGCTATTAAAATTGCGCCGCAGAAGGATTCTCGGCTTTGCTTTGGGGGGACGAATTTTATATGAAAGAAATAGTAAGTCATGATAAGAGAAAGCGTCCGCGTCTAACTGGCCAAAGTGGGACACGTGGTTTAAGGAGGAAACAATAGCTAAATCTATTAAAGAAGGGGCACTGTGAGGGTAATGATGTGCATACCATTTGGTCTAGGCCGGTATCTATGTGAACCCACATAACTGAAATGTCCGGCACTTCTAAGTAACGGAGACGCTGACAACGGATCGTTTCACTGGCATACATGCACACCCCGGCGTGCGGGTGGAATTTTGACTCCAGGATGTAACGTGGTTAACAGTTCTGCGTCTCCGTTAGGAAGAGTAGGTGGGGTGTGTCCGTCTCGAGGTGGTGGTGAACATCATTGAGATTGGAGTGTACTTCTCGGATGTTATAGAAGTGCACTTTAAACGAGAGGAAGTGCAACCGCTGAGTTACCTCACTCTTCTTTGGACCTTACATTCATTTTGGAGTGCCGTGAATAGGGAAGAGAACAGAAGTTGAGTGAAGCGCTGCAAATGGAACCAAGCAACTCAATAGGAGTTACGTATATTTGGGAAACTCGCTTGGAGACTGCGGGGGCGCCCGAAACCCCCCGAGTTCGCCATCGGGTCCTCTCAAACCAGTCGCCAGCCGGCACGATGGAGCCTTCAGGGATTTTTCGCGAGGTAGCGGGGTAGCCTTTCGCATGTTGAGAGCTGTGGATTTTGTGTAAATATATAAATGTTGCTGGCATGCTACTTGGGCCCCCTACTACCTTTGGTCAGCCAGCGGTGCACCGTGCTTCGGATCCCGCAACCCTCCAAAACGAGTTAACCGGTGAGTCCTACGAATTAAAAACAGTTCCCCTATGCAGCACGATTACTCAGACCTATCCTCCACAATGGCTACACTAGACATCATGCCGGAATGCAACTAGGTTACTTGGGGGCATAGTTTTGTGTAGTGGGTGTTGACAAGCCATGGCCGAAGCCTACCACCAGTAGATATAGAGTCAAAAAACTTCTATAGAAACAAAAAAAAAATGTTTACAACTGACTCACCCTGTATAGAAAATTATTTATTTATGTACGAAGCAACAGACGAAGGAATCGACTCGATCCCTTGCAATACTATTTAAACCTCTTCAATCAGTTAATATTTACTTAAACAGTCAGTGTTGTCTGTGGAACTTTGCAGTTACTTTATTATTCATTTGAGATCCTCGGGGAACTAGATCGGGAATATTCTGCACTAATTCTCCATTGATTGTGACTTAGTTATCTTTATAGACAAACCTATTAATATTAAATGTGACAGTTAAAAGCATAAACGCAACTGAATTTTTATTAAATGTAGATGACATAATTAATTTTCATAAAATAATTTGTAAAGCAAAGAAATCATCTCAATAATGATATATTACACGAAAAAATGTTTAATAACATAGTGTAAGTAAAAGCTACTTATGTTTTTTTTCCTAGATTCCATATCTGCATCCAATTAACGTTGTGCTAAAAAAAATAAAGCGGCTTATTCTCCTTACAATTTTGTAGGTATTTGTCCCTCTGTTTTTATTAAGTAATTCAAAATCATTTTATAACGTTTTGTGTGGTACAATAAAAGGTATGGTAACAAAAAAAATATAAGTTCAAAAATTTTTAGTTTTTGAACTTATTTTTTTACTCGTTTTGGGGTAATTGTGTTTACATATTTGAAATGTGCTAAACGAAGTTATTTTATATGATATCCCACAAGAAAGCGTCAAGTTTTTATTTTTTACTATAATTATTATTTCACTTATTTTGGAGTTATATTTTTTACATATTTGAGCTATGCTAACACAGCTCTTTCATTTGATACCCCACACAAAACCGGAAAGAAATTTTTTTTTAGTTCTTCACTTTAAGTACCCTAGAGGGCGCTGTAGTCAATTTAACATAACTTTATGTAGCCTATAACCGGCGGACAGTGAGGAGGCTTCCAACAAAATAAATGAAGATACCAAATCAGCATTTACGAGGTTACCAGTAACAACAGTCCATTGTCATAGTGGCATCTGAAACTCGTACAGACTAAAAGAATCAACTAAATATCTTTTTTATAAAATGTCAAAATAATATCTCCGACAAAAATATCCAAAAACATATATACAACGCTCACTGAAATTTTGCAAAAAATTTACAAAAGTCCAAGTAAACAGCCCAACAAACTGAACAGTATGTAAATATTTGCATCTCGTCAGGCATTCGCTAGCAAGCGCTCTTGACACCCGAAGCTAGTGGAAATCAAACAGATCGTGAATTTACGACGCAACGCTTTATATCGAATCGATATTTACCACATTGCGAGCACCTATTTTGGGATAATGCCGTCATTATTTATCTGTTATAACCTACTTAAAATATCCCGATATTTTAAGTAGGCTTTAACAGATGTCGTGACTTTAAAAGATAACACGTCGTGTTATTAACTATCTTCAGAATCATGCAAAAATATTTATTAAGAAAATATCTGTGACTTTTTTGAAGATAAATGGATATTTTTATACTATTCCCGCTTTAGTAGGCTTTGTTTAAATACTGGACTGGGAGAAAAGGAAAAACATAGAATGTGTCAGCTGCATCTTTTCCCGGGCATACTGTAAAAGTCAGTTAAGGGACAGAGGTTCGATTGGAGATTTTTTGTGGGCGATAAGCTGACCCCCTGTGTTTTTTTTCCCAAACTGACACGCTGACTAAGACTAGCGCCCAAAAAGCTTTTTTGTGTGCGCTTGTGTTAAATCCTAATATGTAACCTATAATTACATACTAGGATTAGAATATGTAGAATACACCCAAGCCCGAGCCAGTCTAGAAAATATCGTTTTCTTAAGGCGACATATTGAAAAAATGCGTTGACTTTCATACTATGATACATACTATGGGAATATGAAATACGAGCGGATCTGAAATTTTGATTAGTGTAAATTCATATCTTTATCTATACTTTGGTTGCTCAAAAACACGATTTAATGATTTTGACTCCATATCTGTTTTTTTCGAAAGCACGTCTAAAAAAACACTTTTTTTTTAAATTAGGTACCACGTAGTTAAGTAATCCATATGCCTAGAATCAATCCAAATAAAATCTTGACATTATTGTCCGAACTACAATATCATTGCTCAAAATTAACATAGCATTTACTATTATTTTTTTATCGATTTTTGAAACGATTTAAATAGGTATTTGGGAACAAGGGATGGCAGGCCGCGGCCCACGGCCCGACGGTTGATGTCGGGATATTGTATGCTAGTTGTAATAATAACTTTGATAGCGCGATGCAGGAATTATGTCGTGTCGTCATCGTTCTATCGAGCGTCGCTAGATGTCGCTACATCACTCCCCTCCGAGACCGGAGGTCGATATGGTCATGGTCCGTCAACGGTCTTGCGTCTTGAGATGCTTGCCAGTGTGCCAGTGGGGTTCCAGTGGGTCGGAACCGGGTGAAGATGCCACATGGGGAGTCCGCGGTGAGTCGGAACTGCATGCGGTGCTGTCCTGGACAATGTCGGGGTAATGGTCCCAGTGAGTCGGGACAAGCTCCATTGAGTCGGAGTGCCCCAGTGCGTCCAGGAGTGCTCTTCGCTGCAATGGCTCCATTGAGTCGGGGTGGCTGGCGGCTGCTTCGGGCAGGAGAGTAGGTACTCTGCTTGTGAGCGGCCGAAGTGCAGAGTACTGTGCCGAGTTGCAGGTGGAGGCTGGAGGTGGTAGACCAGGCTTGCAGCGCTACAAGCGTAGTGGTCCACCAAGGTAGCCCGGAGTGTGCTGGCGGCGGCTGACGTGGTGTACTCGCTGCTGGTGGGTGGAGAGTGATGGAGACGATGACGACGACGAGATGTTGGTCCTCTTCTTCGAAGGCTGCGAAGGTAGTTCAGCTAGGGGTCACCACTTTGGGAACAAGGTGTTCGTTCCCAATCCCCAGAAAAGGGACGGCAGGCCGCGGCCCACTGCCCGACGGTTGATGTCGGGATGTTGTATGCTAGTTGTAATAATAACTTTGATAGCGCGATGCAGGAATTATGTCGTGTCGTCATCGTTCTATCGAGCGTCGCTAGATGTCGCTACAGGTATATGAGCAGTGTCGATGGTTGCGATTTCTATGCAATACGCGACCGTAAAGTGCTAACATTAAAAAAAACGTTTTTTTTTTATGTTGTAAGGATAGTAGGACGTTTGTCTTCCATGCCACCTGATGGAAAGTGCGCATCAAGACTATGGTGCTACACGTCCATCCACGAGAAACCTATTCACTCGACATTTAAAAGTTCCAGGACTGTAGTGGTTAGGAAAAACAGACGCAGGCAGATTGTTCCACACCTTGGCAATCCGTACCAAAAAGGAACTATCGAAGCGTTTTGTTCGACTTCTTGGTAAATCCACTATATAGGGATGCGTCTGGTAGTCCGGTGGTAAAAAGAGTGGGTTCAATGTGCCATCTTCACTGTCTCGACTGTCTCGACTGGGACTCAGGCGTGCGGCAGCGTGAGTCTAGCTGTGCTCACGCCGCAGTTTAACACTCGACTACTACACCATAGAGGTTGTAAGATTTTCTGTGGTGCAAGTTTTAATTTTTGCATTTTTTTTATATTGCTAACGTAGCTCCATCTTATGGTATAGCTTTGCAGCTAAGACCACCCGAGACCAATTTCTTTACAGGAATTGTGAATCCCAGTTAAAGTGAATCATTGCAATGTTTTAATAATGTTTTTATGTTTTTGCATTTAAAATGCTCAATTATTCTTAAATAAATGAAAAATGTGATAAATAAAAATTAAACTCACATTCTTTTCATCACATTTTTCATTTATTTAATAATGTATTTTGTTTCGTCTGCGTTTAATGTAAGTAGGTGAAGTTTAAACCAGTTATTCACAATATTGAGGCCATTCTTTTACTTACTAATTTTGCTGATGTAACTATGACTATTTTATTCCATTCTTGTTTAAATACTCTGGTCCCAGTTTGTCATGTTCGTGTTGTGCATCCATAGCTCAATGCATCTACTATGTAAATAATTTGGTTGTGGCATGACATTGGCTCTCACAATAAGCTGTCTTCTGTTTGTTTTTTTTCATGTCATGATCAATATGTACTGTACCTATTTATATTAATTCGTATAATCCTGACCGAAAATGAGTGCCAAGAGTTTTTTTCCGCCGGCTTTTTGTGTGTCTTTGTCTACTGTAATATCTTATACAATAACTATCAACAACTTGTTAAAGCCGAAGTACAAAATTGTGACGTCATTAAGCGGCCATTCGATCGATAAGACCTTGTGATGAATAAAAAAAATTCATTTCATTTTCATTTCATTTCAGGGAGGACCTGCTTAAAATATATATAAAATTGCTATAATTATATTTCATATTCCTAAACATAAATCAATATATCTTTTTCATGTCTCTTCTGCTACACCCTAGATTCACTACCATACATAAGTGTTAGCGCCTGTTCCGGCCATACTTAAAGGAGTTTTCCTTCAAGTATGGCCGGACGAGCCTTATTCGGTATAATTTCGCTTGTCATAACCGAGTATAAGGCGCCATTAACACGATTTCCTGCTTTTACTCTCCTTTCAATATCACCTTCACATTTCCCATCTCTTGTAAACAAGGACCCCAAAAATAGAAACTCTTTCACTTGTTCCACTTTTTCGTCTCCTATCATAATATTGCATTCCGTCATATCTTCATTCCACTCTATAACCATGACTTTTTTCTTTACAATATTCACTCTCAAACCTTTCCTTTTAAATGACTCATACATTACATTGACCATTTGTTGCAATTCCGACGCTGACGATAAAATAAATAAATATAAATATTTCTGACTCTCACACAACACGATGCAAGTAGAACCTGGTCGTCGTCGGCGTAAAGCAGAGTTTTGATCACTGTCTCATTCATTTCTAAGCCCCATTCAGATTCTTTCAGATCTTTCAAACAGCTATCCGTGAATAGGTTGAACAGCCATGGAGACGCTACACAGCCATGTCTAACACCGCGTTCGATGCTAAACTAACCCGTGTAGTCATCATTCAACCTGACACAGGCACTTGAGTCCTTATCATTTCTCACCACACTGTCATAAGCCTTTTCCAAGTCGATGAAGCAGCAGAAAACCTTTCGGTGTTAGGCCAGAACCTTCTCGGTCACTGATCTTAAGGAAAAGACTTGATCCGTACATCCCATCACCTTTCGGAATTCCACTTAGATTTAGATTTACAAATAATCATAATCAATGTAGGAAACAGCGATTCTGACTCTAACGATTCATTGCATATACAATTACTTGATTCAGACTTTGATTACAATGAATAAAAATAATGATTGTATTATGTGGTTATTTTTAAACCTGATTAATACTGTTTGCCTATCGTTTTAAACATACACTTCTCATCAAAAAGTAGGACAGTAACAATTTTTTTATTTTATACAATACTTTTATAAAAAATTAATCAAGTATAGATGTTCTATGTCACGAAGTCCGTTTGGCTATGAATGTTGTCAAGCGTGCACATGCACATTGTTTTTGTGTGCGTAACCTGGAGAGCGCTCAGTGTCGATCGGGACACGGTCCGGATCAGTAGTGTGTTTAGTTCGCGCCAAATTGTTTCACGAAGTAAGGTCAGCATGGCAACAAAACGAAGAAGAGTTATCCATAGTGAGGTAATATTTATTTATACGTTTTCGATTAAAATTTTATGCAAAGATATTTAATATAGCAATAGATATTTTTTATAATTAATAAAAATGAATATTTTTTTGTGTTATACGATGTTTATATTTCTTAATTATTTTGATTACATTTTGTTGAAACATGATAGCTAGTGTTTATCATTTTCTGCGAGAAGAATATGAATTTACAAAATCAATGGAACTCAACTGTGATTTGTCTCATTTACGAGACATTACACGCCGTACAGCTGAAGCTACGGGTGTTAGCCAAAAAAACAGTTCAAAGAATATTAAAAGAGGAGAAGGAATTGCCATCCACTTCATCAAAATTCACTTCACCTATGAAGAAAAGGAGAAAACGAGATAATAAAGTGGATATAGATAATTTTTCCGCCGATGTGGTTCGCAGTACTGTACAAGATTTCCATATTGTCCATAAAGAAATTCCAACATTAGCTAAGTTAAGAACAGCATTGAATGAAAAAATCGGATTCGAAGGTTTAAATTAAAATTAAAAAATTAATATTTATCTGATAGTGATTGAAAATACTGAATAGAACTACTTGTTTCGTTTCCATTCTGTAACACCAATGCTTAATTAAATGCCTATATCTTCTTAATATTTTTGTATTTATTGCAACCTAATCTAATTTATTTACAAAAAGTATATACTTTTAAAACCAACATTTTATCTCGATTATTAAATCTCGACTTGAAATATTATATTACTATGATTTCTTTGCTAACGTTACCTACATTTACACACACAAGCGCGCTTGTCGGGATACGTCACTACTACAATCAAAGCCGAACGGACTTCGTGAAATAGAATATCTGTAACAAGTATCATTTGTTTAATCCATGTATTTCGTACTATATTCGGGGTTACCATGGTGATATTTTTTTTTTAAATTGGCCAGATTTTTTCAATCTTTACTTTCACTAGCCAGACTATATACATATAAGTAGGTGTGTAAAGTTTTAGTAAAGAAAATACATTATTCGTAATTGTTTTAAGCTCCATGATTCAAAATATTGAATATTTTTACCAGATCGTATAACGTATTACATAATTTAAATTTAAACTCAAAATAGTTCAAAATATTATGAATAATTCCTACCAAGTTTTCGCTATGAACTATTCATTCACGCGCAGAACTGTAATCTAAACCATTTTACAAAGCTTAATTAATATTCGGGCCACTCTGTGATTAGGACATAACGCCTATGAATATTGGCTGATGGTAATGCATTATTATGATTAGCCCGCGGTTGTATCAGCAGCAATAATAGTTGGATGGACTTTAAAGTCATTTGATTTGGCTATCTGAAAAGCATTGCAGATGTTGATGAGTTGATCAGTATAGTGATGTAAAGAAGGATTTCCCGATTCTGGTTGGTTTTTGCTCTTTGTGTTATATTCGTATATTCACAGTAGCCTTTTCAATTCGGTTATGTACCATCGAACCAACAGAATCATGACCCATATAAGGCTCATTTTGGCAAATTGTCTAAATGCTAGTAGGTTGAAATTCGCTTCAAGGTAGGTTCGAACTTGTTATCATTAAATTCAACACTGACATTTAATGAGTACAGAATTCCTAGGTGCATTATAAGCGATAGACCTTACAAGTTTGACAGTTTCAAACGAATTGTCAGCAAAGGGTAGTACATAATTATAGGGTCTTTTTTATGAAGATTAAAATATTTTATGAGAGGATTAAGAATGATGAGTGGATTCAATTTATGAAAAAAAAAGACTGCCGCGGTAAAGCTATTGCATAGCATTTTTTATCAACTTATGCAATTATAATTATTTATTTATCTTATTAATGCAGTAATGTTTGATCTAATATGAAGTTCCACAAGTTCCTAGTAGATGGCGCTGAATTTTTATTAAAGCCCGCATGTAAAGTTATGAAATCAATGTATCACGGCTGTGTCGGAGTGGGGGGTGTTCGGTTTTTTTCGTTACGGAATTTCTTGTTTCGGTCCCCACGCTCAAGGCCATGCGATAGAAGCTATGCAAAAGCTTAAAAAAAATTTGTTAGGTAAATTGACATTTTATAATTCTCATAAGTTAACAACATTTTAGTTTAATCTGTTATTTACGACTAAATAGCAAGAAATAAAATCGTTTTCCCAACTATTTCTATCAAGAAATACGTTAAGCCCCGATTTTATACTAACTTTGCTTTCACATACGGACTTTAACAATTTTTTATTTTATACGATACTTTTATAAAAAACTAGCTGACCCGGCAAACGTTGTTTTGCCATAAAAAAAAAATTGATGTTGGCCGATTTTCATAGATACCAGATAAGCACAAAAAATTTCATCAAAATCGGTCCAGCCGTTGCGGAGGAGTATGGCAACGAAAACTGTGACACGAGAATTTTATAAATTTTAAAAGAATAGTAAAATGACAATTTAAACAAAAAACAAAAACTTTCTAATCTGTGATCTTCACTCACAATATGTAGCCCGAGGTTATAAGAGTTAGCAAACGCGGGCTTAATTGCTTATTTAAAAAAAAAAAATCACTATTGAATTATTATTTTTTATTTTACATTATGAGTCGTTCAATATCTAACGGTGTTCCATAATTTATTAAAATCTCCTTTGTGAGTCCAGGAAAGTGTTACATTATTTTGTCCGTACTTTAGTGTTACAAACGATCGTAGCCCTGATCAACAAGTCGCCTGTATGCTAGCACTTAGGATTTTCACTCGCTGTCTGCGCTTTTGACTTTCGTTCTCAGATCTCCAAGGACAGCTTTATATAATACAGAGGTTGGCTATATGTTGAGAGGTTTACCGTTTAGCTCTTGGAATTCACAAAATTCAAATTATAAAATATAAAATCGATACATCCTTGTTTTACTTATCGGTAGCAAAACCTGCATTTTATACAGGTTTTGCTACCGATAAGTAAAACAAAGATAAATAGAATAGTATAAAGGGGTGGTACCTGAAGAATTCTTATTAACAAGTTTAGTGGTAGTCACTCAGATTATTCTCCATTTACAACACACTCAATAGCCCCTATTCTAAGCCAACCTTTATGGTCAAAGCCTTCTTGCACAATAACACTAACCTCGGACGAGTTGATAGTAAAAGTTAAATAATTGACTGATAAAATATTATCTAAACCAACTGAAGTAATCATTTGGTGGTTAAACTATGATTTTTTCTTCATTTTCAGAAAATGCTATTATGCAAGAGAGTCTTCCTACCACATCTGTCTGATAAAACTCGATAAACTCAAAAAGGAACGAATTTTTACATTGTAAAAAGTGAAGTAAGTTTATAATTTTCTAAGTTTTGTTAAAATAAATTAGAAATGGCGATGATGATTGTCGTACATGTCGGAAGCAATCATGTCGTATTCAACAAAGGAAACTACATTCTCTTTCCGTGCAATGCCGAGGCGGGTCACAGAAGTAAATGAAATATTTTCATGAATGTGAAGTCAAAAGTTATACAGCAAAATAAAACGAGAAAGTGAGTCGCACGATGTCTTTGTTTTGAATGCATTACAGTTGTTTGTGAGATTAGTATCTTTATTTAAAATACATGGTTTGCTCACCTAATAAATACGAATGACTACAAATTTCGATTATTAGTAAATAGTTTTCCTGTGGTGATAGGGAATTAGTATCATCTGCTTCAGAGGCCAGTTGTCACGGGCTCGATCCCTGCTTAGTGCAAATATTTGTGTCCGTGAATTTGTTTTACCTATGCATTGGTCTGAGTTTATCATATGTATTATGTATTTAATATAGAAAAAATAATAATATAGGTATACTTGTATTGGTTCTCTAGTATCTATAATAAAAGCTATGTGTTTAGTTTATATATGGATGGCACTGTATGAGTATGTGCCCAATAATGAATAATTATTGAAATCACCAATTTAACTTAACGATTTCAATGTCACTTATTTATCTTATTATTACTTGCAAGTTAAAGTTGGAAATTGCAAAATGAAAGTATTAAAAAAGCATATTTCAGCATTTCTATTTGGTTCTAGAACCAGAAAAAATCCTTCGCAACATAAACTCTAAATATACATTTTTGACAATTCCCTTTTCAAATATGTATTTGCTCATGCATTTATTTTCATGTATTAAACTTCCTACGTATTCCATCCAATGGCAGCTATTACACTGGTGACAGAAAAAGGAAAGGGAAATCAAATAAACGCCCTGCGACGCGACGTAAATCTAAGGAAAAAGGCTTCAGATTCATCCGTGGAATGTGAACAGTTAATATTCACGCCGGAGGAGGAGAAAATTAAATGTGGTAGCAATGCTGTGCATACATTAATCGATTTACATCTTGTTTTATGTATGTGGTTTCATGGGTTAGATTGGATATAGGACTGAAATGTTGTATTTGGTTGATGGATAGGTAATCCTTTTTGGACATTTGAAGATTACTTAATTCCAATTTAGAAAACTGTTTTACTGTTAGTATTTTTTTAAGGTTTCGATTTTTAACCGTAAAGTTATCGCAAATTGATACTAATATTTTACATTTTAAATAGACGTGGCGGCGTTTCGATTTCTTAACTGAAACCCTGCTCACAAGGGACTAACTAAGGTGTAGTAGTATTTTTTATGAAGGTGAGTAAAATATATATACATATTAAATTCAATCAGCGCTATCGTATTAAAAGCTAAACAGAGTTTATCTAGTATAATAGTGCAAGGAAAAAAGATTGTGATGACGTTTGGTTGTTTGTTTTTCCAAGCTAAAAGGGCTTAGTAGATGAAACAGACATTTGGTACAAGATAGAGCTAAATCTGGAATAGTATATAATTGGCGACCCCTTGCGATTATCTTGTTGAATACAATTTACAAATACACGTCCACAATGCTTGATAAATAATTGAAGATCAGACAAATCTTTGTCTTACTATGTCGTTTTAAGCCAATCTTTCGTTTCGCAAAAAAATTACAATATCTGGTTTCCATCCTTCATTATTAAATGTACTATTCACTTACATATTACCATAGTGTTAGACGAAATTTGGCAATTTCATTATAAAATGAATAGTAAAAATAAGTAAAAATAAACAAGCACCACTTCAAAAAAACTATTTAAACTTATCACTCTATTCCATTATCTTTTATTATAACAACTTGACTCTAAACTGCCATTAAAGTAGTATAAATAGGAAAAAATCTAACACATAAAGGTTGCTACAAACAGAGCGTTATAAAAGCCGTCCCAGCACGGGGAATTAAACCGGAGCCGAGTATAAATGGAATATGGCAAACAAAGTGAAAACGTCGCTACATTGAATTTAACAAAAACGTGAAGGGTGTTGCCATATCGCGATATTTCTGCAATTTTGTATTTTTTCTATTTCGATCTCGTCGAACCCACATGCAGTTTTTTGAGAGGAATTTTTCTGATGTTTGTCATTGTTAAATTAAAAATCACTGGAGTGGATACTAACTGTGAAAAAAGGACGAAAAATATATTTATTTTTTACACTGTTTTTTATAATCAAAGTACGAGAGCTTTAAAACGGGACTCTTTTATGTGTGGTGGCTATTTTATACATATAAGTATGAAATCTAAACTTAAAATTAGACACTGTTTGTTGTATAGTGTCTAAACTCGCGATTTTTTTTTTTATAAGTGACTAAACCCGCGTTTGACCTCAATCTCACCTGATGGTAAGTGACGATGAGGTCGAAGATGAAAGCACGCGGGTTTAGGAAGGAACTGGCTCTTTATACAATATTGCCGGAACACATTACCGTTGGAGCGGTAACATTCGGCGGCAGACTTTATATAAAGGGTGGTCGCTAGCCAGGCGGACCCAGAAGGGATCCTACCACCAAGCAAGCGATTGAAGCGATTGACCTCAATCTCACCTGATGGTAAATAAAGATGAGGTCCACGATTAAAGCATAAGCTTAAGAAGGACATGGCTCTTCCTAAAATATTGCCGGAACACATCACCGCCATAGTGATGGTATTTGGTGGCAGATTTTATATGAAGTATTGACATTAGTCACGTGGACCCTAAAGAGGTCTTGTCACTTAGCAGGTTCGCTTAGGTAAGCTTCCTTTGACAACACCCCAGGGGCGATGTGGCTGTTCAAAGCCGAATATGTTATTGACAAGTTCATATGTAGGTTAGGTATGTACAGAAGGCAGCAGATCAAGCGTTACTAAACTGTCAAAAATTTTTACTTGAATCTGAACTCTATGCCCTAGACATAAAGTTAAAATTGGTAGGGGAAATTTGACAGGTATTAATTGATTGAATCTTTACTTTGCGGAAATCCACGACAACTACTTTAACAAAGTTACCTTGCTAATTCCGTGACTTGTACTTGCACTAGTGATGCAGGATTTTCATGCGTTGGTTCACCGCCCTCCCTTCCTTAAACAAGGTGTGGTCGTTGCACCCTGAAGATCAAAAAAACACTTCCCGTTTGCGTTCGCTCCCGAACGGTCGTGTCTGCGGCCGCTCCCGAGTGTTCGTATTGCGCTGCCCTTGTTCCCTCCCCCGCACTCGTGCGGGTCAGGTGCCAAGTTAAGCTCTTTCGGAAAGTTTTCTCTTGTGGAGGCTGTGTGGTGTCGGGGCTAATTCATCTGCCCTTTTCGGGGCGGACCCGACTGCTGCCGGCCGAAGCATCGCTGGTCAGGTGGATACGTAACCGTGCCAACGAAGCCTGATCGTCCGCCGTTCACCGGCAATAGGTCCGGACTAGGTCGTTTTCTTTTCAGCGCAGTTTGTTTTCGTTAGACTTTCTTTCAGCCCAGCATTATGCCTCGTCACCTTGGGTGTACCGGGCTTGAATGCGATCATTGCGATCAGATCTTTCATGATAAACAATACTTTCAGGAATATTCGGATAAAGCCTACCTTGAGCTTAAACAAGTTAAGGAGGAGTTAGAAACCGAAGAAAATGAACACAGTGACAGGATCGAATTGTTCAATAAATTGGTTGGAGAATTCAAAGAGTTGAAAAAGGACAGAAATGCCCTTTCCGCTAAAAACAAGTCCTTGCAAAAGCAATTGTCCGCTCGTCCTCAAGTCTCCTTTGTTTCTCAGGGGTTCCAAACCGACTCTCCGGCGTCTCCAGATCCATCTGAATGCGTCGAGCTTCCTTCAGATCGCATGTCGGTAGACTCCACCGCATGCAAACGGAAAATTACCCCGCCGGGTAGTGATTCCGACTCCGCTCCTTTAGTTCCAGAATCTCCTGCTCCATTCACCGAGGTTCGCTCAAAGTCCAAGTCTAAGAAGAAGAAGAAGCAAGACGCTTCTTCGAACTTATCTCCATCAGTTTCAGCTGCTTCAGCCGCTGTTCCTGCTCCGCAAAATGTCGCACCGGCGTCTGCTCCTGCGCCTTTTGTTTCAGCGATCCCGGCGTCCCAGCCTGCGTCGCAATCAGATTCGGCTCCGCCGAAAGTCAAGTCTCCGCCCCCCGTCTTCCTACGGGACAAGAGCCGCTGGACCGAGGTCTCAGCTCTCTGCGGTAGACACAATCCCAAGATCCAGTATAGTAAGGCATCCAACGTGGGTGACTCTATTAAGGTCGTTGTCAATTCCATTCCCGATTTCAGGAATCTCACTCGGCTTCTTGCTGATCAAAAGCTCGAGTACCACACTTACGCCCTCCCTGAGGAGCGTAAGATTCGTGCCGTCCTCAGGAACGTGCCGTTCGAGCTCTCGAACGAGCAAATCCAAGAGGACTTGTCTTCTCAAGGCTTCCCCGTCGAATCTGTGCACAAAATGCACAGCCGCCGAGGCAAGCAGTTCCCACTAGCGCTAGTAATCCTAGCGAGGAGCCCGCAAGGGCAGTCCATTTTCAGAGGCAAGCTCACCGTGTGCGGTCTCTCCAACATCCGCGTCGAGGTACCACACAAGCGTGGTTTTCCAGGTCAGTGCCACCGCTGCCAATTGTATGGTCATGCGGCGGCAAATTGTCATGCTTCCCCTAGGTGCGTCAAGTGCCTAGATCCGCATGGGACTAAGGAGTGCTCTCGCACTCCCGAATCGCCCACCGCTCCGTCCTGCGTCTTGTGCGGCCAGTCTGGCCACACAGCAAACTTTCGCGGCTGCCCCAAGGCACCGCGTGCTGCCAGGGCTACCGTGAAGCCCATCGAGAACTGGAGAGAGCGACCGCAGCCTAGCTCGGACGCCCCTCCAGTCAGTTCAAAGGCCCCTAAGGCCTTGACTTCTATCGTTTCAGGTCAGCGCAGCCGGGTCGCGACTCAATCGCAACCGGCCGCCAAATCGGCTTCCCAGTGCCAGAATGCAAATGGTTCTCAAGACCGCATGGCATTCTGGATCCAGCTCGCTCCCATCGACGAGATCCTGGCTTTCGGCGCCGCTCTCGACGCCAGCCCAGAGGGTTTCAACGGTGCTCTTCCGGTCCTAACCAAGTTCGCTCCCCTTATTAGGAAACTCCAGCAAGCTCAACGTTTCTAAACGTAGTCCTTCTTTCCAGCATTCCTATCTCAGAGTGAGTCTGATCACTCTAGATAATATCTTAGTTTCAGCTTTGCCATTTCTGCTAATCCTAGCTTTGTTTTTTCTCTTTTCAGTTCCTTTTGGTGGCAGCCGTCTGGATGCCGCTCACTGCGCAGCCTCTCTCTCCAATTGGCTGTCGCTCCGATGAAGACTAATGGCCTCAATCAAGGTGAGTCAGTAAAGGGGGATGTTTAGTGGGTATGCTCGGCCTCACTGAGTGAGTCTCCACACTGTCTGGGCATTCTATTTGCCGTTAGCCACTGGGGTTAACAGCCTATAGAATGCCCATTCGTCCGTAATAGGATTCATCCTCCTCCCGCTAAAGCTTGCTTTACTGGTTAAAGCTTGTTTTAGGGGGTGCCCAAAATTTTCTGTGGCGGAAAAACAAAAAAAAAAAAAAAAAAAAACACCCTGAAGATGCTTCTGGTTGAAGCGAAACACGTGTCGGTGGTAGCTTGTGGTGTGGCTTACAGTTTCCAAATGTGTGTTCATTGCATTTCTTGCTTCTTGTTTGAGGGAGGGAGGGCGGTGAACCAACGCACGAAAATCCTGCATCACTAGTGCAAGTAAAAGTCGCGGAATTAGCAAGGTAACTTTGTTAAAGTAGTTGACAGGTAATGTAACGCTTGATCTGCTTGCTTCTGTACAATAAATAAGGTAAAGCAAGGAAAGTGTCTATACTTGAGATTTTTATCTATTTTACCTTATAGGTAGATATAAAAAGAACTTCTTTGAGTAGAAATTATCGTTTTGTAAATAAAAAATAGTACGTACAAATATAGATATTCATGGATTTTTTAGAGAGTTTGAATACAACCGACAATGATAACAAAACGGGTAGGAGGATGTTTTTTTAGACAAATAAATATGTTCATAGGGCAATACCTTAAAATATCATGCAAAATATTTAAGGAAAATATGATTGTAAAGCATATCGAACTTATTACTTAAAAATAACTTGACTCACGAATCTAACTTTGATATAAAATTATTAAAGTTAGTTTTGCTATGTAATATTTCGCTTTTGTGTGATATTGTTCAACAATATACTTGAAGGACTTTTAAAGTAGTTTGAGTAATTTTCGAGTAATGTTACCTTAAGTAGTTAAGTACTTGATAAAAACTTAAAAAAATTACTTTAACTATCATTAAGTACCTATTTAAGCCATAGTTAAAAATAAATATATAGATATTAAAAATATGTTTAGATATACAAAATATACATATAGTAATTATAAATAAACATAATCTGATGATAAATATTTAACACTAGTTTTTTTTTTAGAAATGTAACGACTTTATACTGTAACAAAATAAGCATAATTTCAAGTAACAAGATTACAAAAATATATTTGGAATCTCATTACTTTTAACAAAATATGTTTAATCCTGATTTAGTCCTAAATCTTTTTTATTTTATTTAGTTAGGACTTGGATTCAGCTTTATTGTGATTATGTCAGCCCTGTCGTTATATAGTCTTACTTATAATCTAGCTTTTTTAATTATTTTCTCAGATATATTTTAAAGATTATAATAAATAAATTTTGAAAAACAACTTCTTTATTAAGACAAAACACTTGGTTTGTAATAGATTCATTCAGGTATAAAAAAACTGCGCTTACCAACGTTCATACTGTAAGTATATTAGAATACGTATTGTCACCTTAATCTTTAAAAAAATCTCAAAAAATCAAAGTTAAAGAAAAAACCTACTTCAAATCATAAATGGGATTTTTTTAAGGATGTTTTGATAGATGGCAGATTGATTCTTGTTCTATGATACTAAATTGGTTTGAAGAATTGAACTGGAATTTTGCGCACAGCTTGAAAAGTACTAGGAGAAATACATACAGTTATTTTTATATTGATATTTTCACGGAAACGAAATTAAAGTGGGTTAAACCGAGAGAGAGAAAACACAAATATGAAAGGAAATGTTTGTGAGCACAAGACAATTACGAAAAACATTTTTACGAACGAGAGGTTATTGCTCAATTTCAATAGAAACTTGCATATCAAAAGCACATTTTTAATATTTAGTTTCTCCGTACAGAGTTCTTCTATTTTTAAACAACAGAATAAAAGTATGACTAAGACAAAGGACATGGCAATAACAGAAGAAAAACATGGCCAAATGTAAAGGAGAGGTTGCATGCCGTTTTTAGTATATGCAGCTATAATTAAGCTTTTTGTCATATATTTCACCAAGATTCCTGACATAACCTTTACAAACCTAAGCTGAAGCTGTAGACATGAGACTGTAGCTGTAGTTGCCTAAATCCATGCTTAATTTTAAATTAACCTGATGGTAAGTATTGAATTTAAAAATTAACGCGCAAAGGCTAAATTGCCCTTTATTCCTTAGTTAGACATCGTCGCAGTAGTGATATCCGCGGCAAACAAAGTGGTCAGATAAATGGCCACTTATCTTTTGTAATGATTTTCTGTAAACAGTGACTCTATAGTCATAGACTCTATTCATATTAATATACAACAGATCAGTCTGTGATCAAGCTGTGATTTCTCCATTAAATATACGTTGACTAAATAAATACGCAGCTTCGGTAACTTCTTTCAAAACATCATGTCACCTTAAATTTACTACCGAGAAACAATACGGCTTAAGTCGTAGCATGATGGTTATAGAGAAAATTCTCAGGAAAACTAACACAGCTTAGAATCATTATATTTTTTTAAATCAATCCTCTTTTTGAAAATTATTTTATTTTCTAATAAGAGAAATTAACGTTTATATTTATATTTGCTTCTATTTCAATTATTAATTTAAATTCAATTTTGATAAGTTTGTGATAGTAGTGTGGTAAAGTCTCAAGTGACTCAAATAAGAAATTAAATTAAGTTGTATTGAAAATTCTAGTTTTCTGCCTGAATCTAGTCTACCCTGCTTTTTCTCCGTATGCTTGAAAAAACCTCATGTAATGGTTAAAGATCAACTTCTTACATACAAATTGGTCTGAACCTTTTCGCCGCGTCAGTTTCTAGCAACAATTACAGTTGACATCTCTTCAGGGACGTTGCAATTTCTAACATATCTCCCGTTTGTCACAGACGTAAAGTTCTGCTTGGGTGGTTATCGTGGTATTAAAAACTGCTAAAGGTAGGGGTGATAAAAAATTTAATAGTATTCAGTAATTTTTAATAGGCCACCTTCTAACCACACGCTCCCGAGCAGCGCCCGCTACCCGACTCACCCGCATCCAACACTCGCCGAAACCGCGTTGCAATTTATTGTGTATATAATTTGAGTCTTATTTAACACATCAATAGATCTCAAATCGATTGTGCATGGTGTGTTCGGGACTTCGATATTTGCAATTTGAGATGTATTGGTGAGTAAGATAGGACTCAAATTATGTGCAACAAATTGCAAAGTGAGCATGCGTTGGGCATTCTCATACTATCTGAAATTCCATTTTAGGATGAGTTACCATGCACATTTAATTTTTACATTATTTTTATATAAAAGAAAAAAACAAGTGAATGATTGATTTACAAATGTTAATATGGCTATGGCTTTGTCAGAAATAAGTACCTACCTACAGAAACAGAACTGAAAATTTACTCGATAATATGCGTTACAACATAATCCCGATAATATATTTGAAAAAAATAAATACACCCGGTATTTAATAAGATAAATTATAATTAAGATAATCTTAAAATATTCTCACGTTTCAAAATAGCCAGTTAACTAATCTTTTCATTTCCAAAGCTTTAGCAGTTCATAAATTTTACGTCAAAAAGAATTTTACGTTCATACGTGCCTTGGAAGAAAACAAAAATATTATTTTAATACAGTAAATAAGCATATAAACGTTCACTATAAAATTGTAGTTAACATTTATAGTTTCATAACGTTGGCAGTTAAATAAAATTTACATTCTCCTGAGCCAGTGCTTTTTAAAGAAGTTAGTTTAAATGTAGCGTAGCGTAGTGTATTATCATACTGTTGCTGGTTGAACCAAACTATAAATATTTTTCAATTACATGTTCAGCCCGGATTGCACTTGGTATCTGTATATTTTTATTTATTACAATGTGTGAGAATCGAATCCGCAACCTATGCGTTTAAGGCAGAGCAACGGTTATACAATACATGGTTGTTTTTTAGTCACCAGCCAACTTTAAATGTTGTTTTCTTTGATACGATATAAAGGTACCTGCATATTTATTTTAGTAACGCCCAGTATAAAAAAAAGTGGATATGGCACCACAAACTTTTTTACAAATAGTCGCTGTTGATGAACACAGCCACTACAAGGCGCAATTTCATTGTTAATACTACGACGTAGTACTACAAGATGTTTTGTAGCAGCGCGTAGATGATTTTAATGATATTAATTCATAATCCAGAGTGACAATGCTTTGCTTAATTTGTTAGCGAATATATTAATTACCTTGTCAAAAATACATACCTTTTTTGCAAAAATCGTTTCTATAAATGATACTTATTAAAAGTTACCTGTAAACTAAATAACGTGGATGTTTACAGAGCTTTATTCTAAGTCCCCAAACGTACCCTTTTTATTCACTGATTTCTGTAAAATCATCAAAATGTCGAATTAAAATGTAAAATAAAATTATTTACAATTCAATTGGTCAAAAACGTCCCTTAACAAAGCACCTTCTATAAATTACTTGAAGCTTATCTAAGTTCTGTTAAGCCATGTTTGTACTGTTTAAGGCTAGACTACTTTGCATACATGAAGTTCGTGCACTGGAGATGAGCTTAGATAATTAAACCTACATAGTAGTTTACAACAAACTAGTGAAGAAGTGCCCATCTCTTATCTATGCCATTATCAGGGATGCTAAAAGTATTGTACAGAGTTTCCTACTTTCACAAAACTACACTGAATCGGAAGCGTTTTTGAGGGTAGTAACATAATAACTTTTTTTTTTCACACTGACCACGCCAGTACTCATATATGCATGCTTCAGGCCCAACTATAAATACACTACTGGGTACTGAAACTCACACTCACTCACTTACACTCACAAACAAATACACAAAATTACACAATCATGAACACAACACTTTCTTCTTTTTTTCTTCCTTGTTTGTTACTTTGTTTTGTTGATATTTTTTTTTGCTAATGTAAAATTTAAATTTTTTGTTTCGTCTCAATAGAATATGATGGAATTATGTTAATAAATAATTTGTATACATGATATGATAGTCAATAGTATATTTTATGATAGTCTTTATTCAAATGTAAATCAAAATATGTATGATCCTCGCGATACAGGCCAAGCCTAGTGCGTAGATCATAGCTTAATTGTGTTTAAAAATGTTTTTATTTTGAGAAATAAACTATTATTATCTTATCTAAATTTAATTCTAAAGTGAAAACCCATTTCTTTTGGTTTTTATTTTGCTACTTGTAAATATTTATTTATACTAATATTTTTTAATAATCTGTTCCAATTGGAGGACAAGCTATTAAATGAAAAAAATTTTTTTGTGCTCAGGAGAGTATATTTTTTTGTAAAAAAATGTAGTTTATTACCCTTAAAACTAGAAGTTTATTAGTACAGTAGCTAGCACATCAAGCGTTACAAATCTTTCAAAAATTTTTACTTCAATCTCTCTATGCCCTCGACAATAAGTTGAAATTGGTTGGGGAAATTTGACAGGGAATGTAACGCTTGATCTGCTGGCTTTTGTACATACATACTAGTACTTACATAACTTCACGGCTGTATCCCTTATGGGGTAAGCAGAACACCTCAGGAAAACTATCCGATGTTACGTTTAACAAATTTCGAGGCATCATAATTATGGAGAGAGACCATTGCAGTGACAGGGGGTCAGCCCATCGTCCACAAAAAGACCTCCAAGCAAATCTCTGTACCTTAACTGACTTTTACAGTATGCCTGAGAAGCAGCTGGCATATTATATGTTTTTCCTTCGCTCCCAGTCCAGCATCGAAGATTTTATTTATTTAATACCTTTTTGTTGTTGTTTCAGGATGCCAACGAAATGCAATTTACCATCCATCATTTTATTTAAAAAAAAACGAAAACGTATTGTTTTTTAAACCTATCATCGCATTCCAAATATAATAAAACTAACACTTTCATTCATGCCTTTGTGTATCTCAAGTAAAAATAACATCACTCTACCCTTATCTAGAATCTCAAATAAATGCACAATATATAAACATGCTCATGTAAGCAAACTGTGATTAAACGTTCATGTAACTAGGAAACATAATACTATATTAGTGCATACTATTTCCTAGCGTAATGCGTTATATCAAGTAACGCCGCTAACAATGCAACCTAATACCAAACACTTAATATAGTCTCTCTCACTAATTCCAATCTTCTCTAGGGATCTAAGGTGTTGCATAAATACGGCTAAATTAGACTCTGAAATCTAGCCACATACTGAGGTTGGACATTTTAGGTTCCTTTGGGGACAAGGGAAGGGGTCAGAGTTAGAAACTTTGAAGCTAGTATTGTCGCCTTTGGGGCACTTTGAACGGACCGAGTCTCTTCGAGTTTGAATTGGACAGTTGTATGGTATTCATGTGTAATCAGAAATGCTTTTCATCAGTGAATAAGGCTTGATTGTAGGTTTAACTTTGGGTTAAAATAAGTTTGGTAGTAGAATTGGTGTGTTGTTTTTAAGAGTAGCGTTGTTTTAGGTAAGGTGTATTTTTAAGTTTGATTTTTATGGGGTTTTAGTCGTTTTATTATGGACAATGTTATGTTGTTATTAATATAATAATATATAATTGTCTTTTGACAAATTATTGATAAACTGAATTAACTAAAAAAACAAAATAAAAATTTTGAAAAACCCACGACGCGATGCGACGGTTAAAAAGTAATTGAAAAAGAATAAAATAATTTAAAATCCTCCGACTGAAATGATTTATGTGACGGGATATAATTAACGTGAAAAGCTTGAGGGCTGCCATCAATATTTTAAATTTCAATATAAAACTACAAAACGAATTCATTCAATGGCAGCCCCAGACGGATTTTCTTGCTCTTCTTTTAAAGTTCATAGGGAGTTAAATACCTATGTTATTGCGACATCTACATCTTCGAGAACCGAATAGGTAAGCGTAGGGAAGTGCTATGAAAACGAATAGTATGTTGTTCATAATATGACCGACTCTGTGTGAGATCAAGTGAACTTTTAAAAAAGCTTTTCACGTTAATTATCTCCCGTCACATAAATCATTTCAGTCGGAGGATTTTAAATTATTTTATTCTTTTTCAATTACTTTTTAACCGTCGCATCGCGTCGTGGGTTTTTCAAAATTTTTATTTTGTTTTTTATTTCAAACTTTTTAAAGAGCATAATATAGGTACCATACATTACATTACACAACACCTCGTTCCTCATCAGCCCTCTCATGTCCTCACCATCGCTGGAAAACCCATGTAGTTTATTTAAATACATAGTGAAGTGGTTGTTATTACAAACAAATGTTTACTGCAGCGCCCCCTGATGAGTTGTTACCGTTAAACCTATTTAAGAACATTATACCAATCAAATCCAAAGCGATAATTGAAAACGGCATTCAAATCGGACCAATGCAATGGTTTGCAAACAAATATTTACTGCAGCGCCTCCTGGTGAGTTATTACCGTAACACCTATCTCAGAACATGCGCTAAGCAAATCCAAAGCGATCACTGAAAACAGCATTTAAATCGGACCAATGGTTTTGCAGATAAACGGTAACGTTGGCTTTTACAAACAAATGTTTACTGCAGCGCCCCCTGGTGATTTGTTACCGCTACACCTATCTAAGAACATGCACTAATCAAATCCAAAGCGATCACAGCAAACAGAATTTAAATCGGACCAATGGTTTTGCAGATAAACGGTAACATTGACTTTTACAAACAAATGTTTACTGCAGCGCCCCCTGGTGAGTTGTTACCGCTACACCTATCTAAGAACATGCACCAATCAAATCCAAAGCGATTACTGAAAACCGCATTAAAATCGGACCAGTGGTTCTGGAGATAAATGGTAACATTGGTTTGCACAAACACCCTCTCACCCTAAACGCATATACCGTCTCCGTTCCGTCGTGGGTAATAAAAGCTTTTTTCGTATTTTATTGTCATTGTCGAGCACCTTTAAAAGGTGTTGGAGCATTAAAATTTAACAAAACTTTTATTTTAAAGTTAATACGACACAAGAGTATAGAGTTTCACAAGTGTATTGTGTGATCGTTGCTTCGATAAAGAATATAATACAGAAAATACACAAGTTTTAACTTCAAAAAGAGTTTGTATACCCTGGCAAATAATTCAATGCTGACAATAATTTTTGACATTTCAAACTGTCAGTTTTAGTATCAAAAAGTATTAGTGTTAAGGTACTGAATGAGAATGATTGAAATCGAATCGTACTTTTTCATTCGTTAAGCATAAAAATTTAAAGCAATATATTGAATACCTACGTGAATTTAAGGTGTGTACTTTATCTTAACAGTAATTTTAATGAAAATAATTGATAACCAAACATATGTGTGTAGTTCTTTAAAGCGGTCACAGTAGAAAGTTAAATTATTTTTTTTGCAATTTTTCAAAGTCACGAAAAAGCATGTTGCGTAAAGCTCTAGAAATGAGATATTTAATAAAAAAAATCGTAGGTTCACTTAAACCGCATCCCTATCAATGTAAAAACTTACAATATTAAATTCCTTTTTTTTTGTATTTTTTGCCTGTAGTGAAATTTTAAAATCGATAACTTTTTATATAAATCTTAACTCTGACAACTAATACCAACATAGTGGTTACAATACACCAGTTTTTCAAATTCTTTTTGACGCCATTTGTCACTGTCAACGGTAGCTGACAAGGGATTTATGTCAATGTGAAACTCATAGCCCAACTAGAACTGATATATAACATACCATTTATGTTAAAGTTATGAACAGCCAGTAGTTTTAAACAGTAATAGAAATAAATGTTTTGATAACAGATTTCTTTTCCTTTGTACATTTCGGGTTTTAAAACATCGCGAATATTTTCATTATATATCAATGAATAGATCACCGAGCTTGTAACAGCATTGAAATATCGGGGACACGAAATAAAAATTTAAAATCGTGTTAAGAATCCCGTATTTTTTTTTAATCAAGCCTAAAGTTCTTTTGTAAAAATGTACCGGTTTGTACCTCTTCGAACAGGTTTCTGTCTGTGACTTAATTTACATTTACGTCATTTATTTTAGATTCAATATTTAGACACTTCATTTTAACGAAAATAAAAGCTTGTGATGATACTTAAAGAGGCTGAAATAGAAATAAAACTTATGAAAAAAATAACTAACCATAAGCAATATTACTTTATTTCAATTTCTGCAAAGCAAAATCGGATTTTGTGGTTTTCCATTTATAATGTGCGGCAGTGCTAGTAAATTATTCAGTTCCACAAGCTTGTCTACTCCACTGACGGAGTGTGTTTGATCAGTACAGGCAGATCATTTTGTGGCACTGTGTCTGTGGTAGGTAAAAAGGCAGAATTTAGCAAAAATATAGCCATTTCAAGACTCGGACAGTTAACGATTATTTGTTTATATTAAAAATGCCTTATTGATTTCTCTCACATAGAAAAAATATTGAAATTTAACTGAGCACAAAAAAAAAATCTACTAAATCTGAGTCTTACTCAGTGTGCTGTTATCTGTGCTAGGAGACCTGTATGAGAGATTACCAGCCTCTAGGCCCTGGAGAAGTGAGGTTATTAAAATGGAAATAATAATAAAAAGTACAATTGACGGCGCTTATAATAATTTGTGAACTTTAATTTGTGCCAATGTGGTATGTATTTCTGATAAAATGTGTTATGAAGATACAATCTGTGAATTAATTCGGATAATGTATAAGTAATAATTAAGATCCTACTATCATTATTATCCTATTACTTCCTAATTAGTTAAATATATGAAAGTTTTGGGTCATAACGGCATAATTTAATAATAAATATGTTTGTATGGTGTATTAAAAAAACACTGTTAGTCACGTATAGTCAATAGTGGTGATTATTTTGGCGATCTTTCATGAAGAGCCTATAAGGAATAGGCCTATGTGCTGTACTCTCTGTGACCTCATCTTTACTCATGATATGACGTAATCGGGGTTCATTTCTCGTTAAGACATCGTTAAAATGCTGGACTGGGATCAAATGAAAAACATAGAATGAGCCAGCTGCTTCTCATCCCGGGCATACTGTAAAAGTAAGTTAAGTAACAGAGGTTTAATGGGAGGTTTTTCAGTGGGCGATAGGCCGATCCTCTGCCATTGCAATAGTCTCTCTCCATCATTATAACGCCAGGAAATTTGTCAAATGACAAATTCCTCATTAGGGATGCAGGTGTGAAGTTATGTATGTATGTAAAAAAATCTAAAGATATAAGACCCTACAATTTTAAAACCAATTATAATCGTATATACATTATACACCTACATAACTTCACGCCTATATACATTATGGGGTAGGCAGAACACCAGAGACTATGAAACCATCTGATGTCACGTTTGACAAATTTGGAGGTATAATAATGATAGAGAAAGACTATTGCAGTGACAGGGGGTCAGCCTGTCGCCTACGAAAATGCCAATAAAACCTCTGCCCCTTAACTGAATCTGACAGTGTGCCCGGAAAAAGAGCAGCTGGTATATTCTGTTTTTCTTTTACTCCCAGTCCAGCATGGGAGAGTGAAACTTTCGAAATGTCGAAATTCAAATTCAATCGCGTTAGAAATATCGACTATTAAGATAGAAACTAAGCGAAAGCCATCCTATCTCCGTCCTGGTGTCTACATGCATCAAGATAACTTTTAAGAACCAACTATTTTCAGTTTAAAATTTCGCTCTGGCAACACAAAGTTGCTCCAACATCTGATTGCGAGCGATTCGTTCTATCTTCAAGTAAGACTATCTGTGGAGGTTACCGGATTTTTATTTTATCTTTATCTACGATGCGACGAATTGTTTTCGACTGTTCAAATGTACAAGCAAGAAGGAAGGAAAATACGACTGGAGAATGTTGCTCAAATATTGTTTGATATTTTTGCTTACTAGTTTAAAACATAACAAAAAAATAATATATGTTAGAGATAGACGATTTAATAAGGAAAAAATAGTTTCATATAGTTTTAGCTATTTTGACAATTTTTGTACACCTTAGTGAGCTAGGTACTTAGGCGTTGCGCTCGAGGGTACATATATTTAATGGATTAAATATGTCTCAAAATAAATATGTACAAAAAAATTGTCACTAGATATGTTCCCACTAATTGATTTTCATTAATTTTTTCAAATAAAATTTTCATCAATTTTCAAATCAAAAAAATAATCATCTCTAATGAATAAAATGTCTCAAACCGTATGTATCATCTTTGAAATTTCATGCACTAAAAAATGCTATTTTAAAATAAGCTTCGTTACTTTTCAAACATTCACGAAATCCCAAGTTACAAATTCAAAAGCTTACTCCTGCGATATTTCAGCGAATAATCTGGTTCATATAAAAAGCCCTATATAACGAACGGGACCGAGGCATTATTTCCTTTACATTCCTTATTGGTACCGCATCAAGAAAAATAACTCTAACTCGTGACTGGCACCCTAATTACAGAGGAAACAGTTTCTAAATATTTTTCTCTCGCTCTTTCTCGACATGAAAGGAGGCTGTATATACGAGTAATTAAACTAATTGCGACTGAGTCTTGGTCTTTTAGGATTAGCGATCTGCTGGGTTTAGTACGTATTTAACTTGATTACGTCACTAATTATGAATTTGAAGGATGTAAGTTACTGGATAAGATCGTTGGACGTGCAATTTCTCTCTGGACTCTTGGTCGTAAGCTTGACTTTTAAATTAGTATTCATGATATTCTTAGGAGCCTTTTAGTGAGACATTTTATGAAGGAAACAATAAGAAAGATGTCGTGATATATCTGATAAACTTTTAAAGATGGTAAAAAATGTGCTATATTATAAACTACATTCTTACAGTATTCCATATTTATCGAGGATACAGAATAAACATATGAATTTTACATAAAATCCCTGATAAATAATATGTTTGAAAATATTTTTATAATATTTTATATACAACTTTTGTTTTATAAAATATAAGTGTAATGTTCAAATACCTAAACGACTAATGTCGCTTTTAAAAGTTAAATACAACTAAATAAACCTTCCTAGTAATCCGGCATTTAAGAAACTCAAACTAAAAGATTTGCGTTCTAATAAATTTGTTAAAGGTGATTACGGTTCTTTCTCTTTACAAATTACATCGGAATCGAATTTTCATTCGCTGTTCACCTTTCATAGCATTTCACTATTCATGGTTCAATTCAAATGAACCATTTACTAGTATTAGTAATCTACGCTTCAAACTAACTTAATACAATAATGTTTTACATCAAAACATTAGAATAACTTGTAGTTTTAAAGGTAATGTTTCCAAATTGGAATATTTCATTAACACTAGACCACAACTAAAAATTATACTGGTATCGATAAAAATAACGATAAATTACAATAAGGTTAATTATGGAGTACAAAAATGTTAAAGTTTAATGTAAATAGCAAACACCACGCTAGGTCGTCTTTAAATTTCTCCTTTTGTGATATTATTTTTACTGTCAAAACTGTCATTGTCATGTCATCTGTCTTCAAATCTGTCACTTGAAGTAACGAGGAATGGAATGTCTATGCACAAAGAAGCGATATTTTTCATTGTTTTCTAATTGCCGGCAAATTCAAATAATTTCCCTTTCATCTATGAAACAATACGCGGTTCAGTTTCAAATATGTGTGAATCGAGTAACCGAATACATCCCTACTGCAATAACTTAAAAAGTCATTAAAGTTCCGAGTTCTGGGAATGGTTGGGGATCGACTAGATTCAACTCTGGTTGACAGGTTCACTGCACTCCATGTATTTAGGTTGTATCATGTGTATTATTGATTTTTATTGTATTAATGTATTGTTATTTTACTAACGTAGTATATAAGATACCTATATAGTTACTAACATTAGCACTATTTTATTTTTTTAAATATGAATACTAACATAGGTACGTATAAGAAAAATTGTTACTAATACTCTATGGATTAAAAGTCTGTTTTTTTTTTAATTATTTTTATTTCAAAACCGATCAATTATTCAAATATTTACAATTCAACTTTAACAATATCCTAAAAAGTTTTGAGTTTAGTCTATTTGTGAGGACAAATATACCAGAACAAACTTGGCTATGAATATATTATTAATTTAACTCATTTTGTATGATTATTATCAGCAGAAAGATGATTCTATTATAAAATGAATTATAAATAGATTTTCGCATGGTTTTAATCGTGCGTTGCCTAATACCACAAAGTGTTCTACATTTAATAAAACCTTTTAACACCTTGTAAATCTTTGAAAAGACGTAGAACAAAAATCGATTTTCTTATTTCGATCAAGTACTTACTGAGATTTGCATTCAAACATTAAACAGTTTTTTAGTTTTAGTGTTTTCCTGCTTTATTATTTTAGTTAGTATAGACAACGTATGAGAAAACCGTTTTTTTTTTAACTTTTGATTAAATCCGCATTTAACTTCCACTTACCCTATTGTAAGTAGAAGATGAGGTCCACTATGACTGAACACGAGAGGATTGATCGAAATAAATTGAAGCTCTCGAAAGGCATAAACAATATAATATTTTATTTGGGTCAATATTTATACCTATAGGTATAATATATGAAATTTTTCTTAATATTGAACTTATAGGACAGGGTATTGTCTTAAGTTTTCACGATTCATAATTTAAATAAAACTACTTTTTAACCGGATTAATCGCGTATAATTTGTATTTTACATTTTAACTCGACGTTTCGGTGTCTTTGCAGACCCCGTGGTCACGAGCGACTGAGGTGCCAGGCGTCAGATTGATAGTGGAAAAAGTTATACATCATCTCCATCTATTTGTCAGTCTTCGAGCGTAGCGTTCAGGGTTAACATATCGCGTATAAATATAAATTATACGCGATTAATCCGGTTGAAAAGTAGTTTTATTTATAGGACAGGGTTCAACGATCGCATTACAAATTTTATCTGGATTTAAAAGAGATTGGCTGTTAAGAAAATGTTAGTTGAACTTGAACTTGTCCCTAACATCGTTATTAAGCTTAGGTGCTCAAGCGTTGATTATGACTTAAGAATAGATTTTCTATATAGAAAACTGTCAAAAAATCTACTCTCAAATAGACATTCAAGTTAGAAGCTCTCAGAATAGGAGCTTTCGATTGGCAAGTCTCACTGTCACTTATAATCTACCTGGTCGAGTTCAATCGTGGGGTCACAAGGGATCACAAGCTATACAGCAATCAGAGTTAGTTTGTTACCCCAAACACATTTCATTGTAACTTGTAAATTTAAGAGACAACACATTAAGCAAGGAGATTTCTTAGTAAAAACTCAGGTCAGTAACAAACTCAACCTGATCAGATATCTTTATGATTAATTAAACATTAAATATCCTTAAAAAAAATATTTTCAAGGTCTGACTTGAAAATAAATAAATTAGCACAAAAACATTTTTCCAATTTTCATTGCCTTTAATTATTTTATATGTTTTTTCTTTTTGTTACTTAACCGTCACAAACACCACGGTATTAAGACTTCGAAATCCAGTAGAAATGTATTTTACTTAATGCACCTGTTCAAACTTTAATCCAGGCTATCCCATTAAACTAAATTTAGGTTAATAGGCAGTTTATTAATAAATTGAAAAAAGGTTCTTATAAATAGGTTAAAATAACTACCATAGGTCCAGAGATTGGAGATCTTGGTTAAAAAGCAATCACACTGTGCATTAATAAATAATGTTCTAATAAATAACGAATAAAAACCTATATTTCGTTAAAATAAAAAAGGATATAACGACACACTTTAGATATAAGTCATTTGAAGACGTAAACACAATTTTGCATAACACATTATTTAGATAGTGGTGTGATAGCATAAATTATTGTCGAGTTATAGTAAAGAGAAAATGTGTGTCCTTTGTGTTTTCTGCCTTGCCCTCCGAGCACGATATCTGTGGTATTTGGAAAAAGGTGAAAAATAACACAAAGGGCAAGTAGTTTTTTTCGTTTTAATCCGGAAAAATCGAGATCTACAAAATTGAAAGACGTGAAATTTTATTTATATTCCTATAGATAAAATTTCACGATTATAATTTTTAACAGCAAGTCTATTATAATCGTGAAAATTTGTTTGGATAGAAGAGGAATCTTCGTATTAGACTGATTTAGCTGAATTTAATACAGAAATTAGATATACAGGATAATCAGTGGATAAAACACATTTTTTTTTCAAATGGGACGTATATCTTCCATGTTTTCTAGTGGTTACTGATCATGCCGATTAAGATTGAACACGTCCACATCATTTCATTTCTAAAAGTATTTTTTAATTTCTTATTTGCTAAATAAATTAATTGTGTTTAATATCTAGGATTATTATACAGAAGACGAAAAAGCTCGCAAGAAACAACTAGTTAAAAGTAAAATAACCCAACTATTCCGATGCTACAGTCTGACCTCCCCACTAGTGGTCCAATAAGAACTACGGTAACTTTAATAACAAACAAAGTTCAAAATGTCCGCTCAACGTAGCTCTATCTAACTGTTGAACAATGAATGGCGTAGAATAACTTTTGACATGCCAAATTCATTTGTTCACGTATTGTTTCAAATTTTCGGATACAATGTAGACTATGTGCACACAGCCAGTCGAGCATTGAGCAAGTCACTCTAACTAGTTCATATTTGAAGTTAGTTTTTTGTCGATTTAGTATGTAAAATTGGGTACATATGCTCGTAGAAAATGTGATGTTGTAGATAGTACTTATAAGTAAATACACTTGAAATACAAAAAACAAACATACTCGTAACATTTGAAATTCCTATATCTTTCCAAACATAATATGATGTCACTATTACTTTGCGACTGAGAAATAGTAATGTAATAAATATTACGTCATTTATGTAGCATTTACGCTACGTCAGTACAAAATAAGTAATGTTTAAGCGTGTTTCTTTCTTTTCTTGCCTTAGAAAATAGATTGCTTTATTCTATCCGTTTTTGTTATATACACTACTAGCTGTTGCCCGCGACTTCGCCCACGTGAATGTCGGTAATTGCGATTGGATAAATAATATTACTATGTCCTTCTTGAAGTTAAAGCTTATTCTATACTTAATTTATTTAGACAGTCAGAATGTTTTACTTTCAAATAATATAAATATACTCGTAGATAACATTGCTGTGCCGTTGTACCCGGGTTTGTGGAAGAGACCTTCAAAAAATAACTACTTATACAGTAAAAACTGAAAATAAAACCCGGGAACAGGAATTCCTACTAAATGATTTTTTTTATTTCTGAGAATTATTAGGATGCAAGGTTATTTAGCACTGTTGACTGTGCTGGACCAGCCAAAACTATTTCAATATAAAATTTAATTGTAGCCTTTTACACAAATTTTGGTAGTTGAAGCTTTTTAAGTAAAATTATAAAACTTAAGGGAATATGTGTGCAGGCCAGCGCGGTCGGCCACAGTAATTTTAAAATCCTTATAAAAATATAAAATATTTTATAAATTCAGTTTGTTTTTCTAGTTTTTTTATTGAACTCATCTTTTACGTCCAGGCAGAAAGTAAAAATATAGGAATTTCTGTGTAAATATGACACAAATATTGCATAATTGCTGCCTCAATAATATTACACCCCATTAAACAGTTTGAGTGAGTCAAGTTTGCTCATTAATAGAACGGCTACACCAACTTTAAACCTCAACTTATGGGAAGGTACACCTGACTACTCTCTCAGCAGGATAGGTTGTTACTTGTCAACGACGCCCACCTTCACGTGTGTGCCCGTTCGGGTTAACATAGTTTTTGTTATGCGCTTCTCCGATCGCAGTGACCCCGCCGCGCCGCCGTCGTTGCTGCGGCAATGCTACTTCCACAGTTGGTAATAAAAAGCTCTTGAAACAAACTTTAAAAAAATCCAAACAAAAATAATCTTCTGGAGAAGAAGATTATTTTTGTTTGGATTTGGAAGGTGGACCTTAACTTTCAACCGACTTCCAGAAGGAGGACGTTCTCAATTCGTGTTCTTTTTTGTGTGTCTTTTTCACACGTTTTTTTGGACAGTTATGAATCGATTTTAAATATTCTACAGAGATGGTCCTATATAAATTGAATTAAAGTCATGAGAATTTTTTAATATTTGAGTAGGTGCGGAGAATGTTTACCTTCAGCCAAAGTTTTGGACGTGAAGTCGGTTTTTTATGCTCTATATTCGTTGCAAAAGAAAAATGTAGCTTAAGTCCATTCTCAAGACCTACATTACCCATGAATCCACAATCATAAACATCGAACCAGTGGTTAAGGCGTGAAGATGTATTTGGATATTTTTAATTAAAAAAATATCTGTACAATAATATATATACGTTGTCATATTTTCGAAAATATCTAAACTTATGCAAATCCAGAAAGAAGTGAACGACAATTTGTTCTAAATTATCTAACCATTAAACTTTGTCGAAATAAGGTAAACATTTATTCCATATTAATATAATCGATACAAATTCAGAAATAACTTCAAACTTCCAATATCATTTTTAACTATCCATGTAAATTTCAATAATATCTATACAATTATTATGGCATGGATTCATTAAAATATTATTTCCAACAATATTGTGGTTCACTGTAAATTGCTTCCTATAAAGCATTTTGAAAATAAACCTTTTTTTATTATGAAAGTAAAAAAACGACCCAATAAAAGCAAAAAAACTTTGATAACCTGCAAAACACTGATTAAATAGAAGTTATTATATTATTATTACATAGAAATAATAAATTGAATCAAAATATACTACACATTTTTGTCAAAGTATTGTTACATCCTTAAAATAGAAATTCATGAGGCCACTTTAAATCACTGAAACGAGTACCAATTCTAAGCTATGATCAATAATTATTTAAATGCTAAATTGTGTCAAAATAAGCTACACATTTTCGTCAGCGACCGGCAACGCATTCCGTATACCTACCGTCTTAATACGATTGTGCTGTAAAATACCTACGAAATTTTGCAATAGGGATAAGCGCGCATTACACTTGTATTTTGGTGTCGTCAAGCGCAGCCAGATAAATATTTCCAGTAGTATTCTTGTAACCTTTGTAAAATTAGTAACAATAATATGCCGTATCATATTTTTACATATGATAGACACAAAATCATTGTTCTTAAAGAACTTAGTTCTAAAATGAATAATTATATGCAACTTCAGTCACTTTATAATACTTGATTGAATCATGATTTACTATCCCGGATTTTTTGTAGACCTATTAAAGAGGTACAATTCCACCATACATTGTTTTTGTATAACTCATAACTTTAACTTTGTTTTATAATATGTAATTAAATGAGATATGTGAATTAAAAGTCAAAGACAAAAAGAAAAATTCTCTTATAATCCCTTTTTATCTTTATATTGTGCAAAGATGACGTTTAAGACCCGTTGTCCATTAACGGAAACTTTTTAGTATATTCTTAAATGTTTATAAATCACACAATTAACCTGCTGGTTTTTTTTATTTATGTTTTGTGTTAAATAAAAGATATACATATAACTAGTTCACGTTACTCTACACAAATAAACACTGTAATAGGCTATTCCATCAGACAATGCTGTTACCCATATGAGGATTAGCCAAACAATAAACACTCACTACATAAGCTAAGGATGTAGGTTAGAGAAGACAAAACGCCAAGGTTTTTCTGTTTATTCGAAAAACTTAAGCCTAGAAACAAGGTCACGTCTGTTTATTTGCCCACATGCAATGAACACAGAAATTACGAAATAGATTGCATATCGTCAATGGAAAGGATAAAATGCTAAAGCGCCAAAATGACATTTGTGAAAAATCGAGTTTAAGAACAGTTTTTTTTTTCTGAAAAAAATTATACCTCTGATGTTGCTAGAGTTAGAGAGATGTTATAAAGAGACAAAATATAATTCGATTTTTTGTCTAAATATTCAGCATAACTGTGAGTATCTATCTCTTTCCGCTATCTTTTAGCAAAAAACGCTGAAAGGTAAGAAAAAATATTCAGGAAAAAGATGCTAAACTCTATAAACTTTGAAAAACCAATTCATCAATGAGTGCTAATATACGGCAATAGTCTCTTTTCTATTCAACGGAAAATACTAATCTACTTGAAATTGTCAAATTATAATGAATAACTCAATACATATAGCCGAATTGGCGCTTTAGCATTTTTTCCTTTCCACTGACGATATAATTCTGGATTATGGAGATGCTTGCTACTTGGATGCCACGGAGGAACTTCTAGATAAACTCGAGCGTTTGCAAAATCTATCTATACGCTACATCTTCGGCCTTAAAAAGTTCGATCATGTTTCCGAATATCGTAAGCAACTCCGATGGCTTCCGATTCGGCAACGCCGTAATGCTAGAATCTCCTATATAAGAATGTCTCCCATATAATATCCTCTATAGTCCATCAGCTCCTATCTATCTGCGTGAAAGGTTTTCTTTTACTCATTCTCCGAATACTTTATGCAGAGCACATAAACGTACGTTTCTAAAAATGCCAACCCATAAAACTAACTACTTTTCTTACTCTTTTACTGTCCATGCAGTCAGATTGTGGAATGCGCTGCCTTACGATATCCGTGAGTCAAAATCCTTATCTGTTTTCAAGAAAAAAGTACGAGAGCACTTTTTTTCTCAACTATAATTAGACATTGATTACCCACACAAGATTCAGTTTCATGTGGTTATATATTATATATTGTCTATATATAAGTATATATTATGTGTTATATATTCATCTATGTTTATGTATAGTATTTTATTGTGTTTAAATATATATATTAAGTTATGTATATAATATTATTTATGTTTGTTATATTTAGTGTACATACTGAAATTGTATTTTTTATCAAATTCTCCATTCTTCAGGTCTGCTGGAAGATATTTCTATAGAAATAAGCTGTACCTTTCTACAAATATTTTTTGCTAAGTTTGTTAAATGTATTTTTTTTTATAAGTGTGTACATAAATTGTGAAATAAATAAATAATTTCATGAAGAATGTTTAAGTTTTGTACAACAGTTTATTTTTATTATGATAGTTCTTGGCGATTCAGGACAAAATATGATAGCCAACATACGTATATACATACATAACTTCACGCCTGTATCTCTTATGCGGTAGGCTGAACACCAGAGGTTATAATAATAATAAATAATAAAATCCCCAGACAATCACACCAACTACATGGCCCCAAAGTAAGCATAGCTTGTATTATAGGATACCATGTAGCGAACTAGGGGGAGCCTAGAATATAAATACATAAATAGATAAACACCCAGACACGGATTTTTTTTCTTGTTCCGTGCGGGAATCGAACCCGCAACCACTGGCGTCTGAGGCAGACGGTGTTACCCTGTTAAAGATGAGGTCAAAGACGTTTAGGAATAAGGAAAAGGGCTTAGAAAGGACCAGGCTCTTCATAAAATATTGCCGTAACCTATGACTGCAGAAGCGTTGATATTTAGCGGCGGAAAACTACTTACTTTCTGTGCTACCCACTTAATTGTGCGCATAAAAGTGTAACTAAGATATTAAATGCAATAAATCGGGCTTATAGCATATTTTTATATGAACAAGTCTTATCCTGGTTTTGTCACATGGCATTTTGTCATTAACAAAATGTTGACATCAACTAACCAGAACTGGGCCTGCTTGTTAATTTACGGCCTAAACATTATCACCCAAGAAAGGACTCGTGTATTGCAGTAAACTCTATTGAATAATTTTGCGAGTACAGTAATTTTTATACTCACGCTTTCTCTTGAAGCATTTATAAGATCTTAAGCGCTAAAGTTATGAAATGTGAATCCTCATCAATAACAGATCAACGTGACTAAGAATTATTAATTTACTAATTTGCAGTGGATTTCAGTGTCAAATCTCAATACCCAATCTTAAATATAAAACACAGCAATGCATTGCCATGTCGAAAATATCTACAATTATGTTTACAGAGAAAAGCACAAACAATGTAAACTTCTATTTTAATACCATAACGCAAAACTGGTAGACGGATAACGTGCGCTGTTACCACGAAGTTTTAATCAGTGGCCAAGAATGACTGACTTGTAGACTCACTGAGTTTAACACAAAATCAATTTTAGCTCAAGCAGAGTACAACCATGAATCTCATAACGTGGCTACACCAGTTTCAACATTCCAAACTTTACTCTATGTAGTAAACTCTGGGCTGTCAATAAACTGCTAAATATTACATTCGCAGACAGGATTAGTTCTATACTGAACTAGGTATCTTGTAATGGGGCTTTTACATACGTTATCGTTCAAGCTTTGATTCGCGTTATTTCGAATTTAAAATTTTTGTTTATTTTCAATATATTTGAAGGACTTAGTTACATTGAGAATTTTCAAACTTTAAAAATGTCTAACGTCTTTTGTATAAATGTCCTTTTGTCTTTTTTAAAGGAAAACATACTGGCATGGGTAAAATACTTCCAAGATAAACAGTAATGCAGTTTTATAAATATAGTTAAGTAATTCGTTAGGTAGGTCCAACTTTGAGAAAGATGTCAATCGTCGGATCCAACTCGGCTGGGCAGCGTTCGGGAAGCTCCGTAAAATCTTCTCGTCGCAAATACCGCAGTGTCTGAAGACAAAGGTTTTTGACCAGTGTGTGTGACATACGGCACTGAGACGTGGTCGCTAACTATGGGCCTTATAAATAAGCTTAGAGTCGCTCAGTGGGCAATGGAAAGGGCCATGCTCGGAGTTTTCCTGCGGGATCGAATCAGGAATGAGGAGATTCGCAGGCGAACCAATGTCACCGACATAGCCAGAAGGATTGCAGGGCTGAAGTGGCAATGGGCAGGGCACATAGCTCGCAGAACAGATGGCCGATGGGGCAGAAAAGTTCTCGAGTGGCGGCCACGTACTTTGAGACGCAGCGTATGCAGGCCCCCCGCACGATGGACCGACGACCTGGTCAAAGTCGCCGGTAAACGCTGAATGAGGGCGGCGCGGGACCGAGCGACGTGGAAGACCTTGGGGGAGGCCTATGTCCAGCAGTGGACGTCTACAGGCTGTGGATGATGGATGATGGATGATGAATTCGAATTCAAAAATCCCTAAAAGTGATAAATTTCTTATTTAGGTATTAAATAAGGATTTCCAAGGTTTTCCGCGTTGCTCAGTGCCCCGCAATATACATTTAGGTATTATGTATAGGAACTCAAAAGTATCATCATACCAAACTGACAAATGTTACTGAAACAATTTTCTGATATAAATACAATAAACAAATTTGAGTAACGATTTAAATAGGTACTGAAAAGTATATTTGTGGTTTGTCGACAACGAGCAGCCGATGAAAATAAAATTTCGCTTAATTATTTACATACATAGGTAAGCACGTGCGTGTTATTTTGGGAAACATCGTGTCTGTAACGATGATTTTAATATTTTGTTTTTCCGAAATTATAGATAATCACTTGAATTGCCTTTTTGTTTATTCTATGGAAAAAGATGGCTATTAATTGATAAAGTTTGTATTTAATAACACATAATCAGATTTAGTCATTAGGTATAGTGATATTTTGATTTTGTAACTACTTCCTGTTTTATTTAATACAGAATTTCTATACATGGTAGACCATAGATCGGTCAGTATGGGAAAGTTTGAAACTAAAAGACATATTAAGATAATATGTTGTTAGGAATCATATTATCGATTTTAGTAAAAATAAAAACTGCATTAATTCATAGAAAAAATAACTTGTATTCAGCTCGGTGATCGAACCTGCAACTTTTGAAAATTAATACTAACACTATTTTTATTTAGATATGCAAGTTTTTTGTAAATGTGTCAATGCAGTTTACATTTTATCAGAATCAATGAACATGGAACATGGTTCCTTGATAGTTCAATAATATGGTTACAGACAAAAAGACCAGCAGGCCTATTATGGATCTCAAAACCATGCGATGATATGAAATAGTTTTGACATTAAGGCCGCTCAACATTCTCGCGAGAGTCTCGCGAGAAAGCTGTTCTCGTATTCTACTCAATTTCTCTCATTTTTCTCTACTTTTTGTGGGTTTTGGGGTTTGTAAGGGGGTTTGGAGTTTTGTGTAGGAGTCACACTCGCATGTTTCTCAGTAATAATAATAATAATAAAAACTTTATTGCCAGTAAATTAAATACAAATTAATACAGTAAAACAAGTATTACAGTGTAACTTAAAACTAAAGAATACAAAAAATTAATACTGTTTTTCACTACTTCCTAAAAAGGGCATGGGCCCTGTAAACTAAGGATAAGTAGAGTGCTCAACCTATAGGTACATTTAACAAATTAAGCTTTTCAGATTGTTTATAACAGTAATAATGTTCACAATTTAAAGTTTCATTTAAATTACATTACTTTCAGAAAATGAGATGTTTGAAAAAAGATGTTGTGTGAGTGTGTGTATATTGTGTGTGAGTGTGTGTATATGTGTATGTGGGAGTAGAATTGCATGTGTGGGTGTAATACATATTTGTTCAGAGTGGACTTAGTAATAGTTTTTAAAGTGAATTTAGTGAGAGTATGAAATAGGTACTAACATTCATTATGTTAATAAATCTATATTTACTGAATAAAAATTATTATGGTTTACTAATCACTACTCTAGCGGTGATAGAACTGATTCAGTCTGTTCATAGTTTAGGGTTTGAAGCCAGTAAATAATGATTTCTTTACAATGAAAACTTTTCAATGCATATATTTTAAGACGTTTATTAATATAATTATAGAGATACGGTCCCAAGAATGGGTAAAATCTATTAATGAATTTGGTATTAAATTTATCTTTGTTACAAATGATGTCAGCCCTTCTTTTAGCAAGCAGTTTAGTATCATAACCTATATATTTATGCTGTCGCAAGGTTAGCGACAGTATAAATAATTGCCTGATCGAAAGTACTTCACAACTTTTATAAAGTAACACAGTTGGGTAGCGGTAGGGTCTAAAAGTGGTTACTTTTAGTAATATTCGTTGGGAGATTTCCAGATCAATAAACACCGTCTTGTGTGCACCACCCCAGGATGTAATACAATATGTCAAAAGTGATTGGCACAGGGCAAGGTATATCCTTTTGAGTATCTTCTGTTCCATGACATGCCTGAGTATTTTAAAGGTATATGTAAGTTTTCTTATTCTGGTGCTAAGTTGCGAGATGTGATGTTTAAAATTCAAATTTTGATCTATAACTATACCGAGGTATTTGAGAAACGCAACCCGTCCAAGTGATGAACAATTACAACGACTTTCTGCAATGTCAGATTGAGGCAGATGAGCAGTTAGAGTCAGCTCATGTGAAGGTTGGGTGGAGTTCTGTATAGAAAAGGTTATGTATTGGGTTTTCACTGTGTTAAGAGTTAGCAGATTCCTCTTTAACCAACATACCACTCTATTTAGACCGTGCTGAGCTTTCTGAAACGCATCAACCCAAGTATCTTCGGCAAATATTAAAACGGTATCGTCACCGTAGGATATTATGTCACCACCTGTATTTAAGGAGCACAGGTTATTCATGTATATGAGAAATAATGTGGGACCCAATATGCTACCCTGCGGTACACCGTATGACACTGGAACATCGTCACTTACATATTCGCCTATTTTTACGAACTGTCGTCTATTAGATAAATAATCTCTGAATAGTAGCAATGGACTGCCGCGTATACCTATGCGTTCCAGACCATCCAATAAGAGGGGAATCGAGACAGTGTCAAAAGCCTTGGCTAGATCTAGAAAAATAGCAATAACTTTTTTATGCTTATCCAAGTTTTCGGCAAAAAAAGTAGTGAGATTTAAAACGGCATCATCAGTCGATTTACCTTTGTGGAAACCGTACTGGTTTTTGGAAAGAAGAGAATATTTTTCGAGGTATTTGACGAGTCTAACATTAATAATTTTTTCTAATATTTTGGACAAAATTGGTAATAAGGAAATAGGCCTATAATTATTGACACTATCCCGAGTCCCACCCTTGTGTATTGGAATTACAATGGCTTTTTTTAAAACCTCCGGGAAAATACCATTTTCGAGGCAAATATTGAAAATATGTACAAGAACAGGTGTGATTATTGGCCTGATTTGTTTTAATATGTTTGTTGATATATTATCCCACCCCATCGAACTATTAGTTTTTAGTCCAGAAATAATATCATTAATTTCAGCGCAGTCAGTAAGAATTAAGCCAAAAGAATGTGAAGGTATTCCATTTGGTTTATTTGGACAATTAGAGCAAAGACAAGAATTAACTAAAATATTTTCCGACAGTGAACGTCCAATGTTAGCATAGTAATTATTTATAACATTTAGAGAATCTTTATCAGACTCACTTTTGAGAAGCTGAATTGCCGCATTTTCCTTCTGTTTGTCAAAGGTAATAGATTTAATAGCTTTCCATAGTTGTTTTGGACTATTTCCAGCTTTCGCAATTAAATCTTTTTCATATTGGCGCTTAAGTTGTTTTATGCGATTGAAGTAAAAGTTTCTATACCGAACATAGGTTTTCTTTAGGATGTCATTTGTAGGATTTAACTTATATTTAGCGTACAAATTATCTTTATTTTTTTGGCACCTAAGTAACCCTTCTGTCATCCAGGGCTTTTTTAAGGCCCTTTTGGAATTCACTTGTACCTTTTGGGAGTTTCTCAGTAATGAGCGAGCCGCCGATTTGAACGGTTATATCGCAGAGTATATCTCAACAATGCGCGTCTGCGAATTATCATCAGTCGAATAAACTACTCATACTAACTTGAATATTCGACTTGAACGATAGTAACATACAAACGTCCTATGTCGAGAAGTACTTCTAATATTCGTAATTACTAACGATGGTTAACCTCAATATGGCCGAATGACCTTGAAAGAAAGCATTCGAATGGTTAGTTGAATGACTGAATGCATTGACAGGCAGCTTGTGTCCGCTGTTTCACCCGCATAACTCCCTTTAGAGAGAGAGAGAGAGTTTTGAAGTAACTCGTAATAGATTTAAAGAGTTTTTGTTAATTTTTTTATATTGTTAGTATTGAAAATGGTCCAGGAAGATAAAAAATAATATCTAATATGTTTTATTTACTAACAAATGAAGATAAATTGTGATGAAAACATATTGATCTCAAGGCTTTATATTCTATGTATGCAGATAATTATATTAATGACTCGCGAGATTCTCGCGAGAATGTGGAGCGGACTTAAAACATATTATGCGATCATTATTTGGTATACCATGTAAATTGAATACAATAACCCCCATATATAATAATAAAGTATTTATTTATGAAAGCAAACGAAATGGAAGAACACAAATGAAATCAAGAAACCAACATATCATAGAGGTGGGTGCGATCTCACCTTTTTCAATTGACGTTTTTAAGTCATAGATGATGATTGAAACTGTCATTTCAAAAGGTCTTGCAACGCCGCTTGCATGCAAATGTAAAGGGAATTCGTTTATTCTCTATGCCATAATTGTTGATCGTTGTATCATAGAAATCTTGTTTGTGATGTCATGTCATGAAAGAACCGTAATATCTCTTCCTTCTATCTCTTTTAGTTTCTGACTTTCCCATACTTAATAGTCTTATTGCTCCAACCTGTATACTACATACACAACATCTTCTTATACTACGTCGTAGTAAATGCTGCATCGTAGTAAAGGTATTTGTAAAAAAAAAATTGTACCATAAAAATAAATATGCAGGTACCTTTATATTATATAAAAAAAATGACATTTAAATTAAGCAGGTGGCTAAACAATTGCCATTCATGTTCTTGAAAATGTTTTGCTGTTTAAACTCGTACTTTTACTAATTATGTATATAAAAATAAATTAAGAAAGAATCAATGAAAATTTATATATATTAATTGCTGTAGAGTTTGGAATAAAGTAAAATACACATTAGATTCTAAGCTTTGATAATTGGGATTAGAATTTACTTTTGATTGCGGAAAACAGCTTGTAATTAAATAAATATTCTAAATCAAGCGTAACAGAACCTTATCAACGTGCGATGCTTCCTCGTACCGTGTAAACGCCGTATAAACAAACTTTGTAATGACTAGCCGAGCAATGTTAAAGAGGTCTCGATACAGGAATTGTTGTGTTAATTAAAATTTACGACTAACTTTTCATGCTCCGCCTGACGAGTACTCCGTTAATTAGTTCTAACCACTATTTCGAATGGAATTTTGTTTTTATAATAATTTTATTGACAAACTATGAACTCGGTGGAGTAGAATGTTTGAGTAGTATGATGCAGTATGATGCAGAGGTTTTAGGTGCAATTGTTATTTTGATTTCTCATTCTTATTTATTTTATTTATTCTTCATTGTACACATGGAGTAAGACATAAATTTATTAAAAATTTATTAGGTACAGTGCACAATAGGCAGCCTTATAATCTACAGACAATCTCTTCCAGACAACCCTGGGTTGTGTTAAAGGATATTTTAAAGTGACATAATTTAAAAGATACATTTTAGAACTTAAAAACTAAAGAACAAAATACATAAAATAATATATTAATACATATTATAGGTACATAAACGCTATAAATCCAATAAAAAACCAATAAATATATTATAAATAAACATACACAAAAATACATACATACATAAGTATACTAAATAATAATATAATAGATTACTATGTCATAGATTTTCCAAGAAAGTGTGTCTTAACCAGTCTTTTGAATATGTTAATTGTTTGAGCCTGTTTGATCGCAATGTTCAAACTGTTTGATTCTTATTCTTTTATAGTTTTTAAATTAACCTTGTATTTATGATAAATCTTAGAGTAGCGTCAAAATGGCTTCTGAAACACTCCCCAAAGATTTTTTAAACATATGACTCGCTTTAACCTCAAACTTTTATATATAATTCATATTTCTAATACAGACATCAATTTACAAACAAAATTCACTCGCGTACGGATATTTACAATAAACGCTCGTTCATTATTTAGGAATTTTCCAATACAAATTCAATGTTATATCCTTCCTTACTTGAGAAAATAGTATAGTGGTGATTTGTTCTATTTGATGCGAAGGAACCTGAAGATCATGGTGCTAAGATAAGGTAAACTACTCAGTAAGAGCCTAGTAAAAAAGACCCATTTCGCTTAGCTTCCCACACAGGTTGTCTTGTCTGGTGAGACGCAGGTTATATTGTTACGGAAATCGAGCAATCAAAATATTTTAAAAAGTGTTTGAGTGTTCGCGTGAAGGGAAAACTAAATTTATGTCCAAATTTATGAGAACTTTTTATTTTGACTACTAATAAACTTTATAAAATACGAGACAAATCGATATCTTGCTCATTAATTCGATCCCAGATATTTAAAATAAAGGGCAAATATAAACACCAAATATTACCAAACATATACAGGTTAATTTTTTTGATGATGAAAATATTTTAAGAGAAGTTTAAAATATGTGAATTCAATTTATGACAAAAAAAAATTATATATGTTTTTTTTTATTGAAATGTTACAATTCCTTTAAGTGACCAAATTTTTCTGACTATTGTGGGGTTTGAGTAAACTATCTTTCCTTAGTGGACCTCATAAAATAAACGACTCAATTAGGTATTCAATTTTATTTTCGGTACACAACAGTACGCGACACAGGGATAAAGCTTACTGGCTAACTTTAACTAACATACATGTTGCATCATACAGGTACTAGAAGTGACTATGTGTGGGTGCACTGTACTATTAAAAAGAAATAAGGGTAGCAATAAATATTATAATAAATACGGTTTGTTGCTATAATCTACTGTCAGTAAAATTGCTTGGTGCCAATCTACGAGTAATCTCATATACGAGCTAACTCGTAGCGTTGGCATCATAGCTACGTTGACGTAATATTGTCTTAAGTTTTCGCGATTCATACTATTAAATAAAACACTTTTTAACCGGATTTATCGCGTATATTTACATTTTAAATTTTGACTCGACGTTTCGGTGTCTTTTCAGACCCCGTGGTCACGAGCGACTGAGGTGTCAAGCGTCGGATTGATAGATTGAAAAAAGTTATACATCATCATCTCCATCTGTTTCTCAGTCTTGATGGAGATGATGATGTATAACTTTTTTCAATCTATCAATCCGACGCTTGACACCTCAGTCGCTCGTGACCACGGGGTCTGAAAAGACACCGAAACGTCGAGTCAAAATTTAAAATGTAAATATACGCGATAAATCCGGTTAAAAAGTGTTTTATTTAATACGTTGACGTATATACGTAATTAACTGTTGCCAACTACGACTAAACTCGTATTGTTCTGTTTGTATGGTGGGAACTAGATAATGTTGATAATATTATGTCTATGCTAATGCTTTCAATAAAATATTTTGATCTTCACGAAAAAAGACCCTTTCTATAGTATATTATTTTTTTTATTACAGACTAAGCTCGCGTTTGATCTCCATAGAATATTTCTGGAACACATCACCGCTCGAGCGGTAATATTCCGCCGCATATTATATAAAGGTGAAGAGTGTTCGCTAGCCAGTCGGACCCTGGCGGGATCCTTTTTTTATCTTCGTACTATCATTTAAAAGCATTTCAACTAAAGGGGATTGGCGGCCACGGTATCACTTAATTTTAGAGTTTTCAAGCGTATCAAAACTGGGCTATAGGTATGTAGTTAATAGGTCAATATGAGACACGTTTTTTCCAACATTTATTGTTGTGATAGTTGTCGGGAATATTTAGAAATACAATAAAATCAAATTAAACTTGCCGAAAGCACATTTTTTAATTTCCCGGCAATAAAAAATAATAGTTGTAAAGTCCTACTGTCAAACTTGAATTAAGCCGCCCGCGCCGCCACCCCGTTTCAAACCTCTGGATTGGTTAATACCTGCTTATGTAATGTAATGGTTTGAAAATACGACGCCATGTTAGAAAAGACGGACTATAAATTCCTGTAATTTTTAGGTTAGATTATTGTTTTGACTTTTTATTCCCAACTTCTGTATAAATCTAATAATTATATTCTGATTACTCGTTATCTAAGCAATAAAACGCACATATTAAGTTTGAGGTACGTAAATGCTATGTGAAATAAAAGCGGTACTGACAATGTATGGGACCTTGCCATTCTTCTTTGTAATATAACTTAATCCTACCACTAAGTAATCTATCTCTACCACTTAGCCGGCATGTATGTAAAATCTACAGCAACCCGTTAACCAATGGAACATGATATTAATAGCCATATTACTAAAAAAGTTACATGCTTATACCTATCGAGCATACCAACTAGATAGGGATGTGGATGTGCTTCCAACTATTGAAGACTTCTTTATGTTTCTAGAGAAAAGGGCTGTAGCACTGGAAGATGTAGTTGGTACGCCTGACTATGTGAAGGCTACTACATTAAAAAGAGTGAGCATTGTTGTCACTAACAATGTTGTCACTTGGATTAGTCGCCTTTTGCGACACACTTATCCAGGGGTGGTAGGGGTAGTTTGTCAGAAGACATTTGGGCGTCCTAAATTTTGACATCTACCTAGCACTGGGCCAGCATGTTATATAATGGCCTATATCTCCTCGTCACCCAGGGGAGAGACTGGATGCCCTGCAGTGGGTTGATTACAAAGAGTTGTGATAATGATACACGGACAAAATAATATGAACGGAAGGTGCAGCCTTGAAATAATATTATAACTTTTTAAGTGATGTTTAATGAGTTTAAATTTGGCTTTTGTGGAATCTGAATAAATCATTTTGTTACCATCTAGTCCGCTTTGTAGAACTTTTATTTTTATTTTACTCCTTGATCTATAGAATAGCTGGCTTAGTCTTCTATAACTATAAATCGTAAATTTTACAAAAACAATATGAAATAAATATTAAGACAAAAAAAACTTTATATGCAAATGAAATCTTAGGGACGTAAATTCCAAAAGTTATTCTGTAAATTTTAGTAATGATATATCGTCTTTCGTACAAAAGGACCTAACTCAGCATTCATTGCAAATCTGGTAGACCTACAACAAAGCTTTCAGTCAGCAGCTTTCCTCAAAAAGATTATAATAGAGCTGAAGCCTTTTTCAAATAATCTCATTACATACCAGTTGTTTCTCCCAATTTCCAATACAACGGGAATATCGGGATAAAAAGTAGCGTATGTCCTATGCCAGTCTGTACACTATCACTATTAAAATTTTTATCCAAATCCGTTTAGCCGTTCTGCCGTGATTGAAGAACAAACATCCAGATGTCCATACATCTATCAAAACTTTCACATTTATATTTCAATAATGAAGTGCGCAGTTTTGCCTGCGTATTTTTCGATTCAGTAAGAAAGTTCGAAGAATGTTTAGAACGTTCGTTGACACGTGCCAGTAGGTTCATTTTTATTTAATATTAGCCACCACGCGCGGTTTTACCCGCGTATCCCGTAGGAATTTCGGGATAAACTATAGCCTGTAACCTTCCTCAAGAGTTGGGCTATCAAATGCAAAAAGATTTTTTCAAATCCCAATTGTAGTTTCTGAGATTAGCGCGTTCAAACAAACAAAAATACAAACTCTTCAGCTTTATATATTATTAGTATAGATTTTTATCAGTAGTTCCATCATGGATCTGTGAATGGTACAAATGTTAAGTAAAAATTGACACTAGTTCCATTATTTCAAGAACCGTTTTAAATGGAACTAGTGAGGTAATTAATTATCAATAGTTACATCATGGAACAGTTAACGTTACTAGTGTCAACGAACAGTTTAGACGACCTCCATAGCGCAGAGGTTTAAGACGCTATTACACAAATCGAGGAGTCGCGGATTCGATTTTAATACGGAACAATTCAAAAAATGTTCCGGGTGGGTGTTTATCTATGTCACGTATTTATATTCTAGGTTCCCCTCTAGTTCGCTACATGGTGTCTCATAGTCTCTTTGCCTAGTTTGGGGCCATGTAGTTCGTATGGGGATTATGTTTAATGTGTATCAAATCAAATGTTTTCAGTTGTATGTATAACTAAATAATCCGTTTTTAAGGGTAGATGATGCTGTGATAACCTAAAATGTGTCCAACATATTCTTTTTATTATTGGTGCGAATGACAGTTTTTGATTCAGTTTTTATTTATATTCTTACTAAAAAGATAACTGAACCTAAGAAATATAAAAAAAACCTTTTAGATAAGAATCAGGTCGTACATCGTGAAAATACCATCTTCATATAAATAAAAGGTTGAATAAAAAACCAGTAGTTTTCGGAAAATGCTCGGAAAACTAGTTTCTGGTGACAAAGGAAAGACGTTATCCGAAAACTGATCTGACTTGACAAATCTAAAAATAACAACATGTCCCTAGATTTATTTTTCGACAATTAAAGAAACCCTAGATCATTCAAACTCTTGTCTTGCCATGAGTCACCAATATATCCCACAAATTAAAAAATTGCAGACATTAGAGCATCGTCGTAAGGTTGCCTGTTTGACGGTTTTTTTTATCGGCTATATTTCGGAGAGTATGCGAGTAATCTCTTTGACCAAATTGAACCCACTCCTTTGTACCACCGGAATACCAGGCGCAGACAGAACTTCCATCCGTATATAGTGGATTTACTAAGAAGTCGAACAAAACGCTTCGATAGTTCCTTTTTGGTACGGATTGTCAAGGTGTGGAACAATCTGCCTGCGTCTGTTCTTCCTGACCACTACAGTCCTGGAAATTTTAAGTGTCGAGTGAATAGGTTTCTCGTGGATGGACATGTACCACCATAGTCTTCATGCGCACTTTCCATCAGGTGGCATGGAAGACAAATATCCTATCCTTATAATATAAAAAATATACAGCGTATTTTATTTTATTTTTTTAGAACGTAAATATTTAGAAATTAAGTTAGTAAAAATAAAAAATAAACTCAGAAGCTAATGCTTAGTCTGAATCGTGGGAGTTTCTCTTTATTTTTACTAATTTGTTTAAAGAAGAGTTTCTATGTTTAAAATTCTAGTTAAGAATAAAACGCCTCTTCACATTTAAAAGAGAATTTAATTTTGTATTTTAAAAACATGAAAAAAACATGAAAAAACCTTTTTATTTTTCCTCGGAAAAAATACATCTTAAATGACTGGCCATTGAGGATAAAATTAGATTTTTGTGTCAACAAATCGTTGTGCTCGCAAAGGGTTTTTCCATGCTTTGTCCTTTTTTTGTTAATGAGATTCTTATTTTAGTATAATTTAGTTTTTTTTAAAAAAGATTCTGGAGGGTCTAATATTTGTGATTAAAAATTGTTTTTTTTTTATAAAGTGTTTAAGTTAAAACAAGATGAAAGCTTATGAAAAAAAGTTGTGCAACGGGAAGTGTAGTCTATTTGTTAAATTTAAAAGTACATATTTATTTTTAAGGACATATATATATTTTTTTCTTTAAAATTTTTCGACCGTTGTTTTGTTTTTGTAACATGAGCTCTGAATAAAAGTTAAGATAAGATAGGCTATAATTGTATCAATGAAGTTATTTTTCTCATATTCTTTTTTGTTTTTAATTATTATTTTGTTACTAATTACATATTTTTTTCCTAAATACGGCAATCATAATTTTCTGTTTTTTTAAATAAATATAAACCATTTTGATTAAGCAACTTTTGATTAAGGTTTCCTGATCTCCTTTTTTAAATAAATAAATAAATAATAAATATTTCTGACACTTACACAACATTATCTAGCCCAAATTAAGTTTCTTAAAGAACTTGTGTTATGGATACTAGATAACTGATATACTTAAGAAATAAATAAACATACATATTGAATAAATACATATTTTTTATTAGAATCAACTTAAATAAACATATAAACAGCCATGACTTGACGACTAATATCTGTGTTCATCACACAAATATGCCAAAATTCATAAAATAACCGATAAGTAAATATAATGACACAATAATATTTTTGAAATAAAATTAGAACAAACTTAAGTAAAACTTTTCAATCTAACTTTTTGCGCTTATAAAAAACCCAACGATCGTAGCAAACAGCGTTGTAACTATTCATTTAAAACTTTAATACAAAGTTTTAATCCTCTAATGATTAAGAAAAACTCCGCAGTGACCAGAGAAAACAGTTATACGACGCACAAAATTAAATGCAAAGTTTCTGAATTTTTATTCGAGTTACAAACTTTGCAAAGTGCTACGCCGTAGTAGATTTTACGCTCTCGTAGTAATAACTACGCCACAATGTAGCATGTTTTAAAACCATTTTCTTCCCAAACTTAATTTATTTTTTTAGTAGAAATTTTAAATTAAATTAGTACTTACTTTCTCATCAATTTAATAAAAACCACCAACGAACAACACAATCATAACTTTAATTTAATACCAGACAAACACTTGACTTCATTACACATACTTGACTTGTTTTGACAGCGTCCCATAATAATTTAAAAGTAATGTTTATCTCAAGCCACGTGTTGTAGCGAGTTTAGTGTTTGGAAAATAAGAAATCCGGAGACACGTCCGTCCTCTGCGAGACACAGAGTGATACTGCTGAACTGACGACTGTCTGCCTATTACAGAGTTACGCCCGCCTTTTGACGCCTCTTTGCTTACTTTCTTCCGAATTTGCATACATACATATATACTTTTGTATACGTAGAACTTTACTTTGTTGGTATTCTTTACTTAAAATTTTGTGTTTCTTAGTTTCGGTTTAACAATTTAGTATGCGCTATGCGAAGCGACGAGAAGCGACTTATTTATGAGATTTACGCAAATGTTTTCCGAATTAATTAGTTGAGATATTAAAGCTTATTTTAAACTTAAATAGTTGGATAATAAAGCTCAGCTTTGTTTCTTTGTTCGCACGATGAATAAACCCGTGTCTGGGTTAAATCTCGGCATATGAGCTCAGAAAAGAACTGGCTCTACGTAAAATATTGTAAGGATACATTAACGCTTGAGCGCTGATAATCGGTGGCAGATTTTATATAGAAGTCAACGACCAGTCAGACGAAGCTTAGGTCATTTAATGATTGGGTTATGAGGCTACTGCTATACGCTTATATCCAGGGGTGGTAGTGCAATCCTAGGTTGAGTTTACCTGGCAAAAATACCAATAACAAAATCTAAAATAGCTAATATTGTCTTAAGTTTTCGCGATTCATACTATTAAATAAAACACTTTTTAACCGGATTTATCGCGTATATTATGAGCCCAGTCGCTCGTGACCACGGGGTCTGCAAAGACACCGAAACGTCGAGTCAAAAATTTAAAATGTAAATATACGCAATAAATCCGGTTAAAAAGTGTTTTATTTAATCGAACATAGCTGATTAAAAATAAATGACCCATGACTGCCATCGTAATATAACTTATTGCGTCAAATTTCTTTGTAAAGGTGGAATTATTGACTGTTGTCAGATTTTGTTTGTTATTTTATTGTGTACTAGCTGTGACCCGCGACTTCGTCCGCGTGGATACCGTTTATTAGAGTTGGATAAATACTATTATTATGTCCTCCTTGAAGTTAAAACTTACCTTATTCTAAATTTCGTCAAAATCGACTCAGTAGTTTAGCTGTGAAAGCGTTACTGATAGATAAACAGACAGAATTACTTCAAAAACTGTTACAACAAAGCAGTGACCCGCAGTTTCACCTAGGTTTTGTGAAAAAGTATAGGTATATTACATAGATGATGCCCGCGACTTCGTCTGTATTGAATTAGTATTTCAAGTAGGTTATTTTGTTCTCCAAGGTCCCAACTATCTTTAATAACAAAAATAAAAATGAAGAATCTTCGCCCATATAATATGTATAACTCCTAACCACAAACATAGGTAGGTAACTATCTATTAGGTACATTACAAAGGCACATAGCGTTATAAACAAATCGGGTGCCAAAGTGCCTTAAATTTTAATATTGTCTTAAGTTTTCGCGATAACTATTATGTATGACTATTAACTAAAACACTTTTTAACCGATTTTATCGCGTATATTTACATTTTAAATTATAACAGTCGCTCGTGACCACGGGGTCTGCAAAGACACCGAAACGTCGAGTTAAAATGTAAAATATAAATTATACGCCATTAATCCGGTTAAAAAGTGTTTTATTTAATGCCTTCAATTTTACTTAATTCATGCAATATCTTCATTAATTATACTTAGCTTATTGTTATTCTAGGTAAAGCTAAGTAGTTTTTGCGTGAAAGAATAGCAAAAATCCATCCATCCAGCCATTATCAGTGTACATACAATTCTACCTATAGTTATGTATGGCTGCTTTTCACTGCCAAACGGCTAAGCCAATATTAATGTAATTTGGTATAGTAGTTAACACATACGTTACTTTTTATTCCGAAGAAATCTACGGTTTCTGACTTCCAAGAGGCAGAAACGATAATGAAATAAACAAAACCTTGATTTCCATTTTATCTCTGTATGTACAGAAGGCAGTACATCAAGCGTTACAAATGTGTCAATTTTTTTTACTTGAATTTGAACTCTATGCCCTCGATAATAAGTTAAAATTGGTTGGGGAAATTTAACAGGTAAGGTACGCTTGTTCCTTCTGTACCTACCTATATTAAATCGCGCAAAAGCTTGCGCTCGCCTCCCGCCTAATTATACCCTACCGCCGCGAGCCGCGTCGAGCGCGGCAACCGTTACGCAAAAATAATCCCTATATCATTCAGTATTCACGCGCGATGGGTTATTAGCGAATTTATGTATAAGTTTGGTGTTTCTATACCGATTTCTATGACTCTTTTTTATTGAATAGGTAATAATGTTTTTTTAATTAGGGATGAGTGAGAGTATTATAAACGTAAGAGGAAACAAATATAATCAGAAAGCTCCGACTACAGTCCTACAGTCTACAAACTACAGTCCTGGAACTTTGAAGTGTCGAGTGAATAGGTTTCTCGTGGATGGACGTGTAACACCATAGTCTTCATGCGCACTTTCCATCACGTAGCATGGAAGACAAACGTCCTATCCTTACAATATAAAAAAAAAAAAACTGCTAAGCTAAAGGGATTTACACGTGTTATTGTGATTCAACCATAAAATATAGACATATACTGTTGTGGGATATTTTTTATATAATTTTATGAAGAATATTCCTGTCATACATGATTTCTATGTAGCTTTAACCATTAAGGCAGCACACGCGACGGAAGCTTAAAAAATGAAGTAACTTCTCCCGTTTTTCCAACATTTCCCTTCACTGCTCTGCTTTTATTGATTGTAGCGTAATAATAAGTATACTATAACCTGCCCAGGAGTATGAAGAATAATTTTACCAAGTTTCGTTAAAATCCGTCTAGTAGTTTTTGTTTCTATAAGGAACATACAGACAGACAGACAGACAAAAATTTTACTGATTGCATTTTTGGCATCAGTATCGATCACTAATCACCCCCTGATAGTTATTTTGAAAAAATATTTCATGTACAGAATTGACCTCTCTACAGATTTATTATAAGTATAGATTCACTTTTCTAACTGATCTTTACAATTTAAACTATATTTTGAAATAGTACATTCTATTATTATATTCTGTAGCAATGTAATGTCGGCTTTGTTTGTTCAGAGTTGGTTTATATTTTTGTTTCTTTATTTTGAAGTTAACGAATTCTCTTTTCAACCGACGGCCAAAAAAGGAGGAGGTTCTCAATTCGTCTGTATGTTTTTTTTTGTGTCTTTGTTACTCGATATTTCAGTCAATTATGAATCGATTTTTAATTAATCTTGTTTCATATCATAGTCACTTTTATTTTTATATATAATTCTTCATAGGTCCCTTATAAATTTCTTTGAAATCGGTTGAAAACTTCATTGAAAATTTCAAATTTTTTTAAACAATATGTATGATTTCGGAGTATGTTTACGTGGATGACACTCAAAGTCGGCCAAAGTGTTGACGTGAAGTCGGCTTTTTTTAATACTCTGCATTCGTTGATTATTTCATTTTTTTTAAGATAGAAAGTGACATTATGATTAAAATGACCTTTAAGATCACTCCTTCGCTAGAAAGTCAATATTTGGAATTAAGATTTATAATAAGGATGAAATCAAGAATTTATGAATTATCACAATTGGTTTGTAAGTTGGTTCGTCCGTTGCATCGTCTGTTTTTTATCGAAATGTTATAAAAGGGGCGTAAGCAGTCTCTGCCTTCTCTTCCAATTAATGATAAGAAATGATGAAAATACGTATTTATGAGTAAAATTGGTATTGTTCTTTGACAGAAAATATCACGTTTTTATCACGAACGATATATTTTCGGAAAGGGAATGAATTGGTTTCAAACTTAATTACAAAAATTGCATTATGTAAAGCCTCTTGCATCACTGACTGAAATTAACCAGAAGATAAAATCAATTTGATGAAAAAACCTAAAAATAATAACAAAAACAGCTGCAGAATTATTGATTATTTTTATTATTTATTAAACATTTTTTACGGGTTTATCAAATAATAAAAAATCAAAGTTCTTAAAACATATTAATGGAAAATTTTTATAAATAAAATTTTCAGTACTCGTTTAATCTAGTTATTTCTTAACTCGAGAACCATTTTCCTTGAATGTTATACATATTTGAAAAGTTAGCGCAATGTTAGCTCAATTGAATTAAAATTAATTTTAATCTTTGAGAGAAATTATGTATTATTTTTATAACCTGTGCCTTTTAATTAACAGAACATTTTAATAAGTAGGCATGTTAAAGTTAAGTTATTCAGCAGATGTTTTCTTGAAAGTGCTTCTTAATATATATTTTTAAGGTAAACACTTTGTCACCATTCAAGTCAAATATATTATTTTTTTATAATTTTTACCGTTTAAATTCTTGGTTTTGAAACACAAGGTCTGCTTAGTTTGGGGCCAGGTAGTTGATGTGATTGGGGATTTTATTTATTTTAAATACTAGCTGCTGCCCGCGACGTCGTCTGCGTGAACGCTATGCAGCACCAAACGCACCTACGATTATAACACTGCTAGCGTGATAATATGTAGCCTATATGTTGACCCGACTTCTTAACTATCTTCATGCCAAATTTGAAGTAAATCCATGCAGTACTTTTTGAGTTTATCCCGGAAAGACAAACAGACAAACAGACAAAAATTCTAAAAACTATATTTTTTGTTTCTGTTTCGATTGTAGATCATACCCCAAGTATTCTTTTAAAAAAAATATTCAATGTACAGTTTTGACTTTCCTACCATTTTATTATATGTATAGATAAATAGGCTTATGTCTTTAGTTTTTCGTTAAAAGTCGATGTGTTAAATGACGATGCGGTCAAACATGAAAAAAAAGATTATAAATATGTAAAAAATGGCACTGTAAAATTTTCTTGTCCCTGAGTTATTTTTTTATTATTTTTAATTTAATTTTAGTTTCTGATAAAAAATCATAACTTTACGAAAATTACATAACGCCATTAATATCATTCATTTAACTTTGCGTGGTCTATTAAACTTGTTACAAATCAAACTTCGATTATAACATAGAATAATGAATATAATGAATGGAAAATTTATAAACCAATATGTATTCAAAATCATGATCATTAACTCAAAAGTGATCAAATATCAGTGAATCGATTTACAATTTTCCAAAGCTATTAACTCCAATGTAAATTTTAATCGAATGTAAAGTTATACTAACGTATCTTCAATGTCGAAATATAATTGGGATAATCGACGATTGACATAATTTTATGTCGTGAATGGCATTGTATTCTTTAGGTATTTAGTTATTTTTCTTTTTTAATATATGCTTGTGTTTGCTTTAAGGACATTTTAAGCTTAATTTTACCATCATCATCACCATCAACAACAGCCAGTAGACGTTCTCTGGCAAGGTTCTCCGCGTCGCTCGCTCCCGCAAGGCCCTCATCTAGTGCTTACCAGCGATTTTGACCAGCCGGGCTAGCATGCGACCATCGATAAATACTCGAATCGACAAGTTATTACCGAATGATTTTATCCTATTATGTAAGCTAATATACGCACCTTAATAGATAGAATTACTTGATTTGATACCATGATTGAGCCCATAGAACCAAAGATGCCATATTCTGAAAAAAACACAATCCCTAAGTGCCATATTCTAAGAAAATATCGATAAAAGGCCTGATTTATCGTTGTCGATGGTCACATGCTAGCCCCGCTGATCGTCGGTCCATCTTGCGGGGGGCCTGCCTACGCTGCGTCTCCCAGTACGTGGCCGCCACTAGAAAACTTTTCTGACCCAATGACCATCTGTTCTGCTATGTGCCCTACCCATTGCCACTTCAGCTTTGCAGTCCTTCTGGCTACGTCGATGACTTTGGTTCGCCTGCGAATCTCCTCATTCCTGATTCGGTCCCGTAGGGTAACTCCGAGCACAGCCCTTTCCATTGCCCGCTGAGTGACTAAAAGCTTTTTTATAAGGCATACAGTGAGCTAATTTTAGTTATTTTACATAGTTTATTTTACCAATTTCAACCATTGAAAGTTTTAAAATATTTTTTAATTGCCAGCACAGTATCTTCTTGAAAAGTTTATTTTTCTTTCTCAAATTAATACTACGATATTTATAAGTCATTTTATAAAAATCACTTAATTTTTTTTAACTAACTAAGATATCCAACTTTAATAAATAATAATAAATAAATATTTATGACACTCACACAAGCCCAAATTAAGTTTCTTAAAGAACTTATGTTATGGATACTAGCTAACTGATATACTTAAGAAATATATAAACATACATATTGAGTAAATACATATTTTTTATTAGAATAAACTTAAATAAACATATACATATCCATGACTTGACGACTAATATCTGTGTTCATCATACCGATATCCGCCGCTGCCGAGATCGTACCCTGGACCTCTGGCATAGAAGGCAATGTATTTTTTGCTATAAAGATGTTAACAGATGAACTACAAAAATTATTGTCGAATCAAAATTTTAACTATCTCTAAAGCTGCTATAAACTTTCCTCGTAATAATGGAACTCAACTCCAAGAAATTGTGCACTTTCACCAGCAATTCCTTCAAGTCTGAACCCTTTGCTTATTCAATATGCCTTGAAGACTATTGTAGTTATTAAAAATAAAAAAAATAACATTTCTTTATTATAAATTTTAGGCATTTATTCTAAAATAAAGTTCATGTCCTAAAAGTAATTATCAGCGATGTTCCAATTCTCAATATAGCAGTAAAGGCCTTCAAAGTTTAAAACACTTTTTGGTTTGTAACACTTAAGTGGAATGTGGATACAAAAGGCTTAAATATTCAATAACTTGCCTGTATTTATTTTCATTCATGTACCATTTTTCAATTAACTTACATCCTAGAATCTCAACAGTTTGTTTTTATTATGCAGACTATATTTTATAACCTTACTTAAATAAAATCGGAGTGAAAACGATCGATTTTAAGATAAGCGAGAGACCGAGTAACAAACCAATAACTCCTGCAAGACATTAAGCATCGGAAAGAATAATCAGCGATAAATTGTAAAAGTTACTGAAGTCAACCGTTCCGTAGCAGTACAACAGTCGAGTCGATATATAATAATGAAGTCGAGTTTTATTTGGGTTAATGTTTTTTACAATGCACTTTTAGAAAGTAATGTCTTTTTACCGATAGCCTTCTTGCCCTAGATAACCGTCAAATTAATAAAATATTACCAGTTTAGGAGTAACAAGAGACCTATTAAAAGGTAGAAAAAGAAAGCATAGCTCTTGAAGCAAAAAAAAATAAGTCACCTATTATTGTTGCTTTACATATTTTGTTAAACATCAACATCGAATAGTATACTTGGGTGCCACTTCACTTCACTTTTTATACATTATAATATTATGTTATTACGAACTTAATTAGTTGTTTCTAAAAATTGCGTGTTATGTATGACATAAAAATCTTCATTTTAAATTTCAATTATAAAAGTTTATGGCAAAAATGGGTTAATTTTAATGTTTAATAAAAATATACTTAAGGATGACTGGCGCATGACCCGCCATAGGAACTAAGCGTGTAGATGGGATCATTTGTAACTATTTAAAGCCTACTTTCTGTAGGTTTAGACTTATAGTTTTGGAAATAGGCATAATTTTGCACTTTTTTGAACTTTTTAAAAAGTTTTCCTTTAGACTCGCATAACTTTTTTTACACCATATTTTTTTATTAATCATCGTTAATCAGTAACCTAGATGTACCTAGTTCCTATGCTATGTTACACCGATTTTTGCAGGAAATAAATTCTCTTAAAAAAGATATTTCCCTTGAAAAATCCCAAAATGGTGAAAAAAATCTCGAAAACTAAAATTTCGACACATTTATTGGCATGGTTTTGTAAATTTATTTTACTTTAAAAAGCTCCTTTAGTCCACAACGCCTGCAAAACATACAATAGAAAGGAGGCTTTAAATAGATGATCTCATCTACATGCTCTCTTCCTATGGCGAGTCATGTACCAGTCACTTTGTATATAATAATTATTTAACAAATACTGAAGTTCAAAATCTTTATTTATGTCGGATTCTCAGCCGTATATTTCTTAATTGTCGATAAATTTTACAATCAAGTAAAATTTGGCAGTGTCTTTTCAACTGCCACTATATTTTATTATCCAACTTGCTCACCAAGCGTGGCGATCCGTTCAGCAATTGATGTAAAATTATCCTCCGTGGCGCATTAGTCGAACATTCACCTGCCATTACAAAAATAGTGGGTTCAAGCCCCAGACGGGCCAGAGATAAACAAACACTTCTCGATTGCATTCTAAGGAAGGTATCCTTCTTTCAGTAAGATGCAGCATATTTTTTATAAAAGTATACTTGTCCGGAAGAGGTCGCATTACAACGATAAGGCCGCCCGTTGTACCTTTTTTAATTTCCTGTTTTTTATTATATTTTTTCTTTTTTATTGTGTGCAAGAGTAAATCAAGAGTAAATCATTGGCTATAATTATAATTTTCGTAATAAAGATAAATATAGTTTTAGTTGGTGTATCCTCATGGCCTAATAATATAAACTAAGTTACTCTGCACAAACTTCTTCTAATTAATTATCTTTTTCGTACAGATTGCCTATTGTATTATCCTTATACGATAAAATATTATTACTTATAGTTCTAGGAGACGTATTTAATGGAGGCCGAGAGTTTGTTTAAGTACTCTTTTTGGAGAGGGTGCTTACACAAAGCTATGAATAACAATTTATAAAGGCAGCCCTTGAGCGCAAACCCTCAAGAAAACTTTGTTCAGAAGTGCCTGAACTCCGAACAATATAGTACAGCCAGTTAGGAAATCGGAATGTATGAAAAGTGATACCTTACTTAACGATTGTTTTAAATAATCAAATTCATCGCATTTTTATAAGTCCATACAATAAATCCAAACAAATCACTCATCTCCATACTAGTGTATAAAGTGTTACGGGAATACCATTTTGACATTTAGGAGATCGCGACTATATCAGATAGCTTATACACCTAGGAATACTACAAACTGAGTACTTTGAGTGACTTTAAGCTTCCTTATAAATTAGCGACCAGTAAGTGACTTTGAGCTTCTTAAGACTGAGCTACATTTGCCTTTAGTTTCTCTGTAGTAAATGGTAAAAAGCTACAAGTAATTTACTTTGGTTTAGCTTTAAACAAAAATTGAATTTGAATAGACTTCAGATAAAATTTTCTTCATTAAGAATTGCAAGCTCCTTTATCAATATTGTCGTCTTTCCCCATGTTAAAAACATAGACACACTTTTGTTTTATATCATAGCCATTTAATTACCAATATTCGTCGTAATCAATATGGGTAAAACAAGGTTACCTCGACTTAATATTGAACATGAAAACTTCAACAACATTAATAATTAATTAATAAATTGATGTTTGGTTAATTCACAAAGCATAAATTAATATCATCAGTGATGAAAATAAATAGAAAACTTCATTTGAGTAATGTAGGAACTGACCTGAAGATTGTATTTATAAAGAGGGCGTATTTAAATAAGGAACATATTTATGTTGTGATGAAACAATAATATTATTTTCACCTGTCGTATAAATAACGAGCCAATGTTATTTATACGACAGGTGAAAAAACATATTTTTAGTTTTATTTTGGGAACCCGCTGTTATAAGAGTTTTCTAATCTTTTTCAGAAACACTGATATAAAATCAATAATATAAGTGAAAATGATGCTTTCATCACATTTCTTTCTTTATTCCTGGTGTATGAGTATTATAGAGCTGAAAAGTTTTTTTTTGTTAGTATTTTAGTTATTTATTGGTTTGAACACATCAATCTCCATCAAGTTTTTGGTTCAAAAAGTCTTTTAGCATTTAAAGGCCTAACTCTGCGAGTCTGAAATATCTATATTTTATCAAGATATTCTTATGCAATGTAACGCAGGTAAAACCACGCAAAACTCTCAGTCGTTTCAAGGGTAACATTAAATATTTTCGGGAAAAAATCCTATGCGTAACCTTATAAAAACCTAAAAACTTTTGTAGACAGAAAATTTTGTAAATCGTACCTATTGTTAAGTTTACCTTCTGCGTAGTGAATATTTATTTTCAACAAGTTTTCAATACTTATCCTTAAATACTATGTTTTATATAATGGAGTATGTAAAATTCAAAAAATTCAAAAAGTTTTATTCATGTTAGGAATTTCACAAAACACTTGATGAAGTCAGTCATCACATACTTCGGCTTGAACTAGTTGTTGATAGTTGTTATATAAGATATTACAGTAGACCAGTTGATGTCATAATAAATTGAAAAGTAAAATAGTCAAATAACTGCGTCGCCTATATCCTGAATGTTCTTTTCATACGGGACCCAAGTAATCTGCAATACCGTAAACAATTAATATAATTAGAAGATTATAAATAAAATGCATTATTTAAGTCCACAATTAATTTCAGCCTGCATATTAATAGAAGCTGTACACATAACATATTCTTATCAATATTTTTAATCGGAACCGAAATATCTTGGATTTTTCAAGTTTTATTAAAAAGCTCTTCAAATCCATTTCATTTAAAATACTTAACGGTGATCACTGAAATATAAAGCTTTTTCATAATTATTGCGAACTTACGAACAATAAACCCTTTTTACTACTAACATACACCAGTAATAATCAACGAATGCAGAGTATTAAAAAACCGACTCTACGTCAAAACTTTGGCTGAAGTATAAGGTCGTCAAGGTCAACGATCTCCGGATTCATACGTGTGCGCTAAAATTTTTCATGAAGTAGGTACTCAATTGATTTCGATGAAAGGATATGGGACCAAAAAGGAGGTATTCTTTATCAAATGAAACAAGAATCGTCAAAATCGGGTCATCCAGTCAAAAGTTGTGAGGTAACAATTATAAAAAAACATACCTACAGACGAAATGAGAACCTCCATCTGTAGTCAGTTGAAAAGGCAATTTATTATACCTTTCACAAAATAACTCTTAATTGCGATTCATAATGCTTTTTTCCATTCATCCAAACAAAGCCTTATTTTCTACTCAAATAATCTTTAAATTACAATAAAAAACAAAATAGAGCAACAAGGCTTTATAAAATAAACTATTCAAACATAATATTTTCTGCTAATGGCCTTATAATTTAATCGGCTCAATTAACAGAAAGACTATTAAACTGTACTCAAGCACTTCTAAAGTTATGCATAACAATAGACCGTCTTCAATTATATCGCCAAGTGCTCCTGTAATAGTCTACTGAAGTTTCAGACATTGACGGCTTATGAAGATTGACAGTTAAACTACTGTCAAACCATAATCTAACCCTCGCCTCTGATACCTAATAGGAGGGTAGTTATGTGTTTATTATGTGACAGACCTCACAACCTTTGGTTACTTTCTTTAGCATTGTTAATTTTGTTGTATTTATTTTACAACTAGGTATTATTGGAGGAGTAAAATAAAATACTTAGACCGTATTACTACAATACTCTTGCGAGTGACATTTTATTGATCGCAATCCATACATTGTATACCCTTACATGCCATTTAAGACGCTTTATGCTCGATAGTCGATCATAATTAAAACGCAATGATTATACTAACATAATAAAAAAAACACGTTTTTGCTCAGATAGTGAAAAATATATTCGATTCCTGTTCGAAAAAAATCGGCCTAGATCTAAAATCAACGACATTTTTTTTCTTGGCACGATTATACCGACTTCTACTTGTATTCATTTTTATACTAAAATGAAAAATTATGCATCAAAAAACAAGCTAAATAAGCTCCAACCTTTATCTAGCCGAATCGACTTGCGAGCACCATAATAATCCTCTTTTGTTTGCATTCCTACATTACAAAATTGAATTTAAATATGACGGGATGGGCAAACATGCGTTCAGCAGAAATGATTTCTACGCTGAGAGAGGCACGGACTCTCAATGGGCAAGCGACCTCCCGTCATACAGAAGCTCGATGCCGAAATTAATTGCTTTCCAATAGTAATTTTAATGCCATTTCCATAACATAGACTCAGAGTATACATTCGTTAGTATTGCCAATACTGTATGGGTTAAATGGCGTGATGGCAATAAAATGCAAATAAAAATGGTGTGCATAGAAATATAGCAATGACAAAACAGTATTTTCTAAAATCCAAGTTATTGCAGGATTTTATTAAAAAATAAGCACATGAATACTTTGATTTTAAGCATATTTTGTTAGATTTGCTTTACTATCAAACGAGCTTTTTCCCGCGACTTCATGTGCGCTAAACTACCCTCCCAGTGTAACTCCTTCCACAATACGCACACACACCCATTGAAAGAACCTTTATACCTAGTTCCACATCCGCGCACTCAAGGAATAAGATTATTCATGCGAACTTAAAAGTCCTATATTTTCCGTTCCCGTGGCCTTGTATAATACAACTAGACATTCATTGAGAAACCTTCATACCAAGTTTTACAATCCTTGCACTCAAGTAATAAGATTTTTCATACAAATTAAAAAGTCCTATATTTCATGTTTCCGTGGCCATTTCGGGAATTCCTTTCATGATACAAACAGATATTTATTAAAAACCTTTTTGTTTTTCTTAAGTTTCTTTCAGCAAAATAATCTATCTACGATATTTAGGTACTTTCCCTTGATGCCTTAGAAAGCCCTGTATATTGATATACTACGTACAACCAGGCCTGGCTCACTCCGCGCGGTACATCCGTTATTTACCTACAGCGAAGCGCTCCGCCGGCGCATTTCGAATGGGTCGTGTATCACGCGTTGTAGATACCTACCTACCTAATAGCACTTACAGTAATTCTATGATCGAGGTCGCAAATAGTATTTAAAATGGACATAAAAAGGAACAAATATTCAATTAGATTATGTTTAGATTTGATTTTGTTCAATTTAGTAATCAAAACATAGGTAGTATTACCAATTATTCGTCGTAACTTTTTTTTCATTTTTTACTTTAGGTAAGTTGAAATAATATTTTTTACAAAGGTAGAATAACAGTAATACCTACATCGGTAGATACTTAATTACAAATAAGGAGATTAATTATTCTTCACTAGGCAGCAACCCTAACAGCGTAAGAAAAGATAACAGGCATGCGATAGAAAGAGACAAAACTTCTAGGTATATAAATTTGCAGGTACGTAATGCTGTGCGAGCTGAATTCCACCGTATCGCGTCGTAACAAGACTCGAATTTATTTAGATCTTCTTGCGGAGTAATTCTTCTGTACCAACGGTACTCTTACTTATTCTGTGGTACAACCTCGTTATCAATTGTATTGCCTCCATCTCTCAAGAGCTAGAATATCCAATAAGTCACTGCGTAATATTTATTTCAATAACTACTTTACACAAATTTTTAATTATCTTATGTTTAGCAAAGATAAAGTTAAAAGTCATATTCGGATAGGTATGTGTACTTAAAATAACAAAAGTTCTATTTTTATTGTTTTGAGGCCCATATTCTTTCCATTTCACGGTTTTAGGATTGGCAAAAACAGTTCAACCACCAATTAAAAACGCGTGTTGAAAGGTGACAAAACCCAGGGAGCTCCACTTAATGAACCTTTTCAAAATACAGGGTGACTCGTGGGTCACTTTTGTAATTCACATATAAAAAATAATATTAATTACTTACTAAGTAAACTTAACCGAAAGTTAAAGACTTGATTACGCAACGCATAGTTTCGCTAGGGTTGGCAGCGATCCGAGTGCCAGGTCACATACCGCGATCGACTCAGTTGTATGTAAAGTAAATAGTAACATAGTAGTATTTATTTGTAGGGAATTGTAGTGGAAAATTAAGTACCTACTTTTATTACAAAATCATGATCAGAATCGAGTACAGAGTGCTCTCCTTCAGTATCTAAAATGTGTCACCAGTCACCCCGTAGTGACCACCCTTCACATGTTATAGTGGACAGCTTTGATTCTCTTATCGAGTAAATTCAGGCCGATATACAATTTCCATCTAGTTAAACAGGCGATTTCAGAACAAAACAACTACTTACTGGGAGTTTGGTAGCTTGTTTTATACAACAACAGCAACTATTAATGCAATTTTCTACAGGTAAGGTTACTTTTCAAACTCGTCAAAGTAGCTTATAAGAGAAATGCAGACTCTGCCCATTTTTGTGATATTTGGAGAAAGATCCATCCGGTCAAATTAGATACAAAAATAAGAGTAAATCTACCTTAATTCTTACCAAGGTGGAAATCAATAAGATTGATAAACATATGATATGATTTTGAAGTTTCCATCTTTCCTCTGTAAAGAAAAATAAATATTCAAGGTCAAACGTCAAAAAAATGATTTTTTTACAACTTTTTCATTTGTTATATCTCAAAAAAATTAAAAATTATCCACAAAAAATATCATTAATTTTTTATGGATAATTTTTATGATCTACAATTTTTGTCTGATGTTTTTATAAGATAAAACTTACAGTTTTGATGAAAATTGCGAAAAACTAATTTTTTGAATAAGTTTTTTTCCGTACAGGGAGCTATAAACTATGGTTATTAAACTAACTGCGAAATTATATTTTTATAACATTTTAAGCAATATTACTGATTTTCAGCTTGGTGAGAATTTAGGTAGCTTCGAATGTCTAAATTTGAGTTTTAAATTTGATTTTAAAATCCAGGATTATCATCTGGACAAGTAGGATGCGCACTAATGAACGCAACCGCTACCGCCAGCCAGATAGCCCAGACTCTAACCGAAAGAGCAAGAAGTACGGGATATCACAAAATCAACTGACCTGAAATTCTTTCTCGAAAACGTTGCTAGCTCCTATACTATAAGGGATACAGGCGTGAAGTTATGTATGTATGTATCTTTAAATTACCGAAATTGACACAAGAAACCAAGTGACCCCAAAAGTTAGCTATTATATAAGGTTTTGGTTATAAAGACCACACATCAGAACTAGGGAATATCCTAGTATACAGTATACATTGATATAATATCTCGTTTATCTCGCTATATTGATATTTATTTAGTGATTCTTATTCAATACGAGCGCATCCTTGCTAATGTAATTCCTATTCTCAAAGCTGGTCAACCTGAAGACCCAGTGAACTACAGGCCAATCTCTTTACTTCACACTATCAAAAATAATTGAAAAAGTGGTAAATATCAGGATACTAAAATATCTCGAGTCCAAAGGCTTACTGGCAAGAAACCAATACGGCTTCAGATTTAGAAAATCCTCAGAAGACGCTGTAAATGATCTTGTAAGCTTTACCATCCAAAAAAACTTAATAAAAAACAGAAGTGTATCGGTGTCTTCTTGGACTCTGCTAAAGCTTTTGATAAAGCTTTTGATTGAAAGCTTTTGTTTCGCGACCCATATTGCTAAAAAAACTGGAAATGCTTGGTATGAGAGGTATCACATTGGATTGGTTTTGATCATATCTTTTTGATCGCAAACAGAGAGAATCAATCTAAAATTACTTCAGCGACTTCACAGATATCAAATTTGGCGTGCCAAAAGGCAGTGTTTTAGGCCCCACACTCTTCTTGATATACATCAATGACCTGTCATCATCATCATCATCATCACAACTCTTTGTAATGAGCCCACTGCAGGGTATAAGACTCTCCCCTGGGTGATGAGGAGGTTTTGGCCATAATCCACCAAGCTGGCCCAGTGCTGGGTGGTGGATGTCAGAATTTTCAGGGTGCCGATACGGCTTCTGACAAACCCTAACGACTACTGTATACAAGTATACAGCAACCGGGACCGACTGCTTAACGTGCCCTCCGAAGCACGGAAGTCGCCGTGAGTAATGAATGGTCGGCGGTCACCCATCCAAGTACCGACCGCGCCGAACGTTGCTTAACCTATGATATCGTATGATACACACAGTAACCACGGCGGCACGACGACTTCTGTGCTCTCTGCAATTAAAAATACAAGAATATTTACCTTCGCAGATGACACTGCAATTATTCTTAATGAGAGCTCATGGACCCGGGTTGTTGATGTAGCTCAGGCTGGACTAAATGCTGTTAGTGGCTGGCTTCAAAGGAACCTACTGAATGCAAATGCCAGTAAAACCAAGTTTAGTTCTTTAACTACTACAAATAGATCTTTACCCACAGAAACCCCTAAGCTTAGACTCAACTGTTGCCAAAATAAAGATCTTATCGATTGCCAGTGCCAACATCTCGAACAGGTTGAAAAAATTTAATACCTCGGTGTAATAATAGACCAAAACTTCATATTCAATTCAGCACAGGTAGAAACTGTTTCAAAACGGCTTAAAAAACTTACTCATATTTTTACTCGACACCTCCGACATTAAATGAGAGTAAAATCCGCAAAATAAACTTTATTTAAGAACATGTTAAGAAAAGAGCTAATTTACATAAGCACCTATTTTATCGCAAACATGATCTTTTAGAAAATTTTACTATCAAAGTTACCACTTTGTTTTACTGTAGTGAATAAAATACTAATAAGCGCTACATTTTCGTGTATATTTCCGAAAGCAGAAAAGGAACATACTAACATTTTTGAATTCCTGCAGTGGCTGCTGGCATGTTGTGAGTTTAAACCACAACGATTATTGTGTAACTATTAATTAGTACAGTATGAGAAAACATAAAAACCAATTGTTGTTTTTCGTTATATAACAATTAAGTTCTTGATCTAATTAGTTGGCTGTGGCATAATATAAAAAGTTTTTTTAATAATATAAGTTTTTATTTCTTTATTTATTTACACTTTATTGTTAACCTTATATTATAACAATTTAAAATACATTCAAAGTGAATGAGATTACACAATTGGCGGTCTTAACGCTGGGCAGCAATTTTTACCAGACAACCATGGACATAGGATAATCGTAAAAAGTAGCTTGGGGTTAAGGCATACTAGTTAATCTATAAAACATAGACTACATATCAATATAATTAAATTAATAAAGATGTTTAAATATATTTAATAATATATATTGAAACATCTTACTAACGACTCTTACTTTAAACTAATGTGTATATATAAATATATACATATTATAGTTCACAAATTAATGATTAGCTTACTTCAATCGCTGACGAGTAGTGGGATTTAAGTAGTTTTTTCGTTTTTTTATTATCTCGCCTGGGTTTCTTGTAAACGATTCTTTTAATATACGTGAGACATTTTAAGCGCTGAATATTTAAGTGGGATGGATTCATATAATATTGTGATTAGATGTAATGGAAGCAAAAATTTCATGCAAATAATAATATCTTGGAAACATTTGATTTCACTTAAAAGAAAATATATATTCATAAAAGCATGACAATATAATACTTACTGTACTTGAATCATTTTGATCACAGTGACAACTAATTTTCTTCAACTAACTATTATGCTTTGAAACATTATTTATTTTAATATAGTCTGTGATTTATGCCGACTCTGGACGTGCCAAAATATCATTATAAATCTACAAACTAGCTAACAAAATTCTAAATTCTGAAGTAAGAAGGTATGTACCTACATATGATTAATTAAAGTTTACATAGTAACCAAACTCTTGGACTGTTTTGCACTAACCGTATATTGATTTTTCTGACACATAAATCTTTCAAATTTATAACCCAAATAATTTAAATCGTAGAAATCCAGTATCTCCTTATAACTTCAATAAATCGTATTCGGTGTCGGTATTTGTGTATATTTCATCTTGAAATCGTATTTTACGTAAAGTGCTCCGTGCTGATAAATGTAAGCAAACATCTTGGTGATGCAGCGATTCAGAAATCCGCTCAGAATTTGGATGTGAAAAAATATTTCAACACAATAAATACTATATGTTTTCAATTATAAGAAAAAAACTTAAGCTCCTGTTACAAATGCTCATTTCAAGCATGAAAGTATTGATCAGTCTTAAATATACAGGGTGTACAGTCCAAATGGGTCAGTATGGAGAAATCAGAAACTATGAGAGATAGCGAGATCTGTTCTTAGGACCCATGGCTTCAATTTTAGACTTGATAATCACGTTAATTTTTTTTTCTTAACTCTCATACATAACCGGGAATCGAACCTGGTCAATACTCTTGTAATCGCGTCAAATATGGGTCCGTAAGTATAAGGACCAAACTTGGCTATGAAATCTTGTGTAAATAAATAAATAAACAAGACTAACAATAAATTAGAGTAAAATGGCAACAATTTAATTAATTTGCAAAATGTCGGGAATCGATTATATAGATCTGAAGAGACCACTTATGCATCCTATCTGTATCGATATGCATTACAATTAGCGTTATTTAAAATAAGAAGGCATTTTTTCTGCGGGCTTGCCAAATCATTTCAAATGTGAAAATAGAATATTTATTTCGGTATGAATCTCATATTTAAAAAAAACGAGCCTTTTTATAACCTCTTCGTTTTGATTTTACATAGATTATTATTGTGTTGTGTACTGTTTGTAAAATGCAAATATTATAGAAACAGGAAGCCATATCTATGGAATATAGGCTTCCTGGGGAATAAAGAATATCTATTAGAAGCCTTATTTAAAGTGATGAAAATTGCACATGAGCTTTAGATTGGTACCGAAATAGGCATCCGAAATTTTGACCAGGAATTTTTATTGAGCATACTACATAGCAAGTTTATTAGCATACTGTTTTAAAGCATGTGTAACAGTAGCATTAACCTTTTGGTTGAAAGAATGGTCATACTATTACCTATACAGGGTAATAGTAATTAACAGGGTTAATTAGCGCATCACCTCTGGCAGGCTGCTTCTCCACATCAATCCCAACAACATTTGTTCTCCAACTTTTTACCTTTACGCCCTTAAACTTCAGCCAAAGTTTTGACACTAAGTCGGTTTTTTAATGCTCTGCTGATGAATGCTCGTTGATTACAAACATCTCAATACTTTATCTATGAGTCGAGCTATAACGGTTTTTGTCCCGGGAGAAGATGAATGATGATGATGATGATGACCAATTTGCAAGGACTTCAAATGCAAAGACATGTCGAAACGAAACTAGTTTAATGTTGCCTATCATAGTTTCTGTAGTAGTTGGAAGTGGTTTCGTTAATCTTAAATCAGTTTTTGTTAAACATGCGTTTTATGTGTCTGAAATACGGACCTGAGCTAGTAACTTCAAAAAAACTGGCACGTCAGCAAAAAAATTAACATAAAAATTATAATAAAAATAACAGCATTTTTCCATAATAATAAAGAATTCTACTTCGATAATTTTTTTATTAACATTTATTTAGTGATAAATAAATATAACTAAAAAATAAAAATCATTAATTTTTTAAAATAAAATAAATCTATTTCATGCAACATAGTTACTAAAACTAAATTAGAAGTAAAATTTAAATTTAAAATGAGAAAATTCAGAGGTGTTACGAAATGATAAACGAAGTTTTTCTACTTAAATAATTAATCACAAAATCCCAAAAGGTTCACACAAAAGCAATACGGTACAAAAAAACATGTAAACAATACATTAAATTAACCTATATTCGCAAGCTAAGTATCTGGGGAAACAATTTCGTTCGGACAATGGGCGCGACATAATCGCTGCGGTGCATAAAGCGACATCTAGAGGCACCTGAGACTGTATCATTAATCCGCAGTCTATTGCAAACTAGATCCTTTGAAACTTTATTCATTGTTTCAGATTCGGTGCATTCAGGGCTGTCACGTTTTGACGACTGTAAATAAAACAGGTGGCAACAAGCGGAGAATTTAAATAAAAGTCACGAGAATGTAAAGTTACGATGTAAAATATAATTACATGCGATAAAATTTCAAAGTGTTTAGTTTTAAGATAGTTAAGCATTGTGAATACCTATAGGACTACATGGTCGCTTTCGTGTACCAAGTCCATTAATAAAGATTAAAAAAAAAAAATGCTATAAAATTCAGCTGGCAAAAGTATTTTATATAGTGTAATGAATTGTAAGCAATATAGCTTGGAGTGTATATTTTTAAGTTTTGTTGCGCAGATAACTGGTTTAGAAAGTAAAACATGCTAAATTTATTTTGCCATTATTTCAATTGGTATCAAATCTAGATGGCATATATCAGATAAAATTCTTATATGAACACGGGAAAAATAAGTATATAATGTAGGTATATGATAATTTTGACACATTGTACTTTACCTATATGTATTAATTTGATAATTTTGACTGAAAAAGAGTGCCAAGAGTTTTTTTCCGCCGGCTTTTTTTGTCTCTTGGTCTACTGTAATATCTTATTTAACAACTACCAACAACTAGTTAAAGCCGAAGTAGGTAATGACTGACTTCATCAAGCGTTTTGTGAAATTCCTAAGATGAATAAACTTTTTGAATTTTTTTGAATCATATATTTATACCTAGTACCAAAAATCCAGCTCTATAAAATTCAAAAAAATCAAATTTTAGCAGTTAACAATACATTAAATTAGCCTATATTCGCGAGTTAAGTATCTGGTGAAACAATTTCGTTCGGACAATGGGCGCGATATAATCGCTGCGGTGCATAAAGCGACATCTAGAGGCACCTGAGACTGTATCATTAATCCGCACTCTATTGCAAACTAGATCCTTTGAAACTTTATTCATTGTTTCAGATTCGGTGCATTCAGGGCTGTCACGTTTTGTAAATAAAAAAGGTAGCAACAAGCGAAGAATTTCAATAAATGATGCACACCTTTGAAACACCTAAACGTTGAGTACTTTTTGACCTGATTTTATTGCATATAATTATATTTTACAATTTAATAGTATCAGCTAAAACTGTTTCAATTAATGTAATTAGTTGTGAACAATATAGCGTTGTTGTTTATATAAAAATTAAGCTACAATTTTTATGTTTATTGCGTTGCTAATAGTTTTATGGAGACTGCTCGATTTCAATCGCATTTTTGTATTTTATTCTTTATTTTCACTGGGGCTTTGTACAGAAGGCAGCATATCAAGCGTTACAAATGTGTCAAAAAATTTTGCTTTAATCTGAACTCTATTTTTTCTGACATTAAGTTTAAATCGGTTGGGGAAATTTGACAGGTAATGTAACGCTTGGTCTGCTGCCTGCTGTACAAAACCAATTCTTATAATTAGAGACAAAAGAATAATTTTCGAAAATTTCGGAATTTCAATAAAATAAGTCATACATAAATTTTCAAAGTCGTCAACCCTACAAAAACAACTCATCTGGACGCAGCGTCTACTTGTACAGATTGAATTTGTCTTTCCAACTGTAATTCTTAAGTTAATCCCTTAGTACGGGATAAGAAAATATCTTTTTGTTTGAATGTACACAAACTTTTCATTTTCTGCTATCCTAGTACCTATCGGTCAAGTTTAAATTAAGTTTAGATTTAAAAATATTAGAATACTTTTTTCTTGATAAAACATTTTAGATTATATATTTAATATGGACGTGTAAGGAGGCTGGTGATAGAGGAAGATATCAATTTGTAGAATCTGTCTGACTGAGAGGTTATTTTTGTTGGTGACAAATTCCGCGTTTGACCTGAGTCTCACCTATGGTAAGGGAATATGATTATGAGGCTAAAGTTGACAAAGGCACAAGAGCTTAGGTAAGGAGCTAATATCCTACATATTTGGAGACAGATTTTATATAAAAGGTGGTCGCTAGCTAGACGGACCTGCATGGGCCATGCCACCAAGGAGAGGCCACTCGGATCTCGGATCGGAAGATACGTTAAAAAAAGAAAGCAATTAGAAAGCTTTTGTTTCATGGAAGTAATTTAATTTTTAAATTTTATTCATAGAGGTAACTAGCATATAGCGAAAATATTAAGCTTTTACAATTAATTTTAAACCAACAATAATCAAATTGCAATCCAATATCACTTAAATATTCAGGTGTGTGATATATTCCTACGTCTACAGTAAGGGTTCATTTGGCTGCTCATTTAATTAATTAATTATTAATCCCATATAATCACTACCGCAGAGCGATCAATCTGCAAGCCCTGGATTAAAATCAATGGCCTGTCAATCAAAAATCAACCTTAGCATAATGCACCAAGACATAGAATAGTCAAACTTGAAATGTAGTTAACCTGGTCTAGTAAACGTGATTTGTTTATTAAAGTACTTAGTTTGTGTAAATTTGGATGAACGATGATATTGTAAACGGTGAACCGTGAAATATAACCTTTTAATTAGCTTAAAGCTAGGACTTTATTTAATAGCTTTTATTCATTGGCACTTTATACAGGGTTACTGGTTAAGTCGACCTAGATCCGTTAAAGGGGTGTAGTACTCATATTTTCTTACTGATTTTACAATGAAACACCCTACCCCAAAAATAACCGATTCAACTTTTAATTTTTTAAGTCAAAATTGCCGTTTTTTTGCTATGTTTAAACACGCTTAATGAATTCAGATTGATTTAACCCAAAACCCTGTATATTTTTTAAGAAGTTGATGAGAGTTTTAGTTTGTTAATTATTTTTATTATAGACTAAACCCGCGTTTGTCCTCAATCACACCTGGTGGAAAGATGAAAGCACGTGGCGTAGATGAAAGCACACGGGCGTAGGAAAGAACTGACTGCATAAGATATTTCCGGAACATATCACCGACGAAGCGGTAATATTTGACGCCAGATTTTATATGACAGGGTCCTATCACCAAGCGGGGGTCACTTGGATTGGCTATTCTGAGCCGACCCTACACGGTACAATTATTTTGAAGTGAATTTTTGAAGTGAAGTTCTTAAGAAGAGAAAATCTTATAAGTTCGCGACACCTACATACTCATAACCCGCTGCATGCACAATGGCCATTTGTTGTGTGCGTTAGAAGTTTTCTACTTCTATCGGCAGTCCCTAAAAGTGGTCATATTTTTTTTATCGGATATTTAACCAGCGTTTGATCTCCGTCTCACTAAATGGTAAGTGAAGATGAGATCAAAGATAATAGGGCTTGGGTTTAGAAAGGGACTGGTCTAAAGTCTAAAAAAGTTTCCAGGACATATCAACGCTGGAGTGTGCTCTTCTTCGGCCAAACCCCAATTTAGTACTCAGATGCTATAGTTTGAAATAATAGCTACCTGAAGTCTACTTTCATAGGAATATATTTATTTTTTTAGTAACTTTACAGATAACCTTTTTAATTACCAATTTATGTCGTCCGGCCGAGAAACAGTGCTCTCTGGCCACGCCACCTTAAAGTAAATAAAGTATAATAAACTATTAAGAAATCAATACCCCGAACAAATCTACCTAAAGATTAGGTACCTTGCATACGACAAATCTGGTCAAATAAACTCCTTTAGTTAAGGAGTTATTGGTCGTAGTGTGTGGTCCGGCTGGAAGGTATACTCCGCACCAACTAAATTTCGCAATATTTAATATTATCTTTCAGTAAATCCATTCAAATTATAGTTTCTTTTCTCTACTCTTCGTTGATACGTTTTTTTCTCAAGAAACTATTAAATTTTATTAACTAACCTTCAAAGTATATGGTACGGCTAGGGAGCATTATTTTCAGTCACTCACACCAACTACATGGCCTCAAAGTAAGCTGAGCTTGTGTTATGAGATACCATATAGCGAACTAGAATATAAGAATATAGAAACCTAGAATATAAATACATTTATAGAATAGATATCCACTGGCGTCTGATGCAGATTGGTTTACCCCATCAACAAAGTGGTGGGAATAACTAAGTATGCGAAAAACAAATACATTTACCTACTACCTACTAGGTATTATAAATGGCGGTGAATCTTTTTGTATAACAAACTAATTCAATTGAATGACTTTGAGCATTTAACCCTTTAAACAATTATTTTAAACTGTTGTTAAACTTTATTTTAAATTACTTTAAAATGTTATTTCAACAAGAAAATCTGTACCAAAACCGCAATTTATATGACAATATGTAAAGTCAATCTGTATTACAAAAAAGGAGTTTTAAAGTTATTTTCGAATTTCAAAATTTAAGACTAAATTTTTCAAAAAATATATTGTTGATAAAAAACAAAAGCTTCTAGATGAAGTCCAGGTCTTTTTATCAAATAATTTTTTAAATTTTTATTTTAGTAATTTTTATGTTGTCATAAGGAAATGAACCATTTTTAGTTAGACGACCACTTTGGCGATGGGGTAAACCTATCTAGCTCAGACGTCGTTTTAAAGAAATTAACCGTATTTAGTTATATTTGCTGAAAGTATGCTCCCTAGTCACAGCACATACTTTAAAGGTTAGTTAATAAAGTTTAATATTTTTTGCTTGGTGGTAGGATCCCTTCTGGGTCCGCCTGGCTAGCGACCACCCTTTATATAAAGTCTGCCGCCAAATGTTACCGCTCCGGCGGTAATGTGTTCCGGCACTATTGTATAAAGAGCCAGTTCCTTCCTAAGCCCGTGTGCTTTCATCTTCGACCTCATCGTCACTTACCATCAGGTGAGATTGAGGTCAAACGCGGGTTTAGTCACTTATAAAAAAAAAAAAAAGAAAAAAACGTATCAACGAAGAATAGAGAAAAGGTACTATAATTTGAATGGATTGTTGTGTGAAATTTGGAATATTGTGAAATTGAGTTTCTGCATAGTATACCTTCCAGCCGGACCACACACTGTGACCAATAATAACTCCTTAACTAAAGGAGTTTATTGGACCAGATTTGTCGTATGCAAGGAACTCTTTAGGTAGATTTTTTCAGGATATTGATTTCTTAATAGTTTATACATAGACAACGCAAGTGTCACGATATGTATTGAAACCAAGCGTGCCAACTTTTAAAGTGTATGACGTCAAAGCTGATATTTATCACTGTGAAATAGAAATAGATTCAAAGACACTGATGCTGTCGATGAAATTGATTATTAAGAACGATATCGATATTATGGAATCGACTTTCTAACAGACATACATACGCGCGGATTAAATCTAGCGGCAACCAACCTTGACGCTTGGTCGGAGTTCGGACATGCAAAGTATATGCATTTGCGCTATCCATGTAGATGTATGTCTGTGTTTAGGACAGTGTGTACGCTCATTAGTGTATAATTTACTATATAACTATAACTATAAATGACTAGAGTTTTGTAACTTTTTAGCCTGCGTTTCAACCTTTCCTTCTTTATATCCTCAATTGCATACAAAACTGCCATCGTGAAGATGTTGCCGACGCGAGAGTTCAAAGCGCACTGACAATTTGGGGCGTGGTTTAGCGTGACCTTGGTTTGTGTCCTTGTTTGCAACCACCGTTTATAACGATACTTTAAAATGCCAAAACTATCCTTGCATTATTCTCTTTCATATGAAACCACGTTCAGTGAGGCACACCAGTTGTACTATTTCGAAACCAATAACAATACATGTACCTATATTCTTACCTCCGCTAATCATAACTTTGAAAATCTTATGTTGAATTAAATTATCTAAACAATTTAATTTACCAATTAAACAAAATTACTCTTCTTGGAAACTCTTCATGTAATATAATTTGATTTCAAGGAAGTTTCTATGAACTTCAATATTAGATATGAGTTCCGTTAAAAAGTTTAATATACTATTCATGTTACGATGTCAAATTCAAGGCAAGTGTAAGATTTATCTTTTATGTTTCATATGTTTGTAGGAATGGTGGGAATATTGTTCTTCAAAACTGAGCATGACTTTGTTTGCCCCAGGGAGTGCGATCCGGCAGAAGAAGTTGGCAGTGGAGTATAAAACACGTTTTGCATTGATCATATGAAAAATAAGTCTCTTAGTGAAACAAAGGCTTGATATGCTAATTAAAATTTTAATCCTCTGAAATGAAAATAAAGTTGGTTTAATTTATAATCAAAGTAGCGGACAAGAAATGTACATTTTAGCGCACCTTTTAATTATGTTTCACAAAATCTTAATCAGATTTGCAATGCTCAGAACTTACAACTTTTGCTAAAAATTGACTATTGGGATTGAAAAGTATGATGATCACTGAAATCTTGAGCTTGAGGTGAAAAATAAAGCGTCCTAGTCAAAGGGTTAACCGGTTTCGCTTGTTTATTTTGAAAGTAAAATCAAAAACCAAAAGGTTTTAAGAAACTTAATTTGGGAAAGGTAATGTTGTGTCAAAAATATTTATTTACTAGCCACCGCGCGCGGTTTTACCCGCGTAACTTTTGATCCCGTGGGAATTTCGGGATAAGATATAGCCTATAACCTTCCTCAAGAGTTGGGCTATAAAATGCAAAAATAATTTTTCAAATCCCACTTGTAGTTTCTGAGATTAGCGCGTTCAAACAAACAAACAAACGAAAAAACAAACTCTTCAGCTTTATATATTAAGTATAGATATACATTTATTGTAAAAGTATCTAGAAGAAACAATGTTTTGAAATATTAAGGATATATTACCTATCAACCTGGAGATGCCCAATATTGCCCAATACTAGAGAAAAGTTCCTGAAAATTTTCTTGGACAAGTATCGTTGGATTTTACTATCTGTCACCTGGGATTGAAACAACAATTTTTGTGACCCGAAGACCAGACTCAGAACTACCTTTACAACTTACCTTGCAGCTTTTTCATCTATCATATTATTTTATCAGTAAAAACAAAACACTTTTAATCATTTAAAAAATAAAATAACAATGCCTACACTAATCACACTCAGCATTATAAACTCAAACCTACTAAGAAATATTCCTGCGAAACTTTTAAAGAGATTTATAAAACGTGTTATCCCATCTTAGCTTAAAGGAATTCTATTTATCCCATTTAATGTGTAGCATATACGGGACTTATACATGCTGAACGCTTGGATTGCACTTTGCATTCGATTCACTGAGTATCACAACGATATAAGTATATGTACATTTACATGTGTCCTACATGTTCTTAGTTCCCAACTAGTTACGTTTGCGTACTTAGTACGTAGTCCCGTTCTCAGGACAGATGTTAATTTAAACTGTACGTCTGGGACTGCTGTTTGATTGTTTGTTTTTGCTGGCGCAAACATCATATTCGTAGCATGTTGCTTTTTGCTACAATTTGTATCATATAAAATGTTTTACATGATAAGGTTCATAATAATAATAATAATAAAACGTTTATTGCAAGTAACACAGACTCATATTTTGTTAGTACACTTTCACTTAAGCTATGTTAGAAAATAAGGATTTAGGTAAGTAATAAGAAATAATTATAATTTAACGATTCCGCCTAGGTGATCCCTGAGACACGACCCCCCGCTACGTTACAGCAAAAACCTATGTATAGGCAGTCCAGCCTTTCCGCGATCATTTTCAGAATTCTGTTGGTACTGCCCCTTGTTCTACGCACTAGGGACGCGCATCTCTTACGCATCACAGCATAAAAACAATCAATTCTCGCGTCCGCAAACATTCCCGAGGCACTACAGAACCGTGGCAGCCCCAACAGAACCCTAAAGGCATTATTATATTGCACTCTTAGTGCATTATAACATTACCTTGAAGTTGATTTTATTCAACAGTAAATAGGCGTACGTATACTAAACAGTCTGGTTTAATTTGATTCAACATTAACTTGCTGTCAATGTTTGTGTGCAAAGAAGTCTGCATAGTATAAGCAGAACGTGCAAAGAGAATTGCGAGCTTTTCATTCTTATACATATAGGTATTTAAACTTCTTTTTCAAAGAACAAAAGGTAAGGTCACTGAATTGAGACATAAAGAAATCGGTTTACTTAACTTTTGTGGTAAGTTTTCACTGTTAAACAAAATAAATCATGTCTTATCCATATAAAATGCGGTCATGAGTGACTCATGAAAGGCTATTTTCATTAAATTTTTGCTTGTAAAAAGTAATTTCACTTCCACAAAAATCTTATATTGTGACAACATACCGGTAATATCCATTTCAACATTATTACAAATATAAAGTCAGTTCGTACAAAAACTGTGAGATAACAAACTAAAGAGATGATTTTCATTAATTTAAAAAGTATATTTATCATCATCATCAGCTGGGAGACGTCCTCTGCTCAACAAATGCCTCCAGCAAGGTTCTCCACGTCGATCTGTCCCGCGCCACCTTCATCCAGCATTTACCAGTGACCTTGACCAGATCGTCGTCGGTCCAACTTACTTACACTGCGTCTATAAACATTGTAATAACTAAATTAATATTTGCAAGTCTCCAAAACAAAAAAACCAATCCCGAAACATCCTTAAAAAATTGTGTCACAATTGTGTGACGTTGTTCAGTAGCTACTCAGGGTTAGTTATTTTATTTATTTATCAACATTAATTTTCTGCCACAAGTATTTAGCCAATTGGCTATCTTAAATTTTAATTAAAGTACCCCTCGTAAGTACCTTTACCGAGCATTCAGAATACCAGGTTTTTAAGATACAAAAACATGGTCTTTCTTTTTAAAAAATGTTTCCAATTAAATCTCCATCCTCCATCTAATAACAGTGCAAAATATAAATAAACCACACCGCTAAGGAGAAAGCAGATCTATTTACCAGTATATTTGCGGAAAATTCTCGTCTAATAGCCAAGGAAAAATCCCACCCAAATTACCTCAGTTCGGACCTATAATGGGTATCGTTCATATTTGCCAAAAGGGGGTTATTAAATGCTTGCTGCACCTAGACGTGAATAAGTCAAGCGGACCAGATAGCGGCCCCCGTTTTGACAAGTCTCTATCGACTTTATTTGGAATCTGGTTAGGTCCCAAGTCCTAAAAGCTGGCTAACGAACAACCAGTACCGAAGAAGGGAAGCCATGCGGATCCTGTCAACTTTCGAACAATTTCAATCACTTCCATACTTTGCAAAGTCATAAAACGTTTATTGAACAATAGACTTCTGGCATACCTCAAAACCACCCAGCTCCTAAGCGATAGCCGATACGGTTTCCGCAGTGGACTTATGGAGCGATGCTTTGGAATTTCATGGAGAAGCAATAGCTGTACCTATCCTTAGGCATTTCACAGGGTTTGGCATGATGGTCTTTTAAACAAGCATTCAACATATGGCATACCGATGGGGCTCTGCGACTACTCTGACTAAGACTAAGTACTCTGGTTTATGTAGACTTAGATGAGTACTCCTCCGACCTAATGGCGATTAATGTCAGGATACCTCAAGGGTCTGTTCTCTATGCAACTCTATTCTTGCTGCACATCAATAACCCCTAACACCGGGCATTAAATTATTACTTAAATCATTAACATCCATATTTTGAGAAAGTCTATGATTGGGCGCTTCGACCTAGTGGAATGTGTCCAATTGGGATGAGTCCTACTTGGTCAAATTCAACTTAACACGCCTGTTGTCTTTTTGCCGCCAAAAAGACCACCTTTACCTTTACGCCCACTTTCCAGACATCCACCTTTGTACCTGTCCTTATTACCAACCATCTAGGGTTTTTGGGTGTAACGTCAAAATTAAACTTCGTACAACAAATTGAGTTTATGGCTCAAATGGCTTTTAAAAATTTGGGTATAATCTCGATGGTCCGACGGTACTGCAGCCCTGAAACACTCAACCTGAAAACAGCCCAAGTGAAGGCACGCATGGAGTACTGCAGTCACCTTTGGGATGATTCAGCCAAATACCAGTTTAAAGCGCTAGACTCTGTGGACCGAAGAGCCCGGATACTTATTGATAACGACAACCTTACAAATAAAAAATTGCAGACTCTAGAGCATCGTCGTAAGGAAGGTTTCCTGTTTGACAGTATTTTATCGGCTACATTTTGGAGGGTGTGCGAATGCTATTTTTGACCCACTAAATTGAACTTACTCTTTTTTACTACCGGACTACCAGACGCAGATAGAACTTCCATTCGCATATAGTGTTTTTTGTGTCCATTACACACGTGGTACACGTCCATCCACGAGAAACCTATTCACTCAACGCTTAAAAGTAACAGAACCACACTGGTCAGGGAAAATAGACGCAGGCTGTTCATTCCAAACCTTGCCGACCCGTATCAAAAAAGAACTGTCAAAGCGCTTAGTTCGACTTTTTGGAATATCCACCCCATACGGATGGAAGTTCTGTCTGCATCTAGCAGTCCGATGGTAAAAGGATGAGGTAAATCTCTATTTAATTTGTTTAAATAGAGATTTACCAAGAAGTCGAACAGAACGCTTCGATAGTTTCTTTTTGGTACGGATTGCCGAGACGTGGAACGATCTGCCTGCGTCTTTTTAATTTGTTTATTTATTCATACGTTTTTACAAAGTTTATAGGAATGGCTTATTACTATCTTAAAATCTATCTTAGATTTGTCTACACATTATTTATATTATCTCGGTAAAAATATAATTACAATAATAACAAACAGCAAAAATACCGGAGTATTTTTTTAAATTACTTATAACTTGGTTTAAAGATACAAAAGCCCACTTGTATAAAATTAACTTAATATTAGCCTAACAACATTTTTTTTTATATAAATTAATAGCAGGAGTATATGTAGGTATTACTTATAACAAAACATAAAAGTGATCAACGTAGTTTACCTACATACGGCTAAAGCGTTTATTGAAAACAATAGTTGCAGTAAAAGGCCTTCCAGACGATCGGATCCAACTGCCAACAAGCGTGACCTTGGTCGGATCAACCGAAATTTGTATTTATTCTACACGGTCGGATGGTTGACTCAACTTGTCACTTCTCTCCGGAGTTCGTAGCGTAAACACGTAGGTATCTAAATATGATTTCGTGTGTTTTGAAGCAACAAAAGATCGGCTTAGCGTTAACTTTTTTATGTTTGAGTGAAGTAGAAAAATAAAGCAATTTGTTTAGAAAGAGAGCATGTAATTTTTATTATAACAATCTGACATTTCATCTCAAAATTTTAAAATTTAGAAAAGAGTTGCAACTGAGGGTTAGAGTTTATATAATAAATACCTCATTATTTTAGTTTAATTTTTATGTAAATCAATTGTTTTAGCTATCGTTACTACACACTTTTCTGTATTATCAAACTGTGGAAACTTCGCTAGTTAATGTGTTATTAATGTGATTAAATTTACGTGCTATTTGTAACTGTTTGTTTCCCAAATAAACATAAATAAATAAAATAAAGAAAAAGAAGAAAGTGGATGAAACTGTGGCTGAAAGAACGAATAATTTTTATTTTTATCTTTATATGTTTCGGAACTAGAGTCTCAAAGACATGGTAAATCAATATACAGACATATAAATTCAGTCAGAATCTCTCGTTCGCGGATTTCGTATTGCGAATCCATTGCAACCACAATGACGTGTGCTCGCGACGACCGACAAGCGCACACTGCAGGGCTCGCGTTGGCCAACAGCGTTCCAGACGGTTGGCTCCAACCACGATCGCAGCCTGTCGGGACGGACGCGCTTCCAACCAAGGCCGTTGGCATCAATCAAAAAATTGATTGGACAACCGAGTTCTACACGATCCATTTTTACATCAACTCAACCAAGGTCACGCTTGTTGGCGGTTGGATCCGATCGTCTGGAAGGCCTTTAACTTAGGTCGATGAAGGGAGACCGATTAATCATGCCCTCTCACTCTACAAGCGAGTCCGCACCGGTACAGGGTGCTTCAGTTTGACATGTTCAGGAAATATTTTTTTAAATGATTTTCATATTTTTTACAGTTATAGTATTTTTAATTTCGCTGGCCAGTTTGTTTATAAGTTTCGGTATCATATATCATATGTGAGATGCTCTTTGTCCGTAGAAGTTTTTAAATTTAGGTATGGATAAGATTTTATTTGCAACATTTCTAGTTAATATGTAGTGGTTATTTGGAATTAATATCTCATCTCTACGATTTTGTTCGAGTAGCAAGCTATATTCTACTTTTTTTGTACGAGTATTTTACCACATAACTTCTACTAGATCATCTCTGTATTTATTTTTTTATTTTTTGAGGTACAACTCATTTTAAGTCTGTTTTCCCTGACTACTGCAGTTCCGATACTTTTAAGTATCGAGTGAATAGGTATCTTGTGGATACACGTATACTACCATAGTCTTCATGCGCACAAACGTCCTATCCTTATAATATAAAAAAACTTGTATAAGCTTGTAACACTTTGTTTAAGTGAATTAAATATTATTTTATTTTATTTAAAGAAAGGACAATCATAAAATCTTATAAATTATAAAATAAACTTAACTCCGCTTAGCCTTCCTATAATATTTGCAGACCGTACATTTGTCCAGGTCTGAAACAAACCGTCCGCAAGTAGGTACATTGCGGACAAGACATCGGTGGCGTGTCATGTATGACGTCACCGCAACAAATTGTGGCCATCCAGTACCGACTGTCTTCGCGCTACTATGAATCGTTTCACAATGTTTGGCCCTGTGTAATCCGATTAAGAAGATACAATTCGAATTATGTAATTGAATATGTTCGTTGTTGAGGTTTTTCAAAAGATTGTTATTTTATTTGAAATTGTGTGTATTTTATAAAATAAATAAATAATAAAATCTCCGAACAATCACACCAACTACATGGCCCCAAAGTAAACATAGCTTTTGTTATGGGATACCATATAGCGAACGAGGGGGAAACCTAGAATATAAATACATAAATAGATAAACACCCAGACACGGAAAATTTTTTTGACGGAACCCGCAACCACTGGCGTCTGAGGCAGACTGAATTACCCCAGTGCCATAGTAGACGTCATTTTAGACGAGGCGTTAGTACTTTTTATAGTATCGTCCAATGTATATAAAATAACTGTATACCTAAGTAGAAGTTTTTCAGTAACGGTTATGCAAAGATATTTTTGATAAATTTCCTGTGTTATTTTATTTTTGTAAATATGCTCGATTTTTCGAATTGTAAAATGTTGAAAACAGCGTTTCAAAGAACTTCAATAATGACGTCCTGCAGTGAACTGAATAGAATTTCAATTTATCGCATCTTTTGGCTACCGTATCCATACAAAGACAACATTCGCTGAATTTTTAAATTTATATTTTGTTTAAAATTCTTTGGTAATTGATTGACATTTTACCCCGTGAGAATTGTTTATTTGGAAGTTATACAGGGTGACTGGTGGGTCACTTTCAAAATTCCAGGACGTGATTGTTTAAGATCATACATGAAGAGAAAAAATTAATTAAAAAACAAATATTAATTATTGACTGAGTAAACTTCTCCGAGTGTTAAAGAATTCATAACGCAACGCATGGTTACATAAGCGTAATACAATAAATATTTAGCGGGTGGTGGTGTACGTGTGGTCGGAACACGTACACCACCACCCGACATCTACATCTTCGAGAACTGAATAGGTAAGCGTAGGGAAGTGCTATGAAAACGAATAGTATGTTGTTCATAATATGACCGACTCTGTGTGAGATCAAGTGAACTTTTAAAAAAGCTTTTCACGTTAATTATCTCTCGTCACATAAATCATTTCAGTCGGGGGATTTTAAATTATTTTTTTATTTTTCTATTACTTTTTAACCGTCGCGTCGTGGGTTTTTCAAAATTTTTATTTTGTTTTTTTTTGTTCATGCGAAACCTGGTAAAAGTTTTCTCAGAATCGGTAGCAAAATCAATTGCAATAGTTTTTGTACCATGTTATATTTTAACTCAATAATCTTTACAGAGCCTTAAATTATGTACACAACACACTCACTCGCACGCATATCGTTCGCGATCCAAGGATGCAAGTAGATACCTACGTTGTATGAAGCGGTAGCGAGCGAGAGCCGCGAGCGTGGTGTCCTCACTCTCACGTCAAAAGCAAGACACTACAAGAGACTTGAAACTTGCTATTTAAGATAATACCTTAGTTTTTGGTACACCAATTTTTTGAACGAAAATATTTGACCCGAGTACTGGATTTCGATTGAAAAAAAATTGACGTTTTATAGTATTGTGTCGATAAAATTTAACGATGGGTTATCGATCGATACCTGAAATCCCATCTTTAACACTCTGTACAAAGCAACGGATTTTAACGTAGTGAATTATAACCAAAGAAATGGTATTATAAAACAAAACAAAAACTTTTTATTATTAAAGAAAGTACATAATAATGTTAGGGATTGGAATCTCCTTTTAAGCATACATAGCCTGTATCAGGGGACCCTGCTCTTCCGTATAAGCATGTCATAATTATTCAATCATTTATGGTATGACAATTTCATTTTGTCATTTGTCCTATGATGATCATGCTGAAGGATCATCATCACAACTCTACCCTGCATGTAGGGGTTCGAGAGTGTCAGAAGCGTCAGAAAACAAAATAAGCCGTAACTACTACTGTAGATAGGTAATAATAATAAATAATAAAATCCCCAGACAATCACACCAACTACATGGCCCCAAAGTAAGCATAGCTTGTGTTATGGGATACCATGTAGCGAACTAGGGGGAACCTAGAATATAAATACATAAATAGATAAACACCCAGACACGGAACATACTTTTTCTTGTTCCGTGCGGGAACCGAACGCGCAGCCACTGGCGTCTGAGGCATATAGGTTTACCCCATCGCCAAAGTGGTCTGCTTACCGTGCACTCCAAAGAACGGAAATGTTCGTGAGAAATAAATAATCTGCAGTCACCCATCAATGTTGTGCAACCGAACGTTTTATGTACTGCTATACCCAATGATATACTAAGTAGCCATTGCGCCATAATTTCTTCGACCAATTATGTCAACATTATAGCCAACATTATGTTATCGTGATAAAATATCAAGAGCTATACCTATCGAAAAAAAACTACCCCATACTAATAATAATACCCCATTGCTCGTTTTGAGCATTCTGACATTCTACTAATTTTGAACTTTATTGAAATAATTATTGCCATTTTGATCAAACTATACCTACATATAATAACGTACATTTCAGTTTTGAAGTTAATTCTGAAGCGAAGCTCATTTATAAATGAACAAAACATAGCAGCATATTTAAATGTTGCAACTTTCATATAAATCTCCTGCGGCTAGATCGCAAAAATATTAAATTCCACGTCGATTTTAATGGTTTAACAACGTCACGGTTTAATGTAAAATTCAGCAAATTACAACATCAATTTATTTTTATCGGACAGGCATGTGTTTTTGACAGGCATATCTGTCTGTGGTAAGTCAGCGGTTGGGTTCGTTGGCAAAACATTTATCAAATGCATATTTCGATATCGAACTATTCACTGGATTTTGGTTGAATTGCAATTACCGTTCATAAGAAGTGAGTGATTTGGTATTAAGTTAGCTACTTACGTAATATCAAGGATTAATAAGAGAGCTGGCACATTCTGTGTTTTTCCTTTGCTTCCAGTCCAGCATGGGAGTAATATTCCAAATGATTATCACCCACGAGTGGACACGTAGGAATGAAACGAATGAAAAGTGATATTTATACTTATGTGAATATCAAACTATAAATAATAAATGCCAAACGCAAAACTTTTCGATACCAGTAGAACCAATGGAAATCATGATTACAGCTAATTCAGCGTTTGAGAAGATATTTTTAGATTTACTTGGTCCTTTCGATAAAGATCAAAATGGTTACTCGTACATACTTACGTTACAATATAAATTAACGAAGTTTATTGAAGTCATACCTTTAGTTTCAAAAAAGTCTGAAGAAGTAGCATAAGCTTTAGTAAAAAAAATTATTTTAAAATTTGGTGTCCCTAGAGAGATTGCCACCGACAAAGGAGCCGAGTTCATGTCAGCTGTTTTTAAGGATGTAATTTAACTTTTTAAGGTAAGTCAGATTAATATCTGACTAAACATAAGACACAGCGTACCATCATCAGTGCATTGGTACCTTGGAAAACCTGCATAAACATCTAGCAAGTATACTTCGCATTCAAACTGACAACCACCCTGAGACGTGGAGCTCTTGGTTTCCGTACTGGTGATTTTCACTGGTGTTTTTTTTTCATTAGTTCACCCTGAAAGTAAGTTTACACCTTTTGAGTTAGTTTTTGCCCGAAAGTGTCAACTCCCTAATAACTTGTTAGGTAAGCATGTTGATCCTCATGATAATTTTGCATATTAATTAAGTAATCGTTTTCAAATATAACACTTTTTAAGCGGATTTATCGCGTGTTTTTAATTTTAACTCGACGTTTCTGTGTCTTTTCAGACCCCGTGGCTCTTGAGCACGTGTATAAACAACTCCCACCTGTTGGTCTTGAATATTTACTTGAATTGAATTATATGGAAAAATCAATTATTTCCAGGCTGTTGGATAGAAGCATTAGTTGTGCCAATACTTAATTCGGATAAAAATGCTAACTTGCCTGCTAGCTACAGACCAATATCCTTAACATGTAACCAACAAAATTTTTGGAAAAGATAATTAGTAGAAGAAGTCGTTGGTACTTAGAAATTTATATATTTTTTTATAACCTTACCAGCAGTGCTAGCACGGATCTTTTGTCGATCGTAAGGTTACGAATGCTCGTATAGTATGGAGACGGTTTTGCAAGCAATAATTGAAATCTATCCATTGCCGCACGGTCAGCTTAAATAAATGTGTTCCTTGTTAATTTTGAAAGGTTCTACTCTTAAATAACTTTAAAATAAAAAATTACATTGTTACTAAAAACTTCCAACCGACTCCATACTATACGAGCATTCGTTAACTTACGATCGACAAAAGATCCGTGCTAGCACTGCAGTATAGGTTTAGATAATCCAGATAAACCACAGATCACTTGGTAAACTTAGAAGGTGAAATCTCGAAGGTATTTACAAACAATCATTAGCATAGCATATTTAATGGCGTGGAAACATAGGGTGTATTAAAACTCTATTGTCATTTAACTGTAGAAAAGATCAAGTCACATCACAAGAGTTTGTATTGGACACACCAACTTAACTCATATATACAGGCTTGGTTTTAGTAACCAGGCAAATTTTATTTACACAATAAGTAAGTAAGTAAATGATACTGAAACGTATTTTGCAAAAAAGTTATGTATTGTTTTTACAAGGATATCAATATATTCGCTAACATTAAGCAAAGCATAGTCACTCTAAATTATGGATGAATACTGAATACCATTAAAATAAAGACGACTACGTGCAACTACAAAACATCTTGTAGTACAACGTCGTAGTATTATCAATGAAATACCGCGTCGTAGTAGCTATGTTCATCAACAGCGAATATTTGTAAATCAGTTTGTGGTACCACATTTTTATTTTTTTGTATTGAACGATACTAAAATAAATAAAGAGTTATGTGTATATCGTATCAAAGAAATTAAAATTTTAATTTGTGGGTAATTAAACAAAATGCAAATGTGTGTCGGATTTAACTGTGTATCATCTGTTTGAGGCATTTCAAGTATAAGAGAATGAATAACACTTATTCATATTGTTATTTTACAACCAAAATAAATGTAAAAATGTTTTGTGAGTCGTATTAACTATAGTTTATCATGCGGCTTTTACTCACAATTTATTAGTCGGACACCTCCGACAATAAATTGTGAGTGAAAGCCGCATAATAAACTACAACCAAAATAGTTCAAAAATCAATACATATAATAAAACAGTAAAAAAAACGTGTCTGTACATTTAATATTTTTACAAAAAAAATATCTAGGGTTATAAAGAAATGAAAAAAGAGTAAGAATCTGAAAAAAAAAATTAATCTCAATCTCAAAAAAATTAAAAGCTAATCTCTGGAACCGCGGGACGGATTTGAATGAAACTTTATGATGTATAGCTGTGAAGCTGGGGCAACATATAGGGTATATTTTATTTCGGTTACTGGAACACCTGATGCAGAACCCTTAAGGGATCATCAAAACTGTAAGAAATATAGATATGATGCCTTAACAAAAGTTGTCCAGGATGATGAGCTGATTCTGCAGACATAAAGAAAATGTAGGATCTAAAAAAATTGTAAAAGATTTTTAAAAGTTATGCCTACAACTTACTAGTTATTAGATACGCTAACTTTTTACCGATATACAATATGCTTTTACTAGTTCAGATTTTATGGAATCGTATTAATCTAGAATTCATAATTTTTTAATACAGAAAAATCTTTAATCACTCAAAATTTTATTAAATTATCTTTAATTCGCAATAGCCACTTTCTTCTAATGCTATTATTTCAATTCAGAGCACAACGCGATCGGTCAACTGTTCAGTTTTATTAAAAAATGTAAACAAGAAATTTCTTAAGTAAGCCTTGTTTTATTCTCTCCCTGGGTATGCTCTCTATTGAAAGAAATTGTTTCAAAAATTATGCCAATTAGACGTTTTACAAATTTCGTGTATGAATAGTATGAACATTTAGTGCAATGTGTTGTAACGCTGCACGGAAAATTCGGAGAAAAAGGAAACCTCGCAGTTTGAAAGCTAGAAGCATGTAGATAAAGATCTTATCATTATAATATGATATTTAATACGATTTTAAATAATACACAGATAAACATAGGACACAAATATTTACTTCAGACTGTAGCATTTTTTGTTTTTTTTCCTCGAATAAAGAAAAGAAAATGCAACGACAACTATTTGTGCTAAAACGAATCGTTTCTAAAATAACACGAATAAATAAAATATTGACAACACAGCTTAAGCTAGAAGGTTCACATGGCGTTACTGTAAAGTGTGTTCTAAATAATTCAATAGGTACATAAGAACGAGATCTCACAAAAAAACTGCTGCTATGAAAGAAATCTGCATAATACGGGATTGAAATACTATAAAATGCATGTGATATACGCGCAGGTGTTTCGATTCATGATATATTTTTGGGAAATATAGTCGACTTCTTTCTTTTTATGAAGTCAGATACAAACTATACTTTATACATATTCTATTCATTGACAATAATATAAAATCAGGGTCTAAATTGACGTATTTCAAAAATGGCTACGCATAATATTTTTTATCAGCTTTGTACTCGTTGTTTGTACTTGAGGTGAAGGTGAAACTGGGCTTGTCCCCAATAAAAGAAGGAATATTTTTTTTTATAAACTTTCTTCCATGCTGGACTGGGAGCGAAAGAAAAACATAGAATGTACCCGCTGCTTCTCTTCCCGGGTATACTGTAAAAGTCAGTCAAGGGACAGAGGTTTTATTAGCATTTTTGTGGGCGATAGGCTTACCCTCTGCAATAGCCTCTCTCCATCAAACGTGACATCAGATGGTCTTATAACCTCTGGTGTTCTGCCTACCCCATAAGGGATACAGGCGTGAAGTTATGTATGTATGTATATTTTTATCGTGTGTAAATATATTTTATAAAGATAAAAGTTCCTAGAATAGTTTGAGCATATTTATGTCTTTCGTGTGTCCTTGGGTAAGTGAAAGATACAAGTGAATTAATTTTATTTGAAAATTCAAATAGAAATATTCTCGCTCAAATAGGTACGTTCATTCGCGCGCTTGTTTATTTTAATACTTTTCAATATTATTATTAATTAATTGGTTTCAATCAGGTTTCAATAGAGAGTTTTCGTTTGATTATATTGTGCAAGTAGACTCGAATTAAATACATCCTATTACCTAAGATAGAGAAACAGAATTCGGCTATCAAATACAAACACATGTTACTTTAGGCGACCACTTTGGCGATGGGGTAAACCAGTCTGCCTCAGACGCCTGTAGTTGCGGGTTCGATTCCCGTAAGGAACAAGAAAAAAAAATATTCCGTTCTGGGTGTTTATCTATATATGTATTTATATTCTAAGTTTCCCCTAGTTCGCTACATGGCGTATACACAAGCTATGCTTGATTGTCTGAGGATTTATTTATTATTTCTGGGAATAACGTGTTTAAAAAATCCTTCAGCATAAATGCATATTATAACGATCTTAAACCAATTATTCACATGGCTATTTGAAGTTTCACGTTGATTTTTCCAGGATCAAAAGTATATTGTATGATTTTAATTAATGAACTTAGTTTCATAAAAATCGATTGGTAGTAGTATTTTGGTCTATCGAACACATGGATATAAACAGAAGACATTATCTGTGAAAAGCAGAGTTTTGGAATCCGTTTTGATCATTCGTGAAACTTGGGTAGTTTTAATGTTTTTTTTTAAACACGCATTGCCTCATCACTGTTTTGTAAGCTAAATTAATAGGTATATAACAAAGACAGTCGTACCAAATAATAACCATGTATTCAGACTTGAAATTTTGAAGTTCGATGGCCACAACGTGTTGTCTTAACCTTTAACGACTACTTATTTAATTCGTATGTGTATCTTCTGCAACCAAAATTCACTTAAGTAAATATTGATATTGAGGTATACATACAAATATTTACTATTTCGATTTAATATCCTGTTACTGGCAGTGAAACTGGCAACTCAAATAAAGAACGTGAAATTAAATTGCTTCTTGAGTCTTTGTGATAAAGACTTAGGAAAGTTAACAGCCATTTCAAGACGGTATCATTACATTATAGTGCGACCGGTGGGAGTTTTCGTTCCTGATAGCTGTCAAAATCATAGCTTTTTTACCCCTTCAAATCGAAAATAAACTTTTCAACACACTTGCTCGTAAAGTGAGCCTTATTCTATTGAATTTAGAACTATAAACTGGGCTATAAGTCACGCGTGCATAATATATTATACCCTAGTGCATAATATAATGAATCCTACAAAGTTGAATTGTACCTTTGTGCAAATTACATGCGAGTAAACAGAGCATATTTTATTGATCCGGGTTATACATTAATTTTTTTCAGAAACAACAAAGAGGTTTTATACCACTTCAAATCCATATACATTTTTAAATGTTTGCGCCTTATATTAGTAAAACAAATATGTATATCAAACAAATTGTTAACAATTTACAATAATTTGTTATAAAATATTAAAATATTTGCATTTACCACTCCAAATTAAACATTTTCACGTAAAATAGGTTGTATATGCTACACAGACATTGACACATTTGGCAGAAAAAAAAACCTACGCGCATGCGCGAGGTTCGGCGCCATTTTTCAATCACAATTCACAGCTTTGTTATCAAGTGTGTTTGTTATTTTATGACCACGTATGTCTGTCTTTTACTCACAAGTGTGTTGAAAAACGTCGTATGTAACTCGTGAGCGTTGCTAATTACAGTCTCGGCTCATTATTAAGCCCTCGCCTGCGGCTCGGGCTCAAATCACAGCCTCGGCTGTAATTAGCAACTTCGCTCACTTGTTACATAATATACTATTATTCAGTGGACATAAGGAGCTGTCAGGTACGCATTCTCGCAGCGGCCGCACTCTAGTAACATATACAATGTTATTTTTTAGTCACCAGCCAAATTTAAATGTTAATTTCTTTGATACAATACAAACATACTTTTATATTTATTTTAGTATCGCTCAGTACAATTCCACAACTCATTGTGGTACTCAAACTTTTTTACAAATAGTCGCTATTGATGAACATGACTACTACGGCATTTCATTGATAAAACCACGGGATAGTACTACGACTTATTTTTACTTGATATTTTGTTGTAGCGCGTAGTGTCTTTATTTTAATGGTATTCATTCATAATTAAGAGTGATCATGCTTTGCTTAATATGTTAGCGAAAATACCTTTTTTGCAAGATCATTTCTATAAATCATGCTGGACTGGGAGCGAAAGAAAAACATAGAATGTGCCAGCTGCTTCTCTTCCCGGGCATACTATAAAAGTCAGTTAAGGGACGGAGGTTTTATTGACGTTTTCGTGGGCGATCCCTTATCACTGCAAGTCTCTCTCCATCATCACAATACCTCCAAATTTGTCAAACGTGACATCGGATGGTTTTATAGCGTCCGATGTTCTGCCTACCCCATTAGGGATACAGGCGTGACGTTATGTATGTATGTATGTATTTCTATAAATGATACTTATTGTGTAAAAAAAAATTGGCCAGTGACCAGAACACAACCCAGTGTTAGGGCTCTTTTCAAAGTGGAATTCCTTAATTTTGAAGTCACTTTTTCTTCACTTTTTTTTATATTTATTATATTTCGTTATTTTTTTATTACAATGCAAATCGCATGCATGTTTTATTGCTATACGTGCACTGGAAGACAGATGAGAGCAAAAGTAATTTCAATTGAAATATATGCAATGTCAAGATCGAAATTTGACCTGTGAGTGATCCTAGTCCATACCTATACCGAAGTTCCGAGAAATATAGGACTTTATAGTTTGTATAAAATATCTTATTCCTTGAGTGCACGGATGTGATACTTAGTCTAAATGTTCCCAACTATCCTTCTAATTCGTGCCTATACATAAGTATATAAAGTGCTTCTTTAGAATATGTTAACCGCCATTTCATGTATAGTTTCATAAGAGGCAACTAATTAAAAAAACTTCCCCAGAGGAAGGGAGCTGTCAAATACTCTGATATACGATAAGACTTCCTAGTAATTCCCATACTTTCTATTATAAGGTAGACCCAAAATAGTAGAAAATTTAACGCTGCAAACTTTATTTTAGTGTAATTCTCGTAGTTGATGAGTAGTTATGCGATGAAAAAGTCCATGCAATGATCAGCGCAATTAAATGTCATAATCAGTTGTGTTATTCATATACATAAAGTTATTTCAGTAGAACGTTATCTACAAATATCCTGGGGCACGGCATTCAACAATAAGCTTTATCGTATTTTTTGCATAATAAATGAAATTATTTTTATATTAAACGCGTATTGCTATTTCATACTCAGTATCTATTATTCAGATAGTTTGAAACACCGAAATAAATTTTATGATTGAAACAATGCAAAAAAACAATTTACACAATAACTGAACAAAATAACTGCCCGATTTTGTAGTATTAAATGATAATGATAAATGATAAATATTTCTGACACTCACATAACATTGTCTAGCCCAAATTAAGTTTCTTAAAGAACTTGTGTTATGGATACTAGATAACTGATATACTTAAGAAATATATATTGAATAAATGCATATTTTTTATTAGAATAAACTTAAATAAACGTATGTATAAACATCCTTGACTTGACGGCTAATATCTGTGTTCATCACACAAATATCCGCCGCCGCCGGGATTCGAACCCAGGACCTCTGGCATAGAAGGCAATGTATGTTACCACTACACCAGCCGGTCGTCAAATAAGTGACATGTCATATAACAGAAAACACTCTGATCTAAGAAAGTTATGAATATGTTAACCTTCCAAAGCTAGCCCGACTATGACTCAAAGCAAACACGTATCTACCTGTACGTATATCTTGAGAACTGCATATCGATTGTTAAACGTAATAAAACATACGTAAATAAACCCTGAGATCTGTTTTTTTTTTTTCTTATTTCGTAACGGGATCGTACCTGCGACCACCTCGCGATGTAAGTATCGTAGCGTTTTAGACCAATTCGCCACGGGGGCAGTCAAGTAAAATGTCTCAACACCATATAATACAACAATGATGTTAAATATTTCCCGCTTAAAATAATATAACGTAACGTTAATTACGAAATAGGTATGTCTTATGGCGTGGATCTATCTCTATGGTACGGCGCGGTGCAGCACGGTTCCACGGCATTGATTTGCACCGTACGACACTGCGCCGCGCCGTCTCTTATGCTGAGGCCACACTACCGTGATATGGCAATAATTATTGCCATAACTTAAACAACACCTAGGTGTAACCAAGATTTATGGCCATAATTTTACAATGCCAATCAATATGGCAAATGGTGGTAGGCAATAGCTCCGGTGGCGGTCTTTTTTCGCACATCAAAGAAGATTACCGCAGTAATTATTGCGTTTGTGGCCACACTACCGTTTGTCCAGTGTGCAATATGAGCTCACCGGCGACGCACGTATCGACCGACATGGGTCAAATGAAAAAGCGCTCGAGTTTTTAGAATTATTCCAATCCGAACCGTCTCTTTGGTATACCCTTTTTTTGTCTTCTTTTAGCTTTGTTGAAATTATAAAGATTCATGTAAAAATAATTGGCACTCATAAAACACAACACCGCTGCAGCTTCGACCTCCATCTTGAAAAAGTGATATTTTCCGCCAAATTTATTAATACTTATAATAATTTCAGAGTATGTTATACGGCCTACTTTTCTCTAATGTACCATGATACAGATAATTTTAAGAGCAAATATGAAACGCTGCAAGGCACAGCGCGCCGCAGTAGAGATGGTAGAGATGGATGGATGGATAGTATTTCTAATTATAATATAAAAGATGCGACTTTAAAAATGCTAGTAAAATACGAAAGCCTTAAAAGTATCGCGCGTGAAGAACAAAATCAATATATGCAGATGCTTTAACGAAACGCAAATTTTGCAACTTGAATGCTTGCACGATGAATGCTTTATTTTTCTTTTATGATAATTGATTGCGGTGATATGATATTCCGTGTCATCAAAAATGCAACCACTCAGTATAAATAACAGTATTGGCTGGTTTCGTATGAAAAATAAATAAACTCTCTCGATCTCGAGTCGAGATAAATGTTATTATATTACGGTCGTTTTATATTTAAAAAATAAAGACCCGTTTGCAATAATAACGGAGGTTATTATTGCTCATATGGAACGGCTTACAGGATATACAATTGAATAATTTTAACCTTCTTAGCGAAAAATAGAGTAACCATGTTTGATTTTTAGAGAATTTCGTCGGGACCAAAATAGTACCTACAGAAGTATCTAAAAATATATGGATGTAATATTTGAAAACCTACTCAAGTTAAAAAATTTAAATAGAGCTTTCCTCAGATTTAACGTAAAAATATATTAAGAAAATCAAAATTTCATTTCACCTACACAGACGATATATAAATAGAATATTTTTTTTTTTCAAAGGTTACGGGTTCAATTCTCAAGCTGAGTTCAATTTTTTTCAATTTTCTTTGAAAACAGTTTATCTTTTTAATAAAATCGATGACATGGTTCTTTTCATGGAGAAGGAACAGATCTTTTCTTTTAGTTTCAGACTTTCTCATACTGTCCAATCAACATAGTCCACCCTGTATATCTTTCAATTTGATCTCCCAATTTATTTGTTTTCTTTCCAATTTATTAAAATTTTTAAATTTCGTTGGGTATCATTATTTCTATTATTATACAGAATTCAAATACGTAGTTCAACTAGAAAGAAGTAGCTGAGCTTTATGAAGTATTTGCGTAGTTGAATGACAAACTTTTAACATGACATTAAACTTATATTTTTATAATGTTTGTTTGAATTCAATCTCGAAGCCTTTCAGACTTTATTTTTATTCCACGGAAATTCCCTTGGGAAAGGGAATTAAATGATTTTTTAGTTTATATGAAAGGATCTTATTCCTTGAGTTCACGGATGTGATACTTGGCATAAAGGTTCTTCAATAGGTGTATGTTTGAATTATGAAAGGTATTCCCGAAATTTCCACGGGAACGGGATGGACTTTTTAGTTTGTATGAAATATCTTATTCCTTTAGTGCACGGATGTGACACTGACTGGTTGTGTAATAAAAAAAATTCCGAAATTCTCACGGAAACGGGAAGTATATTATTTTATGCTTTGTATGTAAAACCTTATTCCTTGAATCAAAATCAAATCAAAATCAATTTGTTGCTTCAAATATGGTGGTATATACATTTGGTGGTAAATATTCGTTATTGAGCTCATATTTTACTGTCTTACAGCATGCAATATCAGTGTGTAAACAATTCATAACTATATAATTCAATTAAAATTCATCAAATTCAAAAATCATACATGCATACAATTGAATTAAATATTTAATATTATGTTTTCTTAGGTTAGAAAAAAAATCAGATACTTTTATTTATTACATGTCAAATTTGCTATTAAAAAAATCATTAATTGTATAAAAACATTGCTTGTTAGATCGCAAAGTCAAATCAGTTCGCAATAAACAATTCAACAAGCAAGACGTATCTTTTATTCGAGAGTCCCTAGTCAAGCAGTTTTGAACCTTAACGCGCGAACATATGGTCCAAATCGAGCCGGATAGTGAATTTAAATGTGAGAAGACCCAGTGACGACTAAAACAAAGGAAGAATTCTAGGAATAACAGCTCGCACATTTCGTAAAATAGTAACATATAAAGGAGCCTACAGACTGTTTAATTAGTGAAGAAGAATTTTGTGAACTTTTGAAACTTTTTTAGTGAACTTTATTTATTTTCGTAAACTAGTGAATTATAAAGGAGACTACAGACTATTTAATTTGTGAAGAACTATCTGTGAACATTTGTGAAAATTTTGGGAACTTTATTTAATCATTTCATAAACTTAAACTATTAGTGTAAAATAAAAAATTAAAATGGCTTTAACAACAAAGGAAATAATCAACTTATTAGAAGAAAAGGCAAGTTTACTTCAAAAAACTCAAACAAATTTAAAGAAATGTGCTAAGCAAAGATTGACGAAAGGTTATATTGAAGCACGAATTAAAAGCATAGAAGAAGACTGGCAAGCATTCAAATCATACCATGAAGCTCTCGTGAAGACAGCGACTAAGGAAGAGCGTATGAATATCCAGTATTTTGTTAATGAAGATTATTATTTAATTGAAGATTTATATCTATGTCTCACGGGTGATTTGAAAGACATGTTGATGACCTTTTCAAGAATGCAAGAAGGAAATCCATCTGCGCCTGAAGTTGTACCACAAGTACGATTACCAAGCATACAACTTCCAACATTTGCCGGTCAGTATGAAGAATGGACAACTTTCAACGACCTTTTTACGTCACTAGTGCACCAAAACACATCATTATCTAAGGTTCAGAAACTGCACTACTTAAAGTCAAGTTTAGCTGGCGAAGCAGAGTCCCTCCTGAAACACATTCATGTAACTGAGAGCAATTACGAACAGGCATGGGACATGCTGAAACAAAGGTATGGGAACAAACGCTTAATAATCAACTCTTTCTTGAAAAGATTATTTGGACAGAACAAGATTACTACACCTACAGCAAATAATGTGAAAATCTTGGTAGACACAACAGCGGAATGTTTGAATAATCTCCAAAATTTGAAAGTATCGACAGAATCCTGGGATCCTATCATCATTTACGTTATCGTACAAAAATTAGATATTGATACGCATAAAGCTTGGGAAGATCAAGTTTATAGCCCGGATTCGGAAAAACTACCTACCTGGCAAGAATTGAAAAATTTCCTAGAGGTTAAATTCCGCGCGTTGAAGTTGATCACACCGGTGTATCCCCCAAGAGAGAGACAACCTATAAAGGAAAGAACTTACCATATTTCTGCACCAGCGCCAGCAAGTGCTTGTATAATCTGTAGTGAGAATCACACTCTCTGTCACTGCAAGGACTTTACAAAATTGAGTCCTAAGGAAAGAAGCGAATTGGCTAAAGAAAAGAAATTATGCTATAATTGTCTAATACCTGGTCATGCTGCAATGAGATGTCGACTTAGATTATCCTGCAAAATATGTAAACGGCGACATCACACCTTACTGCATCAAACAAACACAAGCCAAGAATCGGAAGAGAGACAAGAGATACAAACAAACCATGCTTTAACGTCCTTTGCCGTTACAAAGAATACTACAGCATTACTCGCAACAGCTCTTGTACCTGTTAAAAATACTCAAGGTCAAAAGGTTATATTACGAGCACTGTTAAATCAAGGGTCTCAAGCTAATTTCGTAACGGAAAGAGCGGCACAGCTTCTTGGAGCAAAACGATCAAGAGCTAGAGGAACTATTTCAGGGGTAGGAACAACGCAAGCAGAAGTAAATCAAATGGTTCACCTGCAACTTCTGTCCAGATATTATGAAAAATTCCTACTTCCCGTGAAGGCTCATATCATGCCGACACGTTTGACCTCTCAGCTACCATCCAAGAAGATAATGAATCAAACGCACATCTGGGCACAATTAAAGGATCTCACCTTGGCTGACCCAAGTTTTAATCGGCCAGGGCGAGTGGATATGCTGCTCGGTGTGGAAGTTTACGCTCAAATATTAAAGAATAATTTAATCAGGGGTCCTCCAAACTCTCCATGTGCACAAGAAACGAGCTTTGGATGGATTCTCTTTGGTGAGATAATGAGCGATAAACACGAAGAAGAAATCATGGTAATGCATCATCAAATAGACCCAGACGATAAATTATACAAGCTATGGGATTATACAATAGAAGGCTGCGAAAGAAACAAATTGACCAAGGCAGAAGAAACATGTGAAAGAATATACGTAAACACTTACTCAAGAAAGGGAGATGGAAGATACGTCGTGAAGCTACCCTTTAAGACAGATGAAACTAAAAGCAAAGAAGGAAATACAAGGGAAATTGCAAGGAACAGACTGTTACAGTTAGAAAAACGTTTGGAAAGAAATGAAGAACTTAGAGTAGAATATAACAAAGTTATGGAAGAATATCTAGAACAGAAATACATGAAAGAAGTACCTGAGGTAGAAAAAGATAACGCATCCGTTTATTTACCGCATCACGCAGTAGTGAAAGAATCGAATGAAACTACCAAAGTACGAGGCCATTTCAATGCTTCGTCACGTGGAACCAACCATTTATCACTTAACGAAGAACTTTTGGTTGGACCTGTATTACAAGAAGACATGCGATTACTATTGATGAGATTTCGAAGAAGTATTTTAGCTGAAATTCAACATATTTTGATCCACCTGGTTGGTTATCTCCTGCTTTGATACCTGTTAAGATGCTACTGCAACGGTTGTGGCTCATGGGTGCTACATGGTACGAAGAGTTGCAACCTGAAATAAAAGAAAAATGGTATAGAATTAGAGAAAGTTTTGCAAATTTAGATAAGGTAAAGATAACGAGATGGTTAAATACTATGAGTCATAACTTACCTGATGTGGTGATCCATGGCTTCTGTGATGCTTCCATCAAGGCATATGGAGCTGTAGCATACTTACGGATAATCCCGCAGATATAGCATCTCGTGGTATGCTATTAGAAGACCTTGTAACGAATAATCTAAGGTGGAACGGCCCAGAATTGCTGAAACTAGAAGAAATTGAATTGAACAAAGTAGCTGAAGACACCACAGTAGACCTGGAAAGCAAAAAGATTACAAAAATTAGTATGAACTTAATAGAAAAATAATTAAATGAGAAAAAGGTACTTACCCAGTTCGAAGAATGCGAAGAATTAACTGAATTAACAAAAACGATTGTTTACAGTAAAAGGTTTTTTAAACTATCGAAAGCAAGGATTCAATAATGTTCATCCAATAACCACAGACGAGTTACACCAAGCTTTAGAAGATGCATTAAAATAGCTTAAGAAAACGAGTTTGGCAGAGCACTAAATTTTTTAAAAGCAGGACGTACAAGAGGAAACAAAAGCCGTGTTTGTAGTTTAAAAGGTGGTAGTAAAATTGTAAAATGTTCTATTTCCAAATTATGTTATCTGCCAATTAATAATGAATCAAATATACAATTGTTATTGTTATAATATAATATAATTTGTGTATACACTTCTTAATTTTGCATATCAAAATTATGTATAGTTAGTTTTAATAGAATTTTGTTATAAAATATTGAATTTAATCATGTATAAACTCCTTTACAATCTTAGTCTATTGAATTGAAAGAAGGGCCATAAATCTTTGTGTTGAATACTTGGAAAGGATTGAATATAGGTAGTAACCAAATCTTAGTAAACATGTTTTGTTCGTAGTGCGATGTTTTAATTATTGTTTGTTAAGTTTAGTTTGGTGATAAAATTAACGAATTTGGATTTGGTTTGAAAAGGTTATGTTTGTAAATTAAAATAGTTATGTTTGGTGAATAAAAATTTCTTATTTGGGAATTATATAGAAATGATAGTAAACTGTAAGTATGTTTTGGTTTATTATGATTAAGATTTAGGATTGGTAAAAAACTTCGTTTTTTGGGGGGCGGCATGTTAGATCGCAAAGTCAAATCAGTTCGCAATAAACAATTCAACAAGCAAGACGTATCTTTTATTCGAGAGTCCCTAGTCAAGCAGTTTTGAACCTTAACGCGCGAACATTGCTCTATAAGCCATTGGCGTAGGATAAATTTAAATTTTGTCAGCGGCAAGTTTTTTAACTTTGTTGGTAATTTATTAAATATTTTAATACACATGACATAACTATTTCTGATACATATCTCAGTTTTGACATTTGGTAAACATAATTTATTTGGAAATCTTGTATTAAATTTCAAGATTTCTTTTTTTTCCACAAAACATTCCGGGTGTATTTTTACAAATAATGCCGTTTCATAGATATATAAAGAGGGTACAGTTAAGATTTTCATGCTTTTAAACAAAGGCTTGCAAGTCGTCCAAGAATCTACATCAGCAATTGCTCGAATACATTGTTTCTGAGATAGAAAGGCTTTATTTATTTTAACCGAATTACCCCAAATGAGTATTCCATACCTTAAAATTGAGGCAACGTAGCCATAATACGCTTTGAGTGCTGTTTTCCTATCAGCCATTTTACCTAATTTCCATAAAACATATGCAAATCTGTTTATTTTCAAACAAACATATTCTATGTGCAAGTTCCAAGAACAGTGTTGGTCAAAATGTATGCCTAAGAATGAGTAACTGTCTACCTCTTGAATTGTTTCGTTATTATATTTTAATTCAAGTTTTAATTTTTTTGCCCCTTTATTTAAAAATTGTAAATACTTAGTCTTAGTCATATTAACAGTCAAATTATTGTGTCTAAGCCAATTGATTATGTCAAGAATTGTATTATTGATAATGTCGTTGAAATTATTATTTGAGTTATCTGGAATTAAAATGGAAATGTCATCTGCATAAAGTGTCATGGGAAATTTAGTTATAAGTGGCAAGTCATTTATATACAATAGGAAGAGAAGGGGTCCCAGTAAGCTACCCTGGGGCACGCCAGTCCTATTTACTTTAGATGCAGATCTCCAAGTAGTCTCTAGGAAAGAACTATCCGTATTTTTTATTTGGACAAATTGTGTTCTGTTTTCTAGATAACTTTTTATCCAGTTAGCCGCTAAGCCCCGAATGCCATAAGCTTCACATTTTCGCAAAAGTAAGCTGTGAGAGACACAGTCAAACGCTTTGCTCATATCAAAGTACACCACTACAGCTTTACTTTTTTTGTTTGTCAATTTTATAATATCGTCAATTAAATTAAATGCAGCAAGAGTTGTTGACTTTCCTTTTTGAAAACCATACTGGTTAGGATGAAGAATATTAAATGTGGATATGAATTTGGTCAAGCGATTATGCATACATTTTTCGAATATTTTAGATAGAACAGTTATTAAGGCTATAGGTCGGTAGATTAAAGGATCATTTTTGTTGCCTTTTTTGTAAATAGGTATAATTACGGTATTTTTAAGTTTATCAGGATAAATTCCTTGTTTGAAAGATATATTAATTATATGAGCTAATACTGGGGCTATGTACATACTTGATTGTTTTATTATTTTTGTCGGTATCTCATCATAACCGACTGAATTTGTATCTTTCAAAGACTTTATTATCTTAGATACTTCTGCGGCATCCGTTGGAAATAGAAACATTGTAGCGTTATTGAACTTAATGTTATTTTCCGTTAGTGTATGCGATGTCGGATTTATATTTGATGTATTATTAATAAAATGCTCATTCAATACGTTACATATGTCTTCAGGGTTGTTGTACAATTTATTTTTATACTTTACTTCTTTAATGTCATGTTGGTTTTTTTGAGTGCCTGCATTATTTTTTATTAATTTCCAAGAGGCACGGGATACATTAGTGGCACTGTTTAGAAACGCTATATTAGCATTTTTATTAGCTGAAGCTAGACATTTTTTAAATAGTTTATTGTACCTAATATATTTAATATGGTCAGAATGATTTTTTGTTCGATAATATGTGAATCTTAGTTTCCGTTTAGTCCCTGAAGATATTCTCAGGCCTTTTGTTAGCCATCTATATTTTTTGGGCTTAAATTTCTTTTTTATGGTGTATAATGGAAAACATTGCTCAAACAATAAAGAATAAATGTCAAAAAACATATTGAACGCCTTGAGTGCAAGGAGCTGGCATAAAAGTTTTTCAATGACTGTGTTAAACATAAATATTGTGAATTCGCGTACGAAATTGCGGGCAAAAGTTAGTATATCATACAACTACAAATTTCACTAAAAATATTTCATAGGTATTATAGGATATCTAATATTTAGGTATAAAAACGTATTTCTCGGCTTTTTAAACGGCTTCCTCGAAAATGTATGAGTGTTTATTAAACAAGAATCTAAGTAAAACATTACATAACATAACTTCAGGCCTAACTCCCTTTGGGTAGGCAGAAACTAGGAAACGCCAATTGCTACGATCTAGACATACCTTTTTCGCTTCTTTCACGTTCATTAATCTTTTCATACATGACGGTTACGGGTACTTTTAACTAGGCCTTCTTTAAGTATGTCACCAATTTGAACGGCACACGTTCCGAGATCACCATCCATTTGTAAAACTGTACACCTCTTCCGTAAATCTACTTTCACTCATCCTTCCAAATGTACAAAACACCGTATCATACCCTTTTCAATCTTAGTTAGTACATCTTCTTTCAATCCGCATTTCTTTCATAATTTTAACATGGCACAAATCTTAATTTCGCTGCGAAATCAACGCAAGGACATTTAATGCTGATTGGGTGACTGGGAGGTCTATACAGGGTTGTGTTTTAGTCACCAGCCAAATTTATAAATGAATAAATAAATATTTCTGACACTCACATAACATTATCTAGCCCAAATTAAGTTTCTTAAAGAACTTGTGTTATGGATACTAGATAACTGATATACTTAAGAAATATATAAACATACATATTGAATAAATACATATTTTTTATTAGATTAAACTTAAATAAACATATAAACATCCATGACTTGACGACTAATATCTGTGTTCATCACACAAATATCCGCCGCCGCCGGGATTCGAACCCAGGAGCTCTGGCATAGAAGGCAATTTATGTTACCGCTACACCAGCCGGTCGTCAAATTTAAAAGGTGTAAAAATTTAAAAGGTTATTTTCTTTGATACGATACAAACGTACCCGCATCGCTCAGTACAAAAAAATATTTCAAATAATTGCCGAATAAATAAATTGCAATGGTCGGCTCGGCTGTTATAAGGATGGGTGACCGCCAATCACTTATAACCATGAACACTTTCGTGCTTCGGAACGTTGAAAATTTGGTCCACACAGTTTATGTACAATGTATGTACATACAGTAGTCGGAAGGTTATTCAAGAAGCTATTTCTGCGCCCTGAAGATTTTAACATCCACCAACCAGCACTGGTCTAGCTTTCACAACAGTCAGCAGCTTACAGCCTAAAGCCCTTTCACCCAAGGTGGAGGGCGACTCATAGACGAGACAAGAAAGCTGAAATGCGCCCTTAGTTTTGATAATTAAACTTGAACAAAAAAGGTTAGATTTCCTAATACCCTGTAAGAAATATCAAATATATAAATCAAGAATATATTATTTCAAAAGTAACAATACTGGAACCTTCTTATGATTATCAAAGCCGATATGAGGCGAGTTTTAATGTGGAATTAATTTACCTTTTTTTAAACATGTCACATAACCAAACATAAGGAAGCACTTCAAAGGAACCGCCATATTGTTTTGCTGTTATGGCAACATCAAAAGAATTTCGTTTGGAAATGTTATTTAGGACTTCTTTAAATAATTTCTTTGTTAAGGAATACTTTCTTCGAAATAATTTAAAGAATAACTCATTTTCATTGTTGTATCAGATAGTCGTTAAAAATATAAAAGATCGCTTATTAGCTCAATATAAATAGTATTGCCCAATTCAGTGATTATTTAATTTTAAACTTTTTGGACACTAGATCAATTTTTAATACGACTTAAGCCATATTTAGTAATTAATTTTGACACCGGATATTCGACTTCATCATTTTTGTTACATAAAGTAACATATGAAATATAAAAGTATCTTATAATTGATCAGGAATGAGAGCTTTTTAAAGTGTTTAAAATTAAAAAAATGTAACTATATTTCATTTTAGAGGGCGCCACACACTTTTCTTACAAAAGTGCAATGAATAATGTCTTTTCGTATAGAATTTTGACATCAAGTTTTTTAGAAACACCATCTTTTGGGAGAAAAGAATATAATTATTTCTTTTTAAAATCAGTTGGAAAACTCCTCATTGTTCGAGCTCGAATGATGGTTACCTATTTAAAAAATATCGTTACAAATATACAGGGTGAGTGATCACTTTTGAAATTCGAGGTCGTGATAGTTTGAGATTATACATGAAAAGAAAAAAATTTAATAAACTTTAAATATTGATTATTTACAGAGTAAACTTTTTTTTTTTTTTTTTATAAATTATGGATGGGACGTTTGTCTTCCATGCCACCTGATGTTAAGTGAACATGAAGACTAAGGTGGTATACGTCCATCCACGAGAAACCTATTCACTCGACGCTTAAAAGTACTAGGACTATATTGGTCAGGGAAAATAGACGCAGGCAGTTCATTCCAAACCTTGGCGACCCGTATCAAAAAGGAACTGTCAAAGCGCTTAGTTCGACTTTTCGGAATATCTACCACATACGGATGGAAGTTCTGTCTGCGTCTAGTAGTCCGATGGTAAAAGGGTGAGGGTTCAATTTGTTCAAACAGAGCACTGGCGCACTCACCAAAATGTATCCTGTAGTACACGGTTAGACACGCAACCTTACGACGATGCTCTAAGGTCTGCAGTTTTTTGGTTGTAAGGTCGACGTCATTAATAAGTTTACGGGCTCTTCGGTCAACGGAGTCCAGCGCTTCTAGTTGATATTTGGCTGAACCATCCCAAAGATGACTGCAGTACTCCATGCATGATCGCACTTGAGCTGTGTATAAGTTTAGAAGCTGTGCAGTGCCGAAGTACCGCCGTACCTTCGAGATGATTCCCAATTTTTTCGAAGCTACTTGAGCCATGGACACAATTTGTTGACCGAAGTTCAAACTGGATGTTACAGTTACGCCTAAAAGCCCTAGATGGTCAGTGATGGGGACAGATACATTTTGGAAAGTGGGCGTAAATGTGAAGGTGCTCTTTTTTGCGGAGAATAGACACGCCTGAGTTTTGGACGCGTTGAATTTGACCAAATTCGACTCACCCCAATCGGATACTTTTCGTAAGGTCAAATCAACGCGCTCAATCATTGACTTTCTTAAACTCTGGATTTCACGGGGGCTCGCTCGCGCATTGGATACGTATCTCTCTACAACAGTGCTGTCATCAGCATAACCAATAATGCCCGGTGTTAAAAGGTCATTAATGTGCAGCAAGAATAATGTTGCAGAGAGAACAGATCCCTGAGGTACCCCGGCATTAATTGCCATTTGGTCGGAGGAGTAGCCATCTAAGACTACTCGAATTGACCGTTCCCTCAGAAAATCAGATATCCAGTCGCAGAGCCTAATCGGTATGCCATATGCTGGAAGCTTACTTAAGAGACCATCATGCCAGACCCTGTCAAAGGCCTTGGAAATGTCTAAGGATACAGCTATTGCTTCACCATGACCCTCCAAGGCCTCACTCCATAAGTGAGTGGCATACACGAGAAGATCGCCGGTCGAGCGTCCGTTGCGGAAACCATATTGGCTATCGCTTAGGAGCTCGTTGGTCTCGAGGTATGCCAGGAGTCGATTATTCAATACACGTTCCATGACTTTGCAAAGTATGGAGGTGATTGAAATTGGTCGATAGTTGACAGGATCGGCACGGCTTCCCTTCTTCGGAATTGGCTGTACGTTAGCAAGCTTCCAGGACTTGGGGACCTTACCCGATTCCAATGAAAGTCGATAGAGGCGCGTCAAAACGGGAGACAACTCAGCTGCGCAGCGTTTTAGGACCACTGCAGGAATACCGTCTGGACCACTAGCTATGTTCACGTCTAGGTGCAGCAAGCATTTAAGAACCTCCTTTTGGCGAATGTGAACGGTACCCATAGTAGGTCCGAACTGAGGTAATTGGGGTGGGATTTTTCCTTGGCAATCTAGACGAGAATTTTCTGCGAAGATACTAGCAAATAAATCTGCTTTCTCCTTAGCAGTGTGGGCCAGAGAACCATCGGGTTTCCTCAGTGGTGGCAGCGACGGGCGACAAAAGTTCGTTTCGACCGACTTGGCAAGGGACCAGAAAGCTTTACTTCCCGAAGGGTATGCTGCTATTCTGTCTCCGATACGGCCTATGTGGGCAAAACGAGCTCTTTTGATCACCTTCTTGCAGGACTTGGCGGCAGCGTTGTATCTTTTCTTAAGTTCATGCGAATCCAGGGCTTTGCTTCTGCGAGCATTTGCCCAGGCTTTGTATGCTTCCCGCTTTCGCTTTTCAGCGGCAAGGCAAGCACTATTAAACCATGGGCAAGCTTTGGTTTCAAGGGATAGGTCAGCGTGGGGAATGTAGTACTCCATTGCTTGAACTATCACACTTGAGACTCAGCGCAGCACGATGGATCGGTTGATGTAAAACAAGTTTGCCGCCATGGATAAGATGCGAAGAAATGTCGCATTTCATCCCAATCTGCTGACTTGTAACGCCATACTCGCCTGGAGCCTTTTGGGCGGGTGTCAGGTGGCGAGTACAGCGATACAGATTTCACCATACAGTGATCGGATGTCCCTAAAGGAGCAGTGACGGACACCGAGTATCTGTCAGGATCGGTTGTCAGCAGAAGGTCCAAGCAATACGCAGTATGGCCAGCAACGTCGGGGATGTGCGTAGGCTCGTTAACAAGCTGTGAGAGACCATAAGTCAGCGAAAACTTAAAAGCCTCTCTGCCAGCATGGTCAGTGTCCTGATACGGGTATAACCACTGCCCGTGGTGAGCATTAAAATCCCCCAGAAACACCAACTGCGCCGTGGGAAAACGTTGCTGAATCTTATCTGCTGCATTGCCAAGGTATTCCATAAGCCTCGTTGTCTCCCGATCTCCGCTATGTGAACGATAGATACAGGCGTAAACCACTTGGTCTAGGCCAGTATCTATGTGAACCCACATGACTGAAAGGTCCGGCACTTCCAAGTAACGGAGACGCTGATAACAAATCGCGTCACTGGCATACATGCACACCCCGGCGTGCGGGCGGAAAAGAGACTCCAGGATATAGCCTGGGTAACCAAGGTATGCCGAGTCTGACGGATCGCAGATCTGCGTCTCCGTTAGAAAGAGTAGGTGTGGTCTCTCCGTCTCAAGATGGTGGTGGACATCATTCTGATTGGAGTGCACTCCTCGGATGTTACAGAAGTGCACTTTAAGGGAGAGGAAGTGCAACCGCTGTTGAACCGTACTCTTTTTAGGACCTTTCATTGTGAATTGGTAGTGGAGTGAATAGGGAGGAGAATAGAAGTTGAGTGAAGCGCTGCAAATGGAACCAAGCAACTCGTAGGGAACAACGCACCATTAGGGAACTCGCCTGGAGACTGCGGGGACGCCCGAACCCCCCCGAGGTCGCCATCGGGTCCTCTCCAACCGGTCGCCAACCGGCACGATGGAGCCTCCCGGGATTTTTCGCGAGGTGGCGGGGCAGCCTTTCGCATGTGGCTGGCATGCTACTTGGGCCCCCTACTACCTGCGGTCGGCCAGCGGTGCACCGTGCTTCGGATCCCGCTACCCTCCAAAACGAGTTACCCGGTGAGTCACTATCCTACGAGTTGAAAACAGTTCTCCAATGCAGCACGATTACTCAGACCTACCCTCCTGAATGGCTACACTAAACATCATGCCGGAACGCGACTAAGTCACTTGGCGGCATGGTTTTGTCTAGTGGGTGGTGACAAGCCGCGGCCGAAGCCTACCACCAGAGAGAAGTTAACCGAAAGTTAAAGAATTTATTATGCAACGCAAGGTTACACTAGTGTTGGCAGCGATCTGCGTGCCAGGTCACGTGACGCGATTGAGTCAGGCGTAAGTAAGGTGAACAAAACTCTATTTATTTATAGGCAATTCTAGTGAAAAATTAAGTGCCTACTTTTATTACATAATTTTGACCAGAATCGAGTACAGAGTGCTCTCCTTCAGTATCTAAAATTTGTCACCAGTCACTCTGTATATCTATAATTGTTTTTCGAATATCATTTGTTTTTAGTTATGTTTTTAAAGTTTAATATAAGTAGGTAAAGCTTTTTCTATTACGAAGAGACCGATATAAAAAGGTTATCGAAAATGAAACTCATTTTTAATGATCATCTTAAACAAGGCAATAAAACCTTTTTTGTAAATACCTATTTTTGAAGACAAATAGCTGGCACAACAAAATATTTAGAGTGTAGTCCAGGAATTTTTCCTCTTAGTGAACAAACGGTTTTCTTTTAAAAGCTTCTGTACCCTTTCGAAAGATAAAGGTTTGCGTTAGATTTAGATGCACAGTAAGTCCTTACCATTTACTATAAGCCTACTTTCTTAGAGTTTGCACTGGAAAATCTGAGCTTTACCAGTCGGGGATAAGTTTTTTGTTGTATGGAAGTTGAAAGAAACCTAGACGTCGCGATATTTTAACTCAACTCAATGTTGTTTGTAATAAAGTGTATTTCCTTATTTGTTCGAGACAAACGTAGGCTTTCATTTATAAATTTTAATAGTTAGGAGCCGTGAGCAAATGTTCACATAGTTACATTTTGTCAAATAAATAACACGTTTCATTTTAGTATGGACATCTGGCTAGCACCTGTGCCAAAGGAAATAGTTGTGGAAAACACTTAAAATAACTGTTAATTAAATTGTTAGTTACTGTTCGTGTACATTAGGAAAAACTACTTGAATCGAAAATGACCGTAGATGACTGACGACGCTATATTGAAGTCATGTTTTTACTGACATTCCTATATTTTTGATTTCTGCCTGGACGTAAAATATGATTTCAATAAAAAAAAAACTAGAAAAGCAAACTGAATTCATAAAATATTGTGTATTTTTGATAGATATTTGTGGTGGTGAAATATCACTTCCGTACACTAAGTATGTTGACCTTTCAAGATCAACTCTCATTAACCGTTTTCTAACTTTTTGTTTTAAAACTCGTATATAAGTAACAATGTATTTTTTAAGTTATTTTTTTATTAATTCTAAGAACAAAAGACAAATCTCTATATGTTTGAAACACATTTTATTGATAGATTGAGTACGTATATACAGTAAGTACTTCCGGCCATTTTGGATAACTGTGGAGATTTATGGCAATACCGTCGTTTCGTTTTTACGTTTGTACACCTAAATTACTGATTCAACTTTATATGTTGTATTTTTGTTTGATTTGTGAATAATTTCCACGATCCTAAAATTTGGCACAGGTTGCGGCCAGGAATGCAACGGAACCTTTGATTTACTCATTTAATTTTAATCAACGCATCACCTCTTCCAGGCAGCCTCTCCACATCAATCCCAATAACATTTGTTCTGCAACTTTTTAAAATTAAAAGTTTTAAAAATTTTAGTTTTTTCATACAAAAAAATATTTTTAGCTTCTGTTTAGAGGCGGAACTCTGTTAACTCTGTGCGTAGTTATGCCACTCCACGGTCCTTGCGCAGTAAAGTTTCGCTACAAAATAATAATAGGCACTTCTTACCAAATGTAGATAGAGTTAGGAGAAAATGATTTTTTTTTTGTGTTATTTATCAAGATTTGTAAAAAGTCGTAGAACAAAATGTTGTTAGGATTGCTGTGGAGAGGTGATGCGTTAATTAAAATTAACAATAAACTCTGCATAACAAATAATATGGGCTTCTCTACCATTTCTTTCGACAAGATCGCATAAGACAATAAGACTCTTTATGCAAAGTACAAAACTTAATATGTTAGTTTCTTGGGAAATAATATTAGTGGTTTGTTAAGCTTACATACATTTGACGAAAACACAATGAAAGATCGACTCGCCAAAATTTACTGACGTAATTGTGTTAACCATGCTGATGTTTACAGTGAGATTCAGGTAAAGCCCGGGTATTATCACAGTTAAAAAATACGAAAAAAAGATTTATTAACATCGAGTTAATTCGTCCCTAGATTAGTTACTAGCTCACACACCAATTATTAATATTATTAATGTTATTTTTTTCCTTCTTAAGATCCTTGGTAGTTTTGGTAGTAAGCTTTCAAAATCAATATTTTAAATCCCGCCAAGAAAGCTAAAACTATAACACTAAATCGCTATGCTTTTAAATAAAATAAATTTCAAACTGCTCAACTTTTACCATTGAACTTAAAGTAAAAACCTAAGTGCTATTAAAAATAAGATCAAAGAAGGAAAACTCAATTCTCTGTTTAAGAATTACGGCGGATTCATTATCGTCTATTGGAACGTGTTTTCTCCAGCAATAGTGATCCATAAAAGTACCCTCGGAATCTTCTGTAGTGCCTCTTGTACACTATTAGTACTGGAGTATATTTTTGGGCTATTTCTTTCCTAAACCAGCCGTTTGCTCCAAGGATAAATACTTCATTTATGAAGTTTATTACCGACTTTGAGAGGCGCTTCAAAGTGTTTTCATAGTAGGGTGATTTTTCCAAGCACAAAAAAAGTGTCCGCGATGAAAATGTGGGTGTAGAGGGTTCAATTTAAATTTATTTTTTTTTTAAACTAGAGTCTACGATTGCCAACCTGGGGCAAACAATAATTTCCGATTTCTAGCTTATTTTTTTATAAAAATAATATGTTGTGTCCGCTTTTTCATTTTGGTGGATCATCCCACGATCAGTTTCGTAGTCATTATATCTTGTATCGGAAAAATTAAGTGTAGGATGATAACCAAATCATTATACAAAATTCATTAGTTTTACTATTGGTAAAACGCGTTTTCATATTTTTAAATGGGCTTTGAAGTTTCGACGAGTTGAAACAAAACTGTCCTGGGAAAATTTGTCATCATGGTAGATCTTTTTCAAAAAAAAATTGATAACGTTTTATTTATCTTAGGAATTTCACAAAACGCCTGATGAAGTCAGTCATCATATATTTCGGCTTTAACTAGTCGTTGATAGTTGTTGAATAAGATATTACAGTAGACCAAGAGACAAAAAAAGCTGGCGAAAAAAAACTCTTCGCACTCTTTTTTAGTCAGAATTATCAAATTAATACAAATAGGTACAGTACAAATTGACCGCGACATGAAAAAACACAAGACAGCCAATTGTGAGAGCCAATATCATGCCACAACCAAGTTGCTTACATAGTAGGTGCAATGAGCTATAGATGCACAATACGAACATAAAAAACTGGGATATAACGCAAGCACTAGCCATCACCCTCCTCAAACATATTTTAGGAAGAGGGTGACCCGATACCCGACGCTACCACTTGCCATGCCGCCTGAGGGAGCATGACGTTCTTGCTGTTGTCTTGACAAGAAAATTAGTGAGTGGAACAGTCACCAGTAAGCCATATGTATACTGCACAGCCAAGCCGTGAACAAAATTATTAAGTAATTAGAAACTTTTAGAAATATCCTGTTGTGCTTAATCCCATGCCTATTTATCGTGTTTTTTACCTAATCTTTAGTTTTATAATAAGCTTTTCGAGATGGAGTTTTTTTTAATGATTGATTTAAATTTATTGTATGGTAGGGATTGAAAATACTTCGGAATTTTGTTATATATACATATTGACATTCCATTAGATGATTTGCTGCTTTTAGCCAGCCTTAATTTGGGAAACGCTAACTTATGGTCGTTCCTAGTCTTTACAAAGTAATTTTTATTATGATTATCTTTCCTAGTTTTAAATTTATTACTATGTTCATAAATATACATAATGTTTTCATAAATATACTGTGATTCAAAGGTCAAGATACCAGTCTCTTTAGACTTTGCTCGAAGAGATTCTCTATATGCAAGTTTATACATTCCACGAATAGCCCATTTCTGTTTCATATTTAGGTGCGAATAGTTTTAAACAGACAAGTTCTTATTCACTTCCGACAAGCGGACGCATTAAGCACCAGTTGCACCGAGTATTTTTAGGGGAAAAAAGCGCAACCCCTTGCTCCGAGTTTCCGTAAATATATCATTTTGGTGACCGAGGGTCCATTTTTTTACAAATTAATGATTGGATTAACTTGGCCCAAATTCTATGGTATTTTGTTCTGTCTTATGCATGTGAAAGGGTAGTGTCTTTAAATTACTTGACGCCAATATTTGAAGTCCCACACCTTTCAGTATTTTTTTTATAGAGTACATTTGTCTGGAACTTCATCTTGGTGTTCTCATTTTGGTGAATTTGGTGGCAAAAATTTTGTCATTCTGTTGGATTTTTCACCATAATGATGAGAAATGTTATCATGGTGGTTTGAATCTCATATTGGTATACATTTTCATCATTATGGTGAATGATTTTTTTCATTTTGGTGGAATTCAACTGATCCGATATTTACTTAGTATCACTTCTAAATAATTAAAGTACCTAAAGTTATTATCACTTGAAACCTTATTATAGTAAAAATTCACTATATTCAATATATCTCTGCCTTTTACACGTATTTTATACATGTTTTTTTAATTTTATCATATTTGTGGCATGAAAAAATAAAGACGTTTCTTTCATTAGTGCTTGATAAAATTTTATTTTCATTTAATTAATACTTATTAAGGTAGTCACATAAGTAACTTAAAGCATGAAATAGGTACAAAGAAAAAAATATTTTAAAAAAAGTTCACCAAAATGATAAAAAATATCGCCTTGTTGAAATGGACCCAGTACAGGTGTTAAAATTGTGTTTTGTTTTAAGTCTATTATTTTATTTTACAGAAAATCAAGATTTTGTTCTTTGAATCTTGATTACACACGAAAATGTAACTATATATGTGGAGAACTTGCAAAAGTTGATTTAACAGTATTATGCAATGGAATTTATTGCATACTTGAATTGTAAGTTTTATTCTAATCTATAGCAATCAAAATTGATGAATACGTTTGCAAACGTTTTCCAGATCGTCAATTTGATCCATAAGTTTTTTACCCACATATTCAAGAATGAACTAACCTACCGAGATATTAATTATTACGATTTTTGAGATAGAAACTTAACAAGAAACTCATTTTTTGCTCTCGAAGTGACTACGAAATATTTTTATATTTTTTACCCACAAATTGCAATGCTTACTTTTAAAAAACCATAAAAATAACGTAAGGCATATAATAAGGACTAGAAAGAAACTGGCCTACTTAACCCCTTTTAAGGGCATTGAAGGTTTAGTTCTCTTTGTCCGTGTTAGACCCTTGAGTAACAGCGTATTATTGGCTCTGAGGGAGTTATTAAAGCTCTCATAGCTTATTGAAAATAAACCTACAGATATTACATTAGTTCAGCATCTGAAAATTACTTGTTCAAGATTTTTTTCTTATTCTTTGTAAAAGAAAAAAATAAGTGTTTCGTATTCGGGTCTTAAAACGTAACTTTTAGATGGTGGTGATTCATGCTATTTTTCTCACTTAAGTCTCTTGAATCTATACGTAATACATATACATATCAGGTCCTTACAAAGCAGGACTTGCATGCGACCATCGACAACGATAAATCGGGCCTCTATATCGATATTTTGCATGTATTTTTTTAGAATATGGCAGTTTTGGTTCCGTGTTCTTAACCATGGTATTGAATCTAGTAATTTGTATAACTATATTATGGGGCGCCTATTAGCTAACATGATAGGATAAAATAACAAAATAATATTTATCGTGTCGATTCGAATCTTTATCGATAGTCGCATCCTAGCCCTGCAGATCTCACTTTGAGTCCATTCCATACTTCCTCACCAATTTATTCAAGATTTAACTAACTAAAATATTAATTGATAGTTTCTCTCATAATACGATCTTCGAGTAAGTAAGTTAACAACAAACTTAGATTTAGCTTTCAGCCCGGTATATTTCATTAATTTTATGAACTAACATAAAGGTGTTTTGAAGCGAAACAGTATTATTAACTGCCGACCCAAGTGTTGCAGTCGAATGAGGGCGTTCAATAAAAGTGAGAATGCCGTACAAAATCTTTGAGAATCAGGATTTCAAGGGAGGATTTCTAGTTTAAACTAAATAGGAAACTTGGGTTGGAGGTAATTATAATAATGATTTTATTTATGATTATTCGCCAAAATCAATCAATCATAATTTGTATTGAATCTTTTGAATAATTGAGAAATAATAAGAAAAATTGCTAGTAGTGATTATTAAAGAAATTATAACTGTAAAATTGAAAATGGGGAAGCACCTAGTCGCATTTGCAGTAATAACATCAGTATTAAAGATACATTATTAATTCATAAAAGAATAATCTTAAAATAAACAAACCATAATAAAAAGTAAACTTTAAAAATAACGCGTTGATTTGGCTTTATTTTGTACGCCAAAAATTAAAAAAAATGCACCTTTTTCACTTTTTATTAAACTACCCTTAACCGTAATAATATTTCAGTTATTGAATGCGGTTTGAAGCAGCACTTAAACGTGGGTAAAATAGGTTAAGTGCTTCAATTCAATTTCCGATATTTAATTTTTGACGCAGCAAACGATGTATTGCTACAAATTTATTAAACATCAATTAATAATTGTAAAACTTTAAGCAGAGTTAAATATTTTAAGCCGCTACAGAGAGTCTGGTGGGTCATTTTCAAATTTCCAGGACGTGATAGTTTAAGATCATACATGAAGAGAAAAAAAATATTGAAAAATAAATATGAATTATTTACTGAGTAAAATTTTCCAACAGTTAAAGAATTCATTACGCAATGCATGGTTAATACAATAAACATAAATAACATTAGGGTAATACAATAAATACTTAACGGGTGGTGGTGTGCGTGTGGCGGGAACACTGCGCTGTGCGTGATGACTGAGGCAGCGCGTCGGGATAAGTATAGTCAGGTCTCTTTATTTATTCATAGTGAAAAATTAAGTACCTATTTTTATTACATAATTATGATCAGAATCGAGTACAGAGTGCTCTCCTTCAGTATTGCAAATTTGTCACCAGTCACAATGTATAAAATAATGTGGTAAAGTTTTATATGCATTTCACAAAGCTAGGTATATTCTTTCTATAATTAGTATTATTGTATAAGTCTTCACGATTTAGTATACTCGTATGAAATGAAACACATTTTTAATCTGATTTCCTGGAACAGTGTTGACCATAGTATCGAATAAGTAAGACACCAAAAAGTTGAGCTTATCTTTGAGTTAATTAAATTAATTGATAGCATATAACCTAAATAACAAAAAAAAAAATATTAAATAAAAAGTCAGCCGACCAGGACTCATATACATAAACTCTTTCATAACTTCTTTCATCTTTCTAAAATAACGAATTCCTTTACCACCCTCTATCCGAAACAAATCTAGCCTGTATGATATCGCGGCATGGCAAAGTGGAATCTGTTCATAGGATAGTGCAGGGGTAACCTACATATAAATTATAGCAAAACGACTCGTACTAAAATTATTACTTTCAGTTTATAATTTGTTGAAAGGAAACGGGTAGTCGGTTTGTTAAACTTGTTTATACAAGGTGTTCCGCTTAATTTCCCATAAATCTAGGGTATTAATGGAACAATGTAATAGACTCAAATAACATGTGAATAATTTTTCAAATTTTTTTTGTTCTTATTTTTCATACAAAATAATTTAATAAAGTTAAAACATCTTATGTAAAACACCTTCATGCGAAGTATGACAACGTGGCATTTTCGCTTTTTTATCGCTATGCACAGTTACAGTTCGCAACGTTTTGCGTTGTACATTGTATGCAACGTTCTTCAACGTTTAAAATGTTTAAGTTGTTTATTGTATGGCTTCAGTGACACGCGTCTACGGCATGAATGTTAAAGAGATTTTACAAGGGTGATAATTTATGAACTCATTATATTAAGATTGATAATATCTTGGAAAGTATGCACTTTTGAACCTCATATTCTTTGGCAAAAAGTATTATTTTGTAGTAAGGAACAAAACCTCAAAGGTATGGGATATCAAAACGAACACCTTGAATACCAGTGTGATGTTTTCATTCGTAGATTCTTGCTAGGGTCTTCTTCCTAGAATTGCGACTTCTATTTGAAACAGCGCTTTTGCTATATACTATTACTATGAAAGTCTAAATGTTTATAATTAATTTAATAAGGTGTACTTACCCAAATACAGGGTAGGAAGTAAACCCTCTCCTAACTGTAAAGACTGTCCGAAAACTCCGTCCTACTATTTTTCCCATAATTTTAATAGCAACCAATAAAGATATAAAAATCGATTGCCTGCGAAGTTTTGATAACGATAATCAACGAATGCAGAGCATTAAAAAACCGACTTCACGTCAAAACTATGGCTGAGTTGAGTCATCAACATAAACATTCTCCGAAATCATACATATTTTTTCAAAACTTTGAAATTTTCATATGAGAAAACAATTTTCAAAATCAATTCATAATTGTCCGAAATATCGTGTAACAAAGACACATAAAAAAACATACAGACGAATTGAGAACCTCCTCCTTTTTTGGAAGTCGGTTGGAAATACTAGCTGCGTCACGGTTTTACCCGTGTGAATTTGTGACGGGAAATCTTTTGCATTTATTATTGTGATTATCAAACCAGGGAAAAACACAAACACAAACGTACACAACATGTGTATGTAATGAACTAGTGAAACAATTAGCTAATTAGTCAAAGTTCTTTTTTATCTCCCTAAGTTATTTATATCAACGATTTTTATACAAATATCTTGCCTCCGCATTGCTCAACAATATTCAATCAGCCAATCAAAGGAAGTAATAATCTTCTGCGACACGAACTTTTCTTATTTCAAGACGGAGCTGCTCTAAAATTCGTATTGTTGAGTGTTTTAATAACAACCTTGTTTTTCATTCATATTAAAAGTTTATGATAAGAGATTCATTGCTTGTTTCCATATCTTAAAAAAACACTTGATTACAAAATATTCTTAAAGCTTCGAAAACATTCGGCTATAAATATTTATCGGAAGAGGAAGAGGTTCTCAATTTGTCTATGTTTTTTTTGTGTCTTTGTTACACGATATTTCAGACAATTATGAATTTATTTTGAAAATTGTTGTTTCATATGAAAGAAGATACTTCATAGTCTGTCCCATTTAAATTTCATCGAAATCGGTTGAGTACTCCATTGAAACTTTCAAACTTTTGAATAAATATGTATGATTTCGGAGAATGTTTACGTTGATGACATTCTCAACTAAGCCAAAGTTTTGACGTGAAGTCGGTTTTTTAATGCTCTGCATTCGTTGATTATTGCCATTTATACCCACATAATAAACGCTTTTTATGAATAGTATAGAACTTGCGTGGAACAACAGCTAGGTCTACAATAAATTAACCTTCTTTTTTATTAAAAACTAAGCCCATATTTGATGCCAATCTCGCCTGGGAGTCAGTGAAGATGAGGTCAAAAATGAAAGCACAAGGGCCTTGGAATGAACTGGCTCTTCATAAAACACTGCCGGAACACATCACCGCCGGAGCGGTAATATTTGGCGGCAGATTTTTATATGAAAGATGGCCGCCAGTCGGACCTTGACGGGATCCTATCACCAAGATTATCTATGTATTTACAACTCAGAATAGCAATCCATATTTAAAATCATAATTATAAACTTTCTTTTAAATTATAAAAACTAACGTTTATACATAAAAAGAATTTCAATCTTAGATTAAAACATTTGTCAAATTTGAGAGCGCTGTCTTTAAAAAATCTAGATTTATAATAAGTATGAAAAATGTTTGTCTTAAGAAAGGAGATTAAACATTAAATTTCACTTTAAAACATTAAACCTAACCTAAATAAAACCCTCTTACTACGACATAAACGAAAACTATCTCCCCACGATATCTATTTTATACACTATTAAAGTCATTATTCCGAACAGACGTTGACAAATACTTATCTAACGGAGCTGACAAAAATGGGACTGCATACCACAAGATGCCATATTGCTTGCGCCACAAGGAAATGACGTGGAAATAGCCCCATTAGGTATGCTTGCAAATCGTGAGATGCATCTGAATCACTTCTTTGCTTGTAATTTCATCCTCGTACAACACAGAATGACTTAAAAGCATCTTCACAGAGTTGACGAGTTTGATATTACATAAAACGTCTATTTGCATGTAAACTCGCTCTGGAAATTGTCATGAAGTACCGTTTATGAAATTGTTTTCGAACATCGAAATAATTTCATGCTCGGTATTAAACTTTGAAATACAAAAATGAACGTTTACAATAAAACGGCGTTTTGCAGTTATTGCAAGTTTTATTTTTATTGCGGAATTTGTGATGCTGTGTTTATATATTTCTGTTTTGATTTTATGTTTATTATTTTGGAAGAATCTTTTTTGCTGCTTTATACATATTTTTATTTATTTAAGTATTTGAAGGAATAATTGTTATTTCAATGCTTTTAGGACCGTGGTTTTTGAAAATAAAATCGTTGGCTTTGATTATTAATAAAAACACATATAATACAAGTGCCTACTGTTAATCCGAAACTATTAAAAAAAAGTTTTCGAGAAGTATATGAAAAAACTTTTGAAGAGCTTAAATAGCTTAATAATTAAGTAAAAATGTAAACATTTTTTGTAAAGATCTGGACAGACATTTTGACGTTTTGCGGCGAATTAATATACCTATTGTAGTTACGATCAGGCGATCGGAAAGATACAGGGTGCTTAAATTAAAGTAACAAAAAAAAACATTTCTGTGACTAAACTATTGCGTATATTGATCTAATTTTTGTTGTGTAACCTGATAATGAGATACAAAGTATGTGGTTTCATGCCATGCCTCTCGCTTGTATCAACGTTGTATACTTCCACAAGGTAACTGGAAATACACGCCAATAAAAACAACTCATTTAATTTATAAAAACAACGATTGAAATGTAATTCAAAATAAAATTGTTGAAAATAGTACTGAATTGGCAGATAGAAGAAATTATTCCCGACACCTTTAATAAATTTCAATGAACATTGGAAAGTTTTCTTGTTAAAAGTTCGTTATTGCGGAATGAGAATATTATTACACGAAATTATTTCCTCTTAAATAAAGTCAACTATTCTCCCTTTTGAAGTGTAACATTCGCTTCAATTCAAAGTTAATCATCATAATTATTTCCGAGTTTCAATATCCGAGTCAAATTGTTTATCGCAAAATCATTATAAGCGTTAAAGGGTGCGCAGTATTGAATAATAATAAATTCAAAGAAATGGGTAAAGTTTTGGGACTTAATCAGCGCCTCGCTATTTGAAAAGCCTTCTGAATGACATTCGAAATTGCCGCTTAATGTACTACCTTTTAGGAAATTTATTTAGCAAAACGATTTAGAGATAAACATTATGAACACTTATGATATTATGTTCTTGATTTATTTGTTTCAAATGTTTTATCAGATAAACCTTATCAAAGATTGCTTTAATAGAAGGGGTATTGAACCGGATATAGTCGATAAAATCGAGAACACAAGAGCTGTAATGGCTTTAAACTGATGTTTTCAAAGTCAAAAGCTTTAAATTAAACTTTACTTTAATGGGATGGACTTTTCCTTTGCTTTTATGGGGCATGTTTTCAGTTGGACTTTATCGTAACAATCACTCGTGACCAGTAATGCAAAATATAATCAAAACGCTAAACTCGGGAAAAAGCGTCTTTTATTCAGCCTTTTCTCCGGACACCTTTTATATCGATATTGAATATTGTAAACATCGTTAAATTGCTCATACCCTTGCCCCACTCACCCTGAGACGGCGTCGTGACAACCGGAAAATTAGGAAGTAAACATTTCAAGCAACAAGTACATCGATAACCGGAAAATTATGAATATTTTATTATGAACTGGACCCATATCTAGACTTCTCACAAGTTATAAAATGTATTTCCTTAATAATCTTTTATGCAACATTCCACAAGGAAATGACAATTTTTTTTACTTGAGAAAGTAAAAAAAATACACTGGACTCGATCACATTCACATTCAGATTTGCTAATTTCAGATTCGCTAATTTGAAGTCCCTCTAATGACAAATAAGAAGACGCCAAAAGCAAAAGTTGCTAACAAATACTGAATTTGAAGCTTCTAAGTTTAACATAAGTAACATATTTAAAAGTTATTTCTCCATTACCGGCTGCATTACCAAAGCTGTATTATTCGGCAATAATGAAAGACTAAAGAATTATTAAAGGCTGACCGACGACGATTTAAGGCCAATTGCTATAATCCAGACATACGTAGCATTAATTGTTTCATACGTGATTGCCAGTTACGGGTACATTTGACAAGAATTATTTTCCGTATAAGGTGATTATTATCCGACAATAATAAAAGATATATTATATTGACGATGTCTTGTGGGATTAGAAGCAATGTGTGTAAAGCAATGCAAAACTTCTTGACACCAATAAGATCAATCAAGAGCTTCTTTGGTGCTCAACCGTGAACTCGACATGAGAGGTATTAGAGGTCCCAGTTTTACTTTATGACGTTTTTTTTCTATACTTTATCTTTAGTGTTGAACGTTTTATATCCAGTTACTGATTTCTAAAAGCTGAGTCACACATTTTTATAAAAAAAAAAATATATTAAGTAAAATAATTTGAAACCGCAGTTGATACTTCAAAACGAGTTTAAGAAATTAAATCCTGTAATTGGCACTTTAAAAAATGGATTCTATGACCTCATTTTCAACTGTATATGCTTTGATATAATAAAAAAAAATCTATTTTATATCGGTTTGCCCCAAATTTTCCCGAAACATGAGTGGCTAGAGGTAGAGACACATTTATTATGAAAATCGATAGCTTTATGTAATAGTGTCACCAGAATACGAATCAATACTTGTGTAGTTATTTATTACTCCCTATTTTGCCATAAAATTTATGAACTTTGAAAAAGCCCGAAACTTGATATATTAGCCACATCATGTAGCTAACGCTTTTGGTATAACTAACATTGGTATAATTAGTGATCGGAACAGTCTGCAACAGAATTATGTATACCACCCAGTCTCCCGCACACATACATCCCATATGCATGTTGTATGCATGTCTGCAGGAGTCTAGGTGGTATACATAATTCTGTTGCAGACTGTACGTTAAATACTTTATGAGTAAATTTTGAATTTGAATGACGTTGCTCGTGCTTTCACGATTCTGAATTGAATGTTACTAAAATACGCAAAATAGTACAGGGTGCCATAAAATGACGGATCAGCGGTAAAGCGGGTGCTGCAATTTGCAATGAGCAGTATAGCTCTTTACACTGCCTGGGGGAGCGGTGCGATGTAGAGGCTACCTACACCGCTACCGCTACCGCAACGAGTTAAATTTTTAAAATAGTTTATTTTTGTATATTTTTCTTGCCTGTAATAATCAAGTAGTTTTATAATATTTTATAAAACACAAAAAAATAAAGGACCCATTTTTTATTCGTCTGTTAGTTTAATTGTGTAGGAGAAAGCTTTTTTGAAAATATCTTATAGGATAACGATCGAATCGTGTAAAGCAGTACAAAACATTTTTTTTTATAAAAAAAAAGGTATTGGCCACTATGGCTACTGAGTGGTTAATCACACGTTAAATAGTATAGCTTAAACACATCTAAAAAAGGTCACAATGCGATAAACTTACAGAGTTACAGCTACAAGTTAGGTTAGGCTTCGTGGAATACTTTAGTTGCGATTCGAAATAGGTGCGCTAACTGGAATACCCCGGCTTTGTACTCTGTCCTAAACTACGTATGATTTCAATACTTTAAACAATTTCTATATCATAGTTTTGCCTACAGTTTTGCACGATTCGTAATCTTGTATAAAATACTTTTTCCCGTAATCTGGTGAACTGGTGTATTTAATTCCATTACATTTCTCAAGTTGTAAAATGGATCACGTATCTTTAACTCAACGTTTCGATCTCTTTACAGATATTATACGCGATTTCACATATAATTAATACCCCTGAATGATTTACTGCTAATTAACTTAAACAATGGCCAGAGTACAACCAAAGATATCACTTTACAGAAAGAAAAAATATTCACTTTTTATTTGTAATCAGGGGTAAATAAACTTCTTTGTCGGTAAGTTTATAAAGTGTCGTTGTGTGTGTTGTGACTGTTTAAATATCTATTGAATAGTAGCAAGGTTTATTAGGGAGACAATGTCATGAGTTAATATCATACCACCGTGTATTGGCTGAATACTATCTTAAAAGTTTACTTTTTTTTATAAACTGAATACCGGTGATCCGCAAAAATTAGTTATCAATTATTTTGCAAAAAAAACAAAAACGTTCTTTATTTTTACTAAAAGAAAAAAGGAAAACAATTGTAAAAGCAATTCATATAAAATTCAATTATCAAGACGAAATTACACAATAGCATTCGTTCGATATACTCCAGAGGATTCCAAGACAAATCTGGTTCGTGGCAAATACGATTCAAATTTAGACAAATAGTCCCTGAGAGGATGGGCTCGTTTACCACAAAATTGTCAATCACTCTTTGCGCTGCTTTATTTTTTCTGTGTAATGCAAAGATAAAGATGTTCGTTATATTTGATTAAGATTAATTTTTCAAAGCTTGAAAATTGAATTTTTAGGGATTATTTTTAGAATACCACGGTAGCAAAATGAACAATAGGAACCCTTTTAAGTTAAAACAAACGCACTGACATTTCATCTGTTTTTATATATAACCAACATAAGCACATGAATAAAGCTATACGTAAAATTGTTAGTAATTTCTTTGCCACTAGCTTATGATCCCTAAAACGACAATGCGTGCCATTCAGAATCTCTCTTCACGGAGCACTTATTTACGGATGATAGGGCTATACAATAAAAATTTGAACATTATTCCACCTTAATCTGGCCTTACATGTGATATTAACGCTTATATCTGATTATGACAGATCTAAAATTCAAAAATTCAAAAAGTTTTATTCATCTTAGGAATTTCACAAAACACTTGATGAAGTCAGTCATCACATACTTCGGCTTTAACTAGTTGTTGATAGTTGTTAAATAAGATATTACAGTAGACCAAGAGACAAAAAAAGCCGGCGGAAAAAAACTCTTGGCACTCATTTTCAGTCAGAATTATCAAATTAATACAAATAGGTACAGTACAAATTGACCGTGACATGAAAAAAAAACAAACACAAGACAGCTGATTGTGAGAGCCAATGTCATGCCGCAACCAAATTGCTTACATAGCAGATGCAATGAGCTATAGATGAACAATACGAACATGACAAACTGGGACCAGAGTATTTGAACAAAAATGGAATAAAATAGTCATAGTATCATTAGCAAAACGACCTGGCACCGCTAGTAGCACCCGTTCACGAGTTAACGCAAGCACCAGCCATCACCCTCCTCAACCATATTTTAGGGAAGAGGGTGACCCGATACCCGACGCTACCACTAGCCATGCCGCCTGAGGGAGCATGACGTTCTTGCTGTTGTCTCGACAAGAAAATAAGTGAGTGGGACAGTCACCAGTACGTCATACATATACTGCACAGCCAAGCCGTAAACAAAATTATTAAGTAATTAGAAACTTTTAGAAATATCCTGTTGTGCTTAATCCCATGCCCTTTTATCATCTAAGTAATCTTTAGTTTTATAATAAGCTTTTCGAGGTAGAGTGTTTTTAACGATTGATTTAAATTTATTGAACGGCAGGGATTGAATTGACTTCGGAATTTTGTTATATATACGTATTGACATTCCAATAAATGATTTGCTGCTTTTAGCCAGCCTTAATTTAGGAAACGCTAACTTATGGTCATTCCTAGTCCTTACAGAGTAATTTGTATCATGATTATCTTTCCTAGTTTTAAATTTATTACTATTCTTATAAATATACATAATGTTTTCATAAATATATTGTGATGCAAGGGTCAAGATACCAATCTCTTTAAACTTTTCTCGAAGAGATTCTCTGTTTCCAAGTTTATACATTCCACGAATAGCCCTTTTCTGCAGTGTAAATATCGTGTCAATATCTGCGGCATTGCCCCAAAGTAGGATGCCATAGGACATTATACTATGAAAATAACTAAAATATACCAACTTCGCTGTATTAAAATCAGTCAATGAGCGAATTTTCTTTACCGCGAACGCTGCAGAACTAAGTCTACTCGCTAGTTGTGAGATATGGGCGCCCCATTGCAATTAAGAATCTAAGGTAATTCCAAGAAAAACAGAGTTATCTACTAGATTCAATCTGTTCCCATTAAGCCGCAGATCAGACTCAACTTGTTTTACATTTGGTGCAGAGAATTTTATAAATTTAGTTTTTTTATCATTGAACGCTAGATTATTTATATTGAACCACTGAACAACATTTGCGAGAGCATTGTTTACATCGTCGTGGTTTATTTTCTGTCTTATCATTTTAAAAATTAATGATGTGTCGTCAGCAAACAATACAATCTCATGATTATTGCCTACCATATAGGGTAGATCATTTATATAGGGTCGCCACATAATAGTCAATTATATTTTTATAGCAGATTCAGAATGAGGAGTGGGTCTGAATTTTGAAAAAAAAAATTTTTTTTTCAACATTTTTCATAAATTAAAATTTCATAATACTTCTAAGTGCATAAAATTTTAGTTTAATCTCTTATTTACGACTACATAGCAAGATGAGAAAACGTTTCCATCTATTTCTATTAAACAATAAAATATTAGTTACATTACCAAACAATACCTATACGTTCTTGCGCGGCACAAGCAAACGAGCCGAAAGTCAAATTCGAGCCGCCGCCGCGCCGCCGCGCCCGCTCCTACTATGTTTGATTGAAAGCACGCCACGCCCCCCGCTCGTCAGTCTGTCCAGAGATTCGCGCGCGCGAACACTAAATCGATAACTAACAAAAATGTCGAATTACGCGATTATGGCACGTTTAATCCACAGTCACAGACGACGCGGACCTCGATTTTCGATTTCTGGTTCACTCGAAGACTCGAAGAAGACGTGCTGGAGTGTTTTGAACAGCATCCGATAGCCAGCACAAACGATGCGGCTCAGGTTTTCGAAGTCAGCAGCTCGTGGGTGCGGCGCTTGCTGCGACGAGAGGGCTCAAGTCTTACCACTTTACGAAAGTGCAAGAACTGAAGCAACTACCTATGCTCCGCGTGTGGTTGCTGAAGCACATTCTATGGACTGACGAGTCCACCTATCGCTGTTATCAAAAGTGATAAGGATACTTTATGGATAGTCTAAATTAATAAGCTAAACATGACAGGTTTTGTGTTCAGTATATGGGCTAATGGGACTCCATGTACAGCAGTTATAATTGTGAATGTGATAAGTTATCAGTGACTAATACCTAGCACGGTATTTAACATCAGCGACAGGACGCAAGGTAAAAATGTAAGTTATTTTTGTATGTTATACCTACACTGTACATAGTTATAAATAAGGTTATTCCAGTTACTGAACACGTCATTCTAACATTAAATTAATTGTAAAATCAATTTATTTGTTTTAACAAAGACTTCAAGCACGAATGCTTTATTTTAAGTTCATTTTTAATTTAATGAAGATCAAAACTAAAACAGTATTTAGATACAATTAGTTTAACGTGAAATTGATAGTCAAAAACCTGTAACAGTAGTGTGATGGGATATTAGAATCACCTTTTATCCTGATGTATGACGTAATTACAGCTGATTCCGCGCTAAGTAGGTAACTAGGTCACGCAAACACACGGGCGCGCGTCAACGACCTTCGCTCGGATGCGTAGGTATCTACTATTCGCGTAAGATTATTGTTTTGGTGAAGTGATTTTCTTAAAAGAAATAGACGGAAATATTTTTATTTTTTACTATGTACCTAGTCATGAAGTGTAGATTAAACTTAAATTTTATTCATTAAAAATAATTTTGAAATTTTAATTTATGAAAAATATAAAAAAGAAATTTACTTCATAATTTAAACCAACACATCATTGTTAACCCAATTTTAAAATATCACAGACTATTATAAATTGACCCTGTATAGACTAGAAACAAAAATGGGCCCAGAATTGATCCTTGAGGCACTCCCATTCTCACAACCGACCCAGCCGACCTTTTCCGGTTAACCTCAACCTTCTGAATTCTATCACTTAGATATGAATTCAAAAGTTTGAGGTCAGTGCCTTTGATGCCGTAGTGGTGGAGTTTCCTGATGAGAGTGTCATGCTGAACACAGTCAAATGCCTTAGATAGGTCACAAAATACACCTAGGGCATCCTCCGACCTCTCCCAGGCACCAGTGATTATTTCAAATAGTTCAACACCAGCATCAGTTGTTGAACGGCCCTTTGTAAATCCAAATTGTTTATTATGAAGTAAATTGTTATAGGTGAAATGGGCCAAGAGTTGATTAAGAATAATTTTTTCAAAATTTTTACTACAAGTAGGTAGAATTGAAATTGGTCTAAAATTAGTAGGGTCTGTAGTGCTACCCGACTTAAATAAAGGTATAACCTTACTATGCTTCATTAAATCAGGAAACTCCCCACTAATAATACAGTTGTTAAATATTTCAACAAGGCAAGGAGCTATTACATCTATAATAGAATTTAATATTTCAACAGATATGCCCCAGAGATCAGTTGTCTTTTTAATATCAATTGTCTTAAATGTTTTAATAATATCCCCGGTGTCTATGGGTTGGAACTTGAAAGACACCTTGCACTCACTTACATGATTTTTGAGCAATGATTCAGCCGCCACAGGTGATGAGTTTAATGATTTAGTAGTTGAAACTGGAATGTCAGCAAAACAGCTCTCAAATGCTGTCGCAACATGATCTTTGCTCCTACTATGAAAATCTTCATCATCATCACAACTCCGTATAATGAGCCCACTGCAGGGCTATGAGTCTCTCTCTCCTCTGGGTGACGAGGAGGTTTAGGCCTTTATCCACCAATGTGGATGTCAGATATTTCAGTGTGCCGAAATGGCTTCTGACAAACCCTAACGACTACTGTATACAAGTATACAGCACCCGGGACCGACTACTTAACGTGCCCTCCGAAGCACGGAAGTCGTCGTGAGAAATAACTGGTCGGCGGTCACCCATCCTAATACCGGCCGCACCGAGCGTGCTAAACCTGCGATATCGTTTGATATGCCCGGTAACCACGACGCCACGACGACTTCACCACAGCGCCAAGACGAAATATATGAGGAAAATCAATAAAACGAATAAAAATAAATTACGTCAAATCATACTTGACGTCATTAAAGCTAATATGGTTGTGTTTGCATTTCAAACTATATTTTATTTCGAATTCATGATAAAAAATATGAACACAAAGATCATCAACCAAAATTGTGTAATGAAATAATAACATCTAGTAGCAAAAACCAATATAGCTTCGCACCTTTCAAAAACCAATATCAGTTTTGACAAACTGCATACGAAGTGGCACAGAGAAATGCAAACGTCAAAACAGAGAGCTTTTCGTTTCTGTGAGCCTACAAAAACAAAATAAAATCGCTGTAGCTACACTGAAAAGTAATCGAAACCAGAAAAGTGAGGTAATCAGACTAGTTTTGACTACAGCCTCGTTTGAACTTTGTGAGAAGTCAATGTCGTCTCCAACTGTTAGAATAAAAACTGTGTTACGTCAGCTTTATTGATCTGCTATGTAAGTATTGATTATTCAATTTATTCAAAGACCTACTTACATAGTAATAAGTGAAATGAAAATAGAAACAAAACATGCATTATGGGTATCTGTGTTAATTGACAAAACTGAATGGCCTATTTCTATAATGGAAACAAAAAAAAAATTCGAATGTTTCAATTAATAGTACTCCTTAAAGAACCTTTATGTAAATTTTTCAAAAAAGTCATCAGTTGTAAATATTATTAACTTTTGTAATAATTATAAATTAAGCCTGGATGTTATAACTAAAAACATTTGATTCTAGGTCAACGTAGTTACATTTAAAAATCGCTTACAAACAAAGAAATAGGAAGTCAGTTCATTATTCACGAATAACATACTTTTAAGCGTCACACGATTATACAAAGCATGAAATAATTTAATACGCAAACTCCTAGCTATGGTAACAAATAAAATACACATACCCGTTTATCATGCATGAATAAATTCTAACAAAAACCTTACCATACAATATAAAGATTCAAAAACAAACGCGTCGGTCATCACTCAAACGTCAACATGTACCCGAGTACGGGACAACATTACATTTTTCCGATCTTGTGATTTTACGTAAAACAAATGGTACACGCATGATCTGGTACATTCGATTATAAGTAATATGGTATGAAAGTGATTCTGTACGTGGCATATCACGATACGTTTAATAAAGTACAAATAACTTTTATGTATGAAGATGATAAAGTCAGAAATTCGATTTTTCGATTAATTTGAAGAAATGGGGTTGTGGTGGTAGGAAACTGAAAAAATCTTGTCTCTGGTGGTGTTTGCCCTTCATATGAAATCTGCCGTTGAATAATAATATTTTTCTTAGTATTTTTGCGCTTCTCCAAAGTTTACTAAAAGCAATTTTCCCCTTGAATGCTTAGTTGTCAGTAGAATTATTATCAATTATCTTGGTACTTTAGCCCACCATGGTGTAAAGTTATCATGAAGACTAAGGTGTTGTAGGTACGTCTATCTGCAAAAAACCTATATACTCTGTACTTATAAAGAGTAAAACTGTGGTGATGGTCCTTCATTTTACCTAAAATCTGCCGCCAAATAATAATATTTATATCAGTATCTTTGTGTTTCTACAAAGTTTAATACAAATACGCTCCTCCTTAAATGAGTGTGCTCTGATGTCAGATTCATTATAATAAATTACCTTGGGACTTTAGCCCTCCATGCTATAAAGATATGATGAAAATTAAGGTGTTATATGTCTATCCACAAGAAACCTATAACTCGGCACTTATAAATTGTAGAACTAAAGTGGTCAGCGGGACTAGCATTGGACCATTGACAACAATAAATCGCGCCATCATATCGATACTATCTTAGAATATGGCACATAGAGTATGTATTTTTTAGAGACTTTTTTTAGAGATTCAAAGCTCCAAAGCACTGGCTGAAGTATAAGGTCGTCAATGTAAATGTTCTTTTTCCTAATACAAAGTATTTCAAACATTTTAAATTTATATGGGACCGTATCTGAAGTATGCTCTATCATATGAAACAATAATATTTAAAGTCAATTCGTAATTGTCCCAAAAAATCGTATGCCTAACGAAGACACAGAAAAACATACACACGAATTGAAAACCTCCTCCTTTTGGAAGTGGGTTCCACATAATAAAATAATATTTATCTTAATAATGTTTTTAAAATTTTTTGCATTTAAAATGCTCAATTATTCTTAAATAAATGAAAAATGTGATAAATAAAAATTACCCGACCAGGATTCAAACCTGGGACCTCTCGTTTGCCGGACGAGTGCTCTTCCAACTGAGCTACCGGGGCCTGGCGCTACGCCTCGAAATTACTTACCACATTTTTGTTTTTACGTTATATTGCTAACGTAGCTCCATCTTTGCAGCTAAGACCACCCGAGATCAATTTCTTTACAGATATTGTGAATCCCAGTTAAAGTGAAGCATTGCAATGTTTTAATAATGTTTTTAAGTTTTTTACATTTAAAATGCTCAATTATTCTTAAATGAATGAAAAATGTTTTTTTTATCACATCATTTATTTAATATTTATCTTGTCGATTCCAGTCTTTATCGATTTTTACATGCTAGCCCTGCAGGATACACAGATACAGGCAGTTTGTTACATACTTCGGAGATGCATTCAAAGAAAGAGATTTGTTTGACTTTTGGAATATTAACTTTATAGTACTCGTACTGGAAGTCCTATCTGCAACTAGTCGTCCGATGGTAAAAGTATGTGACCAAATTCTCTAGATTGGACAGATCCATTTGACGTTCTGTAGATGTCCACTGCTGGACAAAGGCCTCACCCGAGGTTCTCCACACCGATCGGTCCCGCGCTGCCCGCTCCCTGCTTTTACCGGCGACTTTGGCCAGATCGTCGGTCCACCTTGCAGGGGGCCTGCCATCGCTGCTTCTCCCAGTATATGGTTACCACTCGAAAACCTTACTATCCCAGCGGCCATCCGTTCTGTGAGCTATGTGTCCTGCTCATTGCCACTTCAGCGTTTCAATACTTCTGTCGCGCTATGGGCGTGGATGCATCTCGACGGCGTGCCAAGATACTTCACTTTTCTCAAAGATAAATCAACCTGCCAAATTACCGATTTCTTATAAACCTGAATCTTATGAATACTCACTCGTATATTGGAACCGTGTTTCTTCAGGGCAGTGCCTTTGCCAGCGGTACCGTGCCTAGACTTAGCATGGTGAATAAAGTGCAGCAAGAATAAACTTGCAGCGAGAAAAGATCCCTGAGGGACACTGGCATTAATTTCTGTTGTATAAGATCATTTTTTGCTTACGGAAGTTCCTAAGGACGAAATTATCGTGAAACTATGGAAGAATTTCATAAAAGTTCATTTGATAATATATTTAGTTTCAAACAGAGAAAAAAATGTGTCAATTTTTCTAAGTAGGTAATGGAAGTTTATGCGTGCTTTTGTTAAAAAAGGGAACTTTATACGTGTTTTGAGAGTAAAAACTCACGTCACAGATAAATGTATGATTTCATAACGATTTAAAATCAGTAATAGACTTAAATTACATTTTTGCTTGTATGATAAATACCTGAATAAAAAAGTTAAGATAAAATATCGCGATGCTTTACGGAAAAAATCACTTCTAAACTCTATTAGTTAGAAGTTTTCTGATAGTAAATTTCCTGCCAAGAGATAAGCAGTTAAATATGTATTTATAATAAAATATTAACGCTGTTGTCTTTCTTTCCTTGATCAAGCTTTCATGTCAAGCCAATATTAGGTACTTACGCTCTCGGTTAGGGTAAAACTTGAAAAAACTTAATACAATCAAGTTGTACAGGGTAACTGGTAGGTCACTTTTGAGATTCGAGGGCGTGATAGTTTGAGATCATACATTAAATGAAAAAAATAAATATTAATTATTTATTGAGTAAACTTAACCGAAAATCAAAGAATTCATTACGCAACGCATGGTTACACTGGTAAATACTTACCACGGATGCACGCACGGCGCTATCAACACAGAATAGGTACAGTATGGGGACATTGATAATATGATTGGCTTTTAAAGAAAGACAGCAAATCAATGAGTGAGAAGAGTATATCCGATTACCGAAAATAGCTGAATAATTTATAGCATAAGTTTTGAAAATTATCACATTAAAATGTATCTTATGAAGTTCAGCATAAGGTTGATATTATAAAAGATTGAATCCCTACTTACTTCTATTTGACATTGTATGTTTCATCATGTCTTACTAAAGGTTGCAAGGAAGGCACTGGTGACACTGGTGACGGAAACATTGCACTTCGATAAAAAGTCGTTGCAGTGCAACAAAATATAGCACTTATTGTTAACGTCATAAAATACAATTTCAAAATCATCAATAAATTATAATCTCACTTTCTCGCTTCCTCATTGTTGTCTGTCTTTCTTTAAAAGCCAATCATATTATCAATACTGTAGTTATAGACGACTTCACGAGCTGTTGTCGAACCATGAAGCTTTCGTGAACTCTTTATTTACCTATTTATGGGGAATTTTGGTGAAAAATTAAGTAGCTAATTTAATAATAATAATAATAAATACTCTTTATTGCCAAATAAAATACAATTTTACAATTAGGTACTAAATAATAAATATATTGACAATGTGGCGGCCTTATCGCTACAAGCGATTTCTACCAGGCAACCAATTGCATAATTATGATCAGAATCGAGTACAGAGTGATCTCCTTCAATATCTAAAATTTGTCACCCTGTATAAAACCTATAGGATAATAATATCATGATGATCTATTATTTACCTATGTGATATGATATGTTTTACCCTAATGACCACGGAATACGGATCGCAATGAATAACAAAGTTCTTTTATGTTCATGTGAAACCTTATACCCCGTGTATTAGATTTCAAATTATTTTGTTTAAAAAATCGGTATACAAAAAATTTGTGAAAGTTGAAAAGTGAAAGAAAAACATACAATGGTGCTTTTCTTCCCGGGCAATTTGTAAAAGGCAGTTAAGGTACAGAGGTTTTATTGTCGTTTTTGTCGGCGATAGGCTGACCGTGTCAAAGGTGACATCAGATGGTTTCAGCCTACCTTAAAAGTCTCTGGTGTTCTGCCTACCCCATACCTAAGGGATACAGGCGTGAAGTTATGTATGTATAGTATTATTTTAAAAACTAAACTAGCGAGTCTCAAACTTGTAAAAACAGATGGGACAGTTAACTTTGTTGACAGTTAGTCCACTGTTTGTGTCGCGCCCATAGTGACTTCCCAAGACCTTTGCTCAATGTATCGATATCGATAGCATAGTGACGTACGATAAAAGTATCGATCCTAAAGTGCAGGGTTACCCATACAAATAAGAGATTTTTTGAACTTTTTAATTACATTTGGGTTACCCAAGCTCATTGAATACACATCAAATTGGTATAGAAATATTATGTATTTTATGATTAATATTTTTATTTCCTTTTTAATTTGGATAGCCATATGCTATGCGGTTACCCAAACTATCAAACTGATGTCTATCGAAATGCTTCTAGCACACACATCTGCTTATTAATTGTTCTTTCGATAAGTTCAATATTCACAGAAATTATGAAAGACAACCACAATTGTCGGAATCTATCCTTTCTTGGAAAGGAAAATAGGTGATGACTTACGCAATTGGATTATTAAGATCTAAACTCAAAGTCTTAACCGAGGAGAAAACAAAATGATCCGGCTGACTACAATCAAACACGAGAAACAAACAGCGAGCGACTGATAGTTGCTGACAAGATGGACCGATTGATCTGTTGGATATTAACTGGTTGACACCTTTGAGAGTGACAGCAAAAAATAAGAAACGACAGCAGCGCTGTATGTAAACTATGGAACTAAAGCTGTCACATGTGATCCCTTGGTTTTGTCGCACGAGCAGGGTGGTACTCTTAATGTACTACAATTTGACAGCTTAGTTATATCAAATGCTACATTTTGGTGTAGCAAATGTTGTCACTTTACCACGGTAGATGTCCATAGTTGTAATCCAGCAATGAAACAAAAGGTCTGACTTGTGATAGGTCCGTCACAAAATGCTGCTCCTCCTTGCGTGTGCATGTGTTTATGCAGAATTTTGTGATATCTGATATCTTGTGGTGTTTTCTGGAGACTTATGCGCAGCGAGTTGAGCTAAGGTTCTGGGTTCAAATCCTAGTAATGGCAAGATAATGTGGTGCTTATAATATTAGAAAATCTGTACAATACTATCCACGTTATAGTATTATTGCACCAAAATAGAGATGGCAGCACGAGAGCGTAGCAAAATGGCGGTGCATCAATGGGGTGACAAGTCTAGGCGTCGAGTTGGCTCTCTATTAATTTTGGTATATTTATCTTCCTCTATACGCACGAGTGAGGACACACAGCGCGCTCGCTCGCTACCCTTTCATACGATTTAGTTACCTGCTTGTGTGATAAAGCATAAATGAATAAATACATATGTGAAAAGTGGTCGCTAACTAGGTGTTTCCTAAAAAAATTGCTACCACAGGTTAGTCACCTTCTATGACACTCCTTGCTAAAAGCTCTACGACTACTCTTAAACAAACCTCCACAAACAAAAGGCTAATTTTCGATGCTTGATAAAGGTGCCTGACAAAAATACCTTAATTTATTACCACCTATAATTTTATCAAAAGACTGAAGCAAATGAAAATAGGCGGATAATAACGTGGAGGGTTAATTTAGACAAAATCGATTAAGGTACGAGATAAGGAAAATCTGTGAAGAAAACCCGCCTGTAATAATATTTTGTTATTCTGTAATAAAAAGGTTTTTGTTTAATAAACCAGTAATCGTTCGGGCATTTTGTAAGTTCTTTTATTCGTTCTTTACTTAACAGGTACAATTACACAATATTGATTTATATTTATAGCAACTCATTGTTATAAGGGCATTTTTTCAGACAAAGTTCAAGTATACCATTATGTTACTATATTTATACAGAGTTAAATGTAATTAACACATCACCTCTTGCAGACAGCTTTTCCACATCAATCCCAACAACATTAGTTCTAAGACTTTTTAAAATTAATAGTTTTTTTTTAAATTTTAGTTTTCCCATAAAAAAATATTTATAGGCTCGGTTTAGAGGAGTTACTCTATTCAAGAGGTGATGCGCTGATTAAAATTAACCCTGTATATCATAAAAATGTCTCCCCCGTCGTTTTGTCCAAATGGTATGGAAGGAATAGAAGATGATAAATCGTATCTCAGTAGACTCCAAGACAGCCAGGTTAGGAAAGTTTATCTCCTACAATGGCCAGGTTGGAAACCAAACCCTGCCTGGGTTTGGTTTCCAACCTGGCCATTATAGGAGGTGAACTTTCCACAGCTTAGGTAGAATACTGAGTTTTAAAAATTGGTTTTAGAAGTTAAACTAAAGTCACAATGACCGAAACTTTACTCAAATACCCGAGCGAAGCAGGGAGCAAAGAGGTCCGATCAAATATTATATTTTATTAAATTTTATATACAGGATGACTAATGAAAAATTTGAAAAAAACAACCAAATTTTTTTACACTTTTTACGTCTCATGTATCTTTTAAAGGTTTCAATGTGAGATTTTGATATTTTTTTTTTAAGTTATCTTATTGCCAAATGTTTAAGCTGTCAAAGGAAATTACTTTGCAGGATCTTTACATCGGTTATTATTACTAAATATATAAACTCATCCGAACTCAGTAAAGAAAAAATTAAAATGACAGCGGTTTCTAAACAGTAGGGGCAAAATGCCTTTTTACTGTGGTTTTGTCGATAAAATTTATCATAGGCACACTGTATATATTCTTTTCCCGAGTATACTGAAGTTAAAGGACGGAGGTTTTATTGGCGTTTTTGTGGGCGATAGGCTGACCCCGCATTAGTCACTCATTGTAAAATCACCAAATCGTCAAACGTGGCATCAGATGGGCTTAGAGCCTCTGGTGTTTTGGCTGCCCCATAAGGGATACAGTACAGGCGTAGATTATTAATATATTTATGTATTTAAAAAAAGTTTTACATAATGAACGTCAAATTCAGCTTTGAAAACGAATTGAAATCAGAAGCTAAAAAGTAGACCGATAGGAAATATGCCAGCGGAACAAAACTTATGGCACTCTTTTGTCATAAGTGCGCACTAGACAGTTACACAACTTTGCCATATACACGTGAACAGAACGTATCAACCTCTAGTATCTCACAAATATCGTGTACAACGGGTCTTCTGGACAAGCTCTTTAGGTGAATGATCCTACGTTTGACGTTCATCTCATCTGATTTTAAGTGACGATGAGGTAGAAGATAAAAACTTGCAGTATAAGGAACCTTGCTTTTCATAAAGGAACAATGTTACTAGAGCGAATATATTTTTTTTGGCAGACTTTTATGAAGAACTAAGAAGACGTGATACCACCAACTTGGGGTCACTTGGGTCAATTGACGTTACGATTTATTCCAGAGGCAGTACATCTATTCTAGGCCGACCGAACGCGGATATTCATTTAAAGATACACCCACAAAACCTATTTTAGTTTTTCCTCCCTTGGCGTAATTTTACTTTTTCTTTACACGAGTCTGATTACAAAAGAGTTATTTGTAGATACGATCGATTTACAGTCACTAAATGAAGCCATTGACTTTCCTTTATATCTTTGATGTTGTCATAGCAACTGGGCTTTAAAGCTTACTCATTTTCAACCCAAAAAGGCTGAGGTTCTCAATTCGTGTATATGTGTTTTTTTTGTGTATTTGTTACACGACATTTCGGATACTTATTAATTGATTTTGAAAATTCTTGTTTCATATGATAGAAGATACTTCGGAGTTGGTCCCATATAAATTTCATCGAAATCAATTGAGTACTTCATGGATAACTTAAAATATTTTTTCAAATATGGGAATTTTATAAACGGAGAGTTTTGACGTAAAGTTAGTTTTTTAATGCTCTGCATTCGTTTATTATTGAGATTTTGTAAGAAAAATCGACCTTTAGGCAGCAAAGACTAACAGGAAGCAACAGTTTTCATATAACTGTAATAATTTTAAAGATAAAAGAGCCTTTTATCGTGTTAATTAGTAGCCATTATCATGAATTAAATGCCATCTTTAAAAGCCATGATTTCCACTTTGCATTAAATAAAGTACTTGAGTTTTCCTTAATCCGATACATACTTATCACGTGTCTATACTAACGCTCTTATTATAACCGACAAGACTATTTTTAATAATAATAATAAGCGGTTTTGCTCGAGACTGCCCGAATCGTTCGCCGGTTTCTGTCTCTCTTGCCCTGATCCCCGACCGACTGGTCCGATTGTCGGGTCTTTTCCGCCGAAAGGCGAGTAGTTATAAGTATGCGTAATAATAATTGGTCTTATTGTCGGGTCTTCTCCGCCGAAACGCGTGTTGATTTTGAAATGCCACATAATAATAATAATATCATTTTATTTCAAACCGTTATATGTCCATATGGTGTTGTTAGAAGCACTTCTTCACTAGGTTAAAACTATGTTAGTAAAATTGAAACAAAAAGTAATAAATTGGAATACCTAACTAAGTGATTAAGAAATGTCAATTATAAAATCAAAACAAAATTAAAACGCAAATAAGATCAGAAATTTACATTAACGATTTGAAATTAAAATAATTAGTACCTATTTAATGAAAATAATTTATAATAATAAAAATGACCAAAATGTAATAGATTTGAATACAATATAGAATTTAAATTACGATGATAAAAATAATCAAAATGTCATAAATTTTAACACAATATAAAATACAGTAAATCTTAAAACATCACATTTATAATTTATGGATTAAATCAATTGAATAAAAATAAAATCATCAATTTATTATCTATGGCATTAACTTTGGCCCAGACCTGTGCACCCTCATCCACCTCTCAAGCATGGGGGAGTCCCAGTGAGCCGCTAATGCAGCCAGGATGCTGTTGGGGCTTGCCGCTAGGCGGTTTAGCATGGACGCACACCTTTTTTCTCATAATGCACTCAAAGCCAGTTTTTTTTTTTTTTTTTTTATTATTTGAATAGAAAAAAAATTACATATCTGAAGTGCTTGCCATCTAAAAACCTCGAGGGTTTGTCTAGATGGAGCATAGTTAGGTCTAGTTTACAATGGATTTTAATAAATTATACATATTTAGAAAACTATAGGTACACAGTTAAATTGAGAACAACAGTTAGCTAAATCAGTTGCATTTTAGGTTACAGAGAATATTGAATTTCTATCATTTATTTAAGTATTACTAAAACGACCCTTTACCACGGTAAACCATCATATTTTTTATGTAAAAATATTTGTGTATGTGTGTCTGTATTGTACTTTACAAAAGAGTTATAAAGTATTTTTTAAGTAAAAATTTAATGTTTTTAGTAGATAGTGTAGATCGGATTGAGTTTTTCAGTTCATTAATCATTCTAGGGACAAGATATGCACATGTACGCTGGCCATACATATTTTGAGCTCTGGTGGTTTCTAGTTTGTTATTTGTTATTGATCTAGTTGAATAAGAGTGAGAAATTTTTGTTTGGAAGTTAGTGTTGAAATAATTTTCTTTTAAAAGACTTAGTGTTACTTTAGTATGAACTGGAACGATATTACAATGTTTGAAAAGCTGGCTAACATCATGATAAAATTGGTTTTTTAATTTCAGAGGCACAATGTTTTTTATTATTCTTATTTGTAGTTGGGAAATGCTGTCTAGGTAGGATTTATATGTGCGACCGTAGCTACTTAGCCCGTAGGATATGATTGAATCCGCCAAGGCATTATACAACATTATTTTTGTTTTGAAAGGTATGCGATTTTTGACAATGGTAAGTGACGCTAAGAATGCACGGAGTTTGTCACATACATGATTAATGTGAGCTTGCCAATTAAGTCTGTGATCAATAATAAGCCCCAAGTAGGTGTGTGTATCGACAACTTCTATATTTGGACATTTGCAGCTGGATTTTTGTGTACATATTTTGTGGATACAATCATGACTGTGAGCAGTAAGATGTTTTGTTAATGAGGTTGTTATGTATGGAGAGTGAATATGCATCATTTTAGTTTTGTTAGAATTCAGTACAATCCCAGAGTCGTGACACCACTTGGTTAAGTTGTCAAAGTCCTGTTGTAGGTGAGTGAGTGCTATATGTGCATCCTTATTGGCAATCACAAGACAGGTATCGTCTGCGAATTGGTAAATGTTGCAGTTAGTAACAGAGTTCTTGATGTCATTAACATATGTAAGAAAATGTAGCGGTCCGAGCACTGATCCTTGCGCCGTGCCCTCTGTTACATGTATGGTGTCACTCAAGCTATTTTCTACTTTGACATTGTAAGTGCGACTTTGGAAGTAATCAGTGCACCATCGTAGTAATGGTCCACGGACTCCATTGTTGTCTAGTTTTTTAAAAATCGTGTTGTGATTAAGCGTGTCGAAAGCTCGCGAAAAATCAATAAACAAAACAAGAACATTTTTTTTATCGTTTAAATGGCCATTTACCTCATCTGTGAATTGGCTCAGAAGGGAAGTTGTACTTTTTCCTTTCTGAAAGCCAAATTGATTTTTACTGATTATGTCGTGCTTTCGATAAAAGTTGTGTATTAGTTCACAAACATACTTTTCAACTATTTTGTTGAGTGAAGATAATAAGGTAATTGGTCGGTAGTTCTCAGGATCGTCATGTTTACCCTTTTTAAATATAGGCCTTACACATCCTTTTTTAAGTTCTTGTGGATATATACCGGTACGCACACTTGTATTTATCAAGTTCGCAATGGTGTTAGCTAGCTCACTGCTAACTCGTTGTATGTCTATGACTCGGATTCCATCTGGGCCGGGTGTCTTACGGAAGTTTAAAGTTTTTATAATCGATTTTATTTTACTAGAAGTCGCCTTTCTAAAATAAATACTAGAATCGCTTATATCTTGTTTATATGGTGGAAAACGTTGGTTACAAACTGGTACGATTTTTTTAGCAGATTGATCAAATTGATTTGCAAATATGTCTGAAATTTGTTTACAAGAAAAGTTATATTTTTTGAATCCATTAATAATTATTTCATCTGTTTCCGAGCAAATTCTACCACATATTTTATTCAAAACTTGCCACATTTTTCGAGGATTATTAAAGTTATTGCTAATTTCATTTTTAAAATATTTATTTCTACTAATTTCGATTAGTTTTTGCACTAAATTCCTTTTTTTAACGTATTCTAGCCTCAAGGTATAATTATTTGTTTGTTTTTTCCATTTAATAAAATATTTATCTCTCAAATCACATAACTTCACTATTTCGTTTGTAATCCATGGTGATTTAGAACGATTTTTAACATTATTATGTATTTTTCTATGCGACTTTTTATACGCAGTATCAAAACCATTCTTAATGAACTGGTATATTTCGAGAGGACACTTCATTTCATTCGTGACCGACCAGTCAATATTTCGCAGTTCGTGTAATAGCGATTCATCGTCATACGCCGTCCTGTGAACCGGTTTGTTATGTAAGGGGGCGGGGGGCATGCGCGCGCGCGGCGAGCAGTAGGCTACGACCACGGCGCGATGGTCTGCTAGTACAGTGCCCACGGCAGCGGTGAATGCGTCTAATCCCGTGGACCTAATGAAAATATGATCTATGCACGATTTTGTAAATACATTAAGTCTTTTTTCAATTCGGGTGTAGTCAGTAATGCCAGTAAATAATCCGTGTTCCGCCAACATATCTAGATATCTCATGGAGTGATTAGTTCGAATTTTAGTGTCAATATTTGTGTCACCTATAAGTAGTAAATTATTTTGACAATTCAAATTACTCAGTAGTAATGATAGTTCCGTAGTAAAGTGATTCTTGTTAGTAGATGGAGGTCTATAGATTGCACAGACAGTTATTGTATTATTATTACTGATTTTCAAGGTTCCTATAATATTTTCGAAATTATGTGTGCTGTGGATTTGCTCTGTGAATTTTAAATGCTTTTTAATGTAAATTAATAACCCTCCTCCTTTTCGATTTTTGCGTAACTGTGTGTGCATTCTATAGCCCTCAATATTAAATAGACATGATATGTGAGAAGAAATGTTTGCTTCGGAAATAATTATGATATCTGGAGTATATAAACATGAGTCGATTAGTTGAATTAGTAATGCAAAGTTTTTAATCAATGATCGTATATTAATATGAAGACATAGTAATTCCGGATTTTGTATATCGAATCTTTTTATAAATGAATTTACGTTTATGCAATTAAAGAACTCTTTTACGTTACACTTAGAGTTATCCATTTAGTATTTTAAGAGAATTAGTTATAAAGTAATAAGTTAAGGTAAGATATTAATAAGGGACTCAATTCATTTTAATAAGGGATTCTATATCTGGTTGAGATCGAATTAGGTAAATTTTACTGTCTTTAGTTTTTCTAGCAAAGATTCGTCCACTTTTACACCATACAAACTGATATGATCCAAGGGCTTGTTTCGCGTTATACAGTAGAGTTTTAGTATAGGGAGTCAGGGCTTCTCGGATGTAGACTCGATCAGCGCGCCTGTCAGCAGGAGCATCCTCACATACGTCTCCGGCCGCGGGCTGCGCGGTCCGCGCCGCGGCCACCCACTGCTCGCAAGCGAGGCGGCTCCGCAGCTCCACCAGCACCACACCCGGTTGTTGTTTCCGCTCCGCCAGCCGTTTCGCTCCCTGGATGTCTGATGGTTCCATATTGATCTTAGTAGCGATGCACTGGACAATTTTATTGATGTTTTCGTTTTTGTTTGATGGTATTCCAGTAATTTCTAAATGATTTGCGACTAGTTTTTGATGAGTTTCTTGCATTTGCTGTTCTAAAGTTAATACCCTCAGTTCTAGATTTTTATTTTTATTTTGTAGATCAATATTTTTATTTTCGAGTAGTTTGATGCGGTTTTCTTGCTTTTTTAAGGAATCATTAATGTTTGAAACTTGGTCTTCTAGGAATTCCAACGATTCTTGAATCGATTTAAACTCAGATTGGATTACTTTTCTCATTTCTTTGCTAATGTCTTTTATAAGTTTCTCGGTGGTAGCTTGATTTATTGGTTCGAGAATATTCTGTTCTTCGTCGATCTCGGAGTCTTCTTCCCCAGGAACAAAGAAGGATGATCGTTTCGGGGAGTTTTGTAGACACTCCGCACAGCTCCATTCGAGACCGTTGGCGTTCCGTAGGGTCGTCAGCTGTTTATTTGATAATTTTGCACATGAAGGAGTTGCGTGCACTATTTTTTCGCATCTACTACACTCCAGTCCAGGTAATTTTTTTGTTATATTTTTATTACACGTAACACATTTCTTAATCACCATTTTAAATAAGATGTATTAACAGTTAGCGCTAAAATATTATATTGCAATGACGTTAAGTAGCTACCGTCTGCCGTCTCGACTGACTGATATATGAAGTTAGTTTTGTCCTTGAGTTCTGCAGTGACCCAGTGGCCCAAGTATTTGAATTTATCCACTCTCTTTAGTGGAGTCCCATTTAAAAATACTGGCAAGTGAGGACAAGTCTTTTTAATTGGTAGTGTATATCTATTTCAGATTTTCAAGCCATAAATTATTGAATTTCATTAATTGTCTTTCTGTGACCCATATCTCGCTCTGCTTAATTAGAGGTTCAAAAACCTAAAGCATCCATGACAGCGATTTATACGAGTATTAACTACTGAAATTTGCGTCTCATTTCCGTTTGCAAACTTTTGCTTAAATACAAAAGTTATAACAAAGACATTAACACTACTTAATTTAAAAATGAATTCAAGTAAGGTTTAGTATCGAATGTGTTCTTTCCAGGATACTGTTTTTTTGCGAAAATAAACCAAACTTCATGCTGAGTTGATGAAAAAAACAAATATTCAAAATACGAATCTAAATGTTAGCGAGCGATATAAATACCAAATGAGCCGTTAAAATTACAAACTGTACCTGAAAATGCTGAGTAAACGGCTTCAATACTAACTGGGCAACGTTAAATTGGTATTTCTTTTTTTATAATACAATTGTTTGATTTGATTTAAGGTAAAGTTAACTTTTTTCCTATGTTCAAATTTAAATTTTTACTGCGAAATATGGTGTCCGTCTTTATTACGAGTGGTAATAATTCCCTATAATGGAAAGCCTTATTTAAAATTACCATGAGTGAAAATTAATATAAATAATATTACAGGTATAGTAAACATGAATATTAGGGGAAATTTAAAGCACTTTGAAGTCACTCACAGCCAATTGTTTTCTCGTGATTTTAAGCAACCTGACGTACTGTGTGTAAACTTTCTTTAGTGAAAAAAAAATCAAATTAGGTGCTTCAATTTTTTTTTATATGCTACTTCAATTTAGTGCTAAAAATGTTTAGACATTTTCATAAGAAGAACGCGTTTAATATAGTGTAGCCCGGTATGTAGTAAAACAGTTAACGAGGAGTAATTATAAACCATTTCATCGACGAAAATACACTATATAGAGTGACTGGAGGGTCACTTTCGAAATTCGAGGACGTGATAGTTTAAGATCATACATGAGGAGAAAATTTTAAATAAAAAATAAATATTGACTGAGTAAACTTAACCATAATTAAAAGAATTCATTATGCGACGCATAGTTACAAAAGCGTAATACAATAGATACTTAGCAGGCAGTGGTGTGCGTGTGGCGGGAACACTACTGTGTGCGTTTTGACTGAGGCGGCGCATCGGCATCGGGAATAGTGTAGTAATGTCTCTTTATTTATGTTTAGGGAATTTATGTGAAAATTTAAATACCTACTTTTTTACATTACTATGATCAGAATCGAGTATAGAGTGCTCTCCTTCAATATCTAAAATTTGTCACCAGTCACCTTGTACATACCAATTTTAAAAACATGTCATTTTGAAGCAACTTTTCGCTCAAAAACACATATTTTTTTATTTCATTACTAGACATAATCTGCTGGCTGAAAATGTGTTAAAACTTTAAGTCCAAACATTGCGTCGGAAAGACTCCGCAAAGTTGGGTTCAAACTTAAGATCCCTACAACCGCATACCGATGATAGTGTTACCTTGTAAAGGATTACTATTAATTCTTACCCTCAATGCTAAAAGGTTCTATGGCAGTGGAATGCTTCGGTGCACAAATTTATCCTAAAGCTGGGTACAGACTTGGCGTAATGTAACATACCTACAGTGCTACCAATTCTCGTGATTTAAAAGTCGCACGCACGAAATCGCCCATTTTTTTTTGGACTATTGGCTGAATTATTGTTACAATGTGTACCAGCCTTAAGGCGATTCCCACACTTGAATTGAATGAAATTAGTCTAAACGCAACGACGCAATCACGCGCGTAGGTGCGTCAGTGTGTTGGCAGTGTAGGAATCGCCGAAGGCTATTCCTACACTTATTTAGTAACCTCTTTATCGAGCAGTCATATTGTATGTAATGAGACTGGACATAGATTTAGTAAAGTGAAGCCGCCGTGGCGTAGTGGCTATCGATTATACAGGTTGACTGGTGACAAATTTTAGATACTGAAGGAGAGCACTCTGAACTAAATTCTGATCATAATTATGTAATAAAAGTAGGTACTTAATTTTTCACTAGAATTGCCTATAAATAAATACAGCAGTAAAATATAAATAAATACAGTAGCAGATTAAGCAACATTCAACTGGATGATAAAAGGATGAATGCCCATCGATTCATCTATAACTATCACTTCCATGCTTCAAAGATCACATTAAGCCATCCCGGTCCATTATCATTTTTCGATTGATCGTAACCCATTCTCAGCGCCCTAAAAATTCAAACATCCATCCAGTCTTGGGCCAGCTTGGAGTTATATGGCAAACAACTCGTCGTAACTCGGAGGAGAAACCCACACCCAACGCCTTGCAGTTTTTGATTCCTTGTAATGGTAATTTTTATTATTTATTCAAAAAATGTTATTAAGTACCTAAACACCAAAAAGGTCATGATTTATCAAAACGAAAGCAATGGAAAACCTCTTAGCTAAATGGGAAATTCTGATATTGCTTAAAGCTATAATACTATAAGCTTTCTCGGCAATCACGTAGGTGGTAAGTGGGTGTTAACAATAAATTTTTAGGTTTTGGTGAAAAAATAATATATGTTATATAGCTACATTTATAATGTTGTGTTAATTAAAAAAAAGAACTCTTTTTGCATCTCCATGTATAGTTATTTATTTTAATTTCATTATTGTACCTACTAATGTATTGTGTGACCGTGTTTTTCATTTAAATTTATAATTTTTGGTATGGAAACTTCACTGGTCTCTGTATAAATTATATATTTTAACTATAAGTACCTATAATGACTGTTTGTTTCCTGAATAAAGTAAAATTAAATTAAATTAATTCTTTTCATAAATCGCTCGAGGCCAGACGGATATGTAATATTTCAAAGTTCACGCTGTTTTTTTAGAAAAAGGATTTGTTGACTATTTTTATGTACTCATTCAACACACAGTGATTGTAGAAGGACTGAGAATAGGTATTATTAAAAGATAATTAGATACTATGATATCAAGTCGAAGCATGACAGAAAAGAAGTTTAAACTTCTGTGCGGCGATTGCGTAAATTCCCTATAATTATTTTATAATATTCAGTCTGTCAGATACAAGTTATCTGACTAAAAGTTATCCAAATCATATAATGACCATTATATATTACAATAACATTCACCGTTAAAGTATATTTTTAGTCCAAAATAACTTTTTCAGTCGCCATAAATTTTTCAACGTTAATTTTTTATCTGATTTATTAATTATGTGAGCGCAGCGAACGTTTCAAAATGGATTGCTCGTGTGACTCGATAAATTTCCAATCAATATTTCTTTTATGGCTATCTAGACTCGTTTTAATTAGTTATCTTTGGTAGAAAAAGATTTTGGTTGCCTAACAGACTGGTATGAAAAGAAAGCTCTCGTAAGACAGGTTTCTTGATTAGTTCTTCATTTACGAATTATATAATAAACCAAAACGAATTGTCTTTGATAAAAATGTTTTTAAGTTTTTTGCAATTATTCTTAAATAAATGAAAAATGTGATAAATAAAGCTCAGTTGGAAGAGCACTCGCCCGGCAAACGAGAGGTCCCAGGTTCGTATCCTGGTCAGGTAATTTTTATTTATCATATTTTTCATTTATTTAAGAATTTTCTTTGATTTTGTGTTCGAGGAGATTAAAATATTTGGTAATTTTAGACAAACTTATTAATAACAGTATTTTCATATATACAAACTCGCGTCTAACATCACTTATCTATCACACTAGGTGACGATAATGTAAAAGAAAGAACTTTTGTCTCAAAGACATGCAAGTTCCAAAGCAAACTTAACCTCCAAAATAAAACAATGAGTACAAACACAAAATACAACAAAATATAAATATTAATTGCTAGGCATTAATTGTAGAGTTGTGATGAGGTTATAAAATTCAAAAGATTTTTATCATGTGATTATGGGAAGTACTCTGAATAATAATAATAAATAATAAAATCCCCAGACAATCACACCAACTACATGGCCCGAAAGTAAGCATAGCTTGTGTTATGGGATACCATATAGCGAACTAGGGGGAAACCTAGAATATCAATACATATAATAAAACAGTAAAAAAAACGTGTCTGTACATTTAATATTTTTACAAAAAAAATTATCTCGGTTTATAAAGAAATGAAAAAAGAGTAATATATATATTTTTTTAATATTTATCTGTTTGTTTGTTTGTAAGTTTGTCTGTTTGCACACGCTAATCTCTGGAACCGCTGGACGGATTTGAATGAAACTTTTTTTGATGTATAGCTGTGAAGCCGGGGCAACATATAGGGTATATTTTATTTCGGTTACTGGAACACGTGATGCAGAACCCTTAAGGAATCATCAAAACCGTAAGAAATATAGATATGATGCCTTAACAAAAGTTGTCAAGGATGATGAGCAGATTCTGCAGACATAAAAAAAAATCTAGGATCTAAAAAAATTGTAATAGATTTTTAAAAGTTATGCCTAAAACTTACTAGAATATGTTGGAGATGTTCGGCATACAGATCAGAAGTAGTCATAGCTCAGTTGCGCGTAGACCGACCATGAGTCTAAGGTCGTGGGTTCAATCCTGCTCGCGTATTTTTTTTTTATTATATGTTTTTTTTTTTATTTTGTATCAATCTTTACCATCTTTACATAAATATGTATATATAAAACAGTAAACAATAACGTGTGAACATGAAATATTTTTCCAAAAAATATATGTAAGATTATTAAGAAATGAAAAAAAAGTAAGAGTTTGAAAGAAAAAAAATGTCTTTTTGTGTCTGTCTGTTTGTTGTTCTATTCTGCTGACATCTGAGGCTGACATATAATATTATAATAAATCCGAAAGATAGTTGGTATGTAGTAGAAAAGTTTACTATGTTGATAGGGCTAAATCAATACATATAATAAAACAGTAAAAAAAATTGTCTGTTTGTTTGTAAGTTTGTCTGTTTGCACACGCTAATCTCTGGAACCGCTGGACGGATTTGAATGAAAATTTTTTCGATGTATAGCTGTGAAGCCGGGGTAACATATAGGGTATATTTTATTTCGGTTACTGAAACACCTGATGCAGAACCCTTAAGGGATCATCAAAACCGTTAGAAATATAGATATGATGCCTTAACAAAAGTTATCCAGGATGATGAGCAGATTCTGCAGACATAAAAAAATCTAGGATTTAAAAAATTGTAATAGATTTTTAAAAGTTAAAAGTTATGCCTAAAACTTACTAGAATATTGTGGAGATTTTCGGCATACAGATCAGAAGTACTCATAGCTCAGTTGCGCGTAGACCGACCATGAGTCTAAGGTCGTGGGTTCGATCCTACTTGCGTATTTTTTTTAATGATATATATTTTTTGTATCAATCTTTACCATACATCTATCTTTACATACATATGTATATATAAAACAGTAAACAATAACGTGTGAACATGTTTACAAAAAAATATGTAAGGTTATTAAGAAATGAAAAAAAAAGTAAGAGTTTGAAAGAAAAAAATGTCTTTTTGTGTCTGTCTGTTTGTTGTTCTATTCTGCTGACATCTGTGGCTGACATATAATATTATAATAAATCCGAAAGATAGTTGGTATTTAGAAGAAAAGTTTGCTATGTTGATAGTGCTAAATCATTAATAAATACAGCTTCTTGCTAGATTTAATGTAGGTAGTGTACCTACATACAGAGATATATTGTAAAAAAGTTAAACGTAAAATAATGGAACTCAATATCGTTTAGGTTTTCTTTATTAATTGTTTCTGCCTCTTGGAAGTCAGAACCCGTAGAATTCTTCAGAATAAAAAGCGGTGTATGTGTCAAAACTCAAATCAGGACTTTATGAACTACCATACCAAATTAAATTAAAATTGGCTAAGCCGTTTGACCGTGAAAAACAGCCAAACATATAGGTTACTAAATATATTATACAATGATAATGGCTAGACGGATGGATTTTTGCTACTCTTTCACGCAAAAACTACCGAATGGATTTTTATGAAACTTTACAGTAATATAGCTTTACCTAGAATGTGCCTTTGTAATGTAATAGATAGTTATTGGTTAGGAGTTATACCTACATATTATATGGGGGAAGATCCTTCATGTTTATTTTTTTAGATAGGACCTTGGAGAAGAAAAAAACCTATTCGAAATACTAATTCAATGCAGACGAAGTCGCGGGCACCATCTATGTAATAAACCTACCTACATATAAACCTTTTTTTTTTTTTTTATATGTGACTAAACCCGCGTTTGACCTCAATCTCACTTGATGGTAAGTGACGATGAGGTCGAAGATGAAAGCACACGGGTTTAGGAAGGAACTGGCTCTTTATACAATATTGCCGGAACACATTACCGCCAGAGCGGTAACATTTGGCGGCAGACACCCAACCTACCCTTATACATACCCCCATAAGGCTGCAAACTGGACGGCAGCGACAGCGACAGCGAGAGCGGCAGTGGCGCGGGCAGTGACGCGAGCAGCGATTTCCACGACACGATAGAAAGTATTGAGTTTGTATGAAACCGCGACAAATCGCTCGAGCGCCCGCTGGCGTCGAGAACGGCCTAGCAGGACTAGCATGCAACTTTCGATAAATAGTCGAATCGACAAGATAAATATTATTTTGTTATTTTATCCTATTATGTAAGCTAATATGCGCACCATAATAGATAGAATTACTCGATTTGATACCATGATTAAGACTACAGAACCAAATATGTCATAGTCTTAATAAATTACTTACACTAAATACCATATTCTAAGAAAATATCGATAAAAGGTCCGATTTATCATTGTTGACGGTAGCATGCTAGCCCCGCAGATTCCCCGCGTCGCGTCGCTGCCCGCGCCGCTATCGCTCTCGCTGTCGCTGCCCGCGCCGCTATCGCTCTCGCTGTCGCTGCCGTCCAGTTTGCAGCCTTACTTTTACCCAGTGTGCCTTTCGTAGGGTATGCCTGTTTGGTACGTATATACTTTTTGTAGGTAACATTTTCTATTTAATTTTTTGTAGGTCTTTTTCACAAAACCTAGGTGAAACTGCGAATGACAGCTTTGTTGTAGCAGTTTTTGAAATAACTCTTTCTGTTTATCTATCAGTAACGCTTTCACAGCTAAACAACTGAATCGATTTTGACTTTGAACTTCAAGGACGATATTATAATATTATTTATCCAACTCCCATAACCTGTATTCACGCGGACGAAGTCGCGGGCAACAGCTAGTAAATAAATAAATAGATAAACACCCAGACACGGAACATTTTTTTTTTCTTGTTCCGTGCGGGGATCGAACCCGCAACCACTGGCGTCTGAGGCAGATAGGTTTTCCCCATCGCCAAAGTGGTCGTCAAATAATATAATATGCCTGCATTTTGAAAAATAATATAATTTTTCGACAAAAGATGGACACGAGAGTTTTGGGTGGAACTGGCTGTGGTCATGCTTCGTAAGTTCTGGGAAGCAACCTTCTTTTATACAAAGCCTGCCGCCAAATACAATATAACTTTAATAAGTCGTTTTTTTTAATTGCAAGCGAACTTGATACATTTTCAAGGTAATGGTAGGTATGTCTATACAGGGTGACTGGTGGGACACTTTTCGAGGACGTGATCATGCACGATGATAAAAAATAAAATAAATATTTATTATTTACTGAGTAAACTAATGTGTTTTGACAATATTCAAATGATGAGCCAGTTCGATTTCGCTATCTGTAGCTGCTAACATTCGTTGCTCTATTTTTAAATCCGAATATTCCAAATTTAAATTAATCATCACTTACAATCAGACGAGATTGAAGGCAACGGGTTTAGGTAATTGTACTTTTTTCAATTATAAAGTTAAAAGGTTTAAAATACAGTTTTCAATAAACAGTTTTCGTATTTCGTCAAAACTCTATTTTTACTCAGTGTCTGCAAGAACTAAATATTATGAGGCAAAGTATGGTGATTTTAATTGAAGGCAGTATACCTTTACTAAGTAAATCAATTAGACAACAAACAGGCGCTGGGTGTATCACCAGTAAATTGATTTATTTTCCCCTAGCTGGTTGTATTTACAGGGGAAAGTAGCATAAACCAACTTATTTCGAGGTAAATGTGGTTAGTGATAGAACAACTTGAACGTGTCTTTTATAGGTGAAACTTTGTAAGCAATATTATACTGTGTTAAGAAATTAATTTGTTAACTTTATGCGAAAGCAGACTTGAGATTTGTCCTATAAATTTAAAATCAAAATATTTGCTTAGTTTAAAATAAGTATTAAGGTCTCTTTATGTATTCATAGGGATTTCTGGTGAACAATTAAGAACCTACTTTTATTACATAATTATGATCAGAAACGAGTTCCGAATGCTCTCCTTCAGTAGCTAAAATTTGTCACCAGTCACCCTGTATATCAATCGATTATGTAAGTTAAGCAATGTGGTGAGGTTGGTATATGTATGGGTCACCGCCGACCATTCATTTTCTCACGGCGACTTCCGTGCTTTGGAGGGTAAGTTAAACGGTCCCGGGTGCTGAATACTTGTGTATAGTAGTCGTAAGAGTTTGTTAGAAGCCATTTCAGCGCCCTGAAAATTCTGATCCAGCACTGGGCCAGGTTGGCGGATAATGGCTTATATCTCCTCGTCACCCAGGGGCGAAACACATAGCCCCGTGGTGGGCTCTTTACAAAGAGTTGTGATCAAAGTCAAAGTCAAAGTCAAAGTCAAAAGAATCTTTATTTCGTAAGTATTTGAATACATTTGAAATAAGTCATAAAATTTACAAATTGAACTGAATCTACCGCCACTTCGGAAAGTCGATCTGTTGAGAAGAAGTGGCAAGAAACTCAACAGCAATCATCTTTTAAAAATACACAATAACAATTAACAATCTTCTTGCATCCGGATAACTTATAGTAAAACTTTATATAACACTTATCCTTAAATCTATCGAAGGGTTAATCTTAAATATTTTGGAATAATATTATAAAAGCGTACACATATTGACCCATGAACGAGTTGGTGATCTTCTGGAGTTTACTATTATATTTATACAATAGGCAATCAAATATTAGACAGAAACATAAGATATAGATATAGAGGTAAAGATAGAAGTAGATAGATGTAGCGATAGAGGTGAGAGATAATACAGATAATGTGCATGGAGATGGGAATAGTCGTGGAAAGAGACGGGACACAAACACGGACGTGGACATGGAGATGGGGAAGTCAGAGTCAAATTCAAAAAAGTAACATAGTCATAAAGTCTTCAGCAAAACGACCTGGCACCGCTAGCAGCACCCGTTCACGAGTATAACGCAAGCACCAGCCATCACCCTCCTCAACCATATTTTAGGGAAGAGGGTGACCCGACACCCGACGCTACCGCTAGCCATGCCGCCTGAGGGAGCATGACGTTCTTGCTGTTGTATGGATTGGAAGGAGATGGAGATGGCGTTGGATAAGAAGGAGATGGAGATGGAGTTGGAGATTGAGAACTTTCGAAAAATAATTTACAACCAAGGACTTTTATCGTCCATATATTCAGATATTGTATAAAAGCCTTTATTACACAATTTTTGTTTAATAGTTTCTTTAAATTTATCAAGTGGTAAGTCTTGAATATTTGTGGGAACCTTATTATAAAATCGTATGCATTGACCCATAAATGAGTTAGTGACTTTATGAAGTCTACTATCATAGCCGGCTAGCTTGTACTTATTTCTAGTATTAATATTATGCAAGTCACATTTTCTACGGAACATGTTTAAGTTCTTTTTTACGAACATAAGATTTTCAAAGATATATTGTGATGCAAACGTAAGAATATTTATTTCTTTAAACTTATTTCTTAATGTCGCTCTGGAATTAAGTTTGTAGATTGCGCGAATAGCCCGTTTCTGCAGCACAAAGATGGTTTTAATATCGGCAGCATTTCCCCACAGGAGAATGCCGTATGTCATTAAGCTATGAAAATAACCAAAATAAACCAACCGCGCAGTAGCTTCATTAGAGATATTTCGCATCTTTTTGACGGCATATGCTGCAGAGCTAAGTCTCTTCGCCAACCTTTCTATATGTGGACCCCACTGAAGTTGTGCATCTAGGGTTATGCCAAGGAACACTGTTGAATTTACAGGTCTCAATTCTTGTCCCTTTACAATTAAGTTAGTATCAACATACCGGACATTAGGCAATGAGAATTTTAAAAATTTTGTTTTAGTTTCATTGAGGAGTAGGTTATTGGCTGAAAACCATTTCTCCACAGTTTCAATACAACTGTTTACTTCAAAGCAGTGCTTCAATTGCCTACTCACTTTAAATAGAAAAGAGGTATCATCAGCAAACAATATGACCTCACACTTGTCTTTTACCACAAATGGCAAATCATTTATATAAACTAAGAATAAGAAAGGCCCAAGAATCGAGCCCTGGGGCACTCCCATATGAACTGCTGATCCCGATGATCTCTTTCCATTAATATCAACTCTTTGAATTCTATTGCATAAATAGGATTTCATAAAATCAAGTGCCCTATCATTGATTCCATAGTGGTGTAGCTTCATGAGGAGTGTATCGTAGTGAACACAGTCAAAAGCCTTGGACAGATCACAAAAGACACCGAAGGCATCACGTGACTCCTCCCAGGCATCAAATATATGTTTGATAAGCTCAACACTGGCATCAGTTGTTGAGCGACCCCGTGTGAAACCGAACTGATTTGGATTCATTAAATTATTGCTGTAGAAGTGTACCACTAGTTGGTTTAAAATAAGCTTTTCAAAAATTTTACTAAGTGTTGGTAATATAGAGATTGGTCTAAAGTTACTGGGGTCGATTATGCTTCCAGCTTTAAATACAGGAATAATTTTACTAAGTTTCATTAAATCAGGAAACACACCACTATCAACACAATTATTAAATATACTAGCTAAATTAGGTGTAATAATATCAATGATGGATTGGATGATTTTAACGGAAATGCCATCCAAATCAGCAGTGTTTTTAACTGTAATACTATTAAAAGCTTTCAATACCTCACTTTCAGTAACATGCCTGAAAGTAAAGGTGGTTTTGCACTTATTTACATTTTTTTCAAGAAAAGACTGTGCAATTTTGACTGATGAATTTAATGTCTTGGTAGTCGAAACTGGAATGTCTGCAAAGAATTTTTCAAAAGCTTCAGCAACTTCTGTATCTGATGTCAACAGTCGATCACCAATTTTCAGTTTATATTCCGCGTTTCTAATGTTTGACTTTCCAGTTTCGCTGTTTATAATTTGCCAAGTAGTTTTAGGTATATTTACACTATTTTGAATTTTATTATTAATAAAATTTGATTTTGCAATACTACACACACTTTTGAACATTTTAGAGTATTTTTTAACATATTCCTTAAAGGTTTCACTATGATTATATGATTTTTCATCATGATGATGATGAATCAACAATCGTGAACAAAAGCTCTGTCAAATATAAGAAAGTAAGCCTATCAGCCATCAACAAGCAAATATGACATGGTTTAAAAAATTGCAATATGCTTTTCGACTACCTTTCCACTGCAAAAAATAAAAGCATATTAATTAAAGAACTAAACTCATTTCTAAGCAAAAACTAAAATATGAAATATGACTTGAAGGCCAGCTAATATGCCGTTAAAAACTTTACTTTTAATGCCAGAGGTCCCTTTCACAAACGCCTTTTGTGTATGTGCTTGTATGATGAACACAGATTTTGGCCAACAACTTATAGACGATGATATTTGGCAGCACATTCAAAGAGTGGTCTCTAGCCATAGACATCCTGAAGAAGTTATAAAACGCAAGAATTTGCTTAAAGCTTTAAACATGCTTAGGTGAGGTTGACTTCAAAAGTGGAGGCAAAGTGGCACATTGGGTTACAGCAAGGGTTATAATTTCCTACACGATTAGTGACTGAGTCCACAACCATTAATTTAATTAATTTAAGATGTCTTTCAGTTTAATGAGCACCTTATCACAGCGTTTAAAATTCTGATTTGTAAATCACTAGTTTATAGTGACATCTATTACCTCTATTCGTAGACTATGCCTCCACTTTTGACTTCGACTGTACATCGGGCTATGTTTAGTCCTCTTTATGGTAGCATATAAACAGCGTCCTAAATAAAGAGGTAACAAATAACACTATTTATAATACCAGGGTCCCAGTTTTAAATTCTAACAAAGGGATTTAATACGGATAATTTCTCTAAAGTCATGTTTCACGTATTTATGTGTTTTTTTCTTGAAAGTTCCAATATTTATGTTTGTATATTTCCAAAGTTAATTTGTAACCTTATTGAAGAGATTTTCAAAAATACATAAATAATGAAGCCAAATGCATTTTTGAGACGGAAAGTGCTTTACAAGTTTCGACAGTCACTGTCGGAAGATAAAAGATTAATGCTTCCTGACTCTCCAGTACAAGCTCGACTCAGTGACCTATTACTTAAACTACTCGCTAGATAAGTAATGCAAATTTTCGTTACTTTACCAAGAATATCAAAAAGTCATACTAAAAATAAAATTAAAGTTGGAACGTAAGGTCAAAGATGTCGTCATATGGGGTTAGGAAACGAACTCATAAAACATTTCCTCAACACATCCCACCGCCCAACATCAACGTCCTAAATATGTACAGTAATCGAAGGGGTTGTCAGGAAGCATGTCAGTTTCAACATTCACCAATTAGCAGTAGGCCAGCTTGGCGGTTATCGGCCTTAAGCCTACTCGCCAATCAGGGGAGAGCCCCATTGCCATTTTATACTTGACCTCAAATTACATTTGTAAGTGTATTAGTGTAGTCTATAAAAAGCCTTTAAATTCTCACCGTATATTCAAAATTCTCACCTTATAAATAAATACGGCTAAACCGTTTCAAACGTAATGGGATGGAAAATTACTCATACTGATAAGACAAGGCCTGAAATGACTCGTGATGTTATATCACCTTTGAACATGATGTTTCTTTTTTGAACAGGCAACAGTGAAGTTTACAACAAAAAAAATCTAAAGAACCTTTAAAACTTATTAACTTTATACTGAATACGTAAACACAGAAAATACACACTAATCCTGCGAAACAGCTGAAAATTGCTATTTTCGTTTCATTTTACCGTAAAATATACAAGGAAATAATAAAATGCAAAAAATTGAATTGAGACCTAATAAAATAATCCAATATTTTTGATCACTGCGGCGGGCGATGCTCGCTGCCGGCCGGAAATCCAATTACTGATCAGCAAATTTCAACTGGAAAATTAACTAGCGTAAAACTCTATATCAGACGCAACGGGATTCAGTGCAAGGGAAGGCTAGAGTTTTAAGGTTGTTTACCTGAAGATTAAGTGAATAGATTCTATGTTACCAACACTTAGTAAAATTTTTGAAAAGCTTATTTTAAACCAACTAGTGGTACATTTGTGAAGCAATAATTTAATGAATCCAAATCAATTTGGTTTCACACGGGGTCGTTCAACAACTGATGACAGTGTTGAGCTTATCAAACATGCCTGGGAGGGATGACGTGATGCCTTCGGTGTCTTTTGTGATCTGTCCAATGCTTTTGACTGTGTTCACTACGATACATTCCTCATGAAACTACACCCCTATGGAATCAATGATAGGGCAATTGATTTTATGAAATCCTATTTATGCAATAGAATGCAAAGAGTTGATATTAATGGAAATGATTTGCCAAGTGGTAAAAGACAAGTGTGAGATCATATTGTATGCTGATGATACCTCTTTTCTATTTAAAGTGAGTAGGCAATTGAAGCATTGCTTTGATGTAAACTATTGTATTGAAACTATGGAGAAATGGTTTTCAGCCAATAACCTGTTCTTCAGTGAAAAAAAAAACTAAATTTTTAAAATTCTCATTGCCTAATGTCCGTCATGTAAATACTAACATAATTTTAAAAGGACAAGAATAGAGCCCTGTAAAATCAACAGTGTTCCTTGGCATAACCCTAGACGCACAACTACAATAGGGACCACATATAGAAAGGTTGGCGAAGAGACTTAGTTCTGCAGCATATGCCGTCAAAAAGATGCGAAATATCTATAATGAAGCTACTGCGCGATTTGTTTATTTTGGTTATTTTCATAGCTTAATGACATACGGCATTCTCCTCAGGGGAAATGCTGCCGATATTAAAACTATCTTTGTGCTGCAGAAACAGGCTATTCGCGCAATTTACAACTTAATTCCAGAGCGACACTTAGAAATAAGTTTAAAGAAATAAATATTCTTACGTTTGCCTCACTTTCATAATGTTAATACTAGAAATAAGTACAAACTAGCCGGCTATGATAGTCGACTTCATAAAGTCACTAACTCATTTATAGGTCAATGCATACGTTTTTATAATAAGGTTCCCACAAATATTCAAGACTTACCACTTGATAAATTTAAAGAAACTATTAAACAAAAATTGTAAAGGTTTTTATACAATATCTGAATATGTGGACGATAAAAGTCCTTGTTTGTAAATTGTTTTTCAAAAGTTCTCAATCTCCAACTCCATCTCCAACACCATTTCCGTCTCCTTTTTATCCAACGCCATCTCCATCTCCTTCTTATCCATACAACAGCAAGAACGTCATGCTCCCTCAGGTGGCATGGCTAGCGGTAACGTCGGGTGTCGGGTCACCTTCTTCCCTAAAATATGGTTGAGGAGGGTGGTGGCTGGTGCTTGCGTTATACTCTTGAACGGGTGCTGCTAGTGGTGCCAGGTCGTTTTGCTGAAGATTTTATGACAGTTACTTTTTTGAATTTGACTCTGAGTTCCCCATCTCCATGTCCACGTCCTTGTCTGTGTCCCGTCTCTGTCCACGACTATCCTCATTCTCTCTCACCTCTATCGCTACATCTATCTCTACTCTATCTTTATCTCTATATCTATGTCTACGTTTCTGTCTAGTACTTGATTGCCTAACGTATAAATATAATAGTGGACTCCAGAAGATCACCAACTCGTTCATAAGTCAATGTGTACGCTTTTATAATAAAATTCCAAAATATTTAAGATTAACCCTTCGATAGATGTAAGGATAAGTGGAATTATAAAAAGTTTTACTATAAGATATCCGGATGCAAGAAGATTCCCTGGTTGTAAATTGTTATTGTGTATTTTTAAAATATGATTGCTGTTGATTTTTATGCCACTTCTTCTCAACAGATCGACTCTCCAAAGTGGTGGTGGATTGAGTTCAATATGTGAATTGTTTGACTTATGTTAAATGTATTTAAATACTTACGAAATAAAGATTCTTTCGACTTTCACTTTGTTAGTATTTTTGTTTTACATTATACTTTACATTCATATTCACACCTTATAGAAAGGAAAAATGCTGAATATCTGTTTGCATGCTTGGAATCATCTCTGGAACTACTAAGCAGATTTATTTATTTAATTTATGGAAAATCAACAGCAACAAAATACATTACAAATACGTTTAAAAGGTAGCAAATTTATGTAGAAAAATTACATATAAAAAAAAGTTTACACTGTGACACGTAAAATGCAAAGAATATAATAACAACATAAAAAATCATGTGCTCCTTATCAAATCAAGTACAATGCGACAAAACAAAGCAAAACAAAACAAAACAAAATTTAGATCTGGTTTGCACCACTTTTATAATTTTTTCGGGGCTCACTACATGAGAACTGGGTACTTAGGTACTTACTACCTACAGCTAGCTATCGACCCTGGCTAGGTTGTAGGATTTCTGTTTGTGTTCATCTGCCTAGACTTGTTGAAACGTGTAGAAGTGGATTTTGAAACTAAAAAGCTTTTCCTAGAGTGAAATTAAATATTTTTATATAAAGCGGACACAATTTGAGGGAACCCCGTCGTGTTCCGAACAACTTTTAATAATAAATAAATAAATATTTCTGACACACAACATTATCTAGCCCAAATTAAGTTTCTTAAAGAACTTGTGTTATGGATACTAGATAACTGATATACTTAAGAAATATATGAATAAATACATATTTTTTATTAGAATAAACTTAAATAAACATATAAACATCCATGACTTGACGACTAATATCTGTGTTCATCACACAAATATCCACCGCCGCCGGGATTCGAACCCAGGACCTCTGGCATAGAAGGCAATGTATGTTACCGCTACACCAGCCGGACGTCAAATATTTATAAATATTTATTGTGTTGAAATATTTTTTCACATCCAAATTCTGAGCGGATTTCTGAATCTTTGCAGATGGCCGTCAAACTTTTAAAATAATAACAACAAAATATTTATAACGCGTTTGTGACTCTTCAAATAAGACAAAGAAATCAGAAGACGATTTTTTCCAAAAGCCAGTGATATATCAATGCACAGCCTCAATCAATAAAAATAAGTACCTTCCGTATAATCTCGACAGAAATTAATGTCTTGCGTGTTTCACTAATAGGAGGTCATAATACAACATGGAGAAGAATTCATTTTTCGTCCTAGGATAATTGATTGATTCTTTAACGCAATAATTGACCATCTAGTTGTAATCTTGAGGTCACGCGTCACGCCACATGATAATTATATTTGAGAAACGAGAATTCTCGCGCATTCTTCAACTGCGTTGTGTTTAAGTTTAAAAAAAAATTGTTTAAGTAAAAACATCAGTACTTTGTTTGTACGACGTGATGGTTTCTCGGGTCCTGGGAAATTGTTATTAATAATAATAATAACAATACGTTTTTTATTACTATTATTAATAACAATAAAACTCTTTATTGTACACCAAAGATGTTACACAGTTTAAATTAAAAATAACAATCACAATTTACATACAAAAGGCGGCCTTATCGCGGCCTTATAGTCTTCTATAGTCAAAATAGTTTACGATTCAATGAATCAGCGCGTTTAAAAATACGAAAAAATAAAAAAACAGTCTGCTTAGTTGGTACACTGGAGATAACGTGCAAATTTAATTTTTGGTTAGCTATTTAAGTTTAATACCTACCAATATATCCTATATTTAAAAAAAGACTTTGAATGGTTGTTTTAGTTACAAAAGTTTTATTTAAATTCCCTTCCTTACTAAATAAACATTTTTTTTAGTGTCAGAATGTGAATCACATTGGAAAACGATTAAAAGCGATAGAAATCAACAAAAAGCCTGAATTTATTGCATAATCTACATCAGTATGAGTATATATACAATCGGGCAGTATCTATTTACATGTGACCGGCACAAACGTATAATGGTCAGGATGGGATTGGTGTAAAATTGATCACCAGCTATACCAGCAGATGTTGGCCCCAATTTTTATTGAATCCCATCGCTGGCATCAGCTCAAGGTAGTGACAGACGAGCGATTGTAGAATGAATGTTGTTTATAATTTTTGTATCATGCAAGAAGAAAAATGACAACGTTTGTTTTATGAATATTAATTTTTGTGTCCAATTTTACATTTGACTAACATTAGAAACTAGAAAAAAAAGATTGTTTATATTAGTTAATATTTGTAACTATTTGATGTGAAAAGTGTTAGGTAATTTTTTAGTAAGTTGATTGATCATCTAAATAATTTGATATGCATGAAATTCAATTGTGGCAAAATCACGGAACAGCTACATAAATTAAAATTCACAGTGAAAATTAGGACAGAAATTGATTTGCGGGAGCAACTGGCTGGCTTTTATTAAAAGCTATCGGAAAACCTTGATTCGTTGATAGCGCGTCTCTTCCTTCTGGGAAAGATAGCAAGAAATTATAGCGAGAATACTAAAACTGAAATAGTCCAAGTGGGTAAAAAAACATGAATAATATTATTAAATAACTATATGCCACTTACCACTTAATATAAGTCACTTAGCAAATTCTGATTTTTACGTTATATTGCTAACGTAGCCCCATCGCTATTAAACTCTGCACCTGAAAGCATGTATGTTAGTATGTTGCTTAGCCAATGGATTTTTGCTTACTAATAGAAAACTTTTACTGATATTATACTGTAATTTCGAGTAGTAAATGATTCTACTGAAATAAGCAGATGAGGTAAATTAGTATTTTATGAACTGCTTGTAAAGAAACAGTAGACCTTGTTTAAACCGACCCAAAGATAGGCAAAGAACACGGCTATCTAAATACTAGCCACCGCGCGCGGTTTTAACCGCGTAACTTTTGATCCTGTTGGAATTTCGAGATAAAATATAGTTTATAACCTTTTTCAAGAGTTTGGCTATCAAATGCAAAAAGAATTTTTCAAATCCCACTTGTAGTTTCTGAGATTAGCGCGTTCAAACAAACAAAAAAAAAACAATTTTTCAGTTTTATATATTAGTATAGATTGTGTTTCTTTCTGAACCTTTTGTTAGTTGTTATATTTTATATCTGTAATATTTTCAGTTAATTGTATATAGCAATTGTAATACATTTATTCATTTGTGTACCTACATTAACACCATATTCAAAAAAAGTTAAAGCTTCTGACAAATTGCTTGAGCAACTGTAATGAATTGCTCGTATGCGTTGCGTTCGCAGAATTAAATTATGTTGCTGGCAATTACAGGCGTTTTTGAACCGCGGTATGGCTGATCGCCAATTTATAACCTAAAAGGCTAGTTTTTTTGTAGTTAAATAGTGACCATTGCTTTATTGCCCTATGATTGTTAAAAAAGACAAAAAAAGCTGTATAAAATCTTAAGGGCTTGCTAGTCTATCGTGCAAGTGTCAAAATGATTAGCTTAATTAAACTTCCGCCTCAAAGATCTTATATGTTTGTGTAGTGAAGTACGTTTAGTCATAGAACAATGGTCTACCTGCAAAGCCATTCCTAGGTCGAAAAGTTGCCGGTTCGTCGTAATTTCAAAGCATAGAGTGAAGCTGCTAAACAGAGTATGGATTATCTATTCTACGGCTCTAGGTACCCAAAAGAGGATAAAAATAAGAGCAGAAATAATTACATTAAGATTTATTTAATTTAAATTAAATAAAAATAGAAAAGTATATTAAAATTAAATTAGGATTTAAACAAAATTATTATTTACAACATTATTATCATTATTATTTTTAATTAGATTTTGATTACAAATTTATTTATTTAATTATAAGTTGTAATTATATATATCTATATTTTTTATGATGTAAATGTAGTGTGTAAATATGTGTGTGTGTGAAGACACGTGTGTTATGGGCTACATTACACTTATTATATTGAAATGAAACAGAACAATTATGGACTCGACACTTTATTTTCTGCCACTTATTGTCTACAACAAAATATCTCTCTTAAAAATAATATAATGAAACATAAGTACTTACAAAATATATATTTTAGTTCAAGGTTCACTACACACCAAAACTATTACTTAATCTGCTGATCCGTTAATTAGCGAGCACACAGTAATTTAATAATACTCAAAATTAGCGAGCGACTTCTGTTGCTTCCGACGAAAGAATGGCGCCACAGAGTACTGTCACTTCTCTTGATATTTTACTGACCGGACACGGTCATGAGTTGAATAAAGTAAAGGTATATCGACAGTGGCGCCATGCTTTCGTTTCCGGTTTTTATTTTTAATGTTCAATTATGGCATTGTCACAAAAGTTATACATCTTTATTAAATAATTAGGATTATCGCTAACAGATTCGGCCATCCTTTTAAAAGTAGCGACCTCGCACTTTGATTTTCTAACAATTCTATAAGTAAACATCAACAAACGAGTAATCTAATTACAAAATCAAAAATTCTGTAGGTACTTAATATCTCCATAGCTATACATACACAATGCAGTATCATATATTTACTTATTAAGAATTAGACATCAACTAACTGAATAACAATCATTGACATAATCAATAAATACAACAAGCTAATTACAGTTCCTCACCAAAAGACACAAAAACTAATCATGAATAATTACATTTTAATGACTCAAAACATGAAATATATGACGTACTGATACTTAAATGCTACTATACAATTGAAGAATTTGAAAGACACTGAACTGTATTTATATATGTATCAGTATTGAATAAATTAATTGCAATATTTTTATTACGTTAAAATTTTATTAAATATTGTTTTTTTTTTATATATTTTTTTTTTATTTGCACAGTATAACAGTAAAACAATTCGAAAGATCAATTTTAATCAAGAACTAGGTATTTGTACACATTTGACACATTTGATACAGTAAATTGTAACAAAGCAAATTATAGCATATGTTATAACAAATTTGTAAAACAACAATAACAAACAGCCATAGTATACAGGAACATACATTTAAATATAATTGAAATACAGTTAAATATAATTGAAATATAGTTAAATCTTGTATGGTATTGAGCGTCTTGGTCTCAACTACCACCAATAAACCAATATGCGATATGGGGCGTCTTTGTCCCGACTACCACCAATAATATATAATGTGATATTGGGCGTCTCAGTCCCAACTACCACCAATAAACCAATATGCGATATCGGGCGTCTTTGTGCCGACTACCACTAATAATATATAATGTGATATTGGGCGTCTCAGTCCCAACTACCACCAATAAACCAATATGCGATATCGGGCGTCTTTGTCCCGACTACCACTAATAATATATAATGTGATATTGAGCGTCTCAGTCCCAACTACCACCAGTAAATCAATATGCGGTATGGGGCGTCTTTGTCCCGACTACCACTAACAATAACGTGATATTGAGCGTCTCAGTCTCAACTACCACCAATAATAGAATTTGATGTAGAGTTTATTTATTACTTATGTCTCTGAGTCCAGACTTTCATTAGGGCTGTGTTCATCTCCGGATAACACATCGTGAGGTCTTGTACTCGTAAAACTCAGCCACGGTTTAATTTTATCTACGGCTACTACTGCAGAATAACGCTTATTGCCTTTTCTAGTTAGTGGAGTGTCTTCTATCTGGAACCGGTCGTGATCGAGTATACTAACTATTCGGTAAGGGCCCTGATATTTAGGTACTAACTTCTTACTATGCCCTAAGGCTGGTATTTGGCGTTCAACTCTAACTAAGTCACCTAATTTGAAGGGTGCGGGTTTGCAGCGCTTTTCATCAAATCGCATCTTTTGTGACAATTGTGAAGAATTTATATGTGAGCCTATTCTATCCCTCAGAGTGGCTAAATTCTGAATCTTTGAAGGGGCATCATCTATTGCGTTGGTTAACTTATTATCTCCTGCACTTTTAAGTCTGGTACCAAACAAGGCTTCCGACGGAGTACAATTTATGCCCTTATTGAAAGTATTATTCAAGCCCCACTGGACATCAGGCAAGTGATCGTCCCATTTGTGGTCAGAGGTTCCCACACACTTAGCTGTCAAAGAGTCAATGATGGTTCTATTGTATCGCTCAACTTGCCCGTTGGCCCGTGGGGTTGCTACAGCGTTAAGTATGTGCTTAACTCCTTTGTCTTTTATAAAAGATTTAAAATGATCGCTAGTAAACGAAGTGCCTCTGTCCGAAATCACACGTCTTGGCAATCCAAATATGCTAAAGTATTCTCGTAAAACCTTTACTGTTATATTAGATTTAGTACTTTTTACCGGTTTTAAATAAATGTATTTAGTAAACGCATCTATGATTACCAAGATGTGCGTATTACCCTTACTCGACCGCACAAAAGGTCCTACATGATCTAAGTGTATTGTATCGAATGGTATTTCAACTTTTTCTATTGGATGCAGGAACCCAGGCTTTTTACCTCCAGCGGACTTTGAATACGCACACTCTAAGCAAGACGATACATATTTTTTTACGAAGTTCCGCATTCGAGGGAACCAGTAGTACGCTTTTATCTTATCTAAAGTTTTATCAAGGGCAAAATGTCCAATATCATAGTGATTTTGGCGTACCACTTGCCATCGTACACCCTTAGGGACAACCCACCTATCTCCATTATCAGTGATACGAAATAACTTATTATTTTTAAGCTTATAATTATTTTTAATATCAACGACATCCGCTAATTGTGGATCTTTTAAAATACCAATTATTCGTTGAATTTCTGAGTCTGCGTTTTGTACTGTAACAATCCAATCAACTTCACTAATGTTTTGAACAATGAAACTAGATTTGTCGTTAGAGGTAGGAGTGTTGCGACTAAGCGCATCCACGTGAGCCATAGAAGAACCAGCTCTATATTCAATAGAAAAATCATATTCTTGCATTTGCGTCCACCAGCGTGCAACACGTGGCAACATGTCCCGCTTAGCGAAAGTTGCTCGGAGCGAATTGCAATCCGTAACTATCCTAAATTGTACACCCACCAGATGAATGCGAAACTTCTGCAGAGAAGCGACTACCGCAAGTGTTTCCAGATCGTACGATGTATAGTTTTGTTCCTCAGGCGTCGTTTGACGGCTAAAATATGCAACCGGTTTCAATTCTCCTTGATCATTTCTCTGCAGAAGCATGCCGGCTAGACCTATTTTGCAGGCATCGGTGTGAAGCTCAGTCTCAGCATTCGGATTATATAGTATTAAAATGGGTTTTTCAGTTAAAACTTTCCTTAAAGCTTCAAACGCGTTTTGCTGTTCCGTTCTCCACACCCATGCAGCATCTTTACGAAGTAATTGCGTCAATGGTTTAGCAATTATAGAGAACCCTTTTACAAATCGCCGGAAGAAACTTGCTAAGCCCAAAAACTGACGTACGTTATGTTGATTTTTAGGTATCGGAAATTTGGTTACTGCGTCAATTTTTCTACTTCCCGGTTTGATGCCGTCGCTAGAGACCTCAAAGCCCAAATATTCCACGGAACGCTCAAAGAAAACGTACTTCGGAAGTTTAAGTGTTAAACCTGCTTCACTAATAAGACTCAACACAGATTGTAGCCGGTCCATGCCCTCAGATATTGTTTTGGAAGGAACTATTATGTCATCTAAATATACAAGTGCTTCTTTATAACGCAGTGAACCTAAAACTTGATGCATCATTCTCTGAAACGTAGCAGGAGCATTTGCCAAACCGAACGGCATTCTGTTAAACTCAAAATGACCCTCCGGTGTGACAAATGCACTTTTAAGTTTATCCGACTCTTTAATACCAATCTGGTAGTAGCCAGAAGCTAAATCTAAGGTTGTAAAGAAGTAATTGCCAGACAACGCATCAAGTTGGTCGTCAATTAATGGCATGGGGTAATTATCCCTAATAGTTTTCTTGTTGAGTGCTCTGTAGTCAATACAAAGACGGTAGTCACCAGTCTTCTTTTTAACTAAGACAACTGGACTCGCATAAGGTGTCGTCGAAGGACGTACTATCTTGTTTTCTAATAATTCATTCACTTTGTCTCTAACAATTTCCTTTTCCTTAACAGCTAACCTATATGGTCGGTAAACAACAGGCTCATTATCTTGTAAATTTATTGTCATTTCCGCAACGTCTGTTTTGCCTAATTCCCCTAAATTAAAAGCAAAGCAACTTCGGTGATCGTTTAATAATTTTATTAAAATGTCTTTATCTTTATTTGATAAAGCAGTTCCAATATTAACGTCTTCCTTATTAACTTTGCTTGTTGGGTCCTTTCCTATTGCCAATACCTTATAACTATCACGAGATTCTTCAACCGCCACAAAACCTCGAGTGATCAATGACCCTTTCTTCAAAGTTAAAGTTTTAGAATTTAATATATTTATGACTACTTCTCCTACACCTTTGCAAAACCTATACACTCCTGATAGTATGTAGTGGGCTGCACCATCTTTGTTCCGAAAGCCACCTTCAATATATAAGTCACCGTCATGAGTTGGATCTGAATAAACCGTTACAAAGCTATTTCTAGACATAACGAGATCCTCAGCACAATATAGCTTCATTTTATTATTTCTACAAACTACGTCATCGCTTAATTGGAAAAGATCAAAACTATTGTTAGTCTTTTGTATAACGACAGAAGGTTGCTCTGTATATGTGTGACCAACCATCATCGGAACCTCCATGACACTATCTGGCACAATTAATAACTCAGTCTCTACTGAAACCCCATCTATGTTTATTGTAGCAATTGCCCTTCCTAAACAGTTCACCATGGAATTACCGAAACCCCGCAAAACGGGCAAATTATCAGTTAAGATATTCTTAAAATCTATTTTAGAAATCTCCGATTGCCTGATCATAGAACATTCACTACCAAGGTCAATGAAGCATTCTACAGGAACTTCATTAACCAATGCGACCTTAAAATATTTTTCAATCGACTTTTTCCCGCTCATTACACGATTGACGGAACGATTATTATTGTAAGAATTAGTTCTGGCAAAACACTGTTCGGATTCATGACCAGTTCTGTTACATTTAGTACACCTTTTAATCGGTAGGGTGCAATTACTTATGATATGACCCTCCTGTTTGCAGTTAAAGCAATGAGATGGTTTATTGTAGGCATTCGAACGACGCGACACATCAGTATTAGTTTTAAAATATTTATTTTTAACTACACGCCTATCGTGTGATGGTTTGATACTTGTGGAATTTCTTAGATATGTCAATAATTTGTCACAGTCGTTAAATTGTGCCGCTTCGGCGCCTAAGCGTACCGATCTATCATCAATTCCATGAAGAATGCACTCTACTGCTTTGTTGCCCGTAATATTACACCTATTTATTAATGTAAGTTTGTCGTAAAAGTAATTCTCTAAGCAATCACCAAATCGAGCGCGTTTAGCCAACATCTCGCTCAGCATCTGTCCGTAATTTTCACTGGATGGAAAAGCAGATAATAATTTAGACTGCCATTCTCCCCAAGAAAAGAGCAACGATGGCAGGCCTTCGTACCACCTTTTGGCAGCACCTTGCAATTTAGGAAGGGCATAGTGTATGATTTGCCGTTCTGACCAGTTATAAATTGAAGCACACTCATTAACTTTGTGCAACCACATTACCATCGTCTGCTCTTTCCTTGCAGGATCAAACTCTGGCACCGTATTGCTATGTGTACTAATTTTATCAAAATTACCAGAAGGGGCTATACTTTTTAACGCCTGAATTAACTGATTCAACGTATCACCTTGTGTTTGAGCTGAATCCGGATTTTGCCTCAAGTTACTATTTTCTACTCCTAATATGTCAGAGGTATTATTCTGTTGAATTTTCCCACACGTAACTACGGGATACAAAATAGGGCTATGACATTCATCACGAAACATAGTGTCGAGAATTTGAGGAGGATGCTTACTTGGAGTTGATGGCGGGCTGCGTAGTTTTCGACCTCGCCGGTCAACTTGTCTACTTGCTTGTCTGCTGCGCGACCGCTGGGGCAGCCTGCTGCGCGACCGCCGGGACCGCCTGCTGCACGATCGTTGGGACCTCCTGCTGCGTGACCGTTGGGACCTCCTGCTGCGTGACCGCTGGGACGGCCTGCTACGCGACCGCTGGGACCGCCTGCTAGGCGACCGCTGAGATCGCCTGCTGTGCGATTGTCCACTTCGTGATCTTCTGCCTTGACCCACGCGAGTAGCGCTGGCCCCACGTTGCGTTGACTGCTCTGCGTCACCCTCTTCTCTAGTCGGACGTTGGCTGCGCGCACTGCTGCACCGCCCAACGCAGGCCCTGCTGGTCGTCCGTTCTTCGTCATCCATTTTCCTGAAATTGTTCAAAGCACAGTAAAAGCATGGCTGAAATTGAAAGAAGTAATGCAGAAGGCTTCCAAATTAAGTAGATACGTATGATCTTCAACTTATATGCTGTCTTCTTTGTAAATTGATAAGAATCAGCAAAAGATATTAGCCACAAACAATTAATATTGAAAAGAAATAAAATAAACAGCAAATATTTGTCATTAAGTAAATTATAAGCAAACATAATAAGGTCAGAGAAAAGATGTTGGTTTTTACCTCTTTCAACTCCTAATACACATTATTCCTTTCAAATAAAGGTAGCCACATTCCCATAGTAATTAGAAATACTATATTAGATTCTCCAAATATGTTAATAGTGATAGATTGAAAGGATGTTTACGGATTAATACACTAACACACGCTTCACTAAATGTAAACAACAAGATGGCGGATGGAAATGTTTTTAATAGTAGTCGAGTTTAGATAAAAACAAAATAATGCAAAAATAAAGTAAATGGAACTATTTGTCCTTTTAAATTTCAAACCTTTCACATTATTCTCCAATCTTTAAAATCGATCAACAATTATCTGAGAGAAAACAAAACAAAGACAACAAAAAAAATAAAAAAATAAAATTTATTTCGATCCCACTTCTGAGATGTTATGGGCTACATTGCACTTATTATATTGAAATGAAACAGAACAATTATGGACTCGACACTTTATTTTCTGCCACTTATTGTCTACAACAAAATATCTCTCTTAAAAATAATATAATGAAACATAAGTACTTACAAAATATATATTTCAGTTCAAGGTTCACTACACACCAAAACTATTACTTAATCTGCTGATCCGTTAATTAGCGAGCACACAGTAATTTAATAATACTCAAAATTAGCGAGCGACTTCTGTTGCTTCCGACGAAAGAATGGCGCCACAGAGTACTGTCACTTCTCTTGATATTTTACCTGACCGGACACGGTCATGAGTTGAATAAAGTAAAGGTATATCGACAGTGGCGCCATGCTTTCGTTTCCGGTTTTTATTTTTAATGTTCAATTATGGCATTGTCACAAACGTTATACATCTTTATTAAATAATTAGGATTATCGCTAACACGTGTGTGTGGATAAGTTTATTTTTGTTTAGGCAATCCTTATCAGGGTCTTATTTACCACTTCGATTGCTTCACTGCACGTTGCATAATAATACTCGACATCCATTAATTCGAATTATAAAAGTGACTTAAAACATGAAAATAAAAAGTTTATTTCGATTTTGCCAAGGTGACCACATAATTTGAAGCACTATAGAGAAGTCAGTATTTTTACTAAGAAGTGTAAAGTCAGCACAAGCTAAGTTTACACTTCTTAGTTATATAAATCAAAAATGCAATTGCAGTTTAGATTAAAAACAACAGGTTTGTTATGAGTTTGATTATATTTGAATTCAGACTTATTTTAACAGAAGCGCTATTGGTTAGTTTTTCATATAATGGGATCGATTCGACATTGAATTGTTTTATTTAAGTGTTTCTTAATGCCGTGACAGAAAGAGAAAAAAATGTTTTTGTATGAGGTTGTCACGTTTCACGTCGTAAAATTTGACACTGGAGAGACTTAAAAATATGAAAATATAATGTCGAATACAGTCTGACGAGGCTTGTTTTTCGAATAAAATGACATGAAATGAAAATCATGTTTTTATGATAAATTGTTTTCCTTGTCATCCTCTTCACCACTACTTTCTTTATAAGGGATCTCTCGTAGGTATCTAGAAATGCTCATAATTTTAAAGGTTTGTAAAAAATCTGCTTATCCTTCTTCACTTTTCATACAGTCTTTCTAAAGAGACAATTCTCCTAAAATCGTAATTTTTATTGAGATTTAAAAAATGAAATAAATAATGTTCTAAAGTCTATTTTTCAAAGTATGGCAATGGCAACTAAGCCCACATTTTGTAAATTTTGGAGTATTTCATACCTAATATTGAATTTAAAAGGACATTAAGAAATAAATAAATGCCGTTTTAGAAGCCTCCAATACGAATCTAATGTAACGGTGACGGCACGACAAGGTTATGTTGCGGAAATTACTGTCAGTGTCATAGGGATCAAGGTTCGCCGCGCCGGGTATAGTTCCAATTTTCGCCACGCGCCAAAAGATCCTTGGCGGACTATACGGCCCATTGTCAATCTAATCTGATGGTAAGTGTCAATTCAATCAAAGAATCTGCATATCCAGCCGGACACGATTTGTTCTGACTCATCTGTTATGACTCATCGAAAAAAGACGACCACTTTGGCGATGGGGTAAACCAGTCTGCCTCAGACGCCAGTGGTTGCGGGTTCGATTCCCGCACGGAACAAGAAAAAAAAATGTTCCGTGTCTTAGTGTTTATCTATTTATGTATTTATATTCTAGATTCCCCCTAGTTACTTGGGGCCATGAAGTTGGTGTGATTGTCTTTAAAAAAAAAGAAATTGTTGCTAAAACACATCATCCTCATCGCCAGAGTAATGATGTATGACGACAGAAGGTTTACGTCAGCTGATTTCAAAAAATTAATAAGATAATTCAATCATTTATTTCATTTCAAGAAAAGTGTAACCTTATTTTTAAATCTCCACAGCCAAAGACCGTTGCTGCATTATGAAATAAAATTTACATCCTAAAGGTAGTATTTCTTAAAACCAAGCTTATAAAAACATTTAAATGAATGAAGAACTCTCTTTTCGAAAGCGAGATATTAATTTCACTAATTTCATTTAATGTGAAGGTTTCCGTTCCTTTAGTAGACTCTGAATAATGTTTTGCAAAACCTTTGATGTATTCGTAGATTTGTACAGACTTATCCATTTAATGAATATTATTATGTATTTTGTAAAGGTTAACGTTGACTTTGCGTCAGTTTTATGTGTTTATTCAAAAGTACAGATTAAATTTATGAATGGAAAGGTGTGTTTGTAATTAAGCTTTTTATTTATAATTGCTTAAGTACTTTTCCGCCCTTTATTACCTTAAAAAGAGTAGTGAAAAGGAGGATATAGTTTTTCAAGTGTAACGGAATGAGTATATTTTAGTCTAAAAGATTTTTATCCATTTAGATTGGTCTTCCAGTTTGTATTAACTTTAGTATGTGTATGTGATGTGTATGTGATAAAGATATACTTATATGTGAAACATCTATGTTTTATCAGATAATTTCCTGTATTAAAATTAAAATATAATAATATCTCAGTGCATATATGTGTTATTATCATACTCTATCGATGTCAAAGGAAAATTATCGATGCATTTAACTCACTTATTAAGTCTTTTAAGGTCATCAGCTTTTAAAAACTTTGGTTCTAACATTTATTATGAATATATAAATACTTACAAGTAATTTTAGTTAAATTTCTGCAAAAATTTTTGTTAATGTTACTAAATAGATTTTGCATCCAATATCCTTAAATATAACAGTACTAAGGTGTATTTTGTTTGAAAGGTGCTAATACCGAGTTAACCCCGAGTAATGTATCTTGGAGTATTTTATCTTCAAACGAATCGATCTTTGTCCAAGTCGGCATTATGTAAGTGAGACCCAAAATTGAACCCTACTTTAAAGACTATGTCATTGTTTCTTCGAAAAATAAACAAAAAGAAGATTCAGCTGGTTGCAATAACTCATAAAACTCCTCCTATAATAAATATCCACACAAATCATTCACAAGACAATTCATCAACTCTTTCCAATCCAATTCAACCATTATTCTTATTCCTAATTCAATATTGTTTCCGTATATTTACATCTATAAAAGTGTGCTTACACTCCATTGGGATATTCCCCTCAGCCGTTAATCAAATCAAGTGCTAAATGATCCGACCAAATGCGGTGAAGAACGAAATTCGACAGAAGTTATTTTTCTCTCCCCCAGTGATTATTTTCTCGTAAAATATATTTTTCATCCTGAAAGAAACGGAGCTAATACTGGCATATAATTTTGAAGCTTTAATGTGATTTTTATGAACTTTAATATATCAGTGCCTTTTTTGTATTTTAAAAGTAATAGGTGCTAAGTTGGTTTAAACCTCTTCATGTTTGGATTTTTCTAAAAATTTAATTCATAAATCTGAGAATGCACTTGATTTATAGTACATTTTCGTAAATAAGATCACGTTACTGAAAATCGCTTAAAGCTCACTTGGCATCTAATACGCTTTCGTGAAAATACTTACGTCGTTTGTCTTTCGTGGCACATTTCATTCAATCTAACGGGCGCTTAATATTTTTAGAAATTATTTATTGACAGATGTCTCATATTAAATCACTACAATGTTAAACGTTTTAGCGACAGTCACTCGTAACCACGGGGTTCGCATAGACATCGATAAGTCGAGTTAAAATGTAAAATATAAATTATTCGCAATAAATCCGGTTAAAAAGTTATTTTTATTTTAGATTATCAATCGTAAAAACTAAAGATAATAACTACATCTCAAATAACTGCATATTCTTTTTCAAAAAGTGCACGTAAATCTTTCGTGAAATAAACGACCCATTTAAAAATGGATTTTAAAAGGGATTTAAAACTTACCTTATTTTCAAAATTATGCATTCAGAGGGACATATTTAAACTCAAACATTGCAGATTTTTAAATTGAAACAAGAATCTATTGGTCAACACATAATTCTAATAACATTCCAAATATGAACCCGGTTAACCCAAAATTCACGACAAACCAGTCCTGTTCTAACAAATACCTCGTTTCCTCGTGTCAATAATTCATTGCTTCATAGTTTTGGCAAAGGATGGCTCGCATAGTCGAAATAATGTAGTTTAACGTTGTCATCTTAGTATACCGTAGGAATCTGCCTGAGGGTACTAACTATTTGGGGTTTTCTTGGAATGCTCATGCTAAAGCGATGACTTAAGATGTTGTGGGTCCTTTGATGCACGGTATTTTCTGTAAAGGAATTGCTATGTAGTTCGCGATCAAATTTATGAAGCATGTTTTACAAATAAGTTCGCGGGATTTTTATTGGAATTTGGTGCAGTTACGTGGGAGTTGTTCTGAAATATATGCGAAGAAATTCATGTCATATAAAAACTTAACTCGATAAACTTTAAACCTGTTCTAATTAAATTAAGCTGAAAATTTTTATGTTTTAGAACGGCCCGGTCTCTAGAATTACCCGTAGATATAAAAAACCGTAGAGCAAAGCTTTGAATATAAAAAAGGGATTATAGGTATTGTATAAAAAAATACAGAGGTTTGATCACTGCAATAGTCTCTTTCCACTATTACAATACCTCAAAATTTGTCAAACGTGACATCAGATGGTTTTATAACCTCTGGTGATACAGGCGTGAAGTTATGTATGCATGTGTTGACGACCACTTTGGCGATGGGGTAAACCTATCTGCCTCATTTGCGGGATCGATTCCCACCCGGAACTAGAAAAAAAAATGTTCCGTGTCTGGGTGTTTATCTACCTATAGTATTTATATTCTAGGTTGCCCCCTAGTTCGCTACATGGTATCTCATAACACAAGCTTCGCTTACTTTGAGGCCATGTAGTTGGTGTGTTTGTCTAGGGATTTTATTTTATTTATTATTATTTATGTATTCATTTGAAAACTCCCACTCCTATACATTCCAATTCATAAAATTATTGATGAGTTGCAAATACCTACCATCCTTTTACTGATTTCAATTAAAATTTCAAGTGTATCTTTTATAAGATATGACTTTGATCTTTCATGAATAGTCTACTTCTTTATTTGAATATTATATTTGTTGATTGTAAATATAATATCATACTAATAAATATAACATATTAATTTCCCCTTCCAGCTTAGAAGTTCTAAGAATATCTCATAATAATGTGATAATTGTTTATCACAGTAATTAGAGAGCTTAAAAAAATACAGATATAAATAGTGTTTTAGCTGTTAAGTGTTAAGTACATATACATAACAAGATGTACCAAGTATAGTAGATTTAAAATAAGTATTAATTTTCTATTCTCTATCCGATCTACAAAATACCGAACAAAGTCGTTTATCGGGACAAAAACTTAAGTTATTAAATTGTATCCGCGTACGGTCGGCTTAGAATAGTCGTACTGCCACTGGTGTGTCGTAAAAAGCGACTAATCCAACTGGCCCGTGCTTTGTGGTAGGTGCCCTTCAATATCAGCCTGGCTATTGACTATCCTTCATATGACGACCGGCTGGTGTAGCGGTAACATACATTGCTTCGTATGCCAGAGGTCCTGGGTTCGAATCCCGGCGGCGGCTGATATATGTGATGAACACAAGTCATGGATTTCATTTCATTTTCATTTTCATTTCATTTTCATTTTAAGTATATCAATTACCTATCTAGTATCCATAACACAAGTTCTTTAAGAAACTTAATTTGAGCTAGATAGTGTTGTGTGAGCGTCAGAAATATTTATTTATTATTTATTTATTTATATAAAATCTGCCGCCAAATATCACCAATGATGTATTCCGGGAATATTTTAAGAAGAGTCAGTTTTATCCTTAGCCAGTGAGCTATAATCATCTTCCACCATATATTTATGGTGGAAGTTCTTACCATGGTGAGATTAAGGTCAAACTTAGCCCATTAATGAATTTATTTTTTCATTGATAAAAAACCTAATTTTATTATATACTAGCTGACCCGGCAAACGTTGTTTTGCCATATTAATAAAAAAAAATGGATGTTGGCCGATTCTAATAGATACCGGATAAGCACAAAAAATTTCATCAAAATCGGTCAAGCCGTTTCGGAGGAGTATGGCAACGAAAACTGTGACACGAGAATTTTATATATTAGATTTTTTATACGATAGAAAAAATCCCTAGACAATCACACCAACTACATGGCCCCAAATTAAGCATAGCTTGTGTTATGGGATACCATGTAGCTTACGAGGGGGAAACCTAGAATATAAATACATAAATAGATAAACAGCCAGGCACGGAACATTTTTTTTTCTGGTTCCGTGCGGGAATCGTTCCGGCAACCACTGGCGTCTGAGGTTTACCCCATCGCCAAAGTGGTCGTCGAATCCATTGCCTTTTAAACACAGTGGTTGCAAAAAAATTAGTTGACAGGCGATATGAAAACCATCTATATGTTCGTATGATTTTCAGTCTGAGTTGAGGATTTACACGAAGTTGGCTAACTTGAGCTTGAGGTCTTGCAGCTTGATATTTTTTTGTTGATTTTAATATACCTACCATACCAAAAAGAGCGTTGAAACTTGTTCTACATTGAAATATTGTTGTTTAATTATTTTTTTTGTTAGACAAACGCATTTTTAGCATATAAGAATATCTTTAGCTCTCATGTATATAAAGAGATAACTAACTCACTAATTATATAGCCCCAAAGTACGACTTAATAAGCTTGTGTTGTATAAGCATACACATCGGAACTAAGCTGTAACTTAGTATGCACCTACACTCGAGTTAGTTTAGATAAGTTTGTTTCGCAAACTAGTCTGAATGGGACTTGAACGCATACATTTGCGAAATGCGATATGAGAGGTCCCTGTATAATCCGTTTCGCAAAGATAAAAAATATCATATAGGAACCTGAGGAAGGTATTAAACACTCAATATGCTTAAAGTATTTATCACTTATCTGTTCTCTTCAAACACATTTAAAGTGATAACAGAATAACAGGAAAGATTTCATTAACAACGGATTTCAGTAACTTAAATACTTTTTAAAATATAAATACTTACAATGCACAGGAAAATCCTCAGAGCCTTGAAAATATCTGATGATCATTCAAACATTTGCTATAATTGAACCTGCCAGGCTTAGTATCTAAAACGTTTCGACCACTCATCACGGACGATGTCAAATTTTGAATTAATGGTGTTCTCTAGTAAATTAATTTGAAAAGAGTTCACTGCCAAGGAAATACGGGGCTTTCTTAGTCACCAGCCAAATTTAAATAGCATATATAGTTTTTTCTTAGATACGATATAAATGTACCTTCATATTTTTTGCAGAAAAAAATTAAGATTTGTCACAATCTTTTTTACAAATAGTCGCTGTTGACATATTGATAATACACTACGACGTTGTGCTACAAGATGTTTTGCCGTAGCGCGTAGTCGTCTTTATTTTAATGATATTTATTCATAATTCAGAGCTTTGGTTAATATCTACGTGACTATGTTAATAATCCTTGTAAAAAAATACATACCTTGTGACTATAAAACAGCCCTGTATATCACCCTCAACGATTCTATTTATAAAGAATACACCTGTTTTTATATTAAAGAGCTGCACCAAACCATGTCGGTAATATTTCATCAGTTTTCACTGAAACATTTTACCTCCACTTCATAAAGAACATTTTCAACGATAATTAATATACTGAAAAGTAATGTTGACTTTAAATTATTTCCACGACAACAACGAATAATTAATGCTGAAGTAACAACAAAGACGTAAAGACAATCATTTTTTATTGTTTAATATTTCCATCGTCCACAACGACAAAAGTTTTTAACATCGAATGTATATTTGCAATGTATTTTGCTTAATATTATTTGTCACACAAAAGAATCGAGAGCTTTATGATAATCATTATCAACTTCAGATGAAAATTCCAGCGATTTACCATCACGTTCACATACAAACCTTTATTGAAATTGTGCCATATATTTGGGAATTGGCGCCAAAACGATGGCTGTTGAATTAAATAGTAAAAGATCGTTTGCCACAGGTTTTAAACGGCTAAATGGCAGAGCGCCAGTGTTTGCTGTAAGCATTTTATTATGATTTAACAAATAAACCGGAAAATTGCTCTTACATGGTGTATTTTTATCAAAAAACCAACGGAGACGGTATTGATAAAAGTAAGCCTGATTTGATCACAAAATTTTTTCTCAAATTTACAGCATATTAGTTCAGAAAAAAATTATAAACCCGCGACAAATATTTATCTTTTATCATTGACCTACTGAGTATAAAAAAATATATTTAAATCTCTGGGAAGCCTGGTATTTAAATATACAGAGTTTTTTATTAGTCACCGGCCATTTTTTTTACATAAAAAGGTATATGTATTTTTTCACAATAGAATTAATGCATAATATTAAGCTAAGCATAGTCACTCTAAATTATAAATGAAAAACATTAAAATGAAGACGACTACGCGCTACTACAAAACATCTTATTGTACTACGTCGTAGTACAATAAGATGATCAATGAAATGCAGCGACAATTTGTAAAAAAAATTGTCATGCCATTTGTTTATTTTCTTCTACTGAATGATACTAAAATAAATATGCAGGTACGCATATATCGTATCAAACATAATAACATTTAAGTATGGCTGATGACTAAAAAAATATATTTAAATGACGTTGTTGATTCATTAAAAACTTAAAATATGAAATCAAGTATTTGAATTTGTAGATATAATAGTCGATGAAATGAAATTGCAATATAACCCGATTCTAGAATATTATAATAGCAACATACATCCACTTATTCATCCACACAAATTAATAGGCTTCATTTTGAGCGAAGTCTTCTGAGTGTTGGGTACATTTGAAAACAGGATATGAAATGATCAGTTAGTTTGAATGTGCAACGTAACGGAAATAGCAAGATAACGTAATTGTCATGAGTTATAATAGCTGTCCCTATGATACTGAAAGCTAGAAATTCAGTTATTTAGTTCCTTGTGAGGGTTTCTTCCACTTTGTACACCTGGGTGATATTGTGGATATTTTTTAATTCGTGTGACTAGTCTGAAATGCATAGTACCGTGTAGATACAAAACACTGTAACTTCATATTCTTAAATTTGAGAAATTAATCAAACAAGTTTTTATCAGTTTTTTGCCGATTACTCTAAAATTTACTTAGGAAAGTATTTATTGCTTGGTATCAATTTCAAGGTAATTTAATATGTTATCTTGCCCGACATATTTTTCATAAAAATATAATAAATAAAGTGAAATATCTTCAAAAACTTGTATTGCTTCCATAATTGTGAACGGCGAATGACGACATTGTTACAGCAATACACTGTATCTTAGAGTTACCGTGTATTAGCTTGATAAAACATGGCTTTTAATTATCTGATAGGAAATTAAACTCATATTTATTTATTATATTACTAGCGCCCCGCGGTGTTACCCGCTGCACTCGTACCCGAGGGAAATTCGGGATTAATAAAATTAATATTATGTTATTCCAGACTATCTTTCTATCCCTATCTTTCCTTGAGCTTGATTTCCCTAAAATCAGTACCGTAGTTTTTGCGTGACAGAGGTTACAAACACACACACACACTCTCATTCCTCATTCCTAGTAGGATATATTAAAAATAAAAAAGTAAGTTATAAGCAATTACATATTTTAAAATATTTAAACATGGCAACTCTATCAGTCTTACAGTGTTATGCAGGAACTTAAAATATATTTATTAAAAACTTCTGAGTGAATAAAATAATTAAAATTATGAGTATCAATCAGTCCTGATGATATAACAGATAAAGTAAAAAAAAACCTTATGAACTTTTTTTTTTTTTTTTTTATAAGTGACTAAACCCGCGTTTGACCTCAATCTCACCTGATGGTAAGTGACGATGAGGTCGAAGATGACAGCACACGGGTTTAGGAAGGAACTGGCTCTTTATACAATATTGCCGGAACACATTACCGCCGGAGCGGTAACATTTGGCGGCAGACTTTATATAAAGGGTGGTCGCTAGCCAGGCGGACCCAGAAGGGATCCTACCACCAAGCAAGAACTATCATACCGGGTGTCCCAGAAACGACATGATTTAGTGACACTGGAGGTAGATGAACCTAAGGCCTATCAGATAACATTAGGTTTAGTAAAAGTTCTCTGATTTTCGAGATAGTACTACTTTTTTGATTTTTTAAGAAATTTTCACTTTTTGGTCCCTTTTTGCCTACAGCTGCAATAAATATTTGTTAACGCACGTTTCATTTTTACTCAGTCCATCTTTATTAGTCATTTGAGAAAATCCAGTAATAATTTTGTAAGTTTCTAGGGCCATAATATGCTAAAAAAAGAGGTAAATTTATTATATTCCGAAAAACTCTACTAAAGTTTAACTGGATACTGTGAATAAAAAAGGTACGGTATTAAAAGTGCACATAATCTTAAAAAAAAATATGCTTAATTAATGCCCTTTTCGAAATAGGGTTATATTAGCCCCTTTTTCAAAACAATTTTTAGAAAAATCTATTTTTGTAATGCAAGGCCTTACTTACTTGCTTACTTGGGATTACAACTGGTCCCCTTTTGGTTAAAATAAAGGTTCCAGCAGTGCGATCACAGAACTTTATCGAATCGTTTGTTAACGAATGTTCGTATCGTATGGAGACGGTTTTTAAGAAAAAATTGAAATCTATCCATTGCCGCACGGCCAGCTTAAATAAATGTGTGCCTTGTTCATTTTGAATGTTTGTAAACATGTTGTACTCATAAATATCTGTAAAATAAAAAATTACAATGTTACTCAAAACTTGCAACCGACTCCATACTATACGAGCATTCGTAAACATTCGTCAATATACGATTCGATAAAGTTCTGTGATCGCACTGCAGATGTCTTAAATAGCAAAATAACAAAAAAAAAAATATCAGATCCGAATGATTATCTACCTCTGTCTCTCTTTATTGTTTTTTAATCTAGGCTATGTGTTATTTCAGAATCTTAGCTACTTCTGTGCAAAATTTCATTATGATCTGTTCGGCCAAAAATAAACTGCGCGAGTCGCTCAAATATTTAAATACATTGTATTACTCGCTGCCGGTCGAGCTGATTCGTTCTCGGATACTAACAACCAATCACGGTCGCAGACCGACGCCGGTTCTTGCTCCTGATTGGCAGCTCGTGAATTTTTGACCAAACACTGTATCTGTCTTCGCGCGAAGATTGTTTAGGCAGAACACGGTATCTCAAGTTGCAGTGTTTAGATAAAATAGAACTGTATTTATAGTAAATACAGTGTATTTCACATTGTCGTATTTCTGAATTTTTCATACAAACTATAAAATCTGTGAATGTCATATGGTAGAATAGACTAAACTAAAGCGAATGGGCGTTGTTAAATCAAAACACTGTATCTCAAGTTACAGTGTTTTGTATTAACACGGTACCATATTATATTTGCTATTTGTCATTCCATTTTTTTATGTCAATAAGAATAGAATTATCCGATAGGGATCAGTCATAAATCAAAGTTGGAAATCACAAATTAAATCATCTATTTAAATAGAACTGTAAGAGTAGTTGCTAGGGAAATAAATTTCACTGAGATTTCTATAATATTGGTCAGATGAAAACTATTATAAATTATTTAGATTTCTACTAAATTATAAGCCAAAAACAAATTGATGTTGCTAAATTGACTTACTTCGACGTTTGGATGGAACGGCCTTTTTGACTGCGAAGATATTATCGTCGTCTTACCATTTTTTGCTCGCTAGGAACTTGTTTACTCTTTATTTTTGACATGGCTGATCAACTGGGGTCGTATTGCTGCCTGGACTTGTGTGTCACTACATTCATTGTAAATATTCAGCCTTTTATCGATCAATCATGAGCTAACGCTGAAACTGAAACAAGATTCCATAGGAAACAATTGTATTCATAAAATATCACCCTTACACAAAAACGGTTTATCAAAAATATTTTGTGGTATATCCGATGACAAATGGAATTTGTTTTATTTTCTTCTTTTATTGAAAACAGGACGACTAGGTTGAATATAAAGCACACTTATTTAAAAGAGCTCTTCATAAAACCTACTAGAATGATAATATGTAACAACACACTCGTTAAAGGTAGTTGTTCTGTTCCTTTGAATATTATCCTGAAATTTTTCAGTAGGAATTAAAAGCTCTAACATGAAGCATAGACAGAGATATCATATAAATTAACCTTAAAAAGGGGAAATTTACCATGTTTTTTTATTTATTTTGAGTTCTCGATATTTCGGCACTGTTGCAAGCGCCATGATCACTACGGTACTGACGGTAAAAACATGGTTAATATTCCGTTTCTAAAGTTAATTTAAATGATAATGACCATATCAGTTTAACAACTTAGAGACAGCATAGCTATCCAAGCTTCAAACAGACGAATCTTTAAAAAAAATATTAAAAATTTAAACACTTCACTGTTCACTTCACATCTTGTACAGCATATACAGGGTTGATTTTTCGTCACCAGCCAAATTTTTATTTTAGTTTCTTTACCGTACCTGCATATTTATTTTAGCGTCGCTAAGTACAAAAAGTTGAAAATATGGAACCACAAACTTTTTTAAAAATAGTCACTGTTGATAAACATAGCTACTACGACGCGGCATTGCCTTGATATTACTACGACGTAGTACTACAAAATGTGTGTAGTAGTGCGTAGTCATCTTTATTTTAATGGTAATTTAGAGTGACCATTCCTTGGTTGATATGTTAGCGGATAAATTAATTTCCCTGTAAAAAAAATACTCTTTTTTTGCAAAAATCGTTTCTATAAATGATACATATTGTGTAAAAAAAAATTGGCCGAAGACTACAAATCAACCCTGTATTGCAGATATTTTATATACTGACTTTTAATATCCATTATGAGAAAGCAAACATGTCGTACGGACGCAGCGTACTGCGCTAAGCCATTTATTAGCCATCATAAATTGCTTTGCGGGTTTACTCAGTTTCAATTAATGGAACAGACTGGTGGGTTAATTCTGAGCTCGCAGTTTTAAACAACCCTTAGATTATATGAGCTTAGTTCCAAATTAAGAGGTAACGTTGATAACGAGCTTAAGACACTCGGAATTTCATTTACCTTGAAGGTTTCTGAAGATTTTCTGTGACCGTGAAAGTAGAAACGCTATGACATGCAAAGAAATATATGCAAGTTTTTGTTTAGGTAAGCCTAAACTAAAAATTAAATAATACATTACAATTTCATTTTGTAATGTAATCTGCTAACTTGCAAATTTACTTAAAACTTGTAAATATGATCTTTAAAAAATAATTTCATACCTTGAACACGTACAAGTAAAATTAAAAGCTACGTTGTAGAATTTATGAGAGCATTGTAATTGATGTTATTAAATTAAATTAAAGTGAAATAATAAAAAGCGAACGCATTTTTAAATCAGTCTTCGCATTGCAGTTAGCCAATAGAGATTGAAATGCAAATGACTCTCTCCAACTTGCTGCATTGCCTTGGCCTTGTATCTTTATTGAATATTTGTCTATTTCTTAAAGTATATTTTTACTAAATTATTGCATTTCTAGCCAATCACAAATCAAGCAATCCTTCTTACTAGCTTAAATTGTTCCGTGTGTAATTTTAAATAGGTAGATACTAACACGTGTAATGTCTCCAAAAATATAAAAATTTTTGCTTTATAAAATATAAAAACCTATATTTATTACAGATGTCCAGAATAGCCTCCCTAAGGGAGCGCGACCGGAGGCACGCGGGCGTACACAACACATTGAACGTCTCTGGCTGGATACTCGCTGTCAAGAAGCTGTCTTCGCTGATTGACGAACGGCCTTTGGCGCTAGGAGATAAGCTAGATGATGGCTGAAAAAGAAAACTGAATGTTTTTTTGTCTTATTTTTTATTTCATGTTCACATATAGAGTTCAGTGCGTGTCATTGCTCTGTTTTTATTCGATCTGAGATGATGTTGGCCAACGGACATCTGAGATTTATATTTGGAATGAAAATAGTTGAAGGTTTAAAATTATATTTTACTCGACTTTACATAAAATAACTACAATTCCAATAACAAAACCCAGATTTTCTATTAAAATTGAAAATTGCTATTCTGAGAATGAATCGTGAAGTGTATATTGAAATTTAATGTTAAGAACACCAACAATAAAAGGTCGTTAAAGATTTTCTTTTTAAATGTTTGTTTTATGTTTTCATTATAAAATAAAGAATAAAGAGCTGTAATAAAATTTCCATGCATTATTTGGAAATATTCTTAAACTTAACTTAAAAGATTTGTTTTGTAAAGTTCAAAAAGTTCAAAAAACATATACAAAACTATTCAGACATTTGTAACTAGTAAAAAAACTTTTACGTCTCCAAAAAACAAATAAACTCAACTTCAACAAATAAACAATTTAAGTTAATTTCAAACTCTCAAAGATACATTTCTCGCAGAAAACTTAATTAAAATTTGCTCAAAGTTGGCATGCGAAAGCAAACAAATAGCCATCCAGGTTTATACTCTGCCTAAATAAAGTGCATTGAGTGAAACAAAGTGCTCCAACTAGAAGGAGAAAAAGAGAAAAAAACTGTTAAACGTGAGAAGCACAAACGAAATTAAAGAAAAACCTAACATGTTAGGCAAACGTCTACGGAAAAGTATGGGGTAAACTCTACTAATGCTCAAAACAGTGAAGTTGAAACCTTCAAATGGGTAACTCTTTTTATTGGTCGCTACTCAGTTCTACCGTCCCGTATTTTATATTTTTTACATTTTGCTTTTAAATTTTCTCGGACGCATTGAATTAAATGGACTTGCTAGTTATTTCTGCTTCGATGAATATTGGAATAAAATGTTGCGAGGACAAAGCTTTTGTTATGAAGTTGTTTTAATAACTAGTTAAAACATATTAGGCTCATATTATACAATGATAATCAACGGGTTTCCTACCATTTTTTTTGCAGTTAAAAAAATTTGTCGTAATTAAATTGATTTGATGTACCTACTTAAATTCTTTCATGCCAGGCTGGAAGTGAAAGAAAAGCATGAAATGTGCCAGCTGCTTCTCTTCCCGGGCATACCGGGTAATACCGTCTTTGCGGGTAGGCTGACCCCCTGTCACTGCAATCTCCATCATTATAATACCTCCAAATTTGTGATGTCATTAGTTGGTTTTATAGCCTCTGGTGTTCTGCCTACCCCATTAATGATATAGGCGTGAAAATTATGGTGAAAATTATGTATGTTTATTAGGGTAGTCCTTATTTTTCGACTTTTTAATTATGCCCGGCGCACTTTTTCATTTGATTATATTATTAGACGAGCGTTTGCCCGCGATTTCGTACACGCATAAACTCAAAAGTCCTATATTTTCCGTTCCCGTGGAAATTTCGGAAATTCCTTTCATAAAAATAACCAGTCACTTTTTGAAGAACCTTTATGCCAAGTATCGTATCCGTGCACTCAAGGAATAAGATTTTTCATACAAAATAAAATGTCCAATTGTTCCCGATACCGTGGGAATTTCGGGAATTCCTTCCTTAGTGCACCCCTACATGCTCTAAAAAATGTATGTTCCAAATTGCAGCTCTCTACGCCCAGTAGTTACGGCTGTACGTTGTCTGTCAGTCACTCAGTCAGTAACGGAACAGTTTTATATATATTGATTATTATTAGATTTAGAGGTCGCTACCAGTTGTCAAAATTTTTACAAAAGGCGTCGAAGGATAGCTTGAGTTATGGTAATATTAATGTTTATTTTGGTGTTTATTCACATTTGACGTGCAAGTAACTTATCACAACCAACGAAGAACAACAGCAATATTTACTCGTACTTTTGTTGGTAAAAGAGTATAGGAAAAAGTACCCTAATACTAACAAGTAAACCCATGTATATTAAAAATAAATGACTCAAATATTCATAACAACAGCAATAATTTTGTAATATATCTTATGACCTTTCTATAAAAATAAATAATCTAACAAATACAGATTTAGAGTTTATATTTAAATTTCAAACTGTGGTAGCGACCCCTAAATGTTATTCAAAATATTACTGAATTATTATTTACTGAATTATTTTCATATTATTTTCATTATCAAATTACGTGGTGCCCCGCCTAATTAAACATAACTTTTTTTATCTTAGGAATAAGGACCACAAAAGATTTGTTTTTATCGTATGGGGAAGAAAAGCATAGACAATGTAATTTATGACACAGGACTTATAAAATCCCACAAACTGGTATTGCACTGGAACCTTGTCGCATTAACGTCCGCATGACGTCAGCCAGTACAGTTTACATACTTATGATTGGTTAAAAGTACTGGAAATTCGAAGTATCGTCGTTATTTTTACGTCACAGTTATGGCAGTTACGCGCATTACCAATTTGCAAGGGTTCCATATAATCTCCTACAGTCGGCATCACATCTTTTGCATTGGTGCAAGTTTCTGATCCTAGTGGGTTGTGCGTTGTTGGGTATGTCAGTGTGACAGTTAATAAATTATATTCATATTGCCGTCAAAGTATAAGTAGATAGAGAGAAAGTTCATATTATGTAGCACTAATAACATATCAGGTACAAATAATACCAATATTGACTCACTAAAACTGTTTGATTGCCAGGTCAATTCACAACCTTCATTTTATGAACTGAATAATGTTTAGTTGCAGTTTTATAACGTCTATTCCCACTGTATATTTCAAATAACAATACACCAAATGCCCTGATAATGGTTCTATGAGATAGACCTCATCATCATCATCATTGTCACAATCGTTAGCTGTAGACGTCCAGTGCTGGACATGGGTCTCCCCCAATTTAAGGAGGGAAATGCCGATATTTTGATGCTGTTACAAACACCATGATCGTTATCATGGCGAATCCCGTCATTTGATTAAATCTCAGTGAAAATAACCGTGATAGTTTAAAACAATTATTGAACAAAGTTGTCCTTAAGGTACGCTTACAATATTTCGAGCCACATTGCGGCGCAAAAATGCGCTAGCGCCACTCGTATACTTTTTATATGAACCATCGTACACTATGCTGGGGCACAGTGGGATGCATGATCCGTAGTTTAGGAAAAAACTGTGTATGCAATACTTCATATAAAATGTATGAGAGGCTTGCACGCGGATACTTCTAGGCTAAAAACAGCCTTAACGCTACGCACACTGCGCTGCATCACGCAATGTACGCACACTGAGTATCGCAATACCGTGCGCGTTTTTGTAGTTCGTTGAATAAAATTTAGCAGAACCGCCGTGAATCCATAAAACGCAACGACGCACTACACGCGCGATATAGTAAAAAACCCGCACGAAAGCAGATCTAAATTCCCACAAATACGCGCGTACGTACATCGGCAGTATGTGAACCGCCTTACTGTATTCGAATAATAATGACATAAAAATGACTATCCCAAACAACCCTTGCTTGCGGTGCACAACATCTTCAGGGTACACTTTGCTAGCAATCACTCATTACTTTATGTCTATCTTTTTGTTTTCCCGCAAAGTAAAATTCTTTGACACCCACTAATGCAAGCTCTAGCAGGAGGAGGATGATTCAAAAAAAAAGAGGGAAAAAAAGAAAAAGAGAAAAAAGGGAATTCTATAGTTTGCTAACTTCAGTGGCTAAGAGATATAGAGTACCCAGATAGTGGGGGGACCGCAAGACCAGCCACGAGACTCCTCTCGAGATGACCCGCCCTGATAAAGACCACTGATCATTATCGGAGTGACAGCCAATCGGTGGATAGAGGCTGCGCAGCGGGGATACCCCGGTCCCCATGAGTGAGGTGAAAACTAAAATGACGAGGCTGAGACGAAGAGAGACGAGACTCACTCTAAGATAGAACGCTGAAAGAAAGGACTACGTTTAGAAACGTTGAGCTTGCTGGAGTTTCCTAATAAGGGGAGCGAACTTGGTTAGTACCGGAAGAGCACCGTTGAGACAGGATCTCAATTCAATTTCAATTCAATTCTTTATTGCATTCCACAATGGTAAATTCAGGTAACAATTTAAGGTAGTAGTACGTACATCATGGACCCTGTTGGGCACAACAACTTGAAAGAAGATAGAGGGGCTAATTTTACATTTACATTTTGATATCAAGTTTCATTATCTATTTTGTAAATACTATATGAAATTATATGGATACTATTCTTAATGTTTATTAGTTTGGTTTATGGAATTACAAAATTATTATTATCATTTATATTATTATTAAGTAAAATAGGTATATACAATATTACTGATATTATAAGATACAATACAATTTTATCACTATTAATTTATTTTTATTCATCTGTAAAATATTCATGGATGGAGTAGAAGCTTTTTTTTAGAAGATATGATTTTACTTGTTTTATAAATTGTTTATTTTCAGAAATCATATCATCTGGGAGTTTGTTATATATTTTTATGGACATTACATAAGGCTCTTTGCATGTAACTCAAGACGCGACCTGGGTAACATTAATTTGTTGTGCTGTCGTAAGGTGCGGTTTGTGTACAATTCAGGATTTTTCCGAACAAATTTACAATTTTCCAAAATATTAAGAAATGGCAATGTGGTTTACAACTAGAAGTTTGTTCTATGTTTACTAATATTCAAAGAAGTCTTTTTTGAGCTATAAAAATGGCAGGTGCCTCTGTACTATGTCCCCAAAGCATGACACCATTGCTTAACCAAGCATTGGCGTAGGCAAAGTATACTATAAGGGCGGTTTGCAGGTTTGTTGCCATTTTGATTTCGCGGAGCGCGTATGAAAAGGAGCTGAGTTTCTCTCGTCGATCTCGTCGATGGGAGCGAGCTGGATCCAGAACGCCATGCGATCATGAGACCCATTTGCGTTCTGGCACTGGGAAGCTGATTTGGCAGCCTGACTGGCCGCACAAAACGCAGGACGGAGCAGTAGGCGACTCGGGAGTGCGAGAGCACTCCTTAGTCCCATGTGGCTCTTAGCACTTGACGCACCTAGGGGAAGCAAAACAGTTTGCCACATACAATTGCGTGACCATACAATTGGCATCGGTGGCATTGCCCGAGGAAACTACGTCTGTGTGGTTTCTCGACTCGAATATCAGAGAGACCGCACACAGTGCGGTGCCCTTTAAAAATAGACAGCCCTTGCGGGTTGTTTGCTAGGATCACTATCGCAAGTGGGAACTGTTTGCCCCGGCGATTGTGCATTTTGCGCACAGATCCGACGGGGAAACCTTGTGACGACAAGTCCTCTTGAACCTGCTCGTTCGATAACTCAAACGGCACGTTCCTTAGGACAGCATGAATCTTACGCTCCTCAGGGAGAGCGTAAGTATGGTACTCAAGCTTCTTATCAGCAAGAAGCCGAGTAAAATTCCTGAAGTCGGAAATTGAGCAGACTTCGACCTAAATAGAATCACCCACGTTGGATGCCCTATTGTATTTGGATTATGTCTATCAGCGTCTCTTATCATCTTACATGCCTGTACCTATGTTTTGCACTCTAAAAGCAGTTTTCTTAAGTTTTGCTAGTATACATAAAATACCATATAAATAAATTACTAATGAAACGCAAAAAAAAAATTCTCATTAAACTCACACTAATTTCATAACCATAAACTCGCACATAACCATAACCATACACGCACATACGAACACGCACACGCCCACACAATCACACACATCCAGACCGGTGAGATTTTACCTTCTTAAGTTGTTTTTTTTATTATGTTTTATTTTTATGTTCCTTAACGACTCATGTTGTTTTTTAAGTAATATTTTATGTTTTTTAACTTGGTTTTTGATTATTTAAATATTTTTAATACCATAAACATAAACTTTAATTTTATTTTTTACATAATACATAACCTCACGCCTGTCTCCCCTTGGGGTAGGCAGAGACAAGGGAACACCAATTGCTGCGATCCAAACATACCTCTTTCGCTTCTTCCACGTTCATCAATCTTTTCATACATGATCGCCGGTTACGGGTACTTTTGACTAGGCCCTTTTTCAAAATGTCACCAATTTGATCGGCATACGTTCGCCTAGGCCGGCCCCTTCCAACAACACCATCCATTCTTGCTCTGTACACCTCTTTCGTAAATCTTCTTTCACTCATCCTTTCCAAATGTCCAAACCACCGTAGCATACCCTTTTCAATTTTAGTCACTACATCCTCTTTCAATCCGCATCTCTTTCTTATTTCACTGTTGCGCACCCTATCACTCAATTTCACTCCACACATGCTTCTCAACGCTCTCATCTCCACAGCATTAATCCTACTTTCATGTCTCTTCTGCCACACCCAAGATTCACTACCATACATAAGTGTTGGCGTCAAAACTCCTTCAAGTTTTTATTTTTTATTTACTGTTAATTACATCTTTATATAACAATTGTAATTTTCAAAACTCTTTTTTAAAATTTTAAATACTATTATTATGTACATCATGGATTTTACTATATAGTTTGTGTATTTCTGTTTTTGGCCATATGAATAATATTTATAATTTTTCTATGTATCAAATATATCGCTGTAGAAATACCTGTCAATAAAGAAATACATTTTATCAAAGCTAATTAAATTGAAATAGAACATTTAATACAAGTAAATTATATTTTGCTCTACGGAGACGATAAATATTGCAAAGCTAAGTTAGCACATTTTAGTGTGGGTGGTGCTAATTTGTAATAACTGATACTAAAACATAGTATTGAACTGAAATAATATTCGAAGTGCCGTTTGTAAAGTGGGCCCTTTAAAGTAGCTGACCCAGAGAGATAGAAACTGGCTAAGTACAAGCCTGAATCGCGCGCAATGGGTTCCGTAGTGTTCATCCAAAAAAAATGTTTTCACGAAATTGCTACGTGTGTCACTTAAGAGATGTGTTTTGCAATATCTTAGTAAAATGATAATTTCAATATAGTGTTATTGATCTTTACACTTTACATTCGCTCCACGTTATTTATCTCGAATAAAGACTTTGCTACTAAATAACTCTCCGGAAACCCTTCGAACACTATGGTATAATAATTCAAAGATGGCGATTAAGGTAAGTCAGTAAAGTAAAAGTAAAGTAAGCCCTATAAATTATAGTTAGCAGAGAGACACGGTTTTTTACACACGTTCATTAGTACAAGAATAAGTAACGATGAAGTTGTGGCTAACTTTGCTATCCAGGGACGTAAAATTTTTTAATCATGTCCTTTATGCCGTAAACTGCCTGTTTGTGTTTGTTATAAAATTAATATCGAGTGTTTTTTCAATTTAATTCAATTCAAATACTTTATTGCCATTTGCATAGAATGGATAAATATTAACAAACAATAATATACAAAATAACATTAAATGTGCAATTTGGGCGGCCTTATCACTTCTAAGCGATCTCTACCAGGCAACCCCATCTTTAACGAAATATTATGAATTAAAATAAAAACATGAAAATGGCTTAATTAATATTTTTATACTTAAATAATACTAATTAACATAAATAAATAGGTATAGTAATATAATATAAAATACTATAGAATTTAATAAATACATAGATAGATATACTTGGATATATAACAATAGAAATACTTAAATAGGTAAGTACATTAAATTAACATAAATATATAAATAGACAGAATAATATATACAGTATGTAGGTAAACAAATATATATTCTATTTGATATGAAACAAGTGTGAGAGATAGAATTTTTTCAAATTATATTTAAAGGAAGCTATTGTTTTGGCATTGTGGAGACAATGTGGTAGTGAGTTCCAAAGTGAAATTGCTTTCACCGTGAACGACTGCTGATAGAAGTGGGAACTGTGACGCGGGGTTGCCAGTAAGAAATTGCTGGCTGATCGCAGGTTACGTTCATGGTGCTGATGGCGAAAATTGAAGTGTTTTATTTAAGATGTTGTCCTGGGTAAAAGACTAAATACGACGCGACGTGATACGACTCAATAAACCCAATACTTTAGGTGACTTGTATCATCTCGACCTACTAATTTATCGTTCATATTTTTTTCTCTGATGGAAAACGTGCAGACGCGTCTCCGCCCAATGGGGACCGGCGAGGTATGTGGAGATGATCTGGCAGAAGACCAGATCGACCCACTAAAAACCTCCACGTATACCTCATCCACCATAAGTGAGATCCCAGTATCGCCATTGGCATTACCCGCAAAACCCCGGCGGACTGTGTACAGCCTGAGCCGAGCACCTCCTACTTAAGAAATGGCACAGAACACGAGACCGTTTCCCCCTCATAACTCTTGTAGCAGTAGGCAGTAGGTCCCTTCACTCGCTACGGCTAACTATTAATAGAAGGTGAGCGTATCTCCTTCAGCGGATCGGTGCCAAGGAGGTGTCATCCAACTTCCAAATTTTCTATTAAAACTAGAAGATTAACCTTCTGCAGAAGGTTAATCTAAAATATGCAAGAGAAAGTTAACAATCTAGGTATAAAAAAAGCATTATCTTTCTTATTTATAGAAGAAAAAAAAACTAGTGGACATCAAGATATAAATCGTAACACCAGGCATGAAATTCGATTTTGGCTATGTCGCAGTATAACTAGATCGACGTCCATAACTTCCAGCTAAGTAAGCAAAGTAACAAAGACAAATATTTGGACGTTCTGAATTTGAAAGAGAAAAACCGTCTAGTTCCAGTTTTAACGAGTAATCGATGACTCAATGCTACACTGAACCCGGATAGAGCAAAGAAGAGTTTTACTAGAAACGAATTTGAATAACGTAGCAACCAAAAGATTTAAGTGTTACCGAGTATTTTAATACTCTTTTGATGATCCTTTTGAAATTGAATTGGCTAATATTTGTCATGAAAAAAGCTGTTTTTAAGCTTTATGTTGAATTTTACTGCTATTTTCTATAAAAATACTTAATAGATACTCTAAAAATAAGCAGCGCAGAAATAAAGCGTTGACTAAAAATATATTTTCTTAGGATTCTGTAGGTACATATTATAATTCTTAAACAAAACTAAAAGCTTCTAAGAATCTTATACTTCTAATAGAACGTTGCTCTAGGTTCTCATACGGCATCCTGCAAAAATATTGAACTAACTAGAAATTAATAATGGACCTAAAAACTTTGCACTGCGAGCATTGAATATTCAGCTTTGTCAGGGTTTTATGTTCTGAACTGAGTATTTTTTAATTTTGATTGATTAAATTGTGATATTCTACTCAAAAAGCTTTCTTAGGCCCTGAAATTTGCTCACGATATTTACTTGCAAGACTATTTCTTGCGCATCGTTCTTGGTGCCATAAGTTCAGAGTTTCGAACTGCTCAGTAAAATGTATATTCTTTAATCTTAGCAATATTATAGATGTAAAAGTTTGGATGGATCCTCAATCTCGGCAGAATGGCTCAACTTTGGATGAAATTTTGCATAGTGATAGTGTAAAGTCTGGAATAGTACATAGGCTACTTTTTATCCCGTTATGCGGGATTCGAAATGCTGATAGTCTTTTGTAAGTTTGCACATGGCCAAAATCAAAACAGAGTGATCGGAATATTTGGAGGATTGATGAAAATTACAATTTGTTTCATAAATATTTGCTATCATATTCATGAAGCTTCAATTCGCTCCAAATTTATGTCAGTAATTAGCAAGAAACATTATACTCACTGCCCACAAGTAATAGTTGCACACATCATTAATTGATGTTTGCTTAGTCCGATCATGTCAAATTGCCATCAAAGACGCTTACACGTAAACAAAGCTTGATACCTGAATTGAAATCAAATTCTATTCATGTCAGTGTAATGTAATTAGATATTATAATCATCAAAAAGATTCACGTTAATTACCGATCAATGAAATCTACTCTGCTGCGGTTGGAAATAGTTTAGTTAGCGTCCGATAAAGTTTTAATTACCATTTATACGACCTCCTCTTTTAAAATCGCTTTTATTTTTTTCCTTGACTGATCTCATCGAATCGCCTTAATAAGAAATGCAGGTTTGAGTATGCACCAAACTTTTAACTTGCAAATCTGTACAGAAATGGAGTTCAGATTTTAGTCAAAAACATTAAGGCTGCAAACTGGACGGCAGCGACAGCGAGAGCGACAGCGAGAGCGACAGCGGCGCGGGCAGCGCTGGGAATCTGGGCCGTCCTCGAAGCCAGCGGGCGCTCGAGTGATTTGTGGCGGTTTCATACAAACTCAATACTTTCTATCGTGTCGCGGAAATCACTGCCCGCACCGCTGCCCGCGCCGCTGTCGCTGTCGCTCTCGTTGTCGCTGTCGCTGCCGTCCAGTTTGCAGCCTTAATAGAGTATCCACGTAAAATACACAAACCTTCGTTACTTGTCGCATTAGTATATTTATAAATGTATTAAAAGTGCCCATTTCCTTCACTCTTCGAGTTGTGTAGTGGGTGTTGATGAGATCGGATCTCGACCAACTCTTTGCGCAGTGGAAGTTGTCTTGAATGACGACGACCGGCTGGTGTAGCGGTAATATAAATTGCCTTCTATGCCAGAGGTCCTGGGTTCGAATCCCGGCGGCGGCGGATATTTGTGTGATGAACACAGATATTAGTCGTCAAGTCATGGATGTTTATATGTTTATTTAAGTTTATTCTAATAAAAAATATGTATTTATTCAATATGTATGTTTATATATTTCTAAAGTATATCAGTTATCTAGTATCCATAACACAAGTTCTTTAAGAAACTTAATTTGGGCTAGATAATGTTGTGTGAGTGTCAGAAATATTTATTATTTATTTATTATTATTGAAAGTTGATGGTGTTTGGTCATGAACAGCGCTTATGAAAAAATGACTTATCTGTTTGGATCAAAATATAACCGGTATATATCCGCTTTTACCCCATACGGTTGTGCCCCAACACGGGTGTAGAACAAAAACATCATTCAGTCACATATTATTATAGTCAATACAAACTTTCCTGTACAAAAAAAAAACTTAAAAAAAAAGACGTGTGGCACTCGGAGACTGCCGCGGTAAAGCTATTGCATAGCATTTTTATCAACTTATGCAATTATAATTATTTATTTATTTTAATAATGCAGTGCGATGTTTGATCTAATATAAAGTTCCACAAGTTCCAAGTAGATGGCGCTGATTGTTTATTAAAGCCCGCATGTAAAGATATGAAATCAAAGTATCACCGCTGTGCCGGTCGGAGGGGGGGGTGTTAGGTTTTTTTCGTTACGGAATTTTGGGATTCGGTTTCACGCTCAAGGCCCGCGATAGAAGCAATGCAATAGCTTAAATAAAAGAATGCAAACATTGTATTTATGAACAAATACATCACCATCAACATAGTCAATTAGTAACTTACCTGTAGCGTATGTATACTTCACAATCACTGCTTGTATATTCATGAAAATACAATCAAGACTACTGAAAAACAATAAAGTTAAATAACTCCAAATTGCGCTTGCCTACAACGAGTGTTTGTTTACAAATAGTACTGCTTTGTAGGCATCTCTAAGCGGCTTGTGCGCACGAAATTTGGATTATTGGCGAAAATAGCTACGCTATACGGTTTTACCCAGGTATACGGTTTTGTACAGGTTTCCCCTACATAGGCTACTGTTTATTCCGATATTTTCGAGGGATTTGAAATTGCGGTGATAAAACCGTGCGATAGAGCTAGTAATTTATATGTGAAAAAGTTAATATTTATGTTGCCACACTCTAAACCGGATTATGAACCTATCGAAACTACCTAACACACCCCGTGTTAGGTTTTTTTCGTTACGGAATTTTGGGATTCGGTTTCACGCTCAAGGCCCGCGATAGAAGCAATGCAATAGCTTAAATAAAAGAATGCAAACATTGTATTTATGAACAAATACATCACCATCAACATAGTCAATTAGTAACTTACCTGTAGCGTATGTATACTTCACAATCACTGCTTGTATATTCATGAAAATACAATCAAGACTACTGAAAAACAATAAAGTTAAATAACTCTAAATTGCGCTTGCCTACAACGAGTGTTTGTTTACAAATAGTACTGCTTTGTAGGCATCTCTAAGCGGCTTGTGCGCACGAAATTTGGATTATTGGCGAAAATAGCTACGCTATACGGTTTACCCAGGTATACGGTTTTGTACAGGTTTCCCCTACATAGGCTACTGTTTATTCCGATATTTTCGAGGGATTTGAAATTGCGGTGATAAAACCGTGCGATAGAGCTAGTAATTTATATGTGAAAAAGTTAATATTTATGTTGCCACACTCTAAACCGGATTATGAACCTATCGAAACTACACATGTTAAGCTTAACTTAGCTACATTTTTTATCAGCACATACATGCTGAACTGAATATAAAATACACAAATTAAAAAAGAAAAACTACGTTTAAATTGATAAGAGTACCTTTATTGATCACTAGTCACTACTTTTTATCTCAGTCAACATTTTCACAGCCTTTCATTATTTTAGTATGAAAATTACGGGCATAAAACACAATTTTGAAAATGTTCGGATTAAACCCTTATATTATATTCGTCGTAAAAACTTTTAGTATGAGAGTAATTAATTTGAAAGAATGCAAATTTTTCTTTTAATCGCTTCTTCGGAGCCACAACTTTTATCTACTTTGTTTGAATTACTTTCGCTTGAGCAGTTTCCCAGTTCGAGACTTTTTTGCTCACCTTTAAACCAATTTATTGCAATTTATTTTATTTTTATACAGCTTGAAGATAAAGGGATTTTCTGAATGTATCTCTACACTTTTTAATCTATTTTTTATGTTTTCAGCTTTGGTTGGACATAGTTCTTTTACCGCATCTAATAGGAAACTTGAAAAACAGTTGTACTCATTAAACCACATAAATTCAAAGGTTTTTAAGGATGTTATTTGTTTTATTTTTTTCTGTGAATTAAGTTAAATATATTCTGATAGCTATTTCGCAGGATCTAACGAAGCGAACTTGGCACACATGACAAAACTAATTTAGTTCAGTTATCTCATCTCATTATTTTGTATGTATGTTGCGTCACATAAAATAATGGCACATATTACTTTCGGTATCCATACAATAGTTGCCAAAGTGAAGTTAAACGATTAAAGGAAGGTCTACTAAGTAGGTAAGGCTAAATCATTGATAACTCTTCTTGCACGATTTAATCGACGTACAGAGACATCTATGGGAATAAAGTAAACTAAAAGGGTTCATCCCAGTGTCCATACATTGCCTGGCTTTTATGCCGACCATGTAAAGTTGATTCTTTTATTATTTTTGGATAGTATAATAAGCTGAAAAACTAATGTCACATTGATTTCGTGTTAAGAAACATAACTTGGAATTATCCACCATATAACAACCATGTAATCACAAAGCAGTAATAAAGGAATGAAAATCTTTCAGCCGGCCGCTGCTATTAATCAGTTGATTTGTCAGTTTGACATTTGGCATTGACATGTGTCGTCGATTATGGGAAGAACGCAGTACCTATGTTATGGATTTACTACTTCCTTATAATTATGGTTTAATATTTTCACTATTTTTACTTGTTCACAACGTTTATGTTTATTTTTAATTTCATATCAACATGATGATAATGGTTCCTAATGCAACTTATTTATTTGCTCTTTTTTGGTCGCAGTAGATAACTACATAGTCAATACAACATTTTATTTATTTGGATTTACCGATTACACAACAAAACTTACGCAATATTCATTAAATGAATTAACATTTAAGTATTTAATTTTTGATATTTTTTATAGTTTAGACTTAAAAGCCAGGACTGAAACTATGCCTTTTAGAACTAAATATCATTTCGGATTATTAGGAAAGTGCGTCTGTCTGTTACGCCTACACGCTGGAAGTACTGATCCGAATAGGGGGTGAACTTTATTTTGAAAATCTTTGTTATCGATTTCAATGAAGTTTGGTACAGATATAGACTTAACCTTGAAAAAGAGTCCACAATACTTTTTATTGCAAAAAAGAGGTTTAGTGGGTAGAAATATGGGAAGATTTTTAATAAACCCTGCAACTGATTATACTGATTGAATGTTGCCGTAGGATAGCGTTTTAACTCACAAAGTTTCCGCGCGTGAAACCGCGGGGAAAAACTAGTTAAAAGTAAGTAAATTTTGTTTGTTCAGGGATTTTGATGTATCATAGAGATACATACGAAAACAGAATCTGTAATGTTTTCAGTCAACGCTACTGAAAATGTTCATCACAGATCAAATATGACCCAATTGGTTCCGTACACGATAGATGCGCGTAAATAATTCGTCTGTTACCCCAGAGTAAATAATTTTATAACGATGACATATTTGTGTACCTAAGACTTCTGAGATTTTGAGATTAATGTAAAAGAAAAAGTGCTTTTCATTTGAAAAAACATCCTAAGATAGTTTATAATGATTTGCTCTGGTACTTGAAACAGAATGGTAAAATATTCATTAATGTCGCAAAATATAATATTAACAGATTAAATTGTCATCTCTACATATTATAAGTCCCCGGCCGCGTCTGTCTGTCTGTCAGTTTGTCGCTCTGTTCGCGATAAACTCGAAAAGTACGAGAGGTTTTCAACAACAGTTAGGGTGATCCCTGAGGAAGTCCGCAATAGAATAACTTACAATAACCATTTTTGGCTTTTACGTATTACAATAAATGTATGGGTTATTTGCGAACCTATTTTTAACAATACAGTATTAATGCTTATCCAAGTAAAAACGTTTGAAACATTAATGATGCATTTAATATAGATCTAAATTGCTTTTTACAGTATATGAAAAAGTGATCACGACTTATGTTATCAAAATGTGAATCGATGATTTAGGGTTTTTTATGTAGATTAGGATAAAAAATAAAAGCATACACCAGTCCATAAAAAATAATTTATTCACAGCCCTTTGGTTATGTACAAAAATCTGGCGACGTGAGCCGTAATTCGAGGTAATCTTAACATGTCACAGATGCACAAATACCACAGCTAGACCGACTATTAAAGTAATGCAACATCAATCCATATCCATATACATACTTACAAAAATCGTTTTTGCAAAAATCATTTCTATATATGATACTTATGATGTAAAAAAAAATTGGCCGGTGACTACAAATCAACCCTGTACATAAAAGGCTAAGGTGACTGACTTAGGTATCAACGCACAGTCAAAACTACTGTACATAGAAACTTGAAATTTGGTACAGGGGTTCTTTTCAACTGACTTCCAAAAAAGGAAGAGGTTCTCATTTCGTCTGTATGTTTTTTTTTTGTCTTTGTTAGACGATATTTCGGACAATTATAAATTGATTTTGAAAATTGTTGTTTCATATGATGGAAGGTATTTCATAGTTGGTCCCATTTAAATTTCATCGAAATCGGTTGAGTACTTCATTGAAAATTTCAAACTATTGAAAAAATATGACGTATGATTTCAGAGAATGTTACGTTGATGACATTCTCAACTCAGCCAAAGTTTTGACGTGAAGTCGGTTTTTAATGCTCTGCATTCGTTGATTATTATGATCTAAATTAGCACTAAAAAAAACTACTACCAATACTTTTTGAAAATTGTATGAAAAAGTATGAAAATTGGTATAAAAGTTCTCGATTACAATTAAATCTGACCTGTCTCAATGAAATGGACAAAATTACCCTTGATAGGGGTAAAATGGGGGAGTAAAGTTTGTATGGAAATTTTCTCATTTCTGGACTTATCAGTAAACTTGGAATGTAAGTTTTCGATTACATTTGAAAATGACCTATGTAGATGAAATGGATAAACTTTTTCTAAAAAAGGGTTAAAGGGGGGGTAAAGATTTTATGGAAATTTTCTCATTTCTGGAGTCATTATTATAAAATTTGTAAGTTCTCAATTGCCATTATAAATGATCTGTGAAGATAAAATTGACAAAATTTCTCCCGAACAGGGTAAAATGGGGCTGTAAAGTTTATATGTAAATTTCCTCATTTGTAGATGTAGCAGAATGAAAATTGGTAGTAGTTTTTTTTTTTATTAAAGACTAATCCCACGTTTGACCTCAGTCTCACCTAATGGTAAGTGAAGGTGAGGTCAAAGATGAAAGCACACGGACCCAGGAAAAATCTCGCTCTTAATAGAGATACATAACGCCGGAGATTTTTCATGAAGCCAGCTAGTTGAGCGTCACTCAGCTTAGCCGCCTTTATGACACACTTATCCAGGGGCTTTTCTAAGCCGAATCTACACGGGCAAACATAACATATCAAAATGATCTGCGTAGGTAAGGATAAAGAAAGGAGAAGGAGCTTTCTACTTCTATTTATTGGAACTTCCTTATTTCTAGACGTAAAAATATGACTAGTCACAATTTAGAATGATTAGTATGGCGAAGTTGGCGCCTTCAGTGTGGGAGGGGATTTTTCATACAATGTAAACAATTAAAATGTGTGAAATAAATTTGCTTATAGGTTAACTAAATTGACTCAATTACTTACTAGGTTTTGTAGTTCTTGTGTGATTATCGTGGTTAAGTTATTATTATTTAAACTTTTCGTAAATACTTTTAAAAGTTAAATTTTTGTTAACAAATTCCTAAAATAGCCCTTATTTCATTGCATTATAGTCGCTTTAAGGTTGATACCATAAGTATAACTTTATATCACAACCATTGTTTTATGGTCATTCGATTTAGAAATTCTAAAATAGTGTCATGGTTGTATGAGCGTAGGTACCATTTTCACTCTAAGAAATGACCAAGCAGCGATTAAAAATGAGCTATTGCTGAAACCTTCTCCAGGAGATGAGGTGGTGTACAGTTCTATAAGACTCCGTGTTCAATGTAGATGACGCAGGCCATGGCCCTGTTCAATTCTTACTTGATTTCACTTAAACACTCAGATCTTCCATGTTACAAACTGACCTTGAAAGTTCGCACACCAATTATGTTGTTACATAATTTAAAACCGTTAAAATTGTGCAATGGGACCAAATTACAAACCAGCGCAGTACTTATCACCTTATCATATTCTCGATTGATTGTCCCTAGAAAGACAAAAGTTCAGCAAGGGGTGTTTAGTGGGTAAGAGTACACTTATGTGTCCCCCGTGCAGGGCCCTGTCGTACTTTTGAGTAGTCACCTCCTCCTATCTTAAGATTCCCTTGGGGCGTCTCTGTGGAGTCAAAGGTTTTTGGCGGAAAAAAAACAGATTTCAAATTAATGTTTTACATCAAAATATACTCGAGGCTCAAAATTAACAGAATGTTCCAAAAGAGAAACGGTTATTATACTTCGCATTCCCGTGATCCCAAGTGCTCTTCAAATTTCATTCAAATTCAAAAAATTAAGGTCCCTGCCTAACGTCTGCTTTGCCATGACCATCAACAAGTCACAGGGTCCAACTTTCAAATTCGCCGGAGTAGATTTAAGAGAAGGGTGCTGTGGGTGAATTCTGTGTTTCTTGGGTTTCTCGCGGTCAGCCTTATATGCTAGCATAAGCTTAAAAACTGGTAAAAAATTTTGTATATACCGAAATACTGTTGTACCTAAACTCATACCAATACCGTTTTAAATTTAAAGAAAAATTCTATTATTACTATTATTATGACTATGAAAGTCTGTTTGTTTATATGTTCATTTGACCGTCTTTTACGTCGCAACGTAGCGTTTAAATTAAATTAAAAATAGAGATAGTTTGGGGGTTGGAAAATAACATAGGCTACTTTTTACTACCGTGAGCGAAGCCGCGGGCAAAAGCTAGTTATACATATATTCCAGCAATGCTTCATGTTCAATCTTATCTTCACTTACTATCAAGGGTTAAGTCACCGATAAAAAAACCTACTTGAAATTTCAAATTAACTTTGTAGCGATTTTTTTAGTCACAGATCCAACCGGCCTCTACTGATATTCCCTTGTACCGAGTGGATTTACTGAGAAAAACGAGTAAACCGGCGTCTGTGCGGTACCATGAAATTACAAAAACTTGTTTCTTTGCTAAGTTAGATCAATTTGAAGCTGATAGACTAGTTTTTAGGTTTACGTTTAAACCTTTGAACAGCTCTTATATGTAAAGAGCATAGGTTCCAATTTAAAACTACAGTGAAACGTCATCAGTTTTCTGTTGCAACAGATAGAAGGTCAAATGGCTACGCCAAATAAATAACAATAATGTGTAACTATTTGTTTTACAAATTAAATAAAATAAAAAATAAAAAAAGACTTTGGGAAATTGGGCAAATCTCATTTTTCTTTGTTCCGTATGGTACAACTTAGAACATTACAACTATTGAAAATCACATTATAATTCAATGCGTTGGGACCACCATTTTTTTCTTTTTTATAAGTATATGCACAAAACAATAATAATACAATGTATTTATTCCCGTGCTGGACTGGGAGCGAAAGAAAAACATAGAATGTACCAGCTGCTTCCCTTCCCGGGCATACTGTAAAAGCCAGTTAAGGGACGGAGGTTTTATTGGCGTTTTAGTGGGTGATAGGCTGACCCCCTGTCACTACAATTGTCTCTATCCATCATTATTATACCTCAAAGTCAAACGTGACATCAGATGGTCTTATAACCTCTTGTGTTCTGCCTACCCCATAAGGGAAACAGGCGTGAAGTTATGTATGAAGTTATGTATGTATTTATTCGTTTTAAAGAAACCTTAAAATCTACAATTCATTTCACAATGCGATAGTTAAATCTGTTTTTTTTTCTAAATAATTTCATGGTGTAAAATGGGGTCGTATTTAGGTATAGGTTGTCTAAAGAATAAAGAACATCGGTTCCTCATTCAGTTTTATCATTCAAAATGCTTTTTTATCGTTTTTCGACAAGCTGTGCATACACGCTTGCATCAGAATGTCCCTATACAGGGTGACTGCTTACAAATATTGGAATCCATGTCAGTCCATTTTAGATTTCAGTACTTTTTACAAATAAAAATATTTCATAATTCGAATTACATTTAATAAAAAATACTAAGAAAAGGTCTGAACCAACTAATGCAGAATTCAATGTATTAAAATTAAAAGATATTTAAAAGTCGTGCTGCTTTACCGACCCAGCAGTGTTCTTGAATTAGTGGAAAAATGTGCATATGAATGAGTACCGGGATACCCTGATGTGTCAAACTCGTAGACATTCCGTAAATAATATGTTTAAATGAAACATCGATTAGGTACTACAGAAAATATAGGTAAGTAATTTTTTGCTGAAAACAGTTTGTTCAGAATCGGTGACAGAATCGATTGCAGTATTTTATGTTATATTTATTTCAATAATCTCTAAAGAAACTTAAATAACGTTGTTACTCATTCGAGCGCACACCTAGCGCGATTTCAGGATGCAAGTAGGTACATCCCTACTGGTGCGACAAAAGTAAGACACCACAAGAAAGAGGCTTGATACTTGCTGAGTTTTTAAGATAATATTATAAATTTTTTGTAAACCAATTTTTGCGAAAATATTGAAGCAAAATAACAAGTTTGTATAATATCGATATTGATGTATTTATTTAACTAAAATAATACAATTATTTAATTTAAATTATTTGGGCAGGATCATTTGCGGAAATGTTTTCTCCAATCGGCAACCCTCAATTAAAAAAACATTCGCTTTGTTATTGTGCAACATGTGCAAACAATTCCCTTTGAGTCCAATTTTCGTTTTCTTTATTTCTTTTCATCAAGGAATATACCTCTTAATTACGAGAGCTGCTCATATTCGACGTATTATTCTCATCATATACCTGGATTTTGCCAGTTTTTAAAACTGACATTTTGTCGGTGGGTTGTAGAGGGTATAAATCGTACAATGAAACAATGTTTCAATTTAAGCATGATTTTTTCAATAAAAAACTGATATATTATGTTATGGAGGACTGTAAGATGTCCGGTTCATCAGTAAATAAGTTTTACAAAAGGTATAGTGACCGAAATGATGCAGCCAACATCATTGAACATAAAAAAATTCAACAGCAAATGCATACTTACGTAAAACTTGGGAGCCTATGTTTTGGAAAATAATTTGAATAGAAGCAGAGTTTACTTTGTTGATATGTAAGGCAGTGATGTGAATGATGAATTGTGAGGTTAAATGGTACCTTAATCTATTATGTAAGATCATACATAATAGATTTAGATTAAGGTATAGACATATAAGCTGTAAAACTTACTATTTTTTTTTTATATTTAGTAAACAAATAGGTACTTCACTGTTATTGTAATTGCTTGGTTGGCCGTAGAACATTAGGCTGTTGTGCACATGTGTGTCCCAAAATGTGGTATTTGGTCTGCGCGAGACATGAAACCACAACAAATCTTCCCGCTAGTCACTAGGACAACATGCTTTGAAAAAATAGGAAATGAAAAATGTAAAAAAAAAACATATGATCCGCAGACAATCATACCAACTACATTGGCCTCAAATTACCTAAGCAAAGCTTATGGTATATAAAAAAGTTATGAGATATCATGCACGAACTAGGGGGCAACCTAGAATATAGAATATATTTATGGATAATAAGTGTGAAACATGATAATTTGCATTTATTAAAATGAAATCGAAGTTGATTTATTCTGAGAGATCTTCCAACTTAAATTGTTACTTAAATAAAAACCACATATTTTGTGGTTCAGATAATTGGACAGTTAAGTATTGTACTTGATCTTCATTCAAATAAAAGTAATTATAACATGACATTATGCTGAAATATCTGTAGCCGATGGCTCAAGCGCTCTAGACTCAGCCCTTGAAGGTGTGCACTCTGTACTCGGTTCTGATCATAATTATGTAATAAAAGAAAGTAGTTAGGTACTTAATTTTACACTATAATTCCGTATAAATATATTACGCCTAAGTCAATCGTGGCACGTGACCTGGCACGCGGATCGCTGCCAACGCTAGTGTAACCATGACTTGCGTAGGTAATCAATTCTTTAACTTTCGGTAAAGTTTACACGGTAAATAATTAATATTTGTTTTTTATTTAATTTTTTCTCCTCGTGTACAATCTCAAACTATCACGTCCTAGAATTTCAAGAGTGAACCACCAGTCACCCTGTATATTTTGTATCTTGAAAAATATTTCCAACATTTAACAATAGTTTTCAAGCAATACTAAAAACTCAGCCTACATGCATTTTTAACAATGGATGTGTTTCCAATCTTTCAAAATAGTCTCGAAGATGGGCTGATGACCGAACTCTGTATTGGTGTGGTTTAAGCTTGTCCCGAGGTACAGTCACGTCTAATAATATGTATACACTTCGCAACTTATTCCGCTGTAATAAGGCTCAAAGTCCAATGAAAATATATACATATTATTGGACATGACTGTGAGACCATCGAAGAAACTTTTGTGTTTGTAATTATGTTATGTGTAGCTTGCAATTATTTTATCTATTACCGTTTCGTACCTACCTTCAATGTATCATCAGAACCTATACAGGAACACTTTGTTGACCTTCTCTGTATCAGTGGATGTAATACCTATCAAATCTGCAATCCACTAAAGCAGTGCAAAATTAAACTTACTTAAAGAAAACTCATTATTCAAATGTTATCAGTCATTTATCTCTTTTGTTGTTAAATATATTGATTTTGATGTTTATTAGCAGTTTGCCATCAACTCTTATTACACAATGAAGCCTAGACAGACACTTAAATTAAATAAAACAATTGAAAGTTCGCAGTAAGTAATTCAGTTCATACACGTTCATGAGTGAAGCAGGCAAAGCTAAGTAACCATGAAATTATACGTACCGCTCCTAGGAATGTACACGATACGAATTAACTCTTATGGAAGCTGTTGTTTGTACACAGAGACTGATATGAAACAATTTTATCTGAAATAACTATTCAGAATATTGTGATAAGTTTTTAAGATTCATCTTAAATAAAAGACTTTTTGATCGGATTTTATCTCATACAATTTTGCTCGTTTTGTGTTAATCTTCAACACTATGCTCGTAGACTGAGAAACAGACGCATAACTTGGTTAACTTGACTTACTTTGTAACTGTAATAGGATTACCACCGCACTTACTTGTGACCATGGAATCTGCCTGTAGAGACACCGAAACGTCGTCGAGAGTAAAATATAATGGTATGCGATAAAATCTGATATGTAAATACAATCAGGAACGGAATTAATATAGACAATCGCTTTGTAGCAACAAGGGGATAGTTCCCACACCCCGGAAGAGGCTGATGTACCGCGAACCACGGTCCGACAGTTGTTTTTTTTTGTTTTCCGCCAAGGAAAGTCTTTGGCATCCACTAAAGCAAGCTCTAGCAGGAGGAGGATGAATCCTGTTACGGACGAAAGGGAATTCTAAAGAGCTGTTAACCCCAGTGGCTAACAGATATAGAGTACCCAGACAGTGCGGGGACCGCAAGAGCGGCGCGAGACTCCTAAGAACGCATACCCACTAAACATCACCTTAAAAAACTTAAGAAATTGAGAAATTTGAATGTTGAATATAAAAATTTGAGAATTGAAATTACATAAACACATAAACATCTATCTCTTGTAGCCTAATATCTGTGTTTATCACACTTTGTTGTTTATTATACACAAAATGATGTATTCATAAACAAATCTTTTCTTCAGTCGTGCCTTAGCATATTCCTACTGCCTGGTTAATAACCACCCTTCATATCGAATCTACCGCCTAATATCAATGCTGCGATTATAATGTCATCATCACAACTCCGTGCAATGAGCCCACTGCAAGGCTATGAGTCTCTCCTCTAGCCGATGAGGAGGTTTAGGCCGTAATCCACCAAGCTGGCCCAGTGCTGGTTGGTGGATGTCAGAATTTTCAGGGTGCCAAAATGGCTTTTGACAAACCCTAACGTCCACTGTATACAAGTATACAACACCCAGGTCCGACTGCTAAACGTGCCGTCTGAAGCACTGAAGTCGTCGTGAGAAATAAATGAGCGGCGGTCACCCATCTTGTTACCGGCCGCGCCGAACGAGCTTAACCTGCGGTATCGTTTGATGCCCAGTACTTCGGCGCCACAACGACTTCCACACAACGATTATGATGTGTTCTGGAAATATTTTATGAAGAGACAGTTGATTCTTAAACCCTTTTGCTGTCATCTTCGATCTCATCTACGAACTCATCTTCACTCAATATGAGGTCAGATTGAAGTCAAATATTTGTTTTTTAATCACGCTACTACAATTTAAAGTTTGACCATATTGTTATATTCTAACGGAAATGAGGTTCAACATGCCTGGCCACTTCCTTTCATTTCAAGACTGACGCACAACGTCGGCACTGCCGAGATGATGTGTCAAGAAATTAATGTATTTTATGCGTCCTTCCTTATCCCGATCCCACATAATATGCAATCTAATCAACACTTTCAAAGTTTCCTAATAAAAAGACCTAAAAAATATACAGTTTTTATTTAATTTTACATATTAACTTCTGATGTTGAGTGTACATATAGAAGTACAAGAGACTGCGGGGCTTGCGGTGGAAAGATCTCAACGCGCTATCAAATTAAATGTCTAAAACAATATGCTTTAGTTCTATTTTGTAGAAATGGAGGTTAGAAGATAAACCCATTTGTCAATTTTAGTAAATTACTTTTGAATTGCGATTCACGGTTATTTTTATTTATTTTATTTTGTTTTCACATGTGGGAAACTGTTTTTGTACATGCGATATCCCTGAGTAATGATAATAATAATTTCTTTCTCTTCTGCCCTGATCCCTGACCGACTCATGATTCATGTCAGTAAATAAATGCATTTTATTGTCAATCAGAATCAAACACTTAACATTATTCTTAGACACAAATATGTATTTGCTACAAAAGACAATTTATATTAAAAATAATCATCCCGTCGTGTTTTGGATCGCCCTCGGAGTTGAGACAATTTATTGGCTGGCACAGTTTATTGGTGTATGAAACAGTTGTGTGTCTCTGTAGATTACTACGATACAAATCCGATAAAATCAATTTGGTTGGAAAGACTCATGTTAATGATTTAGACAGCAAATATCTTACTTTTATATCGATTTGTAAAGACTTCAAATGCAAAGTCAACACTTAAAGAAAAACTGCACTCCAAGTTTGTACTAATATTTGTATAACCCGTCCTGCTCTTTTTGGATTAATATTTTGTTTCAATTGGTTTTTTTTTAATCTGCCTCAAAGGTCCTTTAATTTCGTTTATTTTATAAATAAAGCAAATAATGAAACTGTAATTCGTTCATTGTTAAGTGTGTCACTCTTCTGCATTGTAAGCTCTTATCTTAAAGAGCAGTCGAAGCTTTAGGCTTTAAGTTGCCACGCCCTCTATAATATATCAGACCTTAAGGAATTCAGTGGAAAATTAACTGAGAATTACATTAACAAAAAATTAACATCGTACTTAACAGATTTCTATTGAAAATTACAATAAAAGTAAAAAAGCGTCGTATTTCAAAGATTTTTTTTTATTTCCTTATTATAACTTCGATAACTATAAATAAAATAAGGCTTGAATCAGATAGTTTACTTACTACATTGTTTACTTACTTGGTAATTCTTCTGCATGTGGTCTATGAACACCAAGAGGTCATCGAAATAATGTAGGTTAAAATATAAGGTTTGTAAGTGCTATAATCCTAGTAGTTATAATCGTAACCCACTTAGAGTTAAGTTTACAAGATGTGAATAACGTTGACAAGAATAATAGCGGCTTATATTTTATTTCCATTTTTTTGCACCATTGTGGTCAGCGTAGAATAGTCCCACCGCCCCTGGATAAGTGTGACGATAAAAATTCAGCTGCCAAATATCTCTGCTCCGTCGCTTATGTATCTCGGAATGTAATATGATGAGCCAGTTCCTTTATAAAACAATGTTCTATCATCTAAAGTTACCATCATATCTGATTGAGGTCAATAGAATTTACTCATCGTCAAAAACAAAAAAAATATTGAACACTGGCTGTTACGCGCCGTTTTACCCGCGCAATTTAGAATCCCGTGGGAATATCCAAAAAAAACCTATGTGCTATTCCAGACTCTACACTATCACCGTGCCAAATTTCATCGAAATCCTTCTGCCGTGTTTGAGGAACAAACATCCATACATGTAAACTTTCACATTTATAATATTAGTAAGATGTATTTGGAATATTTAATTACTATGTACAGCTCAATGATTTGGAAAGCTTACCTTCCACAAAATGTCAAACAAATGTGACTCTTACTCTTAACTTATTAATTTTAAATAACTTTAAAAATAGAATAATTAGGATTGGCTTCACTGGAAAATATTTTACTAAATTGAATTAGTTTTCAGCAAATTAATATAAATTCCTTTGAAGAATATACTTAATGGATTCGTGTTGGTTTCAGTCCCACGCAAGCCTGTCGAAAGTACTGAATCTCCTAATTGATATTCGTCATAATCCAATTGATACAGAACTACCTAATTTAGCTGCATATTATGCTGCGTATTACGTATATATGCTATTTTAGGTAATATTTACGGTATATAATTCGTCAAAACATTTGAATATATTCAATATTTCGACAACAAGAAAACATATGAATTTTCTTTAGATAGGATGCGAAAATAAACATGTACAATTTATGTAATATTATGATTATGCTAGTTTACAGGTCATTTGGTTCATTGCAAAATATCAAAACTTTCTGTTTCAGTTGATTTAACACCTTTGATGAAATCTTGTGCCAGATAACACCAGATAACGCTTAAAGTTTTTTGTCCCAATAATAATAACTAGCCACCGCGCGCGGTTTTACCCGCGTAACTTTTGATCCCGTGGGAATTTCGGGATAAATTATAGCTTATAACCTTCCTCAAGAGTTGGGCTATCAAATGCAAAAATAATTTTTCAAATCCCACTTGTAGTTTCTGAGATTAGCGCGTTCAAACAAACAAACAAACAAACAAAAAACAAACTCTTCAGCTTTATATATTAGTATAGATTAAGTAACTTAAATAAAACCATTTTCCATCACTTTCTATTGTAAAATTTTAAAATGTTAGGTAAGTCATACATAACATTGTTTCTCAAGCGGCTATTTTTTTACTAGATACTAACAAGTAAAGCAAGGCACTTATATATTTTTAAAATCAGATTATTGTATTCTGTAAATCGGCGTCTCTCTGAGCTGAATGCATAAATCTATTGTAGGTAGGTATTGTGTGAATAAAACGGTGCACTATTGGCATACGCAAACAGCGATTTGAAATTGCATGCAGGACAAATAAAACTAGGGAAGTGAGCACCAGGCTTCCGTACAAAGAAATATATTGATGTTTCATTATTGACGAATGTGAGCTTTGTGGGGTATTAAATTAAGGTTATTTAGATACAGTGAGCTAGATTCCACATTTTAGGTTTTCTTATGTCTAATTAGGAACCTTCAAACTCAACAGTTGCTTACAAAAACTGAACCCTCTCAGTTTGACATTACAGAGTGTTTTGTCTAATATGGCCTAGTATATACAGGGTGTTTGGTACACAGTTGGCCAAATTGAGTTTAAAGTACAGCAAATTGAAATTTGTTAAAATTGTTTAAATATAAAAAAACATTAAATATAAAAAATATTTAAATAATAAAGTGTTTAAAATTGTCATCGTTTTTTTTTATAGCCATTTAGTTATAATAAGGCTGTATCGAAAACATGAATAAAATTTATTTTGAGAAGATACTCATGCAAGAAGAAAAGTTATTTAGATTAGAAGGTGAAAATTGGGGTTTTTTTTTGAAAAATACATACATACATAACGTCACGCCTGTATCCCTAATGGGTTAGGCAGAACACCAGAGGTTATAGGACCATCTGACTAAACTATATAATAAACGATAGGCTAGTTGTACTTAAACAAGTTTGTTCAGAATAGGCCCACCTACCTCTAATTTCATTTTGTCCAACTGTGTACCAAACACCCTGTATACAGTTAGGCGATTGTCACACTGCCCCGCATGATGCAGCGTAGCGCGTGGATGCGTGTTCTTCCGTTGCTTGTAAGTATCTCCGTTTGTATGGAAAACACGCACAGTCTAACACACAGAAAATGCATCCACGCGCGTTCATGCGACACGCGGAGAAACATGCACCCCCGCGCGTAGGTGCGGAGCGAGACGCAAGGTATGGCACACCGAATCCCGCAGTGCCGCGCGTGATTTTGAATGGGCGTGACGTGTGTGTTTGAAAATGGATCTCGATATCGATCGATTTATATTCGAAATCGAAAACCACCCAGCTATCTGGAATATGAAATGTGATGAATACAGTGACAGAGCGCAAAAGGTGAAACAATGGGAGGAAGTAATAAATATGTTTACTGATAATAATGCATCGGTTGAAGAAAAAAAAAAGAATGGTAAGTTGTTTTAATTTTTTTATTTACTACAAGTTAATGATTGGTAAATTACAATTATGAACGCTGCAGCTAGTTTTTTTTTTTTTTTTTATATTTGACTAAACCCGCGTTTGACCTCAATCTCACCTGATGGTAAGTGACGATGAGGTCGAAGATGAAAGCACACGGGTTTAGGAAGGAACTGGCTCTTTATACAATATTGCCGGAACACATTACCGCCGGAGCGGTAACATTTGGCGGCAGACTTTATATAAAGGGTGGTCGCTAGCCAGGCGGACCCAGAAGGGATCCTACCACCAAGCAAAAAAGTTTAAGCATATTTGTTTTGCCACGGCAAAGGGTCAATATTAACAAAAAAATCAGCTAAATTATTCCTTGCGTCACTTCCGCGTGTACCTGATAAAACTCTAGCCCTCGGAATTTCGCACATACCCTCTGTATCACCATTGAATACTATTTCGTTGAAATTAACACCATGCCTTTCTCTTACGAAATTGTGAAGCAAACAGCACGCTTTGATAATTTTTATTGCTAAATTTACGTTAACATCTAATGGTCGTTGAAATATTCGCCATTTGTGAGTTAAAATTCCAAATGCACATTCTATATACCTGCGCGCTCGGCTCAAACGATAGTTAAATATTCTTTTAGTAAAATTCAAGTTGGTCCCCGGATATGGCCTTAATATGTGTTCAGAAATGCTAAAAGCTTCATCGCCTATGAAAAAATATGGCAGATCATTGGGAACTCCCGGAATATTCGATTCTTTTGGTATATTAAGATTAAATTCCCTAAGTTTTTTGTAAAATATTGAATTCTGAAAAACAGTACTATCGCTACATTTACCATACGCACCAACATCGATGAAAATGAATTTATAATTAGAATCACAAATGGCTAATAACAATATTGAAAAAAAATGTTTGCAATTGTAATACAATGATCCTGTTAAGGATGGTTTGTAAACTCTGACATGTTTTCCATCAATAGCTCCAATCACATGAGGAAAATTTGCCCGTTGTTGGAAACCTTCAGCTATGCTTAACCACGCTTCAGTCGTGAACTCAGGAAAACATTCTGCTCGCATGAAGTCCCAAATGGCTGTGCAAACTTCTTCCACGATTTTTCTGATGGTTGATAATCCTATTCTGTGGCTGAAATGAAGCTCAGTAAACGAGCAACCGCTTGCTAAGTATCTGAAATATAAGCGTTTTTTTTTATTTTGATTTAGGAACATTACTTCAAAAAAGGTGGAGAACGCTTCGTGATGGTTTTGTTAAACAACGGCGGGAACTAGCTACTACCAAAAGCGGATCAGCTGCTACGCATAAAAAATACAAATATTATAATCAACTCTTGTTTCTCTTACCAGTAGTATCAATGAATAAAACGCACAACAGTATGGCAAATCAAGAAAACAATGACCCAGTTGAAGAGCAACATGGTAGTAACATAATTCCACCGAAACCAAAGAAAACCAAAAACAGTGACCCAACAGATAGAATTGGTAGTGAACTTTTGAACGTTTTAAAATCTACGTTACAACGAAAGACTGATGAAGAAGATTCTGATCGACAATTTATGTTGTCATTGGTTGACGATTTTAAAAGGGTGCCTCAAAGATTAAAGCCAAGGATAAAGATAAATATAATAAAATGTATCTTGGAAGCACAAAATGAGGAAGGCAATTTCCAACAAGTACAAGGCGCCGATTATTATGAATACGGCACTTATTCAAATCAATGTGGTGGTTACTACACTAAACCTCACAGAGAATGTACGGAAAATAGGCGTCCAAGTAATCAGCCCTCCTCATCCAGTTTTAATCTACCAGCTGAAGAATATATTGAAAGAAACTTTTCCAATAATCAGCAATCACTTGTGGAAAACTCCACATTGGCAATGGAAGATCAAATATCTCCAATGTCCGTAAATACTCAAAATTCCGAGGAATCTGTACTTTTACCATTGTTCGAAAATTAAAACTACCTAATACGCTACAAAAAAAAAACTTAAGATATAAGGTACAAAAAGTTAACAAAATAAATATTACTGGGATTTTAATTATTATAGTAACTGCGATTACTGGCTTACTTAAAGGCTAAGAACTTTTTTTGTGAACTGTATTCGTGATTTCATGAATGAAAGCTGTAATTAGTAGAGTAGATACATTAAAAATAAGTCGAATGGCTATCTCGTGGGTTCATAATTGTGATTAGCAAGTAAGTAGTTATTTGTGATTTTAGAAATTAAAGCTGTGATTAGTAGAGTCATTAAAAATTAGTAGAATATATATTTAGTGGTACTATCTAATTGTGATTAGCAAGTAAGTAGTTATTTGTGATTTTAGAAATTAAAGCTGTGATTAGTAGAGTCATAAAAAAATAGTAGAATATCTATTTAGTGGTTCTATCTAATTGTGACTAGCAAGTAAGTATCTAAACACTTCCAAGAATGAAAGCTGTGAATAAAATAGTAGACTGATGTGTATTAGATAAGTACTAATTAATATTCCATAACAGTGACTGCAGTACAAATTTTGATAAATAAACGCACAATAAATCAAAATCACTAGTTTTATTCGTATATAATAGCTTGGGTTTAACTATAATAATATCGATATAGTTAACTTAATATGTATTAAGAAAATTGAAATTATTTACTTACCTCAATGTTACCCAAAGCTTCTCTTCTGGCGTAATACAAAGACGAAAATTTGTATCTCTTCCACTAATACCTGTTCGAATTTTGCTGAGCAAATAATCAAAAGATGTTGTTGACATACGCGTGTAGTTGAAGAATTTCTCTTCATATTTTCTAAGGTCCCAATAATTTTGAACAAATGACCCATTTAAAGATCTTGTTTGTAAATAAGGTTGTACCCAGTATCTTCTATAGGCACGATTTCTTTTAATTTGACCGTACAAAAACCAAACAGTTAGTATAATGGCAGCGTCCTGAATGAGTTCCACACTATTAACCATTTTTATCAAAACTATCGTGATGCTCAGGACTGCACGACCACCACAGAGAACGGCGAATAAATGAGAGCCGCCGTGCGTGAATCCACAAAACGCAAGTACGCGCGTAGGTGCGTAAAAAACCCGCACGATGATGCAGATCTGCACTCCTGCGTAGATGCGAGGATACGCAACATGCAGCGTGGTGCGTGGCAGTGTGATAACCGCCTTAAAATATTTGATTTGATAGCCCAACTTCAAGCTCATCTTTGTAATATATATATATCAAAAAATAGTTACTCGGCTACTACTAAGCGATATTGTTCATACATCTTTCGTGAGTTAAGAACTAAGCATGGCATGTGCCAATTAATAATACTTACTTAATTTATTTCTGTAAGGAAGGTAAAGTACTTTTTATTTGTAATTTTATTTTGAATTGTAGTATTAACCCATTCGGAACCATTTTCATTGAATAATATCCATCAATTAGTTTCATAAGACTATTTTAATTAATAAAATATCTTAATAAATTGAGTGCTATTTATTTATCAAACATCTTTACAAAACGCAAGAAGCGTGCTTGCCAAATCCGTTCCACCGTTTCCTAAGTAATTGCACAGTTTAAATGAAAACCTTTCCTAAATAGTCTGAGGTTTTATCAACCCCTTGTTTCAATTCGTCTATTCAGTCGAAGCGGCTGTTTTCAATACAGCCTAAATTGGTCCATTAAAAGTTTTCGAACAGCCTTCGAGCTGTTGGCTCTTCGCGACTTGACTGAACTGCCTGTTAACAAAGAGAGGTCGATGGTAGCCTTCAGTTTATAATTTGTTTGTATAAGAATACGATTGTATTGATAGGATTTTTTAGTACTACTCGTATTACTGACAGTTTCAATACTAAATATAGTATTTGTTTAGATAAACTTTCTGGATGAATACCAACGCACAGTCTAAACCTCATGAGATAGTTTGTTTCGTAATGAGCTCACTGCAGGGCTACATTTCTCTCCCCTAGGTGACGAGGAGGTTTATGCCGTAAGCAACCAAGCTGGCTCAGTGTTGATAAAAATAAGTGATTACCTGATGACAATTTTAGTATATTATAATTCATATTTGAAACCAGAAGCTTGAAAATTTATTTAGTTTTTCGGTTATTTCAAAATAAACTAAAATCTTTTAATGTTTTACCTGCTCTTGAATAAATAGGAGCTGAGTAAAATTCAAAAAAATGTGTTTTTTATTTTGGATTTTGGCTACAATAAAATAAGAATGTGTAAATTATAAATGCTTATAAAATATGAGAATTGCTTATCTTATCGTATTCAATTTGGACGGAGGAAGGACCCACCATAACGTCAAGAGGCTCAAACTTAAAACTCAAAAATTCTTTATTTCGTTAAGTTAAGTATTTAAATACATTTGAAATAAGTCAAACAATTTACAAATTGAACTGAATCTACCACCACTTCGGAAAATCAATCTGTTGAGAAGAAGTGGCAAGAAACTCAACAGCAATCATCTTTTAAAAATATGAGAAAAAAAATACATAATAACAATTTACAGACAGGGAATACCAATACCAACTTACCAACTTCTTGCATCCGGATATCTTAAAGTAAAACTTTTCACATAACACTTATCCTTAAATCTATCGAAGGGTTAATCTTAAATATTTTAGGATTTTATTATACAATGAAGCGTACACATTGACCCATGAACGAGTTGATCTTCTGGAATCTACTATTATATTTATACAATAGGCAATCAACTAGACAGAAACGTAGACATAGATATAGAGGTAAAGATAGAAGCAGAGGTAGACGTAGCGATAGAGGTGAGAGAGAATACAGATAATGTGGATGGAGTTGAGGATAGTCGTGGACAAAGACAGGACGTGGACGTGGACATGGAAATGGGGAAGTCAGAGTCAAGTTGCTAATTAAAGCTGTACTCAAAGTCTGTGTTTACTTTTTTAACTACTTTCTACAATATAAAAAGATGAATTCCAACATATCCGAGTGAGGTTGAATACTTGAAATGTCATAAATTACAAAAACTTTCTTATAACATTTCGAGACAATGTTTTTTCTTTCATTTTATAACTTTACTTACCATCAATCAGGAGTAATCGGATAAGAGATAACCTTTAACGACAAGCTTATCCAGAGGTGTAGGTGGATAGTCAATCGCAGTATCGTGGTTATTAACTAAAGATCTCCACAAGAGTATCGCATTATTTGTCATGCCTTATTTAACTAAGCCATAACAAACGCTGCTGACTGTTTTATCTTTGACCTTAAATGTGCAATTTTCAAACATGTCTCTGTAACTATAAAGCAAAGTGTGCTATAATAAAAAAAAAAAAACAAAATATGCTTCCGTAAGAAGTTTGCTTTTATACGCCAATTTACCTGGGCATACTAGCAAATTATAATACTTTCAAACAAGCAAATTTCACAGCAAAGGATGTAGCGTTCTACAAAACGTTCACGCTTGCAGGTGCAGGAATACTTTCAGAAAACTTTTAAATGAGCAACATAATCATACGGAGCCTCGTCTGGTAAACTTTAACAGCTATTTGGCACACTTTCAACCTGCCGACTATAGAACATTCCACCTTTTTTTGTTCGATTAAACATGCAGTCGCTCTTCCTATTCTATTCATATACGCTCTACTTCAACAATATTCGTAGAAAGGTGGCAAATATTGCAACGAACTTTCTAGAGAAAATACAGGAAAGTATACCGTAAATAACACACCCGCTGTGACTGTAAAGACCACGTATACGAAAGGTGCGCTTTGCTTTTGAAATAACCGGTGTGTAGCTAAATGTTTAAACCAAGAAACGGTATTTTTAAGCTTTTATATCACGAATTCAGTGAATAACCGGGCTATTGAATGGAGCTGTTGAATTGCAAAATAATAAGTACTTAACCAAGTTGCTTTAGTATTGCTGGCGCGCACTAAAATTGTTTAATGGCTTTGAACTTCTTAAGTAGTTAACATTTCTGTGTAAACTTTTAACAATACAATATAAAGGATGAAAATTGAGAACATAGGCTGTCCAGGTTAATTTTAATGTTTCGAAACAATATTTTTTTCAAGCATTGGATCCACTTCATGGTAATTATTATCTAAGATCACATTTTTTTTTAATACAGATGGTGATTACTTATGAATTGCTGGCCTAAGTTTAAAACATCCTTTTGTTCCGGTAATGTCACTCGTTGATATTTCTTTTTTTCCGAAACCTTAAGTGAATTTTGAAACAAAATAAAATAGAATAATAGTACCTTTAGTACCTTTCAAAAAACGAGATGAAAAGCTTTCTAGGTACCTAGGTAACCTACACATAATTCGGAAAGACTAATAAAGTACACGCAGTCTTGAAAGACTTATAAAGCACAAGCAAATTCGCCTGTAAAATAAATAAAAATAAAAAAATAAAAAATAAAATCCCCAGACAATCACACCAACTACATGGGCCCATAGTAAGCATAGCTTGTGTTATGGGATACCATGTAGCGAACTAGGGGGGAACCTAGAATATAAATACATAAATAGATAAACACCCAGACACGGAACATTATTTTTTTCTTGTTCCGTGCGGGAATCGAACCCGCAACCACTAGCGTTTTTTTTTTTTTTTATATGTGACTAAACCCGCGTTTGACCTCAATCTCACCTGATGGTAAGTGACGATGAGGTCGAAGATGAAAGCACACGGGTTTAGGAAGGAACTGGCTCTTTATACAATATTGCCGGAACACATTACCGCCGGAGCGGTAACATTTGGCGGCAGACTTTGTATAAAGGGTGGTCGCTAGCCAGTCGGACCCAGAAGGGATCCTACCACCAAGCAAAAAACCTGAGGCAGACAGGTTTACCCCATCGCCAAAGTGGTCGTCGCCTGTGTGTGTTGTATCTACCTAATCACATGTTTCTTCATCTACATGAGTCTTCCATGATGACGGTTCTTTGGGCCATAAACCACCATGATGCCACGTGTTGGTTGCCGATAGCACTGTTTTCTTAAGGAATAAAAAAAAGATTTTATTTTTAATCTTACGATAAAAAATAAAATCAAAATAAACCTCGTCACACTGTTTATAAGAATCATTTCATTCAAAAATTTCCGCATTATAATACTATAGGTAAGTCTTCTTAAGTACAACACTATCATGGGTCTTTTTCCTGTGTGCCGTATTTGGGTAGGTTTTGGTTCGTATACGTCCAAATTAGCGCATAATTACATTAATTTTATAGCAGAAGTTATTCTTCTTCAAACAAGTCGAGATAAATTCAAAGTGTTTTCGTCCAGAATTTTGCCAACTCTACAGCATTATTGTTAGCTTCCATCAGGCGTTTTTTTAATCGACCGACTTCCAAAAGGAGGAGGTGTGTTCTTTTTTTGTCTCTTTGTTACACGATTTTAAGGAAGATTTTGTCGAGAACTCGATTTTGAATATTCTTGTTTCGTATGATAGAGGATACTTCAGAGGTGGTCCCGTATAAATTTCATCGAAAACGATTGAGTATTTTTTGAAAAATTAAAAACTTTCGGAAAACCTATGGTATACGGTGAATTGTACTGATGACCTAATACTTCAGCCAAAGCTTATTAGTGAAGTCGGTGTTTTTAATGCTCTGCATTCGTTAATTATTTATATCTGAAAACTCTGTATCAAAAATAAACTTAAAGTTAGTAGGTTATATTTAGATTTGACAGCAGACAGCACTAATCGGTAGGTACTATCTCTGTCTCATTATAATAGGACTCTTTTTTTTATTCGAGACGTCAAATAAAAGAAACCTTTATAATACATATACTTAGAAAACAAAATCGTATGAGCAGTTTTGTGTCGTTTAAGTAGGTACATTTATGGTAAAAATTCAGATGTGTTGGTTTTCTGAGGGTTTAATAAAGTAAAATATATTGAAATGAAACAATACGATACTACAAATAGGTACCTACAAATATAAAACCGTTATGCATCAAATTAATACATCGCACATAACATAACATTTTTTTAATGACGAGCAAGTTATGCGAAAACCCTTGTTACAATTTACAATAATCAAATTACATAAATTACAATAATCAAGGCTTTTCAATTTAAACCATTGTTAATTTTATAACATGAAAGTACTGTGGTCGCTTTCCTGGAATTAAAAAGATAAAACAGCCAAAGGATAGGAAAAACGTCACAAAGCTATTAATAGAACCGAAATTGATTAGTAGATCCAAAGCGCCATGAGGCATATGATTTTTTACTGGCGTTGAAGTTATCTAAGAATGGTTTCCTAATTAATAGTAATTTTCATTTAGAGTTTTTTTTTGGGTTATGAAATGTTCCCATAACAGCTTTTCACGTTTTCTCTGGAATTGTCCTGGTTTTTTTTTCTGTCGCATTGTCTTATTTATCACCTGATTAGAAAAGAGTAAAAGTATAGGCGAGTCTTTTAAAATGAAAAGAAATGATTTTACCTCAAAGCTTCAAGTATAACTGAGGAATACTAACTTCTAACTACTGAATAAACAAACCTTTTCAACCGAATTCAAAAAAAGGAGTCGGTTCTCAATTCGTCTGTATGTTTTATCTTATGTTTGTTACCTGATAACTTTTGACTGGGTGAACCGATTTTGATAATTCTTATTTTATATGATAGAGGATACTTTACAGTTAGTCCCATATTAACTCGAAATCGACTGAGTACTTCATGAAGTTTTTTTTTAAATATGTATGATTCGGAGATCGTTTATCTTGACGACCTTATACTTCAGACAAAGTTTTGAAGTCGGTTTTTAATGCTCTACATTCATTCATTATGTTTAAATTCACATATATTTTGCAGCGCCGGGTCGGCAGTCCTACGTGGATATGAAATGATAAACGTGAAGTAAAAGGCTTAAAATCTGAGTCGCTCCTGCAGTGGTAGGATCCCTTTATGATCCACCTGGCCAGTGACCACCCTTTATATAAAACCTGCCGGCAAATGTCATCGCTCGGCGGTGATGTGTCCCGGCAATATTATAAGGTCTCTTTATTTATTCAATACCTACTTTTCAAAAATTAAATACCTGCTTTTATTATATAATTATGATCAGAATCGAGTGCAGAGTGCTCTCCTTCAGTATCTAAAATTTGTCACCAGTCATCCTGTATAGCAGGCCATTTATTTTGATATTTTTTTTTAAATTTATACATCTTAAATTAACATGCGACATGAGCTTGTAAGGTGTTCTTTAAAAATAAATATCTACCTTCACCAAGATTCTAACCTTCTGACGTAAAAGAAAACGTTATTTTCTCTGCCTCAAGAAAAAACAAGGCAAAATTTAAAGAATGCCATTATTTATTTACTTTCGTAAACAAACAAAGCTTCTCGAATCGGGTACGTTATAAAAACTTTAAAGTCCCCATTCTCAACAAAAACAACTCTATCGTATTTACTCGGTAAATTATCTAACCAAACCGTTACCTTTGAAATTTACCCCACATTGCCGGCAATACTATTACGTCGACCTATCGTGAAGCAAACGAAATGGTCCCAACCACGGACATCGTAGTTCTATTAAACTACTAATTGCTTTTCTCTTTGCCTAATTACTACTTGCCCTGTGCGCCGGATGCTCTTATCAATTATGGGTTCTGTGTCTGTGCCGATTCGATGTTTCGGCAAAATGTTTTGAGATGTTTGTAAACCTAGAAGGCAGTTGTTTTAACAGTTGCCTTTATTTTACTTGATTGCGTAGCACAATTTATTACGGGCCTCTTTGTATAAACAAAAAAGTTAAGAAACCTCCGGATATTGTAATATAGACAATTGTAAGTTAACCATAATCAACTAATGCAGAGCATTAAAGAGCTTGACACGTTAAAGAGCATTAAAAGCATTAAAAAAAACCCGCTCACATATATTTTTTCAAAAATTTAAAATTGAAAAAAAAAAACTCCCTTGATTTCTATGAACTTTTCAACACACTTGCTCGTAAAGTGAGCGTTATTCTATTGAGTTTAGAACTATAAACTGGACTATAAGTCACGCGTGCATAATATATTATACCCTAGTGCATAATATAATGAATGCTACAAAGTTGAATTGTATCTTTGTGCAAATAACATGCGAGAAAACAGAGCATATTTTATTGGTCCGGGTTATACACGAAATATTTTCAGAAACAACAAAGAGGTTTTATACCACTTCAAATCCATATACATTATTAAATGTTTGCGCCTTATATTAGTAAAATAAATTTGTATATTAAACAAATTATTCACAATTTACAATCATTTGTCATAAAATATTAAAATATTTGGATTTACCACTCCAAATTAAACATTTTCACTTAAAATAGGCTGTATATGCTATACAGACATTGACACATTTGACGGAAAAAAAAACCTACGCGCATGCGCGAGGTTCGGCGCCATTTTTCAATCACAATTCACAGCTTTGTTATCAAGTGTGTTTGTTATTTTATGATCACGTATGTCTGTCTTTTACTCACAAGTGTGTTGAAAAACGTCGTATGTAACTCGTGAGCGTTGCTAATTACAGTCTCGGCTCATTATTAAGCCCTCGCCTGCGGCTCGGGCTCAAATCACAGCCCCGACTGTAATTAGCAACTTCGCTCACTTGTTACATAATATACTATTAGCTGGGACCTCTTTAGTATCGTTTATCATACGAAACAAGACAATTTAAAATCGATTAATAAATGTTCAAGAAATCGTGTAACAAAGACATAAAAAAACACATACACATCTTTTTTGAAGTCGGTTGACATTTACTGAGACTTAATACAACCAGTGTAAGAGCTAGCGATATGTTAGCGATATTAAGTAAAATGTTTGTATATTAAATTTTTTCTATTCACAGTTTTGGCATGCTCGTCATCAATTGTTTTTAATATGTAGATGATGGTAAATGCAATTAACTATATTGACGAGATTTTTTCTGTATGGGCACAAACTTGTGCTTTTGCTCTAATGATCATGTAATAAAAATTATAGTACAGGCATACCGAGTATAACAAACGATAATGACGATGATGGTGATAAATGGTTTAAATCTTTGTTTCCTTTGTAATTTTTTCATAGCACTTTGTTGACTTCAGAATCGTAGTATGCAACTCCTGAGTATCAGATCATAGAAGGTAACTAATTTAAACAGCAACAGCCTTTTTTTTTTGTCTGGAGGAAAATGTGCTGTCACGTCCCCGACCGCCCAAGGGGGAACGGTGGGGTATGTGGGGATGATCCGGCAGAAAGCCGAACCGACCCACTAAAAACCTCCAGGTGTACCTCCCCCGCCATAATTGGGACCCACGGTATCGCCAGTGGCATGGCCCGCGAGCCCCGGTGGATTGCGCTCAGCCTGAGCCGTGCGCCCCCCACGTAGGAAATGGCCCAGTACATGCGGCCATTTCTCCACTCGTAGCCTGTATAGCCGCAGTAGGTCCCCTCACCCACCATCGGGACTATCGGCTGGCTATCGGGAAGGAGAAGGCGTCTCCTTCTCCGTCCCACTCTTCGCCCAGCGTAACCTAAAAGCTAACTTAAAACCTATCCTAAAACCTTACCTAAAACCTAATCTAAAACCTAACCTAACACCTACCCTAAGACTTATCGTAAAACCTAACCTAAAACCTATCCTTAAACCTACCCTAAAACTTATCCTAAAACCTAACCTAAAACATAATCTAACCCAATACGACGGCCCGGATGCCGAAGCAATCCAAGACCGCCAACCCCAGAGCATCCGGTGCACGACCGGAGCTCGCCGCCTCCGTGTCCTCATCGGTTTACTCTGCTACTCAGAGAGGTACCGAGAGGAGCACCCCGGGAAGGCGCAGCTGCCGCCGATGCGGACAGACGCAGCGCGCCACCGCCGTGAAAGTGATTTCGCTTCACCCGATCGCTGGATTAAAAACAGCAACAGCCTAGTGATAGGTCCTATAAATCCTGCAATAACGTTTCATATCAAGTGTCAAACCAAATACCTATCGCCCAATATGCGATGTTATAATTGAGTACCTATGGTCAGTGGAAGAATGATCGTGCTTACCAACATTAATATCGCAATGACATCCGTGCTTTTAAGGGAACGTTTAGCCGATCAAAATTGCAGACTCTAGAGCATCGTCGTAAGGTTGCTTGTTTGACAGTATTTTATCGGCTACATTTTGGTGAGTGTGCGAGAAATTTTGACCAAATTGGACCCACTCTTTTTCATCACCGGACTACCAGACGCAGACAGAACTTCCATCCCTATTTAGTGGATTTACCAAGAAGTCGAACAAAACGCTTCGATAGTTGGTACGGATTGCCAAGATGTGGAACGATCTGCCTGCGTCTTTTTTTCCCGACCACTACAGTCCCAGTACTGAGTCGAGTGAAAAGGTTACTCGTGGATGGACGTGTACAACCATAGTCTTTATGTACACTTTCCTTCAGGTGGCATGGAAGATGTATCCTATCCTTATAATAAAAAAAAACTGTATACAATTGTAATAGGGATTATCAGACGCCGATAGTGAATTTTGACATCCATCAACCAACACTGAGTCAGGTTTATTTCAGAGTGGACCCATTAATAATAGTTATGACGATGAATTATAACTTGTGCTATTTTATTCTAAAGGAGAGTAAAACACCAAATTTAATAATCTGTCGGCTAACCATTAGCTGGTATGTATGGGAACCAAAGCTCTACAATTCGAAACTTTAAAGCACACAGGCGTACCGAATCAAAACATAAACCGCATTCTCAACATCTCACACAAACACATAAATTAATTACCTTTCCCTTTATAAATAGATTGCATAGCTCGTACTCTGAATTATCTAAGCTAGGTGTGTGTGCTTCCAAAACTTTTAATGGAGTCAATTTGCTTTGCATTCAAACACTACTTATGCCTTTGTGCCTGAAGGAAAGCGCGATTTATTATACAAAACATTAACGTCAGCTATTCATTTTAAATGCAGTTTCACATTATAAAAGTTAAGTGCACAAGGAAAGTTTGCATTAAAAAAACAAGATTCAAATGCATGTTTGATCTTTTTTAGGATAAAATGTGCAATTATGGCCTTCTTGGTTAAGTAAGGCCACATAATTGTCAATGTGCAATCTAACGATTGGAATAACCCTTTTTCTGCTAGTAAATGCAGTGAAAAGAAAAACATGCAATCGTTGCATGAAAAGGGCTTAACGAAAAATTAACAAATTTCCCATTTTTCCAATTTAAAATGAGATTTTGTTTCAAGTTTCCTACTATTCCATGCTTTTTTTGTTTACCGTCTCAATAACACAATCGTATAAAAGGCTTACCTACTTTTTCGCCGCATTGTTAGTTTACGAAATTTATTTGTTTACTAGCCGTCAAATTCATAGAAAATAGTTAAAAAGCATTTAAAGTGCATTTTAGCTACAACACTCTTTAAGGTTTATAGTGTGTTGTAAGTGAAGGTGATTCATAGACATCTGAAAATCCTATTTTAACTAATACACCGTTATTATACGGATTACATTACGCATGAGCGGAAACGTCGCATTTCATTGCACCAGAGATAAAATTGTGTTTTTTTTGCCCTAGGGCTATGGATATTTCATTTACTTGCAGTTAAAATTGGCATTTGACAGGTCGATACAGACATTTCATTTCATTACTTATTTTTGTTTTCGTCAGTTTCGTCACAAATTATTATAGATTTATCGCCTTGTTCAGTGCCTTCGTTTATTTAAATTTTCTGTGCCCCGACTCCCGACTATTCTTGGAAAAATACCACCAGTTTTTTTAATGCGGATGTGTGTGCAATCTATTGCCCCGATTACATTTGGGAAGTTCCTGATTGCTCGGAACTCCCTCATCACCTGTTCTTGCTCCTGCACAGTGTTGGGCATGAAAATGAACTCTTTACTTAATCGGGCAAGAGCTCTTGCTACTCTAGCGCAAATGCGGCATACAGTAGCTTGGCTTATGCCATGAAGCTCACCACTGTCATCCTGAACCTGAAATTATTGAAATAAAATATTGTTATTGTGGGTGAAATACGTACAAGTATTACAATAAAATATGAACTCTGTGCAGGGTGTACATGGCTTTGCTTCACAAGAGATATCCTCTTTGTAATACCTATCGCCTTATAGTGAGATTTTCTTTTGTGAGGCCAGGAAAATAAAGAGCCAGAAATGGTCAATATAATTACAACAGACTCATCTTCACATCCTCTCACCGCTCTCAGATGGAAACACACTCCCTGTACTAACCTCATTTCTCGCCCAGCACCGCAACGCTGTCAGCACCTGTAGCTCAGGGGATACTGCAAAACCTCTTGGACATCGCGTAATTTCATTACGAACTAAATCGGTAATACACCGTACAGTATCTTTATTAAAGCGATATCTCTTTTTAAATTCAATATCGTCTAGAGTAAAAGGGTCTTTTCTTCGTCGGTACTCCTTTCTCCTACGTCGCACTCTATTTGCATCAATACGAGCTATCAGCTGTATGTTAATCAAATTGTTCATCACATCCATCATCATCATCATCATCACAACTCTTTGTAATGAGCCCACTGCAGGGCATGAGTCTCTCCCCTGGGTGCAGAGAAGGTATAGGCCATAATCCACCAAGCTGGCCCAGTGCTGGGTGGTGGATGCCAGAATTTTTTAGGGCGCCTAGATGGCTTCTGACAAACCCTAACGACTACTGTATACAAGTATACAGCACCCGGTACCGACTGTTTAACGTGCCCTCCGAAGCACGGAAGTCGTCGTGAGTAATATGAATGGTCGGCTGTCACCCATCAAAGTACCGACCGCGCCGAATGTTGCTTAACCTGTGATATCCTATGATACACACAGTAACCACGGCGCCACGACGACTTCCATCCATCACTGACCACAAATTGACGCGACGAAAAAAATAATCACAGGGAACTAGGAAGGAAGACGAAGAGTGAAACTGTGAAACTCAAATTATCAATTTCAATAACTCGTTAATATTCGTTAACCTTCGGGTAGACTCGGCCGGTAAAATGGGCTTAAAGAAGCCTCATGCTGATTGTAAATTTGACATGTTTAGAAAGCCGTTATAGTATGTTTACAATGTCATTTATCGTCTATGAATCACCTTTTTTTGGTTGTGCTTTGTAAACCCTCTGTAACGCTGTTTTAACGTGGACAAATTCTCTATGAATTCGACAGTAGGTTTCTAACTACCTTTTTAATAAAAGTAAAGTTGCCAAACGAGGACTGGGTGCAATTGATGAAAAGTGGGATAGATGCCCATAATATGCATCATTAAGACGATGGAATTATGATGCTTGCCAACCCAAGTCTGAAGTTAAATAGTATAGTATATGTTATTTCCTCTAATTTCACGAATTTCTAATTTCCTTTCATCCGGAACATTTACACGTAAGGTTATGGTGGTTATAATAAGTAGGTACCTTCGGTAGTATCCAACTAGGCTCCCCTTAACGAAACATGGGTACTACAGTTTTTAATGATTACCTACCTATTATTACCTACTTACTTATCATGTCACGTCAATATGTATATAAAGTCCTTCTACAACAAAGGGACCTTCTCTTAAAGAAAGATTTGAGTGAATAATATTGTTTTAATAAGAATGCTTATAGACGCAGAAAATCAGTAAATATTAGAATCTCTTTATGATATTACCTCCAAAACTAAAACTATTCTAAAGAAACTAAAATTAGGTATCTTTTTTGCGGAATTCTAACGGATTAACTTCTAATGATACTTTTTTCTCGGGAACATAAACCTAAAATTTTAATTAATTTTCAATAGACGCTCAAAAAATAATGACAACAAACATTTGGGAGTTCGCCTGTAATTATTTCGTTGTGAAAAAATTGTAATAAAATATTACTTTTTTTTTAAACATTACCTCTGTGTCTTTACAAAATACAAAATACAAAATTCCTTTATTGCAATAAGTATGGTAAAGTAGGTAGGTACAATTTTCTTATAATAAATGCAGTTCTACATACTTAGCTGTTTTACAGCATGCAACGTCTTAAAAGAGATCTAGTTAAAATATAAGGATTACATTTATGTCAATAACAATATTTCATTTATGTCAATAACAATACAAATTTGTGTATCACATGTCCCATTTTTTATTAAAATATTCATTGATATCATAAAAACATTCATTTGAAAGCCAATTAAATAATTTTCGTTTAAAAATCCGAAGTGGTAAATCTTTAACTTGGGTCGGTAAATGATTATAAATTAATACAGACATTGTGTAACTGTTCCTTCTACTAATATCGGTTAATATATTAGGCAAGCATAATCTGTTAGGAAACCTTGTATTGAAGGTACAATATTGTTTTTTAGTTACACATAGTTCTGGATTTTCTTTTACAAAAATACAGGTTACATAGATATAAATACATGGAAGCGTTAGTAGTTTCAAAGATTTAAATAATGGTTTGCAACTGATCCAGGAACTAACATCTTCTATTGCTCTGATACATTGCTTTTGAGCAATAAAAGCTTTTTTCATTTTGGTTGAATTGCCCCAAAGAAGAATACCATACCTTAATATGGAGACAACATAACCGTGGTAAGCTTTAAGAGCTGTAGGTTTATTCGATATTTTGGTGAGTTTCCATAGTGCGTGGGCAAACCTATTTATTTTTCCGCATATTTTATTTATGTGGGCGTGCCAGTTACAATTCTGGTCAAAGACAATACCTAGAAAGGTAGTCTCAGTAGTTTCTTTTATGGATTCGTTTTTGTATTTGATGTCCAACTGCAATTTTTTCGCACCTCTACTAAAAAACTGAATGTAATTAGTTTTGTTTATATTAACTTTTAGATTATTCAAGTCAATCCAATTAATTATGTCATATATAGCAGAATTTATAGTGTCATTAAAATTATTATTAGGAATGTCATTTGGAATTACGATTGATATGTCATCTGCATATAGAGTAGTGTGAAAGTTGGTTGCGTTCGGCAAATCATTGATGAAAAGAAGGAAAAGGAGGGGTCCCAGCAAAGTTCCCTGGGGGATTCCCGTTTGATTGATTTTTGTGTCAGATCTCCACGTTTTTTCATAACCATTGGAGTCCAAACCGTTCATCTCTACGTACTGAGACCGATTACTCAAGTAGCTTTGGATCCAGTCAAATGATGGACCGCGAATACCGTATAAGTCACATTTCTGTAAGAGTAGAGAATGCGACACATTGTCAAATGCTTTACTTAGGTCGAATAGCACCAAAACAGTTTTTACTTTTTTATTAATATGCTTGATAATTTGGTCTATTAGCTTAAATGCCGCTAAACTCGTTGATTTTCCCTTTTGAAACGCATATTGGTTTTGATTTAAGATTTGGTATTTATTAAAAAATTTCATAAGTCGAATATGCATACTTTTTTCGAAAATCTTTGCAAACGGTGAGATCAACGCTATGGGTCTATAATTAGTTGGCTGAACTCTATCACCTTTTTTATAAATAGGTTTTATAGTTGCAACTTTTAATCTTTCTGGAAAGATACCTTCTTTAAACGATAAGTTGATAATATGTGCCAACACGGGGGCTATAATATCACTGCATAATTTTATTATTTTCGTTGAAATGCCATCGAATCCTAACGAATTAGTGTCGCTTAACGATTTTATTATGCCGCTTACTTCATGTGCACCCGTAGGGAACAGGAACATGCTGGCGTTGTTTGAATTTATCGTGTCATGAACATACGGTCGTGATGTTTTTGGTGAGTCAAAGTTAATAAAATGGTTGTTAAAAGAGTTACAAATGTCAATAGGATTGCAGCAAATATTATTATTAATGTCAACTATATTTTTAATGTCATATTGTGTTTGATTAGATGTCACATTGCTTTTAATGATATTCCATGTCATTTTTGATATGTTTGGCGCATTATTGATAAGACCCATATTATAGTTTTTATTTGCAGTTATTACACATTGCTTAAATAGTTTGTTATAGTTTTTAAATTTCAATTTGTCAACTGTGCTTTTTGTTTTGTAGTAATTGAATCTAAGTTTTCTTTTGACAGTACTAGAGACTTTAATGCCTTTAGTAATCCATCTAGATTTTGCCACTTTTGTTGTCTTTTTAATTAGAAATTCAGGAAAACATTGATTATATAATAGAGTAAACATGTCATGGAATTTATTAAATGCTGTGTTAGTAGTCGTTTCAGAATATATGTCATTCCAGGATATTGAGTATAAATAGTTTAAAAATTTAACAATATTTTCTTGGCTCATGTCTCGTTTTAAAATATAAATCGTCTTGTGGGGAATTTCTTTGTTTAACACTTTAAATTTAAGTATCTGAGCGGTGTTGTGATCTGATAGACCTAGAGGTAGGATATTACCCATAGACTCCCTGTCATTACTTACTATGTGATCGAGGCATGCGTTGATCCGTGTAGGTTTAATAATATGACTAAAGTAATTATAGTTTTGTAGTATTTTTTCGTAATCACTTCTAGTTTCGGAGTCTTTTAAAGTGTCGATGTTGAAGTCTCCTGTGATAATGACTTGTCTGTTAGTTTTTTTTCGTAAGATTTCGAGCAGTTTTTCAAATTTTCTTAAAAATAATAAGGCATTGCTATTTGGTATACGATAAATGCAAATTATTAAATATTTATATTTAGGTATGTCTATTCCGCATGATTCAAATACGTAGTCGCATTTTAATTCGTTTAGAAATGATAAGTTTTTGAATTCTAAGTAGTTCCTAACAAAAATGCATGTGCCTCCACGGCTATGGTTTTTGCGTGAATACCAAGCAGCCATAGTAAACCCTTTAAAGTTAATATTACATTCACTCCCTGCCTTAATAAATGTTTCAGAGAAACACAAGAAGTCGATGTACTCCTGTTTAGAAATTTTATCTATTTCTACTTCAATTATTTCTTTTTTATTTATTAATCCCGCAATATTTTGGTGAAATAGGTAACATTCGTTGGACGGTTTATTCACGAAAAAGATTTTTACTATTTGTTTGCGGTGTGCGCATAGGGGATCTAACCTGAGGGTGGCTAGAACAGCTTGGCTCAGGCTCTTTGTTGTCTGTACACTTGGTCAGGTTCGTAGGAATTATCTTCTGAAAATAGTAAGGTATGGTGCCCCTCTTTGGTTTGATATTTAATGATTTTATTGCAACAGGTTTTTGAAATTTATTGTTTATTATATGCTTCCTAGCGTGTTTAAAGTTTATGAATGTGCTCTCATAATACAAACAGTCTAGGATCATATTAATTTTAGTACTAAAGTGATACAAAACTGAACTATGGAATAATTTTTGTTGATATATTTTGTTCTGAGGTGGATTTTGAATGAAGAAAGCGTTTTTAAATAAATTACATACACGATTAATTTCATAATTCAACTTTTTTTCATTCAAGCTGGGGTTATTAAGTACACTTAGAACTATTACAATATTCCTTTCTAAGGTGACTAATGTAGAGTACAAGTTGGCTATTACCTTTAGAGGGTTGCGGTCATTTTCACCTATACATAAAATAAATACGTCTGAGTCGTTTTTTACCCTTAGAGCAGTTTCGTAAGATTTCTTCTGTAGTTGCGTTTGGCTTTGTCATAGACTGGATGCTGTACTTCTCATATGGGCTGTCTCTTCTGGAACGCAGTAGAGTCATTGTTAAGCCAACACATTGTTGCGAGCTATATATCTTAATATTTTTTCCTTGAGGTCTGGTCAAAGGTATTATCGGCGTATGGTTTTCAGGAAGGTTTTCGATACTTTGATTATTATTTGTACTACTTTTTTTTGTATTTACCATGTTTTGTGTATTTTTTGTAAGCTCAATATTTTCACACTTACTATATTCAGCAGTTTTAGTTGGACGAGTTTTGGTGGTAGAATGGCATATATTTGATAATTTCTTTATTTTGCAATCTTGTTCTTGAATTTTATTTTTTAATGATTGATTTTCTGTATGTAGATTTTCAATTTCTAAGTGGGCACTTTCTAGTTTTATATGTAATTCTTGAATAATTTGTTTAAACGAGTTTATTTCTTCACAATCAACTGTAGATAAGTCCGGTAAACTTCTTGCGGTTTTAAGCGAATGTGAGTCAGAGGACAAGAAGGAGTTATCATCGTCATCGGACCTGACTTCAGTACTTGGGCATGTTAAAGGTCTTTGAGACAAAAATTTTCGCGTAGGCATTCTTCTTGTGTTGTTTTCGGTCGACATATTCAGCATATAATTTTCATTCGGTGATTTGTTGACAGATATAGGAGTGCTTGTCTTGGTATTGTTTGATTCATCGCTGTGTTTTTTTCCAAGACAGTTCATACACCTCCAATTTTTCTTTTTATCATTTGTCATTAAGTGATATCGTTTATTTGAAACCTTTCCGCAGTTTAAATCAAAACTGTTTTTACAGTTGCAACATTTTAAGAGTTCTTTATTCAAAATATTTTTTTTACAAATTGAGCAACTATTCTTTGTTTTCTGTACATTTACTTTTGATTTGGAAGATGACATTTTTTGAAATGTAAAATAATTGAAGCAAAAGAAAAGGTATATAAAAAAAAAAAAAACTTTTTTTCTGTGGTTTGAATCCTCGCTCGTTCAGTTGTAAGGTTTAGTTTCAATGTTTTGCTCATTTATTACAACGCCATCTATTATTCTTTCTCAATACTACTTGGACTTTGCGGAAGCCAGACGATAATCCTATTTTGTTGAAGAACGCAATTTGTAATTGTTAAGATGGTTAGATGTCGCTACTTAGTAAAAAGTTCGTTAATGAAGTCAATGTTCTTTGTTCTTTTGTTTTGGTTATCAACAAATGATAATGTTTGATTTACACTTTTTGTCACTATTTTTATTACTGTCACTAAATATCACGGATAGAACGATCTTATTTTTGAAGTTTTAATTTGATTTTACTATTATTTATAAAGCTGAGACACATAAATCACTGATCAATTTGTTTGTTTATCACTTTAGATATTTTATGGTTCTGTCATTTGAGACCATTTACACTGCACTTTTATTTAATTTGCTTTCGAAATAACATTAAATATCACTGTTTTCACTCTTAATTTAATTTAAATAAATTTTTTGAACGGAGCTCAATGTTGTTGTTGCGAGGTGGCGCCCTCTGCCTCTATCTATTTTTTCGGTGCTACCAGTACCTCTTTGGTACTAGGTAGCACCGAAAAAATATATACACTATTGTTATTATTATAAAATGTTTCTATTGATTGCAATAATTTGTTTTAGTATAAAATAAAATAATTAAATAAATAAAATAATTACCTACATTAATTTCATACAGAACAAAAACTTGCAATGAAAATCACAAGTTTCAAATTCAACAGTAGCTTGTTTCTCTTACAATTGGATTTTAGGTACGCTCGATTTATTTTCTTTGGTAAGTTTAGGTACTCATTTCGTACCTACGTACATTTTTCCATAAAAAATTAGGAGCCGCAAAGAGTCATTATTTGATGGATTACTCCAAAAAGTGAGCATTTTGTCCATATTTAAGTTTTTAGATAGTCAGCATAATGCTCATAAGTAATAAGTAGGTACCTACTATGAAATTATATTCACTGAAAAATCCATATTTGAACCCTAATTTTAGCGCAACTTTTGGTATAAATAATTAGTAGTTACGTACCTACTACCTATTCACAATAAAATCTACTAAAGTAATATTCTTATCTTCGTACCTACATCGTTTACTGCATATCATTGAGTTCAAATAAGTACAGAAGGCAGCACATTAAGCGTTACAAATCTGTCAAACCCCAACCAATTTTAACTTAATGTCGAGGGCATAAAGTTCAGATTTAAGTAAAAATGAGATGGGTTTTTTTGCCTACATTCTGGTACTGCATGCAAACCAAAACCAATTAATGTTAAGACTTTTATCTTTGAGCAGGCTTAACCAAAAATTTTATATCAAAACAGTTTTATTATTAAAAAATAAAATATGATAGTGATTTCAATTATGTTCAATTCAATTCAATTTTAGGGTTGAGTGGCAACCAGCCGTCGATACTAAGCGACAGGCTATTACTGCCAGTATCACGAGATGATATGTTCAAACTAATAAGTTGATTATCAGCAATATTGAAGTTCTCAACGTGTGACAGTCCATTTGATGACGTTTGAACGTTTGACAATTTTAAATTAACCGTAGCATTTTACAGTGACAAGGTTTCAATCATCAGATTTCGGTGATCGGTGTCAAAGTTGATTGTTTATAAACATACAGTAAGTATTTACGAACAAATAAAAACAAGTTGTCGTATTAATTGATTATTTTCATCAAACCATTATTTAAAAACATTTTTTTTTAATAATCTTATGTGAAATAATAACCTTAGTTATGTCATTGTCACATTTGGCTTGAAATTGTCATCTAAAAATGGCAAAGTCTGATTAAATGAATATTTTTCCCATATTTTTTAAATTTTCGTATCTTTTTATCAGGGGTGAAATAAATTCCTAATAAATAAGATTTAGAACTATTTTTTTTTCTTTTTATATGTATAGTAGGTACTAGTAGGTCAGTTAGTGCTCTGAGACCACAAAAACTTTTCAAAAACAAAAACAGATTTGTAACGCTTGATGTGCTGCCTTCAGTCTGTACATTTTTCATAAGCACCTTAAATATTTTGCGACCCGATTTCTATCAGAATACATCGTAGAGTCCCAACAAACGTGAAACTGTGCGGGAAGCTGAGTAAAATAGCAAAATAATTTTCCGATGACCAAGAACAGATAAGCTTAGCGTACCTAAAGTGGGCTCTAAACCATTTTCTTCAACTTTAGTAAGGCAAGATTATTGCCACGTACAAAATATCGTTTGGACTATATTTTAATATCGACGAGTCTTACGAATGCATCCATTAAAATGAGAACAAGTTTAAAAATAACTACTTCCTTACATCTTTTTATTTTGATCCCTTAAATTATTAATGTAGGTAACCTAAAAATTGTTTCGAATAAATTTTAATTGTTAGACACTGTGTCATCCAGCCCAAAGAGAATATTATAATCACTATGTTTTAGATTTATTATGATCAATGACCATATGTCTAGGACTTATGTCTTAGGACTTTATGATCTAGTGCTAAAGTTTTAGTTTTTAGACTTTGTTTTCGTAAATACATACATATAATACAAAATGCACCCAGAGACCAATGCAAACTATAATAACATGTTATAATATGCTTACGAATATTTGCATTGTGCGAGGATCGAACCCGCAACCTATCTAATGACAACTTTTTTGAAAACAAGAGTTCGTTAAAATGCAATTTCATCAGTCTGCTTTTTTAAGAAACTATATTTTTTTTATATTTTGTGTAAGAGAAACATGGTAGGTAATAAATATTACCTTCCATGAAGAGAAATCATATCACATTTATTTAATCTGCATTTAAATGACCGACATACTTATTTTTGCCTCGGAACTCAATTTGCCGTCGATGTCAATATCCAATTGTCAAATCACATTTTATAAATAAAACTGTCTGTTTGTTAACCACTGACCTCTATATGTACCACTGGACTGGCTGTTCCGTAAGTTTGACAGCTATTTTTTTGTGCCTATTTGAAGCGCCACTAGCGAGTAGCGAGTGTCCGCAGAACTAATTTTGACGTATATTGCAAGTGGCCGCCAGAGAAGTGCTTGCTTATTGTTAAGTGATTTTATATTTTTTAAATATTAATTCGAATTTTATGTTGTTATTGTTATAAGCATTATATAAAAGTTATCAAGAATGAGGACATGTGTATATTGTAAGCGACTAGTTTTAGTACCACGGACACTCGCTACGCCCGACAGCGCCAAAATGGCGATTATCAAACGGGCACAAAAGCACTTTGACAGCCGCCAGTCCAGTGGTAAATATAGAGGTCAGTGTTGTTAACCCATCATTTCGCGGCTTTCTGTAGTTGTAGTTTTACGTGATACTGGCAGTAATAGCACGTCGCCTAGTATCGAGGATTCCTTGGCGGGCTTTTTTAAGAGATAGGCGCATTTTTTCAACTTTTGAAAGAAAATATTTATTTTATGTTCTGTTAAGCAAATTTCATTGATAGTTTATCGCATCCGAACCGTTAATAAGTGCAGACATGGAGGAGGACCCAGGGGAGTCGTCCCCTGGGAGACCCGATAGGAAGCGACTGCGGAGGCCTCCTATTCCAGCCGACATGGACTCTTTAGACGAAAAAATGTTCTTACCGTTCCTAAAACCAGGATATCGAAGACTTTTTCCGGAAACTTCTGCTTCCCAGGAATATGTAGTTTTTACCGAGAGTACCAGTACTGAAGGAAATGTTGGCAACAGAAACCCAATTACTTTGGCGGGACTTTTTAAAGACGAAGTTAAAGGAGTGACAGGCATTAAAAGAATGTCTGCAAATAAAATAGGCATATTTTTCTCCCAGGCAAGTAACGCAAACAATTATTTACTCAACGAGACATTCCAAAGACGACACAATTTTAAGGCATTTATCCCAGCGAGAAGTATAGAAAAAATTGGAGTATTGAGGTATGTTCCTACAAATATAAGCAACGAAGACCTTTTCAAGAAATTAATCTCATCCTGTGAGATTATCGGAGTGAGAAGGTTCACTAAAAAAGTCAATGGTAAAACTAAACCATTTGAAACTGTCTCCGTAACTTTTTTAGCTAATTCATTGCCAGAATCTGTATCTTTGGATTTATTTAATTTTAAGGTCTATGAATATGATCCTCCCTTATTGCAATGCTTCAAGTGTTTCAAATTCAATCATCATGCAAAAATATGTAAGTCTCAACAAAAATGTTCAATTTGTGCCAAAGATCATCATTACTTAGAATGCCCCGATGATCAGGCTTTGCATTGTGCTAACTGTGGTGGTCAACACCTTGCTATTTCGCGAGATTGTCCTGTTAAACAAAAAAGAATACTAGATAAAAAGAATAAAGTAACATATGCCAATTTAATGAAAAAAACAGATCACACATATAGTTTAACACATTATAACTCAGATTACCCTACATTACTCCCAAAGAAAGTTACAAACATGGTTACAAAACCCAAAGAAATTACAACAGATGAAATAGTTCAAGGTATTTTAAAGAATGATAGTATCTTAAAATCGTTAGTGGCGACGTTAGTAAATTTAGGAAATAGTAATAAAAAAATGACTACATCTTTCATAAAAGAAACATTAGTAAACAATTTAAAACATGGATAATAAGTTCTTAAAGATTTGCCAATTTAATGTAGAAAGTATCAATAGCAAAAAGCCACTTCTTATTTCCTTTTTAGAACAGAATGACATTGATATATGTCTGTTAAATGAAACTTATCTCAAAAATAATATGCATTTTAAATTAGCTGGTTATAATTTTATTTTCCAACATGGCCCTAAGGGTCGTGGTGGAGTCGGTATACTTATTAAGAATCATTTTAAATACAATAGTATAGATATGCCTTTTTATGATGATTTACAATCTGCAGCTATAGTTCTTAAAACTGATACAGGTGATATATCCATCCTATGTGTCTATAGTCCACCAAGACCAGGACATTTTAAATCTAGACAGCTTAAACAAATAATTAATAGTTTACCTAAACCTATCTTACTATCTGGGGATTTAAATGCACATCATGTGGCCTTTGGGTGTTTTTCAACAAAACCCAGAGGTACAGATGTATATAACATGTTAGATGAGTGTGATTTATGTATCTTGAATTCTGGAGCTCCAACCACAGTAGGTAGTGTACGTAATAAACAGTCTTCCATTGATATAACTTGTGTCAGTCCCAACATTGCTCCACTAAGTCAGTGGAGTGTTCATGATGATCCAATGGGCAGCTATCATTACCCCACTATCACAGTCATACAGCTATCACCACAAACTTTTGAAGTAGGTCAACCATCAGAAAGATTTCTGTATAACAAAGCTGACTGGAAACTTTTTGAATCTGAAACAGAAAAAACATTCAAATCATTCTCTATTGATCCTAGTAATCCTTTGTTGTCATACAATCAATTTTGTGATATCTTAAATCAAATTAAAGAAAAATGTATACCAAAACTTAAAATAACTTGTCCAACAATTATGAAAAAACCTGTTCCCTGGTGGGACGATGAATGCTCAGAAGTAGTTAAAAAGAGTAAAGCAGCTTTGAATTATTATAGAAATCATTCCTCTTTAGAAAATTACATACATTATAAAAAAACAGATGCCATTAAAAAAAGACTTTTGAAAGAAAAGAAAAAGAATGGTTGGAAAAAACTCTGTGAGTCATTTAATAGATACACACCTATTACTGTAGTCTGGAACTATATCCGCAGATTCAAAAGAGCATCTTCAAATGCACCTCCAAAAAATTGTGAATGGATTCCATCTTTTATTGATAAGTATGCTCCCACTGATCCACCTGAAAAATTAGTAGACAGCAATTTGTTAGATACTTTTTTTATGCAAGAAGGTAATTCACAAAGTGCATTCTTATCTAATTCTTTTACATGGCAAGAATTTCAATCTGCTTTAAAATCTAGAAAAGACACTACTCCAGGCTTGGATGATATTCCTTACAAACTTTTAAATCATTTACATGAGAATGCTCAAAAGATTTTACTCAATATTTTCAATTTACTCTGGGATAATGAACTAATTCCAACTTCATGGAAAACCCAATGCATCATTCCTATCATAAAACCAGACAAATCTGAAAGCCACTGTAACTCATACAGACCTATATCATTGTCATCTTGTGTTGGAAAAGTATTTGAATATATGATAAAGGTTAGGTTAGACTGGTATGTGGAATCTAATAATATCTTACCAAAGGAACAGTATGGTTTCCGTAAAGGTAAAAGCTCTGCAGAAAGTTTTGTTGCTTTGATATCAGATATAAAGCAATCCTTTTCTTCTCATTCATCTACAGTTTGTGCCTTTCTTGATGTACAGGGGGCATTTGATAATGTGATTCCGTCCATTCTTGTAGATGTCTTAATTGACATAAGTATCCCAGGCAAGGTCTGTAAATGGATTTTTAATTTTTTGTATGACAGGACAATGTATGTAAAATTTAATAATATTTTATACGGACCTAGACAAGTTTTTAAAGGCACAATGCAAGGTGCCACTATATCACCTCTTTTGTACAATTTGTACACATGCCATTTAAATAGATATATTTCCCAATATAATGTCAAATACCTGCAGTATGCAGATGACCTGGTTGTATATAGTAGTCATAAGGATGTAAATATTGCTGTAAATAATTTAAATAATGCATTACAACAAGTTCATTATTATTATACCTGTAAATTAAAGTTACCTCTAAGTTTAAATAAAAGTGCAGCAATGATTTTCTCTAAAACATACACTACTTCTATTAATATTGTAAAACTTCATGATAATAGTTTAAAATGGATAGAAGGTAAAAAGTTTTTGGGAATTCACCTTGATAGTAAATTACAATTTCATAACCATATAGAACAAATTATTAAAAATGCCTGCCGAGGTCTGAACATAATTAGATCTTTGGCAGGGGTTCACTGGGGATCAGATCCCAAAACTTTATCGTTACTTTATAAAAGTCTAGTGCGTAGTCACTTTGATTATAGCGCCTTAGCCTATTTTAACTGTAATTATACTTTATTAAGAAAATTAGATATTATCCAAAACAAAGCACTAAGAATCATATCAGGTGCTATGTGTTCTACTCCTATACATGTTATGGAAGCAGAGACATGTATTCCTCCTTTAACTTTGATAAGATTAAGAATAGCTGAAAGGTTTTGTTTAAAGGTTTTTGCTTCTAATAACAATCATATAATGAATAGAATACTTCCTGTGCTCCCATTAGATATCACTTGTGTAGGTACTTATATGGACTCTTCAAATATTTTATCAAGAAAATTACCGGAACTCTTAAGAATAATGATACAAATACATCTTAAATTTGGTAAAAGTGTATTTCGAGAGAGCCATTGGCCTTTGTATAATATAGATTATAATGCTAATATGATTGATGTAGCAGTACTTAAGAGGGATGTCATTAATCAAGTAGAACTTTTGAATATGCTTGATGAAACTGATTATTACAATATATACACTGATGGTTCTAAAACCTTGAGCACTGTTACATCAGCATATTATGACCCCCAAACTAAATCCAGAAAGTGTATCAAAATAGATTCTAATTGTAGTATATTCACTGCTGAATGTTATGCGATTTATTGTTCTCTTTTATATTTATGTAATATTAATAGTAATAATTTTTTAATACTTACCGATTCACTTAGTGTTATTAAAGCTCTTGAAAATAGGATTTTAAAATTCAGTACCAATCATTTGATTTTTAAGATAAAGCAAGTATTGTATAATATGTCTGTAAATAGTAAATTTGTAAAATTTATGTGGGTCCCTTCTCACTCCGGTATATCGGGAAATGAAGAAGCAGATAAAATAGCAAGGGGAGATCCAGATGAAGATCATAGTGATTCAATGCACATACCTTTTACCGATTTATATGCTCCCATGAAGGAATGCCACAGAGAACTTTTCAATGATTACTGGAGGAATGTATCGTCCGATAAGGGAAAATGGTACTATGACATACAAAAGGTCCCGCCCGCCCAACCCTGGTACCACAAAATCTCTGGACCGAGAAGCTTCATAGCTTCCATCAATAGAATGAGATTTGGGCACTGCCAAACAAAATCCCATTTGTGCAGACTGAAGCTTGTGGATAGTGGACTATGTGAGGAGTGCAACGAGGAAGAGGACTTAGAACACGTTGTTATGAAATGTAGAAAATATAACCTACAAAGATTGTTATTGTGTAGTGAAATCGACAATGACACTGACAGACAAGAGCGACAAGAAGAAACATCGTTGAAAAGTTTACTTTCAGAGAAGAAGTTTTATAAATCTTTATTCCAATTTTTATTGAACATAGAAATGAAACTGTAATTTTAAGAAGTGTTAACATTTAAGAAGTGAACTTTATTTGTAAACTGTATATTGTTAATTTGTGTGGCTAAAAGGACTCGTTTCCAGGTCCGTTAAATAAAATATTAAAAAAAAAAAAAGCCTAGTATCGACGGCTGGTTGCCATTAAACTTAAAGAAGAAGAAGAAGAAATAAGATCTATATATAGTCGTTAACTTATTTATTGAACTATGACGGACTCTTATTATTATTCCAGTGTTCATCGTTTTCTCTTAAGATCCGTTGCAAGCCGAGGCGTTCTTAGTTTAGTAGAAACTAAAAGGATCCTTTGTGATTTCGGCGGTAATTATTATGTTTATTAATTGAAATCTATTACATTTTATCGGTTCTCTTACTATATAAAAATATGTGTGTTTTAACCTCTGAAGTCTGAGGTTTTAACGAATTCGAACCTAAAGATTCAGGCACATTTTAGGATCTTGACACAACTTAGACTAAACATATATTTAAGTACTCATAAAAATTCAGCTTTGGTATTTACCTGCTATTAACACATAATAATTTTTAACAGAAACTGAAGTTTGTGTTCAAGACCTTGTAAAGGAGATCAATGATGAAATAAGGCCCTACAAACAAACTATTAAAGTTACAACAGATGAACTAACTGATGAGCAAGTATTGATATTTTTGTCCCTTGGCTATGATGATGCGACAAAAGCTCAAGGCATATTCACTGCAAATGAGTTAGAATACTATAGAATACTTTTGGAGCAAATAATTACCACAGAATCGAGACAAATAACTGGCATACATGCTATGAATTTGGTTGGTAATATGAAATCTTCATTTACTAAAGCTGATGCTCAGGTATGTGTAATTTTTTTTGCAATTAATATAATACTTGTGCAGAGATGTGCCATCTTTTTGTTTATTCCAAAATCACAGATTGTAAGGAGAGAGAATAAAATGTTAATGTCTAAACTCACCCTGCCTCCAGGTAATCTAGATTGTTATTATAGTTGAATTCTTTTCAAATGATTTTCGTGACAGTTCTCATATTCCATTATGTGCTAACTTTTTATAATAAAAAATACATCAAGGGATAAAAATTAAAAAGTATTTAAATCAAGTTGTAAATTTAGATAGGGTGAGTGTGGGCAAGATCGAACAGTTTTTTAATGAGATGAGGAGTGTTGTTTTTGAATCCTTGTGAAACACTACTTATTAATCAAAATTTAAACTTGCTGTCTTGTGAAGGACGACCAGAGAGTATATTTTTAAACTATTTTGTTAAATTTTATTTAAATCTATAAAGTAATGCATACCACACCAAGCATAATTTGAAATGGACAAAAATAAAACAGAGGAAAGACGGAAAGGTGATGGGGAAAGATCAAAGTATTTTCTAAAATCATTTAAGAGAATTTTAGACATTCTTCGCCAATAAATATAATAATAATAATAAATAAATATTTCTAACACTCACACAACATTATCTAGCCCAAATTAAGTTTCTTAAAGAACTTGTATTATGGATACTAGTTAATTGATATACATAAGAAATATATAAACATACATATTGAATAAATACATATTTTTTTTATTAGAAAATAAACTTAAATAAACATCCATGACTTGACGACTAATATCGGTGTTCATCACACAAATATCCGTCGCCGCCGGGATTCGAACCCAGGACCTCTGGCATAGAAGGCAATGTACGTTACCCCTACACCAGCCGGTCGTTGAATACTAGTCTATGGAATTTAATGCCCTGAAAACAAAATAACACATGCGTCAAAATGCCTAAGGAAACAAAGACAACACCAATATTTTAATCTTTGTATTTCAATCTTACCCCACCGGGGAAAGATCGAAGTGGATTTTCTCAAACATTGCTGAGTGATTGTTTAAAGTAAAATTGATCAAATTCAAGATCAAGAACAAACAAAAAATCTGATTATGTTATGTTTGTCATATTTGGTAGCATAATATTATTCCAAAATCTTACTCGAAAATTGATATGTTCATCTTACCCCATTGAAATGCAATGGGTAAAGATAGAAAATTGTGTAAATTCATAAATACGAGTGATAGCAAAAAATCAATTTAATAACTCAAGCGTAAGTAAAAAGTTATTATAAAATATCCAAAAGAATCAGTTGTACCTAGCTTTTAATGAAAGTTACAGAATGCAGGTTAAAATAAATATACTTGAAGAAACACGCAAAAAGACAGATTGTATAATTTTGTAAAAAAAAAAACATATTTCTGTGCACCTTAACCTTCAAACGATGACTGAGGCATAAGAGAAAATTAAATGGCGGCTTGAATAGTTCTGCAAACACTGAACACAAACAAAAATCTGCTAGATGTGGCGTTATTGTTGATTTTCTGTCTTACCCCATTTTTCATCTTCGCCACACTGACTATAGTATAAAGTAAACTAATTATCACAAACTGTCAGATGCATGGGACCGGAAAGTCTGTCAATAGGAATATTGAATCCAAACCAAATCGATGAATATGAGCAGCCATCTTGTAATCAATTCGTGAATACAGAAAATTGGAAAAAAATTAGTTAAAAACAATACTGAAATGAAGATTGGAATAAATATATCCAGGGTTCATGATCAACAATTAACTATTTTACTTGGGGATGATACTGATAACAAAACAAGTTCTCTGACGACAAACAGTGATGAATTAAATTAATGATTTGAAACCAATGGTCGTTATTCTATTATTCATTACAATTTTAGGTTTTATAAGAAGAAAACTAAATTCTATAATATTCTATCCCATTTCTTTTACCAACTGTATCGGTATTTTGAAATAATCAATTTTTAAATTGAACTAAGTATTTCATTAAAGCAAGTGTTTAACTATAGTAATTATTTGTACATTTTATTGAGTTAATTACACATTTTTATAGTGAACGGACAATTCGCTATCCACAACCGTCCACTTATTAATTGTGAAATTCTTATAAAAGTTTATTCTAAATAGGTTAGTAGCTTTCATAATAATATTCATATTAAACATCATATTGTATTCATCTATTTTGGTCCTTTGAAATTCTAAGAATAAGATGTAGCAAATTGTTTAATGATGCATGAAATAAAATTTGGTAATTTTGGTTTCCTTTCTAATTCATTCATTGTCTTAAAAAATATTCTTACATTGAAAGAACTGCTAGTTACAATATTATCTCTTTTATTATCTTTGAGATGATTTAGTGGTTATCTATAACATGCATTGTATGGGGGCTTTAAATAAATACTAAATTACTTTAAATTTAATTGCATAATTAGCTTATTTATTTTTGGTAATAGACTTGACATGAAATGACATTTTATACAATGTAACTGATGAATTTCTTTTGTGTTTATTACCAGAATATAGAAGTGTCCAACATGAATAATACTAATGTAAATTAGTGGATCAACCCTGATGAGAGTTTGAAAAGTAACAATTGTATAGGTACAGTTAAACTTAGAATGCACTTAAATCACACCCCAAATATAGTCTATTTTAGTTAACCTACACTTAGACTTAAAACTTTATACCACAACTTCCTGTCACATTATAAAAGATATGATAACTTAAATTTCAGAGGCTACTAGACAAATGGTGTCGTATGAAATACCTGGACAAGGACCAGAGCAACTACGCACTAGGAGTGAGAGCTATACATGAGTTTGAGAGCTACTTCAGACAGAACATGCCGGACACTATTGAAGAATGCTGTCTGTGTAAACAGATTGTTTTCAGGGTAAGAAAATTTTAAATAAGTATTTTACTTAACTTATTTAATAAATCCTAACATATAAATCATTATATGTAATTCAGAAATAATTTAATAGTTGATAATTGATGAATTTTTTAAATTTTAAACAAATTTTAAATAACAAGTATTTTACTCAACTTATTTAATAAATCCTAACATATAAATCATATATGTAATTCAGAAATAATTTAATAGTAGATAAGTGATGAATTTTTGGCTGAACTGAATTCAGTATCTTAACAAACTATATTTTCTTAAGATAGAAAGAGTTATGTCTGGATCGGAGCAGTTGGCGTTCCTTAGTCTCTGCCTACCCAAAGGGAGATAGGCGTGTTATTATCTATGTATAAGTATTATAGAGAATATATTATTCAATTTAAAAAAAATCAATGCATAGCTTTAGCACAAATGTTTAAACATAAGTATATGTGTGAATTCATCAGTATTTCAACCCGAAATGAGCTATATGTTTCTCCCATTATAATTAAGTACTGACGTTTTATTGAGCTGTTCGAGTACTGGTCAGTGATATTTGGCAACAGAATTTACATGAACTCTTTACGGTTCCTACCACGAAAGAATCATTCAGTTAAGCCAGGAGCGGTAGGGACTGGTTGTATTTAAATCCACGGAAACAATAATACCGGAAAATCAATTTTAAAATTTTTAAGGGTTACAACTGTCCTGCCTGTGCCTTGGCAGTTCATACTCGGTGCTTGAACACATATTTGGAGAAAGTACAGAAATGGCCGTGCTGTAAAGCAGACTTCAGTAATTCACAGTTAGAGAAACTAAATAGTGAAGGGTAAGTTGATTTTAATAATTAACTACTTATCATAAATATAAATGAAAGAAGTCTCTTGTTTCAAGTACCTCAAAGTAAGCCTAAAAGGAATCCTACCAATAAAAGAGGCCGTTTCTGTGACACACTTAATAAATAATAGTGTTATTCTAAGACAAACCTAGATACCCTATGCAACTCAATGATACTGGAAATAAAAGGAACATAACTTTTGGCTAGCAACTCATATGCATACCTAAATTATCTGATGACCATAATGAGCTCTTTTGCCCAGTATTTTCAGCTTGCTACAGAGAATATGTGTCCGTCCGGGGAGATACTACGAAGTGAAAGAGTGCAAATTGCAAATATTATTTTTTACATACTTAGCACCATAAATAATACATTACAGGTCTTCGTCGCGCCTCACTTGTTGTATCATACACATTGACCTTTATTTCCAAAACTGTGTCTGTCTCATCACGTGATTCTGGCAGTACCTAATAGCCTGTCGCTGAGCATTTACAACTGGTTGCCATTCAGCCCAAAGAATTGAACTATAAAATACATGCTTGGAAGTAACCTACGTTTACTGCGTAGGTTCTGCATTAAAGCTAACAAAAGCAGGCAGTTTTTCCAGGACTCTGACAATGACTGCCCGAGTCAATAGTGTGATTCAAGAACTTCTCCACTGTATGACAAATGTATTTTTTAGTATAGACTAAACCCGTGTTTTTCCTTCATCGCACCTGATGGTAAGTGTAGATGTGGTCAAAGACAGACACGGGCTTAGGAAGAAACTGGCTCTTCATAAAATATTACTGGAACACATCACGGCACGGAGAGGTAGTAGAGTCTTGAAAGCTGTCCAAGAAAAAAGGAGGTAATTTTGAAAATCAAGATGCGCCACCTGACTTCACGCTGCTTAAACGAAGTTAATACCTACTATTGCACATACATCGAATAAATAACGTCCTCCTTTATCGAAGTCGATAAATAAATAGTATCAACTTCATTTGTGCAGGGTAAAACCAGCATTGCATGATCTTGACTTTTTAAAGTTCTCGCTTTTTTCATGGACTGCTTTCATTGGTCAGACTCTAATATTTGGTGCTAGATTTTATATGAAGTGTGGTCTGATGTGATCATATCCCCGCAATCGAGTGTCACTCGGACTCTTCGCATTTGTAATTTTTTGGTTTTTCATAGCTATACAAGGTGTTTCTGTTGATTTCCCATAACTCTAGGGTATTAATGGGACCATGTAATAGAATCAATTAACATGTGAATAATTTTTCAATATTTTTTTTTTGTTTCTGTATTTCTTATCTTATGCAAAAACACCTTTATGCAATGTGTGACAACGTGGCATTTTCTATCCCTTTTTTATCGCTTGTACAGGTACAGTTCGCACCGCTTTTTGTATGCAACGTTCCTCAACGTTTAAAATGTTTTTGTTGTTTATTGTATGGCTTCAGTGACACGCGTCTATTGAATTAATATTAAAGAGATGTTACAAGGGTGATAATTTATAAACTCATTATATTTAGATTAATGATATCTTGGAAAGTATGCACTTTTAAACCACATATTCTTTGACAAAAAGTATTGTTTTTTAGTAAGGAACAAAACCTCAAAGTTATGGGAAATCAACAGGAACACCTTGTAGAATAAGTCATAATTTCAACGATCGCTGTGGCGTCGTCGGGGTAACAGAAAACTCCAGTGGTCGCTGGTTCGATCCCCGCACATAGCAAACAGTTTTGTGTTTGAACATGTTTGTTTGCATTGATCTGGGTTTATTATGTATGATAGGTATGTATGTACATACATACATACATACATACATAACTTCACGCCTGTATCCCTTATGGGGTAGGCAGAACACCAGTGGTTATAAGACCATCTGATGTCACGTTTGACAAATGAGGTATTATAATGATGGAGAGAGGCTATTATGTATGTATTCACGAAAAAAGTTGCTACGAGTATATGTATGTATCTGTTAATCTTGTACTTATAACACAAGCATACGAGCGTTCTTTAGGGCTAGCTGGCGCTGTGTGAATAAATGGTATGGAACATTTTCAGATTCCTGAATACCATTGTAGTTGTAGGTGACTTATGTAGATATAAAATAAACAAGGAATGCGAATCGTTCATTCATCTGGTTAAGATAAAATATACTTGTACTTCAGCGTCTAGTTTATTAAACAAATACGGAAGCCAAGAAGAATGCACATTCATATCAAGTTATGAATTAATATTGCTCAATGTTCTAAATGCTTATCATAAATCGACAAATAAGGTTTTTAAGCCTCTTGATCTCCGATTTTAATAAGCTGTATGATAAAGGCTTTTCTTTATTCAATTCAGTATATGTGGTTGGTTTAAGTTCGTTTACTGGTTACCATTTGTAACATAAGTGCCATAATCAAAGTCAAAATAATCTTTATTTCGTAAGTATTTAAATACATTTGAAATAAGTCAAACAATTTACAAATTGAACTGAATCTACCACCACTTCGGAAAGTCGATCTGTTGAGAAGAAGTGGCAAGAAACTCAACAACAATCATCTTTTAAAAATACTCAATAACAATTTACAACCAGGGAATAACATTGAAATTCTACAAAATCTTATAATCACTGTAATGTTCTTGAAGTCTTCATAAATTGCTCCTTACTAACGAAGATCGTGCCGATTATCAACAAATTTTCAAAAGATTCTTTTAATCCACATTAAATTAATAGCCAAATACTCTCAGTTCCAGGAACACACATACTCAGCGTGTTGATGAGTCATCAGAAGTGTACAACACACAAGTGATTGAAAACACACAAGAATCCTCAGTGGATGACACGGAAATCTCGCAACAGCTCATACCAGAGATCTCCCAGCGAGTCACCAGAAAACGGAAAAGACATAATGACTAATACCCGGTACTAACTGAAAACTATTTTATCCGTAGTTAGTTATGATTCTAATTTTGAATTGTTTTAGTATTGCTAGCTTTTTAAATTTTGTTGTTGATGTTTTTTAAATAAGTGAAAACAAATGAATCTGTAGTAGGAACTAAAATACCGAATTGTGATAAATGATTGTTACTAAAAATATTTAAGTAATGAGTAATTAAACCATTTCAAATTAAACATCTATTTTATAATTAACTAAACTTCATTCTAACATTGAATCTTAAATATGATTTTATTTAGGTTGCTCGATAAACGTTCTCGACTTTTTTCTGAATAATCTTTGCTGATTTTGGATAGAAGTCAAGTAAATATTTCCATTGCTCTAGTTTTAAATAAACTATATCCACCACGGTTCTGGCTCTGAATGAGAAATGATGTGGTACCCCGACAAACAGACCCTGAAAAAGAATAATTGCATTTTATTCTCTCAGTACAAAAGGTAGAGTTCAATTTTCGTTATACGACGATCTTTGACCATAACGGACTCGTATAAAGCCCCCAATTGCACTCACAGTAGAAAGTAGATGCTGTTTTAACCAAACAATGTAAAAACATATGCAAACAAAATTAAAAGTACCTGGGCTACACCAAAACTGTCCTCAGGGCCCAAAATGTCGTAAATAGATTCAGTAAGGTTAGGATGAACTGTTAGAACTTCGACCTGTGAAAATCAGAAAGATCATAAGTGACATACTTATTCTAAAATAAGATTCATAATTACCATTAAAATTATCAAGTATTCATTTATTTACACTTAATTGTATGCCATAAAAATGTAAATACAATTGGCGAACTAATGCCTGCGAAGCGATCTGACTGAAAAGCTGTTTTTACGGGGTATTTGGAATAATTGTCGTAATTTTTTATGGTACCTTTGCAAAAATCTCGTAGAACTTTATGCGACATTTAACTCAGATATATCATAACAAGAATTATTTGTCAATATGTACTTTCAACTTTAACTTACCTCCCCACGGTGTATAAAATAAATGCATTGATCAGAATCTCCACACTGCACTATATAGTTACCAGGGAAGAACACGCAATGCCTCATCCACATAGCAAGCATTCTTCTAAAATCACGAGCTGTTCGTTTAAATATGGCTGACTCGTTAATATGGCCGCCATATATGGCTTGCATTACTTGGCACCGTAAACGAAAGGGTAAATTGTAGATAAGTTCGGGCATCTGTAAGAAATTTCTTTATTACATATTTGACTATAGGACTGTTCGTGACGAGTGTAAAAGAAAAATAATAAAGTAAACAACAACTACGCGTTATTTTGGTATCCAATTAAATCAATACGTAAAAACATGCATTCGTTAATGCAATGGTATAACAAACAATATTATAAATGTGAAAGTTTAGATAAATGTATGGTTTTTTGTTCCTTAATCACGGCAGAATTGCCAAATAGATCTGATGGAATATTGTACAGTTTATAGTCAAGAATAGCACATAGGCATACTTATCATTCCAAAATATATACAGGGTTAATTTTAATTAACGCATCACCTCTTGCGGGCAGCCTCTCCACATCAATCCCAAAAACATTTGTTTTACGACTTTTTACAAATCTTGATCTTGAATAAAAACAAAAAAAGGTTTGCTCCTTACTGTACATTTTGTACCCTGTATACTGGTTCTTACAAGAATTTAATTTCACGCATTGACACTAGATGGCGTAGTACCTTAGTATTATTAACTGTTCAGTAAACTTTTTTGATTGCTATTCAAAATGTAAGATCACACATATATGCTAGCTGACTGCAGCTTGTATTTACATACTTAAGAATAGTAAGGCTCGTATTAATACATCTTACTCTGATTTGATCTTTACTTAAATAATGATTTTTTGACAGTTCTATATGGAAAATTGACAGCAAATCCACACTTGAATCATAATCAACGCCTAACAAAGCTTTAATAATACGGGCCTTAATGAGTTAACCAACGGATTTTTAAGCACCTGTTTCCCCTGTTGTCTGTTCCACAATTCTCGTACATAATCCCACATTTTTGTCATTTGATGTGAGCTCAAGTCCATATCTCGGAGGCCATCCCTTAACTCATTGATAGCGTAATCGTAAGAAATACGAGAAGACATGTGCGCAGTTATAAGGGCTGACATTTCGGATATTAATAGTCCTGGAATAATTAATTAGTAGGATTAGTGATCAATGATCAGTTTATTTTGAAGTATTTGTTAGAGAATAATCTATTATTTTACGTCAATTAATTAAATTCAGTAAATCAGTTGAAATCTTCGTAGTGTAAAGTATTGGATGAGAATGGTTGGAATTGAATGGTACTTTTTCATTTGTTTAGCGTACAATTTTAAAGTAGTGTATAAATAAGTGAATTTGAGGTGTGTACGTACACTTTATCTTTACACTAAATGAAAAATTTGTTTTTTGATATTTTTTAAAGTCAACGAAACACTGAGTGACGTTAAGCATTTAAATGAGATATGAAAGTATAAAATATTTTATGGGTCTAAATATTTCTTTTCGTAGCTTGACGATATTATTCAAAAATAAAACATTCGTTCACTTAAACTGCATCAATATTTGATTTCTTCCCTAAACTGGGAACACTGATACTGCTATTTTACTATATTGAATTATTTGCCAAGGTATCGTATGTTTACAAATATGAACGATGATTAAGAGCGGCGCGGGACCGAGTGTCTAATAATAATGCCTTTCTATATTCAAAATCTTGACATCTAAACCACTGCTTACGAACTGTTGACTGTAATGGGTTGCTAGGCAACGTCGTTACATTTGACCATTTACAAAATAAGCCATTTTATCTAGCCAACGACGACGTAACAAGTTATTAATTCAAACCAATGAGGTAAAGGTGGCATGGCGGCCTGTTGCGGCCAATAGCGAATTAAGTTTTCATTACATTTAACCAATTACAGATTAAGTCATTTTATCTAGCCAACGACGACGTAACAATTTATTAATCTAACTAAATATCCTATCAAATATCTGTCAACATATCAATAATCCAGTTTTCTCTTTATAACAGTTTTTGAAAAAAAGGACGACTATCATTGAATGACACAATTTATCTTTTAAATATTTTAAATAAATAAATAAATAAAATCCCCAGACAATCACACCAACTACATAGCCCCAAAGTAAGCATAGCTTGTGTGTAGTAGAACGCAAATGTAAATGTCAAAATCAAATGTCAATGAGTGACACACTGTCAATGTCACTTAAGTGTATCGATCTTGATCTCGTCGTAGCGAACACACGGCCTAATTAATATTAAGAAGAAACGTTGTAACATTTAAAGAAATAAAAACATATTAAGTTCCTCCGAAACACTGTGGTTTTATTAAAAGCCTACATTACAGTGTTTATGGGATACCATGTAGAGAACTAGGGGGGAACCTAGAATATAAATAGATAAACACCCAGACACGGTTTTTTTTTTGTTCCTTGCAGGAATCGATCCCGCAACCACTGCCGTCTGAGGCAGACAGGTTTACCCCATCGCCAAAGTGGTCGTCTAACTTTGATGTCATAAAAAATTTGATTTAACCAATGGCAAAATAGGTCAAAGAATTGGCGTTCCGTTTTACGTAAGCAATTTAACGCGATTATTAACAAAAAAGCTCTAAAAACATACTCATCATCATCACAACTCCGTGTAATGGGCCCACTGCAGGGCATGAGTCTCTCCTCTGGGTGACGAGGAGGTTTAGGCCATAATCCACCGAGCTGGCCCAGTGCTGGGTGGTGGATGTCAGAATTTTCAGGGTGCCGATATGACTTCTGACAAACCCTAACGACTACTATATATAAGTATACAGCACCCGGGACCGACAGCTTAACGTGCCCTCCGAAGCACGGAAGTCGCCGTGAGAAACGAATGGTCGGCGGTCACCCATCTATTTATATATATCATTTATTTTATTATTATAAATACCGACCGCGCCGAACGTTGCTTAACCTGTGATATCGTAAGATACACACAGTAACTACGGCGCCACGACGACTTCAAAAAAAAAAATATACTATACCTACTATATTTATCGAATACCAAAACATAGCAAGAATAAATTTCATAATTTTATACATTTATTTACTTCAAATATACTACAAATAATTTGCGAAAGCGTGTTATTCTATAAATCACATATCTCCTATTTTCTTGGAAGAATGTCATGTAAAAAGGGTCCATGCCAAATTTAAGAACTTATAGCTAGTAGCCAGTAGATATTGCGAAACGTTATTTTTTTCTACCAGTTTTTTACCTGTATCGGTTACTCATACCAGCCAGTTGAATATTGAAACCCGCCATTAGCGGACGTCGAGAGAGGTCTTTAAATAAAACAGCCTAGTATTAACAATAGTCCGCACGTTATAAAGAGGTAGCTATAGTTAAATAATTATAATAATAGTAAAGAACTTAAATAACTTTATAAAATTTTCACTAACCCGTGCAAAACTTTGTGAGTATTGTAATGATTGTTGTTTCAACTATTTCTAAATCGTTCTGAGCTGACACATCACCCGTCCCAGTAATAGTCAAAAGGTTGATCATATACCATAACGCAGCGACGTAAATGGAAAAGAAGTTGCCCTGAAATTAATGAGTTTTTAAACAATTTAACCTGTACAATTATTTTGCATCTGACTTAAAATTTCGCTGTCTTTACAGATCCCGTGCGAATTTTATTCAAAAATGAGGATTATAATTAGTTATTATAAACTTTCTTCAACATAAATAAGTAACTTCAATATTTGTATGCTTATCATTCTATTTCTATGTTCCTTAATCATGCAATAAACACTGAATTAATTTCAATGAAACAACATACAACTAGCTAGCTAAATATGTATAGAAAGCACCGTTTTAGAATTATTGGACTGCAAAAACAAAAACATTATTTTATTTAAAAAAAAATGGTACTTAACAGAGTATTCGTAAGCTGCCTAGTTTGCTGCTTTATTGATTAGGAGTTAAGCTTGAAAATATGTTTCAAAATATTGATGGTCAACCTAATTTTAATTTTTTCAATAAAAGCTTCATATTTTTGATAAAAATGTGATATTATATCGATCGTTCCATTTGTACCTTAGCGTAATCCGCTCGTAAATTCAATGTGTCCTTAGTCATCCAGTTCGAGGACCTGCATTGTACAGGAGTTAGGCAGGAGAGTTTGAAAAACAAACAGGCATTAACGTGTGATAGTAAAGATGCCCAAATTGCTATAGACCTGAAATATATAAATGATTTAACTGATTTGTTGGAAGTGAAGGAAGCGAAAGAAATATGTTTGGATCGCAGCAATTGGCGTTCCTAAGTCTCTACTTAACCTAACGAGAGAAAGGCGTGAAGTTATTTGTGTGTGTTTCTAGCTCGAATTGTGTGGCGTTTTAATTAATTTAATTAATGGCTATTAAAAAAAATAAAGAACTTTTTAAGTTACGCTTAGCAAGGGCTGGATAAACTTTTAATCATGATTTATGCTAGTATGAGCTAAATTTTCAGTAAGAATAGTAAACAAACGACGTTTTGAGACCTACAAAAACGTTATATCATTATAACATACATTTAACTAACTACACATCAATATATCCCTACGGTGTGTTATTTCATAGCGTCTATAAACACCCATTCTGCCTTAACCTAAAAAGATATTTAAACCAGAGTAAGTATATATTTTTATTTCTAATATGTAAACTTTAATTATGTCTCTACACCGAGTCCAATCCATGTTCCAATTATAAAATTTAACCCGACGAGTATTGCGGTTGATATTAAATACATCATCAAGCAAAAATAAAAATAGGTACTTACGAGAGTTTAATAAGTAAATTTGAAGAGCCAATAGATCTATGCAATTTGAATGTAAACACGTAGGTTATTCTAAAAAGCTGTGGTGTTCTCATAACAATGAACAGGCACATAGCCATATCTGATTTCAGCGGTAGAGCGAATGCCAAGTAACATAAAGGAATATTCGCAATGAAATCTCGTCTCCTCAAAAGTACGCTCGAAAAATACCTGTAAATAAAATGTTTTTTTTTTTTTTACCAATTTATCAAACGCAGTAATTCAAAATAGAACACAAGCAAGGTCAAATCTAAGGAGGTCTTATCATTATAGTGGGCTTTTGTAAGCAAAGTTTCTTTGTACGAAAAGATAGCCATGTCATACAAAACTAGCCAATATCTTAGATCCTGTTAATTCGAGTTATTTCTAGATCATTCAGTGGTTCCAATTTAGTAAAAGTTTTACGACATTCTTTGGTACCTGTTTAGTAAAAGTTTTAAAGAATTTAAAATCTTCCCCAATACTCACTTCTTTCTAACTTTCCGTGGATTCAAAACGTAATCGCCATATCTGTTCATATATCCCGTGTGGCTATCCAAAAATATTTTGTATAGGAATATTGTGTCGAATACAACGCTAATCCAAAAATAATGATCAATCGACATAAAGGCCATTTCGTAAACAAGCATCAAAAAGTCTAGATAAGCCACGGCCAACATGAAACGATCTGAAATATTTAATAATTATAAAAGCCGCGAAATAACTTCCTTTAATTGTCCTATAGGGTTTCCCACACTTTATGCACAGAAAACTGATAAGGCGATTCACACACTGCCGACGCAGATATGCGCGTACTTGCGGGTGTTGTGCATGATCACGGTGGTTTTTTACGTAAGCAGGCGCGTAGTGTCATCGGTGCGTTTCCACTGATTTCATTCGATTCCTTCCAAAATCACGTACACCACTACGGGACTCGGTGTGCAGTATCGAAGCGTGCAGGATGCGTGTTTCTCCGCATTTAGGCGTTTCATCCGCATGAACGCCCGTGCATGCATTTTCAATGTGTTGAACTCTGCGTTTTTTTCTATACAAACGGTGATCTTACAAACAACTTTAAAATATAGATTCACGTGCTACGCTGCGTGGTGCGCACTTGTGTGCGAATCGCCTAAAGGCTACAAAAATATAAATCAATTTGTAATTATCAAGTAAAATAAAATATGAAAATTGACAGTTACCCATAAATATAACCCACAAGCAATCGGGGGTTACGCTAGCGCGAAACCATCTGAAATGAAAACAAATATGATATTATAATTTCTTGAAAAAACTTGGTCGATTACTTCCCATCAACTTGAAAATAGAATATTTACAACGCGTTTTATTTGTTTTGAGTTTCGTATGTTTGTCATTTTACGTCTCAATAAAATCTCATCTGTATTATATTTATTACTAGCTGCTGCCCGCGACGTCGTCTGCGTGAACGCTATGCAGCACCAAACGCACCTACGATTATAACACTGCTAGCGTGATAATATGTAGCCTATATGTTGACCCGACTTCTTAACTATCTTCATGCCAAATTTGAAGTAAATCCATGCAGTACTTTTTGAGTTTATCCCGGAAAGACAAACAGACAAACAGACAAAAATTCTAAAAACTATATTTTTTGTTTCTGTTTCGATTGTAGATCATACCCCAAGTATTCTTTTAAAAAAATATTCAATGTACAGTTTTGACTTTCCTACCATTTTATTATATGTATAGATTTGATTAATTAATGTGCTCTACTTAGTATTTAAGTATTATATTAACAAACTATCAATACTTTTATTTTAACTCTTTCCATCAATATGTTGCTGCCGGTTATATTATAAATAAATATATCACAACACATTAGCTCGCTCAAATTAATTGATGAAACATATCCGTGCCTTGACTACTAATATCTGTGTTCATCATACAAACCGATTCGAATTTCGAAGATACAAACGCAGGAATTTCTGGCATAGAAGATATTTTACGATTAAGTATTTGAGACTTAGAATACTTATGCAAGGCAAGCGTTGCATTCATTTTAAACCAACTTATTTAATTTAAACTTATCGTACACCATAGTTAAGGCGCAGTGGCACGTGTGTAGGTATATCATACACTATAGCAAGTTAAGCGACGTTCGGCGCGGTCGGTACAAGGATTGATCTTCGCCGACTATTTATTTCTCACAACGACTTCCGTGTTTCGGAGCGCACGTTAAGCTGTCTGTCCCGGGTGCTATATATTTGTATGCAGTAATTGTTAGGGTCTTTCAGAAACTAATTCAGTGCCCTGAACATTCTGACATTCGGAAAACTCCACCAACCAGCACTGGGCCAGCTTGGTGATTTACGGCTTAAACCTTCTCGTCACCTAGCGGAGAGACTGATAACACTGCAGTGGGTTTATTAAAATTTGTTGTATATAGTAATAAGATCCGATATAATACAGACATTTTTGAATTTAAGTACTTATAAAACTCGGTTTGGGTAGTTTTTTCAGACAGGTCTACATCAACATACTTTGTGGGTCATTTAATACGATGATTCGCGAAAACTTAAGACAATATTATTATAGATATACTAAATAAACAAACACTACGTAAGTACACGGAAACTTTTCCTATATTATTCAGACTTTTGTTGCACCATATCACATATAAATTGTATGAAGTAAAGTAAACCTTATTTTGACGAAACAACATTTTTTTAAACATACCTAAATGTGAAAGATTTTAGACATTTGGTAATCTGAAAAGTTAAAACGTTAGGTACTGCTTAACCTATTGCAGTAGGTAGTGAGAATATTTGGTACTTTGTCATGTATAGCTTTTCTGATACGATGTGTGAATTTGTAGTAAAAAATAAATTCTAAAACTAAAAAAAATATTTAAAAGCATAAAATACATACTTATGAGGTTGAAAACACATAAATACGGCGGAAGCTACATTAGTATTGCCAATATCCATTTGCGACCTTGAGCCACAAGATTCTCCTAAACTTCTGCTGGCTCCCTGCAAAACGTTAACATCAGAACCTCATTTGTTATTGACTTCGTAGTTGTCTCATTCTGCAGTGACCTATCTAAATGTGCCGCTCATTGCGGGTTTATTCGATATATGTGACCTTTTGGTTTCAGAGATAGTGGTTGAATCGGACCGTTTATGACTAGTTTTAATCCGTCCATAACCCGTCCACCCACCGGTGTATGGACGGGTAATTCCGGACCCACTGCGTCAAGGTTGGAATTAAGTTATAAGTTTATCAATACTTTTGTCGATAATTTTAAGATAGAACTAATACGGCAAGTAATTGTTTTAATAATGTTTTTAGGTTTTTGCATTTAAAATGCATCATGCTTCATTTATTTTAGTAATTTTTTTAAAGTTTATTAAGACGATATTTATAGGTAAGTACTAGATATTATTAACGTACCAAATCAAAGCAAATTGTATCAAAAAATATCCACGAAACATTTTACTTGTTAATTAGCTAGGTACTCGTAATTTCATCTCGGGCTAAATATTTATAAGATAAAATAATAAATAAACTAAGCAGGTAAGCCCGCTTTTATGAAAAAGTTATGCTTCGTTATTATAAAGTACTGGGAAAAATAACGCATGAATTTTACCTCGGATATTATGTCATCGTAATCATAGTCATCCATGTCGTATGATTCCAGATAATCTGGTGGGGCCTCCTGAATCTGAAGTTAAATAATAGTAAGCTCAATTCGATTTTATACTCTCTTGGTTATTAGGTTTTTCTTTCATCTCCTTAAACTAAGTGGAATATTCAATAAGTCAAGTAAATTAAACTAAAAATAAATCAAAATCCGTATTGATTTTAACTTTATGTCGAGGGCAAAGAGTTCAGATTGAATTACAATTTTCTCACACGTTTGGAACGCTTGATCTACAGCCTTCTGTACTATTAAATACATATTTTTCAATTCCGACTGGTAGTTTCGAAGTTTTAGCGTGCCGTCCGCCTTATTATAATAGACTATGAATAAAATAAACATAGAATAGACTATTACAGCTTGTGTCGAAACTTCGACTGAATTCATTAAGCTGTTTCAATTTGAAAGAGTATCTGACAAACGTCCATACCTCCATAACCCCAACTTTCGTATTAGTAGGATAAATTTAAAATAAATAGTTAAAAGCACCCGTAACCGACGATCATGTACGAAAAGATTAATGAACCTGGAGGAACCGAAAGAGGTATGTCTGGATCGTAGCAATTGGTGTTCCCTAGTCTCTTCTTACCCCAAGGGGGGACAGTGAAGTTATATATACAGGGTGTCCCGTAAATAGTGGACCAACGGAAAACTGGAGATACAAATGGTTGTCTGGAATCCGAAACACCAAATTTTTTATTCCTAGGCTAAGTGGTTTTTGAGATAAACCGATTTTGAATATTTATAGGTATATGTATGTAAATTTAAAATAAACTTACTTCTAAACTTGCTCGCTCTGAATTAATAGTCGGCAAAACATAGTCCTTGGGTGCCAAATCAACTGATTGTTTAACTTTTCGTAGTACCGATGGGTAACTCTGTAAATGTTTTGTAATATTAAATTTTGTGGGCGACAGATTATATGGGTATTTCTCTACTAAATGGAAAATCGCTGTCCCAAGCAAATTTCATCCAATAAATTGAAATCATGATATAGGTGTTCTAGACCCGCCACAGCTTATTGAGTAATTTAAAATTTTGATGTTTGATTAAATCAACATCAAAGAACTCAAAAACAGTTCCCTGGTATGCAAAATCACAAGCCTTGTGAGAAAAATTGCCTTTTTTCCTGTGAAAACTGGATAAAAATATTAAAATACGTTTAAAAAAGCATTAACTATCATGCAAATAAATATTAAATCAAAAAATCTATAAATTAAAGCTGTCCTCAATTTTTTTAAACAGTCCCCTGATTAAATTTAAATCCTGCCTTTAAGTCAAATTTTGTGTTGGCACAAAACTTTACAATCTTGAAACGGAAAGCAATCAAGAGGTCGTTCAGGTGAATCGTTCAGCAGGCAAACGCCATTATGTTAGTGCTACTGCTGCCACTGCTTGTGAACCTAGTTAGGTAAAAAAGTCCACTGGTAAGCAGTAATTCCTATTATTCGTTTAAAATATTTGATTATTAAGTATAGTAATATAGTAGCCACGTTAATAATATTTAAAAGGTTTGCATTCAAAATACTTAATTACTCTTAAAATAAATGAAAAAATGTGTTAAATAAACATCACCCGACCAGGACTCGAACCTGGCACCTCTCGTGCCAGGTTCTCGTCCTCGAGTGCTCTCCCACTTTTTTTTTATTCAACACATTTTTTCATTTATTTTTGTAGCCACATTTGTTGCGTTAGTGTGATAAGTTATTTTTACATTAAAATAGTGGTCGTTTTATACTAAAATAGATGCTTTTATTCATGAAAACATTCCCCTGTGCATTTACAACAGTCTCTGTAACGATTTTTGATAAAATCGTCTATTACTCCAAATCCAGGACTTTCAAAGATATATAATTCATTTAATATTGTCCTTCATTTTATGAACAAAAACTCTTTAAGTAATTTAATAAAATTTGCTAAGGGACAGTCTTGTATGGGCGATTTTCCAAATAGCAGAGTAACACCCATATATGAAGGGGGGTAGCTAGCCAGACGAACCCTGAAGAGGTCCTACGAACAAGCGGGGGTCATTCTGATTAGTGGCCTTTTGCGACACCATTATCCAGGTACGGTAGGGCTATTCTATGCCGATTCTATTGTGGTTAACTTTGAGTGTTTGCCCTAGCAAACCTGCGGGTTTGTTTTATATTTATATTTCAGTTATTCACGTATATAAATAAACTAGCTGCTGCCCGCGACGTGAACGCTATGCAGCACCAAACGCACCTACGATTATAACACTGCTAGCGTGATAATATGTAGCCTATATGTTGACCCGACTTCTTAACTATCTTCATGCCAAATTTGAAGTAAATCCATGCAGTACTTTTTGAGTTTATCCCGGAAAGACAAACAGACAAAAATTCTAAAAACTATATTTTTTGTTTCTGTTTCGATTGTAGATCATACCCCAAGTATTCTTTTAAAAAAATATTCAATGTACAGTTTTGACTTTCCTACCATTTTATTATATGTATAGATAAATATTTATGAATATTACACGACATTATCCAGCCCAAATTAAGTTTCTTAAAGAACTTGTGTTATGGATACTAGATAACTGATATACTTAAGAAATATATACACATACATATTGAATAAATACATATTTTTTATTAGAGTAAACTTAAATCTAATATATAAAATTCTCGTGTCACAGTTTTCGTTGCCATACTCCTCCGAAACGGCTTGACCGATTTTGATGAAATTTTTTGTGCTTATCCGGTATCTATGAGAATCGGCCAACATCTATTTTTTTTATTTATATGGCAAAACAACGTTTGCCGGGTCAGCTAGTCTAATATATAAAATTCTCGTGTCACATTTTTCGTTGCCATACTCCTCCGAAACGGCTTGACCGATTTTGATGAAATTTTTTGTGCTTATCCGGTATCTATGAGAATCGGCCAACATCTATTTTCTTTTTTTTATATGCCGAAACGTTTGCCGGGTCAGCTAGTAAACATATAAACATCCATGACTTGACGACTAATATCTGTGTTCATCACACAAATATCCGTCGCCGCCGGGATCCGAACCCAGGACCTCTGGCATAGAAGGCAACGTATGTTACCGCTACACTAGCCAATCGTCAAATCGTCAAATCGTCAAAATAAAAAAAAGCTTAGATTTCTACTACGAAATATCTGCAATATAGTGATTTATGATAATTCTATTTAATCGTTAAATACAGAAAGGGAATGTTTCTCTCATCAAAACATAACACACCGTAAAATGTGATAAATAAAAATTACCCGACCAGGATTCGAACCTGGGACCTCTCGTTTGTCGGACGAGTGCTCTTCCAACTGAGCTACCGGGGCCTGGCGCTACGCCCCGAAATTACTTACCACATTTTTGTTTTTATGTTATATTGCTAACGTAGCGTAGCGCCAGGCCCCGGTAGCTCAGTTGGAAGAGCACTCGTCCGGCAAACGAGAGGGTCCCAGGTTCGAATCCTGGTCGGGTAATTTTTATTTATCACATTTTTCATTTATTTAAGAATAATTGAGCATTTTAACTGCAAAAACTTAAAAACATAACACACCGTACCTTTAAAAGTGAATAAAAATCAGCTCCCTTGATGGAAAGTAGATCGATGTTTCTAGATGCAACAATGTTTGATACGGTTAGATATTGAGCCGCTCCTTTTATATTGCCAAATATACCACCCGGTCCGATACACGCCTCTTCTTCGTTTATTTCGGAAATTATATCCACCTGAAAATATTTCAATAGATAGATAGGTATGCCGTGAAAAAGGTTGTGAATTAGTTGTTGTTATATTCATATCTTTAACGACGTTAAATAAAAATAAAAGCGATTCGTCGAGAAAAATGCTGTTAATTAAGTATACCTACTAAGTAAATAAATTTATAAAGTTAATAAATTCGTATCATTAACATTCGAGTAAAACGCACGAGTGGAATAGTTAAGTTCTGTAGAGATTATTAAGTTGAAAGAGAATATGGTATAAAAACTGTTTCAATCGATTCTATTAATGATTCTGAACAAACTGTTTTTAGGTTTTGCATAAACAAAAACTAACATTGTAAGTATTTAAAAAAAGGATTCACTCACTTTCCCGCGATAAATAATATAAAGTTGATCAATAACTTCATTTGATCTCATGATAACGTATCCTTTCTGGAAGTATTGTTCAGTCAGCTGCTTCGCAAATGCTCTAAAGAAAGAATTCTGTACATTCTCAAACAAGGGGATTTCTCGCAATGTTTTTTCGTACATGTACAGTACTGCATCTTCGTTTAGATTTGTATGTAGCTTTCCCAAGATAGATTGATGCTGAAACATTTTTCATCATATACAAGAGCGAAGTAATTCCGCGTGAGGCCGTAGATATAATTAATTACTGTCTAGCTCAATTTTGATGCGTTTTCCATATTTAGAGCACAAATTTTATACACAGAATGTGCATTTTTATGAATCATAAACAGACCTTTTGGATAAGTCTTATTGTAGTTCATGATCATATGGCGAAGTGGCTTGTATTTCCCTAAGTCTTTGCTGCAATTGAATTTATCTACTTGTTAAGGTAGATGTGCTTCTAAATATCTTAACGAAGTTTTATTAACATTCAATCAGATTGGCCATACGATTTTACATAATTTTTTACGGTCCCAAGTAAGCATTTAGCGTGTAGATTTTTTTAATCAAATAGGTAATGGTTGTACAGAAGGCAGCAGATCAAGCGTTATAAACCTGACGAATTTTTTCCCAATTTTTAACTTAATGTCGAAGGCATAGAGTTCAGATTCAATTACCTACAATTTTTAATCAGGTTTGCAATGTAGATCTTCTGTACCTAGTTATTAAATCACTTTAAAAAATATATTTTAACTTGACGTTCTAACTGGTCTGAGTGACTGAGCTGACCGGTCTGTAAAATCCAGTTAAAAACGTATGTTATTGAATATCATTAAATGCCATACATAAAATCCGGTTACTTATTATTTAAAACTAGGGGCATGGCGTTAATTTTTAATCAAATTAATGTTTTTTTCCGAAGCTTTTGATTTATTTTTATTAATTTTTTTCTTGAAAAATATAAGCTAGTAAGAGTCAAATACATTTTTTTCTTAGTTATGAGAATCAAAACAAAAAAAACACTTCACCTTTTTATGTGAATGCATTTTCTAAGTAAGACATTATTATACAGGGTTGTTTTGTAGGCACCTACCAAATTTAAATATTACGTACTTTGATATAATACGAATAATCTGCATTTTTACTTTAGTATCGCTCAGTAGAAAAAAGTAAAAATATGGCACCTCAATTTGTTTCACGAATAGTCGTCGTTGATAAAGGCACTATGATTACGTTTAATAATATTACGAGGACGTAGTACAGTAGAATCTTGATAACTCGAATGTCAAGGGAAACCAAAAAAAATCGAGATAGCAAGTTTTCGACTTAACAAGAATTTCGACATAAAAAGGCACAATTTCATAGAACATTTATTACGACAAATTACATTAGGTAACATAAAATGAGAGAGAGAAACATAACATCAGCTGTGTTTCTTAGAAATTCGAAAGTTTATTGAATGTATTTATTCCTTGCACGTGTGCAAAACAAAAACAATAGATAAGAGGCCCCGAGCCCCGAACATTCCTTTTTGATTTTATTGCCACGAGTTTTGAGCTCCGGGAATCCCGAGTAAGAAATCATCATATTTTATGAACTTGGACTTACTGAGGTAGGTATTATTATTATTTATTGTACTACAAGACGTTTTGTCGCGCGACAAAACATGTTAACGATATTAGATTGCAAGGTCACACTTTGAGTTCAGTAGTTATGCATACCTACAGGCAATAAAAAAAGTTACCTACATAAGTTACGTACAATCTTTTCCTTCAAACTTTTACGGGCTTAGGACCGGCAAATTGCAAAAGGTTTTAGCGATTTAATGAGAAAAATGTAACATAATACTTTTAAGTGAATGCAAAAATGATACAAAGAACAAGCATTTTGCAATTCGGCGTATTTAAAAAGATTGAATCAACTTATGTACATTAATTAAAGCTCTAATCAAAATTATTTACAGAATTATTACGATTGAGTTTCAAATTCAATACTTAAGTAAGTGTTCAAAATGATTACCATGTTTCTCCAGGCAGAGTCTAGCACGTTTTAATACAGTTTCTTTAATTTTGTTAAGCACTGCAGTGTCACTTTTTCAAAGGCACTCACTATTTGGGTTTTTAACTCAGAGAGGCTTTGAGCTTCGTTCTGATAAACAAGTCAAGGGTTTTGCGGGCTCTCGCGAACGCAACTGCGATACGCAGACTGCGCGTGCACTTCCATCGAGGATGCGCGGGCGACTGAAGGTCTTGGCAACAGACAAGTGTTTCCGGATTTTCGACGGCGCCGCCGCCGGCCGGTTTCGTTCACGTCCGGTCATGTTGGTACCATACCTACTCGATGTAATGGCACTTATTTTCAAGAAGATACGATTGTTTTTTGAGAATTTGGACGTCTGTGATGTAATTCATTCGGCCAAACACGTTGCACCTCTGCGCGTAGTCTTTATAGTTCATAGTATTGATTCATAAAATAGTATGACCACGTTGTGCTTAACATTATAGTGAATAATATGAATTTCGGTGAAAAAAAATTACTACTTATTTTTGGCAGAAATGGTTTCTATTAATGATACTTATTACGTAAAAAAAATTTGGTAGATGTTGTCAAATGAACCCTGTATAATCATCGGCACGGATCTTGAGCGCTGACATCCACCTGCGCAGAAGTGAATTATCGGGTCTCTTTTGCGGTGAGGCGTGAGGCGCGGGGGTGGTTAAGTCATATTGCCGTACAGTGATTGGCCCGCCGTGCGTCGCGTCTCAGCTGCCACTCGGGATTGGTTCTCTGCTCCGATTGCACGTGCGCCGCGACGACGACAAGTACACTTCAAGACATTAAAATATATACACCTTTATAATTTTTAATTACGTTTTAATTCTCTGGTAAGTTAGGAACTCAAATATTTTATGTGAATTAATTAGACTTTGCAATAATATTATAATATATTATGTTTGTTTTATTTATGTTGGGATTAGAACGAATTGTTTCTTAGCTTTAAATAAAGTTAATATTTTGTACAATACTTCTATTTTTTTAGGGATAAGATGCCACGAAAAAACACTGTTTTGAAAAGACAGGCCAGAAAAATGGTTTACCATGTAAACTGTTTTATTCTTCTTACCATAATAAGCAGTACGAACCAGCACCATCATCAAATGCAAAAAAGTCAGTTATGCAGGCCTGGTTAACTGAAAAAGGCATAGGCTATAGTGAGGATATGTTAAAACCTCAGCTTTATAATCTTATCAAATGTCACAAAGACACATATAAAAAATTTAACATCGATAGGATATTGGCAGAAAATAACCATGATGTACTTCGTCTACCTCCTTATCACCCACACCTCAATCCGATTGAGATGGCATGGGCTGCCATTAAAGGCTACGTATCTAGGAAGAACATAACGTGGAGCGTCACAGGAGTGACTGATTTAGTTAAAGAAAAAGTAGATTTAATGGGTGCAAGCGAGTGGAAAAAATTGTGTGAAAAAGTTATAAGAATTAAAAATGAATATAAAAGCAGTGATCACGTGGTTGACTTGCTAACAGAAGCATTTGTTATTCGAGTTGATAGCGACTCCGATTGTGATAGTGACGACTTTTCGGATAGTGATGACGACGAGGAAGATGAATTAATGCCAACCGCTAGTACAAGTGTTATTGTACAAAGCGATTTAATGGAAGGTGTCACACCTATATCACCGTAACTTTACATATATTTCTTTTTATTGGTTACTTTTTTTTATTGTTTTACTTTTTATACTCCGTGTTTATAAATAGATATAAGAACGTTGTATTTATGTTTACTTTTTATTCTATTAATAATCATTCTTGTTAACAGACCTTCGCTGTTCTCTCATACTCTTACACGAGATACGCACAGTAACAAAAAAATAGTTCCTTGTTAGTTCTTTTGCATATAAAACAACTAACTTTTCCGACGTTTTATAAGTGCCCATGAAGCCCTTGGTACTATAAAATATTTTGATCTTGAATATAGCAAAATATTCATAATATTATATGCAATCATAGAACCAATAAGAAATAACAGAGCTAGGTACCTAAATAAAAAAATATAAATAATATAACATAAAAATAATAAAATATTAAAATGGTATACATATTTGTGCCATAAGTGTAGCTGCGCAAAGCCATCCCCACTCTACCGCCGAGCGCTCAAGATCCGTGCCGGTAACATTAACTTTAATCCAATTATTCTACTATTGTGAACAGTTGCGCAATAAAACACTTGAGTAACCTTACCGACCAACCCCCAGTCCGTTTCCATTGGTATTTCCAATAGTCAATAACTGATTTCTTCAAAGAGAATGGTATACTTTCTCTGCTTAAAAACAGTTCTAAATGTTTCAGATTTTCTTGAAATTTGGTTAGCACTTGATCGGCCAAAGCTTTTAATGAAGCTATTTTTGCATATACGTATCTAAAAATTTAAATGTAATATAAATTTGTGTACAAATAGTTATCGATAAATTATAGGAGAAATATTATTATTTATAGAGTAAGTATTTAAAAGAGATAGAAGAAGATAAAGAAAAAGTTTTAAAGTTTTTTCTATTTTGTTATCATTGAAATAAGTCAATAGGACCCAAATTGTCTACACTAGCTATTGTGTCATATAACTAACGGTCCAAAATAAATTATCATCATCATCATCATCACAACTCTTTGTAATGAGCCCACTGCAGGGCATGAGTCTCTCCCCTGGGTGACGAGGAGGTATAGGCCATAATCCACCAAGCTGGCCCAGTGCTGGGTGGTGGATGTCAGAATTTTCAGGGCGCCAAAGTGACTTCTGACAAACCCTAACGACTACTGTATACAAGTATACAGCACCCGGGACCGACTGCTTAACGTGCCCTCCGAAGCACGGAAGTCGTCGTGAGAAATGAATGGTCGGCGGTCACCCATCCAATCCAAGCACCGACCGCACCAAACGTTGCTTAATCTGTGATATCGTATGATACACACAGTAACCACGGCGCCACGACGGCATTCAAATATATAAAAATTATACGATGACTAAAATAAGGACTTCTATTTCTTTTGCAATAACTTAAAAAAGTACTTTTAAGACTCGCAAAGTGCAGGAAACTGTTTTGGAGAAAAATAGTAGATGTTTGCATATATTGCGAGGGTGAAGAAAATATTGTTAAAAGTTAATCTCTTGAGGACATTATTGCTTACCCAAAAAACAGAACACCATGAACAATATTACATATGGATAGTAGCATGTCTGCAGTGTCGTGTGCTGTGATATCACCAAACCCTGCACCGCTAAAGCTTGTTGCAGACCAATAACATGCCAGTAGATACACTTTAGCAGGTTTTAGATATTGGCCTATTTCAAAATGTGCACCGCCAATCCAGGAACCTAAAGTCATGAAGAAACGAATACTTTAGTAGCTATATTTTGCACTTATAATGCTAAATAAAGCACTTAAATGATGAAATTTTACTATCTTAATTGATGCTAAGCAGACGTATTAGCCAAAGCTTTCTTCTAGAGTGCGATTACAAACATTGAGAAACGAAATTCTACGACATTTTAAACTTAAATTCTCTATTTTATTGTAAGTAGATATTCATACGATATTTTTACACAAACAAAATAGCTATACGTACTCAAATAATGCAGGTTATAAAAAACCAAATTTACCGAAATTTTTAGCTACTACTAAAACATTCTTCGAATTGTAATTTCATCTCTACGTTTATTGTTCTGCTGAGTACATCTGATTCTTATCCGGTACGAATCCGAGAAAAGACGGTCAGGCGTGGTCGTAGAATTATTTCTATGGTAGCTTACGCACAATATCAGGCATCCGTCGTTTCATACGCGATTTTTAGATTCTTATTTTCTCGGATTCGGATCGGGTGTAGTGCGTAACCGCTCTAAGGCGTGTTATTAACATTTAAATCCCAAAAAAAAAACATTTGAAGTAAGGTACTCAATTAAATCCAAAACTTACCCAAGGAGCAAATCATATTTCCATCTCGGTGAAAATTTGCTTTCATGAAAGGCTTTTTTAAATGCACCTTTGTCAGCTTATATTTGAAATCTTGAGGATCGGTAGCTTTTACAAACGTGCATGACATTGTGATGAGTATAGATGTGTACAGATTGAGGAAAAACAATGTCAGCAAAAGAAAATACAACACACTCATTAAATAAACCTAAAATTATAATGAAAGGTTCAAATTCTAGTTAATGGGATGTTAAGTAGAGGTTTCCAAAATGCGATTATTTATGAACCGTGTATACTATTTAATTAATTGAAGTACAGACGGCAGCAGATCAAGAGTTAAATAACCTGTCAAATTTCCCCAACCAATTTTAACTTAATGTCGAGTTCATAGTGTTTTAATTCAAGTACAATATTTTGACAGGTTTGTAACGCTTGATGTACTGCCTTCTGTACCCACATACATACACAACCTCACGCCTGTCTCCCTTTGGGGTACGCAGAGACAGGGGAACACAAATTGCTACGATCCAGACATACACCCGTACATAGAAGTACCTACCTATTTTATTTAAATTTTATTAAAATCACCAAATTCTCTTTGTTACCTTGAGCACTTTCAAATTAGTACGATTTTAAATCATAAATTTGTTCCTTATTAACTAAATAATCATTCAATTTGATTTTACCCTTTTCAAATCTTGTATAGATTGAGTCCAGAAAGCTGCATACAGTCTATAGATTTGAAGTACATTGATCAATCTCAAAACACACTGAAACATGTCTAGATGCGGATCTGTACTTGCATTGTAAAGTAAACAAATTGCGTACCAAGGAAAGGTTGTCACAAAATCTATTATGAACCCGCTCTGAAAAAGTTGGAAAAATAAGTTTTAAAATTATATAAGAGCTCAAAACAAGTGCAGTGGAGTATTGTACAAAGCCACTGCTATATTTATTCAAGTTAAGTGTCACATACATTTAGTTCGAATAAAAGATAATTTCGTGTCAGTCGCGTTTATTTTATTTTTTTATTTAAAACATTAGACACACCAGCAACATATATATTAAATACATCGTTATGAAATCACATGTCTGTGAAATTATTATTCTGATATATATGTCATTTTAGGTATGTACAGCATTTACATTATGTAACTATTTGATGTAATATCCCTTGCATCTTCTCCGACAATGTTGCTCGTGCTGAGACATTGTGGTCCTTCGAGCCGGATCTCATGACACGTTAGATAGCATAAACCGACTTTAAGGTCACTTTATAAGTTAATGGAAACCAAAATTAAAGAAGAACTTTACATAAGATTTGCTTTTAATATAGTAACCTTAAGATAATTTTTGGCCGTCAAATATGGATGGTAGATCAGTTGGTTTTTCGATCCGTAGTAAGCGACGTGAAACATCAAATAAATATCCACATAACATATACTTTCTAAAACAAATATTATGATTGTGTGATAGTAGCTTAATGGTGTCAATGCCACCATAATCTGAAACAAAATAAATTTTATTGAGAAAATAAAATATACAAGGTGGAACAAATGTTGTTTGGATTGATGAGGATGGGCTGAACGCAAGAGGTGATGCGCTAATTAAAATTAACCCTGTATTTTTTCATGCTGGACTGGGAACAAAGGAAAAACATGGATTTTTTTTTGTGGGCGATAGGCTGATCTCCTGTCACTGCAATGGTCACTCCACCATTATAATTCCTCCAGATTTGTTAAAAGTGATATCACATGGTTTTATAACCTCTGCCTACCCCATAAAGGATACAGGCGTGAAGTTATGTATGTATGAATGGGCTACTAACATGTACTTGACACCTTTGTGAAAATTTACTTGAAAAATCCAGGACTATAGTGGTTACAAGTCAGTGATTATATTCAACTTACCGGTAACAATAAACACAATGTAATCGCAGTTAGCAAACGTATGTTCGCCCATACTTTTAGGAATATTCCATCGGGCTTAATGACTATAGGCATAAGTAAGTACGGCGCAATGTTGTTAAGAATGGTAAATTGTTTATAAGACTTCAGATAACTCTGCCGCTGTTTGTTGTAATGTTCTTTTACATTAATGAAAGAATCTGTAAAATATACAAAATATGTAAAATACGAAGATGATTTGTGTGGTCTATGAAGCTAGTAGGTAGAACGTCTCGAATGTACAGCTGTATTTCCTTGCTGATCCCTTACCGGTAACAATAAACACAATGTAATCGCAGTTAGCAAACGTATGTTCGCCCATACTTTTAGGAATATTCCATCGGGCTTAATAACTATAGGCATAAGTAAGTACGGCGCAATGTTGTTAAGAATGGTAAATTGTTTATAAGACTTCAGATAACTCTGCCGCTGTTTGTTGTAATGTTCTTTTACATTAATGAAAGAATCTGTAAAATATATAAAATATGTAAATTACGAAGATGATTTGTGTGGTCTATGAAGCTTGTAGGTAGAACGTGTCGAATGTACAGCTGTATTTCCTTGCTGATCCCGTAAAAATATAACAATTGTAAGGTATTGACTTGACTTTGAGAGAGAATATTTTTTTCAGAGAGGTAAAGAGTATAACCACTCAGGTATTATAAAGCGATGTTCCTAAGAAAAAAAACATGAGTTTATCTGTTGTATAGTAATAATCATAACCGCTCATTAACACTTGCAAATTATGTCATTTTTTTTAATCGACTTTTCTTTACTTCTATCCTGAACACAGCAGAACTGAACAACAATGGAAACAAGACAATGAGCGAGCCCTAGACGGGGTCCCAAAATATTAACCGGAAACTCGCTTAGAGTCAAAAAAACAACTTATTGACTTTTGAAGTGATAGAGACCTTAATATTGTCTTAAGTTTTCACGATTCATAATTTAAATAAAACTAGTATTAACCGGATTAATCGCTTATAATTTATATTTTAAATTTTAACTCGACGTTTCGGTGTCTTTGCAGACCCCATGGTCACGAGCGACTGAGGTGTCAGGCGTCAGATTTGATAGTACTCCATCTATTTCTCAGTCTTCAAGCGTAGCGTTCAGGGTTCAAGTTCAAAATGAGCTGACAGTGTCTTGATTTTCAGGTCGTGCTGTTTGTTCTATGTTTGATTTAATATCTTTGAGAATAGGGGCTCATGCTAGTGATAGTACTTACTGTTTAGAAAATGTTCAAGTATGCTTGTTATTTTATTCCGTCGTTTAGCGGATCGTTGCAAATATTCTTTTTGAGTTTTGGATTCTTTTAAATCGCTTGACGCAGTCAAAAGTTCCGCTTTTGTAAGAAGATTCTCGTGCTCTTTCATTTCGGGAAATAAACTAAGTGCAGAAGTGTAAGCGTAGTGGCTTATTGTTATAAACTGAAACAATCAATATTTACTTTAGTTATACAGGGTTAATTTTAATTAGCGCATTACCTCCGGCCTCCCCACATTAATCTCAACAACATTTGTTCCACGACTTTTAAAAAAATCTTAATAAATAACTCAAAAACTAAAAAGAAGTAAAGCGTTTGCTCCTAACTCTACATTTTGTAATTTTGTTATAAAATAGGTTTCATTCTATTATCAGCTCGTTGCAAATCTTTTCAAGTTCGGTTCTTAGACCATGCGTGGCATACCCACGCTCAGAGTAAATAGAGCTACGACTCTAAACCGAGGCTATAAATATTTTTAGTATGGGAAAACAAAAATTTTTAAAATCATTTATTTTAAAAATTTTGGAACTCATTAATTTTAAATCATTAATCATCATTAAAATCATCAAAAGTCTTGGAACAAATGTGTTTGCGAATAATGTGGAGAGGCAGCGTGCAAGAGGTGATGCGCTAATTAAAATTAACCCTGTTTAAAACTTTATTTTTTTTTCATACGAAGCCTGAAAACAATTTTTTCAGAATCGGTAACAATAGTTTTGCAGTAGATTGCAATAGTTTTTATACCATGTTATATTTTAACTCAATAATATCTAATGATTCTTAAGTTATATACACACTCACTCGCACCAGGCCTGGCTCACTCCGCGCGGTACATCCGTTATTTACCTACAGCGAAGCGCTCCGCCGGCGCAGTTCGAATGGGTCGTGTATCACGCGCGCGCCCGTCGGGACGTGTAGATACCTACCTACCGTTGCAATAAATTCTATGATCGAGGTCGCAGATAGTATTTAAAAATGGACATAAAAAGAAACAAATATTCAATTAGATTTGATTATGTTCAATTTAGCAAACAAAACATTCAAAATATTCTTGGTGGTAGGATCCCTTCTGGGTCCGCCTGGCTAGCGACCACCCTTTATATAAAGTCTGCCGCCAAATGTTACCGCTCAGGCGGTAATGTGTTCCGGCAATATTGTATAAAGAGCCAGTTCCTTCCTAAACCCGTGTGCTTTCATCTTCGACCTCGTCGTCACTTACCATCAGGTGAGATTGAGGTCAAACGCGGGTTTAGTCAATTATAAAAAAAAAAAAAAAAAAAAAAAATAAGTAGTATTACTAATTATTCGTCAGAACTTTTTTTTCATTTTGTACTTTAGGTAAGTTAAAACAATATTTTTTACAAAGGTAGAATAACAGTAATACCTACATCGGTAGATACTTAATTACAAATAAGGAGATTAATTATTCTTCACTAGGCAGCAACCCTAAGAGCGTAAGAAAAGATAAGAGGCATGCGATAGACAGAGACAAAACTTCTAGGTATATAAATTTGCAGGTACGTAATGCTGTGCGAGCTGAATTCCACCGTATCGCGTCGTAGCAAGACTCGAATTTATTTAGATCTTCTTGCGGGGTAATTCTTCTGTACCAACTATTACTTATTCTGTGCTCGCACGCGTATCGTACGCGATCCCAGAATGCAAGTAGCTACCTACGTCGCAACGAAGCGAGTGCCGCGCTCCCAGTGTCCTCACTCGCGAGACAAAACCAAGACACCACAAGAGACTTGAAAGTTGCTGAGTTTTTAAGATAATATAATCATTTTTCGTATATTTAGAACGAAAATATTTGACCCATGTGCTAAATTTCGCCTGAACAAAAATTGACGTTGTATTCATATATTGAAAGGGTTTCTTAAGAAAAATTATGTGATTTTGTGAAGATGCTGTAAATCACAAAACTACGGTCACCTGTTAGCAACTAGGCAATAGACGTACTAACTAAATAATCCATTAGGTAGGTACACCTAAGATATTCTGATTTCAGCCATCACCTGCGTAGGTATGTTCCCTATGTCTTTACACATAGGTATTCAAACATAAACACGTCTTACAGTGAAGCATAAACAAAGCGAATCCTCTTAGATAGTAGCAGTTTCTATAAACAGGTTGAATACAACGCGATTTTGTAAAAAGCTTTTATTTAACAGGGGTAGGTTCTAAGTCGCTCATTATGGTCTTAATAAACATGCCGCAAATGGGAAATCGAACCAAAAATAGGGGAAAATGCACACGTTGGAAAGCAAATGCAATAGTACACATGGACAAAAAAATAAACAGATAGCCATCGGTGCAGAAAAGTTCTTGAATCGTGACCACTTTGTAGAAAGCAGAGCATGGACAAGAAAGAAAGAGGATCTGGCAACATCACTTTACCTGTGAACTTTACGTTGGAAGAGGACAACGGATGACCAAGATCCTTAGGTAAAACCGGCAGTGAACTGCTTTCAACTTTTATGATAATGATGATACTGAGGATTACGAATGATTGCAGAATCTTTCTATACTACTAACTCGCGCGCTATCAGTATCTTTGGCCTTACTAATACTTAATATGAGTCGAGAAGAAGTCGAAGAAGTCAAATACCTATGTCTAAATGTAGAGCGACTACTGAATATAAGATGTAAGAGATTTTTTAGGGTCTACCTTGCATCTGGCACATACATTTTTGAACGCTATAATGTGTTTAAGGACAGTCAGTTCCACAAATATTTTTTTTCATATCCATATTTATCCGTTGCATAGCATGTTACATTTAACCAATCTACCCACCTTAAAGGCACGTTTAAGGACAGACGGCGCGTCGCGCAGGGCGTCGTGCGTTTTTACTACATCGCCGGCTTTACTATAGAACTATCCGCTGCTGGTTTAGATTAAGCCGGCGATGTACTTCAGCTTTAAAAAGTATCATCTCACCTTGCAGTGTGTCAACGTAACAACAGTATTAACAGCTGGAATGCCGTATAGTAATACAAGTAACCCCAACGATCTTCCAGGCCCGAGTACCCTTTCTGTCTTAGTTTCTCTGTGAACTCTTGAAGTCACTAAGCAATAGCCGCTTTCAATTATGTATAGCTCACGAGAAATTGTTCCACCGTAGAAAAGTATTTCGCCTGGAGGCAGAATAACGTCTCGTGCCACTGTAAAATTTTTGCATTAAATATTTTAGAAAGAAACGTGAAGAACTAGGTTTATGAAGCCTTAAGTCTGACGGAGGCCATGCAAGTAGAAATAATATTAATTATAGAGTAGTTTACATTTAAAAAAATCTAGACTCTACAGTTTACCTAGCAGATAGTTGACCTCCTAAATAGTTCAAACAACGCCAAGGTTTTATAATGTAATTCACAGATTTGGATGCAACGCCATCAATACTATTCATAAATATTGATAGATAGCGTTGCACCCGAATCTGTGAATAACATTTTAAAACCTCTAGCGTTGTTTATACTATTTAGGGGGTTTACTAACTGCTTGGTCAACTGTACCTGGTTAGTTTCATTAATAATTGCGTATCTGTAAACTTACACCTACATGTTTTGAACCATTTTGATGTACGTACTTATAAATGAATAACCCTTTCAATGAGACAAAGCAAAAACACATTTAAGCGTATTGCTAAGAGAGCATTTAATTCGTAGATTTGTTGTCACTTGACGTAAATAAAGAACGTGTGTTATAAATATTAAAAAGGTGGTTTCCACACTGCCCCGACGATGCACTAACGCGCGTAGGTACTTGCGCAATTTCGTTTAGTTAGACTAATTTGATACAATACAACACCGAAAGTATCTATCTTTGCGCGTAGTGCGGCGGCGGTAGTGTGGGGATCGCCTAAGCGCCAAAATTCAAGTAGTTCAGCGACAAACAAATGGGAAAGGTAGACATGACGGAAGCCTTTCCTGTGCGATTAAATTTTTACCATCCCCAGTTATTAGGAAACTGATATTCCTTAAGTTAATACTTGAATTGCCATTAAATTTATTATAAAAAAATAGAATTGGCAGTCTTATGAGACGAGTGTTCGTTTGGCACAATCGCGGAATACAGAAGTGGGAACAATACCTACATTGTCGACATAATTTCTTCTTTTTAGAGTATTGAATCATACTTTTAGTATTGATAAAGTCGTAATTTTTTTGACATATGAGTGATAAAAATGATGAATTTCCATGTTATGTTGATTTATTTCTTTTAGGAGGCAATAAAGTACAACTCAACATTAAAAATACAGATTTTTTACAGATTTATCAGATTTCAAGACCGGGCGAACCAAAAATAACAACTAGGTATCTGTCCATAATTCAACTTATGAACTCCAAATAAAGACAAATACATTGTTGGTATAGTTATTGTTTTTGTTTAATATATTCTGTTGTATTTTCTATAAATAGTAAAGTGCAAACGTGAAATAATTTTGGCACTTACTTTAAAATATGTTATTTGTTTTGTAAACTAAACCGTGAAATACTAATGTTTGATCTGGCATTGGTCGATTTTTGTAGGTTTCTGTTCGTCTTACAGTGTAAATAGCCATATTTATTCTACACACTCGTAACGCCCACGCTACCGATTTTTTTGTTGAAAACCATTACCATTACCCAGCTATGTTTTGACAAACTGATTCGGAGCTGGTATTTTTATTTGTTTAACCGGGAAAATAACTAGGCCTTTATTTCGTAATGAATAATCAAACTGAGCTCTATAGGTACTACTTTTACCTGCGCCTGCGCGCTCGTGGATTTTGCAATAAAAGAAACCGTTCAGTTTCATCAAATCCAGTTTCAGAAGTTTTGTGTCATCAACAGCCAGTGGACGTCTACTGCTGGACATAGGCCCCCAAAACAGAATGTTGAGTAAGTGTTTCAAGAAAACGTGTAGGTTTAGGTAGTGACTTGTAATTCATTCAAAATTGCCAGAAAATAAGTAATCAAAAAGATAGTTATTGTTTCCAATTTTGATCGGTTAGAATACCTAAGTAAATTGATTAGGCACCTTTTATGAGTTAAGGCTGTTGCACACCAACACTTCCTTCACCTTCTAGGTTCTAACTATAGGTACCTAAAGACTACTGAAGCAAAACTTAATCTACAGCGTGTAACGAAATGGAGGGATAAAACTTAAGGGTTAGCTTCTATACTATACGTAGAATATACAGTTAGTATGATCAGTGCTGGTATAGATAGACTTACATACAAATTTATTTAATTATTTTACAACAAAATATTTTAACAACCCTAGTCAACCTAATAAGCTAAAACAAGACTTGTGACGTAGTCAGTGACTTTATGACCTTTCCCGCACCGGCTGAACTTTGTAGTATCTATCTTAGTTACCCATCACTTTATTTTTAGGCCATCTGTTATTGAATAGATTTCATCAAAAGCTCACAGCTGTTTTTAGGGTTGGCACTTAGACATTTTGATCTTAACTTCGAACTTGTTTTTCGGCCGAACCGTTAGGTTAATAAATATATGTTACTGTTACTTATAAACTACATCACCAAACATACTTACAATCCCCTTAAGTATTATCTCTTCATTATGTTACACATTGTATATTGCTATGTATATCTATATCTTTATAAAATTTGTATTTTAGGGCTATCGCTGCGTCATGCGGGTCTACGCGCGTTTCGATCCCCGTGTTGATACAAAACTGCCACGTACGTGCCGACAGGCCACGCGCGCGTGTGACGTGGTTAGCTCCCATGCGAATGAACTACAGGCGCGTACAGCGTTCTTCGATTTTAATCGAAGTTTAGCCAAATAGTAAGAGATTAAGTAGGTATTCCATTGACACGACTGTACAAGCAGACTATTTAAATTATACTAGCGAAATTGCGTCACGAGTGCCATAGACGTACGGCATGCGCCTGGACACGCGTGACGCAGCGTTGGTCCTTAAAGTTCTTACTTTCAGTGAGAGTGTGAATAAACGATTTATTTTTCACTTGAAAAAAGGCTATAGATGTCAGCGTCTTAAACCTTGCCTGGTGAAGGACTTTTTTTCTCAATTCTGTTGGAATTATTGTTTCCTTTAACCAACTTTGCTCTGTTAAATCAACACCCTGTAAAAACGGAAAGTTAATTTATTTGGTAAGATAATAATAATAAAAATAAGCGATATTTCATCAGACTTCTACTGAAGGATTGAGTAGATCTTGAGTAGATCTGAATTTTTTTCCCAGCTTTCCTATCTCAGAGTGAGTCTCACCACTCTAGATAATCTATTAGTTTCAGCTTTGTCATTTTTGCTAGTCTTAGCTTCGTAATTTTTCGCTTTCAGTTCCTTTTGGTGGTAGCCATCAGGATGCCGCTCGCTGCGCAGCCTCTAGCTAACGATTAGCTGTCGCCCCGATTATGATCAATAGCCTTTTTCAAGGCTGATCATTAAAGGGGGATGTTTAGTGGGTATACTCAGGCGTTCTGAGGAGTCGCGTGGCCGCTCTTGCGGTCCCCACACTGTCTGGGTACTCTATATCTGTTAGCCACTAGGGTTAGCAGCTCTTTAGAATTCCATTTCGTCCGTAACAGGATTCATCCTCCTCCTGCTAGAGCTTGCTTTAGCGGGTGCCAAAGACTTGGCGGAAAAACAAAAAAAAAACTAAATTTTTTATCCTTAGCTGACTATTACTGGATCAAGATTGTTAGGTACTAGATATCTTTAGGTGTTAATAAAGTCGGCTAGAAATATCTGAGCAAGTAGGTATCTAATTATTGAGTTAAGCCTTGAGGATTTGTCACAACGAAAATTTGTTTAATGAAAAATTCATGACTAGTTTGTGGGTGTGAAAAGTGAAGAAATTAGAAATCACCATCTGGTCTCATCTCGGTGACGAATAGGTAAAATTCATTAGGCAGAAAATCAGAGGCGACTCTTCAGGGCATCGAATGGCTTCTCACAAAGCCTAACAACTAATGCATACAAGTATATAGCTTCCGGGACCGAATGATTAACGTGCGAATAATAACGAATGATTTACAGGAGTTGTTATAAATGAATTGTCGACGGTCATCGGTTCTTTCACCGATACCGGGCCAAACATTGTCTAACCCACCATATCAAATGATATGCGCAGGTTCCACTGCATCACGACTACTTCTGATGGTATGTACTTATTGATTTAAGGATAAGTCAAAAGGAGGTAAGGTAAGGATGTAAAATCTGTCTTCTCCATAACAAATAGTAAGGCAATTGTGAGTTCTTACCGCATTGTATTGCCACTGGAGTTCATAAAAAGCCATTATTCTAGCTTTGATCGACGGGTGCATATTATTTTCTTTCATAAACTTGTCTATAGTTAAAATAACTTCTAGAAATGCAGTTTTTGCTCTGAAAAACGTTTTATACTTTGAAAAAAATCTTACGTATAGTGGATTTATTAGGACTTTTTTTTGTGTGTGGTGGTAATTTTAGTCTACAAACATATCGGGTAACTGCATTGAAATATAAAATAGATCTTGGGTATTGTCAATGATAAACGCTTAAATGAAGTATCTACTTGATAATGAAGTAGTCACGATGTTATCCTATGACGTCATCATATTGCTAAAGTTATTTTAACTTCGGCTTAAGGTGCCATTAGTGTAGTGTGTCTGCGAGCATAGCTTGAGTAAAAAAAATATATTTAGGTTTGAATTTGTAGACTAGACTAATTCTTAATAGCAATAATCTTAAGAATGAATAATAATATCAAGAAAAGACTTATATTTTAAATAGGTAAATCAAAAATGTATGTAAATGAATTAACAGGCAATTGTTTCTTCTACAACATAATTGCATAAACTATTTGAAAATACAATTCGAATTTCACTACGCAGTGTACCTATAACATAAAGACATTCTAATTTCATGACGTTTTATGGGATGTAAAAGAATTAGGCTATGAAGGCAGCACATCCTGCGTAGCACTATGCGGATGACATCATTGTTGGCTTAGTTTAAAATTAAATCGCGAGTGACGAACGTAACTAGTAGTAATTTTACTAGGACAACAAACTTATTTAGCGTAAGAACCGTGAAATGTTGTATGAGTGTGATATACTTATTCAAATTAACCTTTTGGAGAATAATATAATACATGAGAGAGAAGACTTATCGTATTGAGCAAAATAACAAAAAAATACATGGTAATTTGCATCACAAAGAAAACGGTGTTATAGGTAATACGTGATAGGAAAATCACACGCAACTTTAAACTTCTATATTAACTTATTTAAGTTATAGATACGAGTAGAAGTATCTATTGTTAGAAACATTCAGAACTTGCACCGAAAAATTTTCAACCGTAAAAATTTCAAATTTGAATCCACTATTAGATGGTTCTAACAGGAGGTTACCATAAAGGTTAAAATCAAAAAAAAAACAAATGTCACCTACTATGTTAATTCGAATGATCACACTAACAGGCACTTTAAAATTGGGCGACTGAAAAATAGAATGCGAGACAAGACAGTAGGTAAGTACTTACTTATAAGTTATGTTCCTACCTTATTTGGGTTAAACGTTACTGGGTTTAGATACGAAATCCTAAATGAATGTAGAGTTAACTCTTTGAATCAAGAATTTGCCGTGGAGAACCACACATTACAAAAAGTTTAAATTCCGAATTGACTTACCTAGACCAATGAGTGACTACAGATGAAAACTCAGCGATACAATAGCCAGCCAATAGTACACCATACAGGCTTAAAAATGCAACAAAACCCATATCGAAACGATCGCCCGGGCTGAAATCTCCATAGCCCACGGAAAACAGGATAGTTGTAGCGAAGTATATCGATGTTATTATCGGATATGCAGTTCTGTAATACGAAATAAATTTAATTATTAACTATTTTGGTAGTTGTTTTTTAAATACGGCAAAACTAAGTTATACCAGACTGAGTAGAGCCGTATAGTCAAGCTTAATGCAAAATGTTCTCTAGCAACTTTAGATTGCATTAAGTATATACAGGGTGGAATTTTTGAATGCCCCCTGGAGGGAAAGTACTCTAAATAATAGTGATAGCAAATTTTACTCCAAAGAAACATTCCTTTATTTTGGAAAAAGTAACCTAAATTGCTTTTATTTATTTTTGTTTACTCCACCTATGTTATTTTTATTGCAATTTTGCTTGCTCTTATGTCACCCAATTAGATATTCCAACGTTTCCGACGAGACCGTGGTGGGCTCACTAAAAGATACCTGTACCTAAGATAAATCCTTTACAGGTGGAAGGATAAAACCGTTTTCTGGATTATACCGGTCTTCATAGTCACCACCGACCTGTATAATACTTCGTCAGGTACACAGCTATAATAGTGTGGTGCTACCCAGTTCGATCATGGTTGTTCTTATTATACATACATACATACATACATAACTTCACGCCTGTATCCCTTATGGGGTAGGCAGAACATCAGAGGTTATAAGACCAACTGATGTCACGTTTGACTAATGAGGTATTATAATGATTGCGAGAGGCTGTTGCAGTGACAGGGGGTCAGCCTATCGCCCACAAAAATGCCAATAAAATCTCTGTCCCTTAACCGACTTTTACAGTATGCCCGGGAAGAGAAGCAGCTGGCACATTCTATGTTTTTCTTTCACTCCCAGTCCGGCATGGAAGTAATTCTTATTATATCACCATCTAAACATATTGGTTAAAGAACAACCATGGTCGTGCTAGGTAGCCCACACGCTATAATGTGTAACAGTATTTTAGGAGATAAAAAATATTTACTTGGATACAGCAACTCCAGATATGAGGTCCTGAATTTGGCCAATAGCAAACCATGAATTAGAATGGCATCTGCTCACAAAACACGATTCTGTATACAGGATAACTCCACACCAGTATGATAAAAGAGACAGATACAAGCAGTATTTCGATACCTGCAAATATAGAGATACATTAACAGCTAAAAGTAAAACCTACCCTCTGTACAATAGGTAGATCTTGCATGTTTCATAGGGTTGTGCTTTTACAAAGATTTTGATATAGAGGACACTGAAATCTATTTTGATATATAGGTGAAAAATGTATATATTTTCAACCGACTTCCAAAAAATGAGTAGGTTCTCAAATAGTCTGTTTGTCGTTGTTACAAGATATTTCGGACAGTTATGAATCGATTTTGAAAACTCTTGTTTCAAATAGATACTTCATTATTTACGGATTTATATGGTCCCGTATAAATCGGTTTAGTAGGTACATACTTCATTGAAAATTTCAAATTTTTGAAATCATATGTATGATTTCGGAGAATGTCTACGTTGATGACATTATAACTCAGCCAAAGTTTTGATGTGAAGTCGGTTTTTTTAATGCTCTGCATTCGTTGATCATCTAGACACAATATCAATAAATAACTTCTTCAATCAGATGTTAGTATTAGTGAACATTCAACTTCCTGACCTACAATAAATATATTAAGCTTGGTGAATCTGACTGAATATCTATTTGAGTATAACTTACCTTGACAACAATAGTATTAAACAGTAGATTTTTCTCTAACTTCTGGAAAAAGCTAGATATTCTCCAAACCAGACACAGTTTAAATCCCTTGCACATAAAGAATAAGTGTTCTCTATATTTGTCTTGATAAATCGTAATTGTATGTATAGTAGCAAGATGTTCAAAGGGTATAAGAGCTATCAAATCTAAATAAAATCCTAAAGTATTCATCTTGTAGTCGACAATTTCCCAAAACTTATTGATGTATTTCTTTTTCGTCTTTATAGCAGTGACAACATTCATAATCAAATTCAACAATATAGTTATATTTGTTACAATTTCAGCGTAAAAGAACGATCCTCCTGGGAAATGTCTCCTGAAGCCTATAAAATAAGGGTAAACGATACAAATGTATAACACTAGGCAGAGCATTAAAACCTCCCAGCATTTGACAACAATGCAGTTATGTTCCAAAATCCAGGGAAATCTTCCGTTTACGCAGGTAAACTTAGTGTTTCTCTTCTTAACGTGTTCATTTAAAATGTATAAATCTAAGCAATGCTCGTCTATGGTATCGTTCTTGGCGAGGTCTTCATCAGTTGTACCTGCAAATTTCAAAAGCCTTAGACTAAGTCAAAGTCAAATAGTACCTATGTACCTAATGGCTTTATCATCGCTGCCAATCCTTTGTTAATGCTCTTTTCTTATTCATTAAACTAATATAGAGGCATTTTGAACATATCATATTTAACGCATACTTAGTAAAAACAAAAAATGTCTATAAGTACGAGCTTGTCAATGTTCATAACCTCTCTTCCATGCTGGACTGGGAGCGAAAGAAAAACATAGAATGTGCCAGCTGCTTCTCTTCCCGGGCACACTGCAAACGTCAGTGAAGGGACAGAGGTTTTATTGGCGTTTTTGCGGGCAATAGGCTGACCCCTTGTCACTGCAATAGTCTCAATTTATCATAATAATACCTCCAAATTTGTCAAACGTGACATCAGATGGTTTTATAGCCTCTGGTGTTCTGCCTACCCCATTAGGGATGCAGGCGTGAAGTTATATGTGTGTGTACTAAAAACTAATGTTTCGAAGTCTTCAACCATTAAAAGATCCGGTATTATCTAAAATAGAACATTTATATCTATTTATATTCATATGTGGATTTCCGCCTCATGTAACTTTTGCTTATCTGCTGCTCTCTCACATCAACACTTATAAAATTATAGTATTAATGAAATCAAGCAAAAAATAACAGTTGACCCACCTATTGTGGCATGGGCATGTCATTAAATATTGATACCTATTAAGAAAAGATACCTAGGTACGAGTACGTTCATTTATGGCCTACCTTGTATATAGCGCAGCTTTTCTTTAAGCAATTTAATGCTACTTTTCTTTCGTTCCTTAGAAGCGTAAATGTTCAAAACTATTGGTTCAACGAAGCCACATTTCTTTTTTCTCAATTTACTTCTCTGTATTCTCATTTGAATTTCTTCTCTTATTTCGGCTACAATGTTAGGATACGTAAGCATGAGCCTAATAAAAGCAGTTTTCTCTAAAACTTGACACTCTACGTATGTGGCAGCTTTTACCGTGCACCTTGCTAAAAAAGAAAATCAATGATACTTAACGAGTACTTTTCAACTGTCAACAACATGATAGACAAAAAGTGCCTTGATAAACTGTCTTTCGATTAATTGCTGTCTCCCATTAAGGAAAGTTTTTCCATAATCACCGAGCTTATAAGAATGATTAAGTATCTCAGTACCTAATTAGAAAATAAGTAGATAAGCAAATAAATCGTTTTCTCCGTTCAATTGCCTATTTATTTGCGTCGTTCATATAAAGTCATAGATACTTAGGTACTTCTTTTTTTAAGCCTAACAAGTATTTGAACTAATCTATCTCACAGACAGATCCGCGCTGGCCTTGTTGAAACTTGCAACTATTAAGTGATTATTTATCTTTACAGAAAAAAAACTCGCGGCTCGTATAAAATAGGGCAAAAGTTATAGTGAAAACAGTCTTGTCTTATTTTTAACGTGCATAAACGATATTTTAGTGACAAACTGGCTTCTTCGGAATTGATTACAGTTGTGCGATATTGATTTGTCCATATGCAGCACGTCTCGGGAGGTCGTTCGTGTAATTCCTTGGAAATTAGCACAGACATGTTTATTTAAAGTTTCAGAGTTTGGCTTTTATATAGAACGCTCTATGAGCTAGGTAATTTTAGGCCCCATATAATAACATAAATGGTATTAACGATAGATCACATAGAATAACACACGAGAAATAAAATAAGTTACCCACCTGGAATGTTTAAAACCAAAGAAACTTCGCCAAAACACGTTCCTTTCCCAAAAGATATCATAGGACTTTCGTCGTCCTCATCAGAAAGTAATTCTAGAACCCCATTTGTAATGCATACCTAGAATAAATATTTTTGTTTAGATATTAAGTACAATAGTAAATACCATTGTAGTTAAACAAAAATAATAGATTATGAATGCCTTCGTACCATTATTGTTTTGTTTTGATTGTGTTCGTAAACTATATCGCCTGGCAGATAAAATTGATGGGCCATATCTAATGATAATCTTCTCAGAAAAGCTTCCGGTAGTTTTCGGAATACTAAGGAACTGTACAAGGGCACAGCATTTAAATCGTAACATATTTCCATTTGTAAAGGATAAGGTAGCATGCGTAATAATGTTGGTTTAAATACTCCGGATTTTTGATACCACAGGTCTTCGTAATACCTATAAATCAATCGATTTAATGTTTACAAGTTAATTGTTAATTAAAACGTACCCTAAGAGGTTTTTATTAATCAAGTTTTATTAGTGCATTAAAGCTAGCTATTACGTAATTACTTGAGAGTTTACCTGATGATTCGACTTGTAGTCTCTGTATCCATGTTAATAAGATTCAAATGGTTTCTTATTTTCTTTAATTGCATGACATACAAAGATCTTCTGGTCGTAATTGTGATAAATTGAGAGGTAAGTGATCCAACAAATACAATCGTCGTAAGAATGAATCCTAAAGTGATTGCAAACATGGCTACAAGTCTTTCTGCTGTAGTAACTGGATATAAATCTCCAAGAGCATTTGTCGTTAGGCACATCACAGACCAATAAGCACAGATTAAATACCAATCAAAAATCGTTTGCGACGGAAGATTAATAGCCGATACAGTCCAAGACAAACGAATCTTCTTTATATTAAAGTCCATATAGGCAAACAAGTACCAAAGGCACGTCCATGTGTGTACCGAAACAATAAAAAAGGTCAAATATTGGAACAGAAAAGTCGTCCACTGATTACTTCCAGCTTGTGTTGATCTGTTTACAAAGAATTCAATGAATCTATACACTCGACATAATGCCATAAATGGAACGATACAATACAAATCTGGCGTTAACTTTGGAAGAGTTATCAAATAGAGCATAGAGTATGGTAGGGCTAGTATCACATCAAACGCTATGCGAAGCGTATCTGGTTCCACTAAATTAAGCGTTTTTGCCCACTTTTTGATGAATTTCAAACCCAAAGATATCATCACGTTAAAAGTAAAAACAAAGTTGAGACAAATGACCATTAAAATAATCTCGAAGGGTCGTTGCTCGTCTTCATAGAAAGTATACAACGACGTGTCCATAAAGAAAACTAAAAACATTACCGACAGTAGGAATATATTCCATGATGGATTAGAATATATTAGTAGGATATATCTGACATAATTATTGTTAAATTCAGAATGGGGTTCGTGTAAAAGAGCATAGGTTTTAGTTCTTTTCTTTTCATCGACTTCAAATACAATGTTTGGGCTGATTTCTTCCTCATGCCGTTTATTTCCGAGTACATTTTTATCGTACAGCTCTTCAGACTTTCGGAGATATTTGTATATATTCATAATATGCACTTAAATTAACGTTTCAGTTACTCTCGTATGTTGTCATCGGTGTTTTGAAACGAGAAATTCAAGTTTCTGATCGCATGGACTGCTTTATGGAAGCCGCATATAATTGTACCTTATGATTTGAAATTTATTCAAATCTAGTTGGTTGTTTATAACGCTGCATTTGATAACCGGTTGGCTTAGTTTTGCATCTGAAGTACCTACTCATGTCATTCGAAAGTGACGTTTTTATCATGTTCTAATTCTAGGGCAGGCACGTAAGTTAGTCCTATGTTTTTTTTAATAGAGATCGTTTTGAGCTGTGCTGTGACATCTTTAAGTCGACTAATCTATGCAATTTAATAGAAGTCTATAAAAAAATCAACAGTTTGGAAACCTATGTTTTTTTAATAGAGATGGTTTTGAGCTATGACAACTTAAACTTAACTAACCCATCCAATTTTATATAAGTGTATAAAACAATCAAAAGTTTATAAATTCTTTTAAGTATCTAATACACGCCAATAAATAACTATGTGGGATCAAAAATAAAATTGTACCTACAAAAATAAAGCTCAATGGAGGCTATTAAAATGACGATGCATTTTCTACGATTCGAGTTATCGTGGTTATTTTCACCATTTTAAAAAAGAATTCAACGGAAAAGACAACTACAACATAAAACTAAAATGCACTCGAGCGGAGCCGGGGCCTACAATTAGTTTTACATATTTTTAGTGCGATAAAATAAAAATAAAATCGTTATAGCGATTTAAAAACTTGCACTTCCCCACACAACTTCACAAATAGAAAACTTTTTGAGTCAACAATTTGTTTTAAGCGCTTACATAAACATAAAATACACACCTTATAAATTAATTATATTTCGTCGCTTCATTCTTCAGATATAATAACCAGGTAGTCCCTTTTAGGTGCTGACAACATTCGCACAATTTAAAAAGAAAGTATTTGAATTGACAATAAAACAGGTTTTTTCCCTCCGCGCGCCGCTCCCTCCCGTGCCGCTGGGCCTCATAGTTAGCTCATTCCTTTTTTGTGCGAGGCAACAAGTGCACGCGCCCAAAATGCCAAAACGAAGTAGGGAAGAAAAGATCGAGCGTTACAAGAAAAAAATTAGGAAGTTACAAGAAAGTAAAAATAAGGATAAAGAAACTTACCGCCGCCAGATCATAGTATCTGATGACGAAGACGACTCTCAATGTAAGTACAACTTATATTTTTAAAGTGATTAAAAGTGTGAAGTGTGGGGGAGATTTATGTCCAGCAGTGAACGTTAACACCAAAGTGTGAAAAGTTTGAAGTTATGCCGTTGTGTATGGATTAACTGCGGGTTAATAAATACAATCAAAACTCATTGGGGTTGACTGCGGGTCTCCAACAATGATAATAGTTTTTTAAATTTATACAGATCTGTATGGATTGACTGCGGGTCAATAAATACAATCCAAATTCATTGGGGTTGACTGCGGGTCTTCAACAATGATATTAAATAATTAAAATATGTAAATAATAAAAAATATAATAAAATAAAAACACACAAAATTGTGACGCATAAAAAGGTGTGACCACTTTTTTTTATGTCGGTTGGTGTAGTAATTAACTGCGAGTTAATGACTTCAAGTACATACAAATACACGTTTACAAGGTTATCCCAAGAACAGTATTGGTTGAATACTGAAACTTTATACCCACATTTCAAATAAATAAAAACATATATTTGAATATTTTTCTTTTGTTGTAGACTATCGTGAATTATCACACGGTACTTTAGAAGAAGGCGAAAATAATGATATTTCGTTTCAAAACGATGAAATCTCGCCACAAAACTTTGACACAATATGTCCAACAGAAGAAAGACCAGGTGAAAATGGCTCCATCGAGCCTACCACCTTAGATGAACCACCGTTAGATCCTGAGTTACTCTCAGCACTAGGCGAAGGTGAATCTGAACTCCCTGAGTATGGGGATAAAATCTTGGACAGTCAAGCTAAGCTATGGTTACCGATCTTGAAAAAAGGTATTCCAAAGGAATCCAAAGACAAACTTATTAAGGAATATGCCGTTCCAGACAACTGTCGGCTTCTACAAGCCCCTAAGCTAAACGCTGAAATAGCCGCAGCCCTACCCGACATGGTTAGAAATCGAGACAAAAGTTCTCTCATGGTCCAACAACAGCAGCTCGGTCTAGGAATAACAGCGGTCAACAGGGCCATGGACCAACTGTTAACAAATGGCGATACGGTACAAGCGATCAAACACCTGAGTAACGGCTGTCGATTATTCACTGACTTGCACTACACATACACTCAAAAACGTATAAAACTAATCACACCAAGTCTGGACAAAACCTGCCTGAATGTGATTAATGACGCTGTTAGAGACAGTACCTTGTTTGGAGAAAAATTAGGCGAGAACATCAAATCGGCTAAAGAAATAGAAAAGCAAGGGCACCAAATCAAAAAAGCTCCTACGCTTAAATCACATACTACGTACCCACAACAAGCAAGTGCTCGTCCGTTCTACCAGGGAAACTGGCAGCCTCCTCGCTACATCGAACAGGGGGGGGCGAGGAGGTATTCGACGGCGTCCTCCAGCGACGCAAACACGCCGCGGCAATCAACCAGCCACTATGAGGAACGCTCCCCAGAGCAAACCTCGTGCGCCAGCACAGCAGTAACACAGGTACATGCGGGTCGTATTAGACATTTCTATGATTGTTGGTTTAATATTTCTAAAAACACAGTTGTTCTCGACTGGATCAAAAATGGATTTTCCATCCCCTTTTGTGACAAAGTAATACAAACAACAGTACCACGTAACTGTTTTTCAACTACCGAAAGGCGGGATATGGAACACGCAATTAAAAATCTGTTAGATCTGGGTGCAATATCTCCATGTGTACCAAGTAATGACCAATTTATATCAAAAATTTTTTTAGCCCCCAAACCCAACGGTGGTAGTCGATTTATATTGAATCTAAAGCCATTAAACAAATTTATAATACCCTCTCACTTTAAGATGGAAGACTACCGTACGGCAGCAAAGTTGATTCCTAAAAACGGATATTTAACTACTATAGACCTAAAAGAAGCATACCTTCTCCTACCAATCGCGAACACAGATCGTAAATACCTCAGATTTAATTTTGAATCAGAGTTAGGTTCAATTATCACCTATGAATTTACAGCTATGCCTTACGGTTTATCATTAGCACCTAGGGTGTTCACAAAAGTCATGAAAGAAGTGATCTCATTCCTGAGAAATCAAGGGTTTAGGTCAGTAATATATCTTGATGATATTTTGTGTATAGGCGACGATTATAATGATTGTCTTAAAAATTCTAATGAAACAATAAAATTATTACAATGCTTGGGTTTCATAGTAAATTTTCAAAAAAGTTGTTTACAACCACAGAATGTTTGCAAGTTCTTAGGATTTGATTTTAACTCTAATAATTTAACAATAAATTTACCACTTGCCAAACGTAACAATATTGCACAGTTAGTAAGCAAGTACTCTGCTTTACCACAGTGTACCATCCGTGATTTAGCTCAATTGATCGGAGTTCTAACTTCCGCATGCCCAGCTGCAAAATACGGGTGGCTTTACACAAAAATTCTAGAAAGACAGAAATTTCTGCTACTGTTAAAGCACAACAATAATTATAATACCAAAATAAAACTACCAACTGAAATACTCAGAGATTTAAGCTGGTGGAAGAACAATATTTTTTCAACTTACAATCACATGAGACATAATAATTTCCAATTTGAGATTTATACAGACGCCTCTCAAACCGGATGGGGAGCAGTCTGTACTAAAAGTAACCGCCGAGCTAACGGCATGTGGACCACAGCAGAACGTGAAAAACACATAAATTATCTTGAATTATTTGCAATATTCCTAGCTTTAAGAACCTTTTTTCACAAGGCAGAGAATTGCACAATATTGTTACGAGTGGATAATACTACAGCCATCAGCTATATCAATAGAATGGGCGGAATCCAGTTCCCTCATTTAAACGAACTGTCCAGACATATTTGGCAATGGTGCGAGGAGCGAAATATATGGATTTTTGCATCCTATGTAAATACCAAAGAAAATATTGCAGACTACGATTCTAGGATTATTAACCCAGACACTGAATGGTCTTTATCTCAAAAAGCTTTCCAGGTTATTAAAAGCCGTTTTGGTGAACCAGAAATTGATCTGTTCGCTTCTCGTATCAATGCCAAATGTGTAAACTTTATCTCATGGAGACCTGATCCTGATGGGATGGCTGTAGACGCCTTTACCAACAGTTGGCAAAGCTTTTACTTCTACGCGTTTCCACCGTTTTCTTTAATTTTGAAATGCTTGAGAAAAATAATAGATGACGAAGCGACGGGTATTTTTGTATTCCCTTATTGGCCCGCGCAGCCTTGGTTTCCCCTGTTAAAAAGGTTGATTTGCTCAGAAATAATTTATTTTGAGTGTAAAAAATACCCACTTCAATCTCCTTTAAGAGATCAACACCCGCTCAGCACGAGTCTTACCCTGGCTGCAGCGAAGCTCTCCGGCAAGCTTTCGTTCAACGAGGATCCCCCCCAGAAGCGATTCCCCTGATGTTGGCTTCATTAGCCGACAGTACTATGAAACAGTATAATGTAACCCTCAAGCTTTGGTGGCATTACTGCTTTGAACAAAAGCTGGTTATTCTTTTAGCGCTATGTACCGCTCACCGCGTACAAACCCTCTCCTTTATAAGATTAGAAAATATTGTTTTCACAGAAGGAGGTGCAAAGATTTACATTACAGATTTAATAAAAACGTCGGCACCAGGCCGCGATCAGCATATCCTTAAATTACCATCTTTCACTGATAACAACAGTATTTGCCCTGTTAGTGTTCTTAGAGACTATATTTTTGCGACCAAAAATAAAAGAACAATGAACACGGGCCGGTTAATGCTGACGTTCAAAGCACCACACAAAGCAGCGACCACTCAATCCATCAGTCGCTGGATAAAACAAGTACTGTCGGATAGTGGAGTCGACACATCAGTGTTCAGCGGACACAGCACGCGACATGCGGCAACCTCCGCAACACATGCGAGAGGTCTGTCCGTAGATACAATCCGTAGAACGGCAGGATGGACCAGTTCATCTAATACGTTTGCGAGGTTTTATAACCGTCTACCTATTGAAGATGAAAGCTTTGCCAAGTCTGTGTGTTTAAACTAAATAATTATATACCCTAATATCATTTCAATCTGTCAGAAAAAGTTATTTGTTAATTTGATTTCTCACTTAATACATATTATTTCACAATACATATACCTCATTTCATTTCAATATATCTTAGAATTACTGTGCAAACTTTCTTGCAACTTATACTCTGAAATTCTACCTGGTTATTATATCTGAAGAATGAAGCGACGAAATATAATAAGTGATCAAACGAACTTCCCGAGTGAAGTTCGATCATTATTATATGAGTCGCTTCATTCGAAGATATAAGTTCCCTTCCCTCCCATAACTACGAGGCATACATACTTCATTAGCCTGTTGACGTTAACCCCTCACAAGAAAGTTTTGCCTTCTTACTCTAAAGAATGAGCTAACTATGAGGCCCAGCGGCACGGGAGGGAGCGGCGCGCGGAGGGAAAAAACCTGTTTTATTGTCAATTCAAATACTTTCTTTTTAAATTGTGCGAATGTTGTCAGCACCTAAAAGGGACTACCTGGTTATTATATCTTCGAATGAAGCGACTCATATAATAATGATCGAACTTCACTCGGGAAGTTCGTTTGATCACTTATTATATACAGGTAGTAGGATTTAACAAATTATATTAAATACGTATAATTAGATCTTTCAATGCTAGTTTAAATTACTGCAAATTAAAAGCAATTTTATATACAAAAGTTGTGCGAATTGGTAGGTATAAATAAAACGTGCATCCCGATTCAATTAGAATTCTAGAAAATTCCAAGATGATTAATTACCTACTTATTGCAGTTTCAATGAATATATTTCTTCCATGCTGGACTAGGAGTAAAAGAAAAACATAGAATGTGCGAGCTGCTTCTCTTCCCGGACATACTGTAAAACGGTTAAAGGACGGAGGTTTTATTGACGTTTTTGTGGGCGAAAGGCTGACCCCCTATCACAGCAAGTCTCTCTCCATCATTATAATACCTCCAAATTTGAGGTTATGATCATCTGATGTAACATTTGACAATGTTATATTATGTATGTATTTTTGGAGTTAATGGTAACGCATTTTGGAGTTAATAACTTGAAATTAATCAATAATAAGCTTTATCTCTTCTATGAATATTCCAAAAGTTTGTGAAGCCGTTTTCCATTTGAATAAGCGTCTTAAAATTAACTCCTACCCTGAGTAACTACGGTTTAGCGCTAAAGCATTTTAAAACGGAGATGGAGAGACTGTAAAGATGTATTTCTCCACAAGCTGTTGCCCGCGACTTCGTCCGCGTAAATAAATATCGGCTATCGCAGTTGAAGTACACTCAAAGAATAAGATTTTTCATACAAACTAAAAAGTAGTATGTTTTCCATTCCCGTGGAAATTTCGGGAAATCCTTCCATAATGCAACCAGACACCCGTTGAAGCACCTTTATACTAAGTATCACATCCGTGCACCCAAGGAATACGATTTTTCATACAAACTATAACGTGCAGTATTTCCCGTTCCCGTAGGAATTACGGGAATTCCTTCCTTAGTGCTCCCCTACATCCTCCAAGTAATGTAAGTCCCAGCCCTCTACGCCCAGTAGTGATGGCTGTAGGTACGTTGTCTGTCAGTCACTCAGTCAGAAACGAAACAGTTTTAAGTAAATATTAAGATTGTCACAGTGCTGCTCACCTATAAGAATATTTTTTTATTATATTTTAGGTTTATTGGATCAAGTATAATACAGCAAAATAATAAGAATAGCACTAATATAAAAAATTGCTTGATTTATTCATGAACACTACCTTTATTTTGGAAAGTATTGGTTATGGCATGGTCCTTCTTTTTAATTATATTAATAAGTGAAATCAATAACCAATAAGGCTGCAAGTCTTTATTATTAGACTGGTATTTTTTATCGTCACGACTATTCTGCAGCCTACATTATTCTTATTTCCTGTACTCGTAGGCTGAATTTACATAATAACCTTCATTCATGAAAGAACATGCCTACTTTGAAAGTTAATATTTTAAACCTACGAATTTGTCGCACTTGTGTGTAAATTTTTACCTTGATTTAATGCAATGGGGAGTTTTTTCGGAGACTAAGCCCGTGTTTCATCTCAATGTCACCTGATGGTAAATGAAGATGAGGTCGAAGATGAAAGCACACGGGCCTAGGAAAAAACTGGCTCTTCATAAAATATTGCCGGAGCGGTAATACTTAGCGGCAGATTTTGTATGAAAGGTGGTCGCTAGCCAGTCGGGCCCTGGACCACCAAGCGAGAGTCACTCGGATTAGTCGCCTTTTACTACTTCCTTATCCAAGGGCGGTAGGGCTATTCTGAGCCGACCCTACATGGGAGTTTAATCAAATGTGTCATTTTCATTTTATAGGAAACCTGTAGCTTCTCATGGTTTAACTATACTGCAGTGCGATCACAGAACGTTATCGAATCGTATATTAACGAATGTTTACGAATGCTCTTAAAGTATGGAGTCGGTTGCAAGTTTTGAGTTACATTGTAATTTTTTATTTTACAGATATTTATGAGTACAACATGTTTACAAACATTCAAAATTAACAAGGCACACATTTATTTAAGCTGGCCGTGCGGCAATGGATAGATTTCAATTTTTTCTTAAAAACCGTCTCCATACTATACGAACATTCGTTAACAAACGATTCGATAAAGTTCTGTGATCGCACTGCAGGGTTGATTTGTAGTCACCAGCCAAATTTAAATGTTAGTTTCTTTGATGTGATATAAACGTACCTACCTGTATATTTATTTTACCTTCGCTCAGTACAAAAAAGTAGAAATATGGAACCACAAAATTTTAAAAAAGTAGTCGCTGTTGATGAACATTTCTACTACGAACATTCATTGATAATACTACGACGTAGTACTACAAGATGTTTCGTAGTAGCGCGTAGTTGCCTTTATTTTAATGGTAATTTGGAGTGACCATGGTTTGCTTAATATGTTAGGGGATATATTCATTTCTTTGTTAACAAAAAATACTTTTTTTTTGCAAAAATCGTTTTTATAAATTATAATTATTGTGCAAAAAGAATTTGGCCGGTGACTACAAATCAACCCTGTATACCATATACCTACATAACTATATCATATGAGTATGTTTAATCGCGTATTCGTACGATTATAAATGAACTCACGATGATCGCGTTGTCGCGTTTTAGGACGATGACTTCGTGATAGACTTTAGAAGCCAACGACCACCCTTTACATTATAAGATATGCTGCTAATTATAACTTATTGATAATCAACGAATGCAGAGCAATAAAAAGACCGACTTCACTAATCACTAACATTTTTAAATCCTTGTCAAAACTTTGGCTGAAGACTTTAAGGTCATCAACGTATAAATTCTCCGTTTTCACACATATTTTTTAGAAAACTTTTAAATTTTTTCAAAAAGATGATAACATTGATTTCGATGAAATTTATATGGGACCATCTCAGAAGTGTTCTCTATCATATGGAATACTAATTATCAAAATCGATTCATAACTGACCAAATTATTGCGTAACAAAGATGCAAATAAAACATACACCCGACTTGAGTAGCTATTCCTTTTGGAAGTCGGTTAAAAATGATTTTTTGTCCGGTACTTTTCCATAACCAAGCACCAGTTCCATCCTAAACTCGTGTGATCTATCGTTTTATACTGACTTGTTGTTTCTTGATAGTGAGTTTGAGAACAGTCGTGGGGTTAGTCAATAAAAAATAATCTTTCATTCAAGTGAGATTCGCGCACCGAGGCACCAAGTGTTCCGTTGCAGTAATGGTTTTTCCTTTAAGGCCTCTTGTAGCGCGATGCATACTTCCATACTTCCCGCCCAGATATCGCTAGCGAATTTCGCCGACGAAAATACGTTTAACTGGTTTATTTAAAAAAATATAGAAACTATTTAAAAATTTTGCTTTACCCGTCGTTTAAGAGAAGTCCGCTTCATGTTTTTATGTAGTTTTTACATGAATCTATTAGGGAATTTCGTAGCAATATCTGTTTGAAATGGTAAATTAGTGTTATGTTTGTGACAATTTTTTATCGAGCTAATTTACATAAATCGTGTTTCTGTTTTTACACAGCGTTTAGGTACTTATATGGTTAATTTTTGTGAATATTTTTTTAGCCACAATACTTACACATTATTATACGTGTAAAAACGCTGCATACTCGCCTTAAGTACCTATTTGCACTATAAGCTCTCATCATTTGCCAAATTTCATAGTTCCAGGTTAACGGGATTTACCCTAAACAGAAAGAAACTAAAGGTTCTGATTGTATTGCGAGTATATGTATTACGGCATAAACGGAGTACCAATAAAAAGCCGTTTTTTGATTGCGTACTTATAAATATAAGTGTGATCTTCTTTCATGCTTCAACGGAATTCAACGGAAGCAACACTCTGGAGTGTTGGATAATAATTACCTTCGAACGTTTGTGGAAAAAGGGTTTTGAATGACGATTTACAAAGTTATCCCGTAAGAGTTCTGTATTTATTTTGTATGTAGATACGGAACCCAAAAAAGTAAGTCGTTAGCAAATTTTTATATATAAGGTTATGAATGTTGTGAATTGAATAATAAAAAGCGGAATTACCTTCTTAAGATGCTTCCACAACCAATTATTGTAAACTTCCAAATTCTCATTAGCTTCTTAATCTGGGAACACATTATAAAACACAACAAGCAACATCTAGTCACTAGTGATTAAAGTAAAGGATCTCCGTATAAGTGGCCCATTTGAGGTAACGAGGTACACTCCACGGTTTCTAATACCTTTGATTCCACTAAATCAAGCTGTAAGTATTAACAGTTTAGGTCTAAGCTGATCTTTAAACTGAGAAAAAAATCTTACTCGTACACAAGCCATATTGCTGTACTATGGAGTAAAAAAACTGCTTTCCATTGCAAGGAAATGCAAACCATAAAAAAAATTAGGTACTATACCTGTCAAACTGACAGTTTGTAATTTTGTTGTTTATTTATTTATTGGAATAACAACCTTATTTAAATGACTAACGGTGCCATCCTGTCATTATTGACATTTGCTGACATATTATGTCAAAAATAATGATCTTATGTTCCAAAACGACTATTTATTAAAACTCTAAATTATTTTATTATTTTATAGCATTTAATCATGCATGGGTAAATATATCCTATAGTTTACAGTTCCTCGGTTCATGCCCTACAATTTGGTGTCCATGTACCTCGCGGTACACATATGGGCCAAATTGTATGAAGATAAAATCTTGTCCTTTAAAACTAATTGAAAACTCCTGATGTTTGTATAACATGTAAGAAATATGTTTTAAATTAACCTCAATTTAATATTAGGTATGTTGCAAATTAAAATGTTGCGTAATATTTTGGTAGTGATTTGAAAACAAAATTAAATCACTCAGTTTCATAATCATTGTACTTATTCATATCCTATCCACCTTTAAGTAAAAAAAAAACTTCAAATGGTTAATTTAAAAATCGCCAGATAGTTTATTTGATTTACGTCACACTACTTTCTTAAGTTGTTGAAACAAACATTCCAAAATGTATGGAAACAAATTCGTTTTGCAAATAAAATAAAAATAAAATCCTAATAAAAAGCCCAAAGAGCGTACTCAATTTTAATCAGACATCTTAGTTTGGGGAACGCATTGTAAGTAAGTACTTGCTAAGTCTACTTTTTAAGTTTGTGGTCAATGTCATGAAGTGTTTTAGTTTGTGACATAATATTTTTAGCGGAAAGTCAGGAGCATGCAAGCGCTAACTAAAGTCAGCTTTAATTTCAGGGCTGCCTGATTCGACAGAGCTAAGGCAGGGTCATAGCTCGATTGTCAACTGTTTTTAAGGAATTATAAATACTTTTAAAAACTAAGGATCTCAATCCAAAACACGGAGTAGTGGAACTAAATCTAATTACAACAATTTTTCGAATAAAAACATCTTCCTTTTGGTAACTCTTTGAAAATTTTTTTTTTTCTTTGAAAATGAAGCTCAAATATCAGTAATTGAATGACATTTGTGACAGAGAAATGGCGGAGGAGTTCTTGTGACCTGAAATGGATGACATGTGGCATCAGCAAGACGTTTGACATCGTGAATTAAACAAGCAATTTATAGCAGCGATAATTTTCAGAAACATCATCTCGCAAACTTTCTTCGTGACTGGCCACCAGCATCATGCAAACTAACGCCGCCTTGCGATCTTTATCTCTTGTAAATATTTTTATGAAAAGTAAATCTTTATACAAGCATTACAATTTGAAAACTATCCACTTTAAAATAAATATCTACCTTAATTAAGTACCTACCTAATACAAAATGTATTAAAATTATTGGTTTTTTTAATCCGGTTTTTTCTTTTTTTTTTTTCAGACAACCCGTTTGGTCACGTAACACGTACGAATATCTATCAAAATATGACGAAAAGTCAAAAAATAAATTAAATGCGCAATAACGTCCCATAAGTAAAAAAAAGTTTTATTTTCATTAAATTTTCAATATATTTCCATTTTAATACTTATTGAATTTTGAAAATGTAAGAAAATAAAAATTAAAAAAAAAATCCCCAAAAAAACACCAACTAGGTACATGGCCTCAAAGTAAGCAAAGCTTGTGTTATGGGATACCATGTACCTACCAGCGACAAAGGGGGAACCTAGAATATAAAAACATATACAAGGTGACTGGTGAGTCAGTTTCAGAATTTCAGGAAGTGATAGTTATAGATCATACACTTAGAGAAAATATAAATATTAATTATTTACTGAGTAAACTTCTCCGAAAGTTAAAGAATTCATTACGCAACGCTGGGAGCACTGTTGTTTGCGTCTTGACTGAGGCAGCGCGTCGGAAAAAGTGGTAGTAAAGTCTCTTTATTTATTCATAGGGATTTCTAGTGAAAAATTAAGTACCTAAGTATTTTATTACATAATTATGATCAGAATCGAGTACAGAGTGCTCTCCTTCAGTATTGCAAATTTGTCACCAGTCACCCTGTATAGAGAAACACCCATTCCCGGAACATTTTTTTTCTTGTCCCGGGCGGGCATTGAACCCGCAACCACTGGCGTCTAAGGCAGATAGGTAGACCCTATCGCCACAGTGGACAACATCGAATATCTCCGTGTGTTATTTTTCACTACAAAAGAGCACTCTTATTGAGACACCCGATAGTTATATAAGATTAAAAAATAAGATAAAAACATAAACACCAAGCTACGATAATAAAATATTATTATTTGACACTTTTTAATCAATACGTAATTTGTTTATTTTCATCCGTTATTTCAATAATAAGAAATGCCGAGTTTGTTTTATAAATAGAACAAGTAGGAAAAACTGAACATTATAAATACTTCTAGACGCACTGCAACTTTCAAATGAAAAATGTTCTTTTTTTCATAGAACCAATACGTATACCTAAGTGCGTACAATATTTGGTTTTTTCGTCTATTATTCTTATTGGGGGTGAGACTTAGCCAACTTTTAATGATTATCCTAGCAATAAGTACAATGAGCACGCATGTTTAAAAGGAATGCGCAGAAGCTTTGAATAAAACACAACCAGAAGCAAATTCGAAAAGGGAGCTATATCTGCCATAGACCAATCACATGTTGACCACGACCACTCTATCAAGAGTGTTAGGACTAAGAAGAAGAAGAGTTTGAGTGTCCGCCTGCGTAGGGCCCACGGTCCTGTTTGCTTCCTCCACCTTTGATAATATGTTCCGTACAAAAGGGACAATGCAGGCATTTTAATTACTGGCCCCGGCCAGCTTAACATCTACCCAATGTCTACGTATTGAATTAGTAAAGCACTGATTGTTTCCTTTTAGTTGCCGTTACGCCCGGGGGTATTTACAACTATAATGCCCTGAATGAGCAATATCAGCGGCTTATTGGAACTCCTCAACTATACCCTGGCAAATATTTCAATGCAGTAAAATGACAGTTTCAGTATGCCCACTTTAGGGAAGAAAAAAAATAGTGATGCGGTCTTAGTGAATGAATGTAATAATCTTTTAAATAATAATATCGCTGTAAGTAGGTACCTATACATATTTACAGCCCGTTTACACATGATCCGTTTTAGGTACTGGATACCTTTTTTGTATCGTAAATACGTATACTGAATACTGTGCCATATGTGAAGTCGCAAATACAAGTCCATGCGCCATCGATAAAAAAAAACGTATCCGGTAAAACATATCCAGTAAAACGGACCATGTGGGAACTGGCTGTATCGGATCACTTGTATTATTCTTTTTTTACGGCACGCGGATAGGGTGGCAGGGCTATATTTAGCCAACCATACAGAGACAAAATATGTCTACGAAATATATGAGACTTGTATTTTCAATCGCAGTTTTTATCACCTTATATTTATTTATCAAGATATTCTGTATCATTCTACCATTTTTTTGTTGCTTTATTTTTTGACATACCTATATTATACACAGCGCCACTGAGCCCTAGGTAGGCACATAGCTTGAGTCAAAGTACTAGACAATGGATATGACATTTACATTGTGTACTAATATTTTTTTGCATAGGTATACATAATACACATACACTATAACCAATGCAAACAAATGTGTTCCTTTACACAAATATTTGCATTAAGTAAACCGAGATCGAACCTGCGACAACTGACTTTTTATAGTGTTATTTTCCCCATTACCAGAACGATCGTTGCGTAAATGATAAAGCAGAAGTAAGAGATTTGTAAATGATATAAAAAACTTTAATTAACTTCAAATATGTCGCCACAAAGTTCGTTATTTTACCGCAGTCAAGTTTTGTTCAGAACTTATCTTGTTAGAAACAATGTAAAGCAAAGATTACCAATAAGAAAGCAAATGACGAATCAGAATTCCTTACAATATATAACCGATCATAAACTCATGATTTTATAACACGTTACTAATATTCTTATATACAATACAAAATTAAAAGACCATTATGGACGGAGCTTATATTTTATGTCCAAGCATGGTCCGAGTGCCGTGTGCACATTAACCTACACGTTCTAATGGGTCTGGGTGTCTGCTTGGTTTGGAGTTGCGGAATTGTCATCTTGTTGGTTCAGTTTCTTTTTTATACTTATTATTACTAGCTTCTAAACGTGGCTTCGTTGATATTGGGCCCAATTCGACATTAGAGTCGCTAATTTTAAGTCTCTCCAATACCAAATTAGGAAACTTTAATTTCAAAAGTTACTAACACAATCTAATACCTACTGAAGCTTCTTTGTTTGACATTAGAAAAAAAATAAGAAATTTAAATGTCGAATATGGCCGATTGTAACTATTCTCTTTGACAAGATAAGGGTATCCCGTTGATATTGTAAACAAGAAAATTTGCAAGAACGGATAAGGGGAAGTTAGCGACTGAAACGGTTGATGGAATGCGCTGAAATGTCGCATACAAATATGACAAAGCTTGGAAAAACACATAGGCAATAACAAGATCGAGTTTTTGTGTGCAAAGCTGCGAGAAATAACATGTTTACTACAATTTGAGAAAGAGTTTTCAAGATTAAATTTTATGCGTCATTATATTAGGTATTAAACTAGCTTTGCCGTAACTTTTCTATCTCGTTGCCTTTAATGTGTTGTAAGGTACCCGCGGGTATTCAGGCCTAGCTAAGGGAAATTTACTATAAAATGAAAAATATTCAACATAATCAACAAGTTTTAACTAAACATAATTAAAAAAAATTAACCAAAAAGTTTGATCTCCGGTTGAAAACTAAATTAATATGAGACTTCTTTAAAAACTCAATCTAAAGGCCTTATTTATTATACTATAGTAGGGTAAAAGGCCTATAGTATAAGCCATCTAAAAATCAACTTACATATAGGTAGTGTGTAAATTGTTATTTTTGAGATCATACAAATAAAGTTATAGGAACATAGCACTCATAAAAAAATTCTATATATTCGAATTCACCAGGACACTAAAATTCATTAGTATCTTCAACCGATAAACCGACGTCCTCTTCGTGATACCATTTAGCAATGCGAATGGATGCCGCATTACGTGGCATCATCTATTCTGTCTCAATCGCAGACATGACAGTAGATACCAACTGAACTCCTTTGGTGTAGTGCCCGGTGATGGTGGTAAACTTCTTGGTAGATACGATTTTACCTTTTTTTGGATTTTAAATCTTTTTATATTTCTTATTTTCTGTTCTACATTTATTCCCTTCCCTTGCCTTATCAAAATTCTCCTCTGGGTATTTTTTTTAGTTTCTTTTTTACTTTACCTTACTATTTATTATCTCTTTATGATATTTATCATACAGATCGTTTGTGACTTGCGTACCGCGATAATTAATGACTTTTTCAGCCGAATAGGTCACTCATAGTCTTTGTACTGCTCCAACAGCTGAGGTCAGATGATCTTCTGACCACAATGCCCGTTACTAGGTAGGCATCTTGACTGTAATAATTGAAAACATTTACAAATAAATTAGACACACATACCTACACACACACAATAATTTCACAAACAAGCCCCGCCTTATTTATCAGTAAAAAATATTGGAGAATAATAAGGCCTATGGTACAATTTTATAGGTCTTAATATCCGCTGACCATGGGCTTACAGTAAATTAAATAAATTCAAATTTTGTACACGACTCATCTTTTAATTATGGTAAGTAGGGATAAGCAAACAATAATAAATAAACAGATAACCAACACAGGTATGTAAGTGTAATATTTAAAAAAAATCTTACGTTTTACTGCTGCCGATTTTAATAAGACATGCCACGTGACCCCACCGCAGAAAGTTTTTTAGAGATACTGGCACGAGGGACAAACCAACGTGCTTCCGCAACATCGCAGCAACTTGTACCAGCACAATATATGTGTGAGTGTGTAACCTTAACGTCAACTACTATATTTAGTACGATTTTGGTTTCTTAGGCCCTATTTGCCGACAGGCCTTAATACCCGTGGGTACCTTACCTACTAATCATAGCCGACTCATTACTTTCCTTGACAAACACGCTTTTCCATCAGACGTTAGTATCTATAGACCAAATTGATTATATGATTTACACATCCCACACACAATACAATTGTAATCATTTCGAAGGTGTCATATTTGATGGCATTTCTAAACTCATTTTAATGAGTAGGCACAAAAGATATGCAAAAATACCATTTCTCTAACTTAATAAGGTACCTACGTCTAAGTAGGATGCTAGTAGGTTCTGTTTTAGTAGAAATTGTTAACGCGACAGAATTCTTATGCTTATAATGACCGTTTCATACAAACTGGACAACGCAGATGTTCTGATTCTTTTTTATTTTAATACGAGCGTTTTCCCGCGACTTTATACGCGAGGAAACTAAAATGTCCCATATTTCCCGTTCCCGGGTGAATTTTCCTTAGTGCACCCCCTTAGGAATGTATTATTCCAGATTTCAGCTCTATGCCCAGTAAAGTAACGGGACACTATATTGAAGAGACCCTTTAAACTCGAAATATCCATAGATAAACACGCGCAAAAGCCGAGGCCTGCTTCTAAACCCCCAGGTAAATTGTAGGTAGGCACTATAATTTATACAAAACAAACATAAAGCATAAACTCTATTCGACCTTTAATTTTTCCATCTAGGCAGAAACACTACCCATCTCTTGCTGCAGCTACTAATAAAGAAAAACAAAGTTGCGTCGTTGTTATTCTATCTTACATGTCATCACATGAACATTGATATTATAGGTATGTGTTGTACCAAAATTATCAGATCTTCTTTTTTCTGTACATTCATTTAGCCTTCTCTAAAGAAAATTACCAAAACAGTCTTATCCATAATCCATATTGTCAAATATCAATGACTATACAAATGTTAAAAATAAAATATTTAAGGAGACTGCTGATGAACTTAAAATGAAGATTCTAAACATATCAAGAATCCCAATATCATCTCGGAGCTTTCCCGTTTAATAACTAATACACATTATTTGATCAATAATAGAAGAAGAAAAATTTTTCAATGAAAAAAAAAAACATCCTCAATTTATTTATTTTCTTTATTTTTCTCTATTTTAAGTTGTGTAGATTTGTTTTACAAAGTCAAAACTAAATTGCAATTGCAATAAATTATTCTTAAAGCAATATTAAAATTGTTACAAAACATGTGTGATTAATATTTTGCTCACTTATATCCCTTCCTTAAAACGCAACTAAAAACACAAACCATCATTAAACTGCACGTTACATACACACCAATGTTTATACTGTTGGCAGTTGGCACCTTTTTTCTCTTTATTCTCTCTGCAGTAAAATAAACATCCTTGTGTCCACCGTCCACAGTGCTTAGATAATTAGGCGTAAAGCTAGCTTCCATAGTCGGCACTGTCGCATAATCATCTCTCTTATAAGGAGTTAAGTCCCTTGTATCGTTCAAAAATGTCGTCATAAACGATTTTAAATATCTCCTACCATTACGCAGTGTATTTGATTCGTTTAGCTTGTTAGTTTGATAAATTCTCTTAAATATTTAAGGAAAATAGCGTTTAATTTGAAATCTGCGGTACAAGTAAAGTAATGAACGATAAACGTTGTTTATTAGTTCTTGGTTATAGCCGAGGATAGTTTTTAAGTGATTACTAAACTGCCTATGTAAATTGTTACCTAATGGCTTACTTTAGTAATCTAACAAGATTGTTCTACTTAGGTAAATTAAGTTACCTTTCATCTCTAATTAGAAATGCCGTGGATGTGCTTTGGATTAAATATGTACCCAGTCAAGACTTATTGGTACTATTTAAGTGACGTCAACCTATAGAAGCGCAGCTTCATATGAGTCGTAGTTAAATATTTTGTAATCATAATATTGCCTTAGCATGATAGAAATACAGTAATTCCTTCTGAAAAATATAATACAGTTTTTGAAGTTCCAAATCATATAGGTGTAAATTGTACACATCCAGGTGTAAATTGTATCCAGGAACTAAAATTTTAAATTTCAGCTGCATCAACCATGCCGCTTTGCGACAACTCACTAGGTATCCTTCCTCTGATAGTTCTATAGATATAGTTTAGAGAAGCTTATCGTTTAAGAAAATAAAATAATTATGGCAAATTGCGACAAATTTCAAGAGATTATTGATCATCCAAAGCAAAGTAATGCGGCTTACTTAATATTAACTTTTTGTAAAAGATGCGCTATCATCAGGAAATATTGAAACATCTAAGTAAATCTTTATCCTAAAACGTGACTTAGTTGTGACTAATTTTAATTTACGAGGAAAATACATTCAACTTTTTCATGGAAAATAATGGTAAATTAAAAGGCAAAAATGTTGATAGCCATAAAATATTCTTGATATACCTACAGACTGAAAGAAGTTTTAAGGTTTTTTTATAAGAAATAGATAAATCGTATGTAAAAAGATTTACTCAAGTAATAAATGTTACGATAGAAGAATCGACCAGTATAATGTAAAACACCTTGATGATAATATTAATATCGCAATATTATTGCTAAGGAAGTGCGACATCCGTCACTATTCTTTTCCCCGTGACTATAGAGTTAATTATACTTAAAGTTTTAACAAATCGCCGCTGCTATGATAAAACTGTTTTATTTGAGCATTTTTGGTCTCTGATAAAAAATAAGAGACATTGCTGAAACGCTGTCTGATACTCGAGACTTAGTACTATCCGAAAAAAGTTTGTTATTTCGCAGATATTTGTCTTAGTTTTCTATTAAAAATATAGTTTGTTTTACCAAAAACATCTCTATTCACATATTCTGCTTTATTTAGGTCTTTTTTTAATCTAATTAGATAGGTACCTACTCATTTGTTTACAAGAGTAGTGTGTGATGCATGTGAACTTTCATCTTCTTATGTAGGTACTTATTTGGGGCGATATTTTCAAAAATAAAATTTTCAATGTTTTCTGCTTTCTAAAATAAGTAAGTGAGTAGGTGCGTTTCTTAACGATAAGACGCGTTTCATAATCATCTACATTTTTGAAGGAATTATTGGCTTTGGTATTGATAAATGTCAATATGACGCCATTGTTAAATGTAACGGTATAAATATTCAAACAATAAAGTGGGAATTTATGAAATTTCAACAATATTATAAATGCCATAGGTGCAATAACAATAGATAAATTAACATAGAACTAAGGATCAATAAAAACTACCGAGTTATTAGTATACATAATAACCCCTCTAATGCATATAGATAACTCGGCTTTTGAATAAATAACTTTGATTTCGCATAATAATGCCTTAAGGGAAGAATTGTACCTACACAACAATGGATAATACTTACGTGTGAAGTATACAAAATGGAGCGTGGAATCTAATCTAATCCATTTAGTTTGATAGTTCCAATAATACCGTAGTATAAGGGTCAAATAACCATTTATCCTTTTAAAGCAATTGATAAAATGTAACCTACATGGGTTTTAATTAACTCAATGTATACTGGCCAGTTAAAAACGTATTCTTAATCTTTCTAACTCCTGATAAGTAAGTCGATTTGTTGAAATTGAAGTAAATTAGTAATGAATTTTCATTGTGTGAATTGGGTAATTGACACTTTCTGATAAGCTTTCCTAGATTATAAGTAGGTCTGAATATAGGCTAGGTAAAAAGTTTTGTTAGGATTGCCAGTTTTTGTTTTAAAATAGCAACCCAATAAAGCTCTTAAAAAATTTTTTTATTTTATTTACTTTTAAAAGGAAAGGTTTTATTACGGAATTTCTTGTCACATTTACGTGATAGGTAGGTATATGATTTGAAGTTTATGTCTTCTGTTTTTATTTACAGGGTGATGCATATCAATTAGACGTGTAAGTATTTTCAATCAAATCTTAATTATAAATCTAGTACGAATGTAACTCTTAAGTAAGGTTAAAGTTATAAATGATTTTAATTAGTAGCACACTGAGCGCCTAGTTTCATGTGTGGGTTGACTAGATGGCAGCGCAATCGAAGTCAAGAGCGAGAACGATGCGTGCGAGAGAGCGAGATGACAGTAGTTTATTATTACGCCTACGTAGCGAACAAACGTCGCACGCGCTCACAAAAAATCCACTCCACGAGAGCGCAGGCGCAAAGCTATATTCGTTTACAACTTCACTTCGGTCAACTCCGTCATTTAGTGGTGACCGAAACCTCGATGTGTGTGGAAGTGAAGTTAACATTTCTAACAATTTTTCTCACAAAATAACAGTAACCAGTAACTAAAGTACAATTTGATAATTGAACGTGTCGGTACAAATATAAATCGTGTCATTAGTTTTGTAGAAATATCAAAATGTGTGATAATAACAATCCTTCGACGCAAAGTATAGCGGACTACTTAGCACAGTTGCTCAAAGACAGGAAGCAACTGGCTGCGTTCCCGAATGTTTTCATGCACATGGAGCGACTTCTGGATGAAGGTAGGTTAAAATCTTATTGCACTATTTATAAAACATCCACAGACGGGAGTACTAGTTTAATATCTATCCCCGATTCTTGTCACGGAGGCGATCATAAATCGTATGCGTCGACAAATGTTAGAACGCACACGATATTAAGTTTATTTTTGTCTCACCGCCGAGTTATGGTCCAGTGGTGTTTGTAATGCGATCCTTTTGAAAAGTGAAGTAAAGCAGAACTTGGATTTGCGGTCATTAGATTGTCGTCGAAACGAGATCGGTGAAATGTTCCGTGTCTCAAGTGCGCTGCTGACAAAACCCGTTCAGATTTAGGTCTTGTCAAATGAATCTGTCGCTAATTAGTTTTTAGAAAGTGTTTATAAGTAATTGGGTTACGGTTTTTGAGTACTTCGAAAAGGACTATGGAGGCGAAGCGGTAACCTGTTTGTAGGGCCGCTGTTCATGCATTCCGGTACGGTTAGTGGAATGTCGCCACTTGGGCCGGCTCCGTACGGTCGGCTGTTCTCGGCGCAAGATTCGTACGTTGCGCGAGCAATCCTTCCAACTCGCTTTAATTACGATCGCCGGCACGACGTCAGATAGCCCTTATCTCTGCTACCGAATATTCGCCACTTGAATGTAACAGATGCATATTGAATTTGAAGGATACTACCTATTAAATATATATTAAACATATAATCCACAAGTTCCTTGCGAAAAAATCATACAATAATAGTACCTACATTCTGATTACGTAAAAGGTACTGAAATTAAAACCAATGTAACAATCACATTCAACTTTAAAGAACTTAAATCTTGCATATTTATCCACTTTAATTGGTACCATTAACGATTTGATTATTGTCAACTTATAGAATAACTTAGTAAATGCCTTGGTATCAAGTACCTAGTTAGAAATACATTTACTTAGCTAACTTAGAATTCTCGTAATCTCAATAAACTTGTTCACGACAACTTTGACACCATATAAGTACAAACGAGAAGGTAGGTACTTACTGCCTTGAAGTAGTTACATAGGAAACTAACTTTGTCGTTGCATTCAGTGTTTTATGAGCATTCCTCTGCCTTAACTCATAAAATTAGCAACGATCTGCACAAAAAACGCATATTTTCTTGTGATTTGCACCAGCCATTCACAAATCCAAGTAAAACATTTGTTTTTCTGAATGAAGAAAATACGACTGCGTTGATTTGATAATTTCCTGTTTAGACAGATACTTTTTATGTTTTGTGCAACCATACGGAACGCCCTTTGGCTACGTTCGTGTGAAGCAAAAGAAAGAAGCAGATCTGTGCGAAGAAATTAAATTGTGTCATATTCAGATTCTAAGTTTAAAATATATAAAAAGACTTACCTACCTGGTTTTCATTTATTAATCGATGCAGTTGAACGAATACAACCTAGTTGCTTATATTTTTGAAATACCTAAGTACTTCCTTTATTTTACAGGCGACCAGGTTCGACTTATTAACTAAATAATGTAAACTGGTGTCGCTGCAGTATCGTACTTATTTATTATACAAATGTCAAAACAATGAAGATACGACTGACCGTTGTTGCTTAAACTTACGTTAACATCAGCGTCTTCTGTCTTAGCTATATTCTCACTCATCATTAAAATCCTAGTCACGTTTAATTTCAAACCAAGATGTATACCTAACGACACTACTTATCACATTGTCAGTAAAGTTATGATTTGTTATGCCATCAACGATTGTAACGGCAAACAGGTACCTACTTGGATAAGAAATGAGCGTCTCAAATTGCGTTTTGTGAATGTACGAAAACATTTTAAACCAAGCTATAAATAACACAATATCATGACTCTTGACCATTTATACTTAACACCAACCATTTTCGTTCTACCGCTGAAACATTTTATTCCATAATACTTAGATGGTCTTTGGTCACTTCGGTCAAATAGCTTTCCTTGTAAATATAATTATTTACCTTCCGCGCAGTTGATTACCAATACATTTATAAACATAACTGTACCCTCTGAATATGTTCTGTAATATTTTTCATGTATATCGCATGAAACCTCCGTAGATGCGTGGTATATTGCATGAATACACGTGTCGTGTCTCCTGCTGCTGAGCCTTGCGTCATTACCAAAAACTTGTTGATTTAACATTTGCCTTAAAAAGCAAGAGTTGAAACTTGACAAGCACCTCTTTAAACTTTTTCGTTAATTTAGTTTTGATAGTAGGTAGAGAAGTATTGAGTCATCTGAAACTTATTGGGAAATAATGTGGAATTATAATAAATTTTGACTCATGTTCTCAAAACAGTGCGTAATAACGATCCCGCTATATTTATAGAACTTATTATACTTACTTCGATGAATGTCAAAGAATAGGTATACCCTATACCTATTTCTTGACATTAAACCCTACTGTATTTTAGAACTTGACGAAAATATCGACGACGAGCTGTCAGCGGACAAGCGGCAAGCCATAGGTATCGCATTACGCTGAACTAAGAAATTACGACAGCTAATTTGAACTAGCAGTTATTAAACATGCTAGCTTTGAATTTATGTGTTCCCATATTTGACTCGCATTTTTTTAAGTACCCAAAGACATTTGAAATCGCCAACATTGAATAGGCAATTAATCTTTACATTTGCTGACATTTATAACAATGTTCTCGGTTTTATATAATTTAATTTGATCTTGTTTGTACACATCAATTGAACAAGATATTTCAATGTTTGCATTCTTTCCAGATACAGGCTGTGATCATCAATAGATAATAATGTGTCAAAGAAAATGTATATCGCCTAAATCAAAACATTATAATTCGGTAATTCAATTACCATATTACAAGATAAAATTTTGAACAACTCTGATTATGATATAAGTGAAAGAGTTTTTGATAAAAATGTATCATGTAGTTCACATACTATTAAAGATTAGGTGATAAGATAACATACAAGTTTAATAGCCTCTGTAGTAGGTACTCGAAAATACTGATTACGAAAACTCGATCTAAAATGCTTTTTTTAATCACAAGAAAATCTGCAAGTAATCTACTTGAAGTTATCTGTTTGAATAAGTCATTTTAAAGATGTTTACAAAATACTTAATGATAATGCAGTGAACAGGTAACAGCCAGTGTCTATTGCAATAACAATTTGATTTGACGCGTAGGCGCCACCTTCCTTTTAAGTGAGTTCCGCCAATTGCTGTGAAACCAAGTCTTAGTCGAGTCATTATAAAGGCTGCTTAGGCTGTGATTAGTCGCTGACTCCCACTTGATGCCCAAATGAGGGTAGTCGTGGGTAGCGTGGAGGTGTAAGAGCCAAGGCTATACCAGCTCTCGAACAAGTCGTAACTTGTCGTGGGTTGCTTAATTAATTTGATTTTAAACAACATCATAACAGTTCAATGTTCAGATGCTACTATATTAACACTTATTTTTAAGTTGTTTACCTTAGAAGCCAGTTCTGCAGAGGTTTTCGTTAAAACTATGTAGAAAATTGCGCCCCTATAGAAATTTTGTTGATGTTTGATATCAAACTTATGTATCTAGTTATTTGAAACATCGCCGAATTCCCCCTTGAGACGGTTGCATTTTTTTATATTACAAAAACATCTGTTTTTGTTTTTTCGTATTGCTTAACATGTTAGCTATGTTATATTACTGTAATTACGTCAGTGATCTTATCCTGATAATCATTTCGTTATTTTTAATGTTTATTTTTAAAAATAAACACTTTTCAATATTTAAAAAACGTTTAGATAAGTACTTACAGATGCTCTTTAGTTTAAAGTCAAGTTCTTCTTGCTATTAATACCTAAGGTAAACTATTAAGATTCTTTAAAACGTAAGTACAGAAGAACTTTATCTACGCGGCCTCAATAATGCTCTCAGCACGGAAACTCGAGAAAACTGGATCATATATGAGGTTCATTCTTTGTCCGTTCCCACGACGGTACCTACGATTATATACTACGTTATTTCTTAGGTACGTGATCGTTCTGCTAATGAGATACACTTTTTCTAAGGTCACAAGCACTCATGTAGGTAGTTTTTAAAATAACTGTTGTGTTGAACCTAAAAGAAAAGCTGTGATAAGTTCCCATCAATTCATAATAAGTATTATTTGTAGATATTGTATTGTATACTTACAAAAAATAACTTTTAGCTACCAGTAGATACGAAAGTATAAAAAAGACAATAATGAAATTAGTCGTTTTGTGCTCAAGGCAAGGTTCGGTAGAATGCATTCAACAAGGGTGCGTAGGTGCGCCCGAGTAATAATTTGAAATGAAAATCGATCTTTATAGAATACCACGTGAACCTGTCTTGTGGGTGGAAATGAGGCCTACGCATAAGAACAGATCAGGCCTCATTCTGTAATTTTGGGACTTTCATATAACATAACACCGTTAGTTGCTACATCTACACAGTTCAGATTTGAATTATGAAGTGGGATGCCTCAAAACATTTCCCCATTGTTAAAAATTTATTACTGCCTCGGGTCGAAGAAATCTATAGTGAACCTCTTAAAAGATTATCGAGCTGATGCAACTAAAATAGATAAATCAAAATACTTGCAGTTAGGTATTGCGTATGCGAGACAAGATGATAGTCGATGTCAATAAGTCAAACATAATATTACCTTATACAAAAAAGAATTAGCTTAATACGATTAGAAAAATATGGTAAACAACCTCCTACAACAAATATTTTTATGTATCATTATTCATGAAATGGAAGTGAAGTGAAATGTAACAACTGATTTTTAAGTAGGCTTAACTAAAAGGTCGAATCTTTGCGTGGGATTTAATATCCCACGATTGACAAAGGTGAGTTACTGCTGGACTACACCGATAATTGTGGTCCTCGTAACGCCCACACAATACTTGAAATTGCTTAGGTCAAAGTGTGTCAGTAGACGTAGAAATTATTTATGACGTTTTGTGTTCAATGCAATGCTAAGTTTAGAGTACACGATTTGACTAATAAACCTGAAATCTTATATCTAAAGGTAAAACTTTACAGTGTAGCGCAAGTATTACAAAGTCGTTGGTGATAAGTTACTATTCTGGATTTTACTCAATCCGGCGGATGTCTTCTCTTTATCTCACCTAAATAAGGAATGCCGTGGGTGTGTTATGAGAAACGGATGAGATACCGCCGCCTGGGGCATCCATACTAAAGACGACCAAGGAAAATGTCCACCTAACGGGACCTTTGCATGGGCAGGCGCAACTTTATTGAGGCCTGCTTTTGTAATTTAACATTTTATCATGTAAATGTATATAATTTTTCTCAATTTAGTGCTTTAAGTATTTATTATTAAATTCGTGGACACAATTTGCGTTATTGATGATCGTAGCCGGTATGGTCCTTCAGGTTTATGAATTACTGTAGGTACCAATTAAAAAAAAAACAAGTGTTACTTAAAAGTAAATTTAATGCAAACATATTACCTATATGCGTGTATATTCAATTTCATTATCACTCAAATTATATAACTTCTTCGTAAATATCGATAATTTACTTGATATCTGCATTCGCAGCGAATTTAGATCGACAGTTATGGATCATATTATTATTATAACATTAACACTCTAGTTTTGATAACAGCGTTCGGCCTTCATGGCCAGGTTTGCATACCTACAGTAAGTATGTAGTCCACCGTTACTAATGATGTTTTTTATGGGATTGCAGTTAACTACATGTATGGCTCTGTATTTTTGTAACTAAGTATATCAATGCTATCCATGTCCATTATGCAATCGTTCTAATATCCAAGATGAATCTAACGGATAAAAGTAAACAACCCGATCAGGATTGCTTGTGCGTTTGTGGAGTGAAAATTCAAACATTCATTTCGTAATACGACCAAACCAAGCCGGTCTAGTTCTTCAACTTTCTACGATATAAGTCGGTACCTACGTAGGTGGCGACCGTCTGGCGTCCTTAGATCGCATCTTGTTATGACACTTTTACTATTAACAGAAGCTTTATTAATGCATCTTTAGAATCAAAACTAAGTACCTAATTTTATGTTTCCAAAACACAATACGCTGATAATCGACAAATAGCCACGAAATCAGTTATGACATCAACGTTAGGCCTTCGAAGGCTTAGATTTTTCTCACACTTTAAGATTCGCTTTCTTTATTGAATATGCAGAGCGGTACTAACAAGCAAAGTAAACTTTGAATGTTGAAAGTGCTGCTGTTGCGCCACATGTGTGGGATGACCAGGCGCCGGGCTGCCGGTCTCTCGTGCGTACATGTGGCTTAAGGGTCCCATTCATTTCGCGTTAAGCAATTTAGTGAACACACAACGTTTACAGATTCATTCATGTGATTGCGCAAACGCTGATCCCCTCTTACACTAAACATTAACCAAATCATTTCAAAACTAAATCGAATATTGATACGGATTTAAGATGCTTTGCATTTGAGGTCATCACGGAATCAAAACTCGTAAATGTTCAAATAATTACTATTGACCACCCAAATACATTTAGAAACTGCGATTAAAAAGGCCCCTCTGCCAACTAAGTAGCTACGATACGCAATACAGTACTGTTTACCAGCGATGGAGTTGAATATTTCGGAATGTTCACACTTGCCTGTTTTAAATATTACAGCAAATTTCACCTGATTAAATATTCTTTACATCTGAAAGGCAGTTGTGTTCAGACTAGATAAGTGGTTAGTAAGTAACGTTAGATACATGAAATGACCATGGAATTAATAGGTACTACGTACAACTGGAAGGATTACTCTCAAACTTTCAACATAACAAAATGAACCATAAGTCCATGCATGTAAAGTTTTTTTTTAAATAACCAATATCTACTCAATGAAGTGAGCTCAAGTGAAACTTACTTTTTCTTGGTGTGTCCCTTTCGCACAATTGCCATGTAAAATATTATTGGTATAAAGGTAGTATATTCCAGAAAAGTTCTTTCGCAGAAAATAATGACATTTTGTAAATGAATAATACGTGCGGCATGTTTGTAATTATACGAATTAAAAATGCAATAGTTTGTAGGTGTAGATAAATCTTTTTTATTTCACGACGAGACATTTCAATATTTTGGTAGAGTTTTATTACTCTTACGTAAGGCAACACTTGGTAAAATGGTAATATTTGTGTGGCACCACAAAAACAATATGGCGTTCTTTTTGTTGTCGTATTGACTTGTTTGCCTTTCTGGGTTTCAAAAAGTGCTTTATATTGGTTAATTGTATTGTAAAAATGGTGAACAATATATGTGCTGTGAGTGGGTGTGGAAAAGAATCTTATCCTGGCTGTGGATTATCTTTTCACAGGTAAGTTAGACATAAATAGGAACTAGGGTGACAACACTTTCATTGTTAAATTATGTACTGGATTTAAGCTTGTTATTTCACAAAATACTTAACAAAGAAATTCACTATTTACAACTCTCTCTGCATTATAAGTATATTAAACGTTAAATGATCTGTATGAAAAATACCCTAAATTAACGTTTCGTAGTCCCCTGATTTCTTCTCTAATAAAGTAATAAATGTAGTTTTTCAATAATTTTATTGGTCTGTAGGCTTATTACTGATCTTTTGCGAAAATCTATCTACACACCTAAACAAACTAAATAAATACTATGGTAAAAATTTTATTTTCAATTCCAGATTGCCTTCGGATTTGGAGTTAAAGAAAAAATGCAATGCATTTTTATATCATCAGAGAATATTTGGGTTATATCTGCGAGTCTAAATAAATCTGTAATGTTTGGGGCATATAACTTAATGTCGTCCATATATAATAAATGTGTGATATTGTGGGAGCAAGAATTAATAGTTTAAAGCCATACAGAACCATAAAGGGCTTAGTGAATCCTATTATTATTATAATTTCAAAGATAAATAATAAATATTAGTACTATTTAATTTTGTTTTATTTACCACACATCCTTTGTTTCCGAATTGGATGCCCGAGCGCCGGCCGCTGCTGCCGCACTGGACATCGAATCTCGCGTCTCTCCAGTCGAAATTTACGATCCGTGAACCTATGAGTAGGTACATGCGTGTGGGCGTGGATCCATCTATACGGTACGGCGCTGTGCCGTACGGTGCTGTGCACGGTGGTGGGTGCCATGGCACAGTGCGGGTGGGTGCCATGGCACAGTGCGGTGCCGCGCTGTTTACCGGCAACGGCGCCGTGCCGTTACACGGCATACGGGGCCGCCGTACCGTAGAGATGGATCCACGCCCTAGGATCCTTAAGTGATAAGAACTTTCTCCTGCTTTCATTAGTGCACTTCTAATAGTATCTAGACTCAGTAAATTTATATTTTCTCCTCTATACAAACTTTGTGGCTTAAAATAAACTGTGCGCTGTACAGCTGTGGATTGTTTTCTTCGAACCTCATTGAAACCACACATCACACTGGCCGATTTGCCTTAAGTACGCACGTCATTTATTATTATTAAATTTATTCGTAGGCATTGAGCGATTATCTAAATGTCCAATGTATACAGGTAAGAATGGTTACACTAGTTAGAAAGGGACAAACCAAGATTTATGACCTCTCACTCGGCACGTGCTTAGACGCACAGTAAGCCTTCCAGTTGTACGTAGTACTTATTAATTCCATGGAAATGACTCACTCACTGACCTGAAGTTGGCCACACATATCCCTGATCTAAAGAGCAGAAGATTTATTATCTCTTTCACACGCTCTTATTTGATATACGTTTGTCACTGTCTATCTCGACTAGTATATCGTATTGTGTTTGTTCACTCACCCACGCATCGTCATCTGTTAATTAAATTACTCCTACTTAAACCATTTTGTAAATACTTACTGTGGATTGTGTTGGTTGCTGCATCTTGGGTTCTAAATTAACCTGACATATTTTTTGTCGATCAGTTATTTCAGCTTTGCTTAGATCCCGGGAGGTCGTTTTTGTGACAGTATCTATTTAAAACGCCTGAAAAATATACAGAAACGGGTTTCTTCTAAAAATAAATTAATACTAATATAAATAAAGTCTCATAGTCTCAGGATTTACGAATACTGTTAGAATATTCCTATTTACTTTGTTGTACCTCGTTAGTGGTCAGGGTTATAAAATGATCAAGTTATTGTCTGTATTACATTTAAATTATGTAATTATTATTGTTTACTATAATAATGAGAACTTGTTCTTAGTTTACCATGTACGGTAATAGCTAACATTAGATTAGAATACTTACCTACCTAGTTTTTTAAAATAATTTGATATAGTTCTTAAATGAGGTTTGTTGTTATTATGAATCAATTGTATTTATTTTTTATTTAATTCGTTTCGTCTCTTATGTTTTTTTAAAGCAATAACAGTGTACAGCAATTATTCTTTATGTCTAGATTTTCTATTAGGAGCTTCTAACCCGTATTCTATCTCGATTTTGGACCAAAGCCAGCAACACTGGTGTTTATTGGGCTGTTATAAGAATTATTCTATAGATACACCAAAATATTCCGATTCGTTTGATGCCCTTTGGTATTTTTTTCCGTCTGTTGATATTATTTATATAATTTTTTCTAGCAATTAAATAGTTCTTCTATTATGTAGCTCTATACAATTATTAGATAAAAATATTCGCCTTGAGTGCAGGAACCCCTTGCATGAACTTTCCGAATAATATCTACTACCCGCATGTGGGTTTGATACTAATAAAATTGATTTCGTCATACCAGCAACTAAATTGTTGAATAATGCCAACTCTTTCTTTTGCCTTTAAATATCAATGAAAACGATCAGTTGATTCGTATAATGTTTTGTTGATTGTAATGAAAATTATTTTAATTAGTGTCTACTTATATCGAGGTGCAGTTTCGGGGTGCAGTTTCGAATCTTTATGACTCGTTCATATTAATTAAACGGGTGCAGCTCCATTCGCGTGAAATTTAAAAATAAATGTACCCTATAAAATAATTCACGGTAAAATCTATTTATTTAAAATTTAAAATGTAAATTTACCTTCCATGCTGGACTGGGAGCGAAAGAAAAACATAGAATGTGCCAGCTGCTTCTCTTCCCGGGCATACTGTAAAAGTCAGTTAAGGGACGGAGGTTTTTATTGACGTTTTCGTGGGCGATAGGCTGACCCCCTATCACTGCAAGTCACTCTCCATCATCACAATACCTCCAAATTTGTCAAACGTGACATCAGATGGTTTTATAGTGTCTGGTGTTCTGCCTACCCCATTAGGGATACAGGCGTGACGTTATGTATGTATGTTAAAATGTAAATAAATCTGGTGAGATTGAACCATAAGCGTAGGTACCTATAGTACACTTACATACAAAATGTGTTAAATATTATGTTATGCCAACCTTTTGTAAGAATCCCGTTTTTTGTACGTTTTGTTAGACGAAATCCAAATCAACTAATAAAAGGTAATTCACAAAGGCACGTTGTGGACCAACAAGAAGTTTTATACTGCGAATTAAATCAATTTTCGCCTGGTCCCGGTTTTAAAACCGTTAATACGGTTATGTACGACGCAATGTACATTTTTTGTGGAAGAGATGCGATGTGCGGGTGGAGTGCTGGAGCTTATCGACATTTGATGATGATATTAAAAAATACTTAAAATGATAATAAAGAAAGTGAATTTCGCTCGTTACTAATTCAAATTATAATCTATTCCGTTTCTTCTCAAGCAATCGTTTCTAGTATTTTTTAGATAATCAAACACATGTACCAAAGCGAGTTCAAATGATATTTCTATGTTTAACAGAATATGATTATTCCATTTTACAATCGGTAGTTCATATCCCAATGATATGGTATTCGATGTAGTTTTATGAAATACTTCTTGCAGCAATCATTCTTCTGCATTTATGTTGTTGATAACAAAACCTTAAGGAACTGACTTAATAAAAAATGCAATAGTTGCATATTTTTAAATTGTTAGTATTGCGTTTGATTAGAGTGGTCGCCAAAATAGGAACATATTATAAATATTATTTATAATATGTTTTTATTTAAATCAGGTTCCAAAATATAATTCCTGTTTGCACATATCTACATCACATTTAGAAGATAAAGACATCTATTAATTTATGTATTTTTTCTTTTCAGGTAAGCTTATTTTCATAAAATCAATCAAATGGCTACTATGGCACTAGGGTGAGTAGATACTCTTTTTCACTATAATGCAACAAATAAAGTAAATTTTTATATTACGCCCATAGGATATTGCCATACATCCGATGTATCGCATCTACCTACGTCATGTTTACCCTTTTATATTGTAGTTTATAGGATAAGATACCGCTAAAAATATGATATTGTCCTCCGTTTGCTCGTGTCTTATTATTTAAGAAGGCATGAGATAGATCGTGAGTGCCTGCTCATTAACCGCTACAACAATGCAAGGCGGGGTTGCCAGCGTAATAAAAATTACAAAACACTCAGGATGGGAGTGCCTAATGGTTCTTTACTTGTACCCAAAACGAAAACGCATTGCAATTGTGTGAGTCCTCTTGAAACTTCCGATTGTAAGTATATTTTCAAGTTACTTGAAATTCGTGATACCGTGTCATCGGCTTTCGCTTGTTTCTTGTTTCGTGATTGTACAGTTATTTTTATGAAGTTTTAATATCTGAAACCATCTGGACAGCTGGTAATTGGTAAAGTTATCGCAGGATTATTTTTTAACTTGGCTTCCAAATTGCTTTCGTGGACATATTTTACGGTTGGAATAAACTCAACACTTTAGTAGATTTATAAAACACCATTTAACATGCACAGTTACTTCTAGTTAATATAATTGTCTGTATCTACATTTATTTATTTATTCATAAGATATCCAACAGCTTTGTATAACAAAAATGATTTAAGAATATAATAACAAAATATCTTAGCCACTAACAGGATACCCTAATACATTTTAATATAGAAGTCAAACCAGAGTATATACCTAAATTATATTAGAGTGCAAGGAGTGTATAAATAACAGATAGATGATACATAAAAAAAATATTAAAAAAAACTATATAAATATACCTACTACTCGTACTATACTGAAAATGAAAATAAAGCAAGTATTTAGTTTCTAATTATTTTTTTATTCTTATTTATGTTCCTCATCTGCAAGCCTTTTCAGTGCCTTTAATTTAAAGGTACGCTTAGATGTGGAAAATATATCGATATCGCTGAATATGCTATTATAGATATTTAAGACTCTATGTATATATTCATTTGACCCATAATTAGTGCGACAAGAAGGTGTATAACTTTGATCGTCGAGGAGGACGTTGTGGAACAACAATTTTGACTAGGGATAATAATTTGGGACAATCAATGTTGGCATTAACTATATCGTGTAGGATAGCAGTGTCTAACATAGTTCTTCTGTTAGCCAGAAAGTCAATACGATGGTATTTGCATGCTTCCTCATCAGTGTTAAATTGCATTTTTTTCTGTAGTTTAGGTGTTTTATAAGGATTGTTTGTATGTATGTGTTCGATTTTCTTTTGATAATCTTTATAGTAAGGATTCCAAATGGTGCTGCCGAACTCTAATACACTCCTGACATGAGCAAAATACACGATTTTAATACACGCTACGTCACTAAACGGCTTATACACTCTGAGAACAAACCCTAGGTATCTGTAAGCTCTTGTAACTGCGTTATCAATGTGGTTATTAAAGGACAATTTAGAGTCCATGATAACACCTAAGTCGCGAACTTCAGAGGCTCTTTTTAGGATTATATTATTGATATTGTAGTTAAAAACAATAGGCTTTAGTTAACGAGTAAACGTAATTTGGAGGCATTTATCTACAATAACAGAGATTCTATTTTCCCTATAATACTCAGAGAGTCTGTTTAAGTCAGCCTGAATCATTAGCACATTTTTTTGTATCATATTTTTATTTTAATAGTCAAACATTTAACTCTCTTTTAATAACTAATTTCATAGTTGTTATTCGATCGTATTTAAAAACGCGACAAATATCTCTATTATTACGGATGACCGACAGCATGAATGGAGCGTTGCATGTTAGCCAAGTTTTGAGCAGTCGTGAGCCAATGGCGCGGGATTCCGGCGGGCTTCCGGCGGCGCCCACCGCGTTCTCTCGCGCGTAAACAATCCCCAGATACAGACCCCATTTCAATAGACCAGGCCCAGGAAACGGGCTATAATTAATCTGAAACCATCAATAAATTGCTATACTGATCCGGATAAATGCGCACCAAGTTAGACGTGATTGAAATCAAACGTATGTTGTACGTAGGTTAATAAAGTTTCTAACTAGATTTTAGAAATTGTCTGATATCTACATTGTTCCTTGGTATAAATCAGAACAAAATAGATTTTATTGTTTCAATCATCAAGTATGCTTATGGCAAACTAGTTTTGACCTCTAAATATTTTACGAGGTACAATAACAACATCGATGTAGGTACAAATAGGGGGGAGTACTTACATATAGTTTACATTTTTCCTTACAATTGACTGTGATTAATGCTGAACAAATGAAAATGTAGCTATTCCATGCAACAATGAAGGAGCTGTTCGTCGTAGTAGTATAATTGTTTTGACCTTAAAAAATTTTTCTTGCAAAGATCGCGTTTACGATTACGCAAGGAAAATATGCGTCGGAACAGATTTCGTCACTGCGGAAAGCGCGCTGGCCCATTAAATTGTTTTATTATGAACAGACGCCATTTTACGTATTTTCGGCTGAATTTTTGGTGTTTTATCTGTTGGGAATCTGTCCAAACGGTAATTAGTAATTTTAGCTTTATTTTCGGCGATGTGTTGTAAGTCGGCCAGTTTATGTAGAAGATCTTTGACGAAACTGTTTTCTTTGAAACAAGTAATGCACGTTTTAAAATACCTACTGGACTGGTAATGTACGTTTTGAATGTTACATTTTTGGCCGCTGTTGTAAATCTTGCATTTTATTTAAAAAAACCGTAAGTATATGAATCACAAAGCAATACGAAACCCCATATCTCCATAAACAAATTAGAAATTTCATCTCTATCATTCAGATTTATTTATTTTGTTTACCTTTCAGAACGCATATTTTACTTCTTAAATTCTTTGAACATCCACTGCCAGACGTCTGCCCGTTCCGTTTGAAGAGTTGAACGTCCGTGCGTTGTTGGCGTTCTAAATACTGTCCACTAAGAAATATATTTTTATTTTTATGCATCCTCGTATCACCTGCTATTTGACTTCCTAGCCGAACACGGGCGTACTATTTTTATTTTGCTATCGTTGACACTATGAATGAGCTGTTCCTTTGCGTTTTGAAATACTAGTTCGTTTCGTGTTGTAGGTTTTTTTGGGTTGTTATGTTTTCTACGATCGTAAATCTTTAAAACAGAATAATTTTCAAAAGTGAAGTAAAAATTTTAATTAAAAACCTCTTACTTAATCGTGTTAAGGATTAGTAAATCATAATCAGTAGATCGACAAATCTCAAAATTGACTTCAACCAAACCGCGAAAATCCAGAGACAAGAAAGCTATCGTTTGGTCAATCAGATCCAAGAAGTAAGAAGCCATAATAGGCGAAGCACGATCTGTCTTATTAACAGGCCTACTTCTCTGCGTACTTTCAAGTTTCGCACCACCAACGTGTTTGAGGAGAGAATAATTTAGTAAGCTGCTAAGGAAAACATGAGGCTACCTACTAAATGTTTCTTATTGTTTGATTTCAAAAAATTTCGTCGTCTTATAGAATGATTTTCAAGTTATAATTTGATACACAATATTAATTTCAGAACACACACGTAAATTATAAACAAAGAGCAGTTAAGATACAGCATGTTCGAACATAAATCTTTTCCAAAAATAAAATTCTTTCAGCTGCCAAAGTGTGAAAATAAATACTTAACAATGTTTTGCTACTACTACTTTAAAATAATACATTTTATTTTAAGGGGGCATTTGGCTTTATTCAACAGTTAAGTTCATTACGGCTTGTCGTATCTGTCCTCGAGCAATATTACATATAGGCGTTTGGTCTCTTTATTCATTCTTAATTTAAGTTATTAATGAGCGTTTCTTCTTACGTTGAGATTATTCAATCGTCTTAATTTATAACATTTTATGCTATAACAAGTTTTATTTCTGCGATAACATCATTCTTTTTTCTTATAAACTACTCGTACGTATCTTGACTTTAACAAGTTACATTACTCAAGTTGTTTTGATAACCATATTGAACAATCTGGTCGGGCAATCTGTTTCTGCAAACAGCAATTTTATGTCATTTAATTGTAGGACAAATTGATCGTATTTTGTAATTTCAATATTTGTTCTTTGATTATCGCAATAGCATGTAATGAAAGCGATGTAATGTATCATTAACTCATATTTATGTAGTCACAGTTAGCCGTTATATTTTATTGATGCATTTAACCGTTGTTAAATTTACAATTCCGTATACATTATCGCTGTTCGTTGTCATTGTTGAAGATACAATTGGAGTGATTTTATAAAATGCTTCTATGAGTTTGTGCGCTCCATCGGCAGCGTGGGAGACTTCACAAGGAACATCGACCCCGCACGCAACTATAAATACATCCACGAACTCAAATTGATGCCTGTTGGAACTCTTGTCTCCTCTGTCATCTATAGACATTGTTGAATAGGTACCTATAATTAACCCCTTTATTTTATTCATAGATTTGATTTATTAGTGCAGTTGTGGGCACAGTGATTTTCTTTTTTTGTTGCTCTTGTCGACATAAATTTTCTTTTAGTTTGAAATTTTATGTAATGATTTTTTATGCTATCTCAAATATAAACTTAAGAAATAGGAGTGTTTTTAAAGTAACTGTTACCTTCGAACTTGATTCAAAATTGTTAATAATTATTTAAGAGCTAGTCTAAGATTAGTCTACGAATTATAAGCAGCTGAACACGTGCCGACGTCGGAACAGCAAATAATGTTTTTACAAAGGTTAATGCCGCCTTCAAACTGATATCAATTGAATCAGTTCCACTTACAGCAAATGAATGCTTATTATAAAACTGAGACGAAAGACAATCGACCTAAAACGCTTTGACCATCTTTCCATCGGAATCTAACAGTTAACTACAGCTGCAGTCGTATTTTGTTACGTTACTTACTTTATTTAGTTCCTTATTGACAGTGACATTTTCTGTGTTGTTCGAAAATAGATGTGGGGACTTGTAACCAAAGAAACTCATTAAAATTATTCTTTGGTTGTTTGCTTAGTTAAACATTTTGATCTTTAGAAGTTTTATTATTATATTTATAAAGAAAAAAAATTGCGTGCTGAATATTTAATTCGAAAACATGATTGATTGTGATGCACAGCAAAACGGTCATCGTCGCTGATAACTTTCCCGGCACTAGGTCAGTTCTGCGCGGCACGTTTAACGGTAAATTCAGGTTACTGCCGCCCGTTGCCACGTAACAATGTGATTGCAGTTTTAAACGATTATAGTACCGGCAAAGCCAAATTCATAACACGCAAGTATCAACTCTCATACATTGACTTATGATTCAGAGTTATCAAACCTGTTACGGAATCTGCCTTGAACTTGCTGTTGCAGAGTTCACAGTAGTAAATGAATAACAATTAAAAAAATATTGCTTTAAGTCGCCAATTAAATGCACTAACAGGTATGATACGGCACTCATGTACTGAAGTAATTGCCCAGTGAATTAAGATGTGACACACATTTTGAATTCTCTCCTATCATAATGTAAAATATTATATTTCCTACTGTTGTCATTACAATAGTGTCTTACAATTTTCAAAGGTTTTCCAATAGTTGAACGTTCATAAAGTTGATTAACAGCCTAATCGGACAGTTTACCTACCATGCCTCCGCGGTAGGCTGGGATGACATCACTTTCAGATTTTGCGAGATTAGTAATAAAGTAAACATACCGCCGCCGCCGCGCCGCGAAAAGTAGTAGGGTTAGTGCCTCATAACGATGTAAATGTTAAATTGTATTCACAAAATGTGGATTTGAATGTAGAAATCAATGTTGTGCTGTATTTTCAATTATAAATTAATACCTAGTTTTAAAAATATCTCAAAAACACTGTGAGATTTTGCAGTTAAACATCAATAGCACAGGTTATTTTTTCAATACAGTTACGATTAGTCCAATTAAATCTATTTTTAATTAAATCATTAAATTCTTTGACTTATGTAATGATCAGTGCAATTTAATTTGTTATGTAATCGCTCCACATATCCACAAAAAAAATATTTTAAATTTACACATCGTAAAAATTTTAGTTCTGTTAGAAATACTATGTATTACTTACTAATATTGACACTCTACACAAAAGTTTTTTACGCGACATGAATCGTAAATCATTCCCCTCTATTATCACAAGATATGTTGTCAAACAGGTGACATACAAACGTGGTTCTATACCTGTTCTATGCCGCAGGTTCTCTTTTGTGTTCATAGGATCCCATTTATTATTAAAATTCTTTTTACCAGGTGACTTCATATGCGGGACTCACGCATAGTATGAGGTAATCGAAATTTTTTGCTGAATATCACAAATCTTGTGTTGATATCCAATTCTTAATAAGATTCTAAAGAGTTTTTGTTGTTGATGATATAATCATTTTGGCGCATATTTAAAACCTAAACTAGTGCTCTAAAAGAATTTGTGACAGCAAATTATTGTTGTTGTGGAAAGTATTTGAGTAAACGGTTCTTGATGTAGTTACTAAGCTACTTTCAGAGTCGAACAGAGCACGATCAACTGTTACTGTTACTGACTATCATGTCAACATATCAGCTTAAGGTCAATAGTTCCGTTTCATTTCTAAGGTAACCAGTTTCTTAACCTGGCTACTGAGATGAAACGATAATGCCGAGCCTTTTCAATATAATAAAAAATTGATATAAATTTTATAACATCACAGTTATAAATAAATAATATTTCTGACACTCATACAACATTATCTTAACCAAATTAAGTTTCTTAAAGAACTTGTGTTATGGATGTGTTATGGATAACTGATATACTTAAGAAGAAATATTTTTTATTAGAATAAAATAAATAAACATATAAACATCCATGACTTGACGGCTAATATCTGTGTTCATCACACAAATATCCGCCGCCACCGGGATTCGAATCCAGGACCTCTGGCACAGAAGGCAATTTACGTTACCACTACACCGGTCGTCAAAAACAGTTAAACATAAAGTTTAGTATGAGTATTACCAGGTTACTTAGAATTTGACAATTACTTATTTATTATATATTTGTCTTTATGTGTCACGATATGGTTCGTAGAAAATCTTGTTTATTTGCTTGACCTATTTAAACACCAGTAAATCAATCTCTTGGAACCAGTTTCATTCCAATACTAGAGTAATAAATGCAAATTTATTTCTTCTCAAAATTTCTGTATATTTAAATTCATCTAAAATTTTATAATAAGAATTAGGTTAAACATTTTCTAATTTGAAATCTAGACCGGAACGTAGAAATTGTAATTCAAGGACGCATCTAAAAAAGAAATATAACTGTATAAAATGTATTGTAGACATAAATAATGTTTATAAATTACAATTTTTAAACATTATTTATGTCGGCACAATAAATTACAATTTTAGCTTAATTTTCCATTCTACCTAAAAATAATAGATATTTTATACAATTAAAGCTATTTTAAATCATTTGCATGCATTTTTTATTAACAGTATTTTTGTCCTAGTTTGAAACTTTTATATTTATATTTGCTTTATATTTACTTCCCTACTGTCTGCCATATTCGCGCTGTTTACTTTTCAAAATGGCGGTTTGTTTACCAAATGCATGAAACGTTAAAATGTTGAAATTTTTTTAATAATTCTGACTAATAAAGATAATTTCGTTATGTTTCGTTTATGTCTCAAAGTTCCACAATCGCTAAAAAGCCTAAACATATTTATTTGTGTACATTAAAAATACACTCTCTCTGTTAGTATTATATAGTAATAGATTTTTTGCTGCCTGCATACTTTTTCGTATTCATATACGCTAGCATAGATACGTAATACTCCACATAGGTATTACGTATTTATGCTAGAGTCCTTTTCCTAGATTGAAAATATTTAGCTATAAACGGTCTAATATCTTTCATGCACCGTTAACATTTTCCAAGTTATTTGAACAAAACAATAACACGAAATGATAATATTCTTGATAGCTATCAAACTTTATTCAAAACAGCGGTTGAATACAAAGTCATATATTTCTGTACTTCAGAATGAAGCTAAGAAACAACACATGCTGTATCTAAATTAAAGTGTGCGGTTCTTACAAAGAGCATTGTTGTATCGATTGCACTGGCATTGAATCGAATAGCTCTGGTAATAAAATCCATTTCATCGTTTTCTAACTGTATACATTGTGGGTCGGCTAGAGATGTTGCTAGGTTCTCAAGTTTCAGCCGCATGTTTGATATTACTGGCCGCTCGGTAGTTGCGGATTATTGTTCGGTAATAAAAAGGACGGTACTTCATTTTATAATTCTTTGACTAGAATTTGAAGAATAGCTTACAGCTGGTTAATTATCAAAAAAATACTTGAAATTATTTATTGAAACAATAGTATTGTCGTTATTTTTCCTAGATGATAATTAAAAACTAATGGAAGTGTCTATTAGATAACATGGCAAATGCTGGAATGTATCGGCGGTTTGAAAACACTATTACGTATCAAGTACATAAGAACTGAGAGTTGTGAACCAAAATTTTCTAAATTTGTCTCAACATAGAACTGTAGTATAAGTCAATTACGACAATAACTCCCCGAGAAACCAATTGAGGTCACAATTAAAGAGAGAAAAAAAACTCTAGTTTGTTTCCTGATTATTGTATTTCGATATTATTGTTGCTACTGACTTCTTACTTGATTAACAAGAGATAGAACCGAGATTGACGTAATGCGCGGTAGTAAATGTCGTTTCAACTAAGCTAAAAAGTCTTATTGTGAGGATTATTTAATGTCATTCGTGACAAGATGACGAAGGGGTGATTGAGAGATTGCGTGCTTTATTTCTAAATATACTTACTTACTGTTTATGTGAAAAGTTAATTTTAATTGTTTTACAAAAATCTAGGTATGTTCCTAGGTCTCTTAGCACCAGTTATGCAATTTATTATTTTTTTGGATTAAAATTATCGTTGTCATGTGAAAATCTTGCTTCATCTTAAACAAGATTGGTAGGTGCACATGACAAATTATTATTTCAATTTTGGTTAAGCTTATCTCTTGTATTACAACAAATTCTACAATAAAGAACACAGTTCAAAATTGCCTTGAAATAAATCATAGCTAATCTCATTATCTCCGTGCGTAACGTTTTATTCGGGATTCATTATTTACAATGGCCTAGGTGTGTCCGCTGAGGTAAGCAAAACACGTCGATAGTGCAGTCGTGTCACAAACCAGGCTATTAATTACAACGTTCTATAAAGACTTCATAGCTTTGAATGGTCTTATCTCTAACAGTAATTTGTTTCATTGTTGTATTGACATGTTTATTTTTCTTTCAACTGTCATGTTTTTGTCGTTGTGCTATTAGACAATTAGCCACATTGCTTAGCTATTTTATGAAATGGTAAAGCTTCGTGAAATATTACATCGTTTGGCTGATTAAATCATGGTGTGACTTGATCTTATTTAGAATCTATATTGTTTAACAGTCGGGTTTACTTAAGTCACAGCCATTTCATGAAATGGCCAAACGTACATGTAAAAAAAGTTGGATAATTAATGAAATTAAGAATTTCATAATCCAATTTCTTAATTTTACCTAAATAATAAATAATGATATAAATGCATAGAAATTATGGTTCACTAGTAAATAAGATACGATATGCAACTAGCTTTGTAGATTTATGTGAAAGGTAGTGTAATAAACTATGGAAATATTATGTAACAGGAAATATTTATCAAGTAGGTAAATAAATTTAGAACTGTGTAATATCAAACAACTTGTGCATCTTTTCGTGTTAACAATAATTTTAACCTCTTCTGATACAATTATCATAAAAACTATTTCATATTTTAGGATACATACAACGTTAGCCATTGCCACAGCATAGTATTTAAGAAAAGTATAAAAGCATTTTGATTTTATCTAGAACTAGAACTAATTAGCCAGATCATAAAATGGCCGGTAACTTCATGATATCAAAACATTACGACCAGACCACGAACAACATATTATAATATTAGCATAAACAATTTGCTAAGCTTTTGTCATTTAACGATGTTGTCTTTAATATTGCTGTGATTCGTAGATAAAGCGTTACCTATACTTTGTATTAATGTTAGTGATTCAATCTGTATAATTCGTTGTCAAATCGCTTAAACTTGGCTGTGGCAATTTGTTAAGGAATCTCTTACAAATGCCGTGGGCTGTATAAAATACGGTCTCTTGCGGTGACATCCATCAGTTTGATATGTTCGTAGTGGTTTGCTATGTCGTCAGTTAACAGTTTCATAAAATTCAACAATAAATTCTCGATTAAGTGTGGATTTTGACACGGGAACGCCCGGCCTTGTTTTGTTATGGAAAACGACTTGTGGCTTTTTATAACAACGTTTTAAATTAACTTCTATAGCAACGGATTTAATCATTCTCGATTCTAATTCATAAAACGTTCATGGTTATTATCTTTGTCTTAAAAATAAGCTCAACAGAGCCTTATATGGTTTGGTGCCTGATTTGTGCTTCTAAGTGCCTCCTACACGAGACCTATACAAATGTCCATATTCGTCATTATGGGCGTTCTGTTTAGAGCGGACGGCAAATCAGCTACCTTTGTCAGTGGCGAACTTGCGACTCGATGACTACAGTTTTTGCTGTACGTGGGCGATTGATTCACCTTCGATATTATAATTCATCTAAGATCATGTAGGAGGCGTTGGGACCGTGGCACCTACCTTCAAGCTGAGGAAGTTACGTTATTCTCTGTTCCGATTTCGTAATTACATTACCATGAGTTCCAATTTCATGTGTGGGCTTAATGACAGTGCATGTAAACATATTTTATGCTTTCTGGTGTCACGCAATAGCTCGAGTTATGTATAGTTTATGATTTAATCAATTTTTGACTTCGAAAAATATTTTAACTCGTTCTAAAGCGAAGCCAAAAAACGAAAGATAGCGAATATCTACAGGATTAAATCTTCATGCAATTTTTACTTACATAATACAATACCAAAAACAAACTTATTTACAGAAAAAACTTTAGTATCATAGTTCGTACACGTTTTTAGGAGCAGTGAAGAGGCCCTGGCAAGCACTTGAGCTATTTTTAATGCTTTGCTCCGAAGCACCCGCTGCTCTTAAATAAGTACCTATATGAATATATGAACGTACTTAAATCTTATGGCAATCAGTAAATATAGAAGGTTCAATTTATTTGTAGTCTGGCTTTTAGTTAAGAAACAGATGTTCTGAGCTTTGTTTCGCAAAAGATCTGACTTGAACTCGATGAAATCACTGAAGTTCTTAGAAGACAAGGAGTTGAATATTATAACAATGGCGAATTTTTAAGATGTTATAAGACAAAGGGTTTGAGTTGACTTAGAAATAAATATGAAATACCATAAATTACTTTCACACAACGATATTTAGCATCAAAATAAGGAGACCTATCATGAAAACAAAAAAAAGAAAAGAATACAAATTTTAATAAGAATTTGAATTGAAATAAACAAAACCGAAGAACTCATGGTAAACTCCAATATGCCGCCAACGCCGAAACTCCAAATACAATCTATTGAAAGATAACTTTAAATTAATATCTAACATACTTGAATAGAGTTCTAAACTGCTACTGTTTGTAGAAACTCGATGATTATTTGATGACTCTTAAGTGATGTTATTAAATACTTGTTTGCGGTCACTTCACTGACGCATACAACCTTAATTGTTCGGAACCTTATTAAACTCTCGTTTTAATAATTTACATACTTAAAAGCTAAGTAAATACTTCAAAACAGTTTGTAAATGCCATGGCGTTGTTATTTTTATTTATTACATCATAACTTATGATAAAGCTAATAATTTTTTCCTCCGGATTTGTCTTCCAGATTGGACTGCCCAGATTGTCTTCATTACAATATTTCTTGGTAGAAAAAAGATTGACATCTAATCGAAAACCTTTGAACTTTTCTGTTCACTGGACAATAGAGTATACGACCAATTAGTCGGCGCTAGGTCGCAATGGGTGGTCCCAGTATAATCCTATGCCCAGTAATCAATAAATTGTAACTTTTATACAGCATGTCGATAAAAGTGACGTTTTGACGGCTCAAGTATTATCGGGAAACACAAAAGTGAGCGCGGGCGCATCGTTGAGCTCTAAGGCAGTGAAATTTAAATACTTACAAAAGGCATTTCCCCGGCCCATTTTCAAATTAATGTCGAAGCCGTAGAGTTCAGATTCAATTACAATTTTTTGACAGGTTTGGAACGCTTGATTTCTGCCTTCTGTACCTTTTCGGATGTGTTTTATATTATTTGAATATACAACACATATTTGAATATATCGTTAGTAAATAGTAAAATAAAGAACAACCCTGAGAATTACGTTGCACTGTTTGTTTATCTATAGTGACTTTATTGTTTATTGGAACTTCAGCGTAAGTTAAAATAAATTCCTTGCACTTTCTGAAACTTACAATGTCAATTAATATATTTTCAGTATCATTACCAAAATCTTGTATTATATCAGCAAGCTTCCTGCAGCGTAGTTGATCACAATATTGAAAAAGCTAAACGTGACGATTATGAAACTTATCTTCAAACTACAAATAAATATGAATTATGCAATCATGAGGTGCAAAAATAATCATCTTTAGTATATCTATATGTATTGATACTAATTCGCAATCAATTGTGTTGAAAAACATTATAACTATGACTCTATGAATTCTGCTAATATAGGTATAGGCACGTAAGCTTTATTGCAGTCTTACTGTAAACAAGTGCACTCATAGGAATTATACAGTTTTAGACGGTGTTTTAACTCTATTATTATTCCGAATCATGGGAGAAACAAAGGGTAAAATCAAGGAAATACTAGAACTTCATTGTAATCAAATACTTAATATTAAAAGGTAGCCGTACCGCGATTTTATTTCAATTAAAATTTTGAAAACATAATCTGCCGTGCTAGTAAAATACACTACTGGAAACAACAAAAGCAGAAGATGCCTAAAAAGCAGCTCAGATTTCACAAAGCAACAGTATGTCAAGTAGAGGAAAGCCCGCTGTAACGCATAGCAGTCATAAAATAAATATCTATTGCTCTTTTAAACGTATCTTTCTTCTCAGCAGGAGGCGGTAAGATTATACGTAATCATATTTTCTTTGGCAAACCCCGAGACTGCACGACCACCGTTACGCCTTGCATCTTGGCCAAGATCCTAATCGTCACAATAATTCAGTTTGACACGTCTCCTGTTGTAAATACTAGGCGTTTCATACTTTTGGTCATTAATTATTTCTCCCCTATTTATTATGGCAGTAGGTTAAAATCAGTTCGGTTCTTTATGAATGGATTAACTCATAGAAGGTATTTATTGGATAAGTCCATCAGTCGTGCGAAATTTATTGCTTTCACATTAAAGAGGTTCGCGTCTGAAATTTTCATTTTATTTATTGCCTACCGTTTTACGTTCACATTTAATGCTAGTAAATTTAGAAAATATAATCCTGGTACTAACATACGCGAGAATTTTGGCTCAAACTTCCTTATGAGAGTAAATAACGCATTAGTCATACGCTATTTCTGCGATATTATTCGAATCATCGAACTCCTGTGAAACGGCTAGCTTGCCCTGTTGGTCATTTTCTGTTGTTTTTCTGGTCAGTTATGTAAGCGAGAATAGATAAGACGTTTAACATCATTAGGAGGTTTGTGTGACGAAATGCTAAAGTCGACACTTGTCACCTTTCAACGAACCGTTGCTGCTTCAGAGAGTGGAAGTATATTCAGAATTTAAAAAAGAAAAACAGATTTTGTTAGTGAGCTATACAACGAATGTATCCACTCAAATTGTCTGCTTTATATATTTTTTATAATTTATATCAAGATATTTTTATTTCCTTATTAAAAATTAACTCGATCATACGGATATATTCAAATTTCACTTAGGTCTAGGATGCCAAGCCAGTACTAACATCACTTCTATACTAAAAAGAATCGCCTACAGTTGCTTGGAGTTTCAATCAGTTTGTTTCAAAGTGACATTTTACTTAGGATGATAAAGGTGGCACCTTTATCCTTACCATGATAAAGGTGGCCTGATTGCGGTCGCGTTTTATATGATCATCATAAGTTAATCCTTTATCTAAAATTATACAGGGTAGAATTTTTCGATGCCACCTGAAGGGAAAGTACTCTAAACAACAGAGACAGCAAATTTTACTCCAAAAAATCATTCCTTTATTTTGGAAAAGAAATAAAACCGCATTCAAAAATTTTCCCGAATTTTCGAAAATTTGTTTACCATTTTTAGTAAATAATTAAAGTAATTGAAGATTTCATGGTTTCCCTTTCATTATATTAACCAAGTATTTTATAGAGATTTCATCCTTGTGATTGACCCTAACGATCGATGCAATAAAATTACAGGGTGTCATTTTTACAGATTTTAGTCGATTCGATTCCCAGGTGAAGCAAAGGAATTTTCAAAAATCTTTGAATGCGGTGTTTTTAAGCGTTATTTAGAGCACTTTCACTCGAGGTGGCATCCAAAAATTCTACCCTGTATATGTGATATTATAGGTTATCACTTATAGGTTTATGAGTGCCGGTCGGTATCTAAATAGCTTCATGAATTGAAGCGTCTCTAAAATCGTCTCTAAAATTTTGCTTGTTTTACCTTGCTCTGTGTGAATACAATTTAGCGTAGCGCTTTTACTCGAGGCATATAATAATATCGCTGTTTTCTTGTGTTTCATATTTGTTTCTTCAATTCTGTGCCAAAAGACACGGCTTATTATTGTTCTTCGTTTTATGATGGTTACAATGTTATTTTTGTATATTTAATGTTCCGAAGACACGGCTGTTGCCTAAGACTGTGGTTTTAATGTGTTTTTTTTAAAGAGTCCCTAGAAGCGACTAGATACAGTGTATGAATGAAGTTTACTTCATATAATATATTCAGATAAAATTACATAATTATAAGCCCAAAATATTTATATTTGACAAATATTTAGTCGTCTTTTTAAACATTGTTAGTCCAAAATAGCACATTATTAGATCAGAAAGAAAAACGAACCACTGACTCCATTTAAAACTTATACACTTCAAATTAAGGTGCCTTCTGAAGTTTTAGAAATTATTTACAGTATGTTTTTCTTTTCAAAATTCAAAAGTTTATTTCGCAAACTTCGTAGCCCTTGATGTTAAGTATGCATAAACTTTTTACTATCAAATGTTATTTGGTTAATTAAAAACATTATTTAAGGCCTAGTTTGGTCAACATCCTTTGTTCTTCAGAAATGTCTTTGAGGACTTTTGGAGTGAACCATCATCCCTAATAATTTTACTGCCATAATACTTGCAACTACGTGAAAGCGTAATTGTATTCCGAAAAAGGGAATGAATACCTTGTGAAATTACTGGAACATAACTTACATAAGGCAATTCATCACTTAAACAATATCCTAGCCTTATCTTAGATTAGTTGTTTCCACCTAGAGTTGACAAAGTATAGTTTATCACGAAGTTATTTAGTTTATGATTTCTATTTCTAAATAGTAACCAATGCGACATAAGGCAAATCAGTAGTAGCATTTGGCATCTCTTAAATTGTTTAATTTTAACTGAGAAGAACTTTTAAGTAGTACCTAATAGTTAAAATTTCCGTTTGTTTTTATTAACGTGTAATTTTCTCTCATTTCAGGTAAATACGAATGACTTGCAGCCGTATTGTACAGTGGTGAGAAATTTAACACTTTGCCGTATTTACTTTGAACCATAAAATAATTTTACACTTCGTTTTATTCCATGAAAGTACAGTTGGTTTAACGAACAGATGGTCAAAACACTTTTAATTATTTGACTGTACCGGGTCGAACTATCGCATGAAGCGTTGCTTTATTGCTTAAATAAATTCGAATCATCGGTATTTTTCTAGGATTCATGTAACGTCATTAAAAAAGACGTTTTTTTAATGATTTTACAAAAAAGAAATGATGTACCTTCAGACCTATATGACTTTTCTAAAAGACAGAACGTGGCAGATTTCTCTTACCGGTAACTGTTTTTTACTTAGGCTACCTACAAAAATTAAATTCCTAAATATCAAAATTGAGTCGAAGTGTAAAATCAACTAAGTTGCAAAGTAAAGGACTTTAACCACAATGTATAGGGCATTGGGCTTGCATATGGACATGAAGATATTGAAACATTGTTCATTGTTTAGAGATGGTTATAGCAACTATTTCATATATTTGAAGGAGATTTAGTAGCCAGTTAGCTTAAAAATCAATAAAATATTTTTTTGAATCACTTACTGTACAATAACACAATCATTTTCTTACGTTATTATCACTCTGTCTATCGTTTGAAGCGGGGTCTAAGTCGTACGGCAAGCTATGGTTGTGGAGTTGAGATCTATTACAGTCCATTTTCAGAGGTCATCGATTAAAGTAAAACCAAAAACACTCAAAAGAACGTAAAAGCACCGGCAACAACTACACACGCGAAATGCGAATGATGATATACATTGATACTTATGTTGCTAAACGAAAATATGGATTGAGATATTTTCTACTAAAAGGTTTATTTAGGTTTACAGCCTTGATTTTAATAATTGTATTAACTGTTTCAATATTTCGAATCCATCTATAAATATTTAAACTATTACAAAGGCTCCTAAATTAATAAAACCCCTTTTTGTATTTATTCGCACAGCGCCATCTGTGTCATATTTTTGAAGCTTTTCGCTATTGTTAACTTACTGACTGCAGTTGTGATTGGTGATGTCTCAACACAAATCTCTGAGCAAAGTCAATTAAATACCTTATAATATCTGTTTTTCAAATAATGTAGCTGGCTACTCCCAAATCATTATTTCTATTCATAATATTTAATTTCTTTTTTTTTAATTAAATGCATTCTTATGCTAATGTTTGTTTAAAGAAGTTAACTTAGCCCATTTTGGTTGTTCTTATTTGATAAGTGCTTACAGTAAGTAACTAAGGAATCTAGAACCAACAAAAAGCTCAAAAATGTATAGGAATTAAATTAAATTGTAAGGTTTTTCGTTATCATTCGGATATTTTAATCATAAAAGCAGTCGAACTAAGCCATCGGATCTCGAGTAGGTAAATAAAAAAAAGTTAAACAGATTAGGTTTTCTTTATCTACATATGATTATCTGCTTCTACAGTTACATGACGTGGATGAACTCAAAAATAAACAAATCTAATAAACAGGACGAATATAGCTTCATGCCACGAGTAAGATTCTCGTTTTTATTGGAATTATTTCACGAATTAAGTATGAGTATGACGCAATCGTATCAATAAGGAATTAAAAAAATAACTTTTTAGAATCTATCATTTGAACTATCATTGCGAAAAAATGAAAAGGCTTTGTGTTCAACGATTTTATATTTTTGTTTTGCTTGCTGTTGTTAAATAAAAAAAACGGACTAACATGAAACAGTTAATGTGAAAAACTTTCTTGCGCTAAGGATTTCCTAGCTGAAAAGCGTACAAATATTATTTTTTAGTAAATTCATAAGGGGCAGATTAACGTATTATAACACCGGTATAAAAACAAAAGAACACAGAAAAAAATCAAGTAATATGAAGCTCAGGGGCCGGAACTTTAGAAAACAAACTGGCCGAAATAGGTTACTAAAAATCTTTCAAAAAGTGAAAAAGTACAAATAATCTTTTTGTATTATAAGTTTAAAAGTTCATTAATTTTCTTAATTTAAGTCTTTGACGTCTCATTATATAAAGTTATAAAAAAAAACTAGGTATTCTAAACTTTTTGGTATTGACCAATTAGTCCCTCCCGAACATAAGCTAATCGTCATTAATTTACCAAATCGGCGCTGGTTCGTTAGTCATTAATTGTCCTTATTTTGTGACGATTGATTCATCGCTTTTCAACTAAAACCCACGTAGCTTGTATGTTTGGCTAATTAGCTAACTAATTACCTTTAATCAAAGAGGCAAAGGTTTCAAGTACCAATATAAGCAAAGACGGTAAGGGTCACACACCTGGGTGGGCCATTCGTACTAATTGCATTTTATTTGCTGAGGCAATACCTATTGGTTCAGGTTTAGTACAAAGATACATATCAATAGAAAGATTGTGAGATAACAGATAATGCTCTTATCTTAGCAAACTAGAATGTGAAATACGGATTGCATTGTTCTTGGTATTGGTATGCTAGATATTGTACGAATAAATTCTTTCATACATACCATGCCATGCATGTTACATTCTATTACTTACAAGCTTTTTTTTTTGTAAGCTTGGCTCAGATATATACAGGATAAAATTCAATAAAATTCAAAAAGTTTTATTCATCTTAGGACTTTCACAAAACACTTGATGAAGTCAGTCATCACATACTTCGGCTTTAACTATAAATAAATAAATAAAATAATAATAAATAAATATTTCTAACACTCACACAACATTATCTAGCCCAAATTAAGTTTCTTAAAGAGCTTGTGTTATGGTTACTAGATAACTGATATACTTAAGAAATATATAAACATACATATTGAATAAATAAATAGTTTTTATTAGAAAAAAACTTAAATAAACATATAAACATCCATGACTTGACGGCTAATATCTGTGTTCATCACACAAATATCCGTCGCCGCCGGGATTCGAACCCAGGACCTCTGGCATAGAAGGCAATGTATGTTACCGCTACACCAGCCGGTCGTCTAACTAACTAGTTGTTGATAGTTGTTAAATAAGATATTACAGTAGACCAAGAGACAAAAAGCCGGCGGAAAAAAACTCTTGGCACTCTTTTTCAGTCAGAATTATCAAATTAATACAAATAGGTACAGGTACAAATTGAACGTGACATGAAAAAAAACAAACACAAGACAGCTAATTGTGAGAGCCAATGTCATGCCACAACCAAGTTGCTTACATAGCAGGTTCAATGAGCTATGGATGCAAAATACGAACATGACAAACTGGGACCAGAGTATTTGAACAAGAATGGAATAAAATAGTCATAGTATCATTAGCAAAACGACCAGGCACCGCTAGTAGCACCCGTTCACGGGTATAACGCAAGCACCAGCCATCACCCTCCTCAACCATATTTAAGGAAAGGGGTGACCCGATACCTGACGCTACCACCGCCTGAGGCAGCATGATTGTTCTTGTCTTGACAAGAAAATAAGTGAGTAAGGTATCGGAAATGACGAGTAAATCAAGTTACCTCCGCTTGATGTTAGAAATCGTTCAGCAGGGCTAGCATGCGATCATCGACAACGATAAATCGGGCCTTTATATTGATATTTTCTTAAAATATGGCACTCAGAGTTTGTATTTTTTTAGAATATGGCAGCTGTGGTTCTGTGGGCTTGATCATGGTATCAAATCGAGAAATTCTATCTATTATGGCGCGCATTTTGACGTTTTGGCTAACATAAATAATAATAATAATAAAATCCCCAGACAATCACACCAACTACGTGGCCTCAAAGTAAGCGAAGCTTGTGTTTTAAGATACCATGTAGCGAACTAGGGGGGAACCTAGAATATAAATACATATATAGATAAAATGAAAAAATATTATTTATCTTGTCGATTCGAGTCTTTATCTATGGTCACATGTTAGCCCTGCTGGGCTCGCCTTCCTGTCGACTGCCCTTTATATAAAGTCTGCCGCCATATTGTTCCGGCAGTGATGAATTTTTACAATAATCTCTGATGATACAGTTCCTGCTTTAACCCTTATATTGTCTCTGGCACACTGACACTTCAAAGGCACAAAGCGAACACCGGTTTGATAGCACCTTCTTGGTAATCTAAGGTGTAGAATGAGTTACCAGCTTCTGTGCAGTAAAACACAAGTCAGAAGCGTAGGGTGAGTAGTATTTGGACGGTCTAGTAGTATCTTCGTCCTTATTTTCAACTAGCTGTTTCGCGTGGTTTTACCCGCGCCATATTAATTCCCGCGGGAATATCGGGATTAAAAGTAGAATATGTGCTATTCCAGACTATACACTATAATTATGCCAAATCTCATCCAAATCCTGTTGAGCTGTTCTGCTGTGATAGAGGAACAAATATTCATACATCCATCCAAACTTTCACATTTATATTAATAGAAAGATTTCTATTGGGATAGTTAGTAGACGAAAGAAGTCTATGAAATTCACTTGACCAGTTTTATTCCATTGAATTTCGGCCAATTCTACTAATTGGTAATTCTTTTATTTTGCATTGCGTGCATAACCAAATAGCGTTGCAAAATCTGCCTTCTTCTTTACGTTTTAATTGAGATTTCACGTTAAGACTGAGTAAATGGGTTGATCTTAAAATTTAGTACTATGCCTTGAACTCAGATGGATATCTATTTGCAAACCGCGTAACCTGAACTCCTAGAAATAATTTCATCAGTACAGAAATGCGTGCTTATAGGGAAAAAATATAAAATTTTTCCTTAAAAGTTAACAACGCATAGTTCCTCTTAAGTTAAAGTTGCCCATGAGCGAAGGTGATCAATTAACATCGGATAACTTGAAAGGCTCGTTCGATGTCCTTTTTATAACTAAACATACCTACAACATATCATAAATACGAGTAGATATTAGGTATTTACGTAGATATCATGTTTATAAGAGCTTAACAAAGTTAAGGACGTTTAGTACAAAAATGTCATAGGATTAAGGATCAACGACATACCAGGTTAGGGCCATTAGGCACATGTAAAGTCATCATAAAATTCCATCCTAATGATAATTGTTTTTATAAAATTTGATGTTGTATGTAAGTATTATGAAAATTTATTCAACCTATAAGCATAAGTTTGTGTATGAATATTTATCTCATTCACTTCAAAGTCGCTTTACAGTGTCAATAATAAAACAGCTTTAGAATTGGCCACTGCCATTTTTTATGATCTTCCAGTGTCTTATTTGACCAACATCTGCCATCCAGATTTCCATTTAACCGGTAAAATTATAAAATATGAACCTAAAAATATGGGCTCATCTACGCCTGGGTCCTAGTGTATTATTATTACTAGATATCACATAAAAATAAAAACAGAGGATTTTTTTATTAAATATTTTTTAAATACCAAAGAAAATATTTGGCAATTATACGTAACTGTTTCAAATGACACATTTTTTTTTGTTATGAAACATTCGAATTACAACTATGTATGCTTTATGATATTCCTCAACGAAGTTAGATTGATTTCCTTTAAAATCAATGCAGAAAAAAGTTTTAAGCAATTATAAAAAGGTTGTACCTAATCCTTCGGGGTAGAATCCAATGCTTAGCAACGTCCGGCCCGGTAGTGCGCACATAAATAATGAATTTATCGCGACGACTTCTGTGCTTCGGAAGGCACGGTCCCAGGTGATGTGTTTTTTACACAACAGTCATTAGGGTAAGTCAAAAGCAATTTCAACGCCCTGAAAATTATGACATCAATAACCAGCTCTAACCAGCTTGGTAGTTTGCAGTCTAAACCTCTTTGTCACCAAAGAACTCATGACCCTGCAGTGAACTCAAAAACATGATCATGTAAATTTTTCAAATCAAATAAATAGGAATAATAGAATATAGAATAAATAGAATATCAAATAAACCTAGTTGATCCAATGGAGAAGAAAACGAAAAGCTCTAAATAGATGTCGCTTCATACGGTTGACACATAAGAACAAGTTGTACCTAATCGAAATTGCAGCGTAGAATACTTTTGGGGTAAATCTATAAAATAATGTGCTTTCTGTATCAAAATGTGATAAATGTGGGCCGTAATGTGTACATTTCCTCAAAAGTTTAAATCAAGTAACATCCACAACTTCCTCATGTGTATATCCTCAGAGAAACTGTGTTAACAATTTTCTATAGAACTTATGATTACACAATGATTCATTTCCATTTTTTTGATAAAAATCACTATAAAATTAACTTTTACTATGGTATTTGACAGTTGTTATGGGTCAAGCGTAATCAGGGCCTCTAGTGGAATAAGAAGGCAGTTTTCTACCCCATTAACAAAAACTGCTATATTTAAATATAAATGAACTCAAAGTAGGTAAACACTAACTTCTTTCTTCAATATACGTGTTTATCGATTATATACTTAAATATTTGTTTATCTAGTAGTGACAAGTAAAGCGTGCTTTACAAACTTGTTTTATAGTAAGTTGGTATAGTAAGCGCCAAAATGTACTTAACATTTCTTAAAAATACGAACAACTTCCTATATTATGCAATTTTATTACTAGTTACCTATAGTTGTGATGTACCACATTGAGTTTTTCACTATCAAACATACCTAAGTAGAGGTATATTTTTCAGATTATTGCTATTTGTGCAGCGCTTTAATGCTTTCTAAATACTACTATCAATATATTCGTCATTTGTCAATCTTCGTTAAAAGATGTTGACTCAAACACACAAAAAACATATCTGAAATTGGAATGTCCTCCGTTTGAACTCGTTTAAAAATACCTCTACTGATTATATTTATTTACGAATATCGAATATTATTTAATGAGCTGTTACTACTACCTGTTCATAGGTCAAGCAGGACCTGTAGGTAGTACGATGCTCGAATAGGTTTCACAACTTATTCAAGGCACTTAAGCGAAGTTGACTTTTCTTATGTCAAACGCAGCATAACTTAAAATGTGTTATAAATCCAAGGTAATATGGTTTATTTTTATCATTTTAGCGCGAGATAACCTGCGGTCGATTCCCAGGCTGTTAAGTTTGATGAAAGTCTAAAGTCAAATCTATGTCGTACCTTTCAACAGATTAAATTAAAAAAAAGGTTTATTAAATAATACGTTTTAGCTCCATATAATATAGAAAACCGTAGATCATCTTGATCTTCATCCCTAGCTCAACCTTTTATTTCAATATTTTGTGCGTTTTTATCATATTTGTAAAAATAAGTTTATATGTCTTTGAACGCTGGAAACTTTTAGATTAATGAAAAATATATTAACTCAATGGATTTATATAAAATAGAATCTTCTAAAAAATATATAAACATTTAAAGTAATATGCTAAACCTTATTTTAATACAGCACAAGTAGGTTAAAACTAAGCAGAGCTTTATTATGAAGGAATCAGGCAATGGATGGAATTATTTTTAGCTTTTTGATACTGGAAGTATGCGCATGTGTCTACCGGTACGAAAACACAAAAGATAGATGACAGATATCTATATTCAGTATTACAAAAAAATTTCATGCAAAATCGAACCCGAAGTATCTCAAATATCAGCGCTAGCTTATCCTGTGTGCCACATGATTAAAAACATTGATTTAAACCCATAAACCTATTTTGAATGTATTGTAAAAAGATAATAACTATTTCATTACTCTGTGTACAAACCAGTTCCTGTGAAACATAAAATTCAAACCGTAAAACAAGTAAGTAACCCAAAATCCGTACACAACAGAAGCGTAAAAAATAAATATTACGAGATAAATCAGCGAAAAGCACCACGACTTTATAACCATAATAAAATCTTAGTCAGGCGCTGACAGTATTCATAGAGTAAATACTAGAACAGTGGCCGTTTCACAACAGGGGTAGCTCAAGATTGGTGTTACCTCAGATTTTGTTACCTACTCTTAGTTTACACATGTTTACACAAGAATGGAACACGTAAATTTTATCCAATAGACCGTAAATCTAACTGGAGAACAATTCGGACGTAAGCTGTAAGGCGGTTACGCATGCAGTTTTGATTTGCGTGGCCGAAATTTTGACCGTATCTTATTGCAGTAATAATGTACAAAGTTTGGCCTACATATTTGCCACGATAGTTTGAACAACTACATCACGCCACCTTTAAATGTTGGCATCGACATGAGCACAATGTGTTTCTCTTAAAAAGCTTAAGCTTTGGCTCCTGTCATTAAAACACATGTTATTTCTAATTTCGAATAAAATGCAAATATAAATATCTTTGCTTATTTCTTTATTTTGAAAGAAACCGATCGAAAACACAAGTTTCAGATTTCTATTTGTTTCATTTCTTGGTAAATTATTTATTTCCAGAATAATCTTAATACAGTAAGTAGAGAATTATTTTTAGGATGTACAGTTACGCGTAAAACATTGTTATTTTCTTCAATTATATTGAAATTCAACATCAGCGGGACTAGCATGCTACCGTCGACAACGATAAATCGGGCCTTTTATCGATATTTTCTTAGAATATGGTATTTAGTGTACCTATGTAATTTATTAAGATTATGACATATTTGGTTCTGTGTTCTTAATCATGGTATCAAATCGAGTAATTCTATCAATTATGGTGCGCATATTAGCTTACATGATAGGATAATATAACAAAATAATATTTATCTTATCGATTCGACTATTTATCGATGGTTGCATGCTAGCCCTGCTGGACTTTATCAACTTCAAACGCAGAACAAATCCCCCTAATTATTATTGTAAATTCTTAAATGTCACATTAAACATTTGTAATAGACATTTATTATTCAATTTATATTTTCAGTACCATCATTATGCCATTACCATAATCGGTTTTACCTTTGACCGTGCATAAATAGAGATATCACGATAAAGGATTTTCAATCAATTTGAAGATAATACATATTGACATTTGCAACTAGTTTCCATTTTGGGCTTATTTCGAAATCGATGTTATTGATATCATTGTTTGCTCCTGAGAAATATTATTCATTTGAATTTTACAACGGAGATTTCAATCCTAGTGTAGTTCCAAGATTTACTGTAACCTATCTCATTTGTGCAGCGGTGCGAGCACAGAACATTATCGACTCGTAATGTTTACGAATGTTCGTATAGTATGGAGACGGTTGCATGTTTTTAGTAACGTTGTAATTTTTTTATTTTACAGTTATTTAAGAGTACCTTCAATATGTTAACAAACATTAAATATTAACAAGACAGACATTTATTTAAGTTGGCAGCGCGGCAATGGATAGGTTTCAATTATTGCTTACAAACCTTCTCCATACTATACGAACTTTTGTTATCATACGAGTCGATAAAGTTCTGTGCTCGCACTGCAGTTTCGTGTGTATGACTCGAAAGCTATACGTCATCTTTCCAAAAATAATTGGTTCTGAAACATTTTATGAATGAATTTTTATGAGTTTTAGAAATTTATTGTTTGAATAGTTATATTTTACTAGCATTTTTGGAATATGAATATTTTCAGTTCAAATTTCCCATGGCTATTTTCAAGTAAACTTATCATTGGAACTCTAATAAAGTCTATCCTCAGGCGTTAATTATTTCTCTCGTATGTTGAATTCATATTTATTATATTTTCCGTCGTATTGCAGATGATGCATCATTACTGTGGTTAGCACGATTTTTCGAAGAAAACATTTTGCAGCAAGATTATTTGTTATTTACAGTATCTTAGATTTTTTATTCTTGCATTTGTGTCTTAGTACGCAGTTACGATTAAATGTCTAGTATGTCTAAGGCAAGATTTAGCTCATCTTTATACGATAATTGAAATATTTTTTGTATAAAGTTTTGTCAACTGCTTTGACAACTTGAGAAGTGACTGTGCCACTCAACTTTATGTATTATTCATATTCATATGACAACACATCAGTTTGTGTTATAATGCTTGACATCTCAGAGGCAGGAAGTCAGCGCTTCTATTGACTGAAAGCAAGTTGACTGTGCTTAAATATGCATATTGTCTGATCTTAGAAATTAGTTAAGCAATTACAATCGCTTAGTCGAATTTCAATGTTTGCTTTCCAAGCAAATAATTATGCAGTATCAAAAGTACAAATTAATGGGGAAGAGCTTTATGTTAAACATTAAAATATATGATATTTTCTTTTTGTAGAACAAAATATGCGCAAGCGGTTTTGTAAGCGTTATTTTCGAGTAAGTTAGATTTTTTAGCTTTACTTCTTATTTGATAATATCTAGTCATAATACATAATTGACGTTACAAAAAATAAAGTTTTTTTTGAGTAAGCCCACAGATCAGAAGGCGGGGCTTTATTTCACAATAACATTGATTTGTCAAGTTGTATCTGCCTACAAATAGTGTTGTCTACCAACACAATGCAACAATAGTTCCCTAGATCACACCGGATATGAATGTGTGCTTTGTTTCTTGCTGTCACTTTAACTACTTATGTTTTGGAGGTATCTTTTGTATGTCTAATTCTTATTTAAGATTTTTAAAAATCATTTTCTTAAAACCGTTAAAAACCAAAAAACTGTATCCCCGTATCATGATATAAAAATTCATAAAGTTTATAATTAAGCGTTCCAAAAATGTTATCAGATTATTTTACTTAACCTTCTTACTCTCGGCCGTTTCATTGAGAGTTCTTCCTTACAATAAATTGATATGATAAAATTTCTTAAAATTCTCCAGTAATTGGTAGTGATCAGTTCACTGATTAAACCTTTCATACATCGGCGTAACACGGCCGGTCGTAAACTAACCGTAGCCGGGTCTTCATGCACCGCTGCATTTTGTGAGAAAATACTTCAATACTTTTTGTTTGTCTCATACTGTTGTAAGTTACTATTCTTATTCTCCCAATACAGGAAAGTTCAAATTCGAGTTGCATTCGATTTTCTTGCCACATATAAATAGATTCGTGTTTATAATGAATCTTGTTCACCCATGCTCCAATTGTCAACACTGCAGGTAATTGATGCACTAACCACTAATTTTACCCGTCTAGACATAGCTTGTCACTTAGCCACTTGCAAACAGTTTGTAACACCTACCTACTTCATTGCGAAATAACACTTACCGTGGCTATAACGTAAGAAATTAAAGGTTTCCGCACAAGACTTCAAGAACGAAAGTGATTCTGACACGGAATCTTGTATCAATTAAGTATAAACGACTCCTATAAACATAAGTTACATGGTGTAGAGAAACGCAAGTGAGCATGTAATAAATATCTTATATAAAAATTAATGCACATCGATGATTTTATGATCTATTAGTTACGCTGATTTCACGGCGTGAGTAGACCCTTGAAATTTATACAGTTAATCAATATGCAAATTCAAATGAAATAGCATAATAAACACTAAAACTTAATCAAAGTTAATGTTGAATTTTTTGTCAATTAAACGAAGTTGACTGTTATTGCGATACACGATACGATTAAGCCGTTTAAAGACTATTCAATGAGCATACCTGTCATTAGAATAATTAAGTCGTAGTTGGTAAACCTTCTGTTGAAGAGATGTTATCATCCAATGTCTTAAAATGGTCGTTAGAGCTATCGGCTATCAAGGTGTTGAAGATTATAGATTCAAAGAGGCGTCTGACTGACTGCCTTAGCCGTCAATTGAAAATGTTTTGTTTAGTTTAGTGATGCTAAACCTGTCAATAGGATTTTATCTTGTTAATCCACTTTACAATTCATTCAACGTTTAAAGACTTTATCTCAATACAGCAGCTGAGAAACAATGATATATTAGACATTCAGTCTAATATTACCAACAAAACCACCACAACTGCGAGTCGAATTACTTACATAATGTTAAAGACTGAAATAGCTGGAACATTTTCAAGATATTCAACATTTCGACACGAATTTTCTACCAAAATAATTACTGTGATGTTATTTTTTGATAAATATCTTGTGACATTTAAAACCATTTTTCTCCATTTAAATTGTGTAAGAATTATTGCTCGTTGCTCAATTATGTTATTGGTATTTTTTTACACTTATTCTTTTCATGTGCATACATTAATCAACTTACGCACTTCAAGTGACAGTTTGGACAAGCTCTCAAGATCACCTGTGTCAAAACACAACCTCCATTAAACCGCCTTTGTTTTTCTTTAGTATCGTTATTTGGGCATCACAAAGGCATCTGAATAGTTGTTCCATTCTTTACAAGTGTTTCGACACCCGTCAATGTACAACGCGATGTAAGTTGTGACAAGTTTCAAAGAGTTTTTTTTAATAGGTAGGTATTTTTGAAATGACCTTGCCGAGATGCCCATTGGACGTTTTAATCCGTCATGATGATATATTTCATAAACTCGCAACGCTCATGTTGGATATTAAATTAATTGAGTAAATTCGATGTGGTTTTTATGCTATCATGATTATAATTATAATTTTTGAATATCTTTAACCTGAATTAACGAAGAGCTATAAATTTGTTGACAACCACATGTTCCATAAGGCTTTCTTCCATCAATATGCAGAGGAAGCTGGCAATTAAATATATAATCCACGACCGGGCTCCTTGGTGGGTTAACGGCATGTTTACTTGTCTCTACAGCCTTATATGGTGTGAAAGCTTCACCATATTGTGTCCACCACCTCATTGGACCCTCTACGGACGAATACGTGCGTTTAAGTCTGATATAAAGAAATATTAAACTGGTCGTGTGCAGTTGGTATGTTTTTTAATGATCAAAACGTGGTTATTAGATTCACAAAGCTAAGACCCGTGGCTTAGACGTATTACAAACCTACAAAATTAAACAAGCAGCTCAGAACTAGCTAGTATTTATCATCGACAACGTTTTTAAAACAGCTTTACGACGGGAAGTTTAAAACACGCGTACGAAATCCGTTTGTTTGAGTTTATGCTTGGCACACTTTTTATGCATATCGCGAAAACATATGGTCGCCCAATTGCGCATTCCGGAACTTAGCCAATGAGTCACAACGGTCTTATCTCACTCAAGACGATAAGTCCCTCTGTTTGGATATTGCCTCCTTTAAGATGCGGTGGAATTTAGGTGAAACGTATTTTGGCATATTAGGAAAAAATATATTCTTAGTAGTTCAAAACGCAGAATAAAATAATAAATAAAATTTCTTACAATTCGATTAATAATCGAAATTTAAGTTAGGAAATATTATTTTTTCATACCAATGGTGTTGAGACCATCAGATGAGAGAACAGTTCATCAATACTGTCATAATTGTCAAATGATGTCATAAGATCTTCAAGTGTCAGTCATACATAACCTTCGGGCTAAAACCGTCGCATGATCATAGAAGCATTGATTGAAAATACCTAAATGGATAATGACTAATAAAAACCGTTATTTATATTTCAACAGACATTGTTTTTACAAATATAAACCTAAATTACCAGGGTCTGCTCATTTACCTGTACACAATAATATTTTATGTCTTAGTCTTAACAGTAGGTACATCTTTTATGGGGTTCAGACACTTTGTAATAATTAAACAAATGAATTTCGACGTTTATATGTGTCATACATACACCAAGAAGTATTTCTAGGAATTTTACCGAGCAATTTAAAAATAAGTTTAAGCTATATTAGTAACAACAGTTTCTACTGCAATCACGCTTGCCCATATTAAGTCCAAACATGCCAAGACTATAATCTAATAAGTCCAAAAAATTTATCATTTTTTACATCAGATCACCTTTTGTTGTCCGCAAGTCATATGTCCAGAAATATACAAAACTTGTATACAAGTATAGAAGCTAATGTGATGGTAGAAAAAAGATTATTTTATTACATATCAAATGTGATAATGCATTTCGAATCAAAAAACACGAAGTCATAGAACGAGCCAAATTTCTTTAAAGAAACTAATCTCTCAACGGAACATTAAACTTTATCTTTACATGTGAATGTTTGGGCGGATTTCTAAAATAAACTACTAATGACATGTTTCATCTTATAAATTTATAGTGGCAAATGTTTTTGCTATGCGGTGCTAACGAATCTAAATCTCTTTACAGAAATAGCCAAAGTGCGGGCCAGTTTATTCCAAATAAATGGAGTTAAGAAGGAGCCACTCGTTCTGCCAGAAGCTGAAGGCATGGTCACCACACTCACAGAAAAAGTATATGTACCTGTCAAAGAACATCCAGATGTGAGTATACTTTTGTTCTCTAATAAAAACGGAAAAATTGCTTTTGTCCCGCATTTATTGACCCGCAGACAGAAGTCTGCGCTTATAAATGCGGGGCAATCTTCAGAACTTCTAAATAGCTTTTGTACCAATCTAAGAGTAGTTTTCGGGTAGTAATATAGGCTTTTAAACATCACGATAAACCTGCCTACAAGTATAATCATGATTTTTGTCAATGAAGTCAAACTGAACCCGAGCAGAGGCTTGAAACTACAGTTAGTTTTCACGGTTTTTCCAAGCGACTGTTCTTCTCATAACTAAATAATCCTGTAAGTTTCTAATTTGTAATATTTAATTAAACTTTTGGTACATACTAAAGCTCCTTACATATACGTAGAAAAGGACTGATGAGTTTCTTTTTAAAACGACTAATAGTTCTATTGTATACGTTGTTTGAGACTTGAAGAATGTGAGAAACAGTTAATTGTATAATACTCCCAATTTGTTAATTACCGCCACTAATTGGTCATTCATTCGGAATTAATTCAAGTTAAAAAAGGATGTTCATTGTTTTTAGGATTATACAGCGCAGTGAAAATAATTGAATTATCTAATGGACATTGGCATTATCCATTAGACTAACATTAAAATGTGGTCATGACGATTTCATTTGCTATTATATGATCATTTAAGAATCATTCTGAAGTCCGTATTCTGATAGTTTTACGTTTACATTGATTATGTTTTAAACACAGATTCCATGTCTCTCCCTAGAGTACTGTCCAAAAATCCAAACTATGGTAGTACTCAAGTTTGAGTAAATTTCTAGAATACGAGTGTTAGATTTTCAAATCTTAAAGACATTGTTATACATACGTAAGCAATAAAACATACAAGTCAATGCATTGAAAGCGACGACAGTTCAATTAAAATCAACAAAATGGAAGTATGGCGCTTAAATATCTGATATTATACAGACAAGGTTTGCAAGCTTCTACGTTTGGTGGCTTATGTCAGGGCTGTCACGTATTTGATTCACTCGGTTATACCGTGTGCATGTACTGTCAACATTGTAAATCACTTTCGATCGCGTTCAATGTTTCTAAATATACTTACATCTATAGACCCTCATAGAATGTCTAAATATCACGTATAGCTTGCATAGAAGCTGGTTTTGATAACACTTAATTTAATTTGATTAACTTGACGCTTTGATCATTTCTTAATATTTTTAGTTGTAGATGAACTTTTAAAGTTGACTGTACAAACTTTCAATACTTCATTCATTAAAGGTATTTCATAATCCTCTGCAAATGAACTCTCAATACAAACCCTTTTTAGGAGACAAGTTCGTTGATCCTGATGAATCATTTATCAAATTGTATTTCTTAATGTTCAAACCAAGCTTGATTATTGTGGATGAATTCGTTATTCAGTTATGTACTGAATAACGATTTCATTAACACCTTTTTATTTAAACGATAATTCAATATCCCTAACGGGATTATAAATTATTTTTATCGAGCTACAATGACAACGGTACAATGTGTTATGTATAAGAAGTCTCTAAAGGAGTTTCTTAATCAGGTTCATTAGTACTTCCTTCTAACCAAGAATTTTTATTAGAAAGATTTATTTTAGCGTTTGCTATAAATCTATCACACAGTCTTACATTAAAGTTAACTATTATACGCTTCCTTATTTTTTCTGTATTTCTTTTGCTTCGTTTATTGATGTCTTGGTAACTGGCTACATAGGACTAAGTTTAGTTACTTGTTAGTGATCAATGACTGGCGCCATTCAAGTATTTACTGAATACTATTTATAGTGAAGCATTGCTAACGTTAATTGCATAAAAATCCTTGTGAAGATATTCAAAACATTAGTCGATACTTAGAATGATGGGAATTGATTTAATTAGACGACCACTTTGGCGTTGGGGTAAACCTATCTGCCTCAGACGCCAGTGGTTGCGGGTTCGATCCCCGCACGGAACAAGAAAAAAAAATGTTCCGTGTCTGGGTGTTTATCTATTTATGTATTTATATCCTAGGTTCCCCCTAGTTCGCTACATGGTATCCCATACATAACACAAGCTATGCTTACTTTGGGGCCATGTAGTTGGTGTGATTGTCTGGGGATTTTATTATTATTATTATTTAATTGGATAGTGTTAGACATAAAGAAAATTGGTAGACGGCGTCCACGTGAACGAATTAGAAACAAGATTTTGATGTGTGACAGTTTTTATTTTTTAAACATAATAATATTGCAATTTGTGGTGTATGACTATGGCCCTATAAAAGTGCATTGTTTACTTTATTATCCGTTTTGAAATTATCAAAATCAAACAACTTTTTAAGATTTCATGTTTCACCAAATCAAAGGTGACGAAATCAGTTTAAACTTTTATTGAATATTTAAACGCATTAATATCGAAGTAAATCATTATTCAACAAATACCTCTAAGTGTATCATTTAAATTAATTACATTGTTCACGTAATCCAAATTTAAATTAATATTTAATAGATTCTTTACCTACAACGGAGAATTCCTTAACCAATAAATGCTTAACATAAGATAAACAAATAGAAATAATTAACCAAGTCTCTGCCCATGCATATTCATGTTGCATTACTACAACGATAGATTTCGCTCACATAGATCATCAAGATAATTGTCAAGAATTCAACAATGCAGACGTAAATCTTATGATGAATTGATCGTTCAGTGATATTGATTATCGATCAAAAGAACCGAGCCGAAGCATCGGTCACGTAGATATGCTGAAATCAAGTAGAAAATTATATTAACGTCCTATTATATTGATTCCATATAATATTGTACCAAAATGTTTAATTTACAACTTTTTGTGGCAGCATCTACTTGTATATCATGAGTCCAATAATTGACAATATGGATCAAGATTTTGATTAATAATATGAACAAAATTTCTATGATTCTCAGAGGTTGATTTTGTTGTATTATGTCAGTCTTGTATCAGTTCGTATGAGAATAAAAAATCGTATAAGAATTTAATATGCTGCTTTAAGTTCATTATCTCCAAGTCTCAGATCATTTAATTTCTTATACGATACAGTTTAATGTCTCGGTTTCTTGTATTTCATTAAATAGTGTTCAATAATGGAGTATCACCTATCCGTGTGTTTGCATTGCAAAGTTTAGTATAATTTCTGAAGTACAAGGGATTTCCCGGTGGCGTTTTCACGGCATGTTTTGCGTGCTCGGAATGTATAAAAGTAAAAACAGAACAAAAGACTATTCGAAGAAAAGTACAATCTTCTAAAATAGATCCATAACCAAACGATCTCATTTGAGATTAAGGCCCGATGAAAAGCAATTGTAAATTGCTTGAATATCCATTTCTCTAATCCTGTTAGAAAATGGCAATATTTCTCATCCCACGTTTTAGTCTATGTCCTTCCTATGTGTGAAATTTTAGCATCTGTTCAGTTGTACCAGAATTAAAAGAGTAACCAGCGTTTATTGAAACAAACTCTAAGCTTTATAATAAAAAAAAAAAACATAATATATTTATCTCATTTAGATACAGCAGAGCTTAAAGTGCATTTAGTCTTGTTAAAAAAAACTGCGAATGTTTAACATATTTTCATATTTCTTTCTATTGTTATCTCGTCAAATGAAAGAGAAACTATATGATACAATGGTGTTAACATAAAAAAGCTTAAATGTTTGTCGTTGACAGAGCAAAAAGCTCTACATGTCGCTATAAAGATCGGAAAGTACAATTTTTCATTTAATTATCCATACCAATAATTGTATCCTAGATCATTTTAAGGATAGGCTTTTGGCGTCCTTGAAAGCTATGTTATATTGATTTTATTTTGTTATTTAAGTAACAAGTGTTGAAATCGATACTTGTGATAAAAGATCGATATTCTGTTTCATTTCAAACCACAACAATTTAACAAACACGCCTTACCTGGATTGTATTCATTGTCAAACATACAATATTACATTTGAAGATACGGTGTACAAACTATCAAATGTCAAATGTACGACTGTCACGAACTGAAAGCTATGTTGGGTATCGATGTCGATTGTTTGCGTCCCGTTGGAGCTTTAGGAATCTGCGTCGGTCCATATAGGGTTGAGCTACGTCATTAAACCGAACCATATCGGTGTGGTCCGTTACTCTAGCTTTTTCATCGACTTCATATGACCAGCTCAGATCAAGCGATGTATTTCAAAAGAGATTGATTTGAGTCATCACACTTTCGAATTATGTTTTGAAAACGCTAATGATATTGATATGGTCTTCCTAATTCGCTACCTCCCACATGTTTGTTTCACGAATGACTCACATTTTTTGTTTGTTGCCAGCCTTTAATAGAAAATCGTTTCTATGATAATAATGAGACCCGTTAATACAGTATGTTAATCTAGAAGAATTCACATTGTGAAAAGGATTTTACTAAAATGTTTACACTATTGTTTTCGCAATGTTTTGGCGCACGCAGTATGTGCTCTATCATTCTGTAAGTGCAAACATCAGTAAAAGCTCGCCAATGTGTTTCTAAAATATTAAACAACAATTTGCTTTACTGCACTGACTTGATTCTAAGTTTAGCTTGCGTTGTTTAGATTAGGATCGCGGATAAAATTTTGTTAACGTTTTCGGTTTCGATATTTTCGTCGCCTCTATTCGATTTTTGCATTGCGCTGAATATATTTTATTACGATGGTGTGAATTTTTAAAACTTTTTACCGCATTGATGTGATGGTGGGCGGATATACTAACTTTATCTTTGACATCACGACGTTGTTCACTAAATGAGCTTTTCTTGTATTCTGTGTGTTAACCTATATCGTTGCAGTTTAAGTACCTACCTACACATGTAGGCGTGCCGCTAATTCTCGTCTCGTTCCATTTATTTCTTCATTGTGTAAAGCTGGGACTGGCGAGGAATGTTGATTCATAGAATTTTCATCACTAACTCGCATTTATTAATTTCTTTCTTTATTACAGTAGTTTCTTCGTTTTAGGTTTTTGGGTTTATTGTGGTGGAATTTAAGCAAAGCGCGACGAATCTAGTTAAATACTCATTGTTTTGATAAGATGCAATTTATTAGCGTAAAAAGGCTTTATGTAATACTAGCTGTATCCCGCAACTTCGTATGCGCTTAACTACCCTTTCGTGGAATTTTCAGAAACTATACAACCAGATACCCACTGAAAGAACTTTTATACCAAGTATCACACCCATGCACTCAAGGAATAAGTTTTTTTCATACAAACTAAAAATCATATATTTCCCGTGCCCCTGGGAATTTTTTTGTAGCACAGCCAGTCACTCTTTGAAGAACCTTCATGCCAAGTATCACATCCGTACACTCAAGGAATAAGATTTTTCAGACAAACTAAAAAGTTCAACCCCTTCCCGTGGGAATTTCGGGAATTCCTTCCATAATACAAACAGACACTTATTGAGGAACCTTTATATCAAGTATCACATCCGTGCACTCAAGGGATGGATTTTTTTCATACAAACTAAAACATCATATATTTCCCGTTCCCGTGGGAATTTCGGGAATTCCTTTCATAACACAACCAGACACACATTGAAAAACCTTTACACCAAGTTTCACGTCGGTGCACTCAAAGAATAAGATTTTTCATACAAACTAAAAAGTCCTATATTTCCCGTTCCCGTGGGAATTTCGGGAATTCCTTCCTTAGTGCGCCCCTACATCCCCTAAAGAATGTACGTTCCAAATTTCAGCTCTCTACGCCCAGTAGTTACGGCTGTACGTTGTCTGTCAGTCACTCAGTCACTCAGTACCTCAGTCACTCAGTCAGTAACGGAACAGTTTTATATATATTGATTCTAGACGATATCTTAGTGAACGTGCATTACGTTAAATGCATCGAACATAGCCCTTATTAGATGCTTTACCTTATTTTATTTCAGAGCCTGATTTACTACGAGTAATAAGTATAAAAACGAAAACAAATGGTTTATCCTGTGCAATTCCTTTTCCTAAACGTGTGGGTTTCATAAAATGCAATTTTACAATCTTCTGTATTGCAGCTATTCTGACGTGATCTACAGAAAAACAGATGCATTATTCACTCGGTATTTTCTAATGAGGTTGATTGAATTGGTCTTGCTCTAGTCAGGTCATAGTTCAGAACTACAGTCGCCTTCGTCAAAGAAATATGAACTAATTCATAGTTGTGAGCAATAATTTAATATGCGTTTTAAATGTATAAAATGTTGCTCGTGACCGCTCTGTCTTAGAAATAATGGCTGTTAAATTCTATTAGTTATGCTTTAGTCCCATGTTTACAAAATTATCTTGTCTTGTCAGTAATGATTGGTTTACATTTAAACAGTGTCAGCTATAGGAACTCAAACAACATTTTAGTTAAAAATATGGATCGCTATAAATGAGCAGCTAGGAGAAGTATAAGTATTTGTTTATTCACAAATAAATTCTACCATCGAATATTAACAGGGAAAGTTTCATAAAATTAGTATTGTTGAAAAGTTTGTACATTTATTAACTGAACAGTTTGTTGCACGTCGTAAGAAGATTGTGTGATAAAATAATAACAAAAACAAATAGTAAATCTATGCCGTACTTAACTGTACTAAGTCCTGCCTACGGCGTTATTGGGTATCTCACTTCGTGACCAATCATAGCCAGACAATTACGATCGAATTAAACCATCAATCAATTGCAATATGGGATTCGATGTGCCCGCCCATCTAGCAATCGCCCTGCATTACCGCTAATAACCTATAATCATATACGGTGAGCAGTTCATTTGTTTAATCCTAAGTATTTCTATTAAAGGTGCCCGGACATTATTTGTCGACGTCTCGATAAAACAACAATTGATTGTCATTATACTTTATTTGTAAACTATTTTATTAATATTAAACAAATTTAATCTTTGTTTAGTATTTGCCGAGATTCTTAGTGCCGATAATGACTTGGTTCGATTGTTTTAGTTAATAATAATAAAAGAAATATAGGAATGTTTTGTTCGTGAAATGGGTTGGAATATAACAATCGCATTTTATCGTTCTTGCGTATAAAATTATTATGATTTGACACAACGATAGTCAAGGGACAGCTATGCAGCTATTTGCGGTAGCTTGCTGGTTGGGGTTCTATTGCTAGCGAGATTTGCTGTTTCAAAGTTAATATTTTCTATTCATCGTAAGTGGGTACAATCTTGCGATCAACGACTCCTAATATTGTATTTTTAATATTTTAAACAAAAATTACCATTTTAATTATTTCTACTTCTTTTTTTAACTTTATCCATAAAACTGTAAAATATCATCATTGCCAGTAGTTGAAATATCCAAAAATGAAACTACGTACTTTCATTCTTACAATTTGTTTCTTCCCACATACAATCCAAATTTGTTTATGTTAAGACATGCCTCTTAAAACTCCCACGTTGAGTGAATAAAAGAAAAATAATAAAGCTATAAAGTACCTTATTTGTTCAACGGTAGGTATTACAGTACGAAATACTTTCACAAGCAGAATGAAATTGGTGTACATTCTATAAGATATTAAATTATCTACAACCCACTGTGTGGCCTGGAGTAAACTGATAATGGTTTTATTATGGTGACCACACATCGTAAATAGAAGGTAAATATACAATTCGAATAATTAACTAAACCTAAAATCGAGCTTCTTCGTATTCTGTTTTACATAGTTTGAGAACAATTAAATATCAAAAATCTTATTTATCGCTTCAAAACGAACTGCACCTCCATTGGTTTTGCAAAGTGGTGACTGCGGTTGCGGTTCTACAAGAATTCTATCATTATGGCACCACCCACCAATTACATTAAACAAAATTGCATATTTTTAGTTAATAAGCCTGCATTTTATTTACATTGAAACGAATCAAGGGACAATGAGGCATAGTGTAGTCGAAATGTGGGTAGGTACCTATAATTCTAATGCACTGACCTGGATGTTCTGGTGGGTTCATACATCGCGATGATAGTAATGAGGGTTCCTATTGAAAAGTTGCAAGCATGCGTACAACACTGCTTGTTAATAAAGTGCATATTAAATCTGTTTTGTATTCAAATTCCATTACTAATTTAAAGACTCTTAGAAACCCTATGGCAATTAAGGTGCACGGATTTCTGAAATGAGCATAGATACTTCTTTTCCAAGAGATTTGATAGAAAAGCGTTTTACTTCTACTTTTAAAAACAGTTTTATTTGAATGTACTTTAGTTCAGTTAACGTTTCATAGTACAATGAGCTGTATGTAGTCTTCAATTTAGAAATCACATGAAGTTTCAAACAGAAACATCTGCGAATCAAGTCAATCAACATACACAGTTAAGCTATAACAGGCTTTCGTTGTTAAACTCAATGTATGTCTATCTCCTAATTTTATTACATTTTAATGAGTGCTTCTTCTTTGTGCTATTTATTGTTTCTATGTTAATCATGAACCAAAATTATAATATAGGCTATCGACTGTTAAACATTTTGGTCAGCTTTTATTTAAAGAAATCTTATTAGAATTAGATTGCTAAGCGATATTATTTAAAATAGATCTGATGCTTTAACAGAAAGACTTACTAACTCACCTACTTTGTAGCCACAAAATAAGCTTTGAGAAGCTTGTGTTATGTGACCACATGAGGTAATAATTAATACCTGAGACAGTTGAGACAAAAAAAATGTTTCCTAAACTAGCCCTACTGATAATCGAACCCTCAGACATGGAACTCTCACACGAAAGGCGAACAATAGATGAAATCAAAATCCAAATTCCAAGCCGCGAATGAAGCTACTACAAATGCACAATTAATATGTGAGATGAGCCATATTAAATTAAACCCTCTCTATAGCTCAATATTTTGCTATGAAACTATTGACGTGATCGTCAATATCTATAAACTGTGAAACAATAGTAAATATTTATCAATCAAATACTAACGTACCCGCATTTTGCCGTCTAGCCTAGCAGCGAAGCACATTGTTTACACGGATATCTATCAGACTTGCCCACGTTTGCTCTGTTTCAAAAACATAAACGATTATTTGTGAATCGAGATAAAGGAAGCATAGACTGCGTAAGTTTACTGCGTATAATTGACAGGTCATGGATTTATTGCGCATGCATTTGTTTTTAGACTGCTTACATTTGATTGGTCAAAATGAGTGGCAATGACGCATTGAGCTTATTAAAAACAATGGGAGTCGGAAGTGACCAGCCTAGATTGAACGTAGAAACACAAGACGTATTAAAAACGTTCGTAATACCACAGAATAAGTAATAGTTGGTACAGAAGAATTACTCCGCAAGAAGATCTAAATAAATTCGAGTCTTGCTACGACGCGATACGGTGGAATTCAGCTCGCACAGCATTACGTACCTGAAAATTTATATACCTAGAAGTTTTGTCTCTTTCTAACGCATGCCTCTTATCCTTTCTTACGCTGTTAGGGTTGCTGCCTAGTGAAGAATAATTAATCTCCTTATTTGTAATAAAGTATCTACCGATGTAGGTATTACTGTTATTCTACCTTTGTAAAAAATATTGTTTCAACTTACCTAAAGTACAAAATGAAAAAAGTTACGACGAATAATTAGTAATACTACCTATGTTTTGTTTGCTAAATTGAACATAATCAAATCTAAACATAATCTAATTGAATATTTGTTTCTTTTTATGTCCATTTTTAAATACTATTTGCGACCTCGATCATAGAATTACTGTGAGTGCTATTAGGTAGGTAGGTATCTACAACGTCCCGACGGGCGCGCGCGTGACACACGATCCATTCGACTTACGCCGGCGGAGCGCTTCGCTGTAGGTAAATAACGGATGTACCGCGCGGAGTGAGCCAGGCCTGGTAATACTAAGAAAAATTGATCTACTCGTAGTAGTCAAAATAGGTAAACTTGTATGCCGATGTTATATTCAAGCAAAAATAATGTCTTGATACTTTTTAATCTGGCTTCGTATACCTAAATGTCATTCTTCAGAGGCTCTGTTATTTGTTTTATTTAATAGTATGAATCGCGAAAACTTAAGACAATATTCTGTTATTTGTATTTTAGAGATGTAGTTGCGGCAAGATTGATATAATTAAACTAATTATTTGTAAATGTCAGATAACAAACTAAGGAAATGTGAGAATAAAATGTCTACGCCCTACGAAAATTCCACGTTTTCTAAAACCCAACGACTGGCAAAAACTGCAATTTTAATCTAGTCTACTAAATATCGACACGAGCAAGAATAATTATAATTACCTATTTTGATCAAAAATACAATAGCCATTAAATTTAATCTCAAAATGCTTTCAGTCATCTTGCTATAATACAATTAGTCCACTGCGGCAGAAAGCTTTCAAATAATTTCAAATGTCTGTGCCATTACTGAAATATTATAACAAGTGATGGCCGTAAATTAACTGAAACGTGCACTGTTTAATAGAAATGTTAGCTACCTACCGAGAAATATTTAGAAAAACTGAAATCAGGGAAGTCAAAGTGGGCGGTGTGCCAAGTAGCGCGACTTATTACAAAATAGCCGGATACATGTATACATATAGCGGTTTATCTTAAAACTTGCGCTAGGCGGCAGAAATTCATTAAATATATTCGGTCACTGCTTCATTACAGTAGCTTTTCCTAAAACCCGTTAGTTAAAAGGGTAATTTGTTTAAATGCGTTTTAGCTGCACACTAGTATCAACCTCCTTCGTTTCACGTTTTCATTGATTATTCATTCGAGAGCAATAATTTCTACGACTTTACATCTGATTTAAAAACTGTTTTATATAAAAGTAGGATGAAGACATAAATGTTATTACATCCTAACCACTACTTTATCTTCATGGAGTTGATTATTATGATAGTCGACCAAAGGAAGTCCTCATGCAAAGCCTGCTCTGTGGTTAGCCACTAAAGAGCGCTATGGTTAAAAATTATAGTAGTTACATAATTGTTGCTACGATTTCAGCTTGTTTGAAGTCTGAGATGTTAAAAATACGTTACTCACACTACACCACCGCCTTGAATTAATCCATTTATTATTCATAGTAACATCTTGATTTAAAATCAAAATCGACTCTCGATATTGGCTTGCCAAATGTGAAACCCATTTCGTTGTGATAGTGATTTACGGTTTGTGATCTGTCACCTCTGTAGTTGCTAGACCGTGACGGATAACTAGTCTTGTCTGTACCTTGTTAGAAACACCCTATTTCCGTGTATCATATTTCTACATTACTTTGAAATAAGATGCAAGTAACACGAGATCAGATTTCTCAATTTCAACAAAATAAAAAACAGTGACCTTGTTCGTAAAATAACGAATAATTTTAACCAGGCTGATTAGCAAACTATGAACAGCATTGTTGAAAAAGGTATAACAGCATTCCGGGCAAATTTTACGCTGTCTCGTGGCATAATTCAAGTCAGCTACTGTGACAAATCTGCAGTGAAAACGCTGTCGGCAATTTAGTTAATAATTATCTAAATACTGTAAATATTTGTTGTTAAAAAGCGTATATTTAAAATCGGTTTATTGGCTCCGTACCAAGTGGTCCGTTTCTTAGCTCAGACGACGGCAGAATGATACTAGTTCACAGTTCATGTAGTGCGTCTGAGACGCGCTTTCAATCTCAGAAATCGAGGTTAATACATAGCCGTAGTTACGATGTACGTTTGTTCGCAGGAAATGAGTTTCTGTGTGCTCATGCGCATAATTAAACCAAGTCTTTACCCTAAATTTTAGTTAGGCTATTGAGTTAATTCAGTTGGTTTGTATAACGAATTGCTTTCATATATTTGTATAGGAGTGGACTACCAAGATGTTTAAGGTCCATGTGAATTGATATTGCTGTTAATAATATGGTTCTTTAAGTCTTACCAAAATAGGTACAGTTCACATATTCAGCCTTAAATAAAAGACGTGTTTAAATGAATTCTGTCGCGTCAAAATATATGACTTTTAGCTTGATATTCTTGTGGATGCCTTGTTAGACGCTGTCAAGATCGACTGATCGGTGTAAATTCTTGTTACTTGTAGAACATTAAGAAAAGAGTGTATTATTTTAATAGTATGAATCTCGAAAACTTAAGATAATATTAATATAATCTAGTTGGTCTTAATTAGTGCCGTTTGTGGTTTGATTAAACCTATCCAATAATTATCTTTCCAAGAACTTAGTCATCCACACATTACAATTGATTGTTTGTGACTGTACAGTAAATAGTTCACATGTTATTCCATTTAATACATAAATCTCTCAAATTTCAGCGTCTTTACTAACAGCTACATTCTCTTTATTACAGTTCAACTTCGTGGGAAGGATCTTGGGGCCCAGAGGTATGACAGCAAAACAGCTAGAACAAGAAACAGGCTGCAAAATCATGGTCAGAGGCAAAGGATCAATGAGGGATAAAAAGAAGGTAAGGATTTAACACTTCTAAACACTAGGCTTGTCCTTTAACTTCCTTTTGAAACGCTATGCGAAAATAATTGCTATTACATTTGATACTTCTGTAAAATTCATCACTTATGTAAAAGTCATTGAAATATTTACTAGAACAAATAGATACCAACTTCTAATGAATACATTGTAGTAATATGTAGATATATTTCAAATTATATCTTTTGTATATTTTATTCATGCAAGAATGCAATTCAATTCAAATAGATGCTGCCAATTGTTTAAAAGATCCGTTAATTATTATCAAGATCTAAAAATGCGGGTAGTCGTCTAAAAATAACAATATATTTTCGTTTATTTAGATGTTTAAAAATCATATTTCAAGCACTTCGTTTCAGTCTATCTGTGACTATTTCATTCTGAATAATGAAGTTACAGTTAAAAAAATAAGTCATATATGAATCACTGCAAAGAGGTACTAGGTATAACTACACACTAGCAGTTATTTTCTTTAAGTTCAACTGTAACGGTTATAGGCAATATGTGAAACGTGAACCATTCATTACCGAACTGAAAGGACACTAACATAATGTTGAAATAAACGTATCTTTTCTGCACTTTATTCTTCTGAACCTTGAGTACATTTTTATAATTTATCAGAACATATTTATAAAGGAACTTAAAATGTATAAAAAACATATAAGTTTCTATACCTTTTCTACGTATTCTATATCAGATTTTGAATGTCGCATTAGTGAAAACTTCCAGATTTATGGAAATCGGACTGTACGAGTAGCATTGTCAGCTCCTTCCGTTAAGGTACTATTGGCATATTTATCTATAAAGAACTTAAAAATAAAAAACATATAAGTATATGTTAATGTTTATGCTTTAAGAATTTGAATGTCAAATCAGTGAAAACTGATTATTCTCAATGGAACTGTAACATTTTCAGCTCTTTCCGTATACTGCTATGCTGACAAAAAATAGAAACATATAGGTATTTCTAAAATCAATTAATCTATGAAATCGTTGATTCTCTACAGGCACTGTTGATAGATGCCGTAAGATGCAAGATGCTCAACTGAATTAAGATATATTTTTAGATTTTGATGATAGTTATAACGGGTGGTCTTAATTTCTTGAATGACCTATATTAGTGTGTTTTTCCTAGGCTAATTTTAAGATAATGATTTCTAAATGTTATATTTAACATTACATGCAGCGTTCGTTTTTAGGATGATCGAACAGGTTTATATGAAATGTTTTAATACCTTGTGTGTACAATATTGTTTTTTGGTTCTGTATCGTCGTTTTTATTATTTTGTTTTGTATTCCTATGCTTTATGTTTTATCAAGTTTATTTATATTTTATGTATAAGTCTATTTCATTATGTAGATTTGAATACATTCTTCACTTTGCAATAAATGTCCTTATAAAATGCGAGATTAAGATTTTTGAGCAGCTCATTCCACTTGTCGTGAAAAATAAAATATATTTTGTTTTTATTAAAAAAGTATTTACTGCAGTTTACGTATTTTCTTTTTCTTTTTTATTTACGTTAGGTGCTCTATGTGTCAGCTCAAAGTTTTTTTTTACAAAAAAGTTTTTACTGCACCTTCCGTCTTTTGTGTTCCTTTTTATTTGCGATCTCTATTTGTCAGTTCTACGTAGGATCATTACATAGTGTTTCCAAAAATTGCAGGAAGACGCGAACAGGGGTAAGCCCAATTGGGAACACCTAGCCGATGATCTGCACGTGCTCCTTACAGTTGAGGACACTGAGAACAGGGCGAAATTGAAGCTGGCGAGGGCAGTTGAGGAGGTCAAACGTCTGTTGATACCAGTAAGTGTTTGTTTTTAAATATCGAACATATGTTCGTTGTTGTTTTAGTTTTAACTTGACGCGTCATTGTGAGTCTGGCTGGGTGAGATTTTAAAAGCCTAAAGACCATAAACAGGTTACCGTACCGTAAAAATCATTGTAGTCGTTGTATGAACACGGTGGGTATGTACTACAGTATAAATGTAGTTGTGATCCATTGAGAGAGAAGGATATTTGAAGTAAGAGGAACAACAGGCCTTTCTAGCTTAAGCCTTGTTACGGGGCAGTGCATGGCAGTAGGCTCGGCATCGTACAGAATGCCCATTTCGTGTAACCGCGTTATAATTCTAACATCTTATATTGTCATGTCCGTGGCTCTTTGTGTATCCCCATAAGGTTTCAAATCATTTCATTCATAAAACTAAAAGGTGGTTGACAAGGTGATGAACTTACGAAATAGCAATTGCAAAATTTGTAAGCATACTTATTACTTTATACTATCTATCTATCAACATTGCGTTACTATATTTTCCAACTATGCCTAGGTCGCAGCTACCCATTCTTTAATTAAGCTTCACTTAGATAGGTACTCTACGGTTACAAAGACAGTACTGCAGGCCTATTACGGTTCTTTCATGACATGACATAGTAAACAAGATTTCTATGATACAATTATCATATAATTATATGATTATTATAATGATCAACAATTAATACATAAAGAATAAACGAATTCCCTTTACATTTGCATGCATTACCTTTTGAAATGACAGTTTGAAGTGACTGTAAATAACCCTATTAAAATTTTATATTAGCTATTGAAGAATTGCAGATTTGACAAGTATGACAAATATAACTCTACCACTAAGGTATAGTTTAGGATAGCTATTGCGCCTTATTTATCTCATCGTAAAAGTTAATTAATTTATGTAAATCTCGCTTGCTGGAAGGAGCCTCGCTACCGATAATTCCTCATATAAAATCATCCACCAATTATTACCATAGTTTCGGAGACGTATTCTGGTCGTGTTTTTTGAACGGTAAGTTCCTTCCAAACTTCGCTTTCTTTATTGCCTACCGCATAACTATATACTGATAAAAATAATATTCGCATCAGTATGTTTATTGGTTGCATAATAACTACGTTTTCACTTTAAGGTGCAAGTTGTTATTTGTCACGATTGCTATTACTTTTATTGACTTAGCTTGCCTTTACTGTAGGTAGTTCTACGATCTTCCCTAGATGGCACTTCAACTTTTATTTAACCTCTATATTTATCGCATAAATTATGAACTTTATGTTTATATAACATAAAACTAGAAGTGACATAAAAAACTGACCATCGTAAATAAAACTTTGAGTACGTATACCTGACTAAAATTTTTAATCGGTCACAAGAATCCCATAAAATATATTTATCGGTATTTTATAGGATGTGAACCTTCTATTATGTTGCGACCTGCCATGTCTCAGATGTATCATACCAAGAACCTCATGAATATCGCTTACGTTTCAACTGAAATTACCGGATCACGTGGTGATGAGGTCATTCGCTGCGTACTTGTATTATCACCCTTATGGCCAGAGTTAGAAAGATTTGTTATGTTTTAATATTGGCTTACCGCACCTAGAAAACTTGTGGGTCACAATAACATTGATTTTAAATTATCAAGGACACAATAACATTACATCATGACAGCTAAAGACCACTGCTATGTAATCACTGTTCATATGTATTTGTTTTTTCTTTTTCGATACCGTAACGTATTTGTGGTTAGCGTTTTAGAATTTCATACTACCAGCCTGGGATGGCGTCAATACGGAACTTAGATTACTACTGCATTCAATCGCCTTACGGTACCCAATAGGGTACAAGCGTCGAATTTTAGTGCTAAGGTTTTAAACTAGCATTGTTTATCTTTAGGAGTAAGTTGACAACCACAAGTGGGTAGTACTATTGTCTTACCTCTGATATCTGCAAGGAAAAACATTTTATACCACAACTTCGCCTTTTAGTGCAGTAAAGCTCTTCAAAGGGCGACACAATTTTTTATGCTATCGGTGGAGACATATAAAAAGGGTTTAAATGGCAATATTAAGCAACAAAACTATTAAATATAGCATCAACTATTGAAACCAGCATATTTGTAGATATATCTATAAATGAGTCGGCTTCGCATAGTTCTACTGAACCTGCATAAGCCTGGCGACTAATCCGAGTGATGCTCACTTGGTGGTAGGACCGATACAGGGTATTTCTGACGAGAACTACCTTTAATATAAAATCTGCCGCTCCGGCACGGCGGAAATGTCTTCCGACAATATTTTATAAAAAGCCACTTCCTTCCTAATAGATCATTCATTCTTCACTTACCATCAGGTGAAGTGAAACGCAGGCTTAGTAACTGACAAAAACAATAATTAATAAATTTGACGACCACTTTGGCGATGGGGTAAACCTGTCTGCCTCAGACGCTAGTGGTTGCGGGTTCGATTCCCGCACGGAACAAGAAAAAAAAAGTTCCGCGTCTGGGTGTTTATCTATTTATGTATTTATATTCTAGGTTCGCTACATGGTATCCCATAACACAAGCTATGCTTACTTTGGGGCCATGTAGTTGGTGTGATTGTCTGGGGATTTTATTATTTTTAATAATCCTTGTTTTTATCCACAGCAAGCCGATGGCGAAGATGAACTAAAGAAGAGACAACTCATGGAACTCGCCATCATTAACGGCACATATAGAGATTCTAGCTCTAAAGCGGTAGTGCCCGGCAACGGTCAGTGCCTCATAAGTACGGAATTTTCATGTTTTGTCACTAACCACTTATTTTATAATATAACATTATATCACTTTTTGATTCATCAATCAAACTCAATAACATAGTTTAATGAATTGGCCAAACTGGCACTGGAATTTCATTGCCCCTATGATGTAAGCTTAAAATAGGATTTGCTTAGGTGACCACACAGCGGAACTAGGGAAAATATTAATACTTGCATTCAGTTATCAATAGTATTAAATAAAATAATGCGAAGATTGAGATTTTAATTCAATCTTTTAAATTTACTTTAAAAACGGGATATTTACACTAATTCAATCGTTTCATTAAATGGCACGTCAACTCTTCTTAAAGTCTTAAATGTGACATACCTATCTTAAAGTTAACTACAATGAAATAAGATTAAGTACATGTATGTAGTAGTAGCTAAAAATATGCATTCCCTACTCAAAGATTATATTTTAAAAAAATCCGTTTTACACAATTTGCTTAAACGGTGACTCATTTGCACTGGTAGCGCTCACCCTTCTATATCTTTACGTCTGCTAAAAAAAATTCTTTGATATCTTACGTCAGCGTTGAAGGTACTAGAATATTTTTAAATCCATCAATGTTTGTCTGGTTGTCGCATACAACCGCGCCATGAAATCAGACGCGCATATATCTTTAAATTCTAAAATAACGTTTATCGTAGCAAAGAAATGTAAACTTTACTCCTCTCTACATACATTAGAAAATAGAAAAGTCAAGGTTTGATTTAGAACGGGATTAAATTATCTTGCTTGTTGTAAAAGAAAAAAATGCAGCGTAATTATGTTAATCCTAAAAGATCGTCAATCTTTCAAAGGTTACAAGATGGCCGCCTCAATATGGAAACTTGTCACTGAGTGAAAATAAATGGTTTTTAGAATTAAAACATATTATAAGCAAGTAAAGAAAAGATTTTGTGAAAATTTAGTTTTTAGGTACCTACGGTTTATAAATCTTAGATGATAATATGAAATTAATCTGATTTTATGGTTTTCCGCAAAATCCTTCGATTGTTTTTATCAAAAGTTTGTGAGTGTATTCAAAAGGGTATTGTTTTTGGTTTTCATCACAGTCCATTGCATGACATCCGGGTGTTCACAAAGTTTTTCATATTGTGTGGAAATACTACACTTTTTGCCTTTTCCTAGCTACAATGAATCATATAAATGATGACTAACCTAATTGATTGTACCATGGTGCAGTTAGAAACAGAAGTAATTATAGATTTGAAACCTTCTAGCTATGGCGATAAGGTTTTTAATTGTATATACTTTCTGTGGTCTTGCTGTACAGATTGTTATCTAATTAACATCGGGTGACTTCACTAAGGTTTTGATCTGTTATCTAGAAATAGTTTCTTTTGGGTTCTTTAATCGGGTTATTTAAAAACGTACTTTTACTTGCTGCTGTGTGGGGTTCAATCTACAATTATTATCTTCATGATGTAGTTGCTAAGATATTTTTCTACCTACTCACAGTTTACAAGTTCATCAAAAACAACTCCCATGTCATTTTTAAACGCCATGCGTGGAGATAATTAATTATCTAAGTAAATATAAAATGAATTAAAAAGATGTTTTTATTCCCGGAGAAATTTATAATGACTTTTGTAGTAAGAAACCAATTTGTCTTTATTCAAAGATTTCTATATTCGTAATAGAAGCGTATTTAAATGAGCTATTGTGAATTGTACTGTCTCGCTGTATTGTGAGAACCATTGTTTTTTTATCGAATCATATAACCTGTTTTGATAGATTTTATGTTAGATGAAGTAATGTAAACTAAAATTACTCTTGTATGAACTTAAAATCAATTCTCTTATAATTCAGAAAAAAATATAAAAATATACCTACGAAATTCAATTCTTTGTGTGAATTTGTGAACTGAAGCTAGGAAAGCAGCTATTTAAAAAAATCCCTTATAATTCCAATTTCCAAACGAAACTACATGAATCATTTAAAACTTCCACAGCCGAAGAGGACTGGAGACGCGTAGCAGCAGCCGCAGTTGAAACACAAAGACTCCTAGGTCCTTCAGGGACAGTAACAAACGTAGGAGGAGTAGCCATCAGGACTCCCGCTGCACCTTTAGGAGCCCCTCTCATTCTATCTCCAAGAATGTCAGGAAATCCTAACCAAGGACTCATGAATGGAGCCAATGGAAGTCTGCTTTCACCGGGAGAGCCATCTCATCAGCTGATATATTCTCCGTATGCTGATTACGCCAACTATGCGGCGTTGACGGCCGCTGCTAATCCTTTGCTGACAGCGGAGTATGCCACCGCTGACCATACGGGTGGGTTGTACGCCCGTTGACTAACGGTTGATGGGATCAATTATTTTTATGTTGATTGATTTGAATTTGGAATTTGTCGTCTTTTTTTATTGTTTCGTATTATACCTTCATCCTTTTTATTTCGTTTTTTTTTTGTTTGCGGCCTTTTAGGCATATGCTTTATAGAATTGTACCTACGCACAATTTGATTTTCCGATTATTTGTAATGTTTATGGTGGTTTCCATGACAAATCAATCAACATAAAGTTAAATTTGGTAACATTTTAATATTTAGTCGTAGTCATTTAGAAGAATATTAGATGAAGTTTTTTAACAGTACGTTTTTATACGAAAATCTTAGTTCATGTTAACAAACGTCGAAACGATAAAATAACTACTAACACTGTAGAACAGTGTTTCTAGAAAATATAATTGTTGCGAAATTCAGAACAATCTGAAAAGGCTGAAAATTTAAACTTTACTGAGATTTGCACGCCATTTTAATTTTATTTATACGTAAATTCTCAAATCTATTTGTCCACGTAACAGCATGTTTTTTTCCCGAAATAAATCAAAGCACCTTTTCGTGGCATGTCTTTATTTTATCGAAATTAACACACAGAAGCATTGTCATAAGAAGCGGATAATTTAATGAACTATTTTTGTCAGATAAAATGAAAACGCTAGTCAGTTCCATTAATTAATAACCCATTAACTAAATTCGATCGAACAAGTTATTTTAAAGCATATTTACTAACTGACTGTTAACCCTTAATCGGTGTGTGTATTTTTCGAATTGTGTTTAAATAAACATGTTTTAATGGGGTTTACAGCGTCGAGATACCTTCTGGCTGGTTTTTGACAATGCCACCAAAACCATCACCCGCTATACTACAGGCGACAAGCAACATTTTTTCCTCCGCATCATTTGTACCGTCCCTGATTATATAACCTATATATATATCCACTGGACGCACTTATAAAGTCATAACTTAAGCCATTTCTATAAGTTAAGCGTTTATTATTAAGTTGTTTAAGCTTAGCTACTCATTTTTGTACTACAGTTTTATTTCATTATTATTTTTACAATTTGTTTCTTTTTTCTCTGTTTTGTACAGTATTACAGTAGAATCTTGTTTTTAGACTCAAAGAGATATTTTAATTTATAATGGTCAGAATGATTAAGTATTTATAAATCTTATTTATTTCTCAGATTTTTTTTTATTTTACCGTTGACTCGTGTTAAGGTCAAAGGCAGTATAATTTTAAATATTTCGTAGCTTTAGCTATCTCTTAATGTAACTGCCGAATGAAAACTTTTAGTTACCGTTTATAATATTCAAAGATTTAAGGGATTCTTTATGTTGATATAAATATTTTTATTATTTATTTATTTTTCCATTACACACACAAACACACATTACCTACATGTACGTCTTTGTTTTAATTTTTAGATTTTTCTTTTGAGAAAAAATACCTATAGTTAACTGTAATAACCCTTGCTTGTAACAAAACTAATATAATTAACAAGTAGATTCAGATAATTCTTCATTAAATTGATCTTTTTATTACCATGGCAGTGCCAAAATCCTTGAAAGCATGCATTTTGCGATTTTGTTTTAATAAAATTTGTACTCTCACAGTAAATAACAATTTTAGTGTTTTTAACAAATTGTTTTTCTAATGAATTATAAATTCAGTAATTACAAGCAACAGGGACCAAACACGATCAGACTTTACATAAAAAATTAGACAAATATTTAACTTCTATTTTATAACATCACTGACACTATTAATTCAATAGATAGGAAGAACACAAATTATAAGATCGATCAAATAGTAAAAAATATGTTAGGTACTTTATTATAAATTACGATATTTTATGTAACAGTTGGTAATATAATAATTACTATTTTTATATTATCGTTACATTATAATTTATTGTAATTATAAATAGCCATATATTATTTATATACATACCATAGGTTAAGAAATTTAATCATCATAAAATTATTGATTGAAGTAATGAGCTTTATAAAATAATGAATTGTATCCGAGAAATTGTTTATTTGAAGTAAAGTAAAACAATAATAAAAGTATAAAATATATTTTATCAGCCATTTAAATGTACCTTGAATAAAGAGCGAGTTTCGACTTTTACTTAAAACATTTATTTTGTTATTTTTCCAAAGCAATAAAATATTTAGATCGATAGATTTTATAAAATAAGCTATAGGTGTAATAATAGAAGTAAGGTAACTGCCAAATTAAAAAAAAAAGCAAGCGCAATGAAAATAAAAAGTAAAGAGTATTTGGCGGTGATAGAAGTTATATTCTATAATTATAAGTTGTTAGTAAAAATAAATGTTTTTAGAGGATATAAATTTTTAGTAGCATTTATTATGGAATAGTCATTTAGTACCAGAAGTACCCAATAAATACATTTTTTTTGTTATGTTGGTACTAAATGTCTATGGTTTTATGAAGGCTGGAGTTGACACAGATGTTTTGATATGATTTAAAGTTAAATATGCCGTTAGGTGTGGTGAGACGAGCGGGTCGGCTCACTCAAGTGCGGGAGCACCCTTACCAACGCACGGCCTTGCCTGCGCCTTAAACCCGCCAAAAAAACGCTCACACGCCGCCATATTGTTCACAAGGTGAGACGTGTTTCTAGAATAGTCTGTTGAATCTCTAATAAGACTGTTAGAATTATACGAACAAATGTTTGAGTGAAAGTTTTATGAAATTCTTTATTATCAACGTTTCTAATAGTCTTATTAGTTAACAGGCTTATTTTAATATTTAAAGCACTTATAACATTTACTTTAATCGGATTCCCGTCCTTTTAAACAGTATTGAATCTCAAGTCACTTTCAAAATGAAATTTGGTTACAAGTAAACGTTATTCGTGGATGAAATTTCCTTTGCTTGATTGTTCTGTGTCGTTATATTTTTTATTTATTGTGTACTTATTAGGTTATATTTCTGGTTTGTATGGAAGATAGGATGTATTTTGCCCATCACTACTTCATACCGGATCTTATGTGACACTGCATAATTTTAAAACTGTGATTTTTTTCTTTTTTATATAATTTTAGATCTGTTACATGTTGTGATGCATAATGTTTTGAATCAAGTATTTTTTTAAGTATTAAGTAAGTAAGTTCATTGTGAACAAAATCAATATCTCTGTCTTACAGTATCTATGACTTATTAATAATTAAAGATCTTCGAAATCACAACATGTTTTTGACAAACCTATTACGTATTTTACATTCAAAGAAAGGAGGATTGAAAGCTTTCAATTCTTTCACATGGCAACATTTGGAATTGATGTAACGTTGCCTGTTAAAAAAGGTGCTATATTCGGGTTGTGACAACCTTCTTTCTATTTTCGCCCAGTATTAGTCAAAGAGTAGTGGCGTTTTAGTTTTTTGTGCCATCTATCCAGTATTAAACTAAATGCCCTATCTTTGACTTGTTTTCTCTTATACATCACAACATTTTAGTCTCGAATCTTTTTAAATGAATCAATCAAGTTTTTGGGTTTCTTTTCATATGAGAATAGTTAAATAAAATACAGAAAGAAATCCTAAAATCTTGATTGTACTTTTTGCGGACATTAGTAGTCGTGTTAAGGTTTTTTTTTAATATGAAAAGTTAAGATTAGTTGTTTATTGCCTTAGGTATTAATTATATAATATATTAGCACTTTCGTATTTGGAAGATGTTATATTTAAGATTTTATGCACTTGTGTCCTTGTGGATTTTATCTTATACGTATAATTATGTCGAAATACGTATCACACGCTTTTTTAAATGAAATTTAGATGATAAATTGCTATTCATATTTTACAAAGAAGAAAATATAATTACCGAAGGAGTTTTGTAAACGAAATCAGTTTTTTTTTTAAATGTAAATAAATGCATTTTCAGATGATCTATACATACAATAAAATGTCAAAAAGTATATCGAGTTTTCTTTCACAATTAGTTCGATTTCGCGCGCGTTTTAAATTCGGTTAGTGTTCTATTTTTGAAATGTTTTTAATAAAGTTGATGACGTGTAGTCAAAGTGGTCAGTTGTAGCCTCACATGACTAACACTGTAACTCCACAAGGCCAAGTCCCAATTAAAAATAATATTTAAGTGCACTATCATAACTGCTATAGTCACAATTTGCAGATTTATAATTTGTAACTATGTATTTATATTATATGAGTAACTAACATGCAAATATGTAATGACATCTTTTTGATTAAATTTATCACAAATTACCTAACATGAGTGCTGCCATATATACATAAAACGCTTTCAAAAGCGTTCAGTTTTAACTTACATACTTGCATTTGGGTGCTATGGTTATATAAGTGATAAATTTTATTATGCTTGTTTATTTTTGAGCAAAATTTGACACATGTGTAACTAAAATACTTTTGTATCAAGCATTGCTCATTGTGGGGACTATTGGGCATATAATCCTATATTTGTAGTATTGCCATTATCATACTAAATTTTTAACATTTTCAACCATTAACTACGTAAACTAATGAAGCAATTCATTTGTATAACTTGTATTAACAGGGCTATTTACAAAAAATCGAGAATATTTTTTCGCGGCGCTCAATGCCTGATAGCCTCCCTGAGATTTTAGTTTATAAAATTTCAATTAAAGTCCGAGTTCACCGTTTTATCGCTTTTGTTGATTGCATGTGATCCGGCCCTAATCCATGTGATTCCCTTCATTGCATTCGTGTTACCTTGAGGCCGGGGTGTGCGGCAACTGGAGCGCTAAAACGTCGCCTCGAAAAAGGGGATACTCGGAAAAAGACATTTCGATCGATACTAACATTCTGTTTTTTCTCTCTTCTCGTTAACCCCGATAGGTGAGTGCTAACGGCAGCAGAAGGGACTAACAGCAGCCGGCTACGCCTACCGGACCGACGTAACAAATCATCGGAACATCGACCACCATGTAGCTATAGACTTTTGGGCCTTTCACGTTAACACTATGTATTATAATAGTCTAACTATTAACATTTATATTGCCTGTTATGTTTATAACAAATGAATTAACCTTTTTATATTTTTTTACATGGCACACGCCATCGACTATATTTTTTGTTTTTACTAGTTTTGTATCCGTTGTCGCTTTTTCGTTGTTTTGAGCACTATATTGTGTTGTTGTAGGTTGTAATCTGAAGCTTCGGGTAGACTTAATATCTATACTTACCTAACATGAATTTTTGAAAATCTTTTAATTTAGTGCTACAATAACACTTTAGGAGTTGGTGGAAAATGTCGCGAAGAGCAACATTTTCTGTCAAGGCAATAACTGCCTTAAGTAGGTAGGTGATAAGTGCTTTTGAAAAGTGTTATCTGCAATCCGAAGCTTTAGATTACGTGTAGGTGTCCTATAAAATAATAACGGTGTTTTATGAAACAAACGTTAGTACCCACTAACGCCTTTTAAGAAACGCAGGAAGAAATTCTTCTTCATAAAATACAAAAAAAAAACGTTTTATTTTCAACCTTAAAGTCTTATTCATTGACTTCATAACTCTCATGGAAAAGATTATTTATGTTGAACTTATTATGTTTAATGCAATGCCTTTTTGCTTGCATTTTCTACTTCGTGTATTGAATAGAATTTAAACAGTGCCTTTTAAGGGGGCTTATTTACAGATTAAATTATAAAATTTATATTGAGCAAACTTTGCTGATAATAAAGATGTGAACACCGTGGCGGTTAGCACTATATGAGAAAAGTAAGTATGGCAGAAAAATACGACACAAATTATTTATTCAAGAATTCTCCTAAAATGCGTATTGGACTGAAAAAGGAGACAAAATCTATTATTATTTTAGGTTGTTTTTATCACGCGTACACCTATGGACCTCACATTTAATCCTTTGGCAATAATTCTAACATAGATTTTAAACCAAAGACTTATTCATAGTAAATTTTGAGTTTTATTAAAATGAAAAGAAAAATAATTGTCTTCCTTTTATTCGTCAAACGGTCAATAGGTGTATGTATGATTTTTTTTATATTCACATTTTATAGATCTATTTATAGCATTATATTTAAAAAATAAAGTTTTAGTGCTTAATATTTATAGATAACAAATCTATATTTGTGCATCCCAAGTGCCTTATTAAATGTAGGTACAATATAATAATAATCCACCACACTGTGGTTCTTTATAAAAAAAATGTTAATTGCTTTTGATTAGTTAAGTTAAGAGTAAGAAGAGATTAAATTATTGTTAACTTTGCTAAATGTTAAATATTAATCATTGTCGACCTAAGTTTTATTTAGCTGAATTATTAAAAATGTTTGAGTTTTTTCTAGATCGATTGAATTGTATAAGATTATTTCAGCTACAATCACTAATCAAAGAGAAGATGTAATCTCTATCGAATCTCTAATAAGTGGCTGATTTTTAACTATCTCCTTTCTATTTGAAATATTTATACATTTTTAAAAAATTAGTATTTTTCATAATATTACCCTTAAATAAGTCTGCGTTATAAGCAATATTTCATTTTAATGTTGTCAACTAATACTTCCTTGGTTTTAAGTGCAATAGAAATGTTATGAAATGTTAAATATTTTATTCGAATAGTCTCAAGAATTTGTATTAAAGAGATATAGATATATTTATAGATCTGATATTGAGATTATAATAAATACTAGATAACATGTTGGAAATGAAAATACTATTGTTGATTCAGTTATTTTAAAATGACGCGCATTCGTTAATTTGGTCCCTAAAAGGATAAAGATATATAGGTAGTGGGCCGTATTCGACATTCTTATTTTTAATTCTCTCTAGTGTCAAATTTTAGGAAGTGAAACGTGACAGCCTCATGGACAGACTATTTTTTTCTCTTTTTGTCTTGGCATTAAGAAACACTTAAAATAAGAGAATTCAATGTCGAATCGGGCCCATTGCTTACAGATGATTTATGTCTTACTGTGTTCATTGTCTGTTTACCACATAGACAACTCTTTCATTTAAAAAAAATGATTCCTTAAAGTTTTTAAATGATATGTTTGAGGACTTCTCAAGTCAATAAGTTTATCATCATAATTTAGTTTCAAATAGTGGATAAGTCCAGTAAGTTAATAAAACAAAGAAAACCTGAACAACTCAGTTTATCAATGTCAAATGAAATTTGGCAGATTACCTTATTTAAATATTGAATTCGGACGTTACTTTAGGTACATTTTTTTTCTTTTTACAATACTGATTCAACAATAAGTTTTTGTTAATTTTTATATTTAGAGACCATGAGTAACACCAAAATTATGAATTATGACGTGCAGGCACCTTTTTACTTTGAATGATTCGAATATTTTCCGTTTTATTCTGAACGAGGTTGATGCTGCCTTTCAAATGAATTCTCCATTATTTACTTAAATGTAACTATCAATATAATATTTAGTTCACAAAATGTCGATGTATCATTGAAAATTGAAAGACATTGTCGACAGAAATTTAGTCTTAAATAGCCAGTTTAAAATTTAATGTTCTCGTATGAAGTTGCCAGATAAATAAATCATCTCGTATATAGGTATAGATTGACAAAACTATTAAACTACGGTCGATTTAAGAATACGTTCCTAACAGCTCCTTATGTCCACTGAATAAAGTTCATTTCAGACTAGGCGGGAAAGAACTATGATTTTTACAAATATGACTTTGACAGCTGTCAGGAATAGATTCTCTCACCGGCCGCGCTTTAAGTCCGAGATATTTGAGAAAAAAGCTTAAATCCAAAATAAAACGATGGTACTTCTGTTTATAATATCCATTCAGAGTTCCATTGTAAAAGATACATTTTTGTCTCCACATATGGCTATCGAATATGTTCTCGAACGCATCAAATTAACATTTTCAATAAGTTTATCATCTATCCGTCCACAATAATTCATTTATAAATCGTACTTAAAAGATTTTGGTCTCTATGAAAAAATGCATTATAGATTCTAATTTTACTACCTTTACCTTATATAGGATTATATGGGTAACTTTTGTTGGTGTTTATTGAAATCTGTGTTTTAAAGAGCATTTTTATTTTACACTCTTTTCATTTACTTAGTAAAAAAAAATCTAGATGCCTATTTGCTACTATTTCTATGGCTGTTTCAAATAAAACTGGTTTTTATTGTAAAGATTCGTACAAAACTAGCATTTAAAAATGTTAAAATGCAATGCCATAGACAAAAGTAAACTATGTGAAATTAACATCTAAAAGGTGATTAAAAAATTATATTATCGTACAAAGTTTATTTCTATTGTTAAAAGTCTGCTTATAAAATGTACTATTATTTAGTACTTTGTTTCATTTAATACAAATAATTAAGATATTTTGAAACATGTTAAGTGCCATGTGCAGACTTAGGCTCGAAACTTGAACCTCCCTTCAATTATGGTAGGAGACCTTGAACGATACATCATAAACTTCATTCATTGGGAACCCAAAGTTGAAAGGAGTTTCAAAGTTCTTGTGTTAAAAACATTTATTTTATAATAATTATTTAATAATTTGTACTTATTGCGTTATGGCATTATCACTAATCAAGTGCCTTAAAATAAGCTTGTACATACTTATTAATTATATTATTTCATTAAAGTATTAAAGAATTATAAGATCTAACATTGTTTTCCAAAAACAAAAATAAAATAACTAGAGGATATGCTAATATTATATTATATCTATAGGTAAGCGAGATTGTGCATATTGTCTATTTTGATGTGTGTTTAAGATTGATTTGGTATTAGTAAATATTTAAAAATATTTGTGGGTTTTCTTTATTTACATACCTACATGTTCGCAAGAATTGTACCTACAGACTGAGGCAGTATTAATTGTACACGCGGCCGCAGACCAACTAACCTAAACCTATCAAATTTCCCCAACCAATTTTTAACTTAATGTCCAAGGCATAGAGTTCAGATACAGTTTCACTTTTTGGACAGATTTGGGTAGGTTAATCTGCGTCTGTGTGTACATCATAGATTTGCAATGTTAAATTTCATAGCAAAATGAAAATAACATAACTAGCGAATTTTACATCAAATACGTACAATGTTAATATAATTTTCAACACACTTGCTCGTAAAGTGAGCCTTATTCTATCGAATTTAGAACTATAAAGTGGGCTATAAGTCACGCGTGCATAATATATTATACCCTAGTGCATAATATGATGAATCCTACAAAGTTGAATTGTACCTTAGTGCAAATTACATGCGAGTAAACAGAGCATATTTTATTGATCCGGGTTATACATTAAATATATGAGCGGCGTGCGGGCAGGCGGCGCGCGGACAGCAGCGGCAGCAGCGGCACGCACAGCGCCTCCAAGCAACAATAGCGTGTATACGTGTAATGGGACAGGGCTACTGACGCGCAGCAGCTAACAGCTGCTTCAAATAAATTTTATGACCACGTAATGTCTGTCTTTTACTCACAAGTGTGTTGAAAAACGTCGAATGTAACTCGTGAGCGTTGCTAATTATTAGCAACTTAGCTCACTTGTTACATAATATACTATTTAAACACACTGCTCTAGGTATTTACCAACTACTTATTACTATACACATTAGGAACTACTTAAACACATTAGTTATTTTAGTATGATACAGCGTTAATGTACGATGTATATTTGCATCATTATGATCGGTATATTTTAAGGTGACATAGGAGAGATCATTTCCAATTATTTGGGCTCAATACTAATTAAGGTGGGTATGTCAATTAACGCCCTATGTTAAAGAACGCCCGCACTACCAAAAGTGAACTAATATTTATATTAGCTGCATCGCAACTTAAGCACATATACAATAGTCCAATATTGACTAGTCAAGCGCGGGCGCGTGACCCTAGAGCCGAAATCTTGTCAGGGAGAAGCTGTGATCGAAGAGCGTCACGCGTGTTTGTTGCTACTATAAAAATATCTCAAAGCGAAATTGTAAGCATTCAGTCATTTTTCTGCAATTATTGCATTCCTTTATACGTTTTATTTTTTTACGTAAGTTAAATTAAATAATCCGTAAACCATTTTAAGTTATTTACTCAATTTCCTTAAAAAAATTACAAAAACTGTAATATCTTCTCCTCGTCCAATAACGCCCAGCCACAAGTCCCTGGGGCGTTATAAGACAATGTGTGAGCGCTATTATAAATATCAAAATTTTGAAGCATTAAAATTTAGTTATTTTATGACCAGCTATTCGCAGTTCTTATTTTTTTAAACAAAAATTTGTATTTATAGGCCTATAAAATGACATAATCGAGAAAAAAGAAGAAAGGTATTAGATTATTACATATTATTGCTGCTTATGGGCGTTATTAAAAGCACCACTTTTTTCTCAAAGGCGTCATTACCCTACTACGTTTAATATGAATGAAAAATAAAAAGTTTTTTTTTTTTCAAAAAAAAGCTTGATAAGTAGCTGTTTAATGTTTTTATTTTGATTATTTAAACCAAAAAAGGCAAACTAAACATGTTTACTTCGAGACGTTACAAGCATTTTTAAGAGTAACACAAGAGTTCTTGTTTTTTTATTAAATTTTCGTTTTTGTATGCTTTTTTTAGTTCTCTGTGAATAAATATTTGACATAATTAGCCATTATTGTTTTATTTAATTTCTAAAAACGATATTCTGGCTTTGAAGATTTTTTTTATAAACGGGCGCTAATACACATACCCTTTCTAAAAACGCCCGAAATCATGTTTTTAAAAAGAGGCTATCATTTCGTGAAACGTACATATTTTCTCAAAAAAAATATTATTTTTCAGTAAAAAAAGCAATGATGCGTTTATGTAACTTAAAATTTATAGTCCAGTAAGCTGTTTATATTGAAAATAAATTATTTTTCGTTAAGTGGGCGTTAAATGCCTCTTGTACCTTATTTTAGGCTAGTAATCAATTAGGTCAACGTTAATATTGGGTAGTATTTAATCGAGTACCTAACTGTAAATAAACATTTTAGGTGACAAAAATAATGAATTTGGCTTACTGTTTTAATTAAGTGAGCGAGTGACGAATAATCAATGAAACAGCGACTCAACATTTTTCAAAAATAGTGCACGCAAAAATCATCATCACTTATTTGGATAAAAAAAGCTGTTGTTTGTGAACGTTACTCCAAAATAATCATTTTCAATTTATAAAAGTTCAGGATTTTCAGAAAAGAAAGGAATAACCTAAATATTTTAAAAATGGTACCTACACTTTGGGATTACATGATTTGGGCTCAAACAATTGGAAATTACCTCTCGTCTTAAAAGATTTCGGTCTAATTACCAATAAACCTGTTTAGGGAAATACAGGGCTATCTTTAGATATAGAATTAAAGTCGTTTTAGAATTATTATCGCTCAAATTGGGCTTCTTTAATGGAAAGTACTCTATAGTCGAATTCGCTTCGAATGATCATCGTGACAATTTAAAATTGACAATCTTAGTGACTTTGCCGTTATGAAATCGTCGATCTTCCATTCGATTGGTTAGATATATCGATACGCTCATATTCATTGATTCAGTATTGCCAATCCCTATCGGCTAAACGTTATTTTACTAGTTGTAGGTAAGTAGTTTGCGCGTAATGTAAAATGAGAACTGTCACGAAAATCATTTAAAAACAATTGTACCATTTTTGGTGAATAAAATGTATTCAGAACTACCATTAGATGAATGCTTAAATTCGTCGATTCGATGTCGATTTAATAGTGACAATCCCTATTGACGTGACGTCTGACGACCTTCGCATCTGTCAATTTAAGATGTTAATGAGGAATTTTCTGACAGCTCATAAAGATGAGTTCAAAAACCTCCATAGATGTCACTTTTAAAAAGCCGAAGGCATTTAGTCAGTATACTATAATGTAGTTAAGTGATATCTACCATCTATCGTTATTTATAAGTTCAAATTGTGATACAGACGTCAATTAATTTATTTTACTTTTAAAAACGCAGTGTGGAATAAATGGCTATATGACAGACAAGACTTCGCCTTTTGTAAAGCGCCATCTATCGAAGCCTTTGGTACCATTTTTGTACCGTTTTGTTCTTTTTTAATGAGCTGTCAGAAAACCTCTCATTTTTATAACGTTCACTTATATTATTTAAAGTTAATAATAATTAATCAAACTGGCGAAGATTTATTCCTGCATTCATAATGATCTATTATGTTTCACGGCTTAATTCTTTGCGATTTAAAGTTAACATGTTGTAGTAGTACTTCCAAGCATCAGCCTTGCACGGTTTTCAGAGACACGTTTTTTTTTTTTTTTTTTTATTTGGCAACCCTGATCCCCGCTCTTGAACTCCTCTCCACTTACTTCCTCTCATCATCCCTCCTCAATAATCATTCTGTATTTCCGTGCTCAAGCCTTCGCACGTGCGTCTATAATTTATTACTTAAATTAAACGTTAAATAGTTTGTGTTATAGTTTAAAAATTTAAATCTCAGCTTATTATTTGTCGTTCGTAAAAATGGTGAAAAGGAAATATGAAGACATCGAGACCATACGCAAGAAGATCAGAAAACTGGAAAAAAAAGCTTCAAAAGAAGCAAATGCCAAGTGAAATTTGTACCTTATCACTATCCATGGCTCTTTACATCGCATAATTGCGTTACGAATCCTTATTCGAAAACAAAGTTCAATGATCTTTATCACTGAATTTGAATGAGCCGAGTTTAAAACTCACAAATTTACCTAGTAAGAATCTTTATTCGAGACGATGGTAAATGTCATTGTTTAGTGATCATTATCGCTAAAATGACTTTTCGAATCCTTATTCGAAAACAAAGTTCAATGATCTTTATCACTGAATTTGAATGAGCCGAGTTTAAAACTCACAAATTTACCTAGTAAGAATCTTTATTCGAGACGATGGTAAATGTCATTGTTTAGTGATCATTATCGCTAAAATGACTTTTCGAATCCTTATTCGAAAACACAGTTCAATGATCTTTATCACTGAATTTCAATGAGCCGAGTTTAAAACTCAAAAAGAAGAATGGCAAGGTCCCATACATTGTAAGTACCGCTTTTATTTCACATAGCATTCACGTACTTCAAACTTAATATGTGCGTTTTATTGCTTAGATAACGAGTAATCAGAATATAATTATTAGATTTATACAGAAGTTGGGAATAAAAAGTCAAAACAATAATCTAACCTAAAAATTACAGGAATTTATAGTCCGTCTTTTCTAACATGGCGTCGTATTTTGAAACCATTACATTACATAAGCAGGTATTAACCAATCCAGAGGTTTGAAACGGGGTGGCGGCGCGGGCGGCTTAATTCAAGTTTGACAGTAGGACTTTACAACTATTATTTTTTATTGCCGGGAAATTAAAAAATGTGCTTTCGGCAAGTTTAATTTGATTTTATTGTATTTCTAAATATTCCCAACAACTATCACAACAATAGATGTTGGAAAAAACGTGTCTCATATTGACCTATTAACTACATATAGCCCGGTTTTGATACGCTTGAAAACTCTAAAATTAAGTGATACCGTGGCCGCCAATCCTCTTTACCTAATTCGAATCTTTATTCGAGACTATGGAAAATTTCTTTGTTTAGTGATCATTATCGCTAAAATGACTACCCTACTTTTTGCATTTTATGCTCGTAGGTGCTAAAAACACTTCTTTCGAATTATTATTCGAGACGCTGACTACTTTCGTCTTTTCAGTGCCATCTACCTCAAAACATCCACCAGTAGATGGATGTTGAGGATATAGAATTGGATAGCGATATCTTAGAGATGTTGGGAGATGCTCCTAAGATTAATAATAAATAATAATAAAATTTCTTTATTCATGCCACAAATCTTGAATGTTTTTTACAGAGTAATCTTACAGTCTAAGTACAAAATAATTACTATTTACTATTTAAACATCATACAATAAGGCTAATATAATTGCTGAAGAACTAGGAAAACCTTTACATAAGGAAATTTCAACCCGGTGCGGTGGTCTGAAATCCTTTTAAAGGGACTACCCAAAGAGACAAGAGATAAAATCCTAGAGGATTATCTTATTCCTAGTAATTGTCAACTACTCCTTGCCCCTGCTCTGAATCCGGAAGCAAAAGTGGCAGTTATCGAAGCGGTCTCTAAACGGAATTCCTCCCTCATGTTTAGGCAAAGACAAACTGGTGTGGCTATAGCAGTTCTGGAAAGAGCTACCGAAACACTCGTAGGATCATCTTCATTAATACCACAGAAGCAACAAATAAGCAATGGTGCCATCTCGAAATGTACTTATATTGAAGGACAATTTTTATCCAGTATATTTCTTGTACCTAAGCTTAATGGTGATAAAAGGTTTATATTGAATTTAAAAAAGTTAAATAAATTTGTACTTGCTAGTCATTTTAAAATGGAAGATTACAGAACAGCGTCAAAATTATTGACTGAAAACTGCTGTAGACAATAGACTTAAAACATGCATACTTCTTTGTTGCGACAAATGAAGCTCACAAAAAATATCTTCGATTCAAATACAACAATATATTATATGAATTCAATTGTTTACCGTTCGGCCTTTGTACCGCACCTCTCGTGTTTACTAAATTAATGAAACCAGTTATAGAATACCTGCGTAGTCGGGGTATGATTTCAGTTATTTATTTAGATAACATTTTTTTATCGGAAAGACTTACTCAGAGTGTTTCACTAATGTATCTACAACTATAGATCTATTACAGAGCTTGGGTTTTTTGATTAACTTTTCAAAAAGTTGTTTAATACCTAAACGTGAATGTTAGTTCTTGGGCTTCACTTTCGACTCAAAGCAGATGATTTTAAAACTACCCGAGGAAAAGAAAATGAAATTGAAAGATTTTATAAATAGATTTCTTTGTATAAAACGATGCAAGTTACGCGAATTCGCTAAACTCATTAGGTATTTAATTTCCGCATGTCCAACAATAACTTATTCGTGGTTATATACAAAAAAGCTTGAACAATATAAATATAATTGTTTATTAAAAAAAAAAAAAATCCAAACTACGATCAGACAATTGATATCTTAATTACCCTACATGAAGAATTATATTGGTGGTTAGGAAACATAGATATAGGCCATTCATCACTCAAACCGAACAACTTTGTTTTAGAATTTTTTTTCTGATGCCTCCTCTACGGGATGGGGAGCGTATTGTGATACAGTTAGATGTTGTGGATATAGGAAAGACAACGAAACTTCTTGTCATATAAACGAGTTGGAACTAAAAGCAGCCTTTCTAGCTCTGAAACGTTTCACCAAAGAATTATCTAATTGTGACATCTTATTAACAGAATGGGCAGTATTCAATATGATCACCTAGATTATATATCTAGAAGTATGTGGAAATGGTTCGAAGAACGTAGAATAATCTTATTCACTTCTTACATCAATACTAAAGATAATTGTGAGGCAGATTCATTATCTCGAAAACAGTTCGAGGATACAGAGTGGGAATTAAATCAAATTGCATTTAATGAAATAGTTCGCAACTTTGGTATGCCAGTATTGATTTGTTTGCAAACAGATCCAATACTAAGTGTAAACAATATGTTTCGTGGAGAAATGATCCCGAAGCATGTGCTGTTGATGCCTTTACACTGCCATGGACCAATATGTTATTTTGCGCCTTTCCACCATTCTCGCTTACAGTAAAATTAATGCAGAAAATCATTTGTCATAAGGCAGAGGGTATTGTTGTGGTGCCATATTGGCCAAGTCAACCTTGGTTTCCTATGTTTAAAAAGTTGTCTGTTTCAATTTTTTTGTATTTTGGACCAGATATTGACCTTCTAACATCTCCTTTCAGTAGATTGTAGATTGTGTACACAAGAATCTACGCCTTGTTGCCGCGAAATTATCAGGCAAGCATTACTAAGGAAATATTTATCGAATAGGTCAGTAGATATTATGCTAGCTTCGCTTGCAAATAATACTTACAAACAGTACGATGTTTGCATAAAATCTTGGATAATTTACTGTAGATTACATAATTATGATTATTTTAATGCTTCTATTCCAATTGTAATACATTTTTTAACCGATATTTTTGATAAAGGCGCTAAATACGGGACCATCAATTCTTACCGCTCTGCCTTATCTCTTTTGTTAGGTAATAGCTTAAATGATGATCGAGTCAAACGTTTCATGAAGGGTGTTTACAAGTTGAGGCCCACCAATCCAAAATATAATACTTCTTGGGACCCAAACATAGTGTTAAATTATTTGGCCACTCAATGGCCAAATGAAAGCCTTAGTTTAGAAGATTTCTCTAAGAAACGCTGGTGTGCTAGGTTTGGTGACAGCGCAAAGAGTACAAACATTTTCTCTCATTAAAATAAATAATATAACTCAAAACAGAACAGAAATCTTCGTTAAAATACCTGACTTAGTAAAAACTTCAAAACCAAACTCCTTTCAACCCCTTCTAAGGCTACCATTTTTTCATACAAATCCTGCAATATGCCCTGCCAGATGCATTTTAGATTATATAAATAAAACGAGTGGTTTACGTAGTTGTGACACTTTATTTATTAGCCACAAAAGACCTCACTTAAAAGTTTGTCTCAAACTTTGAGTCACTGTATCAAATATACTTTACAACGCAGTGGCGTGGACACATCAGTGTTTAGCGCGCACAGCACGCGCCATGCGGCCACTTCCACTGCTAGCAGAGTCGGTGTCAATATTGATGTCATACGGAAAACCGCAGGATGGAGTAATACATCCTCAGTATTTGCCAAATTCTACAACAAAGAAATTGTATCGGATGCCAATCAATTTGCAACTAGTATTTTATGTAACTCCTTAGAATAAATAGATGTATATTTGTGATTTATTACTGTTGGTTATACTCTAACAATTTTACTTATACCTATACTGCAAAAATAATTCACATTAAAATACTCTGAACATCCTACAACATGTTAACTTTAAATCGCAAAGAATTAAGCCGTGAAACATAATTAAGGATCAAACGAACTTACCAAGTGAAGTTCGATCACAATTATGTGAACGGCTTAATTCGAAGCGATTGATATAAACCCGCCCAAACAGTATTCCTTTAAAGTAATATCACCCACCCATAATTAATGTGAATTATTTTTATGGGTACTACCTAGGAACTTTAGCTCTAAACAAAATGATTATTGAGGAGGGATGATGAGAGGAAGTAAGTGGAGAGGAGTTCAAGAGCGGGGATCAGGGTTGCCAAATAAAAAAAAAAAAAAAAAAAACGTGTCTCTGAAAACCGTGCAAGGCTGATGCTTGGAAGTACTACTACAACATGTTAACTTTAAATCGCTTCGAATTAAGCCGTTCACATAATTGTGATCGAACTTCACTTGGTAAGTTCGTTTGATCCTTAATTTTATTCCTTGAACCACATGTTTTATTTTCGTTGTCATCATTATTTACCATCATTGGAGATTTAGGTCATTCGTAGGCCATAGAATAAATAATCCTCCTAAGATAAAGTTAGATACTCGCCAATTTATTTTCTACTTAATTTTATACATTCATGAATTGATTCTATTAAATAAAGGAAAGACTGATTAATGGCTGAAAGCGCCATCTCAATTTTTGTAGACGTACTTGTTTACATGTAAGATTGCGAACAAAATTAGGAGAACTTTGAAGGCAACGCTCATTTAGATCGTACATGATTCGGTAGATGGAGCTTTGTACAATGTGCTTCTACCAAGCACCGCCCCATCCTTCAAACAATGTGCATCAAATGAATATCACTGTGTACTGTTTCGTGAGCAAAGTTTCGGTAATTGCTTCCTCTTACCATATTGTAGATTATTCAAGAATTTCATGATTCTTCTTGATTAGGTACTCAAGTCTTTATTAGCAAACAAACATTTTTTACAAAATTTGTTTTTATTACTATAGGCTACACAATGTTTGTCAAAGCATATTGTGCATCAATTCTACGCTGTTAATGCAAAGTTAGTCGCGCGTATTGCTTTATGTGAAAGTAGGGATGGAATATAATAAAGTTTGTTGGTGTTTTCGTCAATAACTAGATAAGGCCCTTAACTCAGGTTTTACCATAATTGGTTAGGTTACTATCGACAACCTTTGCTTGATGTATGTATATAAAATAAAGTCTCATAATCTTCCATTATGTTTTCCGTATAGGGTCGGCTTAGAAAAGCTTTGGCACATCCCTAAATAAGCTTGTCGTAAAAGGTGTCCAATCAGAGTGACCATAGCTTTGTGGTAGGGCCCTCCCCAGGCACGGTCCCAGGGGAAGGGGTTCACAGGGAACATGACCCCCCTAAATCATGAAAAGATGAACATCTTATAAGAAAAGAAGCTAAAAAAGATACTTCTGATAAAAAAAATTAGTTGTGACACCCTCCAAAATTCAGATGTGACCCCCCTCCAAAATTTCAGTCTGCGACCGCGCCTGGTCCTCCCACAGCCCTACGTATAAGTCCTGCCGCCAAATACCATTGCATCGAAGGCTGTGTGCTCCAGAAATGTTTTATGAAGAGCCAGTTCTTCCTAAGCCCGTGTGGTGCTCCTACCACGTCCTTCAACCCCATCGGGACTTACCATCAGATGAGAGAGATCAAACGCGGGTTTATTAATCGATAAAAAAACTGTTTGAGCTGTTTTGACGTCAGAAGACCTGAATTTATTTTTCTGATAAACCAGTTTGGTACAATGACTTTTCTGTAGTTCCGTAGTTCACACAATAGATCTTTTAGGTCGCAGTGTGACGAGCGGACAAAACTGCTCACATAGTCCCAAAACCCCCAATAATAAATTCTGTAGCAGCTTCGCCCTGTTATAAAGGGTGACTGGTGACAAATTTTAGATATTGAAGGTGAGTACTCTGTTCTTGGTTCTGATCATAATTTTGTAATAAAAGTAGTTTCTTAATTTTCACCAAAATTCCCTTTAAATAAATAAAGAGACATTACTACACTTTTCCCGACGCGTCGCCTCAGTAAACACGCACACCATCACGCGCTAAGTAGGTATCTATTATATTACGCTTACGTAACCATACGTTGCGTGATGAATTAATTACGTTTCTTTTATATTTACTCAATAAATAATTAATTTTTATTTTATTTTTTCTCTGCACGTATGACCTCAAACTATCATGTCCTCGAATTTCGAAAGTAACCCAACAGTCACCCTGTATAAAGATAAAGATGATTTATCACAATGACACAGGCTTATGTAATTTGGAGTTTTATAGGTCAAGTTTAAGTTTGGGAACTTCATTTATTACTTAGGTAAGTAACAATGTTTATATGTAGGTTTTTGTTAATCCTTCAATCAACTCAAAACAACAGAATAAGTTTTGGTTTATTGACAAGAAAAATATATCTTAGTAAAACAACACAAAGTGTACCTAATTTTCCTGATTGGTTTCTTTGGGACTAATATGAGCGGTGAGTAACTACAACAAACCTCGTCTTTTAACACATATGGATATGATCCGAAATAAAATGATTGAATTGAATTGAATTATTAAGACAAATCAGCTCTCATACACTTTATAATGAAAGCCTTCTAATAAAACTGATTTAGTTGCTTATTTTCTTGCTCTTGATAACTACCTAGGTACGGAAAATAGATGTAGAATTATAAATTATCAATTTGTTATACCTCGTCGAATCTTCTTTTTAGTTATTAAATAAAACGCCGACATCCTGTGCGTCCTTCGTTTAAACCTTATAAGTAGTTATGGGAGAATAAAAAAGGGAAGGACGGCCTCTAATCATAAGTGGTACCTAGGTAAATAAATTACTTATACTGACCGAATATAAGTAGTTGCCTAGACTATAATTTGTTCTTCATCAATATCTTTTGTTGAACTCTCCAGAGACAAGATAAATATCAAATTTAAATTTAAAGATATCTGCTTACAGCAATTACGTATTGAGCTAAAATATCTACAGATACAGATAGACTTCAAAAACACATAGAGTTTTGTTTTATTTGAGTCCTTAATTGGACACATCTTTTAATCAACCTTGCAACTCAGGAGCATCAACTAAGCATGGCCTAGATAATAGAGAAAACGTCGAGAGAAATTTAAAATACATTATCCGCCATTTATGATTTATACAGTCCTTTGCCTATGTCGGCAATCGGCCTGTTATTAAAGCTCTCATAACACCTCAAGTCTGTCATTACACTGATTTATATGCATGAGCCTGTATAAATGATTCTATAATTATCGACGTCTCTTTTTATTTTAGCCCTTCATTTAGCCGGCTATAAATCTTCGTCACATGTCTATAAAGAATATAAAATATTTAGGGATCTCGAAAAGCGTTGCGCCATATGTAGATTATGTTAAATTTAAGTTCGTTCCGTTTTGTGACGTGGTTTATAGGTACGTTGTGTGTTCCACTAATTAATACAAGTTTCTAAAATTATTTTTGTATTTTTTTGTGACCACACAAGTTGATGTGTTTGTTTGGCTGATTAAAGGGTTTAATATTATTTGGCTTTCCATCGAATTACAAATAATTTCTTGATTCAAAAGCTTTGATCACGCACGATTGACTGAGGTGGTAGGCGTCAGTATGACAGTTAATAAGTTATCAATGATCACCTCCATCGGTTTCTTAATCTTTGAGCGTAAGGTTTAGGATTAATATAAAACTGAAAGACTTGACAATGTCTTGAGTTTTAGGCCCTATAGCATTGCGGATTAAATATTTTAAATATAGTCTCCTATTTCAGTAATTGATTACATTTTTTCTAAAGGCTAAATCTAAGGCAATGGTTGGGCTTGTGTATAACCGCAGAATTCGTTGCTTATCGATATTAAATATCAACTTCGTGTTCTTTGACGCCGTTTAATACATTTCTATTGGTGTGACCCATGGAGAAAATCCGTAGTCACTTTTACTATCGTGATACAATCCGGTAAAAAAATATTTTATTCAAAATTGCCGTGAAAACTAAAGATAACATTACGATCAAAAGATACAAAAATAAGAAAATTCTTTTTTGCCTATAAAGCTATAAAGTTTACATTTGTTTTTGGAAACTGAATTAACAGGCGGCCTCTTGGGAAATTATAGAAAAATATGTCCGACGAAAAGTTACGTTTATTTATCAAACAAAATATCAAGAGATAATTAATTAGGTCAGACTGTTGTAATGAGTTTTTGGAATCGCAAATAATTCCATTCACTTTTGGAATTTTTCGCAAAAATATATGCAAAACAGAGTATTATTGACGACAACTTTGACGCTGGGGTAAACCTGTCTGCCGCAGACACCAGTGGTTGCGGGTTCGATTTCCGCACGGAACAACAAAAAAAAAATGTTCCGTGTCTGAGTGTTTATCTATTTATGTATTTATATTCTAGGTTCCGCCCTAGTTCGCTACATGGTATTCCATAACACAAGCTATGCTTACTTTGGGTCCATGTAGTTGGTGTGATTGTCTGGGGATTTTATTTTTTATTATTATTAGAGTACACAGTCGACTGTAAATTACACTGGTCTTACATATTTTCTTCCCTAACCCCGTGTGCTTTCATCTTCGACCTCATCGTCACTTACCATCAGGTGAGATTGAGGTCAAACGCGGGTTTAGTCAATTATAAAAAAAAAAAAAAAAAAAAAAAAAATATTTATTATTACATTACATTTAGTATAGTTCACCATTACAAATCCATAGAGTAAGCTCAATTAAATACTTAGGTATGATTTTGGACCTTAAGTTTAAACTATTGGTTTCTCAAGTCACAGGCACCTTAAGCCTAGTTTGAGAATCCCTGGCAATTCCGTGCACAATTTGTATACTAATACTTATTTGTAGATTATTATTATTATTTTCATATCTTGTATCTAAATTGTGTGTATTTCCTGTGTACAAATGTAAAATTGTTTATTTTAAATAAAGATAAAAGAAAAAAAGTATTACATTCGGTTGTAATAAGGTTCAAAGTCCCATGAAAATGCATACATAGTCACGTGACTGTACTAGTAATATGAAAGCTTGACTTGTAAATATTGTACATGACTGAAATCTATACTAATATATAAACGAACGTTTGTTTGAACGCGCTAATCTCAGAAACTACAAGTGGGATTTGAAAAAATCTTTTTGCATTTGATAGCCCATCTCTTGAGGAAGGTTATACGAGGGTAAAACCGCGCGCGGTGTCTAGTCTGTATTATAAAACAAATTCTGCCTCCACATATGTCTTTTTAAATGCAATGAATTCAAACTGTAAATGAATCCTCATACGTCCTTTACTGATAGACAGCTTTATTAATAATGAAGGTTTGGATTTATTATTTACTAGCTGACCCAGCGAACTTCGTTCCGCTTAACAGTCGATTCTTTAATTTTTTTGTTTTTTTTTTTTATTATAAATAAAATAAAATCCCCAGACAATCACACCAACTGCATGGCCCCAAAATAAGCATAGCTTGTATTATGGGATACCATATAGCGAACTAGGGGGGAACCTAGAATATAAATACATAAATAGATAAACACCCAGACACGGAAAAATTTTTTTTTCTTGTTCCGTGCGGGGTTCGAACCCGCAACCACTGGCGTCTGAGGCAGATAGGTTTACCCTATCGCCAAAGTGGTCGTCAAATAAAAAATTATGATACCTACTTAATTTCATTTTTTTTACTTGTTCCAAATAAGGTTATAATTTTTATTGTCCATAGCTGTACCCGCGATTTGTACCCGGTATGCACGTGAGTTGCGCGCGGTACTGAGCAGTACTTGCAAAATTATTTTAGTTTTCAAAAATAAAAGATTTTTTTTCAAATGAAGCCTTAGTTCCTCCTACATACGATACCTGCTAATAAAAATCCTGTCAAAATCGGTTCAGCCATTTCAGAGATTAGCCGGAACAAACAAACAGACAAAAAATTACGTAAATAATTTTGCAACGTAATAATTGTAATTAATTTTGTATTATGACTTTGATAAATAAGTGAATAATGTACTAAGTATCTATCCATTAACTTTAGGGAAATATAGGTTTACTTTAACAATCAATAGGAACAAAAGCACAATCTCCAAAAGAGCTTAATGTACCATTTCTTCTCTGATTGGCTTTTATGCGTAGTTTGTTTCTCATATATTTAGCAACAAGATTGTGTTTCCTAAATACGGAAAATATTCGGTTTAGAATCCACCCAGTTTTCAAAACCTTTGCAAGTGCTGAGTTAACCGATAAACCAGCTTTTAGTGCTATTAGAGAGCTAGACGGCATTTTTCAGTATGTGAATTGAATGCGGCAAACAGTCGTAGATTCACGAAATGTGTAGGAAAGTGGACAAGGAATAGGAAAGCTGCAGGGGAACAGTTTATGACCCTCGCGCCCTGACGTTACGTAGACCAGGGTGATTTCTTGAGGGCGCAGTATATCTATAAATTACAGATGGTTTTATATTTTCAACAACCTTTTTTATAACATTATTGTAACAAGATTTATTTTTGCGTAGATATAAGTTGAAAAATATGTGTATGGATGACAGGGCAGGTACTACTTAGTTGTTTTTGATATCATAAATGGAGGGTCAAAATTTCACATGCATTGTTATACATACACTTCAGCCACTAGGTAGTTTGACTTTGGCCTTAATATTTTATGATGGTCAGTGATGATGAGGAAGCTGTACACGAAATACACGAAAGTAGATTACATGAATTAGCCTCGAATAAATCGTGGCGTGGAGTGTAATAAGTTTTAAGTATGTTCTTTTCGATCGTGACAACTGAATTGAGTGAAGTTTTTAAAATCAGAGGCTAGTTGATTGCTCTAAAAAAAAATTGATACTAGGAATTTAAATTCCATTTTTTTATCCCAAGAATTTTATGCAACACCTATTACCTATATCGAAGATTTTACATATAATTTGTTCATGATATTGACAAAAAATTTGGGCACGTGTTTTTAGTTAAACTCCATGGCTCTCTTCATATATTTTATACTAATGAAAATCTACTTAACTCTAAAATATACTAAAATTTCTCTATGTATGTGTTATTTTCTGGTGGTTTATATACTGAATCCTAAAGTATTACCTTTTATTTCAATGCGTATAATTTATCTGAGACATGCTACTATACTATGCCAATAAGAATGCACGAATGTCTTGAGACGTCTCCCCTAGTACCTACACTGCATTTTACGAGTCGCTGGCCCCTTGCTGGGCGCCAAAACTGCACAGAAATATACCGGCCTAGGCGTTTTATTGTTTACTCACAAACACAAGGGTTTACCCATGAACAAATGTGGTTATTCGCTTTGAGTGTCAAATGGAATTAGTGCCCTTTTAATCAATAGTGTAGATGAAGATTTACACTATATTTCTGATGTGAAATCTAGTGCTTGAATTTGTTGCTGGTTGATATTAAAAATTCTGAAAGCTATAGTATTGGAGCGTCAAAACAATAAGAAGTTTTTCACACGCTATCTCGCTTCAAACAAAACCGAGGTATGTGAATGGAGAAATGAGAACGGGAGAATAAAACAATCCTTTTACCTTTTGTTTTAAGAAAAATTTATCTAGGTATCCAGACTCAAGAGAAATAATTACAAATATACATCTGAGAGGAGGTTAAATCTATTTCGCACCATTTTCGTCGTTGTCTTCGTTATGGGAGCTGTCAGAGATCAGGATTTAGTATTCTTTCACTGATTCTGAAGAGCGATTTTGTGTTATAAGTATCACCTGAGTACAATCCTTATTTTTAATAATAACTCAAACTTAAGAAGTATAAACTATAGAAAATCACTTTCCATACCTAAGGTATATCTACTATCGTTCCAATTTTCAGATTTGGTGAGGAATTTTTCGTGCGAGAAAAGAGATTCAATAAAGTTTTCATCGACCACATTCACGTTCTTTGAGTTCTTCAAGTACTTGATAGTACGGAGCTGAGAAGGCATTAGTGTGGCTTTACTAAGGGTATTACAGCAACAATCTTTCGACCGTCGATAGGTGGTAGAATGAATTCATCAACATCGATCGATAGTTTTTAATAGACGTCGATCGATTGATGTGGTACCTAATACCCTGATACTTGCTCGCAGATCGTTTCATTTCATCACCGAATATTAATTCGAAGCTCGCAGTCTAGTTTGTATTCGTAAACAACTGTATTATGAATCATTATGAAGTATACTTTTCTAGATGCCGTTTTTCAGTATAATCTACAAGTTTTAAGTAAGTCATAACTATTATCAATTAACTTGTACTAAATTGGTGTTAGACTTAGAATCTGTTATCCAAAGATGCATAAGTCATACTCCATGGTTTTAAAACAAACATCGAAATCAAGACGTACGTATTGTTTATATATTCGATTTTCGCAAACACGCAAGGAATAGCACTTTTAATATATTCTATCTGATCAAAATTTACTTGAATAAAGCCGCAGGCAACCGCACATACCAACCAAATTCTAAAACGAGGAGCTCTTACTTTATTCAAAAGTAAGATTGCGGGTGGCTGCAGCGGTTTTAGAATATCAATAAACTATTAGTTAATAATACACTTTTAATGTAATAAATACCTTAATTAGTAGTAACGGTTAATAACTGGCTTATCGGACATAACCAGTTTTAGGTCACTATCGTGCGTCTATTGGAACTTTAATTACTGTATCGTCGGTATAATTAGAGGCTATTTGGGTTTATCTCTAGCATATTTATAGCTTTTGAGCTGATAACTGAACATAAATATCATTTTTCATGTCAATTTATGGTGTTATGGAGACTACTTTTAATAAGCGACATGATGAGGATGGTCATCTAAGTATTCCTAAATAATGTTAAATGTTAAAGATGACACCTTAAGTTAAGGAAAATTTAAATGGGAGCGAACGGCTGTAAATGATCCACCAAGCTTACGCAGTAATGGTTTGCGAAAGGCTACAGTTTTGGGAAGGTACTGCCATGGCATCTAACAAGCCGTTACAAACCCGGTATTTATGTGTATACTCTGTAAGTGACGCTAAATAAAAGTAACATAAAGCACGAAATACATTGTTTTTTTTAAGTACCGTCTGAACCTACTCTCATTCTGAATCTCACTTGTCGTAACAATAAGATCGGAAATGATGAGATGAAATTACCTACTACAGTAGTTTTTATCTACTATACCAACCCTTTAAATAACGATTTTTGAAATAAAACTAGCTGTGTCCCCTTTTCTTTAACGTCTCCTTAAATTTCATAAAATGCCACAGTTTTTTTTACTAGGCATAGAAACGTAACAGTTAAACAGAGACAGATACACTTTCTTTTTATAGATACTGATGAAAACAGGTAGGTAATGCGATAGAGTTCCAGAAAGAGCCAGTTTGAGAAAATAACGTTTTACTTTGCTGGCTCGTGTTATACCTAGACTACACCACAACGTGTCATGTTGCATAAGCTTATTTTAAGCTTTATTTTTAGATTAAGTAACAAAATAATAATTCCTATATAAAAATAAAAGAAAACAATAACTTTTTACGAGACTCAAATTTCCTTTTCTCGAAAAGAAACAATTCTTTACAGCTGCAACTCTTCCTCCAATATTAAAAAGGCCTTGCAAACTTTTTATGAGTAATCATTTCTAACAAGCCTTTGTTAGAACATTTGACTCACAATTTCCTGAAAAAAAATAATTTACTAACAGCCTTAAAGAATATTCTGGTCATTAGCAGTACAATCACGAAGTTCTCTATGGGAGTTGACGAAGGCTTCACTAGGGGAAAGCTTGTTCTTAGTTGTGACGTACATACAAATTACACAAAAGTTTGTTGCTAAAGCTTAATGCCTTGTTATTTATGTTACACTGCATGAGTTGGTAAACATATGATTGCGTTAGTTGAACGTTGCGGGATAAACAAAAGTTACAGATAAAAAAAAAAACAAACATTTATTAAAAAGTTAAAGGTACCTAATAAAGACAAACATATTTTATTTAAATTAACTTTAGAATGAACGAAGAATGAAAAAAATCTTGAGACAAGCAAGAAACGGTCGAGTACCTAATACTTTATTCAATAGATAACATTTCTCTGACCATTGAAAAAATTGAGCTTAAAACAAAAGAAATCATCTTTATAAATGTAAAAGCAATAGAAAAACACAAAAAATGCAATCGATACACAACTCTTCAAACAAATCTATATATTCAATTTAGATATGGAATGTAAACAGATTAAAATTAGATGCGCATACTTCAAACGAATATCTGCCTAAAAATTTTGTCTATGATTGTATCAGTGACATTCAACTCAAACGAAATCCAAAGCGTTTCTAATTGAGATAGACAGTACAATTAACATTTCTAGAAAAAGAAACACATCTCGTATTAAAATAAGGGACCATTAAATTTGTTTTAACGTCCATGACTGTGATGAAAGTGAGGAAAAAATCATAAAAAGAAAACGTACGCTCGTGAAACAACGCCACAAATGTCAGGCGCATATTAATTTATGCCTTCAATTTAGACCACGGAAATCTCACGTGTTTTCGAGAAAAGATACGAATTATACCGCCCACTCGGAATCGAAATAAATTAGTGATGTTATTATTTTAAGAATATTACTTTCTATTAAATACATATCTGAAAGTATTTATGGAATCATGTACAAAAAAGTAAGGATATAATTTTTTATGACATGATACAAACAAATTGTGAAAATAAATTCAAACATTTTCAAAACGGTAAAGGACATTATGTCGCATATTTTGCGCCTTTGAGATGCATCTGTGTGATCATTTCGATAGCTGGATGACATATCGATTATCGCCCTTCTGTCTGTTTATTTGAGACACTTCAAATTAATCTCAGTACTCCATTTATGATCAAGATTCAATAAATTTGGTATTATAAATATTTGGATGCATTTATTAAGTTCACAGAAAGCGCGTGTGTAGTAAGACCTAATTAAACGCGAAAAACAAATTATCACAAAGGGTGTTTAAATAAAATAATATTATTTTAAAATAAAAGAATTTTAACAAGTACCATCAACCGAATTTCTGTTAGAATGTGACTACGTCGTCGTTGCCTTAACGTGCCCTTTTGAAGCACGACAGTCGTCGAAATATAAATGTTGGATAGTCACCCAGCCTTGTAACGATCGGGCTGAACGTTCCTTGATCTGCCATTTTGATGGGTCATAGTTTTAATTTATAACTTTGTTAAAATATATAAAGAATATCTGTGAGCATATTATGAAAGCGTAGCCTAGTAAACCACCTTGTAAATATGTGTTTAACAAACAACTTTAAAAATAGCAACTAAAAAAAATAGGAATTTCGGCAATTTCACGCACCATCTAAGCCAGAGATTCCCAAACTTTTTTAGTCGTAGACCCCTTGCCATGTTTTACCATATTGGGTAGACCCCCTACTTACCTGATATTGGTTTTATTATTTAGTCTGCATCCTACAGCTTAGAAAATTTAATTTTCTTTATAGGACTTATATGAATACCACATATTTCTTTTTATTATAAGATATTATAATGTAAGTAAATAGGGACTATCATGGACCCCCAAATTTTTTTTAGCTGACGTAGACCCCTTGCAGTTTGTCATAGACCTCTGGGGGTCGATATAGACCACTTTGGGAATCACTGATTCTAAGCTAAAATAAAGAAGAGCGTTTTCTTTGACATTTATGCTTGTCTACTAACTTATTAAAATACCTTGTTAACAAATGTACTTATTATAAAAACCTTGAACTAGGTACATGTATAGAATGAACTAGTTACATAAGTATACAAAGTTAGGAACTCTGCTTATTTCACACGCGCTGGCTAAGTTAAAAAAAGAAGAGTGTCTTCTTTGACATAATGTAGCATGTGTAACACAGAACACCTAAACCACGGTAATACTATATGCAGTAATTCAACTTCATACAAACGGACGAAACGCGAGCTATACCTAAGCGGCTATCTCGCATAGCTATCTCTATCTCGGCATGCGCTCAGCATGTAGCCAGCTGCGAGTGTCTGCATACCGAAGCAATTTTTGATTGAGCTTTATTGTGGTAAATTTAGGTAATAATAGGTACATCATTTCGTACGTCTCAGTCGAGGCACAAGTATTTTTCAAAACCGATTTATTATTCAAACGTAAACATGGTTTTTTGACACAAAACGTATTTTTGTTGTACACTTCCTATTCAATCCACAAAGTATTTTATTTGTTTATATAAAAAAAGTATGTTTGCAGTCACAAAACTAAATGGAAGTAAACACAAAGTAGGCAAATGTAATTTAATGCTGAAGGCGGGCAGCCCTATCACATGTGAACGGACCGCGGCGCTGTAGGAATTTTTTTGAAAGATGCGGCCGAGTTGAATTACTGTAGATACCTGTACCGTGTCTAAACCTATAACAAATATCAGCTGCTATTAAATACACAAAATATTCACCATTCACTAAGGATCTAAGCCACAAGCTTTCGTGAATCAGTCGGCATGCCCAATTCTTTTTATTTTTTTGTCTCGGGTGCTGTTAACTTGTATAGAGTTAGGGTTTTTACCCGACTACGGCGAAGAAAAAAGGAGGATTATGATTTGACCTACTTATGTGTATACAACGTGTAACATAATGAAGAGGTAATACTTAAAGGAGTAACTAATTTAAAAAATACATTCATGCTTGAATGTTTGATGATGTAGTTTATAAGTAACAGTAACATAAATTTGTTATCCTTACGGTTCGACAAAAAAACAAGTTCAAATTTTAGATCAAAATATCTAAGTGTCAACCCTAAAACAGCTGTTAGCTTTTTATGAAATCTATTTGATAACAGATGGCGTAAAAATAAAGTGATGGGTTACTAAGACAGACAATACAAAATTCAGCCGGTGCGGGAAAGGTCATAAGGTCACTGACTGCGGCACAAGTCTTGTTTTAGCTTATTAGGTTGACTAGGGCTGTCAAAATATTTTGTTGTAAAATAATTAAATAAATTTGTATGAAAGTCTATACCAGCACTGATCATGCTAATTTTTTTATTCTAGGTATGGTATAGAAGCTAACCCTTAAGTTTTATCTCTCTATTTTGTTACACGTTGTATATATGGGTATGGATGTTCATCTGTTTACTCACATATTCTAAGCTAGTTATCATAATTGTTAAATTGACGACAGCGCCCTCTAGGGGATTTGAAGTAAACAATTAAATAAAAAAAACTCGACGATTTCGTATGGGGTATCAAATGAAAGAGCTTTGTTAGCACAGGTAAAATATGTAAACACTATTACTCCACAAGGCTCAAGTTAAGAAAATAAAGTTTAGGAACTAAAACCTGACTACTAGTTTTCTACATTTTATATTTCTTACATTTTTAGTAGTCGGGTTTTAGTTTTTAAACTTTATTTTTTTGAAGCCATTTCGGCGCCCTGGAAGTTCTGAAATTTACTAACAAGCACTGGGCCAGTATGGTAGTTTACGACCTGAACTTCCTCGGCACCCAGAGAGAAAGACTCATAGTGGGCTCATTTCAAAGAGTACTCGCTTTTGAGCTCACCTGTACCCGATAGTTAGTGGAGATTAAGTCGAATATGAAAGCAAACGGGCTTAAGAAAGAACTGGCTCTTCAAAAGATATTCCCGCAAGATATCACTGCTGGGGCCTTGATAGTTTAAGGCAGACTTTACATTTTCATACAGGACTGGTTAAAATGTCGTAAAGGGCTGTTCTAAGCCGAATTTATGCGAATAAACAAATGTCAATTTAAAGAAAAACAATCGAGTGATATCTGTTGTACATTTCATTCAACTAACGAGCAAAAGTAGAAATCTCCACGTCCCCAACAAGAATCCGCTGCAATCTGAGCTGGACCCGAACAAGTACTGGATATTCGAATCGTTCAGGAATTTCCAATAGCACTACTAGCCAATTTCATTACCTTAAAAACGTGCCATTCCAACCTTTATAACTCTTATGCTAGACGCCATAAAGTCTATTTTAGATTTGTATTATTAAATAGCAAAATAACATTTTTAGAAGTATTGCAGAGATGCTTTCAAGGTAAATTTCGGAAGAGTTCACGGATTCGGAACGCTTCGTTATCGCGAACTCAGACTCAATAAAATCGAATAGCTTTGATAATGTACTTTTTTACAGCCATTATTGTTTTAGCTGCTTTTTTGTTCATTTTATAGTTTGTTCAGATTGCCGTCGATATCATAATATACGTTTTTAAGAGTTCTGTTCAATAGATAAAGGGATAAAAATCAAATCTAATGACAGCATATTGTATTAATTGTTGTTTTATTAACACGACCACGACCTTTCTGTCAAGAGTGATACGAATAAGAAGAAGAACATTAACACAGTAAAAGACGAAGACGAAGAAGATTGATTCGAGTGACCCTCACTTGGTGGTTGAATCCAGTCAGGGTCAGACTTGCTAGCGACCACCTTTCACATAAAATCTGCCACCGAATATCAATAATTTTTTATTTTTATTTTAAATAAGAATATTTGATCCCTCATGTCACGGCGGCACCGAAGAAGCTCAATGAACTTTAAAACTGACGAAATTTTAACTTGACGTTTTAACTTGACCAGATAAAACGTATTTCATTTATAACAATTATAACCTAATATTCAATGTTTCCCATTGTATATTAAAAGTGGTTTAATATCGAAATATTACTTACCCAAAGCACAAGTTTAAAGATGAGAAGTTAAATACCTAAGAAGTTAGAAACCAAAAACTAAACTGAGTCTAATATTGCAACACACTTAAATACTAATGAGAATGATTTAATAAACATCGTTAATTGACTCATTCCTTATTGTTCCAAGATGAACTAACATTTCATTCAACAATCCTTCAACGATGGATGTGTGTATAGCGATGTCATTAACCTACATATTTTTAGCCGGCAATTGTTTTGTGTAGAGGACATTGAACTAATGAATTGTCATTAGTGATTAGATTAATATATGTTTGTGGTGAATAGCGCTTTGTAAACGGTTAATAAGGTCTCCTTATAAATGTTATAGTATTAATCGTGTCGCTATGTTAAGGTGGAAGTCGTCGTGGCGCCGTGGTTATTGTGTGTATCAAACGATATCACAGATCAAGCAACGTTCGGCGCGGTCGGTACTTGGATGGGTGACCGCCGAACATTCATTTCTCATGGCGACTTCCGTGCTTCGGAGGGCACGTTAAGCAGTCGGTCCCGGATGCTGTATACTTGAATACAGTAGTTGTTAGGGTTTGTCAGAAGCCATTTTCGGCACCCTGAAAATTCTGACATCCACCACCCAGCACTGGGGCAGCTTGGTGGATTATGGCAAATAATCGTCACCCAGGGGAGAGACTCATAGCCCTGCAGTGGGCTCATTACAAAGAGTCGTGATGATGTTAAGGTTGTATAGGAGTGAAAATTCAGGCATAAGATTCTTATTTTTACAGTAATACTCTTTGATATATTTATTACATTTTGATTATAGGCATAGCCGTGTTGAGACGACTTAGAATCGCTCTACCACCCTTGAATACGCGTGTCGTCAAGAGCGACTAATCCGAGTTACCCCCGCTTGGTGGTAGGATAGCGACCACCCTTCACATTAAATATGCCGCCAAATATTACCGCTCCGATAATATTTTATGAAGGGCCAGTTCTTTTCTAAACCCTTTGTGTGCTTTCATCTTTGATCTCAACTTCACTTACCATCAGGTGAGATTGAGGTGAAACGCGAGCTTTACCTTTAAGAAAAATAAAATAACAAGATTATACACACATTACTTCACGCCTGTCTCCCTTTGGGATATGCAGAGACAAGGGAACGTGCTACGATCCAAACATACCTCTTTTGCTTAATCCACGTTCATTAATATTTTCATACAAGATCGCTTTTAACTAGGCCCTTTTTAAGTATGTCACTAATTTGGTCGGCATACGTTAGCTTAGATCATCTGATGCAAATCTTTCATTTAAATCTGAGCTCCTTCTTCAAGCCCTTATACAATTAAATTTCTTAGAAGAAACTGAGCTGACATAATGGTAAAACATGTTTTTTTTTCAAAATAAACCTACAGCAATTGTAACTGTTTCACAAAATGTTGTTTTTAAGCTAAGAATATTTCTTTAATATTTTTCTATTCCTCCTGACAACCATAATCATCAAAAATATAGAAAAAAATTACATTAGGATTAGAACGATCGTAGAGCAACATCAAATAAAAACAACATATACTTGTACCTGCTAGTAAAATTTTTTTTCGTGCCAAAGTTTTGGTACACAGTGGACCATTATTAAGATTTTCAGTTGCAAGATACGATATTCAACTGCCAATAAGGTAACTCTAAAATAGAGCAATCACGTCACAGTAATGTTTTTAAATAATCAAAAACAAATAGTCATCTCCTCTATAATCCAACTACACATTAAACCAAAAAAGCCAAATTGAAACACACTCAACCTGCGCCATTATTTCCATTAAATTCCCGTTTCGTCCCACCAATCATTTTAATCTTAGATCGCTGTCAGCCCGTTAAAGTCTCCGTTTTGTACTAATTGCGTAAGACTATTTGGCTGCGGGTGCCATCCATAAATCAGGATCTGTCAGGACCAAAGGACGACTAATTTGCTCGTTTGTTTTGCCACTGGGCTTGGGTTGATAGATCTTTGAATACGTTCATAAAACTAGTTTGGCAGTTATAATCGTTGTTATGGTTGGGGCGAAATTATATTTTAGTCAGTTGAAGTAAGTATTATGTGGGTGAGTAACTCATGAAGAGTTATTGTTTGACAAATATTTGCACGTGCGTTGGTGGGCGATTTTAGTATATATATAATTAATCTTTTGACTTGCGATTGACTTTATAAATTAAGTAGACTCTTAAATAATTGAAAAAATATGCTTAATACAATCATCACCCAACCAGCATATTTTTTCAGTTTTTAGAATAATTGAGCAGTATTAAACTTAAAATTATTATTGATGATAGACATTTTATATCGTCTGATCATTTTAACTCGATATTAGGTGCCTTATAAAACAAAGTCAAAAAATGCCTAATAAACTTATTGTAAGCGACAAAAACCGGTTTAAAAATATAAATCATTGAAATAGTAAGCCTTCTATTTAAACAAACAAACAAAAACTTCAATCAGCATAATAATTTCTAACTCAAACCGTATTTTAAGTAACGACGCTTCCATTACCATAAATAATGGAAACTAAGAAGCAGGCCAACTCGTAAAACTGAAGACAATTCGCCACAAGAAATGTGAGGGTGCCACGGACATCGTAAACCCAGGAAATCCCTGGACTCGCTTTCTTCCCGAAATTAAAACGTCGCTGGGTAATGAAACTGGAAAGTGTAATACTTACCTACTTTATGACGCTTCTGAAACTGTTTAAAAAGATCTATTCGTAAAGAAAAAGGATTTTTTCTGCGTTTTGTTTTTTTAATTATATGCTGAGACCCAATGTGCTGCGTTTTTATCTGCAAGGATCTTTAATTAGCTTTCTCATTTGTAATTTAGATTATCTAAATTATATACAAGCTTATTCTTCCAATGTCAATAGAAGTTTATAAGTGTTTCAAGTTATGAAACGCATGCCAGTTTGTAACTTTATTTTTTATTTTTATTAAATTTCAATGAAATTCTATATATACTGCTTCCATGCTGGACTGGGAGCGAAAGAAAAACATAGAATATGCCAGCTGCTTCTCTTCCCGGGCATACTGTAAAAATCAGTTAAGGGACAGAGGTTTTATTGGCGTTTTTGCGTGCGATAGGCTGACTCCCTGTCACTGCAATAGTCTATCACCATCATTTTAATACCTCCAAATTTGTCAAAAGTGACATCAGATCGTTTTACAGCCTTTGGTGTTCTGCCAACCCCATAAGGGATACAGGCGTGAAGTTATGTATGTATGTATTCTATATACCTACAGTATTTTATTGTCCTTTTACTAGATTATTTAAAGATTTCCCTTTTTTAAAATAACATGAGTCTAAAAATTTGTTCTCAACAAGAAACGCGAGAAAGAGTTTCATAAAAACAAAAAACGCAAAGTTAAATTTACTGTCAAGACTAGGTATCTAACCCATGTCACTTGCTATCTCAGCAGGTGGTCTTACCATCTTGAGCTATCGTGACATAGGTACTGGCTCTGTCCAAATAAATATTTATTTTGTAACACCGACTTTCACAAAAGTTTGGGATGCCAGAATTTGTGCATGACAAATGAGGTAAAATTTTTGCAAATGCCTTGTGGAGTGTTAGAAATAAACACTTTGTTATCGGATATAGTAGATATTATAATACAAACCAAATTCCCATTATAGGTGTTTTTGAACTGTCGGCTGACTTGACCAATTGAAAACAATTACTTTATTTTCGTCGTATTTCGTAGAAGTCGTCGTGGCGCCGTGGTTACTGTGAGAAGTCGTCGTGGCGCCGTGGTTACTGTGCATATCAAACGATATCGCAGGTTAAGCGCGTTCGGTGCGGCCGGTATTAGGATGGGTGACCGCCGACCATTCATTTCTCCCGACGACTTCCGTGCTTCGGAGGGCACGTTAAGCAGTCGGTCTCGGGTGCTGTATACTTGTATACAGTAGTCGTTAGGGTTTGTCAGAAGCCATTTCGGCACCCTGAAATATCTGACATCCACCAACCAGCACCGGGCCAGCTTGGTGGATTACGGCCTAAACCTCCTCGTCACCCAAAGGAGAGACTCACAGCCCTGCAGTGGGCTCATTACACGGAGTTGTGATGATGATGATGACTTTATTTTCAACCGACTTCCAAAAAAGGAGGAGGTTTTCAATTCGTCGGTATGTTTTTTTTTTGTCTTTATTACACGATATTTCAGACAATCATGAATTTATTTTAAAAATTCATATGATAGAGGATACTTCATAGTTGGTCCCATATAAATTTCATCGAAATCGGTTGGGTACTACATTGTAAAATTCAAATTTTTTAAACAATAGTCAATCTTTACATTACCTGTCAAACCCTGACAAATTTTAACTTAATGTCGAGGGCATAGAGTTCAGATTCAAGTAAATTTTTTGAAAGATTTGTAACGCTTCATATGCTGCCTTCTGTACAAGTTGTTCACATTATTTTTAAGGTGTATTTAATTTTAATATCGCGTTCTTAGTTGGTATGATGACTTCTTTAGCTGGTATTATTTATAAAACATATTTTATTCACGATTTTGCACGCTGTAAGGCATTCTTTTCTAATCTGAAATCAACGGCATGCATATGCTGAATAATTAACTGATAGTAATAGTATTATTTTTATAGCACAAGTCTATCCGCAATTTGATTGTGAGGTTAATTTATATACATACATACATAAGTTCACGCCTGTTTCCCTTATGGGACAGACAGAACACCAGAGGCCAACAACAAACCACTTGATGTCACGTCTGACCAATTTGGAGGTATTATAATGCTGTAAAGAAACTATTGCAGTGACAGGGAGTGAGCGTATCGCCCACAAAAACGTCAATAAAACCTCTGTCCCTTCACTGACTTTTAGAGTACGCCCGAAAAGAGAAACAACTCAATTGAAGACCAGTTTGGCGATGGGGTAAACCTATCTGCCTCAGACGCCAGTGGTTGCGGGTTCGATCCCCGCACGGAACAAGAAAAAAAAAATGTTCCGTGTCTGGGTGTTTATCTATTTATTTATTTATATTCTAGGTTCCCCCTAGTTCGCTATATGGTATCCCATAACACAAGCTATGCTTACTTTGGGGCCATGTAGTTGGTGTGATTGTCTGGGGATTTTATTTTTATTTATTGGTACATTTTACGTTTTTCTTTTACTCCCATGGTCCAGCATGGAAGCACAGGCTCTTCATAAAACATTATTGGAACACTTCACCGGTAATATTTGGCGGCAGGTTTTATTTATATGAAGGGTGGTCGCTAGACATAGGGACAGGTCCCTACCACCAAGCCGGGTAACCTGGATTATTCGCATTTTACGACAGCCTTAGCCAGGAGCGGCAACCCTACACGGCATAATATCAAAGACAAAACTAATCTGCATTGTGTTTCTTTTTTTTTTTAACTGACACAAGTTTGTAAAGTTACCCGTTTTATACAAGATGACGACGGAAATCACTCATCAAAACTATGGAGTATTCTTATGCCACGGAAAAAAATTATCGCGCTCCTCCGCGACTTTCCGAAATACTCAGGAGCGTCTTACAATACTGCATCACGAAGGCCACCAACTCCTACCCACTTCTACGATTGGTGAACACTATAAGAAAATGCATCATCTAGTTTTTATGTGTATGGCGTTCAGACAAACAGACATATTATAATTGAAGATTAAACGAACTTCTAAGTGAAGTTCGATCGAAATTATATGAGCAGCTTCATTCGAAGCGATTTATTAGGTTTACTTATTGTAGTGTCGCCCCCACGCGGCAGCCTTGCACGGTTTTTAAAGCAGTTTTATTAATGTTGGTAAAACTGGCAACATTCTGCTATGTTGGTACACTGTCTAACCACACCCATTTCGCTTGTATTTAAATCATTTTGTTAAAAGCCATTTAATTCTTGAAACACACAAAGGGTTAAGTATTTTACTGAAATGTTGGGTAGGGTAAGTTTATCTAATAAGACTTTATTCAAGTATGTAAGCTGAAACAATATTATGTACCTATCGGGTGGGTTATCATAAATCGCTTCGAATGAAGCTGCTCATATAATTTCGATCGAACTTCACTTAGAAGTTCGTTTAATCTTCAATTATATTTCGCAGCTTCATTCTTTGCGATTTATTAGGTTTACTTATTGTAGGATGTTTAGAGAAAAAGAAGTAAAATACTTTCAATTATGAATTCTTTATTATTGTGATCGTAACAATTGATTAGGTATAAGTAAGTAACAAAATCATAAACACTTCTTCTAAACTCTTAGGATAAATTATCACAAATCATGGTTTTTATCAATAAATCATTTACAAAGTCAAATTGTTAATTTACGTTTCTCATTAATTTTATCAGTTATTTACTATTTATACAATCATTAAGAATAGTTGTTGCAAAATTATTAGCATTATATATAATTTCTCTATTGTAATGTTTAGCAAACACACTTGAGCAATTGCTCCAACCAGCAGTTTTCCTAATTACATCTAAATTAATACCTAGCTTGCTGGCTTTAGATGTCGCAGCATGGCGGGTACTGTGAGAACTATAAACGGAAGTATCTATTCCACTTTCTTTGAGAGTATCTTTAATCCAGTTACTTAACCTTTGAGCAGACAATTTTGAATAAGGTTTCTTAAAACTTATAAATAAATAACTACAATCTTTTCTAAGAAGTTTAGTTTTATTTATGTACGATTCAATGCAACGAGCTGGGCAAATTTCTTGACGTTCGTTATAAAAAGGAAGTCTTAACAATGGTTGAGATGAATTAATTTTTGAAGTTTTAACTATTTCTGTTATTTGAATAATTATTTCAGAATTACATTTTTTAATATTGTCTAAATGAATTGCAGATAGTGTCTGTACTCGATGTGCTGTGACTAAAGCCAGCAAGGTAGCAGTCTTTTTAGAAAGGATCTCCAATGTGAGATCATCATTGGGCCATTTTTGAGCAAGAAAATTGAGAACAATATTTGTATCCCATGTAAACTCATATTTTGGATTACAAGGTCTCAGCTTATAAACCCCTTGCATAAAACGTTTAATTATAACAGTATCTAAAGGAAATAACAATGATATGGCAGATTTATGAGTATTTATAGTTCCATACTTTGCACCAGAGTTATAAATGTCTGTTAAAAAATTAATGACAACATGTACTGGACACGACATAAAATTTAATTTTCTATCAGAACAGTATTTTAACCAAGCTTTTATACAACTATTATACTGTTTATAAGTACTACTAGACAATGATGCCAACATGATTTCAGTTGAATCAACAGATAACGACTTTTTCAATAGTACCTGCCTGATAATTTCACGGCAATCAAATCGAGTGTCCTGTGCAGGTTGTGCGTCCATCTGAAAGGAGATTTAAGAAGATCTATATTAGGTTCAAAATTAATTGGTTGGGAAATAGAAATCTTTTGTAACAAAGGGAACCACGGTTGCGTTGGCCAGTTTGGAACCACTAATATACCTTCTGCCTTATCATCTATTATTTTACGAATGGTTTTTAAAATTAATGCAAAAGGAGGAAATGCGTAAAAATAAAAACCTGACCAATTAATAGTAAAGGCGTCTACTGTAAATGCCTCTGGATCATTTTTCCACGTAACGTACAAGGGACACTTTGCATTACACCGACTTGCAAACAAATCAATTTTTGGAATACCAAATACTTTTGTAATTTTTTTTGTATGCATAATCATTTAACTCCCATTCGGTGTCCATAAACTTTTTTCTCGATAACGCGTCGGCAATGAAATTGTCTTTTGTATTTATGTAGGATGCAAATATTATAATTTTACGCATTTCACACCACTGCCATATTTTTCTAGAGATATCATTTAAATGTGGGTATTTAATGCTGCCCATGCGATTTATACAGGATATTGCAGTTACGTTATCTATCCTTAACAAAATTTTGCAGTCGTACAAATTTTTACCTAATGTTTGCAAACCTAAATACGCCGCTTTTAATTCAAGTTCGTTTATGTGAGAAGAAGTTTCAGATTCTTTCCAATAGCCAAAACAGTCTATATTATTACTCGATGCGCCCCAACCTGTGTCTGAAGCATCAGAGTATATTTCGGATGCGTAGTTTTCATATCTAAGACTAGTATAGCCGTAGTCAATTTTATTTAACCACCAGTAAATATCTTCCCGTATATAAGTAGGTAAAATAATTTGCCTTTCGTAGGACGGGTTTTCACACAAACTAAGATACTTGAGTCTTTCAAGACGCTTGGTATATAGCCACCCATATTGCATAGCAGGGCAAGCTGATATTAAAAGTCCTAATACCTGTGCCAGATCTCGTAATTTATATGATTTAGCATTTAAGATTTTTAAAAGATATTGTTTTATTTTTTGCTTCTTATTTGAGGGTAATTTTAAAATCATGTTATGGGAATCGTATAGGAATCCTAAAAATTTACATTCGTTTGAAGGTTGTAAACAACTTTTTTCATAATTGATTAAAAAACCTAAGCTTTCTAACAAGGTTTTTGTAACAGCTACATTATTTGTGCATTCAGTTTTATTTTTCCCTATACAGAAAAAATCATCTAAATAATTAACCGAAATCATATTATTCTTGTGAGATCGTAAATATTCCATAACAGGTTTTAGAAGTTTCGTAAAAACAAAGGGCGCGGTACACAAACCGAATGGGAGGCAATTGAACTCGTATAATTCATTATTGAATTTAAACCTTAAGTACTTTCTATGAGACTTGTGAATTGACAAAAAAAAGTACGCATCTTTAAGATCGATTGTTGCCATAAAGCAGTCTTCGGTTATAAATTTTGAAGCTGTTCTATAGTCTTCCATTTTAAAGTGAACTGTTTTTATAAATTTGTTTAGGTTTTTTAAGTTTAAAATAAACCTCTTATCACCATTCGGTTTGGGTACTAAAAATATATCTGAAACAAATTGTTCACAATCATACGCACATTTAGATATCGCATTAATTTGTAATAAATGTTTTATGCAATTATTAAAATCTTTGAGATCGGAATTTACTTTTTCTCCCAAGGGAGGATCGCTATAACCATTAGGCTTAGCTATGAAAGGTATTTTATAGCCTTTAATCCACGACAAAATTAATGGGTCTTTTGTTATTTTAATCCAATTTTTATAGAAATGTCGTAAACGCCCGGAATAACTAACCTCTGAAGTTAATTCTTCCTGATGTATCTCCTGGGCGGCGCCGGTGGTGGCGGCGAGCGCGGTCTCATGTAGGCCGGGGCCGGGCGAGGTGGTGCCGGCGCTGCCTGTACCGGCCGCTGAGCCTGGCGAGGTCTCCCCGCGTCGGGCCGGCCAGCTAGCTTCCGTTGCGGGGTTTTCCAGTTTAAACGATTCGGTGTAAAACCTTTATTTTGTGGGTAGTTTCTACTGGCTGTCAATGATTTAATTGTTTCACCGGTTCTTTGTATCAATTTTGCGTTTCTTAATTTTTCAGATAAATTAGTTCCAAACAAAAAGGAGTCCCTCGTAGTTTCACGGAGAGTATCTTTAATTTCTGCATTGACGGTGTTGATGATTAAATTTCTTCTCGCTTTGGTGAGGTAGTAAAATGAATCACATAACAGCTTGCTGGCGTCACTTAGAGGCTTAAGTATTTCTTGTGTAGTTTGTGCGAGTGCCGCTAGGGCAATACTAATTTGTCGTTGAGTTAACATCATGGAAAAATCTTTTTTACTGGTAGGCTCAGAAATTCCTGCTTTTATTTCGGGGTTGGTGGTGGGAGCCAGCAACATTTCACAATTTTTAGGCACTAAATAGTTTGCCAATAACGATTGTTTTATATCTTTTGTGAGACCTTTGTCCAAAATGGATTGCCATCTTTCGGCTATATTTTTATTGATTTCTTCACCAAGAATCTGTTCAGGTTTAGGGGCTTCGCCTAGCAATAAAAGTACATCCTCATCTATCTCATCTGCGACTGATGTAGATGGTCCTGGGATGGCTTCTACCGACGACGTAGAAGGGGTTGGTTCTAACGACGACGTAGAAGGGATTGGTTCTAACGACGATGTAGAAGGGATTGGTTCATCACTGTGCTCCACTTCTACGGCCATATCTGGTTCCAGTAAGGTCATGACCTCGGATACATTTTCGATGTCCGATGAAGCTGTGAACAAATAATGTTTTGTAAGTATCTATTATTACGATACAGTTTTGTAAAGTGAGTACTTAAGCAAGTACACTTTTGTTGTAATAGTAGGATATTTAGTAAGTACCTATTGCATTGGTACAAGTTTTGTGTCATTTGACTAGTAAGTACTATATAAGTACAATTTTTTTTTTTTTTTTGTCTAGCTTTCAGTAAGAGTATTTTAAAAATTTTTGTGTCATTTGACTAGTAAGTACTATATAAGTACAATTTTTTTTTTTTTTTGTTTAGCTTTCAGTAAGAGTATTTTAAAATACGTTTTTACTTACATTTACTGGATTCTTCATCAGACGATATAACACGTGTCCTTTTCTTCAATTCTTTTTCTAATTTTCTAATCTTGCGGAGTATTTTATCTTCATTACTTTCATTCTTCCTCTTTTTCCCCATGTTGAAAGCAATCACGGAATAGCGCTCAAATAAATTTAAAAAGAATTTATACTTATAGGTAAGTATGTACCTATTATTGTAGCTGTCCGTGATGTGCACGTGCGAAGGCTTGAGCACGGAAACGAATAATGATTTAAATACAAGCGAAATGGGTGTGGTTAGACAGTGTACCAACATAGCAGAATGTTGCCAGTTTTACCAACATTAATAAAACTGCTTTAAAAACCGTGCAAGGCTGCCACGTGGGGGCGACACTACAATAAGTAAACCTAATAAATCGCAAAGAATGAAGCTGCGAAATATAATACTATGTAAAGCTAAGCCAAAGGATAAATGTCTGGCAATTGTTCAAAAATATTTCAATGAGTCGTTTGTGGTGTCTTCATTATCATTTTAAATTAGGAATGACTAATGATTAAAGTTTTTCTAAAGTACCAACATATTATGTGCTGTCCACAACAATGGCACTTTGTTCAGTTTCTTTTTGTTATAATGTCATCAAACAAATATTTTTCATTCCAAGTATATCAATATGGGTAGAAGAGACAACTAGTAACTCAACAGAGTGAACGAAAAGTTCCACATTGTTGCCTAGGGTCAAAATGAATTAACGCTTACTTTTGAAATATAAATTAACACAATAGCCAAGTATTAAATGGTTATCAATATATATAAAACTGTTCCGTTACTGACTGAGTGACTGAGGTACTGAGTGACTGAGTGACTGACAGACAACGTACAGCCGTAACTACTGGGCGTAGAGAGCTGAAATTTGGAACATACATTCTTTAGGAGATGTAGGGATGCACTAAGGAAGGAATTCCCGAAATTCCCACGGGAACGGGAAATATAGGACTTTTTAGTTTGTATGAAAAATCTTATTCCTTAAGTGCACCGATGTGAAACTTGGTATAAAGGTTTTTCAATGTGTGTCTGGTTGTGTTATGAAAGGAATTCCCGAAATTCTCACGGGAACGGGAAATATATGATGTTTTAGTTTGTATGAAAAAATCCCATCCCTTGAGTGCACGGATGTGATACTTGATAATAAATAAATAAATACTTGGTATGAAGGTTCTTTCAGTGGGTGTCTGGTTGTATAGTTTCTGAAATTTCCACGAGAAGGGTAGTTAAGCGCATACGAAGTTGCGGGATAAAGCTAGTAAGATATAAGATTTACACACCAGCAAAACTATTTACATTCTTTATTTTTTCGTTGCCATATAAAATAAATCACAAAAAGTATTAACCGTCGTCGCGTCGTCAGGATTCAAATAAAACAAAACTCGTATATAAATACAACATTTTATTTAGCTGTTTCTAAATTTCACTTCTAAACAATAACATTTTTAATTCAACAATTTATACAAAAGGATTTCAACGTGTACGAGATCCGGGGTAACGACAAACGGTGGATGAAAAATAACCTTTTCCCCGGTCGCGAAAAGCCTTATCTGCTTTATTCACTAACTAACGCTTTCGTTTATTTTTAAAACTGGATGTATTTTAGCTAATTTTCAGCTAATTTAATCTAATTTATTTCTCATCAAAATGACATTGGGATATTGTTTCGATCCCTTATGTAAAATGGTATTCACGTAATACGTTTTTAAACATCAAAAGCCAATCGGAACGCCAATCGGAATATTTTGATTCAATTAAATATAATAAATTTAAAAGTTGACAAAAGATGAAAAACGTATTGAAAACAGTTATACACTAATCAAAATAAAGTGTTTATAACACTGTTACTATGAAAAAAATTTAGTATTTATTTTAGGGAAAGTTTGAGAAAAATATTTGAGGCCTCAGAAAGATAAAAATTAAATGAATACTTCAAAACCGTGCTATTTATGTACAATATTAAAATTAGGCATTATCAACAATTATTACACAAACAATCAATAAATTATGTGTCTACATTTATTATGAATTTTATATCAACGAAATATGAGCCATTTTCTATTTGCATTTCACAAAATCAACTAAACATTTTACATATCAAAATGTTTGTGAATAAAGCTGCCAAATCCCCGGGTTTCATGGGTCAACCCTCGTTATTAATGTAATAACCGACACTTTGTTTTATACCACTCTCTGTTATGTCACAGATCTAAAGGGTCTGTCTGAGCTGTGTTGGAGCAGTTTTTGTACAAAGCAAAAAAAGACAACCTAAAAAACATATTTTGAATTTTGCTTTAACGAAATGCTTATTCTAAAATTGTTTAGATTACCAGGGATTCCTCAAGGAAATTTTTTTTTAATATTCACATTATGTTTTTAAATGTTACATTAAAATGCGTTTTAACATAATTTTTAAATATCGTGTGACGGTGAATTACAACGAATCAGAAAACCTTATGATACTTATTACTTACTATATACTTATTCGACTTACTTACTATGACTTGGCTTACCATTACTTAATTTAATCAATAAATATTAACACGCTTTATACATCAAATTGTACAAAAATCTAACAAAGTATAAAAAAATGTGAAAACGTGTAAACGCAGTTACAAAGGTGTAGTCTTTTAAGGTATCACTTACCTCTTTTTATTTTAAATTTGTCTATCTTTTATTAAATAATCATTATTTTTATGTAAGATAGTTTGTTTGTTCTTTTGTTCTATTGGCGGATCTTACTTTGTTTTATATTAAAATAATTTGAAATATGTATCAATTAATAACATAGCCATTTTTATGAAAAAGATGACACGAATCAATCTAATCAAGTTAATCAAATTTGAATTACATTTTTTACTATCTTTCAAAAATAGTTTTAACTTTAAACCATTTGACTTATTGACCGTTTGCTTAAAAAATAACAAACTACAGATAGATCCTGAGATTTCTTTAGAGATTTTTCTTCATTTACTTAAATTTAAATATAAATTTCGATTTCCATGTTAAGGGGATGATGTCTTTGGCTCTTCATCCTGATGGTCACAAAGTTATGACCAACACCTCCAGCGGTGATGTTGGCACTGGCGTGGGAGAAGTCATTGTCGATAACTGCTACCCCCTGTAAAATATAATGAGAAATATTATGTTTATTTATTGGTAATTATACCTAGTTATAAGTAAGGAAGTGAAGTCGTCGTGGCGCCGTGGTTACTTTATGTGTCATACGATATCACAGGTTAAGCAACGTTCGGCGCGGTCGGTACTTGGATGGGTGACCGCCGAACATTCATTTCTCACGGCGACTTCCGTGCTTCGGAACGCACGTTAAGTAGGAGATTTTACACTCGTTATTATAAGAGATGTCCAGGTAATTTCTGACTTTTATGAAGGAGAGTACTTTTTGAGGAGTTACTGTAATCTCAAACTGTTGGTCATCTCTGGTAAGTAAAACCCGTAAATAAATGTAAATAAACAATAAGTATATGAACGGTGGATGCTGATGAAGCAAACCCTGTATGACGTATTCTTTCCCTTCTTATGTAGGGTAAACTGAGATAAGTAGCCTTTAACGACCCGGTCTCGGAATGGAATGATGTGCCAAACCAGCCTTTCTTGGATCTTTGTATAATCGAAGCTCGATCTGGTCATAGTCGCCGATGAACGCTGGATGAGGACGGCGCGGGACCGAGCGACGTGAAGAACCCTGGGGGAGTGCTATGTCTAGCAGTGGACGTCTACTGGCTCTAATGATGATAATCGAAGCTCTAGGTTTGAAGAGTAGGAAAAACCTTAACGTATGACAATGTTTCTCACATGACGGTAATGGACTTAGAAACTGGCACTTCATTATATCCTGCCACACATCTTCGACGTTCAGGTAATATTTGGATTAGGATAGTCAGAGCCATAACTTTCTGAAACCTGAAAGGCCAAGCAAAGTTTAAGGCTACTGAAATTAGTAATATGACCTTTTTGACCCTTGTTAATTTGTTGAAATATATTTCTTCATATATCAAAACTAATATCGTGCTTATGTGACTTACGATATCCATAAAATACTAAGTAATAATACTTTCATGATAAATAAAGGTATAAATAGAATAAAATAAACATATAAACATCGACAACGTGAGCGACCTTATCACTTCCTCCGGTAAGATAATACAAGATGTTAATATTTAGGTATATTTATTTATTAATAAAAGTTAATGAATAAAAACAGAAAATATTAATTACACTGATGGCAGCCGTATCGTATGTCTCTCTTTTGTCGTGTCTCTTGTTATGGTACATAATATTACATACTTCTTCGCGCTATATTATAATTTACGATGAGGCCAATGAAAACGATGATAGCCTATGATAGCTTTCATTAGTGACTCTATTTATAAAACACATTTTTTTCCAAAGCCCACTAGTAAATTGTCTCAGCTTAAACCGCATTTAGAAAAGTCAGTTTTATATTTCAAATACGCATGGAATTGCACACGCCTCTTTATTTATAAAGTTCTATTCTAGTACCTGAATGAGATTTAGAACATAGTATAAAAATCATAGGTCAAAACAAGTTGCATAATACTTATAAATAGTTTTTTTATGATGTCTTTTAAAGTTCAGTTATTATAAATCTGAAGCGCTTGATTTTGTTTTGTCCAAAAAAATAGTTCTATAGACATATCTGGGATTAGGTTAGAGTTATTTTCAACAAGATTGGAAGCTAGGCAAGTAAATACAGTACCAGGACTATTCTGGTCAGGGAAAATAGACGCAGGCAGTTCATTAGTTCAACTTTTTGGAATATCTACCACATACGGATGGAAGTTCTGTCTGCGTCTAGTAGTCCGATGGTAAAAGGGTAAGAGAAGTATTATGTACTCAGTAGAACTCGAGGGTAAAGTTAGTTTCCTAAACTGTCCCGTCCGAGACTCACTTTTGCGTGAAACATTGGATCTCCAATTTAATCAATTAAATTGAACCCAGGTAGGTTTTTATTTTAATCAAATTTTAACTTTGTTTCTTATTAAGTGTTTTTAATTACAGACACAAAATATTTCACCTTCATAGAACTTACAAAAATATAACACATGTCATAATCAAGTAAAAAGAAAAATACATTGTTACTATTTTGTACAGCAATTAAGAAGATATAAATTTCAAGAACAAAGATAATTTGCAAAGAATGGCTTTTTATTTTCTTTCAAGTTGCTCACAGGACTGGTAGAATTAATAGATGAACGCTGAAGACAAATTACAACTTATTTTTTTGCATTTGTTATATTCTTGTTTAGTTAATTTAGTATATTTACGTTAACTTGCACGTCATTAGTCATTTGCTGCAGGGAACTACAATATTAATGTGTAATCTGGTTTGTTGTTGACCTTTGTATCAATGGTAAAGTCATTTTTTTGATACAAGAATAACTTCTTTATTAACTGGAGAGCTGACAACAAATATTTCCAGGGTCACGTGATTCATCGTACGTAATGTACCAAAGTCTTGTTAAAACAAGTGACATTAATACATTTTTAACTTTCACGTTCATTAACAATTTTAATTTACTTTAGAACGTACAATGTTTTTCATTGACAACAAAATATCTTCAAGGCCATGAGTGAGTGCATCTAAGTAAAAAGTGACATTATGAAGTTTTGAATTTTCTTAGACATTCAAATTTGAATTTAATTTAGAAAAGGTATATGTATGTACCGTGTATTTTTTGATGATTTCTGAATATTACGAATGTCGCCACGAGAATGAAATTAATTCTAGTGATGCTGTTTTTATTAGAACAATGTTGTTTGCTGTATATGAGGGTTTATTGAAGAGGATTCCTACAGAAGTTTGAAAACAAGACTTTTTTTAAATAACAATGAAAATTGTAAAAACAAAGCCATTATGCATAATTGGACATATTTTCTATAACAAGCGCCCACTTTGTTGGAGCTTACTCACTAGGGAAGTATTTTATAACATTTTTTTCAGCTATCACTTATAAAAATAAAATAAGTTAATTTACTGGATGCCGATCACACTTACTCATTTAAGTTGACGTGATTGTTCCATTCATTCTAAAAATACAATTAGGTAGGTACTCGTAATGTCTATTAGAAGCTGTTTCTCGCAGTTTTCCCGCTTAAATGTAATCCCTTAAAAACAAGAATGTGATCCATTTCCTATTAGTATTCGAAATTTCAGCCTAATTTGTCTAGTCGTTTTAATATGCAAGAGTAGGTAAACAACATTTCACATTCATTATAATAGTAGAATATTATATATTAATATAATATAGAATATTATCATTGTACAGCGACATATTCAAGGGTAACAAACCACATATTTAGAATTCAAAAATAGAATTAAAACACAATAAATTAATAGGTACAGAACTAACCGCAATATTCCTGTTATCAGGATCCTTATAACTGGCAGTCTGTATTCTCTTTTTGAAAGGTATCGCAAACTCCTTAACTCTCTGATGAAACACCATCTTCCTATGTTTAATATCACCTGCGATCATGTCGAAACCAAATATGCAAGTCACAGCACTAAGAAACAAAAGAATGACACAAATACGCATTTTCTAGATCACCACATATTGTTTTATTTGCGCACTTATTGTCGTAGCGGTAGCTCTCTTCATTCGCGACTGACTGACTATAGTGAGTTGACAGTGGCGATAACCTTACTTCGCGTATCGACAAATATATGCAAACAACATTTATAGTATAAATAGGTACATTATAGTAATGAGTATTTTTATTTTTAAGCACTTTTGTACTAAATTGTGCTTGACTTTCACGTGTGGTTCTATTGGTTGTTTTAATATTGTTTATTAATTACGTAATCTTTTGTAACTTCTTTTAATTGATTTGATTAGGCAGACCCCTGTCACTGGAATTAATAGTCTCTCTCCATCATTTTAATACCTCCAAATTTGTCAAATGTGACATCAGATGGTTTTATAACCTCTGGTGTTCTACCTACCCCATAAGGAATACAGTCGTGAAGTTATGTATGTATGTATTTATTGTCATTAATCTTACATACTGCTGTAATGACAATCAGATCGAAGAGGGAACCAACTGATTTAGAAAAAGTAGGTTTTGATAATTTAATTTTGGAACACGTGATGATACGATAGTGACGACTTTATAGGATAAGGCTTTAAAGGGCTTTTACCACCAGGTCACTTCAGTTTGATGCCCTTTACAACTTTTCTAGTGGCTATTTATTCGTGTATGAGTCACCACATGTACCTACCTATAGTTGACAGATAATAGATGATTTATAAAATTATTGTGTTTTGTATGTCTTTACTTTGTACATTTATTTTAAAATTATAGAAAGACGAGGCTTTTTCCCGCGTCAGACTTAATTCGGAAAAGTTTTATTAATCCCAAGTCTTCCTACCATTTACAATAAATCATATCGGCCTGGCTCCTGAATCCCACACACCATCAGGTAGATCAAGTTCCCGTTTTTTCAGGTTCCATGATCTATAAAATAAGAACAATAAGAATTCCTTGAACCTTTCTAGCCCGCCTGGCTGTCGCTCTGCTGGTGATCGATGATTCCTAATCAGACGTCACAAAGGTGGTATTTGAAAGGCAAAGTAATTCTTAAAGGAGTCCTGCAATGTCACCATAACCCTACAGTGGGGCGGACATATTCCTAATTTTAATATTTTTTTAACATAACAAAATTAATTACACAGACATAGGCATTTTATTATGTAAGTTTTGGTCAGCAGATATTTTTTTCTGGACTACTGACGGGTCTATTTGACTGATTTCTATTTTTTTTTTACATTTAGAAATCAAAATTATTTTTAACCGAATTCAAAAAAAGGAGGTTCTCAGTTTGACCTGTATGTATGTATGTATGTATGTATGTTTGTCCGCGATTTTCTCACGTTTGGCTGAACCGATTTGGATATGGTTTTCAGAAAAAGATTTGTCATGTTTAGGAGAAGGTTTTAGTATATTAACCAACTTTAAAAAAAATAAGGTTCTCAATTTATCTGTTTATTTTGTATCAGAGATGAGTCGAATGTTCGGCCGAACATTCGTATATCATACAACATTCAGCCGAATGTTAGATTGATTTGCCGAATGATTACCGAATCATTCCCAGTTCCCCGCAGATTTACCTGCACAACTTCTAATTAAAAGTAGCCAACTTACAAAGAGGAGTTTAACCTGTATATTAATTATTTTTGTCATCGATTATCTTGCGTTTGGCTGAACCGATGTTGATGCGGTTTTTATTATTAAAAGGATATTTGTCCCGTTTAGAAGAACCTTTTACCTTTTACTTACCTACTTTCAATTTGGGGCTAGCTTTTAGTTTTTTCATAGTAAGTTAGTTTCCATATTTTTAGATATAGGTGATAGATTTTTTTGTGATAAGTTCTTAGCTGACTGTTCGCACGAAGATTGTTTTAAGCGAATCTCTTTTCGTTTGCCAGTTTCTGCATTACGAGCATGCTGGCGATACCTAGACAAGACCATCTCGTGCTGCATCAAGTCGTCGTTATTTTTCGTTGGGATTTAATTCCTCTTCTTTCTTAAATCGTCCTTCTCCATAGTTTTCTACCTAGGCCTACAGGTAAAACGTATATAACAATAGTGGGTAATGAAAAAACTAATAACTAGCCCAAAACAAAAACCTAACACTCAAAAGTATGAAATAAAAAATAAATAAAAAAAGTCAAAGAACCAAAACCAAAATGAAAGCAAACTAATTATTTCTTTTTAAGAAAAAGTGAACCGCATTCAAAAAACCAACCCACTAAAAATGTTTAAATAATTTTTATAAACGCCATCCTATTTCTGTTTCTATTCCATCCATATTACCACCCCGTATAGTAAATTTATGCCAAAAATTAATTAATATTAATGAATGTAATAAGAACATTAACAATTTATCTGGGTAGGTATTTACATAGTTTTTGAAGTCGGTGCCAAACCAAATTTTTAGGGCAACAAAGCACACTGCATCAGAAGTACTAACATAGTTACATGTTTTGTATGATTATAAATTAAATAAAACCAGACATTGTAACTTCTTTGATACGTTCGCCTTATAATTTTCTCTGTTTGGCAGCAGTTTTACTTTTATTGGTTTGGCACCGACTTCAAAAACTATGTAAATACCTACCCAGATAAATTGTTAATGTTCTTATTACATTCATTAGTATTAATTAATTTTTGGCAGAAATTTACTATACGGGGTGGTAATATGGATGGAATAGAAACAGAAATAGGATGGCGTTTATAAAAATTATTTAAACATTTTTAGTGGGTTGGTTTTTTGAATGCGGTTCACTTTTTCTTAAAAAGAAGTAATTAGTTTGCTTTCATTTTGGTTTTGGTTCTTTGACTTTTTTTATTTATTTTTTATTGAGTTTCGAAAGATATATTTTATCAATAAATACTTGCGGAATCAGGAGCTACGCTATATTATTCCTATAGATAATATTGTTGTTAAAAAAGTAAGTTTATTTTTTCTTACTTGCCTTAACTAAATAGTAATAGCATGTATTTTATTGGTTATTTTTGTAAACTGTTGTTTTAAAAATAGACCGTAAGTATTTTATTGAAAGTGATTCATTGTAAAATAATGTTTTATTATTGAGTTCAAGTGGTGTAATCTTGTTTTAAATAAGTAATTCCGTTAAGATAATATTGTAATGTATTTATTCATGACGCTGAAGGTAAAAAGTTTGATGAGACGCAATGAACTAGTGTCAATCCACAGATTCGTGCAGGTTTTTTGAACATCTGCGCAAAACGCCGTGCAACAACTTCAGAGATAGACTATACCCTGGCAAATAATTTAATGCAGTAAAATGACAGTTCCAGGGTGCAAACTTTAGGGAAGAAAAAAAATAGTTATGCGGTTTAAGTGATTGAATGAATCTTTTTTAATATAATATCTTAACGATATAGGAAAAAAATAATATTTTGACTCACAAAATATTTTATACATTTTCTCATTTCTTAAATGGACATGCACTTACTATATTTATGTCTTTAAAAATCATGCAAAAAAAATCTAATTTTACTTCTTATGTGACCGTTTTAAAGCACAAGGTATGTTTGGTAATTATTTATATTCGTTAAAGTTACTGTAAAGATAAATGACACACCCCAAATACGCTTATTTATACATTTCTTTAAAATTTGATTATAAACGAATGTAAAAGGACCATTCAGCTTCAATCATTCTCATTCAGTACCTTACACTACCAATATTATAACTGGTATCATTATTTTTCTGTTTGACATTTCGCATTAAATTATTTGCCAATATTTGGCGCGATCTCTAAATGAAACATTGGTTCAGCAGCGTGACGATGATTTCTTATGTTCCTACTACCTGATAAAAAGCTAAATACCTTGTGGTTATAGGTACCTACCTATATTTAAACCTTGCACTAGTGTGTCATCAATGCACGGAGTGACCAAGCCCGGTAAATTCAATTATGATTCGCAGATATTTCAAAAAAAAAATTCCCAAAAAATCACACCAACTACATGGCCCCAAACTAAGCAAAGCTTGTGATATGGGATACCATGTAGCAACCTAGAGTATCAATACATATATAGAGTGATAAATAAAGAGTGTATTGTAAAAATATATTAATAAGCTAGTGTAAAAATATATTCAACCACATATGCGACGACTGAGTAATTGAATTATTAGACAAAGAAAAAAGCTTCAGAAACAGAAACTAAATTTTGCTCTAATTAAGCGTTATATTCAGATGATCATTATTATCATACCAATGATACTACAAAGATATCCTAATTGTTAAGCTAATATTTTTGTTTCATAATCATTGTAAATGCCAAGCTGTTGTTTCCAGAAACATAGTAATAAGTAATTGGTTCAACATCTTCACAATCGTGTTTAATGAGCTTAATGTAGGTCCATGAGGCTCTTTTCCAGGTGACGAGTAAACTACTAAGATTAACCACAAATGGCTTCTGACTGACCTATACGACTACAATAGGTATCACATTATCACAGCTCTTTGTAAAGAGCCCACAGTAGGGCAATGAGTCTCTCCCCTGAGTGACGAGAAGGCATAGGCCATAATCCACCAAGTTGGCTAATGGCTGATTGATGGATGTCAGAATTTTCTGGGCGCCGAAATAGCTTCTGACAAACCATAACGAGTACTGTATACAAGTACCTACACAGCACCCGGGACCGACTGCTTAACGTGCCCTCCGAAGCTCGGAGGCAGATAACTTACAAGTAAATAGCACACGGCACCGACTGCATTGTGCACTTCGAAACAAGGATTGCTCATGATAAATGAATAGAGTTTTTTTTATATAGACAGGACGTTTGTCTTCCAAGACACCTGATGTTAAGTGGACATGAAGACTAAGATGGTACACGTCCATCTTCGAGAAACCTATTTAATCGACTCTTAAGCTAGGACTATACTGGTCAGGAAAAATAGACGCAGGCAGTTCACAGTTCATTCCAAACCTTGACGACCCGTATTTAAAATGAACTGTCAAAGCGCTTAGTTCGACCCTTTGAAATATCTACCACACACGGATAGAAGTTCTGTCTGCGTCTAGTAGTCCGATTGTTAAAGGGTCAGGGTTCGATTTGTTTAAAAGTTTAAACAGAGCACTTGCGCATTCTTCATAATGTATCCTGTAGCAGGCACAAGGTTTAATAAGCAACCGTACGATGATGCTGCAGGGTCAAAAAAGTCGGCGGTAAATTTGCTTCCTGTAGATATTAGTTGATAAAATATTAATATAAATAAATAGTTCCTCAGAAATGATGTTGTTATTTTTTGTAAAACTATGTTTAAATAAGATTATTACAAAAGGGAATAGGTATTTTGTTGTACTCTTGAGGATAATGGACACAGGTATTGTCATCCAGCAAATACCTATTGTCAATGGAAATTTCTAATAAAATGCATGCTATTTCTTGTAATCTAAAGATTTGTTGATATTTAAATTCATTAAAATACATAAAAATCTAACAATAGATAAAATAAATAAATAACTATTTCTGACACTTACACAACATTATCTAGCCCAAATTAAGTTTTTTAAAGAACTTCTGTTATGGATACTAGATAACTGATATACCTACTTAAGAAATATATAAACATACATATTGAATAAATATATATTTTTTATTAGAATAAACTTAAATAAACATATAAAAATCCATGACTTGACGACTAATATCTGGGTTCGTCACACAAATATCCGCCGCCGGGATTCGAACCCAGGACCTCAGGCATAGAAGGCAATGTATGTTACCACTACACCAGCTGGTTGTCATATCGCTATATCATACAAGTCGATAGTTTATACTATACTATACCTATTACTTACATATCTAATATATAAAATTCTCGTGTCACAGTTTTCGTTGCCATACTCCTCCGAAACGGCTTGACCGATTTTGATGAAATTTTTTGTGCTTATCCGGTATCTATGAGAATCGGCCAACATCTATTTTTTTTTTATTTATATGGCAAAACAACGTTTGCCGGGTCAGCTAGTAAACTATAAATATACATTACGGTGTGCATGAGCTAAAACAATAGTTCTTTAAATATTATTATTTCGCGACTGTTTGTGAAACAGTGTTGCCAGTTTACTACTATGATAAATTTAATTAAAACAATATAACTATAACAAACTCAAATATATACAATTTGATTAGTAACCCCCATAATCATGAAGTGGTAACATAAGAGCAAGGATGTTAATCATTTATGTCGGGGTTCAATATAAAAAACATAACCGACGACGTCAATATACTATACAATAAATACAATACAATATACAGGGTTAATTTTAATTAGCTCATCACCTCTTGCAGGCAGCCTTTCCACGTCAATTACAACAATATTTGTTTTACAACTTTTTAAAATCTTGATAAATTACACAGAAAAAAAAAAAGCGTTTTCTAATTTTACCCATTTTTTTTTTTTTATGAATTATGGATGAGACGTTTGTCTTCCGTGCCACCTGATGTTAAGTGAACATGAAGACTAAGGTGTTGCACGTCCATCCACGAGAAACCTATTCACTCGACGCTTAAAAGTACTAGGACTATACTGGTCAGGGAAAATAGACGCAGGCAGTTCATTCCAAACCTTGGCGATCCGTATCAAAAAGGAACTGTCAAAGCACTTAGTTCGACTTTTCGGAATATCTACCAATTTTGTAAGAAGTGCCTATTATTATTATGAAGCAATATTTTACAACGCAAGGTGTGTGGCATACCTAAGCTCAGATTAAACAGAGTCACACCTCTAAACCGAGGCTATAAATACTTTTTTGTGTGGGAAGACTAAAATTTCAATAACTATTAATTTTAACAAGTTGTAGAACAAATGTTGTTGGGATTGATGTGGAGAGGCTGCTTGCAAAAGGTGATGTGTTAATTAAAATTAGCCCTGTATACGTATGTTAAGAAACAATATAAAAGAACTAAAAAGTAAATAACATCAGCATCAGCCAATTCAGAGCATTAAAAAAACCGACTTCACGTCAAAACTTTGGTTGAAGTATAAGGTCGTCAAAGTAAATGTTGTACATACTCAGTATTATTTTTAACGAATAAAATGTTAAGCTATTGCATAGTTTCTATCGCGGGCCTTGAGCGTGGGGACCGAATCCAGAAATTCCGTAACGAAAAAAACCGAACACCCCCCGCTCCGATCGGCACAGCGGTGATACTTTGATTTCATAACTTTACATGCGGGCTTTAATAAACAATCAGCGCCATCTACTAGGAACTTGTGGAACTTCATATTTGATCAAACATTACTGCATTAATAAAATAAATAAATAATTATAATTGCATAAGTTGATAAAAAATGCTATGCAATAGCTTTACCGCGGCAATCTCCGAGTGCCACACGTCTTTTTTTTTTCATGATGTAACTACCCACTAGATTGATTTCGATTAAAATTTATATGGGACTACCTCTGAAGTATGCTCTATCATATGGAACAAGAATATTTAAAATCGATTCATATTTGTCCAAAATATCGTGTAACAAAGACATAAAAAAAACATACACAGGAATTGAGAACCACCTTTTGGAAGTCGGTTGAAAATAAAAAACGATAACTTCAGTCTTAAATAAACTCACTTTGACATACCGACTAAGTGTTTTTTGAATTCGGTGCCTGCCTGAATAGGAATCTAAGAGTTATGAAATTAGAGCATACAACAACAAAAGAATTACCTAAATCGGACTTGTGGTTCCGGAGATATGCGTACACAAACATAGAAACATACATAGGTACAAACCTACCTACTTACATACGTACATATGCTTTTGAAATTTGGCACATTTGTTCAGACACTGATATAGAAGAACTAACATATACGAAAACTGGGCAGTTCTGGATAAATTACATACATATTCGATAAAACACATCGAATTCATAACCGCCTTTTTTGAGATTAAAAATGGCGTTTAACAATCCAAGCTACGAACATCCGTACACTGCCAGTATGTGTAGTTACTGACGGATATTGAAACATCAAAGAGGACATTTGGCATACAAAATAGTTAACGAATCGTTATAAATAACCCTTCTAAGGTAAAATGACATTCGTCAGTTTTTATCTCTTACATACATGCATAACTTCACGCCTGTATCCTTCACGGGGTAGGCAGAACAGCAGAGGTTATAAAACCATCTGATGTTACGTTTGATAAATTTGGAGGCATTATAATGGTGGAGAGAGACGTTTGCAGTGACAGGGGGTCAGCCTATTGCCCACAAAACAAATCTCCAATAAAACCTATGTCAATTAACTGAATTTTACAGTATGCCCGGGAAGATAAGCAGCTGGCACATTAAATTTTTTCTTTCGCTCCCAGTCCATCTTATAAAGAAAAGAAACAGTGAATAACTATGTTATAATGCTCCTCAAAATGCTATCTTATTTTGAGAGACGCTAACTTTTGTAATTTGTTACTGAAAACATTTATTAATTAGCTTGTCATTCTTTGTTGTTAAGACGCGGAGTTTAAATGAGTTTGCCAAATTCCAGTTGACAGATATTAACGCCAGCCTGTCAGAAGTAAGAATTTGTATTTAATTGAGGCTTTGATAAATTCTGCTTTAGAGCAAAGCTTTACTAAGAGCTCTGAATCAATGCTGATATTAGTCTTGGCTACAAAGGTATAGAGGTTAGTAATCTTTTTCTATTGACGTTTCAGATATTAATACTTTTCAATTACAAACTGGAACCGCGACTTTCCATTTTATGTCCCAGGTAATGTTAACCCTTCATATATTACATGTAGATACCGTTAGCTCCCGTGCAGTGGTGTGTTTACTTATACCCTGTAATGCAGTAAAATGACAGTTCCAGTGTGCCCACTTTAGGGTAGAAAAAAAAATAGGGATGCACTTTAAGTGAACGCATGGTCTTTTTTATTAAATAATAAGTTAGGAAATAAAATATTTAGGCTAACAAAATATTTAACACTTTTATTTTCCCATTCTAGAGTGGGAAATCATCTTACTTTTTCATGTCTTTAAAAAAATGCGAAACAAAGTAATTTTACTTCAGCTGTGACCATTTATAAGCACTTTGGTTATTAATTATTTTCATTAAAGTTACTGTGAAGATAAAGTAAACATCTCAAATTCACGTATTCATGCATTGCGTTAAAATTTTATGTTAAACGAATGAAAAAGAACCATTTAATTTCAATAATTCTCATTCAGTACCTTCCACTACGAAGATTTTAACTGGTATCATTATTTTTCTGTTTGACATTTCGACCTGTTAGTTTACTGCTTTGAATTATTTGCCAAGGTATACTATCAGCCTCATATGGTTGGCTTAAAATAGTCCTACGTCTCCCTGCGTGGGTGCCTAATTTAAGTAACCCCTTCCGAGTTCGTTTGGCTAGCGGCTACTTTTCATATAAGGGCTGCGATCAACACCGCCCATGAAGGCAATATTTTATAAACAGCCAGTTTCATCCTAGAGCTATGTGTTGGCATATACGTCTTTGAGATTGAGGTCTAATGCCGGTTTGGTCATATGCCCTTGCGCATTGCCTAGTATAGTTTAACTATAAACAAAATAGTTGAGATGAGAGTGAAAAGAGTAGAACTTCGACACCATCGACGACGGTAGAAATCGTTCCTATATGTAGAATCTTTCGCTTTAGGTGATTGTGGGTTCTAGCACCATAATGAAGAGAGTTTCTATCTTAATCCAACTGTAACTTTGACCACGTTGTCACATGCGGATCGTCTTAAGTTTTGGCGATTTATAATCTTCAATAAAATAATTTTGTTACCAGATTAATTGCGTATGATTATATTTTACAATTGAACTCGACGTTTCGAATATTCCGATTCAAATAGTTGTTTATCGATCAATAAAGTTGCGAACTCTTTACATGTTTCATGTATCCTTACTTATTTACTCTTACTTAAATTAAAAAAAGTCTTATAAATCTCATCCACTTTAATAGAAAAATCCTAACCGCTACCGAAGACGATCACAAAAAATTGAAACACACATTGTTTTCGTAAATCTTTTTAGTGTCCAAAAGAACTCTTTATTTTTCTTGTAAAATCTGTGAAGCGGATAAACTAACAATTGGCTATAGATAAACATGTCCGGAGCTTTTGCAGTGGACTCTTGTGAGCTGGGATTTATCCCAGATTGCTGGTCGCTTTCTGGATTTACTTTGACTTTGTAAATACAATCTATTTTAAAGATAAATGGTAAGATTGACAATTTTGCGAAGGTTTTAAGTTTGGGTTCTTTTAGTCTGAAAATGTTGATGTTTTAGGTAAGACTTAGATAATTCAGTAATTTATTTACAAGAGCAATGTTTTTTTTTGTCACTACCAGGTGACTTTGAGGTCATACATGGGATTAGTTCTGGCAATGAGGATAGGTCACTAAATATTTTCGACAAACATCAAATAAATAAAAAAAGTAATTTTGTAGTTTTTCTTGAACGTTGGTAGTCATGATGCTCTTATTTAGCGACTGACTTCATATAAATTATACCATTTCATATCATCACTATTTAATCCACAGATTGACATATACCCACTTAATAATATTTTTTCCAATTTATTTAATTTAGATATCTATAGAATGACATATGTACTTAATAACAATTATTCTCAATAGTCATTAGTTATTGATAGATTGACATATGTATTTAATAATAATAATTCATGTTAATTTTATTTAATTATATTTTATGAATGTGAGGTCCTATAACTTCAATGTAACATTGCATGCTGTCCTACAGTAAAATATGTGATACTTATTCTTACTTATAATTACACCTTTTTTGTACCATATTTTCTGCAATAAAGAATTTTTGAATTTTAAATCTCCTTGGGGATAATGTGTTTAGAATATGAGCACGACAAACTTTTAATGAAAAGCCAGTATTTATTCAAGTTTCTGCGAAGTAATAGCTGGACACACTCAAAAGTACAAAACACACACAGGAATAAAACCTGTGCAATACAATAATCATCTTGTATTACTAATATTATAAATGTGAAAGTTTGGATCCATGCTGGACTGGGAGCGAAAATGTGCCAGCTGCTTCTCTTCCCGGGCATGCTGTAAAAGTCAGTTAAGGGACAGAGGTTTTATTGGCGTTTTTTGCGGGCGATAGGCTGACTCCCTGTCACTGCAATAGTCTCTCTCCATCATTATAATACCTCGAAATTTGTCAAACGTGACATCAGATGGTTTGATGGCCTCTAGTGTTCTGCCTACCCCATAAGGGATACAGGCGTGAAGTTATGTATGTATGTATGTATGAAAGTTTGGATGTATGGATGGATGCCCTTAAGCACGGATGAATTTCTCAAAGGATTTGGATAAAATTTTGCATAGTGATAGTGTACAGTCTGTATATAGGCTTAGCTACTCTTTATCCCGATATTCAATTACGATGGTAAAACTAGTTGTTTTGTGAATAGAAAATAGCAGTTGTTCCTCATTGGGTGTGAATAGATGCGACGATGGAAATTCAAACCGTAGATAAAGTCAATAATAAAAATGCATAAGTAATACGAGCAAAAATAAAATACCTACTCGATTCTTACGAAACTTGTACCAGCGAAGTGCGAGCACAGCTAATCCTGATATTACGGAGAAAGATTTGTTGGATTTGTGGATGTTTGATGCTCTTCCATTGTACAAGAGCTTTTGTAAGTAGGTACTATGCGATTCAAATGCGAATAGGAACGTCAATGACCTCTATCTGTCAAAAGTCACTTGAAAATTAGGGTCTGCAAAAGATTTTTTTTTTTTAAAATAACTATTTATTTTATTTATTTTGTTTATTAGAGTACTATAGCAAAAATAAATAAAAACTTTATTTTATTATTTTTGATTTATTATTTAATTAGTTTTTAAACTTTATTTATACGCGACAGTAAAGAGGATGCATGGTGAAAAAGCTCGGAAACCAAATATTAAACGACGACAATGACTCTTCAGAAAATGAATTTTCATCATTAAGTCTTCATTACACACTGTAATTGACAACGCGGAATATTTTTTATATCTGAATGTTAATAAATTCTAAATTTAATAATATTGTTTTGCTGACTCTATCAACCGGATTGACAGCTATGACGTCACAATATGGCGCTAAGCCAGTCCTATTCTCATTTGAAACGCATAGTTAAGTGTTAATCCTGTCAAAGCACATAGGACACCTACTTTTAATCCTGATATTCCCATGGATGACATGTGGGTAAAGCCGCGTAAACAGCTAGTATAAAAAAAATATTACTAGATTGTTTCCCAAATACAAACACAAATACAAAAAGAACACGCAAAACTCCAACTCAATTTCAAAGCGTTGTTATCACAGTAGCATCGGAGCTGATATTTGCACAAAATTCAGATAAAAACAAAAGATTGAATCACAAATAGCATCACACGCATGGAATCCAAATATTTCCCATAAAAACGACACCATGTATATTACATGACATAGGAAGCGTGAGCGACACACATAGTGACGGGAAAGTCGGGGGTAGCTTAGCTATGCATTATACATTTATGTATAGTAGTGAAGTGTGGCTATGAAATGGATTTACGCGGTGTTATGAGTATTTTTAACCGACTTCCAAAAAAGGAGGAGGTTCTCAATTCGTCTATTTTTTTTTGTGTCTTTGTTACGCGATATTTCGGACAATTATGAATCGATTTTGAAAAATTTTCATATGATAGAATATACTTCATAGTTGGTCCCATATAAATTTCATCGAAATCGGTTTAGTAATTCATTGAAAATTTCAAATTTTTGAATGAATATGTATGATTTTGGAGAATGTTTACATTGATGACATTATAACTCAGCCAAAGTTTTGACGTGAAGTCGGTTTTTTTAATGCTCTGCATTCGTTGGTTATTAGTATGAATAAAATAGTGTTTTTTCTATAATATCAGATGAAGACGAGTGATATTATTGCCATTCTTCAAACAGTTAATTTCTTGACAAGATACCTATGTGTATGGATTAGTCTTTAATAAAGACATCAATTATTGGTGTGATAATATCAACAACCACGTGTATCTTGGCAAGGCTGAAAGACAAATAGGACTACATCATGATGGTTCTTTTTAGAACATTCATTTCCATGATCACAAAAACTAAGTGAGTACCGCTACTTAAGCTTAAAGAAAATTTTATACTATTCAAATGGTAAAACGTGTCGTAAAATCCACTTATCCGTTAGTAAGTCGTAACCCCTTCATGTAGCAAGTGACAGTATTTTTACATACATAATACCTCCAAATATTATTCCTTATTTAAAATCCTTGTCCTTTTATCTTCGACCCCATCGTCACCTATATTAAACAAAATTCTAAGCGCGTGTTTAGTATTTTGAAATATTTGTATTCGGAAAGCTTAGCTTAAAAAGTTTTCTATTTTTCCTTTATCGAACAAACGGTTTAACCGAAACACCTGTCGTAAATAAATCGATTTCGACGTTAGAACATTGAATCTCGACAACCGAAACTCCAAAACTTTTATCACCAATATTTTCAGTATTCGCAACATAAATGTGTTTTCCAAAAAGTTATTGCTTGTAGAAATGCTTTAAGTTTGGTTTTAAAAAATAAAAGCGTGTTTTAAAGAACATTGGGCGAAATGAAAAACTTTTTCTGTTTTTTTTTTACATAGGAAAGATGAGACATTTGTACTCCATGCCACCTTGTGTAAAGTGAATATGAGAACTAAGATGGTACACGTCCATTTACGAGAAACCTAGGGAAGGGTATTCTCTCAAGTCTTCACAGTTCATAATATTTCAGAAAGAACAGGTGACCATGGCGTCTGAAAATGCACTAAAACGTCTAGCGGTTATTAAGAACGTATGATAAAATTATATACAAAAAAAATCCACTCGCAATCGTTCTTCATTTTACTATTTGAGTTCAATAATAGAATGCTTCTGAATCTGGTATTGCCTACGTAACCTATTGTTTCAAATAAAACTTCTGACACTTGTCAATAGAGGGAGCTTTCAAACCTACCGTAGCTAAAATTACTACGTCTGCAGTCGTAGCTCGTTTCCCCTTGGGTGTCTATGGTAATCTTTAGAGTAGTCCACAAATAAATGCAAACCAAAAATAGATTCGAATTTGAATAAAATATACCCAGTAAGTAGAATGTAACAAATAGGTACCTTTTTGAAAAAGTGTTGAAATACCCATGAAAAACTAAAACTAGGAAGATACTATGGTATGGTAAATGAAAGAATATTTTTTTGACTATTTCAAATACTCCAAAATGAAAAATAAGTAAACCTAATTAAGCTCAACATAGATGTAAAAGTAAATAGACAATACGAAGAAATTAAAAAAAAAAGTATATATTCGACCATACTAATGGCTAAGTATTCCGATAAAAGCTAGTAAGTAACGATAAATAAAGTTACAAGCTATCGATTCACTCCAGTATCGAATCTGAAAGCGTATTCGAATTCGATGGATCAGCTAATGATATTCACCATCTCGGAAAATCGCATCCTTTATCCGAGTAACGTGCGTTTACTGAAATTTTGGCGAACTGTTCGAGGCTACGTAGGGCGTTGCCATGGCAACAGGACGAAGGCTCATGTGGGCTTGGAAACTTTAAATTGTATTAGGAGTGCGCAAAACGTAAATTGGTGTTTTGGCGTATTGAAATACACCCGAGCTCGATGTCCTTTAGTGTATACATTTTTTTTGCAAATAAATATTTCTTGGCATTTTACGCAGCGCAGCTCCAACTAGCCCTAAACAAAGCAGAAATGGAATCCATATAGGGAATAGAATGCTTATTTTTTGTGTAAATAAAAAAAACTTATACCTAACACTTATCCACCTAATCAATTGATTTAAAAACCGTTTTCTTAATCTTAAAGTTATTTTTTGGGTTCTGATTTGATTCCATCTTATTTTTATTGTAACCTTTTCATGTTGTAATATTTTTATTCACTTCTATTTGTATACACGTGGTTTGAAAATTAATTTCAAATCATTCGATTTCTTCAAACAAAAAAAAAACTTTCAATATCACAATCAAAAAAACATTTAGCTCAAAACGAAAAAAAAAATCGTTCAATCAGGAATTATGCTGCATAATGCTATCAATTTATTTCTTCAAGCTCCTTTAATCCAAACGAAATCGAATTATTCCAAGATTCAATCGACGAAAAACTCTGTTAAAGGGAAAAGGGGAAAGGAATTATACACACGCTCTGTTGAAATTTAAATAAAGTATTTTTGAGGGCTTATCTCAAGATAATGTAGGAAATTTTGAAGGTTATTGGTAAAATAGATAATCATTTTGGTAAAATGAATAACTTATTTATTTAGTGGTGGTAGGATTTAACCACTACAGGTCTAAGGGCTATGGCTCGCGAGTAATGCCAAAGGCTCCACTTATGGTGGATGAGGTGCAATTGGAGGTTTTAGCAGATCGCCGCGGCATCCCCATATAGCCCACCGTTCCCCAAGGACGATCGCGGATCGCGGACGTGTCAGCACATATGCTACAGTGAAAAAAGGTAAAACCGTACAAACTTGCGTTTATTTATCCGTCAATGTGCTTCTTCATATATTCGATTGGATAGCTCGGTTTGCTGGATAGAAGGGCAGGATAAATAGTACCTAAATACTTATTTTAGAACTTACTATATTACGGCTCCGGGAGGGCCACACAGCAGTAGCTTTGCCTGAGTAACAGCTATCTATGCGCACTTACCATCAAGTAACGTGTTCGCTTATCTGATATTACTTTACTCTCTCGACTACTCAGGGATAATATAACATTATCCATCAATACAACATGTAAGGTAAAGGCACCAAAGGTTGACACAGCACCAATGCTTGACATCTTTTATTAGAAGAATGAAAAAAGTATACCTTGAGTTAATATGAAATACTTATATGACATTTTTTAACACTAAATATCATCTATAACTTCAATTTGTTACTACCCTTTTTTGATTTGCAATAATCGATAAAAACATACATGCAATCTCAATCCGGTCAATCGGCTATTTTAGTTTTTTTTTTACATTTTTAATTAGATTTTGGATGAATGTTAAAGTTAAATATTATTTAAAATTTTTGAGTAATTATAATAGATAATATTTCATGTTATTTATGTATGGTTTACTAGTTATTAGGGTGCCATCTATTGGGTACCAATATATTTAAAAAATCCAATGCTTGACATCGGGGTAAACTATTGAATCTTAAAGACTTTTCATATGTTTGGCGTTATTTGTTATTATATTTAGGGTTCAATGTTAGCTTTTGTTGATAAAAACGTCTTCTAAAACAATTCTATCCGATATTTAACAGCATACCAAACATTACAGATTTAGGATTATCTCAAAATTATTGGATTTGGTTCTAATGTAGGAATTTTTTAGGGTTTTTTTAATGTTGATAGCACAGACAGATGGAGTAAAAGAACAGATTACGTCAGAAATGTGACTATGAATATTCACTCTGCACCAGAAACATATAAAGAAGGTTATTTCATATGTGTTAGTGAAATTTCCTGGTATAAATAAATGCTACAAATATTATTATACTAGCTAATCCCGCAAGAATATCAGGAACAAAAAATAGCCTATGTGTTTTTTTAGACTGTACACTATCACTATACCAAATTTCATTCAAATCAGTTTGGTCGTTCTTCAGTGATTGAGAAACAAAAATTCATATCCATTCAAATTATCATATTTGTTTTTCTCACCCTATTGATATGCAGTAGTAATTAAGGTAAATATTTAATCATAAGGTAAATTTGGGAGCTTCAAAATTCCAACCTGTATATTTTCATATAAGCATGTGCAACAGTGATAAAATAGAAATATATTTTTTGCCAGATGAATCAGTCAATGAATGAAATTCCGGAGACACCCTCTCCTTTAATAGTCTTAGCATCGACAATTCTGTGACGTATTGTTCTTAAAACTTTCGATACAGCAAAATCGTTTTTATTGATCTATTTTTCTAACCGCACAATAACACTGACCCAAAACCGAAGAACAAAATTCTAAAAATATGTCAATATTTGTTCCAAAAATTTCAAAAGTACACGCTCATTCCAATCAACGCTAAATAATGAAAAAACCAAATCCAATTTAAAACCACAAAACCTTTGAAATGCTTACAAACAGAACCATCAATTGTCATTCATTAATAAAGGTCCTCATCGCGTAACCTGACTGGGCATACCAGGATATAACTCAGGCATAATTGCCCTTGCGAATCGATAGTAGGATATCCGAGGGCGGGCAGTAATTGCTGGCTTCTGACGCCTGGATTAGTTCCGACTGTTGAGTCGACATGCTGAAAGCGTATTAGCTGGTGTGGTATTGATTTGTGACGTCATAATGCAGTATATAGTTATAGTGCAGTGTGAATAAACGATTATAATTATTTGATATGAGGTATGGTTAGCCAAAATAGAGAGAAAGGTAACTGATTAAAAAATACCAGCTCTATAGCCAGAGTTGTGACATCTATGCAACATCATCATACTTTCTGAATCTTGCCTAAGTACTAAAAACTTAAAACATTATTTATGAAGTATCGTATTGTGCATTAAAACTTTGTGACAATTCCGTGATAAGTTCGTAATTGTAGCTTTCCTAAGACGGTCACGGGCAACTGTGAGTCGTTGTTGTTGATGATTGGTATCAACGATTATCATGGTGATGCGTTTCATTCATGATCACGATCATATTCTCTACAGATTTTCCAAGTTTAGTTAATAAATTTCGCGAAAAGGCAAACACTTTAAAAGAAAATGCATGTCTGCGAATTTTTGATGGGGTTTATCATAGGTATAAAGTTATTTTAAAGAAAATATTACTAAAGTAACTCAAATTACTATCAGCTCAAGAAAACCGAATATTAATAAATACTCATCTTTTCTATGGTGAATCTATGAATTTTTCTCAAATGTATCGACTACATCATCACATCATCGTTCCCAATTATTCAGTTATACTATTTTCATCTCGTAAATTTTTTTATAGCCACATATACTAAAATTTAATTACTTAATACCTACCATGCAAAGTCGCTCCATCCATCGATACTATAATACGTGTAGAACCCATTCAGACAAGAGCCTCTAATTGTTCGATTCCACTTCAAACTGCGATGATGGTCGTTAAACCAGCCTGTCAACGCCAAAATTGTATTTTGTACTTGAAATCATAAAGCAGAATCAAATGGAATTAAATCGGTATATGTGTAAAGAAAGGTTATAGGGAAAGGGGATAGCTTTGATGTGTGTGGACATGTTTTTTCAATCAAGTGAGTGTAATATTTCTGTATTCCAATGGTTGGTTTGATATATTCAGAGAAACTTTTTAATCAGACGTGTGCAATATTTTTTTGTGATTCATTATTTTGTTTTATGAAATTATGCACTGGGTTTGTGTTAATTTACCAGAAATCCAAAAAATTGTTGGTAATAAGCATGTTCAACATATATGTAGTCTTAAGTTTCACAATGTTATTAGTACAATATCGATAGATTTATATTAAACAGTGTATTTTATTAGCCGGATTTTATTATGACCTGATTTTATTTACCTATACATATATTTTTTAACATATGATTCATAATAAATGTTCATGTTGTACTAGGCTTTAGGAGCAAAGGAAAAACATAGAATATGCCAGCTGCTTCTCTTCCCGAGCATACTGTGGAAGTCAGTTAAGGGGCGGAGGTTTCATTGGAGGTTTTTTTTGTGGGCGATAGGCTACCCCCTGTCACTACAACAGTCTCTCTCCAATATTATAATGCCTCTAAATTTGTCAAACGTGACATCAGATGGTTTTATAACCTCTGTTGTTCTGCCTACTCCGTAAGGGATACAGGCGTGAAGTTTTGTATGTTAGTTTGTATTATTTAACATTTTAACTCTTTACAGACTCCGCGGTTACGAGTGACTGTCACATCAGGTTTAATCTTATCGTACTTCTTATTGCTCACTAATATTATTATTGTGAAAGTTTGGATGTATGGATGTATGAATTTTCGTTCCTCAATCATGGTACAATGGCTCAACGGATTTGGATGAAATTTGGCATAGTGGTAGTGTACAGCCTGGAATAGCTTATAGGCTACATTTTATCTGGATATTTTCAAGGGATTCAAATTTGCGCGGGTAAAATCACGCGAAAAAGCTAGGGTAAAATTTACTTAAATAAAAATATATTCGCCCACCGCGCAAGGGAGGCCGTCTAACGCCTCATTATCCTTCGTCATGTGACAGCTAAAAGACACTGAGTTACATACAGGCACATCTATAACTAAGTACATAAGTTCTAATAAACTTTTTCCTGCCTAGCCTTAAATAAATTATGAATTTTGTATTTTTTACACCTAAGAATTCTATTATTAGTCGTCGTGGCGCCGTGGTTAGTGTGTGCATCATACGTTTGGTGCGGTCGGTGCTTGGATGGGTGACCGCTGACCATTCATTTCTCACGGCGACTTCCGTGCTTCGGAGGGCACGTTAAGCAGTCGGTCCCGGGTGCTGTATACTTGTATACAGTAGTCGTTATGGTTTGTCAGAAGCCACTTTGGCGCCCTGAAAATTCTGACATCCACCACCCAGCACTGGGCCAGCTTGGTGGATTATGGCCTATACCTCCTCGTCACCCAGGAGAGAGACTCATGCCCGCCAGTGGGCTCATTATAAAGAGTTGTGATGATGATGATTTACTAAATCATCTATGGATAAGTCAACTTTTCCTGATTTCCTGATTTTTATGTAGTTTTTTCTGTCACCTGACACTTTACAAAATGGTTGTCTGACAGATAACAATGCGATGTTTATTTATTTATTTACTCTTCATTGTACAAACACAAAATAGAAAATAAAGGACAATAAAAAAAGAAAACACAATCGGCGGCCTTATCGCTAGAAAGCGATCTCTGCCAGGCAACCAAAAATCAGATGTTACTAAATCATTAATTAATATATCGTTTAATATATATACTTCCGTCCGCTTGAACAAAAGCCTATTTTTGGTAATGGCCTAACTTTTTATTACAACTTGAAGTAAAAAGTTCTAAGTACTTCCACTTCGCAAAAAAATATAATACCTGCCACTACATGCTACAGTATTCCCGTGTGACGGATTTAGTAGAATCGATTTAACCTTCCTCATAAATTATTCCCGGAAAAGAAAGGAAATAGTGCAGAGAAATGATGAAGGTTCATTATTGGCGACAGTAATATTTATTACCACTATTTATTTCAGTCATATATTCAATTAACAGTGTTAATCAAAATAGTATTGAACAGTTTATGTTAATGTAAGTTAATGTACTGTACAGTACATTTACTGTATTTATTAATTTCTATTTGTCTAAAAAATGTCTTTTATATTATGAGGTTTTTTACAATATCACGTGATGAAAAGTAACGATAAAAATTATAGTGTCTTTCCACAAGTAAGTTTTCATTTGACAATTGTCGTGGCGCAGTGTGTATCAATAGATATTTAAGAAACGCTCGGCCGACGGGTCGGTATAAGGATGGGTGACCACCAAACATTCGTTTCTCACGGCAGACTTTTTAGGGCAAGTTAAGAAATCGATCCCGGGTGCTGAATACTTGAATACAATAATATATAAGATTTGTAAAAATCCATCTCGGTGCGCTGAAAATTCTGATATCCACCAACTAGAATTGGACCAACTTGGTGGTTCACAGCGTAAACATCCTCGACAACCAGAGGAGAGACTTAATACACTACAGTAGGCTTATTAAAAAACGTTGTGATTTTCGTGAAAAAGATGATTTTAAAACCTTACACGTCTTTTTTATTATCATCATCATCACAACTCCGTGTAATGAGCCCACTGCAGGGTCATGAGTCTCTCCTCTGTGTGACGAGGAGGTTTAGGCCGTAACCCACCAAGCTGGCCCAGTGCTGGTTGGTTAATATCAGAATTTTCAGGGCGCCAAAATGGCTTCTGACAAACCCTTACGCCTACTGTATACAAGTATACAGCACCCGAGACCAACTGCTTAACGTGCCCTCCGAAGCACGGAAGTCGTCAGGAGAATTAAATGATCGGCGGTCACCCATCCTAATACCGGCGGCGGCGAGCGCGTTTAACCTGCGATATCGTTTGATATGCACAGTAACCACGGCGGCGCGCGGCGCCACTACAACTTCTTTTTAGGCGGAAAAAACCCGATAATATGACCAGTTTATTATAATATTTGTTCCTAAACTTAAGTAGTCATATTGTTATCATCTTTAAGTTATAGTTTAATTAAAACAAGTTAAAGTTTAATTGAAAAAAAAAAATAAGATGGTTGCTTATAATAATAATGTCTGACATCATTAATGCATTGACAGTAGCCGACAGACCGAGTTGAATATCGGAACGTAAATTGCTAACACCAATAAGTAAAACCTATCAAGAAGGAGGTCTTGTATTAAAGTGATTCTCTTTATTATTTATTTTATAAACTAAACTCACATTCGATCTTATGAATTCAAGGTATTTTTTAAATACTTGTTGTGTATATTCTGTTTAAGATATACGTATAAAACTTTTTTTTTTGCCCTGTTTTTTATTGTTGATATACCTTCATGAATTAATATTTCCTGATTATAAGTGCCGTGCTTCGGAGCGCACGTTAAGCAGTCGGTCCCGGGTGCTGTATAAAGTAGTCGTAACCCGGGCGCCACACTTAGTTTCAAAGATTTGCACAAATTTTTGACGACTTTGCAAAGTCATTTGAACACATATTGACGTAACCTGCCAGACTTGCTTCGCAAACACTTTTCTCCACAGTATGCTAGTAGACAACAAACAAGATGGACAACGATTTTGTAGACTCGGTTAGCCTGTATTATTTGTGTGCATGTAATCATATTTTTTTTATTTGTTATTTTTCGGGTTCCATGTACATAGTTGCCCCTGTAACAACTCTACAAATTCCAGAACGCACTCGCTGCCCCAGTCCATTATATGGCCGCATGCAGTGTAACATGCACACAACCGTCCCGCTCAACAACGCTCGAGCAACTGGACACTGAACAAGTGTGGCAAGGCACGCAAACATTTGAACAAATTCAAATTTGAATGCTTTGATGTTTAGAAAAAGACCGACTCCGGATGGCAAAGTGCAAAGCTTTGTGCAAACGTTGAATACATATGCAAAGTCCAGCGCCACACATTTGTGCAAACATTTGTTCAAACATTTGAAGCTAAGTCTGGCGCCGGCCTTAGAGTTTGTCAGAAGCCTTGATGGTTTACGGCCTATTCCTCCTCGTTGCCCAAAGGAGAGACTCACAGCCCTGCAGTGGGCTCATTACACGGAGTTGTGATGATGATTATAAGTGGTGGTAAGGTAAAGGTTAAAGATTAAGATTTTAAGATTACGATTAATGCATCTAAATAAAGCTAAAACGTAAAAATTAGGCAAAAAAATAAAGCAGTAATTAAGGCCTCTTTCAAATGAAAAATAGAGCCTCAATCTTATGGTGCGTACAGATTGCTGTAATGGAACTTGTAATGTAACATTCTGCGCACCACACGTTCAAATACGCAACGTGCGCAGAATGTTACATTACTAGTTGCATTACTAGCAATCTGTACGCACCATTAAGTACCTACAAGAAAATTAACAAACAGTACCAACAACTAAAGGGTTTTCAAGATTGGAGAGGTATCTATCATGTAGATAACGATTTGTTTTGATTTTGTCTATTTGCTTAACAGTATTTAAAGATTAATTAATTAACAAATTCTTGATCAAAAAGGTTTAAATAAAATGTATCAAATAATGTAGTTTCTGTTTTCTTTTCAATCGACTAATACCTCCTCAGTTGATGTATGTACCTAACAAAAAGTTTGAGCTATTTAAGAAAATAAGTAAGTACGTAAATATACTTTACGTTGTTTTATAAATTTGGCCAGGCCGCAAAATAGTTCCATTACGAAAAGTATGTTGGCGCAAGTCTTAAACTTAAGCTCTATTACGTATCATAATTATAGGGTCATGATTCCCCTATAATATACGATACGATAGTTGTTCCACTGTATTTGAAAATAAAAACTGCTGAAAATTATATTTACAAACTTTGCTTAGTAGAATCTCAAGACAAATACGATTTAGGACTTCAATAATAAGATCTCCTCGTGACGTTTATGACGTTGATTGAGGTTTTGTAACAAGTCAAACAAAAACATATTTTCGGCTTGGGAATAGCCCTACTAACCGTGGATTGTAAAATACGACTGCCTAGCAACCATTCTATAAGCAATATCTACCGCCAAATATCACCGAACAATCGTAGCGTAGTGATTTTTTCTGGCAATGTTTTATAAAAACTAAGCTTGCTTTATTAACCCGTGTTACTATTATCTGACATCTTTGACCAAATTTTCATAGAGAATGAGATTGCCCAACGTGAGGTTAGTCACCGTCAAAAACAGCAAAAGCTACCGCTGCCGGGTTATGTGTGTTTAAAAGTTGATGATTCGATTTTTATTATATCGAACACGGTGTCGATAATTCAGTTTTGCAATACTTTATTCCATCGATGATATTTTGGTGCGATACACATTCTATACGATAGAAATACTATCGAACTAATATTACCTAACTAAAAGCGATCTCAGTAGGGTTTTCGCTATAAGATTTTTCGCACTAACGTTACATCGCACCAATATATTATCGATGGAATAAAACATCGCACAATTGAATTATCGATACACCGTGTTCGATATAGTAAAAATCGAATCATATACTTTCGATTACACATAGGAACCATCGCTACAGCTTGTGTCTTGAGCAAGAAATGATCTAATCCCATTGTACGCCACTACCCACATAGGAAAGCTGGCTGGAGACTGGCTAAAAGCTTGTTGTCGTCTCCAATTTGCGTCTCCGTCCTGTCCCACACCCTGTGACTTTGATACAATTTTCCTATTTACAGTTTGAGTTATTGGATGTATTCTTAGTCTCTGATATTTAAGTGGTTTATCTACGTTATGACATGGGTTTTTCATTAGTATTGTTTTGTAGTTAAACAAATGTTTGTTTATTATGAAATAATCGAATTATGATGTTACTGAAGATACGTAATACTGAATTGAATAACAGATTTAAGTTTGATATCCATCAAACTGTGGAAACTTCACTGGTTCATGTATTTTTTTAATGTAAAATAGAAGTAAAAATTATTGTAACTATTTGTTTCTCAAATATAATAAAATATGGATTGCAGTAGGTGAAAATACAAATAAGTTAATAACAGATATTTCATTATATTTTGGGAAGTTTGAGTCATTCCTCATTCATGGTCGTTATGGATAATGAGGATTAAGTTGGTATGTGGGTTGGTCTATATTCATTCTGCATTTGAAGGAACCAAGACGATTATTGGACAAAATATAACACCAAGTTTTGTCTAAGAAGCTTCGAAAATTGTGCGAGCATTGTCGAAAATACAGTCTAGCTAGACCTTCCCGTTAACTAGGTGAAAGCATGCTTACTTTGGAAGTATGTAGCCTATAAAAAGGTGTGACATAAAAATGAAAGCACTTTATTAAAAAAAAACTATGAACAAGCTGATCTGCTCCCATTTTTACTCTGTGTTACGGGTACAGGCTTTTTGACGGCTTCTGTAATTTTCTTTCCAAGTGATAAAATAATAAAAGTAGCTGAGTTGTAGAGACGTTTAATTGCGTTTTTTTTAAATACATGTCTATAAGTTCAGCATTGAGTTCGTAGCGTCATTGTTCGTATAAAAAATATGATTTTTTGAGTGATCTAACAGCCCGTTCACACATTGTCCGTTTTTCTGGATACGTTTTACCGGACACGTATTTTTTCATCGATGGCGCATGGAGTTGTATGATCCACTTCACATATGGCACAGTATTCAGTATACGTATTTACCATACAAAAAAGATATCTAGTAAAACGGATCATGTGTGAACGGGCTGTAAAATGTCATTTCCTTCTTTCTTTATTTATTTCAACGTAGTCATTATATTATGCTATTTTAGTAAGTATTGAAGTTAATATATTGCATAAGCCATTGTCACGTAACTCCGCTTTTATTTCCCATAAGGCCTGGCTACTTTAGTAAGTGAGAGAATCATTTAAAAAAAAAAGTTCATATAAAATCCAAACACTACATAGGTAGTAAAAGTGCAACCTTGTAGCCTCAGAAATCTAATACGCAGCAGATACTTACATCAAGTTACAAACCACAAGTATGTGTACGATAATAAGCCAATAGATGATCATTGCACAATTTGTAGCGCTGCTTATACTAATCGGTAACCACATGGTTACACCGTTGCTATTTATAAGTAAATGCCACAACACTATCAATATTCAAGTATATTTAAAAGGTTTCAAAATATTTTTTTGTCTTAATTCAAATGGAAACGCATTTGTTGATGAAATGTACGTAGGTATTTACAAAAAAGTTATGTAAATAGAATGTATGCGTGTATGTATGCGTGAAGTATATGGGGTAGGCAGAACACCAGAAGCTTGACAAATTGGAGGTGTTAAAATGATGGGGAGAGACAGTTGCAGTGACAGGGGGTCAGCTTGTCGCCCAAAATAAACGCCAATAAAACCTCTTTCCCTTAACTGACTTGTACAGTATGACCGGGAAGAGAAAAAAACTGGTATATTCTATGTGTTTCTTTTGCTCCCACTCCAGAATATAATAGTTTAAATATCTATCTGTTGTCTAGTACCTACATATATACAGGGTTGATTTTTAGTCACCAGCCAAATTTAAATGTCTTTGATACGATATAAACGTACCTGCATATTTATTTTAGTATAGCTCAATACAAAAAATACAAATATAGCACTACAAACTTTTTCACAAAAAGTCGCTGTTGATGGACACAGCTACTACGACGCGGTATTTCATTGATACGATGTAGAACTACAAAATATTTTGTAGTAGCGCGTAATCGTCTTTATTTTACTGCTTTTTATTCATAATTTAGAGGCACCATGCTTTGCTTAATATGTTAGTAGATATATTAATAAATAAAATACTTTTTAACCGGATTTATCGCGTATATCATGGGGTCTGCAAAGACACCGAAACATCGAGTTACAATTTGAAATACACTCAACAAATCCGGTTAAAAAGTGTTTTATTTAATAGTATGAATCGCGAAAACTTAAGACAATATTAGATATATTAATTTCCTTGTAAAAAATACACACCTTTGTTTTGCAAACCTGTTTTCTATAAATGATACTTCTTGTGTAAAAAAACCCTGTATAATACAAGCCAGTTTGTTTTAGGTTTCCGTATCCAAAGGGTAAGACAGGATCCTATTACTAAGGGTGTTACCACACCAATCGATCGATCATCGATCGACAGCGTCGATCGATGGTAGAATGGATTAGTCGACGTCGACTGATAGTTTTTACTAGGCCCATCCGATCATAAAAAGTCGATCGTCTGTCAACCTTCGATCTACGTCGATCGATTGATGTGGTAGGTAACCGTGTGGTAACCGTTATAGTAATATAGTTTAAATTTACAGATTATGTATTTCTGTTACCGTTTTAACCACAAATATTGAATAATCATACTTACAATTGAAAAAACAACCGACTTCACGTCAAAACATTGGCTGAAGTATAAGGTCTTCATGATTTTATACAAATAAAAAAAACCATGATGTTTTCAATCGATTTCGATGAAATTTATATGGGATCAACTTTGAAGTATCCTTTATCATATGAAATTAGAATTTTTAAAATCGATTCATAATTGTCTGAAATATCGTGTAACAAATACACAAAAAAACATACACACGAATTGAGAACCTCCTCTTTTTGGAAGGCGGTTGAAAACAAAACAAAATATGTGTATATATATTTAAAATGTTCACATACCACGTTCACGGGTTCATGGGTTCCTGCCACACGCACTAGATGGCGCAGTGTGTATATGAAATCGATCATGTGGTTATTTAAATAGATTGTTATACAGGGTTAATTTTAATTAGCGCATCACCTCTTGCAGGCAGCCTCTCCGTACCAACCCCAAACAACATTTGTTTTACAACTTCTTAAATTTATTATTTTTTTAATTTTAAGTTTTCCCATACAAAAAATATTTATAGCCTCTGTTTAGAGGCATCACTCTATTAACTCTGAGCGTAGGTAGGTATGCCACTCACCTTGCGCAGTAAAATATCGCTCATGATAATAATAGGTATTTCTTTCAAAATTTAGAATAAGGAGCAACAATTTTTTTTGTTTTTATTTTTTGTATTATTACTCAAGATTTGTAAAATGTTGTTGGGATTGGTGTTGAGATGCTGTCCGTAAGAGGTGATGCGTTAATTAAAATTAACCCTGTATAATGTAAATTATTTTTATAACGATGGTTAGTACAGTCACGCCGTGTATGAAGTGAGCTGTAGAGCTTTAGTGGCCGGCACAGGAACTCATTGTGCGAGGCTTCGACTCGTACTTAGCCCATTTTCTTTAGATAATAAAATTGGAACGTTTTTCCTTCATGCCACCTGGTGGATAGTGACATGAGAAGCGATAGCTTTTTGAATATATGTCCACCAAAATTGTATTCATAACATTGTCAGTAATTGTTATGGTAAATAAAATAAAATAATAAATAAAATCCCCAGACAATCACACAAACTAGGTATATGGCCTAAAAGTTAGCGAAACTTGTGTTATACCATGTAGTGAACTAGGGGGAGCCCAGAATATAAAATACATAAGTATATGTATAGATACGCCCAGACCTGGAAATTTTGTTTTCTTGTCCTGTGCAGGAATTGAATCCCCCATTGCTAAATTGGTAGTGGTAAAAATAAAAAGATTTTACTTACTGACATCACCCGATGATCTAATTGCAAAGCGTGGAGTTATTACTACATCACAACACTACATCCTGTTACGGAGAGGTTTTATTAAATAGTGCCTGTTTTGTAACTCTGGTGATAGTGGATTCTTCCTTTACCAGTTTGCTTTTATCTTCAAACTCATAGCTATTTAACATCATGTGAGTTTGAAATCAAATGCGGGACATGTTACCGATGAGCAAACGCAAAAGCTTTATAACATAAAATTACACTTATTTTTCACATACTGTTTAAGTTTTCTCCTTATTTAATTATCAGTGTTGGTACGTTCCAAACTGTCTCATCCATCACCTAAAATACTCATATCCTTAAACTCGGACAGCAAAGCGTAGGACCTAAATAGCCTTTGCGATTTTAAGCCGCAGTGGGCAGGGCACATACCAGGAAGAACTGTAGGCCGTTTGTACAGTAAGGTTTTCGAGGGCCGGTCCCGTGTTGGAAGACTGAACGTGGGCAGCTAGATGGGCCTAGGAGCTAGTCGATGTCGTCAATGAGCATTGGGTGTGGGCACCGTCCTGCGTTTTAAAGCGGCTAAAAATGGAGAGATTTTCTATTCGATTACTTTTTTTTGTTTAATACTTAATTTATGATAAAACACAACGACCTTAAACCAAGGCCTCCACCAGCTATAGTGCTTTAAGACGAAACAATGATAGCAATATTAATCCTGAATTACCCTATCAGCGGATCACCAATTGCTTAAAAAAACCTAGAAAATGAAAAGGCGTAGAAATCATAAATACGATATTATAAATTTTGGTTTTGTTACCAAGTTTCCACTTGATTTCTATAACTCGATCTTGCTGGTGATTTAGCCGTGACGCAAGGGGAAATATAACCTTAAATATAGGTTAGATTTCACCTTACCTCACTTATTAACCTAGTGAAAATATTAAGGCAGCTTTATTACTCCTTTATTTATTCTCTTATAAATACTAGACAGTTAAAATATCAAAATAATCGACAATTAACTAAGAATTTCTTACAGCAAGCCCAGAAAACAACACATAAACAATTTTTTGCTTTTATAATTTTTTTTGTACTGATGTAGAAGTTAAATCTCGAATAAGAACTTTATTGTAAGTAAAAATAGTGCCATCCACAATATTATGCGAACTTTCCAAGCTGAGTCTTTTTGATAAAGTACACCCTCATTTGTGTAATGGCCACACATAAGTGAAGGGTGAAAGCACATTTGGTAACTTTCTTCCATAATGTTGTCATTTATTTGGAGTACCTAATCTCATAAAACTTGCGGTAACTATGAGAGAATGAGAAATGTTTCAGCGTGTTTTATTATAAACTTTTTACGATTTATTTCAAAAAACACTTTTTTACTGGATTCTCTTGTATAAATTGAGGGTTTAAATTAGGGTTAAATATTATTTAAATAGCCGAAATAAGTAGCAAACATGGATTTACTTTTCAAATAGGTTTTTCTCCTTACAATCACCTATATTTCATTATTTAACTTCAGTTTTCAGTTTCAGTGGCTTTACAAGTACCGTGGTAACAAGTAACTATTAGTTATTATAACTATTAATTTAATTCAGTTAACTTTTAGTCTTTGCAATAATTTAATATGATTATGGGCGATAATCGAAAAAAAAAATATTCCATTTTGTAATTCCCAATACATAAGCTAATGCATTCTATTATTTCAAGTGCATAGTAGTGGTTTTTACATGCGACTAGCCCCTCGTCGCGGGACATCTGAGACGCCGATCTCGATATATTGACAAATACCCAAAGATAAATTATCATGATGCGGGTATCGAACCGCTAGTTTTTCACCCACTGTGAAACTAGCTGTTCTCGCGGTATAAACTGGGTAAGTTTTTTTAATCTTATAAAACTGTTCCGTTACTGACTGAGTGACTGACAGACAAGGTACAGCCCGTGGAGAGTTGAAATTGGGAAACACATTTCTTAAGGAGTGTAGAGGAGCACAGATGTGAAACTTGGTACCTATTAAAGTTTTTCAATGGGTTGTATTATGGAAGGTATTTCCGAAATCCTTACGGGAACGGGAAATATAGGACTTTTCATTTTGTATGAATATTATTATTTCTTGAGTACACGGATGTGGAACTAGGTCCAAATGTTCTTCAATCAATATCATCATCAGGTTGTATTATGGAATGAGTTTCTGAAATTCCCCCATGGAAGGGTAGTTTAGTGCATACGAAGTTACGAGAAAAAGCTAGTTTCTTATATTCCGTATCCTTATCACAATAATAATAATAATATTGTATTCCTACAGGCAACAAACCTATATCTAAACATAAATAAATAAATAAATCTACAATGTTAAGCTCTCTTTGGCTAAACGTTTCAGAGTTAAACAGCAATAAACATCATTTCATCTATCCATGTTATCATCCTTGCTAACTTTCACATTTATAACATGAGTAGTATACTAGCTACCGCCCACAGCTTCGCCTACATAAAATCCCGATCTCGTCATATAGAAGCAGTATATGAGGTTAGAAATTGGGTTGATTATATGTGCAAATCCAGGATATGGTCTATCAGCGTACCAAATGTCGTCAACATTTTCTTTAGCAGTAAGAATTACAAGCAACTTCACAAGCTTTTTATTAATCATATGAGTTATTTATTTTATTTATACTTCATTGTATACGATAAAACAGTAAAAAACCAGGTGGTCTTATTATCACTGAAAGGCGGTTCCTTCCAGACGACCTTGATTGTGGCAGCAAATATTCATTTATTATTAGGATAATAATATCTGATTTTTAACTAACAGACTTTGACTGAGACATCTGTATTTACGGTACTGTCCTAAGTTTTCGTTTCAATCGTGGCCAAGGTGTCAAAAGAGATATCAATCGGTAAAGTTGAACTGCTCAAACACTTAGATATAAAAGAGAGGCAGTAAAATTGGGAAGTATTGTTGGCGTTTCTTATTAAAATCAAACTAATTTAAAGCTAGATGACTTTTTACTTATTTTTGCGCGAGACAAAAACACTTTTATTTAGAACCGTTACCCGCGTCCAAGTAACGTGGTTTTGGCCCTGAAGGCTCCCAAAATCCTAGTTCCGGTTTGGCCATTAAATTGGTGTTCAAAAGGGAAAACCAATAAACAGTATTTCCGAAAAACAGACCAACAACACTTCTTAAACGGAATTTTATTTCAATATCAAATTGTTAGTAAATTCACTATCATAAAGCACAATATCAATATCACACTGCTACCATTGCTACAGGAACAGAGCTATAAATATTGCTCCGGTTCCGTCCGGATTTGCAAAAAAGACTGCAAACGTAGATAAGCGTCAGGACAAATGTTCGAAGCGTCTCTGTCCTACACGTTTTGTTATTTCGGTTTCATTGATATATGTTCAATATAGTTGAAATCTTGTTGGGTGACAAAAAGGAATATAAAACACTGCGTTTTGGAGTTATCAGTTTTTATCGATATGGAACTGGTTTTAAAGTGTTTCTAATGATGTTTTGATGATAGCATTTAGTTTTTGTACATTGCGTCTTTTTAATAGTAATCCTATTTATGTTAATTTTTAATAAAACCTCTAAAGTTAGCAACTAATTCTTTGAATTAATGTAAAAATCAACACATTCGTGAAGTCGGTAGTAGACATGTTTCCGAAAAGATCATTTCACTAACAAAAAAAGCGAAATCTCTCGAAAAACAATTGCGAACCACATACAAATCGAAGAAAAAAATTCCATAGCGAAAATAAATTCCATTGTTATAAATCGTTTTTGAATCTTTATTTATTGCCTTAAAAATAAATAAAGATTCAAAAACGAGAATTCCAAGAACGAATAACCGTTAATTTGTTAGCAAAGTTTTGAACCTACCCGAATATAAAGAGATAAGGACTCACGCGTGCCGCTTGACGCGGTACAGATAGATAACAGCGCCCCATGGTAATTCGTTACTTATTGTGTGCCTTCAAGATAAGTCATGCGGCACTGCAGGCTTTAAAGACGATAAGTTACGACAAGATTATAAATCGTGTAACTATATTATCTAATTCGTTGAGAAATTGTTTTCCTAGAAGAATTTGTTCGGTATATATCATCATTTTAACCTTCCAATCCATTTTATTCAATGACTTCCCTCTAAAACACTTTTTGAGTATTTTTATTACGAGCGTATGCAAGTAAAGTTGAATGCACTTTTGATAAGGTAGACAGTGCAGCTAAAAATAAAATAACTCCTACCTAAATATCTCAAACTACGTATAATAACGATAAAATAAATCAATACACAATTATGCCTCAATTTAGTATGTCACCTATTAAGCGAACTGGTAATCGATAATTACGGGCATTAATATTCATAACTTGAATGCAAATAGGTATTGATAGGTCCATTATTTAAAAAACCTTATTATAAGGTACCTACATAAGGTAATAATGAAGATAAGTATAGTAACTGCTCTAGAAAGCTTATTCTGGAAACGTAAACAGCGTGAAGTCGTTAAATTACTGTAAAATTTAATATTGTAATCCCCTTTGGCTGCAACCCAATAGTGTCAACTTATAATAGACAGAGCCACGTGGCACGATTTAACGCCTTTGCTTCTTGGATCCCTCATCTCGTCTGAAGAGATTTTCAACGATTAATTTCCAAACGCGGTGCACTGTCACTCGCATTTGTTGGCAATGCACCACCCTAAACAAAAACAAGGATTATCGTCTGAGCTCCCTTTTGGAGCTGGTGTCTAATTTCCTGTTTGTTTATCGAGGGAGTGTCACTTTACTTCTTTCTATCTAGTTACGTTGATATTTTCATCCTAGTCCGGCATTTGGATTAGAGAGATTAACTTTTAATTAACTTAATTCCTTTCAATACCCTTTCACAGCCAGTAAACAAAACTAGAAGCATTATTTCTTTATCATTTATTTCTTCAAGTCATGTATCTAAAAGATTATAGCTCGACTTGCATTATTAATGCATCCTTTTTATATTCTTCAAGCTTAATTGATTTGTCGCTTAAAGCCGCCTGTATTCTTGCTTCTCAATTACGTGAAGACCTGTGTTCGTATCGCAAATGTCCAGGGCTCTTATTTATGGACAGGCAATTGATTGAATTAGTGCCCCCTGAGGCACTCCGCCCGATACCGCCAGGAATCATATACGTACGTAGATGAGAATTTATTTCACCACAATGATCGTTTATTTTGCCAACGTTTTATAACTGATTGAATTTTATAGTGGAGGAAAAAAAATGAGTTTTATTGTGTTAGCACATTCATATTTTAAATTGGAATGAATGTTTAATAAGTTGTTTATTTGTATGGAAAAATGAAGTAGGTTTGTTTTATTGGTGTATATTTTAAATACTGTTGCTTTTGTTGAGATGGGGATGTGGTGTTGAAAAATTTTTATTCGAGATTTTATTAGTATGTTTATAATTTTTCAAAATTGTAAAGATTTGAAAATAGATACAAATACAAAAAACAAACCAATTTCCAAGAAAGTTCATAAATTTAAAGAAAATATCGACTTTTATCTTCCAAAATACGGCAGACAGCAAACATTTACCTTCCTGTCTCAGGTATAAAACAACTCGGCTCCCGAAGATAATATGTTATTCCCAATATCTTATCACTGGAATATCAGTGAGCACGTTCCGGTGATCTGTATCGTTGCTGAGCTCACCTGACGCGGACCTTAGTCCGGTAGCTACGTGACCAGACTGCAGTGGATACCGAAGTGAACGAGGGAAGACGGAAACAAATAATATAAGGGCAATTTGTAGGAGTCGTTTTGTTTCGCATAGTACGGATTCGGATTTGTTTACTGGTGGAATAGGTATTGGCTGCGTAAGGTTGTATAGGTTGTGTTTTTTTTATAGATTGATTTAGTATTTCACTTATCTACCTTTATTTTATGGGTCAAATTATGTATTTGCTAATCTTTATTAAAATTGGCTAAGATTTAATATGGAAGTAATGTATCAGGTTAGGAGGTGTAATGCTAAACTTAGAGGGTGCCTCTGGCCGCGCCCGCTTACTGGGCTTGGACGATCAATGCCATCCGTCCGTTCCTCGTTGAGTGAGTGCAGCGAAGGTGGGGGACTCTGACATTCCGCCTTGGGCAGGTATTGATCGGACATGGTTGTTTCGGTCACTACCTGCACAGAGTCACCCGGAGGGAGGTGACGACAGAGATTCACCATTGTGGGCGGCCGACGACACGGCGGAGCACACCATAGTGGTATGTCCGGCGTGGGGTCGGCTGCGGCACGAGTTGATGTCTGTCGTTGCAGAGGACCTCTTGCTTGTCGGAGGGAGGGAGTCGAGAGGCTTGGGCGGCCATGACCTCCTTGGACGTAATGTCGCAGAGGGAGGCGACGGAGCAGTGCCGGGAGGATGACGCCTCTTCGGCACCGATCCGCCGTAGGCGGAGAAGGAGATTACGCTCACCTTCTCCCTCCCGATAGCCAGCGGGTAATGCCAATAGCGGTACCGTGAGCTCCATCTATGGCGGATGAGGTACAACTTGAGGTTTTTAGTGGGTAGGTCCAGCCTTCTCCCGGATCACCCCACATACCCCGCCGTTCCCCCTTGGGCGGTCGTGGACATGAGTGCACGTTTTCCTCAAGTAAAAAAAAAGGTCTAATGCTAAGTATTTACGATTCATTAAACTAAATAAAATACTTAATTTTTTGACTGGACCTTATCGCATATAATTACATTTTAAGTCAACGTTTCGAGGTTTTTGAAGGGTACCAATCGGATATTTTTAAAGACCCCTTAACGTCGAGTTAAAATATAAAATTATAAAACAAGCTTTTTAATTTAGATTAGGTTAGTTTCTCATTTATTACATTAGTAGGTAGGTATAGAACAATTTCTTATACCAACCAATAATTTAAAACGTTGAACTATATAATAATAGAGTTCGGCTATGCAAGTATAACAAATTCAGAACCTGATCTAAGCAAATAAAGATTAGAGCTCATTAAGACTCCGAATGAACTACAGTAGCTATATAGACTCTTCATTTTCAATTATAAATACTGTTTATCATTAATTGAAAGACTAATTAAGCGCACCTTTCGTGTTACTGAACTTATTGCAAAATAAAAAATCCAACAGTTATACAATAAAATATTTTTTTAATCAAAAAATCTGCTGAAATTTAAACATTCAGCAGTAACAATGCAGTTCCCGCAATGCAGTCAATTTCAGTAAATTAAATCAATCAATATAAAAATTGTACGAATCGTGATTTTTTTGCGAACCGTCAGTTTGTACAAAGGCCTGAACTTGCTGAAGCTGATATGTATAAAAATATTTCAAATGATTGAAATTGCTTCTTTGTTATTTACCTTCGACAATTTTGATTTTCAGTATGTTGTATGGTAGGTGCTTTGTTGTAGGATCTCTTCAGGGATCGCCTGGCTAGCGAACGCCCTTCCTATACGGGGTGTCCCGCCAACCCTATATAATACCTTCATGGAGGTATTCAAGTACTCATAAGGATTACAGAAAAAATATTTAAAAAAGAAAGATTCGAAATTTATTTTTGAATATTTGTATCATCAATATCACAACTCGGTGTAATAAGCCAACTACAGGGCTATGAGTCTCTCCTCTGGGTGACGAGGAGGTTTAGGCCGTAATCCACCAAGCTGGCCCGGGGCTGGTTGGTGGATATCAGATATTTCAGCGTGCCGAAATGGCTTCTGACAAACCCTAACGACTACTGTATACAAGTATACAGCACCCAGGACCGACTGCTTAACGTGCCCTCCGAAGCACGGAAGTCGTCGTGAGAAATGTATGTTCGGCGGTCACCCATCCTAATACCGGCCGTACCGAGGGCGCTTAACCTGCGATATCGTTTGATATGCACAGTAACTACGGCGCCATGACGACTTCATAAAAAAATTGAAAAATAAATTTCGTTTTTTATCTGTAATCGTATGGGTACTATAATACCTCCGTGAAGAAGGTATTATATAGGGTTGGCGGGACAACCTGTGTAAACAATCTGTCCCTTAATATCACTACTCCAGCTAAGATGTGTACCGGCTATATCTTGAAGAGCCAGTTTCTTTCTAAGACCGTGTGATATCATCATCGCCCTCGTCTTTACTTACCATAAGACCTATATCTTTACTTACCGATGACCGGCTGGTGTAGAGGTAATATACATTGCCTTCTATGCCAGAGGTCCTGGGTTTGAATCCCGGCAGCGGCGGCGGATATTTGTGATGAACACTGATATTAGTCGTCAAGTCATGGATGTTTATATGTTTATTCAAGTTTATTCTAATAAAAAATATGTATTTATTCAATATATATGTTTATATATTTCTTAAGTATATCAGTTATCTAGTATCCATAACACAAGTTCTTTAAGAAACTTAATTTGGGCTCGATAATGTTGTGTGGGTTGCAGAAATTATTATATATTTATAAGTGAGTTTTCTGTCTTTACATGATGTTGTAGCATCAATCGCAAATAGGCTAAAAGTATACGTACCAATGAGCAGGTCCCACTAAGGCAGACCAGCGACTTTAAATGGTCGACGGTAAACGCTGAATGTGGAGCGGACGGTACGGCGAATAGCCCAGCTAGGCTTAAATAAATGCGTTGTGCTCGACGACGAGCTCGTTGACGAGATGGCAAAGATTTCGTCGAGCTCTCAGATGTTACATTTAGCAGAATAACAAAATTTAAAGAAAATGGTCAAATAGTTCGACGAATCACAGCTCTTCCTCATGCCGTCATCAGCGACGAGCGCTAGTGTTCTGTTATTATGTTTGTGTGAATACCAATTATGATAATCGTCGCTGATGCGTCGATGAACTCGACGTTGTTGCTTAGGAGAATAGCCCTTCAGGTGAGATAAGCCTGGCGGGCATAGTCACGTACAAAAAAAGTTCAAAGAGCGTCATTGACCTCAATATTGCAATATTTTGACTAGGGGCTACTAATGGATGCTAAGTTTATCGTCCGAACATCAAGACGCAAAAACTAATTCTAACTGTATATTGGCAAAGCTCTCAATTTTTTATCGATATTTTTCAGGTTGTAGGTAGATGGCGTTTGTTGTACACCGTTTTGTATTCAGGCTTATTAAGTTAGCAGCTGTTTGATCACTAAACATTTTAGGTTTAATAAAATACAAAAATGAAATTTCACACAACTAAATTTTAATAAAAAAAAAATAAGTACCTATCTCTTTACATTTGATAAATTAATATAATTTTTTATTATATTTACTGAACAGGTTAATTAAATTTTAGTTACTGGCTGACATGTTAGTAATTTAATTAGTAAAAATTTAGTTTTTAATTATCATGCTAATGTTAAAACTTTACCGTTACTTTATTTAAATAAAAAGAAAAGCACATGAAAGAAAAACAAACTTTAATAAGATACCAATGTAACTGCTTTCACAGCACATCATTTTTAAAATCCCTCATATCCAAGATATTATGGAGCACTGACAGATTCCAATATTTCGAATAGGGCAAGCGTGGTGTAAAATTTATTCCCAATAAACTTCTTTTCATATTTTTCTTCACTCCAGTTGTGACTTTTTCATTTGTTTCGTATTGGTATGAATATTATGTAATACTGAGTGGATTGGAACTTGATTTTATGAAAACTTTAGTGTTTATCTTCACTTCAGAGATTATGTTTCAGCTGTATGATGTTTTTTTTTATATTTTGTTATATTCTGATAAGGTTTTGAGAAATTCAAACTCATTTCGAGAAAATATCCTCATACATTGAAATCGTTCGTACTTTTGTTTCCTTTCATTTATTCATGCATGGAAATTCAAACTAACATATTCCATTCCATTTTTGAATTAACGCCTAGGTTACCTAGCCTATTGTACCTTAACAGTCACTGGCATATAAGCAGCTATTAGCCATTCGACAAGTGTGGCATGCCAATGAGATCCCAATTGGCACGTCCAATCTGATGCGTGCGTGGAATAGGTGAACAGTACCCAATAGTACCCAAGTTGATGAAACGGCGGTCTAAGGGTTAATTATTTTGCAGGATTTACACAGTTATCCGGATTGTAGAGAGAATTGTGGCCGGAATTATAATATTTGCGCGAATTCAATTATTGAACCGTTAAGTGAATGCGACAGTATTGGTGCGAAAATTGGGTACCTATCTTTAAAATTATGTTGGGAAATATTTTGGATTTTACGCGTAGGTTAGGTAACGTGTGTATAAAGTTTGTTGTTTGTGGAATTAACTTGATAAAATAAATTAAGCATAAACTTTCATTTTTTCTAAGTAATTATGTTTTTCTGAAATATTATCTAAATAATTATATTATCTACTCATCTGGCACACCTAATATGTATGCCTTAAATTTAAATTTACAGCATAAATTGCGACATTTTATGCACGGTAAAATTATCATTATTACTACTCTTTTCCTGTCCATGCAGTCAGATTATGGAATGCACTAACTTACGGTATTCGTGAATCAAAATCCCTAGCAGTTTTCAAGAAAAAGGTTCGAGAACACTTTTTTTCTCAAAAATAATTTCATATATGATTATAACTGTTCAATTTTCATATGGTTATATATTTACGCATATATTTATATATTTTATTGTTTTTATTTCATATATGTATTTATATGTATATTATGTTGTTTATAATATGTATTTTTATTTTTATAACTGTTACTTTTAGTGTACATACCTACTGGAATTGTATTTTTATCGAATTCTCCATTCGTCAGGTCTGCTGGTAGAAATTTCTATAGAAATAAGCTGTACCTTTGTACCTATTTTTCTGTACTAAGTTTATATATGTTAATCATTACAAGTATATACATAAATTATGAAATAAATAAAAGTAAAGGTAATATTCTAATAAACTATGACAAATCAGAAAAGTTAATATGCCAAATAGATCACCAGGGAGTCGCAGACAAGATGTGCAAGTATATGTTAATACGTTACAATGCAACATAAGTTGTGTTACATAACTACCATCAAATTGATTTAGATTCGGTTTCGGTTTCTGTTTATGTTTTATTTTTGTTTTTTACGCGTTGTTCGGTGGAAGAATGAATTAATGAAAGAATTCAACTTTACCATGCAGGTTTTACGGATTGAGCTGAAACTTTGGATACAGTCTAATCTGAAAAAATCCATTGGATTACTAGAAAGAATACATTTTAATCTCGATTGTCTTAATAACCGAGCTTTACGGTGGTGAAGCCGTGGGAAACAATTTGTTTAAAATATAATTACAGAACTTGTTTTAAATACAAAAGAACAAAATACCTAGCTAGCAATATGTGGATATAGCTTTAAAAAAACTGCCCAAAAATTTCCTACATCGTTAATTTTATCTTGATTTCACTCTTGAAAGTACCAATTATAAGAATCACAACCAGAAAGTGTTTTATGATACATAAACATTGACTAAATCAACTCTATCAGATTTTGGCTTACTCCTTTGAAATGTTTCGTCTTCTATAAGGATCTGAACACTTCTAAATTTAGACTTGCCTAAAACAGAATTAATCATCGTCAACAAAAGTAAACGTGCGAAATCCCAAATCGCTACTGCGGCTGCGCGAAAAGATTACGAAGTAGAGGGGACAGTAACCCCAGGCACACGAGACAAGGAGGTTGTGTCGCTCCTCGCTTTAAATACATCGCGAACTTACGATGCGAAGCGGAAAATGTAAATAAAAATGAACATCTCAGAAAAAAATTTATAAGTGATTCTTAAAGGTGTTCTAGTAGTGAAAAATGTGGAGTGGACATAAAGTGCAGTGGTTGTAATCAGTAGTGTCAAGCATGGTCTCCATACCAATTAGAAGAGATAAACACCAATGGAACCAGTTAAAGAAGATCTTGGTTTTGCAACTCTTGTTTACTTTTTTACATATCTCCGAAGGTAAGATAAATAACTTAATTAACGAGAAGTTTTTGTTTTAAGTAAATGCTTGTATTGTTATCTGCGAATAAACGTATTGCACAAAGTCAGTTAATTTACATTTTTATTTACATTTTTTAATTTACATGTCTTTCTTTCTTTGTTGACATCCTTATTAACTTAAGGAGGTAAATATGCTTATCCCAAAGCAACTGTTATTTTTATTTTGTAAAGATGCACATAAAATAGATAACATTTTGTTTTCAATATTTCACCTACCAATGATCTTTGTATTTATGCAAGTTTTACAGTTGCCAAATAAATAAAGTAGCTACTTATTATTTAATAAATATTTAGGTATACGTATAATTTCAAAGTAAATTATATCAAACGAAACCGAGGATATTATAATCCAAAGCTGATGATAGTTTCCTGTGTATTTACCAATTGAATCAATTGTTTTGTCAAGCTCAAAGCCGTGCCCCTCGAATCAAGGAACATCCGGCGGACACTTTAGTGGGCAGAAGCGAACCCGCGACGTTGAGGTGTGTGGCCGAGGGGAAACCTAAGCCAACGATCCAATGGTACAAAGATGGTGTACCTTTGGAACCTACTGACCATCCGCATAGAGTGCTGCTTGAAGATGGACTTCTGTTTCTTAGGTAAAGTTGTAGATTTTTATGATTAACTATTGTCTAAAATTATGTTCATTTTTGTAAGTAATGTTTTGAATTGATGTTTGTCTTGTTTATTAAGGTCTGTATCCTAGTTTTTGTTGCCTTGAAAGCTTTTGCTTGCTAATTGCGGTTTTAGTAAATGAGAAGATTTAATGCATTTTTTTTGAATTATGTATTTGGTTGTTGTTAGTAATTTACACATATTTGTATTATTTTGAATTAATTATGCATGTTGTGATTTTTTATTTAGCTTAAAGTAAAGTCAAGGACGTAAGAGAGGGAAAATTATGAGTTTGAATGTTACCAGACGTAAAAAAAGCCGAGGGTCATAGTTGACTTGCGCAGTTGTGATGCATTATAGATTGTTAAGACCTCTTCCTGTTTTAGAGAGTAATACACTTTCAATTGGTCGTTGGTTATTTAAAAAGGGTTAAATCCATGTTTTACTTAAACATTTACATATTTTTACTGAACCTTATCTGCCAAGATATTTAGTTGATTATTTTTGTGTAATTTTTATTACAATATTATAAATTTACGTGACAACGGAACGCGCTACTGTTGTATATAAAAAATCTTGGTTTTATACAGTTGTCTGATTGACATGCGCTGTTGGTTAGTGCATGCGCGTTTCTTGAACAATATAAATATTTTTATTCATCAACAAGGATAACACGCATCCCATTATCATGATAGAAAAATAAATATGAAGGATAGATACTTAAACGGATATTTTTTAATCTTTCATGCTGAAATTACGTGACGGATTGAATTTTTTCACAATAAAATTTTACACGTAGAACTATACTAACACAACGGTGTTTTTCCGTGTGTATATATAAATTACCTAAGTGTTATTCCATTAGTTGAGGATCACGGGCAAAGCCGAGGGAAATAGTTAGTATTTTTAAATTATGAATGTGCATTATTGTCAAAATCTAGTAAACGCGAAACGACATTATTATAGATTTTTTTTTTTTTATAAGTGACTAAACCCGCGTTTGACCTCAATCTCACCTGATGGTAAGTGACGATGAGGTCGAAGATGGAAGCACACGGGTTTAGGAAGGAACTGGCTCTTTATACAATATTGCCGGAACACATTACCGCCGGAGCGGTAACATTTGGCGGCAGACTTTATATAAAGGGTGGTCGCTAGCCAGGCGGACCCAGAAGGGATCCTACCACCAAGCAAAAAATGTCAATGTTGAACTCGAATCGCCCGAATCTATGAGCAGTATGGGCACGGTAATACTATCCATAAATTATTACAACTTCATAGGCACAAACGGACGAAACGCGAGCTAATGAGCTAATGAAAAACGCGGACCGATCTCGGCATGCAACAATTTTTGAATGAGCTTTACATCAAAATGCGGATCTTTTTATACCTACTTTAAAATTTAAAGCAAGTATTTTCAACCGACTTCCAAAAAAAGAGGAGGTTCTCAATTCGTCTTTATGTTTTTTTTTTCTTTCATCGGTCAATCGGTTCAATCGGTTAAGCACTTCATTGACAATTTTAAAGTTTTGTATATATACTACTCAAAACAAAATACTAAACAAAAAATTCACAGAAACGATTGTATGACACTTTAAACTTAATTTTAAGCTAGTTTAAGTGCCTTTGCATAAAATTGATATGTTTATGTATTCTTAACATTACTCTGAACAAACTTTTTTAATCTTTACCCTCAAGTGGAAGGACATAAACAAATTAAGTTAAAATTACTCTATTCACAATTTCTTATTCACTTGTGTTTAGACTATCGTTAAACTAGCTTAAAATTAAGTTAAAATTGTCATACAATCGTTTTTTTTTGTGATAAAAACGAAAAACTTTGGTGAAATCATAACTTAGCCAAAGTTTTGACGTGAAGTCGGTTTTTTAATGCTCTGCATTCGTTGATTATTCGGTCGCTAATTTATGGTTTTTTGACAGAAAACGTAATTTTTGTCTCCTGTTCAATTCTAGAAGTATTTTATTTGTTTACATAAAAAGTATATTTATAATCATTAAAGTAAACACAAAGTAGGCAAATGTAATTAAAATACTGAAGGCGGTGCCCTATCGCATGTGCACATACCGCGGCGCTGCTGTAGACATTTATTTCAAAGATGCGGCCCAGTTGAAATTCTGTATAGATAACATTACCGTGGCATGAGTATTACAATTATTGTCAGTAACTACTTATAAGCTTTTTCAAAGCGGACTTTTCCTGAGCTTTTATTACGGGCTTTTCTGAAGTATTAAAAATTAGTTAATGTACCTACCTATATTTTACACAAAGTAAAAGAGATTTAAGCTATTCTAAGATTTAATAAGTTATTTGTTAATATTTGTTTATTTTGTTTTGTTTTTAGTATTGTGGATGTTGATACTACGATAGTGATGATACACACACAGGCAGACTAAACAATACATTTGTTTATTTGAGATAATATATATTCTATAGGTATATTTCGGACGATCTTTGCTGGCATACCTGTGGTTAAAAAGATATCTTTATTAAAGTAAGATTGAACTATCTCGAAAACTGCTATATTAGATAACACAAAATAAAATCTCACAGATAAAAAATAAACTTTGTAAAATCGAATGAGCTACCGAGTCCGTTTTTGGTACAGTGTTCGCCCGGAATACGGAGATCTGGGTTTGAGTACCAGCTGGAATAGATTTTATTTAGTACTTTTAGCTATACAATTATATTTTAACATAAAATATATTAAATTAAATTAAATGTTAATGTAAACTTATTCAGTGGGTAATTTTCGTATAGTGAGAGTTCTTGGTTATTTATCGAGTTAAATTAAATCAAATATACAAATAAAAAAAGACCTATTAATACTTAGATTACTTCAGTGTTAACACGTCGCGTCGATCGAACTTCAGTTTAGTTCCCACAACGTGCAAACTCAAAAAACCGTCAATCATTCATTACTAGTACTTAAACATAATATAACATAATGAGAGCAATACTTATACATCCTTCCATGCTGGACTGGGAGTGAAAGAAAAACTTAGAATGTGCCAGCTGCTTCTCTTCCCGGGCATACTGTAATAGTATATTATGTAACAAGTGAGCGAAGTTGCTAATTGCAGTCGAGGCTGTGATTTGAGCCCGAGCTGCAGGCAAGGGCTTAATAATGAGCCGAGACTGTAATTAGCAACGCTCACGAGTTATATACGACATTTTTCAACACACTTGTGAGTAAAAGACAGACATACGTGGTCATAAAATAACAAACACACTTGATAACAAAGCTGTGAATTGTGATTGAAAAATGGCGCCGAACTTCGCGCATGCGCGTAGGTTTTTTTTTCCGCCAAATGTGTCAATGGCTGTATAGCATATACAGCCTATTTTACATGAAAATATTTAATTTGGAGTGGTAAATCCAAATATTTTAATATTTTGTAACAAATTAATGTAAATTGTGAATAATTTGTTTGATATACAATTTTGTTCAACTAATATAAGGCGTAAACATTTAAAAATGTATATGGATTTGAAGTGGTATAAAACCTCTTTGTTGTTTCTGAAAAAATTTAATGTATAACCCAGATCAATAAAATATGCTCTGTTTACTCGCATTTAATTTGCACAAAGGTACAATTCAACTTTGTAGGATTCATTATATTATGCACTAGGATATAATATATTATGCACGCGTGACTTATAGCCCAGTTTATAGTTCTAAATTCAATAGAATAACGCTCACTTTACGAGCAAGTGTGTTGAAAAAGTCAGTTAAGGGACTGAGGACATCCTTGAATCGTTTGTTAACGAATGTTCGTATAGTATGGAGACGGTTTTTAAGAAAAAAATGAAATCTATCCGTTGCCGCACGGCCAGCTTAAATAAATGTGTGCCTTGTTAATTTTGAATGTTTGTAAACATGTTGTACTCATAAATATCTGTAAAATAAAAAAAATACAATGTTACTCAAAACTTGCAACCGACTCCATACTATACGAGCATTCGTAAACATTCGTTAATATACCCCGGGCGCCAGACTTAGCTTCAAAGATTTGCACAAATGTTTGACGACTTTGCAAAGACATTTGAACACATAATGACGTAACCTGCCAGACTTGCTTCGCAAACACTTTTCTCCACAGTATGCTAGTAGACAACAAACAAGATGGACAACGATTTTGTAGACTCGGTTAGCCTGTATTATTTGTGTGCATGTAATTATATTTTTTTTATTTGTTCTTTTTCGGGTTCCATGTACATAGTTGCCCCTGTAACAACTCTACAAATTCCAGAACGCACTCGCTGCCCCAGTCCATTATATGGCCGCATGCAGTGTAACATGCACACAACCGTCCCGCTCAACAACGCTCGAGCAACTGGACACTGAACAAGTGTGGCAAGGCACGCAAACATTTGAACAAATTCAACTTTGAATGCTTTGATGTGTAGAAAAAGACCGACTCCGGATGGCAAAGTGCAAAGCTTTGTGCAAACGTTGAATACATATGCAAAGTCCAGCGCCACACATTGTTCAAACATTTGTTCAAACATTTGAAGCTAAGTCTGGCGCCGGCCTAAGATTCGATAAAGTTCTGTGATCGCACTGCAGATTATACACCAACATTTTGCCAAATTTCATCAAAGCCGTTCTGCCTCGATTTACTAACAAACAAACATCCTTACATCTAAACTTTCACATTTTTAATATTACTTCCTAAGAATATAGGAATATAAGTTTGTATAGTTGTTGTGTAGAATGTAAGAACCTTAAAATAAACTATTTGCTTACATTAGGACAGTGTGTGAATGCTTTTACACAAAGAATCACTTCGACATATAAATAGTTATCTAAAACTCTTTAATTTTAAATTAATTCTGCGTCCAAATGAATAAAATTATCATCAAAATAAATGCACATTCTCGATTCTCAAACTGTCGCAGCGCATACAAAACAGTCGATGAAAGAAAATGAAATGTTTCCGAACAAAAGGTTCTCAAACATTAAGATGGCTATCACAGATTCATGCCGAAAAATTCTATAAAGAAATCTTCTGCTCATATTGGCGAATGTACTAATGAGGTTAATTATATTCTGGTAGTGTCATTTAAGTGTTTACTTTTTCTGCTATTGGAAAGAATGTTTCTATTGATCCTATTGTTCCCAATAGGGTTATGCGAGGAAAAAAAGAAACAGATGAAGGAGTATATTGGTGCGTGGCGAGAAATTCCGTCGGCGAGGCCGTCAGCAAAAACGCTACGCTGACAATTGCTGGTATGTAGCGACTTTTAATAAACGAATTTGAATTGCAAAATCCATTGGTAATAAAGATTTACGTTTCTGAAGCTTTGTGCCTTACCGCCATTGTGTTGTTATCGTTTTAGTATCTTTGTCACATGACTTGTTAAGTTTTTTTTTTACGATAAGTAGAATGAAATACTAATTTAATAATAATTTTCAGTGCTAAGAGATGATTTTAAAGTTGAACCACGTGATGTAAAAGTTGCAAGTGGAGACCCAGCTCTGTTAGAATGTTCTGGACCTAAAGGAGTACCGGAGCCCTCAATTCATTGGACTAAAGGTGGTCACACTTTGGACATTGAGGTCAATGGTCGGTTAGTAAATACATGTTATGTTTTTTTAGAAACCTTAAGGTATGAAATAAAATAATGGTATTATATTTAACCTTAGTAAATACGAAAACAAACGGTTTCGTATTTACTAAGCTTAAGCGAGTTAATTAGTCATATCTGAGGCATTTGGAGGTGTTACAGTGTTTTTTAAAGTCGAAAAATATCAAACTGATTTTAGTTTAAAATTGAATATTACCATATAAATGCGGGAATTTCCTTAAACACTTTTTTGCGAGCTGTACCAATACCTTAAGAAGCCACAAGGCAACCACACTCGCTAAGACAATATCTCTATTGAGTCTCTTTTGGTTCAAGTTCATTTATTAGATCATACTCGTTCTGATTGAAATTAGGTTTGCAGTTATGGAAATATTCAAATCTATACGAATATATCCAAGCTGTAGGATTTTTTTGTTTATTTGATGGGATTTTGGGATTTGACAGGCAAGCTCTTTGTCAAGGTTATACCTACATATCTAAAAATTCTTACGGGTCGAAACTAATACTCGGTTATCCCGTCATTAAATAAAGTAAAGAAAGTCTAAGTACGAATAAAAACCTTTATACATTTAAGAATCATTTAACATTAAGAAAATACTTTAATGTTTCCTAAATCAACTTTTTATTTTTAGTGTAACAGTCGACGGAGGTAACCTACGAATTCACGAAAGTCTTCCATCAGACAGTGGAGTGTATAGATGTGTGGCATCCAATGCGGCTGGTGAGAGACAGTCAAGAGTGGCGACGCTGTTGGTTCTGAGGAAACCACACTTTTTGGTTAAACCTAACAATGTAACTGCACTTATAGGGCAGAATATCGAGTTTCACTGTCAAGTAAGTATTCGTTTTATGATCTGATTATGCATGCTTACTTTTTCATTAATTTTTTTGAATAATTTTCGCATAATTCACAATGCAAATATATATTCAAAAAGATGATTTTTTTATTTAAATTTTAGCCACGTTAACCTACCGTGAAAGCTTTCAAGCTTAGAGATGTGACCTTATTTAAATCAAACTCTTATAACACATTTTATTTATTAAATTCAATAAGTAATACAGCTGTACAACTTTAATTAAAATACCGTATTGGTTTTGATCTTCAAGACTCATTACTTCATTACAATTAAATTCATCAAATCGCTGCATGAAAAATTTGCTTGGTAAATAATAAATAAATAAAATCCCCAGACAATCACACCAACTACATGGCCCCAAAGTAAGCATAGCTTGTGTTATGGGATACAATGTAGTGAACTAGAATATAAATAGATAAACACCCAGACACGGAACATTTCTTTTTTTTGTTCCGTGCGGGAATCGAATCGCTACCACTGGCGTCTGAGACAGACAGGTTTACCCCATCGCCAAAGTGGTCATCAAAATGGCTGGCAAACATCAATCAAAATTTATTTTAAGCTAGTGTATACCCATATTGGTTTCACTGCATAAATTATCTATTGCAGGCGTCACCTGACTCAGACGTATCTGTAACTTGGTCTAGAGAGAACGGTACTCTTTCACCGTATGCTATAATAAGAAGAGGTTCGCTGCGAATAGACAAAGTGACAGCTCTGGATAAAGGCTTGTATACTTGTAGAGCTGAGAGTCAAGCTGGAAGCAGTGCTGCTAGCGCTGTACTGACAGTGCATTGTAAGTATCTTACATATTTAATAAAGCTGTAGTATTACTTGTTTCAAAGAGCTTAACTTGGACAGTAACAGTTGGTTTTTTAACATTTCTTAGCCTGTTAGGTAATAATTGCAATATTACTATGTATATTCCTACAGAAAAGTTACTCGGATGAAACCGCGCAAAGTTGTTCGTATAAGAATAATACATAATATGAGTCCGTTCAGAGTCGGCTTCGAATGGCCTAATCTATCCTAAATAAGCGTTTCGTAAAGGGAGACAGATTCAAATAATCCCGTTGCGTCACTGCGAAATCAGTTGTAATTTGTTTTTACAAGAGATAGTTCTTTTCCGAATTATTTTTATTTTGAGCACGATATGTCGACACTGTTGCAAGCGCCATGATAATGACGACACTGCGTACGTGTTTTTATACATGACAAAACGAACTCCTGTCATCTAAGTCAAAATATAATTTACACGAAATATATACGATAAGATCCACTTAAATACGTATGTATTAAATAACTCTCCCTGTCCTGTCAACCCTACCGCTTTTTCACCTAAAAATCGATTGGTTTGTCTGCACGAAAAACTACCAGTATTGACTCTTGAAACCTTTTTATTAAAAAAAAAACGATTTTCATAAATGTCTCTACCTGTCCTGTTAACCCTAACCACAGAATAAGTAATAGTTGGTAATACCAGTATTGACTCTTGAACCCTTTTTATAGAAAAACCGATTTTTATAAATGTCTTCATTGTTAAAAACCTTATATTTTTAACGTCGTATCTAGATTGATTGATACAAATTTGCGAAAATTTATTGAAAATGGGAAAGGTTCCTTAAAATACTATACTCCAATATATAAAGAAAAAGTATGTTTTTTTACATTTTTCCTCTTTTTTTTATCGGTTACTTTTCCCGTATTTAACCTCAATCTCACATGATGGTAAGTGAAAATGAGGTCGAAAATATCAGCACAAGGTCTTAGGATGGAACTACGTTTTCATCAAACATTGTCGCAACACATGATATTCACTTGTTAACTATGAAGTTCATCACTTGATATTTATTTTCTGTATATTCACTTTATATATTCTCTGTATATTAGACTCATGCCCTGCAGTGGGAGGGACTGTACACGGAGTTGTGATGATGATGATGATGATGATGATGATATTCACTTTTTGCTTCAAAAGAGATGATTTAGATGGAATAATTAAGAGAACTCTTTTAAAACGATGCCAAATTTCAAGCAGAGCTATTCTAAGTCATTCGCAGTCGGAAGATTACAGTTCTAATGTTACACTTTAAATATAGCGTCTAAATTGCTTTAGCCTTTAACTAATCGTTAGTATAGTAACAAATGGCACTGCTATAAAAATTAACATGTCGATGTATTGATGAATGTCGATAGACGACTGTCTGTTATATTCAACTGTAAAACTCATAGCATTAAAACGATCTAAGCTTCGTCTATGCTGGTCTATGTAAAGTCTAAACACTGAGAAGACTAATAAATATAGAAACATGATCTACTTAAATATATGAAAAATGTGATAAATAAAAACTTCTAATTAAATCTACTTTTTAAATCACACCAAAATTCATGATTGATTCATTGATCTTTTTTTTTTTTTTTATAAATGACTAATCCCGCGTTTGACCTCAATCTCACCTGATGGTAAGTGACGATGAGGTCGAAGATGAAAGCACACGGGTTTAGGAAGGAACTGGCTCTTTATACAATATTGCCGGAACACATTACCGCCGGAGCGGTAACATTTGGCGGCAGACTTTATATAAAGGGTGGTCGCTAGCCAGGCGGACCCAGAAGGGATCCTACCACCAAGCAAAAACCAAAACCGTGCTCACAAGATTTAGCGCCTACATACATGGACGAAGTTAACGAAGAAAAGTTACTTAAATCTCGAATTTCAATTCATACTTGAATATCGTTAAAAAATTCTCCCTTTCATAAAAAACTAATTATAATTTTATGATTGAGGTGCTAAGGATCAATGTTATTTGCCTATGTTTTTTTATCCCAGCTCTACCTCACTTCACAAGAGTACCTTCAGACCAAACTGCTTGGGAAGGCGAGGCAGTGTCATTTCCCTGCGAAGCTGACGGCTCACCAAAGCCAATTATATTCTGGACAATGGAAGGTTCACAAGTCAGTAAAACCATATTGTTTAGTAACAAACACTTTATTACATGCATCAATAAACAGAAGGTGTGACTTTGTTTTTGTTAGAGCTCATAATTTATCAACTTTTGTTCCAGGAATTGGTTTTTCCGAAATCTAGTCATGGGATGGGGACGCTATATTTGGATCGCGTTAATATTAAACACGCTGGAAGGTTGACTTGTGTGGCTATTAGTGCTGCAGGTAGCACTTTGCATACTGCCTCTTTACAGGTATGATAGTTTATATCTTATTTATAATTTTATTGGTGACGTAGATCAGTATCTAACAAAATTCTCTCTATAGTGCTCTAAAGTGCGGAACTTTTCTTGCATTTAGCGATATTTTTTATTTTTTTTACTTTTTATTATGTAATTAAGTTCACGTTGACCTCAATCTCAAACCAAAGAAATCAAAACCAGAGTGTTTTAATGAAGAGTTTTTTTTTAAATAGTTTAATGTACATTACTGAACATATTATATTACATAGTATAACAGCAATTTAAAACTTACGCTTTCTGTCACACAATATAAACACAATGAATTAAAATGATTATTGATGCGTTTCCAATCAGAACTTTAATTGCATTTGTTCTGATAGCTTTAATTTTAATCTAGTCTAATGCAATAAATTATAAATACTTACTTATTTGCTTGTTTGAACCTTATTAATCTCTGAAACCATCCGTCAGTTATTTTTGATATTTGATAATTTGTAAGGTCAGTTTTTGTAAGATCACTAAATTGATTAAACTAGAATACATCATAGAATACCCAGAATAGTCCAGTCTTCAAACAAAACCGTAATTATTTGCAAAACTAAGATAGTAGCTTTACCCGTAATAAGACATCAATCAATATATATAAAACTGTTCCGTTACTGACTGAGTTACTGAGTGACTGACAGACAACGTACAGCCGTAACTACTGGGCGTAGAGAGCTGAAATTTGAAACATACATTCTTTAGGGGATGTAGGGGTGCACTAATGAAGGAATTTCTGAAATTCCCACGGGAACGGGAATTATTGGACTTTTTAGTTTGTATAAAAAATCTTATTTCTTGAGTGCACGGATATGATACTTGGCCTAAAAGTTCTTCAAAAAGAGACTGGTTGTGTTATAAAAAGAAATTACCGAAATTCCCACGCGAACGGGAAATATATGATGTTTTAGTTTGTATGATAAAATCTTATTCTTTGAGTGCACGGATGTGATACTTGGTATAAAGGTTCCTCAATAAGTTTCTGTTTTTATAATGGAAGGAATTCCCGGAATTCCCACGGGAACGGAAAATAGAACTTTTGAGTTTATGCGTGTACGAAGTCGGGGGCAAACGCTCGTTTACAGATAAAAATCTAATCAGGCATATTTTTTCGTAAAGGTATTAAGAAGAGAAGCACCCAATTACAATGAGGACGCGGAATCTACTCCGCAGCCGGAGCTTAGTAAACCCCAAAACCACCCACCCATGACTCAGTACGAGCTTGTGCAAGCAAGGCGGTACTTACAGCAAGATGTTCTTGTATTACGTAGAGTTGAAGGAATGTCAGCTACTACGCTGAAAATTGTTTGGGAGGCAAGTTCATCGATTACTTACTAAATTCATTATTTAATCATTACTGTACTAGTAAGTAATAAGCGTTTTTACCACACAGGTTTTGACAGATTACAATGAGTATTTAGAAGGAGTTAAAATATGGTTTAACGGAACATCCTTGAACCGGCATTATATGATACCAATTACTCAACAAGACATTAATATTACTAATGAAGACTTCTTAGAATTTACAAAACATGAAAATTATTCGATGGCTACAGTTCACAATAGTGGTTCTTCAAGTCATGTTCTAACAGGGTTGATTCCGTTTGCGCAATACGACGTATTTTTGATGCCATTTTACAAATTATTACTAGGAAAACCGTCAAACATAAAAAGTGGTTTCACTGAAGGAGACGGTAAGTTTGTTTTATTAATAAACTCTTACTTAAATCTTGCATAAGTGTAGCAAAAGTTTAGACATGAAACTTTATCGGGGTAGTTTTCCATTTTTTAAGAGAGTTCCCAAGAGTAATCTACGTTTTGCTAAAATATCAAGTATGTTTTAGTGCCATCAGCAGCTCCGCAAAGCGTCTCCGCCGGCGTGATAAATGGCACGTCGGCGTGGATTCGCTGGGACCCGCCTCCGGTACATACTTGGAATGGAGAACTTTCCGGCTACTTGGTGAGTTACTTTTTGTGAATGCATTTACTCATTCCGAATAACATGATTCATGGTCCCTGTTTTAATCAATCACTTCTGATATTTTAATTTCAACTTCGGTCTGCCAAATGCGACTTTAAGTTTGTGTTCGAGTTGTGGCAATGAGCTTTTGAATTGAGAACTGGTTTATTCAGCAGCGATTTGATAGATTTGATGTTAGTATTAAACCAGTGATTGTTTTTAGATTGAGGTTCGTGTTGGCGGTGGTACCGGTGGTAGGGTCGTAGGTCAAATGTCTCTGGGACCTAAAACACGAGCTGCAGCGGCTAGCTCCTTAAGAGCTGGAGGTCGGTACAGCGCTCGAGCTGCAGCTGTTACTAAAAAGGGACATGGACCTTTCAGTGTTCCTGCTGTCATTCATATGGTTCCTCCACAAACGCACACATTGCATGTTCAGTGAGTACACATTTCATCATTACGCTTTCAAATTACTCATTATTGTAATTTGTCATTTAAACATACGTAATAAGGTACAGTGTAAACTAGGCATGTTTGTTTCAGAACGGAACCAACAAGAAATAAAGCTTTATTGTCAATATTCCAAGAAACTTGGCTATTGGCATTATGTTTCACTCTACTAATATTAGTATTGGTTGGCGCTGGAATTATTATATACATGAAACGACGCGCATCAAAACAACGAAAGGATCAAACTACATCGAGTATGCGGAATGAAATATATTGAAATGTTTAATGTGGGTAATAATGGCTATAAAATGCGTTTATTGTTTTCAGATACAATCGCAAATGCTCAACAATGTTTACTAGGTAAAGATGGAATGTGGTTAAGGGAACGACCAGTTTTTGATAGTTCAACAGAACCGAGAGTAGAAATGAATGTTATGAACTGTCATCAAAGTTTATTACACGGTTGGTTTATAATTCGATAATGGTGTTAAGTGACATGTTTGTGTCGATAGTGAATTGTTTTTGTTTTGCAGGAGCTCCAATTAGGTTAGAAGCTGAATATTGTCTTCCTCAACATACAAATGTCTTATCTCCTGAAGAGCATAGGGGAGATGCAGAAGCTTACGCGTCGTGTGCCATATACACAGAACTAAATTATCAAGTAAGAGTATTTCAGGTCTTTAGATATAATTTTTGGATAAGTGTGTCATACAGGATAGTCCAAGAAGTTTGCACTTAGGTACTAGCAGGTTCTTTTAAAGACCACTAGGTCCGCTAAGCCACCTTTCCAGCGATCATGTGTTCTTTTTGGGATAATTCTTTAACGTATAATTTTCTCTTTATTTTTCCTTAAACTTTAAACTTATTAATTATTTAGTTATATCAATATTTACATATGACAATTATTGTGAGATATACTAAATGTAGTAAATAATTTCAATGGTTAACTAATAGTAACTAAAATTCCGTGTAAAAATATCGTAAATCGATTTAAAAATATATTTGTAAAGCTATCAAAACTTAACTTAGAATAATTCTAGCAGGATCACACCGACGCAGAAGATTCCTGTATGAAATGTGCCGTCAGTCCTGGTTCCTACGACAACAGCATGATACGCTCTTATGGCGAAAGCAATCCTTTTTCAAACGAAGAGTGTTCTACCTGTTGTCAGAGCAACAGCTCCACACTTACTAAAGAATACAGCGACATGACGAAATGCGGTAACGACGATGATCAAGAAATGTCAGTCGAGGAATGTCCATCTTGCAAAACCAATAATTCAAGATCATCTAGTCAACATGATGGAAACAAAGAATGGGTCACTATGGCTGACGTAGAATATGACTATCCACAGTGGCATTGGCTCGGAAGAGAAAATAGTTTTAGACAAACAAATCAAGAAAGTCAAACTTATAGTGCAGGACAAAGTGAACAAAATTGCAGAATGAATTTATGTGATATATTGCCACCACCTCCATATGAAAGGTAAATTTTTAATCATATAGGTATTCAACTTTGCGACTTTAATCTTTCTGACTTAAAAACTATTGTTGCAGAGACACACACTATGGAAACATCAGTGCTTACACTCACAGATCAGGAACATCAGGTTGTTCAGAACAAAATTATCTTTATAGAAGTCAATAATATTAGTTTTAGTCATTTAGTCAATTTAGTATTAATATCTCCTCCTATATCATTAGCCCATAAAAAGACAAGCAATACTAGCTTTAAGTTCTTTTGTAAATATGTACAGAATCTTTTTATTAAGTATTAAGTAAGGAACCGGATCAACCATTTCAACTTTCATTTACCAAGTTAAAGTTAACATGCTACTTAAATGCAGTAACAAAAATTCAAATTTATAATTCTTTCGAAATCGTGTTCGCAACAACAAAATGTAACCATTTACAGGATTAACGATTCAAAACTGGTTCCCATAATCCAATTATAGGCTATCAAAATTGAAATATTGGTTGTGTTTGAATTTAAAAATCGAATGTAGTTTTAAAATATCTTGCAGTGTTTGTGTAGGTAAGCTAACTTTCTCATCTTCTTCATCGTTTTAAGACTGTTGTATTATAAAGGTTGATTTTTAAACTCCGTGCAAACTTAAGTAACGCAAAGCATTTTGCCTATTTAGTAGAAACAACAATAGAAATCGTACTTTATTATTTACTTACAAGAAGCCAAATCTCAAACGTGCTAAAATCTGCACGATATTTATTTGCATAATTTTTATTAACAAGGTATTTGTGACTCACCATGTTGACTAATAATTGTTTAGATGATGCCACAAAAAGCTCTCTATCCTATCATTAAAGACATTTTTCATCATTTCTAGTGACTGTGATATAGTATTATTTTTTGTTTTGTACATAAGTATTATTAAATATTTGATATCCTTATACAATTTTAGTAGGTATATTTAACTTGACCTATTTATTCGTGCGTAGTGAATTTTTTATCTGTAGTTAAGATGAAAATGGGGTAAAATTTACAGTGTAATTGAAACTATGTAGAATATTTTGTACTGAGCAAAATTTTTTTACGAATAAATACAATTTGTACCCGTTGAATAAAAATTACAGCTTGATTAAAAAAATCATTAGTATCTTTTAATGGTTTTATTTCAGAATTACACTAATAATAACTCCGGCAGACATAAAATGGATCCAAAAAATTACCAAACATAAAATTTTATTATTAGAAATTATAAAAGATCACAAACAGATTTTTTTTATAATGACCAAAGTGTCTTTACATTGATGTAGAAAAATCAATGTTATATTATATTAAATACTGAAAACCACTTAGGTCATACAAAAAAATAAACAGTGTGATATATTTTTTTAATAATATAATCAATTTATATTATTATCGAGAGATTACTAGATCTAGATTCAATTGCAAATTGAGATTTGATTGATTTATGTATTGAACATTGAAAACCGCATTTACCAATTTTATTTGATGGTAAGCGGCGATGGAGGAAATTGCAGACTTCGAGTGTAAATGGACACCAGTTGATAAAGGTTGCCTGCTAGAGATCGTCTTTAGATGATTAGGCCGCCTATTGTGCACTGTACTAATAACATTGTTAAGTATTCAAATTGTTTCTTACTCCATGTCAGGATACCAATATTCGTAAGTGTCAGGACCATGCTGGACCAAAATCTCTATAACTGAATCAGTGACAATGTAATTGTTTTTGTTTTCATTAAAATATATTTTATTCCTTCAAAATTTGCTTCAAATTCAAAACAAACCCAATACAAAAAATCCAACAAACCTAGCATTTATTTTCAAATAAAAAAACTAGAGTAGAATTTTATTCACAGGTGACAATTCCTACCGAATTTACGATTGGTTTTTACAGCTTCAGAACGACCGTACTACGGATAAATTGGCCAATACCGAGCACCATTTGGATGCAATTAAAAACACTTAAACAGCGACAGTAAAGAGCTAAGTGCCACTGGATCCCGCGTTAAGAATGTCTCTTACATTTTTTCCGCTATTTATGTTAACAAACTGAGTTCGGAGTGCTTTTAGAATGAGATTGATGCTTTTGGAATTTATTTCACTCTGTAATGTGAACTGTCGCTGAACAAAGGTTTTCATTTTGACGAAAATGTTTAGGAGTTATTGCTGGTATATAGGCTATTCTCAATTTATTAGAATTTAAAAAAATAAATAAATAATAATAAAAACCCCAGACAATCACACCAACTACATCGCTCCAAACTAAACAGAGCTTGTGACATGTAGCGAACTAGGGGGAACCTAGAACATAAATACATATATAGATAAACGCCCAGACCGAGAACATTTTTTTTTTCGTGTTCCGTGCGGGAATCAAACCTGCGACCATTGGCGTCTGAGGCAGTGTTACCCCTGCGCCAAACTGGTCGTCAATTCATAGGATTTTGCATAAGTTTTCTAACTAACCTGATGGAAAGAAAAAGTGAGGATGACAATATTTTATGGCCTCTTGTAGACTATTATTCTGTATTTGAGCACACTTGGGTCACTTCATTCTTAGCAAAACAGATACCGATATGTCACTTATTGAATGATATCCAATGCCTTCAATTAATCAATTGATCTAAATTTTCTGCGATTTGAAGTCCAATTTTTGTACAGAAGCACAGTAGTTTGAAATTTATATAAGGATTAACAAAACAATGCAGTTTTTATTTCTTTAGTTATTACAATCTACATGATATCCATCAACTTCTCAGGCACCGAAGTAATAAGTGATCTGAGTACTGAAACATTAAACTAAAAGTGGTTCGATTCAACAAAAATACAATTCCTTTAAAGACATCAAAAGTTCGAGTAAAGTGTAATTTAATATTATGAATTGTGAAATCCTTAGACTTAGACTTTAATAGCAGTAACATAGCCAGAAATATATAAAAGTATCAAAAGTAGTGGTTCAAAGCTTCCGTTACACGTGCCGGGTTAGTTTAGGCTACAATTTATTATTGATCGTTAAACAATGTAACCTTAAATTCAATTTCAAATATTGCTACATTTTGATGTATTAAATTGAAAAATCTAACTTAAAGCGTCAAAGTTCAAATACAAATTAAAGAAATGTAAGCAATTTTAAGTAATTATCTAAGGTTTAATCATCAATAAGTATCTGATATTTACAATCCAAATTAACATAGCTCGCTTTAATTTGATAATTTACGAATCCTTCCTTAATATTAACGTCTTTGACAAACTTTATACAATTACATTACAGCTTTAATCAGCTTTAATCGTAAATAACTAACGTTGTATGTATATCTGTGGAGGTGCAGGTTGCGTCCAAACCTTGAGGGTGTTGCCATGGTAACGGGTATGGCTTTCGCCCTAAGTGCACCCTTGTTATTAATACTCGTAATAATTAAACTTGATTGCATTTCGCGCCAGGTGTTTAGATGACTTTGGGTGGAAACAGACATTCAACCCGATAGAGGTGTTTCATGGCACGGTCATTTGTTAAGGAGAGTGACTTTATAAAAAAATGTAAAAAGGTTTGCTGGAAAATGGTGCTGGTGAAAGGGAAAAATTTGTGAGGTACATATTTTCTGTTTTATACTTTTTCAACCAACTTTTAAGAGGAGGTCCTGAATGCGATATTTGAAGGTATGTTTGTATTATAAATCATACTTACTTAGTTACAATACACTTAGTAAAATTTAATCATAACCATTGTGAAGCTTTAGAAATAATTGCGATTTATGAAAAAAAAACAGGTTGACGTTTTGAGAAATTGACTAAATTTTGTTAAGGACTTGAAAATATCTGTGAAGTCTGATTTTTAATTATCTGATCAATACTTTGTTCTTTTATATTATAAAAGTCGGTAAGCGACATTGGATGTAACTTAACTGAAAGTGGCATTCAGGCCCATTGACATCATTAATTAAAATAATTATAGATGTTAGGAGTGATGGTCCGTTGCAAACCCAAAATCAAAACTGAAAAAGCCTATTGTTTATTTTATATCAGTGGCTGATCCATGACCGTTTGCATTGCTCGGACAAGTTACAAAATCCAGGAATGAATAGCACATTTTCGGCGAAATTAGTTGAAATAGAAGAGTGCAAAAAATAATTGTCGAAGTAAAAATAGTGAGTAATGTTTTTAAGTTTTTGTATTCAAAATGCTCAATTATTCTTAAATAAATGAAAAATGTAATAAATAAAAATTACCTGACCAGGATTCGAACCTGGGACCTCTCGTTTGCCGGACGAGTGCTCTTACACTGAGCTACCGGGGCCTGGCGGTACGCCCCGAAATTAGTTATACGTTATATTATATTGCTTCATTTATCTCATTTTTCATTTATTTAAAAATAGTGAAGTTATTCGAGTTTGATCATGGCCGCGCAATCGAAACGCGGAGAATGGCGCGGTCATGGAGGTCTCGATAACTACGATAGCTAAAGATCTAGTCTTTTTTGTTAAAGTGAATTAGTCGAAAATTTACGAAAAAATAAAACTTCAAAAATTATCATTATTTTGGAAAATATGCCCTTTTAAAGGTATTGTCGCGCCATTCTTCACTTTCGGATATTAATAGCTTTAATACAATTTTTTCATTATTTGCGGCTAGTAATTCTATTTTAATTATAAGTCTACATAGAAATACATCGTAATATCTTAGTCATAGGTATTATAATTAACCCAATAACATCGATCGAAGAAGCGTTTCGTTCGCGCGGCCACGAGTTAGTATTAAATCACTGTTTTTGTTAGAGTTATTGAATATTAGATATTTAAAATGGTATTGTTAGAATCGACAAATTATTTAACAACACTTAGAATCGGATTAAGCCATTAGAAGTCGTTAATTTTGGAAATAATCAAAGATGAAAAAACCGGAGGTGGAGAATGGCGCGGCCATAACTTTGAAATTTTCTAAACTAATGATAATTTTTGAAGTTTAGCTTTTTCGACAAGTCTCGACTAATGCACTCTTTCTTTAACAAAAAAGACTAGATCTCTAGCTATCCAGGGTCAATAGGGATATTGTAAGCCAACCATACGCGGGTAGAAATACTCTTAGCCAAACTTTACGATATCTTATCTATTAATTATTACTATTACTATTAACTATTAGTTAGTACAATAATGCTGAAGAGATTTTTGTTTGAACGAGGAATTACCTGAATTTTCGATAACAAAGTATTTATATAAATCTATAATTGTGCCGTTTTATGTATGATCTATTTAACTATATAGCTCTAAGATTTCTTTGGGCCAAATAACAAAGTATCTGTATCAACTGAACGGATTTTAATCAGTTCACAAAGTATATGTCACTTAAAACCTTTCAAAAATCAACGGAACATATCATTTAATAATTTGAGTAAAACTTTAGTTAACTTGCTTACTTGACCGGAATCGACAGCGATATATTAGATACGCTATGATAATTAACAAAGCACTGCGCCAGACGCTGTGAGTTGTGGCAACGGATTAAAGTATCAGCAGTGTTTCGCACCGTTACCTCTATGTGCGTTTGTTGTGTGTTAACAACTCGAGGTATGTCTATGATTTAATCCTCGGCAGCTGTGTTTGCAATATTCAGTCGGAAGAAGCATTTAAACCTTTTCTAGTAGTAACTACTTCTTTGAGAGTCACCTAAAGAATTTTTGGAGCTAGATGAATAGAATAGTAATTGTTCTTTAGCTTACTCTACATTGCAGTGGATGAAAACAAAAAATGGATTCGACCATTTTCTGATAGTCGGACTTATCGCAAGATTGGTTCTTAATAGTGGATTACCACACCAAATTTCTCTTGACATTTTCATCTGCCTTTTATTTAATCTGAACTTGAGAAAACATTGATAGACAATGCAAAATCATATGTCATTAGGGACGCACAGCTCATCCTTATCCAGTCTTTTGATCTAGGTGCTGCTTCAGCGGCTCACTTATACAGGGTGACTGGTGGGTCACTTTTGAAATTCAAGAACGCGATAATTTGAGATCATACAAAAGTTAATTATTTACTGAGTAAACTTAACCGATATTAGAATTAGATTTATCCGGAGTTAGATAGCAACTAAACTTTATTTATTTATAGGGAATTCTAGTGAAAAATTAAGTACCCACTTTAATTACATAAGAATGACCAGAATCGAGTACAGAGTGCTCTCCTTCAGTATCTAAAATTTGTCACCAATCACCCTGTATATTACGTTTACTACTAAAATAACTTCAAATATAATCTACTGCTTAACATCATCGCTGTTCATCGTATGTCTTGGTATTAATTAATTAAGATCCATTTTCATCTTAAGCGCATATGCGCCATCTTTGATCTCAACGTCACTTGCGTAGCGTCAGGTGAGATTGAAGTCAATCATATGTTTAGTTACCAATATTGCTCGTTAAGTACCTATTCCACTGGAACTAAGGATCAAAATCGCGACGCAAAACAAAAGGATTTATCTTGTTGAAATCGCTTTTGATATGGATCTTCTTAAAAAAGGAAAAAATAAGATGGTTTAATTATAGGGATACCACATACATAACTTACCATCATATCAATCCAAGACTCTCTTACAAAATCATCATTCGTAAAAAATATATACAGACATCAGGAATAATCTAGCAGAACAGTATCTTACAGAACAAAATACCAAAAATTTCAACGTAAACCTCACATGCAATTTTAACAGAACTCCCAAGAAACCACTCGCCAAAATGAATCCAATCTCGCATTCGTCGAAAAACGTGAAGGTTCTAACGCCCCTTTCAAAAACCGAACCGTAGAACGCAAACGTCTTTCAATCATATTCCGAACTGTCTGCGATTTTTTATTTTCTTTATTAATCAAGACTCCCCTACGGTGCAATTTGCGAAAGGGCTCTTAGTCGCTTCAAAAGTCAAGTATGGGTTGTCATAGAGTTTTTTTTAGAACTGGTTAGGATTGTTTGTTTGTTTAGTAGTCTTGTGTATGTTTTGGGACGAATATTTGATTTAAAAATTATTAATTCGATTTATTTGATAATAGCTGTAAGTTTATCGTAATCTATTGGTTAAGCAGTCAATGATGTAAGTTGGTTATGAGACGCTTTCTGGGTTTATTTGGCAAGCGACAAACCTTTAAATGTAGGCTAAAGTCTACTGGCAATGAACATCACTATCGACAATCGAATGGAAGGGTGAGTAAAAACTTGTATAACCTATGAAAGGACCTTTACAGTTTCAATTTTACTAAAATAAGATTTTATTAGGTACTGATTGATTACTAACTATTGATTACTAACTTTCTTAAATAGAAACCAGAAGATTTTTAAATAAATAAAAAAAGGAAAATATGGAGTAAATCGAAAAAATTAAAACCTGATAGTTTTAGTAAAAAGTTTTATTGTGATTTCCTTTCCAAACCTTTTATTTACTTGAAGCGATATCGCAGCAAATATGGGCTATATATAAATAACACTACATAAAGTTATCTATCGCAGTCAAATATTTAAGCAACTACAGATACAATAGATACCCGCACCACAAGCCGCCAGCGACACGTGTTTCGCTTCAACCAGAAGCATCCCCACTATGCAGTTAAATGCTAATTGTTTGTTAACTATTTATTATTAATTAAATACCTATCTAAAACTGAAAAGATAATTGAATTAGTTTTTATATAATCAATGTTTGAGAGAGTAAAACTGGATTTTCAGAAAAAAATCGAATAACCCTATTAGTTAAATAATGGTTCACGTTCGGATTACATAATTTAGGCTCAAATAATTAGAAATAATGTCATCTTAAAAAATACAAGATTCCGGTCTGATTACTAATATCCTGTATATTGTTTTTATATACGTTTAATCTCATTATTATTTGAATAAGTGTTATACTTGACGTGCAGGTTCATTCTCAGACAAACAACTTAGGCTACCGAATAATAATAACTTATTTTCAATAATAGTGAAGCATATTTTTACTGATAAAATAAAGAAACAAGTAACAACAATCATAAATGTATAAACCTACAGTATGCCAAAGTTTGCAGACACGAGTATGGAACTGCCCTTAAAAAGTTTCACTTGACACATGAGTAATGATGCTGTATACGAAAACCGCTATTCATGCTTTTCCGTTTTTTTTTTACCTTATTGAGGGTTCTACTGTCAAGAATACACAATGTCATTCTCAATTTGAAAATTTGAGAAACCTCAAGTATTTATTCTGACAGCAGATATATGGTCTGTGGTAACTTAGTTTTGTCCAGCGTTTTTAAAATGTTTCGTATCTGTTTTTAAGTGCGTTAGTCTTTGTGATTCTCTTAGTTACTACCAAAATTAAAAAAATTTAAATGTTCAATCTTATGTGACATGACTTAAATTATTTATCAAAATCTGAAATGAAGTTAAAATAAATAACAAGTAACCCTCTTCAAAATAATTCGGTAACGATCTACGATCGTCAGTAACACCGCTCATTATAACGCCAGATCACACACACCATTAGCGTTTCGACCAAACATCACTAAGGTCACGAATATTCAAAAAATAATTACTAAAACGTCCGTAAAATTACAATATAGTGGAGGGTGCATGAATTATCCTCAACAGCGAGGACTAAAAGTACCTTCGGAGCAATAATTCGTACGCCTTCGTTCCGGTACGGCAACATATTTATAGGTACAGATAAGGCCTACAGATGGTGAGACTACGAAGTTTTCCTTCCCCTTAATACTTGTTGAGTTACGGTTTCCAATTTCCAGTTCTGCACTTCAGGTGTAGGGGGTCCCTGTGGGCTTATTGGTGAATTATCGACTCAGTTTGCGATGTGTTGGAGCCGTTGAAACGGTCTTTGTGTGGCTTGGACGAGGAAAATGTGTAAGAAAAACAATTCATTTTTACACTGGGTACGATCAATAATGTATATTCAGGTTTGTACAGCTTATACTAGAAAGATTTCATAAAAATACGATGCTTTATATTGTGGTAAAACTCTTTAGAGTCATTTTAAATTTAAATGTACAGTCGATGTAATGTATGTATATTTGTGTACGCTTATGGTGCCTCTCCAACTAAAAAAGGTTAGCGATCAGCATGGTACAGTCCTCTCTCTCTCCTGGCCGCTTTAGTTATCCTGGTCCACTCTCTTATGTTACGCAACCACGACTTTTTCTGCCCCCTACCATTCGTTTTCCGGCAACTGTGTAACAGTTTTCAATCACAGTTCACGAACGTAGAAAAGCTTAAAATTAATTTTAAAGTGAGAAGCTTAAAAAATCAATTTTTGTTAGCAACTTTTGACAAATTCAAACGTATTTATTCAAAACTAGAATATCGGGATAAAAGTATGTGCTATTCCAGACTGTACACTATCACCATGCCAACTTTCATTCAAATTCCTTTTGAGCAACTTTCCCTTGATTGAGGAACAAACATCGTTTCATCCATACCTACATCCAAACTTTCAGATTTATAATATTAGTAAGATTCCTAATTTGACTTTAGAGAGACTTAAAATTAGTGAATCTAATGTCCAATCGAGCTCAGTATGAGCGTACTATATTAATTGTGCTACTACTGTATTTCTACTAAGTATATTTGTGTACTCTTAATAGTTTTCAAATCACATTTCCCAAAGTGAGCTTAAACTGAATTTTAAATTCACAAGGACCAGGCTAAGGCACTTTTCTATGTAGTTTTAGCATAGTCGGTATTTTTCAAATTGAACTGAAAAACATTTTATTATTAGTAGACTTTTTGTTAAAGCGTTCGGGCAGAACCGTACAGTGGTTTTTAAAATGAACCTGCTTTAACAAATACTACTTGAAAGCGTTGCTTTTTGCAATTAAATAAAAAAACCATTTTAGACATAATATGAATAATAATATCTAAAGTTTTGATGATTTGATTTCGAGAATTTACTTTAAGGAAAAAACATCCTGTCATAAAACATTGCCGGAAAAAATATAGCGAAAATTTTTGTATAATACGTGGATCCCAAGGAGGTTTTAACAATAATCTAGATTCACTTAAATGAATTGATTTCACTACGCTTATCCAGGCAATATCATTAGTAAGTCGGTAGGGATCTTCTTGCTGCGCCTATATGATTTTAATAATATCCAAGGCGTACGAGTACCTACCTATAGTTTTGTAACACAGTAACATGTAAGTAGTTTCAAATACTACTAGACTACTAAAACAAATTTTATATACACGCGTGTTTTATGCAAGGCCACTCCCAAGTTTTAAAGTGTTGCGTTACCAATTTGTTGACGCTGTTTTAAGAAAAAAAAACAGTAGTTACAGGTTACAAAAATGGCTACTTCTAAAATATAAATAACACTATTGAAACGAAAGTCCATATTCAAAACCGATTTACTACAGTACCTCGCAGTTAACGTCGAGGGGTCGAAATTCGAAATTGACACAGAAAATATGACATCAGTGTACATAACGTGACGCACTGTAGTCACGCAATCGGAAAGGTGCCTGTTTTTTTGGTGATTTATTATACAGGGTGGGCCTCGGAGTTTTGCGATTTTGAAAAATTTATAAAAAAAGAACCAAAATGAAGACTTCAACAAATTTATTTTTAAATTATAGTATAAATTTGGGAAATTCAATTCATAAAAAGAACATCATCTAGATGTGCACCATCGCGCTGCAAACACTCTTCGAATCTTGACTTCAAATTGGCGAAAACTCGTTCGCACATGGCGCGCGGTATAGCGGCCATTTCTCCGCGGATGTTGGCCTTCAACTGGGAAATGGTGGTCGGATTATTGCTATAGACTCTACTTTTCATGTATCCCCACAGGAAATAGTCTGGTGGGGTTAAATCCGGACTCCTAGGTGGCCATGGAATGTCACCTCGGCGCGAAATGAGTTTTTCAGCAAACATCTCCTTTACAACTGCCAATTTAAATGAAAATGGGCTTCGTCTGAAAAAAGAATATTGTTGAAGCTCCGAAAACGCTCTAACATTGTCGAGACGAAATCACGTCGTAAATTGTGATCATTTGGCTTCAATTCTTGCACTAGTTGAAGTTTATAGGGGTTCCAGTGTAAATCATTCTTCAAAATTCTACGCAAAGTCGATCTTGATACAGAGAGCTCAGCTGATCGCTTGCGAGTTGATTGCCCAGGATTGCGTAGTACGACTTCGTTTATGGTTTCCTCTAACCGCTTTGTCCTTTGGGGTCCCTTAGGTTTCTGATTAAGGGTCGAACCGGTAGCCTCAAACTTTCTGACCCACGCCCTAATCAAACTTTCATTCGGACACTGATTTAAGTCATGCAATCCATAGTGAGAGTGAAATAAACGTCGAACAATAACGCACGAATCGGCATTTTTGTAATATTGTTTTACACAGAACGCACGCTGTTCACCCGTGAAGTGCTCCATCGTGACTAAATTTCCGAGGACCGAGCTACAGATCCCCACCCCCCGCGCTCCGCTCCTATTCCCCGTTTCAACGTCATAGCGTTTTTAAATTCGTACGCCTCAGTGGCCCACCCTGTAGAAAATAAAACCATGACTAATACGGAAAGAGCTTTGTCTATAAAGAATTTACTATTCGTAATGCAGCGGGTGCTAGCCAAACAACAAATACAATTTATCTTTTCGTGGAGGACACATTTATTTAAATTAGACTTCTTTTAGTTTACTTGTAGTTCGTATAAAAAATATAAAGTGAAACTTTGTTATGAAATATGTTTGTTACTAATTGACGTTGAAATGGCTAGATTGATTTAAAACTTTGCAAACTGCTAGCGTATACCCCACCATTACACATAGCTAAGACAGTTTTTATCTTAATATTCTAACAAAGACCCAACCCGAAGGAAGGGTTTTTAAGCCGATTAGCCACAAGAAACAGCTAAAGTGCGATAGCACAAGCTAATAATTGCAAATGTTGTTGATTATTTATTGATTATTTGTACCGATACCTTCGAGACTAATAACTACTTCTTCAAAGTAATAAAATATAAGTTAGCCTAGCATAATTACATACTGTTACCTATCCAAACTTCTATTAATCAGGAAAATAGATTACAGCACAAACCAGAAACACACAGCATATATTATTCAATTACCATGTCAACCAGACTGAGATAGCTTCAGTGAAATACCATCTATCATAAGCAGATAACTAGGAATGTAGGAAATAAATCTGCATTTCTAATAAATTTTCAACGCCAACGCGACCTCGATTAGACCGACCCAAAAGTTAGTTCGTTACGAAAACTAATTTCAAAATTTATGGTATGAACACAGGAAGGGATTAGCCATTTCACATAAAATTTGTGGAGCAGTAACTTATAGTTATTTTTATGTCTTTTGTATATATCATTTTTGATGTTTTTAATTAAAACTTTATTACTCATGATGGTGAGGCTGATGGACCAGTTAGCAAGTTTGGTGACAAATTGTTATATAACAACAAGACTTTCCAAAGTAATATAGACCTTAGTTCTGGAATTCACCAATTAAATGGAGAGCTTATTAAATGTGGGGTCTGCACTGATTATATACAATTTGAAAAGATACCATTGTCTTCAGCTGGGTAAAAAAGAAAGTATTACAGTGAAAGGACAAAGTACATCTCAAAGGTGGACGCAATTGGAAGATAGAATAGGATGCTCTCACCAATGTGTCTCAATAGAAACATAAAAAAACTGTATTTTTTTTTTCTTAAAAAACAACAATCATTTTGATAGCAAGAGTAGGTAGTGTTTTTTCTCCATGTTATTAAAGAAAATCTAATAGCGTTTGTTATTCCAATACAAATGTTACTTGTTATTTTTTTTATAATTCTTAGTGAAATGTAATAAATTATAGATTTATTGTTCGTTGCTTGATATAAAATTGACAGAAAAAATGATTAAACAAGCTAAGAAAAAGAAACATACTTACTGCAAAGACTTCTCTTGGATACAGCCATTAAAAGCGTTCCGCGATTCCTGTATCATAATTAGTGATACTACATGTTTTGGAAATTCTTTATTAAGAAATACTCTTACTTAACTTTCATATTCCACCATCAGCCTCAGTGTCCCTTAAGATAAGATAAGATAAGATTCAATGAGACAGATTAACTTACGGCTGGTCTCAATAACTTACCAAAAACTAAAAGTAAAGTTAGAAATTCCCTTATTATATAGTGTCAAATCTGTCACAAATCTATCACTTGAGCTCAAGATAGTAAAGGGATTTCTATCGTTACTTTTACTTTAGTTTTTTGGCAAGATATTGAGACTGGCCATTAATCAATAAGGATATCGCAAACCACAACTGGACATGGGCTTCCCCAGAATAAGCCAACTACTATCCCGGTCTTAAGTGAGTCGCATCCATCCACCGCAAGCTAGGGTCGCGATATAAAATGCTTGTATCTACAGTAATTGATAAGATTTGATTTGAATAAGTAAAACTTTTAACAGGCAGACATTATTTAAAATATCAAACCTACAATTATGTTACGAAAGTAACTTTTAAATGTTAACAAATTCCCAGTCATTTGTACGGTGTTGTAGAATTATCCATCAAGAGCCCTTTCGTTATCTTCTTCCATATTTTAGTCAAATTACGAAAGTAAACGATCCAGATAATTTTATATGTGAATTTGGTTCTTATGTTAAGGCTGATAAAGGTGATTTTGTGTAAGTATTTCTGTATAAAGTACATACAAGGCGCCAGAACGTTGTACTATCGGATGCCGTGCGTGTTATCATCGGAAGGGGATCGCGAATGCCAGTACGGAGGTACGTGCTATACTCGTATTTAGGAAAGAAATAATCATGGAATCTGCAAAACCTTTCATTATCTTAGATAGAAAACTCGTGTTTTTAAACATATGACTTAAACTGAGCCTCAATGTCTTTTAATGGAAGATTACATTGCGACCAAGGGTCTAAAATACGAAGTATCTTTTTGTTATGTGAGCATACGCAAGTTAGATAAAAGGTGATACAGCCAAAGTAAATAAGTAACAAGAAGTGTCTTTTTGTAAGTCACGGCGAACATTTTAGTCGTATTGATTGCGTACTTTAACTTTGTCGTCGCTCTGAGTATAGGTAGGTATATAACTTTGCACAGGAATAAAAGTTTTTTAGTAAAGGATCTCCCAGAAAGTAAATTTTACGTTTAGAGATCACTTGAATTTGTGTGAAAATTAAAAAAGTGAAAGTTTATGAGAATGAATGGATGATTCTTATTTTTTATAAATTGAAACGGCTTAAACATCTAACTCCTAATATGATATGATTAATTCCCACAGGATTGATAGTTATAGTGAAACCTCGAGCCCAGGTATCCTGGTATCCCAATGTAGATCATTTTGTAATGAAGCTTATTGATATAATTTGATTTATGCTCATTTGATGATAAGCAAACATAAAGAAAACAAGAGTTTTGGAACGAAGTATTTTCTCAATTTATTTAAATGGTTTTAAAAGTAATTATCAGTGAAGTTGGGAACAGTGCTCCTATGTGTAAGTTGAAATAAGTAGAAGCAGCAATGAGTGACGTTTAATTGTTAACCAAGGACTATACCCGCGTTTGACCTAAATATCACCAGATGCTAGGTGTAGTTGAGGTCCAAGATGACAGCACAAGGGTTAAGATAAGTCCTGGCTCTTCTTAAAATATATTAGTTATTCACTATACAATACCTGGTAGAATTGTTCTTAGGAATATAAAACTTTTTGTTATTTACACAATACTTAGAGCGGCCATATAATGTATTGATAATGTAGACGCTTAAAATGATGGATTCATATCATGTTTAGAGCTTGTGCTATGTATGATAAAAAGTATTTCGGAATCTTTCAGTCGAATTTGAAAATTCTTTTTGAGTTCTATTACCTATATTTTAGGAAAGGATACTATTGGATATTAAATTTAATCAGGATTCCTACGGAATGAAAAGTTAGGCGGGTAAACCAGCGCATGGCTGCTAGCACAATAAAAGCGTCTTCAATCAGAATTATTTATACATAACTTTATTATTTATAATATTAACTAATATCTGATTTACTTATTTACACCTATATCTTTTATAGTTCTTCAGATTGCATGCTTATTGATATAAGAATACAACACTGAACTACAATACCCAATTTCATTTGTATCCTAAAAGAATCGATACCTTCCTTACCACCTCTAGGTCTTTACCCACTATAAAAAGATCCTCATAAAAGTCAATAAAAGCTATAAACACGGAACTAAGCCATCTTCAGTGATCCTTGAAGAGCTATACTTATGATGTTATCATTAAAGGGGAAAGAAACTTCAGCAACACCGATAATGCCTTGAACGACATACACACATGGAAAGCTTTAACATTGGGTGCAATAATAGTATATACTTAGAAGTATATGTGTGTGAAAATAAATAGTAGCTGAAAAGAATAATCTTAAAGTACTGAACTTTTTTTAAACGTTTACAGTTAGCTTGTGTTATAGATTTTCCTAAATACAGGGTTAATATTAATTACTGCATTACTTCTTCCAGGCACCCTCTCCACATCAATCCCAACAAAATTTGTTGTACAACTTTTTAAAATTAAAAGTTTTCAAAATTTTAGTTTTCCCATACACAAAATATGTATAGGTACTTTCTGTTTAGAATCGTAACTCTATTGACTGAGCGTAGGGATGCCACGCACCTTGCGCAGTAAAATATCGCTACAAAAAAATAATAGGTCCTTCTTACAAAATATAAAGAGCAAAAATGTTTTTGTTTTAATTTTTTGTGTTATTTATTAAGATTCATATAAAATCGTAGAAAATATGTTGTTGGCATTGAGGTTTCAAGGACACACGCACGAGGTGAGGCGTTGATTAAAATTAACCCTGTATATTCAAACTTGTGTGAGGTCGAACCCCCGACCAATATATTCTTGAGAATCTCTGTAATAACGTTTCGAAAATAATGGATGCATGTACTTTTTTTGCGTAATCGCTTTGTTAGCGACTATCCTTTTTTTAAACTTTACCTCCAATAATCTATCTTCAAGCCTTTCATCCCTTAGTCTATTTCATTTTCAGACTAAATTTGCGTTTTGGCTGCATCAAGTGGTGTTTCAAAAACTTTCAGAAACTGGTGTTTCTGGTGTTCTTAAAATGGCTTCAATTTCTCTTACTAAGGGCGCTGCTATTGGCAGCAGACTTTATGAAAAGTGTTCGCATGGTTGGGGTCCTACCACATGCAGAATCACTTGGATTAGTTATATTTTACGACACGGACAGGAACGTTGTTAGCGCTATTTTAAGTCGACCCGATGCGGTACAAATTCAAACGAGGATTATGTAATATATATAAACGTAGAACGTAGGTATTAACATTGTCTTCATTTTTCAGTTGATTTAGGGTGTTACCACACCAATCTATTGAGCGTCGATCGACGGTCGACCGACGGCGTTGATCGACGTCGATCGGATTTTTTGACATAATAAAAACTATCGATCGACGTCGACTGTTCCATTCGTCCGTCGATGAACGATCGATCGATTAGTGTGGTAACACCCTTATCAATATACTAGCTGCTGCCCGCGACGTCGTCTGCGTGAACGCTATGCAGCACCAAACGCACCTACGATTATAACACTGCTAGCGTGATAATATGTAGCCTATATGTTGACCCGACTTCTTAACTATCTTCATGCCAAATTTGAAGTAAATCCATGCAGTACTTTTTGAGTTTATCCCGGAAAGACAAACAGACAAACAGACAAACAGACAAAAATTCTAAAAACTATATTTTTTGTTTCTGTTTCGATTGTAGATCATACCCCAAGTATTCTTTTAAAAAAATATTCAATGTACAGTTTTGACTTTCCTACCATTTTATTATATGTATAGATATAAAACTGTTCCGTTACTGAATGAGTGACTGAGTGACTGACAGACAACGTACAGCCGTAACTACTGGGCGTAGAGAGCTGAAATTTAGAACACACATTCTTTAGGAGATGTAGGGGTGCACTAAAGAAGGATTTCCCGAAATTCCCACGGGAACGGGAACTATAGGACTTTTTAGTTTGTATGAAAAATCTTATTCCTTGTGTGCACCGATGTGAAACTTGGTGTAAAGGTTTTTCAATGTGTGTCTGGTTGTGTTATGAAAGGAATTCTCGAAATTCTCACGGGAACGGGAAATATATGATGTTTTAGTTTGTATGAAAATATCCCATCCCTTGAGTGCACGGATGTGATACTTTATATAAAGGTTCCTCAATAAGTGTCTGTTTGTATTATGGAAGGAATTCCCGAAATTTCCACGGCAAGGGGTTGGACTTTTTAGTTTGTATGAAAAATCTTATTCTTTGAGTGTACGGATGTGATACTTGGCATGAAGGTTCTACAAAGAGTGACTGGTTGTGCTACGAAAAAACTTCTCAAAATTACCACGGGCACGGGAAATATTTGATTTTTAGTTTGTATGAAAAAAACTTATTCCTTGAGTGCATGGGTGTGATACTTGGTATAAAGGTTCTTTCAGTGGGTGTCTGGTTGTATAGTTTCTGAAATTTCCACGAGAAAGGTAGTTAAGCGCATACGAAGTTGCGGGATAAAGCTAGTACTGAATAAAAGACTTTTTACTGGATTTAGCCTATTACCTTCTCAATTAGGCGGTTTGTAAAGGCATTGAAACGTCGGTATAAAATAACATATATAAAAAAAAAATTACAACACTGTATTAAATATGGTTAAAAAGTCTTGAATAGAAAGTAATAGAAGGTATTACTAAATATACTAACAAATAAATATAATCTTCCTTCTACTTTTCTAAAAACAACACGGCGAATTTTGCAGAACTGTTTATACTCCCATTCCGCGTAAAACCATTGCGCACTATTTCTTATTTCGATTTGGAGAAATAAAAATGAAATGGGACCGCTTTCACAATATTCTTGTTTGTTATGATATGTTTGTTCTGAACTTCTGAGGGAAACCAACTGTTAGTTAAAGCTATCTACCGCGTGTAAACACTCATACAAAGGCAGGCCGGGTGGTCTTTATCATTTTTAATGTAAACTTAAGTGTGCAAACACGATGTTATATTATAATACTAAATTCAAAATCAACAAGTTTTTCGTGAATGGAGGGATGAGGGAATTTGTACGTGTATGCTAAATAAAGGATAGTATCGTGCGTGTTAAAGTAAAGCCTTTGTGTACGTTTTTTGATTCTATTATTAGGAAAATTAAAAACAAAATTTGAATCTCGAATTTATATTGACAAACGTTTTAAGATAAGACTAATATGGATGGGTATTTTAATAATCATGCTATGAGTTGGTTAGTGTCCCTAAAATAGGTTTAGCATTAGCCCGGAAATTGTTAATAATTTATATTATTTATAATCTTCGTTGAACAGTGGTTAACATCCAGCTTAGATTTGACAGGTGCGTCTTAGTTTCCGTCCCAAGTCAACCATTTGTATGATTTGCAAAATCTGGCAAAAAATATACAAAATATGCATTTACTAAACGCTTAAAGGCTCCAAACTAAAAGAATTTATACATTTTAAAGCATCTATTATGTGTTTTACACATGTTGAAATTTAAGTTAAACGTTACATCTCTACAATGCACAACTAAAACCCGCCATACCAAAAACCAACAAACTAAAATAAAACAACCTTTATGATTTTATTCAAATGTTTTACAAATAAATACTCGAAACCTAATGGACCGTTTAAGTACTGTTTACCGTTCTACGGTGCTTACCAGTGAAAATACACACGCTGCTTCAAGTCAAGAGGAATATTTACTTAACGGACGTTTGCGAAGCCATGACTGCACAATTATTCAAAAACTTATGTTAATTGGGGAGTTGTTAGATTTGCAGTTTAAAAACCCTTGAGATTTTTTGTTTCTTTGACCTTCCTTTAATTTTGATATTTAATCCTTGGTTATAAATGAAACCTATATTTTGACGACCGGCTGGTGTAGCGGTAACATACATTGCCTTCTATGCCAGAGGTCCTGCCTGGGTTCGAATCCCGGCGGCGGCGGATATTTGTGTGATGAACACAGATATTAGTCGTCAAGTCATGGATGCTTCTATGTTTATTTATGTTTATTCTAATAAAAAATGTGTATTTATTCAATACGTATGTTTATATATTTATTTAGTATATCATTTATCTAGTATCCATAACACAAGTTCTTTAAGAAACTTAATTTGGGCTAGATAATGATGTGTAAGTGTCAGAAATATTTATTTATTTATTATTTATATTATAGCCAAGCCAGTCGTCTTTATATGTATTTAAGGACTCCTTGAACGCATTTAATCAACATATCAACAAACATTAAGCCCGTTTTCTAGCCCGTATCTTTCAAAATTAAACTCACCGAAAAGCTTACTTAGGGCAACTTAATATTTTTAGCTTTTTTACTATATTATATCTTGTATTAAAAATTTAAGTCGTGCAAGTCACCCTTACTGTACTGAGTAAAATAACATATTTTTTACATTAAATACAATAAAGTTATAGTAAGTATTCGAATATTAAAGATATTGCAATCTTGACGGCCATGTCATTTAAAGCGATTTCTTCTAGGTTTCTAGATTTTCAAAGAATTTTGTAAGTAGTTAATATTTTTTACTATTCGTTTTGTGGACTTTTCAGATACCATCACACATGACTGCGGAGTAATTGAACTCATTAAAACTTAGTCAAAATCGTATTATATCTTATATTATGATTCGTGAGAACTAAATACAATAAATAGTAAGTACTAAAAACTCCCCTCTACACTTGTTTTACCGTTTCTCAGTTTATGTTCAAAACATTATTTCGTTATATTTGATTTGCATTTCTCTACTGTTTTGGGGTTCCGTGACAAAAAGATTTTAAAGAAAACCTTTTTGGTGTCACTTATCGACTTTGTCTGGTATCTTTGCGACCTAGTCGAATGCCGCTCGAAGTATGATAAAAGTAAGTTAGTAGCCATGTATAATATTTGTTTAATTATGTTGTTTGTATAAAAAACATAATACCTACGTAATCTCCTTTTTTACATTTTCAAGTCCAATATGTATGTTTAGAGTTAGTAGTTTTTTTATCAGTTATGTAGTATCAATAACATCACAACTGCTCTAAGCAATTTTATTTTAATGTTTGAAATATTTATTTATTATTTATCTTTAGAATGAGAAGAAATCATTATTCTATTAGTACTACTACAACTTTGGTCAGCGCTCACGACACGTAGGAAACAGGTTGATGCTTTTTGAAGACTCAAAAAAGCGCACACTAACTATTTAGAAAAGTAATTTTCATTAATTTTTACATGATCTGTTTATGTAGCATACCCATCTAAGTTTCACCGCGCTGCTGCCCCAAATATGGGAGCTTAAATAAATAAACAGGACTACTATCCCCTATACTGTTCTTTTTCATTATCAATTTTAGTAAACCATTAAATTGATAAGAGGAAACTTAAAACAGAAATGTACAAAGACAGTATTAATCTCTAAGAGAAAACCTATTTGTTAGGAACGCAGAACTCAATGCACAAGTTAGGTTCGTGCTTGACTGTTTTTTTTTTCTTTTCAAGTGACATAACCGAATTGACCAACTGTCAAAACAGCACCGTCACGGTGCCCACAATCATGCAAACGAGAACCTACGAGTGTTTTTGTAAAGATAGAAAATATTTAAATGACTGTTTTGAACAAATATTAAATTACGAGATATGAATAAAGCAAACAAATTATGCAGTCTATTATGTAGGTGTTATGACCTCAATCGTGTATGGAAAAGGCTGAAAAGTGCCGACTGCTTAGTTATGTTATGCTTAAAAAATTAATAATAGATGAACATTCTTTTTTAACCACTTGCCTCTGTTTGGTTACTGCCATGAACTGCTATCATTAAGCGATGATGTGTCAAGATTAACTCTTTATTTTCCTAACTAAACTGACGTTAATATAATCTTTAAGTTTTCAAGACTCTTTATATCAAATAAAAGTCTTTCGTCACTTATTCACTCGTGACCACGGGTTTTGAAAAATATACCGAAACGTCGAGTTAAAACGTTTACGAGGTACGTTCATAGGAGATAAACTCTGTAATTATATAACCCTGCGTTCTCCATTTTCTGCCCCATGATCATTTGCTATCAAGTATGAAAGAGATTGAAATCAAAAGCAGCAGTAGTCACTAATACACAAAGTTTGAGATCACGAACTAGACTATTTTATAAGATTATTTTATACATAGCATTTGTTTAATCAACAATTTAACACGAACATTGTATTGCCTGTAGCCTGTTTCATTGTGTGTATTTTTAAAATGTCAAAAAAAACATGTTAACTCAGAGTTTCTCTACCACCCGTGCGAAGCCAGGCGGCCGCCAGCGACTTCCAAGTGGCAACTTATACATTCCACAGAAAATGGCACAATAAAATGTTACAAATTAGTATTCTTAGCATCCAAGTGAACACTATAAGAACTTTTTTACTCAAGCCGCCGCGGCCATAACTAAAATACTTGTAATTTGATCCTTTCTTGCAAACAGGCTTATCATTCTTTTATAATTACCTATCAACATCAGTGTATAATGTGTCAGTAAAATAGACAATAAAAGTCAATGTTGCTGGATTCCCCAGGGGTCTGTCATGGTCCCCTGCTGGGTGTACAAAGCGAAAACCTGCATGCCGATAAAGCCTACAATATTAACCAATGATGTATTGATGTATTAACTCATTTAAATACCTGTTTGTAAGCTAAAGGTTAAACACTTCATAAAGAGCCGAAGGATTACAAGGCACTATTTCTTACAGATGTAAAGGGTTGTGCTTTTGTCATGTTAAATGGTGGTTTTTTATCTTTAAAGTATTTATTGCTGCTATAAAATGTTGAGCATATCATCGTTTTGTAGTTTTTTTTTGGAATGAATAGGTTTTGTTATGGATCTCACCGGAGCAATAAAATCTGCATAGAGGTCATGTAGGTTCGTTTAAAAATAGCGATATTGCGGGTTCTAGGAGTCGACTTGAGTAGAACTGCTATAGGATCGACTTAGACATTACCAGCATTTAGGTTTAGAAAACCAAAACACATCCCCACGAATGTTTATGAAGGACTGTCGCTCGCCACGCTAACAGTCAAGAGGTTCTACCATGCATATTAAGGCGCGGTTAAGAATTGAAAACTAAGTGTTAAAATTCATAGTCAAACATAAATTTTAACAGGATAATTAAAAAGATTCCATAATTTTACCAATGCACTGTTTGTAGAGCAGCAAAATAGAGCTTTAGTGTTTAAAACTCTTACTTTCTCTTTTCGTATTTAAAGTGTGTGTAGTACCTAGTCGAGTAATGTGCAAAATGCCCCTTTAAATTAATCAAAAAGTGTATAAAGTCCTAAAGTAATAGTCCGTCTATTAGATTTTAGAAGGAAAAGCCTTTTTATAAAACAGTACTTAGACACATAACGTTATATATTTTATAGAAATTATTATTTATGATATATTCGGGAAGAAAATCAAAGAATAAGCCGAATAAATGTACAATTAGGAGGTAAAAGTGACGACGAAGAAGTAATCATCAATTAAGTGTGGATGAATACGGCCGTTTTCAAACCCACCTGAAACATTGAACTTTGTTTTAGATATTTTTACACTGATCGCAAGACATGTACTTAATTTATGCCCTTAATTTATGATAAGACATGCCCAAGGTTAATAGGTCGGGTTGGGAAAGGAGCTCTGTGTTAACTGTACCTACTTAAGTAAATCCTAAGCTCTTGATTTTTTTCTATGTGTATAATATTGGAAATCTATCACAGCTTACGTTGTTAGTGCTTCATTTCAATTTTACAAAGTAAAACTGTTATCTTCAGAATTCCTAAATTCTAACAAAAATGACAGTATTTTCAACACCGCGTACAAACTACAACAGAGAAGAAAAATCCTCTAAAGTTTCACTCGTAAGAGTGTTTTATTTCAGCAAAACCACAAACAAGGTTGTTAACTCGCTTAGTTTGCCGCCTCGGGCGTTAACCAGCCTTTATGTAAGATACCAGTGCTGGCTAGACGCGAACTTTGACTGTAACAATTTTGTGAAAAATATGATACAAAGTCGGCTTTTGTTTATTTTAGTGTAGAAAGATTGATAATTTTATTTTTGTGTGATTGGATTTTTTACTAATCTATCAAAAAAAATATATTTCTAATGAGACAGATCAAAATAAAGTAAAATAATAGCCTAACTTACACTGGATAAATTGGTCGTAAAAGGCGACTAATCATAGCTACCCATCATAATAATCATAGCGCTTGGTTCCTGGACCCTTTTAGGTGCAGCGCGGACGGCACACTTTTTGTGACTCGATCGCACAAAAAGATTTAAGTTATTAGTAAAAATCGGTGGATAACTTTTTATTCTCAAATTTTGTAACTTGATGTCAATTTGCACCCGAAAGGAGCCGGATAATAGTGCTAATTATTTAGTTTGTAAAACTTTTATACAAACGTTTGTCAAATTATTGTGCGCCGGACTTTTTGCGCGTCGTGTGCGTTACTGCATATAATTGCATAGGTTCTATTTTCACAGACTAAAAAGTGCGTCACGGATAGACTGTCGTCTGCGCTGCGCCTTAGGACCTCCTCGCTGAATGCCACCAAATATCAGCTCGCTCGGACGATAATCTGTTACCACAGTATTGTATGAAGACTCAGATCCTTGTCGTGAGCTTTAATTTACGAACTCATCTTCTCTTTACTTATAGTTGGTGTGGCAGTTTGAATGGTTAAAAAAAACGGGCCCCATTCGCGAAATCTATGCGTTTTCAAACTCATTACAACCGGCCAATATTGTTTGTCTGGATCGGATAAAAATATATGTTGAAGTTTGTTTAATATGTTTTATAAATCTATGGATCAAAACACGATACTGAAAACTTTACTCGATCATAAAAAATTACGAAAAAGATGAAAATTTTAAGTGATTTTCCGATATTCTAAGAGAATATCAAACTTATACTTACAAAAACTTGTCATAATATTGGTAATGTAGCATAAAATTATTTTTTGTGGATAATTTATTTCTTAAACCGTTCTATTTTTTCTAATATAATATAATATAATAAAGACGACGGTGCGATACAACAAAAAGCATACAATCACTACGTTCTAAGAGACCCCACTGAACGAATGAATGAGCTAAGAACAGGAGGCTACCAATTCTACTACCAATATTTTAATAAAAAAGTATGGCCAACTTTAGGAAAATACTAGGGATGTGGTGTTCATTATCGATAGTTAGTGATGTTCACGGTCGATAAAAGATTCGATAAATAGCAGGTACAGGGAAAAATAGATAAAAGAACTACACAAAAAAAAACAATATTTATAAACATTTTATTGAAGCACATGGTATTTTTACTTAAACCTATTTAAGAAACAATAAAAGTTATAAGAAAAGTGATGCGATGAAAGTGACATTCCTAAATGATTAATTACAGCAATAAGTTATTTTAAAAGCATTATTGTAATTAAATATGTTGTTATTTTATCCACCTTGTTTTAATTCATATTCATTATTCTTGCGGTAAAGTTTATAAAAAAATATAATAAAAAAATATTACAGTAACCTAGTTAGAGTTATTGTGTACTATACTTTAACAAAAAGTAAATGCATAATATTTATAACAACAATATACAATATTTAAAGAAAAAAGATATTGAAGATTCATAAAGACTAGTCAAACTGTTACGTATTGCTGTTATTTATATAGGGTTAAACTAAGTATATCATAAAATCTTTTGTTACAATTTTGCTACTTGAACAGCATTGTGTTTTAGAAAGGCTAACACCAGTCGAGTAATTAATTATAAATATTTTACCTTTATTAAGTCAACATACAATCTTTATATCTTTATGTTTAAATAAAATGTAGAAAAATAATTAATAAAGAATATAAGCTATATTATCAATTATACAATATCAAACAATAAAAAAAAGTTCTCCGAAACAGTGCAATTTTACGTATTTTAAGTTCTCAGGAATAAAAATAATTATACCTATATATAAAATACTTCTGAGTAAAGAGGGTAAAATCTTATTACTAAGAGAATGCCTCTATACCTAGTCTCTTCTTAATGACTTGCTAGTGAAGCTTATCTTATGTAAGTTATTACTATTTTGAAAATGGTGAAATATTTGCAATCGCTCAATAATGAAATCTTTCATTATTTTTTTATTGAGTCGATCTGTATTCAACCAATACTTTGGCAATGCGAAAATTAAAGATTTTTTTCGTATGTATTTCAACAGACACGTGCAATAAGTAATATTTTTTTCAAAGTGAAATGAATCTACCAGCAATTATTGAAAATACGATCTGTTCAGAAGAAGTGGCTCGAAACAACAATCTTCTTTAAAATAAAAATAACAGCTTATAGCCACAAAATGGCCCAGACATTTCATAGAAACCATTTTTACATAACATTTGTTTTAGACTATCTTTTAACTAAGCTTAAATAATTAATATTTTTAGGCGCTTTATTATAAAAGCTTACAAATTGACCAACGAATGACATGACAATGCATTTGACGATTTTAATTTGGTGTAGGTATAAAAAAATCATTATTCAAAATGCTTTGGCTTGCCAGCTAACCTAAATCCTCGGTTTCTGGAGATTTGAAAATGACTACTAGCTTTATACACGATTTGAAAACGACTACTAGCTTTTTTATTTTTAAACCTACAAAATAAATAATTTGTGGGCAGGATTTGTGGCTGATTGCTTTCCCGACGAAAATGTGGCTTATGTTGAAAGGCTGTGGGGCGTTGTTGTTTTTTCCGAAAAATAGTTTCCAAATGCAATCATTTTATGTAGTTGCTCCACTGTAATATGCTTCTTACAAACATACATCTTCCTCACGAATTGCTTTTATTCACTAAGGCAACTGCAATCAGAAATAAATATTCTTATTGTTAAATCATTAAAAAAGTTCATTTGAGTGTTTTACTTCAAAAGAAAACATATACCCTTGAGAAGATTGAAATGAAAAAAATGAAAAATGTTTTTATTTACTTTTTACTAAAATCCATATAAAATAAGTGGCAAGTGAACCCCTTTAAATACTGAATGTTTTTGTTGGGAGACACCGCTCTTCCGTAACATAAAATAAAACATGAACAGATATAATAGATTACTTAGCAGCTATCATCTAAGAATTAGATAAATACCTACATAAACTGTGTTTTAATAACTCCACACAACTCTTCCCACACATTTGATAATATAATTTGAGATGTTAATAGAATTTGTCTTGAAAGGGTGTCGTAAAAGGCGTTTCTGGCTAGCGACCACTCTTCTGCCGCTAAATATCATCGCTCCTTCGGTGATGTGTTCCGGAAATATTTTATGAAGTGCTAGGTCCTATCAAACCCGTGTGCTTTCATCTTTAAAATCATCTTTATTTTCCATCAGGTGAGATGAGGTCAAACGCGGTGTCAATCACCAATAAAGAGCTCATATTACTCATACCTAAATAGGAACAAAATTATGAATATAGCGTCTAGAAGAGAAGTTAATTTTGTATGTTTAATTTTGTCAGTGGTGGCCTTTGGCCAAAATATCTTTATGATAATTAAATGGCCTTATTTACATACCACTTATCATCCGCTGGAAACGTGGGTTATAATACACCAGAGCCAGGCTTCTTTTGAACTTTACAGATTTCGCATCTCCAAAATCCATGAGATATCTCGGTCCTAGGAACACGATTCATGATATCAGTTATTTTCAATGTAGCTGTAAATTTTATTGTGTTGTATAACATATAATAATCAACGAATGCAGAGCATCAAAAAACCAACTTCACGTCAAAGCTTTGGCAAGGTAAATGTTCTCCGTACCTATACCAACATATGTCTTTCAAAAAAATATTTTTTTCATGACGTATTCAATCGATTTCGATGAAATTTATATGGGAGCACCGCTGAAGTATCCTGTAACAGAATATTTAATATCGATTCACAATTATTGTCCAAAAAATCATGTTACAAAGACACTAAAAAAACAAACACACGAATTAAGAACATTCTCCTTTTAGAAGTCGGTTGAAAATTAGTGAGAGAAATTACTAAGATTTATAATAAAATGAATACCTACTACCAAAATTTTAAACTTAAAGACTCTGTTCCGCAGTGTTCTTCTGTGGCCTGAGAGTTCCTGGGTTCGAGTCCCAGCCGGGACAGTTTAGGAAACGAACTTTTCTTAAATCTTAGTGGATACCCACCTTACTTCCGCTGTATAGTCTCCATAACAGAAGCTTACTTTGATAATAATAAAGGTTCACTTTGATCCGTGCTTCGGAGGGCACGTTAAGCTGTCGGTCCCGGGTGCTGTATACTTGTATACAGTAGTCGTTAGGGTTTGTCAGAAGCCATATCGGCACCCTGAAAATTCTGACATCCACCACCCAGCACTGGGCCAGCTCGGTGGATTATGGCCTAAACCTCCTCGTCACCCAGAGGAGAGACTCATGCCCTGCAGTGGGCCCATTACACGGAGTTGTGATGATGATGATGATGACTTTGATGCTACGGTTGATGTTTCAGTTTAACTTAAAAAAAATACTCACCATACATTAAATTAGTTAGTTTTTCCTATTCTAAAGACGTTTAACGTAGATTTGATGAACTAGCTGTGTAGGTTTGGATCAGTATAATTTCCACCTCTGAAGGACCAGTTCTGAGTTCACCTGGCTAGCCTCCCCTTCACATACAATTTGTCACGAAAAATGATCGCTTCGATGATGAATGATGATCGATGTGTTCCAGGCAGAAATATATCGTCTACGACCTGCGGAAAGGTTCGCGATGGTACTTAGTACATAAAAATTACCTGTAACTAAAAACAATCTTCTTGCACGGGTTCTTACATCTTTATTGATGAATTGAAAAATTTTAGTTCTTCTTCTTTTGGTTTAATGGCAACCAGCTAAAATTTAGTTATTTTTAAAACAATTTATTTTTAAAATAATTTATTTATAATTAAATTTATTTAGACATCAATTGACAAATTGTCATCGTCTCATTTTGACAATTTCAAATATCTAATAGACTAGACAAAACTGTTTTTTTTACTGTCAAACGTCTTTATAGGCCTTTCGATACACATTGCGATTCTAGCACGACTTCCGGGTGCCAACCTTATAGCAGAATCATCCGCTATACGTTTACAAAGTTTAAAGGCTTCATCCCGAATATCAGAATAACCTATTCAAAATAAAACCTTATTTCAATCAGTTAAGATATAGAATTGCAAATATGCGGTCACAGTTGGATCGCAGGCGGGCAAGGGTTGTGTCTGAACCCTGCGATACAATTCAGTACCACGCGAGGCGTCATGGAGGTAGGACCTGTGTCGCTTTTGCTCCCAATTTTCCCGCGTAATTGATCGTCTTTTTGACCATAGCGTACACATAACAGTACGACAATTTAATTTTTGTTAAGTCACATTTTATATTTTGATTGATAAATTAAAGGAGTATTATAAACAATTATCACTTCTGAATATAGAGCTAAAAACTTGTTTCTGATATTTTTTTTTAAGTTTATTAGACAACAAGTGCAAAAAGCATATAGATTTTTTTGCGATAAATCTTTTCTTACGTAATCACCCGACGAAAACAAAAGGAGGATTATTATTCTATACGTACGTATGAAGTCGTCGTGGCGCCGTGGTTACTGTGTGTATCAAACGATATCACAGGTCAAGCAACGTTCGGCGCGGTCGGTACTTGGATGGGTGACCGCCGACCGTTCATTTCTCACGGCGACTTCCGTGCTTCGGAGGGCACGTTAAGCAGTCGGTCCCGGTTGCTGTATACTTGTATACAGTAGTCGTTAGGGTTTGTTAGAAGCCATTACGGCGCCCTGAAAATTCTGACATCCACCACCCAGCACTGGGCCAGCTTGGTGGATTATGGCCTATACCTCCTCGTCACCCAGGGGAGAGACTCATAGCCCTACAGTGGGCTCATTACAAAGAGTTGTGGTGATGGTGATGAGACGTACGTATACAGGGTTAATATTAACGCATCACCTCTTGTGGGCTGCCTCTCCACATCAATTCCAACGTAGATACTGATAGGTGCACATCGATAAATATACAGGGTGTAATTTTTAATGCCATCTGGAGGGAAAGTACTCTAAATAATAGAGATAGCAAAATTTACTCCAAAGAAACTGTCCTTTATTATTGAACAGAAATAAAACCGCATTCAAAGATTTTCAAGAATTCACTCGTTTCACCTGGGATTCAAACCGACTAAAATCTGTAAAAATGACACCCTGTAATTTTATTGTGTGGTTCGTTAGAGCCAATCACAAGAATAAAATCTCTCTCACATACTAGGTTAAGTCATTAAAAGGAAAACCATGAAATCTTCATTTTTAGATTTAATTCGGTTCGATTCCTGGGTGAAGAAGCGAGTTTTTGAAAACTCTTTGAATACAGTTTTAATTTTTCCTAAAATAAAGGAATGTTTTATGGAGTAGAATTTTCTATCTCTATTATTAAGAGAACTTTACCCCCAAGTGACATTAAAAAAAATTGCCTTGTATATTATGTACAATATGTTCTGCTTAATTTCCCATAACTCTAGGGTCTTGATGGGGCCATGTAATAGAATCAAATAACATGTGAATAATATTTCAATTTTCTTTTGGTTTTTATTTTTCATGCAAAATAATTCAATTAAGTCAAAAATAACTTTATGCGAAGTATGGCAACGTGGCTTTTTCTACTCCTTTTTTATCGCTATGCATAGGTAGGAACAGTTTGCGACGTTTTGCGGTGTACATTGTATGCAACTTTCCTCAACGTTTAAAATGTTTTTGTTGTTTATTGTATGACTTCAGTGACACGCGTCTATTGAGTGGATGAGATGTTACACGGGTGATATTTTATGAACTCATTATATTAAGACCGAGGATATCTTGGAAAGTATGCACTTTTGAACCACATATTGTTTGGCAAAAAGTATTATTTTTTAAGTAAGGAACAAAACCTCAAAGTTATGGGATAAATATTATATAAGTATTAAAGAACACCTATGCAAAGTTGTATATTATAGAGGTGCTCTTTTTGATGTGTGCTGATAGATGCTGATGGGTGCTGATAGTTACTGATAGGTGACGATTGTAAGTGATGGATGCTGACAGCTGCTGATGGGTAATGATGGTTGCTGATAGATGCTGTTGAGTACTGTTAGGTTGGGTGCTCAGATGTGCTGATAGGTGCTGATGGGTAATGAAGGATGCTGAGAGATGCTATTGGGTTCCGATGGGTACTGATAGGTGCTGATGGCTTCTCATAGGTGTTTATCGGTGCAGATGGGTAACTACTGATAGGTACTAATGGTAATTTATAAGTACTGATGAGTGCTGATAAGACATTAGCACTGATGGTGAGATTAAGATGGGTAGTAGTTATTAATATCGAAAAGAATATCAGTTAATTTGTTAGTTAATTTGTTTGAATGGGTTACGTTCAAATAATATTGCTTTGCCTGTACTTAAACGTCAAATAAAATAATGGATTGAAAATGTCTGTCCGTTAAAATACCTTCTTGTATTTATTTTCGTCACGAGTAAAATAGACTCTATTTCAAAAGTTCCAGATATCAAATTAGTTTGGTATCTTTATAATTTCAACAAATATGTTTTTGAGTAATGCTGCCACCTACAATTCTTTTGATGTACCTAGTTATTAATATATAAAAAGTACTTACTTCGTTCTTGAAAGGGAATGTAGATGGCATCTACCACCAATTTTCCTGTGTTGAAATTATGATTCCAGATAGTTATAATTTCACAGTGTTAAAAGTAAGTTTAAAATGGTCACCTCTTATGTATTTTGTGGTTAAACTTTCATATGCTATGTTTTTCAAAAATATAGTGTTTTGGACCTTTATACATCAACTTTAGTAACATTAAATAATATCTGATCGGTTCTTTCACGAATAATCTAGTTCAAAGTTCAAACAGACAAACTCTTCGGCTTTATAGATTAGACGGCTAATACATTATGACGATGCATAGACATTTAAGTGAAGTTTGACCGTATATATATATTTCTCCTTATGTTGTCGACGGGACAACGAGTGCAGACACTGTCTATGATTAAGTTGTCTAACATTCGAATTGGTGATTCAAACATTGACATAATTATAGACGATTTGATTAAAACATCAGCTCCGGGACGTACTCAGCCACATCTTAGGATTCCTTTTTTCAATGATAAAATAGAGATCTGTCCATCTAAAACAATAATATCTTATTTAAAAGTAACTAAATCTCATAGAGAGAATGTTGATACAGAAAGACTTATTTTGACTAATAAGAAGCCTTATCACAATGCAAGCGCTTCTACGATTGGCCGTTGGATCAAACAAGTTTTACACGAATGTGGTATCGATACAAGTATATATTCCGCACACAGCGTTCGCCACGCAGCGACTTCTGCGGCCAAACGTAGAGGAGTTTCCATAGAGATCATTAAAAAAGCAGCAGGCTGGTCTGATAATTCTCTTATGTTTAGTAAATTTTACAATAGACCATTAATTAAAAATAATGATAATGAATTTGCTAACGCTGTATTTGATTCTGATTAAAATATGATTGATTGGCGTAATGTCTTGTTTTATTATTTTAAATACGATTTCACTAAATCTCTGAACATCTACTTGGTGAATCTTAAAATCTCGAGGATGCAGCGACGAAGTATAATTGAAGGTTAAACAAACTTACCTTAAGTGAAGTTTGACCGTAATTATACGAGTCGCTGCATCCGAAGAGATTTTAAGTCCCGCCCATCCCGGGAGTTTAGGGGGACTAAACATACCCTTATTTTTTGTTTCATCTTTAGTGAAATCGTTCTCTGAAAAGAATGACAAGTTGACAGTTGGAACAGGCACACAGCATATTATGTGCAGAATTATATTTTTATTTTTTTTAGCTCTGAAATGTGTTCGATGCCAGATACATTCTGGAGTGGACTAAAATTATTGTTGATACAGAAAGACTTATTTTGACTAATAAGAAGCCTTATCACAATGCAAGCGCTTCTACGATTGGCCGTTGGATCAAACAAGTTTTACACGAATGTGGTATCGATACAAGTATATATTCCGGACACAGCGTTCGCCACGCAGCGACTTCTGCGGCCAAACGTAGAGGAGTTTCCATAGAGATCATTAAAAAAGCAGCAGGCTGGTCTGATAATTCTCTTATGTTTAGTAAATTTTACAATAGACCATTAATTAAAAATAATGATAATGAATTTGCTAACGCTATATTTGATTCTGATTAAAATATGATTGATTGACGTAATGTCTTGTTTTATTACTTTAAATACGATTTCACTAAATCTCTGAACATCTACTTGGTGAATCTTAAAATCTCGAGGATGCAGCGACGAAGTATAATTGAAGGTTAAACAAACTTACCTTAAGTGAAGTTTGACCGTAATTATACGAGTCGCTGCATCCGAAGAGATTTTAAGTCCCGCCCATCCCGGGAGTTTAGGGGGACTAAATATACCCTTTTTTTTTGTTTCATCTTTAGTGAAATCGTTCTCTGAAAAGAATGACAAGTTGACAGTTGGAACAGGCACACAGCATATTATGTGCAGAATTATATTTTTATTTTTTTTAGCTCTGAAATGTGTTCGATGCCAGATACATTCTGGAGTGGACTACTTGGAACAGGCACACAGCATATTATGTTACTTAGTCCACTCCTGAATGTATCTGGCATCGAACACATTTCAGAGCTAAAAAAAATAAAAATATAATTCTGCACATAATATGCTGTGTGCCTGTTCCAACTGTCAACTTGTCATTCTTTTCAGAGAACGATTTCACTAAAGATGAAACAAAAAAAAAAGGGTATGTTTAGTCCCCCTAAACTCCCGGGATGGGCGGGACTTAAAATCTCTTCGGATGCAGCGACTCGTATAATTACGGTCAAACTTCACTTAAGGTAAGTTTGTTTAACCTTCAATTATACTTCGTCGCTGCATCCTCGAGATTTTAAGATTCACCAAGTAGATGTTCAGAGATTTAGTGAAATCGTATTTAAAATAATAAAACAAGACATTACGCCAATCAATCATATTTTAATCAGAATCAAATACATCGTTAGCAAATTCATTATCATTATTTTTAATTAATGGTCTATTGTAAAATTTACTAAACATAAGAGAATTATCAGACCAGCCTGCTGCTTTTTTAATGATCTCTATGGAAACTCCTCTACGTTTGGCCGCAGAAGTCGCTGCGTGGCGAACGCTGTGTGCGGAATATATACTTGTATCGATACCACATTCGTGTAAAACTTGTTTGATCCAACGGCCAATCGTAGAAGCGCTTGCATTGTGATAAGGCTTCTTATTAGTCAAAATAAGTCTTTCTGTATCAACATTCTCTCTATGAGATTTAGTTACTTTTAAATAAGATATTATTGTTTTAGATGGACAGATCTCTATTTTATCATTGAAAAAAGGAATCCTAAGATGTGGCTGAGTACGTCCCGGAGCTGATGTTTTAATCAAATCGTCTATAATTATGTCAATGTTTGAATCACCAATTCGAATGTTAGACAACTTAATCATAGACAGTGTCTGCACTCGTTGTCCCGTCGACAACATAAGGAGAACTGCTATTTTTTTTTGTCAATGTTACCAAAGGTAGTTCTTCGTTAGGATACCAATTACTAATAAAATCTAAGAATATGTTCGTATCCCACGTGTTTTGATATTTAGGGAAAGAGGGCCGAGCTTTGAATATTCCTTTTAAAAATCTACTAACATTTACATCAGAGCTGAATTCCTTACCCAATAAAAGAGAGAGTGCTGATCGCAGTGTGTTTATAGTGGAATAACTAGCACCTGCTTTGAATTTATTTGATAAAAAACTTAATGCTACCGGGGTGGTTATAGAAAGACAATCATAAATTCTATTAGTCAGACAATATGCCCAGAGTTTTTTATATGCGGTGTCATATTGCTTCAGCGTACTATGAGAAAGTGATGAGATCATAATTTCGATTGTATCAGCTGTCAAACCTTGTCTAGAGAATGCTTCCCTGACAAGAGACTGGACACCAGGGTAAGGTTTCGCCAAAGAGGATGTTGGTTCCTGGAAGGAGAGAGCAAGAGGTCATTTCTGGATGAGAAATAAATTGGTGTTGACGATTGAAGTTCTAGAAACAATGGATAAAATAGAGATCTGTCCATCTAAAACAATAATATCTTATTTAAAAGTAACTTAATCTCATAGAGAGAATGTTGATACAGAAAGACTTATTTTGACTAATAAGAAGCCTTATCACAATGCAAGCGCTTCTACGATTGGCCGTTGGATCAAACAAGTTTTACACGAATGTGGTATCGATACAAGTATATATTCCGCACACAGCGTTCGCCACGCAGCGACTTCTGCGGCCAAACGTAGAGGAGTTTCCATAGAGATCATTTAAAAAAGCAGCAGGCTGGTCTGATAATTCTCTTATGTTTAGTAAATTTTACAATAGACCATTAATTAAAAATAATGATAATGAATTTGCTAACGCTGTATTTGATTCTGATTAAAATATGATTGATTGGCGTAATGTCTTGTTTTATTATTTTAAATACGATTTCACTAAATCTCTGAACATCTACTTGGTGAATCTTAAGATCTCGAGGATGCAGCGACGAAGTATAATTGAAGGTTAAACAAACTTACCTTAAGTGAAGTTTGACCGTAATTATACCTTATTCTAATATTATCATTAGAAGTGAATGACAAGTTGACAGTTGGAACAGGCACACAGCATATTATGTGCAGAATTATATTTTTATTTTTTTTTAGCTCTGAAATGTGTTCGATGCCAGATACATTCTGGAGTGGACTACTTGGTGAATCTTAAAATCTCTTCGGATGCAGCGACGAAGTATAATCATACATTTTTTAGATATAATTAACTACTACAAATTTACTACTTCGTGTAAACAGGTGCACATTCCGAAGGGGTGGATTGAATTTCATTTCATAAAAAAATTAATTATTTGTAACATTCACACTACATTATTTAGCTCAAATTAACTCGTGTTGTAGTGACTAAATAACGGATCCATACTAAATAATAAATGCGAAAGTCTATCTTTCTGTTCCTTTATTTCAGCCAAACCATCCGACCGATTTGTAGAAAATTAGTAATGAAAATAGCTCCCAAACCCTACTTTTTTTCAAACACCAGCCCTATTGGATTGGAATGAGAGATAAAAGCTTACGTAAAAGATCTCAACTACCTACTTATCTGATTTTAATGAATTTTGGAACAAATAATTTATGAAAGTTATAAATTAACGTCACGATATACTTTCAAGTCAAAATAGCACGATTTTCACAACAGAATTCAGTAAGGATATAAATTTAAAAAGATGTCATCTATAAAATGGCAATTAAAATATTTATAAAAAATAAAATAGTAAGTATAGGTATCGCAATACTAAATCCAGATAAATAAAAAATATAGATTCTATTATATCATCCTTGACATAAGTTTTAGTCATCGTAGAAACGAATTTCGTATAACAAGCCACACCATAGGTATAGTACTAGTATATTACTTAATTATACTGTGACATTTCTGTGCGCTGACGTGTTCATTTACGCGACTGCCCGCCACGCAGTCCCATATAGCGTTAATGCCTACTGCGGTCGAAAATACTCGCCTAAAACGGGAATGAAATAGCCTTCCGCATATCAGATGTAAGACTACTACATTACTATGCTATTAAGAATGTTGTACGCTCTTTTTATGCCCTTCATCGAAAAATAATTCTGTGTATTATTTCTTAACCCAACGTACGGATAAATTTGGAAAACATTGTCTTGAATGTAGAGCAAATTTATTTCAAGGAAGTCCCTATTTTGATTTATTACCGGAAAAGCTTCAATCTAAATTTAAATTTCTACATTGTCTCATGAATGAACGGGTTCTGAGGAGTGGATGTATTATTCACATTTTAGAATGTAGGTCAAATTATTTGAAGAACAGTTCAATTTTTGCAGACTGTTGGATTCAATTTTAAAGGATTTTTTGACGACCACTTTGGCGCTGGGGTAACGCTGTCTGCCTCAGACGCCAGTGGTCGCGGGTTCGATTCCCGCACGGAACAAGAAAAAAAAATGTTCCGTGTCTGGGTGTTTATCTATTTATGTATTTATATTCTAGGTTCCCCCTAGTTCGCTACATGGTATCCCATAACACAAGCTATGCTTACTTTGGGGCCATGTAGTTGGTGTGATTGTCTGGGGATTTATTTTATTTTTATTTTATTTTATTTAAAGGAAGTTTTTAACAGGTTAACTAAAAAAAATTCTTTTCAGTTTTTTGAAGGGTATCAAATGAAAGAGCTGTATCAGCACAGCTCAAATGTGTAAAAATGATTTCTCCAAAATAAGTTAAATAATAATTAAAGTATTTTTTTTTAAATAATCATCACGGTTTCATGTGGAATATCAAATAAAAAAAATTCGTTAGCACATCTATCTATACTTATAATAAATCTGTAGAGAGGTCAATTCTGTACATGAAATATTTTTTCAAAATAACTATCAGGGGGTGATTAGTGATCGATACTGATGCCAAAAATGCAATCAGTAAAATTTTTGTCTGTCTGTCTGTATGTTCCTTATAGAAACAAAAACTACTCGACGGATTTTAACGAAACTTGGTAAAATTATTCTTCATACTCCTGGGCAGGTTATAGTATACTTATTATCACGCTACAGTCAATAGGAGCAGAGCAGTGAAGGGAAATGTTGGAAAAACGGGAGAAGTTACTTCATTTTTTAAGCTTCCGTCGCGTGTGCAGCATAGAAATCATAGAAATCATTTATGACAGAAATATTCTTCATAAAATTATATAAAAAATATCCTACAACAGTATATGTCTATATTTTATGGTTGACTCACAATAACACGTGTAAATCCCGATAGCTTAGCAGTTCGGAGCTTTCTGATTATATTTGTTTACTCTTACGTTTATAATACTCTCACTCATCCCTAATTAAAAAAAACCTATTCAATAAAAAAAGAATCATAGAAATCGGTATAGAAACACCAAACTTATACATGAAATACGCTAATAACCAGTGATAGGAATAGGTAGTGCCATTTTGCGGGATTTCACGACGAAATCTTAATGTGGACATACCATACTAGTATTGTTAAGGATTAGCCATGTTCAATAATTTACATTCGATTATTGTAAACGTAAATTCCATACTATCTTTGTGGATATAATATTAAGGTTGTTGGAATATTTTAAAAAGTTGTTAAATTACTAACTTCAGCATATAAGATCGAACTCTAGGAGACCCAACTCAACATTAGGACTTTTTTGTGAAAAAATATTTTTTGTGTAAGTAAGCACAACTCACTTTAAATCAGTTGTCAATAATAGGTACCTTTTTATATATTTTTCATCTTAGGTAGGTATTGATTTAAATTGTATATAATAAATAAATAAAAACGTTACCAAATTTCATAATGTTTTTCTTTGATGTCCTGTTTATCATATTTTATAAGATGATTGAACAATCGTATAAAATTCGTAGCAAATATTAAAAACAAACCCGGTTGGTTTGACCAAGAATTGTTCTACAAAAATCACTAAATCCCGCAATACCGCAGGCGTATCCATACTATTCTCATATTGGAGTTTATTGACCCTAAATTGCACTACCTATTCCTATCATTGCTAATAACCCATCGCGCGTGAATACTGAATGATATAGGGATTATTTTTGCGTAACGGTTCGCGGCGGTAGGGTATAAAAAGGCGGGAGGTGAGCGCAAGCTTTTGCGCGATTTAATATAGGTAGGTACAGAAGGAACAAGCGTTACATTACCTGTCAAATTTCCCCAACCAATTTTAACTTATTATCGAGGGCATAGAGTTCAAATTCAAGTAAAAAATGTTGACAGATTTGTAACGCTTGATGTACTGCCTTCTGTACATACAGAGATAAAATGGAAATCAAGGTTTTGTTTATTTCATGATCGTTTCTGCCTCTTGGAAGTCAGAAACCGTAGATTTCTTCAGAATAAAAAGTAACGTATGTGTTAACTACTATACCAAATTACATTAATATTGGCTTAGCCGTTTGGCAGTGAAAAGCAGCCATACATAACTATAGGTAGTATTGTATGTATACTGATAATGGCTGGATGGATGGATTTTTGCTATTCTTTCACGCAAAAACTACTTAGCTTTACCTAGAATAACAATAAGCTAAGTATAATTAATGAAGATATTGCATGAATTAAGTAAAATTGAAGGCATTAAATAAAACACTTTTTAACCGGATTAATGGCGTATAATTTATATTTTATATTTTAACTCGACGTTTCGGTGTCTTTGCAGACCCCGTGGTCACGAGCAACTGTTAAAATTTAAAATGTAAATATACGCGATAAATCCGATTAAAAAGTGTTTTATTTAATAGTCAAACATAATAGTTATCGCGAAAACTTAAGACAATATTAAAATTTAAGGCACTTTGGCACCCGATTTGTTTATAAAGCTATGTACCTTTGTAATGTACCTAATTTATAGTTACCTATGTATGTTTGTGGTAAGGAGTTAAACATTTTATATGGGCGAAGATTGTTCATTTTTATTTTTGTTATTAAAGATAGTTAGGACCTTGGAGAAGAAAATAACCTACTCGAAATACTAATTCAATACAGACGAAGTCGCGGGCATCATCTATGTAATATACCTACCTACCTATACTTTTTCACAAAACCTAGGTGAAACTGCGGATCACTGCTTTGTTGTAACAGTTTTTATAAGTAATTCTGTCTGTTTATCTATCAGTAACGCTTTCACAGCTAAACTACTGAGTCGATTTTGACGTAGAATAAGGTAAGTTTTAACTTCAAGGAGGATATAATAATAGTATTTATCCAACTCTAATAAACGGTATCCACGCGGACGAAGTCGCGGGTCACAGCTAGTTTCAAATATGTAAACACCAGGCTCCAAAACGTGGGAAAAAAAAGTTCAAAAACTACAACTCGACTACTAAAAATACTCTTAAAAAGTAGGAAACAAGTAATAGTCTCCGCTGAAATATTTATGTATTACGTCATACTTTAATAGCAAAACAGATACATTTTTATAATAAAATAAAATCAAAATGGCATACAATAACGGCTACCCTTTCAACATATCTATCAACATATCATATTTTTAGTAGTCCGGTTTTAGTTTTTGAACTTATTTTTTAACATCTTAGAGTATTGAAAATAAGTATTTTAAATTCTTTTGTTTGGTACAAAAATTCACATTTTCAACCTTTTAAAAGTTATCACATTTACTGTGCTGTGCCATTGACTGTGTATTCCAGTAGTTTTTTGGAAATCCAATTCCATCCTGAAACCAAGTTCTTATCAGGACGAAGAGATCATCATCAACTTAGAATACGTATGGAGTCAGTCATAAAATTATACCTAATTAAATATGTAACCTTGATAAATGTTACATATAATGCTAATATCCTAATTATAATCTATTTAAATGAGCCCGTTGCAGAGGAGTTGTGTCTCTCTCACGAGTGATGAGAAGATTGAGACTACTTACAATTAACCTGAACAGCACTTAGTCACATCTTACGAAATTCACTTATTAAAATACAGATAAAATTGCTTATAAAAAGTAAAGTTCTTAACCAACTTATCATACTATCAATAAGTCTAAAGTTCCTTCAGAAACCTTCCTTCAGAAAAGAAAACGTTATTAATCACATTTAAACCGACTCAGCAAAATTAACATTTTCTTCTTTTGATATCAATAATTCATCGCCCAACTAAAAAAGCTCTTCGGTCGGAGTTAATTAAAATGTCCCCAAGAAAGAACGGCCATTACCGGGGATGAAAAAGCGATTTCCCTCAGAATGGGTTTTAAAAAGATCGATGTCTCGAGTCTATTTTAGTGAAGACCTTATTTCAGCTTACGTACTTCTAAAAAGCTTTCTTTTATGGATGGATTGTAACATTTTCAGAGACGGTTTTCATCTTGTAATGGCTTGTGGTTTTACCCGTTATATATTGGATTTGACTTAAATTTTGACACGGAAAGGGTTGATGGAAATTGGGATGACTTTCCTGGTTTCATCGTGAAGTTACTTTTTTATAAGCAAAGTGACGATGAAGCAATCAACTAATGAGGGCGGAAATATTTGGGTTTTAGCTGTTAAAAAATTACGTCACTTATTAGGTGTTTCTTTGTCAATTAGCAACTTAGGCACATTTGTTTTAAATGTCAACTTGAAGTAGACGTAATAATCATTTTAACTACCTTTAAAATAATTTTACAACAAATAAATCTTTTTAAATCTGATTTTATTTTTTAATTTTTAAATTTGATGGAAATTTTATTCCTTTTCCATTTGTAAGTAAAATCTTCTATAAGGCGATAAATCACTGTAAGAATTTTATTTGCTTGTTCACATATTTTTAATAACAATGCCGAAGTTGAAGGAAGCTCTATAGAATTTCTACCACCAGTTAAGATCACTTTTTAGTTTTCCAGATTAAGAGATATTCTGCTTTATGAATATTTCTATGTTCTAATCAAATACTTCATGTCCAGTTACAAAATATTTTCACCATGAACAACATCTAACAAGTTGCAAAAACTTTGTCATTCGTTTGTGTTCATTCTGAACGCTACGCTCGTAGACTGAGAAGCAGATGAGATTAATGATTGATAACTTGGTAACTGTCAACTTGATGCCTACCACCTGTCAATTATGACTATGTATGGGGTCTTTAAGGACACTGAAATATCGATTAAGTACGTCGACATACATACATACATACATAACCTCACGCCTGTCTCCCTTTGGGGTAGGCAGAGACAAGGGAACACCAATTGCTTCGATCCATACATACCTCTTTCGCTTCCTCCACATTCATTAATCTTTTCATATATGATCGCCGGTTACGGGTACTTTTAACTAGGCCCTTTTTAAGATCGTCGCCAATTTGATCGGCGTACGTTCGCCTAGGGCGGCCCCTTCCGACGGCACCATCCATTCTTGCTCTGTACACCTCTTTCGTAAATCTACTTTCACTCATCCTTTCCAAATGTCCAAACCACCGTAGCATACCCTTGTCACTACATCTTCTTTCAATCCGCATCTCTTTCTTGTTTCACTATTGCGCACCCTATCACTCAATTTCACTCCACACATGCTTCTCAACGCTCTCATCTCCACAGCATTAATCTTGCTTTCATGTCTCTTCTGCCACACCCAAGATTCACTACCATACATAAGCGTTGGCGCCAAAACTCCCTCAAGTACGGCAAGACGAGCCTTATTTGGTATAGTTTTGCTTGCCACTATCGAGTATATGGCGCCATTAATACAATTTCCTGCTTTTACTCTTTTACTTTACTAACTTTACTTTTACTTTTTTACCTTCACACTTCCCATCTCTTGTAAACAAGGACCCCAAGTATACAAACTCTTTCACTTGTTCCACTTTTTCATCCCCTATCATAATATTGCATTCCGTCATATCTTCATTGATCTCCATAACCATAACTTTCGTCTTTCCAACATTCACTTTCACACCTTTTCTTTTAAACGACTCATGCATCACAGTGACCATTTGATGCAATTCCGACGCTGACGATGCAAGTAGAACCTGGTCGTCAGCGTAAAGCAGAGTTTTGATCACTGTCTCATTCATTTTTAAACCCCATTCACACTCTTTCAGATCTTTCAAACAGCTATCCATGAATAGGTTGAACAGCCATGGAGACGCTACACAGCCCTGTCTTACACCGCGATCGATGCTAAACCATTCTGTGTAGTCATCATTCAACCTGACACAAGCACTCGAGTCCTTATATAAGGATTTGAGTGCTCGTATCAAGTCACTGTCCACCCCAAACTCGGATAGAGTTGACCAAAGTTCATTCCTCATCACACTGTCATACGCCTTTTCCAAGTCAATGAAGCAGCAGAAAACCTTCTCGGTTACTGATCTTAAGGCAAAGACTTAATCCGTGCATCCCATCCCCTTTCGGAATCCCGCTTGCAGATCCCAGATCTTGCTTTCTGTTTCATCCATCACTCTTTCGATTAATATCTTTGCATACATTTTGCCTACAATACTCAAAAGGCTAATGCCACGGAAGTTTTTGCATTCCTGCTGTGGCCCCTTTCCTTTATAAAGTGGCACAATAACGGCCTTGCACCAGTCGCCTGGAACACGGCCGGACCGCCAATACTTATTAAAAAGCTGGTACAACAGGTTTGCAGTGACACTTTCACCCGCCTTGAGCATTTTGGCATCTATTCGATCATACCCTGCCGCTTTACCCAATTTCATAACTTCTTCCATACTTATCTCACTTTCACGATTGGCCACACCACTCGAAGGTGAGGGCCTACTTTCCAAAACATCACTCGCACTTCGTTCAAATAAATTCTCGAAATATTCTTTCCACTGATTCATAATATCTTCATGCTCACTAACAGTATTCCCATCCTGATCTCTTAACACGCCCACTTTAGAGTCTCCAACCTGCCCTCGAGCTCTTCTGACTAAGTGCCAGAACAGTTTGCAATTGGCTCGAAAGTTTTCCGACAATTTCCTATCAAGCTTGTTCTTACATTCTTCTTTTTTTTTGCTCACAATATCTTTCACAGTCTTTCTTAATCTATCATACTTTTCTTTTGCTACTCTTTCATCATCATTCAAGTCATCTCGTATTCTATTTCTGCCCCTCACAGCTAGTAGATCTAGCCAAGCTTTCTTCTTGTCTAGAACAAAACCTTTCACTTCATCATCCCACCACTCGTTCTTATCTCTTCTCACATTTTTCTTCACACTTACCCCACATATTTGGGTGGCCGTTTCTACCATACCATTCTTAAATCTACTCCAATATTCCTCCATCTCGCAGTCTTCATCATTCAATAGCTGTCCCCACCTTTCTTTCAATTCTAACTTATATTTCTCACGGACAATCTCTTCTTGCAAATTTTCGACTTTCACTCTTTTCCTTCCAGACATACGTACCCGTGGGCGATGTCGCCATTTTTCAAGCAGACCTGATATTCGTGACACCACAAGGAAATGGTCGCTTCCAACATTTACTCCACGGTACACTCTCGTATCCTTGACTTTCGTTCTCAACCGTTCATCCACAATTACAAAGTCAATCATACTTCTCTCAGAGTGTCTCTGCCATGTATACATATGAATCATTTTGTGACTAAACATAGTGTTAGTCACCACAAGCTTTCTCTCCAAACATACATCTAACAGACTAGTGCCATTATCATTTATCCTTTCATCACCAAAATTACCTAACACCCTTTCATACCCATCACGCTTTACTCCCACCCAGCCATTACAATCGCCTAACATAATAATTCTTTCATTATCTTCACACTTTCCAAGCACATCTCTAACATTATCCCAAAACTCTTCCCTGACTGCCTGTGGCTTGGACATATCTGGCGCATACAGAAATAAAAAACCTGGTCAAGCCTACTTTCAGTCTCAGCCACAGGAGCCTGGGACTCACATACTCATAACCTTTCACACAATCACTCATTCTTTCTGACAAAAGAATGCCCACACCTTGGCTTCCTCTCTCAAACTCTTCTACTCCCGTCCAGTAAGCAGAGAGTCGGCCATGCGTGGACATTCCACAACCTTTCTTTTTCGACTCACTCACACCTAGCACATCAATTTTCCTGGTATTCATCACCTCGCATACTTCGTCAATCTTATCGTCTATTCCTCCGCAAACATTCATCGTCACAAAAAGGCATTCCCCTGCCCTCTTTTTGCCTGCTGGGGGGACAAGACGTGACGTGTGGCAATGCACGTCGCCGTCGGGAAATTTGCCCCCCCCAGATACGATGGGCCTGCCTGAGGTGGCCTCAGGGAGGCATTCTCCAGGTGACCTGGTACCCTCCTGGGGTAGTATATTTTTAATTCCCTTCCTCATTGTATCTGCTCCTACTTCGTCGGATAGGAAAGGATAAGGTCCGTATTGAAGAGGATGAGGAAAGAGAGAAAGGAAAAAGGTATTTTGAGGATACTGCATACACGGAGGGGACGTTTGTAATGTACGCAGTAGCTAGGGAGGCCGGGCTCGCTTACCCGAGTGCCTTTTCTTCATAGTCGGACAGACCAATGAAGAGAACACCCCATGACCATAAGTACGTCGATATAGTATGAATCCAAAAAAATCTATAAAAAATCTTCATAACACTTCATATTCTCATTGATAAGAGATCCAAATATTTGTTACATCCTAAGTAAATGCAAAAAATCATATTCAGATTTTCCAACTCACTGCTAATTTCACTGGTTTGCAATAATCGAAAACAATATAAACCCAGGTCTTTTTTAATTAAATGGCGGACCTTTCTTATCGGGACTAATAAACAAGCAAACTAAGTACATTAACGATGGGATTGCCTTGCCCCGGATATCGGGGAAAACCCATCCCGCCCTAATGAGAATCCTACCCGTTCCGAAGGTCACTCGGTAGTAGGGTTACCATGTCACAGCCTATTTATATCATCATTTTCTAGCGTATTAAAGTTGAAAGTTGCGTGGCAATAATTAATCAAATTCATGGGTTAATCTGTGGTTCGAAATTCAAAAGATTTTGCTTATAGAAAATATTACCTTCTTACTTGTGAAAGTAAATATGGTAATGCAGGGTGATATGGCCGTTTTTTATTTTAAAGGTAGAATTTTATATATGTAGTTATAAAAAAAAAAGAAATGAAAATCTGTACTTTATTATTAATCTTTTATTAATCAACTTGGTTTCGCAGACACTGGTGACGATTTATCGATTGACATTTAAAAAAAAAAGAAAAAAAATAAGTAACTGGCCATCTTATCCGACCCGTCCGTTTAGGATAGCCATAGCAAAGCGTATAAGATGGCCATATTATTTCTTCGTCCTTTTTCCTCTTCCTTTTCCCTTGCCTTGATTTTCTTTGTCTGCAGTGTTTTCTTTTGCCTTTTTTCCACATGCATCGCGAGTATTTTCAAACGGAGTACAATTTTCATGCATCAATAAATATCAAGACAATAAATCCAATCTTCGATTTTTTCAGTTTTATAGAAGTTTTTTCATCACACCTTCTACTATTATATTCGTAGTCTTCTCTAAATGTATCGTCACTATCCAAATGTATTTCACATTATTCTTCAGAAGTTGATTCTGCGTTCTTGTTATACAAAAAAAATAGTATGGCCATATAGCCTTAGTGAATATATACCTTACCAAGCAAACAAAATCACTGTAACAGTAAAATAATTGTTACGATTTGATGTTATAATAACAACAAGACATCAAACTACACGATTAAAGTAATACAAAAATGAATACAAAATCGATTATAAAATCACGTTCACAGCGTAGAAACTAACATATTCTAAAAAAAACTGAGTAAGGTTTAACATAAAACCAATAAAATAATTGCCTTTTTAATTTTTTTCGGCACAACCAACTGCGTCACGTGCGATCTCTAATGAACGTCGAGCGCGTATTGCCGGCACATCACCTCTTGCGGGATGCCTCTCCACATCAATCCAAACAACATTTGTTCTACGACTTTTTAAAAATCGTGATAAATAACACAAAAAATAAAAATTAATAATAAAAAATATAAACTAATTAAAATTAACCCTGTATAGGAAAAGTTGGATTTTTTTTGACTGGTCATCTTGAACGACTGGCCATATCACCCTGAATTACCCTATGACAGACGATTCACATATATTCGTTTTTTGATTAGGGTTTTGACCCCAAATTAAAATACCAGCACTAGTCTTATACATATAATCATCTGGTCAGCCCTTAGACACAAAGAAATCCAACCAGCACATGAAATACTAGTTGTAGCACATAAATAATTAATTGTGATACAACTTCCAGCAAACATAACAGATTTGATTTATGCCGCAAAATTGATTTTTCATCGTGGCTTTCATTATTAGAAACTTTAATAGGAGCTGCAGAACCTAAAATTAGTAATCTGACACCTAAAATTTCATACATTTATCAGCTTCCACGTACTTTTTTTCACGTGTCATCTGAAAACTGAAAAATGTTTGAGTGCGTTGATTTCCTGACGGAAAGTATCCGATTGGGGTGAGTCGTATTTGGTCAAATTCAACGCATCCAAAACTCAGGCGTGTCTATTCTCCGCAAGAAAGAGCACCTTCACATTAACGCCCACTTCCCAAAATGTATCTGAGTAGAGTCCTAGCACTTTTAAGCGTCAAGTGAATAGGTTTCTCGTGGATGGACGTGTACCACCTTAGTCTTCATGTTCACTTAACATCAGGTGTCATGGAAAGAAAACGATCCATCCATCGATACTTTATTTAAAAAAAACCCGAAAATATCGCACGAGAACATAATAGGATATCAGTATAGCTTGTATTCATAATACTAATATCCAGGATAAGGTGTACCTATACTTAAATTCTTGGAAATCCGTCCAGTCGTTATAGTGTGGTGGTGTAACGAATATCCAATAATATTTGTAGGAAGTAAAGTTTAGAAACACGTTTACATACACGAAACAATTGGAGGAAACATGAATAAGATAACAAGGATATAAGAGCTACAAGCTCTAATATCTAGTTCTGTTTATTTCTAACCTGAAATCATTTTCATAGATTTACGAGTACCTTCGCTGCAAATACCTACCGCTCTTACTGAATAATTATAGCTCCATGAATGTGGCAACATTTTATTTACGGAGTAAGTAAATGTAATGTAATCAACTGTATTGTACTGTATTGGCCATGGCGACGTTAAGCAGTCGGTCCCGGTTGCTGTATACTTGTATAAAGTAGTCGTTAGAGGTGCCCTGAAAATTCTCACATCCACAACCTAGCACAGGGCAAGCTGTGTGGATTATGACCTATACTCCTCGTCACCCAGGGGAGAGACTTATAGCCCTGTGGGTTGATTACAAAGAGTTTTGATGATGTCATTTTTTATGTCATGATGATAATGACATAAAAAATTTGCCGCCAAATATCATCGCTCCTTTGGTGATGTTTTCCGGCACTAATTTGTGAAGAGACAATTTGTAAGCCTGCTTACTGTCATTTTTGACCTCTGCATTTACAAACAGGAGAGATTGAGGTCAAACGCGAAATTAGTAACAATAGAAAATGTTTTTGCTAATCTAGGTCAAGCTAAATTCAGTATATTAAAGTCTATCTTACTAATATTTTGAATGTAAAAGTTCGGATTGATGGATAAAAAGATGTCTAGATAATTATATTGATGTTTGTCCCTCAATCACGGCAGAACTGCTCAAAAGATTTCGATGAAATTTAGTATAGTGATAGTGTCTGGAATATCATATTGGCTACTGTGTATCCCGATATTCCCGTGGGATTCGAAAACCGGATAAAACCGCGCGAAACACCTACTAAGTCAATATTCTGTTTATTTGAAGATGGTAACCCTACCCGGTAGCCCGTAGCGATGTAGTTAGGGATATTGATCAAGTAGGATAGTTCACGCTGCTGTCCAGGGTTTATTTTAGATTGACACACTTTAACGAACCGTGTAATAATGGTGTAAGGTGATGTTTGCTTTTGAAAGGTAAACTATTGATTATTAAATTAATAAGTTAATAATAATGCGTTCTTAATTTTTCACGATTCATTGTTTTAAATAAATTACTTTTGAATCAGATTTTATTGTTTCTCGGGACCACTGCGGAAACATAAAAACCTAAACTCTTAGCCATAATATATATTATATGTTATAAAATCAGGTTAAAACGGTTTTTATTCAATAAATAAATAATGCAGACCATTATTTTCAAACAGCGTCATCTAACTAAGCTCCTAACTAATTGGAGCTCCTGGTATGGGAACTAGGTAACCGAGAGTAGGATTGTTCAAATAAGTAAACTTACAAAGTAGGGTCCGGAACCCATGAAATCATCATCATCACAATCATCATCATCAGCAGCCAGTAGACGTCCACTGCTGGACATAGGCCTCCCCCAACAAAGAGGGAGTAATGCCGTAATCGCCACGCGCAGGTGGGTTGGCGATCGCAGTAAGATGTTTTAGGTATGCAGAAGGACGCTGCTGTCCGTCCACTGGATTATTGTCCCTTAGTTGCCTCTTACGACACCCACGGGAGGAGATGGGGTAGCGCTATTCTTAAGGCAGCATGACACGCCAAACCCATGACAAACATCTGCAAATTATCAACATTCAATCGGCTATTTGCCCACTACGTCATGGAGGTTGTCAATTTGATAAATATTTCAATGACAACCATTATTGTCGAATTCGTCGTGGCGCAGTGGCGCGTGTGTATATTAATCGATATCTCAGGTTAAGCAACGCTCGGCCGCCGGGTCGGTACTAGGATGGGTGACCGCCGACCATTCTTTCTCACGGCGACTTCCGTTCTTCGGAAGGTATGTGAAGCAGTCGGTCCCGGGTGCTGTGTAATTGTATACAGTAGACGTAAGGGTTTGCTAGAAGCCATTTCGGCGCCCTGAAAATTCTGACATCCACTAACCAGCACTGGGCCAACTTGGTGGATTATGGCCTAAAACTCTTCGTCACCCAAGAGAGAGACTCATAGCCCTGCAGTGGACTCATTACAGATGTTTTGATGATGATGATAAACCATTACTTACCTTACATTTCTATTTAATCTAACTCCAAAATCCTTGTTTGTAAATAATTTAATGAGCGTTGCCATGACAACCAAAATCCAGATTGGTTAATCTATGAAAAATTCTAGATTAATAATGTTGATGCCATTATAGAAGCCCTCTAATCTGTTAATCCTTTTATTAAATCTTAAAATGAATAACTCATACGATGAATATTTTTTTTACCTCTTGTATTTTAAACTAAGCTTATTGCGTGTGTATTGTATGGTAAGCACTTAATCCCATTGTTATAACAACAGGCTATAATATGACATATAGCACAGCACTTTTATTTCCACTAGCTTGTCATTGGGATTTTATTGTTAGGTATTGCAGCTGCTAATGTTTTTATACTTTTAATTGTTGTTCTTTCTTAAACATAATATATTCATCATCATCATCACAACTATTTGTAATGAACCCACTACAGGGCATGAGTCTCACCCCTCAGTGACGAGGAGGTGTAGGCCCTTATCCACTAAACTGGCCCAGTGCTGAGTGGTGGATGTCAGAATTTTCAAGGCGCCGAAATGGCTTCTGACAAAATCTAACGACTACTGTATACAAGTTTACAGCACTGGGACCGACTGCTTAACGTGCCCTCTGAAGCACGGAAGTCGTCGTAAGAAATGAATGGTCGTCGGCGATCACTCATCCAAGTACGCCGAACGTTGCTTAACCTGCGATATCGTATGATACATCCAGTAGATAACCACGGCGCCACGACAACTTCTACACATATTATATTCCTATAACTTAATTATTTCATTAAAAGATTCAAAAACGCTAGAGGGTTACAATGAAAACATTTGTTATTTGGAACATTAGTACCTATAAAACGTAGCGATAAATAAGTTAATCGCTACGTTTTCAATTCTTAAGTCGTCTTAACATCGAAAAGTACTCGACTCGACACTAATTGTTAAGTCTCAATTCAATATTGAATTATTTTTGTAAGAGTTGATCATGACACAAGCACAAAATTCGCTGTCAATTCTCTACAGAGAACTGTCAATTAAAGATCAAGAATTATATCTACCTACAAAAATCGACTGTCTTAAAATTTTCAAGTTACATAAAAATACGTGAATGATAATTAAAATGAATGAAAAATGCTTTATTGATTTCTCTCACATAGAAAAAAAACATATACAATTTGACAAAGTACAAAAAAGTTTTCTACCAAATCTGAGTCTTATTCTATGTGAGAGACTGGTATCTGTACTAGGAGACCTGTACGACAGATTACCAGCCTCTCCAGGCTCTGGACAAGTGAAGTCAATAAAATGGAAATAACAATACAAATAAGGGGAAAAAACTGCAATGATAACGGCGGCGCTTTATGCTAGGTGATATGTACTGTGTGATAATGTGATATGTAGGTATTGCTGATAAAGTGTGCGAACTTGAATTTTTGGTATGGTTTGTAACAATAATATAACCTTATAACAAATAAAAATAAATGCAAGAGCTCTAAAGTATTTTTCATTATCAATAAAACAGAACGAAACCAATTTCTTCGAGATTCAATTAACCTCAATCATTGATAAAGTCTGAGATGAAATGGACATTAATATCGTGAACTTTAACTCAAGTTATCTCTAAAGAGTTCCACAACTTGAATTGTAAGAAGCTTTTGTTCTAGCCAAGACAATAAATCTTCATTACTTTGGTACGTTATTGAGCAATAAATTAAGAAAATCAATTTGTGATTACTAATAATAGATGATAAAATTGTAATTTATGTTTAGTTTGTCTTAATTTTAATCGACATTGAAGAATTACATACTGTAAATAAATGAAAAATGTGATAAATAAAAATTACCCGACCAGGTAATTTTTATGTTGCAAGTTTTGAGTAACATTTTAATTTTTTATTTTACAGATATTTATGAGTACAACATGTTAACAAACATTCAAAATTAACAAGGCACACATTTATTTAAGCTGGCCGTGCGGCAATGGATAGATTTAATTTTTTTCTTAAAAACCGTCTCCATACTATACGAGCATTCGTAAACATTCGTTAACTTACGATTCGATAAAGTTCTGTGATCGCACTGCAGTTTCGGGAGTAAGCCCACTGAGCTACTAGTAAGGCACATAACGATCGTAGGTATGTTTCTTCATGTGAATAATTATATTGTATTTTTTTTGCGGATCCAAAACTGAAACTTTTATCTTTCTTTCTACCTATTAGTATATAGTAGATGTAAGGGCGTTAATGATAATATGTCCACTATTCCACTAGTCCACTGTTCTTTACCCTTGACAACATTCAAAGCCGGAAAACAACACCACTATGAAACTTTCAATAAACTAAACGCTGACCGTACATACGAAAACAAAATGACAAATCTTCGTTTACCGAGGTAAAAGCAAAATTCATGATAGTAATCCCCTCACAATTTATTAGAAATCCCAAGATTTCAGCGGGTTTGTTTCCAATGAAAAATAGACCCATTATAAAAGGAGAAGGCTCCTGTTACTGCTCGTATTTCATAACAACACATTATTGTTTTTCCTTCTTTTTTGTTTCGTGGTTAAAACGGTTATAAATTTAGTTTTTTCAAAGGCTTATATGGAACGTGCTTTTACTTTGTGGTGGTGTTAGTTTTTAGTTTTTTTTTATGCATAGAGGGAAGAGATAAGAGATATTTTATAGTTTGTTTTTGTTACTAAAACTTAGGGAATAAGGTAAATAATAAGTGCTTAATTATTTTTGATAATTTGATTGAAACTTAGAGCTACTGAAGTCATAGTTACCTTGGATTTATTATACTTTAAAGTTCTTAAATATCTTAACACCCCCCAGCACTTGGCCAGGTTGGTGGGTAATAGCCTATACCTCCTCGTCACCCAGGGGAGAGACTCATGCCCTGCAGTGAACTCATTTTAAAGAGTTGTGATGATGATGACTTATATCTTTAAGAAAATTCTTCAGCGTACTTAATTCAAATTTAAAGCGTTCTAATAAAATTGTTTATACCTTTTTTATACATCAACTATATTAACTCATAACTATTTTAAACTATTGTGGTTATTTTCAATTCACGGGATTCTTACCAAGATATTTTTCGAATTACGAATTCTTATATTAACGCATAATAAAGCCTACAAAATATCTACAGAATCAGACATCTATGAAATATCTGTAGATCATAAATTCAACTTATATTTCCGAATGTAACATTTAAATACACAGTCAAAGCGTCTGTTATCTATAAGCATACTTTTTAATGGCGCAAGTTTCGTGATGCAAAGTCTAAAACCATAACTCAATAGAGCTTAACTCTCCGCACTGCACCATCTTTATACACTAAAACTTAAACTAAATTAATTTACTAAAACTTTGATCAAACTGCATACCATAATTTAATTTCGCTGATTCTGCCGCCGGAATTTAATTTAAATCCAACTTTAATCCACTGTATGAAGAACTTCAAAATGAGATGATATTGTCAGTCCGGCAGGCTACGGAAAATGAAAACCCCTTGGGAAATTTGCCATTAGCTTTTTCATCAAGTTCGGACCATTCTTTATTTATGCAGAATGCTTCTAAATTATGACGTTTCATAACTGAAATTTAGGAAACGGAAATAGATATTTTATGCAAAGTTTTATTATGTTTTCGGTAATTTTGAATTTAGAGTGAATACTAATTTGGTTTTTGGTTGATTACGTAGCTATTTTGTTATTTATTCAGCAGCAGATGAAAACTGTAACTCTACTAAATATATTTTTTTAAATGGCGCATATAATTCTCATATTTTAAGATGTTCGATGAACAATAGAAAATGCAGTTATATTTTCTGCTTACAGGCTATTAAATCAAAGAGTAAAAAAAATCGCGAACTTTGAAATTTATTTATATACGCCAAGCGACGCCACAGATAAGTTCTTTTGACTTTTAGAGCAAAATAAGACAATAAAAAAATTGTAATTGTTACCAAACGTACATTATAGGACACATTTGAAATTGTTGGACACATGCAATGTCAAATCTAGGATTCAGACATAACTAAATCGGCTGAAAATAAGCTCTTAATAACTGAAAATATATGCTAAGTAAAATCATCACCTGACCAGAACTCGAAACTGGGACCTCTCGTTTGGTGGACGAGTGCTCTTCCACTGAGCTACCAGGCCCTGGCGACATTGAAATTACTTAGCATACTTTTGTTTTTACATTATATGTTCAAGTCCTGGTCGTGTGATGATTTTATTTAGAATATTTTTTCAGTTTTTTAATGAATAATTAAGCATTATTAAATACAAAAACATAAAAATATTATTAAATAAGCTCTACTTTTACATCTACCCCTGCAAGAAATGTACATAATTTACAGCACATTAGTTATTTTTAAAGTATAAATAAACCCATTTAAATTAAATTACCTAACTCCTTTTTTATCAAAAGAGGCAATCTAAAAATAAAGCGGCACCCGAATATAACAATAAAAATTTAAACTACTGTTATTACAAATGAGGCGCGTAAAATTACTTTTCACGGTTCTTTCTATCTCTTTTTCTCTTAATTAGAAGAAGAAGACAGTAAAATGTCAGTATTATTCAAATTTACTATACCAATTAGAGTAGCCGTCATCTCATAGTGATGAAACCGTATCGAGTCGTGTGTAGCCCGCTTTATGACAAGTTCTTTAATTAAAATTTATAACGTCCGATTTGAATAAAGAACATGGTTGACATGAACGTTAGTGTAAGTAATTGTCGGTAAAGACCAAGGAGGCCGAAACGGCACTTTATAAACATTACGTTGGGGATATCAACATTATAACTGATAGATTGATCTGAGTTTATATTCCTTCAGAATTAAAAGTAATGGCAATAACAATTTGTAGTAACAACTCAATATTGTCGTTAATTAAACCATTTTTGTAGAGCAAGTCTTCGACCAAACAATAATATTATTATTATTATATTGTTTGGTCGAAGGAGCAAGTTGACATAATAAGCTTATTAAATATTTTTGCTATTATTTTAAAATTATAAGATGATTTATTAGCTAGCTGTCTTTTGGCGAAAACCAATGATTAGCACTATTTCTACTCTTTTAAGAAGATTTTATATTTCCTAGTCCTACCTCATTTTTATAAAAGTGACCTGAGGTTGATTTTATTTATATCATCATCATCATCACAACTTTTTGTAATGAGATCACTTCAGATTCACTTCAACCATGATTTTCTACCTTTAGGCAATAAACCAGCAAGCTGACCCAGTGCTGGTGGGTGAATATCAGAATTTTCAGTACAGAGCCGTACACAAACCCTAACGTCTACTGTATACAAGTATACAGCACGCGACTTCTTAAGGTGTACTCCAAAGCACGGTTATCCTACGTATGAGCTTTACTTGAGGTGATTTTAATGGATAATTTTTAATAAACGTTATTTGCTTATCAAGATGTCATGTTCAAAGATATTTTCTCAGAAAGCTACGTAAGTAACCTTTCTAAATTAAGCTCTTTTAAGCAAGCAATAAATAGATTTTTTAATCATAACCGTATTTTCAAATTGACATTCATATTAGCTGATGATAAGTGAAGATATCTGCATACTAAGTTAAAAACCTTATAACATTATAACATTGAGGGAACACATCACAGGAGTCTTGATATTTGGCGGTAGATTTTATATGAGGCGTTCCCTGAAGGGGACACTCACACGCAACACGCTAATCCAGGGGCAGTTGGGTTCTTAGTGAAGCAATTCGGCTAGTTGGTAAGTGACAAAAATATTAAAGATGAAACTGGGTTAAGAAGTAACTGGGTCTTCATATAATATTAAGCTATTGCATATAAGCTATCGCGGGCCTTGAGCTTGGTGACCGAATCCAGAAATTCCGTAACGAAAACAACCTAACACCCCCCACTCCGACTGGCACAGCGGTGATACTTTGATTTCATAACTTTACATGCGGGCTTTAATAAAAAATCAGCGCCATCTACTAGGAACTTGAGGAACTTCATATTAGATCAAACATTACTGCATTAATAAAATAAATAAATAATTATAATTGCATAAGTTGATAAAAAATGCTATGCAATAGCTTTACCGCGGCAGTCTCCGAGTGCCACACGTCTTTTTTTCTTTGAACATTTAACGACGGCAATATTGGATAGTATTACCGTGACTTAACTATCTGCTGATGTTTGGCGAAAGATATAAGCTTTTTTGTAGGCTTTTTTCGCCAAGGAAAAGATTTGGCACCTATTCTATAGATCTGCTAGCCCGAAGTTTAGCCGGTGTTGAACAGAGCAGTGAGGCTATGACTCCTCAGTGAACTGAGTATACCCACTATACATCCCCCTTTGCTGATTAAGCCTTTTTTGTAGGCTGAATAGTTACACCTAGTTATTCTTAGAACCGAGTTAGTTTATAAAAATCGATTTTCAAGTTTGTCTGTAAACTATGTTTGCCCTACAGGGACATAATATTTCACTGATATGCCGGTCGCCTGCGGCACTAAAGGGTCTGGGTTTGAAGCGTAGCCCAGCTACTTTGGGAATTCAACTTTTCTCGACAGGCCCATGTTTTGTTATAAAGGCTAGATATAGAATACATGTTGGTCATATATGTGCTACATAATTCAAATTATATCCTAGCTGTTTTAAGTTGAAAAAGAGGTTTATTTATTAGACGAAATAAAATGAAATTATAATTCGATATTAAAGATTTTGTATTGTGTGGTAGTTGGTCCTTAGAGTTGGTCCCACATATAGGATATTAATACAAAGTTACTTTTAAAGAAATTTGGCATTTTTTAATCCCTAAAGAATTTGTGTAACCAACTCTGCATGCAGCATAGCTAAATTATGAAGTTTTAGGTTTCAGGATATTTCTTATGAATATCGTTTTTTTCATACTGTATTTATCACTGTAGTTTTAATCGTGCATTATTTATAATATGAGATATAAAATATTTTTAAAATAATGTATCATACCTATCGCGTTAACTACTTCCTGCTATCAACTTCTACAACTACACATTGCCTACTTTGTGTTCACAATTAACTACCTCCCGCAGACATAACGATGTCAGGAGACCGTCACAGAAACAAAAGACGAGCGCATTCCTGGCATAATTCCTCATAAACATTGTTCATCCGAACCGTCCATATAAACCCGACGCTAACGTGACACAATAAAAGTAAACAAACAATAACTCAGATATCAAAGAACATAAATGCGTAGTAACAAATACATATATCATAAAGTTAGTTGGAAGGAAACATAGTTCTGGCATTTACAATGTAACACATTTTGGCAGTCGAGGCGGGAACAATCTGGATAATAGAATTAACTAGTTCCTTTGCTCTATGAGGAGTTCCTTTCGGTTGTTTTGGGAAAAGATACATGCAAGTTGATACTGAACGATTTAAGTCTAGAATGTCTGATGAAATGTTTGTTACTATAAATTACCCGAACTAACACACCAACTATGAGTTTTTTTCAATACAGACTAAGCCCGCGTTTGACCTCAATCTCACCTTATGGTAAGTGAAGATGAGATCGAAGATGAAAGCAACCAGGCCTAGGAAAGAACTGACTTTCATAAAATATTGCCGGAATACATCTTAGCTGGAGCAGTAATTTTTTATGAAGGGTCATCATCATCATCATCATCCACAGCCTGTAGACGTCCACTGCTGAACATAGGCCTCCCCCAAGGTCTTCCACGTCGCTCGGTCCATCCAGCGTTTACCGGCGACTTTGACCAGGTCGTCGGTCCATCGTGCGGGGGGCCTGCCTACGCTGCGTCTCCCAATACGTGGCCGCCACTCGAGAACTTTTCTGCCCCACCGATCATCTGTTCTGCGAGCTATGTGCCCTGCCCATTGCCACTTTTTGCCACTTTATGAAGGGTGGTCACTCGGATTTGTCGCCTTGTACACGCATACTCATAGGCGGTAAGACTTTTGCAAACGAACCCTACACGGTAAGCTTTTCTTTATGAGACATATTTTATAAAGACCTCACAGCGGAACCAGGGAGTATTCAATTATACACCCAGACTAGAGGCAATAAACCCGTAGTCCTAGGTAAACGACAATTTCGACAACGTGTCCCAAAACGAAAATATAACAGGAATCTTACGTCGCGTATGGCTTGGATTACGTCGTATCGTATCGCGTGGACTTTGGTAATTGTAATTTGAAATGTGCTGAGCATATAATAAAATCCAAATTATGTACTACAAATTGCAAGGCGAGTGATGAGGCGCTGGGCTGGCAGGAGCGTGAGGTCTGAAGTGAACGTCCCAAATCTTTAAAAAACACTGATATATAAGGTCGCCTTATAATAGTCAATAATATTTTAATAGCAGATTAAAATTGATGAGTGGGTCATAATTACGAGAAAAAAAAAATTGTTTAAATCATTTTCAAAAATTGAAGTTCAAAAATTCTGCTAAGTGATCAAATTTTAGTTTGATCTGTAGTTTATGACTACACAGTAAGTAATAAAAACGTTTCCATCTAATTGTATGTAGTCATAAAATGTAGATTAAGCTTAAATTTTACTCACAGAGAAGAATTTTCAAATTTTAATTTATGAAAATTATTTTTTATTTCTTTTTTGTTTTCGATATTCAGACCGACTCATCATTCCTAATCAGCTATTAAAATATAATTAACTATTATACGCGGACCCTGTATGTATAGCAACGCAATTGAATTAAGTTTTATTTTTTTTAATTATTAAAGCTTACTATTGCGCTACATAGATCAGTTTAAGAAATTTATTCCAATATGTTTGAGTGTAAAATACTCAATTAAATCAGACTTTTTTCACGTAAAAAATTACATATTAACTCGACATTTCGGTGTTTTACAGAGCCCGTGTCACTTAAGGTACTTAACCTCAACATGTGTTTAATAAATTTAAACATAAGTTTGTTTATAACATTTGTCACTCAAAAGCGCGATAAAAATAAAGATTGCAATACCAAGCGGTGCTCTGCTTTCATCTAAGTAAGCCTTATAACCTTTTGAGAGGCGTCGCGAAGGCGGGAACATTGTTTCTTAAAGCGTCGCCTCAAGGCTCACATGTCACATGAGAGCTGTATACACTTGTACAAGTACTTCTTTATTCTATTCTGCAATTTAAAACAATGAGTCGTAGTTTTATGTTTACTTTATGTAACGATGACTGAACGAAGGCCTATATTGAAGAAGACGTGTGTATGAAAACAAAGCTATAATATTTTATCTAGTCTTTTTTAAGTTTTTTATCTTCCATGCTGGACTGGGAGTGAAAGAAAAACATAGAATGTGCCAGCTGCTTCTCTTTCCGGGCATACTGTAAAAGTCAGTTAAGGGACAGAGGTTTTATTGGCGTTTTTGCGGGCGACAGGCTGACTCCCTGTCACTGCAATAGTCTCTCCCTATCATTATAATACCTCCAAATTTGTCAAATGTGACATCAGATGGTTTTATAGCCTCTGGTGTTCTGCCTACTCCATAAGGGATTATACTGTAAAAGTCAGGCGTGAAGCTATGTATGTATATATGTATTTTTTATTGAGAGGTCAACAAATAGTATTTAATGGATGGAATTCAAATCTAATCAAACCATACTTTGTTTAGTTACCTATGAAAATAGAATAAATTTAAGTTTAATTTAAAAAGCTAATTAGTTTGACACCTATGTGAATTTGTCAAAAGTACTTCTTTTGTTTTTTTTTTTTTAAATAAGGTTGGCACGTTTGCCTTCCATGGCACGAGGTGGTAAGAATATAAAAGAACTGCCTTTACTTGGATTGTTGGAATATCCACCACATACGGATTAAAGTTCTGGGTTCAATTTGTATCCCGTAGTACAGCCAACCTTGTTTATTGTTAGTTACTAGTTATTGTATTGGGCTTAAAATTTGAAAAGACTCGTGAAGTACATACAACAGCTGACCGATGTCGAAGCATTTCACAAAAATGCCTTGATTAAACCTTTTACAAGAAAAATTTGGTGTGAAATATCCAAGTATAATAGTTGTAATAGCGAAATGTAATAGCCAATAATTGGTCGGGTACGGGCTAATAGAGTTGTATTTCCAGGTGTAAAAGTTTGAAACCTATCCGACGGAATACTGGAATATTTTGTTCACTGTACGGACCAAAAAAAGATCCAATCACTGCGCTTAGGAACAAACTGGACGGGGACATATCGGACTGGGACCGTAGTGGTCCCTATTCCCAGCCCTGAAAGTGAGTTTTCTAAATTAAGATACCGTATAACAAGCAGTTTCACATAATTGGGATAATGTTGATGTTTTCCATCATTTTTTATGGTAAACCAGTTCCTTCCTAAGCACGTGAGATTTCATCTTATTCATCCTTTTGATGACGACTTTGGCGATGGGGTAAACATATCTGCCTCAGACGCCAGTGGTTGCGGGTTCGAATCCCGCACGGAACAAGAAAAAAAAATGTTTCGTGTCTAGGTGTTTATACATTTATGTTCTAGGTTCCCCCTTAGTTCGATACATGGTATCCCATAACACAAGCAATGCTTACTTTGGGGCCATGTAGTTGGTATGATTGTCTGGTTTTTTTTTTATTATTATCCGTTATGATTGAGGTCCTATTGTGGATTATGTACCTAATTAATAAGAAAAAAGTAATACAAACGTAAAGCTGATAACGTTAAATTAAAAAGGCGGGGTTTAGCCGTTTCAAACCGCCAGAAAGGAAACGTCTTCTAGTGACTACGATTGTTGCAACTTGAAACGCAATTGAAACGTCGTTGTCGAGGTGAATTAAGATTTTTGGTCACCTTTCGATGGACGCACGCAAATAAATAATGTAAACGGATTTTTTCACGAGTTAAAATATAAAACATTATAACTTAGTGTAATACAAATCTATACTAATATAAAAAGCTGATGAGTTTGTTTGTTTGTTTGTTTGAACGCGCTAATCTCAGAAACTACAAGTGGGATTTGAAAAATTCTTTTTGCATTTGATAGCCCAACTCTTGAGGAAGGTAATATTTTATCCCGAAATTCCCACGGGATCAAAAGTTACACGGGTAAAACCACGCGCGGTGGCTAGTGTAGGATAAAAAGTAATTTTATTTAATAAATAAATCGTGAGAATATTACATGATGAAAATCCACTATTGTTTAATTCTGCAATGTCGGTAAAAGCCAGATTTTTGAGCTCAATCTCACTTGATGGCAAGAGACCAAGGGATGGACTGGAACTTCTCGTAAGCAATCGAGTCCTTTGTCATATTCGAAACAATATTCCTGCCAAAATAAGAGTTCATAAAAATCCTTTCAGTAGATCAGGCGCAAAAATCTAAATATCTTCATAAACAATCATAGACACTATAATGGAGATTACTATCAATTCGAATATAGAATTAACTGAATATGAAAAAGTTTTATCTGCCAGGATCTGTTATTATTGGAGTCAAAATTCGTCGTTATGGTTAAAGTTTGGAAGGCTCACTAGTTGATGTTGTCATCTTATTTTGGAGATACGCCAAATGTCCAAAGACGCATTGCAGATCATATTTTTTATGGTATTGCTGGCAGGACACTAGCCTTGATAAACGTCGTGCAGCTCATTTGTGATGTCACTAATGGATAAAGTTTGGCCTAGTTTATAGACTTCTTTTCGAATAAAAAAGTTATCATGAATGAAGGATTTACAGTAACTGTACTTTTGTATAAAGTTATTGTAACCATGATTTAATGTTTGTTTTATTGGGGATTTTTCTTGTTCGTAGTTTTTGTAAACGCAAATCATTGAGACATTGCCTAGATTCAAAACTTACGTAACAATGATTTGAAAAAAAATACGTTGGAAAAGATTTTTTCTAAATGACATTTTAATAAAATTCTATGTTGTATGTGGCTTGAAGGCGGTGTAAATTTCCTGCTTTAAAATTATGGAGCTGTGTGGGATGTCCTTAAATTTTTTATTATCAAAAAAACTGTGTTTACCGTCACTAAAAGTCTGTTTTCTATGTAACATTGTGCAGGACAGTGACGATAAGACAGTTATGTAAACTTAAAACAGTGTATATAGATAGTGTTATAGTGTTTTATAAGACTCTTAAAGAGCTAAGAACGTTTAAAATAGTGTTTCATAGTGTTTTTATAGTGTTTATAGTTAATAGCGTCACATACAAGTGTTAGGTATAAGAAATAGTGCTTTAAAACAATGTTTTGTAATAGTTTACAGCTTAAAAGTGTTTGCTTAATCGTTTGTATCTTTGTAATTTGATTGTAATTTGATTAATCAATAACTGCTACGAAAACTTACGTGATTATAGCCTGAAAATAGCTTGAGTTGTATTAGGGCTGATTTGGAAATAAAGAAATGGTTTTGAAAGTCTTATCATTCCCGCACACAGAGAGAGAGATCTAAATAGTTAATAGAATTTGTAAATAGTTTTCAAATTAGAATATAGTAAAGATCTAATAAGAATAGTCGAATCTAGTCAGAATCTTATTAGAAAAATCTAGAAAGTTCGAATTAGATTCGAGCGAGACAGACATATGTGTGTCCCGCTCGCACGCTTGCATTACTCTCTCTTGTGCGGTACCCTTGCGCGCCCGCACAGAATCACTTAAGAATGCGCCACACTCCGCCAGCGGCACACATTCGCGAGGGATTCACCGAAAAGATCCCGAAGAGAGAAGATCTCCGGAAGAAAGAAGCCTCCGAAGAAAGAAGCCTCAAGCAACAGTGAACAGTGAATCTCTCAAGCCCGAAGACTCTCAATAGAAGCCCGAAGTCACAAGACAGAATACAGAAATACAGAAGACTGAAGGCAGAATACAGTAATAGAAGAGCGCGGGAAATAGAGTGTGCTTGTGGCGTATTCGCGAGTGAAATAGTGCCGCGCGGCTGGACTTTCACGACCGTGTTAAGTGGTGAATTCGCATTTTCCTTTTGCCCCTCGCATCGATTCCAGCTAATAGAGTGGGTGGATAGCGCATCATTTGACTAAATCGTTATCGAATTCATAGACTATACAGTCCACTGGAGCTATCCCCCACAAACATAATATAAACAGAACTAATATTGAAAAGTTACTTAGGAATTTAAACATGATTTTACTCTAAGACAAAAAACAACTTGATCTTTTCCTTTTAGCGATGGCCAACTACTAGGTAACAAAAGACCTTACGACTCGTATAGTAACAATATGGACAAAAACTGTGTGATCCGGGGTAGAATATAGACATTATGCAACTGATAAATACTTACCTAAATGTTTTTAATGAGATAACCTTTTTTATTTATTTTATTTATTTATTTACACTTCAGTTTATAAAGGTACAGTAAAAAAAAGAACACTTACATTAAACATAAAAACTTGGCGGTCTTATCGCTGAGTAGCGATTTCTACCAGACAACCATGAAAAACAACAATCTTTATGTTTGTTGTTTTTTTTTTAATAACGTTGATCCATATAGGTACTATCTACCTACTCGAGCAGATTATAAGGAAGAGAAGACAAGCACAGCAATCACACGGGTAGACCAGGCGCATAATTAACTCTGCACTACAAAGCTGAGATTTACGTGTACCACGGGCGCAATTAAATTTGCATAGGAAATTGTTCTGAATGAGCTAAGAATAAGTTGCCAGCTCGAAACTAAAGTTTATGGTTCTCGCTGGTCAAATAATGTAGCGAAAACTGGTGATTAGGTACAGAGGAACATTTGCAAGTGTAGTTATAGGATTAGGAATATTTATTTGTGTTTCGCGAGTATTTATGGTTTTCTGAGGGTGCCTAAGAAAGTGAATTTTTTTTATGTTTTATATACCTACCTGTAAATAAGCCACAGACATCTACATAGACAACGCAAGTATTAAGATTTGTTTTGAAACCGACTTTTTAACATCTACTGTGACGTCACAGCTGATATTTATTGCTGGGAAATACAAACCCATTCAAAGACACCGATGCCGCTGATAAAATCGATTATTGAGAATGATATCGATATTGTGATATCGATGTTTTAACAGACATTTACACGCGCGGACTGAAGCTAGCGGCAACCAAACTTGACGCTTGGTCGGGGTTCGGACACTCGAAGTACATACATTTTTGCGTTATATAATCGTATGTAGATGTATGTCTGTGGGTATAGCTTTACTTTTTCCAGCAGCAGACGTTTCTTACTGATGATGATAGCTTTAGTAACGATATTCTTTGGACGTGCAGCCAACGTTTTTAATGAAACTGACTAGCTGATCGTAGGGTATATTTTCTAAATCTAATGCTTGTATAGACATCTAAAGCAAACACACACTACATTACTGTGTTACTATGGCTAGGTCGTACTTATCGCACAAATCTAGCTAGCTTTTGTTTTACCGTCCACTCACATTTGCCCTTAATTTCACATGATGAGGGACTATTAGGTAGAGGATGAAAGCACACGTGATGACACGTGTAATATTGGGGAAATATCCGGCTTTGCATCAAATATTGAATATTTATAATACGGGATACAACATTGGAGGACCATGATGGGGTTCCACCACCAAGCGAGACTCGCTCAGATTTATTTCCTTTTCAACCGACTTCCAAAAGGAGGAGGTCTCAATTCGTGTCAATTTTAAATATTATAAATATTCGTGTTTCATATGATAGAGGATACTTCAGAGGTGGTCCCGTATTAATTTCAACGAAATCGACTAAGAACTTTTTGAAAAATTTAAATCTATCAAAAAAATATGTATCAATACGGTGCATTGTACCTTGATGATCTAATACTTCAGCCAAAGTTTTGACTAGGATTTAAAAATGTTGTTGAAGTCGGTTTTTTTAATGCTCTGCATTTGTTGATACTGAGTACACCAAACTCTGATCCGAACTGTTTCATAGAAGTAAAGCAGGAAGCCTTTGGTGCCAAATAAAAATCATATCAAACTTCTTCTTCTTCTTGCGAGTCGACACAAATTAAAATTTTGTTCGTCCAAAATTTCGCCACCTCTACAGCACCATCGCTAGCCTCCATCAAGTCCTGGAGTGTGCAGCTATGTGGACATTCTGGGCAGGTGAGTAGGTGCGTCATTGTTTGCGGGGAATGCCCGCATTCACACTTATCGTCTGACCTCTCAGAGAAACCCCACTTGCAGCGATTGTCTTTGCTGAGACCTACCTATCAAACTATAAAATAATAACAAAAAAAGACCGAGGTCCTCTTAACTACTTAATAATTTACTGACATAAAGTTCCATGGGATATGGTAGAAACAAGGACAATATTATCACAAAATCTTTTATATAACGGGCTTCTGTTTAAAAAGTCTCATGCTTTTACAACCTACACATACGTAATTATAACTCTTTTTTTGGCCTTAAAGTTGTACATGCTTAAATTCTCCTTTGTCAAGAAAAAAAATACATTTACTCCACAATTCGATATTTAAAATAGTAGCCACAGCCCGCATCAACCTATTTTAATATCCTCAACCTTAACACTGCACCACTTATAAACAACCAAAAAATCGTACACAATGTTAAACTTAAGTTGAGGCTGAAAAATTGCGAGTGCAGCTGTGACTATAAAATTCCATGGCAAAGAACATGAAACAGGGAAACTGTACCGTTGTGTACCTTTGTTACAAGTTTTCAGTCAAATTGTTCGCGGCGAAGTTTTATTGTTACATCCGAGTCTGCATGCTGTTGAGATATTTTTCATATTTTACGAGACGTCCATGTTCTAAAATTACCGCATTTGTGAATAAAGAGAGGTAGTTTTGATCATTTTGGGATGTTTTCAGTTATGTTTTAAAAGTAAACAGTAAAACAGTAAAAAAATAAGTCATCTATAATAATTTCTTACATTGATCCTGATGTCAATATCTAGCTAAAACGAAGTTGCTTTTATTTGCGAATGAACTTTTTTGAATGATACAGGATAACTTAAGAATTGTGTAAATATACCGACATGCAAATATAATGGCTAAATCTGTATAATAATAAGTTGTTATAGTACCGATTGTTCTTTCATCTACAGGCGTCATCCTAAACAGCTTCACTAGTCCCTTAAAACTTTCACTAGCTGTTCATACTTACCACCTCGTATAGTTGCCGCATAGTTAGAAAATTCTTGAGTACTGAAACGTATCATCTCACCACAACACTCACTACTCCCCACGATCACACACAAGCTTCCAGTCAATCTAACACTCAAGGCACACTGATACCTAGTTTACAGCCTACCCTGCATCCAAACACATCTACTTAAGCCTAAGCCAAGTGCATATCAGAAAACCGGTAAAAACCGAGAGAAAATTGTTTCATGAAAAATCATAATAAGTACATATTCTTAATTGCCACAGAACTTAAAATTAAACATTTTAACAATATTAACGATATTAATTTGGGCGGCCTTATCGCTGAAAGCGATTTCTACCAGGCAACCCGGCAATCTGTATGATAGATATCATAGATTTGAACCCGGGAGCTATGGCATAGCAGGCAAAGTTTTGATGGCCTCAACAAAAGGCTATTGATATTTACTGACAATTTAAATTTTAAATTGATGCTTTTTATTAAGCTTGTATTGTAATTTCAATCGAAAATATATTTATTCCTTTGTCTTAAGCAGAGACAAGATTGGAGTGATCTTTGAAAATATTTTATAATATTTTGTTGAATTTAAATCTTCGCTGGCAGTTTTGACATCGTGTAGCAACGAAATATTCCAAGCCTGAAATATATTCACGGAAAATATTCGTCCGACTGCAAAGGAGGATTTAAAAATATCAAAATAGGGATAGAAAATAGGGATATAAAACAAATTCCATAAAATAGTGTAAAAGTAGAAAAACAAACCTCTATGGCGGAGTTCCGACCAAAGGACGTGGCTATAGATATATTAAATTATTTATTATTAAAAGTATTTATAATGAATGCGTATATCCTTTACCATATTTTAATTCATAAGTTCTACTAAATGTAAGTTTTAGACATATGAATTTATTCTATAAACACTCATTTATTTGTTTATACAATCGCCCAAGACTACAATGTAACCCGTATTTCTATTGTAAGATAATTAAACGTTTAAAAAAGTAACAAAACCTTCATAATCTAGACGAAAACAAAAATAAACATCACGATAGCAACTATTGAAAATACAATTTGAACTTACATCTACATTACAATAAAGGCCTAAATTACATATAACTTTGCCGAATCCTTTCGTTGAAAAGTCCAGCTTAATTAAACCAAACCTTTGTTTCCGCGCAAGGCGTATAATCAGTGCGAAATTAAAAGGAAACATAATACCAATAGTAAACACAAATGCACGTTGCAGTCAGGAAATAGAGGTTTTTACGGCAAGCTTATCAAACTCTAGAAGCGTTTGTAATACTGTTAAGTTTTAATTTACTGCCATCGTTTAGCCTCGAGCTTTTGAACTTTTGATGCCAATGGTACTTAGCGTTCGTAAATAATTTGATGTTTATGCACTGGGTTTTTCTTACATTTCCTTTCTAATAAACTATTTTATTTTTTATTTTTAAGAAGGTTACTATTTTACATAAATTCTAACAAGAGTAATAAACATGAACGAATAAGCTAAAGTTGTCAAATATTGTTAACCACTGAAATCGTTTTAATTTCGTTTAAACAAATAAATAGTTTAAAATGGGTGTGTTTATTTCTTTGCTTTTTAGTTTGTGTTTATGCTATTTAATTATTATAAAGTGCAATAAGAAAACCGTAGGTTGTCGTAAATAAATTTTATGAATATTTGAAGCTTTTTAAATAGGCAGAAATCGGCATCTACTACTCTCACAAAGCACAAATTGTATACGACTAATTTGAGGTTCAAACAAAGAGAGTTATAAAATATAAAAGCATCAAAAGTAGACATTGCACTAAGCAAAATTAAATTACAGTTATAACAATGTTCAACTTTCAACAAAATCCTTTCAAACCAGTAGTGCTTTCATAATGCTCGCTAAAAGCAATTGTAGAGAAGCAATAATAAAGCCATGAAATCTAGTAGATTGTTCTCGTAATTCACAGATCCAACTAAAAAGGATTATTTTCTTTCAAAAATGTTTTAAACAAAACTTTCAAAATAATCTCATTTATTCAAAACCTAGTTGAATTTAATGAAATGCTCTTAAACTATCTACATAGATGTTCGCATACATTTTCTTCCTTATTCAATGCTGTAAAATCCTTTTCAATTTCAAAGATTCAGCTTAAATTTATGACGTCTTCATCCACATACTGAGCTGATCTCCTCTTCCGTATGTAAATTGGATGGCCACACATTTTGACGGCAATGGAGTGCCATCTCCCCCTTAGAAGCCCTAATGGCCATCTTATTGTCCTTTATGGGAGATATGTTAAGCGGCTTAGCGGATAATGGTCTGGTTAATAGATTTATTATTTTAAGAAAATTTGGTTATCTATTTAAATATAGCAGTGGGTAAATTATAGAAGCTAATGCTCGTATTACAGAACGAGACTTAATACTCGTTTCACGTAAGCGTTGTTCACCAGCCGATTCTTGACTTGAGCTTTAGTCTTATTACAAAACAATTATCAAAACCAGATTACCTGAAACTAGTTTCAAATATCTGACTCAGTTGATACTGGGTTTTCTTTGAAAAAAATTTGTTTCCCATTACATTTAATAACACAAACTAATGGTCTGTTACGTTATACGCAACGTTTAGATTATAATGTCTTATAAATTACGTTAAATTCTATATGATATATGACAAAATTGCCAATGTTTTGAATTATTTATATAAGATAGAAGCAGTACCGTTAAATTATAATTGTCGCTTCTTTTTACTATGAAAATATATTTATATTTATCACTCAAAAATAATACGAAACGTAAAAGCTAAATGTAATGTTGCCAACTAATAAGTAAAGTCACTTAAAATTATAAATTCCAATATAGTTTTTATTTACGAAAAGCAAGTCCAAACTTGTTTTAAAAAGTTCAAAGTTGTTATAAAAATATTATCGTAATGGTCAATATCACTGAAAGGATCTATTGTAGTTAATACAGATCACTATTAAAGAAGGCACGAATCGCGTACCTATCTAGTTTTTCTCTAAGCCACAGTTCACAACATCAAAAACTTATTTTGAAGTACGCTCAAGTATGGTAGACAGCACACTCAAGTGAATACAGTTGTGAAACTAGTTTCAATCATTGGCATATGCATAAGTAAAGTTCTATAATAAGCGTGAACACAGTTCAAATAATTTAGTACTCAAGTGATATCTGGTCATTGAATCTAGTATTAGGCAACGTTTTGTAATAAAGAAAGTCGTTGATACTAGTTTCAAAACTAGTATCAATACATGAGTACTGTTCTGTAATACGACCATAAGAGTATGCTGAAATATTTTGTTGAGACCCTCAACTTGAGGAATGATATATATATTTTTGTTATTTCAATACATTATGGAAACTGATGCACTGACTACGTAGCATGAGTTTGCTTTGAAAACTTTAATAAAACTTTGTCGTAAACCAGATCTGAGTCAGCTCAGTCCGGCTACTAATCCAAACAAGGAAATTATTTCAAGACAGCAGCTAAACCTATAAATGAAAAGTTAGCGTACCTTTCAGCTCCTTAGCATTTCTTATCTATCAAACGAAAAAATACTAAAATGATCAAAATATTATTTTCATTTGTTTTTATCGCGCCACGTTCCGGTGTTTCTTCAGACATTGCAGTCACGAGTGAGCGAAAACATATTTTAAATGTTTTAAATCGTAAAACTGAAGTCTGACTGGAGCATTTTTCAAGACTTACGTTTTCATAACACACTTCTTCGTAACTTTGAAATGGTTGATCTCAATAAAATAGAACCATCGCAATTTATCAAACTATTCCGTAATATGCTCACCCTTCCAATATATTCCGATGTTTGGTCGGTAAAGCATTTTCTTAGCAGTATACGTGATGCAATATGTATTTAAAGTACAGGTCATAAATCGTATATAAAATATGAATGTTGTGCTATCTGGCAGGTCTGATCAAACAATTTTTAAAAGCAACAACTTTTTAGTCAAAAGTCATGAAAAAATACGTATAATGGAACTGAAAGTAAGTATTTTTAGCGAAGCAGAATAGGAAGGTTTAATTAAGATAAGCCACATTTTGAACAGTAAAAGTTTTTAGATAGCAATGTAACGTTTTTTTTTGATAACTTTTATGTTATAAGGTTTCTGACCTAGTAATGTTCTATAATAATAATAATAAAACTTTGTTCTGAATTTTAATCGAAGATTTTTTTGTCAAAATGATATTGTCACTAAACATACAATCATATGATTTCGGAACAACTTGTAAAGACTACAATATAAAACTTATAGTGGGCATGTTATGATTTTTTCCAGGTTATAAATATTTTTTTTAAAGGGCTTGGATCTGAATGTGTACAGCGATTCCCTTTAGTATCACTGCTTTATTCCCTGAGGCTACCTTATTAAATCCAACTTTAGAGCTGAAATTGTTATTTTCACGTTGATGTGTTAGTGATTATTATCAATAAATGACCTACCCTAAAATATTATATATTCAATCTATAAAAATTGTTAAGTAATATCAACTGAGCAAATGATTTAACGAGTATCAGATAACTCACTAATATATCACTTAGCAGTAACGATGCCCAACTTTATCCATTAAGCAGAGACCTGCCATCTGTTTACCAGCTTAAATTTCATCAAAAATTTATCCGTTTCTTATCAAAACCATTATTATTTACACATATTTACCACCCAAATTACATGTTTAGTTTACGTTTTGTAAATTTGTTTTGTATTGTTATGGCAATAGAGCGTCATTGTATATTATAAGCTGAAAAAAATTTGCTTACATAAATTGGATTGTAAGCAGGATTTTGTCATGCGTCCATTTTTAAAATTTTACAGATTCCGTGGTCTCTTGGTGATCCCACAAATTAGAAAATGTTGATTTATAATATAAAATATAAACGATAGAATCTAGTTCAAGCGTCTTTTATTTAATAAATTCAAATGTGTCTAAGTAACATTAAACAAAATATACCTCTTTACCAATAATTGATGATAAGTAAAACCAAGGCACACTTGCTTCGTGATTTATATTGTTGAGAACTTCCACAAGTTAGTGAATAGGCCAAACTTTCTACATAAAACACTTCGCGAAATTAATCTTACATATGGCTGAAAACGTAGTTCAACTAGCTGTAAACTTAACATAACGTAGCAACGTAATCAGAGGTAAGTTATAGCTGCAATTTCAACAATTTGTTAACCGGTTTAGTCAGAAAATGTTTTAGAATCTTTGCTAGGCTTTGAAATTTGTTGCTTTAGGAACCTTATTAATTGGGCAATTATAATTGTTTATTGTTTTGTTTCTCGTTCTAATTTTCAAATTTAATAAGGATAGTTAATTAATTAACAATATTTTTGTAAGAAATTGAGCGATTTATAATGCAAAATTTTCATGTTTTAAAGAAGTCGTCGTCGTAGCGAAATTTTTCCTATGCATATTGCAGGTTAAGCATCTGGTGGCGGCATCAATACAAGGATGTGAGATTGCCAACAAAAAATTATAATTATAATCATTATTAATATATATTTAATTATTACGACGACCTTCGTGCTTCGAATGGGACATTGATTTGACGATTTTAGGTGCTACATTGTACACAGTTGTGATGGTGATGATGTCCTCCCAGACGTATCCGTCGATGGTGACACCCTGTCAGTTGCACGGATTCTGACTTCGCTATAACACAATCGGGGAACTTCATTGCGTACTGTGCGATCGTGTATTCAAAACAAAAGTTGTAGTTAAGGTATTGCCAGAAGCCTTATCATGAAAATTTCATCCATCAACTATGGCTAGCTTTGTAATATACGGCCTCCTATCGCTTCAACTGCAGTTTCTTTTTTGGACTCACTATTATTTTCTTTCTTGGCGTATTCTCGGTTAAGCTAAAAAAATAAACCAAGTAATAAGTCGAGTAAATATGTTTCTCTTATATTCACAAACCAACTTGTAGCGAAACGGTTCATTCAACATTGCCAGCAACTGTACAATACACACAAATTTATTTATTCAAAGTCTTTATATTAAAAAGACCAAAAAGAAAAGGGGAAAACAAAAAGAAATAAATAAGAATGTTGCGTTTTCGGAACTTGAAAATTTATTCAACGGAACGAAATCGTGCGGAAAATTTGCAATTTAGAAGTAAAAGGGGAATGGCAATAAGCCATCGATTATGTAGATGCAGAGCTTTGTGCAGGAACGCACGTTATCTTTGCACTTGGCGTGGCGTTCCAAAAACCATTTGTTAGGCTATTTTCGCGAAAGGATTGCGTCGCAATAATTTTCGGTTTTAGTCTCGTAGGATTTATTAGCGATTAATTATTTAGCGAGGTATCGAGAAATGTATTTTCAGTTTATTTTGCTGAATCTAGATTGATGTATTTTTTTAAATCTTAATTCGAATTGGTCAAGTCGTTCTTCTAAGAAATAAGATTTTTTAAAAGATTCAATAAAATGTTTGCAAGTAGTTTTTATACAATTTCTGAATATAATGTTAAGGAGATAATAGGATTGACAAAAACTAAACCTCTCGCCGTTCCAGTATTTTTATATTTTAAAACCTTATTTATAAGATGTAATCTTGCTTCAAATGTTTAGCCGTGCAATAAAATATTATTATATCGAGCATCATATAATATCAGTAGTTTATGGGAATATAGAAAAACAATTAATTGCATTAGTCGGAAACAGCTAATAGCAAAATTCTTGAAGTTTTATAAGAGTAATATGACTACTTATATATTCTATTTATAAATCTTAATATAAACATTCAAATCACTATGTCGAAAATAAAATTTCTCAAACGAATTCGTACAATTAGACTTTCTACAATACAAAATCTTTCATAGGCGTCTATTCTGAAAACCTATCTAAAAATAGCAAAGTAATTATTTTGAGGCTTTTTGGGTCGACGATAGCGTTTCCTGCAGTCAGTTTCCTGTAGCGATACCGCGTCACGCAATCCGGAATCAGTTTTTGTTTATCCATGAAAAATTGCTGCAAAAAACGATCTACGACCTCGGAGATAATGGGCAATGTGATTTAGTGTACTGTTTAGTTGAGTTTCTTATTTTCTATGTAATTAAGCTCAGAATGGACTTGTTTTTATCAGTACCTTTTACCTTTTTTCGTTTAATATTGGCAGGTTTGCTTTTGGTGCCAACTGTAGATACATGAATATAATCATGGTTATCAAAGTAAGAAACTTTTAGGTGTGTTAAACTAAGAAACGTTCGTAAAGTTTTCTTTTATGGCGGGTTTCAATATTATGAAAACTGTTCGTTTTACCTACGAACAATAGAAATCACTACTAAAATGCCTTTCTATATTCAAAATCTTGACATCTAAACCACTGCTTACGAACTGTTTGACTGTAATGGGCTGCTAGGTTACAATTGACCATTTACAAAATAAGTCATTATATCTCGCCAACGACGACGTAACAAGTTATTAATTTAAACCAATGAGGTAAAGGTAGCATGGCAGTCTGCTGCGGCCAATAAGAGTTATGTTTTCATTACGTATGACCAATTAAAGAATAGGTTATTTTATCTAGCCAACGACGTAACAATTTATTCATTTAACGAAATGTCCTATCAAATATCTGTCAACATATCAAGAATCCAGTTTTCTCTTTCTCACTTACCTGCAACTGTTTTTGAAAAAAAAGGACGAATATTATTGAATGACATGTTTTTCTTTTAAATATTTACTTTGACGTCATAAAAATGTGTTTTAACCAATGGCAAAATTAGTCGAAGGATTGGCGTTGCGTTTTACGTAAGCAATTAAACGCAATTATTATTTGAGAACTTACAGCCCGTAGCTAGTAGATATTGTGAAACGCTACTTTTTTCCTACCAGTTTTGTACCTGTACCGGTTATGCATAGCAGTCAGTTGAATATTGAAACCCGCCATTAGAGAACTTTCCTAGTTGTTTCTTTTTATTTAACTTAAAAATTAAATAATTTTCGAATAGTAAGGATCGTTTTTACTTTCGTCTATACATTAACTAACAGCGTACTCACCGTCGCGGGACCGAACCACCTGGAAAACCTTGGGGGAGGCCTATGTCCAGCAGTGGACGTCTACTGGCTGTTAATGATGATGATGTACTCACCTTATTCCTGAGGTGAACTTACGATCGGGTGTACTTCCCCGGTATATGCTTGGGCAGCGCAGGTCCATACATCGTCCCTTGACGGAGGGAGGATGGAGGATTTTACCAGTCCCAGGCTGATGACAACGAGTTACTATGTGACTAGCTATTAGAAACATATTGGTCACCGTTACGCAATCTGGAATCAGTTTCCATGAGAAATTGCTGCAAAAAACGATCTACGACCTCTGAGATAATGGGCAACGTGGTTTAGTGTACTGTTAAGTTTAATTTCTTATTTTCGATGAAATTAAGTTCAAAATAGACTTGTTTTTACGAGTTTTCTTTAGTATTGGCAGGTTCTCCTTTGGCGCCAAATTTAGGTAGAGATACTATTGCAATATTCCGAGAGTAGTTCAAGAACTCGTATGTAAAACTTAGAATCATTCGTAAAGTTTTCTTTTAGAGGACTTTCCTACTTGTATCTTTTAACTTAACCTGAACATTAATAAACTTTCGGAAAGTAGGGACTATCTTTACTTTCTGATGTTAAGTTACTGACGGAGCGTATTCAGATCCCTCACAGGGTGAACTGACTTTCTGATGTAGTTCGCCGGTATATCTTGGGGCAGCACAGGTCCAAGTATCTGCCCTTGAGGGAAAACTTTGTCAGTCCCAGGCTGATGATGATGATGATTAAGTTACTATGTGACTAGCTATTAGAAATATACTGGCCACCGCGTCACGCAATCCAGAATCAGTTTTGCTTATACATGAGAAATTGGTGCAAAAAACGATCTATGAACTCGGAGATAATGGGCAATGTGATTTTCTGTAGGCACAGTTTTGTTAAGTTTCTTATTTTCTGTGTAACTAAATAAATAAATAAATATTTCTGACACTCACACAACATTATCTAGCCCAAATTAAGTTTCTTAAAGAACTTGTGTTATGGATACTAGATAATTGTATATCAATTATCTAGTATCTAACTTAAGAAATATATAAACATACATATTGAATAAATACATATTTTTTATTAGAATAAACTTAAATAATCATATAAACATCCATGACTTGACGGCTAATATCTGTGTTCATCACACAAATATCCGCCGCCACCGGGATTCGAACCCAGGACCTCTGGCATAGAAGGCAATGTATGTTACCACTACACCAGACGGTCAACTAATTAAGCTCAGAATGGACATGTTATTATGAGTTTTCTTAAGTATTGGCAGGTTTTCTTTTGGCGACAACTGTAGATACAATTACTATTACTATGGTTGTCAGGGTAAGTAAATTAACCAATTTTAAACTTACGTGCGTATTAATAAAACGCTGTTCATACGTTTAGCCGTACTTAAGACCGTCTTAGAGCTGAGAGCAACAGAGTACTTGACACTTTAAGTTCTTATAAATAATTAATAAAACAATAACGGGGTAAACATTTTAACATATGAGGGTATCCCTGTTAAACTGACGATCTGTTCTAATTTGTCAGTGTATATGCTAAGGCCGAGTATCGTATCTTGGGGGGGGGGACTTTGCCCAGTCCCAGGCTGACGATGACAACTAAGTTACTATGTGACTAGCTATTTAAAATTGATCGGTCACCATTTATGAATGTGACTAAAGGTTAAGCGTGTAGGTAGGTATATCAAGAATAATGTTCATAGCTGACCTGTCAGATTTTTGACAACTCATGGAATGTATTAAAACAACATATAGTGCAAATAATAGATCATGTTCGGTTAATTCCAAAAAAATATATTAGAAAAATTATATTAAAAACCGCAGCAAGGATTTTAATATTTTACCCTCTCAAATTACTCAATAGACTTCTAGTACCTATCATCCACTTGAAATGAAAATTCCCATATCGTATCTATGAAATTAAATCAAGTCTGCACCAATAGTTTAGATATAAACAGGCAGCATTTCAATGACAATATCATCTTTATACATTCACATACCTAACAAAAAGTAGTTTGACAGGTCAAGGACTGTATGGACCCGTGGTATGGACCGTAAACATTACTCTTTCACAGTGCGCAATATGTTTTAAAGTGCTAATGTGGTGTGATAGAATTAAAAAGATAAAGTAAAAATATGTTACCATTGGCACTGTTTCAACCAACTTCTACTTTAGTTATCATCATCTTTAGTTTCATCTATTTCAGTTATAATACGCACTAATGTTTTAAAAGACAAATGCATTTCTATAAAATGGACTTTCCAAACCACATTATTACTTTCTTATTCCTGTAGTAGTAGCCTGTAAAAACAAAGATCTATTCATGACCTTTTGACAGCATCTGTCGTTCTGTAATCTGACACTAGAGCGCGCTGGCGTCGCTTTTTGTTTGTTCTGAAAGACAATATGGCGCATTAAGTTTGTTTTCCCTCCATTATACTTTGCTTTTGATGCTGCCAGCCAACTAGTAACCATGTGTTGTGACGGGGCTAATGATAGTAAAGTTCCAAATAAATGCTTGAACTCTAAGAAAATCTATTTATTAGTATCAGAAAGTGAAAGTTCTAAAGTAGAAGTAATAACGAAAAGAGTTGAAAGAGGGTAGGTATAGTTTCTAGGTTTTGTTATTGGCTTAGGTTTAGTTTGTCTCAGTCTAATCTTTATGTATGTAGATTATAGGTATATGTACCTATAGAACTTAAAAACGAAATGCTGATAGAAGCAAGGACTGTATACCGGTATGAATTTCTGTACAATTTTTTTTCTTTATGACGTCATACCGTTAAATTAGGTGTATTTAAAAATAACAGTACAGGAATTCATGAATAATTCTGAAATAATTCTTGTACCTTTTTTATTATAGTACCATAACTGATTTTTTTTTCAGTTAACTGAAATGTTCCGGTATTAATATTAATATTGATATTAAACATTTTATTTTTAAACTAGCTGTGACCCGCGACTTCGTCCGCGTGGATACCGTTTATTAGAGTTGGATAAATACTATTATATATCCTCCTTGAAGTTAAAAATTACCTTATTCTAAATTTCGTCAAAATCGACTCAGTAGTTTAGCTGTGAAAGCGTTACTGAGAGATAAACAGACACAATTACTTAAAAAACTGTTACAACAAAGCATTGATCCGCAGTTTCACCTAGGTTTTGTGAAAAAGTATAAGTAGGTTAAAGTAAGTATAGGTATATTACATAGATGATGCCCGCGACTTCGTCTGTATTGAATTAGTATTTGGAGTAGGTTATTTTCTTCTCCAAGGTCCTAACTATCTTTAATAACAAAAATAAAAATGAAGAATCTTCGCCCATATAATAAGTATAACTCCTAACCACAAACATAGGTAGGTAACAATCTATTAGGCACATAGCGTTATAAACAAATCGGTTGCCAAAGTGGCTTAAATTTTAATATTGTCTTAAGTTTTCGCGATAACTATTATGTATGACTATTAAATAAAACACTTTTTAACCGGAATTATCGCGTATATTTAGGTACATTTTAAATTTTAACAGTCGCTCGTGACCACGGGGTCTGCAAAGACACCGAAACGTCGAGTTAAAATGTAAAATATAAATTAGACGCCATTAATCCGGTTAAAAAGTGTTTTATTTAATGCCTTCAATTTTAATTAATTCATGCAATATCTTCATTAATTATACTTAGCTTATTGTTATTCTAGGTAAAGCTAAGTAGTTTTTGCGTGAAAGAATAGAAAAAATCCATCCATCCAGCCATTATCAGTGTACATACAATACTACCTATAGTTATGTATGGCTGCTTTTCACTGCCAAACGGCTAAGCCAATATTAATGTAATTTGGTATAGTAGTTAACACATACGTTACTTTTTATTCCGAAGAAATCTACGGTTTCTGACTTCCAAGAGGCAGAAACGATCATGAAATAAACAAAACCTTGATTTCCATTTTATCTCTGTATGTACAGAAGGCAGTACATCAAGCGTTACAAATCTGTCAAAATTTTTTACTTGAATTTGAACTCTATACCCTCGATAATAAGTTAAAATTGGTTGGGGGAATTTGACAGGTAATGTAACGCTTGTTCCTTCTGTACCTACCTATATTAAATCGCGCAAAAGCTTGCGCTCGCCTCCCGCCTTTTTATACCCTACCGCCGCGAGCCGCGTCGAGCGCGGCAACCGTTACGCAAAAATAATCCCTATATCATTCAGTATTCACGCGCGATGGGTTATTAGCGTATTTCATGTATAAGTTTGGTGTATCTATATCGATTTCTATGTTTTTTTTTTTATTGAATAGGTAATAATGTTAATTTTTTTTAATTAGGGATGAGTGAGAGTATTATAAACGTAAGAGTAAACAAATATAATCAGAAAGCTCCGAACTGCTAAGCTATCGGGATTTACACGTGTTATTGTAAGCCAACCATAAAATATAGACATATACTGTTGTGCGATATTTTTTATATAATTTTATGAAGAATATTTCTGTCATACATGATTTCTATGTAGCTTTAACCATTAAGGCTGCACACGCGACGGAAGTTTAAAAAATGAAGTAACTTCTCCCGTTTTTCCAACATTTCTCTTCACTGCTCTGCTTTTATTGATTTTAGCGTGATAATAAGTATACTATAACCTGCCCAGGAGTATGAAGAATAATTTTACCAAGTTTCGTTAAAATCCGTCGAGTAGTTTTTGTTTCTATAAGGAACATACAGACAGACAGACAGACAAAAATTTTACTGATTGCATTTTTGGCATCAGTATCGATCACTAATCACCCCCTGATAGTTATTTTGAAAAAATATTTCATGTACAGAATTGACCTCTCTACAGATTTATTATAAGTATAGAAGATATAGATAACTGTAGAAGGTTCGATAGTTTAGTTGAAGCCTATGAAGCGTAGGTACATATGCTGACCTACACATTTCGGTACAGAAATTAAATAAGTTAAAATATTTCTGTACTTAAAACATCTACAGAAATTAATCCGGTCTACATTATTTGGGTACTGATATAATTAATTGAGATTTTAATAACTTGTACAGTTATTGTGTTTGACGAAGCAGTACACTAATAAGGGTACTGAAATTTTACTAGTACATACTATATAAAAAAATTATACCGATATGCAGTCCCTGTCTAAGAAGTGCGCTAACATGTATGGAACATACTTCAATAATACTAGACAATGCCTAGTAGGCATACCTCTTATCCTAATATTTGAACTAGGTGTAGGTATACGTTTTTTTTAAATACAATAGTAAAATGTGAGCTCGAGCACAGGTTTTGTGGAAGAGAGAAAAAGGTTTTGTTTGTTAATTTATATAGAGTAAGTAAGATTTGTTGGTACTTATCGAAATTTTCAAAATTATTTCGTAATTTTTAAAGGTCCATTACCTATCCAGGATTAATAGTATTCCTAAATTTTATTAAAAAAATACCTTTTTCCCTATACCTTCCCAAAGGGATCAAACCAAAATAACAGTTCAATTAAGTATTAATAAATAAAACTTCGCAACGCAAAGTAAAAAAAAAAAACCAAAATATCGCAAATTAGTCACTCTTAAGCTCAAATAATTAATTTATACCGAGTTTTATGACTTCATACTTGGCATTTAACGTCCCCCTCTTAATGCAGTCTAGTCAATAAAAATATATTAGCAATTTTCCCGAAAATGCAACCAATGGGGTGGCCAGTATGTCGACAATTACCCCGACACCATCCGAAATTTCCCATATAAGCTGCATAATTGGTATTTACGCTACATTAAATTCTCGAGCTATTTTATCAGATGAGGACCTAGTGAATTTTTATGTTAATTAATTTGGTAAATTCAATACAAATTAATACAGTTATTGCTTTTTAAATGCTTTTATTGAGGCAAGTTTTAGGCCTGAGTTCAAGCATTTTGCAAATATAACTAGGAATGCTTTTTGTTTCTTAAGGTTCAAATCATTGTACAGTGATAATTGAAGTGGATCTGCTTTACACGATTTTTTGGATATGGTATGGTCCCCATTTTGTTACAGTAAAATAAAATTATTGTACAGATTCACCGGAAAAACAATTTCGATTGCAACTTATTAATTTAACAGTTTTTTACGTACGGAGTGACATCTACATTTTCTACATTTGACATCTACATTTACATTTTCTTCCCGTTGAGTTCAGTTGTCAACTGTCAATCTTTTTAATAATTTCTGTACTTCTGTATGAATAATAAAGTTGGTGGTAGAACTTCGTTAGAAACAAGGTGAATAGCGCCCAACCTAAGTGGCCGCCATAAATTATCCATCTCATTTGTTTCATATTGTATTTCTTCATCAGTTTCATTTTCACCTGTCATCATCAGTGAGAATAAGTTCAAACACTAAACCAAATAATATATATTTATTTTATTTGGAGATTTCAAATACCTACTAAATTGACACAAACAAATTCAACAACACCCAAGACCGAGATATTGACAAATCTAGCGCATTCCCGCGTTGTTTGCAATAGTTAAAGACTGATTAAACTGGAGAGAGTATTATTCACAAGGAGAAGCTCCATTTAGCATTGTCAACCGCACATTTGTACCAGCTCAAACATTCATGGAGCACACTTTGCTAGCAACCGAGAACTGATTGTTTTCCGATAACGTACCAGATATTTGTTAAAATGCGTAGGGTGTTCATCTTTGTCACATTAAATTCATTGTAAAAGATTCCAGTCGTGACTTTAAATCAAGAAACTGTATTTCATTTGTTTATTTCATTAAAAATTTTCCAAAAGAACGATAGTCACTTGTTTGATTTCGAAATGTTTTCCCGCGTAAAACGGTTTATAAACGAACGTTTGTTCATGTAAAGATTGATGATCGACCCACGTATACGTCTATAAACTTAATTCATACAAAGACGCTAATAGTCAATCAAAAAGCTCAATAGACTTTTTGTCGGTTCAGAATCGTTATCGAAGAATAGCGTTGTCTTTCAAAAGCGGAAGGAACTATTTGTGTACAATCGACGAAAGGAGAAATAGGCTATTGTGAAACGAAAGCTTTGATTTGGAAGTATTGAAATTGTTTGGTGTCGTACCTTTTATCAATGCACACGTGCGCTGGGTCATCCGCCTTTGCTGACACACCTGTTTCGAAGCAGGCAGGTAGTCGAACCCTTAACGGCACTTCGATTTATCACCTTTTAAAGGGCTTCCAATTTTCTATAGTAGGTATACCAAAAGTAACGCTAAACGTTTTGACTAAAATCGCCAATATGTCGAATTAACTCTATTATCTCTACCGAAGGTTTTTTATAGTTCATTGAATGTATAGCCACCTACTGTATTGCGTTAAGGATAAATTAAATGTAAAACTCATAAAATAAATCTGAAGGATTAAATCTGTTTGTTTGTTTTAAGCGAATCTAACTGTTATATTAAAAAAAATATAATGGTTAGTTTCCCTTAGCCCCGCTTTTTTTTACGAGGTATATCTTCTTTATGATCTTTTAATATGTATGCATTTCATGTTTTATTTTATCAATAAATACCTATTGGTCCAAAAGCTATGCAGGCAAAATAAATCGCGCATAGCTTTAAGTAAATAATTAAAATATCAACTTTTGTAATTTTATTAAAATGAATGACTTATTTCATTTAAAAAATCACAAGTATTTCTCTCGACCAAATAAGAATCATATTATGTTGATAATAAGAAAAACAATTCATCAAAGCAAGATATTGTAATCTAGACATCGGATATTACAATATCAAAAAACATACACCCAAAAGTTAATAATTACAACTTAATAAGTGTATCAAACAACAGTTCATAAAGTGAACAGTAATCCTTGTAACAGCAATAAAAACAAACATCAAATATTAAATGGCTTTTTAATGATAACGTTATACATAATAGTAATGTGCTCCATATCCTTACCACAATATTATTAATGAAAGGTAACGAAACGTGCATTAAAGGAGAAAACATTAAGGGGTTATTATTAGTAGAACAAAGAGTAATTATGGGCATTCATAATCCATTAACAGTAGAACCCGTCGCGGACAAAACCTTTGAGTAAATGTTGCATTATTATTCTATACATGCGATGGTATCTTTTCAAATCTAACTATGTTTATAAAACTCTATAAAGACATAAGAAATGTTCTTAAAGGTTTAGAATACCTTGCTATCATTAAATGTATAGTATCCATTGTCATTCAAATAAAGACCATCTAAGAGAATGGTTTTGGCACAAAAGCCACCGCAATATATTAGCCCATTTGATGTTTGCACTTAGACTCTCTTTTATAGCACTTACAAGAATTTCGGCATTGCTTCCATTAGCTTAAGAGGATCGCCGTCGAGCTTAATTAAGAATTCTCTCAAAAACCTCACCCGAATTTTCCTTTGGACAAAATGGCAGCGATTGATTTTAAATGAACCCCTAACAAAGAATGCCTAAAGTGAGTGCCAGTTTGAGATTGCTTTGTGGGAAAATAAAGAGCCTGAGTAATTCTAAAATAAATACATGACTACAAATTATTTACGACTTTAAATTTAGTAAATACGATAGAAATTATTTTTCCGTATATTTCTTTCCTCAAAGGTATATTTCGTCAGAGCACTCACTAAGCTTACTTTATGCGAACATTAAGGAGCAGCTTTAATATGACACATTTTTTCATACTTTTCGTCGACAGCTTGCTTCTTCACAAAGTTCTTAAACATAAATAAAGAGACAGAAAATTTTGTCGTAAGTGAGAAAATATTACATCGGCTTAATGTTACAGCGGGCACCTCACGAAAGGCTGGCTCGTTATGCTGATTTATGATACACCCCCAAAATAGGTATTTCAAAGAAAGAACCACCTTGCTGCAGAATCCTTATGAAATTCTTGAAACGAAATTACCTACTCATATTTTACAGTAGGATATTAAAACGTCAGTGGCAGGAAGGTTACATTTTAACGTGATATTTATGCTTGTTTAAAGATTATGCTTTATAAAAAAAAACTGATGCATGAAATTCAAACAAATTATTGTGGCTTGAAGTACTTATGTTGTATCAAACTTATATTAATCCTAATAGACTCACCCTCTTTTATTAAGTTAATTTCATCTCTTGACTACTCGTTTATTAGATTAAGGAAATAGTTACGTAACAAAGATGGATGTGATATAATAGCATAGGAATGACAGTCTAAGAAAACTGTCTTTACTTAACTAATACATTTATTTTCATTATTTTATTACAGCTAAGGAGTTTATTTGCATGTTTAAATATGTTCACCTCACTAAATACTATCTTTTCGTAAAAATACGTCTGTACAAGTAGTACACACATAAAAAAACTTTTTGTGCAAGATTGACCGTTTATGGAAGAACTTTTATTTACTTTGTAATAAAAGTTGAAATAAAACTAAATCGCCGTGATGTGAAATTAAATGTCATTTATTCGAGCTAATAAATGAAACAATATATGGTAGTGAATTTTTTTCACCAAGTAATTAATTATAAGTTAAGGCAAAACCATAACTTTTCTTTGTGACATGTTTTACTATACAAAGGGAAGTTCGTAGTTGAAAGTGTATAAAGTTAATTGGTTTGGTACATGTATCCATTTTTCTTAAAGTAAGCAAGTAGCAAGTGATGTCTAAGGGCATGCTCTACGTAAACTCACACTACCTATACAGTTACTCATCGATTTAAACTCGAAAATCGAGTTACTCATTTTTATTTCAACATATCTGTTGTTTTAGTTTAAAGTAGAGAGTTATTCTTCATCACTAATTACATGTCTCTTCTACTAAAAAGAGTGACAAGCACCTGATTTAAATTAAAAAAAAATATTATAATGCAATAAAAATATCTATCAAATGGAGGAATGTAAAGATATTGGAAAAAATAACAAACCATATTTATTTTATCCGATTGCTTTTGAATTCAATTGAATTTGAAACTTCTATAAACTTTGAACTAAGTTCATCAATAAGTCATTGTTTATCACGTTTTATGGTAATTTTTATAGCTGCCTCCGTTCACCGTAAACAAAATGGAAGACAATCCCTAAAAGAGTTGTCAGAAGTTACGCGGGGCGTCGTGTTACCTACTGCATACATTTGAATTGCAAATTCATGTTTTGATTATCGAACAAGATAGGTCAAATATATCAAAGGCTTTATCTTATCGGTTACTGGTATTTGATTAAACAGTTCTTGTAAATGAACTTGTTCAAATATCGTTCATATTTGTATGTTAATTCGAGAACTTTTATACACTACCGATGCTACCTTCCAATTTTAAATATGAGTATTTAAAATGTCCTGTTGAAAATGAAATTGCATTCCATGATAGTAATATTAATGTCACTTTAATATTTTATTGAGTTGGAGCTGAAAGCATTCATGTTCATAATAAGGATCGCGATGCATAAATCAGACATTTTATGAGAGTTGATGCCAAATAAATTGTATATACTGCACGTTACGACATATATCGATAAATGGAATTGAAGGAAACATTGTTAATAGGATAAATAATCATCGTTGAAACTAATCTTACAGAAAATCTTGCAAGCATTTATAATACCTATATTTATTAGTAATAAGAGGTTTTTCATACTTCAAATGAAATCCAATAAAATATTTACTACATTGTTTCAATAAACAATCTCAAATGATATTAAAGCTACGGCCTTCCAGTTTTCAATATCATAATTTTGTCGATGTCAAACTTTTTTGCGCATGACTGCGATCCGCCATTGGATTTTCCGATAGAATTGTTCCAATGCTATGTATTGTAATGGCGCTTCGATCAAACGACAGCATATTTCGTTTTTAGACCATTTAATCCGGCTTCGACTTCCTGCTGATAGATTTTATGAAATTGATTTTGGGAAATGTTGTCTGTTTTTATTTTGTTGTTCAAAACAGATTTGTTTACTTTAAGCTTGCATTATTTAAATTTGATATTGATTTTAAACATAAGCTTCAAGTTCTAATTCTATCAAAAAACGATTCTCTCCTGACATATTTTCCAGGTCAAATACAAATGTCTCAAATACATTACAATTTTCAAATTTATGTACAACATGTACTTATTTATATTTATTAACAAAGTGGTTCATTAGAGCATCTATATCTATAAAACACTTAATCCCATCTTTTAGTCTAGTATTTTGCATCGGCTCCTTTGTTGCCCTGCCTCAGACTTAAATGGAGACTAGGGGGAATCTTAATTAAGTGTTGGCAAAGCCCTCTCCACTTAATGCAATGACTTCACGGCTCGTTTAACTTTCATAAAATTCTCTTGGTCTCAGCTATTTTTCCTAACTAGTAAAATAAAATTAAAGATGACAACGTAATGACTCAAAAATCTAATTCTGGTTGATTCTCATTTCATATGTCAGCAGATCTTTTCAATTTAGCTTTAGCATTTAGTTGGGAGATGGTGACATTGTAATTTCAACTAACTACGTCGAAAAAGGTTCACAGTATAAGTTTTTATTAGCTTAATATTGTTGAAAAAACGCACCAAATAACTAGTAACACCTTGTTACGGATCCGAATGTGTAGTTTTTTTATGTTTTATATTGATATTGTTAAAAAATGTTAATGCTTGCTAATTTAAGCTTAATTCTGATGTATGAAACACAACTCTCGTACTGAAATAAATAAGTCTTAATTGAAACTAAACATATACCCATACATATCTTTTATCGACCATTATTACCAGTAATAATTCTCTCAAATCATGCTTAATAATAAACTTGAGAGCCTTATATTTTTGCAAAAACGTTGTAGGCGTCTCCTTAATAGACATCGATTACGATATTATAGGGTCCCCTCATATTTCACATAATCCCATAATTGATAAAAGTCCATGTAGCTTTGTGCCCTGCGACTCCCCTGGGCTCGCAGATTTATAATAAGCAATTGTTGGATTGTAAATGATTAATCGTTTTTAGTAGGGATAAAGATTTTATACACCTAAGTTAAGACATGGTTAAATTATAATGAAGACTAATAATACCTTTCATAGTTGTCTAACAATAGAATGCTTAACTGCTTCATTAAACTGTGTTGTATTTTTGGTATGCATGTTGTTAAAGCAATTGCTGATCTTACCTACACATTTTGGTCGTATGAAAATACATCAACCGGGGTTTTAGTTCTAAAACCGTCTCTTAAAAAAGTGTGCATTAAACACCCTAAATTTTGGTGAATACAAATAATGGCAACAACTTTTCATGGTAACAAAACATAGGGTGCAGATTTGCAAGGGGTCACATCGACCCACGCGTTAAATTGTACCTCACGCTGCGTTAGTCACGCGGTATAAACATCGTTGCATTTTAGGGTTAAGATTAATCTCGGCGAGTTTAAACTATTAGTTAATAGTTTTTGTGTTTGCATGCGTCGTGGCAATTGCTCTTGATTTATTTTACAGTTGGGAGAAATTAAATGATTTCGTTGAACAAGTTAGGAGTGATTTTTGAAGGCCTCTAAATCAGGGATTCATTTGAATTTAATGTGTAGTATATTTTTTAATATTTTCTGGAAAGTAAGTCGAGAAAACAAAAGAATCAAAAGAGAAAGTGTTTTAAATTAGATTCATATATTGCAGACACGTTTTTAGATTCATTTTATAAAATACTAATAAATCTAGTTGTACATCAAAAACTAAACTTATCTAGTAGATACACTACACGGGCAATGAGCATATAACACTTCCTGCTTCGGACATGTATGGCTGTTTTGTTTCAAAAGCTTATATAATAAGAAATATCTTAATATTCTATTCTATAGCAACTCGAGATTTCAGTGTCCTGAAGTATTCGATGTCACGAATGACTATCTTTTATTTAATTAATTGAATTGAGAGGAAACTACTTAAAGCTTTGTAACAAAAAGTAAACAAAACAAAAACGGTAATTCCTTAATGAGAGCAACTGGTTCAGATGGAAAGAATTGGTTTGAGGGCGAAACATATGGTTACCTTCTCCCTAGTAGATCTTTCAGAACACAAAAACTTGTAAAAACTTAAGATGAACCAAATATTTTTGGTAACACAATTTGCTACGTTGAGTTCATTATACCCATCATATACAGCTTAAACAGGTAATTATCTTTTTCTCGTCATTCTTTCTCAAAACTTCGTTTCCAATTTACATCGTCCCAATTCACAGTTTAGCAGTGCCCCACCAGGTGGTAATTCACACGATATTTCACAGCATGCCACACTAAATAAAGAGATAGTGAGCACGTGACCTGAACATACGCAGAGTTTGGCTATAACCTTAAATCAGAGATGGGGTTCTAATTGCTTAGAAACATTAATAGAGAAACCGGTTTAAGCCATAGGAGTAGAGTGTCTTGGGAGTTTACTGTCCTTTTCAAAGATTACACCCACACAAGTGGCGTGACATACCTCCTCGCTAAACAATGTTGCATCATTATTTTCCATATGCGTTTCCATATTTATGTTCATAAGTATTTAAACTGAGTAGCTTTTAGCGTAAAGTATGTCATTTCGCCATCAATTATATATTTTAAATACGATAGAGAGGTATTTTATATCTTCAACTCTTTTTGCTAGCATTTGTAAAATAATATCAAATTTGACTTTATGCACCTTGTAAAAAATCTTATGATTTTTCTTTTATAAAATTAATATTCTTTGTGTTATCAATCCTAATCAACGCAAGAGTGGCATGCACTAACTAGATTTAAACTAACTACTTACAAATTCCTAAGAGTATTTCAATACAGTGTGGAAGACTCAGCAGGCATCAGTTATCGTTTGAGTTCGTCTAGATTATGATTAATAATGTTAAAATAATTAGATAATAAATGTTAAAAAGATAATTATAAAAACTTAATCTTTTACAAAAAAAGGTATACCGCTTCTAACTTAGACCACGCAAACCTTAAACTTGCACAGAGCGTCTGCATTCGTACATCACAGATAATTTTATCCCCCTTGCTTATGTAGCAGATACTTAGGGTCACGAGGTCTAAAGGGATGTTTAGTTCCATGTCTGTTGCGTAAACGATCCCTGCCCTTCACAATTTGATACGTAATAAATTACATTTATTGTTATGTCTTCTATTAAGTCTGTTTACTGTTATACTGATTTAATATTGTAGCGTTAGGTTAGGAATATTTTCTAATTGATTTGCTCCTTTTGATTGAACCTTTTGCAAAAGAACTTGGAGGTGACTTTCATAAAACTTAAGTCGTGGTCATTTTCTATATGAATCTTTTTGAGTTAAAGTATTTTTATGTTATACTGAGTTTTTCCCTGTATGGGATCAGTCATATTTTACCATTCCATCGTATTAGACAACGAATACCTAAGTGGTCCTTGCTTATTGTATGAGTTGGTGCCACCTTTATGAAACTGTTTCTTTATTTAAAAGCTCAAAATTAACTTATCATTCATATTATCATATAATATATTTTATCTGCATATTATTATTATTAACTCAACCCTCCCTATACAGGCTGTAATTTCACGGGTATAACAAGCGAAGGAGAATAAGAAGATGAACAATGAAAATATAGGAGTACCTACTACGAAATATTGGAGAGAAAAAACTCGTAAAGTTAGGTATTACAAATATGCCATGAGCAATGTAGAATATTCTCTTTGACCTTACCTACCAGTATAATAAAGTTGAAGCGAATCTTTAATTTTTATTTTGGAACGCGGAAATTTAAAAATCGCAGAAGGAAAATTTTAAAAATATTTTTGTATTTGCTAGCCCTTCTCTACCGGTGGCTTATAAAGAAATTCCTAGGGTTGTCAAAAAATCCTACTTGTACAAAAGTGTGACCAACTTATTCTACAAGTGTTATTATGATGCAAAATACAAAGAAAAATAAGATTTACATCGTAAAGTATACGAAAACAACAACTTCACACTATTAGTTAAATAGTTGAGAAAAGGCATTTAATTCAGCTCAATATCGAGGATTAAACATCAGACAAACCGGTAAGAATCGTCTAAATTAGTTATAATTATGAAGATTTAGAGTTTTGTGCAATCTAACAAACAAACAAACAAACCATATTGTTAGTTGTATTACTATATAATAATATATTCATATATTTTAAAATATGGTAATATATTTACCTACCATTTTGTGTCTACAGGAGACTAATATACTCTAACTACTAATAAACCCTTTACATTCTACTAAATACAAACAAAATATCCTCGATCTTCATTTATCTATTAATAAAAGCATATTCCTCGACATAGAAGATACTCGTACCCAAATGTTTCCACAAGATTGTCCTAACATAACAATTGATTGGAATCCAGCGCGCTTCAAGTGGATCCGGATGGGCTACGGAATAACAACTGATGTAACAAAAATACCCTGGGATATTATGTTTACAATGATCTTCCAACTTATCTCAATCCTTATTTATTTTCTGACAGAACGAAGGATTATTTTGTTCTTTATTTGAATAGTTTTTTTTTCTTTTTTTGAACATTCTTCTTTTTTTAAACTGGACCGTCTCGTTATAAATTTAATTTGAAGTATGTAGTATGAGTATATTTTCTAGTCAAGTAAATTTTTGTGTATTGGAGCCATTGAATAATCAAGTTTTTTAGGCCTTTCGTCGATCGTTGACGATAAAGAGATCGGCTGCGGCACGAGAGGTCCTGGGTGGGACCAAATCCCTGTCTGGCAAATTTGGTTTGGATTTCGGTGTTGGATTCGTCCTAGTTTCATTAGGTGTTTTCTATAATAAAATAAATGTGCGGCTGCATATTTAGTGTATTAGATTGGATTGTTTATCAATTTTCGATAATTGTTTACATTTTTCTTTGGAATAATGAAAAAAAAATTGGTGGCTTCTTTTTAATAACTTACATGCTTTTGTTCATATGTTTTATAGTTAGTACATTTACATGATATTAAATATAAACGATCATATTCCAAGCTTTAATTACACCCATAATCAGGTTAAAATCCTTGTCTTTTAGTAGTTTTAAATTTTATATTCATAAAACGATGTGACTTAAATTTAAATGTATCGAATAAGACTGCTACGAAAATCAAATCTGTGAGAAAAAAAGACACAAACAGGATAATTCTACGAAAAACGATAGAGTTGTCGGCTCATCTCCACAAACGTAAAACAATCGAATGAATCCAATTTGAAAGGGCAACTCTATCTTATCACCGTTATTGACCATCATTGACCGTCACTGCAACGCCCGCGCTCAATCCATTATTCCGATACATTTTATTACCAAGTCATTTTATTACAGCGTTTCGTTTCATTCGATGTCGCCAACTAAATGTATTAAAGTAGGAGGTCACGATAACGCAATTATATTTTAATTTATATACCCTGGTAAGGGCACGCGATCAAACGCCTTCGGGTTACACGCACTGTTATCAGCGGACGGGACTTGCCGAGTTTTAACTAATTATTAAGATAAATACAGTTAAGAGTAAGCCTTGTTTTAGTTATGGGTGTAATTTTTATTTTATTTAGCTGATTAGTTAACAAATGAGTAATACGTAACAAACCGTAACGTAAAAGGTTTGTAAACGTTTGCAAGCTTTGGTTTATTTTGTTTTCTGGTTTTAACGGCCACTTACTATCTATATGGAAACAAAGTATTCCGGGCAAAGGATTTTACGTTTTAGCTTTCTCATTCAATTTTCTCATTCTTAAGTTTTAACATTTCGTTAAATTAAATACTAGACTAAGGACTGCTACACTGTTGTCAAAACAGTGTCTAAAAAGGCCCGTATAAAAAAAAAGTATAGATACACAAGCGTTATTCACGATTTAAGCATAGATGCTACAGGATGAATGGTAAAATATGAAGGTATGCCTAAATACAGTCCAAATCTGGGTGAAATTTAATAAGATCAACCTTCTAACTCAAGATTCTAATCCTCATATTATAAACACGAAAGTTTGATTGTTTGTTACTGTTTCACGCAAAATCGGTTGACGGATCTAGATAAAATTTGGTACCTACAGATATAGATTATAGTCTGGAATAACACACAGAATACTTTTTATCCCGATATCCTGGGGGCTTATAAAATTAACGCGGGTAAAACCGCGAGAAACAGGTTGGTAGTTGTTACTTTATTTGAGAAAGCCTTGAAATCAAAACCAATAACTGCTGAGTCCGTAACTCTAGCAGGTTTAAAGTATAATATTTTTACTGCTCGTTACAATGTAAAGGTTTAAAGTAATTCAATAAGGGCTTTATCAGCAGTTCAATTTTCATACCCCATACTAAGTATTAAAATTGAGTTATTATATTATATCATCGCTAAGCTACTCAAAGTGAAAAGGTTAGCACCGTTCATAAAACAATACTGGAGTATTGCCATAACGCCGCGGTTACATTGGCGAGGCGTTACCATCGATTTTGATATTTTTATCGCTAATTTATTTTATACTAAAGTATTACATGGGATCATTATTTGCTATTTATGATACTTACTTATATTATAAATGTTAAAGTTCGTGAGGATGGTTCAGAGGATGTATGGATGTTTTTTACTATTTCCCGATGAAATGGTTGGGCGTAGTATGCTCATATTTTTCATATTGGTAGATTAAGTCCTGGAAATAGCAATACCTTTATTATTTAAAATCTACATACATAGTTATATAACTTTAAGCTTGTTTCTTTTAGGGGGTAGGCAGAACACCAGAGGTTATAAGATTATCTTATGTCACGTTTGACAAATTTGGAGGTATTATTTAAAATGATGAACAGAGACTATTACAGTGGCACGGAGTCAGCCTATCACCCACAAAAAGGCCGATAGAAAACTCTTTCCCTACTTTTACATTATGCCCGGGAAGAGAAGCAGATGGTACATTCTATTTTTTTCTCTTGCTCGCAGTTCAGCTTGAAGATATTTTTTTTTTCAATTAAATTGTAGTATGTTTGCTTAATTACACATTCAAATTCACATAGTAACTGACTGACTATAAAAAAATATATTTAATAGAGTTACTTTTTATCTGTCCTTACGTCTTAAGATATTATTAATAAACATATATTATCACTCAAACAGAGAACAACTAGCTGGTCGTAAAGTAAACTTGTATGACGGAGATCCACAAGCGGAACTAAGGAATCCTCAGAGCATATAACCTAAGCCCGTAGATAAAAGTTCGTCTTACAAACTGGTCCAGCGGTCAAACTTTGGACTACAAGCGTAAATAGGTGAGTTTTCATAACTTATATGCACTAAAGAGTCTCGTAAGTTTTTTTGAAAGGTGATAAATATATGTTCGGATTTATTTACTATGTTTCCTAACCACCGCAACGCATAGACATCAGCAGACGAGTGCTTTGCCGATATCAGATGATCTGGCACCGGACAGTAATAATACTTCCTATTTTACCTTTCGTCTTCTGGCGCCTTTTCACTACTGGAGGTTGGGCAGCGAAATAATTCTTGAACGCTTTTTATATTCATCCACGTCTAATTTGATGTTTGTTAACCATTTTTTTGTTAACCAGTTTCTCAACTTTTTCCTTCTTCCAGCGTCAACGTCATCGCTTGCCTTTTATATTGACCATCATCATAAGTTGGAGAAGGTCACTTTGTACTTCTATCATGAAATATGCTGTTCTGCTTTATCAATTTAGAGGATTTCTTAACAAAGTGGTAATAACCTTCCACCAGTATACGGCTTACGGAAATAAAAAGGCGACTGCGATTGCGCTCTTACTAACATTAAAAATTATGGGGTAATATAACGCTTCTTTACTTAGCTAAGGTTCGACAATGTGCAAGTTTCACGAACAATCAATATTATGCAAATTTCAGGTGACTTGCACGTCACCATCCACTGTTTGTATGCAGACAGGGAACGCTGATAATTAGTCTGTTGGAAGTGTCTGTACGTCAAAATAGTCTGGTGATTAAGTTCGAACGGTTTTTGCATTTACTGCAGGTACTTTAAGGAATATTTTGGTTAATTTTTATTTCTAAGGTGTTAAATAGATACACTAAGAACCTAAGCTGGGTAGAAGTTTTAATTTTCGAAGTGTAGAATTTTCTTACCATAACTATGCCCTTTTAAACAATCTTTATGAAAGTTCAGTCTAGGATCGAAGAATTTATGAAAGCTTTCTAAAGCCTAGTTTTAAAGTCAATTGTTCAAAGATAACTGTCAAAAAAATCTATACTCAAGAAGAATTCATGTTTGAGTAAACTTTCATAAACTCCAAGAAATAACGTATTAAGAATAAATCGCAAAAATAAGACATATAAAAATATTTGATTATTAGATAAACACAAACAATGGGAGTAATAGAAAAAGTAAAAAATGTTACATGTGCTTCTCTTCCCGGGCATACTGTAAAAGTCAGTTAAGGGACAGAGGTTTTATTGGCGTTTTTGTGGGCGATAAGCAAATCCCTGTTACTGCAATTGTGTCTCTCCATCATTAAAATACCTCAAAATTTGTAAAACGTGACATCAGATGGTTTTTATAGTGTTCTGCCTACCCTATATGGTGCACAGGCGTGAAGTTATTTATGTATGTATTTGCATACAATGATCGAATTCATAGTAATTATAAAGTATCAAAACAAAAATTTATTGAAAACCTCAATTGCTTAGATACGCCTTTGCAATTTTGCACACATAGTCTACGATTCTAGGTAGGTAGCGCGTCTGTCGCTTTGAGATAAAACTAGATACTGATTTTTTATGGGAAGTCTGGAGAAGCTCATAAACTTAATTAATTGAAACGTTCCAAAACTCACAATTGTCGACCAGGTAATTTCTTAACTATTCATTTTAAAATAGATAAAATTGAACAATAAACTAGATTAAACAAACACCGAAGAATAAAACACGATCGTTGTACCTTTATACCTGAAAATACTTCTATAGGTACTCCAATTTACTTCATCCCATTTGCACAAGTCTCTAATAAAAAACAGGGATCGTGCTTTAAACAGCAAAAAGTTAAAAGCTAGACGGAATTTGCCAGAACATAATGAGTATGAAACTTGCACAAGAACACTAGCTGCAACTTATCCTAACTTAAGCTAACTTAAACTGGTTGGGGATAAATTTGTGGCGGAGCATACTACACGAATTTACAACTTAGAACTAATGTAGGTATGTTTTGTGTTATCATGAGTGAAAATGCATTTGTATTTAGGGAGTTAAATTTTGAATGTAGAATAATAAATGCTTCACATTTTTTTACGGGTGTTATATTATTTTATTGATAACTTACTTATAATTTAAAAAATATGGTATTTCCTTTGGTTATAATTCACTATTGATAAGAAGGATCTTAATATCTTTATATACCAAAGGCATAGTTTCGTTAAAAGAGTGTTTGCTTTTTTGCGAAAACTGTAAAAGACATTTTACTTTAATATAGATTGTACTTAATATTGCTGAGCATTTTGTCCTGACTTAGATAACCAAAATAAAATTTAAATCATTAAGGAATTTTCTTTTCTAACACACTTTTTATACGCAACTTTTTGTACGCATAAACAAAAATGTAAAACTAAAGAAACGTGTAAGGAACTAAATAAATGAACTGTAAAACTAATATGAAGAAATATCATAAATGTGTAAACAATCTAGAAAGATCGATGAAAATAATGCAAGGGGAGCCGTGTTAATGGAGACATCCTCACTGTAAGTAGTTTTTAATATTTTCGGGAAGTATCTTACTAAAATAGCCCATTACTATTGGGGCAAAAGTTTTTTATCCCAAAAAAGCGCACGTACTTCATTGAATGCGTCTATTTCGGAACGCACCCTAAATTGCTTGATCTAGTTTTCTTGTATGGAAGTTGTATGTTTCTTTGATGTGGTGTGGATTAAATCTGTTCGGTAATCTTTAAGACTAAGAATAGAATAATCCAAATTGTTCTGGTTATTTTGTAATGGCGTTCTTGTTTCAGCGTGTTTGTAATCCTTTGTTAGCTTTGTAGTAAGATGGGTTGTAGTTAGTTTTGTTAGGGTAAAAGTATTCTGGTGGATTATTGCGATACCGTACTTACAACAAGAAAGATAAAAACCGAGTGAATGGCGGAATTGGCCGTGCTTTTGATGTTAGAGGAACTCATCCACTCGTTTTATTTTCTTTCTATTGGGAAATAGTCTGATTCAAGAAGTCTGATTCATTTAAGATTGTTTTATTTCCATAGTTTTTTTAATCCTTTCAGTTGCATTTACATCTTATCAAAGATAAAAATAAGCTTGCTTACTAGACCGCCACTTGTTTTTGATGTGTAAGGCCGACTGAAATTTCAAACTCACTTTTTTCTCTCTTCATGTATGATCTCAAACTATCACGTCCTGGAATATCGACAATGACCCACCAGTCACCCTGTATATATTTATTCACTATGTATGTTGTACTATCCCAAGCGCAGGTTCTTAAAATAATTAGCTTTAGGTCCGGGCCTTTGTCCTGAGTTCATGTTATCTCCTCCATATTTTACTTGAATTAAATATAAACAACAAAGCTTTTTCTTTCATAAAATAAGCTTTGCACTCCTTTACTGCTCTAAAATTGCTAGTGAATGGAGTGTCTGCACTCATTTTACTTTGAACCCAATTAACAAGAGCACAACCATGCTCTTGAGTTACACCCATTACATTTACTCCTGCAGCATATTTCACATCTTCTTTATAAGTTATTGTTGTAACTTGTCACTATAACTCTTATTCCCTACAACCTCAGTGAGTGAGCCAAAAATAGACACCCTTAGTTTTAAATAGAGCAGTGGGGTTATTCAGTGATACGTTGGCACAAATATTCATACTTCAGCGTTTGTTTTATTTATTGTGATTTTAATAAATAGAAAATGCACACCACTAAAAATCAACTTTATTGTTTGCGCTTGAATTGCAGTTTATTCACTTAAACGTTTTTTTTTTTAATCATATCGCTAAATATCTGTGTAAAAATGTCGTAGATAATGCAATATGCGAAATATGTATCATCTAGGTATCCTAATTTGGACTGTTTTATGTAATAAAATAAAAGATAAAGAGAAAATTCCTGTAAAAAAAATCAAGTATTTCAGTTAATTAGTTTTTAAATAACCTGAGCTCAAATTGCTGCACGTAAACAGATTAAACACAGCTTTTTCATTTTCAATGACAATTGCAGAAAGTTTTTGAATGTGGCAGTTTTTGTTGTTCCACCGCAATTCTGTCAAATGAATAAGTGTCAAAACGTGAAATAGTAGTGAATTCCGCAGTGGTGTCGCTGAGTGAAGGCCCTGTTGCCGTCCCCGGCCGGCGACTTTTGTAACTTTCGGCACAAATTGCTTCAGCTCTTCATTTGAATATACTTGAGGAATGCGAAGTGTTTTATTACCCTGTCGCGTCTGTTTGACGAATGCGTCGATTTTTTAGTTTTATTGCTTATACAGAAACGAAGCTATTAAATCACTAGTGAAAATTATTTATACTCGTACATATAGCTAGATACAAGGGTCTTTATAGTCCTATCAGATCCGTCTTTACGTTGAAGGCTTTGAGACTATGAGACGTCAAATCAAATTTGATATGGCACCGTCTAAGGGATAACTAATGCACGATTATTACATAATTTTATCTAATATTATTTTATATACGTTTTTAATCGTTATTATATCGTATTTGTTAGTTAACTTGGACAATACTTTTATTTTATTTTTTTAATTGTTTAAAATTCTACGTTATTGATTCTATGTATATGTAATAATAATAATAAGTATTTATTTCGTTTCGTATCTGGTTTTAAAAAAGAAAAAAATATTGCAACATTTAATCTTTATGTACTTTTCTTAATTTTCCATGTTAGTTTATTTGTTTGTGAAAACTGCTTATTGGCCTTATTTTTCTATTGTTCAAATTATACAATAAATAGCTGTAAATTTTCCGTAAATAAATAAATAAATATCTAAATAAATAAACGAACAATTTTCTAAAGATATCATTTTACCGAAAATAAACTTTTAGAATTAGGCATTTGGTATTCATGATATATCAATTTGAAATATAGTGATTTCATAACTTCTTTGTAGTTTTTGGATAAACTGTGAAGAAATTCTATAATGAACTAATCAGCTGTCTACTCCATTAGAGTATGTGTTACTTGATCTAAAAAAAGATTTCTCAATATCGCAGCAAGCGGGAGTCTCGAAGTCACGAGCGACAAACTAATAATATTCTAACATTAAAGTTAAGCCGCAACTTAGCAGAATTGAACTTAGATAAGTTAGTTTGAACGTAGTATCGAGTGTTAAGTTAGACAAACTTCTGAACCATCAGCGTTTTGTACGTGACTAAGTTTCGCGTTGGGTTAATCTGCGAAATGTTTAGTTTCTTTGATATTATGTAGTTTGGTAGAAGATGGAGTTATTTTAGAGGAGGTTTAAGAATCAATTTAAATCAGTATTTAGTTAACTATAGTTGGATAGTGTTTGCCTTGTATTTATTAATTAGGGTTTTGAATAGACCTTCCGCTCCTGTATAAGAGTGTCGTAAGACGTGACTAATGCGAGTGGTACCTTTAGTAAGTACCTACCCTTAGGGTTCGCATGGTACTTACTTATGGGTTCGCTTCAAAAAAAACTGCCATCAAATATCACCGCTCTATACCCTGGCAAATAATTCTCTACAGTAAACTGACAGTTCGAATTGTCAAATAGAAATATAATGATACCAGTTAAAAACCTTGTAGTGTAAGTACTGAAGGAGATTGATAAAAAATGAACGAGTTTTTATCATTCGTTTTGCATAAAATTTTAAAGCAATTTTTAATTAATTGAATTTGAGGTGTATACTTTATCTTTAAAGTAACTATTGGGGACTGAAAACTGCTCGCGTCCGCAAGGTTTAGCCCTCGATGCCTTGTACGTGGTCCCTGGATGGTGCTAAACGAGCAGTAAAATCTGGTGGTAGGCTTCGGCCGTGGCTTGTCACCACCCACTAGACAAAACCATGCCGCCAAGTAACCTAGTTGCGTTCCGGCATGATGTCAAGTGTAGCCATTGGGGAGGATAGGTCTGAGTAATCGTGCTGCATCGGAGAACTATTTTCAACTCGTAGGATAATGACTCACCGGGTGACTCGTTTTGGAGGGTAGCGGGATCCGAAGCACGGTGCACCGCTGGCCGACCGCAGGTAGTAGGGGGCCCAAGTAGCATGCCAGCCACATGCAAAAGGCTGCCCCGCCACCTCGCGAAAAATCCCGGGAGGCTCCATTGTGCCGGCTGGCGACCGGTTTGAGAGGACCCGATGGCGAACTCGGGGGGGTTCGGGCGTCCCCGCAGTCTCCAAGCGAGTTTCCCAAAGGTGCGTTACCCCTATCGAGTTGCTTGGTTCCATTTGCAGCACTTCACTCAACTTCTGTTCTCCTCCCTATTCACTCCACTCCAAAATTAATGACAGGTCCAAAGAAGAGTAAGGTAACACAGCGGTTGCACTTCCTTTCGTTTAAAGTGCACTTCTGTAACATCCGAGGAGTGCACTCCAATCTCAATGATGTCCACCACCACCTCGAGACGGAGAGACCCCACCTACTCTTCCTAACGGAGACGCAGATCTGTGATCCGTCAGACTCGGCATACCTCTGTTACCCAGGTTACATCCTGGAGTCCAAATTCCACCCGCACGCCGGAGTGTGCATGTATGCCAGTGACAAGATCTGTTGTCAGCGTCTCCGTTACTTAGAAGTGCCGGACCTTTCAGTTATGTGGGTTCACATAGATACCGGCCTAGACCAAATGGTATACGCTGGTATTTATCGGTCACACAGCGGAGATCGGGAGACAACAAGGCTTATGGACTATCTCAGCAGTACAGCGGACAAGGTTCAGCAACGTTTTCCCACAGCGCAGTTGGTGTTCCTGGGGGATTTTAACGCACACCAGGGACAGTGGTTATACCCGTTTCAGGACACTGACCATGCTGGTAGAGAGGCTTTTAAGTTTTCGCTCACTTATGGCCTCTCTCAGCTTGTTGACGAGCCTACGCGCATCCCAGACGTTGCTGGCCACACTGCTTACTGCCTGGACCTTCTGCTGACAACCGATCCCGACAGATATTCGGTGTCCGTCACTGCACCCTTAGGGACATCCGATCACTGTCTGGTGAAATCTGTATCGCAGTACTCGCCACCTGACACCCGACTAAGTGGTTCTAGGCGAGTATGGCGTTACAAGTCGGCAGATTGGGATGAAATGCGACATTTCTTCGCATCTTATCCGTGGCGGCAAGCTTGTTTTACATCAACCGATCCATCGTGCTGTGCTGATGCAGTCTCAAGTGTGATAGGTCAAGCAATGGAGTCCTTCATTCCCTACGCTGATCTATCCCTTGAAACCAAAGCTCGCCCATGGTTTAGTGCTGAATGCTCTTCCGCTGAAAAGCGTAAGCGAGAAGCGTACAAAGCCTGGGCAACCGCTCGCAGAAGCAAAGCCGATGACTCGCATGAACACAAGAAGAGGTACAATGCTGCCGCCAAGTCCTGCAAGAAGGTGACCAAAAGAGCTCGTTTCGCCCACATAGGCTGTATTGGAGACAGAATAGCGTCATACCCCTCGGGAAGCAAAGCTTTCTGGTCCCTCGCCAAGTCGGTCGAAACGAACTTTTGTCGCCCATCGCTGCCGCCACTGCGGAAACCTGACGGTTCTCTGGCCCACACCGCTAAGGAAAAGGCGGATTTATTTGCCAGTATCTTTGCGGAAAATTCTCGTCTAGATAGCCAAGGAAAAATCCCACCCCAATTACCTCAGTTCGGTCCTACAATGGGTACCGTTCATATTCGCCAAAAGGAGGTTCTTAAATGCTTGCTGCACCTAGACGAGAATAAGGCTAGCGGTCCAGATGGTATTCTTGCAGTGGTGTTGAAACGCTGCGCAGCTGAGTTGTCTCCCGTTTTGACGCGTCTCTATAGACTTTCTTTGGAATCTGGTAAAGTCCCAAAATCCTGGAAGTTGGCTAACGTACAACCAGTACCGAAGAAGGGAAGCCGTGCTGATCCTGTCAACTATCGACCAATCTCAATCACTTCCATACTTTGCAAAGTCATGGAACGTGTATTGAACAATCGACTCCTGGCATACCTCGAGACCAACGAGCTCCTAAGCGATAGCCAATATGGTTTCCGCAGTGGACGCTCGATCGGCGATCTTCTCGTGTATGCCACACACATGGAGTGAGGCCTCGGAGGGTCATGGTGAAGCAATAGCTGTTTCCTTAGACATATCCAAGGCCTTTGACAGGGTCTGGCATGATGTTCTCTTAAGCAAGCTTCCAGCATATGCATATCTGGGGACTGCATATCTGGGGACTGAAAACTGCTCGCGTCCGCAAGGTTTAGCCCTCGATGCCTTGTACGTGGTCCCTGGGTGGCGCTAAACGAGCGGTATCATCTGGTGGTAGGCTTCGGCCGCGGCTTGTCACCACCCACTAGACAAAATCATGCCGCCAAGTGACTTAGTCGCGTTCCGGCATGATGTTTAGTGTAGCCATTTAGGAGGGTAGGTCTGAGTAATCGTGCTGCATTGGAGAACTGTTTTCAACTCGTAGGATAGTGACTCACCGGGTAACTCGTTTTGGAGGGTAGCGGGATCCGAAGCACGGTGCACCGCTGGCCGACCGCAGGTAGTAGGGGGCCCAAGTAGCATGCCAGCCACATGCGAAAGGCTGCCCCGCCACCTCGCGAAAAATCCCGGGAGGCTCCATCGTGCCGGTTGGCGACCGGTTGGAGAGGACCCGATGGCGACCTCGGGGGGGTTCGGGCGTCCCCGCAGTCTCCAGGCGAGTTCCCCAATGGTGCGTTGTTCCCTACGAGTTGCTTGGTTCCATTTGCAGCGCTTCACTCAACTTCTATTCTCCTCCCTATTCACTCCACTACCAATTCACAATGAAAGGTCCTAAAAAGAGTACGGTTCAACAGCGGTTGCACTTCCTCTCCCTTAAAGTGCACTTCTGTAACATCCGAGGAGTGCATTCCAATCTGAATGATGTCCACCACCATCTTGAGACGGAGAGACCACACCTACTCTTTCTAACGGAGACGCAGATCTGTGATCCGTCAGACTCGGCATACCTTGGTTACCCAGGCTATATCCTGGAGTCTCTTTTCCGCCCGCACGCCGGGGTGTGCATGTATGCCAGTGACGCGATCTGTTATCAGCGTCTCCGTTACTTGGAAGTGCCGGACCTTTCAGTCATGTGGGTTCACATAGATACTGGCCTAGACCAAGTGGTTTACGCCTGTATCTATCGTTCACATAGCGGAGATCGGGAGACAACGAGGCTTATTGAATACCTTGGCAATACAGCAGATAAGATTCAGCAACGTTTTCCCACGGCGCAGTTGGTGTTTCTGGGGGATTTTAATGCTCACCACGGGCAGTGGTTATACCCGTATAAGGACACTGACCATGCTGGCAGAGAGGCCTTTAAGTTTTCGCTGACTTACGGTCTCTCACAGCTTGTTAACGAGCCTACGCGCATCCCTGACGTTGCTGGCCACACTGCGTATTGCTTGGACCTTCTGCTGACAACCGATCCTGACAGATACTCGGTGTCCGTCACTGCACCTTTAGGGACATCCGATCACTGTATGGTGAAATCTGTATCGCTGTACTCGCCACCTGACACCCGCCCTAAAGGCTCCAGGCGAGTATGGCGTTACAAGTCAGCAGATTGGGATGAAATGCGACATTTCTTCGCATCTTATCCATGGCGGCAAACTTGTTTTACATCAACCGATCCATCGTGCTGCGCTGATGCTGTCTCAAGTGTGATAGTTCAAGCAATGGAGTACTTCATTCCCCACGCTGACCTATCCCTTGAAACCAAAGCTTGCCCATGGTTTAATAGTGCTTGCCTTGCCGCTGAAAAGCGAAAGCGGGAAGCATACAAAGCCTGGGCGAATGCTCGCAGAAGCAAAGCCCTGGATTCGCATGAACTCAAGAAAAGATACAATGCTGCCGCCAAGTCCTGCAAGAAGGTGATCAAAAGCGCTCGTTTTGCCCACATAGGCCGTATCGGAGACAGAATAGCAGCATACCCTTCGGGAAGTAAAGCTTTCTGGTCCCTTGCCAAGTCGGTCGAAACGAACTTTTGTCACCCGTCGCTGCCACCACTGAGGAAACCCGATGGTTCTCTGGCCCATACTGCGAAGGAGAAAGCAGATTTATTTGCTAGTATCTTCGCAGAAAATTCTCGTCTAGATTGCCAAGGAAAAATCCCACCCCAATTACCTCAGTTCGGACCTACAATGGGTACCGTTCACATTCGCCAAAAGGAGGTTCTTAAATGCTTGCTGCGCCTAGACGAGAACAAAGCTAGTGGTCCAGACGGTATTCCTGCAGTGGTTCTAAAACGCTGCGCAGCTGAGTTGTCTCCCGCTTTGACGCGCCTCTATCGACTTTCATTGGTATCGAGTAAGGTCCCCAAGTCCTGGAAGCTTGCTAACGTACAGCCAATACCGAAGAAGGGAAGCCGTGCCGATCCTGTCAACTATCGACCAATTTCAATCACCTCCATACTTTGTAAAGTCATGGAACGTGTATTGAATAATCGACTCCTGGCATACCTCGAGACCAACGAGCTTCTAAGCGATAGCCAATATGGTTTCCGCAACGGACGCTCGACCGGCGATCTTCTTGTGTATGCCACTCACTTATGGAGTGAGGCCTTGGAGGGTAATGGTGAAGCAATAACTGTATCCTTAGACATTTCCAAGGCCTTTGACAGGGTCTGGCATGATGGTCTCTTAAGTAAGCTTCCGTCATATGGCATACCGATTAGGCTCTGCGACTGGATATCTGATTTTCTGAGGGAACGGTCAATTCGAGTAGTCTTAGATGGCTACTCCTCCGACCAAATGGCAATTAATGCCGGGGTACCTCAGGGATCTGTTCTCTCTGCAACATTATTCTTGCTGCACATTAATGACCTTTTAACACCGGGCATTATTGGTTATGCTGATGACAGCACTGTTGTAGAGAGATACGTATCCAATGCGCGAGCGAGCCCCCGTGAAATCCAGAGTTTAAGAAAGTCAATGATTGAGCGCGTTGATTTGACCTTACGAAAAGTATCCGATTGGGGTGAGTCGAATTTGGTCAAATTCAACGCGTCCAAAACTCAGGCGTGTCTATTCTCCGCAAAAAAGAGCACCTTCACATTTACGCCCACTTTCCAAAATGTATCTGTCCCCATCACTGACCATCTAGGGCTTTTAGGCGTAACTGTAACATCCTGTTTAAACTTCGGTCAACAAATTGTGTCCATGGCTCAAGTAGCTTCGAAAAAGTTGGGAATCATCTCGAAGGTACGGCGGTACTTCGGCCCTGCACAGCTTCTTAACTTATACACAGCACAAGTGCGATCATGCATGGAGTACTGCAGTCATCTTTGGGATGGTTCTGCCAAATATCAACTAGAAGCGCTGGACTCCGTTGACCGAAGAGCCCGTAAATTAATTAACAACGTCGACCTTACGACCAAAAAACTACAGACCCTAGAGCATCGTCGTAAGGTTGCCTGTTTAACCGTGTACTACAGGATACATTTTGGTGAGTGCGCGAGTGCTCTGTTTGAGCAAATTGAACCCTCACCCTTTTACCATCGGACTACTAGACGCAGACAGAACTTCCATCCGTATGTGGTTGATATTCCGAAAAGTCGAACTAAGCGCTTTGACAGTTCCTTTTTGATACGGGTCGCCAAGGTTTGGAATGAACTGCCTGCGTCTATTTTCCCTGACCAGTATAGTCCTAGTACTTTTAAGCGTCGAGTGAATAGGTTTCTCATGGATGGACGTGTACCACCTTAGTCTTCATGTTCACTTAACATCAGGTGGCATGGAAGACAAACGTCCTATCCATAATTTATAAAAAAAAAAAAAAAAATATGGCATACCGACCGGGCTCTGCGACTGGATATCTGATTTTCTGAGGGAACGGTCGATTCGAGTAGTCTTAGACGGCTACTCCTCTGACCTAATGGCGATTAATGCCGGGGTACCTCAGGGATCTGTTCTCTCTGCAACTTTATTCTTGCTGCACATTAATGACCTCCTAACACCAGGCATTATTGGATATGCTGATGACAGCACTGTTGTTGAGAGATATATATCCAATGCGCGATCGAGCGCCCATGAAATCCAGGTTTTGAGAAAGTCTATGATTGAGCGCGTTGATTCGACCTTGCGGAATGTATCCGATTGGGGCGAATCTAACCTGGTCAAATTCAACGCCTCCAAAACACAAGCGTGTCTATTCTCCGCAAAAAAGAGCACCTTTACTTTTACGCCCACTTTCCAGAATGTATCTGTTCCCATCACCGACCAACTAGGGCTTTTGGGCGTCACTATAACGTCCAAATTAAACTTCGGACAACAAATTGAGTCTATGGCAAAAACGGCTTCAAAAAAATTGGGTATCATCTCGAAGGTACTTCAGCCCTGAACGGCTGCTCAACTTATACACAGCTCAAGTGAGGTCGTGCATGGAGTACTGTAGTCACCTTTGGGATGGTTCTGCCAAATACCAGCTCGAAGCGCTAGACTCTGTTGACCGAAGAGCCCGTAAAATCATAAACAACAACAACCTTACAAATAAAAAATTGCAGACGCTGGAGCATCGTCGTAAGGTTGCTTGTTTGACAGTATTTTATCGGCTACATTTTGGTGAGTGTGCGAGTGCTCTTTTTGACCAAATTGAACCCACCCCTCTTTACCACCGGACTACCAGACGCAGACAGAACTTCCATCCCTATATAGTGGATTTACCAAGAAGTCGAACAAAACGCTTCGATGGTTCCTTTTTGGTACGGATTGCCAAGGAGTGGAACAATCTGCCTGCGTCTGTTTTTCCTGACCACTACAGTCCTGGAACTTTTAAGTGTCGAGTGAATAGGTTTCTCGTGGATGGACGTGTAACACCATAGTCTTCATGCGCACTTTCCATCAGGTGGCATGGAAGACAAACGTCCTATCCTTACAATATAAAAAAAAAAAAAAAAAACTATACTTTACCTGTATACTTTACCTTTAATGAAAATAATTATTTACCAAACATACCTAGTACTTTAAAACGGTTACAGTAGAAGTTAAATCGACTTGATTTATTTTTAAACTCCTTTAGTCGTTAAAATGAAATTTCGAGAAGAGTTGTCATTTGCGATATTATTATTATTATTATAAAAAAATATTTACGTTCATTCACTCAAACCACATCACTATTTATTTTCTTCCCTAAAGTGGGAAGAAAAGTGCGCACCAGAACTGTCATTTTACTGCATTGAATTATTTGCCAGGGTATAGTGGAGATGTGTTCCGTCTGGCAATATTTAATGAAGAACCAGTTCCATCCTTAGCCCGTGTACTGACTTCTTCGACCTCATCTTCACTTACATATAAAATTGTGTTTCATTTTTTGTGATGGCTCTTGCTACTTACTCAAAAATAAAATGCTCTCAAATTAAGTAGAAACAAAAAATCTGATTTACTTAACTGAACATAAAGTGTATTGGTAAACTTTCTCAGTTATTTATAAAACAATATCGTTGGTTTGACTGCAGCGAGGGTACAAGGATATCAGGTTTTGTCGCTTTATAAGTTTGCCCGAACTCATGAAACTGAAGTTTCTGGTAATGTTTTATATACAGATTTCATATCTAAAACCTTATGTTTTGCCGTTTTATTTAGAATAATTAAATGTATTCATCATCATCATCATCTGGACATGGGCCTCCTCCAAGGTTTTCCACGTCACTCGGTCCCGAGCGGCCCTCGTCCAGCGTTTACTTATAAACAAATAAGCCCCTTTTAAAAACGTCTAGATAAGGGTAGTTGTGTTTCGGAATAAAGGAAGGATGAGCCAGTGAAATTATTAGTTCATGGGCCTAGACGCCGTTTACCATCAGTTTAGTTTGCAGCTGATTTGCGGATTCAATTAATATAATTATAGTATATTATGTAACAAGTGAGCTAAGTTGCTAATTACAGTAGAGGCTGTGATTTGAGCCCGAGCCGCAGGCGAGGGCTTAATAATGAGCCGACACTGTAATTAGCAACGCTCACGAGTTACATACGACGTTTTTCAACACACTTGTGAGTAAAAGACAGACATACGTGGTCATAAAATAACAAACACACTTGATAACAAAGCTGTGAATTGTGATTGAAAAATGGCACCAAACCTCGCGCATGCGCGTAGGTTTTTTTTTTCTGCCAAATGTGTCAATGTCTGTATAGCATATACAGCCTATTTTAAGTGAAAATGTTTAATTTGGAGTGGTAAATGCAAATATTTTAATATTTTATAACAAATTTTTGTAAATTGTGAATAATTTCTTTGATATACAAATTTGTTTTACTAATATAAGGTGAAAACATTGAAAAATGTATATGGATTTGAAGTGGTATAAAATCTCTTTGTTGTTTCTAAAAATATTTAATGTATAACCCGGATCAATAAAATATGCTCTATATACTCGCATGTAATTTGCACAATGGTACAATTCAACTTTGTAGGATTCATTATATTATGCACTAGGGTATAATATATTATGCGCGCGTGACTTATAGCCCAGTTTATAGTTCTAAATTCAATAGAATAACGCTCACTTTACGAGCAAGTGTGTTGAAAAGATAATTTTTAAATACATTTATATCGTTGCCCAGAAAGAAACCAATTTGACTAAATTCACGCTTACTCAGAAAACGTTACTTACTTTTAAACTCACTCAATGTGCAGAATAAAAGTTCAGATTTCCTCATAAAAAAATCGTACTTAAAGGTAAAATACCCTAGAAAAATATAAAATGGCAATCCAATTAAACTAGAACCCATATCTACTTAGTTTTAGTTGACCATAGTACCCGTATCTATATTATCTTACCGAGTCTGGTTTTCTTATACTCGCAATGAGAGACTTGATTTCTAAGTTTTATTTGAGTTAGGAGGAATGAGTGTTGTGTCTGTACTATCTTTTCATCAAAAACTTCTTGTTTAAAATGTCAGTTAGCTACCACCATGCTGCCCACGCTTCTACTCTCTTAAACAGATACAATATATAATAAGTATCTTCATAGATAAGTATTTCTTTATTACAACGCATAAACTTTATACTAACGTATTCGTAGTAAGAAAATTTCTATACAGACAGTTCTATTGTGTACAAATTATCACATTCATACGTAATACTGACCTAAGCCCACACCATTCTCAATAATAGCGATTATCGTCATTATCCATATTATTGTTAGTTAATTCCATTTACGATACTATCACTATGTTGCTTTATTCGTTATAAATGTTTGGAAAGGTTTACTATTTAACACTGAGGTGGTATTAGGTATTCAAGTCTATAACAATGCTTTAATACTTAGAGTTAGTGCATGTATAAATTAAGGATTTTGGCGAACAATAAAGTCTTGTATATGATCTTGTGTAAGATGGAGTTATAATCTATTTTACTGTGGTAACTAATAATTGCAGAGAGCATTGGTGTTCTTGATTATATTTTAAAGGTACCCAAAGCATTTAATTTATAACATACATACATACATAACGTCACGCCTGTATCCCTTATGGGGTAGGCAGAACACCAGAGGTTACGAGACCATCTGATGTCACGTTTGACAAATTTGGAGGTATTATAAACATGGAGACAAACTATTGTAGTGACAGGGGGTCAGCCTATCGCCCACAAAAATACCTTTAAAACCTCTGTCCCTTAACTGACTTTTACAGTATGCCCGGGAAGAGAAGCAGCTAGCACATTCTATGTTTTTCTTTCGCTCCCAGTCCAGCATGGAAGGCATTAATTTATAATATTATCTGCAATTGGTACACCAATGGATTCTGAAAGCAATATCCTTTATTAACCTGCTGAAACTAGATTAGTAAAGTGTGATGTTTCTTAGGCCATAGTCTTTCAAATCACTATCTTAACTCAACGAAATCTCTGGAAAAAAATGGTTTTATTAATCAATCTTCAACAACACTCGCAATATGGTTTCAAACTTCAAACAGGTAACCAAAATTTACTTTGATTGGCATAATATTAGGTAATCCATTTTTTTTTCCTTGTTCCGTTCGGGGATCGAACCCGCAACCACTGGCGTCTGACGCAGATAGGTTTACCCCAACGCCAAAGTGGTCGTCGATTCTGAAAGCAATATCCTTTATTAACCTCCTAGATTCGTAAAGTGTGATGTTTCTTAGGCCATAGTCTTTCAAATCACTATCTTAATTCAACGAAATCTCTGGAAAAAAAATGGTTTTATTAATCAATCTTCAACAACACTCGCAATATGGTTTCAAACTTCAAACAGGTAACCAAAATTTACTTTGATTGACATAATATTAGGTAATCCATTTTTTTTCAATACTTTTAATTTAGTAATTTAGTATAAAACAATTAAATGCGTCGGAAGTTTTACTTTTTTTAATGTACAAAACGTTTGTGTGTTGTTGCTTGAAACAGTGTAATTTTTACAATGTATTTAATTTGATTTAAATTATCAATTAAATTATGAACAGTGAGTTTATGAACAATTCCTTTGAATAGGTACTTGTATTGAAGTACCTAATAACATTGATCAATAATATATTACAAGCATCTTTCTTAAACACTTCTTTCTTGTTCACAGTTCTTTAAAACCTCGTTTATTAACTTTCAAATAAATTATGAACAGTAAATTTTTATGAACAATTAAAACTTGCAATTTACATCACAAAAGGTAAAGGCGCATGCCATTATCATTCTAAGGAACAGAAATTAAACGAAGTGTCTACTCTTAATGTTACTTTATGGTTTACACTTAATTATTATTCAATAAATTATAACATTTCTTGTGGCACATCCAGTTGAACGTTAGTTTCATAGATCATGGTTCTTCGCCGTTCATTTTACATCCGAGGCGTAAGGGTGTAAAATGAATTTTTAGTAGGTTAAGTATATAATAATATAAATAAATAAATAATTAATTACCCAAACTTTTGTCCAAAGTTAGCTTTTATATAACAGTCGGCCATGGAGGCAGTCAAAAAAGTAAATACATAAAAAGGCCTTACCGTACATAGAGTTGCTTAATCTATACTAATATTATAAAGAGGAAACCTTTGTATTTTTGTATTGAATAGGCTCAAAAACTACTGGACCGATTTCAAAATTTCTTTTACCATTACTTAGAGGGATTCTTCCGAATCCGTATAGGCTACTTTTTATCCCGAAAATCCCGCGAAATTGCCGGGTATCGAAATTGCGCGGGTAAAACCGCGCGCAACAGCTAGTATTTGATAAAGAAAATGTCGTCTTATATAATAAAATCAAAAATATTATGTGTTTTTCCTTCAGGATTAAGGCATTAGCGTTCATATGCATAAAATAAACGAAGCACGAATAACTCGTTACTCTGCCATGACAGTTCCTTCAGAATTGCGACATGCCATAAAATTATTTCACATGTAAACTTGGGACATAAAACTTGAACACGTGAGAGCTCGTCTAGAAATTTGAAATGAAGAACGTTTTATTGTTCAACTGAAGTGTTGAAAGTTTTGTCATATTTTTAAGTAAGTATCATTAAAATTTGTTATGAATGAGCGGAAGTTTTGGGGAAGGCTTAATAATCTCATTTAAATAAAAACTACCATTCGTATTTGGTAATACGAATTGTTGTCAAGAAGAAATCGCTCTTCAGCGATAAGACCGCCTAGTTTTTTTTTTCATTTACTGTCTTTACTGAAGTGTAAATATATACATATTATTTTGCAATGTGAAACTCTAATTGAATGATAGAAATTAGAATTGCAAAGATTTTCGATTTGTGCAACTAACTGTATGATGATACAGCTCGCAAGCCTTAACATGTAGGCAGTAGCAGTAGCTCTCGTGGTTATGTAAAGTGCGTTGGTTTTTAAGAAAACTTGACAATTTATACTTTATTTACCTAACCCGTTATTTGGAAATAAATAGTTATAGCAGTGTTTAATTATTATTATACACAATATAGTTAAATTTTAATCACCAACGCGTTGAGATGGCCTGTACCGACATGATTCCATCCAGGAAACAGTACTTAACCAGTGTACTTAATTATGAAAGTTTAAGTTATGACAATGTAAGAGTCACTTACAATATCCATACATTCCCGAAGTGCTTAAAATTGACCATTTAAGTACAGAAAATATTAAAATATGCATAAAAAGTATTGTTGTTAAGCAATTTTCAACTTGATTTCCGGGGTATCAAGCTCTTATTTAACCGCTCTCCACACCTACTCAATACTTAAGATTACCTACTCTACAATCCGTCAGAGTGACAGGCGATTCTGTCAGAATTATCATAACTTTGTTCCTAATATTATATCGCATTTTGTATCTTGATAAATGTGTCCGTATCTGTATTAGAACTTGCAGAAAAACACTAAGCTGGTAAAATGTATAGTGATAAAATTATATAGGCACTCGTTTTACCTCATTTGAAATTTTAAGGCCAGTTATATTATTGCGGTTTCTATGTGAATTGCCAGTCACTAGGGTAGGTGATTGCCAAATGTTAATTTATCAGAACAACTTTCGTGCTGCAAAGAGCATGTTGAGCCGTAATCGGTCCCAGGTGTTATGTAGAAAATTTGATGTCTAGTCCAAGTGAACCCTGCTTGGTGTTACCTGTAGGTTGTTTATTTATTTAAATTATCGTTAAACAAATAGGCAGAAAGATCAAACAAAATTAATCTTATCTACAATGAAGTTTATGATAATAATGGCGAATTATAACTGCAACTTATTCAAAGACAGGCACTAGCTAAGTTATACTCGTATACTGACTCGTAATTTAACAATAATTGTTTAACTACTTTCAGTTTTTAAAAATCCATCTCTAATTATCTTTGTTTAGTAATATTAAATATTTAAAGATTTAATATAACTATCACTCTAAACATTAGAACTTCCAAAAGAGTAATGCAGAAAATCATGATCCGCTGACATAATCGTCCCACACTGTAACAGGATTCAAGCGACTGATTCTGTGAGCTCACCAACTGGGTGGCTTGCATTTCCATAAACATTCGACGACAAACAGTATTACGTTTACTTGGATTATTAGAAATAAACAATGCTACCTCAAATTACATAAATACAATGGAATCGTGACGAAATTGTTTGTATTATTCGAATTATGAAGGTTTATTTTAATAAGACTTTGTAATCTAAATCATCTATTCGTTCTCTAAAAATGGTTCTAAATTCCTTGTTGTTTATGTTTGTGATATAAGGCGCTTTGTAAGGCCTTTCTCTATAAGGAACACCGCTCTTTTTTCTAACTAAACCTTTGAATATAGCCTCGTTTGGCTTTATCCAATGATAGGTCTCGATGAGGTCGAAGATTCAAGTAACAACAAGTGGGAAGAATTATTATTAAACGCGGTACAATCATGCATTGTGAGACATAAGACATTATTATTTATCATTATCTCCTTAATATACCTTCACTCCTTGTGAGTCTGAAGCCCTAAATAAGTTTTTTATCAATTGAGAATCTAATTAAAGAGTTAAAGAACATAAGTACACGCGGTCTGGTTCTGGTTGAGTTTGAATCAGAACGCGAATTTATCTTTCTATAAAAATTCTTCAATATACAAAAGAAGGTCAAGTAACAACTCAATGATGTTACTTAGGTGTGGTTGGCTTTTCTAATTAAGCAACGATCTTCTTGAATTTCTTAGCAGACAATATTTTAATTAAAATAATAAAAAAATACAAACAGTCCCCAGACAATCAAGCAGAGCTTGTGATATGGGATACCATGTAGCGAACTAGGGGGGAACCTAGAATATAAATACATATATGGATAAACGCCCAGACGCGGAACAATTTTTTTATTTTTTTCTTGTTCGGTGCGGTAATCAATCCCGCGACGACTGGCCTCTGAGGCAGTATTACCAAAGTGGTCGTCTTCATTCAAAAATTATTTTTGAAACTTTGCAAAAATGTCTATGTTGTAATATTAAGGGTGAAGTGTGAAGATATTTCTGAACGGTTCTATCCCATTTATTCCACTTTATTGTTTTATTGCAAAAACATATTTGATTGTAGATGATATTTGTACCTCCTACGGATTCGCCTTAGACACAAAAAGGAATTAATAACATAAATTTTAAAAAAATCTTACACCAAGTGAAGTTGCGAGCGAAAGTATGCTAATACAGTTTGGTAATATCTAGAATACTGCATCGGATTATTTAGTGACAGCCCTCAGTACCACCTACTAACTGACGCATTGCAAATCAGGTGCGTGGGTTCGAATCCTGTCCAACACCTTGTACTGATGGCTGTGTTTACGACTAGTAACAAAAATTAATAGTGTCAGGTTTAGTAGCGAATTCAAGTGATATTTGATATTAACTGGCGTTAGCTAAATATATCTGACTTTGCTTCTTAGTTATGTCTTTCGAAATATAGGTACAACAATTACTTACTTATTTATTTCTACTGAATCGAAGTTTTATTTGAATTTAAAAATCGTGTTTTTTAGTACATTGCAGTCATGAAAATATTTTTAACTTTGAACATACATTCTCAGAACAAAAGCTCAGTTTGGGTGGTAAAGAGAGTGGCCAAAGGCAACAAAAACAACCTCGATGTCTTCACTTGCTATGAGGTACGGCGATATTGGAATTTCCACAAATGGCCATAATTTTTTGTAACTGAGATAGTTCTTTGTTCAGAATATAGTATGGCGAAAAAAATGAGCGGATTTTTCATCCTTATAATACTCATGTAGGTATTTTAATTGCTACGTAAACTATAAGTCAAATATTTACGAATACTTGCTATAAATCCTAATCCTGATTCGTTTGAGGCTACGGACGCAATGGCTTCTGACGAGCCGTAACGACTACTGCATACAACATCCGGGATCGACTGCTTGCTTAGCGTGTCCTCCGAAGCAGGGTGATAGTCAGCGGTCACCAATCCTTGTGATGACCCGGTATAACGTTGCTTAGGCGCAGCGCAGACGACAGACTATCCGTGACGCACTTTTTAGTCTGTGAAAATAGAACCTATGCAATTATATGCAGTAACGCACACGACGCGCAAAAAATCCGGCGCACAATAGTTCGACAAACGTTTGTATAAAACTTTTACAAACTAAATAATTAGCACTAGTATCCGGCTCCTTACGGGTGCAAATTGACATCAAGTTACATTTGAGAATTTAAAAATTTTTACTAATTACTAAAATGTTTTTGTGCCATCGAGTCTGCGGTCCGGCACCGCAGACTCGATCGCACAAAAAGTGTGCCGTCTGCGCAAAAAGTGTGCGCTGCACTTAAGGCACCTAAGCTGCATCTAACCTGCAATATGGACATTGAGATATTATTACTACGTACGTGTGTTAGTACATTATAGTTCAATGAATATGGATTGATATACACAGTTGCTACGACGACACTATTCACCTTCGAGATATACTTGTACGATATATATCGAAGGTGTTTTATATTGAATTCAAACTGACTTTCCACACCCTGCAACGAGATACAATCAAACCCATCTAATAAAATAGCATTTTTGCTATATAGGAACAGATTAATACAAAGACATTCATACATTGCCGTAGTCAGGTAAAAGAGCAGCTGCTTTGTAACACGTGTACAATTAAAGCAGAACAGATTTGAGTCGCAAAACTCAGTCTGTCAGAATTTGTAAGTGATAGAGAACTCAGGTTTCAATTACTTGTTCATTAAAGTTTTTTTTTTTGAAAGTAAAAGGAATAAAAAAGGTGATGTTTATTTTAAAATTAATACAACACAGTTGCAGACATTTCGAAAAGGCTTATTTTTTGTGACGCTCCTTTACACAGTATTTAATATTTACGAGTCACAATTAATCAAATATTTTTACTTTATTTCAGTAAAAAATGAAACAAAGTGAAAGAATATGTATCTACATTATAATTGTAATAAGAGATCCTCGACTTCCTGTGTTTAAAAGACCTTGTAATACACATAAGATATACCTATATTTAAGCTGATCATTTACTTATTTTAATAATCTGATAACTATCGCGATATCAAACTTCATTCAATCCAAAAACTTTCAAATTATAACAGTAACCAACTAGCTTCATAAAGACATAAAGTTATCAAAATACGACATTAACCCCACGACCAAATAGTTCAAAATGAAGTTAAATCAACTGGGTTCATTACTCGTGCCATACAAGTGACTAATATTGTCAAAGTTAAATGCTGCGTCGATCAGCCGGGGCCTGACAACCGAACTTAGTTAGCTAAGCAAACAACGCGGTCCCATGTCAATAGAGGCATTTCTGGTGTTCGCGTTGTTGTAAGTTGGTTCGAACTAGTAATATAAATTTTAGTCTGTTTATGTGTGAAAATGTTGTCGAAGATCGACCTTGAATTTATTTTAGTGGACGACCTTGCATTCGACATCAACTTACATAATGTTAACAATAAACTAAAACATACCTAGCCGACGTAACCGCAAAGGTGTAAGGCTATATTAAATAAAGAGAAAAAAAAAAAAAAAAAAAAAAACAATAAACTATATCGAATATGAAGTCGTTATACTCGGCACCTTGAAAATTCTGACATCCACCTATCGACACAGGGGCAGCTTGGTGATTTACGATTTACTGAACCTCCTCGTCACCTAGGAGAGAGGCTCGAGTTCCTGCACCGTGCTCATTAAAGGGTCTGTGTAGAGGATGTGTATAGTTTTCTTAGTGTTATTGTATATGTTGGAGTTTGAGTTAAGTTGAGTTTATTGTTGTAAGTTACAATTAAGTTAGGAAGGATGCTTGTCTACCCTGTGGCTGGTAAGATAATGCACACTAAGTATGTTAAACATAAGGTATTTATTATGTTAGTACCACGTGACGCGTCTCCAAGGCATGTGACCAAATTAGGACAGTATTGCGCGATAGACTGTACGGTTAATGAACCGTACAGGATGTTCATTGCCAAACCTATGGAAACTTATAGAAAGTTTCATTGTTCTGTTGAAATTGTGCCATCTGCTAGTCATTCTTTTCTGAAAGTCAATAAACCCACGCTCAACTTAAATCTCACCTAGTTTAGTGTAATCTTAGTTTTATTAGTAAATCTTAGATATTTAAATTAGTTTCGTAAAAACCAAGGTGGGCTTTTGTATATATAATCTCTCGATTAAAAATTAAATAAATCTATACTTACACTTTGAATAAGTAGGACTCAATGCTTTTACCAAAACAAGAACAAACACGTTACCCTGTGCTAACAGCGGGCTGGCAGTAAGGTCCTATCAAATTTTATCATAGCTATTGACAACATTTTGGCGTCCGCGCCGTCTTTGCTCTTTCATCTTGTAGTGCAAATATTGTGCTTGCTGAAGCGATACAATAATGCGTCCATTTTGTATTTTTTGGAATGTGTTGTGAATTTGGTTAATTTTTTTTTGTATAGAATCTATTACTTTATATTGGACTATTCTATGGGCCTATACTATTACAAAAGTTTAAAATTCATACATATAAATACAACGATTAGGCAAATATCAAGGGTTTTATTGAAATATCCACCATTTTAGACAACTTAAAAAGTTTATATTCAGCTAACAATGCAAATAAAATGACTAGTGCTCATTTGTTTTTCGCTGTAACACATGTTAGCTTTACAAGCTCCAGATAAGTTTTTCGTTCGAGCGGCTATCATTTAATCTATCGACCAATAAATAATCTATCCAGCTACTATCAACAGATACAACCATCCAAGAAACAATTGAACCCTGCTATCTGAAAACAAAATCAGCAATTATACAAACACCGTCGTCGCAAGGTACCATGTGCTGCAAATATACACCTCTAGTACGTTATAATCCTATGTGAGTAACGGTTGCTGCGCTCCGGTCGACACTCATTAATTTCTCCTCAGCCCCTGGATTACTATTGTTTATGCTTTTACCGAGTTAAATAATGATTGCTCCACATTCGCGCGCCTCTTTATTGCTAGGTTCCATGTAATAACAGTGTTTTCTTGTGAAAGTGAGTCGATGAAAGGCATCCCGGTAAGTGGAATTGCCTTTCTTTTTAAGATGTCTGAGATGTGTTTTTATAAGACGAGGAAAATTAATGCAGGTCGCTTCAAGTGAGTTTTAAGTTCCAGGGGGATTTTACTTTAAATATTACTTTGCGCTGTTATAAACTTTTCAACAAGTATCTTATGTTTTACAAGAAAGAACATTATCACTTTGGTTCTGCAAAGTTTATTAAAGCAACACGGTAAATAAACGTTAAATTAAATAAGCACATGTTTTCAAAATTATTTTATACAAAGTGCGATGAATTAATCATCGATATTAATTTTAACTCGACGTTTTGGTGCCTTTCAGACGGCGCGTTCACTCATGAATGAAAATTTATCTTTATTTAATAGAATGAATTATGGAAACATCCACCTCATATTCCCTTTGTATAACATGACACATCGGAACACATATAAAATAGGTGGTTTGCAGAAGTTAGTTTTCCCCGTGGTTTACGCTAATAGGTTTGACCTAATTCTAACAAGAGTAATTGTCAATGATGCCGAAAATAGGACACGCGAACTTCGGAATTTTCATACTACAGCTATATGTATAAGTATATGCAGTATATGAATGAACTTCTTCAGAATGTATACAAACCAATTTACAGTTTATACAAGCAAACAACTTTGACGTAGACTGTCTTAGGGGGTTTTGTCTGATCGGATTGGCCTAGTAAAAACTGTCGATCGACGTCGACAAATACATTCGTCCATCGATTGATGATCGATGATCGATGCGTTGGGATGGTAACAGCCTTAGGAGGTGGATCCATCTCTACGACACTGCGCCGTGCCACGACAACGGCGCCGTGCCGTTTCACGGCATTTGTCACGCCATGCAGTGGCACGGCGTGCCGTTTAGCGCTTCATATTTGCTCTTAAAATTATCTCCATCATGGTTTATTAAATAAAAGCATTGATTTGCATCGTACGGCACTACTCCGTGGAACGGTACGGCGCGGTGGCCGCGACTCGGACTTAACTACAATTAGAAATCGTAGATCGTACGCACTATTGTACAGTCAGCTTAGAGTAACCTAAGAAAGACGTCTCGTAAAAAAATACTCATCAGATTAATGCTTAAATTCTGCATTTAGAATGCTAAAAGTACAGAGTGCCGTTAGTTATAAGGAAGGCTAGTTTACCTAACAGTAGTTTACCCTACATATCCTCATACAAAATAAAAGCCTAGAGTCCCTTTATTCAACGTTTTCATATACAACATGTGTTCATGGTGAAACAAATCCTATACGATTTTTTATATCTTCAACAATATGCAAGTTTTTAAGCTCAACTTGAATAAATAACTACAATACGAGATACAAAAATAAACAAAGTTAAAAAAACTCTTGTAGACGACCACTTTGGCGATGGAGTAAACGTGTTTGCCTCAGACGCAGTTTCGATTGCCGCGCGGAACAAGAAAAAAAAAAGCCGTGTCTGGGTGTTTATCTATTTATGTATTTATATCTAGGCTCCCCCTAGTTCGCTATATGGTGTCCCCATAACACAAGCTATACTTACTTTGGGGCCATGTAGTTGGTGTGGTTGTCTGGGGATTTTATTTATTTATTTGTTGAATTATTTCGTTCATTTTATTCAATTTACTCAGGCAAAATCAAATTGGTAAGCAAATTTTGTAAATTTTAATTAAAAGGAAATATTACATTAAAATTAACACAAACAAGGCCGTTCCACAAACTATCTAATACAGTGTATTAATTTTCGAGAAACTACAAAACATTTATTCCACCATTTTCAACATTATAACTACTAATGAAAATATCTATTTAAACAATTTGTGCTGTTATAAATTGCTACAAGATCTGTAGCATGTTTCCCTAATCGGTATTTTCTAAAACAACATGAAGTTAAGTGATAATAACCACGTGTTCCGTATAAACTTGTACCGCGAGAATGTTATGATGCTGGAAATCATAATTATCGTTAAAACTCATTGATATTTCAACACATAATATAAAGTTAAAACTGTCCACTAAGGCGTATGGAAATGGTTTTTGTATATTTTAATTTTTGGAGATAAATTTAATAACTCCATAAAGGAAAATTATTTTTGTTCATGCAGACAAGGCTTAAGATCGTTCAAATTGGTTGTTTTAAAATTGACATGAAATAATTTTATTATTTTGATTTTTTTTTCACTGTCTTTTTTTTACTTTTTCAAAGCAACTTAGATTGAGAATTTTAGCCATTTTAGAAAAGTAATAATTTCATTAAATATTAAAACTACTACGAGTAATAAAAAGCGCTAAATACCTTCTATTTGAAAATTTAATGCAATATTTGTATTAAATTTCGTGAAATTTATTATAACACATTTTATTTTTGTAACTAAACGTTTCGTTGTCGTTCAAGAACCGGTAAAACAACAACGAAATGAATTTTATTCAATTGAATAAGTTCGTAAGTATAAGTGTAACAAATAAATATTCATATAAACCATTGATTGAACTATAAAAAGTGGTCACTATTCGGTCACCTATCAAAATCCAAATAGAATCCATTATTGCATCTCAGAAAACCACGCTGCTAACTCCATATGGCATTTTCCTACCAAAACAGAGGGTTACCTCCTCTTCGTCTGACCAGAAGTACAGTCAGCTCGTTTTTTAGGAAATTGCCAATTTCTTGATATAAAATGATACCTTGCACCTGGTAGACCATTTTCTGCCTTTATATATACAGGGTCTGTCGTAATGAATGAATAACCTGTTATCTGGAGTTGGTCCGGATGTAAGACTGTAAGAAAATCGTATCTATTTATCGGAATACTCAGCCATATAAAAATTATGGAGACTTTTATACTTTTTCATAAATTTCCCAAATTTTTTCATTTATTTCGCTGCCATTTAATTAAATTTAGGTATTTCTGTTTAATTTTTACTGAATTATATTCCTGGAGACTTGTGCAACTTAATTTTTATACACTTTTAGGTGTTATTAACGTAAAACCTTTTTTTTTAAACTTGTCGTTTTAAGGCAATTATTTTTTTCAACTTTTTAATAGTTTCAACTTTATCTACTGTGACAAAAAAATATGGAGCTATAGCTGTGCCTATTATTTTAAAAACTTGTCTAGTATGTGTAGTTTACAAGCAACATTAAATGACAGGAGCGAGACCACTAATCAAGGTCAGAATTTTCATTGCTCAAGTAATGTTATAATTGTTGCAAAACTTGGTGGTAAGGGTTATATTATATCAAGATAACTTACATAATCACTAATCAGCCACTAATTAGGATATTCAGAAGAAAACCAGGCTCTAACCATCATTATAATACCTCCAAAGTTAAACGTGACATCATATGGTCTTATAACCTCTGGTGTTCTGCCTACCCCATAAGGGATACAGGCGTGAAGTTATTTATGTGTGTATCCTAATAAGTGGCTGAATAGTGCTTATATAAAGTATGTTGATATAATACAACCATCAAAGCCAAGTTTTGCAACAATTGTAACATTACTTGAAAAATGAAAATTCTGACCTTGATCAGTGGTCTTGCTCCTGTAATTTAATGTTTCTTGTGAACCATACATTATACCTTTTTAAAATCTAAACATACTAGACAAGTTTTTAAGGTTATGGGCAGCTATAGCTCCATACTGTTTTTTGTCACAGTATATGATCAACGTTTACATTATGGAAAAATTTGAAAAAAAAAAACGTCAAATTTTCAAATGTTAAACTTTAAAATTACCTGAAAATTGTATAAAAATTAAGTGAAACAATTCTTAGAAATTAAACAAAAATACTTAATTATGATGAAATGGCAGCTAAATTAATGAAAGAATTCGGGTTTATGAAAAAGTATTTAAGTCTCTACCATTTTTACATGGCTGAGTATTCCGCCAAAAAGATACGATTTTCTTACAGTCTTACAATTGGACTAACTCTAGATAACGGTTTATCCATTCATTACGACAGACTCTGTATATTTTGACCCGTATAATTTTAAATAGAGGAATGTATCTTTAAATCGTTTTAAAAGAAAAATCATAAAATCTATTTTTATTTAAGTGTGAAACTGGTTAAGGTAATACTAAACAAACGTAGTTAACATAGCTTGAAACATAATACTCTTATAACAAAACGTCTTTGTCAGTAATTATGTCAATGTCACGTGAACATGAATTATTAAACAGCTCAACCATCAGCCCTCACTGCCCTCAGTCGTGTTTTGGCTTCGCGTGCGTTTGTTTTACTCTGATGGTAATACGAAGTGCAAATTATACTTTTTTATTTCCTTTTCCGTGATTTGTTTATATAAAATAGGTAAGGTTAGGTTATCATAAATTAATTGTCAAAGTCAAAATGTCATTGTAACCACAGGCTATACAAACAAATTGAAAACTCTAGTGTTTATTAAGATAATTTCAGAAAAACTTATTTTTAGAGCAAAATAAGGTGTTGAAGCAATCAATTTCACTAATGACAATTTTCAAACTAATTTCACAGAGAGTTTTATGATCGCCAAAACGAAAAGTAGTACAAAGAAGGCTGGTTTTGCAATGTCTGTGACGGTGTGTCCAAAGAAGAAAATTACTTTGATGCCTTGTCGACTTCAGCTGGTAAAGCCATTTGTTCCAGTGATTTCCCAGGCTCTTCCAACCCTTGCCCCGAACCGTCTAGGCGTGTCCTCCCACATAAACACTACTACTATATTTTTCTACTTTTTTGAGTTCTTCTTCTTTGAGCGTTCCTTCGTGATCTTGACGCTGGCAGCTGTGCCAAAATATCAAGGATTCCAAATAAATATTTAACATTGTTTATATCTTTACCTTTACTAAGGCTATTCTAAATACTATTATTCAAAAACTTCCATCCTTACATTACGAATGGTCCGGTTTCTATAAAGCTGATTGTACTTCTCGTCACCGTCTCGAACATACGCCGCCATCGCCGCGTCAATACGCCGCATCTCCGGGGAAATTACAGCGTGCACACGACTCTGGTAGCTCGGTCTGTGACGGTGTCGGACTGTGCCATAGAGGGGTTATTAGAAGAAAATTACTTGGATGCTAGTTTTTCTTGTTGGTTAATAGGATTTGTGTTGGAAAGTGGGTTGATTATTTTATAAAAAGTATACATAATTTTTTTAACCTATCATTTTGTTAACCTATTGAGACATTGTCTTTTTGACAGTAATCTTCGTATAGATGTTCTATGTCACGAAGTCCGTTTGGCTATGAATGTTGTCAAGCGTGCACATGCACATTGTTTTTGTGTGCGTAACCTCGAGAGCGCTCAGTGTCGATCGGGACACGGTCCGGATCAGTAGTGTGTTTAGTTCGCGCCAAATTGTTTCACGGAGTAAGGTCAGCATGGCAACAAAACGAAGAAGAGTTGCCCATAGTGTGGTAATATTTATTGACACGTTTTCGATTAAAATTTTATGCAAAGATATTTAATATAGCAATAGAAGTATTTACAAAATGAATATTTTTTTGTTTTATAAGATGTTTATATTTCTTAATTATTTTGATTACATTTTGTTTTAGGGATTACATATTTGGGGGATCGTTAAAAATTATGTCGCATCTAAAAATATCGAGCAAAACATGACGAATACGGAAAGACTGATCAATGAAAGTTTGGGCCAAGTTAGCAGTGAAACGTGGCAGAAAACTTGTGATCATGTTGTAAAACTTGAAAAATACTACTTGAAATATTTTGATCTCGATTTTGAATTAATAATCAATGTACAAGATGATTCTGACGACGGCAAAACGGAATCGGAAATTTATCTGATAGTGATTGAAAATACTGAATAGTATTAGTTGTTTCGTTTCCATTCTGTAACACCAATGCTTAAGTAAATGCCTACATCTTCTTAATATTTTTGTATTTATTGCAACCTAATTTAATTTATTTACAAAAAGTATATACTTTTAAAACCAAAATTTTATTTCGATTTTTAAATCTCGACTTAAAATATTATATTATTATGATTTCTTTGCTAACGTTACCTACATTTACACACACAAGCGCGCTTGTCGGGATACGTCACTACTACAATCAAAGCCGAACGGACTTCGTGAAATAGAATATCTGTAACAATAATTGTATATAGGTTTTCATATGGTGTTTACTGGTTTTTGTTTTTATAGGTGACTGATTTTGTAACTCTAATCTCAACCAATGTAAACTAAGTGGACAACGATATAGCATTTGAAATCGGGATATTTTTTTTATGGTTTATTATTGCGTGTTTAGAAAAAAAATCTAAATAACAACAGCGGATTCCTTTTATAAGATATAGAGTTAAAGTTCCTAAGCAATTTTGGTGTTCAATTTTGCTGAGCGACAATAATTTAATCTCATAAATTATTTATTTGAAAGTTAACTTTATAATAGGATTCATTTGATAAGTTTTGATTTAAAACACCTGGGTATAAAATAAAAAAAAATGGGTAAAAAATAGTATTCATCGTCACTTAAATCAGGTCAGATCGAGGTCTTTATAAAACCAGTAAGTAATATTAAAATGTATCTCCTAAACATTGAGATCTAAAATTGAAAATATAATGTCTTACCATAAAAAATCTTTTACGGTCAGATATTATATACATTTTTGCTCAAGCCCTCATTAATTTTAACCAAGAAGCTTCTCAAATTCCAACTTCCATCGCAAAAAATTTAAGAGTTCTAAACATTTTATGTTTCATTTTAATTAAAACACCATAAGACACTTTTCTTGGCCGTAATACAGTTAAAAAGTTTAGGCAACATATTTTACGATATTGCCCGTATTTTTTACGTCGCCTTGTTTGTTTCGTATGCCGTATCTAGTGAATTCAATACACGTATCTTTGAGATAAAATCAATCTAGGACCCTTCGATTCTGCGTTTGTTTACTATAACATAGTTTGTGAGGTTATCCTGTTGGTGTGTCGTTTGAAGAGGAGCAGCTGTTCAAATAGGTTTGTGTTGTAGTTTTAGCGAGGTTAAAAATTCAAGTAAATGTGGTGTCGAAAAAGCGTGGGGTGGATTATTACTTATACAATTCATTTTCAATAATATCCTAAATTTAAAGGCAATTTAGGTGATTTTTTTACTCAATAGTGATTGCATAAACATTATATAATTACCTGTTTTGAATATAGTTTTTCATAATCGTAGCGTGTTCAGAACTAATTTGTAAAAATACTGTAATCTTTGACCGACCTTTAAGAAAAAAACATTAATATTTTAAAGTTTTTGCATTTAAAATGGGTAGCTCAGTGGAAGAGCACTCGTCCAGCAAACGACAGGTCCCAGGTTGGAGTCCTGGTCGGGAGATTTTTATTTAACACATTTTTTCAAATATTGAAGAGTATTTAATAAATTTATATGCAAAATCTTTAAAATATTATGAAACATTGCAATGCTTCACTTTAACTGAGATTCACAATTTCTGATAAGAAATTGGTCTCGGGTGTTCTTAGCTGCATTCTATACCATTAGATGGAGCTACGTTAGCAATATAACGTAAAAACAAAAAATGTGCTAAATAATTTCGAGGCCTACCGCCAGGCCCCGGTAGCTCAGTGGAAGAGCATTCGTCCGGCAAACGAAAGGTCCCAGGTTCGAGTCCTGGTCGGGTGATTAACACATTTTTTCAATTGTTTAAGAAAAAACATAAATTTAAAAAATAATTTATACTTATATTTAAATACCTAATCAAATTGCTATCGAAGTGAAATGGTTAAATTAAATTTTGTTAATAGTTAAATGGTTTGGAACTTCCACGATACTAATCGTAGCAACAAAATTGAAAGATTGATGTAACCTATTAAAATACTTTTTTAACGCAACTAAGTCCTAGGTTGAGACTTGATCTTTGCCAAGCATGGTTTACTTCATAGAATGATTTTTCTTTAAATAATATTTTTAAAGAAAAAACGTAACGAACACAGAAATAATCTCAGCTTAATAAACATCAGTTCACGACATCGATTCCGTCCTGTCTGTAACTCGGCGCAATAAAAATGCAGACGCAATTCAAGTTTATCCCTTTGCAAATAAATCTGTCAATTTCACTCAATCCTACCCCCTGTGTTGTGAGTATTTACCAGGAGATATTGTTGACTAGTTTATTGATGTAGATTGATTTTCTTAGCGTAGGTATATCGTGGAAAATGCAATTATAGGTCGAGCTCAGGTAAGGCAGTCGAATGCATGCACTTTTGTTTTTTAACCGACATCTACGACACTTTCTCGTCTTCTTGCTTTTGCAATCCCAATTTACAAAAAATAAACAGAAAAATCGCACTCCGCTAGATAAATTTTCTCAGTGGGCGCCACACCAAAAAATCTTTGCTTTTTCAATAAGATGCGGGAAAAGCTTTAAAAGATATTCTTATGTGTGTTCGTATAAAAAAATCTAAATTGGTACCCATAAAATGAAATAATTTAAACCGACTAATGAATAAACTACTCCACTCTATTATTTTTGACTAAGTGATATTATACAATGTTATCTATATGATTATATGTGAAAGTGTTTGAGGATATAGGGGTTAATAAATAAATAAATAATAAATAGGGTTTTCAGTTCTACGCGGTTGTAGTTGCGTGATAAAACGCGGTGAAATTTAGTTAAAATATATTTTATGTAATTAAGCCCTGCTTTTACCGATTTCCTTCTGGGCCTAGATTAACAAATCTTGGCTTTGGCTGAAGAAAAATTTAAGGCGGAAATTGTTTTAACGCGTAAGCCGAATTCAACTCGAATTGATCACGTTTTATTACACGGTGAAATTGGGGCTAAAACAATCACTTTTAGATTTTCTATTGCTTAGAGCATTTAATCTTTCAGGTAGACGAGACATTAAACTTTTTCAATCTAGGATGCCTGCTACGGAATATAACAGGAAGTCGTCTAAGGGAGACATTAATTTATCTAAGTTTTTATCCTCATATTTCCACTGGACCAGAATATTTAAAGTCACCTTGCACGGGAAACAGCAAGCCTTCGTCGAGATATCTCATATCATTATATTTTTTAGGAAAATATAATAAAGTATAGGTACGTTTATTTTATTTTTGTGACATCACTACATCAGTTTAGTATTCAAAATCATCTCGGAATATAAAATTTTGTACCTACTGGCCCATACGTTTTATATTCAAAACAAATTCTTCAAGCCTCATTCAATAACATCATTATCAACCTATCAACATAGACTTGCAGACATATCGAGCGTTTCCAAAATAGGCTCACATTTCCCCTATTCACCCCGAGATCGGATTCACCGAATCGTATCGTGTATCGACGGAGCTTCTGTCTGTTCCCAAACGAAGCGATCAAATGAACTCGATTCGTTCATGCGCTTTGCTTGTACAATACATTAAGTCTTGGCGAATCGTATTAGACGTTATGTATGGATCGGTTACTTTCTTAATTGGATGAGGGATTTGCAATGTAATCAGGGCATTTAGCAATAAGCTATTAAGTGGTTTGATGTTTTCTTTTGGTTATGTAAGAATGATATGTGTGTTGGAGAAGAGTTACGTACAAAAGCTCTGAATATTTTGAGTTGCTGAAAAAGCCTATTCCATAGTCATGTTAACTGAAATTAAGAACTTGACTTCCTGAAATTATTTAATTAATTAAATTGACAGCCTATAAATAAACCTATCTGCACGTGTGTCCAAATAAATATTCACATATCATAAATGGCATTTAAATTTAGAGTTGGAAGCTAGAACTCAGTCCATTTAAAAAATGTCTTTTAACTGTATCATTTGAATCTTAATTTTAAATAAATATTAATAAAAAATAAATAAATAAATATTTCTGACACTCACACAACATTATCTAGCCCAAATTAAGTTTCTTAAAGAACTTATGTTATGGATACTACGTAACCGTTATTCTTAAGAAATATATAAACATACATATCTATTGAATAAATACATATTTTTTATTAAAATAAACTTAAATAAACATATAAACATCCATGACTTGACGACTAATGTCTGAGTTCATCACACAAATATCCGCCGCCGCCGGGATTCGAACCCAGGACCTCTGGCATAGATGGCTATGTATGTTACCACTACACCAGCCGGTCGTCTAAAAATTTCCAAGTTAAAAACTATTTGGCACAAACAGCGAAAACCAACTCTTGGAAACCTTCGCTCAAACTGTCATCATGCCACCATTCCGACATCCAAGCAGAGATATTTTGTAAGTGAAGTGAAGTAAAAGAAAAACTAAGTGATGTTTCCGCAACTAAGACACTTGATTGCAGCAATACAAAGAAAATGAAGCGAGTAACAAATAGTGCTTGGAAGAATAAACCGAAAACCTTTATTTTATGCTTGAAAATTTGTTGGGGTTTCACCAATTTTGTTTTATCCTCATTGTTTCTAGAATAAGGTCTTTTAACTAGTCATGAATATAAATTTCAGGAACTACCAAGTAAAAGTTTCGTTGAATACTAAGTTGTACTAGTGTTTTTGTTTTTGGTTTTTGATGCGCACCCGTCTAAGATGGTACATACCAATATCCTGCTATTCCACCCCTATAAAAATCGATGTAATTTAGCTAGAACGGCGTGACAGAATAATTACTGCCACTGGGATTAACTTCTAATCTCCCAGATGCAGCAATTTACTGATCTTGTGATTGTGAGTTTACGTATTACTTAACATAAAGGATTTTAAATCGTTAGTATCTACATTTATTAAAACAAAAATTACTGTCGAAATAAGTTAATTTAAGTATATCATTGCTTGTTGGAAGTGCCCCTTCAGGCAGCAAACTGGACGGCAGCGACAGCGGCGTCGGCAGCGACCGATTTGTCGCGGTTTTATACAAACTCAATACTTTATAGCTATAAAAAGCTGTCGCTGTCGCTGCCGTCAAGTTTGCAGCCCTAGACTTCATCTGGCTAGCGACCCTTCATATTTAAAGTCTAAAGACAAATATGATCGGTGATGCGTTAAAGTTTTATGAACAGCCAGGTCCTTCCTAACCCCGTTTGATTAGTTCAACCTACTTTTCACTTGCCATCATATGAGATTGAGTTCAAACACGGGTTACCGATAAAAAAAATCTGATTTTACAAACAAACTATCAATCCAGAAGATATGATGAAATATAGACCAATTTCCATATGATTGCTAGGATGCCACCGCCGATTGCTTTTTCATATCCAAACGCTTGTATTTTATTGCTGCCTATATTTCAAGAAGAGTACTCAGTCATATTGGCATAGATATTGAGATCCCGTTTCGATATGTCGTTTTCTGTTGAGGTTGATAACTTTTATGGTAAAATATATATCACTGTATTTTGTTTGTAATTCATACGTATAAATATTTATTTTATATGGAAATAGCTTATCAAGCTTATCAATAAAAGCTTGTTCTCTCGGTGCTGAAAGAAATAACTTACGAAAATAAAAATTTAGAACTGTAATTAATTATACAACAACGCAATTGATTTCAATTTAATGAAATCGTTATATATAGTATATATCATGGTATATATGAATTAGAAAACCTACTAATTTATGTTAAATCGTGATGCATTTTTTTATTAAAACACGTTATCTCAATTTAATTATTTTTTTGTAATAAAATAATTCAATCTTGCCATAAACCCTCACCCAATTTATTTTTGTACATAAAAAGTAAATCCATGTAAGCAGTATGTAAGTAGGAAGCGCCAATCTTTTCCAACACTTTTTATGTCACCGTATAAAGTGGCAAGTTGCTGATGCACTAACTTTTCACCCAATTTATTGCTCTTGACTTTGTGAGTGGCTATGATGACAATTCTGAGATAAAATTTTCAAGAGACAAACATTATGTTCTTTAATTACCTTATTTAGTTGTGATATAATTTTAAGAACGATATTTATTAAGCAACTAAAATACAAAAGTCATCATCATCATCACAACTCTTTGTAATGAGCCCACTGCAGGGCTTGAGTCTCTCCCCTGGGTGACGAGGAGGTATAGGCCATAATCCATCAAGCTGGCCCAGTGCTGGGTGGCTGATGCCAGAATTTTCTACAGAATACAAGGATACAGCACTCGGGACCGACTGCTTAACGTGCCCTCCGAAGCACGGAAGTCGTCGTGAGAAATGAATGGTCGGCGGTCACCCATCCAAGTACCGACCGCGCCGAACGTTGCTTAACCTGTGATATTTTATGATACACAAAGTAACCACGGCGTCACGACGACTTCTTAAACACCAAAATACAAAAGTCAGACAAATACAATACCAATAACACAGCTTTAAATGGACTGGGCAAAGTTACAAGACTAGGGAGCTAGATTAATAGTACTAAAACCACTTAGTACGTTTGATTTTCCAGACTACTATAATCATGTCGTTAATGGCAACTTATCTAAGTGGCCTACATTGCTAGAACAGCACCCCCTGTCTGGGAAACAACTATTATTGGCGAATCAAAACCTTTTCCATTTGAGCTCAAGCTTTTAGTATTCTCATTCTCGTTTCATTTCATTTCATCAAAAACAATGATTCCAAAGATGTAAAATGCATTATGTATCTACTAGACAATGCTTACTATATTTATACATTATAGATAAGATAATATTTTTCCTAATACACCGAAATCAATGCAAATAAACATGCACATTTGTTTGCAATGTTCGCGAATCGTATCCGCGACCACTGACGTCTGAGGCACATACTGTTAACCACAGGTGTTATCTGTCGCCAAGCGGCCGTAAAATTAATGAACTGTATAACTTATATAATTTTCTTCCATACTAGACTGGGAGCAAAGGAAAAACATAGAATGTGCCAGCTGCTTCTCTTCCAGATCATACTGTAAAAGCCAGTTAACGAACAGAGGTTTTATTGGAGGTTTTTTTTGTGGGCGATAGATAGGCTCACCACCTGTCACTACAATAGTCTCTCTCCGCCATCAAACCTCCAAATTTGTCAAACATGACATCAGATGGTTTTATAACCTCTGGTGTTCTACCTACCCCATAAGGGATACAGGGGTGAAGTTATGTATGTATGTATAACTTGTAATATTCCTGTTCTTTTGAGCGCTATCCGTGGCTCTATACAGGTCGTTGCGTGCACTTACAAGCTTTACTTAATTATCCACGTACGAGTTTCCACATTATTCCGTAGTACATAAAGTTTATATTAAAGCTCAGTTTGTTTGTTTAGGATTTCCATAATTTCGTGTAATAAGTAAGTAAACTCTTAGTAAATATAGTTATTTTGTAGTTTAATAAAGCCATCCTTGCAAATAAGAGGATGGAGAATAATACATTGTTGTAGAAGTTAAAAATTAAACCACATTGCGGTCTACTTAAATCCGCTTTTAAATTAAACCTCTCGTTCAATATAAGCAAAGGCTCCTTTTTTACCAATTCCAAATATTCAAGTAAATTTTAAATTAATCTGACTTTTGCGGTTCTTAATTAAGAAGAAAGAAAACCTCATATAGATAGACAGAAAACCTCATGTAACCTATCATTAAGTTTTGTTAATTATTGTTAAACCTATAAATCCTTAAATGAACGAGCTTTTTTTTTTATATTGTAAGGATAGGACGTTTGTCTTCCATGCCACCTGATGGAAAGTGCGCATGAAGACTATGGTGTTACACGTCCATCCACGAGAAACCTATTCACTTGACACTTAAAAGTTCCAGGACTGTAGTGGTCAGGAAAAACAGACGCAGGCAGATTGTTCCACTCCTTGGCAATCCGTACCAAAAAGGAACCATCGAAGCGTTTTGTTCGACTTCTTGGTAAATCCACTATATAGGGATGGAAGTTCTGTCTGCGTCTGGTAGTCCGGTGGTAAAAAGGGGTGGGTTCAATTTGGTCAAAAAGAGCACTTGCACACTCACCAAAATGTAGCCGATAAAATACTGTCAAACAAGCAACCTTACGACGATGCTCCAGCTTCTGCAATTTTTTATTTGTAAGGTTGTTGTTGTTTATGATTTTACGGGCTCTTCGGTCAACAGAGTCTAGCGCTTCGAGCTGGTATTTGGCAGAACCATCCCAAAGGTGACTACAGTACTCCATGCACGACCTCACTTGGGCTGTGTATAAGTTGAGCAGCCGTTCAGGGCTGAAGTACCGCCGGACCTTCGAGATGATACCCAATTTTTTTGAAGCCGTTTTTGCCATAGACTCAATTTGTTGTCCGAAATTTAATTTGGACGTTATAGTGACGCCCAAAAGCCCTAGTTGGTCGGTGATGGGAACAGATACATTCTGGAAAGTGGGCGTAAAAGTAAAGGTGCTCTTTTTTGCGGAGAATAGACACGCTTGTGTTTTGGAGGCGTTGAATTTGACCAGGTTAGAGCTATCAAAAAATAAGTTTAAAAAATACCAAATCTTCAGTGTCGAATCAAAACTTATCTGTTTTTAAAACCTTTAATTACTTAGAAATTAATAGATACGACACCAGTTGCAACTCTTATTTGGAACAGTTCCAAATGATTTTTAAAGATACCCAACTCGCTTACCATTTCTCTGGATTACGTAAAGTTTATTTTTTTAATACTCTTTCACGGATTTCCCAGTAATTACTGTTGTGGCTTGTTAAGCCAGCGCGAAATTAAAATGTCTGGAACGTATGAATCGCGGAATTGTTAAATTCTACATATCTTTTTAATTAAACTACTACCAAAAAGGGAAGCGTTTTTAAAGTTGGAATCATGTGCGGTTTTTGTTGTTGTCAAATACGCATTTACTTTGGGAATTTAAATGAAAAGCTTTGTATTTAAAAGTGCTTATTTACACTTTTTATATTATTATATTATAGGATTAACCAGCATTGAATTTAAAATACATAATACCCAGGAGTTTGCCTATCAAATGCAATCAATTTACGGAAATCTTATTCAAGAAGACTCTTTTGTATTAGTAATTTTAAGCTTTAAAAAAACTTGTGTCAATGAGTACAAGATGCACGAAGACATTAAGGAAAAAAAAAACACTGGATAAACGTTATTCGGCCCCATATCATTGACTATAATTCGCGGTAGACTTGAGGTACATGAAGGGAGGTCAAAAGCCACATTTTTTTTTTTTTATAAGTGACTAAACCCGCGTTTGACCTCAATCTCACCTGACGGTAAGTGACGATGAGGTCGAAGATGAAAGCACACGGGTTTAGGAGGGAACTGGCTCTTTACACAATATTGCCGGAACACATTACCGCCGGAGCGGTAACATTTGGCGGCACACTTTATATAAAGGGTGGTCGCTAGCCAGGCGGACCCAGAAGGGATCCTACCAAAAGCATGGTTCCTGAAGAGTTCTTGCCGATAAGCGAACTTCAATAAGAAGAGCGTCACTTAGCGTCACCTACGTCTATTCTTAATCGGACTATTTTAATGTATTCAAAAACTTGCAAACAAATCAATGATACTTAAAATTACGGTTTTAAGTTTTGAATTATAGGTAATCATTAAGGTAGACGACAGTAATAGACGATTTCAAACTTATATAAGTAAATATATTGGTTATTTACTTCACAATATCTGTATTTATGCGAAAAGTACTCAAAGCATAAATAGCCAAAGATTTGAGAACCACACACCAACTGCATAAGTGTTCCGCAGATACACAAAGACGCAATAAAAATCAGCACCAATAGCTATAAAGTGAGCACTTCTACTAAATACAAGCATTTACAGCTATAATTTATAGAAATATAAATTAATATTTAATAACTTCTAGCTTGAATTCTGTACGAAAAGGCTGCTCTATAAGATACAAGTGATGTAAATTACGACTGTTGACCGGTACCACGACCAGTGGGCGATGGTAATAACAATAATTCTGGTTGTAAAATTTGCTCAATAACAGATACAAATAGAAAATAGAACGCTGTTAACCTATAGGTACAGAAGGCAGCAGATCAAGCGTAACAAACCTGTCAAATTTCTCCAACCAACTTTTAACCTAATGTCGAGGTCATAGACTTCAGATTCAATTACAATTTTGGACGGATTTGTAAAGGTTGATCTGCTATGCCTAATCTTTTTTTTTTTAAATCTTTATTTAAAAAGCTATAAACCTATAAGGTTAAGACAGCTTTTTTTTTAATTAATTTGACAGTATAAAAAACTTAGGTAGACATCATTTGTTTCCTTAACTTTAGAGATCGTATATAAAAATACATAACGCGTTGGCTATTCTCATTCGTGAATTTGGAACCAAGAGTAACTAGATTCAAAGTACTATAAATTAGTGTGAAGAGTTCACCATTCATTCATCACTTCCCGTTTGCGTTCGCTCCCGAACGGTCGTGTCTGCGGCCGCTCCCGAGTGTTCGTATTGCGCTGCCCTTGTTCCCTCCCCCGCACTCGTGCGGGTCAGGTGCCAAGTTAAGCTCTTTCGGAAAGTTTTCTCTTGTGGAGGCTGTGTGGTGTCGGGGCTAATTCATCTGCCCTTTTCAGGGCGGACCCGACTGCTGCCGGCCGAAGCATCGCTGGTCAGGTGGATACGTAACCGTGACAACTAAGCCTGATCGTCCGCCGTTCACCGGCAATAGGTCCGTACTAGGTCGTTCTTCTTTCAGCGCAGTTTGTGCAGTCGTGTTGCCGTTCATCGGCACGCATCATCGTCTTGGATAGACTTCTTCTTTCAGCCCAGCAATATGCCTCGTCATACTGAATCTAACAACGAAGCCGCTCGTCGTCGCATTCGAGAGCTTCAAGCCGGCAAAGAAGCCCTTGAGGCTCGGGTCATTTCCTTGCGGGAGGCATTAACAACCCGTTTTTCGTATACCCAATTCATCGAAAAATTGTGCAACGAAAAAGAGTCACTTACAGCCGAGAAGGATACCCTTCTCACTCAAATTGAGTCCTTACAAGAGCAATTATCCTCTCGTCCCTCGTCCTCAGAATTCAGTCAGTTGTCTTCAGATTTTAGCCAGATGTCCAGCGATAAACAATCACTGGAAGCCGAGAAGGAAGCTCTTCTCGCCCAAATCGAGTCCATGCGGAAGCAATCGTCAACTCGTCCTCAGGTCGCCTCTCTCTCACAGGGGTTTCAAACTAACTCTCCGGCGTCTCCAGATCCATCCGAGTACGTCGATCCCCTTTCAGACTGCATGTCGGTAGATTCCACCGCATGCAAACGGAAAACTACCCCGCCAGGTAGTGATTCCGACTCTGCACCTTTAGTTCCAGAATCTCCTGCTCCGTTCACCGAGGTTCGCAAAAAGTCCAAGTCTAAGAAGAAGAAGCAAGATGCTTCTTCGACTTTATCTCTATCCGTTTCAGCTGCTCCAGCCACTGTTCCTGCTCCGCAAAATGTCGCACCGGCGTCTGCTCCTGCGCCTTTTGTTTCAGCGATCCCGGCGTCACAGCCTGCGTCGCAATCAGATTCGGCTCCGCCGAAAGTCAAGTCTCCGCCCCCCGTCTTTCTACGGGACAAGAGCCGCTGGACCGAGGTCTCAGCTCTCTGCGGAATGCACTCCCCGAAGATCCAGTATAGCAAGGCATCCAATGTGGGTGACTCTATTAATCTGCTCAATTTCTGATTTCAGGAATTTCACTCGGCTTCTTGCTGACAAGAAGCTCGAGTACCACACTTACGCCCTCCCTGAGGAGCGTAAGATTCGTGCCGTCCTCAGGAACGTGCCGTTCGAGCTCTCGAACGAGCAAATCCAAGAGGACTTGTCTTCTCAAGGCTTCCCCGTCGAATCTGTGCACAAAATGCACAGCCGCCGAGGCAAGCAGTTCCCACTTGCGCTAGTAATCCTAGCGAAGAGCCCGCAAGGGCAGTCCATTTTCAGAGGCAAGCTCACCGTGTGCGGTCTCTCCAACATCCGAGTCGAAGCTCCACACAAACGTGGTTTCCCAGGTCAGTGCCACCGCTGCCAATTGTATGGTCATGCGGCGGCAAATTGTCATGCTTCCCCTAGGTGCGTCAAGTGCCTAGAACCGCATGGGACTAAGGAGTGCTCTCGCACTCCCGAATCGCCCACCGCTCCGTCCTGCGTCTTGTGCGGCCAGTCAGGCCACACAGCAAACTTTCGCGGCTGCTCCAAGGCACCGCGTGCTGCCAGGGCTACCGTGAAGCCCATCGAGAACTGGAGAGAGCGACCGCAGCCTAGATCGGACGCTCCTCCAGTCAGTTCAAAGGTCCCCAAGGCCTTTACTCCTATCGTTTCAGGTCAGCGCAGCCGGGTTGTGACTCAATCGCAACCGGCCGCCAAATCGGCTTCCCAGTGCCAGAACGCAAAAGGGTCTCAAGACCGCATGGCGTTCTGGATCCAGCTCGCTCCCATCGACGAGATCCTGGCTTTCGGCGCCGCTCTCGACGCCAGCCCAGAGGGTTTCAACGGTGCTCTTCCGGTCTTAACCAAGTTCGCTCCCCTTATCAGGAAACTCCAGCAAGCTCAACGTTTCTAAACGTAGTCCTTCTTTCCAGCATTCCTATCTCTGAGTGAATCTGATCACTCAAGATAATATCCTAGTTTCAGCTTTGTCATTTCTGCTAATCTTAGCTTTGTTTTTCTAACTTTCAGTTCCTTTTGGTGGCAGCCGTCTGGATGCCGCTCACTACGCAGCCTCTCGCTCCAATTGGCTGTCGTTCCGACGATGACTAAGGACCTTAATCAAGGTGAGTCAAAAGGGGGATGTTTAGTGGGTATGCTCAGCCTATCTGAGAGAGTCTCCACACTGTCTGGGCATTCTATTTGCTATTAGCCACTTATGGTTAACAGCTTATAGAATGCCCATTCGTCCGTAATAGGATTCATCCTCCTCCCGCTAAAGCTAGCTTTACTGGTTAAAGCTGGTTTTAGTGGGCGCCAAACGACTTTCCTTGGCGGAAAAAAAAAAAAAAACACCATTCATTAGGTAGGCACTTTTGTTGACAAATAATGCTGTGTCTGAACTAATATAAATATTTATTTGTCAATAAAAGTAATATGAGAAAATTTTTAAAAGATTTATTTACCCTTTATTGTAAAAAAATGGTAAATACAAAAGGCGGCCTTACAACTTAAAAGCGATTTCTACCTGGAAACTAAAGATTATTAAATCTTTTCAGTGATCATAGATAAAAATCATTTGGAACAGATTTTTTCAAACTTTTTCTCTTATTCCTTTTAAGTTTTTAAGTAGGTACCTAATACAAAATAAAATATTATCAGAACAATCTTTTATTTTATATTTTTTCTCCACATTTATCATAAATTCGACCTACTTTACCTAGAACCAATTTAGTAAACAATATTAAAGAACTCTTTAATTAGGCAAATAACGTTTACCACTTTTATATCAAAAACACGCTGTCGACTGACGTAATTAAGATATTTTTTATGTGCTCGTTCCACGCGATGTGTGTTTATACAGAATTAATACAAGTTTCTGAAAAACACTGAAATCAAGGAAAGCTTTTTTAACATTGAAGTGTTGTTTTCATAAATATAATTACAACGGTAATATTGTTGCTTAGTATTCTTCAAATGTTGCATTTTTGGCCCGTGTTGGCTAAGTATGGTCTTATCAACCGACTTCCAAAACAGGAGGAGGTTGTCAATTCGTCTGTATGTTTTTTTTCGATCAATTATGAATCGATTATGAAAATTCTTATTTCATAATGATAGAGGATACTTCATAGTTGGTCCCATATAAATTTCATCGAAACCGGTTGAGTACTTCATTAAAAATTTCAAAGTTATGAAAAAATATTTATGTATGATACATTATAACTCAGCCAAAGTTTTGACGTGAAGTTGGTTTTTTAATGCTCTGCATTCGTTGATTATGATAGTAATAGCTTAGTATAAATGAGTCTTAAGAAGCATCTGATTAAGTGTCCCTTACTTGGGGACGGAACTAGGGAATGCAATCTCGTACTTGCGAGATCTTGATCTCGCGAGATCTCGGCCCTTTTCTGCGAGATTAATCTCGGCCTAAAAATGAGCGAGATCTCGCGAGATTAGCGAGATTGAATCGCTGGACCAATTGTCGAAGAAGGAAATGAATCTATACGAGTCCGGGGGGTCTAAAGGAGGAGGAGCTTTTGCAGTTCGCTGATAACTGCCTCACAACTATAGTACCAACAAGTGTGGAATCTGAAAGGGCATTCTCAGCGGCTGGCTATCTAGCCTGCAAAATAAGGTGCAGGTTAGGTGACGATACCTTAATACGTTGTGCTTTCTAAGAAGCTACTTCCAAAACAGTTTGTAAACAATTGTATAGCGAGATGTTGCTAATGTTCCTAATTTGATTGTTTTTATTTGGTTTTCACTTTATATTCTATTTCTCTTTTTAGTTTGGCGAAATGAGCCTTTGATTTGATTGATCTCAACTCAAATTCTATTATTTTTGTTAGTTAATCTTTTTGACTTCGTAAAAATAAATGTTGATTTCAAAATACCTATGGTTCTTTTTCTTTCAATGTCCCGGGAGTTCTATATCTATTTTATTAAGGAAATTATTTGCAAAAATTGATACTCTTAAATCTCGCGAGATCTCGAAATTGCCGAGATCTCGCGAGATTGATTTTAATAATCTCGCGAGATCTCGTCCGATCCTCAATCTCGCGAGATTGCATTCCCTAGACGGAACACCTTGAATAATCGCCAAACATCGTCAATCGCGATCTTGAAATTATTTCATGCATTATGTAGGTTTGAAAAATCTGTTATCTTCTCATTAACATAATCTTCTTAATGTATAAAACTGTTCCATAATTGATTGAGTGACTGACAGACAACGTACAGCTATGACATAAGAGAGCTGAAATTTGGACCATACATTCCTTAGGGGGTGTAGAGGTCCACTAAGGAAGGAATTTCCGAAATTCTCGCAGGAACGGAAAATGTAGGAATTTTTAGTTTGTATAAAAAATCTTATTCCTTGAGTGCATTGTGAAACTTGGTAAGAAGGTTCTTCAATGGTTTGTCTGGTTGCTTTACGGAAGGAATTTCCGAAATGCCCAGGGGATCGGGAAATATAGGACTTTTTAGTTTATGCGCGTACGACGTCGCGGGAATGCGCTCGTTAAAGAAGTTAAAAAGCTTGTTCGGTCATTACCTAATCAATATAATGTCATAAAAACATAACGGTACACCTAGTACTGTTTTGATATTAACAACGATATTTTAATGCTATAAAAGTTTATAAGGGTGTGACCACACCAATCCATCGAAAGCGTAATCGATAGTAATTACTAGGGCAAGAAAACCGGTCGACGTTGATCGACACCTTCGGTCGACCGTCGATCGACGTCGATCGATTGGTGTGGTAACACCCTAAGCCAGCACGGGATCTACCTGATGGTGATACTAAATTATTTTTGATATTTTTCCGACCCGAGACTTAGAGGGTGGAAGAGCCTGAGGCCCCGTTCCACCTATACGCACCCGCACAGCACATGCCATGTGCCTAACTAGCGTATAAAATTTGAGTGTCAATTAGCACGTCAATAGATTTCAAATCACGATTTCAAATCGTGTTCAAATCACGTAGGGCGGATGCAGGGCGGGCGATGGGCGGGCACGTGGCAGATGCATGCTAGAGGCATGGTTGGCGCTGGGCGGGCGCTGAGCAGGCGCTAGGCTGGCAGATTTGAGATGTATTGGTGGTTAAATAAGACTTAAATCATGTGCAGAATGCTGCAGGTGGAAATGTTTTCCAAATCTGTCAAAAACTTGTAATTAAATCTGAGCTCTGTGCGCTTGACATTAAGTTAAACATTGGTTGGAGGAATTTGACAGGTTACAAACGCTTGATCTACTTGAGCCTTCTGCACAACAAATCGCAAAGCGAGTAGAGCAAGGTGGCGTAATTTCACGGGCTGATTTTGGCGCTGGCGATGGCAAATTGCTAATTTACTATACAAGAATCCTATTGATTGACCTATAAACTACCTACCTTCACAAAATTGCTCTAATCCAGCAAGCTAATGCGCGCGTCAGCAAAATGTGTCCTGATTGACCGAGGTTATGAATACTGATCACGGCACACTACATGTGCATAATTAATCGCGTGATTAACATACTAGATTGAACTGAAGCCGTCGTTCCTATGTTTGAGAAGATCACTTGTATAATAACTTAGAATGATAACATAATGCCTATGTAGTAAATTTATTTACCCAAGCAGTATGGAATCCAAACATACCTATTATATTTCAACTTTCAAATAATGTTCTATAGGTACTGAATTAATTAATTTTGCTACGTTTTTGTTGTACTTTTTATCTTGTTGCTTTTTTTACTTGCAGTTTTTTTAGGTATGATAGTTCCTCTGGCATAATGGCGCATCATAAAGTATCAATAATCTAATTTTGCACATATAACGATATATTTGATTATTGTTAAATTCGTGTTACTTTTTAAGTCTCCAATATAATTCGTTTTAGATTTATTGATTTCAAAAATGGTTTAGTGTCATGAAGATACTAACCCCTATTAAAAAAGTCATTCTCAAATCTAAAAGACGGAACTAAAAATATCTTAATATTACGAGAATAAAGTGAGATGTAGCAAGAAATATAATAATCGAGTGCCTTTTAATTTACTAAAGCTTCAAATTAATTAATTCAACAGAGCTTAAATTTGAAAGTCTGTTATCTAAATCCCGGCTTACATCTTGACTCCCGATCAATAGGCATCATTATTCATCTTTTCCCAAACAATTTCATACAGATTCCCCTCACGGTTTGAACTTTTTCAATAAAACACCCTCCAGTTACCGTTTCTCTTTAACAGTACAGTCACGCAGGACCCGAGCGATTTTATAACTTTATCAGAAGCCAGGAATACCTGTGGAGCTAAATTTAGAACCAAGCCACAAGACCCAAAAGTTTTGTCATTATGTCATACCCTCGCCATAGCAAATTCCCCAAGTTTGCGTTGTCCCGCTCAAAAAACGTTAGAGTAAAAGAGAGGAGGGAAATTCATTTCTGAATATTACAATAACCTAGTTTTAGGCTTAATTATCTTTTGTAATTGTCGGTTCGGTTACAGTTAAAGAGCAATTCAGTTCATGAATTACCACTAATGGTGGAACCTTAGTATTATTGTTAGCATATTACGTATGTAATTAAGCTTCTCTAATATGTTTTCATTTAAATGCTTAGCAACTGTAGAGGTACTTATTTGATGATTGTATGTTAATTAACTGACAAAAAGTAGGTCTGAAATTAAATTAAATATAATAATAGTAATAAAATAAAAATAAAAAAATTATTTAACTCTAGACTACTTAACTTCAAAACTAGGATTTGATATGGAGACCTCTGATTAAGTAGAACGCATCTTTACTTTACTATACTTTAAGATGACCGTGAATGTGTTAGACTGTCATAAAGGTACAGAAGGCAGCACATCAAGCGTTACAAATCTGTCAAAAAAATTTACGTGAATCTGAACTCTATGCCCTCGACATTAATTTTTTGTTGCGGAAATTTGACAGGTAATATAACGCTTGATCTGCTGGCAACTATAATTTCAAAAAATAAAACATATTTACAATAAACTAACTAAGTGGTAAAACTTACTTTTTATTTATTAGGTACCATGTTTATTTATTTACAAGAGACCGGGCATCCCTAGTTTGGCAAGGGGAGCAGAGTAAAAATTCCCCTAGTCTACATGATTTATACTATCATCTTCATATTTCACCCAATTTTCTCAAAACTTTAATAAATTATACATCTAAACCTTATACATAAATCACAACATCAACATCATTCATTCAAAAGTGTATGAAAAAGCATTCAGTAGCTAGTTTTAAATAATCAACGAATGCAGAATATTGAAAAACCCGGCTTCACTAACATTTTAAATCCTAGTCAAAGCAGGTCATTAACGTACAATTTACCGCATTGATATATACTTTTTTAGAAGGTATCAAATTTTTCAAAAATTACTTAATCGATTTTTATGAAATTCATACGGGACGACCTCTGAATTATCCTCTATCATATAAAACGAAATAAATAATATTCAAAATCAACTCTTAATTATTGTCGGACAGAGTAACAGAGACACCAAAAAAAATATACACATGAATTGAGAACCTTCTTTTTTGGAAGTCGGTGCAAAAAATACGATAGACTTTGTATGAAAAGCAGTCCAGAAGAGATCTTATCATACGAATATCTTATCTTGGTTGTACGGCTTACCTTTATATTATCAGTGACCTTTATATGTTTAGACCTCTATATCATCTGATTTTAAATAAAGATAAGGTTAAGGTGCAGCGCAGACGGCACACTTTTTGTGCGATCGATTCTGCGGCGCCGGACCCGCAGACCCGATCGCACAAAAAGATTTTAGTTATTAGTAAAAATCGGTGGTTAACTATTTTTCTTTTTATTCTCAAATTTTGTAACTTAATGTCAATTTGCACCCGAAAGAAAGCCGGATACTAGTGCTAATTATTTAGTTTGTAAAACTTTTATACAAACGTTTGTCAAATGATTGTGCGCCGGACTTTTTGCGCGTCGTGTGCTTTACTGCATATAATTGCATAGGTTCTATTTTCAGAGACTAAAAAGTGCGTCACGGATAGTCTGTCGTCTGCGCTGCGCCTAAAAATTACAGCGCACGGGATTAGAACGGAACCCAGCAACGCCGGAGCGGTGCTGTTTAGCGGCAGTTTTTATATGAAGGGTGCTTGTCTGGTAAATCCTAAAGTGATCTTACTACTAAGGAAAGGTCTTGCATAGATTAGATTATACTACACGCTTATTCAGCGGTGCTTAGGCTATTCTAAGCAGATCCTTACACATCTGGTGACAAAGGTCCCTTACCACACCAATCAATTTACGTCGATTGATCAGATTTTTTGGCATAGTAAAAACTTTAGATCGACTTTCTTACCCTTATTCAGTCTATGAACAGGCTATTTTTTTATATAATCTTTGATTTAAAAAAAATACAGACTTAAGTTACTTAGTAACAATAATTTTTTACCCGTAGTAAATAAAAATCAAATCTACAAACAATTCCCAACAAAACAGTGTAGATACCAGAAATAACAAGCTTCATTCATCACAGAAATTTCCCAGAAACGACCAAGGCATTCCAACTGTCGGCACTTGACAAGAAATCTAGCAACGTACCACCCATCCAATCCACCTCCTAGAAACAAGATAACACGTAAATATTTATAAGTGTAATAACGCCTTAATACCTATTCATAAGTGAAAATTATTATGCAAATAGTGGCAACAGGGAGGCGGTAAATCGTGCCAAGTATGCGAGCTCCTTAATTGCTGTCACCATGATCTATGCATTTGAAAGAGCTGGTTTTTGATTTGTGTAAAATTTCGCAGGTTACCTTATTAAAATGCCTGCGATCTGAAGTTATAGGTTGAGCTTTCAACTGCCTGTCATTTGCTGAGAATTAAGTTGTTAGTTAGTTTCTATGGTAAATTACGTCGATATAGCGTAGATTAGTGTGGTGAAATATGGTCATTTTTAATTTAAGTTACAATAAATGATGAAATCGCAAAGCACATAACGAAAAAAGGAAGTTTTTATTTATTTTACTTCCTGATTTTTATTTAGCAACCCTTACCTTGCTTTATTTTCATATAAGTCAAGCAGAATCCAAAAAAAAAACGAAATCTTTTGTTTCGTAGCTCTTTAAATAATTACCTACCAAAATTCAGTGCCTTTTCGTATTCAATAAACGTAATACCTTTTCACATTCACAAAAAGATCATTATCCACTTTCGTTTCATCTTGACATGGGGAATTAAATTTTAATTTAAATAAACAACCATATAAGAGAAGTAAAAGCACTGATATCCAAACTGTCAGCATTTACATGTGAAATGATTTGTAATGCTCGTTCCATTGCTTTTTATTAAGTTATTTTTTCCTCTTTCGTCGCTAATGAAATATATGGCTGCAGCATTATTATTATGAGACATTAATGTAATAGTGAAATATGGAAGTCAGATTCTTTATATGCATTTGTTTGTATAAAATATGCCGAAGTTTAAGTAAGAGTACAATGCAATTGAAAGCAGTAGAAAATATAAAACTATTTATCATAAAGCATATTTAGCAGTTACTGCTGGGACAGTTATTTTAATACTTTGGGAGTTAAATTCATACGGCGGAATCGCCCAATTGCTCTGGGTGTCATCTTTTTAAAAGCACGTTCTTACTGTTAAGTTTTAAAATGCTTGCTCTGAGACTGAAATAAATAAATTCTTAAATTATAAAACATTGTAAAGTTACCCGCTTTAAATTAATTTAAATTTGTGAAACAGTTTCTTAAAGACTTCTCGCAAACTAAATACAACTTATTTAAAACGTTCGTGATTATGTCTTACTCGTTGACTTGTCGCGTTACTATGCGGTTGATGTGTTTAAGAAAAATACCCTTAACAATCATTTGTAATATTAAAAAATGCCATCTATTCTTAGTGACCAAATACAAAATTTCTGCAAATAGTACCCAAACTATAACTTCCTTGTCTTTTATTACTGGCAATATGAAATATAAATCCAAACTAGTATCGAATCGAAGTCTTTAATTACTCCAATCAAAACACTTGTAATGTGCAGTTCTAGTTTGACTAGGATCGCAGTTTACCACGGTATCAGAAGTGGCGCCAACGCCTACGGAGTCTGCGCAGGATTGCAGGCGTTTCTGCGCCCGCGCAAGTTCTGCTGCGGAGAATGATCAGAACGCCTTGTGATGAATAATGATTATGATGGCTGAATTATTTTAATCACACGTTTAAACTTAATTTAGGCAGTTACACAGCTCGCCTTTTCCATTGATACTAAATATTGATCAGGTACACAATAAAAAGAACTAGCATTATTTTATGTTATAAATTCATTTTGGAGAGTCTCGAATGATGTTTATAAGCTATGTTATTTAACAATCATCTTTTTACTATTGATTTTGTGTTTGGAAGATAATGTAGGTTATAATATGTTATTCATTCAAGTATGGAATGGTATACCACCGTAGCCTCCCCAACATTACCTACACCTACAAGCGTATAATTAGAAGTATAAGAAGAAACTTGATATTTATATCGTGATATTTTCTTGGTATCGGTAATATGAAAGGTTGGTAATATAAAACAAACTATTGATATCACTTGAACAACTAAAGCAGCAGCAATCACATCATTTTTTAATCAGATCATATGTGATTTACGTTGTTCATCTATCATATGGAACCGCTGCTCGTTCATGAAAATATGCTTCATTATTAATGTTCCAAATTGGAAAATAATGAGCACTGGTCGATAAATTACTTGTTTTTTTCACGTACCAACCCTCTACCTATATTCCTGTATGTTATGAAACGTTCCGTACAAAACCACTAGAATTAGGACGTAGTATTGAGACTGGCGGGGCCTATATTCGGCCTGATCATCACTAACTATAACATAAAGTGTGGTCAAAAGATTAGTCAAGAAAAAAAAATAGTTTCAATACTTCATCATATAATGTACAGTGAATTTAAATCACGTTGCTACCCAAGTTAGGCTTAATCCAGTACCCAATACAAACTGCAGTTAGCTTATTCTACACCATCTAATACCACAATTTATCTCCCTATGGTACTTAGATTGCACTGCCTGAGAACCTTCATACATCCGCGTGGGCGATATTTAATAGCCTTTTAATTTTCTACAAGCGTCTATCAACGCACGCTGAATGGTATTATGCCATAAAAGCAAGTACGACAAGAGGTAATCACTTCTGAAATTATATTGATTAAAGGCAACGTGTGGATATGCTGGTAAACCTATATGGCGCTATTTTATGTGGGTGGTCTATTGTTGGGAGTAAATTATATACGAAATAGCTCATTGATGGTAATTATAAAGTTGACTATGGGGTAATAGTTCTATGTGTTAAATAAAAAACTCAATTTTATGTTGCTCAACTCTGTTCTCAACAGGTTTTTATAATAATTCTTTTTAAATTTTTTGCATTCAAATAAATGAAAAATGTGATAAATAATCCTGGTCGGGTAATTTTTATTTATCACATATTTCATTTATTTAAGAATAATCGAGCATTTTAAATGCAAAAAAAATAAAAAAACATTATTAAAACATTGCAATGCTTCACTTTAACTAGGATTCACAATTTCTGTAAAGAAATTGGTCTCGGGTGGTCTTAGCTGCAAAGCTATGCCATAAGATACGTTAAGATAGCTACGTTAGCAATATAACGTAAAAACAAAAATGTGGTAAGTAATTTCGAGGCGTACCGCCAGGCCCCGGTAGCTCAGTGTAAGAGCACTCGTCCGTCAAACGAGAGGTCTCAGGTTCGTATCCTGGTCGGGTAATTTTTATTTATCACAGATTTTTATAATCTATGACTATGGAAATTGCCTATTGCCTACTTTGAATCTTATGGAAATTCGTTTTCCATTTTTGAAAATGATCTCCGATTTAATTTCCTTAAGAAGACTGCTACCGACCATTCATTAGTGAAAGAATCATAAAATTGGTACTACTAAAATGAGTCACCACTGCTTGGCGGACGAAAACCTTCAAGGCACGCTTCGGCATCTTTCACAAATTCTGTCATCTTATATAACCCGACGATGATGTCTAAAAATAATTTGAAATGAGCTAGTTATTTCCTGAACCATGTGCTTAGTTTTTAATTTAATCATCAATCGCTTGGTGGTAGGATCCCTTCTGGGTCCGCCTGGCTAGCGACCACCCTTTATATAAAGTCTGCCGCCAAATGTTACCGCTCCGGCGGTAATGTGTTCCGGCAATATTGTATAAAGAGCCAGTTCCTTCCTAAACCCGTGTGTTTTCATCTTCGACCTCATCGTCACTTACCATCAGGTGAGATTGAAGTCAAACGCGGGTTTAGTCACTTATAAAAAAAAAATCGACACTTTCCATCGATTAGGTAAGTCAGGCCAAAAAAACTTAGGTAAACTAAATTTTCAAAATGAAAACCACGAAATCAAAACCCGCAATAATGAAAAAAAAAACTATACTTAAGTATATCTTCCGCAATTTTTAATTCAATTCCGTTCGTTATCATGTCCTGATTGTTCTTTTGCTTCACGTTTTACAGCCGAGAAGCAATGAGTTATAGCGCCGAGGATTGGACATTTAACCGCTTCGGATCTAAATATAAAGACACTCTAAATAGATCACATTAAATATCGGTCGTTCTGCTAAATCACCCCGACATTTGTAATTAATCTTTAGAGCAGAATGGTTGTCGTTAGAACGGCAATAAAGACATAACAAAATAAATCAAACACTCATAAATATAAGGGTGATTCTGATTCCATAGATACAAACTTTTTATAGCACTAAATGTGGAACTAAAGAATCCAAATAAACACAAAAACAACGGAGAGTTGTAAATTACTTTTATGGTTCTCTTAACATTGTAACTAACTAGACGTTTTCGCAGTAATAGTGTTTTATAACAGGTAATTAAAAAACTTTCTATAAAATACCTCGTAAGTTTTGTGTTAAGGGTTATATTGCCAGTATTAAAACATTCAATATTACTCGAAGTTGCAGCATGATCAGTGATATTAAACTTTACGAATTTACCATGTTTAATAGATTTACCTTTTTTATTAAAATTATTGTGCTAACCCTAGCACAGACCTTGGTCTATTGGGGTTGCCTTAGTTCCCACCTTAATTGCAACTGTAAGCGCTTACCTGAGTCTATTTATCTAGTGGTGTAATATGTAGTTACTATTGTGTTAAAAAAAAAAAAAAAATAAGCATTTATAGCATCACATTTATTTTTATTTAAAAAGTAATTTTTGCTTCTGGTAAACTATGATTAAATAAGTTGCGTCACGCAAATACTTAATAATCGTAATATGTACTTTCAGTTAGGAACATAGGTAGGAATTGAATTAGGATTTGGGACAAGACTCAATTGTTCTCTTTTTTTTTAAATAATTGTGAATTAAAATTATGTAAGCACTCAAAAATATTTTACTATTCTTAATTCATACCTTAACCTGAACTATTAAAATATCCATATAAAAGTATTTTTTGCATAACTTAGGAGCTTCAATCTTGTTAATAAAGAGATAACTGATGAAGAAAACTACGGAGAGGCCGCTAAAAATGGTACTTGGAATAGTTGGTAAAAAAAACCTTTCCTCCTAAACCCGTGTGCTTTCATCTTCGACCTCATCGTCACTTACCATCAGGTGAGATTGAGGTCAAACGCGGGTTTAGTCACTTATAAAAAAAAAAAGATAGAACTCTTCAAATTACACACGTCATATTTATGATCCTACGTAAAAAAATACTAAAAAAAATACACGTAAAATGCATATGGTTGCACTTTACAAATAGAGCTATGACGACTTTTAGACCGCCCACGAGTTTGTAACTCATTGCTTATCATTTTATTAAGTTTTTATTAAGTATACCAAAAGTTTCACTTAAATATCTTGTTATCCTTCTTCAACACAAACAACACAAACAAAGTATGAAAATGTCATTATATATTTTATAAATTCATAAAAAATTTCGAACCCTAACGAAAAATTGGTAATATACAAAATATAACCAATATTTCAAATTTTAACATCTTTTTTCCATGTAGGGTGGGCTTAGAAGTAGCCCTTCTGACCCTGGATAAACGTGTCGTAAAAGGCGACTAATTCAAGGCACCCCCGCTTGGTGGTAGTATCTTGTCAGGGTCCGACTGGCTAGCAACAACACTTCATGTAAATTCTGCCGCCAAATATTACCGCTCCGGCGGTGATATGTTCCGGAAATATTTTATGAAGAGCCAGTTCTTTTCTAGACCCGTATGCTTTCATCTGCAACCTTATCTTCACTAACCATCACGTGAGATTGAAGTCAAACGCGGTCTCAGTCTTAAATAAAAAATAAAAAAAAAGAAATCTCGTCTTTCCGATTTCACGATAGTGTAATGGGAAGTATTCTATAGAGTTGATCTTGCAAGCTACAAAACATGCGTTTTAAATATATATAAGCGGTCGTGTTTATCAAAATCAGAAATTAGATTTTTTGTCTGATTACAGGACTTAGAATTTAATAATAATTAAAGCCAATACCTCCACGCCTTCCTGCTAAAAAGTGCCTTGACGGACAGACAGATGGACACACCAACAAACAACAAAGTGTGTAAGGGTTTTAATAAGGCATTTGATTTACTAGATTGTTGACATTACAGTCACATTTTCAACTTTAAATCTTTCGTCCTAAAGGGACAGACGAAGGAGGACCGAGTAAAACAAATATCTATGATCACTCACTATATTGTAAGAAAATTAAATAAATGGAACAACGTGCATTTAACACTCTGATTTAAAACTCAGCAAAATATTCTTTTTTCCTTTTCTTAGCTATAAATTTATTCCCATTGATAAAACTTAATTTAACAATAAAACCTGCCATACTAATGCCTTCATAATACCGTGGAGAAAGTTCGGCTATGAATCTTCAATTTACGAACGTTCTCGTAACCTCCATGCAAAGTTTAGGACATTAAAACTTACTAGGCTCACATTCAATAAAGGAACCTCAGAAAGGAACTGTCCTCGAAGTTGTTTCTTCATAGTTGACAAAATTTTATGTTCGCCTTGCGACTCTCGTAGAATGAACTATTTATATTCAACCAGATACCTTTTATTGCTTTCTTCTGAGAATATTTTATACTACTTTCTGAATGTTTGCATTTCGAAATGTTTTCTTACTACTTTCTCAATGCTTTATAGCACTAGCAGTATTTTAGCAGTGAAACTGCGTAGCTGTAGAACCTGTAGGAATTTCTAATAAAATATATTTTAAGCTGGTAGCTTCCTAATTATAAATCAATGTTTAGAATCGTATTGACAGTACTTTTTGAAATTATTGCATAACTATACTTAGTTGAATTGTTTTCTTTCAAATGATTCCTATGACACTGACAATAATTTCCACAACATAACCTTGTAGTGCCGTCACCGTTACATTAGAATCGTATTGGAGGCTTACGTTTACGTTCTGCTACACACTACAAGGTTATGTTGTGGAAATTATTGTCAGTGTCATAGGGATCAAGATTTGCCGCGCCGACTACAATAAACATAAAAATGTTTTTACCATCATCTCAATTCTTAATGAGTCCACTACCGGTCATGAATCTCTTGAAGCTTGGGCATCATAAAGCACCAAACTGTCCTAGTTCTGGTTAGTGTGACAAACCTTAAATACTACTGTATACAATATCCACAACTGCACGTACTTTCCATAGCCCGGAACTAATGTTTTCTAGAGAATTACAGCCAAAGCTAACTGATCAAATTTCAATTATAGGTTACGAAATAACATCCCAATTCAGCAACATGACTCTGCATTTTTTCTGACCTCTAACGACTACTAAAAGGTATTAACCTAAAATAACGCTTTCTATTCATTACCGCACATAACTCACAGAGATCTGCAGAAGCGTAATATTCGCGATCAGAGCTATAACTGTCTTCAAAGAAATGAATCAGGGTAGTAAATCGAGTTCGCGACAGAATCGTGCACCGGCCCTTGGCAGTTGCAAGCCCTGCTTTTATTTTATTATAATAGTATTGAAGAGAAATGCAACTGTCGATTTGTTTAGTTAAATTATTTTATGAGTTCGTTTTATAAAGCAGTCTCAATTGATTGTTCTCGAGTTGCGTTTGTGAATAGAATATGAGCTTAGCTCCAGAAGTCGGTACATGTTGATTGTAAATTATTGTTTTTTGCTATAGACAATAGATTTTGTTTTGACGTATATTTCAGGCATATTTGCAGTTTTGTGTTTCATTACGAGGTTTGAAAAATTAACGTAGTTTATTTTATGTATGGCGTAGTTTCAACAACAAATATAGGGTCGCCTTATAATAGTCAATAATATTTTAATAGCAGATTAAGACTGATGAGTGGGTCACAATAAGGATTTTTTTTAATTTTTTTTGCATAATTTAAAATTACAAAATTATTCTAAGTCATCAAAATTTAAGTTAGATCTGTAGTTTATGGGTATAAAAAATATTTCAATCTAATTGTATGTAGTCATAAAATGTAGATTAATCTTAAATTTTACTCACAGAGAAGAATTTTGAAATTCTAACTAATGAAAAATATTTAAAATAAAAATATTTTTTTTCGAAATTCAGATCCACTCATCATTCCTAATCTGTTATTAAAATATATTGACTATTATAAGCGGACCCTGTATAAGACAAAGATATTTTTTGAAAGTAAGGTTTGTAAAATTGTCACAGTATATTGCGTGGTAATCGGACAACCTTAAGATTTGCGTAGCCTCTTGGTATGTCGCGTAAAATCATATTTTGAACTCAAGTGCTCCTTCAAGTTCAAACGCAGAGTTCTTAAAAAAATACATCACATTCATAATTACAATGAAAGAAAGTTAAAAACGTAGTAGAATCATCAAAATGCATCTTTATGCCTGCCACTATCAAAACTCTTCATTAAATACTCAAATACAAGACCTCTATATTAAACGCATTTTTTACTTACAAACTCCTAGTATACACAAGTGCCTACAACCAAACTGTTTAATCTAAGCAAACAGTTCGGTAATAAAATAAACACAGTTGACGCCAGGAAGTTCAAATCAGACGCAAGACGTTGTCGCGCGCGCGCGCAGTTAAACTGACGAAAAGACGGATCGTTAGAATTCTATAGAATGTTACACTAAATAATTTAACAATCTTATGTTTGATCATGAGCAGTCTTAACAGTTACTTGTGATTAAGAGTTGGTTTAAGCAAATATTTGACTAGAAGCGTAAGAAAAAAATAGAATGTGCCAGCTGCTTCTCTTCCCGGGCATACTGTAAAAGTCAGTTAAGGGACGGAAGTTTTATTGTCGTTTTTGTGGGTGATAGGCTGACCTCCTGTCACTTAAATAGTCTCTCTCCATCATAATAATACCCCCAAATTTGTCAAACGTGACATCAGATGGTTTTATAGTCTCTGGTGTTCTGCCCACCCCATTAGGTATACAGGCGGTTAAGTTATGTATGTATGTAAGTGCCCCGCTCTGCTCCCTTAATGTTTTATTTTGCAATGGAAACTTCATTGGCATATTTATCTGTAGGCACCTATAATATTTAAGAAATATTGTTAAGCTGTTTGTTTCCTTAAAATGTAAACAATAAAGTAGGTATTATAAACGATCAACTATTCTATCACCTAAACCGAAACTAAACTAGAAGGCATGGCTCTTTTCGTGCTCCTCGAGCAAGTGCAACAAAAGTACAAGCACGAAATGTTAATTTAAGAAAGATATATTCTGTAAAATTAAGTAAGTTTCTGTTATCTAGAATCCATCACTCGAGTTCTTAAAAAAACTTTTTTCAGTACCTTAACTTGGGCTAAAAAGATTGGATCGAAAAGCATTTTGAATCTAGCCCTTGTTCTGTCTTGAGTGTCTATTTGTCACATAGGCGATTCTAAAATACTTTCTACTTCGATGGACATTTCTCACGCACATAAAAGTTTTTAAATAAATTGAACAAATAACTCTAATAAACCATTTCACAAATAATTTGTGCATTTACTAATGAAAACTGCACATGAGTTTCGTTAGAAATAATATTTTTTTATGCTTTTTTACTCTTTTATTAGTGGCATAAAACCTATGGAAGAACATAAACCTATACAATTAATTATAGTGTTCGACAAAACCTAGGAAACACACAATTTAATATCCCTAAATGTATTGAATATACGCAGAAAACTGTTCTAAAATATTTACATGAATTTATTAGCATCCCTTGAAGCACATGTTTATGAAAAGCAAAAATTTATAATAACTTCAATTTGTCATGGCAAAAAGTTGTCACCAATTGGAGAAATCGATTAGAAGCATGAAAGTCGCGGAGATGCGGCCGTTTAGTTTGTTTTAGTGCACTTGTCTATTCCCAGTACCGGACCACCCCGAATGACTCTGCCTGTTATTTTAGTTACACACATCCACATAATTGAGTTGTTGCAAGCGTAGCGAACGACGACCCTGTTTGACAAACATAATACGCTGTTTTACATATCTGTAAACCCTCACCTCGCCCGGTTCGCCATTATTTTTAAAACAAAAAAGAAAAAAAAAGATACTCCAAAAAGGAATTATACTTTTAAACCGACCTCTTTTGACTTTTTAATACGTCGTCGTTTAAGTTTCGTTCAGCCAAGCGTACAAATTGATCGTCAGTAACATAGTAATTATGTGTCTTGAGTTCGTAAAACTTATTATTATGACATGAAAAATAAAAAAGCTATTTATTTTCTATATAAAATGGTTCCATTTATAATCCGCCCTCGAAAATGTGCTATCTGTTTTGAGAGGATGTAAAATGCTATTAGAATGAAATAGTATTGTATCAAGTACGTTTGGGAAGAAATGTAGCTTTATACCTTTTCTGAAAATGCTATAATACTAAACATTTCAGTAGGATAATGGGTGAAGCCTTCCTTTATGTGGTCCCCTTCGTAGCAAGCCTGACATGCATTGTGCAAATATGATTAATGGTAGTCATTTTTGATACGATGCTTTTATTTCTATGAAAAATTTGTCCGCATTTTTTAACATGACATTTTTGGTATGAACCAGGTCACGTATGCTGAGTAAATGTCAATGAAATGTCCTGTTACTCGGTCAGCTATAAATATCTGGAGCGATGCAGTATGATTTCGATTAGAATGTAGTATGACGAAGATGTTCCTAGTATGCTTTAACCCATTAAAAAAGGGGTCAAAGCATACTAGGAGCATCTTCGTGAAACGAGCTATTCAAAGCTTTACAAGCAATTACGAAACAATTTTAAGTGTTAAAACATTATTTAAAGTGGTTTAAAGTTCAAATCTAAATAAGTAGCTAACATCGGATTTACTGTGAGTTGTGATAGAATATAAATATGTGTTATATGTGATAGAATATATTAAGATGTGCTTCCATGCTGGACTGGGAGCAAAAGAAAAGCATAGAATAAACCAGCTGCTTCTCTTCCCGGCATACTATAAAAGTCAGTTAAGGGACAGAGGTGTTATGGGAGGTTTTTTTTAGACGACAGGCTGACCCCCTGTCCCTGCAATAGTCTCTCTCCATCATTATAATGCCTCCAAATTTGTCAAACTTGACATGAGTTGGTTTTAAAACCTCTGGTGTTCTGCCTACCCCATAAGGGATACAGGCGTGAAGTTACGTATGTATGTATGTATTATTAGAACATTTAATAATCAAAGAATGCAGAGCATTAAAAAACTGACTTCACGTCAAAACATTGTCTGAGTTGAGAATGTCATCAACGTAAACATTCTCCGAAATCTATACTAATATATAAAGCTGAAGAGTTTGTTTTTTTGTTTGTTTGTTTGAACGCGCTAATCTCAGAAACTACAAGTGGCATTTGATAGCCCAACTCTGGAGGAAGGTTATAGGCTATATTTTATCCCAAAATTCCTACGGGATCAAAAGTTACGCGGGTAAAACCGCGCGCGGTGGCTAGTCATACATATTTTTTCAAAAGTTTGAAATTTTCAATTTAGTACCTAACCGATTTGATAATATTTATATGTGACCAACTATAAAGTATCTTCTATCATACCTATGAAACAAAAATTTTCAAAATCAATTCTTAATTGTCTGAAATATCGTGTAACAAAGACACAAAAAAAACATACAGATGAATTGAGAACCTCCTCCTTTTAGGAAGTCGGTTGAAAAAGAAAAAAAACGTTTTTTTTGTTTCTTTTTAAATGTTAAGTGAAGATGAAGACTAAGGTGGTGTGGTACACGTCCATCCACAAGAAACCTATTCACTCAACGCTTAAAAGTACTATGACTATACTGGTCAGGGAAAATAGACGCAGGCAGTTCATTCCAAACCTTGGTGACCCGTATCAAAAAGGAACTGTCAAAGCACATAGTTCGAATTTTCGGAATATCTACCACATACGGATGGAAGTTCTGTCTGCGTCTAATAGTCCGATGGTGAAAGGGAGAGGGTTCAATTTGCTCAAACAGAGCACTCGCGCACTCACCAAAATGCATCCTGTAGTACACGGTTAAAGAAGCAACCTTACGACGATGATCTAGTGTCTGCAGTTTTTTGGTTGTAAGGTCGACGTCGTTAATTAGTTTACGGGCTCTTCAGTCAGCGGAGTCCAGCGCTTCTAGTTGATATTTGGCTGAAGCATCACAAAGATGACTGCAGTACTCCATGCATGATCGCACTTGAGCTGTGTATAAGTTAAGAAGCTGTCCAGGGCCGAAGTACCGCCGTATCTACGAGATGATTCCCAACTTTTCGAAGCTACTTGAGCCATGGACACAATTTGTTGACTGAAGTTTAAACTAGATTTTGATAAAACTAAATAGAGTTACAGTTACGCCTAAAATCAGTGATGGGTCAGTGATTGGGAAAGATACATTTTGGAAAGTGGGTGATAATGTGAAGGTGCTCTTTTTTGCGGAGAATAGACACGCCTGAGTTTTGGACGTGTTAAATTTGACCAAATTCGACTCAGCCCAATCGGATACTTTCCGGAATGTCAAATCAGCGCACTCAATCATTTAATTTCTTAAACTCTGGATTTCACGGGGGCTCGCTCGCCCATTGGATAAGTATCTCTCTACAACAGTGCTGTCATCAGCATATCCAATAATGCCTGGTGTTAGGATCTGGAGGTCATTAATGTGCAGCAAGAATAATGTTGCAGAGAGAACAGGTCCCTGAGGTACCCCGGCATTAATTGCCATTTAGCCGGAGGAGTAGCTATCTAAGACGACTCAAATTGACCGTTCCCTCAGAAAATCAGACATCCAGTCGCAGAGTCCAATCGGTATACCATATGCTGGAAGCTTACTTAAGAGACCATCATGCCAGACCCTGTCAAAGGCCTTGGGAATGTCTAAGGATACAGCTGTTGCTTCACCATGACCCTCCAAGGCCTCACTCCATAAGTGAGTGGCATACACGAGAAGATCGCCGGTCGAACGTCCGTTGCGGAAACCATATAGGCTGTCGCTTAGGAGTTCGTTGGTCTCGAGGTATGCGAGGAGGCGATTGTTCAATATACGTTCCATGACTTTGCAAAGTATGGAGGTGATTGAAATTGGTCGGTAGTTGACAGGATCGGCACGGCTTCCCTTCTTCTTAAAGGCCTCTCTACCAGCATGGTCAGTGTTCTGATACGGGTATAACCACTGCCCGTGGTGACCATTAAAATCCCCCAGGAACACCAACTGCGCTGTGGGAAAACGTTGCTGAAACTTATCTGCTGTATTGCCAAGGTATTCCATGAGCCTCGTTGTCTCCCGATCTCCGCTACGTGAACAATAGATACCGGCGTAAACCTCTTGGTCTAGGCCGGTATCTATGTGAACAAACATGACTGAAAGGTCCGGCACTTCCAAGTAACGGAGAAACTTATAACAGATCGCGTCACTGGATTACATGCACACTCCGGCGTGTGGGCGGAAAAGAGACTCCAGGATAACCAAGGCCTGGGTAACCAAGGTATGTCGAGTCTGACAAGCAACTCGTAGGGAACAACGCACCATTGGAGAACTCGCCCGGAGACTGCGGGGCCGCCCGAATCCCCTCGAGGTCGATATCGTGCCAACCGGCACGATGGAGCCTCCCGGGATTTTTCGCGAGGTGGCGGGGCAGCTTTTCGCATGTGTCTGGCATGCTACTTGGCTCCCCTACTACCTGCGGTCGGCCAGCGGTGCGCCATGCTTCGGAACCCGCTCCCTTCCAAAACGAGTTACCCAGTGAGTCACTATCCTACGAGTTGAAAACAGTTCTCCGATGCATTACTCAGACCTACCCTCCTCAATGGCTACACTAAACATCATGCCGGAACGCGACTAAGTCACTTGGCGACTTGTTTTTGTCTAGTGGGTAGTGACAAGCCGCGGCCGAAGCCTACCACCAGATGGTACCGCTCGTTTAGCGCCACCCAGGGACCACGTACAAGGCATTGAGGGCTGAACCTTGCGGACGCGAGCAGTTTTCAGTCCCCAAGATTTCATATTGTGCATAAAACAATAGCTATCATTTATAGATAGATAGTTTAAGAAGAAGGGATTCATTAATCTTCTAATTAAAATTTTAGAGCAACCTTTGTCATGTCGTCTTTGGCATATTTACTTTAGGGGACTATTTTAAGTGAAAATACATATTTTCATATTTGTGTTCTGTGATGGCGACCATCTGTTATAAAAAGTCTGCTATTATATGTTTCAGGCAATGTTCCTACCTGACAGGAATCTATCTTCTACCATATCGATACTTCCTGCCAGTTTATACTTAGGTCTTAATTATTCTTACTTACTTAGTCTTTGTTACTTATTAATTAATATATCAAGTATGGTTTTATTACTTTTCTTACTCTCTCCCGCAGAGAGAAACCATTAAGAAAATGTGTTGAATCGAGACACAGAAGGCAGCCTCATATAACGGTGGCCCATCGTATTTAATTATTTGTTTTATGAATGAGTTTAATCTGCGCCCGACCTTAATCTCAGGCGATGATATGTGATGATTAAGTATAAAATTGCCTTGGCTGCTATGGATAGAGATTTAACTCGTTTGTTCAAGAACTTTTTGCAAGCACATTTTATAAAAAAAGAAACAAAGGAAACTCAAAAGAAAGCAAAGCAAACATAATGTCACTGATAGACACCTGTGCAATTGAACATAGCTCAGCGTTATTATTTTCAGACATAGGAGAGCTGCGAGACCAAAGTAATACACATATTTTGAAAATGATTAATAAAGCAAGGAAGCGACAAGGAATCGGCAGATCCTGTATTTTAGAATTAACAAATTTACTGTCAATTTTCTTTAGTCCTTTTATTCTGAAAGATTTCCTCAGATTTGGATGTAAATAAATTATTTTGATTTAGATCCCATTTTATCTATTTCAATCCAAAAAATAAATATGCGCATGCTAAGTTGCATTTCGGATAAAGAGAATTATTCTCTGAATCAGCTTGCTTGGTGGTAGGATCCCTTCTGGGTCCGCCTGGATAGCTACCACCCTTTATATAAAGTCTGCCGCCAAATGTTACCGCTCCGGCGGTAATGTGTTCCGGCAATATTGTATAAAGAGCCAGTTCCTTCCTAAACCTGTGTCTTTCATCTTCGACCTCATCGTCACTTACCATCAGGTGAGATTGAGGTCAAACGCGGGTTTAGTCACTTATAAAAAAAAAAAAGCCATTGAACTAACAGGCGGTTTAGGCTTTAACAGCTAATTGCAGACTATAGATAGTTAATTTTGTAAAGTTCCACGGAATTTCAACGAAATTAATTTCCCTTTCCCCTTTTTTGCCGATTTTCAAATACCGCATTTTTTTCCTTAAAAGTACATTCAGTTTATAAAATTTTAAGACATAGAGGCATTATATTCAGCCGAGAGCTGTGAGCTATCTAAAACAACGGATATAAATCTCCAAAACAGGAGCTGGGTCATTATATTTTTTACGCACATCCAAAAAAATTTAAAAGTACTCGGAACAAAAATTTGCTCAGATTTTGTTATAGAATAAATCATTTTAGAAATAAATTTTATAACGGAATTTTTCATATGGGATGTACTGGGATGGGAAATTGGGAAAAATCCGTATGCTCTCTATTACGCGATACACACAGGCTTTATTTATTTAGCATAAAGGAACATAAACTATAAATAACTATTGTGTATTTAATTGACGTGACTACAAAAAAACTTTTCGTTAAATCCAAGCAACATTTAAAACAAAACTTCACATATAGTATATAAAAGTAATAGCCGGGTACTTAGTGCTTACTTAAATAATAAACAACTAGTTCGCAGCGATTTTAATTAAACCATTTAATTGCTCCCAGTCAGCTGGGTACATTAACAACACTTGCTTTTAATCTAGTTTTCATTAGTAGACTCAATTTGTATCAAAAAGACATAAAAATGCAGATAATTAATACTTTTAATAGCAACTATGTTTTTTTATCAATAAAAAGAACGTTAATAAGTAAAACTGTAATTGAAAAAAAAAAACAGAAATTCAAGTTTATGTCTTTTTATTAACTGTGATACGCGTTTTGATTTGGTATATGTGAAACGATTAAGAAAACAAGATAATTGACGTTCTTAGGCAAAAACTTTTTCAACACACTTGCTCGTAAAGTGAGCGTTATTCTATTGAATTTAGAACTATAAACTGGGCTATAAGTCACGCGTGCATAATATATTATACCCTAGTGCATAATATAATGAATCCTACAAAGTTGAATTGTACCTTTGTGCAAATTACATGCGAGTAAACAGTGCATATTTTATTGGTCCGGGTTATACATTAAATATTTTCAGAAACAACAAAGAGATTTTATACCACTTCAAATCCATATACATTTTTAAATGTTTGCGCTTTATATTAGTAAAACAAAGTATATCAAACAAATTATTCACAATTTACAATAATTTGTTATAACATATTAAAATATTTGCATTTACCACTCCAAATTAAACATTTTCACTTAAAATAGGCTGTATATGCTATGCAGACATTGACACATTTGACGGAAAAAAAACCTACGCGCATGCGCGAGGTTCGGCGCCATTTTTCAATCACAATTCACAGCTTTTTTATCAAGTGTGTTTGTTATTTTATGACCACGTATGTCTGTCTTTTACTCACAAGTGTGTTGAAAAACGTCGTATGTAACTCGTGAGCGTTGCTAATTACAGTCTCGGCTCATTATTAGCAACTTAGCTCACTTGTTACATAATATACTATTATTCAACAGTGTACGTAAACAAGACGATTCTTATTATACACAGGTATAAGGTACTACCAGCCCCGTATGGTTTTTTTTTACCTGCTTGGGGGTAAAATTTTTGGATAAAGTATAACAAGAGCTAGGCTATCACAGTACACAAAGAGTTTTTAAATCCAAATGTCAGACATAATAAAAAGAGTCCGGTTTTTTTTTGTCCTAGAAAACACTATCGATCGACTTTGACTAATCCATTCTACCATCGACGGCGTCGATCGACAATCGATCGATTAGTGTGGTAACACCCAAAGGCTTTAAGGCCCGATTTTTCAATAGTCAGATAAATGTCAGTGTCATACAATGATGAAAAAATTGTAAAACAACTTTATTTTGTCGAGTTATACTATATCGGTAGAAATTAGATAACTTTTATCCGAAGTTTGAAAAGTCAGGGCTAATTTAGAAGCAGAACACAAACTATGAGGCCCCAAAGTAAGCTTGTATATATCTTGATTTATAGAATTTTCAGTTTTGAAAAGTTCGTTTTCCAAAATGGCTCGCTTAAGTCCCGAAACTAGAAACTAACCACAAAGGCCGTCTACACAATTATGAATACAAATATCCCACCTCTACAATCATATGTTAGGATAAGCTTAAAAGGAGCTTATGGGAAGGAGTTAGCAACTAGATCGTTAAAACGTCATGTGTTATTATGCATAAGATTGTTAGTGCTAGGAAGCCAGTTGCCATCGCTTCGTGGTATTTTATTAACTACTATAGAGACTATGATACCCTAGCCACTCTGAGAAAGCACTATGACTTCAATTATGCATATTAACGGTCTATTTTACGTAGCTATTCAATATTCGACATTGGAAAACTCTAAAAGAAAAGTCTAGTCAATGTATGGGCTATGAAAAATATGAAAAATCGATAGTTCCAGAATGAAATCATAAATTGTCACGATTTGGAGTATTCACAAAAAAGAAAATAATGAAAAATATAAATTTTTAATCATCTTAAATTAATCTCCGTTTTAAAATGAGCTCACTAAATGGTAAATCAATGTGACCTAAGACGAACTTATGACGTTCAGCTTTTTTTAAATTTTAAATTCAGAATAATTTAACAGGATTAACGCTTTCATGTAAAGGATGTCTAGCTCATAAATTAAAGTGACTTTAGCCCATGCAGTTTTACTTTAGCAAGATTGTTATTATCGTTGTTATTAAGAGATATGATGCATCAAAGATATATATAACACACTGTTTGGTGATTTTAATTTAAAATAAATAAAATATGTATCAAATAGATTGATTAGGTAGTATAAAAAATAACATATATCTTACACCTATCAACTTATATTTAATAGAGTATTATTACTTATTATTTTAATAGTATTATTATTTTGTACATTTTCAGTAGCTTTATCGCTACAGAAGCATTTTCGAATATTATAAGTTTTTTTGGTTTGAAAGCATTTTGAATTCATTTTTTGAATAATGTACCTTAACAGCTATCTTTAAAAAGTTCGAACCTTACGCAAAAGATCAAGCTATATCGCTACTGAAGCCTTTCTGAATGTTCAGTTTAAAATAAGAATAAACAATTTGTAAAATAAAAATAAATAAAATAAAATAAAATTAATAAAAAAATTGAATAGTTGTTTAATACATTAAGATTAAGCAGTCTAACTTCGTGTTCTATGCTGAAGATCTTGGGTTAGAATCCTGGGGGATGTAAGTTTGATTAACCTAGATAAATTAGCCGTTGTATGTTTATTTGTCCTATATTCATAAAGGCCAAATTCTTACAAATATAAGGAGAATGGATGTGAATGGCAGAAACATTTATTAATATTAGTCCATTGATTGTCAAAACGTAGGTATCATCTGTGGTAGATCCAACGCACGACTTGTATCTAGCTTAACCTATAAAGAGGTCAAACACACATAATAGTGTTTTTATATTAAACCATACGTTTTTCATAATTCATAATAAAATATAACGCTATAAAATACCACAGCGAATGCTAAAATTACAAATGAGTACCAGATGCTCCCTATCTACTAATAAGACATTTCCGTCAAGTTAATTGCGCTGACACCAGTGAAGCTAACTTATTGATATTAAAATTTATTTATGAATACGACAGCCAGTGATAAAATTACGGTGTGTTTGTTTGTCGACCGATTTCTGCGAATGACTGGCAATTAATTATGACCGATGACGCGGCGAGCAACGCCACCTTTTGTTTTTGCTTTCCATTTCTCAAGAACAATACAACGAGACTTTTATCTCGACCGAAACAAAACGGCCTTTGGTTTTGTTGTTCGGATCTTAGCGTGGCCATGACTTCGCCTTTTTTACATCGTGCTCTATAACAACCTGGAATGCCTGTACAACTAATTCTTTTTTATTTTATTCGTTCTGTCACTAGCCGTGAAGCTAAAGAAACTAACTAAAAAGGCAAATAAAAATCATAAATTGTCAGAAGGCGGGATTTATCTACATTTACCAACTATTCTGGATTCATCCACTAAGCAACACGTTTCGCTGGAAAATATTTTCGTTAACCGTTTCAAAATTGATTCATTATGGTGTAGTCCTTTTTATAAGAAACTTATTTACAGCTTGCCCTAATGGAAAGATCAAACGTACGCCGGCAGTTAATTTTAATGTCTCGATGTAAACGGTACTGCGCCCGCTAGATATAATTAGAGGGATCGGTAAAGCTTTAGTTTGCACTGTGTTCACAGATACGTTTTGATCTCGTCGGCACGCATTATGTCACCAGTGCAACTCCTCATTATTGTGCGACTGGTTCATTAAAATTTAAACCTAAATTATTGCTTCAATTTATCACGCACGGTTCGTAAATTGTCCATTGCATAAAATTGATTCTCGTGCGGTTTTAAAAATTGGGGTCTTTTTAAATATATTTAATCTGAAATTTTAAATAGTTTTTATATTGGAAAGGTTCCTGTCAGCAAACTCTTCTGGACGCAACGAAGCACGAGGGTTTGAGCTCTCATCAGTTTTAACGAGCCATTACCGCGCCACTCCGCCGCCGCCGCTACGGGGGATTCGTGTAATTCCAAACTCACATAACGTGTAATTATTTCAGAGGGCGTCAATAACGAAACCGCACCATATTTACAGCATTTCAACGTCTGACCGAAGAGAAATATCTTTTCAAAATATAAATTCGAAGAGCTGGCAAAACACTTAAAAATTTGCATCGTTTAGTGCATCGGAGAAAAGACATTAATGAGAAAATTTATGCAGACAACCGCCTTGCAAATATCGGAACAAGAGCGCAGACAGTGTTAATGTTTACCTAAATGGAACGTAACAGGTCTTTCTGAAATAATTCACAAGGAATCCGAGACGGCAGTGTGGCCGTGGGCGCTGGTCGCCCTGTCTTCTCGTACTCGACAAGTCTCGTTGTTTGTATGTATGGCTACTGTGGCTATTTCTAACCCGTATCGCGTCGCCGTCGACCGGATCGCCTGAACGCTTTGATGTTGCATTCTCTTTTTGCAAACCGCATTTCACTCGCGTACATTCGAGAGCGGATAAATATTTTCGGGAAGGATCTGTCTACGATTCGATAGTTTATTTATTACTGCCGACGTTGTTCTCGTATCTCCCGAGAGGTGTTTATTTGAAAAATTTCAAGTATCGATAACATGAGGGTTGTTCGAGTTTATTTTCAGTGATGCCGACGTGGGTAACAGATAATAGAATGCCGTAAAGCCGTGTTCCCGTGTGGGTGTCTCGTAGATAACAACTGCCGAGACGGTATCTGCTCAAAGTGGTAATTTGTTAGCGTTCTTGAGTCGTTTTCTGTTTTGATAAGAAACGAGAAACGCTGTACCATTACTGATTCTCATTTGAATGTATCATTTATACCGTAATTGAAAATGTGTTCTGGTTGTATACATAGTGGTAAGGTTTTACTATAGTTAGCATTTGTATTATTTATCTCAGAAAATATTTTTTCCTATTTGTTTGTATTGATATACACAATTTTGAAAATGGCAAATGACAAAAAGTTAATATTTTAAATTTGTGATATAAGATATGATACATACATATCTTTGAAAACGAGGCGCATAACTCTCAACATATTTCAAGACAAAAAACGAAAACCCCACATAAACACCTTTATCAATGTCAAAAACTAAATAATTCAATTTGCAAATGTACTTATACAAAATGATGAAACACGAACAAGAGGATCTTTAACTTTCACGACGATACATCAACCGAAGTGGACCGAATTACGGCGACAGCGATGCGCCCTGTCACTGGGATCGTGTTTTATGAAGGGAAACGAATGCTGAATAAAGGAAGGAAATTCTGTCACGGAGCAAGACACACTGCATTATTGCCAAAATTAAAAGGAAATGATTTAGTAGGCCACATCGGAAATTGCTGACGTTAAGCGTGCCTTAAATTATACATGCTTTTATTTCGGTGTGTTTTCAATTTTCAGGATTATCCGTATCCTCAGCATGAAATAATTAATTAGTACATACACCAGCAAAATATAAGTTACAACAACATCACTTCAAATATTGACTTATAATGTAGGTATTTATTTATTGAAGCTTTTGTTGAGCGTTGTAAAAATTAGAAGTAAGTACCTATAACTTACCTTGATAAATACCTTATTCATGTTCCAAAAGTGAAGATAAAAGTACTCTTCTGAAATAGTGGATGAAGTTCGCCGTCGTAAGTAAATTTAACTCATTTTAATTCAAGAGTATTTACTGTTATTTCAATTCAGAATGGTCTTGAAATAAATGCTCCTTCTAAAACTATATACAACGTGTAACATAATGAAGAGATAATACTTAATGGAATTGTATGTTTGGTGATGTAGTTTATAAGTATCTGTAACATAAATTTGTTATCCTTACGGTTCGGCCGAAAAACAAGTTCAAAGTTTAGATGAAAATATGTGTACTTTCAACCCTAAAAACAGCTGTTAGCTTCCGATGAAATCTATTCGATAACAGATGGCGTAAAAATAAAGTGATGGGTAACTAAGACAGATACTACAAAGTTCAAAAACCAATTTAATCTTTGTATCAAATAATTGTAATGTGACTTAAAACAAATAAAAACAAAAGTAAATAAATATTATACCTACCCATATCTTGTTACATTTTTTTCATAACCTACATCAACAATTCTATAATAGTTGCAAGAGTATTCATGTTTCGTTTTCTTTTCGGAAATGACGATGAGTCTATATCCGTTATGACTATTTCCGAACTCAGGATATCCATGGCCTTATATAAATTGTTTGTATATTTAAATAGTCGATAGTAAAACTTTTGGTTTTCTTTATAACTTCACCGATGGGTTTGTACTACTTCACAATGGAATTCTTTTTATTCGTTATAAAATATATTTAGGAGATTGAATTCGGATGCAAAAATTTTTTTTTATAAAATAAAAGAGGGTAAATATAGTTAGCATATTAACCTGCCCTGTTACTAACATATTTTATGATATGAGTAGGTCGAAAAATAAACAAAAAAATAAAAGACACTTTAACGCATCGATATATCACGACAGACTGTGTCACCTCACTTTGTTAATATAGAGTCTAAAACCTATCGCAGTCGAATATTAGATACTACATTCCCTAAAAGTATTCAGTTACAAAGTAATCAACCTGCCCTAAAAACTTAATTTGATACCTTGAACCCTTCTACGGTATTCCTAACAATTGAAGTCTGAAATTGCACGCCGCTCGAATTACCTTCCAACCCTAAACTGTTAGTTTATTTTCCTAATTGAACTGAAATGTGAGTTTTATTCAATTAAATTGTGAACAGAATTTGAATCTTTTAATGAGTTCTTGATTTTACTTTGTCATTTTGTTTTCGATAATTAGGAAAACAAAATAAATATCAGTTTAGATTTCGATTTATGTTTAGTCTTTTTAATGATTTTCAGGTTGTTCTTAACAGACTGCGGCAAGCCAAGGAGCGTTTCTACAGTTAATTTTAACGGTTCTTCCTATAACTAACACAAAGCTAATTCGCACTATTCCTTATCGTTGCCATAAAAAAGGGGTTATTTTTGAACTGAAGGGCATACCAAAAATGGCTTTGCCTGAAATTACATGAATTGAATTACTTTAAATGAATGTCCTCTGTGTAACAATGTACTCTTCACCTTACCTGTAAGTATCCTCTTGAATTACGCTCCAATCTTGCCACCTCCATTTAATGATCATCTCACAAGGAAAAAATTGAATATGTTCAGAAGTTCAGACTTAAAAGTTCAAACCTGGGTTTGAAGTTGGGTTTTTTTAATTCTACGCTAAGCTCAAAAGTGGCTGAAGTCCATAAGATTATTAAGGTTAAGATTTAGACCAAGACATAAACAGTAATAGATGCCGTTAACCTGTGTTGCACTTTCTGAAGAGGAAGGATTTTCGAATTTTACTGGCAGGTGAAAGCTAAAAACACAATTTTCAAAGCCCATTTGTAGAATAAGATCTCAATAGATTGATTATTGACTTTACTAATTTACTATTGACAGTTATTTAACGCACTGGTTTTAATTTAATTATGTAAAACTAAATATGCAACTGGTCTCTCAAGTGACAGGCTATTTAGCCTAGTTTGAGAGCCCCTGGCAATGAAAGCATAAGCAAATACATACATTAGGAACTAACACTTTGTTACAATAGTCTTTAAGTTACTTTTTTTTAATATTATGAATGTACTAGTATATTTTGTTTATGCAAAAATGTTACACTTTTTGAAAAATAAAGTTATTATCATATTATAATTATGATTCTGCTGATTCTGCTGACTGTCTTAAGTTTTTATGATTGATTAAATCATAATGATTATCGTCTTTCATTACATTCTAACTTGAAATTTCAGAATTTTAGAAGACAACGTGATCACAACGTGAAAAAATAATTATAATCGTGTTTAAAAAATATTCTTAATAAACTCGAAGCAAAAAATTTTTCGTTTTATATTCACAAACTCCGAAACTGACTATTGAAATTATCAGAAGGATCATCCAATTATAGTCACCCTATCTCCGGTACCCTTATAACCTTCGTCTTTTTGGTTCACTCCAATTAATCGTACAACATCAGGTATCTCATTGTTTCCGTCAAATTCACGGTCTCTAATCCATGTAATGTTACCTTCAACTGAATCCTGTGAAAGACGAGGGGATCTGACCCGAAGCCTCATTGTTTCCGACGTAAGTAATTAAACGCTCTGACTGACGGTAACCTTTGCCTCGCATTTCTTTTAGGCTCTTTTTGATAGCCTTTTGACAGTCAAACTGACATAATCATTTGACAGTATCACGTTGTAGTAAAGGACAAATCAGTTAATAACGTCGCTAAATATGATTACTAGGTTATTAATTGGCATAAGGATTATTCTATTTTTGTTCTGTTAAATATGAGTTTCTTTTACAGAAAATTAAGATAAAAAATTAAACTATCGATAAATAAAACCTGCTATATTTCTTCTACTGATTGCGGTATTTATCTTGCATGTTCCTTGCCTAATTTGTTCAGCAACTAATGAATGAGGTTATGATATACGTACACCTATTCATCTTGATTATTATATTTATAACAGAGCAATTACTCACAGTTTATGATGCTAATTACCAAACACTAACACGACATCAAAGCAACAACCACATAACACAGCCCTAACAGATACACTTAGCAAATTCATAGACAATAACTACAGGAAGGTATAAAGCCGAGAATAGCTCGGTTTATGTAAATTACTTCCGCCTGGATTTCATAGAGATTTATGTTTGCCGTCAAGAACAATTAAATTCGGACAACAATTTCTCCGTTGAAAATTTATTTGAATAAAATTTACTTAATTATTCCGTGATCGCGATAAGGCGGATTCTAACGTCTTCTGAAAAATGTTAATGATCTCTTATGATGGTTTTACAACATCGCATTGTCGATATAGTGAGCTTAATTCACATAATTTGACGTAATTTATCACTTCTGAGTTATACGGGGCATTTCCTCTTTTGCTTTTTTATGTTACTATTTTCACGTTTATTTTTCTATTCAAAGATTTACGATCATGTGTGATAGGAATAGGCCCCGCTAACTTGTCATGGTAGGAAGATTTTTATTATATTTTACAAATTCACACGCTCAGTTAGAAAATGCCTGCCTGAAACATTTAGTTCTGTAAATAGTTCTTGGGTTTGCGTACAACAGAAGACTTTAATGTCCCATTTAAAAAAAAAAAATGTTTTGGACTGAAAAATTATCTCTTCGTGTTTTCCTACAAATACGACTTTTACAAACATATTATTATATTCACAAATCTTGTGTCACAAATCTCTGTACAGGGTTAATTTTAATAAGCGCATTACCTCTTGCAGCCAGGCTCTTCGCATCAATCCCAACGACATTTTGTTCTCCCACTTTTTAAATTTAATAGTTTTATAAATTTTAGTTTTCCCATACAAAAAATATTTATAGCCTCTGTTAAGAGGCGTAACTCTATGTACTCTGAGCGTTGGTACATATCTAAAATATCACTTCATAATAATAATAGGTACTTCTTACAAAATGTAGAGCAAGGAGCAAATATTTTTTTTGTTTTTATTTTTAAATTAACCCTGTATAAAAAACTACGTCTGTCGGTCCGTTCGTTCGGTGCAATTGGCGGGACAACTTGTTTTCATTTAAGCGCCAGTATAACAGTAGTTTTCGCGTCTCACTATAGGCCATAAAACATCACGATATTTCACCTACAAGCTGCGTAATCACGGCTTTTATCAGCTAAATTTGAGAAAATATCCAATTGAAAAGACTCCAACTGCAAACACAGCAACAAGTTAAATCCAAACTGCTCCCGAACGAAGCCTTAACTATCTGGTTACACTAAATAGACTTGAATGAAATCGAATTACAGGATTAACTGAAACAATTTTGTTCCCAGTAATTTAAAATTTCACAACGGCAAAGCAGCTACAACTTACCATATTTTCTAGACTATGCAACTACCTTCTACTACTACATTAATGCACTATTCCCTCAGGAGATCCAAACAGCCGATGCACCCCGTAGCAAGGGAGAGTGCTCCATAATACCTGTCCATGTGGTTTTATTGGCATTTATTATATTAACTTTTCATGTACGGCTAATGGATTAGTGCAGTTTCAAGGTAATGCAAAGTTTATTTTAGTAAAAGCGACGCATTTTTGTTAGCTTCGTCTGCTAGTTTTAGCAAAGTTTTATTTAATAAGTAGAGTTCTTATACAAGTATTAGTAAAAAACATACCTATTACTTGGCAAAATTAAGTATTAGTTTAATTTCAGAAATCGATATAAAACCACAATTCAATTAAGTTTAGCTTTTACAAACATCACGGATATCATTTCTTAAGAGGTTATAGTTTTCCAATTAATAAAACTTTAAAGACACGTCCACCCTCTCCGATATTTATGATTTCTAGAAAATCAATAAAACATAAACCAAACGACTTTATTATGTCTAGGGTTAGTTGGGACTGACATTAACCATCCGTTATATGATGCCCTATCCATAAATGCCTTTGGAATAGGTGCTCGTAAAATTCTATCAGCAATAAGTCACATTTAGATTCTTTCGTAGTAAGCGTTTATAAAATATTGAATATTTTAAAAGAAGCTTATACAGAACGATCCTTTGCTAAAGCTATTTGTCTACACCGAATGAACTGAAGAGAAACTCAAGATATTTCGTAATAATATGATTTTCTTTAACAATTAAAATACCTACTTTGTCAAATGGTTTTGCTCATCGTTCTAGATGCAAATTAAGAAACCATAAATAAATGGTAATATTAGATATAGAAGCAATTGTTTGCGCGTTTTATAAATGACAATATTCTCACAAAGGCATGAAATACGGTTGCAATTTGAATCGAATGTTCTTTGTTCCATTTGTAAAGAAAATCTCGTTTCGTGCCCAAAAGGTGCGTATTTATATATTTGGTCGATGCGGACAGAAATAAATTGAGCCTCACGATTTATTACCAAATGCTTTTAATCCGTAACCTTTTCCGGGAAGGCGAACAAGACAATTTGAATTTCCAACGTAGCGAAGTCTTGTTAATTCCATTGATTAACGTAATAGGCTCAACTTTGCTTTTAACAGGCGATATTTTATGTATTTTAACGAAAATACAACGGCTGGATCAAAAAGTATTACGAAAGTTACAAGTGGAAATTAAAAATTAAAGCGTCTGTGTTATTGGTTTATGGCTGCAATTCGAATTTATGATGGAGCATAAGGTTGTAATCCGCGTGTAACGATGTGCTTCATTACTAAGCAGAGTATTATTTATGTAACGCTTTAAATCGATTTTACGTCTTTAATTCTATAAATGGTATACAACACGCGACTTAAAGCCATATAAATGAAGAAAAGTGGTGCTTATCCTCCTTCTTTAAGATTTATTTGATTAAAACTTGCGACGTGCTAGCAACAAGTGTTGAAAAAGAAAACAACAGATTATCGATAAGTGATTTTTATTTTGTCTTTAAAATAAACACAACTGCCTTTGAAAATATACCGTCCAAGAGTTAGGCTTGATTGTTTTATATACAAACAAAATGTACAGGTGTGGGGTATTAAAACTTTTTAATGGATAACTTAACAAACTAGGGGTTTTTATTTCTAAAACACCAATTTAATATAAATATCACAGTCAAAGATTATATAACTAAAGATCTAAAAACTACATAATATATATGGCAGTGAAATGCAAAGTTACAAACTTCTTAAAATTTCAGTCTAAAAAAGTAAGTAAGTATCAAAAGATTACATTACAAGGAATCAAAGTGTCGAAAATATTAATTTTACTTCGTATATCTAAATGTGGATCGAAAACTCTATATTTATAGCCTGTGAAACTAGTCTTATATTTCGTGACTAGAATATAGGTAGGAATAAAATACACGTTACAATTCAAAATGTCAATAACTACGTTAAACAATGCTACAAATTGTATCTAATCATTACTTTTAACTTACGACTTGAATTCTCATCAATATAATAGAATACGTATTTTAAAAATTGTAGCTTGATTGCATCTACCTTAAAAGACATTCATATTGATAGTATTGTTTATTGCTTCAAATTCCTATCCTAATTCATCTAATGACTTATTTACATTAACTACTCGATAAACTAGTTCTTGCTTTCTGGACTCTGCAACAAAACAAAAATCAATTAGTACATTGCGTCGAGTTTACGCTGTACACAAAATTGTAAACTTCAATTTACCTCGTAGGGCGGTGGTGGTAGTATATCACAAAGATTTATTTGACAACCTTGCTCGGATTTTGTAACATTCGAATGTCTGCCTGTCTGGATGGGTATTTTGAAGCTATTCTCTCTTCCGAGCCAATGCCATTGTGGATAATCGTATTCCAATTCATTTGCTGGGCAAACTTTATTTTTGTCCTGTCTGCTTCGTGATCCTGATCTATTGGTATGACAGGAAGCACAGTCATCTTCTACAACGTTGATTTCATTATGCTCATGTCTAGGCTCTCTATAATCTTTCGTAGATCTACTAGATGTACTGTGACAACATGTGGAACATTCCCCGTTAGAATACTGAATGCTCCCGTTGCAAGATCTAACAATGCTATTGTTGTGAGATCTCCTTTCGGGGCAATTTCTCAAGTCTCCGATGTCGTTATTGTCCTGTTTGTGGGAAAATGGGATTTATTGTAACATGAACTAAAATGTTGCTGTTAAGATAAACTAGAAAATAACAAGGAAAATCTTTGTTTATTGAGTTCAAGAAAAAAACAGTATGTTTTGATATATTAAAAAGTTGTAGCGTTATCTAATCTCATTGTAAATAAAAGTAAACTTTATCAATTGAATCATAATAAACAAATTTCACAGTAACCTCCTAAATTCCTTCAAACGATAAGAAATTACGCAAATTTGGTCAGTTATCTGAAAGCAAACACAAAAATTCCCACTGTAGAGTATATCGCTCACCTTGAAGTTGAGTTCTGTGTAGATAGCGCTGGACGCGTAAGGCTCGGGCGGACATCTGCGTAGTCTCTCGACGCTTGTTTGGTCAATCCCTTGAATTGAATTTTGAGGCAAACAATATTCAGGCTCTACACTTAGGATGCTTGTTGTTGTGCCGCCTAAAAAGATTATACATATTTATTGTAGGTGTTCAAAGTAAAGTTTAAAAAAAAAGTGAGTAAGTTTTTTTTATCTGTTATTTCCAAGTGATAATCATAAGAAATTATTTTTTTAATCTGATTTTGCAAATAATAGTTATTTTTAAAACATTTAACTGTTACTGGAAACACCTTATTAATCACAGGTGTAAAAAATTATAAATTTTTGAAACAGATTGTCAATAAACGGCTCAAACTACATTCCAAAACAAACAGTTTAAAACAGTTAAAAAAAAGTACTTCACAATTACAACATACCAAACATGAAATAAAAATTAACCCAATTATGTTCCTCACCGTGTAAAAGACTTTGATGACAGCTGCCTATATCCAGAGTATTCTCATGTTGAGCCGGGAACATAGGCCTCTCCCGCATCCAAATGGTATCCTTATTCAACAAACACTGTTGGGCTGTGACGATTGACTGACCTACAATATAGATGACTCTATTACAAAATATTTATGAGTGTTATTTGATTGTTGTGACTCGTGACACATTTTTATGATGATACTTTGGATGATTTACTGTCTGCTTTTTAAGTAGCATTGAGAGATTAATGAGTTAGAAACGAGTTAAATAAAATGGTGATCTAGTTATGAAACGGTTGAGTAATTAAACTGTTATTTCGTTGTTTCAATTAAAACTTAATTCTTACTCATATTTTAAGATGTCTTCTCATACATATTACGATAAAGAGATGGAAAATAAATATTAGCAGAATCTTACCAGTATTTTTCTTTCTTTGCATTGAATGTCTGCGTTTTAGATAATAAATGCTGATGGCACCGATAATGACTATCGAGAAAAGGATTAGTGCAACTGCAAGGAGCCATGTCTCGTGGAATATGTGTTGCATATTTGGATCCACTGGCGGTTCGGACCTAGGAAGATAAAAATGCTGAGTTAGCAAGAAGTATTTCAAAACCGGTAAAAACTGCACTGTAAAGTACCTATTAGTAAATTATTTTAGAGAAGTTTCAGCTAAAGTTAAATGAATAATTTAATTATGTATTTAATTAATTTTTTTTTAGCTCGCTAATTATTGGTTTTCTGTTCAGCGGCTTCATAATAAATTCTAATAGAGTACGACACACCCTACCCACCCTTATTTCTTTTCTTTATCGCATAAAAGAAGGTTTTATTATCAAGCGTGTTGAGGTAAGCAAGATGTGTACGTACAATAGTTTCGTTATTATAAGCAAGTGGTACCTACCACAAGTTTAATTGTATACTATTATAAAGAACCTATTCCAAACCGGAAGTAAATCGATTAATTCTATATACAAAGTTTTAGCGTTTTGGAAATCCTGCAATAAATTCCGTTCGTAAGTACTCGTATAATCGAATAATGGACAATATCATTATTGTGTTTAGAATCATAACAATAATAATCAAGCGCTATGCATCGTTAATGGTCAATAGTCAATAGCTATTGTGGTTGTGCACAAACTTGAACGGATGAGTTAAGCTATCTATTATGTTTGGTATTAACTTAGTTGCTAACTTGCTAAATGTAGTAATTAAGTATTTTGGTTGTGATTTCAATTTACATGTTTTTCTTTCATTTGCATGATGTTTTTCTTAAAATAAAACAAAATAAAGTTTTAAAATTTGATTGTTTGTCTTTGAAAGTATATACAGTAGTTTAAGTAATATTAATTATCGGACGTATATTCAGATGGAGCTATAAGTGAAACACAAGCTTGTATTAAATGCTAAGCATTAAAGTAAGCACAAAGCTTGTGTTTCATACAGTCACGTCTAATAAGATGTATTCTTCGCAACTTTTTCGGTTATGATAAGGTTTAAATTCCGATGAAAATGTGTACTTACATCTTATTAGATGTGGCTGGACATGTTACCTACTATACTAGGCTAGGAGATATACTCATTACTATCTATGTTTTGTAGATAGACAAATTATCATAATACACGAGCCCATTGCAAACAAACTTGTTCATGCTCACAAATATTTGCATTGTGCGACGATCGGTTGTCAAAATACAAACATTAAACAAATTAAGTAATCAACTAGTATAACTAAGTATCTGTGCAAGGGAGGGCGATCAGTATACGAAAATCCTTCATTACTATTAATTTAGAACCGCAGAATCAACAAGATAATTTGGTTCTATTAAGAAGTTGTGATTGATTTCCACAAAGTGACGCCTGTTTCAATTAAATGATATTCCAAAAAGATGAACTAAGCGCTTTGATAGTGTTGGCTTGACACTTAAGTTTTAAGCTTCAATTGAATATGTTTCTCCTGGATGGACGTGACATCACCTTAGTCTTCCTGGTCACTTTGGACCAGGTGTCACGGAAACATTTTTTTTACAAAGCTTGTGAATCACGGCTACCGCACTAATAGGCCCGTGTCCTCGTCTAGGCGACCTATGCTAACGCTTATCCAAGCACACAAAAATGCATTGTACAATTTGATCAGCCGTCAAAACACAAAACAAATATTAAACAAATGAACTTTTACTCACTGTAGCAGCACGGCGCGTGCGCTTTAGCGGTCGCCTGCACGCAGCAAGCCGAGCGAGTTACCTTCTATATGAGTAACAGATGCCACACTAAAAGGCCCGTGTCTTCGTCTAGGTGATCTATGCTAACAATTGTCCAAGCACACAAAAAATGCATTGTGCAAGGATCGACCGTCAAAATACAAAACAAATATGAACTTTTACTCACTGTACATGCAAAGTATGCGTATGTGCCGGCAGCATATGTATCAAAGCTGGAGCACTAAAAGGCCCGTGTCCACGTTTAGTAACAGCAGCAGCACGCGCACTGTAGCGGCCGCCCGAGCGTAGAGAGCTTGCGGCCGCGGCGCGGGTGCGCGGACCGAGGGACATCTGGCCTACGACGCGACCGCCGCCCGCGCCCGTGAGGCGAATCTCGATCTAAATTAAAGAAGAACATGTTGGAACTATAGATTTATCTATGATATGTTTTGCTTTTATGTAGGTATTTGTGGTTGAATGACAATCGGCCATCCGCGTGCAGCTTGCTCGCAGGTTCCGCGTACCTAGACACATCTGGCTTACGACATGAACGCAGCCGACCTTTCAGACGGAACTCAATCTAGATGATGAAGTAATAAATAGTCTAAAATTCGCTAGCAGTTGAACACTGGTTAAACACCTTTAAAGACTGGGATTTGTCGCTATTTTTTTTTTGACGAAACAAAGATGTGGCAATCCGAGTTTGGACATGAATACAGCAAATAGGTTTAAGATATGACTAAATATTTGGTGTGATAAAAGTTGTAATATTGGGTTACAGATTTCAGTCAGGTATCCCTCAAGAGATCCTACTACAAACACTCTTATCCAGGGGTGGTAGTATTAGTCTAAGCCGTCCTCACACGGCAGAAAACTTATACTTACTTAATTTCGTGAAAATCGATTGATTTGTTGCACTATTCGACGGACTGTCATGAATAAAATCTACGACCAACGAAGAATAGGTTTAAAAATAGTAAGTAGCAGTTTAAATGACAAGACGTAGAATATGTAAACGCTGTTTAGGTGGTTCGCTTCCAGCACACACGAAAAAAGCGATTTTGCTAGATACTGCCCGCATTGTTCGCTGGTTTCTGCCTCTTCTGCCCTGTTGCCCGACTGACTGATCTAATTATCGGATCCTTTTGCCAAAAAGGCGTTGGTTGATTAAATCTTTAGTCCCGTAACTAAAGACTTAACCAGCGTAAGCTGTGATAAAGTAAGAAGTACCTACTGTCTTATTTTTTTACAAAATACCCGCCCGCAGCGGACTGGCCACTGCCCATACCCGAGAAATGGACCTCAGTCTAGATTGGTAACAATTAAATTGAACACTTTTTACAACTCATGATATAATTCGATTAAAAAAAGTATTATTCGAAATAGCTAGCATAGTAAAAAACATAAATTACCCTTACCGAAATATCTACTGAGTACGAGACCCCGAAGTATACTTACATCAAATTGTGATCAGAGTGTACATACAGAGAAATTTAGGAGTATCCTAGATGTACTCAGATCCGAGCGAGTTTTGAAAGAACCCTTGACTTATTAAACAATGACTTTTCACATTGCAGGCGAACACTCAACCATTGCATCACGGAAGCGCTCTTCATTAAAATGATCTTGAAGTTTTTATTGGGAAACTTAAGTTCGTCTCCAGATAAGACCATTTTATTGATACTAGTGTTTAATGTAAAGCGAAAAGGTAACGAGCGAAAAGGTAATAATAGCGAAAATGTTGCTCTAGGAATAAAATGGAATAAAATTTATGTATAAATGTATTTAATACAGTTTTTAAACATAGCAAATTAAATTGAAATCTGAATATCTTTTCTAGCTGTTTGCTATAGTTCCGTATTTTATTTGAAATCAATCCATAACTAGGTCATGAGATAAAATTATTAAGAACTACGTAAAATTGTCATCCACATTCAAAATGATCAGAATGATCAGATTGCCTTTTTTCCCAAAGTTTCGGAAAAAGATAACACAGAATCTTATCAAAACAAACAAATATAAGATACTCATAAAACTTGACAGGCCACACCTTCTCGCTAAGCAGAATATTATGCTTCTATATTTATATATCAGCATGATATAAACTCTGTTACCATTAAAGGTACTAAAAATAACCTGTCGTTTTTTTATAACTCATTCCGTCTTTCCATTTACAGTCAAAGAGTGATTTCATAATGATATTTTTATAGGTTTTAAACACGACAAAATAAAACAGTAAAAGTCATGAATGCAGACGTCAAAAAGCCGAATCGTATGCCGTAAATCGAAATTTAATCGAAGCAATAAATAATTCAGAACGTAATTGTTGTGTAAAGGTACAATAGCACGTTTCAAGTATGTAAACTACAATCATATGAACAGTTGCTTACCAAATAACCAGCGAGTTCCCCATTCCACGTGTGTGCAGGTGGCGGTTCCCAGCGGATCCAGGCTGAAGTTGCATTAATTACGCCCGCAGTTACGCTCTGCGGAGGTGAACTCGGCACTAAAAACAAACAATTCTCGTGAGCAAAGCGTTATTACTCGAAATTCATACAGGTATTACACGGAAACTTACAATCCTCATCTGTGAATCCTGACATCAAATTAGACGGCTTGCCGAGCAACATTTTGTAAAACGGCATTAGGAAAATATCGTACTGAGTGTACGCCATTAATCCAGACAGAATAAAACTCGACGTTCCGCTATTGTCAACGTTTGTTAGGGAACCGTTCGAGCAAAGTACCGCGTCTGAGGAGTCAAGGATAAGAGTCTCTTCATTACTCGCGTTTCTCCAATTAATGGACGTTCCATTATACCAAATTTTGACGCCTTCTAAATATTCGTTGTAATCTGTTAAAACCTGAAATGGGACAACGGTTAAATAGGTCAGCTTTAAACGAAAGTCACCTTTGTATTGAAATAACGCTCATAAATATTCATGTCGAAATATAAATGTTACTTACACTCCAAACAATTTTCAGTGAATTCGATGATAAAGTTTCAACTCGTTTCAAAACTAAAACGTTTTGTTGCAAGTATTTCCTAGCTTGAATAAATTCGTATTGTGTCATATGAATTTCTCGTTCGCTCTGTAAAATTGATTGATGAGCGATGGAAGTCTTGTCAAATTCGTTGTTACGTTTCCTTAATACATTAAGATAAGCTTCTTGCATAATACTTCCTGCGGCATTGACAGCTGTGCAAATAACTCTTCCGCTATGTTCCGGTCGCGCTCCATCCAAAAACAATAAGCTTGAATTGCTTTTCATACATTCCGGAAATAACATGGAATCTTGTTTTCCTTCTAATATCCAAAACGTTGTAGGAGTAGGTATTCCTTTGGCTTCACAAGGAATAGAAACAACATCACCCTCCCATGCGGTCAAATTTGATGGTATCTGTGTGAAGTGTGGTAAGGCTGAAACAGACGGTGCTCTTAAAATAGTTCCGATTTTAGAATTATTGTAGCAATAAATTTAATTTATATGGAGACTCACAGTAAACGGTCAGCGTTGCGCTGGTGATACTAGAGCCCGCATGGCTATCGGCTCGACAGGAATAGATTCCTTCGTCCCCGATAGACACGTGTTCTAACCGCAATAGTCCCCGGATCGTTGTAGCGTGAGAAGGCAAAGCACCATCATCTTTGACCCATGTTATCTTTACAGTTGAATCGTAGCTCTAAAATAAACAAACTGAACATTAAATTTTGTTTTATTATACTATACTGTTGAGTTATGAATGAAATTAAGTACCTGGCAATTAAATTCAACTGTTTGGCCAACGAGTGCGGTAACATTGTTGGGTTTAACAACAAAATGCGGTCTTCTTAAAACTATTAGGGCTGCAGCTCTGGATTGTCTTTCCCCGGCAACATTTGATGCTACGCATCGAAACAATCCACTATCAGTAGGTAAAGTTTCTAGTATTTTCAAGCTTCCAGTATCCGTTATCGTAACCCTAAAAGAAAACAAATCCTTAGTCATAAAATCTATTTTTTATACGAATTATTATAGGACTACTGATTATCAAGATATCCTTACGGCAGCAAAATCTAGACGGGTTAAGCTGCTAGTGTATAATTTAATTAAATACGGTAAAATCCGGTTAAAGACTTAATATATGTGAGTACATATATTTTACCTTCCGTTAACTTCAACATCATAAATTTGTCCATCTTTAATCCAATGAACTGATGGTTCAGGAACGCCTTTTGGAGGCAGACATTCTAACAAAGCTGGTTCTCCCGCAGCGACATGGATGTCTCTTGGTTCCGATCTAAATTCATCTCTTATCACTACAAGAAAAAAAATACATTAAAAAAATAATTTAACTCTCATTTTGTGGTAAGGCAATCAATTTGAAAAGAAAATTCTGCATTTCGATTACCTTTTAATTTGAGGCTATTTTTAATTCTACTGTAAATAAACGACGGTGAGTCCTGTAGCTATTATCAAAATTAGTTCTAAGCAAATATGCAATAAATAACCTTCTGCCATACGAAACATAACATTATGAAAGTTTTGTTCTATCATCAAGAGCATTAATCATTTATTTATGATTACAGGTCTCACCTGCAACGTTGAGCGATGCATTATGGCTGACTGCCTCGCCGGCTATGTTGCGTGCTACACACCAATATACACCTTCGTCGCTCTCCTTCTTGCCCCGATTTACCCTTTGAATAAAACATTTACCTAGATGATTCGCCTATAAAGTAATGATTATATTTGTGCTATATTTATTTAACGGGCAATTTTAAAAATAAAGCAATTTATAAACGGTGGGAAATTGTTATGCCTTTTTACTGCTTTTGAAATAAAAGCGGGTGTTTTAAAAGTTTATTTTTACTGCACACGACATTTAATTTACTATATTCGATATTAAGCCAAGGCTCATTGTGTATTTATTATCAAAGACAAATAATAATTATTGTTAACCATATTATCTACCCAAGAGACTTAGTCTAAAATGAGCGTGGATGTACGTAGATAACTTGTGCGCGACAAGACAAAGCTTGGTTCTACGTTTGTTATGAATAAATTAATAGACAAGAAACACTGCTTTGTCATATGACGTCATTTTGTGAATAAACAAACAGTTGAGTGGATTCGTCATTTAACCCTATTGGTATAGGAATTATTTAAAAAAAAAAACATAGTAAAACAAATAACATATTATGATCTTGGCCTCTATGTCTTTTTCTCACTATGAGGTGACAAAATCACCAGAAAAACCTCACCGTTATGCATCATAAGTAGGTGTATCCTGTCGTATTATAACTGATTAGGTCCAATATATCACCGATGAATATAAAATACTAAGTTATCCTCTTATATCTTATATCACATGCAGCTATAAATACATATTAGCATGTTTAAAACAAGTTTATATCAATTCTAAATCTTACCTCAAGAAAAGCAAACCATCTTCCAATAAAACTCTATGGCCGTCCTCGGCGGGTGGTAAAGGATAACTATCCTTGTACCATTGGACTAATGGCTTCGGTCGACCTTCCACGACACATCTCAGTGTTGCAGGTTCACTGCGACCTGAGACTGTGTTCGATGGATGCTCCTTGATACGCGGTGCACGGTTTTGAGCTGTTGAAGAAAGGTAGATTTTAGAAATAGATACTGTGTTTGTGTATTTATTTTTTTTGGTGACGAATTCTGTGTTTGAGCTCAAGCTCATTTAAAGGTAAGTGATGATGGGTTTGAAGACAATATATGAAAGAACTGGTTATGTATATAAACTTTTTCCGAAGTATTTTACTCCAGAGTGGTAATACTTGGTGAATTTGTCACATACTTATATCTGGTTGGATAGTAGCGGCGGCTGTTGGGCTAGTTGGATATTTATAGTGAATAAATTACAAGTCTAATCCATTCCGTACTCATATGCGTTGCATATGAATCTGCTTGTTCATCCTCATGTCGAAATGATGTGACAAAACATTTTTGTTGGAGCGATGATATTTATCGACAGACTAGGTGAAAAATGTGATTAAGTCAGACTAACTTCACCTTTTGAAACAAGGCTTTCCAAAATCCCTTATTTTCCGACCCAATGCGGGGCTAAAATCATGATTCATGCCTAAGGTAGATTTTAAAAGTTAATCATTATAAATTTGACAACCGATTTGGCGATGGGGTAACACTGTCTGCCTCAGACGCCAGTGACCGCGGGTGCAATTCCCGCAAGGAACAAAAAAAAAATGTTCCGCGTCTGGGCGTTTATCTATATTATGTATTTATATTCTAGGTTCCTCTAGTTCGCTACATGGTATCCCATATCACAAGCTCTGCTTAGTTTGTGGCCATGTAGTTTTTATTATAAATGTTAATAATAAAGCTCATTAAGATCTACTCAAAAAAATCTATTGATTTAAAGGAGAATGGGCAAAATTGTATGGAGCGTGTCCTATTGGCGGCCAACAATGATTGTGGTATTTACTGATGTGTTTTAGTCCTACAATCACTGTATAGAAGTTTTATTGCTGGGATTCCCATAGGAAGCGAGTAAAATGAATTTTTGTGTTAGAATATTTGGCATCGTTTTACTAAGTATTCAGACTTCTTTCAGTGCTAAAATGAAAATGTAAAATAAAAAAACTAACGTATATGACTTTAAAATATATTTATTGAGTAGTGTTGTGTTTATATTACATAACTGAAAAATAAAATATAAATAACATAGCTACACTCGTCAAAATAAAATGTTTTTATATCTTTTTTTAGATCCCCAGAATGAGTAGATGATGCAAAATGTTACAATACGTAAGAATTTATTATAGTTAAGGCTTAATGCCTCAAAGCTTACAGATTGCAGGAGAATATAGCATGCTTACATATTAATCCATTCTTATACAGATTGTTTAAGTATTGTATGAATCTTCACAAGAAGACGCAATACATTACATGAATGACAACTTAGTAATGACAACTCTTACTGCTGATATCTAATAGAAACCAAGTAAGTGAGCAACACATTAGATAAATGATAGCACAGTAATGAAAACTCTTAGTAGGTACTAAATAAAAATTGTTTTAGTTTTCACTTTTTTTGTACCTACTCATGTTCTATTATGACACTTAATTCTGCTGCTGGTAACATAACATCTTCCGTTTGGTTTTTTGCCCTTCCTAAGTACCACACCACGGACATAACATGTGCAAAGCATCCAAATGTATGCCTGCCACTCAGGCAAGTACAGTAATAATGAGCAATAGCATCTCGTTCGTTTTTTTGTTGGTCGATTATAATATACGAATAATAAGTCCTGGATCTTGCATATCTAGATTGGATTTGAACACGTAGTAACCACACATCTTGCTCTTCAATATACTCACTAAGACCCCTTATTTGTTGCTCTCGGTACACTTTAATATTATACAAGCTTTGTGTTAAGTGCTCAGCATAATAGCTGCGGGGTAACTTAATCTGATATGTACCGAGTGCAAACAGAATAAGATTCTCTTCTGATAGATTTGGGAAGTCATCGAACGTTTGGCCACCACTTATGCTTTGAAATGTTGCTCTTTGTCTATTCATATTATAACGTACAACGTAGTCCGCTAGATGGTTTGATAGACTCAAGCGGTTATTTATTACATTTACAAAAGTTGTTGCATGTATATTATCATGTATGGGCTCCTGCTATTTTAAAATCTTCGAACATGTGATTTAGAGCCCTATTAAAATAATCTTGGCGAAACAATTTGAAATCGCGCTCGAGTCTACCATTTATAACTTCCACAACCCAGCGGCATATGGTGACCAGTCCTGACTTATTAGCTTGTTCGGTTGTGAGCTGATCAGCTTGGCAATCTTTAGTTGCAGGCATATAAGCCGAGTATTTGAATCGTGTCAAATCCGGCAGAGCATCCCTAAACCCACGATAGAGAATAAATACATCGCCAGGGCGAGAAAACCAATGGAACGTACCCTCAACGTTATATAACATTCTTTGTAAAATTGTGGAACCTGACTCAGTAGCCGCGTATGGCTCACAAACATCTATTATAATATATAACCGTCACAATTTACAATAAGAAATGGTTTTAAAAGACTTGTGCAAACTATAAATATCTCTATGAAATGAAAAGTTCGAACTTTTTTTAATGTAAACATATGTTCCGTCCATGATTACTATAGCCTTTCTTTCATCAATTGTTGAGTAAGGGTTCCCAAACAAAGCGTTTGGTATAAGAAGGTTGCGTTCGGTAACCATTCTTCGATTCATATGGTCGAAGCCCAGGTGCCTAGGCGCAAAGTCCACACTTATGCAATCTTTTGCATTTTTTAAGTGCCTCTCCAGCATTCTCCTGCTCATTTTAAAGATTTCATTACCGCTGGATTCGTATTATCTTATCGCTGGAAGCTGATTGGCCCTCCAAGTGAGCTGGTAGAAAACCGGTTTATTAGGGTCCATTCCGTCAGTTGCTTTCATTTTAAGTATAATGCATTTCATACATCAATAAATAAATAAAAATCTACTATAATGACTGAAACTACGTTGAGCGGGCCCCGCCGCGGGTTCATACAAAAGTCCTCCGCCTACCCGCGACGGGGCCCCGCGACGGAGCAATTTTGTATGAACCCGCGGCGGGGCCTGCTCAACGCAGTTTTAGCCCTAATAGAATATCCATACATTATTCACATTTGAATATATTTTTTTACAAATAACCTACAGCGTAACGCCCATAGTAAAAGTTATCCATTAGTAGTTGGACTTTCATTTGGCACAGGTTTCGTTACTGGCCGCCAATAGGACAAAATGCCCATTCTCCTTTACTTTTTAAATTTAACATGACTAGAAATTAACAATTGATAGCTAAACTAAAACGAAAAATAAATAAACTAAGTTTCAACTAACCAAGATAATAAGTATTTGGCATCGTGTCAATAAAGTATAAGTGGTTAATCCCATTGCAGTTATTTAAGCTTTAGCTTTGTCGCTGTTATTAATTTAATTCGTGACGACAGAATAAAAGAAACTCGAGCGGTAAAAAGGTAAGTTACTTTTGTATTCCGTGACTGAGGTTTTGTTTATAAGTTTAAACAAATGAGCTTAAAGATAGGACTAGCTTAATTGACATTTTAGGTGTTTTTAAACTGGGGTTCGTTTCTAAGCGATCAGGTTTTTAGCTTTTCTGTACTTTTTACAGAGCAACAATGTATGTAATTCATTAGGAATTTGACATGAAAACATAATTCATAAATTTCCAGATTAATTTACAGACAATTTCTCTCTCGTCTGTTATTACGAAAATTTAAAATGATTCTTATAAAATTTATTAATTTAAAGAATTATTTGGATTGATGGAGATAATTACTTCAAAGCAGTCAAAATGAAAATCACACATCGCGTGACGGTCATCGTCTCCTACGCATCCAAGTCGGGCAGTTTAAGAAATAAAAATATGTTTTTAATACAGTTGCTCAATATATATATACACATTAGTGCTTTTTCTTTACCTTCTCCGAACTCGTGCGTTCTCTTTCCAAACTTTCAAAATAATGTCTATTTAAAAGCAAAAACCAACCAACGAAGTCATAAAAAAATTTATGATTCATGCAAATATTTCTGCAAAGAAGCTACCAATTTGTTTCAATATCAGATATAATGATTTGATTCAATTAGTTAGGTTAGGTTTCATTAAATTTCATCTCATTAAATTCATTTTCATTTCGTGTCAATACAAAAAATCTACTGAAGACTTGGCTGTATGGACATAGTTCACTTTGCCTACCCAGAATGGGTGAAGAAAACAAAACATCTCTGTCTATATTCTTTCACGGCTGGCGCCATTTTGTATATTTCATTAAATTGCTTAATTTTTTCGCAACTGTTTTAAAAATAGTTGTTCAGTAAACGCGCGAAACCGTCATTGCAACTTGTTCCGACTGTAGACATTTGTCGGAACTCTTTGCAATGACAGGCTTTCCACATTCGTAATTAAATATACTATTTGCTGATATAGTTCTATTCTGAGTGAACGCTCTAGTTTTTCTGCGCGGTCTTCGTAAAATAAGCTTATCAGAGCTTAATTTGCGGCTATAAAGTTCGTGTGAAGACCATTATTTAGACAAGTACCTCCGCGTATCCATCATAAATCTGTAGTATTTCTACGCGTAAGCATTCTGATCTGATTTTCATCATAGAGAGACTAAAAACTGTACTTTCCAAAATAATGTATAATTTCAAAAGATTCTAGATACTACTATGGTATGTTGTTTATATGTATTTTTATTATTTATGTCTCTTATTTTTAGTGTACCTACATACTGAAATTGCATTTTATCGAATTCTCCATTCGTCAGGTCTGCTGCTAGAAATTTATATAAAAATAAGCAGTAGGTACATTTGTACCTATTCTTAAGTACTAAGTTTATATTTGTTAATCATTAGGTACAACTATGTACATAAATTGTGAAATAAATAAATGCTACACACCTACTTGATTGCTGCTACTAACTACTTTGTCATTAATGTTATGCGTATGTAAAATTGCAAATAAAGAATTTAGTAATTAATAATTTAAATCTGAAAATGTAACTGTAAAATTGCAATGTACTTGAAATTATTAATTTGAATATTATCCCGCCATACAATCATATTACACTTAATTTTTTCGTTCAACAATTACAACTATCAACAGTAGAGCAGAGCAGAATTCTTGATTAATTAATAAAAAAAAACTGCGGTTTTGATACATGCTAGGTTGTACAGAAAACCTAAAAAGACACCAGAAAAATAACCTAGAATAAAATAACCAGTCCGAATCAAAAAATTTTTTCATAGCAATGAAATGAGTTTTTATTTATGGTATAGTGCATCAAATAGATAGCTACTAATGATAAAAATGCCAAATAGAAACACTTTATTTGTTTCTGCGTAGAGTCTACCGTCAATAACACAGCCATACTTATTATCTCGTTAATATTAGGGATGGGCCGAAGTTTCATCGAAATTCGGCAGGTTTAACCGAATTTCATCATTCGGCCGAAATTCGGTTCATAATACCGAACTTCGGCCGAAATTTGTCACATCATCGTCGTAGTAGTAGGTGGACCAGCATACATACATATCACGCCGATATCTCTTGCGAGAGAGAATGAGCATCGATAATAAATATGTTCAATTAAAATAATTTATTTAATTTTAGGTTTAGTCAGGTGAAATGTATTATGGAGTCACAAACTTTATTATTTCTTGAGTACTCAAGAGTCAATGGAACTATATTATTTTAATGAAACAAAACTCAGAAGTAGGTATGAAAAGAAAATTATTTTTAATCATGATCATGTTAGGTAATCATAACATGTAATTAAATCAATCATTTGTACTGTTCTTTTATTTATTAACATAAGGAACACGAAAAATAATCGTAAGAGCGAGTAGGTATATCTATAGGTAGGTTAAATTGAAAAAGTAGTCTTATTAGTTGTTACTATGAGTAGCAGTCTTAGTATTGGAAATTAACTTTAGGCAAATTATGATGCATGAACACTAGCGCCTCTGCTTTTTCTGGCAAAAGACGGTTTCTCTTTTTTTCATACAAATTACCAGCCTCAGAAAACAATCGTTCAGAGTAAACAAGGAAAGATCTGCCGAACTTCGGCCGAAGTTCGAATTCGGCGTTGTCAGGTACCGAATGTTCGGCCGAAGTTCGAATTCGGTTCAATCCACATTCGGCCCATCACTAGTTAATATATTTCATATTATTTTTTTCCATGAGGATGTCATGTTTGTCAGAAAACTATTCAGTTGAGGTTTAAAAGTACCATGAGTATTACTGGTCATAAAAACATTCAGTATAAATTCTCTATAACCTGAGCTGTTGAGCTTAAAGCAGAATTAACGTCAATAACACAGCCATACCTACTTATTATCTCGTTAATGTATTTCATAATAATATTTTCTTAAGTTTTTACAATTCATAATTAAAATAAAACTACTTTTTGACCGGATTAATCGCGTATAATTTATATTTTACATTTTAACTCGACGTTTCGGTGTCTTTGCAGACCCCGTGGTCACGAGTATTTTTTCCATGAGGATGTCATGTTTGTCAGAAAACTATTCAGTTGAGGCTTAAAAGTACCATGAGTATTACTGGTCATGAAAAACATTCAGTATAAATCCTCTTTAACCTGAGCTTATGAGCTTAAAGCAGAATTAACTTTGCAATTAAAATTAGTTAACGAGTGAAGTAGGTACATGACTTATTGATAAATAAGGACAACAAAAATAGAAATATTATACGGAATTTAGTGATTGTTTAGTTTTCATACAAAAGAAGGTTTTGTTTCTATTTTAAGTAAAGTTCCGCCAAATATACCACAAATAATGTCACCTGGCCCTATAAGCTCTACTTTAAACATAAAAGTTAAAATAACGTTAACTATTTGATAGTAGAAATTCAAAGAAAAGTAGTGTATTTTATGACGAGTTTTAAAATAGAAAAATAATAATGCTAGTTCACTTGAAAAAAAATAATTAAAGTAAGGCACTAGAAAAAGCCTAACCCATAAATTCACGAATTATATTCAATTTTATTGCCGTTAACTAAAGTAATAACACTAGATTCTATTGTAAATTCAACTTTATTTTCAGAATTCAGACCACCAGCGATAGTGTCTCCATTACAAAAGACGTTTTTTATTGATGAGAAAAAAAAAAGAGTTCCATGAATCGCTCAATAACCTCCACCTCTGACATCTCGTTGCGTTTAGATAAACATTAAGATACGAGGTTTATTCTCACTAAACAATTTATTGTTGTATCAATAAGAAGTTTTGAATGTAATTGATTGTACTTGTTAGCTTACTTTAAAAATTTGGAGCTGGACTACTTAAATTAATACTAAAATTCGATTTTTTTATGAATAAATAAATAAAATCCCCAGACAATCACATCAACTACATGGCCCCAAACTTAGCAGAGCTTGTGATATGTATGATATGTGATATGTAGACCATGTAGCGAACTAGAGAGGAACCAAGACTATAAATACATATATAGATAAACGCCCAGACCCGGAACTTTTTTTCTTGTTCCGTGCGGGAATCGCACGTTTCTTTTCTTTTCGCAATCGAACCCGCGCCACCAGCTTCTGAGGCAGACAGTGTTACTACGTCGCCAAAGTGGTCGTTGAATATTTACGATGTGTTGTAACATATAATTTCTGAAGGGCAATAATCCTCTCTAAACTATAAAACCTTTTTATAGTTTAGAGAGATAAGTCTCTACAGCACAATATTATATTTTCAAAGGTTGGTTACTAAACCATGCATTAAACTGTCCGAATTCATTAGGTACTTCATTAGGTAAATGGTGTGTGATTAAAATTAAAAATGCATTTATCATGTACAAAACATATTAAATTAATTATTTCAAAGTAAGTAATCATATTTGCTTAACATAAAAGGCTTGCAATTATTTTAATTTAAAAAATAAATATGCCACCAAGAAATTCATACTCGTTTCTACCTCCGAGTTGAAGTTCTTTGGAAATTACTTAAAAGGCTTTCTTGCCAAAATACTGTGGTAATTAAATAAGGGACATGTTTCAAGATATTTAATCTTATTAGGAAGTCGGCATGTTCAAGTTTCTTTTAATATTTCGTTTCGCGAATTTGTAACGCAATCAGAAACATATTCGTAAGTTGAAGAAACAATTTTAATTATTTACTTTGTGGTCGTTTATAACAACTATAGCAAATTATGGCTTTAACAGGAAACAATGTTATCAGGGCGTACTTTTTTATTACAGTTGTAATGTAATACTGGAATATAACTTGCTTACTAAGAAACGCATTTTAATTTCCGTAATAATAAGTTAATTTAGCTGATAGTGAAATGGGAACGTACCGATAAACCCACAAGTTGTATTGTATTAATTTTGATTTATTTACTCATAGTGCCCGTGCAGCGTGTTTAATATCGGTAGTTGTATTATATTAATACTTGTCACTTTACCTGATAGCCCATAACGTATAACACATCTGGTCGTATTATCGTGACATGTCTGAGTTTTTTTATTGGCATTATATCGTGGGTGGATGGACGATATAAAATAAATTAATAACCTAACACGCGTCGCCTTCCCATTCTCACTTGTAAGTTGGCATCACTTTTTTTGTTCAATAGTGATTCTTAGAACTTAGTTTTATTTAAGTTGTTGGTCATAAATCTTCGTCAGAGTTGAGCATAATAAAACCGAATTGGTTGTGTTTTGATATTTAAAAATGGAGCGGAATTAATGTGTCCCAGTGATATGACCTCAATTTTAGTTCTTGTTTTGGGAACGCTGTGCTTTATATTTTTTTACGTCGAAAAACTAAAAATGTGTGTCATATTTGAGGGAAATTTTGAATTGAGATAGCTTATAAGATTGATATGACGTTTAAACATGCTGCATTTTATTTCGGTTTTAATCTTAGCTGAGACCTTATGCCAGTATTAGATACTAGAATTAAAACAATTCGTCTAGACTCCACTGCAAAATATCAATCCTCTGGTTATGAAGAATTCTAGTTACATTTAAAAAGAGTTATCATAATCCCGCGTCCTTTATGTTCAATCGTCCGAAAGATCATAAATCGAGAAAAAAGATTCTCTGATTTAATTACTCCTCCTAAAAAAAATACCCATATTAATTATAAAACAAACCCTACTTTTAACCCGTAAAGTATTATATTTTAAAATTTCATTCGACGCTTCAGCTTGATTTAAGGGCTACAGATGGCAAAGAGCTCACAAAACACATCAGTCATGTGTACTTGAAGGGCCGGGCTGTAACGCACTGAATCAGTGTGGGAATCGAACGATAAGTATCAAGCGAAGACTCACAGACATCATTTCTGTAATACTAATACCAAATTTTTGAACACTGATAATGGGTTGAAGACGTTTTTTGTGTGTCTGAGTTTTAATTTTTTTTATTTAGATTTTTATGAGAATACTAAAATTAAATAATATTCTTTTGCGGCTAGCTCTTTGGTTTCTATGACTGGTAAATAAAAGTAACAAAAAGTAAGACTTCGGAAAAAAGCGCGATTTCTAAAAAAATTAAATACATATCAATAGACCAATCAATAAAAGCTTTAGCTCAATAACCAATTGATTCTTTTCTCCTTAAATAAAATAAAATACATTTCAAATACTCTACGTAAGTACATTATAAAAACCGAGCAGGACTTATTTTGATCACTTATAATAAAACCATGATTTGGAGTATTTGTGTTTTTTATGTTTATTTTTCATATTCATCATTAATTTTACGACCCGAATTTCATCAATAGGCAGTGGAATAATCAAGCGGACGAATAAAAGGATCTTGGATAAGAAGGTAGAACCTTGGTAGTTTTATTCAGCAGTGTAAGCCTAATATGCGAAAATTGTTATATCCTACACATCCCACATACATTAACATCATTACCTTCTATGAAAGGGCATTTATTTAGAAAAACAGTTTACAGTACAACTGCTACGAACAACGCACGCTCTATATTCAACTAGATACTCCAAAAAGTAAACAAATTATATATGTCAAACTTAAATGTCTTCACTAACATTTACAAGCGCACTTTGATCATAGTGACTTGTAAGAAAGTCCGATTCACTTTAATGAGAACTGACTGACTGACGTTGCGTAGAACCCGGTTTAAAACTTTGCAAGCTCCGTGCCAAACTATGTTTGATCTTCAGACGGAATCCGAATTGATTTATAATGTAGATGGTCTTGTAGCAGTGGAAATATTGCATTAAGTAACTATGGTGAGTTGGTCCTGAACTAAACTTCTGCAAATGATATCTTTAGAGTTTTTTTATAATTTAATCCTTAACCGAGGCGCAGTGGCGTAAGGCACTACTACGTAAGTGGTGAGGTCGCGCGAATCGAACCCGCACGGATCAAGAAAAAAATTTGCTTCGGTATTCGTATATAATTTATGTATATAATTTAGGTAGGTTCCTATTCTAGGTTCCCCTAGTTTGCTAAATGGAATCCCATATAAGAAGCTTTGCTTAGATTGAGGCCTTGTAGTTGGTGTGATTGTCTGGTTTATTTTATTTATTATTTATAATCAAAGTTCTATACCTAAGGTTATCTGGAGAAATCTCTTTTCGTCCACAATACAGCTGGTAGAGTATCAAAGGCACTTATTGCATGGAGTAAAAAGTGTCATAAATAAATAGCTTGTTGAAAGTAGTATATTTGAAATCTTTTTAATCACTATTAAAAAAATGTACCTATAAACAAATATTTTAATACCTAGACTATATATACTTATTTAATTAATGTATTATTGGTTTTAGAGATTCTCTTATATTTATTAAAGTTTGTATCTGATAGATTCTGGCAATAAAGAGTATTTGTATTGTATTGTATTGTATTTAAGAAGATTTACTTCGATACCGTCGTGTCGGTAAGTAAGCAATGGAGGCTTCAAGGTGTGTCGTCTATATTCTATTAGTAACAAATATTTTAAAGACCAATCGTCTTATTTTTATTTCTTATGTAATAATTGAAAGTTAGTTTATCATAAAAAGTATACAGTGAACATTAAACCTCAGGGGATAAATTTCATGTTAGTCACTTTTAATAGCCTGCCCAGGGCTATGGACCGACACAACTATTATTTTTTAATTTTAGAATACTCGTATTCCTAATATTAGTCTTAATAAAGTTTATAAGTAGTTACAGAATTTTATTTTAATTTATCTATTTTCGGCCACAGTGTTCCTGTTCTTAGATTCCATACATTATACAAGTTCAAAAAATAATAAAAAATGGCTCTACTTTCAGAACGCCGAACTCTAAATTTAAAACTAATTTAACGCCACCCGTTAACTTCAATTAGGGTAAAGTATAAAAATAAAACGTTCATTGTATCGCTACAGAACATCACTATAAAACTTGTGTATCTACATTTTGTCGGTACCCCATTTTGTTAATTGGCTTCATTGTACGAACTTTCATTTTCAAGGCGCGGCTAACACCAGAACTAAAAGTTTGTTAGAATAACAACTAAGAAAAAAAACTGCTTTGAAAGATGCATTCTTACTACTTTTATTGCATAATTTAAACAAATCGAGACATAATAAATTACCTTATTATGTACATGTGAACGTATTAAAATCTATTACTTATTCTGCAAAAACAACGATGATTTATAATGTGCGAAACAAAAAGTTCATTCAAGCCATCCACCGACGACGTCAAAGGAAGCGAAATCATACATCGTTAGCAATAAATTAATCAACATACAAAAACTATACATACCATTAGTCCCATTCAGTCCAATAAGTAGCAAATGCACAAGAACAAGAAACACAAATTGGCTTCTCCCATTTATGGTGTTATCACACTCATTAACACCAACATCCACCATACTGCCTCAAAATTGCACTATAACTTTTACCACTATCGAAAATTTACATGTTCACTCACTCAAAGCGTCCATTTTATTTAAATTACTCAAATAAATTCACGCGTATTTTTTTTTCAGTATTGTTTAATTTTTAAAAAAGTTGCAGTGTAGTTTTAAAAAAGTTAGATAGGCAGTGGTATCGAGACATCGCGCCCGAATACGCAAGCGTAAGGCGTCGCGCACACGACCATTCGGGTTGGTGCCTTGTGACGTACTATCAAGCACGCCTCCCTACCTCATCTGTGTTTACTCTCTCCTAAATGGGGGATTCATATAGTTGCTCTACCAGTCTCCTGGTTAAGTTCAAATTAAACCACAAATATAACTAGTTTACAAATATGGATATTGTTGTAAAAGTACCTGAGTCTTGCAAGTAAGGCCCAGAGCTTAGCCAAGACTAAAGTACACACGACCAATTTATGGTTTGGTACAAGTTTTTCCTTTGCATTGTCAAAAGTTTCCAGTCTTATATAAATAACTGAGTCAAACTTACTATATCTCAGAAAATAAATTTCAAAATAAACACTTTTACCAGATAGCGTTGTCAGTTGGATAAGAAGTAATTGACCACGGCTAATGAATGGAGAAGTGATTAAACGGCTTTCAATAAAAAAAATCCGTAACGAGTCATAGGTTTTTAATTATAGCATTCATAATTGTATTTTTATGATTATAATGACGTAGTACCTATACTCGTAAAGCGCTAGTTTGTTGATCTTGACTTTATAGTTTCATTTATTTGGCTTTAAATGACCCACTTTTTTGCCTTCTCTCATAGTGAAGAAAAATATCGTAATCCCTATTCAAACTAGTCATAGACGTATGATACCAAGTCATTTCGAACTCACGTGTCTTAGAGGTTAAAGGTCAACATAGTCCAATCCTGATTAAAATATTAAATTTTAAATGTGGGTAGAAGAGTGGACTAAGTAGAGCTGATTGTATTTTTCTACAGAATAAAAATAAAACTATTTTGATATTCTGAAAAAACAAACAACCGTTTAATAAATACGCTTTTACAGAATTATAATACAAAATATTTTGATACTCGTATTCTGTAAAAACAAACGATCGTTTAATAAAAACGTTTAGACATTACTATATTGCCGAAGAAAAAACGATTACTTGTTCAACAACACTCAAACAGGAATATTCCAATAAAGAACTTTCGATTTCGAACCTCCTTGATTCAAAAAAAAACAAAACACATTTAAAAAAGGAAAGGAAATAAAATACGGCTTATTTCATTTGACGCATTTGTCGAGTTAGCGCATACGCACACCGGGCGGGCGCCGACAAAGGACCCAAGTTTTAAATAAAAAAAACGTTCTAATTTCAAACCGGTCGCGCCCCTCTCGCGCACGCGCTTCTGCGCATCCCTTCGTGCATTATTATGCTGAAGAGGTCATTCACGCTGACATAAAAGCATCCACTTTTTATACTAATAATACCCTGTATTCAAAATTACACAGCTTACCCTATATGAATTCAAAAGCCTTTGTTAGAAGTTCAATTTTGATTTCACTCTTGTAAGGAGTTGTAGTTGCAAAGCAAACTCGAAATCAACATTGTAATTTAATTAAAATGTAATCTCAAAAATATAACTCAAACACTTTCATTGCAGCTGTTTCATAATTAAAGATATTTTAAATGCAAATCCAAATTCTATTCACCGATGAGAAGTCAGAAATATAGAATCACAAGATTTCAAATCGATTCATAAAGCTAATGGGACAATATCCCGAAGTTAACGATTCTCTTTAATTAAAGTTATCTGTTAATTGTTTAACTGGTTTCCCGACCTGCATAATAACTGGGAACACGGTTATTACTAGAATAATTTAAAACACTACTAGTAGACATTTAGAAGGTATTTTAATTTTACGTGTATGAGATATTTTTATTGAACTGCTTGCGTACATACCAGAAATAATAAACTTAATAATATAATGTATAAACATACCTACTGCTTTTTTCCCTGAAATTTTTTCTAGTAATTAGAATGCAACGTTAAAAAACTGAAACTTACAAAAAATAGTGTGAATTTATATTTCATAAGAAGCCGCGCGCGGTAAAACTCGCATGATTTTTGATTTCGTCAGAATTTCACGATAAATGCTTTGTATAACTATACAAGCCGAAACAGGAACAACATTCGGGCCGAAACAAGCATTAAATAATAAATTATTCATTTATTTTAATTTGGAGCCAAAACAGGCATACAATCCACACCGAAATAAGAATTTTGATTCGAGACGAAACCTTGTAGGACGAAACAGGAACTAATCCCCAAAATAAAAGCAATCAATGGAAAAAAATTCAAATCCGACAGGTAGTTCCTGGAATTAGTCTTAGAAACAACCAAATCCATCTACTTTATCGTATTAGAATAGAGACTAGTAAATACCTTTATTAATTACTAAAATAAAAATGTAAAATAACATGACGTCCATTAGTTATATAAAATAAAAGTAGTGTCCGCTAACTCTTTCTTGAAAATTGGCGAACTTTCAAACTGTCTGATAACTTGAGGTACCTTGTGAATTCATCAGTCTGAGCGAATTAATGGAATTCGGAAAGGATTGAAAGAAATCGATTTTTTGGCGATATTTTTTTTTTTAAAGAAAACCACACTTAAGAACCACTCTGAGCGACAGCAAAAAAAGAAGAAAGAGTGTTAAAAAAAGATGTGCGCCAAAATTTTTCAAGGGAATTCTGTAATACGAATTACAAATACACAAGCAGAGTATAAAAGTTAAAATTAACAACCAATAAAATATATCCGGTTGACTTGAAAACATTGTCAACTACAAATGCACTAATGAACTACACAAGCGTAGTAAATCAGTTCTGGGTTTTCATCCCCCTAAACGCAATTTTTTTAACAATCATGACCGGGTAGCTATTAAATAGCTCTACCGAAGTTGTATGAACATAGCTCAGACCTTTTCTAGATGTTAGGTCTTAATTAGAATAGAATCTGCTAGACTTAAGAGAAATGAAAAAATTGTTACAAAGATAACCTGTGTCGCCAAATCTCATAGCACCGGCAATGTTTTTCCAGCAATATTTAATAGAGAGTCAGTTTCTTCCAACTTTCTTCTTAATTTCGCCTCATCGTGTATTGTCCAAGATGAGATAAAAGTCAACCGCTAATTAAGTCATCCATAAATAAATTAAAAACTTTTCCGTTAGGAGTAATTTCAAAAACTTTTATTTAGCTCTACAATTTATCTAGCATTAAAAGACGTCGTACTTTCTTGATTTTAGAACTAACTTAATTATCTTCATTAGCTCTGTTCAAGAAAAGTTTCATCACGAACAATGTACGAGGCGTTCTAGTTTTATTTCTTAAGCCATCCAGCGAGTCGGTTTACTTAGTACATTTGTAATCAACGTAGAAAAACAGTAGCCACACGGATGTCGTCTACTTCGTACGTGCCTATACTTCCAATGGCAATAACAAAACCAGGAACATTTGAACCTTCACACGGAGCCCCTAAAGCCACCCACATTTTACCGAAAATTTACCTTCCCAACGCCAAGAATGGCTCAACGTTATTTGGTTATTCAAATATTTTTATAGTCCAGAAGAAACCTATAAAAGGAGCCAGTCTCTGCATATGTAAATAGTGTCACATTGTGTTGAATTCGTTTTCTAATCGTGCAACGATTCCAACTGTTACTGAACTTGGGTTTTATGAATCAACTTTCTTAACTTCTGTGTCAACAAATCAAGCTCGGTTTATATTATGTGTCAATGCAAACACGCTTTTGAAAAACCAAATTCATCCGAATTTCTACGTATTCCATTTTTAACTGTACTTTTTATGTCTGTCAATTAGCAAGTTTATTTCCAAAAATATAACTGTAACATTGCAGTGACCCCGCTGCATAGCTGTTAGTATTTGAGGCGTAAAATGACAAACGCCGCCCACATGTCGCGGCAATAAAACATTCAAACAACATTAAAAATCTATTCGGAATATTGTCGTTCTGAGAAGTTTAGCAGTGACACCTACTAATGGAGCGTGGCGTGGACAGTTGAGCCACTGTTAGTGACTGCGACAATCGTCACTTCACTGATCTCTGATACTGGGAAAGATTTATTTGAATTTCTGCGAATTTATCGTGTATTCGGTTTAGTTAGCCTTTTCTCTTGTAAAATATGTTTCTTTACGTATGTTTTTAAAAGTTTACAAGTTAATAGCTTTTGTCGAGTCACATTTTTTTACTTTTCAGACATTTTTTTTATATAGTGCTGAAATAATTTGACCCTTGTTTTCATAGTTTTCTTTATATGTTTGTGTGCTTCTTAAGAACTGCACATCAGACCAATCTTAGTGATTTAAGGTGCGTTATAAACTGTAGGTATTAAGTTTTTTTAAATGAATAATTTAACTGAAGTTTAAATACAGACCTAAAATTGTATTAAAATAAAAAGCATAAATACATAACCAACTTCACGTCTGTATCCCTTATGGGATAAGCAGAACACCAGAGGTTATAAAACCATCTGATGTCACGTTTGACAAATTTGGAAGCACTTTAAAGTTGAAGAGAGAATGAAGTGACAGAAGTCAGCCTATCGCACACATATAAAACAATTAAACCTCAGTCCCTTGACTGACTTTTAAAGTATACCCGGGAAGAGAAGCAGCTGGAACATACTATGTTTTTCATTTGCTCCCAGACTAACATGGAAGAAAAATCATCTATTAATAAAAAAATTAAACAAAGGAAATACATTTATCAAAAACAAACAAAACCAATCCTAAACTTTTTTAACCGCACGAATGATATCTCTAAAATTCAGCTAATTCTGCAAAACCGCAGCTTAACCCCCCAACACCCAACGCCAAAGCATTGATTGATGAGTAGACAACTGCCGTGTTTTGCATTCAGCTATTTACGGGCATTTCCTCCGCTTAACCCGTCCGTCACCTCGTGATTAATGGCAGGCACACTGCGACCTATTACGTAGCTCCCGATGGATGTACGCTTCGCTGGAAGTAAGGAAACATCAGCTTACATGCAGGAGTTGAACCAAAGTGTATCTTTTTGTGCAAAATGTGTGACTTTTAAGGGGTGGTCTTAGTTACTTATAATTAGAAATTCATTTCTCAGTGTATTATACTTAACATTTGTGGTTGTAAAAGCTTATCTTGATTAGAGTAAAAATAGAAAATATTAAAGTTTGTCATAAATGTATTTAGTCCTATCCTAGTAATTAAAGTTAAATGTAAATAAAAAAACAATTTGTTCTTCATCAAAAGAATACTATACTATCTAAGAAGTTATATTTGCTTTTATTTGAAATGAGACCTCTTAATTACTTGTCTAACTCTACACAGAAACACCTACCAATTTATAAAAAATCGACCATAATTGCAGACTAAAGCTTTTCATATCACACAAACAAAAACATATAGAACGTCATCATAATTCCGTGAATTTCAAAGTGTTATATTTCAAAATAATTACCAATTATAGCTTATACAGGCTTCAGATCGAGCCGCTCGACGTCGGCGCCTGCGCCCACGCAAGCTGCACCGACAACGCATAAATTTGCAACCTGCTAATAGCTAGCGTGCTATGCCGTGCTATTATGGCACAAGTGAGAGCCGATGGGTTAAATTATGGACACAATTTTTATAGGTCGATTTGGTTTTGTAAACCTGATGTTGGATGGTTCCGGGTTAATTTGCAGGTATCTTATTGTAATTATGTCCTGAGAAGGTGATAATTTGCTGTATACTTTAAAAAGTAAGTAGGGGTTGCGTGTGTCAAAATTAAATATCACACTGGTATTTCTGTAAATACTCCGAGAGTAAAAATATATCTTCTGAAGTAGGCACAAAAATCTTTGCTAAGTATCAACACGTATTTATAGACTATTCTGTTTATGTAAGGACCACATCTGAGTATTCTCTTCTCTTTTTAAGATTTCTTTTGCATTATTAAATCTTTTGAGATTTGAGCAGAAATCCCTGAACTTCTAGTGCTTTTATGTTCGCTTACTAAAATAAATAATAAATAAAGCGATCTCCAAACTGTCGTCAATGTAGGATGATTCCTAGATGAATTAAAATTTATAACCTCGTCTACCGCTAAAACTCTTATCTAATTTTTCAGATTTTTAATGAAATTATTACTACTGAAAGACTAAATAAAATAGCTACTTTAAAAAGTCGGCTGCACGTCCCTACAGTTTGCGAAGTTGTAAATAATGCTATAAAGAATTAAGCTAATGGAATATAAAACAAAACCTATAACATACTATTTGTTTTAATGTTATAGGTATTATAAATAACCATCGCTTTATCTTATGCCCTTTAAGAACATAGTCTCAAGACAACTTTCGCAAAGTGTAGGCTGATCCTTTTAATATGGATTATAAATTACTGCGTTTTAATGGTAATTAAGTTTTATTGTTGATATTTTTACATGGAATCAAACTTAATTTTCTTATTATGTTATTTTTATGAATTCTCTTATTCCTACAAATTTAAATCTTTAAGTACAAAAATAAAAATAAAAATTTGCGTCAAATAGCAAAGCTTTATTCAAAGATAATAAATATGTGCGATAGTCAATTAAGTTTTGTATTAAGCCGTTATCAATCTTACCTTTACAGTTACCATCAGGCATCAGGTAACTAAGAATGAATTCGAAGATGTAGAAAATGAAGATGAAGAACAAGTAATCAGGGGTTTAGGAAGGTTTAGGTTATTTCATGTAATATAATAATACGAAATATTTATTAAGTCACTCAATAAAAAACTTTACCACTTTTGTCTTAAATTTTAAATCTGAAGTTAGAAGTTAGCATAGCTTAAAGACTATCAAAATACTGAACAAAATGCTCGGAATCTGCAAAACTTCTTAAAATTTCCAGAATACAATACCCTCTGTAACAAATTGAGAAACACTTTGCAAAGGAAGCTAAAAGCAGGAGCAGCTCAAGTTTTATTGTAACTACCCGCGTTTCGTAACCCAGTGAATAGCGGAAAAACAATGAACTTTCAAATTTCGAATTTCCCTTTTGTTTCCAGTTTTTATCCAAGTTCACTAAGAAAGAAACCATCTGCTTTATATTACTCAAGAGATACACTTCTTGTAAACGTAGACGGACGGAAACTTGTTCACGAGTTGAAACTGTATTTTAATTTCAGTCGCATACGCTCGAGTTTTTCACGAGAAGAAATACTTTGGCATGCTCACGTGCGGAAAATAAAGCGTGATTCTTTACGAGTTTTGCATTTTTGTGGCATGGACTTTAAAGCTTCCGAGTAATGTCTTCTGAATTAAATAAACAAGGACATTATAAAATGCAGGATTGCATAATTAATTTTGAACATAGCGTCGTTGCTTTTAGCAGAAAGACTTCTTGAGTGAAATTTTATTTCTTCAATTTCAATAAAATATATAAAAGATCGGAAGTAGATACAGTTTATTTTATCGAAAGTAGCTCATAGGATTCTTTGTGTTCAAACAATATTCCTTAAATATTTTGATATTATAACCCGCGGCAATTGGTTAGAAGGAGAACTTAGAAAGAGCTTTTTTTTTAAATTGATCGCTTCAAAAGTTATTTCATGAAACATATAAAAAAGTGAAGCAATGTTTAATCCACAGAAAACTTTTCCAGTTCTAAATCTTTCAAATCTTTATCTTAAGCGAAGTTAGTCAAATATACGTACGTGTTACAAGATTTTTTAAACGGCTTATCCTTTTTTCCTTATAACTTGAAATACAATTGCATAATTTTTAATAATTGCTGTAGGAAACTAAATAAAGCTATAAATATTTTCTACACAAACGGACAGTCAAAATAAATGTTTAGTATACTTATTATTCTTAAAGAAGCCACAATTTGCAAGCAACTACTCTTACACTTGGTGTTGCTACACTTATATTTATTACTTCAAGCATTAGATATTAAAATAAATAATTGAAATGTACTTTACTTTACCGTTACTTTTCCAATAATAGGTTTGATTGATAGATGTATTTTAAGTGTACCTATGGCTATTAATAGAACTGAAATAATATTATTATAACAGAATTACTGACTTTAAGAAATATTCGTAAAGAGTACAAAATTACCTGTACAATCATTTATCAACTGATTTATATTTATACACAAAAGTAAAATTCACCGCACCGCACCGAAATTCATATGAAACCATGAATATATAACTAATCTAGTCCTAAACGATTTGCACCAATTCACCTACGTACCTAGCTACCTACTGAGCTCGTTTTTTTTTATTAAAAAATATCTTATGGTACGAACAGATTGCTGTAATGGAACTTGTAATGTAACATTCTGCGCATCACACGTCCAAATACGCAACTTGCGCAGAACGTTACATTACTACTTGCATTACTAGCAATCTGTACGCACCATAAAGACTAACTTCGAGATCATATCTCCAACATTCGCAAAAATATTTATCGGAATCCATCTGGTAATTCAAGAGATAAATCAACATAAAATAATAAAAAATAAAGTCTTCTGTCCGGGTGGGGTCGGCCTAGAATAGCCCTTCAGCCCCTGGATAAGCGTGTTGTAATAGGCAACCTGATCCGAGTGACCCCCGCTTGGTGGAAGGACCCGTCAGGGTCCGACTGGCTAGCGACCACCTTTCATAAAAAAAAGACGTGTGGCACTCGGAGACTGCCGCGGTAAAGCTATTGCATAGCATTTTTTATCAACTTATGCAATTAAAATTATTTATTTATTTTATTGATGCAGTAATGTTTGATGTAATATGAAGTTCCACAAGTTCCTAGTAGATGGCGCTGATTGTTTACTAAAGCCCGCATGTAAAGTTCAAAGTATCACCGCTGTGCCGGTCGGAGTGGGGGGTGTTAGGTTTTTTTCGTTACGGAATTTCTGAATTCGGTCCCCACGCTCAAGACCCGCGATAGAAGCTATGCAATAGCTTAAAATCTGCCGACAAATAATACCGCTCCAGCGATGATGTGTTCCGGCAATATTTTATGAAGAGCCAGTTCTTTTCTTGGCCCGTGTGCTTTTATCTTCGACCTCATCTTCATCTCGGTGAAATTGAGGTCAAAGGTAGGCTTTATCTTTAATAAAAAAAAAACTTAGCTTAGCTTGCCTATAAGTATATATAATTGTAGGAAAGTATTATAAACACTTCAACTAATTAACCAAGGAGGTATATATTTTACAAAACTTTTTTGACCTATGCAATTATTTCACATAGAAATTAAGTTAATCTCAGGCCGTTCTGGGTTATTTACAAGCCAAGCCGTCGGCCAAGGCAGTTATTATCCGGCTTCGAGTACCAAAGGATAATTGTTGCGAGCCATAGTCTACCCACGGACAATAAATGGGCTTGTTCGGTAAAATTGCGATCCGTTAATTGTACTTTTAAATTTACAGGATTATGCAATTGTTAAATCTTGGTGAAAGTTATTAAGTACCACCTAAAAAGTAAGTCTATAAGTGTATTAAGGTTTTTACATTATGCTTTTTAACATGATTTTTCTTAAAACTGGCTTTTATGGAAGTCGTCTTGGCGCCATGGTTACCGTGTGTATCAAACGATATCACAGGTTAAGCAACGTTCGGCGCGGTCGGTACTTGGATGGGTGACCGCCGACCATTCATTTCTCACGGCGACTTCCGTGCTTCGGAGGGCACGTTAAGCAGTCAGTCCCGGGTGCTGTATACTTGTATACAGTAGTCTTTAGGGTTTGTCAGAAGCCATTTCGGCGCCCTGAAAATCTGACATCCACCACCCAACACTGGGCCAGCTTGGTGGATTATGGCCTATACCTCCTCGTCACCCAAGGGAGAGACTTATAGCCCTGCAGTGGGCTAATTACAAAGAGTCGTGATGATGGCTTTTATGAGCGTTTAACATAAAATATATTTAATTTCATAAATATCTTCCAATCCTTGTCAAGATATCGCCTGCAGCGATCCCAATTCCTTGTTATTTTCCGCTTAATATAAATGCAGCTATCGTTCTATTAATTATTAAACGTACTAAATATAAATTTCACCAGTATTGTACAACAGATATATCTAAAGTAAAGGAAGGTAGCTTACAGGGTTTTAAACTAAAAACCTTCAGACCCATGTCTTCTCGTTATCTGACAATTATGATCTTCTTACTGAGCTATCGAGTTATGGACGCACGTCCGAAATAGTTTGTTAATAAGTAATGATCAAAACTGATTGTTTAAGCCTATGTAGCTTTAAATTAAGCTTATGCAACTGTTAAAATATATAAAGACCTTAAGTTTTTACTATGCTGGTACACTTACAGGGTCGGTCGACACAGTCCCAAATAGCTTATGCTATAATTATATTCAAGACTTTTTAATATACTTTAGAAACGGAATTTTATTACATTTAGCAAGTTTGTTATTTAGGCATTGTTATTTATTTTGGGTTCTCAATATGTCAGGGCCCCGATTCTGTAATTCCCACATGTTAACATTACGTTAACATGTGACATTTTGTCTCTACTCTGCAAATACAATGTCACTAGAAGAACTGTCTTTGAACAACATGCACGTCACCGTACATAATGTTAAAAGTTACAGAATACTGTTGCAAGCGCCATTATCATGACAGTATGTCGAACACTCCAAACTTTCAGTTTTGACGTCACACAGTGGAAGTCAAAGCTCATATTGATTTTGCAGCACAGTAACACGAAAATAACATCTTTTCTGGTGTTCAAATAGGTGTGAAAATAGTGTTCTTTTTTATTTTTGAAATCTCAAAAAAAAAATGTCGATACTTCAAAAGTATTCAATCGAAATGGCTAAACCAATTTTTTTTTCATGAAAGAATTTGAATATCAACTTCGAAAACATCGTAAAATTATTCCACCATACCCAAATTTCAGCTTCAGACACTTCTGCTGAATAGTCACTTCACAAAATGACGCATAGCGCTAAGTGGCCCAGACACTTACTCTCGCATATATAATACTGCACTTTGCCGTCGAGTATATAATATATCATTCCATACAATGCCGTACACGCCATAGTTAGAAAACAATGGGACTCGTGTATTAGTGGGAGCAGTATTTATTATCTCAACATAAGGGCTGGAATACAAGATCGAGCTGGGTTCCTCATACCTAAAATATTTGAAGCCTGACCCTTATTCTGTGTCTTTTATTTGCTGGCGCTGGTTTTTATCGTAATTTTATTGCTAATGAAAATGAAAATCGCCGTTTAAGTATTTATTATTATTAAAAATAGTAAATACAGTTTTACACTTCCATGCTGGACTGGGAGCGAAAGAAAAACATAGAATGTGTCAGCTGCTTCTCTTCCCGGGCATACTGTAAAAGTCATTTTCAACACACTTGCTCGTAAAGTGAGCGTTATTCTATTGAATTTAGAACTATAAACTGGGCTATAAGTCACGCGTGCATAATATATTATACCCTAGTGCATAATATAACGAATCCTACATAGTTGAATTGTACCTTTGTGCAAATTACATGCGAGTAAACAGAGCATATTTTATTGGTCCGGGTTATACATTAAATATTTTCAGAAACAACAAAGAGGTTTTATACCACTTCAAATCCATATACATTTTTAAATGTTTGCGCCTTATATTAGTAAAACAAATTTGTATATCAAACAATTATTCACAATTTACAATAATTTGTTATAAAATATTAAAATATTTGCATTTACCACTCCAAATTAAACATTTTCACTTAAAATAGGCTGTATATGCAAAACAGACATTGACACATTTGGCGGAAAAAAAAAACCTACGCGCATGCGCGAGGTTCGGCGCCATTTTTCAATCACAATACACAGCTTTGTTATCAAATGTGTTTGTTATTTTATGACCACGTATGTCTGTCTTTTACTCACAAGTGTGTTGAAAAACGTCGTATGTAACTCGTGAGCGTTGCTCACTTGTTACATAATATACTATTGTTAATCCTGTTTTCAGCACATTAAACCTTTTAAGCATTTTAATTAATACTCTGTGCAACAAATTATTATTTTTTTACTTAATAAACTTAACTCTACATAAATGTGCAAGAAATATTTTTCAATGTTATAAATATTTTTACCAAGCTATTAAGGGACAGAGGTTTTGTTAGCGTTTTTACGAGCGATAGGATGACCCCTGTCACTGTAGTAGTCTCTGTCCATGATTATAATACCTCCAAGTTCGTCAAACGTGACATGAGATGGTTTGGTAGCCTCTGGTGTTCTGCCTACCCCATAAGGGATACGGGCGAGAAGTTATGTATGTATACAGTTTAATATAATTCTCATAGACTTACTTTAGTTCTAATGTCCGTTCCGCTTGGTTTGCTGGTAATGCTTCCCTGTAGGGTCGGCTTATAATTATCCTTCCACCTCTGGAAAAGCCCGTTATAAAAAGCGACTAATCCGAGTGACCCCAGCTTGGACCTCAGAGTCCGCCTGGCTAGCAACCATCCTACATAATGTGGTGATGTGTTACGGCAATGTTTTATGAGGACCCAGATCCTTTCCTTGATTTTAGTTATCGGTGTTTAAATAAACTGATTATAAAATTTCATTTAAACTGGAAATAATTTGTTGTTATCCACCCCAGAAATCCCACCTTACAGGCGCCATCTTGGAATTTCATATAGTCTTATTACTCACGCAGTTGATACGAATCTTTTGATACCTTATTTGTTCAAATCCATCCATCCGTTTAGTAGAAATCAGGGAACAAGAAACAGACATACATAAATAAATACATACGCGTTGAAAACATAACCCTCCTTTGCGTGCCGAAATTCGGTAAAAAAGGTTCCACCTTATTAGCGACTACCATTCGATATCGACGTCAATTACCAATAAATGGATATTAACCATTCCTGAAATCAAATCAAGATTCAAACATAAGTTAAAAGCTTGTGACATACAACTGCATCCATAGGTTAGTGAATAAGATAGCGGAAACGCAAGTATAGAATAGTGTTTCAAGAATGGTAAATTAAGTACTTAGTGCATACTTAAAGTTTACATTTTCTCCTCTGGGAAAACAATTCAAATTCTTCAACTGTCGGCTTGAAAACCTATTATAAAATACATGAGAATATTTACTACTCTTTGAAAGCTTGGTAAAAATATTTATAACATTGAAAAATATTTCTTGCACATTTATGTAGAGTTAAGTTTATTAAGTAAAAAAATAACAATTTGTTGCACAGAGTATTAATTAAAATGCTTAAAAGGTTTAATGTGCTGAAAACAGGATTAACAATAGTATATTATGTAACAAGTGAGCGAAGTAACGCTCACGAGTTACATACGACGTTTTTCAACACACTTGTGAGTAAAAGACAGACATACGTGGTCATAAAATAACAAACACATTTGATAACAAAGCTGTGAATTGTGATTGAAAAATGGCGCCGAACCTCGCGCATGCGCGTATGTTTTTTTTTCCGCCAAATGTGTCAATGTCTGTATAGCATATACAGCCTATTTTAAGTGAAAATGTTTAATTTGGAGTGGTAAATGCAAATATTTTAATATTTTATAACAAATTATTGTAAATTGTGAATAATTTGTTTGATATACAAATTAGTTTTACTAATATAAGGTGCAAACATTTAAAAATGTATACGGATTTGAAGTGGTATAAAACCTCTTTGTTGTTTCTGAAAATAGTTAATGTATAACCCGGACCAATAAAATATGCTCTGTTTACTCGCATGTGATTTGCACAAAGGTACAATTCAACTTTGTAGGATTCATTATATTATGCACTAGGGTATAATATATTATGCACGCGTGATTTATAGCCCAGTTTATAGTTCTAAATTCAATAGAATAAAGCTCACTTTACGAGCAAGTGTGTTGAAAAAATATTTTTCTCATACGTAAGTAAATGTTTCCGGTTTATTTCATTGAGGTCAAATTTTATGTTATTTCCGATAAATTTCTTTAATATGCAACCATTAGTAGATTTAATTTTTACATCGCCATCGACGAACAATAAAATTAAATGGTAAGTATTAGTCCATTATAATAGAGTCTACGATTGTTATGATGTGTAAGTAACAAACATCCTAAACACTCTAAAAACATCCTGCATAATATCTAAACAACCTCAAATACAAAGTGAAACTTTGTTTACAATGCAGGGTATACTTAGTCACGTGGACTCGAGTCACACGCCCAGAGACAAAGCCTTTCATTGCATATCCGTATGAGCTGTCATTAATACAATATCCTAGAAACAGTATTATTTTAAATATACCTAACACACGAGCGACAACGGGATCTGCAAAGACAAACGTCGAATTAAAATGTAAAACATAACTGTACGCAATAAACCGACACTTTGGCGACGGGGTAAACCTGTCTGCCTCTGACGCCAGTGGTTGCGGGTTCGATTCCCGCACGGAACAAAAAAAAATGTAGGTATTTTATATTCTTATATTCTAGGTTCGCTAGGCCCCCTAGTTCGCTATAATCTCATAATAACACAAGCTTTGATTACTTTGAGGCCATGTAGTTAGTGTTGTAGTCTAGGGAATTTATTTATTATTTATTCATTTAAAATAAATTTTATTTAAGATTATTATTTAACACTGAAGACAATACCTTATATCATAAGTATTTTAGGACAGTAACATAAGTGTCGTAGTTTTTTACAAAATAAATAATCATCTCTTACTTATCTACAAAAGTTGTGATATCTTTGAGTTCTATGCATATCTAAAACACTGCTATAAATGAAGCAACTACCCTCTTCTTTTCATAGACCCACTATTGTCCTTTATATTCACTAAAATTCGATAAAGCTGGCAAACTTATTTAAATTAAATAAAAAAAACAGAACGCAACGTTTCGACTAGTGTCCGTGCAAACATAGTTGACGGCCAATCATTGTTTTTTACCCCGCAACGACCACTTTGCTTCGAAGGTCACATAAAGTAGTCGATCCAGAGCGCTCACTGCTGGATTTATCTTAAGACATTTTGGATCTAATCAATTCTGATCCACAGACTAGCACTTAGGCAGCTTTGTGGTTAATGACCTAAATCTCGTCACCCAGTGGAAAGACTTGTGGCCAGTGATCTCTATCTGTTTTGACTAATAAAATGTTAGTGCACTTGTGATTCGATTAAGAAAAATATCAGCCATTAATTCGATTATCTATGATTGACATGATAATCCATGGACCCAAGTGCTTCTTATGACTGCTTAACCAAAGACTGTACAACATACAAAATCCATTATAATGTAGTTCCGATAGTCAAACGGCATCTAAACCTCCTACAGGCTCAAGAGTCGTATCAACACATCACGACTCTCATATTTTTGTAAAGCCCGTTGTTTTTTTCCTTTCTTTGTTCCTGAACTGAAAAAATACGATCAAACCAGTTCCAGTTTCAAACTTAAAGATCGACTTCATATTTTAAAACTAAAATTTAATATAGAGTTCAAAACTTGCAACTGTTTTATATGAGAAATGGTTTTATAAGAAAAGTTTTTCCTATCCGCAATATTCTCAAAGTTAATCTGGATTTGCGACTTCCCCCACTTACTTCCTTACTTTTTAATTAAAGGACTTTTATAGCTGTAGAGCCTTTTATTTTACGCTGTGAAGTTTACTTCGCAAATGTTTTCTCTTGTTAATCAGATTTCAATTGAAGCTCCATTGTTTGAATGAGGCTATTCCTTGCGATATAATTTGCAGTAGAATACATAATTAGAACTAGTTCAGAGGTCAATGTTCTGTCTTTCCTTATGTAGGTATTTAAATCAATTATTTGTAATTTATGCTTTTGAGGAATTATTAAACATTTTTATTTTATTTTTTTTGCCTGGCCTGGGTCATCTTGATTATTTTGGCCTTGATGCTTTAAGGATATGTTTAACTAATTAAATTATTACTAATTTAAACGTTGGCTTCATAGTCTCAGGAACAGGTAAAGTTAATATTAAAAGGGAGTTTATACGCTTATTATAAAGTTGTATAATAAGCGTATATATGCATAAAGAATGCAGGCTCATAGCGTTATAAAAACCCAAATATACGACTACAAGTCTCAAAATATCAGTGAAATCAATAAAATAAAATAAATGGAAGAAATAAATCTTTTTAAGTGCGCGGTGGCACTCATTTATTTGTCTTATCAGCTATTTTGTTGGACAAAGTAAAAAATTAAAATATCTTTTCCATGTATTTGTTTTCTTAAGAAATTCATATCGAAGAATCCCTCATTCTATTATGTTTTCTTATCAAATAACTACTGTAATAATCGGAACATTAAACCTTTTGTCAGAATAGAATTGTCATACAAATTACGTTATACTTATGACACCTTTTGTTAACAAGGTTTGTATAAATTTGAAGCCTATCTTGTTGAGATAAACCTCAAATTAGCCTGTCCTATAAAAGGAGATATTTGGGTGGTATATTGCACTTGAACAAGATAAAACTTTACCAGAATGTTCCGTACATTTGGAGAATGGTAGTTGAGAACGAATATGGGTATTGTAGGTGTAAATGTTCGTTGAAATAAATCCTTGTAAGGGCCGCTTGAGGACACTAGATTTTAGCTGTCCAAAAACTCTTGTTATGGTCAATGTACATAGAAGGTTTCAAACAACACTTCATTCTTATATTTATATGTTAGTTTGTTTATGGTTTCAGACAAAATTTCATGCGAGGGCTCCAATATATTTACAACTGCTAAAGGTCATCCAATGCGTTCAACGTAATTTTAGTAGATTTCTAATGGCTGTGATCGCAAAAGATTCTGATTTGATCCTTGCTGCATATATTATAACAATGAGTCTTTATGTTGATCTTCTTGTATATTAAACAAAAAAAAAACAATTAAATCTAATAGGCTTGAGTTAAAACTAATCTATTACTTATATTTAAAATCTAATCAAGAATAAAAGCAATCAAATCGTTTAAAGGACCACAAATGCAAAATAACAAATTGTACGGATATCATACCCATGGCGTACGAGGAAAATCTACCACAACGCTCATCAGACTTACCTTTCACAGCTAAACAAACATATCATTCAACAAGCTGGTTAAAGGAATATTAATTGATATAAATGGTTGGCTAGGTCAAGCCAGCAAGCCTCATGTTAATTTATAACAATTAGCCAGGCTGTACAGCTGAAACATTTGCCAGCTTCTGGCAATCAGTCTTGTTTGTATGTAATGGATTAGAGCTATTTGATTTTAGAAGCTACAACCGAATTAGGATTTCGATAGTTCTCGTGTTTTATTGAGTATACTAGTCCTTTAAGGTCTAGTATACTCAATAAAGCCCATAATAAGCCAATAATTCCACAAAATGATTCCTCAAAAAAGAACAATAATTCCACAAAAAAGAAACTTAAGTGTTTGGATCTAGAACCCTAGAAATAACTATTGTGTATGTGATCTCATTCTCAAATCTTATTTTATAAATATAATGTATTTTTATGTACCTATGTACTCGTATACTATAAGCAAATTAAGATTCGCTTCGTAGAACATCACTATATTCATTTGTTCCTTCTTTTATTACTTACATACATACATAAACTTTTTTTTCCGCCAAGGAATGATTTGGCACCCAATAAAGCAAGCTTTATTAGGAGGAGGATGAATCCCGGACGAAAGGGTATTCTGTAAGTACTACTAGCCCCAAAGGCTAGCAGGCATAGAACAGAGCAGCGAAATACAAGCTGAAATGGCCCTACGGGCCTTCGAGGCGGCTGGAGGAGGAGAGCTCCAGCTAGGCTGAGGACGCTCACTCCAGTTTTCGAGGGGCTTTACGGTAGCCCTGGCATTTGACGCAAAACAGTTCGCTGCTGCGTGGCCATCATACATTTGGCAGCAGTTGCATTGACCGGGATAACCACGTTTGTGTAGTTTTCCGACGGGAATGTTAGGTAGACCGCACAAAGTGCGAATCCCTTTGAAAATGGACTGCCCTTTAGGGTTGTTTGCTAGGATTGCTAGCGCAAGTAGCAACTCTTCAGAAAGGGCGTAAGTGTAATACTCGAGCTTCTTTTCTGCAAGAAGCCGAATCAGATTCCTGAAATCGACGATGGACGAGACCGCGACCTTGATAGAGTCACCCGTGTTGGATGTCCTCGTATACTGATTTTTGGGTCTATGCCCACCTCAAAGAGCTGAGATTTCGGGCCAACGGCCCTTGTCTCGTAGGAAGATGGGGGTGGAGGCTTGTGTTTCTGCGGAGCCGAGACGGTTTGCGACGCGGGCTTTGGGGTTGGGATCGCTGGAACGGAAGGAGGCGCATGAGCAGACGGAGGCGCAACATTGCGCGAAACATGTACAGCGGCCGGAGGAGCTAGACCGGATGAAGGCAAACTCGAAGTCGCACCTTGCTTCTTCTTTTTTGACTTGGATTTTTTGTGAACCTCTGTAACGTGATCTAAGGAATGTAATACTGTAGCATCGGACTCACTACCTGAAGGGGTAGTTTTACGTTTATACGTGGAAGAAACTATCGAAATACTAACGCCTGACATACTAGTGACGTACTCAGAGAGATCTACAGATGCCAGAGAGTCGGTTGGGAAGCCCGGAGGGATCAGGGCTGTAACGAGAGAAGCAACGGCCTGAGAAGGCGGACACAAGACCTGAATGAAACTAAAGCCTGAGCATTAAGCTGAGCCTGAAGTTAAGACTGCTGAGCCTGCTGATTCTCCTGGACTTCGAGCAGGTTTTTAATTACAGATTTTCTGGGGAACCAACCTAACCCGGGGAAGAAACCTACATGCCTGTGAACAGCGAGACTTCTCCACTGAACTGCGCTTTAACAAAGTACGACCTTATCCGAACCTAATGCCAGTGAATAGCGACGATCAGGCTTGGTTGTCACGGTTACGTATCCATGATGCACGAGAATCTTGTGTTCCAGAGTCGAATGCTCCAGTAATTCCCCTAGTTTCATGGACTGTAGATTTTACCATATTTACCAGAACTGTTGGAATTGCCCTAATTGACGCTAACTGTGAGGACATGCTAATTACTTTATGTAGTTATTTTATTTACGGTAAGCTGCGTAAGGTGCAGTATCTTCGGCTTAGAATAGCCCTACCACCCCTGGATAGAGTGACTAATCCGAATGAGTTGAAACCTTTAAGGGTGTGCTTGGCTGGCGACAAGCGATAATGTTTTCCCGCACTATTTTATGAAGAGCCAGTTCTTTCCGTGTGCTGACATCTTTGACCTCTTACCTTACTATCTTTAGAAACTTTTTATGTTTTTCAACATTATTTTTAATCTCAATTTGATTACAGAAAAACAAAAAACAACACGTTGCAAACTATAAACCTACTTATTTAGTAGGAATAAGTTAGAAAAAAGGAATGGAAAATCTATATATCACTTATATCCTCTATATTTCTCTTGCACAAAAACACCTTGCAAGAATAATAGAGAACTATTAATTTAGTTTTCGGCGTCACGTAGATACATTTATTATTTGGGAAAGTCGTTACTGACCGAAATTCTTTGAGAATTGTTTGCGATAATGGGCTATATTATGTAACGTCATGGTGAAGAACCCTTAGTTTATGAGTTCGTGCACTTTCCTTTCATACTTTCCGATGATTTTCTCAAAAAGATCAATTGACACATTTTCATTATATAGGTATATAGAAGATGAATAAATATTCAAACTAAAGAACCATTTAATAAGCTCTGAATAAATGAAAAGCAACATGTACTTAAGTCAGGCTACTATTGACTTCTGCTCTTAAAATACCCTTAGGATGATTTAATTCATTGATAGTTTAATCTGCAGTAGCCTCAGTAAGACCGGAACGTCGACCCTGGGGCACTCCAACTATTTATGGACCTCAAGAGATTTTAATTTACTGTTCTGTTTTCTTATCAAAATTTATTGCTAACAACTTAAGTATGAATAAACTAAAGAAACTCGTTAGGTACTCGTTATTTACTGAAATTGCCTAGATAATTTGTAACTGGGAGTAGTTTAGAAATGTAAATAAAAGTCAAATAGGGGAATGATTTCAATACTTCAGTTTATTGACAATGTACATGTTTCTATCTACGATTTATTGCTGGCCGACTGGTTGATTAAGTCATGTATATTTCTGATATCCATTTTTGCCTTAGCTCCTTCACTCCAGTATGCTAGTAGTATAGTACCTATTTAATAGACGGCATAATTGTTTGTAAATCCAAACATACTACAAGATAAAGACACCATTTAAGTTAAAAATAAAGATGTTTACTCAAAGTTAAAATAGCATACCCAAAATTTAAAATAACTGAAGCGTTTCGTGGCTCCTGACCACGGCTCCTGACAATACCGTGTGACAATACAGGATAAATTCGGAATGGTTTATATGAGCATGGTAGGAAAATAAACACTGAACATGTATTTATCACGAACAAGCATGAAAGTGCATATCCAGAGTTTAAGTTTTATATTTAGTGTGTCTTAAGAGGTTTAATTGTATCTAACTTTGTTAACTTTTTATGCTAACTGTACAGTTGCTGTTGTTGAGATTTCAGACCTTGATTATGATTATTTTTTGCAAAGAAAAATCGTAGATAGGCTTCTTTCCGGCTTACACACCGCAGTATAGTAATACAAAGTACGTAAAATTGGTTTTCAACATTCAAATTCTTTTAAAGGACTTACATATCAGTAGACGTAGCCATATTAACACTACACTTTTGGTAACTGTAAAGTTTAGTCCGTAACTCACTAATTTTGCCCATCGCCGAATTTGCAGAATGAATGAAACTACTTGTAGTGCACTCACATAGCTCTTAAGAAGCATTTTGAAAACTATGTCCCAGTAAATAGACCCGGAACTGCAGCCTTGTGTGCCTTCCAAAGGATGAAAACAGTCGTGGTTTTATATTCGGGGATATTCGCCCGGGCGATACAACTTGTATTGCCCGGGCGATATCTTGCTTACCGTGTTAAATTTTTGATTTTCATATCAGCAGAAGCGCAGAGCATACTCTAGACTTGGCAATATTAATAAAAAAGTACTAAAATAGAACAGAAAAGCCAATAAAATGTTCTCAGATATAAATTTATATTTATATACGTAATTTTATTACAAGTAATAAGGGACAGGATAATAATAGTTTAGTAAGCGTTGCTGTATTGAATGTACGGTTTCAAATCCTGGTAATGACGTATATTTTTGTATTTAACAGTAATTTGCACTGAAGTCACAAAAAATATACAACATACATACATACATAACCTCACGCCTGTCTCCCTTTGGGGTAGGCAGAGACAAGGGAACACCAATTGCTTCGATCCATACATACCTCTTTCGCTTCCTCCACGTTCATTAATCTTTTCATACATGATCGCCGGTTACGGGTACTTTTAACTAGGCCCTTTTTAAGAACGTCGCCAATTTGATCGGCGTACGTTCGATCAACAGCAAAAGGCGGCCCCTTCCGACAGCACCATCCATTCTTGCTCTGTAGTACAGAGTCTGTACACCTCTTTCGTAAATCTACTTTCACTCATCCTTTCCAAATGTCCAAACCACCGTAGCATACCCTTTTCAATCTTAGTCACTACATCTTCTTTCAATCCGCATCTCTTTCTAATTTCACTATTGCGCACCCTATCACTCAATATACAAATTGTTTAAAAATTATTTAACCGTAATCCAGTTTTGGTAAAATCATTAATTCAATTAAGTTTAGTGAAGATGTGAAGGTTAGATAAATTTATTTACTGATCAGATTTGTACTTAACAATATTTAGGAACAGAGCCATGAAAGTAATACCTAACGTATATTCAAAATTCAAATAGTTATCGGTAACAATGACTACAGAAGCTGAAGTAAAGTGCCAACCATCAATCTGAAACCAAGTTAATTTCACGGTGCTTTCGTTTAATGGTTTTTCACATTCCCTTCAATTTCACGAAATACTAAGTTGAAAATTTTCTCACGACTACAAAATTAGCGCAGTAAAATATCCAATTTTATTTTATGGCGAAAAATTATCATATCGAGGAAATTTAGCGATGACGGAAGAGAAACTTTTAATATATTTTTATGAAAGGTATTTTCAGCCGGCCAGCCGTGGAATGATTAATGAGAGGGGCTTTACCCAAAATATGCTGTAGGGTCGATTCTCTAAAGTTTTTGCCGAACTTCTGCCCACTATTCACTTGGGTGTAGCCCGCATCTTGAAAAATTTATGACAAATGAGGTTGACATGGTTTTTAACGATAAGGCCTTTTAACGTACTAATTTTTAGATGTAAAGACAAGGCCTTCAGTTATGTTTCAACTATATTGCTCAGTTTTTTTATACAGAACTTTTTTAAATTAATCAATGTGGTCATTAAGATTCATGCTGGACTGGGGGCAAAGGAAAAACATAGGATGTGCCAGATGCTTCTCTTCCCGGGCATACTGTAAAAGTCAGTTAAGAGAGTTTTATTGGAGGTTTTTTGCGGGCGATAGGCTGACCCCCTGTCACTGCAATAGTCACTTGTCATCATTGTAATACCTCCAAATTTGTCAAAAGTGATTTTAGATGGTTTTATAATCTCAGTTGTTCTACCTATCCCATAAGAGATACAGGCGTGAAGATATGTATGTATGTATGAAGATTTTTCGTTCCGATTGTTTTAGAACTAACCGTTTTGAGGTTTTTTACTAACATAACAAGCGACAAAATGTTGAATACGTGAAATAAAGTTCGGTAATTCGAACTTTTACTATACCCTACATCTCTCCTAATAGCAAATGAAGAATGAGGAAGTCTAACACAGTGTAAGGAAGGAACTGGATTTTTATAAAATTTTCGAAGCACATCACTGCCGGGGTGGTGAAATTTGGCAACGGATATTATGGAGGATGGTTGCAAGAGTGGCGAATCCTGAATGGGTACCACGACCAAACGTTGGTTACTTGAATTAGTCGCATTTACGAAACGGTTATCCGGGGCAGTAGGACTATTTAAAGACTATACACCGGACCCTTGACGACATTTTTGACTGATAAATGTAATTTTTTAAATTAAAGTCAAAAAACACTTTTTAGATGAATTTCCGAAACAGTATTTAAAAATTTAAGATTTGATTTATCATACAGTTTTGGAAACACAGAAAACAGTCCTTATAACAAAGATGATTTCAAAAAACTGTGTCCATTACGTAACAAAACCACACAAACCTAACTCTATACAAAATCGTCCTTCCAGATTACAGTAAGCTCATATTATTCGATCTAACCGAAATTTTCCATTATCGGCGATAAATCGGCCACTTCACATCCCCGCGGCGAATTTAGCCCAAATTCAATACATTGGCAAAACATAAATCGTAAATGCCATAACAAATGGCATAATCCGATTTATTCTTCCCGATCGGATCACAAATTGGATTTTGAATTATTCCTTTTACGTTTACATTCGCCGGCATTAGGATAAAATAGATTCTTTGTAAATACTAAAACTAGAAGCAGAGAAGTATTTCCTAATTGCCTATCGTTTTTTATTTGTTTTACAGAGGAAAGAGTTATGATTTCTGCATACATGCAGATATTGCCATTTTTATGTTTTCGATCAATACATTTTGTTTTGAATTTACTTAATCTCACTTGCTGTGAGATTAAGTAAATTGTGAGAAGGCCGCAGATCAAGCGTTCCAAACCCGACAAAAAATTGTAATTGAATCTGAACTCGATGCCCTTGTCATTAAGTTAAAAATTAGTTGGGGAAATTTGACGTTTGATCTGCGGCCATCTGTACCTCATAGCTCAATGATTATTGCTACACAATGACTTCTTAATTCTATATTCATGATCTTAGAAACACTTTCTAAATATATCTTATTAATACATACATAACTTCACGCCTGTATTCCTTATGGGGTAGGTAGGCAGAACGCCATAAGTTGCAAAATAATCTGATGTCACGTTTGATAAATCAGACTATCACCCACAAATCCCCAATAAAACCTCTTTCTCTTAACTTTAACAGTATGCCCGGGATGAGAAGCAGCTGGCACATTCTATGCTTTTTCTTCGCTCCCAGTCCAGCATACATGAATACATAACTTCACGTCAGTCTTCCTTTGGTTGGGATAGAATAAAACTCTAAAGAACAAGTTATTGGAAATTAGGAAATATAGCAAAGTAATTTCATCGTCACTCAACATTTAAGACGGGGCCAATAGGAAATCAGGAAAATTCATATGCGTGGTACTCGAGGAGAAACAGTATTGGTCACTCACGCTGGTACCTTTCGGGAGAATAACAACGGCAGACAAATTATATACAGCAGAGAAATGGTAAAATATACAGGAAAAGAGTCTTGGACAATATTTAATAAAAATATATATTATCAAATGGCAAACCCTTCTGAGGATAAAATGAAAGACTTTCTCACAAGAAGAACCGCAAGGCACAGTTTTACATAAATTTCATACAATTAACATTTAAATTTATAACATTATTATTAGTAAGTATAGCACGCATCTGTTTCTCGGATCTTATTAAATCGGTAACTCAGCTTCTAAATACAAAACAGCTATAGACAATGTAACTGGAGGGTTTATATTATACAAAACGCCACTTTCGTGCAATAAGCCTGAAGCAAATTGATAAATGAACAGTATATCAAACATCTCTTTCTTGGCAATCATTTTGCGGATCTACCTATAAAGCTTGTGACTGACTACTGGATAGCAGTAATATAAAACTAAGCTTTTTTATGAAAGATCCTTACTGGCCCACTGTTTGACATGACTTCTTGATATTTTAGGTTCTCTTCTATTCTCTATAAATCTGTTAAATCTTTAACTACAAAATACAGGCATTTTTATAACATAAAAGTAAGTCCTTGCTAACTTAAAGTAGTCGCACCGCCTTTGAATTAGCGTGCCGTAAATTCAACAAAAGTAACTTTTGTTTAAAAGTAACTTTTGTTGAATTTACTTGAATTTCTTTTTGTTGTTTCTTGTTGATTTTTATTTGAATTTTGTTGAATTTTAACTCGTTTCACCGCTTAGTGAAAGGAAAACCTCTGTAAATCTTACTCTTACTAATATTATAAATGTGGAAATTTGTATAGATGTATGGTTTAACGGATTTCGATTGAATCTGGAAGTTATTGTGTACAGTCTGGAATAACACATAGGTAGGCTACTTTTTATCCCGTTATCCGCGCAGGATTCGAAATCGTGCATAGAATGGTGGTAAAATCGCGCGGCACAGCTAGTTATTCATAAATAGAAGATATAGCATATCGCAAACATTACGAGACAACCCTTATAAATCGGCTGCCGTCCAGCTGCTGTTTTATGGTAAAATACTCTAAATTGGACCCTCGGGGGACAAATCTCATCTCACGTTTTGAACACAATCACTCGAATTTCAATAAAGCAGTCGCTCACACCTACCTGTACGCCAATTGAAAATTCCTTGAAATATAACCCACACCATTAATTTCACAGTAGATAGTGTCAAATACGATATGAAGTCCATTATAGCCCTTTGTTGTGTTTACTGTGAGTAAGTGACCTTATTTGCTTAGCGTTGTTCGTCGTATTTGTTTTCTAGGGTTCCAACATTTTTTGGTACAAATATTTATAGAAATAATTTAAAAAAATACTTGTGTTTTATAAATGTCACCGTAAAATAATGAATTCCTTAATTTTATATATTTACTAGGAACTTTATAAACTTCCGTATGATTCTAAACGGAAGACAAAGTGTATTATTTTACTTTCATCTTTTCGCAAATAATTAATAAAAGTAAATAATAATTTCCTAGTCAATTTATAAACTTACGGTTCTTGTTATATTCCGGTAACATACATACACTGACCGTCCCTAAGGATCGTTTGGTTGTGTTTGCTCGGGTCCGGATAAATATTAGGGTCCTTACACCGCTTTATTGCGTGGCCGGTGACAAGACACAATCTGACTTTGGGGCTACGTGGTTTACTTGAATCAAAGATTTTATAGTTTGTATTTTATTGACTTTAAACCTATATCCATACTGTCATAGCAACACATGAGAAATGCTTAGCAATTTCTTAATAGAAGTCACAACGACCAATAGCTTTTTGTAAGATTAGCCTAAGTCATGGGCGTCACAATTAAAAGCCTGAAGTCCAACCTATATACTACTAAATTGTCTACACAGATATCAAATTTAATCAAAATAATGAAATATAAATATAATTTAAATATAACTTTACACTTCTACACAACATTAACCAGTTCAAAATTAGTTTAATATAAATATACTACAATAAAACAAAACTTCAAATTTTTGACGGTATATTTAGTGTAATAGCTTTATTCATATAAAAGTTCAACAATAAGGATATAACAGATAAAAATAGTCTACTATTCTTCTTAGTCGAACTTTTTGTTAACTACAGCGAAAAAAGAAACAATATTGTAGCAATACCATTACCGGGAACTCCGCTTCCTAGCTGAGAATATTTTTGGAAGATGCCCAAATAGAGATATCCATCACGTACCGAGGAAAATAACCAGTAAATAAAGTTAAAAGATAAATACTACCAACTAGTTACTGTAGCGTTTTTCACGGAAGCGACGCTGTAGTTCAGGAAATAGACACCATCTTTCTAGCGGCGCCACTGATAGTGTTTCTTTCCATTGAGTGATGGAATGATTTTAAGATAGGTTTTAAAATGCTTGATGCAATGTAGTAAAAATAATGTATACAAAAACTTGTTTATACAAAAGAATCGAATGGTTTTGTATGATTTAAAATATATGAAAAATTGTTATAATTAATATCGATTTTAATTAGTAGATTTACAGCGGCAGCTTTTTGAAGCTAAACGTTATTTGAGGTTCACTAGTTCACTAACGACCACCGTCAAAGTCCATCGCTAATTGTATGTACTCAAGTGATAGTGCATTTCAGCAGTCCCAGATCCGTGTGCTTCATTTTCAACCTACTTCAAAAAAAGGAGGAGGTTCTCAATTCGACTGCAAGTTTTTTTTTTCATGTTTGTTACCTCATAACTTTTGACTGGGTGAACCGATTTTGATGATTCTTCATATGATAGAAGATACTTCAAGGTTATTTACATATAAATCGATTTAGGACTTCATGAAAAATGGAAGTGAAGGAATTCGGAGATCGTTTACCTTGAAGACCTTATACTTCAGCCAAAGTTTTGACGTGAAGTCGTTTTATTAATGCTCTACATTCATTGATTATCAATCTAATCATCACTAACTCATGCTTTGATCGCCACCCATTCTTTAAGCGTAACGAATAAAACAATTACCTACTTTTGGCAACAGCCATTGTGGAATACCATTAGAAAATATTAAATAAAAATGTTGCCAAATGTAGGTTTCATACGTTGTAATTTTGTAATAATAAGACGGATACAAAACATTTATTTTTTTACAATTGCTAATATTAAGGTTTTTTGATGTATCCGCAATTACGTGAACGCTTGTATAAAACGCTGGGTGTGTCAGAAGGATTAAAGTGAACTGATAACAGATAATAATAACTCTTCTTGAATTTTTACGAGATTGCGAAAATGTATCAAGAGTATCACACGGATTTATTTTGTATCTCTATTTCTTTGGCAATATGAGATTATTTTTTTCAGATTTGTAGGAATTTAATTTATCAGGTGTCGATATTATGTTGCGCTAGGTATAAGAAATAATTGATAAGAAACAAATATTTAAGTACTTAAGCGTGAAATACGGTACGGTTTATATTGCCAGCGTGAATCGGTGAATTGAAAAGGTTCTTTAAAAATGCTGTATAGCTTCATAATCACTTATATTATTATAATCACTTAGTACCTACCCGTGGCTAAGTTTGCTTTACATTTGGCATTAAAAGTATTCAAGCTTAAAGCTAAACATCGAGCTTTTTTTGTCAAATTTGTTAAGCCGTTTCGTTGTGACTCGAACACAAACAATCATCCGTATATCCGCATTCATAATACCAACAGGATAGGATTATCATATATACCTTTAGAGTTTTAAAAGTATGGGAATAGAGTGCAAAATTATCATAATTATCATCGTATCAATGAGCGGAGCATTTTGGAATGTATGGAGCTCGTGAAAAAATATAGCTCAATACTATTTTGTAAAGGGTATGTAAATGTTCTTCCAAAAATAAATTATTGGTTTTTTCTGCGCTTCGACAAAATATAGGTGGTAAAATGGTTTATTATGGATATCAAGACCTAATACGGCATACCTACCAAAAACCTTGTCTTAACAACCAGTATGTAACATTCAAACAAGAAGACATCTTCTTTTGCAATTTCAATGTATCAATATCAGAAGTATTTTAAATTCAAATTCAAATTCAAATTCAAACACTTTATTGCCATTTGCATAGAATGGGATACTTATAAAAATACAGTTTTAACATTAAATGTACAATTTGGGCGGCCTTATCACTTCAAAGTGATCTCTTCCAGGCAACCTTATCTTAAAATAAATTAAAAAGAAACGTAAACATGGCATTGTTATTTTATAAATGTTACTAATTAAAGTATATAAATAGGTTTAATAATATAATATGAAATACATATATATAAAATATAAAAACATTAATTTAAAAATAGATATATAAGTAGGAAGAACAAAGTACGCTTTGTATTAACATAGATTCTATATAAAATTAGATAAGTTTGAGAGATAGAAGTTTTTTAAATGATATTTAAAAGAAGCTATTGTTTTAGCGTGGTGGAGAGAAGATGGTAATGAGTTCCAAAGAGATATTGCTTTCACCGTGAACGACTGCTGATAAAGGTGGGAACTGTGACGGGGAGTTGCCAGCAAGTAGTTGCTGGCAGACCGCAAGTTACGTTCATGGTGTTGATGGCGAAAAGTAAAGCGTTCTTTAAGATAGAATGGCAGACAAGGGTTGAATAATATTTTGTATAAAAGATTTAGTGTATGAGTATTCCTTCGAAGACGAATTGGGAGCCACTTGAGCCTTACGCGGAATTCGGAAACGTGATCATATTTTCGTAAACCAAATATGAATCTAATACACATATTTTGAAGGCGCTCAAGCTTGTTTAGTTGCTCTTCGGTCAAATTAAGATAGCTATTAGTGTCAGCGTAATCCAGTATTGGGAGTATAAGTGATTGTGCGAGAGCAATTTTGGTAGGTATTGGCAGAAAATTTCGTAGCTTTCGGAGAGATCGTGCAGCAGAGAAAACTTTTCTGCTGACAGATTCTATTTGAGGTTTCCATGACAGTGTGGAATCCATGAGAACTCCTAGATTTTTAACCACTCTACTGTAAGGTATGATGACGTTATCAAAAATTATTGGAGCAAGTTTATTTATTTTGACATTCTTTTTTAGTTATCTGAATTAGTTTTTAGGTTTATTAATTAATATTATGTTAGCTGTAATTTTAAATTTTTAATGTAGTGTAGGTAAATAGTTCTAATAAGACTAAAACAACATGGAACATAATAAATAAGGAAACTGGAAAAGTTAAGGATCGCAATACTGAGTTTAAACTTTTAATTGACAATAAAACCATTAATGTAGATGAAAATGTTGCGACAGCATTCGAAAATTGTTTTGCTGACATTCCAGTTTCAACTACTAAATTGTTAAATTCTTCACCTGTGGTGGCTGAATCATTGCTGAAAAATCATGTAAGTGAGTGCAAGGAGTCTTTCAAGTTCCAACCCATAGACACCGGGGACATTTTTAAAACATTTAAGACAATTGATGTTAAAAAGACAACTGATTTGTGGGGCATATCTGTTGAAATCTTAAGTTCTATCATAGATGTAATAGCTCCTTGCCTTGTTGAAATATTTAACAACTGTATTATAAGTGGGGAGTTTCCTGATTTAATGAAGCATAGTAAGGTTATTCCTTTATTTAAATCGGGTAGCTCTACGGACCCTACTAATTTTAGACCAATTTCGATTTAACCAACATGTAGCAAAATTTATGAAAAAATGTTTCTCAACCAGCTATTAGCTCACTTCACAAAAAACAATTTACTTCATAACAAACAATTTGGATTCACAAGGGGTCGTTCGACAACTGATGCTGGTGTTGAACTGTTTGAAGTAATAGCTGGTGCCTGGGAGGGGTCACAGGATGCTCTAGGTGTATTTTGTGACCTATCCAAGGCATTTGACTGTGTTCAGCATGACACTCTCATCAGGAAACTCCACCACTACGGCATCAAAGGCACTGACCTCAAACTTTTGAATTCATACCTGAGTGATAGAATCCAGAAGGTTGAGGTTAACCGGAAAAGGTCAGTTGGGTCGGTTGTGAGAATGGGAGTGCCACAAGGTTCAATTCTGGGCCCATTTTTATTTTTAGTCTATATAAATGATCTACCCTATATGGTAGGCAATAATCACGGTATTGTATTGTTTGCTGATGACACATCATTAATTTTTAAAATGATAAGGCAGAAAACCAACTACGACGATGTAAACAATGCTCTCTCTAATGTAGTACAGTGGTTTAATGTAAATAATCTAGCTTTCAATGATAAAAAAACTAAATGTATAAAATTCTCCGCACCAAATGTAAAAAAAGTTGAGTCTGATCTGCGGCTTAATGGGAACAGGTTGAATCTAGTAGATAACACTGTTTTTCTTGGAATTACCTTAGATTCTAAATTGCAATGGGGCGCCCATATCTCACAGCTAGCGAGTATACTTAGTTCTGCAGCGTTCGCGGTAAAGAAAATTCGCTCATTGACTGATGTTAATACGGCGAAGCTGGTTTATTTTAGTTATTTTCATAGTATAATGTCCTACGGCATCCTACTTTGGGGCAATGCCGCAGACATTGACACGATATTTACACTGCAGAAAAGGGCTATTCGTGGAATGTATAAACTTGGAAGTAGAGAATCTCTAAGAGAAAAGTTTAAAGAGATTGGTATCTTGACCTTTGCATCACAATATATATATGAAAACATTATGTATATTTATAAGAATAGTAGTAAATTTAAAACCATGAAAGATAAGCATGATAAAAATTATTCTGTAATGACAAGGAACGACCATAAATTAGCGTTTCCCAAATTAAGGCTGACTAAAAGCACCAAATCATTTATGGGAATGTCAATACGTATTTATAATAAAATACCACAGTCAATTCAATCTCTAACGTTTAATAAATTTAAAAGAACTATCAAAGAAACATTATGCAAAAAAGGCTACTATAAACTCAAAGATTATTTAGATGACAAAAGAGCGTGGGATTGATGTTTCCACAGGTTATTTCCAAATATTAAACATAAATCACTATGTAAGCAGCTTGTCTGCGACATGATATTGGCAAGCACGAATAGCTGTCTTCTGTTTGTTTGTTCATGTCATAGCAGAGCTGTATTTCTGCCAAATTGTACCTATAATAAGCACTTTTTACAAAAGAGTGCCGAGAGTTTTTTTTCCGCCGGCTTTTTTCCTCTCGGTCTACCTAGGGTTCTACTTTCATTTCGTTTTTTAAAGCCAAAGAAGAAGTAGTGGACATCACCAAGACATTGGTGGATAATGGGCGATCATTATCTTTATAAGCTGAGAGACGCACACTTCTCGACAGAGGCCTTCCCCAGGATTCGTCATGTCGTCCGGACCCGCGCCGCCCTCATCCAGCATTTGACGTTCGTAAAGTGTATAAAATTACCTACTACGAATAAAAAGTTTTCATTTCATTTCATTTCATTTCACTGTGATAGCTGACACTGCATTTGAAATCAACTATGTAATTCTTGACATACTCTGTTTCGTTTTTATTTTTTTTACAACCATTCATTTGCATGCTACGATCGTATTTAATCTTACTGTGACAATATGCTATTATATAGAATGCTGTATATGCATGTAAGTGATATTAGTACTAGATTTAAGACTTCTCTAAATGGTTATTATAAGTGCTACGTATTATTATTGTTGGCATATCTTATCTATAGACAAAATTCGTATACCTGGTTCTGTCTCCTAGCCACTAATGTGCGCTAGTTACGTACGATATTACTTAAGTTGCCAGGTTGTTACATTCTTGGAGCCAAAGTTCTTCCGTGGAGTATCATCTAGTCGTAGTATTAATAAATCATTTATTTTTCTTTTTCATTTTAAACTTCCATAGTTAAATGAAGCCTTTTGATAATCATATGCCCAAAACACAAACCTAAAAACTTATTACAGTCATTAAACTAACTTAACTCTTATTTCATCACATTATGTGTAGAATCCTTACAGTTTAAAGTTCATTTTAAGTACTTTCATAACGAACAACAAACTGCGATAAGCAACATCTATAAAACAAAACATTCCACAACACATAAAACTACTTCGAATACTTTTTGAACAAAAGACCAAGTCAAACAAAGGTAAATTTTATTCAGTGCCTTTCATTTTAAACGTTCAACTCTTAAACTACAAAGGAGTTGTAAGTAGTTCCTACAACTACATATTTATGTAATGAATGTAGAAGATAAAAGTTCTTAACAACTCCCGCGTTCGAGTATCCAAGCACTAACCACGAGTATGCCGTAAAGTACAACTCTAGAAACTAAGTCGAGGTACAGTCCATATAAAAAGTTGAAGATCGTTTTTTCGATCAGATGGTAGAGTCTATTGGAAAATTAGTACGTTTAAAGCAACCCGTAATTATTTACTTACCGGCTGTGATATCATACATACTTAATTTTAATTGCTAACTAACCCTTGCTGGGCACCGGTCAATACCTTAATTTGTCTAGGTCAAAGGCTAGATAAAATAACAACAACATTTTAAAAATTCCCAGTTCATAGCCAATTTAACGCTCGTCAGTTTTTTGTTCAAAAAAGTAAAAGCAAAAAAGCGTCCCGCTAGGGATGTGTCGTGTCGATATCTGGCACGTTGCAACGATTTAGTCGTAAAAAAGGAACTAGAGATGCGAATAAAAGAGCGGGACCACTCGATAAGGTCTGAACCCTCGTTATCTCCGGTCATAAATTACTATGGCACCCTCATTGGGGGTGCAGGCAGGTAGTCCCGAAGTACTTGGAAAGGCTACAAGGATTCCGTAAAATGAACTTGGCTACGTGATCCAATTGCGATTTAAGATGCATTCGATTCCTCTGAAAGTTTTATAGAAGTCACGCTACATTAATTTCGAACTGGCCTTGTAATTGGCTCTTACAAAATAAACCTTAAAACTGTGTAAAATTTTAAAAGCAACGTTTTCGAACTTTACTATGGCCTATAAATTTTTTATCTCACAAGAATAATGGCGCAATAAATAAAAACAACATCTTTAGACATTTACGAAACTACGACTGCGACAAATTAATCGAATATTTTACGTAGATTTATATCTATTGTGGGAAGAAGTTCAATATTACCAAAGAGAATTGTCCAAAGTTGACCACCAACGTGAAACAAGCTTTAAACTTGAGCAATAAATCTACGAACTTCCGAAGAACGTATGGCGACCACTTTTGATTATATACTCGAACCTACCTAAATACAATATTGGTATAACGATCGGCAAGCACTTTTGCCGTTCTCAACAAAATCTGTAACCTTTATTATGTTGGAAGTTAGGATCAATTTTCTGTTTCGTAAGTTGTTCGCTTGCAAAACTGAGTTGGCAAGTTATGAATTTTGACAAATATCTGCAGGTGACGGGTGGCAGGTATGCGGTTTCCCTCTCGCAAATGTATTTGACATATTGCTGCGATGTCGTTGTCGATATAAACATGCGGGACGTTATAAATTACGCACATTATTGAATTTTGTTGGCAATGGGACTTGAATTGGCTTGTTTGTCATCTATTATAGATTGTTGTTCTGTTATTGCAGTAATATAATAATTAGCTGTATTGTGTTTAAAAAACTGCAAATTGTATGACCGTTAATAATTTTTTTTTTAATAATGCGATTAATTTTAAACAGGTTTTTAAGAACCTTTTTTGTATTTATAAATATTATTTCAAAAATTATGGAAAATATAAGGTTAAAGACCTAAATATAAAGCTGTGATTTCATAATTTTTAAAAGTAATGATTACTTACCCTTTGACAAAAATATACTCAAAGTAATGACACTCGACCTGTATCATTTTTGAGCACTGGATAATTACAATGAATAATTATAATTTTGAAAGACAGACGTATTGACATCTTGTTGGATAAATGTCAATTATCATGCGAATCAATCTTTGACGTATTAAAATGATAATAATAATGATGTGGAGCGACAGTAAATATTTTTACAGTATTAGATGTACCTACTAAATATTTGGTAGAATTATAAAAGAAGCTAAAGTGTAACATAAAATTTTCACTCATAAACAAAACTCGACACAGTAGTATTTAACAATTCATTCCCAAGTTGAAAGAATCAAGCAAGCCTAACACTTATACCAACTAAACTCCACAGCGAACCGAATCGATCTTTGAGCCAGGTCTACGGTCCACCAAAAATATTCAACAAATAAGCCTACTAAAACCCACCGCAAAAAACAAAAGAGCTTCACCAACAAACCAAAAGCGGATCACAATTACTTACCGACCGAACTCTGGCCACAAAAACAAAAGATTCTAAGGAAGCCTATTAAAGATTTTTCCCCGGCAATAAACTAATTACGTGAAGGAACTAAGGCGATTTCCAGTTGGCCTCGCCGGAGACCCCCGTAGCGTCGGCAATTTCATTCATTTTTATGTTCCTAATGAGTACTGACGATAGAAACGGTATTAGAGCGATGAATATTTCAGTACTTCAGTTTTATGGAGGGAATATGAGACTATTACGGTTTCTTAAAAGGTTGAGCTCTTTATATTTTATTATATACTTTCTGCACTCATATAAAATAATTGATTCTTATGTGCATAATTTTTTATTTTATTTTCAACTGACTTCCTAGAGAGATAGGTTATCAATTCGTGTACGTACATGTTTTAGATGATTCTTGTTTCATTTGAGAGAGGATACTTCAAAGGGTCTCATATAAATTTCATCGAAATCGATTGAGTACTTTTTGAAAAAGTTGAAATTTTCCAAAAAATGGGTATTAGACAAAGATTTAAAAATGTTAGTAAAGTCTGTTTCTTTAATGCTACGCATTTGTTGATTATCTGTATTGTGTTGTTTATTTTGTAGAGCTTTATTATTTTCTTCACATTGGGGTTAACAGTAAAAAATGTTATCAAAAGCCATTTTTTTTAATTCTTATCTAAACAACCTCAATTATTTTCTTTAACCCGCAATATAAAAGCTGTAAAACACTGTTATCAAACCCAAACAAACTATATACATAAAACTGATAATAAAGAAGTTACTTCAATAATTTATGGTTTAATACTGTGCCCTTCCCTTACCTAATCCTTACTTATACAGGATAATAGTTAACGAATAGACACCGTTTTATCTTGGGTCGTAAATTTCAGATCATCTACTGCAAGTTCAGGTGTCGAAAGAACCTATTAATTGGATTTTTATTTGACTGTTATTAGTAGATAGTAAAGTTAAATTGTAAGTAATGAGACTTATCCAATGGGCCGTACAGTCGGCAAAACTGATATTATATTATATTTAAAAAAACACTAGAAACAAAAATGGACGGCTTCCGAAAAATCCGGGGCGCAGTGGTCTAAGTTGCGTAAATCGTGAGGTTTCGTGTTCGATTCTCCCACGGAACAGAAAAAAAATCCATGTCTGGGTGTTAATCTGTTTATATTCTAGGTCCCCACTCGTTCGCCACGTGGTGTCCCATATCATAAAATTAACTTAGTTCGGGGAAATGTACGTAGTTGGTGTGATTGTCTAGGGATTTTCTTATTTAATGAGGTATGATAACATATTTTTATTAAAAAATACTTTAAACAAAATTGCCTAATTATAAGAGCTACGCGACATACTTTTCTGAAAGAAGAAAACAAAATGCTACTGCATGATTATATGATGCTATCCACCCACGAGACGATTATAATGAATTCAGGAATTTGCCAATATGAGGTGATTCGCGGCATACTATAATAATTTTATATCGATAGTCTATTGAAATTCAATTTGCTATACAAAGTTGATTTTTATCAACGTATACCGTAAATATATTGTAGTTTAGCTAATTTATATGACTAGTAAAACTTTACTTTGCTTTTTACTACCATCTATAATATTTTTATAGTTCTGTATTTTATCTACTATATCGTATCTATGTTTATGATCACAGGCAGGAGCACTTTTTATTTACTGAAATGACAGAGTTTTTATTGACTTAGAAGGCAAAACAAACTTAAATATTGTTAACAATGTAGCTATATATTGACGATAGTTTTATTTCGTATGAAAGACAGTAAGTAAGCAACCTAATAAGGTTTCAGTCATTCATATAGGTATCTAAAAGCTTTTAATGAAAAAAAAAATATTTTTGTGGATTAAAAGAAAACTAATTCCAATTTTATATATAAAACTCATTTTGACCCAAATTGGTAGTTAATACATTTTGCCTTTCTACCGTCGATATTATTAGGTATGTTGTTTGACCTTTTGCCCAGCAGATGGTAAGTGACAATGGTATCGAAGATGATGTTAGACTTTGAAAGGTAATATGTTTAATCTGTCTAATCATTGGTCATACGGTTTCGGTGGCACACTCGGTGGAATGTGCTACTGCGGTGTGAGAGGTCCCGTTCTAGTCCCAACTTTGGGAAATGGATTTTTTCTAAATAAGCTCGGTTCTGGGTGTAAACTACTATAGCACCAGGATTCGCTGTGTGCTCTTTATCTTATTACTGGCATTGGGGCGATGATATCTAATCTGATTCGAGCAGACCTCAAACGAAGGGCAGTCTCGAGCCAGGAGAAAGGTTACTAGCTACATCTAATATCGCTTCATAGTAACTACGACGATGACGACACAACGGATCCTACAACGCGTTATCAACTAATTTAATTGCAGCGAGTATATTTACGACATCCCGACATCAACCGTCGGGCCGTGAGCCGCGGCCTGCCATCCCTTTTCTTGGGAGTGGGAACAAACACCGTTCCTACAGGTTCCAAAAGAATCCGGAATAAGTCCTTGCACTACCAGAGTCAACTTGAATGACCTCCTATTTACAAAACTCTAAATCAGATGCGGACATACATACATACATAACTTCACGTCTGTATCCTTTATGGGGTAGGCAGAACATCAGAGCTCATAAGACCATCCGATGTCACGTTTGACTTAGGAGGTATTTTAGTGATGGAGAAAGAGTATTGCAGTGACAGGGGGTCAGCCTATCGCCCACAAAACATGCCAATAAAACCTCTGTCCCTTTACTGACTTTTACAGTATGCCCGGGAAGAGAATAAGCTGGTACATTCTATGTTTTTCTTTCGCTCCCAGTCCAGATGTGGAATGTCTTTTTAAATAAAATCTATGATGTCTTGCAACTTACTTCAACACTAAAACAGTATTTTAGTTTAATATCGATGGCATTCTATATAAAAAAGCTGAAATTGTAGGTTAACGCAAATAAATGTGATTTTTTCAAGCATACTTTGGATAATATTGGATAATCTGTCCGTGATCCGACCCGGCTTAGAATAGCCCTACCATCCCTGGATAAGCGTGTCGTAAAAGGCGAGTAATCCGAGTAACCTCCGCGTGGAGGTAGGATCTGGCAGCGACCATCCTTCATATCAATTCTGGAGCCAAATATCACCGTGCTCGCGGTGATGTGTTCCGGCATTTTTTTATGAAGAGCCGGTTCTTTTCTAACCCCATGTGCTTTCATCTTCGAACTCGTCTTCACTTACCATCAGTTTGATAAAAAAAATATAAATTTAATTGTCTCAAATACGTGTAATGACTAAACCATTACGGTGGTAATATTGTGATAATATAAACTAGTCTTGAAGAAACTTTACGTAAAAATAAACTTTTCGAGAACACAGTAAAGACTGCAGACGGTTTAAAAGCAAAACTTATTTAAAACAAACTTCAACAATTAACAGTCTAATCTCTATACAAAGGAACTCTTCAAGAAATTCCAGTTGAAAACTTAAGACACGAAAAGCCAGTTTCCTAGGCGCCTGACAGGTGACATCTGACAGCTGTCGTCTGACAGTATCTAAGAACGTCAGAGCTTACACTTAGCTTGTAGCACTGCTGTGTGATCTTTGACACTATTATGCGTCTCCTACTACTTAAATCCTACTACTTACTATATGTACCTATCTTGGATCAGCAAAGATATAAATAGAGTTTTTCTTTGGTAGTAAAAACTGTTAAATATAGGCAAGTAATGTAAGTAACTAAAGTGTGTAGCTAAAACACAATTTAAAGGTCGAGTTAAAAACGTCTCTCATCTAAATTGTTATCGGCTAATTAATAATAGCAACTTCCTGAAATTTGCCATGCATAAGTTTTGATATCTTTAATATAAACATATTAACTTCGAATATATTCGAGTATAGTCTTCCATGCTGTACTGGGAGCGAAGGAAAAACAAAGAATGTGTCAACTGCTTCTCTTCCCGGGCATACTGTAAAAGTCAGTGAACGGACAGAGGTTCTATTAGAGGTTTTTTCTGGGCGATAGGCTGACCCCCTGTTACTGCAATAGCCTCTCTTCACCATTATAATGCCTCCAAATTTGTCAAAATTGACATCAAATGGTTTTATAACCTCCGGTGTTCTGCCTACCCCATAAGGGATACAGGCGTGATGTTTTGTATGTGTATGTATGTAACTTCGAATCTAACTGATAGATGTAGAAAATTGCGTTCAAACTAACAATCAAATGAAAAGCTTCGGCAGTACCTAGCTACCTTTTTGGTACAGGTTGCCGAGGTGAGGAGCGAACTGCCTTCTTCTGTTTTTCCTGATCACTACAGTCCTGGTACTTTAAAGCGATGAATAAAAAGGTTTCACGTGGATCGTCGTTTACTACCATAGTCTTCCTTTCTATATGAAAAATAGTAGTCAGCTTTCTTATTGGCATAGCTAATAAATCGTTAATACTTAAAACAACAATAAGATTTACTAAAATAACTTATTACTACAGACGTTCAAAACAAATACCAACATTAAATCATTTACTTTCCACAACCTATCCGACATCGGACTATAACTCATCCTTTTACAAAGTTGGCTAATTGCGATATATTTTGAGTATTATTTCCTAAAAACGTTGTTAGCATTGTTTTCCAGCACATTACAGCACCTCCGGGCGTATTTTCAGGGAATTTATCGCCCGGTCACCCCATATGTGCCCGGGTGAGTATCTATGTTGTGTTATGGATAATTTTATGCGGAAAGTGAAGTTTTAGTTTTGTTGAAAATATTTACTGTGCAATCAATCAGTCTCTACTAATAAGTATAATGGACCTGAACAGGGTGCCAGTTTTTAAAAAAAAGTTATTGAAGTCAGGGAGGATTTTTACACTTTTTTTTAATTTAAATTCATTATTCATAGAGATACTTACAAAATAAATTGTTACAACGAACCTATATTTTTTAAGTAAAGAAATAAGTAGATTACACATAAAACATGATGTTAGAAATTGATCTATGGATTAAAAGTAAACCAAAAAGGTTCAAAAACCTGAGAAAAAATAAAACCAATTTATTTACAACTCCGACACAAACACCCCATAACAATAAAATACAATAAATTCCCATCATAACTGTATCTTGTCACGAGCGTCTTTTCCTTATATTTTCTTTTTCAAACTCTCAACATGGCAAATCTTTTCATACGCAAACACAGTCAAGAATCTTTTGTTTGTTTTCTGTCAATTCTCCAAACTTTTCCCAATATTTACGAAGGCTATGCAAACAGCCAGTTTCCGCCAACTCTGGCTGTATTGCGATGTTTTTCTAACCCTTATTATCCTTTTCCTATAACTTGGCGAGCATATAACATAAATTGATCGGTTTTCTTTCGTTAAGAAAAGGTAGCATAACAAAGGCTTGGAAAACAAAATTTCTGAGGTTATTCAATTGATTGAATTGAAGAAAATCGTGTTTTAGGGCTGAGATGATTAAACTAACCCGATCCCTGTACAGGTAGCCCTTTAACAATTGGAACTTCATTTCTCCTCATGTAATTAACCCTTTTGTAATATTGAATTCGACTTCTAGAAATTCTCTTAAAATCTTCTTGAAATTATCATAAAAAAGCTGATGTTTTTTTAACCGGTGAAAGCAAAATTAGTTAAAGAAGAAAAATCTCCGAACCTTGTTATTTATATGTAACAAGGCCTAGTTAGGAATTTTCAAATACCGTAAACTGCCTAATTTATTTGTTTCAAGTTCTTGGTGCACGTATTGCAACAATGAGATTTTACTTATATGTATACTTATTTAATATTTACCTTATCTTAGAGTTTTTTAGTTACAATAGCTGCTGCAGTTGGATAACAATAATCAACAAATGTGACTTCACGTCAAAACTTTGGCTGAAGTAGAAGGTCGTCAATGTAAACGATCTCCGAATTCATACAGTTTAAAAAAAACATGAAGTACTCAATCTATTTAAATGAAATTTATTTGGGACCAAATGAGAAGTATCTTCTATCATGTGAAACAAGAATCATTAAAATCGGTTTACCCAGTCAAAAGTTATGAGGTAACAAACATGAAAAAAAACATACAGACGAATTGAGTACCTCCTTCTATTTTTGAAGTCAGTTGAAAAATGATCCCCACTGCACAAACATGTAAAAGGAGGAATTTCTTACTTTTTTTCTAATCTAAATGTGTAACGTATACGTATGTCGTATAAACAATAAAAAAATTAAGCATGTAGGTATATTCGTTGCCCTATTACGAAAAATAACGAAAAAGTTTCGATTTCATTGTCACCCTACCTTCTTGCTATTCAATGACCCTTTTTGGGTTGTTTGAAAAAAATCAAACTCTAATTACAAAACAATGGATCCCAAATAAAAGAACAAACAAATAAAAGTAAAAAGGTTTTGTTTGAGCCATCCGTTCCCGTTAAGTATTTTCAGTAGCTACGAGTAACTCAGTATATTTCGATTATTGATTACTTTTTAACCATATAGTATACAATTGTTTGCCACCTTTAACAGCGTTTCAAATTAAAATTTAAAATATTAGTTAGAAAACTACATTATTTAGGGCTAAAAAAAATTATGATTTTTTTAGTGAAAGCCTTAGGTTTGCTGAGCAATGCGGACGAATCCATAGGAAACTTTTTGTATAATATACATATAACCGTCCTAAGCTCTAAATTATTGCTTCATAAAACATTTTGGTTTAATTTAAGGAAAAATACTCGTAACTATTTCGTTACACAAAGTCAAAAATAATTTCCAATTTATGCCTTATAATTTTTTCATTGACTCATTAAATATTATTGACTTCTTTGAGGATTGAGGTCCTCCTGAACCTAATTCGCCACATTTTATTTTTAAATTCTTCTCAACTTAAGACCGCACTGCCACATTTTCATTAACTTCGATCTAACAAACTTTGTTCCAACGTAAAACCGTTCTTTTTCTCCGTTGACCACAATCGTAAATTCGACTAATGAAAAAGAACGTAGGTGGGTACAATTTGTCAAAGTGATTGCTCGAAAAGATTTACGATTCAGAGGAATAGCAAGTTTTTCCAATTTTATTGCAAAGTTTCGCTGACATAGGGACGCAGTGAATTCTAATATGTCGGATTTTAAGGGTAATAGATATAGCACTTTGCGATTGATAGTTTGACGTAGCGTTTTGTGCAAAATTGTGCATTGAGGTATGTTGTAAAACACAGGTTGTTTCGAAAATATTTGCGGTAAAAAAAATGCAGCTAAAACTCAAGATTATAAAATAATACAAAATTTATGTGTGGGTCATGTTTACAATAAACGCCGGAACGATTAAATACAAAAACACATACATAAGTCAGTTAAGGGACAGAGGTTTTAAAGGCGTTTTTGTGGGCGATAGGCTGACCCCCTGTCACTACAATAGTCTCTCTCCATTTTTATAATACCTCCAAATTTGTCAAACTTGACATCAGATGGTCTTGTAACCCCTGGTGTTCTGCCTACCCCATAAGGGATACAGGCGTGACGTTATGTATGTATGTATGTACACATACATACAAGTGGCAGTAAAAACTAGCAAGCAAAATTTTGTTGCAAGTACCGTAAATAGTAACCTCAACCTAATTTCGAATCCACCTTGTCTATTTTATTTAATTTTCTAAAACATATAAACCTTAACAAAGTAAACAAACATGACAATTTACGTTTTACGAAGGTTATTACAAAGCATGATGGATTGTAAAGTAAATTATCTTTTTATGGCTTGCAACAAAAACTTAGATGTCCCAACTAAATAGTGTCGATACTTAAAAACTGTAGTTATCATACCTATAGTTCAATGCAATATAAGTGCCAACTCTGCGTCACGTGTTCAAACGCGAATTTCATACAAAACTGCAACGCTCGTACCATACGCGCGTTCTATACGGACGTTTGGAATGCGCCAAGCGCCGCGTATGATACTGTACGCGTGATACATACGGTACGGAAAATGTTATGAAAGTTTGTATGTTTGAATCTCTTTTAGTAGGTGTTATATAAATCTATGGGTAGGTGTGCCTATTTGAAGATACGGACTTACGGTACACGCGTTCGAACGCGTGACGCAGCGTTGGCACTTAACTTTGTCTTTCTATTCTGGACAAGGACTCAAAGCGTTTTTATAAACTTTCAATGACCCATTAAACTTAAACCACGTTAGATCGAGATCCTACCAGATCTTAAGTGGCATTTAAGCTAAATGCATATACCTACGGCTATAGAAAATGTAAGGTCTAAAACGACATTAATTTACAGTCACTTAGCGTACTGAGGGGTAGATTCTGGAAAAAATAACCTGCTTATTCCCCCCTGTATAAACGGGTCATAATAAGCAGCTAGTCTGAGTGAACCTCGATCATTATTGAGACGCCGCGCGCCGCCGCGCCGTTTGGATAGCCAGAGCACCCTTTACATTGCCCATCTAGCCTACAACCAAATATCGTTTCTCTGAACAGTTCTGTTCTTATTTTAAGATCTTATTTTATTGTAAGAGCCAGTTCCTTCCTAAGTCAAATAAAACACTTTTTAACCGGATTTATAACGTACTAGCTTTTACCCGCGGTTTCACGCGCGGAAACTTTGTGATACCGAATGAAGAGATAGGTCACAAAAAATTAACAAAACCTACGACAACATTCAATTAGCACGGTTGCGAGGATTAAAAAAAACATTTCATATTTCTACCTCCTCAACCCCTTTTTTGCAATAAAAAGTAGTGTGGCCGTTTTCAACATCAAATTTAATTGAAATTGGTTCTGAGGAATTTCAAAATAAACACCCCTTCTATCCCTCAACCTGTTTTTCGTAGTAAAAGTAAGAAAATGTCCACCCTTAGGGTCTGGTCTATCTATATACCAAACTTTATTTAAAACTTTAAGCGTGAAAGCGAAACAGGCAGACCCACTTTCAAAAAAGTTAGAAATGATATTTAGTTCTAAAATTTTAGTTACCTTTATTCCGATAGATGTCTCTGTACGTCGATTAAATCGCGCAAGAAGAGTTCTCAATGACTTAATCTACTTATTAGACTTCCTTCAGTCATCCTCACTTTCACAATTATAATATTAGTAGGAAATATAATATTAATAGGATAATAATATGTAACATTTGAAATTTTAACTTGAGACGTTTCGATGTCTTTGCAAACCTTGTGGTCACGGGATAATCTCCGGTGATAAATCTGGTTAAAAATGTTTTATTTAATAGTATGAATCACGAAAACTTAAGACAATATTATCCTTCCTATTTCTTGTGTTTTATCTTTAACCTAATCGTCGCTGATCATCAACAAAACGGGACAGCCTTTCACTAATGTAGTTACCAACGTTATAGATTATAGAGAAAATTAACATTTCATGGCTCACAATTTAAACTGTGATGTCTTAACAAAATACTTACGACTTTCGTATACAGGGCGGTGAAAGATTAACTATTTGACTTACATTTTAGGCGAAGTATTATTTAAACTTATTACTTAAATAATGTTTCTCCTTAATAAAAATACATAATGAGTAAAATAAATACGTAATATGAAAGTTACATTACACATCGAGAGGAAAATACCACAGCCTCAGTGATTGGAACTCTCGGAAAGAACAAGTGACAAGAAACTCAGCACATTTTTTTTAACATTTAAACCTTTACTTTCCCGGGGAAAATCAGCCATGACTTTGATTTAAAAAAAAAAACGTTTCTTTGGAGTCAGTTTATATATTTAGTAATCTCACTATGAATTAGTTAAATAAACAATTCATCTATTAAGGCTGGTTTGTTTATACTTCTTTCTTGTATTAACATCCTGTATATATCCTCATCTACGGAAAACCTAATAAACACAACTAATATCTCTATAGTTTATGAACGCTGTTGGCACAGCCTCTACAACAGTTGGTTAAAATTACTACCGCCAGTATATTTCCCTAAGGTTAAAATGATTAGTCTTGGAATGTACTACTTATGAACTTGTCAAGTTTCCAATAGACCAGTATCTTATTCAGTAAAAATCTTAAGCCAACTACATTAATCATCGTTTTCTTTTCATTCTTGGTGAATCCTTTTAATGATAACCACTTTATAATGAGAAGTATGTGTAAAATTTTAACTCATGTAGAGTTTTTTTACACATATGATGAGTTAAATTAATAATATAAACTCATCGTCTGAAGGATGATATTTAATGATAGATGTTATATGAAGGGTTGATACTCAGAAAAGCGAGTCTATTTAAATAATACCACCTAGGCATAATACAAATATCTACAGTAATTCAACTTCATACAAACGGACGAAACGCGAGCTATACCTACGCGGCTCGATCTCGGCATGCGGCCAGTCGCGTCGCGAGTGTCTGCATGCATACTGAAACAATTGTTGTTTGAGCTATACGTTAATATGCGGATTGTTTATGCTTTATACTTTAATGACACATCTTTTCGTGCGTCTCAGTCGAGGCGCAAGTATTTTTCCGTCGCTAATTTATAAAACCGATTTGTTATTCAAACGTAAACATGGTCACACAAAAAGTTTTTTTGTTGAACACTTCCTATTCAATTTACAAAGTTTTTTATTTGTTTATATAAAAAAGTATATTTGCAGTCACAAAACCAAATGGCAGCAAACACAAAGTAGGCAAATGTAATTTAAACGCTGAAGGTGGCAGATGTCAGTACGGTGACCTAGGGCTACAAAAATCAGAAAACAAACGCAGGCAGTTCGTTTCACGCTTTGGCAACCCGTACCAAAAACAAACTGTGGGACCTCTGTCTGCTTCAGACACCCACTGGTGGGTTCGATTCACGTATAATGCAATTATTTCTATATAATATGTTCGTGTTTATTTGCATTGCTGGGTATAACAATTTTTTTTTTAAGTATGTATCTTTATTCGTTATTGGACCTTGTGCTATAGGTCCAATACCTTTAGCACATTAATAATGGGCTTGCTGTAGCTGGCGTGTGAATATGTGTCAAACAATTATTAAAATTATTATTCCTCATGCAGTCTGAAGTATAGAACTTTGAAATTATACCTAGTTAGTCATAAATAATTTAAGTTTCACTGCATTGACCAACAAAGCCCACCTTGCAATAAAAACATACTAACAGATCCTCGAAGGTCGAACCATTTGCCGTTGCTTTTATGCACTATGAATAAATGATTTGTGAAACTAATGGCATGTTATACAGTATAGATAAATTTAGAGTTATGGTGCACTATAAAAATAAATTAGAAGTAATTTCTGAGTGTTCATAAATGGAAATTGGCGTAGACATTTATGATATACCGAAAATGATCTACGGATATTCTTCCTGTATCGTTGAGTAAAAAGGAAAGGCGAGAAAAAACGGGTTTCTTTGCGGTGACTATGATTTGTGAAAATTAAAAAATCTGGAACAATTATGTGGGCTCATGTTTTAGGGCTTCATGATATTTATGTGCATATCAACCACCGCCGTAATAAACAAAAAAATAATAACAAACACGAATCATTGCCCGGTCAATTTAGACATTTGAAGTTACATTAATTCCCACCAAGAATCCTTTGAATTTTTGAATCCTTATATCTCAAAAACGGTGGCACGCAGGAAATAAGTCATGAAAAATTTTTGTAGTCAATTTTATGATCTACAATTTTGTTTTAGGTATTTTTATCATACATTTACCGTTTTGCTGAAAATTGCAAAAAATATTTTTTTGACGTTCGATTGAATAAAAAAAAATCCATATAGGGGAAAGAAGATAGGGAACTTCCAAATTTTATTTTTAATCATATTTCAATCTTACCGATTCTCAGCTTGGCGGGAATTTGTGTAACTTTTCTCTAATTTTTGGTTTTATTTGACCGGGCTATCAATATAATGTAAAATAATTAAATTACCAAGCACAGATCTTAAAAGATTAGCTTAAGACTGCGTCCCGTGAGATTATCAGGATGAAAACCACTCCATGCCACGGAATCCATACGTTATCGTAACTAAGCTTAGTATTGTTTATCATGTTCACATTGGAATATCATGAGTTCATGACGTTTTATCTTTTAATTTGTCAATAAAGTGTGGATATAGGTATTTTTATTATCTTTATTTCTTCTTTCCATGCTTTAATAACTATATTACGCTGAAGCGGTAATAATTGGCGGCAGATTTCCCCTATCACCAAGGCGACTAATCCTTTTACGATAAGCTTATGCATGGGTGGTAGACCTATTCTAGGAAGACCCTATGTGTGAAAATAGTTAATAGAAGCTGAAATTGTAACACACAGATAAGTAGCAACACATATTGTTCTAAAACAAATTATGAAACTTAAAGTATCAATATAAAGAATCAGTTTAAACTAAAGTTTCATAACTATAGTATACAAGTCCAAGGCAAGGAAGCGAAGTACTTCTTACGCTAAACAAAAACCATTTAATTTAAAGTTTATCCTGTTTTAGAATAATTTTCATTTATCTCGAAATCATGGACACCGTCTAATCCTTGTTCTGGCGGGGCGTCATAAAGGGGAAATTGCCTTCCTAGTTGAATTCGTCGTAGTCTTCTCAGCGCTAAGACAGGTGGGGTGGCACTTCCAGCGAGTTGATTCTAAGAAAACTAATCTTTCATATTTTATGTTGACATTTTTTTTGGAGATAATGTTTTAAATTGTTTGAAATAAATAATGAAAAAAATTTTGTACTTGTAACACCAAACTTTCATGCTAAAATTATTCAAACACGTAAAATGAAATAGTATAAAGGTGATGATAATATAGTCACAAAAAAATAAAATGGCGACTATTTAGTATGTTCCTTGTTGCAAAACTTCTGAAACATTCGCGCTTATTTTGAGTTCTCTGTACTCAAAACATACCTTAGTTAACAATCCGGACCTGTACTTACCAAAATGGAAATGAAAAAGCGCTTTATTTTGACTATACGTAAATGAAGTTCTGTTTCAGTCTGTTATTCCGATTATATTATTATAGAGAACGGGCCAGAGACAAATTCGATATAAGTCATTAAATAACAATGCCTCATATCAAGACTTTCTATATCTGACAGGAATTATTCCAATTCCAGTAAGGTTACTTTGTTAATACTTTTTGTTTCCATTTTTCTTAAACAGTTTATTCGTGTTTGAATCTTGATAAAAAAACATTTATCATACATAGTCTCCAGGAATTGAACTCCACAACAGAAGCAAACGCCACCTTAATAACGTAGTTCTGGCAAAATTTTAGTGTATTGTATACCGGCTGAGGTAACTGGCGCTCGTTGCCGCGTCTGGAATACTTTAACTTCGCCGGCCATTGTTTACTGAGTAGCACATTGTGACTTCCAAGTTTAAATAGCGCGCCAAATGTAGATTCTCGTTGTTTTAAAATAGACTCATGATAAAGGCTATGAAACACGTTACTGCAAATTGAATATAAAACGAAGTGTTTTTGTCTGGTTTTTTTGATTTGCTTTGTTAGAATTATGACACTAACAAGTTATAAGATATGCGTCTTCTTTGTTTCCAAATATCTAAAGTCACTAATTATAATGTTCAGAAAATATAAACCATAAACTATCTCTGATTAAGTAACATAATAAAGTTGTATTCACATTCATAATGTAAAAAACACGTTCACACAATAATTTACATTAATATTAAAACATCTGCCTCGTTACAAACTAAATAAATTTGACTTCATGACAACATACCTACTTTAGTTAAAAGCATATGATAATTATTATGATGAAGTTATTTATAATGAAAGTTCCGAAGTTTGGACGCCATGGGGCGCCACCAGCGACAAGATAGAGGACCCCCACTGGGACACCAGATTGATAATATTTTAGTAGCAAATTGAATATGGAGCTACTTAAAAAACATAAGCGCACTTGTGTGTTTAATCATGAATAACGAGGAATTGGGACGAGTTTAAATTTACTTGAAATTATTGTTGCACATGTTTATGTTTTTAGTTAGGTAAGTACTAGCTACACGTGAAAACTCTTTGCGGGATAAAGCGCAGTTATTATTTCTTAGTCCGCTTAGGGCTGTAGGCTGACAAACGACTAAAAAAATGGGCTTTAATGCATATTTGCAGATAATAAATTGTTCTGCTAGCTTCAAAGTATATAGGGTGACTGGTGGGTCACTTTCGAAATTCGAGGACGTGATAGTTTGAGATCATACAGGAAGAGAAAATTAAAATAAAAAATAAATATTAATTTTCTACGGAGGAATCTTAACCGAAAGTTAATGAATTCATTACGCAACGCATGGTTACATAAGCGTAATACTATAGATACATTAATAGTGGGTGGGGGTGTGCGAGTGGCGGGAAGCGTATTTACAAAGTCTATAGGTACCATTAGAGTGAAAGTGCGAACTGAACTGGATTAGCTTTTGTATGACAAAAACTTGCCGAAACCCTAATCTATTCTAGTACAGAAATTGACCGAAGTCGTATAGACTTTGTGAGATTACTTCAATGTAACATTGCAGCAACAAATGCTATACCATTTGATACCGATATTTACCGATCTTTAACTTCAATTTGATACTTAAATGGTTGATTTTAAAGATAGGAATAAAATGTGCATGCATTATGACCATCGTTATTTTGATGACTTAATGTTTGACTTTTGACCATGTCGGGATTGTCCAGGGTTGACTATAATAGCTGACCAGGTTTATGGCGCTTCGCCGGCCGCTGCCGCGGCACCGCTCGCTTCGCTCGCTCGGCTCGCGCACGTGTGTAACTATATGCAACCTAACATGCTCCTCCTCGCTGCGCTCGTCGTCGCACCTAATAGTACCGTCTCCGCCTTCCGGTGTGGCAGCCCTTCTCGTAGCTTATCTCTTTCATCGCAATGTATATCAAACAAAGATATACCTACTTTTCTTCTTGACAAAAGCTTATCTATTTGAGTGAATATGTATTATACAGTACTAGGTTTTGTCTTTGCATTTCTTTGAAAATTACAAGAGCAAAAGCTAATCCATTTCAGTAAATTTTTTTTACTGAGTTCGATTAGGTATTGTCGAGTAATATGCATAAACAAAAGCTCCTCTATTAGAGTCTGACTCGTGACTCAAATAGTATAGCTTTTGTATATTTGCTGGCGGGAACACTATTGTGTGCGCGTTGACTAAGCCGGCGCGTCGGGCGGGAGAAGTGTAGTAATGTCTCTTTATATATTTATTGGGAATTCTGGTGAAAAATTAAGTACCCACTTTTTTACATAATTATGACCAGAATCGAGTTCAGAGTGCTCTCTTTCAGTATCTAAAATTTGTCACCAGTCATCCTGTACCTCGGAGCCCTGTAGATACCTATATTAAAAGTTATAGCACAGAATAAGTAATAGTACCGGTGTTATAATCTTTAATTGTAAATAACCCATGGTTGTCTGGTAGAAATCGCTCCTCAGCGATAAGACCGCCAAGTTTTTAATTAGTTTTTTTGTTTAGTGTAAGTGTTCTTTTTTCTTTTACTTTACCTGTGAAAACTGAAGTGTAAATAAATAAATAAATAATTAAATAAATAACCCAGCCCAATGCAAACAAACATACTTATTTTTGCTAACTAGTGTTTGCATAAAGCGGGGGTCGAACACACGTGGGTCTGATGTAGAAGTGTTAACCCACCGCCAAAGCGGTCGTCGTTTATTTCAATTAGAATCGATAGAAAACCTAGATAGAGAAAGTGCTTACATGCCTCAGTTACGATCTAGAAGATCTTGTTTCTTTGGTAACCGCAATAAAAATACGTGAGTGTAGTAAAAATTGTATTTATCCCGCGAGTAAAATTTTACAAAATGTTTTATATTAGGCTAATGTCTACATATTATAAAACAAATTTCCTCGCCGCGTCTGTCTGTCTGTCGCTCTGTTCGCGATAAACTCGAAAAGTACGGGACGAAATTACACGCAGTTTTCAAAAATAGGTAGGGTAATCCCTAAGGAATGTTTTAGTGTATAATAAGTTAAAAATATACATTAACTAAGGTTTTATGCAAACTCACGATTTCACGAAAATATTAAATCAACATGTCGGAAAAAATTAAGCAGATCAGAAGCTTTCCTCGAAAACGCTGCCATAACCTTTTGAGTTACACAAAAACAATGTATGGTGGGATTGTACCTCTTTAATAGATCTACAAAAAAATCCGCGATATACATGTCTATCTTCCAATAATAACTTACAATAACCATTTTTGGCTTTTACAAATTACAATAAAATTATGGGTTATTTGCGAACCTATTTTTAACAATACAGTATTAATGCTTATCCAAGTAAATACGTTTGATACATTATGCGTTCAATGTAGATCAAAATTGCTCTGTACACTATATGAAAAAAATTAATATCTAACGAGTTATCACAAAATAAAAAAAATCTGCCGAGAAATTAAATTAAAACCAATGAAGCGTTATCACGACTTATGTTACCAAAATGATTTAGGTAGGTATTGGGTTTTTTATGTAGATTAATTAATTTTACGTAGATTAGTTAAGGATAAAAAATAAAAACATACACCAGTCATACAAAATAATTTATTCATAGCCCTCTGATTATGTACAAAAATCTGGAGACATGAGCTGTAATTCGAGGTAATCTTAACATGTCATAGATGCACAAATACCACAGTAAGACCTACAATTAAAGTAATGCAACATCAATTCATATCCATCCATATACTAACTAATCTAAGTCTGAAAATTTCTCTGTCTGTCTGGTACGTTTTCACGCCTAAACCGCTCTACCGATTTTTATGATTTTTGATATACGTATATAAAATGATCTCAAAACAGGACAAAGGCTACTTTATTTTGTAGATATCGATGTCTCACGTCTGTCTCATACGTTTTATCGCCTAAAGCGCTTAACCGATTTTTATGAGTTTCGATATACGGCTAGAAATGATCTGGAGAAAGGACATTGAGTGATGTGGTGAAATAGGGAAACAAATTTTGTAAGAAGATAATTTTTTTCGTATTTGATTGACTTGAAACACTGTATTATTGCCAAAAATGAAAACATAAATGAACACGTATTTAAGTATTTTTGGAAATATTATTTTCTTAAGGAAGAAAAGTCCAAATACATCTTCACGTCTTTACCACTGGTTAGATTTTAATGATTGTGGATTCATGGGTAATGGAGATCTTGAGAAAGGAATTAGGCTACATTATTTTTCTATAATCAACGAATGCAGAGCATAAAAAACCGACTTCACGTCCAAAACTTTGGCTGAAGGTCGTCAATGTAAATATTCTCCGCACCTACTCATTCACCCATACATTTCAAATAATGAAGAATTTTTCATGAAGTACTTCAACCAACTATGATTAAATGTATATAGGGCCACCTCTGAAGAATATTTAAAATCGATGCATAATTGTCCAAAAAATCGTGTAAAAAATACACACAAAAAAGAACATACTCACGAATTGAGAACCTCCTCCTTCTGGAAATCGGTTGAAAATCAAGTTGGAGAAGAAGATTAATGTTTGGTTGGTTTCTTTGTAAAGTTCGTTTCAAGAGCTTTTTTATTACCGACTGTGGAAAACTGCCGCAATGACGGCGGCGCGATGATGGCGGCGGGGTCACTACGGTCGGGGAAGCGCATAACACAAACTGTGTTAACCCGAACGGGCACACACGTGAGGGCGGAAGTCGGCGTTAATAAGCGACAACCTACCCTGAGAGAGTAGTTAGTGTACCTTCCCATAAGTTGAGGTTTAAAGTCGGTGTTGCTATTCTATTAATGAGCATTATTATCTGTATTATTAAGGCAGTAATTATTATGAAAGGAGTATCAGAAGGTTATCCCAAATTTTCAACCCATGTTCCTTTTCATTTCAGAAGAGTACAGTTTCCTTTACAGGAAGCTTTCACGGTGACAATAAACAAGGCACAAGGACAAATATGGAAAGTTGCAGACTCAATTTAATAAAGCAATGTTTTTCACATAGGCGTATCGAGCTCACAACATTTGTACATTTTAGAGAAATACAGGACAACGAGAAACGTTGTTTTTCAAAAATATATACTGTTATTATAAAGCTGAAGAGTTTGTTGGTCTAGTTGGTTGAACGCGTTAATCTTAGGAACTACTGGTTAGATTTGTTTTTCTATTGGATAGTCCATTTATTGAGGAAGGCTAATAATATGCCTAATAATATCATGCTGCAACCAATAGGACCGAATTGACCAAAGGAAAATTTTGTAAAAACGGGGAAAATTCTTCAATTTTGAGAGCTTCCGTTGATATTATTTGTCCAGTAATATTATTTCTCCAATCGCAATTACCGATATTCGCGCGGGCTAAGTCGCGGGCAACAACTATTTCCTAAGAAAACAAAAAATGATATCGTCACATAATTGTACCTCATTTTAAGAAATCTACAGTTCAAGCTAAGCTGCTAAGCTAAATCCTTTGTCACATACATCCATCGCTTTTATAAAGAACCTGTAGCATGTGCGCAGCTCAAATTGTAAATAGGTACTATTTGAAACCATGTTTTTGTTTTGGTTCCTGAATGTATATTCTGAAATCAAACATGGTTGTTTTGCTGGCAGCTGTCAAAGAACTTATACCTTTGTTTACTTTATAAGTAAGTCGTCATCGATGGAAAACTCTGTTAGTCATAAAAGCGAGAGTCCTTTGTTGAAACTAAAATTTAGTTCAATTTGCAGCACATGCGGCGCACGTGAACGGTCAGATTTTATTGGAATGTATTTTTATATTTATTGAAGTGTTTTTTTAATTGATAGTCAGTTTTAGGATGACAGTTTTTCATTTATCCATATTTGAAAGTATGTATCTCTTGAGTGTTTGAGTGTTGTGTAAATAAAAATCAATTTTGTTGTAAGCGTAGAAGCAAATTTCTATCACAAAGTGTTCCTTTTGATTTCCCATTACTCTAGGGTATTAATGGGACCATATAATAGAATCAAATAACGTGTCAATAATTTTTTTACTATTTTTTTTTATTTTTCTTACAAAATAATTCAATTGAGTCAAAACATCTTATGTAAAACATCTTTATGCGTGGCATTTTCTTTCCCGTTTTATCGCAACGTTTTGCGTTGTACATTGTATGCAACGTTCCTCAACGTTTAAAATGTTTTTCTTGTTTATTGTATGGCTTCAGTGACACGCGTCAATCGAATTAATATTAAAGAGATTTTACAAGGGTGATCATTTATGAACTCATTATATTAAGATTAATGATACCTTTGAAAGTATGCACTTTTGAAACCACATATTCTTTGGCAAAAAGTATTATTTTTTAGTAAGGAACAAAACCTAAAAGTTATGGGATATCAAAAAGAACACCTTGTATAAAAAATATATTTGTAAGAAGTCGTCGCGTGCGGTTTCACATGCGTTATTAATTTCTTATTAGATTATTATTGATTATTAGATACGATAATTCTGAAAAGTTGAACTACTGGATGCTAAAAAAATTTTTAAAACTTTCCGCTGTTTCCGAAATGAAAGTGTTGAAACAATCTCTTCAGCATCATATTTATTAGTATAGTTACCACACTGTGGAACTCAAGGGTTTACATGTAAAACATTCAATGGAAAACTGGTTTAGAAATAGTCGTTTAATTAAGACGTTCAAATGCATAAGTTTTAAATAAATAAAAACCCCAGACAATCACACCACCTACATGGCCGCAAACTAAGCAAAGTTTGTGAACCTAAAATATAAATCTATAATATAGATAAACACCCAGAACCGAAACTTTATTTTCTTGTTCCGTGCGGGAATCGAACCCGTCACCTCAAGGTTTGCGTAGTAGTTGAGTCTCAAATCACTGCGCGACGGAAGGCGTCCATTAATAATCAGTGCATACTACATAACTTCACGTATCCCTTATGGGGAAGGCAGAACACCAGAGGCTATACAACCACCTGATGTCACATTCGACAGTTTGGAGGAATTATTATGATGGAGCAGGACTATTGCAGTGACAGGGGGTCAGCCTATCGCCTACAAAAACGTCAATAAAACCTCTGTCCTTAACTGACTCTAACAGTATGCCCGGGAAGAGAAGCAGCTGGTATATTCTATGCTTTTCTTTCGCTCCCAGTCCAGCATGGAAGTAATAATCAGTATTAAAGAATTTGCAATTTGTGGTCACATGGTAATTTTGAAAATGCTGCATAGGCTGCATACTCTGGCAATTTCAGTTGACAGATTTATTATTTAATTAAATTTGATTAATATTTTGCACTTCATGTCTCATAATACGGAACTAAAGCTGAGATACTTTTTGATATAGGTAAATGTGTCCAATATAAAAAGTTAATAAAATAAATTCCTTAATCTTAAGCAATTAAATGAAATCGTTGTGATAAAACAGACACTGGAAACTTAGTAAATAAATAGATTTTGCTAGCAAATGCTTACAAAATATCTAAAAAACACAAACTATTATCTGTTCTTAACCTCAAATTACTACAAAACACCACTTCGATCACTCGATCTTCGAAACCTGTACTCAAAATGGTCTAGGAAACGAGACAAATGCTACTGATTTGCACAAAACTAGCAACAACAACCAGTTAGGTTGGGATACCATCCAATTAGGTAGGTATATCTAAAATAACGCGTTGCTCAGCCATCCAATTAGAGGCACAGAGTAGGTACAACAACATTGGCTGTGACGAGTGAAATGTTGCACTGTGAGGTGCAACTGACTTCATTGCAACTTATTATTACCCATTTGAATGGATTTGTGTGGGAATCCAGCTGTTTAATGGAATATAAGCTGCGTTATAGATACGCTTTTAAACTTTGGGAGTGCGTTTGGAATTGAATTTGGAAACTGAACTCGACGAAGTTGTCATTATTAAACATCGTCAAACGCGATAAATTCACTTAAAAACGTATTTTGCGATCTCGGGATTTCAATGAAATTATTTCATTTTAATAATTGAAACGGTTAATGTTTGAAGATGCGAAAATAAAAGAAAGGCTGTTGGTGAAATTTCAGGTTTAAATACTACTATTAAGATAAAAACAGGATGTGCAGTAGGTATTTAAATCAAGCCGGAAATGGTGACAGGCAGGATAAGCTAATAAGAGTTGAAAAAAAATTAAGCCTTCGCTACTATCACATCATCATACTATCCTATCCTACATCACCGTAGGTATATGTATGTTATATCTTTCGAGCCGTATAAGCACAGAAGAATTCTTACGTATAATCCGCCCGCCCCGCTCCCCGTGCCCCCGCCGCGGCGCCCTTCCTTGCCGCTGCAGCCGCTCCCCACGCCTGAAGCCACCCCGCGGTACGGGTCCTGCTTCTCCACGAGGTTACGCTGAAGTAGCGGCAGTGCAGCCTGTCAGGCCTAGCCACACAGCACCGAAGATTAAATCTTTAAAGATCCAGGAAGACAAAGAGGGTTTCACTAAGGTGAAACGGAAGAAGAAGAAGCCCTCCTGTCAGAACAAGTGCGGCACCGCATCAAGTAAAGATAACCTTCTGCTGCATGCCGAGGTCCCAACCACGTAGCTATACGCGTCTCAAGTGTATCACGCCTTCACGGCGAAGGATGTGGTGGAGTATCTGCACACGAAGACAGGACTCAACATGAGGGTCGAGCGGTTAGAGTCTCGCCACAGAGTGAGTTTCAACTCCTTTGTGGTGAGAATGCCGACCTAACATCTGTCGACCTACATGAAGGAAGAGTTTTGGCCGCAGGGTATCGTGTTCTGTCGCTTCTGAGGACGGACTTGACCCAAGGATGTCGCGTCCCACGTCGCAGCCCATACGTGTGAATCAGTAAAGTCCTAGTTTTAAGTTAATTATATGTATATTAGGTTAAGGTACTTATTTTCTATGGGCCTTAGATTTAGTATTTAACAACCTGTACTATAACCTGTATATACTATTCTTAAATTGCCTGAATTATATGATTTATTATATTATTATTATAAGCAACTCGCACTAAATTAAAATTTTATGTTTTTCTTTCTGTGAGGTTATCACAGAAAGAGATAAACCCCATTATTATATTTAGGTTTTTAATGGGCTCGATTTCACATTTGATTCACTAATTTTAAGTCTCTCTCATATCAAATTAGGAGACGTCAAATTCAAAATTTGCTAACAAAAACTGATTTCGAAGCTTCTAAATTTGACATTAATTAGAGATTGTAATGACGAATACGGCCCATTATTATTCTAAAAAAAAATACGTAGTAATAACTTACTTCGAAACTAATACAGTTCTTAAGAAATCGACGACGCTTCCTGCTCTCGTGTATTTTAGTATTATGAACGAAAGGGTTGTCAAAAAATTTTACCAAAACATTACTTGAACTCGAAGTCATCGTTGCGCCGTAGTTACTGTGTGTATCATACGATATCGCAGGCTAACAACGTTCATTTCTCACGACGGCTTTCATGCTTCGGAGGGCACCTGTATACTTATCTACAGTAGTCGTTGTCAGAAGCCATTACGGCGCCCTGAAAATTCTGACATTTTCAACCAGATTCAAATTCAAATTTCAAATTCCGGCAACCAGCACTGGGCCTCTTTGGTGGATTATGGCCTGTACCTCCTCGTCACCCAGGGGAGTGCCTCATGCCCTGCAGTGGGCTCATTACAAAGAGGTGTGGTGATGATGATATTCAATTATGAAATACATACAATCTTTGTAAACAGGAACCTGCAAGAAAGCCGTGCAAAAGAGCATTTAGTTGCTTTTTGGAAAAATTTAAGATATTATTTAATGTTTTATGATTTATATCACCATGCAGGATTAAAATAATCAATGTCACAGGCGGAAAGAACTTTACCACTGTGTAGATACCTGTACCGTGACTTTACTATCCCTAGAACCATTTCGGCAACAGTCACACACATTCATTTTCATCTTAGACGTGTATTTATTTGTTGTTTTAGACATGAATGAATAAAACAACAAATAAATATAATTTTATCGCAGATTACTTCAGAAAATAATCATTTATTCAATTCAAATCACCCATACCCATTCAATTACAGATAACAGCGCTATAACAAGATATTTTACTGTTCGTGCTGACAGTAAGTACCGCGACATATTTTATTCCGAAACATGAAAATTCGATTTTAACATTAGACTTAACCATAGTTATCTTGTCAAATTACAGTTCTAACCGGAAAAGATAAATAAAGGCAATACATTTGGTATATTATTAAAGACATGATTTCTGTGCTGTAAAGGTTGTATGAAATATGTATGTAAATACGAGTAGTGGAATTTAAATTCATTCATACGAGTGGGTTGCGAGAGGAGTGTAGCAATTAATGTAAGAATAATAAATTAATAATGATTAGTTCATACTGAATTACAATTTTGTGAATAATATGATATGTATGTGTAAATATTTATTCATAAGCCTTTAAGTATTTAATGAATCTATACGAAAATTATTGAAAAGTGTTGCATTATAACTACTGGTCGGATGTAAGAAATGATATGTGATAGATAACATATGTTTTTATTGTCTTTTTTAAATTTTATTACCAGGATTAATAGTGATGTTCAAATGTTGCCATTATATGAAAGTGATAGATAACCATTTTGATACAGATAATTGTTGTGAAAGACTAGCTGTTTCGCACGGTTTTTCCCGCGCAATTTCGAATCTCGGGAATATCTAGATAAAAAGAAGCCTATGTGCTATTCCAAACTGTACATTACCACTATTCCAATTTTTAAACTTAAATCCCAAACTTTTGATCCGTTCTGCCGTAATTAAGAAACAAACATCCATCTTTATATCCATTCAAACATTCACATTTATCATACATCAAGCCGCGTAAGTCCCGCTAAAGAAGCTCTGCCGACTTTAAAAGTCTGCCGGTCCCACAGTTCTGGGTTTCATTAAGAGCCAGTCCCGCTCTTCATGGTATTTTTCTCTAAACTCAAATTGAAGTCGAATGCGTTATGAGTGTATCATAAACTGAAGTTTTAGAACATACAAGATCAATGAAACTAAAAAATAATCCAGATTTTCATAATTGATCAATTATAGGTATATCTGTAAATAGTTTATCTTTTTATCTTAAAACTAGCTGTTGCGCGGGATTTTCTGGATAAAAAGTAGCCAATACGGATTCGGAAGAATCCCTCCAAGTAATTGTAAAAGAAATTTTGAAATCGGTCCAGTAGTTTTTGAGCCTATTCAATACAAACATACAAAAATACAAAGGTTTCCTCTTTATAATATTAGTATAGATTAGTAAAACACAAAATAACACATCACAGAACCTAAAGCTAACTAGGTTTGCATAGTCTGCTAACATGTATTTACTTGTAAACATAACGTTCTGCACACAACTTGAGCATTATGTTTATGCAAGTATGTAAAACTGTTTACACTACATGTTCATCTCCCCTTTACAAATAAACTGAGAGTTTGGAAAGCAAAGCTTAAGTATTGACTGTTTGATTTCTAAATCACGAAGTTTTGTGTCTCTATTCGAAGGTATATGATAAGTGAAATTAGTAGATAATTTTTTTTCATTTTCTTTTAGTAGAGAAAGACATTTTCGATATTTAACGATTTTCTATACTAGTTACCAAGGGAATTATTGTTGTAAAGACTTAGCTTTTGTGATCTTTATAGGTACTTACAGTAACGGTATCATAGAAGACACTACGGAACCCTTTGTGAGCGAGACCCACTCGCACTTGGCCTGTTTAGTTTGTTTGTATTGAATCTAAAATACAAAGTTACATTATTTAACAGTAAAATAAATAGGCTTTTAGAGCGTGTAACTACTAGTAATTAAAAATATTACTTTTAATTACTCTTTTTAATCAGATCCTGCTAATAATGTAAAAATAAAAAAAAATAAAAAAAATATTTCTGACACTCACTCAAAATTATCTAACCCAAATTAAGTTTCTTAAAGAACTTGTGTTATGGATACTAGATAACTGATAAACATAAGAAATATATAAACATACATATTGAATAAATGCATATTTTTTTTTTAGAATAAACTTAAATAAACATATAAACATCCATGACCTGACGGCTAATATCTGTGTTCATCACACCGATATCCGCCGGGATTCGAACCCAGGACCTCTGGCATAGAAGGCAATGTATGTTACCACTACACCAGCCGGTCGTCTAAATGTTACTAACATAACCTTGATAGTATGTCCTTTTGTGTTTTTTTTCAGATGGCGATCACTTTTTATATTAAAACTGCTGCCATTGAGTATTTTATTAAGATTTAGTTCCCTTTCACCAGGCTGCAACATATTTGATCACCTTTGACCGTTTTTCTGGGAAAAGAGCTTGCATTTACATGACGGTAAGTAATCCAGATGCTATCCTTTCTTTATCAGGATTAGGTGTAATATTCGAAAAGTTATTAGTTGAAGAACCTTTGACGTTATTGTGATGAACCAAACATTACGCATAGTGAAAGAATTAGTTAAAATATTTGATCAATATGCTTTAAAATATTCCAAAATAACTAATTCACTAACACTTTGTAAGCTATTTGTTTTCCAAATAAGCAAAAATAGATGCTTTAATTTCAAGAGTCGTTAATTACAAACTTGTTGAACTTGCGAACCCAACCGATCAATGCCTACAAGCCAAACACGACCTTACAGAGCTTACCAAACTACAACCAAAAGAACTTAACTGCCATACGAAAACTGAAAAGACTAGGAAACAAACAAAATAGTTTCACAACAACAATATGAACAAACAGGTAACAGAGCAGCCATGCATTCGAGTTTACGGCCGAATCTGGCTATTTCCCTGGAGTATTGTAAAAACTCTGTCAGACCTGAATATCCCCAAAACACTAGTTAACAACCTTGTTACAAGGTGATAAGGGTGGTTTTGGTATCTTTTGTGACAAAGCTAACGTGTCTCGTGGAGTAGATTCGAAGCAATTCGATTCCGTTTGTGATGTACTCGTACCTATATGTAAGCGAAGATTGTGTATAAACGAATGTCGAGGGATAGGAAACAGCGGGCCGCCGGATTCTGTTGCAACAACCAAATGTTTGCAGTGTCAATGGACAGAAATTCTTTATCGGTTCGGAACTGTAAACTGAAACAGTATTTTTGAATATTTTTAGGATGTATTTTACACGATGGATAAACAAAATATCCCTCAACAAATCAACATATCTATTTTTATGATGTTTTAGACACACTTTTATTTATTTGTTTATTAACACTTTATTGCACACATTACAAAAGGGAAAAAAAAACAATGTAAAGACACACTGACGCACTGTATTTGGAGTCTGTAAAGTCAAAAGAAACCTGAAACTTATATTTGTAAGTAACGGTTAACTTTCGTTACTATACACTTCTACTCTACATATATGTACAAGGAACTATTATAGTATATTGTTAGCTGTAGTTAAACATATTTTTTACTCTAAAATTGACAAAATCGTAAAAAAAATCCTCCCCGTTTAAATGGAAGGATATAAAAGTTGGTCCAGCCAGAAGATTGCATAAGCATTAAATTTGTCAACAATTCAAGACATCCAGACTACCATTAAAAGTCCTACTTGGCCACTCGCTTGCGGCGCCAGAGATCCTAGGTTTGGTTTCCAGACTGGACAGTTATATGTTTTTATAAACGAATGCATTAGGTCATATAAAATATCAGATTTATTATACATAATTATTCTATTCTTTTATACATTGTTATAACGACATACGTGGTTCAGTGGTATAAAACACTACTACATAATTCGTGAGGTTGCGGGTTCGATCCCCAAGGAGTGTGCTATCTTATTCTTGTATTATTATTAATCTTTATATTGTATGTATTTTAGGTTAAGGTATATATTTACTATGGGTCTTAGATATAGTTTAATCATCTTGTACTATTCTTAAGTTACCTGAATCAAATGAATATTATTATTCAAAAAAGACGATAAGTCTCTCCCCTTTTACGGCAAAGAGGGTCATATTATTATTAATTGTGTACCGAGTTTCGCGCAAATGCATTCAGTAAAATTAATAATTAATAAAAACCTTACAACTTACTACCAGATCTTACAAAGAGGTTTTAATAGATTCTTGAAATTCTTCGTAAAATAGCAAGCAATAATCCACAACACTTGGCCAAAAACAATTCAGTATTATGTTCCCCTGCGAAATTAGGATTGTTCGCGCCATTTTTCTTTTCACCCTTAAATGGGTTCTCAGGAAAATGATCTCATTTCAAAATATTCTCATTACACTGACGGAGCCCTTTTACGGGCTGAAAAAAACCCTCCCTTTCGTGTTCACTCAAGTATCGCCAAGTTTTCTCTTTTCGTCTGGTGCCGAGAGATGTACTAATAAAGTACGCTATGAGCTCCAGATACCGTCTATATTTCAATAATTAAGACTCAATGAAGACGCAAAACTTTTTCGATTAACATTGAAATGATTTCAGAATAATAATTTCTTTCACCACTGCGATAAAACGACTGCATATTTCAGGTGCTGTAAAAACTGTACAAAACTAATAATTTACAGTTTTTTTTTTATCTTGTAAAGCAATAAATACATCCGCCCTCGCACGCGCTTACTACTCGAATTCCAGCTAAACATTCACTAATAAATTTATAAGATTAATGATAGATACGAAATTTATTTACTTAAGTACCTGTACCGTGAAATGTAATCTTTCGTAAAGCCAATTAATCTTTTAAAAAACATTTCACTCTTTTATTCGAATGAAATGTTAATGGTCGCTTCGTGTGAACAAAAATTGTATATTGTGAGTATCGTTTTAAAGTTTATAGTATCTGTTCACTTAGTAAGCTGGCTATAAATTACTATTAACGTAGGTTTTAATGTACTGCACAATGCGCTTACATGGGATGTGTTTTCATTAATGTTTCCATTCGTGAAATGGTGGAATGTTAGTTTTCACAATAAATGTGTTAAAGGGGTTTTGCGCATTGTTTTTGCTTCATCGACAAAATGAACAAGAAAAATACCTAAAATGGCACATGAAATATAGCAATCGGCGCTTGAATAACCCGAGTGGCCTTCGCTTGGTGATAGGAAGCCTTCAGGGTCCGCATGGTTAGCGACTACCCTTCATATAAAATCGGCAGCCAATTGTCATTGCTCCGATCAATTGTCTTAGCGACACTTTATGAAGATTCAGTTCATTCCTTAGCCCGTATGCTGTCATCTAGGACCTCATTTTTATTTACTTATGTGAGATTGAAGTCAAACGCGGGTTTATAGCCAATTAAAAAACAAAACTTAGTAAATATATTATACATACATTTTAATTCAAATTATTTTTCATAAGTTAAGTTATATCATTATTTCACCCAAAATTCCTTAAAAAGTAAAAGTGGCATAAAATAAATATGCAGTTATACTAATATTAAATCAAACTCATAAAATAAAATATGCAAAATTGCTTTCGTTGATAACACCTACTTTCAAACCTCATCCTCATATTCCGAATTAATTAAATTACTGATCCATTATAACTCAAATCATCCCAAACGAATATTGATAGTTCCTTTTACTTAGCTCAGATAAGTTATAAACAAATATAACATGGGAGATGGGAGCAATAAGGTTCAGAATCTTCTTTGATTTTTAACTAAGTATGTTTTACTTGTAAAACTTGCCTATGTTAACTTAGACAGTCTTTAGAAGTTCTTGGTAATAATGATGTTCGCAGGATATGATGCGTTATAGTTCTATAAACAGACAATTTTCTTATCAGGGCAAAATTCAAAATTCTATAACTTTTATTCATTATAGGTTTACAAAAAAAAAACACTTATAAACGTCAAACAATAGATGAGGGCTGCGCGACGTGGAGAATCTTCGGGGAGGCCTCTGTCCAGCAGTGTGCGTCTCTCGGCTCACGAAAATGATGATCGCCCATTATCCTTCAATATAGCTACTTACTTCATTGAAATTAGGATCCTAGGTAGACCGAGAGGAAAAAAGCTGCAAGTCTGCATAAAACCGCAAGAGAAAGTCTTCTTTTGAAAAATTGTGTTGGGCCGAAATTTTTCTTACAGTACAATGATTTTATGTTCAAATGAACCGGAGTTAATCAGCATAAGAAAATATTTGTTTATTTTTATGGATTACTCACTCATGATTATTTCAAAATTAGTTTAAAAATATATATTTTTAAAGACAGTTTCCCTTTGTCCTCTGTAATCTTGGATAATCTATACAAACTCACTTAAAAAACCCTCTATTTTATACATAAACACCAGACTCCTATTACTCCCTTATTGATTTAGCAAGTATTCCATATGCGCATAAAACTACCAGCCCTCTGAGCAAAGAAGGGACATTAGAAACCACATGAGACCAAGCATTAACCCCCTGGGGTCTAACAACACGACGTTGCACCGCACATTTTTACTTTAACCACTAATTGGTGCATTTCGGGGGTAAAACCGTGTCCCCCTAATCCCCTTGAGAAAATAAGGTATATTTTCAATGTCACTTTGCAAGAATGAATTCATTAAGATAGTCAGGATTTATTAATGGGGCAGGTTGTAAGGTTTCAGTTTTATTATGTTGTTTTCTTGTAACCTGGTTAGGGTTACAAATGGCTGGTGATTTTATTTTATTAAGTTGGTAGACAAAATATTTTTATGAAACCTTTTTAGATCGTCTCAAAGTAATAGATTATAACTGCTTACAGATGTCCTGCTTAAAAATAAATTATATGCAAATGTAAACAAAGCATATAACAAACAAAAGCAAAGCGATTCCTGCCATCAATAGGAGGATACAAAGCAAGATGGCTGATACAAGGTTAATTCAGGAAGTGTTCTCATTATACAGGGTGCATTTTAATAAGCGCATCACCTCTTGCGCAGCCTCTCAAAATCAAACTCAATAACATTTGTTTGTTCTGCAAGAGGTGATGCGCTAATTACAATTAACCCTGAATATGAAGGCGAAAAAAAAACTCCTTCAAAAAAACTGACAGAGAATGCCTGGAAGTTCCGAAACGAGATGACGTATTCTGGTTTTTTAATGAAGAGCTAGCTCTCTTGTCAGATGAGGAGGTAGTCACTATAAAAACGCAAGTTCGATCAATGTAAAAAATATAATTTTACGGATTGCACAAGATACACATTTTTTTTTTAATTTTTCAACTTTATAATGCAATGTTTAAAATGACAAAAACATAATATCTGATGAAACTTTCAGCCTATAAGCAAACCTAAATTATACGCAGGTCTTGTTGATACCTTTTAAGAACAACAGATGTAGATATACGTACAAAATGACAAAAATATTTAAAACCTTTTAAAAATTTTCATCAATTCTGATTATGTGGTTATTATCGCCGCTACGTAGGTGGCCAGTGCTGTTCAGAAATGTGAATTTAAAATATCTGCCGATTTGGAATGCATTTTGAATAAAAATTACATATAAGTATTTCATGGATAAAATCAAAAAGAAAAGCCCACATACTGGTTGGATCAATATTCCAATAAAAGAATTTCTTTTTTAGCAATGCAGACTTTTCGTTTAAACCATTTATATAACCAGCCAGTTGCGTAGTTCTAAATCAAAAAGTATTCCATATATCTCCATCACACAACCCAAATCCTGCCTTATTAAAAAAACTGAAAAGCTTGCACAAGGCTTTAACAACAGAATTCTCATTTTGCCGGATCATCCCTGCGTGCAAGTATCTGCAAAATTTCACGCACCCTTTGTAATAATACAGGCTGCTTATCTACCCTCGTTGCTATAGGTTCGAAAGCTTAAGTAAAAAGGTACACTATATCATATTGGCACTTTCGTTTGTGAATCCATGAAATGTTTCCTGTTATATATAGGGGTTTATGAACGAACGCGTTTACGCTTTCGAAACCATTTCTTTTTCAAAAGAGTTCTATTTTTCCTTTTTTGAAAATGTGAGTAGTTTATTCGCTAGAAGTCAGTAGAAATACAATATTTTTAATAGCTTGCCAACTAGCCTCAAGCTCTTAGAACATTGAAATGAAATGATTTGATAGACTCATTATAAAAGACTAGACAGATATCTTAAAATGTTGCTGAAGAGAATGAACCACCGAAATTGATTATAAAAAATGTTTTAAAATACACATATTTCTTATCATATGTTTTATTTACATTAATTGAACCATATGTTCAAAGCATCGAACAAGGGTTAAGTTCTAATGTTGTTCACTTAGAGATTTGCCCAAGTTGCAGTTTTAGCTAGCGCGATGACGCCGTTGCATCGGCCGCCCCATATCGTGGCAGTTCACACTCAGCAGCGCCGTGTGCTCTCGTTTCCCTCATCAGCATCCATATCTCATTAATTTTGGTTAATTGTGCTAATGAAACAGTGTTGTTTTCTATCTTAGCACACCCTCATACAGTCCACTTAACTTATACGTAAATCGTACATCATAAATTCACAAATTTTCGGATAAAAGACATCAAGGTTTAGCTCACTGTGGACAAAACTTCAAATTAATCCATCCATTTTATGAATCTAAAAGTTAACAATTTAACAATTGGTTAACAAGACTCGTCGTAACCTAACTTTTACTTTACTATTATAACTAGATAATGTTTTTGTTTGCACTATTCTACGAGTATCGCCATTATAAAAAGACACGCTTGGGGGTTTAATAAATGTATATGTAACGGAAGTAGTGGATAGATGGCGTTTGTTGCGATGAGAGGTGAGCCGAGGTGTGGTAAGCCGAGGTGTGGTGAGGCGAGGTGAGGCGAGGTGAGGAGAGGCGAGGAGAGGAGAGGCGAGGTGAGGAGAGGAGAGGTGAGGAGAGGAGAGGAGAGGAGAGGTGCGAAAGTTGAGGAGAGGGGAGAAACATATAAATGTGTGGGCTCTTATTAATATTTCTGTAATTGAGTATCACATTAAAATATAGTAATCTGAAAAGTTTGCATTTATTTAAGACCACTCCCTTATAATCAGAAGTGGCATTTTTATTAACCTACGCTTCAAGATGAAGAGAAATTGTAATGGCGGTAACCCGAGAAGATTTATTTTCAAGAAAAGGAAGTTTCCAGGCTAAACTAGTAATTATGAAAATTCTGATTCAACATCAAATTATTCATTGTCTAGCATATTGGAGCAAGTGGTCAAAAGAATATCGGATTTAATGAATATCAAAGATACTAAATCTACTGTGTCGTTACGCAATACTGAAAAATTGATTCCTGATTTCGATCCGTACAATAACGACGTAAATGTAAAAAGTTGGATCAAGAAAATCGAACAATTAAGCAATATATACAACTGCTCAGATGAAGTAAAATCTTTTAAGATGTAGGTAATCCAAATTACCAGGACAGGCTAGAGTGTGGTTATAAATATTCAGAATGTTGCTGGTAAATACAGAGTCCCGGAAGTTCTTGTAAGAAGCAGTTTGGTGCGCGTCACTTCCAACGATGCTTCTGTCGAAAGCTATGTACAAAACAACGTCGATACAGCATGGGCGGTTTATCATACGCAATATCAAGCTCGATGCTTCATGATGGAGTTGGATATGTCCGTGTATGCAATATTAGCAACAATCCAAAGTTCTGGAAGAAGGGCGAATCTGTTGGAGAGATTACTGCGAATTTATCACCTTTGAGGAACAAAGAGTTAAGTAGAGAATTAAATAATACTATCGTTATGTAAAATATTCGGAAATTATTTTAAATTAACAAATGTTGGCGATAACGATGAGTTTGCGATATTAAGATGTTTGTATGACTTCATGGTAACGGAAGTATGTTGGTAGCACTGTTAAAGAGGGCGCTAAATGCAATGAATGACGTGACATTCGATTGCAGCGCCATAAGTCATATCTTGAAGTAGGATGATGGCAAGTGACAGAGATACGGTTAGGACGGCTAGGTGCGTTGACGTATCTCAGACGGACGGTCGATAGTAGCTCGGTATTAATTGAGTTGGCATTGTAACTGACGGAACGGACTCGCGAATAAAGATTTTGTTGTGACTAAGCCAGGGTTATACCCAAACCCACAGACTCGGTACTAAGTAACTGTCCAGTGATTAATTCTATCGTGTTTTATGAGTAACGCTTCTTTTCGTTTTGTTCGTTTTTCCGACACAAAACAGTTATTCGGTTTGTTAGAACGATACTCTGACTGTTTTTCTGGTGTTCTGGGCGAAATAGACTTAATAATTAGGGAAAGATGCGTATTAAGCTTAATGGTGATAAACCTATAAATAGGGAACCATATTGTTTGCCGTATGCCGAAAGGGAAGTCGGAATAAAAAGGTGCAAGAATTATTAGATCTTAAAATAATACGAGAGCCCGATTAAAACTATGCGTCCCTCATAACATCAGTAAAAATAAAAATTGAGAACTAGGTATCTAACGTCTTGTAAGCCGTAATGGTGTGTTTGTGCAACAAAAATGTTCTTAACGTGCTGTGGATAAAATTCGTGATAAATTATTGTGTGACTTAAAAAGATCAAATACGTTAATGTTGTTATTTTCATTACGCGTTTTATTGGATTCGTTTCTATTTCGTGCGAGTTTTCGAAACATGGCATCAAAATAAGATTAATCAATATATTTTGCGGTAGTTTTGTTATGACTTGCGCTGCTGCGGTTTGTTGAATAGCAAATGGTTTATTGGATCAGCCCAGGTTTAAAACTGATTTGTGTTTCGATTTATCTTGTTATAATTTATGTTAAAAATAAGGTTTAGCTATTTTGAAATAAGAATCACAGTATGGTGTTACTTAGTAAAAATCTTCTAGGATCGGATTTGATTTCAAATTAATTGAGGTTCGTTATTATTTTTTTAAAAATAAGTACCTACGATTAGAATACGGTGAATTACGTTGCAATTGTTTTCTTACCATTTTGTTTCGTGCGAGGTAATCTAGATGAAATGGTGTTTTGTTCGGATTTGATATTGTTATAACTTATCGTCTATTCAACGTTGTAAAAACTGTGAGTTACGAGTGAGTTTATTCTGCGGACATATTGAAAAACTATAGAGATTATTTTACGGACGGACTATGATAATTTGTGCTATGAGAATTGGTTATGAATTTCGTTATTATTACTTTGATCAAATAGATTTTGAGGAATTAAATTCTCGTTTTGCGTCACAATTTTTGCTGTGGTTTGTTTGTTTGGTTCGGTAGTATACAATTCGCTCAGATTGTTACACCCTCAGTGCATTCGTAGACGTAGGTGTCAAATTGGCTGCCTTATCACGTAAATATTAGCGATCAGCTATAATGGCGCAGTCATCACGCCATGGACGCGCGACCCATTGCTTTACATCGTATTATGTAAGCGATATCTGTTCAATCATTCGTTGATCGCAGAATGCATTTATTGCTACGATACTAGTGCCAAAAACAATTTAGTAGCTAAAAAAGAAACTAATCAAATGTGAAACAGATGTTTGCTTTCAAAATTTCGCAGAAAAGTACATGAAAAGTATGAAAGTCAAAGGGATTATATGCACTTTTAGTACATCAATTGTACGATAGAGGCAGCACAGTCGTCGGATTGCTATAGCTTTGTTTTTGCTGTAACGTCATTCGAATTGGTTCTTTTTTAGCAAATCTTGCGCAATTCATGCCATCGCTTTGCTCTTGCAAGTTACCTGATAAGGCAGCGGGCTTCATTTTGCGTCTCAGTGAGGCCACGATTGTGAGTGGCGTGCGTCCTTGTGTGTTAGAATATTGTGTACCTACTGCGCGATCTTGATGCGTTAGTTGCGGATTAATGGGTTTTGTCGAATCTACAGTATGTACCGTAAGGTTTGGTTGTGCCTTACATTTTTGTAAATAAAGAGTTTATAAGCGCACACCAACCTTACGGCAGATGTTAGAATTTCATTTGAAAAGATAAAAAGTAAAAGTAATAAAAATGACGCGGGTTGTCCGTCAGAAAAATATTTACTCCTATGTTTGTTTTTATCTCGAAAAGGAGAACGGTCCCGAGACCCTGATACTGCCCCGCCACATCTTTATAAATAATCATAGTCTTAAAGTAAAAGTGCAACATTTATATTAAATAAAAGAAGTGATATTGGAATAAGTGTTTTTTTATTAGATAAGATCTGCTGAACAGAATTGCCGCCTAACGGTCCCCATTAGTGTACCTACTTGGTGGATAGTAATGATATCACGGTGGAGCGGATGAAATTTTGTTGTTAAGCGGCCTACATATTACATATACTTGTATCTTGCCGATCTTCGATTATTTTGCTGAGATTCTTAGAAGACATGTTTTTTTTCTGTTTAGGTAATAATAAGCTTGTTATTATTTTGGCAATTGAAACGTAACATGACGACAGTGTGTGTGAACCACGGAGATAGCTAATGGCGTCGAGAAGTAACTAGATTATTGAAAATGCGTTTTAATGTCTAAAGCCAATGCGTTTAAATAATACCTTGAATTTGTTGCGATTAACAGAAAAAGCTGGATTTTACTGTCAAAAAAAAATTGTAGTACCTACTTTGTTGTTGTGAATTATGTGGTGCATCGACTGCTGGTTGCCGCTCAACGAAATATTGATTGATTGATTGATGTGGTGCAATGCGGTGCTCTTATTGGTGTGATAAACGCTATAACCGGAGAGAGGTTATGAGTGTGAGGATATGAAAGTAATGGAGGTTGCATTACGTTTTGTGACGAGCTTTGCATTGTTTGCTAATTAATTGAGTTATTCTAGTAGCTTATGATTGCTTTGTTTGTATTGTTCGACCGCTGTCAAATTATTTGTTGTTACATTCAAAGTAAATTTCATTGTCATTGGGGTTTTCTTATCGCAAGTACTTATTGCGAATCGTACAATGCACTGACGTTAGCCGATTCCTACTGAGTTTCTTGCCGGTTTTTCTTATAAAATGGATCTTCTAAACCAGTGGCAGCATTGTGTAAATTGTTAAATCTTGGATTTAAAATTTTGATGGCAATATTAAATGGAAGCAACATTCAAAATATGTGGCGGTTAAAGTTATGAAGTTGCCGAAAGTACAAGTATCCATTGAAGTTGTAAAGAAAGTTTTTGTTGTGGAAAGAGATTTAATGTGTTTTAGATGCAGGTTCTTGTTTGTTGGTTGGGTGACTACGCCAGAGTGATTCTGGGTAGTGTGTTGAAGGGGTCATTGGTTGAAAGATTTTATTGCAATTATGATTGCTGTAAACCACTAAAGAACCTTGTTGTTAATGATTACATTAATGGATTTGAATGGTTGTTTAATTTGGAAATTATTGTCACTCAATGGTGCTTGGAACTTGGTTAACTAAAACGATATTTTTATTTATTTAACGTTCAAACATGTGAGGTTCATACTGATGTGTGAAAATTTTATTTCCTGAAATTAACGGGGATAGTGACCGCCGATGCCTTAAGATCATATGGTAGTACCCCATCATATAGCGAAACAGTAGCGACAAAGATATCGTTACAAGAGATGACTTAATGGACTTGCTGAAGAGTTCAATTAACATATTTTTTGCGCCAATTGCGGCGCAATTGTTTCAGGACGGCCGAATGTAACGGAAGTAGTGGATAGATGGCGTTTGTTGCGATGAGAGGTGAGCCGAGGTGTGGTAAGCCGAGGTGTGGTGAGGCGAGGTGAGGCGAGGTGAGGAGAGGCGAGGAGAGGAGAGGCGAGGTGAGGAGAGGAGAGGTGAGGAGAGGAGAGGAGAGGAGAGGTGCGAAAGTTGAGGAGAGGGGAGAAACATATAAATGTGTGGGCTCTTATTAATATTTCTGTAATTGAGTATCACATTAAAATATAGTAATCTGAAAAGTTTGCATTTATTTAAGACCACTCCCTTATATATATTTTGAGTAATACTTTGAGGCCAAACACGTGTTTATTTGTTTAGTAATACATCCACTTCCATAATTCCATAAGCACACAATGCTCTAGCTAACACTTTAAAAGATTTTCTCCCTACACACCAAACTAAGATTATTTCTAGTACCTACCTATAATATACCTAATAATATAAAAATACTACAATTTAATTTCTCACTTTACCTAGCTAAACACATTACTTTATAAAATACAAGCTGTTTTACGCGATTTTACCCGCAAATATCGTGGGAATATCTGTATAAACGTGATATTCTAGAGTGTACACTATCACTAGGTACCTGTGCTAAATTTCATACAAATCCGTGAAGCCGATCTGCCGTGATTGAGGAACAACATCCATACTCGTACATTCCAAACTTTCATATTTATGACATTAGTAAGATATGTAAATCTGACTACAATAACTTTATAAACAAAAACCTAATAAATAACGAAATTTTATTATACCCTTCCTTACAATACTGCCAAAATCTAATAAACTTTAAATAAACTTCTATCGGGTAAGTATTTAGCACTCCCTGCGGTGTAGTTAAAGCGGGGCATATGTGTCTTACGGCAACACCCATTATGTCTTGTGAAAATTAAAATGCATTGCCCGTAACAGTAGCTCGTTTACTGCTAATTAGAAAAAGTGTGATTTTATGGTAAGAATAGCGACCATGGCTTTAATTTTATAAACTACTGAAAAGCTTCGCGAATTACGTTGTAGTTTCTTTTCACATAATCTGTAATACATATGATACTGAACTCAATCTCATCTGATGGTAAAAGATGAGGTCGAAATTGATAGCACATGGGTTTTGGAATTAACTGGCTCTTAATAAAGTATTTCCGAAATAGATCATCTTTAGTTGCTTCTATGCTGGACTGGGAGCGAAAGAAAAACATAGAATGTGCCAGCTGCTTCTCTTCCCGGGCATACTGTAAAAGTCAGTTAATGGACCGAGGTGTTCTGGGAGGCTTTTTTGTGGGCGATAGGCTGACTCCCTGTCACTGCAATAGTCTCCCTCCACTATCATAATGCCTCCAAATTTGTCAAACGTGACATCAGATGGTTTTATAGCCTCTGTTGTTCTGCCTACCCCATAAGGGATACAGTCGTGAAGTTATGTATGTATGTATGTGTATCATCTTTAGTGCGGTATACGTAAGTTGGTGGCCAGCCAGGCGAATCCTGCAAGGTTTCTACTATAATAAAGTGACCCTCGGAAAATTCCTATTTTGCGATACATTTATCTATAGGAGGTAGGACTGTTTGTAAACCTAATTGTAAGAACTAATAACTTTAACTTGATTAGTATTCCAAACTGGCTTTTAATATTTGTCAACTATATATAGTCTATTATTTTTTGACCGCAATATATCCTTTCCTCAATGTCACTCGTCAGTTAACTTTAAAGAAGACTAAAAAGATTGCTTTCCACCCCGATTAACACAGATTCACTCCAAAATTAAAACTCGCAAACTGCTTTTTCAAAATTACGCAAACTAGAGCTTTAACAAACTGCTGACGTGTAAATGTAAACGAAACAATGGCTAAGTAATAGTACCGCGCCCGGGACCGGGACCGGGTCAGTAGGCGCGGCTGCTCGGAAATGAAGGATATTTCCTCTATTTATAATGAGGGGATGGATTATTAAAAAATGATACAGTTAATTTTATACAGAGGAGTTAAAAACAGTATTTTCGTCAGAATTGAAATAAACCTTAAATCTAGAAGGTCACCACAAGCGTTGATTTTTCTGGGTATCATTTTCTAAAATAATCATAGTCTTAGACTGTAATTGACGTGGCAAAGGCAGTGCACATAACTCGAAAATGGATGGCCACTGGAGCAGAAGGCTTATCAAATTTTGACGTTCATTATCGTCAGCGAAAGCCACACACTGCTGGACAGAGGCCTCTCCGAAGGTTTTTCACGTCGTCACCCAGTCCCGCGCCGCCCTTATCCAGCGTTTGACTTTCACAAAGTGTATGGACTTATATCTAGCTGTGAATAAACAATTTCATTTTCATATAGGAGACGAAACGTGGGCGGTCACTTCATCAACAAACGACATGGTTGTTTCTAAACGCTGATCTAAGCAGTACATGACCAAATGAAGTAGAAATCTCCAAGACAGGCTTTTGCTCCGTGATGGGCAACTCCTGGAAAGAAGGTTTCACATTGTTAATTTTTGCTTTGTTTCTAAAATCTTTGTTCTTAATACGAAGATCTCTAAGCATTGAATCCTAGAGATTAGACACAAATGATACACCAACTTTCACACTAGTTACTGGGTAAGCGAATTAAACTATAGTTAAGTAACATAGTTGAGTCATTTGTCGGAACACCTGACTACTGACGTAAACTCATCAGGATCTTAACAACAGGTGACGTGGAACTGCGCATGAGTAATTAGCAACACTTTAGGAGATAGCTTAAATTTATTGTATTTGTTAAAGTTTGAGACGAGACTAAAGTAAAATTGATGAGAGTTACTCTAAATTTAATAAAGGACCTGTTTAGTAAACGTAGTTGTGTCTTTCTTGATGCAATTGGTGTAGTAATATTCTAAAAGATAAAATTATATTAAATGTAAAATACAATACTTTTCTGTAAGTAAAAACATTGAAAGTAAACTCTTACCTGACTCTTAACCACTGACTTGATAAAAATATGTGTTCTTTAAATGTTTTTTTGACCACTCCAAATTGATTTGCATGGAGATTTTATATTATTTCATTAAATAACCTGAATATACTCAAAGTAGTTTACCTACCATTGAATTACTACAGTCATAAGACGGGACGTATTTGACTGAACCTATATTATAACAAAACCTTTATATTTTTTTAAACTTTACGATTATGGCCTTATACAAAAGAAAAATCACACAGTGCGTGTTGTTGAAAATTTTGAAAATCGGCCAACTCCAGTGCCTTGTTCTTTTCTTTCTATCCCTCCATTATTTTTCAAACTATTCCTATAAGTACAGCCAACGTCAAAAATCTCTATTTGTGTAGTTTTAAATCAAATAACTTCATAGGCTAGAAGTTTCTAGCCCAGAACAGGTAGTTGCTGATTTTAGTTTATGTAACGTTGGAGACTGGAGCAGCTGTGGGTAGTCACAGGACTGTATTACCGATCATGGTAATACAGTCCTGTCACTACCCACAGCTATATTTTGTTTCAGGACAACTTCCTTGTACTTTCATATAAAGTTTGCTATAAAAAACCAGATCATCCCTAATCAATATTTAAATATTTATAAAAGAATAGTGTTAAAACTACTACATGGAATTTTCTTCAAAATTTACTAAATTACAGACTTCTGCGCATTTATATACTAAAACGGTTTTTTTTCGACTGTACAACGAAGCATTGCGTGCTGTCCCATTGTTATGGGAGTTTATGGGAAACTTTATGCCGTTATAACAACCTCTCCAAATTTGACTAAAATATGAACTACAGTTAAATAACACAACTGCTATTAACTTAGGTAAATGAAGTCTAGACTAAAACGACTGTATAATTCTGGAGCTTTTTGCCATAAAACAAGCATAATAAGCTCTTTAAAAAAAGTTTAAGTTGGCTTCGTTAGTGAAAATAGAAGATATGATGGTGTATTAGTGCCTTTTCGAGTAGTGTCTTTAGAAATTGAGTTTTGGAACACTTTGGAATACTTTGGAAATATGTAGGGGTTGCCTGGAAGAGATCGTCTTTAGATAAAAAGGCAGCTTATTGTGCTTTGTATCTAAAACATTATTTCTTACTCAATGTGTACATTGAAGAATAAATAAACAAAATAAAAAATATTGTATTCTGGCGCTGCGCTGTTCAATTTATCGTACCACTTTGGCATTGCTAAGGCAAGTTATGACTCGATTTTTTAGTAGGTATATGTTACTCTGTTTGCAAAATCCTACTACTAATCACTGCATATTTGAATACAAGATTGAGTATTAACACTCTATTTTGTATATATCACAGAAAGTATTTACAATAATAGTAAATAAAATAACTGGTTACCAATGATTCCGCTTACTGAAAGCAGATATTTGGGGTTGTATCTATCAAGGAATATTTTGCGTCCCATAGCGTGCAGCGCGTCGTATTCACTACCTTTTCATTAAGTTAGGAACGACTATTGTCAACTACTTATTATAAGTACCTACTTATTAAGATTTCACAATTCATTAAGCTAACTGAAATACATGTACAATGATTTAATCGCGTCACGAGTGATCACGGTTTCTACAAAATCAACAAAATGTCGATTCAAACTCTAAAATAAACGCTATAACATCCAGTTTATAAAAGATTTCATGCTGAACTGGAAGCGAAAGAAAACATAGAATGTACCAGCTGCTTCACTTTCCGGGCGTACTGTAAAAGTCAGTTAAGGGACAGAGGTTTTATTGGAGTTTTTGTGGCCGATAGGCTGATCCCCTGTCACTGCAATAGTCTCTCTCCACCATTATAATGCCTCCAAATTTGTCAAACGTAGTATCAGACGGTTTTATAACCTCCGGTGTTCTGCCTACCCTATAACGGATACAGGCGTAAAGTTATGTATGTAATTGTTTTTAATTTGAAAGTGAGACGAATTTACCATTCTATACATTCGTTATCTATTGACCACATACTTATTAAAAATAAGATATAATAGAGGTTAAACGCAGATTCGCTCACCATAAAAATCAATGAACAATAATAATGCAGTACGTAAACAAAATAATCCCTGCTCACTACAGACACAAACTGCCTACAGACACAGGACACGACGGACTAGGCTTAACAAATTATTGATTAACATCCAGTTCATATCCAATAGAGTAAACGAGCTTATGCTGCACTTGTTAGTGTTTTTTATTCGACCTGCAGGGCTAGCATGCGACCATCGATAAAGACTCAAAGAGAGAGAAAAACAAATATCCCTGAACTAGCCACCGCGCGCAGTTTACCCGCGTAACTTTTGATCCCGTGGGAATTTCGGGATAAAATATAGCCTATAACCTTTCTCAAGAGTTAGGCTATCAAATGCAAAAAGATTTTTTCAAACCCCACTTGTAGTTTCTGAGATTAGCGCGTTCAAACAAACAAACTCTTCAGCTTTATATATTAGTATAGATTGCTTTATCCTATCAAGATAATCAACATGCGCACCATAATATATTGAATTACTCGATTCGATACAATGATTAAGCCCACAGAACCAAAGCCGCCATCTCTAATATATAAAATTCTCGTGTCACAGTTTTCGTTGCCATACTTCTCCGAAACGGCTTGACCGATTTAGATGAAATTTTTTGTGCCTATCCGGTATAGAATCTATGAGAATCGGCCAACATCAATTTTTTTTTTATTTATATGGCAAAACAACGTTTGCCGGGTCAGTTAGTATTCTTATAAAATACATACTCAAAGTAGGTAGCATATTCTAAGATAATATCGATGTAGAGGCCCGATTTATCGTTGTCGCTGTTCGCATGCTAGCCCCGCTGTATCTCAGTAATGTAAGTCAAGACGAGAACAAAAACAGCCAACAGGCTTAGGAGGTAAAGGGTTCCGCATGAAAAATGGCCGGAGCACAAAACCGCTGGAGCGGTGATATTGGTGGCAGATTTAATATGAAGGACGGGAGCAAGCTAGGCGGACCCTAACTAAAGGGATGACTTATCCGAGTGGCCTCACTTGGACCTTTTATAAATGCTTGGATTCAGGGGTGGTTAGGCGGTTATTCTAAGCCAACCCCACGCCGCCAAATTGTATATAATTCATCCATTAATTTTGGCCAATGAGTCAGTATTTCGTTTCTAGAAGTTTACATTATACGGTTGTATATTAAAAATTTAATGAAATAAATATATGTGACCAAAACAGTGGCTTTGAAACGTGTTACATAAATTCGACGACCACTATGGCGATGGAGTAACACTGTCACCTCAGGTGCCAGTGGTCGGCGGATCTATTCCCTCACGGAACAAGAAAAAATAATGTTCCGTGTCAGGGCGTTTATCTATACATATGTATTATTAGAATATAAATACATATACATGTATCATATGTATATGTATTTATATTCTAAGTCCCCCCCTAGTTCGCTACATGGTATCCCATATCACAAGCTCTGCTTTGTTTGGGGCCATTGTCTGGGGATTTTATTTTATTTCATAATTTATTTATAAACAAATATTTTCTACTCCATTAGGATAGCTACTCTATGATTTTACTGTCGACAGGGTTTATCGTTCTCATTGAAACTGAAACACTGGTTAAGCTGATATAGTTATAATTTATTATTTCTTTATCAGAAACACGCTGCTTATTGTGGAAATAATAAAAAGCTGTGCGTTACTGGAATGACCACGCGATTTTGGTTGACATTAATCTTTGTTAGTTAACTATTTTACAGGTGGTTTAAATGTGAAAGGCAACTTTTATTGTTTTGTTAAACCTTGGAATCTAAAACATATAGCAATAAAAAAATAAGATTAAATGTTATTTTTTTAGAATAACTTAACTCGCGTTCGATTGCCATCTAACTTGATGGTAAGTAACGACTTGATCCAAGCTATATCAGTGAGTTAATATCTTCATAAAACATTATTTATACAACGTGGTACACAAATCCTGAATGTAGCTTGTTCGGAGTCGAGAGTAGAACCAATTCTTTGCGTCTATTTATTGACACGGTATCTTTATTTATTTATTCTTCATTGTACACAAAAATAAGGTATATTTATACAGAACAATTTTTAAGATACAGAGCACAATAGGCGGCCTTATCATCGAAAGATGATCTCTTACAGAACCCTGTAAGAGATTATTGTCTCTAAAAAAATTTAAAAAAACAACTATTTTTCTCAGACAGCTTTATTTACAATTTTGGAATCCTTTCACAATAAAGGCACAACATTGTCGGAAGACATCAATATGATTATCATATTCGGCGTAGTAACTATTAAGGGTGGTCACCAGCCAGGCACCCCTTAAGTGGCTTTACCATCAAACGGTAGCCAATCTGATTAGTTGCTACAACACACTTATCGAGAATGGTAGGGCTCTTCAACCTCACTCTTCAAGGGCAATACCTATATGGCAGACTTGGCTGGACATTTCGAACAACAGTTACTGTTTTATGTTTCCGATTATTACTTTCCTTTCAATGTAATGTAAGATATGTAAGGCTAGCAACTGGTGTCTGCGACTTAAAATACTAAGTGCGCCCTCAATTAATGTAATTTTTTACCAATTTAATTAGATTAATAATAACTATTAATTAGAGTTATAAATAAAACAGATAGTACTTGAAACAAACGGCATACTTCCATGAATGTTATATTTTTTACAATTTACACAAAATCATCATAAATTATAGAGTGTATACATGTTATTCTGATAGAAAGCTATATTATTGTCCAATCAAATTACAGTTGGTAATTAACACAATGTATTTTGTCAGAAAAAAACATAAGTAACGTCACTAATGATTCAGTTAATTACAGTGAAAAAAGTTTTTTTTTATTGATTGATGAACTTCCGATTCATAAATCAATCGTTAATAACTAACAGCCTGATGCACACGCCGCTAATGATGTATAAATAATGACGTTTTGGTATTGACAAGTAAATTGACTAAAACCTACGCAAATATAGATATATGGACTTTAGTATAGAGTTTGCTCGAAATACAGTTTGTTCTGTATTCTGAGAGAGTATTTAAAATACCTTCTAATAATCAAGTCTCTAAGTTTTAGAATATGCAATGTTGATTTGGGCCCAATGTGTGAAGGACATGCACTCCTTTAGTTTGAAATTAATGTTTAGTAAAATAAATAGACGGATATCTTTTTAAAAACTAATCAGAATGTCGCTGGTGCTGCATCGCATCCAACGTATCATAAACACCACTTTTGCAAAGAAGCAGTCTACGTAGTAAACGGCAAAAATCTCCGACGCAACATAGAAACGAGTGAGCCGCAGCAGACCTATAAAAATAGTCCGATAAAATATAGAATAAATAAAAACTATATCAACTCGACTTTAATAAAATTAATTATTTTATCGAAAGCTTTTAATAGTTGTACAGTTTCAACTTCATTTAAATCCTAACAAACTTTCTCATTCATAATATTATTTGAATACCTATAATATTGTCTTAAGTTTTCGCGATTCATACTATTAAATAAAACACTTTTTAACCGGATTATCGCGTATATTTACATTTTAAATTTTAACTTGACGTTTCGGTGTGTTTGTAGAACCCGTGGTCATCATCAATCTAATTAAAGTCGCTCGTGAAATCCGGTTAAAAGGTGTTTTATTTAATAATTTGAATATATCATAACCGCAATCGACCACCACCAACGATCTCATCAAACAGCGTCTAGCTGAATTACAATTATCGCAAATCAATTCCAGCGAACTCCCGTGCCACATAAACATTGATATTGTTCCCGTGATTGACAACTTTAAATTCTCTATGCAAACCAATTACCATCAACCGTTCAACTCTTACACAAGATGGCAGCCGGATATGCAATTAAACTATGAATTATTCATTGTAAAGAGGAAATATCAATTCGCAGTAGAAAGGGTTGTCATATGTGTGGCTTGCGCGGGAGTTGACTCAATTACATTGGATTGTGTGTCTTGTGGGATTTGATTAGTGAATGATTGAGTTGAAATGTTAGTATCGCTTAGAGAGATGGTTTATACAAATTAAATATATTTTTTGTCATAAGAAATAATAAAGAAAATTATGGCGGTTACTCTCAGTTTTTTAAGCCTTTTTGACAAATGGTTTTAAGCATTAGGAATTCAAAACTTTAATTAATTTTTATTAACGCAGCTAAAAGCTAAAGTTACAACTCATCGAAAAAGCGAGAAAAATAATGAAATGCTCTTTTCCTAATAAATTATTATGTGTTTAAATAGTAAAAGGTTAAAAATCTAAGCATGAACGTTTGTGAGATTTTGATGGAAAGATCTTTACTTTTAGGCTAAAATTTTGCACACAAATAGTGTCTAGAATAAGATGCAGAATCCTTTATACTAGGATCAAGAATCAACCTGATTATACAGGGTGACTGGTGATAAATTTTAGATACTGAAGAACGCAGTACTCGATTCTGGTCATAATTATGTAGTAAAAGTAGGTACTTAATTTTTCACTAGAATTCTCTATAAATAAATATTACTATGTTACTATTTACTTTACATACAACTGAGTCAATCGCGGACCAATGACCTTGCATGCGGCACACTGCCAACGCTAGCGTAACCATGAGTTGTATAATCATTTCTTTAACTTTTGGTTAAGTTTAATCAGTAAATAATTAATATTTATTTTTTATTAATTTTTTTCTATTCGTGTATGATCTCATACTATCACGTCTTTGAATTTCAAAAGTTACTTACCAGTCACCCTGTATAGTATAGTGAATGACAGCTAGAAACTAATTTGAAGAATGCGAATATGCATTTAATGGATTTTATTTCCTAATAGCTTCCTCTTAATTTGGACAACTCAATTCTTATAATCTTTGTAATAATATTATTTATTTTACGCATGGTTTTTATGACTTTTTGCTTGCAAGGAGTAGACTGAGAACCTAATGAAATACGTGTCTGTTAGTCCTAAATTAGATGATAAATTACATGACACATTACATCTTCCATGAGAACAGTCATCACGTTAAGTTATCTGATATGATGATGAGAGTTATTTGAAATAATCCTTTGAATAACATCTCTTAATTTAATTTATATTGTGAAGAATGATCTTTAAACCATATACGCTTTGAAGCTCAAATAGCTAACATTTAATGCTTAAATAATCGAATTAACGGAAATCAGAACAGAAATTCTAAATTCAAACTCAAACCAAACGTTCCACCAATGAATGAAGCTGAATGAAGCTGATCTTTAATAAAGAAACACTTACCCGGCACTAGCTTATATCTAATTCCACCTAGATTGAACGACAAAATCTAATAGCTCTAACATTAAATCCGTATAAATCCCTTCTATTCTCGTACAGTAGACATATCCGTCAATTTAGTGGGATCTCATTTCGGTTCGACATCTATTGTGCTCCAGCTCAATCATGGCAAATGGAGCTCTCGTGTGCCTTTTACTCGATTTTACATTCCGATTGCTGCTGGCTTCGGATCGGGCGATTGGAAATAACTACGGCAGTGAACATGTGATGTGGAGGTAGAAGACAGTAGACTGATAATAAATCGAACGATGACACACCGAATAGCTATTTTATTTTCTGAGTTTTATGTAGTGGAATGATAAATGATTTTTAAACATAAGAGGTTTGCTGAAAATATACTTTGCTAAGATAAGGTGTCGATAGATATACCTATAAAGTGTAGTGTTAGGTATATCACTCAAATGATTGTTATCAACGCAGTTATAAAACGGAATGAGTTAGCTTAGCTACTTTTTTAAGCGCTTAATAACCACGCTTAAAAAATACTTTTTTTTTTAAATAAATTTTCGTAATAATTTCCTTGCATTTAAGATTATTTACCGTGCGACGACGTAGAGAACCTTGAGGGAGGCATATATCTCGCAGTGGACGTCTACAGGCTGTTGGTGATGAAGATTATTTGTGGTTTATGGGCATATTACTTAATACATGTTAAGCCACATTTTTCTTCCATGCTGGACTGGGAGCAAAGGAAAAACATAGAATGTGCCAGCTGCTTCTCTTCCCGTGCATACTGTAAGTCAGTTAAGGGATGGAGGCTTTATCGCAGGTTTTTTTGTGGGCGATAAGCTGACTCCCTGTCACTACAATAGTCTCTCTCCATCATTTTGACGCCTCCAAATTTTTGAAATGAGACATCTGATGGGACATTAAGGGATGCAGGCGTGGAGTTATGTTTGTATATATGTAAGCCACACTTTTTTTACTTATTGTTTTTATTATTACTTATAGACGACCACTTTGAGAATAGGGTAAACCTGTCTGACTCAGACGCCAGTGGTTGCGGGTTCAACTCCCGTACGGAACGAGAAAAAAAAAAGTTCCGTATCTGGGTGTTTATCTATTTATGTATTTAAATTCTAGATTCCCCCCTAGTTCGATCCATGGTATCCCACACACAAGCTATGCTTACTTGGGACCATGTAGTTGGTGTGATTGTCTGGGGATTTTATTCATTTATTTTACTTTTTATAGTCTTACCTTAGATCAATGTAATAGACAAATTATGTTTTTTTTTTGTTTCTATTAAATTAAGCATCTATAACCATCTACCTCAATGTTGGCAACGGACGAATATATTCGACAATATATGCAGACTTGGATGTTTTGGAAAATCGACTGGACTGTCTCTGGACTTTGAATTTTATTTGAAAAGTACTAGAGCACTCAATGTGACAGCGAATTTAAATGGATGCCAGAATATCAGACAGGTGTTCGCATTTTATAGTATGTCTGGCTATTCAGGTAAGTATACCTATAAAAGCAAAATTCGAAATATATATAAAAAAAATATTTTATATATATTTTTTGATGCTTAAAGGAAAAAGAACTTATGAGAAGAATGCTTTGCTTTACATTCAGCACAAAACGTTGACAAGAAGTTAAAATTTATTATTGGCAGCAAATGGCCACTACAACACTATAAAATGCACATGTAAACAAAAAAAGACAAAAACAGTATTACTCACTGATCCGACTAATGAAGAGCGCTCGTTTAAAAAGCAAAGCACACAGAATTTCATTCGTTTATAAAATCAAAAAGTCTTGTTCCTGTGTGAGTTATTTGTCGTCACATTAAACAAGTGCCGTGCAAAAAGTTGGGGGAATGAAGATCAAAGGATGACGTGGCGGGAGTGATCTGAAATAACATCCATCCACTGCACTTGTCAACGCATGCAAACCCACTAGGCTCGCTTTCAATTACAAATAATCCCTCCCGCTAAGTATAACCGCAGTACAAAGTCACAGCAGAAGACAATATCTCGGCAGTTCTCCTTTGAGATAAATACAAACGCAAACTCTAAAGGCAAGATTCACACATACGTGACGTGCTCAAAGTATGGATATGTCGCTTATATGAAGACATTCTACTGCTACTTAGCTGTACTGTGGTATAACCCTGCAAATATAACTTGCACGAGAATTGTATTAGTCAAATACTGTTATCATGTATTCGCAAACATGCAGCGTTGTCTACTAAGACTTCGTACGCATTGTAAATTATAAGCGGCTTTACAGTTAGCATAAACTTGGAGACAATGCTTCCAAATAACATTGTTGTCATGAAACTGCAAAGTCATTCTAAGAAAGATAGTTATTTTACTTTGAAAACTTTTAAATAGCTTCATGTAGAGTGTTCACGTCGTTAGCTTTGATATTAAAATTAATAGTTTCAATCAACAAAAAACGCTTCAAATAGCCTAAAGCTCAAATCAGAATTATTATTGAGGCATCCAAATCGATTTCTCGCCGCTTTCACTTTTTTACAATTTATTGTTTACAAAGAAGTTTAAGTCCGATAAAGATAAAATATATGGGAATATTTTAATTGATGTGCTATTATGATTTGTTGGAATTTGAGATGTAAGAGATAGTAACACTTAGGTGCTTTATCGGTTAATCTTGCTTACGGCTAGCCGGTTGCTGCAAGTCGGGTCGGTGTGGACGCCGTAGTGCAGTAGCTAGCGTTTCCACATTCGCCCGTGGCTGTACATTATTAATGCACTCGTCTGGACCATTCCAGGAAGTTTTGTAGGTGTATGGTAATTATTTTAAATGTATTCAAAGGAAGTTAGTTAGTTGTGTCAGTAAATCATTTTGACGCTAGTTTCTTTCGTTTATTTATTTGTTTATGGAATATTTTTTTAAATGTTTCAGGTACAATTCTTAATATCATGAGCTTTTTGGCTTTAAAATATACATGGATATTATCGTATAGATCCCCACCAAATTGCTAATTTGTGTGAATAAACATATTTGATTGCATTGAATATATCTATAATCAGAAAAAAATGTAGGTAAGTATGTATTTCCGTTATTCAGTTAGATGTGATCGCATTTGTAACCAAAAAAGTATAAATATGTAAGTATTTCCGTTACGAAGTATCTTTAACACAAGCTACGAGTTTACTTATGGGCTCACTGCAAAAAATATATATGTAAGTATACCTACAACTTCTTGCTAATAAACTTTATCGTAAAATCGTAACGTATTAACCACAAATCAAATCAGGCATACATAAACAATACCAAATTATATTATGTTGTGCTCCTTTCAAACGTCGAACAAGGCAAACACGAATAAAGTCAATGTAACATGAAGGTCAGGCCACTGTTTATATTGATAAACGTTTTCCTTAGTAAACTTTAGTGCAGCATTTGAGTCACATCTCATTCTAAACTTAACCTCAAAAATGAAACACGCAAAATGAAGACTTTAATAGTTTTAGTGATTGTGCTTGTATGTTCTGTGACTTATAATGAAAGTAAAGACTTAGTTGTAGGTACGAGAGTGAACAATCTTCTAGTGTCTACTGAAAAGTTTATATTTCGAAGCATTCCCTTGATAAGAAGAGACAAAGATTACACTTACAGGGATCCCAAACAAAGAGTTATAAAGGTAAATGCCAGTTACACAAGTCAATTTACATAATGAAGTAATTAAGAAGCTGCATAATTAAAATCTTTGCTTTTAATTATCTTTTATTTAATGAAGATTATGAAATAGGTCGCAATGTTTTTCGTATGTTAATTGAAACAGGTGTTTTAATCGTGTGGGTGTTTAAATGTGAATGCATTGAATAAAAATTAAAATATATACAAATATGCGATAAAGATTAATTTTTAAAGCGTTGCCGAACATTGGTCAAAGAAAGTGGAACGCAAGTAAAAAATATAAATTAACTTCAGTATTAAAATTGCAAATCATTAGTTTCAAGTTCATTGTTGATAATAAGTAATTATGGTTCGTAAGGAAATTTGACCTAAATCTTAAAAAACATGTAAAATTTTAACTATAAGACAGAACAGTAGTTTCTTTACTTAATTTTTTTTTGCATAATTAAAACATATCGATATACCTCCTATGGTAAACGGTATTTTATTTTTAAGTCCACCTAGAGCTTACTTACTTAAACTATAAGCTTACGTAGGATCACACATAACGTGAATCACGCTCAACTCCAAACATGAATTTAAGCAACTCATAAGAGTTTCCCTTTTTTTCCCGTATTTGAAGAGCTTCTCTTTAACTTTGCACAGCACAGTTATGATCTCATTATTCATGTCCATTCTAGGGTTGCCGCAAGGTCGTTTTGAGACATTAAGGGCTGTCCATTATACTCTGATACTAATTTGCACTTACGTGTTATAATTTGTAATTATACATAAATCACAATATAAAGTCTGGATCTTGTTTTTTCTTTGAGTCTTAAAGTAGGTAAGTGCTGGAAGAGAGCAGTGCAAAACCGAGCGACACGGCCCGTGGAGACCCTTGGGGAGGTCTTTGTCTAGCATCCTGCCTGGCTGATAGGTAGAAAAAAGTAAAATAAACTTTTCAAATTTAAATATGGAATAAATCATTTTCTTTTATTTTCAGGGTATCATTGCCAGAGATCTTTCCCGGACTGGAACCGAAGTGACGGTGACTGATGGAGGAGTAGGCTCTACCCATGTGTCCTTACATTTCAAGAGTGATAGAGGCGGAGAAATAAACTATCTTATACTCATATTTACCAAAAATACATAAACAATTTTAATGGCCTTTTAATTTATTGATTGATATTTAGTCTTAAACTCAGGTTGGCAAGTGAAGATAATAATATTTAAGATAGAGAGTTAATTTCAGAGTATAAGTGACTCTATATAAGATAAAAGCAGCTTCACCATTTTTTCTGGAGTGACCCCTGACCCCATGGGGAAAGATTCTTTAAAACAAGTATACAGTTTACAGAAAAGGACTTTTATCGTCCGACTTTTTACACCACTTTTGTTGCCTCTTTAAAGTCTTCTAGAATTAAATTAATCAATAATATTTTTGGGAACTATCTTATAAAAGCGTAGGTATAAATTGGAGAAAATTAAGTCGACTAGTTAATATTTATTCTAGTATTTGTATTTGATTAGTATTTATTTAACGTTATTTTAAGTAAATGCCAGAATTTTTTGGACAACTGTGAATTGATTTTGAATATTCATGTATAATAGTTATAGTATCTACTATATATTATTATACTAGATACTTCAGAGGTATAAACATCATCGAAATCGATTGAGAAGTTTTTTGAAATATTTTAGAATTTTCGAAGAAATATGTATGAAATCGGAGAATATTAACATTTATGGCCTTATTATTCTTCAGCCAAATGACAAGAATTTAAAAATGTGAGTGAAGTCGATTTTGTAATGCTCTGCATTCTTTGATTATTAGCAAAGTGTACTGTAGTTAAGAAGAAAAAGCAACGGACAGCTATCCTATATACCAACATAACCAACAAAATGTACAAAACTAAACAAACTACACCCACCCTTACCAACATGAAAGAAACAAATCAATTTTAGCGAATTATCACAACGCAGCATATATTCGGTGTTTAAACTTGGGGTCGCTAATGGAGACACACGCATTAAACGAAGCCCGAGCTCTGGCAACATTGACAGAGGACAGGGGGACCTAATTAGTTTAGCCTGTGGCGGCGCCATAGACAAGGGGAACAAGGATGAATAACAAATGGATAAGCTTTCACAGGGTAAACAGTCTTAATTATATTTCATAACGTAAAGTATATTCGCCGTGACAAATGAATGGTCGGCGGCCAGCTTGGTGGTTTACGACCTAAACCTCCTTGTCACAAAAGGGAGAGGCCCTGCAGTGGGTTCATTTCAAAGAGTTGTGATGATCTGTGCAGTTGAATTCCCGCCGCTTTTGATCCCATAGGTACCAAGCACTCAGAAATCAAAAATCAATCTTCTATGAAAGATAGGTTATTAAAAACAAAAATGTTAACAAAAATGTGATAGTAAGTCATAGACATAGCCGCATTCAAACAAACAAAAGAATCTTTGATTTTGTATATATAGACATAGGAATGATACATTTTTTCAATGGTTACAATAGAACAAACACAAAAAATCGTAAAACAGTTTTTAAAGTTTAATTTTGTACCTACTACAAAATATTTTTCAACGTTGGAAGAAAAAAACAATTTTCAACGTTCAATGTAAGCAGGGGCCATTTTTTGTCATCCATGTCAACTCTTAAAAGGGATATTTGTTTTAAAAAACTAAGAAAAAAAACATTTTGAGATGCTACATAAACAGTTGTCACTTCCAGTATAAAAATAATAATAACAAAATTATACAGTCCGGCATGGTGTCATTCAACATATTAAATAGAGATAAAAAGTACGCTCTTATTGTAGTTTTATTGCATTTAAATTATCCAATTGTGCACATGGTTTTTGTTAACATATTTCTTGCTTGCTAAATTACTTTGGTGACCATAACAATACGATTGCAAATTGTTGAGTAGTTCAGTGCTGAATTTAAGCGTAAATAATAAGAGAAATAATAAGTCCAGCTACAGAATCATTTTTTTGGCTACGTGATCAAGCTTCTGTTTTCATAACTTAGCCACGAATAACTTCTAATTGCGAAAAATGTGTCTTGAAGCAATTTATGCCATAATTATGCTATAATAATTTATACTAAGTAATATATTCATTAACATTGCGATGAAAAATATTATGCGACAAGAAGGGCTCCCGTTCCGGAAGACGTAGTCGGTACGGTTAGGTGCGACGACGAGCGCAGCGAGGAGGAGCAGTTAGGTTGCATATAGTAATATACGTGCGCGAGCCGAGCGAGCGAAGCGAGCGGTGCCGCGGCAGCGGTCGGCGAAGCGCCATAAACCATAGAGCTTTTTTAAATAACCCCGACGTGGTTTGTGGCTGACATAGTAATTTAGAAGGCAACTAAGATTTTTAGAGGGGAATAATGCTATTTAAAAGAAGTTTGTTTAATTAGCACCCAAATAATAATAACTCATACCCGACCGACTGGTCCGATTTTCTCGCCGCTACACAGCTACACACCTTTCCCGCCGAAAGGTGTGTAGCTGTAAGCATAGATAATAACAATAATAAATCCATTTATTTTGTATGGCCCACAGTTATAATAAAATTCAACAATTTCTTTAAATAAAATAATAAAATATTCAATTAAATTAAATCATAATTGAAGCACATCACTACATAGTATAAAACAAAGTCGCTTTCTCTGTCCCTATGTCCCTTTGTATGCTTAAATCTATGAAACTACGCAACGGATTTTGATGCGGTTTTTTTTAATAGATAGAGTGACTCAAGAGGAAGGTTTATATGTATAATAACATCCATTAAATAGTGGAGAAGTACTGTTATTTTTGAGGTATCTAATGTGATGTCGTAAATAATTAAATTTTTTCCGCTTACATTGCAAACGCAGGCCGAACCCTACGAGTTTTATCAAAATAATGTACTAAGTATTGTACACATTGAAAAGGTCTACAGAAAAGTCCGTGATGGTATATGTCTATCTCTTATGGATAACCCACAATAACTTTTTTTTGTCATTTACTTTTTATGACAAATAATGCCTAATTTTTGAAGCGATTTTACCCAATACAGCATTAATCCTTAACCAATTAAATACCTTGAATACATTGTTCATTTAATAAACATTTATATGGCCCTTTACACCGTATGATTTAAGTGAATATTTTCGAAGATATTACAGATTTAAAAATTGCGGGACGTAGCGTTTGCGGCGGTACCGGCGGCGGGCCGCCCGGTGCGGCAAGAGCGTGTATCAGCATTGCACCCGTGCGAAGCCGGGGCGGGTCGCTAGTTTAAAATAAATTACATTCATCAAAATCACAAAATTAAAAGAAAGGAAATAATCTAAATAATTAAATGAAATAATGTTATATATAATAAATACAATAATAAAATAAATTAAAACATAGTTGACTCATATTTAAAATAAATTACAATCATTTGAATCACATTATGTTCTGGTTTTCTCAGCTTCGCCAATAGGCCTTTTTAAACTAATATTCTCATGTCTATCTTTGGTCTTTCGGAGAACGGAAAGTCCGAGTGCATCTTCGACCTTATCAGCAGTTTCACATGGTTTAGTCACAGGCCCGAGCGCCTAACTAAAAACTAAATTAATAATTATTTAATACCTACCTATCTAATTATTTCAAAATTAAATCTGAATGAAGATCTAAAATTAAAAACACTAAAATATTTAAGCAGTGCCATTAAACTCATATTCCAGATTACTGTTTCATTATTAATTTAAAACTTAAATTTGATCATCGATATTCACTACAGATTCACCACGTATAGGGGAACTTAGTTAATAAATTTTTCATACATTTTTGTTCCATAAGAAAGGTTTATTCCAACTTCAGAGGATTGTATTGTTTCTATTAGGAGGATAATAATTACAACTAACGATGGTAACTTCTTATGATCACATACCTAATACATATATCTTCAAATATCTATACTAATATATAAAGCTGAAGAGTTTGTTTGTTTGAACGCGCTAATCTCAGAAACCACAAGTGGGATTTGAAAAATTATTTTTGCATTTGATAGCCCAACTTTTGAGGAATGTATAGGCTATATTTTATCCCAAAATTCCCACGGGATCAAAAGTTACGTGGGTAAAACCGCGCGCGGTGGCTAGTTTTTTAATAAAGCCACTACTCTAGGACTGTAGAATTTTCTTCTGGAGTATGAAAAGTATTTGGTCACAATTAAGGTTGAATGAAGAATACCATAAAAATGGCTTCTAACAAAGCTTGAAGACCATTGCACAGACAGGCTCAACATTCCCAAAGATACCCAAAAAATGTCATGATATTGATGTTTTGATCACTTAGTGACGACTACCGAACAATTAATATTTATTATTTATTTTAAATGCGTAATTCGCTACATGAACAGAAAACAACAGACGCCTCTCGACCAAATGAAATTTTATTTGCAAAAGGCAGCTCAATCCCTAATTAAATTTTATCACCAAACAAACACCATCGATAAAACATGATTTTTACCGATGTGGTTTATGTGCATATTAATATTACACAATTCTAAATCTTAAACAACATTTTATGTTGCCATAAATACCAAAATTCAAATGAATATTAAAAAAAAATTGAAAATGATTTGACTTAATATGAAACTGATTTGACTCATATTTAAAAAACGAATTTTTTTTTTTTTTTGTCTGACCAAATATCGAATATGGTCGAAAACACATACAACTCAAACAGAGTGAAAATAACCTCAAAATTCAACATTAAAAATATAGCAAAATTTGGCGCCAAATGCAACCACTTTTCCGCGGCAGACGGCAACGAATAAATAAAACATGAACTCCACTAATGCACATACTATTTGGTCAGAACTGGACTCGAATTTCGGCTGCAGAGATATATTTTTAAACTCGACTTTGGAATAGGCACAGGTTTTAGTGCTCTAGAGTCTGAAAGTTAGATGCTGAATTTTAAATAAAGGTAAGTAAGTATCTCCTAAAAAAGAAATATACGTTTTACTATTTCTACGAATATTTTTTAGTTATATCTTAACAGTTACTTAAAGGAAAATAAAAAAGTTTTCCATAAATAAATTATAGGCATAACCAGTGCGTGCTTACCTCTAAATTCGATTTTGATAAGTTCCATCAAAATGTCGTTTCCCGTGAAAACAAAGCAACTACCAACTTTTCTAATTCGATCCAATCTAAATCCAATTACTTCCAACCGGGTATTAGACGCCCAAGGAGCCGTGTGTTGTGCGATACTCATCTACAGCCCTACCAAGTTTAATCATTTTATACCTACCTACAACTTACAAGAAAGCTGACGTTCACTATAACCAGTCGGGTTATACCAACATTATAAGCCGACACGCGAGCTGGCGCGACGACGACGGTTAATTTTAACTAAAACTTGTCAAAGTTATTAATGTTCTATTTACACGTGTAATTAAAAAAATATAACTCATGAATACTAAAGACCAGAGTAGCGGCGAGCTTTGAATAAGTGATTTTTTTCAGCCAGATTAAAAAGTTGGGGATTGGCAGAATAAATCTAGGATTAATGTCCGCGAGCCGTTTTAAAAGTTGAATGTTTTTTTTTACAGTTTTAGCTGTCACGTTCTATTTTCAAACGCTGAAAGAGATTTTATTTAACAAAGGTTTTGTTTTTATTATTGTTGTTTGCACCAGATTGTTTTTTTTTTATTATTAAAGTTGTGCTTCGGACTGTGAACCTTTTTTGTAAATGGCGTTCAATCGGCTGTAAATTCAGATAGATTGTGTATTCCGTAGGAGCTTTAATTACAAGTGCAGTGTAGTAAATAACGTGTCTGTCTTGTTTCCGAGGAGTAATTACCTACACTGATTTCCCTTGATTTATGGTACTTTTAGCATAGATATTCACATTGATACGGTGTTGTTTACGGCACCTTGTATTCCAATTCGATAGAAGTAGAACTTGTTGTGTCTTTCTAAAGCTATATTTATATGTACTATGTTCATAAGTAGGTACGTGAAAATATGAAGCTTCAAAAGGGTATTCTTAGTGAAATAAGCTATTTATTAAATAATTTTTAACGGTGACAAACCCCGTTTGACCTCAAGTTAACTTGATTATAACTGAAGATGGACACATAGATTTAGGATAAAATAACATCGCCACAACATATCAGCGATGGGCATGGGCCGGTGATTTTAGGCGGCAGAATTGGTCGCTAGCCAGGGAAAACCATTTAGCACGCACGGCCAACATACAATCATAGATTTTTTTTTATTAAGGACTGAGTACGTGTTTGACCTCAATCTCACCTAATGGTAAGTGAAGATGAGGTCGAAGATGAAACACGGGCCTAGTGAAGAACCGCCTTTTTATAAAATATTGCCGGAACAGATCACCGCTGGAGCGGTAATATTTGGCGGCAAAATTTATATGAAGGGTGGTCGCTAGCCGGTTGGACCACCATCTACCTATCCTACCAGCAAGCGGGGTTCACTCGGATTAGTTGCCTTTTACGACACGCTTATCCAGGAGTGGTCAGATCGATATACTATTAACACAATTAAGATATCGCATTCAATAAATCGGTACCTATGTACATTCCCTAAAAGGTTTGCAAGACCCTTAAATCGGGAAAAGGTATAATGCTAAAATAAGTTACCGTCGTTACCCCTGACTTCGTCTAGTACACCAAACTTCGCCTGATTTTGAAAAAAGTACCTTAGAGACAAAATGGCTGGTTATAATCTCGTAAAACCTATTATAATTTGTGTGCAATTTAATAGCGGCAGCAGCAATTTCTTTTTAAAGAGTAAATTATATTTTCTGATAAAAACATATCTAAGAATAACAAAAATTGTAAAATTAATACTAGTTTAAACAACATAATTTATATTAACTAAATTACAAGAATAAGTTGTGATGATGATGATGATGATGACAAGAATAAGCAAAAAATACTATACAATAAAACGTCATAGGTATCTGCTTATCATGACCTAGGGTAACACAGGCATGATACCTTAACTAAATAATTATGATTACTTGTTTTTTAGGTACAAAATATTCAATAGATTGAAATGTGCTTATAACAATAATAATAATAATAAAGCCTTTTATTCAGAACAACATAGTAGTTTATAATGTTACAGAATGTCTCTTTGTTCTGTGTGCCTTTTGGCATAGGCCTCCTCCAACACCTTCCATTGAGCTCTGTCTCTTGCCACTCTTCTCCAGTTGTGTCCGACTGCTAGTTTAAGGTCGTCCTCCCATCTCATCTGTTGACGTCCTTTACAGCGTTTGCCATCCCTTGGGTACCACTCTGATACCGCCCTGCTCCATTTATTTTGAGAGTCTCTTATCATGTGCCCCGTCCATCGCCATTTTTGCTGGTTTATCCGTTCGGCTATGTCTTTTAGTTTGGTTTTTCCTCTTATTTCTGAGCTTTTGATCCTGTCCTGCTTTTTTACTCCTAATATGCTTCTCTCCATAGCTCTTTGGCAACGTTCTAATTTAGCTCTGTGATGTTTAGTAAGTGACCATGTTTCGCATCCATAAGTGATAACTGGAAGGACACAGGTATCAAAAGCTTTTCTTTTTATTGGTAGACTCAGCTCCTTAGTTTTAAAAATTTCTTTCAACGACCAATATTTCCTCTTTTTTTTTTTTTTTTATAAAATATGGATGGGACGTTTGTCTTCCATGACACCTGATGTTAAGTGAACATGAAGACTAAGGTGGTACATCCACGAGAAACCTATTCACTCGACGCTTAAAAGTACTAGGACTATACTGGTCAGGGAAAATAGACGCAGGCAGTTCATTCCACACCTTGGCGACCCGTATCAAAAAGGAACTGTCAAAGCGCTTAGTTCGACTTTTCGGAATATCAACCACATACGGATGGAAGTTCTGTCTGCGTCTAGTAGTCCGATGGTAAAAGGGTGAGGGTTCCATTTGCTCAAACAGAGCACTCGCGCACTCACCAAAATGTATCCTGTAGTACACGGTTAAACAGGCAACCTTACGACGATGCTCTAGGGTCTGTAGTTTTTTGGTCGTAAGGTCGACGTTGTTAATTAATTTACGGGCTCTTCGGTCAACGGAGTCCAGCGCTTCTAGTTGATATTTGGCTGAACCATCCCAAAGATGACTGCAGTACTCCATGCATGATCGCACTTGAGCTGTATATAAGTTAAGAAGCTGTGCAGGGCTGAAGTACCGCCGTACCTTCGAGATGATTCCCAACTTTTTCGAAGCTACTTGAGCCATGGACACAATTTGTTGACCGAAGTTTAAACTAGATGTTATAGTTACGCCTAAAAGCCCTAGATGGTCAGTGATGGGGACAGATACATTTTGGAAAGTGGGCGTTAATGTGAAGGTGCTCTTTTTTGCGGAGAATAGACACGCCTGAGTTTTGGACGCGTTGAATTTGACCAAATTCGACTCACCCCAATCGGATACTTTCCGTAAGGTCAAATCAACGCGCTCAATCATTGACTTTCTTAAACTTTGGATTTCACGGGGGCTCGCTCGCGCATTGGATACGTATCTCTCTACAACAGTGCTGTCATCAGCATAACTAATAATGCCCGGTGTCAAAAGGTCATTAATGTGCAGCAAGAATAATGTTGCAGAGAGAACAGATCCCTGAGGTACCCCGGCATTAATTGCCATTTGGTCGGAGGAGAAGCCATCTAAGACTACTCGAATTGACCGTTCCCTCAGAAAATCAGATATCCAGTCGCAGAGCCCAATCGGTATGCCATAAGCTGGAAGCTTACTTAAAAGACCATCATGCCAGACCCTGTCAAAGGCCTTGGAAATGTCTAAGGATACAGCTATTGCTTCACCATGACCCTCCAAGGCCTCGCTCCATAAGTGAGTGGCATACACGAGAAGATCGCCGGTCGAGCGCCCGTTGCGGAAACCATATTGGCTATCGCTTAGGAGCTCGTTGGCCTCGAGGTATGCCAGGAGTCGATTGTTCAATACACGTTCCATGACTTTGCAAAGTATGGAAGTGATTGAAATTGGTCGGTAGTTGACAGGATCGGCACGGCTTCCCTTCTTTGGTACTGGTTGTACGTTAGCAAGCTTCCAGGACTTGGGAACCTTACCGGATTCCAATGAAAGTCGATAAAGACGCGTCAAAACGGGAGACAACTCAGCTGCGCAGCGTTTTAAGACCACTGCAGGAATACCGTCTGGACCACTAGCTTTGTTCTCGTCTAGGTGCAGCAAGCATTTAAGAACCTCCTTTTGGCGAATGTGAACGGTACCCATTGTAGGTCCGAACTGAGGTAATTGGGGTGGGATTTTTCCTTGGCAATCTAGACGAGAATTTTCTGCGAAGATACTAGCAAATAAATCTGCTTTCTCCTTAGAAGTATGGGCCAGAGAACCATCGGGTTTCCTCAGTGGTGGCAGCGACGGGCGACAAAAGTTCGTTTCGACCGACTTGGCAAGGGACCAGAAAGCTTTACTTCCCGAAGGGTATGCTGCTATTCTGTCTCCGATACGGCCTATGTGGGCAAAACGAGCTCTTTTGATTACCTTTTTGCAGGACTTGGCGGCAGCATTGTATCTTTTCTTAAGTTCATGCGAATCCAGGGCTTTGCTTCTGCGAGCATTTGCCCAGGCTTTGTATGCTTCCCGCTTTCGCTTTTCAGCGGCTAGGCAAGCAGTATTAAACCATGGGCGAGCTTTGGTTTCAAGGGATAGATCAGCGTGGGGAATGAAGTACTCCATTGCTTGAACTATCACACTTGAGACAGCATCAGCGCAGCACGATGGATCGGTTGATGTAAAACAAGTTTGCCGCCATGGATAAGATGCGAAGAAATGTCGCATTTCATCCCAATCTGCTGACTTGTAACGCCATACTCGCCTGGAGCCTTTTGGGCGGGTGTCAGGTGGCGAGTACAGCGATACAGATTTCACCATACAGTGATCGGATGTCCCTAAAGGTGCAGTGACGGACACCGAGTATCTGTCAGGATCGGTTGTCAGCAGAAGGTCCAGGCAATACGCAGTGTGGCCAGCAACGTCGGGGATGCGCGTAGGCTCGTTAACAAGCTGTGAGAGACCATAAGTCAGCGAAAACTTAAAGGCCTCTCTGCCAGCATGGTCAGTGTCCTGATACGGGTATAACCACTGCCCATGGTGAGCATTAAAATCCCCCAGAAACACCAACTGCGCCGTGGGAAAACGTTGCTGAATCTTATCTGCTGTATTGCCAAGGTATTCCATAAGCCTCGTTGTCTCCCGATCTCCGGAATGTGAACGATAGATACAGGCGTAAACCACTTGGTCTAGGCCAGTATCTATGTGAACCCACATGACTGAAAGGTCCGGCACTTCCAAGTAACGGAGACGCTGATAACAGATCGCGTCACTGGCATACATGCACACCCCGGCGTGCGGGCGGAAAAGAGACTCCAGGATATAGCCCGGGTAACCAAGGTATGCCGAGTCTGACGGATCGCAGATCTGCGTCTCCGTTAGAAAGAGTAGGTGTGGTCTCTCCGTCTCAAGATGGTGGTGGACATCATTCAGATTGGAGTGCACTCCTCGGATGTTACAGAAGTGCACTTTAAGGGAGAGGAAGTGCAACCGCTGTTGAACCGTACTCTTTTTAGGACCTTTCATTGTGAATTGGTAGTGGAGTGAATAGGGAGGAGAATAGAAGTTGAGTGAAGCGCTTCAAATGGAACCAAGCAACTCGTAGGAAACAACGCACCATTGGGGAACTCGCCTGGAGACTGCGGGGACGCCCGAACCCCCCCGAGGTCGCCATCGGGTCCTCTCTAACCGGTCGCCAACCGGCACGATGGAGCCTCCCGGGATTTTTCCCGAGGTGGCGGGGCAGCCTTTCACATGTGGCTGGCATGCTACTTGGGCCCCCTACTACCTGCGGTCGGCCAGCGGTGCACCGTGCTTCGGATCCCGCTACCCTCCAAAACGAGTTACCCGGTGAGTCATTATCCTACGAGTTGAAAACTGTTCTCCGATGCAGCACGATTACTCAGACCTATCCTCCTCAATGGCTACACTAGACATCATGCCGGAACGCAACTAGGTTACTTGGCGGCATGGTTTTGTCTAGTGGGTGGTGACAAGCCACGGCCGAAGCCTACCACCAGATTTTACTGCTCGTTTAGCACCACCCAGGGACCACGTACAAGGCATCGAGGGCTAAACCTTGCGGACGCGAGCAGTAAATAAGTAATAATAATAAGTAATAAGTGTTCCCGTTTATGATTCTTTTGTTGATTTCTTTTGTCATCTGATCATTAAAAGATATTATCTGTCCTAGGTACACATATTCTTGGGCATATTCGAGAGCTTGGCCGTCGATTTTTATTATTTTTGGGTCTGAGTTGGTTAGCAGTTTAGTTTTGTTTTTATTCAAGTGTAGGCCAACTTTCATACTCTCTTTCTTAAGGGTCATTATCATTTCCTCTAGATGTTTCGGGTTTTCTTCAAGTAGGACTATGTCGTCCGCAAATCTAAGGTGGTTCAGTGTTGCTCCGTCTATTCTAATACCGAATCTTTCTCAGTCCAATCTGCGGAAGACACCTTCCATGACGGCCGAGAATAGTTTAGGTGAGAGGGGGTCTCCCTGTCTTACTCCTTTTTGAATTTTGAAATTTCCTCCCAGGGATTCCAGTTGTATCCTCGCTTCGCTGTTAGTGTAGATGTTCTTAATTATTTCAATGTATCTTGGGGCTATCCCTTGCTCTTCTAAACTTTCCCATATTGATTTGTGGCTTATACTGTCAAAAGCTTTGCTGTAGTCTATAAAGGCCATATAGAGGGTTTTGTTGTACTCTTTGTATTTTTCTATTATTTGTTTCACTGTATGTATATGGTCAATAGTGGAGAAGTTTCTTCTGAATCCAGCCTGTTCCCGTGGTTGGTTTTCATCAAGTTTCATGCTTATTCTTCCTAGGATTACTTTAGAAAATACCTTGTAGATGTTGGATATCAAACTTATGGGTCTGTAGTTCTCTATGTCTTCTTTTTGCCCTTTTTTATATATGAAAATAATGTGTGATGTTTTCCACTGCATGGGAATTATGCCAGTTTCCAAAATTTCATTAAAAATGGTCGTAAGTATGGGTAGTAAGTCTTCAAGGGTGCCCTTGAGAAGTTCATTTGTAATTTTGTCTGGGCCGGGTGCTTTTTCTGATTTTTGGCTGAGAATAGCTTTTTCAACCTCGCAGGGCAGTATTTTTGGTTCTGGTTCTTTTTTATTAATGTCAGTCACTTGTCCCTGTCTCTGATTTTGAACTTTACAAGAGTATAGGTCCTGGTAGAATTTTGTAGCTATTTCATTAATATTTTTTCTGTTTGTAGTAGTATCATCTTTTTTGATTAGTTTTGGTATCCAGTCTCTCTTAATTTCGCTTAGTTCTTTGAACGCTTTTTTCACACCCCCTGTTTTCGTTATGTGTCTTTCTATTGTTTGTAATCTTCTTTTCTTTCTATCTTTCCTGATATTAGTTCTAATCTCCTTGCTTAGTTCGGCGATTTGTTTGATATTTTCTTTGTTAGGCTGATTAGCAAGCAATTTTTTGCGCATATCAATAAGTTGTAGTGTTGTGTCACTTAGTTCATACTTCTTTCCCTGCTTGTTTCCAGTTTTAACCACACTTAATTGTTTCTCCAGCCTTTCATACTTGAGATGTATATTTGAGTCTTTACCATTTTGTACCATTATGCTGGCTGTTCAAAGACTTGGAAATTTCTTTCACTGTTTTGTTGCTCAAACACTCCCTTTTCTGTGGCTTTATATGTGTTCTTGATTTCTTTGGTGGTTCCAACCTTAACAACCTTCTTACCATGCGATGGTTTGTGTTGAAGTTCAATTTCGTTACTATTGATGTGTCTGTGAATGCTTTGGGATAACTTGTAATTATAAAGTCAATCTCATTTTTGTATCTGCCATCAGGGGAGATCCAGGTCCACTTGTTTCTCTTTTTCTTCTTGTATATGCTGTTGAGAAGAGTCAAGTTATGTTCAAGAAGGAGTTCTACTAATAGTTCCCCATTTGGGCTTCTTTTCCCATGACCGAAGTTTCCCAATATATGTTCTTCCTTATTCTGTTTTGATCCCACTTGAGCGTTGAAGTCTCCCATAAGTATTATGTGGTTCTGTGAGTAGATTTTTAAGGTTTGTGCTAACTGGGAATAGAATATTTTGGTCTCATTTTTTGTTGCTTTCTCTGTTGGGGCGTATACTTGTATGATTGACCATAATTTTCCATATCCCTGTATGTTGACGTTGAGTACTGCTATTCGGTCTGAGATTCCAATGATTTCTTGAATTTGTTTTTTCATTGATTGTTTGATAAGGAATCCTACTCCTCTATGACCAGCTATTTCCCCTTTGTAAAATAATATATAGTCAGCACGTTCTTCAATTTTTTCACCGAGTCTGCGCATCTCACTAATACCTAGGATGTCTAGATTAAGGTTCTCTAAAGCTATTTCTAGCTCGTGAAGGCTTTCTTCTGTTCTCAGAGTTCTTGTGTTTAATGTAGCAATTTTGAGTGTCATTTTACTTGTTGAAGAGTTGCTCTTCATTTTGTTTATGGTTGGAGGGTAATGGTCTTTATCCCCACGGTGACCAGCCGGATTGGGGAAATTATTAGTTAAATGTTTGACTGTTGTTGTTGAAGTTGTTGTTTTGGTAATTTCTATACACTTTCCTGTTGAGCTACTGGTTTCTACTTTTTTCCCCCATGGAGCTTGCTCGTGGGAGAAATAAAGTGTTGATTTTGTTTATTTAATTTTGTGGTTTTTCTCCCTTGCTCTTGTCTTCGTGTTTAGCTGGAGGTGACTGGGAAGGTGATCGTTTTCTTTTCGCTTCGTTCTCTGTTCTGTCTAAGACTATAAGTTGATCATATCTGATGAAGGCAGTTTTTCCTTTATTTTGCTCTTGGCCCATCTTTATTTTCAATTCCTTCCTTTTCAAAAGAATGTCTTTAGGATAGTCTTGGCTTGCATAAATACCCTTTGGAAATTTTTTGTTATTTTTCAGTAGTTCTATTTTCCGCCACGCTAAGGTCACTGTAACTAAAACTGGTCTGATTTTGTTGTTCTCTTTTTTCCCTATTCTCCGCAGGTCACTTATCTCCCATTCATCCCATTCCCGTATATTAGATTTTTCGCTAATTCCATTAAAAATTGTTATGAGTTGTTTCCTGAGTTCTGCGCTGTTGGTTTCCGTTTCGTTTACCCCATGTACAATAATATTGTTCTTTCGTATTTCTCTTTCTAAGTTCTGGACTTTGGTTTGTAAAGCTTCAACCAGGCCTGGCTCACTTCGCGCGGTACATCCGTTATTTACCTACAGCGAAGCGCTCCGCCGGCGCATCTCGAATGGGTCGTGTGGCACGCGCGCGCCCGTCGGGACGTTGTAGATACCTACCTACCTAATAGCACTCACAGTAATTCTATGATCGAGGTTGCAAATAGTATTTAAAAATGAACATAAAAAGAAACAAATATTCAATTAGATTATGTTAAGATTTGATTATGTTCAATTTAGCAAACAAAACATAGGTAGTATTACTAATTATTCGTCGTAACTTTTTTTACATTTTGTACTTTAGGTAAGTAGAAACAATATTTTTTACAAAGCTAGAATAACAGTAATACCTACATCGGTAGATACTTAATTACAAATAAGGACATTAATTATTCTTCACTAGGCAGCAACCCTAACAGCGGAAGAAAAGATAAGAGGCATGCGATAAAAAGAGACAAAACTTCTAGGTATATAAATTTGCAGGTACGTAATGCTGTGTGAGCTGAATTCCACCGTATCGCGTCGTAGCAAGACTCGAATTTATTTAGATCTTCTTGCGGAGTAATTCTTCTGTACCAACTATTACTTATTCTGTGCTTCAACTTCTTTTTTCAGCTTTGTGTTTTCTTGGATGATAGGTTCCAATTTTTCATCTATAGTAGTTGTAATCTTGTTTGTGAATTTTTCGGCTAGTTGTTCAGTTTTTTGGATGAAATCCAATTACATTTCATTCATTTTTTCTAGTATTAGTTGGATTTGCGGATCCATCTTGTTTTCTTCTATTTGGTAGTATCTTTTTTATACTGGCAGCACTATTTGTGTTTACTTATGTGACACTGACAGTGTATCAATCAGTCAGTGCTTGTTTGAGAGTTTTTTGTAGCTGACTTCACTCTGCACGTTTATTTTTTGTTTACAGTAGAGGGTGGTTTTGAATGTTTCTTCTATTTATAGATATTGTTATATATATTTTTTCCGTGAAGAATTCTTGATTTCCGAGTGAAATACGCAATTTTTTTACTGTTTTTATAGCACTTTCAAGTCACAAACACTTTGTTCAGGATGTTATTCACTTAGATGTTCCGATTTGTTATTATTTTACGAGATATTATTTTAAAATATGGAGACAACGAAATGCGATGTTGATTTGACAACGAACTTCACCTTGAAATGTGCTTAGTCAAAATTAATTTTAAAGGTATAATAATTTGATATGCAAAAGTGTAAAACTACTATGTATAAGCGGAAATTTATAAAGTAAGTAAGAAAATTACACTTATAATAATGTTCAAAATATAAAAATACTATACTAAATAAATAACTGGGTACAAAACATACACCAGTCAATAATCTATATCTACAACTAAAGCATACTAAAACTTTTTAAAACGAAGTTAGATTTAATCTTATTTTAAGACAATTAACAGTTTCTCTGTTTCATCATAAGACATGTTTAAAAGTGATGCCCGTATTATCCGTGTAGTTTGGCTGTAGGTCAGGGGATATATGTTTAGTTTGGCGTTTAATCTTTTATTTATACAACAGTGGTCCTAAATAAAAGCCATTTGCAGTAAACTTCAAGTATGTTCCATAGTTGTGACAAAAATGTTGTTGAGTGGGTGTGCATTTTTTGTAAGTTCCAAAACACTTCCCGTCACGGAGAAAATACAAAAGGTTTGGCTCTGTTCGTCAGTACTATCTATGTTAGAATTCATAATGCTTATTTTTTTACAATAATTCTTTATATAAATATTGTTTCTAAACCGCTATGATAATTAATTTAAATCAAGTACCCAGGCGAAGTTCAAGCAATACTAGACTTCGCCTGCAGAGTTGATATTATTGTAAATTTTTTCATGTTTGCTTAATGATTTAAATTTTACATAAAAATGAAAATAATGTTTCTTTTGGTTTTTAAAGCACTATGTTATGTTAATTTTGATTTCTATGCGTAAGATTTCGATCTTAATGCTAGATATACCAGTATGTAAAGAAACAATACCGAATGTTCTCTTTTGCCATAATTAGTGCTCTTATGCATAGTAGACTTCGCCGAATTGAAGCATTGATCACTCCCATTTTCACCTCTCTCAATCGTCAATCTCTTCTCTTGATGCCAAACAACACAAATACCAATTTTGATGAAAAAGAACAGAAAAACTGACAGACAGACAGAAGATACAAAATGCCTTGTAGAAATAGAGACTCTTGCTACGCTCTCTTTACTCGGTCAATATATTGTAAGTAAAAATATTTATTTTTTTCCCCTTTTTATATGTAATTGTTGAGTTTTACTTCTTATCGATAAAAATAATTTTTCGAGAAAAGTTTAAAGAGATTGGTTTCTTGACCCTTCCATCACAATATATTTATGAAAACATTATGTATATTTATATGAATAGTAATAAATTTAAAACTAGGAATGATATTCATGATAAAAATTACTCTGTAAGGACTAGGAACGACCATTAGTTAGCGTTTCCCAAATTAAGGCTGGCTAAAAGCAGCAAATTATTTATTGGAATGTCAATACGTATATATAACAAAATTCCGAAGTCAATTCAATCCCTGCCATTCAATAAATTGAAATCAATCATTAAAACCACTTCATTTCGAAAAGCTTATTATAAAACTAAAGATTACTTAGATGATAAAAGGCATGGGATTAATCACAACAGGATATTTCTAAAAGTTTCTAATTACTTAATAATTTTGTTTACGGCTTGGCTGTGCAGTATACATATGGTATACTGGTGACTGTTCCACTCACTTATTTTCTTGTCCAGACAACAGCAAGAACGTCATGCTCCCTAAGGCGGCACGGCTAGTGGTAGCGTCGGGTATCGGGTCACCCTCTTCCCTAAAATATAGTTGAGGAGGGTGATGGCTGGTGCTTGCGTTATACTCGTGAACGGGTGCTACTAGCGGTGCCAGGTCGTTTTACTAATGATACTATGACTATTTTATTCCATTCTTATTAAAATACTCTGATCCCAGTTTGTCATGTTCGTATTGTGCATCCATAGCTCATTGCACCTACTATGTAAGCAATTTGGTTGTGGTATGACATTGGCTCTCACAATTAGCTATCATGTTTTTGCAAATTTTTTTCATTTCACGGTCAATTTGTACTTCACTTATTTGTATTAATTTGATAATTCTGACTGAAAAAGAGTGCCAAGAGTTTTTTTTCCGCGGGCTTTTTCTGTCTCTTGGTCTACTGTAATATTCTATTTAACAAACTATCAACAACTAGTTAAAGCCGAAGTATGTGATGACTGACTTCATCAAGTGTTTTGTGAAATTCCTAAGATGAATAAAGCGTTTTGATTTTTTTTTATCATTTCGTTCCATCCTTAGAGTAAATTGCTAATGTATGAAAAGGTTCATAAACAGATCCAAATATCGCCTAAAATATTTTTTTTCAAAAAGTACCCTTTTTATTCGCATAACAGAGCACAAAATGTTGTAAAATTATAATAAGCATATATCTTTCTAAATAAAGATTAAAAAAAAAAAAAAAATAATAAGCATATATAACGTATAGTTCTGAAAAGTACAACTGCCAGGCGAAGTCATGGCATTATTACCCAAACTTTGCCTACCCGTAAAACATGGATGTTTCTCAAGCTTCTCTTGTTAACAAGACTGCACCAATCTATAGGCATGGATAAACTTGAGCACATATTGAAAGAATACACGCGAAAACTAAATAGACTTTTGGATGATTCCAAATATCTATGAAAAACCAGGCGAAGTCCGGGGTAACGACGGTATCTTATTTTATAGGCTCAATATTTATCAGAGCGACACAAACTCTCGCATCTAGCTTAGCACTTGTTTAAAAACGATAAAATAACAAACAAAAATATTACTACACGACATTGCATTTTATCGAAGTGACCGTCTCTATGAGCCTTCTTTATGTTATCTATCACTCATCTGTCGTCAACTCTACCACAAACAAATTAAACTCTTAAAATAAACACAACAGTGTTCTCAACCCGAAAATAAACATTAGTTGTTATCTAATTACTGTTAATTAATTTAGTATTCATAGTAATGCTACTAAAAAAACTATAAACCACGTTGATTTACGAGCTTCGGCGTTTGTTGGCTGAAGTTTTTTTTTAACCGATAAGGAAGTAAAATGAGGAAACTTCATGTGATTTATTATATCGGGTCACTCTATTTTTCAATGAACCTCGATTTTTTTATCTAAATTAAATATTTTGAAACAGCCGTTAAAACATGTGAATAGATTTATGGAATTGAGATATGGTAAGGTTTAAATGGGTTATCTTAGTTAACGAAGTTATTTATTTAGATTTTGGTTTTTTGAGTTCCATGGCAGAATATGGGTAGGCAATTGAAATTGAATGAAAAGAAAATATTTCATGAACATTTTGTCTTTAACATGATACATACCTATATTGTATTGTTGGCGTACAAAAACAAAAGACGTTTGGCACTCGGAGACTGCCGCGGTAAAGCTATTGCATAGCATTTTTTATCAACCTATGCAATTATAATTATTTATTTATTTTATTAATGCAGTAATGTTTGATCTAATATGAAGTTCCACAAGTTCCTAGTAGATGACGCTGATTGTTTATTAAAGCCCGCATGTAAAGTTATGAAATCAAAGTATCACCGCTGTGCCGGTCGGAGTGGGGGGTGTTAGGTTTTTCGTTATGGAATTTCTGGATTCGGTCCCCACGCTCAGGGCCCGCGATAGAAGCTATGCAATAGCTTAAAAATAGTTATATGCCATGACTGTATGTTTATTTTTCATATAACTTAATAAATGAACGAATGAAAGGTTGTTATTTGATCTGCTATTATAGTATTATTAATAATATTGCTAATCAGAAGTGCGTTTTAGATCTTTTTCGACGTGTTGCTAACAACTCATACTTGCAACCGACTTCATACCATACATAGATACAGTTCTGTAATTGCACTGCTGTGTAATCTTCTTCAAGAATTACCAGAAGGATTTTCTCATTAATTATGAACAATGCTCGTTGTTGACATGACATGTTAAGTTAGAAAACCTTGTTTTTTTTTCAGAAAATAGATCCCTTGAGCCAAAGACGTCTTCATATTCACCATAGCGACTTTGTTAATAAACCCAAATTTATTCATTCAACAACAAAAGCCAACAACGGGCTTTATAAAATCGTCTCAACCCGTCCAAACATAACTTGATAGAGGCGTCGATTGCGTAGGTTTCGAAATATTCTCTCCGCTGCTTTATTCCTCACTCTCCCTCGCAAATCCAGCCAGTTGTCACGCACGCCTAATTAAAAACACGGCATGTGTTCATAAATTTAAAAAAAGTTTGCATTTGTAATGTGTTCTGTAGGAGTTTTATGTTATTTTAATCGCTTAAAATACATTTACGTTTACACTTTTTTTTAAATCGATTGTACATAAAGTGTCAGACAGGCATAAAGTTTGCCTGTGGCCTAATCACAATATGATTTTCTAACATATAATCTGTACTTTAATTTATGATTGTGGTCTGTGATTTCTCTTAATAAACAATACGGTTAAATATTTTTATAAAGCCATAGAAGAAAAACAACTTATTAAATCCCAAAAACTTAGGAGTTTAAATTTCACAGTTTTAGTCTCAACATGAACGTTTGGTATTCTAAAGATATAAAAAATAGTTTTTGTTCATAATATTCCTTTAGTTTCTTAGATTGTATAACAATATTACAACTTACTTAAATAAGTATATTTAAGTGCAAGTTAATCATGCTGTATTTCATTTTCAAACTATTTATCACCAATTATGCGGTAAGGATCAAACACGAGTTTTAATAAAAACAATTACCCAAGCGGATTCGGACCTACAAAACCAATATATAATTGGTAGTTAAAATAATAAGAAGACCAAAATTTTGGCAAGGATCTCCAGAAATAAGTAAGTTGCAGTGAAGCAGTGTCGTGTCGGGCGTCGCTCATTCGCACCATATAACTTGTGCCAAACACGCCTTCGATGACACACGGACAGTTTTATGTATGGACGAAGACGTCAGGGGACTATTCTGAGAACGCTCTTTATTTTTTTAAACCAGCACTAGCCACAAAAGTTACTTTTTTGGATCTAAGGGTAAACCTTATTGAGCTAATTTGTTGTAGACTGACCCCTTTCCTTTAGGAATAAGTTTGAAATATTTTTTGCAGACTAATAATAGGGGCTTTAACATAATACTACAAAACTATGCCAATCAGCGTCAAATAATGTATACAGAATTCAGTAGATAATTATTCGTAATACACAATAGTAAAGTAGTAAGAAGCTTTTTAAGAACATTTGATATTAATTGTTAATAAACGTAACTGAGATTTTGGGATCAGTCCGGAATATTTCGTCAAAGAATTCTTGGTCAGGTTTAAACGAAAACTAAATAAACACATTTGCCGCAAACAGTACTTCAACCTCTACTCTATCTTTGGACAAGTGAGCATTTTGCTGAGCTATCGTACCATGCTTGCTATTCGTCTTTCAACACTAAGTATTTGAAAAACTTAAAATCCTTCTTCTCGAATAGGTTTTGTGCAACTAAGGTTTTTTTTACTTTTACCTCAGAGTTTTCCCGTTAGTGGGCGACCTTTATGTAACGATTCACATTTATAAGTATGTGTCATGTAAGTAACGCTGAATTTTTTGCAGTGTTTTACATCCTATACTTACTTGAGTTTTAAACGCCAAACGATTAAGAGAGTTACTGATAAAAAATTAAGACAAAACGTCCTACTATTAGTGTTTCCTACATAGTAAATTTCGTAAAAATTGTATATTAAATTTTACGAAATTGGCGCAATAGTCTCCCTAAAGTTTCGTATGGTGACACGAACGAGATCACACATGTCTGGCGCCGCGCCGGTCACATCGACCAAACAATAAAAACTTTACCAACTGAAGAATAAAACCTACTTCACGTACTCTTAATTCACAAAAAAATACTTAAAGAAACTCAAAAGAAACGTTTCACAATAAGTGATACGCGAAAAAAGGTACTCAAATTATTGGGAAACATAAAGCCTTAAACGGATAAACAAATATTGATCTGACACAAAGTAGTCATTTAAATTCTGCGCAAACGCATAAGCATCAAAAGTGGGTTCTGTAGGCGGACATGACTCATCTCCAACGAAGTAGGTGTTACATCAAATAATGACAAAAACACAAAACGCAACGCATTATTTACTTTAAACGTTTGCGTAATTATCATTTGTGAAAGTTCTTTTGGTTGATAATGATAACCCCGACTTTGGTTAAAAGCTTTGGAGTGATAAATCTTGGGAACAGTTAAGTCCATTTAGAACGTTCCAGAGATAAGGTTAAGCACTTTGTTATTACTTAACTCGTGTTGAAACTGATATTGTTAAGGGAACGATGCTTGCTAATAGAATGTCGCATAAAAACAAGTGAATTAGAGGTTACGGCCTCGCATGGCAGATTTTATCAAATCTTTACTATTTGTTTATGCATGATTGCGCGAAGAGTTATTTTAATTCATCCAAACGTAGAGTAATTTTGTATGCTTATATCTAGAGTGCGTTAGTATCGTATAGTACTTTTAATTGCGGAATACTCAAGATCACGGAATACGCGCATATTTAATGAATTATGTATTTTAAGTATTTGTTTAAGAAACTCAGATTTTATTTAATTTTTTTTTTGTTTAGATTTTGTTTAACAAATTCATGATTTGTGAATTAAAAACTTATGTGGAATAAAACTAAACGCTTTTTTTAACGATTGTTAATTTCTAATTGATTGGACTTGTCTTTTACAAATTTACGGTCGAAAAAGCTACGATGGAAAATATTGACGATGGGTTATAACTCTTTTTGTGGAAAAACTGGAATTTTTCTGTGTAATTATTCTGAACCGGTTATTAATAAAAGCCAGTCTAAGTGGAATTTCACTTACTTTTTTCAAATAATGGACTTTTTGCTTACAAACACTCGGTGAAGTACCCAATAAGTATTTTCTATCCAGCTACACCCAGTATGATTATATACCTACCTTAACAACTCTATTGACTGCTTTATAATACTTCAAAGTTCGACAGTTGTTACGCCCCAATCCAGCCATAAGCCCCTATTTATACTAACCCTACATAGTTCAAAAAATAAATTCATAATGATGATACCTACTTAGATATGTACTAGTATTTTCCATTACACTAATTTACATTATGCTCCAAATACTATCCATTACTCTATTTGCTGTGGGAAAACTCAAATATTTGTCACGCCTATACACGATACACCATTTTTATTTTAAACCCTTTCTCACACAGACACAACCCATTAGTTTAGTGATGATGCAAAAGTAAGGTTTTCGTACACATAATACAATTAACACTGATGAGAGAGGAATCCAGAGATATCGATTCCTATAGTTTTGTCTCTGTTGCACAAGGATTATTTGAGGAAAGAGTAGCCCGTGAAGCGAACAAAGCATTTGGTTTGCCGTATCATCCACGGGACTATTACTACTGATCTATTGTTGTAAGGAACATAGAGAAAATTAAAATGCACCATTGTTTGGTTGCACGCAATGATTAAACTCCTGTTGTCCACGTTTTCTTTTGTTTTTAATATTCATGCTGGGTGTTGTAATTAGTCGCACCTGAATGTTCTATTGAGGCGACAGATGCACACTTGAAAATTAGTTCTTAAACTTTGTGGCACCTTTGAGGTAAGTTCAACGTTCTGACATTCAAGAATTTACTTATGAGCAGAGATTTTGTTAAAATAAGAACTTATGTAAATGAGTAATTAGTCAAATCGTGTCTTCATGGTTTTATCACATTATAAAATTAGCAAAAAATCGTGACAAATTATGCATATGCAGCTACTGAAAACACATGGTTAGTTATTTAAATAGTTCAGTTTGGGAAGTAAGAAACTCAATTGGATGCCCTTGAAGTCATAGATTTAGAAGAGTTTTCTTTATAATGATCATTCTGGTTTGGCTGCCCCTAGGTCGATCTTCAAAGTACAGAATGTAAAAAAGCATTAAATGAAAGGATGCATACATACATTATCAATACATTTATCCAAAGAAAGTAATAGTAGCTCAAGTAGTGCCATATCATGAACTTCCTGACTAGTCCTCTTGGTTAGATATCTATCTTATTATCTGATTGGAGCATTTTGAACCACCACCAGGTAGAATTAATTTTACAGTTCTGAACATAATATTAAATTATAATTAAAACTGTGGAAATTTGGGTAGAGATATTTACGTTTACCAAAATCAAAATGTTTTTTTTTTCGGATTAGATACCTACATATTTTTTTTCCATGAATGCTTTAAAATGCTTACAAATAATTAATAAATTCTTTTTTGTGCCTAATTTTAATTTCATATTTTCACAAAGGCGGACGAAAAAACTAGTTCTATTAAAAATCCAATCACTAATGACTTTCAAAGTGTTTATTGTGCATTTTTTCTTCTTTTTAATATCGCCCCTCGTACTAAATTGTACGATGAAAACTGATAGACACCACCGGAAGCAATTTTTCGCTCTGTCATGCAACTTTACGCCTAACTTATAAAAATGTGGACTCCCTAGCTGTTCGTGTAAAAGTTTAAATTGCCTACTTTTTTCACTATCTCTCCCCTGCACTCACTTTTCCTATTTAAACTTTACCGTTTTGTTTCAAAAAGGTTTCACCCACAATCGCTATTTTCGAAAACTTATTTTGGAGTTAAACTTAATTTCAGATTTTTATCAGGTTTTTTATTCAGCACTTGCTTTAAAATCTTAGCACTTTCCGTGAACAATTTACCTGCTTCTAAGCAATTTATTTCATTAAATAAATAAGACAGTTATACTTAAATTGCCCGAGTTTACCTTGCTTAATTTTATTTCTTCAATTCCAAGCCATCGCAACGTACGCTATTTAGATCGGTATCTCAAAATGTTTCTTTCAAATAAAAGCAAGAATCCTGTACTCTTTTCTTTAAAAGTTTCTTTAAAAGACCATAGTTTTAAGCTTAGCTTTTCAAAATGCGATCTTGCTGGATTGAAATCGTATTAACTGGGGAATCGAATTTCAAATACTTGACCTGAAGAGATCTTTTGTACAGAGATTTCAAAGATTTCATTTTGTATTTTAAATTTTTAAACAAAACTGTTGTAGAAGTTGTGTTATAAGTGGTGATATAAATATTATAATTTAATCTTCCATGCTGGACTGGGAGCAAAGGAAAAACATAGAATGTGCCAGGTGCTTCTCTTCCCGGGCATACTGTTAAAGTCAGTTAAGGGACAGAGGTTTTATTTGAGGTTTTTCTTCTGGGCGATTAGCTGACCCCCTCTTTAATAGTCTCTGTCCACTATTATAAAGCTTCCAAATTTGTCAAACGTGACATCAGATGGTTTTATAACCTCTGGTGCACTGCCTACGCTATAAGAGATACAGCCGGGAAGTTAAATTTGTTTTTGTTTAAAAATTTAAAACTAAATGACACTATAAAATCTTGATAAGGTAAAAAATATTTAGATAAAACCGCAAATGTTGTAAGTACTAGAAATATAAATATCGCATTAGAAAAGTAAACTTTGCTTCAATTAAATTAATAGTTGCAGATCTGACTCACCTTTTCAATACAGCCTGATTAAAACAAACAACTTTATTACCTCGTTCTAGCAGCAAATATAGTCACTAAATTTCTAACTCTATCTGACCGTTTGCAATCAGCGTTATAGCCACAGATTATAGCACAACAAATGAAGACGGGAATAACTTGTCTATAGTGCGGCAACAAATTTAAACCGTTAATCTATGTGTGGGTTTAGCTGCAATCCTATAAGATACGATGCCGTTACAGCAATTACACTTGTTGTAAATCCATAGGAATAATACGTGCAAAATGATAAACGTGTCACACCGAATACCATAGATAAATGTTTATTGAATCTTTCTGCTATTTGAAACAACAAGCGATAAGAACCTTTATGACAATGCCATAGAATACTATAGAACTAATTTTATGTCAAACAATACTCCCTATTAATGGAGTGTTAATAAATTTTGACATTCGTGTTTATAAAAGCTACCGTAGAGATATTGTCGTGTCGCCTTACAATGGTGAAAGGATATTGCGAATGTAAATCAAATTTGAAATGCTGAGCTGTATTTGATATCTTTGATTCAAGAAGAACGTAAATAATGTTGATTCATTTTATGTTCTACTTATATATATTTAAGATAAATTTATTTATTCAGCTTATGTAAAATACTTACTCAATGAGGAAATACAATTTTTTTTTGTGTTATATTTTTTTTGCTGAACATGCAAGCTTAAAAGATAAAAAAATAATTATTTATTCTAAGTGTTGATAGAATTCTGCGTCTTGTGTTTCTGGAAACATTTAAATAGTTAACTTGAGCTATTTAACTTGCCTTTTAATTAGAAGGTTTACCAAGGAGTCGATATTTTTAAAAGATGATTGCTGTTGAGTTTCTTGCCACTTCTTCTCAACAGATCGACTTTCTGAAGTGGTGGTAGATTCAGTTCAATTTGAAAATTGTTTGACTTATTTCAAATGTATTTAAATACTTACGAAATAAAGATTCTTTTGACTTTGACTATGACTAGCCATACGCTTTGAATTAATTTTTTTACTAACTGCCAGATAGTAGCCAAACTATACTCGTATAGTACTTTTAAGGGAATATTTAGTAGGCACGTCACAAAAAGAAGTGTTCCTAAGTGTAAAAAGTTACTTCATCATCAATTTTCCATCAGGCGAGGAAAAGGACAAACATGTAATTAATTTTTCATAAAAAAAAATGCAAAAAGCGCAACGTTTAAACGAACTGAAAACAACATCTATCTTCATCGCTCAAAACTTACTAACATTCCTGAGCTTTCAACATTTCTCACAATAAGTGATTTAGCTCACAACAAATTGCCTTCGTCCAACATAAGTACCCACGTATTCCTTAGTCAAAATAAAGATGACTGCCGTGGTGATTTGTATTTTACAAATGTACGCAAACTGCCGCAAGCATAAAAACATTTATTTGCACAAGCAAAATAAAATTTAAACAAGGGGCTTATAATTTAACCCTTTCAATGTGAGTGTGTTGCATATGCGTCGCACGCATCGCGTTGATCTCATAAAACGTAACTTAACCCACACGAAAATTTTGAATATATCGTAACATTTAACCCTTCACGTTGATGTTTTGTTTTAGAGCGAAATTTGGGAACATTGGGCTGGGTTGTACCACAATTTGTAGCGTACCTTGCCGTCAGAATTCGACGGTTGCCATGGTAACACCCTTTGCGGCAGTCTCGCATTCAGGATTGTTTCGGAAATTTTCCCAGCAGGCTTTTGTACACCGTTGCTTAATCTGTATTAAACCTTAGATTAAAACAATAAAACAGCTCAATATCAGTTGCGGGTTCTTAATGGCTCTCTCAAAATTTACTGCCTCATAAAATTTTGACAGAGTGAATTGTTTCTGCAGACTATATGTTCCATCTGGGACTATTTTTGGTATTAAGATTTCATTTTTGACTGACTAATATATTTTAATACACGCATATTCATTTAAAAGTAAATTAACAATATTTAAATTCAAATAGCATGTTTTTTTTTATAATCATAACGTAAAAATTCGTAATCAGTAGTTTTACTCCTTTCATATTTTAATGACAAAACAATAATACCGTTCAAAAAAACAAGGTAATTTTTCAAAATTTATTTACTTCGATTACTACAAGATATTGTTTACATTTGTTTTTAAATATTGTAATTGGAATTGAAAAAACTGTATACGTTTTGAGATTTGTTGTTACCATTAAAATATACAAAATAAATATTCACCTAACATACCAAAATAAACATTTAAGAAAAAGACAAATCAATAATGGTTCAGTGTTTAATCAAGTGATAAATTATGCCATATAATATTAAGAGCTGTGAATATTGTAATAAATAAATAAATAAAATAATCGAGTATGCAACCTTTATTTCCCTAATAGAATTACAGTTTTTGAAATTTTCTAATGAATAAAATATAAATTCATTTTTAACAGATAGAACACATAGCAAAAAGGTTCAATATGAATCTCAAGCTATAGACCCCCAAAGCAAACACTACTAGAACTGACTTCTACACACAAAATTGATTCTCCAAATAGCCTCATCTCATTGATTCCACCACATCCGATTTTCCCCCAGCAATACAACCGCAATTCGGAAGTGCATTACATATTCATGTAAGCCGGTACACTTGGTACCATCGTGGTGATAACAAACTAGGGGCGGTAATTGCTCGTTAAAGTTCATGGACCGTGGTACCAGCGGGTAGCGGAGGGTTAAGTTGAGGCAATGTCAGTGCGTATACTGAACGCACTTAATTGTTCAACCATTATTAGGCTTAAGTGCAGTATTATGCGACTATCGTGAAAGATGTTGTGCTATTTTTTTATCAATTCTCGAATACTTTTAAGTCTAGATAGATGAAAAAATCATTTTTAGGTTCTTTCTATGAATGCTTATTTAGAGTTATTTAGAACTTACTCTAACATAGATTTTTTAATTGACACCGAATCTTTGCTTTAGCCCCAAAAAGACTTTAATGAGGACATATGAAGACAATGTGGACATATGCATAAGAAAACTTTCATTAAATGTGTCTAAGTTCTTTTGTGTATCTCAATTTTGAAGTCTACGTTGTATAACGTTTAAATCGTTTCATAAAAATTTTAAGATATATTTATTAACGGTGATCGTTTACTGTAGTTGTTATTTATACATTTAAACTATTCCATATTACGTATTAGTGACCTACCTGTATGGGTGGTATTAATCTAAAATTACTTAGATATCTTAGCTACGATATCAGATATTTATATGAGGAAATGGCATTCCCGTGCTATCATTAAAATATCATACGGATCCTATTTCAAGCTTGGTATGATCTGGCTAATGACAGCCGTTAATGTGTCAATAACAATTTCGGCGTATCATAGTAGCTGGGGGTAATCTAGACCATCATTGTAAATGCTCTTGATAGAGGTACGTGTGAGATGTGACGGGTTAATTATTTAGAATGATTTTTGACGATCACTGTGGCGATGGGGTATACCTGTCAGCCTCAGACGCCAGTGGTTAAGGGTTCGAGTACCGCACGGACCAAGAAAAAAAAAAGGTTCGTGTCTGGGTTTTTATCTATTTATGTATTTATATTCTAGGTTCCCTCCTAGTTCGCTTCATGGTATCCCATAACAAAAGCTTTGCTTACTTTGGGGCCATGAATTTGGTGTGAATGTCTGGGGATTTATTATTATTCAGGTTCATTTCGAATTAATTGAGTTTGTGGTATTTTGGAAACTAAAGCTTATTAAGGCTCTTAATACAATATTTTTTTTATTATTATTTCATTATCAAGCTTAGAATATGATGACATCCAAATCCACCTATCTTTATTTATTTATTTACCCTATATTATACACAATAAAAATACAGAACAAAAAACAAAAAGTAACAAATAAAAAGAAAACAATGTATAAAGGGCGGCCTTATCGCCAGGAAGCGATTTCTACCAGGCAACCCAATTTATTGTTTGAAAGATACATGGATAATTTTTTTTATTCAATCCATAAATCCACTATAGTCGGATATTCTCTGACTGTACTACGATTAATGTTAGAGGATGAATTTGCCTTGATTACGATAACATGAAACATTTTTAATATATTCCACATACTTAGTGTCACCTTTTCATCATCATCACCACAACTCTTTGTAATGATCCCACTGCAGGGCTATGAGTCTCTCCCCTGGGTGACGAGGAGGTTTAGGCCATAATCCACCAAGCTGGCCCAGTGCTGCGTGGTGGATGTCAGAATTTTCAGGGTGCCGTAATGGCTTCTAACAAACCCTAACGACTACTGTATACAAGTATACAGCACCCGGGACCGACTGCTTAACGTGCCTTCCGAAGCACGGAAGTCGTCGTGAGAAATGAACGGTCGGCGGTCGTCACCTTTTAGTTTTGTACAAATATAGAAAATCTTTTCATGTACCTAAGTAGTGATAGTTCTTTAATATTCATTAGTATTCAAATATACTAGAATAATGTCTTTGACAAATAGTCAGAAGTTATACTTCAAACGTTAGCTCTTACCTACATGAGTACACTTAACTAGCAGCGGCAAGATCGTAAAGACCACACAAATATGAAGTTCTATGCTGATAAATTTTGTTAATGATGCCTTTGAATAATACATTGGTATTGACATATTTTCGCAACCAATGTAGCAGAAATTGATTTAAAACAAACTATAAGCGCCTTGATGTTTTTAAACAAAACTTTAACGCTTAGAAAAGTATTCAGTATGAACATAACTAATTCAAATTTTATTTTTATCCTTGATTAGTTATGTTTAAATGAGAATTATTTGTAGTTTTACCCTTGCAATACATTTATTTCCAAGATAGCTTTGGACCACCTAAGGGCTGGGTTCTCAAACTGGGGGTAATTCGTCAATTTTACGTGGGTAACAAAGAACCTTATGTTGGAAAAAAACAGAGAAGATCCAGATTTTTTAAATGTTATACTATGGAGTAACGTGTCGCAATGTAGAAGTGGTAACTTAATTCCTTTGGTTTTTTTATTGGTTGGTCTTAAAACAGAATAAATGACTAACCAACACAGAATGCAAGCGAACTGTGCAACAAAATTAACAGCGTGGCTTAAGAAGTATCGCAGCTGTGTTTAAAAGAATGAAGAATAATTTTATTAGACGATTTGATTTTGACAGATAAAAAAATGTATGGAATGTATTTTCTATTTTTTTTGTACCGGCATAACACAAACGAAGAACAAATTGATTAGCAAAAGGGTTCCAAATTTTTTTACCACTTTAAGAAAAATTTTTTACAAAATTTTTTCATAAAATCTTGTAAGTGTTGTACCTTATCTGATTCTGTATTCATTGATTTTTTTTTAAATAATTTTCTGGTTTAGTTTAGTTTAGTTTAGTTTAATAGCGTTTTTTTTTTCATAAAAACACCTCAAATTTCGAAAGTCTCAAATATCTACTTGTACGTGGTTTAAAAACAGATCACTCTTAAGAAGTTGGCGTGGCTAATTTAAAGGCCTATTATTAGGGCGTGGAGGAACACCAGATTACAGTTTATCTGGTATAACTGATATTGACTGAGCATTGACAGAGACCAGTGTCTCTGGTAATACTATTCAAAATCGATATACATATATTAATTTAATTGGTACCATGGGGGAAGAACTACAGCCATTAGTTTTCCGTTTTGCTTTTAGTATGGTGCTAGATTAGAGAGTGTGCATTTAATTATTTTCATAATTATATGTTATTTTCATATTTTAATTTATTATTTGTAAGTTAATCATCATGTACAATCATTTCAGTTTGACCTCATCTTTACTAAGTGGTGTTGAAAATTCAGGTCAAAAGCTTCGCCGATAACAAAAACGGACAATGACACCATAAACGTACAATTAATTTTAAATAATGTAAAATAAAAAAATAAAATACCCACAATTAAAGACTAAATTATTAAAATGAAGATTTAGATTTACGTAACGAAAATCTAATGGTAGGTACAACAAAATTGGTACATCGTTTATTGTTATACAGGGTCATTTTTTTGAAGATGAAAACATTTTAAGAAAAGTTCAAGAATAATATGTGGATTCAATTTATGACAAAAAAATATGCATTTTTTTTAATTGAAGTTTTACAATTGTTTTAAGTGACCAAATTTTTCTGACTATTGAGAAATCGGGGCTTAACGTATTTCTTAATAGAAATAGTTAGACAAACACTTTTATTTCTTGTTATTTAGTCGTAAATAACAAATTAAACTAAAATGTTGTTAACTTATGAGAATTTTAAAATATCAAATTACCTAAGAAATAAATTGTTTTTTTATAAATTTAATCCACACATCATTCAACCTTCTCCTAAAATATTTTGATCTTCATAAAAAAGACATATGTAAAATAATAAATTCCGTAAATTTATCAATTTACGCGGAACTTTATAAACTTCCGTAGGATTCTAAACGCGTGACAAAATGTATAATTTTACGCCCATATTTTCGCAAATTGATAAACTTACTGAATCGTACAATAATAAGTAAGCTCGGAATGTTTGAATAAATCAAGTGTTTTAATTTCGAAAAAAAAAACAGATGCCCTGGAAGGCCTTTTCAGAACGGTTAGATACGACAACGAGCGCAACGAGGAGGAGCAGTTAGGCATATACGTGCGCTCTGCTCGTGCGAGCGAAGCGAACGGTGCCGCGGCATCGGCCGGCGAAGCGCCATAATCCATTAGTGTAGATAAGTCAAATTTTGTAATTGTTTGTCTTCTTGACCAATCAGCGAGCAGTGTATTATTTTCCATATTTTAAAAAAGCGTAAAATTAAAAGTTCTTCTGTGGTTGGTCGAACCGTTATTAATCTAACGAATGAATATCCGAAAGTTTATAAATTTACCACTAGACGTCGTTTGAAACAATTTTACAATTTATCTCTCGTTTAGAATCTTACGAAAGTTTATAAATTTCCTCGTAAATTTATAAACTTACGGTTCTTATTATTTTCCGGTAACATGTAGGTATACTTCAACTAACTTCTTAGTTATATCCTTTCCTACTACCCAATTTAATACGTGTCATATTTTTATGCTTATTTATACAACATCCCAACGAAAGAAACTGCCGACACTCGACATAGAATCCATCTGCAAAGTTTGCACAAATCTCAAGTAGCCGCACAGTATGGTTCGAGTAATGTAAACGTTGACTGACTTGAGTACTTCGACTGACTCGAGACTCGAGAGTCCTCGTCTGGACCAACTGCTGACAGTCAGCTGGGCTTTCCATGTCGTATTTATAAAGGAGGAATATATACACAAACATTCGAGGACAAAAGTGGTTATGAGTAATAAGTAATGGGTATTGGCCTGTTTTGTTAAGATGGAGATGTGGTACGATTTTTGAAATAGTCCACTGGGCCTAATTCGACATTTTGAAATTCTCTTACGAGTATCAGAGTATTTTTACTATTTAATTTTTCGCAGCTTCGTAGTTTTAAATCCATAAAGGAGAATGTGAAGTGTTGTTAACAATACAAAAAAATGTCAAATAAAGGGAACATTTTACAGTTGTCATATAATAAAGCTACGAAATTTTATTTTCAAAAAAACAAGAAAAAGAATGGATCAAGAATTCCCTGTGAATTTACAAATATTATTTTAAATATCTTGGAATAGCAATTTCGGTTTTAAAAATGCAGTTTTATGATCTCACATTTTACATGAAACTATTCCATTATTATCATACTCTCACACAGCAATTGTAAAATTTACCAACTTGATATCAAAAAAAACACTGTTAACACAAAACTTCATGTTTAATATCACAAAAACAAAACACTGCTGTTGTAAGCGGCCCACAATGATTTGTATCCTTTGTGGCCTTTCTTTATCTTAACAAATGTATATTTGAATAAAAGAAAAATAAATCACATAAATCTAAATATTTTTTGTTAGCGAAGGTAACGTAAAGCAGCTGCCAAGTATCGCATGCATAATGAAAACTGTCTATTTACATTTTCTACCTAGATAATATTGTACTGTAACAAAGGCTCTAACGTTGTCTCAAAAAGGAAATAACAAAGGTTTATGGGAAGTTTTTAGGCTGACACGACGTCTGACCGAAATGAACTATGATCCCGTTTTTATTTGTACCGTGGCCTGCAACAGTTTGTATATGTATATGACGTATAACTTAAGCTGAATAATGAGTAATTTATGAAGTCAATTTGATCATGATTTAGATTATTACGATGAGCACCTTATTTATTTTAGTATTAGTGACCAATTCCACGTTTGGCCTCAATCTTATAAGGCTGCAGGTTTAAAGATGAAGTGATTATTTTTATACCTTCCATACTGGACTGGGAGCGAAAGAAAAACATAGAATGTGCCAGCTGCTTCTCTTCCCGGGCATACTGTAAAAGTCAGTTAAGGGACAGAGGTTTTTAAGGTGTTTTTGTGGGCGATAGGCTGACCCCCTGTCACTACAATAGTCTGTCTCCATCTTTATAATACCTCCAAATTTGTCAAACGTGACAACAGATGGTCTTATAACCTCTGGTTATAACCTACCCCATAAGGGATACAGGCGTGACGTTATGTATGTATGTATGTATGATTATTTATTAAGTATGATATGTCGTAAGACATAAATAACCGCTGTGGAGTATTAACTTTTGTAGTAGTAGTTCTAATGCGATCTTTTCAACTAGTGCAGGTTACTTTCATGGATTAGTCGCTCCTCAAAGTTAAGCGCCTGCCTGCTATTCTTAGCCAAGATTTCTTAAATACAAACAACAATAGCATTTGTTTTGTATAAAGCCTGTGACAGTTCTTTCAATAATGCAGAAAGTATACATCTTATTGCAGTAAACTGTACTTTCTTATCCTGCATTGCATCTCAGTGATGATGGTATTTAACGGCAAGATTCAAAGATCAAGTACCCAGGCATAAATACTACGTAAGAGAATTACAAATAACTCAATCGTTGTAAGTATATTCACTCAGCATGATTAGCTCCGAAGTAAGCAAGCTGGTATGGTTTGTGTTATGGATAAATAATCAATGTAAAAACTATTTACCTATCGTATGTTTTGAAAATACATATCTATCTAATCCAATAGTCTAACATTTTGACGACCTACATGACGACCTCGTCGTTACGAGCTAGATCAAACTCGTAACGACGAGGTCGTCATGTAGGTATGTGAGGAAATTATTACAATGATTACGATCATGAAATTAGAATTCCATAGAGTTTTTTCCTCACAATCATTTTGTATCAACGACTCACCTGAAACGCATTTTGTTTAAAATACAGGTAACCAGATGTTATTTTTGTTTAAAACCCAGAAAAAACGAGTCAAGCTCTATTCAAACTTGTATTTGTCTGGATAAGTTGGACTAATATGAGCTTTCAAAACAATGGCATTTATTTTTAATACTATAATACAAGAAATACCCCAAATGCCTAAAGACCTACTAACACTTAATGAAAAAGCCGCAATGATCTTTATTAAAATATCAAAATATGCTAATGGAAGCCTGCACTCAGCGCAGACAAGTCACAATTACAACAATGTGGTAAATCGTGACAAGTAAATGTTAGGACAACAAAGCGAATAATGTCAACAATACGACGCAATCACTGATTTAAAGCTGTTTAACTTTAACTAAATGAGCTATTTTGTCTGCAAATTATATTGCTTGGTATTTATAGAATTTGCAAGAGAGTAGAGGTGATTAATATTTAATTGTAGATACAGTAAGACTATGAATAAATTTCACAATATAATACAATAAATTTATACTCCGTTTGACAATAAATTGTTCAATTAAACTTATTTTTAAGAAAAAAGATCATAAACCTTATAATAGTAATTGGAAACTTTAGGAGGATCGACGGAGGTTCTGGATACTTGGTATTTCACTGAAATTTCTCACACAAGTAGGAATATAGCCTAGAATAACATATCGTATACTTTTTATCTTGATTCTCTTTATTGGTGGTGACAAACGAATACGTATGACAACAGATGTCCCATGTATCATCAAGCTATTATTAACAAACTATAGACAAAGACTTCGTAACTAAAAAGGATTCGTGCTAAATATCTGTTCTATCTAGCTGACTCTGAGTCACAATCGGCAGTTGGTCTCAAATAGCAGGTATTTTTGTTCACGTAGACTTTGCTAGAAATAGCTATTCCGCTCCTGTATGAACATTTTGTATATAAGGAATACATAAGGAAGCAATACATAATACAAGCTCTACATAGCGTGACCATGTAGGTCATAATTTGGCATCAAGTTCTACATCAGTCGTACCTTTCATATAATGTCTACCAACAAATACAATCACTCCGGTGATCATATCTCTCTTATGTTCGTATGATGAAAGATCTCTCATGCCTGAACTCTACTGTATACTACAGTTCTATTCATAGTTCTACAGGGTGACTGGTGACAAATTTCAGATATTGAAGGAGAGCACTCTGTACTCGATTCTGATCATAGTTATGTAATAAAAGTACTTAGGTACTTAACTTTTCACCAGAATTCCCTATAAATAAATAAAGAGACATTACTATACTTTTCCCGACGCGCCGCCTCAGTCAACACGCACACCGCCACAGTCAACACGCACACCGCCACACGCACACCACCACCCGCTAAGTATCTATTGTATTACGCTTACGTAACCATGCGTTGCGTAATTAATTCTATAAGTTTCGGTTCAGTTTACTCAGTAAATTATTAATATTTATTTTTATGTAATTTTTTCTCTTCATGTATGATCTCAAACTATCACGTCCTCGAATTTCGAAAGTGACCCACCAGTCACCCTGTATATGGAGAAATGACAGCAAATCTATCGTTGACTCGTGATCAACTGTGATCAAGGTGTCTGGGTGTTTATCTATTTATGTATTTATATTCTAGGTTCCCCCCTAGTTCGCTACATGGTATCCCATACCATAAGCTATCCTTACTTTGGGGCCATGTAGTTGGTGTGATTGTCTGGGGATTTTATTTTTATTTATTATAATCTACCGCATTTCGGAAAGTGTTGTCCGGTCTGTTGAAAAGATGTGGCAAGAAACTCAAAAGCCAGTTGAGTTGACTTGGTCGCTAGCCAAGCTAACCAAAGGGGTGGTCCTACCACCAAGTGGCCACTCGGATTAGTCACTTTACAACCGTCTTCAAAAAAATTAGGAGGTTCTCAATTCGGTCAATGCATTTTTTTATGTTTGTTACCTCATAACTTTTGACTGGGTGAACCGATTTTGATGATTCTTGATTCATATGATAGAATAATACTAATACAGTTGGTCCCATATAAATTGAATAAGTACTTCATGATTTTTTTTTAAATATGTTTGTATGAATTCGGAGATAGTTTACCTCTTGATGACCTTATACTTCAGCCAAAGATTTTGACGTGAAGTCGATTTTTTAATGCTCTGCATTCGTTGATTATACGACACGCTTATATACGGGTGGTATACTTAGTAAAAAAACGCAAGTAAATAAAATTGATCATTGGATATTTAAATGAAGAGTATTCTGAAAAAGTTGTTAATCTTTACTAAGATTCCACACTAATCTATGATAGTCTACGGTAGATGTGGACTGGAAATACAATTTCCCTATCTCAATATACAGATCTCTAGAAATTAAGTCTGTTTTCACGAGTTCTTGCGCATAATTATCTTAAACCACAAAACATTAAAACAAACACACTTGCTATAGAAATTTTGTAAATACTTCTAGCTTTAACCACAAGCACATACAAAAAGTAATTGTAATCTTAAAGACTTCACACTAATCCTGATTGATATAATTACCTTTTAGAACGAAAATAGCAAAATATACTAGCGTGTTGACTGGAAGTACATAACTATTATAATATCTCACCCCGGACCACCATCTTGAAGAAGAAATATTCTTAATCCTAGCGAGTAACTTCTCGGATTATGGGATTCTGTAAAACTTTACAAATTATTGGGGATTATACGTGCTTCCTTTTTTGTTTATTTGGGTCGTTATAGATTATGGAGTTTTTTCTGTTGGCAGCCAGATTTTTTCTAAAAGAACTTAATTTTTAGTCTTAGTTTGAGCAAAATGTCGTCAAACAGTGGAGACGACCCAGGAACTATTTCTATCCAACTGTACATACATTTTTCGATTTCAAAGTGGTGTGTTCATATAAGTCCCGGTGTATATAAGTAATATTTGCTCGGGCTGTTTTGCTCTTTATTTTCTTTAATGTAAAATAATTATGTCCCACTCTTTAATGTACATCAACGTCGTAAAGTTTAAAGTATAAATATTATAAAAATACAATATATTCGAACAAAAGCAGCCTTATCTCTGAAGGGTGTTTTCAGCTAGGCAATATAGACACGGTAAAGCAAGCTACATTGTTAGTAATAATCACATGAATATTTAAGTATATTTCTTTGCTATGATGCGTCAGCATATCCACTTATGCACTTAAGTAAATATTTACCATCAAAATATAAACTTGTTATCTCAGACTTGCATCAGATATTTTTAAGCATGCTTTTTAATTTTTATAAAAGAACAATCCAAAGATATTCTTATACCAAAAAACGTCTGCGGTAGGTCGTGCGACAAATCGAACGCAAATTCTGTGAAGCGCTAATCCAAAACATGTGTGTCAAAAAACTTAACCGATAAGGGTCAATTTCCAGAAAACGATAGGGTGTTCAAATTTTTTAATCGTTCCTTGAATTATGCCAAAAGTCCAAGTGGCACTTGTGAAAAAATTCCGATGTTCAGATAAGATCGAATCACGTCACATGTGAAGTGTTATGCAGATGCGGTTAATGTCGCCAATTATAAAAAATGGTGGTTATAATGGTCACACAGGCTTGTATTCAGAAACTTTATGATGCGCTGTTTTTTTATAAAGATGCTGAAAGATAGTGATCGAATTCCTATTACACTATGCTTTCAATTAAATTTTATAGATATTAAGTCTAATTATGATGATTATGCTTGATATTAAAATTGTCGAAAACTTAAAATGTTATCAAATCAGAATTTTGAATAAAAATTTAGAATGAAACACTTAATTGACAACCCTAACGCGTAGAGCGCCGCAAGAGTCGAACTATAAAAAGCACAGCGACAAAAAGATCCTCGGATCTACGGATTGACAATGACAAGCGTTTAAATGCAGTGTTTATTTATTTGTACAAGCATTTCCTTTTAGCGACCAGACATAGCAACACTTGCCAAGCAACTTTAGATAAACTATTGTGTACCTGTGTTAAACTAGTCAGGGCTGTCAAATAACCTGGAAAAGTTACGACATTAATTTACCTTGTTCCGCCGGACTGTATTGTTCTTTTTTATTTTTTGTTCACTTGTTTTATCTAAAACAAAATTGTTTTGATATGAATAGCACAGAATTCTTTCACTGATAAGTGTATAGAAGTGTTCTTTTTTAAGTCGTTAGATGTTTTGATCGCCAAACCAAATTACGGTTGGAGTTAAATTGGCTGATTTGAACTTGTTGTAGATATGGCTTAGCATGGAATTCAATATTCCAATAATTAATCTTATATTTGATAGAACTCCTTGTTTTCTCCATTTTTTTCATATACCTAACTCTTAATATTGTCTTAAGTTCATTGTATTCATACTATTAAATAAAACACTTTTTAACGAGCTCGTGACCACGGGGTCTGCAAAGACACCGAAACGTCGAGTCAAAATTTAAAATGTAAAAATACCTACGCGATAAATCCGGTTAAAAAGTGCTTTATTTAATACCTAAATCTTGTCCAAGAAGGTTGATAAGCGGCTTTTTGATGTAAAATTCAAAAGTGTAGTTGACAGATTGCATTTTTCTATTAAAAAGTCAGGTACCTACTGTCAAACCAACTGAATCATGACCCACAACAACTCATTTTGGCAAATCGTCTAAATGCTAGTAGGTCGAAATTTGCTTGAAGATAGGTTTCTTTGGTGACGAACTTGCTATCATTTCATAAGACACTGACATTTATTGAGTACAGAATTCGTGCAGTATCTAAAAAGACATAAGTGCATTATACGCGATAGACCTTACAAGTTTGACAGTTTCAAACGAATATTCAGCAAAATGGGTCATGATTTAGTTGGTTCGATGTTAAGTAGCTATTTAGCCCCAATTTCACCGTGTAATAAAACGCGATCAATTCGAGTTGAACTTGGTTTACGCGTTAAAACGAGTTCCGCCTTCAAATTTTCCTTAAACAAATCCAAGTTTTGTTAATCTAAGATCAGAAGGAAATCGGTGAAATCGGGGCTTAGATCGGAGAGGTAAGTCCACCCTAAGTAAGCTTTCTTCAAAATTGGTGGTCATTGGTGATTTTTGAAATATTAGGTAGTTGTTGCTTTATTGTCCACGTTGTTCTAGTCCTGTTGACTCTGAAACAAATAGCAAGAATAAGATAAATAAACCTAAACAAATTCATCAAAATATATATAGGGTGACTGGTGACAAATTTTAGATGCTTAGGGAGAGCATTCTGTTCTCGATTCTTATCAAAATTATGTAATAAAAGTAGGTGCTTAATTTTTCACAAGAATTCCCTTATAAATAAATACTTACTACTATGTTACTATTTACTTTACATACAACTGAGTCGATCGCGGCACGTGGCCTGGCACGCGGATCACTGCCAACTGCAACGCTAGCGTAACCATGCGTTGCGAAATCAATTCTTTAACTTTCGGTTAAGTTTACTCAGTAAATAATTTATATATTTTTTTAATTATATTTTTTTCTCTTCATGTATGATCTCAAACTATCACGTCCTTGAATTTCAAAAGTGACCAACCAGTCACCCTGTTTAATACCTTACCAACCAGTCACCTACTCAATGGCAATTTTAATATCCGGAAAATAGAAAACTTATAAAATATCATCAAAATCACTGCCTGGGAGGCCGCAATTTGTGCTCTATTACCTTTATTCAATAGTATTTTTCTAATTAAAGATTTAAAAAAAAATGTATTTGCTGTTCTACGTAGGTATGCAATAAAGTAAATATAATCTATACTAATATATAAAGCTGAAGAGTTTGTTTGTTTGAACGCGCTAATCTCAGAAACTACAAGCATTTGATAGCCCAACTCTTGACGAAGGTTATAGGCTATATTTGATCCCGAAATTCCCACGGGATCAAAAGTTACACGGGTAAAACCGCGCGCGGTGGCTAGTATAAATATATTCTTTTCTAACTCTTACGTAGTATTATGGCAATAACGTAACCAGGCTTACACCCGGCAGCAGGCCTTACTTACGGCGGTACTGGATATATTAAATTAGAACGCATCCTACGTACACCGGAATTCCCAAATTAAACTTCGTACTAAACGGTCTACTAAACGGTAACTTATTGTGGACAAGAAATTATTTAGTTGTAGGTTTTTTTAAAGTTAGCTAACAATTATTAGATAATTGTGTTAGCTTATTTATTTACACTTTGGTGTACACTCTAAAACAAGAAGCAATAAATGAAAAGTGGTACATCGAGGCGGCCTTATCGCTGAAGAGCGATTTCTATCAGACAACCTTTTTAGTTAAACAAGAAGATTGCGGTTTTTTGAGTTTGATAACTCTGTGTACAACAATATTTAAAACATGTTTGAGCATTGTATACTCATGCTTAAAAAATCTGATTTGAAAATAAACACCTCAAAAGTTTTCTGAGAGCAGCTTTTGTTCAATATTTAACCTTTGTGAGTATTAAGAACATGACTTCAAAATCAAATTGCCTTCCAAAAATAAATCAATAAGTATAATTCAAAAGAACTTATTACAACTTCAACAATCACTCGAAAATATTCAGTTCTGGAAATAATGCTTAAACAATTACCTACTTCAAACTCTTTAAATTCATATTGGAGATCTTAAAAGCAATAGTTCAATGTACTCTCGGCGCGGGCTAGGAGTATTGTTTTGGGATCGACACGGGGTTCGACAAAAACTATCGAATGTGTAATTGAGTCGTTCGTGAGTCACCGATAGGGCGCACATCTGCTGCGTAACGATGGACGTGGTGTGGTATGTATACGCCACCCGGAAATTGTCAAAATTTAAAATAAAACAGTTTTTAAGGAGACGTTTTTTTCGAACTAGCATAATTCGGGATTTTGTCTTTCGAAGTTCAGTAGCGGAGTCGAGAAGTGTACTTTTAAGTTTCGTGCCTTATTCATATACTTAAATGCAGGTGTTCACATAAAGAACGAAACGTACGACACAGAATTTGAATTTTTATTATACTTTAGCAAATTACTCATCATCATCATCATCATCACAACTCCGTGTAATGGGCCCACTGCAGGGCATGAGTCTCTCCTCTGGGTAACGAGGAGGTTTAGGCCATAATCCACCGAGCTGACCCAGTGCTGGGTGGTGGATGTCAGAATTTTCAGGGTGCCGATATGGCTTCTGACAAACCCTAAGGACTACTGTATACAAGTATACAGCACCCGGGACCGACAGCTTAACGTGCCCTCCGAAGCACGGAAGCCGCCGTGAGAAACGAATGGTCGGCGGTCACCCATCCAAGTACCGACCGCGCCGAACGTTGCTTAACCTGTGAAATCGTAAGATACACACAGTAACCACGGCGCCACGACGACTTCGCAAATTACTAGATATATTAAAATCTCACTATTTCTATAATCAGACGGAGGATTTTATGTCTATTTTTGATAGAGTATTAAACTTTTACATTCAATACAGAGGGGATGCAAAGTACTAAACACATTCAGTCTTCCCCTAAAAAAATGGACGTGTGCTGAGCACGATTTTAATGAAAACGTTACCACAATACTGTGTTTGTCGCTTGTTTAGAGCAAAACACGACATAAACATACCCCAAAACTTAGACAGCTCTATCAGCTACAGCGAAGAGCCAGTTCTATCATAAACCCGTTTGCTATCATCTTCGACCTCATCTACGTACACTATGGTAAGTGTAAGGTGAGATTGAGGTAAAACTTGAGCTTAGTCACCGATTAAAAAACCAAATGCTGGTCCAGTCAAAACCATTGTAACAATAACGCTATAGCGCAACAATTTTATTATACTTTGCTGACTCTGAACCCGTTGAACTTTGATGGTGAAAATAAACATTATTTCTAAGTGAAATATTAAACTTGATATGGCCATAGGCCGCCCAAAGTTCGGAAGGTATCTCGAAGAACTAACACAATACTCCATCGCAAATCAATACATGAATTTCGAAGGCATTTTGTAACCTCAAAAAAGGTTATTGTGATGAACAGATGCTGTCGCGGACTTTTTTTACAACTTTTGAAGAGGAACAATTTTTTATGGATGATTTTTAAGTAACTTAAATCGTTTATGCGGTGTACCCAATATCAGCTCTCAAAATTGAATATTTTTTCCCGTTCTTGCAACATTTTTCTTTATAACTTCGCTCCTATTAGTTGCAGCCTGATGTTTATGCCCTATTTAGAGATAGTGAAGCTTTGTAACAGTGCAAGAATTTTTGAAATTGGATCAGTACCTAGTTTCGGAGCCTATTCAATGCAAACAAACAATCAAATCTTTCCTCTTTATAATATTAGTATAGATAATTTGGCGGTTATAGCGGCTTATAGCGGCGATATATTTCGGTAATTATTCTGAGTCTATTTCATCCTGAAATACAAGGCGCATCTTTTTTTAACTCATCTATAAGGTTATACGCGAATTTTGACACAAAGTTTGAAATGTGCGCGAATAAAAGGGACTCGTGTTCCTATTAAAATTAATATTATGTGTAACCCGAATTTGTCGTAATTAAACTTAAAATAAAAACAATGAAAAATCGCTAACATTATCGTACCACAACGCAACTTACCTATTCCCTAAGGTACAACAGTGTGGTTAGTTCCGGTCCTAGCTTTGTTTTGCACCCCACTATTACTACCAGTGTATTATTTAGCAAATCGAAATACTCTTTAAATGGACTCCATACAACCTATGAAACACAGAAAACGAGGGGCCATAAAAGATTAGATTTCTTATCACAAAAAAATGGTGTACGCAGTTCCTAATTGTGGTGAAATATAAATTTGTAATGATTTTTAAAAGTATTAGGTAACGGAAGATTGTGTTACCGTAACTACATTTTAATGATATACTTGGAAATAATTTTATAGAGTGACTAATAATAATCTACACTAAAGGGCCTAAAAACAGTTTTTTTTTTAAATAATCTAAATGTAAACTTTGGAAACTGTATACGCTAGAATGTTGCGCAAAACATAGACATATTGACGAAATAAAGTATCTTGTTTCTTACTTTGTGATAAGAAATCAATATGATACAAAATATGAAACAGGGTGTCAAAGAATTAGCGCGCTAATATGAGTTAATAAGAGTTAATAATATGAGTCATATGAAATACTAAGGGTAGTCAGGGGTCCTAATCAAGAAAAATACTATACAGGTTGACTGGTTACAAATTTTAGATACTGAAGGAGAGCACTCTGTACTCGATTCTGATCATAAATATGTAATAAAAGTAGGCACCTAATTTTTCACGAGAATTCCCTATAAATAAATACTACTATGTTACTATTTACTTTACTTTTTTTTTTATTTATTATTTGAATAGAAAAAAAATTACATATCTGAAGTGCTTGCCGTCTAAAAACCTCGAGGGTTTGTCTAGATGGAGCATAGTTAGGTCTAGTTTACAGTGGATTTTAAATTGTATGGATTTTATTAAATTATACATATTTAGAAAACAATAGGTACACAGTTAAATTGAGAACAACAGTTAGCTAAATCAATTGCATTTAGTTGCAGAGAATATTGAATTTCTATCATTTATTTAAGTATTACTAAAACGACCCTTTACCACGGAAAACCATCATATTTTTTATGTAAAAATTTTTGTGTATGTGTGTCTGTATTGTACTTTACAAAAGAGTTATAAAGTATTTTTTAAGTAAAAATTTAATATTTTTAGTAGATAGTGTATATCTGATTGAGTTTTTCAGTTCATTAATCATTCTAGGGACAAGATATGCACATGTACGCTGGCCATACATATTTTGAGCTCTGGTGGTTTCTAGTTTGTTATTTGTTATTGATCTAGTTGAATAAGAGTGACAAATTTTTGTTTGGAAGTTAGTGTTGAAATAATTTTCTTTTAAAAGACTTAGTGTTACTTTAGTATGAACTGGAACGATATAACAATGTTTGAAAAGCTGGCTAACATCATGATAAAATTGGTTTTTTAATTTCAGAGGCACAATGTTTTTTATTATTCTTATTTGTAGTTGGGAAATGCTGTCTAGGTAGGATTTATATGTGCGACCGTAGCTACTCAGCCCGTAGGATATGATTGAATCTGCCAAGGCATTATACAACATTATTTTTGTTTTGAAAGGTATGCGATTTTTGACAATGGTAAGTGACGCTAAGAATGCACGGAGTTTGTCACATACATGATTAATGTGAGCTTGCCAATTAAGTCTGTGATCAATAATAAGCCCCAAGTAGGTTGGGGCTTATTATTGCTTACGCCTGAGACAACCGCGGCACGTGACCTGGCACGCAGATCGTTGCCAACGCTAGCGTGACCATGCGTTGCGCAATGAATTCTTTAACTTTCGGTTAAGTTTACTCAGTAAATAATTAATATTTATTTTTTATTATATTTTTTCTCTTCATGTATGATCTCAAACTATCACGTCCTTGAATTTCAAAAGTGACCCACCAGTCACCGTGTATAAAGCCGAAAATATTCGGCTGAAGTTGGGGCTCTTGAAGGCTATCCGATAATTGTGTGCATTTTATGAGTTTACAAACTACTTTGTTCTAATTGATTACGTTTCATAATATGAAAAGTCTCAAACCAGTCATAATATATTATACGAATACGTAACTTCAGGCACTGAATTGTCAGAAAGAGTTATCCTAAAACTTTTTTCCTCGCACATTTGTAGATCTGGATATTACTGAAGTTTCAATATCTTCCAAATTATAAAATACAGTGTCCTATTTTTTATCCTAATTAACTTTCTGTTGTACAATCTCAAAAACTGAGCCCTACCGTATCGTTTAGGTAATAGGTCCTAAAGAATTTCAGCGTTAACCACTAACGAAAAAAATCCAATTTGACCACCCTATCCTATTCATAGCTATCTTCGCGTAAAAACTCAAATATATGATACCCAAACAATGGACCGTACTTTCTAAATATCAATAAGTTTTCACACCCACATACCGAAACAGGACAAGATGCGTAAACCGCAAATGTCATTTCCCATAATTTTTAGAAGAAATTACAGAACATGCGGGTATTCATTAACACGAAGCACCCACGTCCTTTTGTTCAAGTTGTGTGTACAGTCACCTCCACCGAAAAATGTGGTAGAGAAATATCGTACAATTTCGAAATTTGAGGCCTGTCTGCGTGAACTTTCTTCAAATCTAAAAGGTTGTATTCTAACTTAGGAAACATTATTAAGACCATAATAATCAATCTATGTTAAACTGAAAAGTATTGACTAATTTCGTTGCCTAGTGTCATACAAATGCGTACTGAAGTATAATTTTTAGGGGGATCTGCAAAGTTCTGCCAAGGCTAGCTTTCATTTTAAATGTTCTGAAGTTCACTTCAATAGGCTTTTCGTGCGAAATTCTCATTCACTGTCTTTTCCCCATCAAGATAGACATGCCGCACATAGATGTATATAAGTACTAAATTATAGATGACCGCCTCGGGGTTTTTGCACTTTAGCGCCATACAGTATCCACTCCTACCTGGAGTTTTTTCTTCCTGCTTTTTTTGACCAAAGCAACCCTAGAATGCAGCCCGGCCGTATCGCACCACTTTCAAATTTTCGGAAATTCGTAGTACAAGTTATTACTATTGCGCAATGTTCACCTTCTTTTACCAGTCATTCAAAATCAATGCAATTCCTTTTCTTAACTCACTAGAAAGTCAGTATCTTATATAAAAATAACACTTCACAAAAGTAAAATCTTCGATTCGAGATCTTAAAGACGCGAGGAGTAAATACTCTACTCAACGTACTTTGCAGAAAACAGTAACAAAAGAATTCAGAGACAAAAAACACAGCAAAATAAGCAAATGCAACGAGCGCAAAAACTTGATTGTTTGAATACTATAGATACGCTGCCTGGTACGATACCTGGTACTATAGATATATCGATTTCGAACACAGCAAAAATACAAAAAGTTCCGTTATGCCCGGCGCGAAGTGCTAGTAGTAATAGAATTTCGGTAATTGTAGGTAAGACAGACTAGCATGATGCCGCAGATCGAGAGATGTACATGATCCTGTATGCCCTGCTATCAAATGCCCTGGACAAACTCTCAACTTAGGAGCTCTATTCCTCCCAGTATCAGGCCTGGCTCACTCCGCGCGGTACATCCGTTATTTACCTACAGCGAAGCGCTCCGCTGGCGGATTTCAAATGGGTCGAGAGTCACGCGCGCGCCCGTCGTCGGGACGTTGTAGATACCTACCTACCTAATAGCACTCACATTTTGTACTTTAGGTAAGTTGAAATAATATTTGTTTACAAAGGTAGAATAACAGTAATACCTACATCGGTAGATAGGTACTTAATTACAAATAAGGAGATTAATTATTCTTCAATAGGCAGCAACCCTAACAGCGTAAGAAAAGATAAGAGCCATGCGATAGAAAGAGACAAAACTTCTAGGTATATAAATTTGCAGGTACGTAATGCTGTGCGAGCTGAATTCCACCGTATCGCGTCGTAGCAAGACTCGCATTTATTTAGATCTTCTTGCGGAGTAATTCTTCTGTACCCCCGGTACTATTACTTATTCTGTGCCAGTATTGCCTTGTGCTACTCTGTGTGTGACTCGTGCTAACAAGATTAGCTGTCATTTCGATGACGTGGTTTGATTCAATTTCGTGGTGTTAACTGGATATGCTGATTATTGGGAGATTTCGGACGAAAGGAAAGCGGGGATAAATATTCCTTGAATCGGCAAACAAAAAAAAAACATCAATAAGTGAAGATAGTACAGAACATAGCACAGATTTCACTGAAGTCGACTGTACTACGAAACAGTGTAACAGATTATCTAATCGCTTGGTTACATGTGTGAGATGGTAATTTCCTTGCAAACATGCACTTAATGCTGTTTTTGAGGAGGCAACGTGTTTATTCGCCATTGTTTCAAAATTATGCTCATACGCAGTTTTGTTAAAGCCTTATTTTCTGTTCTTTATTTTTAAAGAATGAATCATGTCGGAAAAGAGGGCTTAAAAGGATTGTTGTTACAAAGGTATTTTTACAATATTACTGTGAGGTTTCATTTGTTTTTATTTTTGTATTGGTAACTTAGCACGCAATTAATATCATTCTCACCAGATGGTCAGTGACGATGATATCCATAATGCGTTTCGAACATTTGGATTGGTTTGAATCTTTATTTAAGTATCTAAATTACTTTTAGTTTTTGGGAAATTCATTCAGTATAATTGACGGAAATAAACATTTCTACGATCATACATATATTTTTTACAACGTAGGTCCTTCCAACTCTGAATATTCAACCGACTTCCAAAAAAGAAGGAGTTTCTCAATTCATTTGTATGTTTTTTTTTCTGTTTTTTGTTTTTTAGGCTCATCTATACAGCTTAATAAAGTGATAGTTAGTGACTAAGGATTAGGGACCACCCAGTTGAGTTGCTAAGACTTTGTAAAAAGAGTGGTCACAGAATATAATTAATATGGTCTTCTCGCGTCTTTACGATCTCGAATCGAAGATTTTACTTTTGTGAAGTGATATTTTTACATAAGATATAGACTTTCTAGTGAGATAGTGCTCTAGGATGGAAGGCACATATTGACTCTTTGGTCTCTCGAGTTCGTAAACTTATTTATGTTTTTAAGTCTCTGCGTACAGCTCTAGACTTTCAATTCTTAAAGAACGTTTATTACTCTCTGGCTCAGTGGGGCGGTTGTGCTAAATCTCACATGATCCGACTTGAAAGAGCACAAAGGGGAGTCCTTAAGGTCCTTTTAAATAAACCTCGTCGCTTTCCCACAACTGAAGTGTTCTCGCTTACTCATGTCCTTTCTGTGAGACAAATTTTTATTCTCCAAACCATCTTAAAAAAACACACTGAATTAATTTTTGATCCAGGATTCGTAAAAACCAAGAGAAGGTCTGACAATGTATGTCCAATAATCCGTGGTTGCACTGCAATAGCTCACCAACATTATTATTTTGTTAGTCCAAAAGGCTTAATAAATACTTAAATATTTATCCACTGTCCAAATACAGCTGCAAATTGAAATGCACGGAATGACTTCAGTCTCTTACTTATCAAGACACTGAAGACTTAATTAAAGATCATCTGTAATTTTCATGCAACATTCAAAACACAAACATCACCATACACATTTATACTCAACAACGACACTCTGCAATCACACTTTCATCCTATTTTTATTTTATTTTTTTATTATATAGATTATTTCATTAAGTATATACGAATAACTTTGGAACATTCATGTATAAAATTGTATTAACGGAGGAGGGCGTTGTTACCCGCAACACAGTAATTATTTACTAATGCGGTAACATCGAAATAATAATTGTGTGTACTCAATGTTAATGTTCCAATAAAGATTTTTTCATTTTCATTTTCATAGTGAGTTAAGAAAAGGAATTTCATTGATTTTGAATGACTGGTGCAAGGAGGTGAACAATTTGTTGTGTGGCAAAAGCATTGAGTTTGACGAAGACGACCCGAACAAATCTATGGCCTATAATTATTATAAAATATAAAAATAAAAAATGAATTAAGAAATAATAAATAATTATCTGAGATGCATATTTTTTTATTACTATCAACTCCCATAGCATCATGGTTTGTGCAGTTTATTTCAACTAATTACTATTGCGCAGTTTAAATTTGACTCGTTACCTATGTAATAAAATGAATCAAATTTTAATTGCGCAATAGTAATAACTTGTACTACGAATTCCCGATTTGAAAGTGGCGCGGTACGGCCGGGCTGCATTCTAGGGTTGCTTTGGTCAAAAAGGTTCCTGGAGTGGATACTGTAAAGTGCAAAAACCGCGAGCCGGTCGTCTATACTTTAGTACTTATATTCATCTATGTAAAGAAAGTAAGCACATAACTTATGTTATTGGCACTAGACAAAGAATATACCTACCTACATACCACTACATACGAACTTCCAGAAACGATGGATAAAAAAAAAACTTGAAGAATGACATGACAAGATCACAAAAGATCGCTACCTAAATAATCAAACAAAAAATCACACCTCAGAAAATGATACAAGGACATAAAAAATAGCTATACAAAAAGTTGTCCTGTAGGGTGCTAAAGGCATAAATTATACTGAATGATAAACATCTCCAGTACGCCCGCAGATTTCGCACCCTAAAAACCGAAATGTCACAAAATTAATGACCACCAGTATATTTTGGGCAAAAATTGAATTACCACTAATCCTGTTCATGATAATGAATGGAACTCGTGATAACTAAATTAAACCCATTAATTAGTCATGGCATTAATTGGTTGTACGAATACAGACACGTACAAAAGTAAAATCGTTTTTGAATGTTTCAATTAACCAATAAGTTTCTGATAGAAGTTATTGAAATCTGTTCAGTGGTTGGTAATCATGCGACAGCAATGCAAAGTGAATTGTTATCAAAATCTTTATAAGTTGGTAAAAATAATGTCAAATTGTTCATTATAAATTGTATTTCGCTGTCCGTCGAATCCAACTTACCCATCGAGTAATTATGACAGTTGCAGGTAATAGTCAACCTATGGTATAATACAGCATGAGATTGTAAAGATAGAAGACTCTTTTGTAAAGAGATACCTGGGTGAGCACTTCTATCTTTTCGATTTTAATTGCCACAATAACCACGAGTTCTCGTAGTTATATTACTGATATGGGAAGAATACAGCCAGTGACATATACATGTTACCGGAAAATAATAAGAACCGTAAACTTATAAATTTCCTCGTAAAATAAACCTTCGTAAGCTTCTATACGAGAGATAAATTGTATTATTTTACGCTCACATTTTCGCAAATTTGTCAATTACAACGTCTCGTGGTAAATTTATAAACTTACGGATATTCATTGGTAAGATTCTAAGCGGTTCGACATCACAGAAGAGCTTTTAATTTTGGGCTTTTTTTAAATACGGAAAATCAAGGCAAGAAGACAAACAATTACAAAATTTGGCTTATCTACACTAATGGTTTATGGTGCTTCGCCGGCTGCTACCGTGGCACCGCTCGCTTCGCTCGCTCGGTTCGCGCACGCATATTACTATATGCAACTTAACTAACCGTTCCGACTAGGCCTTCCAATACATTTGTTTTTTTGAAATTATAACACGTGACTTCTTCAACCAATCATAGCTTACTTATTATTTTACGAGTGAGTTCGGTAAGTTTATCAATTTGCGAAAACATGGGCGTAAAATAATACATTTTATCTCCCATTTAGAATCCTATGGAAGTTAATAAATATCCGCGTAAATTTATAAAACGGAATTTATTTTTTTCCGGTGAGATATATAACAATATCTTGGTCAGAATCGAAACATTAATCGTAGTCTCTATAGAAACATTAATGCAACTTACTATCAAGAGATTCCAATGGTCGCTTAACGCCTTGTTTTTATTTAGAGATATAAAAGGATTTGAATATTTAAGGTTCTTTTAGTGCCGTCTGAAATTCTAAAAGCTGTAATACCAACGTTATAGTCAAATGTATCAAATATCCAAATTACCCTAAGAACAATGTAGAAACAGAACTGTTTAGTTCCGTAACCTATCAAAATGTATCCAATCCACGTCGTTTATTCAAGAATACATCGCAGGACATAATTTTGAGTTTACTTCAATGTTGCCAGTAACATAAGTAGTAAAACCCGCCCACGTAATATAACGAGTTGATATTCTGACCTCTGCCTCTATGAGAAATCCAGAGTCGGGGCGCGTCGTAACCTTATAGATTTTATCGATTACGGTAAGAGGATGATTTTTTACAACAAAAAAGATTCAATAAGATGGTTTTATTGAATTCTGTGATCTTTTTAGAATAAGGTGAATGGCATAAATTTAGAATTGAAATCGCTTCTTAACCTGAGAAACAAAAAGTGTCTTTTTGGTGATTGATTCGGAATTCCCATAGCTGGTCTTTTTATTTACTGGAAGAAATCGTGTAATCACGTCCCCGACCGCCCTAGGGGGAACGGCGGGGTATGTGGGGATGATCCGGTACTAGGCCAGACCTACCCACTAATAACCGCAAGGTGTACCTCATCCGCCATAGATGGAGCTCACGGTACCGCCATTGGCATTACCCGCGAGCCCCGGCAGATTGCGCTCAGCCTTAGCCGAGCGCCCCTCACGTAGGAAATGGTCTAGCACACGAGACCATTTTTCCACACATAGCCCTTATAGCCGCAGCAGGTCCCCTCACCCGCTACGGCTGGCAATCGGGAGGGAGAAGTTAAGAGTATCTCTTTTTCCGTCCCCCATCCGCCTTTTTTTTTTTGAATTGGGGAAATCCACCATGGATACGATGACGCTCGGGGGAGCGTCAAAGTTATGCCTGGACTTTAACCGGCTTAAACCCCAATGTGTTCCTCCTCCGCGCCTAGTGGCGGGATCACGGGCAAGCCGAAGCATTCAACCGCGAAACCGCCGGCGCCATCCGCTTGCGCGGAACCCTCAATATGCAGCGTGCCGAGAACACCAGGCACGCCGCATTTCAGCGAACTCCCTTGAGCAGGGCGGCAGATACCCCCGTATCCACCGCCCAGGGACTTGGCCGGAAAGGGTAAGGGACCGGTGAAATCGCGTCGCGTTAGATCACCAGAATCTAACCCCCCCCAGCCACGCCTCAATCTGGTGGAATCGCGTCGCGTTATACCACCAGCATCCGACTATCTGGCCTGCCATCATCCGGGGAAATCGCTCACGCGTTAGATCTCCGAAATCCGGATGTCCGCAAAGGGGATTCAAAAAGGTGGACGGCCCTTTCGCTTCCCCTCGGCAGACGGACTGACCCCCACAGCCATCCATCCCACGGATGAGGCACCTCGGGCACCCGGGGATTGGGGTAATTTTTTACAGAGGTTGTCTTCCTCGCAGCCGTTAAGCCCCCGGCCCTGTTTCTGCCCAGGATTACGGGTTGACCGACAGCTAGGACGCCGAAGCAATCCAAGCCTGCCGTCCCTCCGAGCAGCTGGTGGCTCAAACCAGCGCTCCCCTCCTCATGCCCTCATCGATTCCCCAAAGTGAGCTGCTGATACTCTTTTGGGGAACCGACAAGGGCCCCGCAGCTGGTTTTGGTCCGTGCCGTCGAAACGGTAACCCCCATTTCTGGGGGGTATTCCCCTATTCTCCACCTGGGGACGCGCCCGATGGGAGACCAGCAACTCCACACGGGGTCCCCCATCCGCCTGGCCTAACCTGGCCTAACCTAGCCTAACTTTAGTAAGCCGCCAAAAATAAAGGTCGACAGTTTATACAGCAATCAATAATCTCTATCTGTAGTTCAGTCTACGAGCGTGGCATTCAGGAATTTCATAAAACATAATTAGAGGCGGTAAAAAGTGAAAATCTTATAATTTTAATAAATATTAACTTTACAACCTGAATACGAAGTGCTGAAGGTAAAAAGCAGTTCCGAGTAACCAATAAGGTTATCGTCAAAACTTCATATGGAAAACAATTTAGATATTGAAATTGTTTTAAAATTATAAGTAGCAAAATCTTAAAGGTCTTTTGATTTTATTGCGGCGCCATTTACTCCGTTTCATATCTTCAAGTTTATAGTTTATCTGTATTACTTCTGTATCAAGTAACAAGATATTTTTTTGAAGCCGTTAAACTCATTTTAAACCTGAGAGCCACTTATTAAATTCCTTTATGAAAAAATATTCGAAGTGAAGTTTAATCAGCAATGCGCCAGATATGCGCTGGCCTGAATCCAGACTGAAGATTGGCTACAAATTAATGTTATCCTTGCTCGCCATCCTATAGAATTCTTCAATCTAGAATACCGTTAAAAATTGTGTTCCTACCTTCAAACAGCTATTACTGCACTCAGATGGCAAACAATGCTATTTTCGTTCCATAAAAAGAATTTCATATTTTTCGTTCCGTTATTTGATGTCGCAAAACATGCAAACGGCAATATAAAATTCCGGCGTTCCATTTCAGTTTGAATTTTTAAATTATAAAATGATAAGTCTACAGTGTAGTCTACTCTTGGTGCAGTTTGAAAATAGAACAATAAAAAAGACAATATGAACTCCGGTAAATAGTCTAGGAGAGATAATGCATTTCTTGTGAAATATCCGGCGAGTTTCTAACTGCTTTAAGATTTTTGCTTTCAGAAAATAGCGATGAACTGTGAAATAATGCGTTCGGATGCTTTAAGTATTTAAAGAAAGTTAATAATTTTAACACTTTGTAAGACTTAAATGACTTACTGTTTCTATAGGAAGTCCAGTTTAATAACAATTGGCAGTAAAAAGAAACAGCTTTCACAAGATCAGTCTCATTGTCTAAATTATGAACATCGGTTACACGAATGGCTCCCAGCTACCCACAAACCGGTAGTTTATTGAAACTGACTCGTTCAACTTATTTACTTTTATTAGCCTTACCGTTTATCGTATTAAGATAATTCAATTGCATACTACTCTGTATTATCTGAATGTTGATTTTGATAAACTGTTTAATTTAGTTTAATGAAATTGTTCGTTCCTTTGTAGATTGAAATGGCGATCTGTTCTTCCTTTTCACTGGGTTTCCATTTCAAAGAGTTGAAATTCCAAAATGTGCAAGCGACTGAAAATGCTGTTTAATTTTTATTGTCTGTCTGTGTTTAAAAAAGAAGAAAACTTATTTTCAATAGTTTCAATGTTATGATTTCTTTTCTTTTTCGCATTATTAACTAATCTACAATTCAAATTAAAGTATGATTTATCTAGGTACTTTGACTTTACTCGAGTAAATCTCTAAATGTTTGTGCCAATTTTAACTACATTAATTAAACCGTTTAATCTTGAAAGAGTATCAATTATTTTTACATCTTCACAAACTTTCTTATTCACGTTATTAACTTTAATATCACGTAGAAATTGAAATAAAATCTGCAATAAATAATTTAAGTTATTTAATAGTAATTTCTTCGTTGTAAACCGTGTAGAGTCGGCCCAGCAGTGCGAGCACAGAACTTTGTCGACTCGTATGTTTACGAATGTTCGTACAGTATGAAGTCGGTTTCAAACTTTAATATTTAACAATACAATATGTTCAACAACATTTTAAATTAGCGAGGCACATATTTATTTAAACTTTTCCTGAGGCAGTGGCTGGTTTTCAACTGTTGCTTACAAACCCACTCCATACTATACGAACTTTCGTGAAAACACGAATCGATAAAGTTCTGTGATCGCACTGCAGAATAGCCCTTCTGCCCCTAGATAAAACTTCAGAGATCGTCTGTAAAGCGAACACCCTTTATACAAAATCTGAATATAAATATTACACGGGTTTAGTTACCGATAGAAAAAACTGATTTTTTTTTCTTATAGAACACTGGCCAAATGTTTTTGGTAGAGTTTCAACGACTTATATAGACTTACTTCTATTAAAATCGTACCAATAAAGCATAGAAGTTAGTCAATATTAGTCGTTATTTGACACAGTATAATGAATAACGATTTTAAAAAATTCAATGTTTTTGATATGGCAATTAACTCTAAAAAGCTCAAAGGAAGATTATACGCTTTGTTTTACCAGAAACTCCTACCGAATCAAGAGTTGAAAAGGTGAAACCGCGCAAAGCTGCTAGTTTATTAATTTAAGGCCTGATTTTTCAATAATCAGGTAAAAGTTATCCAGAAGTAATCTGATGAAGAAAGTTTTACTCGACAAATTAAAGTGGTCTTTATTTTTAATGTGTGTGCCATTATTTGTCAACAGAAAATCGTAAAAAAAACTGAAAGGTTTCACTCTTCCTATTCGTCAGATAGAACATTGTCTGGCCGTTGAAAACTCAGACCTTAGATTGTCAATACAATAACTTCGTTATATTTTCGCCATCCAATACCATGTAGCGCCATCTAGTTTCTAACTCGAAAACTTATCACGATGTTTGCTTCGCAACATTGTAAATTGGAAATTAGATGTTTAAACTGATATTTATTTTGTCCAACGTCCCTTTCTACCCTTTAATTATCTCCATGCAATATGTCCCGCCACTGCACTGCGGCGTTTACACGTGAATAGACGACAAACAGAAAAAACTGACATCCACGTTTATATGTGTAGGAGCTTTTGATGTTCAATTTCCTAGTTGCAAAAAAACTATAAAGGTTTAACATTGGACTTGTGTCTTTCTATAATATTTTTGGATCATATACAAGGTTGATTTGTGGTCACCAGCCAAATTTAAATGTTCGAGTCTTTGATACGATATAATCGTACCTGGATATTTATTTTAGTACCTATAGCTATAAATGATACAAATTGTGTAAAAAAAATTGGCCAGTGACTACAAATCAACCCTGTATAGGTACTTGCCAAACTCAAAATTTGCTGAAAAAATATAACAAACATTTGCACTTAGCAGAACTTTTACAAAATGCGTGTAGCAAACACTAAAACTAAAAACTATATTGCTAAAGAGTTGATTTTCTTGTTTGTTTGTATGCGCTTATCTCAAAAATATCAATGGGTTTTGTTTTTTTATTGAATATGCTCAGCTCATGGAAAAACTTAAAGGCTATCAAGAAATTCCTACGGCTTCAAAAAATTACGCGTGTTACAACGCGAAACTGCCATTATGAAATAAAGATCCAAACTGTTAGCATTGAATTTGCATAAAATGCAATAATCACTAAATAACAGGTAAATTACTAGGTACTAATGTCATCCGTATTTTGCTTTATAACACAAAGTGCTTACACATAACGACCACGAAACTAATTGATAGCGGACGGCAGCCGCCAAATGGACGTGACACAAAATCAATAAGCCAATGATGGATGAAACAGAATTTTAATTAAACTCACATCGCCCTGTTAGCTGACAAAATGAGCTTATAATGATGTGCGCTATAACAAGTACCTACCAGGCGATCAGAGGATGGTAGAAGTTTGCCGACAACAAAACCTCAGGTGGCATTCTGTCAGATTAGAACCTCTATCTAATCACGTATGCGTACCTGGTACTTAAGAGCTGACGAAATATCATAATACTTGATCAATGAGTTTCTAATTACATTTAAAACGCGTTCGGGATCTGTTTGTTGGGTATAAGTTTGAAATAATTAATTTGAAAATGATAAGAAAAAGCGTTAGATGTCTTCGTTCTAATACTTTGTTTTCATTAAAACATACATTAATTAAAATAAAGATAAACGCTTCTTTCTAGATGGATGCCTTATCTGTTTGAGGCAAGCAGGCGTATGATCTTTATTTTTTACCTTTATGAAAATAATCAAAACAAGCTTCATATTTAAAAAGTCCGAGCAGCATATATTATGTGCTTTTGAATCGATTAATTAAACAGTTTTAATGAGTAACATATTTGATTGATGAAGAGCAAATTTAAAGAAAAGGCCGCTGTACCTATGTTGGTATAATAAAATACTATCTCGTATATTTTTATATTCTTCGTGGAGGAGAATCTTATGAAAAGTACATCAAGTGAAGATACCTAAAACATTATAAAATACATATAAAAAAGATAGAAAGTATCCAAAATAAATTTATTAAATATCTAAAATTTAAGACTAACTTTTACAACATTAAAAATGAGAAAATTTTACTTTGCTCTCTCTCCGAAAGGCGGTCTATACGAGATATAATTTTTCTTTTCAAAATTATGAATAATACAATCGAGTCTCCGTATTTATTGAGTTATATTGATTCTGCTTGTCCCCAAATAAATTCTCGTCACAAACCTACTTTTGTCACGCCTCTTTCCCGAACTTATTATGCCGCTAACTCTTTCATTAACAGATCTTGTACCCAATTTAATAAGATTTATAATAGTATTGACATATTTCATCTCTCTCTCCCAAAATTAAAAAAAGAACTCTTTTTGCATCTCCATATATAGTTATTTATTTTAATTTCATTATTGTACCTACTAATGTATTGCGCCGCGCAACAGCTAGTTATTATATATTTTAACTATAAGTACCTATAAATAATTATTTTCTAATAAGTAATCCAGAAACATTAACAGAAACATTAATTGAAAAATATATTTAAAGTAAGATACAATTCTAATAGGCAAGTCGTTACAAATAATCTCAAGAATTCAAAATGCGACTTATAGTCCGTTAAGCTAGATAAAATGTTTAAGAATGCCGCGCAAAAACCCCCACATAGCAAAATTACGTGGGAACTACCTTTGAATGAAGCTGAAAAGGATTTTAAAGTGTTGCTTTATTGCCGTTTAACTGCACAAATAAAAGAGTCAAGAAAAAGAGTCGTTTCTATTGTGAAATCTCTATGCACTTACTACATTTCTGTTTAGCTTAGAGAACGGAACATTGTCGCTTATCTACAAAATAGCATGCAACATTTGCTTTATTTTTATGTCAAGAAGTTAACAAATACTGAATCTATGTGATTGTAGGTGGGCTATAGATATCTTTAATTGTATTTACGGTATGCGCCATAAGTAACCTAACAGTTAACATAATTTCACTAGCTGATCTTCTGAGGCAACTCAGTACCGTAATTAAACATAGCAATATAACTATGTAGCTCTGTAGTTATATTGCTATGTTTAATAAGGCACAAGCCATATAGACACAGTGTAAACAAATTTCGCAACCCATACTTTAGTGTCGCACAACGCCCAGATATTCCGGCGAACAGCTATCAAGTGGTTACAACCGGTCCAGTTGTTAGGAAGCGCCCCCTGCTGAGCACATGACCAACCGTGAAATTACTCATAAAACTTGCATTATGTTGGTAGTTAATACGTAGCCCAACAGCCCAACCCAAGGCCCATGTGGTCCACCTATAAACCCGGTTCACGGCAAAAAATAATAAAAATACTCGTCTCGAAGTTGTAAAAGTCTACATTGATATAATTAATAGAGCTGTAACTTTAATATTTGTCAATTAATTTTACGTTATATGTATATTTTTTTAATGGTCTTTACTAATAGGCAGTAATGGAAAGTCATTTTAATATATCTTTATTTGAGTTGTTCCTAATAATAACTTGTTTACACTTAATTGAATAATAACTTTGAATACCGTAAATTAGGTACTACAGCGTAAATGGGAATTCGTTTTTTTTTGTACAATGAATATTAATTTTACGTGTATTAGTACTAATTTCTTGTTCGAGCCCCATTTCCTATATGCAAAACTATGGTCCCACTTAAACTACACACTTTCTTGTTCGTAAGTACCCAAAATACCATGAATACTTACATTACACGTTTTATTACAATCTTATAAATGTTCATAATAAACAAACTTAATTTTTTTTTAAAGAAAACTTAATGGTGCTAAATCATGCAAATGAAAACGCATGACGCATTAATAAGCTTAAGTAGTTACTTAGTTTCACTCACTTTCCACGAACTTAGATAAATTATCGTCCAATAAAAACTTATTGATAACAAAATTAAACATACTAAATAATGCAGCATAACTAGATAAAAAACAACGCTACCGAATTTAAAAACAGAAAACGAAGAAAAGAAAAAAAACATGTCATCTTTTCAGAAGCTCAACTAGGGCGTGTCAGCAGAAGTCGCCAGTGTTCCTGACTTGTCACGTAGTTTCACAGTCCGCTGATCTTTCATAGGAAACTGGATACCGTGACTTGATGAGGTGTCACCTACATATGATGGACGAGATCTCGAGCGAAATAAGAAATCTAATTTCTCGGTGGCGCTCTTATAACCGCAGCGTAGAAAAGGGAACTTCACGCGTATTTATTTTCATTTAGAAAAAGGTTTTATTTCAATTTGGATCTTATTATAGTTGGTTTGTATGACGACTGTAAAAAGACACTGTTTTCCCATTAAAGGAAAATTTCTTCAACAATTCTCGATAGCTCTCATTTAAGTTTTTTCAAGTATTATCTACTTATTATTTATCAAATGTTTTAATAGAATTAGATTGTTACTAAACAGAAATCTGACAAAGAAAGTAATTTCTTTTTCTTAAACTGTTGAAAAAAATCTAACTACACTTAAATATAGGTATCTACTGAAAACTAGATTAACTAACTTTATAGATTAAGGTAATCATAGATATATTCTATTTTATAACAATCCTAGGTAATTCAAAAATAGATCAAAAATAATCTATGAAACAGCTCAAGCACAAAGTTGAGAGACAACCAGCATTCCTGCCTTACATTAAGGGAGTGACAGATAAGGTCGCAAACATACTACGTAAATTCTCAGTCAACACTATCTTCACCCCCTTCAAGAAAGTAAGTCAAATGTTGCGTTCACCTAAAGATAACTTTCCCTTGGATAATCCTGGTGTTTACAAAGTGGATTGCAGCTGCGGTTTATCATATATCGGCCAAACTAAACGTACAGTCGCTTGTAGAATAAAGGAGCACATTAGAGCTGTAAAAAAAAATGACTCGAATAAATCAGCCATAGCACAACATCTACTCGAAGCTGGAACACAACATTGGATCGAACTACATAAACCTCAGGTAATCTCAACTGATAAACATTACATACCTAGATTGGTCAGAGAGGCTATTGAGATTACCAAATATCCTAATTTCAACCGTGAAGACGGTTTCCATCTTTCTACTGCATGGAATCCAGTGGTCCAGCTGTGCAAAAGTCCATCTCAATACAAAAAGAATGTAGCAGTCGATACTGTGAGTTTTGCGTGTCGAAAACAAAATCGAGTTTTAACTTTAAGTGAAAACAGTGACAATAGTAGTGGTAACCAAAGATCGAAACGCAAAATAAAGCGGGTAGACAGATTTGTTTGCCCGTGAATAAAAAACACGCTTACCCGCATCTTCAGTACCGTCGTGATCATGGCGCTTGTAACAGTGCCGAAATATCGAGAACTCAAAATAAATCAAAAACATGGTAAATATCCCGTTTCTAAAGTTAATTTAAATGTTAATGACCATGCCAGTTTAAAAACTTATATTATGAAATAATATCTGCCCTGCTCAAGAACTTTACAATCCTACAGTTAAACAGTTATTTAATAATTAGGTACCTATACTCTTTATTATCAGAATTCTAAAAAAAATCCTCAGAATCAAAATAAATTAACGTCAATATCAGATCTTAAATGATGAAATCAGTGTTCAAAGGTAAAGAAATTAAGTATAAGGCACTTTGATATGATACGAATTTTCTAAACCACATTTTCTTATTGCAACTTGGTAATCTAAGCGTAAATACAATGATGTAGTTTCATCATAGAATATAAACCTTTTTCTGAAAACAATTAATTACAAATGATTTTTATTAAGTAAATATTTCGATGATTTATGGCGTAGCTGCTGCAATTTATTGGATGCGCCGCTTTTTTAACGACATATAAATTTTATTTTGATAATAAAATTGAGGCTATCTAGTAAATAAATTACTAAAAATATACGTAAATTAAAATTTATTTTTAAAAATATCTTCACTCTTTATGTATACTTCGCGCGGTTTTATCCACGCTTTTCTTCTCGTAAGAATTTCATAATAAAAAATCTGAATAATAATCATAGAAATCTCAGTTGTGAAAAAAAATAATTATGAAGATACATAATGATTTTTAATAATCATCATAACTATGTTGACTACCTACCAAAATTGTTTGTTTCCCTCGTTGACAAAGCTATTTCAGAGAAATTCAATGGAATCAGCTATACTTAAATCTTTAAATAAAATAAAATTAATTAATGGAGTTTAAGTAGTGATGTGATTGCTTAATTAAATAATTTCAAGAACTAAAATGTCAAATGATTATGAAGATGTTTTGATGTTTGTAACTAAAAACTATTGAATTTAATTATCACAACTTATTAATAAGTATTATAAATGTAAAGTTTGGATGGATGGATATATTTTGGATATTTGTTCCTCAATCACGGCAGAAGGGCACAGCGGATTTGGATGAAATTTTGCATAGTGATAAGAGTACGATATTGATTCAAAATTGGGCGGGAAAAACCGCTAGTGATATTATAAATTATAAAATAAGTCCAAAATCTCGCTTTTGTGAAAACACTGTTGTAACATTAAATAGTAGTGGCACAACAAAAAACAAAAAAAAACCTGTTTTATTGATTTTCGATACCTTAAAAATATATAGCGTTTATGAATCTTAAATGACATCTGGCTCAGTGCGAGGGCGCAAAATGATGACTTGTACAACTCCTACATACATTGCATTAGGCCTCCCAAGAAATTACTCTTCTTGTCTAATATTATTCAATAACTACTGTGATCCCTGTACTGCTACTGTGATCCCAGCAAGGTAAAAAAGCCTTATCTTCAAGGATCTATAGGCAAGTTAAACATTTACTTCAGCTAACGTATTTCCTTAACACTACAACAAAACTAATTTACATAATATACCCAGAACCACATACCCAGGTTCAAATACTGGCTCATTCTGTCTTATAATACCTTGAAATATTTAACAATATGGGATACTCTCATCAGCACCCCATCATTTCTTTTGGTCATATGAATAAATGTCATTTTTATGCACACATTGGAACCCACACAGTCGCTACTTATGTAAAACTGCACGACGATTGCAGAGACGCGCGAGTCATCTCTGTCATTATGTTGGGAATTCCAGTGTTTGACAGAAAACGAGCCTTTTGTGGAATAGGAATTCCTAAACTACAGCGCCCGTTAATATAATATTTGAGGATCAAACGAACTTCTAAAGTGAAGTTCGATCCTAATTATGTGAACAGCTTCTTTCGAAGCGATTGAGGTTTACTTTATGTAGTAGCGCCACCTACTGCTAGCCTTTGCACGGATTTTAGAGTCTATGATAAGGGTTCTTTTTTTTTTTTTTTTTTTTTTAACAACTGTCACGTTTCGCTCCCTATGTCAGCATCCAGTCTACAGAACTCATTTTGTTTAAAGTCAATCTGTCTTATTCCTGTTTGTTCATTTCACTATATTGGGGTTGGGTAAAATACAAATATAAATTGAAATTACTCCATGTTGAAACATATTCATATTATGCTTATTTCAAAGCATAATAACGGGTGGGTTTATATTAAATCGCTTCGAAAGAAGCTGTTCACATAATTAGGATCGAACTTCACTTTAGAAGTTCGTTTGATCCTCAATTATATTTCACAGCTTCTTTCTTTGCGATTGAGGTTTACTTTATGTAGGATGTTTAAAGATTAGTTATAGTGAAATGAATTGGCAGAGTAGTAAGGTAAAACTCTTCAATAGTAAATAAACATACTTATTGAAAACAATTCAACAATGATTAGGCAAATTATTTTTCGTTACAAAGTTTGTTATAATTTCTAGCAAGGACTGAGGAAGAATCCGACCATCCTGCAGTCTTTTTGATAGGTCAATAGAAACTCCTAAATAAATAGCTCTTAATGTAGCAGCATGTCATGTACTATGTGCACTAAAAATATTTTCATCAATACCACTGAGAGTTAAAGTGTTTTTAACCCAGTGACTTAAAGTTTGGAAACCTATATGTTTCTTAAAACTAATAAACAAATTATCAGGTTTCCTTAAATTTTCGTTTTATTTATATACCTACATCTGTAAGGTTTTTGCTGGACAAATTTCTGGACGAATATTAAAAAACGGAAACTTTACCAAGGTCTGTTTACTATTAAATTTAGAGGTTTTTATAAACCCTTTTATAAGTACCTTTTTTAGTTATTAAAATATTTTTAATCTTTGTCACGGATAAAATTTGAACACGATGTTCCGTTACAAGAGCTATTAGTGTAACAGTTTTCTTGGAAAAGAGTCTTTAAGTCAAGGTCTTCATTAGGAAATTTTGTAGGTAAGTAGCTCAATACAACTGCTGGATCCCAGGTAAGATCATACTTGATGTGGTTGGTCTTCACATAACGACTCCTTTCATGAAACTTTTTAACCTGTCATATTGGGAATTTATGTTTAATATTAATGATAATGCAGATCTATAGCTATTAATAGTACCGTACTTAGCACCTTTTTCGAAAATTTCAGTTAGAAAATGAACAATTATTGGTTTAGAAGTTTGAGTAAAACTAAAATTATTATTTTTGCAATATTCAATCCACGCCTTGATACCTCCCTCACACTGTCTCGGTAAGAATTATCCAACAAAGATGCCAACATAATTTCAACGGACTTTGAAGACAGTGATCTTTTTACTAACGCTTTCTGAACAATTTCGCGGCAACCAAGGTTAATGTTTAATGAAGGTTGTGCGCAGATCTGAAAGGAGATTTCAGCGAATTAGTATTTAGTAAATACAATCACAACACAACCTTTTAAACAATGGCAACCATAGTTGCGTGGGCCAGTATGGTACTACCACAATACCCACAGACTTTTCACTAACAATTTTCTGAAGAGTTTTTGCATCTGGGTCATTTTTCCAGGTTACATAAATAGGACATTATAAGTTGCATCTGTTTGCAAAAAGATCAACCGATAGTATTCCAAACCTATTTGTTATATTATTAAAGGTATAGTCACTTAGATCCCATTCAGTGTCATTAAACTGTTTTCGTGACAAACTCTCAGCTTCTATATTGTCTTTTGAAGTAATATAAGATGTAAAGATATTGATCTTACGCATTTCACGCTATTTCCATTGGTCTCGGGTAATATGATCCATATGTGAAAACTGAACACTACCTACCCATTCTATTTATACAGGTAATGGTAATATCTATTCTTAACAATATATCACAATCGTAACTACCATAATTATGCGAATGTTTTAAGTCCGAAAAAACTGCTTTTAATTCCAGAGTATTAATGTGTAGCGACGACTCGCTTTCCTTCCAATGACCCGCTGCCTCTTTTCCATCACAAAACCCGCCCTAGCCAGTATATGATGCGTCAGGATAGATAGTTTTAGTGTATTGGCCTGTTCTAAGAGGAGAAAAGCCCTCTTCTAGATAATTTAACCACCAAGTAAAATCATCTTTATTATATCTGGGTAAATTCACTACCTGATCATAAGTAGGATTTTTATTTGGTGACAATATTTTAAATTGCTCGAATAACTTTGTGTATTATTTTTTCTATTTTAAGAACTTTTTTTTTTTTTTTTTTTGTGGGTAGTTTTAAAATAATTTTATCTGAATCAAAAATAAACCCAAGGAATTTACATTGTGTTCTAGGAACAAAGCAACCTTTTTTCCGTATGCATTATGAAACCTAAATTTATTAAAATATGTTTTGTAATCCAAACATTCTCATTACAATCATCACAATCTTTGCCAATGTAAAATATATTATCTAGATATATTATGGATGAAAAAATTATCCCGACGTAAAAATTCCATGACTGGTTTTAATATTTTAGTAAATACTTATATAAAGAGCGGTGCATAAGTCAAACGTTTAATATTTGAATTCATATAAAACGTTGTTATATTCAAATCGAAGGTACTTTCGGAAAGACTTATCAACATTGATGAAAAAATAACATGTAGCATTGTTTTGTTAACTTATCAGCGGTTCTGTAATCTTCCATTTTGAAGTGTTTTGTAGTAAATTAATTCAAAGATTTTAAATTATGTATGAAGCGATTTTCACCGTATAGCTTGAGCACAAGAAAAAAAATTGTGATAAAATTTACCTGGCTCATGAGAACATACGAATATAGCATTTATTTTTAATAGTTTATCCAACGCTAAAATATAATCTTTATGGCCATGTATTGACCTTGGGTAAACACAAGAGCTACTTTGTTTAGCGGGCAGATATTTAAAAGGTCTTTAGTAACCAGCTATTCACGATAATATTAATGGATCACTCGTTATCTAAGCCCATTTTTGATGAAAATATCGTAAACGTCCATCGCACTGCACCTGGTGGTTTATTTCCGCTGGTTGCTAGTGTTCCACGACCGTTCGTGGTAGGTCCTACGTGGCGGGTACGTGTAGCTCTGCTGTGGAGCTCGAGCCGGCAGCTATGGCTGCGGAGATGACGTCGTCGTTTTTTGCAATTTGCAGCGTTTCAGCAACATCTCCTCCCAATAGATAATCATCGCAACTTGTATTGGTCAGCGTGTCACGCAGGCATACGTTTATGGAACTCATTATTATGTTACGATGAGTTTTAGTTTCCCTATTCTGGCTATCGCGACAAGCGTAACTCAGCAGTTTTAAAAGTTTTTGCTTCAAAGTTCCATTGAAAATGATTACCATCGCTTGCGATAAAGCTGCCAAGGCGATTCCAATTTGCCCTTTTTTTTTTTTTTTTTTGTTGATGTATAGAATCTCGTTTGGTAAGAGTTTCAGCCAATGCTGCTTTTGCTTCTAAATTTAATAAAGGGAGCAAGTAAATATTTGCAAATTGCGGGTACAAGATAGTCCTCAACAGGCTTATCTTTAGATTCTTTAGATCTTCAGCCGACAACTGCTGGTTTTTAGACCTCTTCCGGGACATTAATCGTATCAAAAAAAAGGCTGATAATGACGGAGGTAGCTCGGGCACTTCAAATCTTGGATTCGGCGTGCAAGATCGTCTCCACCGCAAATCAGATTAATCGCCAACGGCGATATTATCTGGTAACTGACTAATCAAAAGAATTAATTATATGCATCGAAACTCGATGACTACACGCACATACAATGTGGGTAGTTTTTGTGTCAACGACATTTTTTCTAATATTTACTAAAATTATATTAGAGATTCTCCACCGTACATCAGATTAATCGCCAACGACGATATTATTATCGAGTAACGGACTATTAAGGAGAATTAATTGTATGCATCGAACCTCGATGACTACACGCACATACAATGTGGGTAGTTTTTGTGTCAACGACATTTTTTCTAATATTTACTAAAATTATATTAGAGATTCTCCACCGTACATCAGATTAATCGCCAACGACGATATTATTATCGAGTAACGGACTATTAAGGAGAATTAATTGTATGCATCGAACCTCGATGACTACACGCACATACAATGTGGGTAGTTTTTGTGTCAACGACATTTTTTCTAATATTTACTAAAATTATATTAGAGATTCTCCACCGTACATCAGATTAATCGCCAACGACGATATTATTATCGAGTAACGGACTATTAAGGAGAATTAATTGTATGCATCGAACCTCGATGACTACACGCACATACAATGTGGGTAGTTTTTGTGTCAACGACATTTTTTCTAATATTTACTAAAATTATATTAGAGATTCTCCACCGTACATCAGATTAATCGCCAACGACGATATTATTATCGAGTAACGGACTATTAAGGAGAATTAATTGTATGCATCGAACCTCGATGACTACACGCACATTTTTTCTAATAAGTCCCAACACCGTTGGGTTCTTCGGAATTTGTAATTTGATGTCTCAACCTCCTCGAATTATTTTCTTGAGAATTTTCTCTTCCTTCGATGCACAATTTTTACCATTTAAACTTTTTAAAATTTAACTAGCTAATTAATATATTTTAGTCGACGTGCGCAGGCTACAGCACGGAAACGCAGAATGAGTTCTGTAGACTGGATGCTGACATAGGGAGCGAAACGTGACAGTTGTTAAAAAAAAAAAAAAAAAAAAAAGAACCCTTATCATAGACTCTAAAATCCGTGCAAAGGCTAGCAGTAGGTGGCGCTACTACATAAAGTAAACCTCAATCGCAAAGAAAGAAGCTGTGAAATATAATGTGACAGCGCTGCTTGGTAGCTGTGAACTGATATACTTGTAAGAATATAATCAATTAATCTCACGCTGAGTTGCAAAAATGGGTGATCATAATTATATGCCGTGGTGAAAAAAACTGATTTTTGGGTCATTTGATAGCATAAAATTTATACAATAGCAAATAACCCTATATATGTAGCCCTGAATCATCGTTACTAAGGCTGCAAACTGGACGGCAGCGACAGCGAGAGCGACAGCCGGCGCAGGCCAGGCAGCGACGCGACGACGCGGACGCAGGGAATCTGGGCCGTTCTCGACGCCAGCGGGCGCTTGAGCGATTTGTCGCGGTTTCATACAAACTCAACACTTTCTATCGTGTAGCGGAAATCTCTGCCCGCGCCGCTGTCGCTGCCGTCCAGTTTGCAGCCTGAAAGGCGTCTTCCTTCGGCAGTAGAATGTTTTCAGGGTCCGCCAACGGACCTACGATTTACTTACCACTGGCTTCGCAAGCCTGTGTATGGCCTCATCCTCATTTAGAAGGTCAAACACGGTGAAACACAAAATGATAATATGAATTAGGTAGTGGTTTCATAAATTAAATGACTCATAATATGTCTTGTCAATAGGAACACCTTGACTTGCGTTAACAAAGCAGTTATTAAACAGAGTTAAAAAAGTGAAGTTTTGGTTATTGTCCTTCACAATAATAGTTACACCAATGGGAAACTTGGTAAAAAGTGTCTTCTATGGCTGTCTGGTTATATCATGGAAGAAATTTCTGAAATTCCCACAGGACAGATTGGACTTTTGAGAAGAAAATAAGCTATATAAAACACTAATCCAGACGATGTTGCGTGAACTAGCTAGTATGGTATAAAACATTTCTTGCGAGATTCGAACGTCGTTCGACTATTTACTTACAATATTACCTGACCTGTAGCCTGTATAAAACCACCAAACATAATAATAAAATGAAATAAAGTCATAGTCACGTTTGCTTACAAGAGTGTAACAAGAGGAGGTAAGTACTTGACGGATTCATAACTTCCGTCGTCGCCACGGACGACTATATACATCGTAAACCGTATTGTTCAACAATGCGATTATAATAAAGTGAAGTTTACTATCGAATAAACACGGGAATGTACAGTCAACGACAATACTAACTGAGTAACTATTGTTATTGTTTACCTCCAAACGTCTGCCTAATTTTCATAGCAACTTTTTTATTTTATTGTATACTAATTGTAGATGCCATCGGTCCTGTCTGTAAATCGTTTGATAAATATATCCTTTATGAGCTAGGATAACCAGCAAACAAACCTTTCAAGAATTCTAATAAGAAACGGAAATATCCTTCTCTCGCTCTCGCACGACATTAGATAGAGCGCAACTATACATATTGAAGAGAGAGGATTCAAACTCACAATCAAACTTTCAATGTATATCTAGTATCTTAAGTTAATAAAATTTCTACAGACATTTACAATTCTATTAGTTAAACTATCACAAAACCAGAATAAATCATATTATCCTACCGACCGACCTATTACCTATTGTCACCACGATAGTACTTTATATTAGCTGCCTGCATTTTAACTTGTGTCGATAAAAAGTCATAAATATGGAGCTTGAATAACAAATCACTCAAGCATACAATAATACACCGCTTGTATTAAACGTGTATTTATATTTTTAAAGAATTGAATAAAACACATTCAGTACCTAGCTTACCTACGTAGTAGGGTAAAATGGGGTCAGCACTCTACTCATAAAATCAAGTAGATAGTAGTCAATAGTAGCGCGCATACAGAAGGATATGAAGCGCTAGCCATTCCTAGCAAGCCGGCGTCGAACGTTTCCATCGCGCATCGAGTCTCCAAAAAAAATATTCCAAAAGGAACAGAAGAAATAAAGAAGTAAACAAGAAGAAGGGAGGGACGCCTTTTTCTCGCATTGGGGGAGGCCTATGTCCAGCAGTGAGTGTAATATTAGGCTAAATCGGCGTTAGCCGAAGCCCGACCGGAATTACCCATCGTTGCGTGAAATACCGGTCAAAGACAGGTTTTTTTATTTTTTACCTGTACCTAGTGATATCAAAAAATACGCCATTTGATAAGAATTATTTATGTTTTGCGTTTCAAATTATTTTGGTGAATAAATGTTGATTACTATTAGATGTATATCATTTTGCCTTAAGTGACTGGTATTACCCTGTTCTCCCCTACACAAGGCAATTCGTATTCAAATCAATGCCTAGTCAGAATTTTATGTTTTAGTGAACACCGTGCATTGTTATCCTTGAATCAAAACTATTTATGTATTGCATACCTACGAATAAAATGTTCGTTTAATAAAACACTTTTGATCCATATTTTATCTATCACGTTCAAATACCTACATTTTAACCCATTACCCATTAATTATATTTTCAACCGGCTTCCAAGAGGAGGAGGTTTTTAATTTGTGTGTATGTTTTTTTTATGTTTTTTGTATCTTTGTTACACGAGTTTTTGGACGATTATAGGTAAATCGATTTAGAATATTTATTTCATATAAAGTGGTGGTTTCATATAAATTACATCGAAATCGAATGAGTACCTACTTTATGAAGTCGTTGTGGCGCCGTGGTTACTGTGTGTATCTTACGATATCATAGGTTAAGCAACGTTCGGCGCGGTCGGTCCTTGGATGGGTGACCGCCGACCATTCGTTTCTCACGGCGACTTCCGTGCTTCGGAGGGCACGTTAAGCTGTCGTTCCCGGGTGCTGTATACTTGTATACAGTAGTCGTTAGGGTTTATCAGAAGCGATATCGGCATCCTGAAAATTCTGACATCCACCACCCAGCACTGGGCCAGCTCGGTGGATTATGGCCTAAACCTCCTCGTCACCCAGAGGAGAGACTCATGCCCTGCAGTGGGCCCATTACACGGAGTTGTGATGATGATGATGATGATGATGATGATGACCTACTTTATGAAATAAAATAAAAAACTTTAGAAAAAATAATTATGCGTCAATGTGGAGAACTTTATGTTGATGACCTTATACTTCAGCCAAAGTTTTGACAAGGGTATAAAAATGATAGTGAAGTCGGTTTTTATAATGGATGAAATATGAACATGCGGTAGGTACACATGCCAAAATGTATAGATGTCTGTATAATTAAAATGACAACGATTCAAACGCCACCGATTTGAAACCAGTGAATGAAATTCAAATGCATGCTTCTGAAAAAGTCATGACCCCCTAAACATACATATATTAGTTTCTATCTTAACTGAACAAAAGTTCATGCTAGAGACGATTTCGGGCGTGCGTCCGGCTGTCTGGACATTTTCTCGCAGAGCGTTGCTGCTTATCTAGGTGCCTAAGTCATCGTTTGTGACGACGATCTGTAAAGGTTTCATCGTTTGTGACGCTATTGTTTCCTCAAAAAATCGAAAAAACTTTGGCCAGCCAGCCAGAATTTCGCATTTTCCAGCATTCCAGATCTCAGCCCCCAGAGGGTTTTGAGGATCCAGCAGGTATATAAAGGTATGTGACGCGATATGTGACAGCAATTAAAGTGGTTTTATCAAGTAAAACGCCATAATTTTTGAGTTAACACGAAAAACAAGTGGCCAGCCAGCCGGACGCTTCTGGCTGAGCCACTTTGTTTTTTCCTTATATCTCAGTAATTAAAGCAATTAGAACTGAGTTTTAAGTTGAAAAGGAATGTGACGCGATATGTGACAGACCTCATATAGTTTAAAACATACCTGACGCATGTGTTTAGGAGTTATTTCGATAAAGATTTTGATGACAGATGACAAATGTCCGGCTGGCTGAGCCACCCATTCCAGCGCTTGCAGACGGTCTAGAAAGCTAGATTCTTATCAAAAGGAATGTGACGGCGACGAAGACAACAAATCGTCGTATGTGACAGCACTAAATACTGCCAAACAAAAAATATAAGCGATTGTTTATTCTTCCATACAAAGTCGATTAGGGTAACCATATTTTACCCCTGTACATTGTCATCCTTATAAAATACTTCCGCCAAATTTGTCAAACATGACAAACAACTTGATCCTTACGTTGCTCTAATTAAGTGGGTAAATAAAAATAATATTTCATAATGCATCATGTATTTATTTTTTATTAATTTACTTTTTGTTTGTGTTTTTGTGGCATTTTTTGTTATGATTACTTTTCTCTTCTTTGTACTCCTTAAAAGTTTGAGTTTCTGTAGTTCAAAAATCAAAACTGGAACTGTTTGTTACTGAAATTAAATAAAAAATATATTAAAACAACTACGTTTGTTTTTGAATAAGTAAGTATGTAGGTACCTACAAGTTTATTGTTTATGTTGTTGTTTTTTTAAGTTGTTTATTGTTAAAATTCACTCAAGTAAATAAGTAAAAGGACATGAAATTTGTTTACTAAACCAGTCTGTATTTTTATAATACTTGATATTCTTTTTCTTAATTGACTTTGTGGTTATATTATGTAATTTAAATTATGATAGCTTTGTTAATAAAGTGAGTATCAAAAGGAATTAATGAACCGTGATTATAATACTTAGGTACATTACGCAAAAGGCACAATTTGTTAAGGCTTGACAAAAAATTTCATTCAGAAACAAATACTTACTTAAGAAAAATAATATAAGTATTCCTTACCAACTTACTTAAGTTTTAAAATATCCTCCAAATGATGACACATACTAATCGGTCCATCGTGCGGGGGGCCTGCCTACGCTGCGTCTCCCAGTACGTGGCCGCCACTCGAGAACTTTTCTGCTCCACCGGCCATCTGTTCTGCGAGCTATGTGCCGAGCTGGCCACTTCAGCTCTGCAATCGTTCTGGCTATGTCGGTGACATTGGTTCGCCTGCGAATCTCCTCATTCCTGATTCGATCCCGCAGGGAAACTCCGAGCATGGCCCTTTCCATTGCCCGCTGAGCGACTCTAAGCTTATTTATAAGGCCCATAGTGAGCGACCTCGTCTCAGTCAGGGTATTTCTTAAATCATACCTTACGAAGTGACTTTTGCAGAACGTAAACGTAAAGTGTGATTGAGATAATTTCTTACAAATGTTATGAATTGTTATAATTCCAACGGAATATCATTTTATTGGAATATAGCTACGTAAAATAAATAAATGCCATCTTTAGAAGAATCCGATACGATTCTTATGTAACGGTGGCGGCACTAGAAGGTTATGTTGTGGAAATTACTGTCAGTGTCATAGGAATCATTTGAAAACAATTCAACAATAGTTAAACAACTTTATTGAAATGATGGTGCTAAAATAGCAATATTAAGTTTTAGTTGAAGAGTTTGTATACGAGAAGGGTATACTTTTTCAACATGTTACATTAATCCCAGACTGATTTTATTAATTGGTAAACACAAACAAAAAGTAAATTAAGAAAAAATAAATACATGATGCATTATGAAATATTATTTTTATTTGCCCACTTAATTAGAGCAACGTAAGGATCAAGTTGTTTGTCATGTTTGACAAATTTGGCGGAAGTATTTTATAAGGATGACAATGTACAGGGGTAAAATATGGTTACCCTAATCGACTTTGTATGGAAGAATAAACAATCGCTTATATTTTTTGTTTGGCAGTATTTAGAGCTGTCACATACGACGATTTGTTGTCTTCGTCGCCGTCACATTCCTTTTGATAAGAATCTAGCTTTCTAGACCGTCTGCAAGCGCTGGAATGGGTGGCTCAGCCAGCCGGACATTTGTCATCTGTCATCAAAATCTTTATCGAAATAACTCCTAAACACATGCGTCAGGTATGTTTTAAACTATATGAGGTCTGTCACATATCGCGTCACATTCCTTTTCAACTTAAAACTCAGTTCTAATTGCTTTAATTACTGAGATATAAGGAAAAAACAAAGTGGCTCAGCCAGAAGCGTCCGGCTGGCTGGCCACTTGTTTTTCGTGTTAACTCGAAAATTATGGCGTTTTACTTAATAAAACCACTTTAGTTGCTGTCACATATCGCGTCACATACCTTTATATACCAGCTGGATCCTCAAAACCCTCTGGGGGCTGAGATCTGGAATGCTGGAAAATGCGAAATTCTGGCTGGCTGGCCAAAGTTTTTTCGATTTTTTGAGGAAACAATAGCGTCACAAACGATGAAACCTTTACAGATCGTCGTCACAAACGATGACTTAGCCACCTAGATAAGCAGCAACGCTCTGCGAGAAAATGTCCAGACAGCCGGACGCACGCGATTTCGGAAGTTCCATTTTGAAACTACACTCTTAGCAAATCGTTTGTCATTCGTCAGGTTGGCCCAGAGCGCGAATCTGTGCTTGCACAACATGCATTCGATAAAAAAGTTAAAAAGTGGATTCTGGCTAGTTAGGTACACTAGATTGTCTCTTGTTCGTCTAAAAGATTCCGAAAATATTGAATCTTTTGTTTTACTATTAATTGTGCACTAATTATATTTTATTACAAAATCATCAATTATAGTGGCGTTTCCTATTAAATATACTAAGTGCTTTTATTATTATTTTCTACGAGCAAATAATAAATAAGATAACTGTTTATATTAGCCGCATCTTTGAAATAAATGCCTACAGCGCCGCGGTCCTTTCACATGTGATAGGGCTGCCCGCCTTCAGCATTTTAATTACATTTGCCTATTTTGTGTTTACTTCCATTTAGTTTTGTGACTGCAAATATAGAGTACTTATTTATATAAACAAATAAAATACTTTGTGAATTGAATAGGAAGTGTTCAACAAAACGGCTTGTTTTGTTGAACACTTCCTATTTTTTGTTGTTTGTCAGCACGGCTTCCCTTGTTCAACATAAAACACGTTTTATGTTGAACAAGGGAAGCCGTGCTGATCCTGTCAACTATCGACCAATTTCAATCACCTCCATACTTTGTAAAGTCATGGAACGTGTATTGAACAATCGACTCCTGGCATACCTTGAGACCAACGAGCTCCTAAGCGATAGCCAATATGGTTTCCGCAGTGGACGCTCGACCGGCGATCTTCTCGTGTATGCCACACACTTATGGAGTGAGGCCTTGGAGGGTCATGGTGAAGCAATAGCTGTATCCTTAGACATCTCCAAGGCCTTTGACAGGGTCTGGCATGATGGTCTCTTAAGCAAGCTTCCAGCATATGGCATACCGACCGGGCTCTGCGACTGGATATCTGATTTTCTGAGGGAACGGTCGATTCGAGTAGTCTTAGATGGCTACTCCTCTGACCTAATGGCAATTAATGCCGGGGTACCTCAGGGATCTGTTCTCTCTGCAACTTTATTCTTGCTGCACATTAATGACCTCCTAACACCAGGCATTATTGGATATGCTGATGACAGCACTGTTGTTGAGAGATATATATCCAATGCGCGAACGAGCGCCCATGAAATCCAGATTTTGAGAGAGTCTATGATTGAGCGCGTTGATTCGACCTTGCGGAATGTGTCCGATTGGGGCGAATCTAACCTGGTCAAATTCAACGCCTCCAAAACACAAGCGTGTCTATTCTCCGCAAAAAAGAGCACCTTTACTCTTACGCCCACTTTCCAGAATGTATCTGTTCCCATCACCGACCAACTAGGGCTTTTGGGCGTCACTATAACGTCCAAATTAAACTTCGGACAACAAATTGAGACTATGGCAAAAACGGTTCCAAAAAATTGGGTATCATCTCGAAGGTCCGGCGGTACTTCAGCCCTGAACGGCTCCTCAACTTATACACAGCCCAAGTGAGGTCTTGCATGGAGTACTGTAGTCACCTTTGGGATGGTTCTGCCAAATGCCAGCTCGAAGCGCTAGACTCTGTTGACCGAAGAGCCCGAAAAATCATAAATAACAACAACCTTACAAATAAAAAATTGCAGACGCTAGAGCATCGTCGTAAGGTTGCTTGTTTGACAGTATTTTATCGGCTACATTTTGGTGAGTGTGCGAGTGCTCTTTTTAAACCAAATTGAACCCACCCCTTTTTACCACCGGACTACCAGACGCAGACAGAATTTCCATCCGTATATAGTGGATATACCAAGAAGTCGAACAAAACGCTTCGATAGTTCCTTTTTGGTACGGATTGCCAAGGTGTGGAACAATCTGCCTGCGTCTGTTTTTCCTGACCACTACAGTCCTGGAACTTTTAAGTGTCGAGTGAATAGGTTTCTCGTGGATGGGCGTGTAACACCATAGTCTTCATGCGCACTTTCCATCAGGTGGCATGGAAGACAAACGTCCTATCCTTACAATATAAAAAAAAAAAAAAATGTCAAAAAACCATGTTTACGTTTAAATAACAAATCGGTCTTATAAATTAGCGACCAAAAAATACTTGCGCCGAACGAAACTGAGCCGAACGAAAAGATGTATCTACCTATTATTAAATTTTAAAGTATAAGCAATCCGCATATTAACGTAAACCTCAATCAACGATTGTTTCGGCATACAGACACTCGCGACTGGCTGTATGCCGGCCGAAATCGCGTAGGAAGGAATAGCTCGCGTTTCGTCCGTTTGTATGAAGTTGAATTACTGTAGATATATGTACTGTGTCATCGTAGAAAGGTGGACTTACTGGGCTGTGTTCGTATTAGTACTTTGTAGAGTCGAAATGAAAACTTGAAATACGTAGGTAGTCATGTTATATTAAGTAAGTAATTGTTATAAATATTTTGAAGTTTAATTTACTCAGAAAGGTGACTGTCGTGCTTTGTATTAGATATATAAATAAAAAATAATGTATTTACTTAAACCTTAAACGGTGTAAGGCACAAAGGGTACAAAGCTAGCCTTTGTCTTTATATAATTCGCGTACAGCTGCTTTAACTTTATGTGGCTTTTTCCTAAATAGTGAAGAAAGGTTAATTAGTTTATTGCATTTCGCAATGTCTAGCTTGTAAATAAAATTTTATAAATGTAAATATACCTTCCACACTGTAATAAAATATAATTTATGAGATATCTACTATTTTGTTGACTGTTTACTACTGAGAGAAGACACAACAAAGACAAAACTTCTCAGTCACATTTAAATTAAAACAGTTCTATTACAAGTTACAGCACTTTCACATCTATCCTCAGTCATCAAATTCCTGTGACATAGTCATAAAGTGTGTCAAATTAAGAACCCTTTGAACTAACCGTTGTAAAACGGCTGAATACAAAAATAAAAGGACCGTTCGTAAAGTCGGGACATGTGTCCACACGGTATTTAAAGACATACACATAATACTATAAAGATACGCCTGGGAGTACGATGACAGTTATTTTAATTATTCTCTTTAGCTTTTTTTTCGTTTTAAAATTCTGTGTTTGATGTGGTATTCGAAGTTTAAAAAGTGGGGACAATAGTATGCGTGTAACTAATTCATAGAAGCTTCCATATCTTAGAAAATACTTCGATGCCAAAGTATAGGTATTGTAATATACTTAGGTACTTAAGTTATATTGCGACTGCGTGATGTATAAACGTGGTATAAACGCAGCAGTGTGTGTCAACCGCATAAAAAGGTTATTGAAGAACTGTATTAATAAAAAAATTAGGTCATCGTTGTGGAGGTAGGTACACTATCTATAGATCTACCAGAATCTGCTAGCAAAAAAAAGTTTACAAAATAGCGTTTTTCATTTAGCTTCAAAGGACAATGACCACATAGTATGAAAATTGAATCCAGGCCTGGTGCAAAAGAAATTTATCTCAAAATACTGTCAATATTGAGTAATTAAATACTGCATATGGGGTAGGTAGGACTGAAATATTTTTATAAATGTTTATTTATGTTATAGTATTTTTTAACGTTTCTCCGCTTTTTCACCTGAACGACTGAATTGATTTGAATGAAACTTGGTATATAGATAGATAAGGGACTAAATTAACATCGCTCACGAAAACTAGTCCGACATATATATTATATACTGAAACATTATACCCCTGCCTAACTTCGAAAGCAATTTCACACTTGTAGAAAAACATTCGATCATTCCAACTATACAGGATTTAATTTACACATTTTAGTAATAACCTGAGATAAATTTCATTGCCACCGGGCCTGGGTTATTTTTTGCAACTGTCCTTTGCTTTAAAAAATTCCCCAGTATTGCTAGCGTCAATTTCTTTTTTCCCTTTTTGACATTAAAACCTGGTAGACCAACGTATGTAAAAAGGTACTTAGTAGTATTATACTTTTATTTATCCTTTTTTTTTAAATTTTGTATTACTGACTTAAATATTCAATTGTTTATTATTAAAACAAAGTAACATAGAGGATATTACCATTTTTATTAGTCACAAATAGAAATAAACATTCCTTTGTGTCTCTTATTAGTACAATATGTAAAACTGGTTCTAGAGCACAGTTATTTAGGTACGTGTCAACAAAGATGGATTTAAATCTTTGCGTGTCAACCGATACTCAAGTCAGCAAACATCAATGTCATCAAAACAAACGTCAATGTCAATCAGGTGTGAAAACAATAACATAACCTATAAATTTAAGTTAGAAACATATTTTACGCTTAGAAAAATATTAAGTATACATAATGAACAACTTATGGCGAAGAGTATCAAACCCAAATTTATTTCGCTACTTTTTCACACCACTAACAGTTGAAAAGTTTTCTCAGTCAACTTTTACAGCACCAAGAAATGTTTTTGTTCTTGGTAAATTATTTGGAAATACTTCAACCCACTTATTAGAAATACGACCTGAGTTCCATCAAATCCGCAGTAAGTCTAAAAAGGTACAATTCATTGACAGCTCTTACCACAGTTGCTTGCTTAACGCAGTAACCACATTTGGCGAGTGAGTGGATTTTTTTTAAATATACTTAGGTTCTTTTAACAGAAATTAAGACTTTTTTATTACGTAGGAACGATGGAAAATTCAAATGAGCACAGTACACACACTAGTGCCAAATAAATATACAATTTATGAGTACCTAGTAATTTATGTTTTGTAGAATGTAAGCAATGATTACAATAATAATTTAGCTTTATAAAGATCTGCATTGAAGAAGAGATCAATGTTTGTTATGATGTGTAGTCATGAAATTTAACCCAAAAGAGTATAAAAGCAGCTGCCTAACATTAATTTGTTAGTGAAAATACACTTATCTTTTGGTACTTACTTTTTTATTTACCTTACAGGTCAAGCGTGAAGAAAATGAGGAAGAAGACTATTATAATGAGGATGTTTCTCTCAACAAAGATTCAAAAGTTGCCAAGTTCAACACCACATCAATGAGATCAGATTTAATTCTTAAAAGTGCTCTTGGTATAGCAAGAAAGTATGTGATTTCATATTCTACTTATTTATCTATTATATTAATTTTTTACATAAAGCATGATTTTTTTTCTAATATTTTATTTCTCTTACAGCAAAGTTGAACAGCAATTTTATGAAAGCCGATTTAGATTAAATGGCAAGAAAGTTCTCAAAAAAAGTGCATCTGTAAGACTTTTACTTATATTTCAAGTTTATATTATATAAGGAGGATGCGGACCCTAGTTGTGGGGATGAATGACCAATTAATATGATCAAATAATATTCATGGTTGAGAATCTTGTGTACACTGGCTTATTATGACAAACTCAAAGTACCAATTAAGTACCTTACACATCATAATCTTGAGTCTCACAAAGAGACAATAGTGTTTGATAAGGTTTCACTTTTGACTTATTCACAGATTGCACTACGTCATCTTACTCTTACACGGAATAAGAGCACAAGTTATTTCCATTGCATACCAACTTCTTAATGTTAGATTTAACTTAGAAAAGTCTGTTGGTGTTGAGTTGCAATGGTTGCCATCTCACATCTTGATAAATCATAAGGTTGCAGATAAACTAGCTATATTTGTAATTGCCAGGATACATTCAGATTATTCAGATTATTTTTATGGATGAGTGTAGAACACATTTTAATGAGTGCCCAAAAAGGAAGGGTGTATGTATGGGTTAGAAGCGAAAAGAGCAAACCACATTTATTCCTATAGTTTGATGATTCCAGCCCTTCCAGAACAAGTTTGGTTATAGGAATGAAGTTGCATTCTGATCAAGTCCCAGAATACATGCAAAACATCACCACTGTGCACAAAATGTGGTTTCATATGAGGCACATTCCATTTTTTTGGTGATGTGTGATAAGAATCATGGCCTCAGATCTTGAATGTTTCCTTTACCTGCTATGAAGAAGAAATTAATTGCATCATGGCTAAACCTCTCTTAGAAACTGCAATACTTCTATACAATTATTTTACAACTACTTTCATGCTGGACTGACAGCGAACGAACAACATAGATTGTGCCAGCTGCTTCTCTTTACGGGGCAAACTGTAAAAGTCAGTTAAGGGACAGAGGTTTTACTGTAGATTTTTTTTGTGGGTGATAGGCTGACCCCCTGTCACTGCAATAGCCTCTCTCCATCATTATAATATCCTCTGGATTTGTCAATCGTGGCATCAGAAGGTTTTCTAGCCTTAGGTGTTCTGCTCGCCTCATGGGGGATCCAGGCGTGACGTTATGTATATATTTTACAACATCATTTAAAAACAAATAAAAACTTGCTGATTATTTGAGGCAGATTTTATAAGAAAATTACAATAAATAATTACCATAGGCTGGCAAAGTCACACGGAGCCTCAGAGCCTCAAAAAATCTAGACTAAAATAGAAACTTAACAGTGCAACCATGATGAGAAATGCCACATCTTTAATATCTTTGGATGTCTCAGTTTGGTATTTTTCCAATAGAGTTATCACCGTAGTAAAAAAAACTATAATAAGCCTTGTCTATAACTATAATAATGTTTGTCAAGGAAAAGTAGCATATTACCATCAATTTATAATGTGGCTGTCATTGCCATCAATACACAACAGTACATTTTATTTAAATTCAGCAGTTTGGATTTTGAACCAGTTCCACCTGGAAATGTCTAATTATTCTTATGACGAAGTGTGAGAATTTATTAACCAATAAAGTAAATATTATTTGAGGTGTATGGTGTAACTATTTCTCCTACTGTAACCTAAAAGATCTATTACCTCAATGCCGTACAAAGCCAGATGCAAATATCATGACTTTGGCGATAATTAGTCCTGCCAATAGTACATTAACCCTTTACCCGCCAGACTTTATATCAGTTGTCGTGCTCCCAGATACTACAACAAGTAGGGATGTTCAATGGTAGATCGATATACCGGTCCCAGCTTCGCACGCTTCAAATTCAATCTAAATAGTTTCAGCTGTTTGAGCTTGAAGAGGTAACAGACAAATTGGTAGAAAGAGTAACTTTGATATTTAATTTGTAATGAATACTATAAGAAATTAAAATTAGAAAATGAATGAAGCGGTCGTCTTTTTCCGACCGTGGCGCTGGGTAACTGAGTTGATGAGAATCATCAACTCACTCACTGACATTTTCATACTTATTTTCAAAGAAATTAAACATATATATTTCTATGTATTTGTGAAAACAAAAGTCAGTTTAAACAGAAATATTTTTACTTCTTAAGTGGATTTTCGTATCAGTAAATCTTTGCTTATGCCCCGTCCCTATGGTCAGATTATTCCGGCAATGGCGCTGGAAATCAATGCAATTTTCTAATAATAATATCAGTAATTTATCTAACTTCTGACATATTTTTAAGATTTTCTAATTAAGAAACTTAAGTATAATGAATTGTAAATGAGTACTTGATTAACCATTTACCAAATAATAACATTTTTTTAATATAACACAGCGTTATTAAATAAAGCATATGAAACAAATGGTGGTTTTTAGTCGTAAATATACGACCTTGGCGGAATGGACTCGAAAATAATTGTCGGATATATCCGACCGTGCCGGTTAAAGGGTTGAAAGGCATTTCACTACTAACCTTGTGTGCTCCATGATCTACCTCATCATCTTCAATTATATTATATTTGGATAATTTAGTTAACGACTCTAATACTTATGCAGAATATCTTCAATCTAACCTACACAGTTTGTGTACATAGCACATTTATAGTATGTATAAAACAATGATCATTTATTTTCAGGTAAAAGTTGGGGATGAATTGGACTTGGTCAAAATGGTTAGCCCAAAAAACCCAGACCACATCTATGTGGCTCGAGTTGAGATTATCAATGCAGTTGCCAATGAAGAAAATATAACAGTCACAGTGCGGAGATTCAAGAATTTACTTATAGAAAACTATAATGAAGACCCTTACAAAGGCTCAAGTGCGGCCTCATAAGTAATAAAGAAATAATTCACTGTAAATATGGAAAAGTAGCTATTAAATATGTAAAAATCAAATAAATAAAAGTTTCCTTTAAACATTTAAAAAAATATTTTATTGTATACTAGCTTTATCCCGCAACTTCGTATGCGCTTAACTACCTTTCTCGTGAAAATTTCAGAAACTATACAACCAGACACCCACTGCAAAGAACCTTTATACCAAGTATCACACCCATGCACTCAAGGAATAAGTTTTTTTCACACAAACTAAAAATCATATATTTCCCATGCCCGTGGGAATTTTGGGAATTTTTTTCGTAACACAACCAGTCACTCTTTGAAGAACCTTCATGCCAAGTATCACATCCGTACACTCAAGGAATAAGATTTTTCATACAAACTAAAAAGTCCAAACCCTTCCCGTGGGAATTTCGGGAATTCCCACCATAATACAAACAGACACTTATTGAGGAACCTTTATATCAAGTATCACATCCGTGCACTCAAGGGATGGGATTTTTTCATACAAACTAAAACATCAAATATTTCCCCTTCCCGTGGGAATTTCGGGAATTCCTTTCATAACACAACCAGACACATATTGAAAAACCTTTACACCAAGTTTCACATCGGTGCACTCAAGGAATAAGATTTTTCATACAAACTAAAAAGTCCTATATTTCTCGTTCCCGTGGGAATTTCGGGAATTTTTTTCGTAACACAACCAGTCACTCTTTGAAGAACCTTCATGCCGAGTATTACATCCGTACACTCAAGGAATAAGATTTTTCATACAAACTAAAAGGTCCCACCCCTTCCCGTGGGAATTGCGGGAATTCCTTCCATAATACAAACAGACACTTATTGAGGAACCTTTATATCAAGTATCACATCCGTGCACTCAAGGGATGGGATTTTTTCATACAAACTAAAACATCATATATTTCCCGTTCCCGTGGGAATTTCGGGAATTCCTTTCATAACACAACCAGACACATATTGAAAAACCTTTACACCAAGTTTCACATCGGTGCATTCAAGGAATAAGATTTTTCATACAAACTAAAAAGTCCTAAATTTCTCGTTCCCGTGGGAATTTCGGGAATTGTTTTCGTAACACAACCAGTCACTCTTTGAAGAACCTTCATGCCAAGTATCACATCCGTACACTCAAGGAATAAGATTATTCATACAAACTAAAAAGTCCAACCCCTTCCCGTGGGAATTTCGGGAATTCCTTCCATAATACAAACAGACACTTATTGAGGAACCTTTATATCAAGTATCACATCCGCGCACTCAAGGGATGGGATTTTTTCATACAAACTAAAACATCAAATATTTCCCGTTCCCGTGGGAATTTCGGGAATTCCTTTCATAACACAACCAGACACATATTGAAAAACCTTTACACCAAGTTTCACATCGGTGCACTCAATGAATAAGATTTTTCATACAAACTAAAAAGTCCTGTATTTCCCGTTCCCGTGGGAATTTCGGGAATTCCTTCCTTAGTGCACCCCTACATCCCCTAAAGAATGTATGTTCCAAATTTCAGCTCTCTACGCCCAGTAGTTACGGCTGTACGTTGTCTGTCAGTCACTCAGTCACTCAGTCACTCAGTACCTCAGTCACTCAGTACCTCAGTCACTCAGTACCTCAGTCACTCAGTCATTAACGGAACAGTTTTATATACAAACTAAAAAGTCCTAAATTTCTCGTTCCCGTGGGAATTTCGGGAATTGTTTTCGTAACACAACCAGTCACTCTTTGAAGAACCTTCATGCCAAGTATCACATCCGTACACTCAAGGAATAAGATTATTCATACAAACTAAAAAGTCCAACCCCTTCCCGTGGGAATTTCGGGAATTCCTTCCATAATACAAACAGACACTTATTGAGGAACCTTTATATCAAGTATCACATCCGCGCACTCAAGGGATGGGATTTTTTCATACAAACTAAAACATCAAATATTTCCCGTTCCCGTGGGAATTTCGGGAATTCCTTTCATAACACAACCAGACACATATTGAAAAACCTTTACACCAAGTTTCACATCGGTGCACTCAATGAATAAGATTTTTCATACAAACTAAAAAGTCCTGTATTTCCCGTTCCCGTGGGAATTTCGGGAATTCCTTCCTTAGTGCACCCCTACATCCCCTAAAGAATGTATGTTCCAAATTTCAGCTCTCTACGCCCAGTAGTTACGGCTGTACGTTGTCTGTCAGTCACTCAGTCACTCAGTCACTCAGTACCTCAGTCACTCAGTACCTCAGTCACTCAGTCAGTAACGGAACAGTTTTATATATATTGATTGAAATATTAAATATCAATGTCAAAATCACAATCTGAACTTTCAAAAATTGATATCTGAGAGCTAGGTGCAGACGTGCCTTTTGAACTTGATTTAGAATTATTATCCAAACATTGATTTTCCTTCACTTTATTCAGTTGAACTACTTCCTTACACTTTTTATCTGCATTGCCTTCATAAAACTTATCACAATCAATAGCATCTTTGTGTTCAAACATTTTAAGTTTATTAGCCAATCTAGATGTATTAGGGTCCTTTTTTACTATATCATGATTTTCTTTATTAGGGTCTTTTTGAAGCTCATCTGACTCCTGAGATTCCTGAGGTTCTATTTTAATATTTTTACTACATGATTGATTACTTTGTATACTATCTGCAACAACATCTCCTTTCAAGCCTATTCCTAAATCTTTAAAAATATCATTAACACTTGGTATTCCTTCTAATAATACTTCAGAATCTAAATCTGCATCACTTTCGTTAAAAATATCATCATCCTCAGTATTCCATTTAATTTTTTTACTATGTTTTCTTTTCGACTTTATATTATCTTGATCCCCCTTTTCTCCATCGCCTATGCATGTTTTTCTTTTCTTATTTACAGCTGCCTTATCCTTAGTTGTTGTGATTTTATTTTCAATTGACTCCGTATCTAAAGTTACTTCTTTTCTTTTTCTTTTAGCCTGTATTTTATTCTTATTTTTAGGCGGACTTTTAGATTTCTTATTCATTGTAGCATGCTTTTTCAAAGTTACTGCTAATTTATCACTAATTTCTGTTTTAACTTCATTGCTTTCATCTTTTACTTCATCTATGTTCGTTTCATTATCAGGTTTTTTAATATTAACTTTAAAATATGAACTAGTGACAAGAGAAGCTGATAGTGGTATATTATCATCAGTTACATCATCATATTTCGTGAACATTTGATAATTTCCTCTTTCTATCTCGCTGCCTAATGTTTTATGATCAATTTGTAAAAGTTGTCCGTACCTTAACAATTCTTCTTGCCATATTTCAGTCAGATTTAGCTTTGTAAGAAGTTTCTTTGCTAAATGCAAGTATTCAAAGTCTGCATACCTTGGTACAGTGGAATGCAGTGCATCTACGGTATCATCTAAAGTGTAGTCTTGCATGGATAGATCAACGAGTGAGACAGCAATAATAGCATCAACTGGAAGAATAGTTGTTCGGTACATGAGGCGGCAATGAGCTTGTGACAACCTGAAATGTTATAAAAATACATTTAAGTTTAGTATTTGTTTATAGTTTGATTATCAAAATATACTGATACAATAATAACACGGATAAAAACATCTGTGGCATTGCATTTCTTCTCAATTACTTAATTTTTACTTCACGTCTTTAAGTTACAAACGGAACTATTAATAAGAATGAAAAAACAAAAAACTAAAAGGCGCTCATTTCCGTTCGCCATCAATTATTCCACTAGTATAATAAAATATAAATTTACAGGGACAGAGTAATGTTGTTACTCTCTCATGTTAACAGTAATTACTTAAAGGATTGAAATTCAAATGTTTCACAAATGACATAATCTGAAACTACACAGCCCCGTGTATACTCTAGCAATTCAATGCAGTAAAATGACAGTTCCAGTGTGCCCACTTTAGGGAAGAAAAAAAATAGTGATGTGGTTAAGTGAATGAATGTAATTATTTTTTAAATAATATTGTTATGTATGGAAAAAAAAAAAATTTTGGCTCCCAAGATATTTCTTTTTTTATGGTGCTGTCAGCAAAGGGAAACTATTCTTGAAATTTCATTTTTAACGACAAAACGAGTTTAAAAATAAACAAGTTATCAAGTCGATTTTACTTATGTACTTGTAAACGGTTACAAGTACGTAAGTAAAGCACTTGGTATGTTTGGTAATTCATTATTTTCATAAAATTACTTTAGTACACGCCTAAAATTAAGCTTTTTATATATTTTTTTAAAATTTCATGCAGAACGAATGACAAAAGCTCGTTCGTTTCCAATCATTCTCATTCAGTACTTACACTACGAAGTTTTTAACTGGTATCATTATTTTTCTGTTTGACATTTCGAACTGGCAGTTTACTGCATTAAATTATTTTCCAGAGTATAGTTTGTGCCCCGGTACTCGTAAATTAGGTCAGAGTCAAATTCAAAATCTGTTCACTCGTTTCGAAGATAAGATCCTCCGAAAAATGCAGAACCCGAAGTGGTTTACAATATCCTCCCTGCACCCCTGGATAAGGGTGTCATAAAAAGTGTCCAGCCCCGCATCGTAGTGGGACCTTTATAGGCTTCCCCTGACTAGCGACCACCATTTAAATAGAATGTGCCACCAATTTTACCGGTCCAACAGTGATTTATCCCGGCAATGTTTTACAAAAAGTCAGTTTATTTATTTATTTTATTTTTTTATACACAATAATAACTACACATTTACACCACTAGATAAATAGACTCAGGTAAGCGCTTACAGTTGCTTCCTTAACCCGTGTATCGCGTGCTCAGAACATGAGTATGTCTATTCATGCTTGATAAAAGTAAGGTATGATTAAATGGAATTGTTACGTTAATTGTCACACGTTAACTATTGGTAGTATATGTATACACTCATTTCTTTTACAACCCTTTTCTTGGACGTAATACCGTGCAATTTTATCTTCGACATCATCATATCTCACCACCAGGTGAGATTGGGGCCAAATTTAATATAAAATCCACAAAATCATAAACTAAAGCATTTGTACGAACCTTACAAGACTGTCCAACATACGCACTGTAGTTCTAGAAGGATCTCTGTTTTCAGCTTTTCTTTGGCGCATATAATATGACTGCAATATAGCATTCGCTGACTTTGTCATTTTTGTGGGTCTAGGCCCTACTAGACTTATGTACATCTGTAAAAAATAGAAAGAAAATTTGGATATTATAACATATTTTTTCAAGAATATATGCTAAATAGTTCTCCTACAGAGAAAAAATAAATTATAAACAACAAAGTGAAATATCATGATAAGAAAAATATAGGGCGTTTGTTTTTAGCCGTTACCGTTATGCTATTCGCATGGTTTGTACAGGCCTATGCCAGGCACATACCTATGCCACCTATGCCAGGCACAGGGCTTAATTACTTACAAGAGCAAGCAAAACTTCTACTCTATTTAATCGCGTTCTTTTTCTTTGATGAAACATTACAATAAGAGTTTCTACTATATACTTAATATTCCTCCTTAATTAAAGAATCTTTTAAACTTAAATACCTGTAGCTTTTCAAGGCTCCATTGCTTTTTATCCACATTGTTAGATCCACCAAATAAAATGTATGAGGAAACTAATTTATCCCAATTCTTGTTTTTCTTGTCCAGCAGTATGAAGATAAGATCGAATCTGAAACATACCAATATATTTTTTTAAATGTCTCGGAAACAAAATTATTTTATATCAAAAGTAGTTTTTAAATACGTATGTATTCCAATAATTGTAATAGTTATTCCGAAAAGTAAAAATACGCACATAATATTGACATAACATCAAAATTACCATAAACGAAAAAAAAAATACTTAAACTACAATAGATTTTATAACCCACAAAGTTTACTTGACATATCGATCTCTGTATCACACACTGGAGGAGAGATATTTTTGACAAATCGAAACATCCATCGCTACTACTATTTTTATGCAACGAGAAGTTGAGCTTTACCTAAATATGTTTTAAGCTTTAACTTTATGTAATGAACGTTTAAATACCTACTTTTGCAAAAGGAAAGGTAATTACATTAAAGAATACAAAAAAATATTTTCAACAAAATATTAAATACCTAATAATTTCCACTAATATCGATAAAAAATATCAATTACCAATTAACAGTCGAAAAATTCAACAAATAATGCCATCACAAGTATTTAATGGGGAATAATTATATTTATTTTATTATATTCTTTAATTTAATTACGACTTTTTAAAGTGATAAATATCAGCCCTTGGTATTGTTCATTATTAAAGAAAGTATTTTCTAGTATATCTTAGGTATCACTACCCCTATAGAATAGGAGTCTACTTCTTATTTGGAGCCACAAATTCAAAGTTAAGCGACTTCTTTGCAGGCGTAACTTCTGAGTAGACTATCAACAATAGTAGTAGTAGAGAATCAATGAAGTCGCAAAAAAATATTAAAAAAAAGGAATGTTGCTACCTGCTTAAAAGTGGAGTTCCCAAAGACACATTGACGCTGAGCGGTTGGTCCGTATCGTAGTGCCCTTTCGGATTACACGCCCCTATGACCGCACATCTTGTGTTTAGTTTACAAACTATTCCAGCCTAGAATGAGAAAAGATACTGCATTAATATTAGAAATCACGATACTAACAAGGACAAACTTTCTTTCATAAACACCTTTACAGGAAGAAGTGACAGTTTATCAAGAATAAGAATATAATATTATTTTACTAGGCGATTTTGTTGTCTTATGCTCGTATTACAGAACGAGACTTAATACTCGTTTCACGTAAGCGTTGTTCACCAGCTGATTCTTGACTTGAGCTTTAGTCTTATTACAAAACAATTATCAAAACCAGATTACCTGAAACTAGTTTCAAATATCTGACTCAGTTGATACTGGGTTTTCTTTGAAAAAAATTTGTTTCCCATTACATTTAAAAACAAAAACTAATGGTCTGTTACGTTATACGCAACGTTTAGATTATAATGTCTTATAAATTGCGTTAAATTCTATATGATATATGACAAAATTGCCAATGTTTTGAATTATTTATCTGTTTTTCGATAGAAACAGTACCGTTAAATTATAACTGTCGCTTCTTTTTACTATGAAAATATATTTATATTTATCACTCAAAAATAATACGAAACGTAAAAGCTAAATGTAATGTTGCCAACTACTAAGTAAAGTCACTTAAAATTATAAATTCCAATATAGTTTTTATTTACGAAAAGCAAGTTCAAACTTGTTTTAAAAAGTTCAAAGTTGTTATAAAAATATTATCGTAATGGTCAATATCACGGAAAGGATCTATTGTAGTTAATACAGATCACTATTAAAGAAGGCATCGCGTACCTATCTAGTTTTTCTCTAAGCCACAGTTCACAACATCAAAAACTTATTTTGAAGTACGCTCAAGTATGGTAGACAGCACACTCAAGTGAATACAGTTGTGAAACTAGTTTCAATCATTGGCATATGCATAAGTAAAGTTCTATAATAAGCGTGAACACAGTTCAAATCATTTAGTACTCAAGTGATATCTGATCATTGAATCTAGTATTAGGCAACGTTTTGTAATAAAGAAAGTCGTTGATACTAGTTTCAAAACTAGTATCAATACATGAGTACTGTTCTGTAATACGACCATTAATTCTGATTATTAAGTGTGATGTTTATGGCTATGAACCATTCATTTTGACGGTCTCCGTGGTACATTGATCTAGAAGTCTTGTTTGCTACATGGTATCTCATATACCTAACAAACTAGGCTTACTTTGGGACCATGTAGTTGGTGTTATGGGAACTAGCGTATTTATAGGTGTGAGACGGAAGATGTTTAGAGAGTGATCGTGTTGTCAAACTAGATAACTCGCAATTTTGATATAACCGGTTGTTAATAGATTTTTAAGTATGAATATCAAAATTGCATATTGTGCCCTTGTGACCCCACTAGTGTACATAGCTTTTTGAGTATATAAATAGGATCTTTTTGACAATAAATATCGTATTCTGGAAATCAAGTTTCTTTTACTCAAAATCCCTTAAGGACCTCACAGTGTGATCGTCTGGGGTTTTTTAAGATAAAAGGAATCATATGTGCTATTGCAGACTATACACTATCTTTAATCAAAATTTCATCTTGTTCCTTTTTGCCGTTCTGCCGTGATTGATGAGCAAATCTCCACCCATACAAGATTTCACATTTATAATATTAGTAGTACGAGTCGAATTAATGCATTTATTTTTATATACTAAAGCAAAAGACGTTTTCAGCCAAATCGCATATTACAATATACAAACATAATATACAAGGTGACTGGTGACAAATTTTAGATACTGAAGGAGAGCACCCTGAACTTGATTCTGGTCATAATTATGTAATAAATGTAGGTAAGTAATTTTTCACCAGAAATCCCTTTAAATAAATAAAGAGACATTACTAGACTTTCCCGACGCGCTGCCTCAGTCAACACGAACACAGCAGTGTTCCCGCCTTACGCAAGCCCGCTATGTATATATTGTATTACGCTTATGTAACCATGCGTTGCGTAATGAGTTCATTAACTTTGGATTAAGTTTACACAGTAAATAATTAACATTTTTTTTTTTTCTTCATGTATGATCTCAAACTATCACGTCCTGGAATTTCGAAAATGACCCACCAGTCACCCTGTATGAGTTCATAACAAATAAGCTATATGACAACGGTGAACGGACTAACCTTAGCAACAGAGATGGTCTGTTGTTCCATTGCTTCGTGTATAGCAGTTCGGTCGTGTTCGCGAAGTTGAGATATTTCATCTATACAGCAAACTCCACCGTCCGACAACACCAGGGCTCCAGCTTCTAAGTGCCACTCGCCTTCTTCCTGAAATCATTAGTTTAAATTGGTTAGCTGTAATTCTGATGTTGGTTTTGATTTTGATAGAAATTTTGAGGAGAGATTTTGTATGAAAACTTGATACCTTTGAAAAGTTTTTGAAACTCTTGTTACTCAATTCAACAACCTGGAAATTGGATAAAAAACGTAAAATTTAAAGCGTGTAGCAAGATGAAGTGAGTGGGGTTTTAGTACAGTATATCTTACCGCACTTCATTTACACTACTATACCAAAATGTATATCATGCTATTTCTGGAACGAATTAAAATATGCAAAACAGATAGTCATCATGCCAGTAATCAATTTAAACAATTTGAACATCGGAACATTCGCAAATGCTCTTAGATTTCATAAGGGAATGTCTGTATGTTCGTAGCATCTTTCAAACTACTAAACTGATTTCATCTTATCATAATACTCGGAGCTCACTAGTCTATTGAACATCACAAGCCGAGTTATCAAGGTTTTAAGCTATTGCATAGCTTCTATCGCGGGCCTTGAGCGTGGGGACTGAATCCAGAAATTCCGTAACGAAAAAAACCTAACACCCCCACTCCGACCGGCACAGTGGTGATACTTTGATTTCATAACTTTACATGCGGGCTTTAATAACCAATCAGCGCCATCTACTAGGAACTTGTGGAACTTCATATTAGATCAAACATTACTGCATTAATAAAATAAATAAATAATTATAATTGCATAAGTTGATAAAAAATGCTATGCAATAGCTTTACCGCGGCAGTCTCCGAGTGCCACACGTCTTTTTATTTCCATAAGTAGTGAGACTATCTATGCCCCGGATAAACGTGTCGTAAAAGTCGACTAATCTCGGCGGTGACGTGTTTCAGCAATGTTTTATGAATAGCCAGTAACTTTCTAAGCCCATGTAATTTCTTTATTAACTTCACTTAACACCAATTGATATTGAATTCAAAGGCGAGTGTAGTACATACATACGTACGTACATAACTTCACGCCTGTATCCCTTATGGGGCAGGCAGACCACCAGAGGTTATAAAACCATCTGATGTTACATTTGACAAAGGAGGTATTATAATAATGGAGAGAGGATATTGCAGTGTCAGGGGTGACCTATCGCCCACAAAAACGCCAATAAAACCTCTATCCCTTAACTGACTTTTTCAATATGCCCGGGAAGAAAAGAAGCTGGTACATTCTAAGTTTTTCTTTAGCTCCCAGTCCAGCATGGTAGACTGGATATTGACTGATAAAATAATAAAGTATAATTAATTATGAACTCATAAATACCCTTAATGCCGCGCAAGTAAGCCCAGCGCGTGTACTGCCAGCTCCAGAAGTGAAAACCGACCTTGCGGTTAACTCCACGCCCGCTCGTAGCAACTGCGATTTTCCCGTACCTGCAAGATTGTTTACATTTTAAACCGCGCAAAGAACATCAAATATAATGGGAATAAAGCCGTCGGTGGAACTAATAAATGAAATACAAAAGTGGCTCAGTGTTTAAGGAAGTAATTTCGTCTTAATTATGTAATGGAAAGTAAGATCAAAATTTTCAGCTTTGCGTTGAAATCGAGACGCCAATTAAATGCTCAACACCAAGGAAAACATGTTATATTCAACAAAACAATGGTTATTTTTTTATAAATATCTGAACTAATCAATTCACTCAAAAAGAATGTCATAAGAATTATAAATAAAAGAATTGTTGCAATCACCGGAAACTCCATTGCTATTTTCGATGAGAATATGAGTTTTAGCAGTGTAGATTTACTAGATAACACTAGTGTTGTTTCGCATGGTTTTTTTTTACATCAAACAAACTAATCGATTATTTCGCTACTATTAAAACTGTTTTTTTTTTATGAACGATATGCATATCATTTAATAAACTTATTTTTATTCAATGCGGTCGTCATGGTGACCGGAAAAGTATTTTTTTATAGAATAATCGATATATCATTGAATCATTTGTTCAATTATATAAAAAAGTTTGTTACAAAACTAGCTGGCTATTACTGTAAAGAACGTATTAAGAAAATCATCTAGAAATATATTTTTCCGGTAAATGAACAATATCGATCGAATCGAGAAATCAGTGTAAATCGATTGATGCGCACGCGTCTGGTACATCACTCACTTACTGTCAGTCAGCCAGCCATTTTGTTTGTTTGTTTTATGTTGTGACTAGCGATTACCACTTCTTCTCCGTGTTTTCTCCTATTGATTTTTTATTGACTATTGTGCGAGTATGGACATTGATGATTCTGCTAACCTTGACGACCACGGCCTGATCATGGATTCTGTTCCAACTCTTGATTCCATTTGTGATATTCCTGACTTTACGTACACGATGTGAATCTATCACAAAAAGTTGAAAATTCATTAAAGAAACTATCACCTTAGGTCAAATGCCTTATATACCTACTGCTAATATGCAATTCCAATTATTTTTTAATAATATAACACAGTCCTGTGGTATGTGTTGTATTTTTGGGAAATTGATCAATTGTAAAAATGAAAACGTAATATCCCATGAACGCATACTTTATTTGAAATAGTCTTCTATTATTATAAATGCTAACATGTCTTAAGAGTCATTATAACTAGAAGTCAAGGCGCTTGGAACTAGGCATTTTCTCTAAGGAAGAGTGGCATGCCCCTTTTGATCTTACTTTCCATTACAATGTGATGCGTGAGTATATGCGCTCCAGTGTCTTAAAATAGGTACTTAAATTGTTACCTCTCTCCATAGCAGATACAAAATTGTCTTAAAGGTATATGTTTTTACATTACCTATACTTGTGTTATACTTACATGTATCGGCTTTACCGTACCTTTTGCATATAGCTGTATCTTGTCACAAATATGTGGCGAAGATAGTATTAGTTATAATTTTACATTGACATTTTCTTTAAATTCAAAAGAAATTTTATAACAATGAACATCAGCAACAGTAGGTCACAATGAAATTATAAATTATGAAAATTGAAACATAAATATTAGTATTACATACCGGGATCACCAACCAACAAGAGATGACACTGGCCTCTCACTTGATCAGAGTGTCTGTCGTCTGAGGATGTTCTTCTGTCAGTGTCACTCTCTGCGATATGATTGGAGCCTGTTATCACGGTTAACAGGAGTGCTAGCTTTACCAGGTAGAGACCGGTAACCTGAAATCAATTTATCAGAACTATTAGGAACTAGCAAATGGTTTTACACGGTTTAGGTATGTTTTATCGCGGGGAAATTATAAGATATAGTTATAATAAGCGTTTTAAGAGTTGCATACACACACATACACACACATAACTTCACGCCTGTATAGAATAGGTTTCTCGTGGATGGACATGTAACACCATAGTCTTCATGCGCACTTTCCATCAGGTGGCATGGAAGACAAACATCCTATCCTTATAATATAAAAAAAAAAAAAAAACATATAAACATCCATGACTTGACGGCTAATATCTGAGTTCATCACAGAGGTATCCGCCGCCGCCGCGATTCCCACCCAGGACCTCTGGCATAGAAGGCAATGTATGTAAGCACTACACCAGCTGGTCGTAGAATATATTTGCAGGCATTATAATGGTGAAGAGAGACTATTGCAGTGACGACAGGGGGTCAGCTTATCGCCCACAAAAAAACCTCCAATAAAACCACTGTCCCTTAACTGGCTTTTACAGTATGCCCGGGAAGAGAAGCAGCTGGCTCATTCTATGTTTTTCTTTGCTCCCAGTCCAGCATGGAGTTGCATTCCGAAATTAATTTTAAAATACAAAGAAAAAGAAAACGTTCAACATTAAAAAAAAATTATGATCCCACTCTATAAGTCTGTCTTAGGGTCATACGTATCTCACAAGCTACTAAATATTTCGAAAAACTATACCTACTTAGGCCTACTTACGCCTACAATTTTGCACATTTAACATGAAAATTATTTTTCAGTTTATTGCATAGATATTGAAAATGAATACCTATTAAATACCCCAGTAGAGTATGAAAATGCTGGGAAAAGTTCGGGAATTCTGGTAGACCAAAATTCTTTATTTTTCTGTAGGGAGGTACCTACTTAAAGTACCTATTAAGAAATACATCGCAGTCTCTGAATTACATGTTCGCCTCTACAGTTCGGTCGACTGCATGTCGAAGATGAGCGTCGTCTAGTGCTTTGGCTCTAAAAAATCCGCAACGTAACTTAGCGACTAATACTATGTTGTCTGTCCTGCATCTTTATCTAACAGTACCTCATAAAAAAAAACTTATACCTGAGGGCACACAGCAGCTAAGATCTGATCTCTCCCTTTCAAGGGACAAGCTTCATACTTCAGCCAGAACTCATCAAAGCAGTCTTTTATATCAGGAGCAGTTGAGACCAACTGCGATCGTTGTGCATTACATATTTCAATATAGTTTGCTTGCAATACTATTTCGACTTCACACTTCTTAGTCTGCACTGGAGGGCGCCACCGTCTACGAACTGTTCCACTTAAAAATAAATTAAGCTATTTAAAATGTGTTAATCAATTCAATTCATGCAGATAAGCTTATAGATACAGTGATTGAGCAAGACAAATTAAGTCGATTTTTTACGGCAATTTTTAATAAAAAAAATGGTTTTTTTTTAATACTTCTTAGATATAATTTTAAAGGCGTTTTGTGGGCGATAGGCTGACCCCCCGTCACTACAATAGTCTCTCTCCATCTTTATAATACCTACAAATTTGTCAAACGTGACATCAGATGGTCTTGTAACCTCTGGTGTTCTGCCTACCCCATAAGGGATACAGGCGTGACGATATGTATGTATGTATAATTTCACAAATTGCCACAAAAATGTAAATGAAGTTTTTTTAGCCATTGAGATGAGTTGCAATGTAAAGTACACCTAGGTCAAATAAATAGGATTTACCATTCTTCTTCTTTATAGTTTGATGATATGTTACAGAAAAGGTACAAAAAAAAGAAGGGAAAAAGTTTTGCTTTTTTTTTAATGGTGAAAAAGGGATAACTATGCCATTCTCACTTTAATGAGTATGAGAAATTATAATACATCCTTATAAAATAAACTTACCAAATCAACACATCATCACCTGGCTTGCAACAGTCCACTAAATCATTCTCCAGCACAACCCACATTGATCCTGGTATAGTACCAATACTGAGTTTGTTAACTTGCTCCTTAAAAATAACAAAAACGTTAAATAATGTTAAATGTTAATAAATTTTGTTAACAAATAATACAATGTTAAGTGTGGAACAGTTTTTAATTTTTTTTTAAATACTATAATAGAGTTTAGATTAAAACATAGTCATACAATGTGCAGTAGGGACAATTATTCGCTTCTTCTTTTAGTAGACAGGTTACATTGGGCATTGATCAATTCTTTTGAGCACACAATGTGGTATTGAAAATAAAATTAATGTTTTTTTTTTCATAAAAGCACAGTGCACCATATCCTCCAATACACTTTCTAATTTTAAGCTAATGTAACACATGCTCATTTCCAACACCAAAGCATGCTTTAATTGAGCACTTGCTTGAATTGAGCATGTGTTTTGGAATGTTGCTCAAAACAAGCATGCTCAGTTCGAGCCGGCGACGCGGGTGGAAGATTGCGTGCTTTAAGCTCGTCCAAACAGGTTTGCTCATTGAGCATGCTAGAATCAATCAGTTGTTCATACTTAAATATATAAGCATGCTTAAACTAGCATGATTATTGCTAGCAAATGTAAACTGCTCCTATTGAGTATACTAAATAGTAAGCTTTTAAGCATGCTTGAGTTTGAACTACATTTTAGTCCCCTAATTTGACATATAATAGACTTTAAACAAGAAAGTGTGACATGGAATTGAGCTCACATAATACAGGGTGTCCAACCAACCCTGTACAAGGTGTTCCTTTTGATTTCCCATAACTCTAGGGTATTAATGGGACCATATAATAGAATCAAATAACATGTGAATATTTTTTCAATTTTTTTTTTTTTGTTTTTATTTTTCATACAAAATTATTCAATTAAGTCAAAACATCTTATACAAAACACCTTTATGCAATGTATGACAATGTGGCATTTTCTATCCCTTTTTTTATCACTATGCACAGGTACAGTTCGCAACGTTTTGCATTGTACAATGTATGCAATGTTCCCCAACATTAAAAATGTTTTTGTTGTTTATTGTATGACTTCAGCGACACACATCTATTAAAAGTTAAAGAGTTAAAGAGATTTTACAAGGGTGATAATTTATGAACTCATTATATTAAGATACCATATATTCTTGGCAATCAGTATAATTTTTTGGAACATATTATATGTAAGGAACAATACCTCAAAGTTATGGCATATCAAAAACATGGTGGGACACCCTGTACAATCACATGAAACACTTACCTGAATTTTTATTTCCTGATAATCTTTACAGTGTTCTCGAGAGACTAGACTGACTTGTGTAAATGTGCTGCACCTGCATCTTGTTTCTGAATTACTGCATTTCTTGGGAGCTTTTAAAATATATCGGTTTTCAAATTCAGCTTGAACACAATTTTCATATTTACATTTCATACAGACATATTTCCTTTGATATTCAAGCATTTTTGACTGGGTTACTCTTACAACAGTGCCTGTGAAATAATTTGTTTATTTATTAATTTTCTTACAAAATAATGATTAAGTAGACAGGTTTTAAGTTGATATCCCTAATAGCATTTGTTTTGCACTCATCACGAAAACAACAAGGCACATTAAGATGAAATTTTACATACTGATAATTGCATCTATGTCGCCTCAACATAAAACCTTTTTTTACATAAAAATATCAGGACAGATCAAAATCTTTTCTAGGTCTCTAAACTATCTCAACTTTGAATTTTGAATTTGAATCTCAACTGCAGGGAAACACTTAACAATTGCAATTCAAAAGGAATGCATACTTTTTGTTTGTTCCTTCATCAAAACTAATTAAAAACATAAGAAATATATCTAAGTAATTCATTAATTTAACTCACCAGTCACTTTCAAGAAACAACCCAAGTCAACATTTTTTGGAAATACTGTCCGGTGTAATTCTGGACAAACTGGCAGCCCAAAGAACCGTGCGTGTACATTTCTCTTTATATAATAATAGTCCAATTTTTCTATTAAAGTTTTGTATTCATTTTTTTCTAATAAAATTTGTTGTACTTTAATAACATCTTGACTACATAATGGCAAACTTTCAATAGGGGTACATAACACTTTGTCACCCACATCGGGGTGCGCTTCGAATAGTTTCAAAAAACTACAAAAACATTGTTAAATTAAGTTATACATAAGTCAGGACAAAAGTTATCAATGATATAGTTACCTAATTAAAATAAAAACTTACTCAATTTTAATGGAAAAGTAGCCTAAGTTATCTTTATCAGACAAAATATTCAAACAGTCATTCAAGTGAAACTGAAGTAAATAATCCAATATCATAATAAATAAAAATATTGATACACTTCTAGTCAAACTTCTATGCTCTTCAAAAATCAAAACAACAAAAGCAAGTTGTTTTGAAGTTTGAACTTCGGTGATTGATGCTTCACATTGACAGTTAGTACAACATTCCATGATTGAATTGAAAAGGCAGCACTTCACTTGCCCGTCAATAAAAATATGGAAATACAAATACGGGGTGGAATTTTTGAATGCCACCATGAGGGAAAGTACTCTAAATAATAGAGAGAGTAAGTTTTGCTTCAAAGAAACATTCCTTTGGAAAATAAATAAAACCTCATTCAAAGATATTCTAAAATTAGCTTGTACCTTCACCCGGGAATAGAACCGACAAAATTTTGTAAAAATTACAACCTATACCCATGTATATTGCATCGATCATTTGGGTTGATCACAAGGATTAAATCTCCCTTTATAGGTATACTTCGTTAATGTAATGAAAGGAAAACCAGTCAATCTTCAATTCTATTAACTAATACAAATAATGGAAAACTATTTAATTAGTTGTTCGAAATGGGCTTCAAATTCTTTAAACAAATTTATTTCTAGTACCTTTAAAATCAAGTTGTGATGAATATTATAAATCGTATTCTGAACTTCGTCTCTCAAAGCGTTTATACTAGCATAAGATTTTTTTTTAAATCTCTTAATAAGATCTGTGGGTCTCGCAGGCCATCTGATTGTGTGGTTTGTACCAATCCGGGTTTTAAAATGGTACCTAATTAATGTAGGAAGTAGTGATTCTGCTTCTATAAGCTGGAGCACTATCTGGTTGTATTATTATTTGCTTGCGCTCTTCATTAGAAAAATCATTTTATTGCTCAAGAGGTTCCGTATTTCAAGATACTTGACAGTGTTTAATGCCCGGTTCCTATATTCAACTAACGGTCTGTTTTACCTACGAGGCGCTAAATTTTCTACTAGGCGTAAGGCAAAACCATTCCTATAATTAACGACTCGTTAGCTAAGTAACCATTTGTTTGTTACTTACGGATGGGAGGGTTACTTAAAACGAGTAGCAGCACAAATGTATGGAATGACAGCTAAAAGCGTTTCTATATATTATTTCTGAAACGTCAAACAGCCTTCACTCACAGTTACGCGTCGTTAAGAAATAATTTACCGGCCAATTTCGATCGGTTGCCTAAAGTAAACTTCGGTTGTGTCTGAACTAGTCTCAAGTTTTTCATTATTTTGGTAATTTTTTTATAATGTCCGACTCAGATCTAACTGATTTGGAGATGTTATCTGACTGGAATGGTTCAAATTCAGATGAAGAACGAAGCAACAAATCATAGAAATTATCAAACAAGGATTGATCATATGATTATTTTGAATCATTTTGAATTCCAAGCAAGATTTCGTCTGGACAAGTCATCTGTACGACGTTTACTCGAAGAGATACATCCTTATATAAGAGTGAAAGGAGCCAGGTTGGTATCTCATGTGCTTTTCTTTGAACCTCAAAGTAATAATTTGAAGAGTGCGGGTCCAGATATTAATCTAGCCATAATCTTATAGCTAATATGGAACTTTTTATTATTTTCTCAGGAACCAAGGCATAAATCCAATGCATCAATTATTATTAACTTTAAGATTCTATGCATTGGGCACTATGCTGTTATCAGTGGCTGATTTACTGAAAGAGCAAGACTTATTTCAGAATATTTTGATAAGTGAGTATGAAGTCTTCTCTTTACAAACTAAACTGTGATGTCTTATTTTAATTAAAAAGTTAAGTTGTATAATTATTTAACATACTTAATTTTGTTTTGTTTCAGATTAGCATAAGTACAGCCCTTGCTTCAAGAGAAAATATCTTAAGTAGCCTATTTAGATTACAGGTTCCCATGAGGTTTCATGATTTCTGGTTCTGGTTTCATGGTTTCTACAGTTTGTGAGCAATCCATAGACATTTCCAACCATTATGCAAGGTGGTACTGATAGTAACAATAAAATGTTTTTTTTTATTCATTAAAGATATGTAAGAGTAAATATTATTAAATATTTGTTTAAATTTTGTGTTTGAGAAATATTTATACATTTGTTGGTATTGAGTTTAAAGTTTTTGTTCTGCTTTTTTATTATATTTTCATTGTACCAACTGTTTAAATTTTATATCTTCTATATGTCTAATAAGGTGAAGGTTTCACCGAGCCAGACATTATATTTTTGGAAACTAAATTGGTTAGTGTGTTATGTTTGTTTACTTATATTAGTTCAATCAATATGTTTCCTTTATGTACATTAAATAAATAAAAAAATAGATGATTTTTTTCTTATGCACTTTGTAGTACTAGCGGATAATCGTGGCTTCGCCCCCATGATATACATTTAAACTTTGGACACCCATTCTAACCCATTAGGGGTTGAGTTTCGGGGAATCCTTCCATTCCTTGTCTATGTTCTAAAGGGAACCCCTGCGCAAATTTTCAGCTTCCTAAGTCCAAGGATTTAGACTCGGTGTGGAAGAATCAGATGGGCAACACTTTCATTTTTATATATTAGAAGAAGATTAGATAAGATACTGTGTCCAGCATGTCTTATAAACCCTTGAAATAACACTATAGTAATGAAATTTATTAATTTTATTTTTGTTTGACATTAGAGTATTTGAACACATAGGTAGGTATTACCTTAGAATAATTATTTTAAGGGTATTATTAACTACAAATAAAAGGAGACAAAACAACTGAGATCAACTTTAATTCAGAATAAGAAATACTTATAGTAAGTTATTTTTTATAACAAATAATAGGAGACAAAACAATTGAGATCAACTTTGATTCAGAATAATACTTTATCCTCTTAAGATCTAGACTTGAAAAAAACATTTAAATAAATATTTTATGCGTGTTCTGGGGTTATTTGGGGTAAAATTAAACAAGTATATTTTTTTTTATTTTTTATTTAGTATATAAATATAAAAAAAAGTACTTGCACATATGTGTACCTCGGATTTTAATGTGGACCAAAGTTCTTGCTAGTATGATAGCTTTCAAAGCAGTTGTTTTTTAAAACACACAAGTTCATGTTGCATTTTATGCACATCGTGCGGCAGCGTGAGGAACACGTGGGGTGTCTACATTTAGACGCGAATTTGGCTTCTACATAACGTGGAAGGTGCCCTACATTATCCAGCCTAACTTCTGGTATCGGTTGTGATACGATTGGCCGATTTTTCTTTACAGGTGGTCCAGCGTAGATCCCTGTATCGGTGGAGCTTGAGCTAGGTATCTCTGTATAACTGCAGTCGCGGCTGGGTCTTGAGATAGTGCCAGAGCTAATAAAATGCGGATCACATCGCCCCCCATCATATTTCATCATCGCCTTGCCTAAGTTGATCCTATACTGCAGTAATCCCAGTTTATTCTTCGTTTCAATATTTTCAGCAGTTTACGACCACCAAATCTAAAAAATGAGAATAGGCTCGCACTGTCCACTTCTTTGTTCGCATCGCGCTCCGATAGTAGGCTATCAATCTGTCACACAAGTCTATCCCGCCCATGCAGGTATTGTAATTTTTAACTACAGCTGGAAGATTAACATCAATCTTTCGCTTCTGGACTTTGCACCAACGCTTGCAGGTATCTTGAGGTGCACTACCAACACACGTTGAAAGCATTGTTACTGCTTTTGTATCCTTCCATTTCAGTACGCATACCTTTTCATCACTTCTTACTTTTTCATCGTATTCACCTCTTTCTAACTGCTTGTCCGTTTTCAGCTTACTCGTAACAGGTCCAATTCTATTTGTCATAACTGTCCCTGTCAAATAGATCTCTTTGTCACTTTGAATCAAGTGCTCAGCTAGTTTTAGACTCGTGAAAAAGCGATCGGTGTACAAAACGCAGCTGCTGTTGATCGTGCGGCAAAGTGTTTGTACAATGCCGGCACCCAATCCAAGATTTTGCATAACTTCTTGAGGTATAGTACCTTTACCCACATATATTTCAAAATCCAGGACCAGACCATCGCGAGCAGCCAGCACAAAGTTTTTGAGGCCAAGTGGATTTGGCTTTGACGGCACGTATTGGCGGTACTCGCAACGCCCGGAAAAGGGAATCATCTGCTCGTCTATAGACATATGTTTTGAGCGTGGTAATGTGTGACATTTTCTTAGGATAGAATCAATGAGAGGTCTTATTTTCCAGAGTTTATCAGATCTATTGGGTTCTTCTACATTGGCGAAGTGGATAAAATTGCGAAGCTCATAGAACCGTTGTCGGGTAATCGCATCTCGAATAATCGGCACGCACAAATCTCTATTCCAGTAAAGCTTGCCTTGCGGATATTTTAGTGTCCCCATCATCAATAGTACACCTGAGAAGCGAATCAATTCAACAGAATTAGTATTTACTGACCTAAGATCACGTTTTTGGGCGGAGTACAAATTAGTTTGCTCGACTAACAAATCCCAAAAGTCTTTCCCCAGATATTCGAAAAAGGAATACAGTAAATTTATTTCCGAGGTACCCTGGGTGATAAGTTCATCATCTGCTATATCTGGACCTTGGCCTACCATCTCCTTAGTACGCCAAAACAAACGTGATGGACATTGAACTACTTCTGTTTGTTGTTCAGATTCCTCTTCCCCTGCATCCTCTTCATCAGATTGCTCCAACTGATGAGAATGTTGAGGGACTTCTGGAGGCAAGTACTCGTCGTCCTCATCGTCTTCAGAGATATCACAATCACTTTCGTTTAGTAATCTTTCAATTTCATCGTCATTCATTGTTAACCTGTGAAACCCATACAATGAGAAAAATTAGTATTGGTTACTGAGGTACACATATGTGTAACAAAAAAACATCAAAGTATTACTACTACAAAAAACAAAAATAACTTGAAACTTACTATTTCACACGTTACTCCAGATATTTCACAACAAAAATACACTAAAACTTCCTAAAAAACACTTCAAAATCTAATTTTTATCGGTTTTACAAAATAAAAAGCGACGGTGGTTGAAAATTTTTCAAACAGAAACATTCAAATAATAACCTACAATGGTAAACGTCCGCGAAAGCGCCACCTCTGATTTTTCGAAGAAGCTCCATACAGGCCTATGCAACTCTAGTGTCAATGAAATTGAATTCTGCACCATCTAGGATATGACGTACTACAACTTTTCGGTAAGTTATTTCTCCTGTTATTAACTAGGTAGCGCTGGGATAGCCGATTTATTAATATCTCGTCAGGAACCGGAAAAGATGTTGACTTTGACAGACTAGTCAACAGACTATTATAATAGTCTATGAATGATCGTGTGCGTCTGTTCCGTTTTATGTTTTCTCCGCCAATTTATTTAAGACTTAGATTATTTTAACAAATTCGCTGTTAATTTGGCCGTGCAGTTAATTGTGTGACTTACTAACTACTTAAAAGGCTTCAGGAACAAAAGTTTATAAAGACTAAAGTTCGGGAAAGCGAAAACAGTGCATAAATTTTGTAGTGATTGTGCATGTGCTTAAGTAAGTCATAAGGTTAATTTGGTCGATTTCATAAAAAAAATTCAATGAAAATATTGATTCACAGTTGCTGTAATGGGGTGAACCGAATAATGAATGGACAATTGACAAAATTTGATGAGGAAGATGGAGCGAAGAAAGAGGCTTTTGAATATTCCACGCAAAGAAAAAAACAATAAATAACCTTAAAAAATAAAGATTTTCGTTTTTTTTTTACGTTTGACCACTTAGTTACTATAAATACCTTATTCTGTATTTTTTTAAAGCAGTTATCATAATCTATACATATAATAAAATGGTAGGAAAGTCAAAACTGTACATTGAATATTTTTTTAAAAGAATACTTGGGGTATGATCTACAATCGAAACAGAAACAAAAAATATAGTTTTTAGAATTTTTGTCTGTTTGTCTTTCCGGGATAAACTCAAAAAGTACTGCATGGATTTACTTCAAATTTGGCATGAAGATAGTTAAGAAGTCGGGTCAACATATAGGCTACATATTATCACGCTAGCAGTGTTATAATCGTAGGTGCGTTTGGTGCTGCATAGCGTTCACGCAGACGACGTCGCGGGCAGCAGCTTATAAAATGTTAGATTGAATGTGATAAATAGGATAAGATATTATAATGGAGACTTATCTACTTAGGCCGTCTAGCGGCCATTTTCGGAATTAAATTGAGTTACTAGCGCCATCTATGATTTAAGGTATTATTCTATTTTGCCAATAAAATCAAGTTGCCCATCTATCTCATATTAACTGTATCGTCTATGGCTCCATAGTTTTCGAAATGTGTTTTAATATTTTCCGTGTCCAAAAGATGTCACTACTTACCTGTTTTCCGCTATAAAAAAAGGTACACATTATGTGTACTTGTAATCTCAAGAGGTTAAGTTATTTTTTATAACAAATAATAGGAGACAAAAACAACTAAGATCAATTTTAATTGATTCACATTACATATAGTAAGTTATTATATATGTTTTTACAAATTAAAAAAAAAATATATTTCATCACAACCAATGGTGCTATTTGCAGATGACAGCACATTGATATGCAGCAATAGTGATATAAATTCATTAAAACTTGACATAAAAAATAATTTGGAAAATATAATGCAATGGTTAGGGACTAATAATTTGATGATTAATCTAAATAAGACTAATATTTAAAAATTTTATAACAGAAAAAAGAACATGAATATATTTGATCTAGACTACTATGGACATGAAATTAAAGAGGTTAAATTGACAAGATTTTTAGGCATAATCGTGGATGCCAATTTGAACTGGAAAAGTCATTTAGAAAGTGTCTGCAATAGACTCAGTACTTCTTCATACGCTTTACGAAAACTAGCGGCAATTGTTAATGAAACGGCAGTTTTATCAGCATACTATGCATATGTCGAATCTCTTCTACGTTATGGAATAATTTTCTGGGGGAATTCCACAGATAAGGGAAACGTTTTCAAAGCTCAGAAGCGTTGCATCAGGGCTATTTATAACCTAAAAGCCACAGATTCGTGCAAACCGTATTTTAGGAAGTTTGGTATTTTGACGTTTCCATGTCTTTATATATTGGAAACTGTTTTGTTCATTAAAAAAAATTTCGTAATATTTGAAAAATTAAAAACAAAACGGAATGTTGTTCTTCGATCCCAACCACGCGCAACTACCCTGTATTCGGAGAGCTTTTTTGGGATGGCCCCACGTATATATAACAAGCTACCAATTTCTTTAAAAAAAATAAACAATTATGACAAATTTAAAATTAATCTAAGGAATTTTTTATGTGATAAAGCATATTATTTGACATCGGAATATTTAAATGAAAATGACATGCAATAAAAATGTAATATATAAATGTAATTAATTATATATAATTTGTAATTGTAATTGAACGCCTTAATTATATTCTTATATTGTACACGCTGTCAAGGCAGAATATGGCTTAGACCAATATTTCTCTATAACACCTCATTATACCTGTATTCATGCAAAAATAAATAAATAAATAAATATTAAGTTATGTATATATACATATCTATTTGTCACAAATATATTAGTAGCTACTACAATTTAAAATAATAATCAACAAAGTAATATAGCCGTGTAGGGTCGGCGGAATAAAGATTATTCTTTATTAACTAATCTAGATACTCCTTAATAATCATTTTCAAGTTATTTCTTATATCCAATATCACAAATATTTTAATGTCTACAATTTTAATTAATAAGTTATCAACAAAGTAACAAAGATAAATATAGATACTCCTTAGTAATCAGTTTCAAGTTATTTCTTATACTTATCCAATATCACAAATATTTTAATATCTACAATTTTAAAGAATAATCAACAAAAGTAAAAAATTATCTAGATACTCCTTAACAATCACTGTTTTCTTTCCTTGCTAATTCTAATTTTAATAATTTTATTTCCAACTGCAGCTTCTCCGACTTTGTGTTGTAATAATTTGCTATAGCTGTATTTCGGGCTGAGCGTCCTTCATCGTTTTTCTTTTTACCTGGAAAGGACATTCAAATTATTGACTAAACAAAACTTTACTACTTATTGGGAAATTTTTTGTTCCCACTGGCTGATTACTCATTTCCTGTAGAATTTTTCTGTTTTTGGGCTGGCTGCCTGAGAATAATATGTTCTATACAGTTTTGTATTTAGTTAAAAACAATATAGGAAAAACAAAAATATGTAAAATATAATACCTTCACCAGGAGTTTCACCAGAAACTTCCTCATTTATATAAAATGTTGGTAACTCATTAGATGTGGTGACCTCTACATCTAAAGCTGGGACATTTTCATTTACCACCACCTCATTCACATCTTCGGGCAAATTTCCTATGTTAAAACCATCACCACCAAATGGAACGGCAAACCCCGTGCAAGTAGCTCCCAACAAACCCGAAACTTTTTCTAATATATCATCCGGAGGGATGTAATCGGGTTTACCACCACCAGTCTAAAAAAACTATTGATTAGTAAATATAACATCAAGATGTTTCAAAAAACTTTCTTATGACTTGACCAATTATGTACCTTTAGACTATTCATCCTTATTTGTTGGGACCTTTTACGAGCAGCCTTTTTTAGATTGTCCCACTTTAGCTTCAATTGCTCTTTGGTTCTGGGTACAGAACCGCTTCTGGCGTTAAAAGTTGAAGCTAAAGTGATCCATGTGTCCTCTTTGCATCGATTAGTGGCTGCGTTTGTTTCCCGGCTAGTCAGGATGGGGTTATTTTGTATGAGGTCAACTAATAAAGCAACCTGGTCTTTGCTTAGTACCTTCTTAGCTTTCTGTAAATCAAATAAATAATCATTACTACATGTAAGTATGGTTTTGGTCCAAAACAAAATAGGAACTTACCGTTTGTGTATCCATATTTATTATTTAAGAGCTTCTATAAAAACTATCTATCTCTTCAAGCTTGATGGAAGGCAAACGGCATAAAAACAACAATAAAATGCGATCTAACACGAGATTGTAAAGTTTGTTTACAAATATCATAGATAATACATATATAACTACAAATATCAAGAAAGCAAGTTGATTGATATGACAATAAATGTCAATACTGTCAATTAGTTAGGTTGCGTTTTTTAATTCATCAATTTTATGATCACCATTTATTTAAATAAAATATTTTCAAACACATAATTATCAGTTCCTTAAATAATATCACATGCTTTCATTATTATGTAAATTATAAATATGTGTTCCTGAAATAACCGAACGCAGTGCTAGCACGACGGAGGGCTCCGGTAGCAGAGTAACCAATGGCTATTCGTCGTAAGTAACTGACACAAAAAAATATTGGAACGTCCCTAACGACCAGTTCTACGTATCATTGAAACGAGGGTTTGCTAATGTATTATGACGATTCGTTGAATATAGGAACCGGGCTTAAATGACCTTCGTACATACACGTGAACTAAAACAACCATATAAGGACCTACTTACAGATTTCATGGTTTTCCTTCCATTAATTAAATTAACAAACTATTTTTGAGAGATTTCATCCTTGTTATTGACCCTAACGATCGATGCAATAAAAATACAGGGTGTAATTTTTACAGATTTTTGTCGGTTCCATTCCCAGGTGAAGCAAGCAAATTTTGAAAAATCTTTGAAAGCGGTTTGCTTTCTTTTCAAAAATAAAATGTTTTTTTGGAGTAAAATTTGCTATCTCTATTGTTCGGAGTACTTTCCCTCCAGATGGCATTCAAAAACTCCACCCTGTATATGGTTGCCGATGTCACCAAACGCACACTTTGGAGCCGTTTGTCCGTATACACTACAGAAAACTACCTGCCCGACATTAGAAGGATAGTTACGACCTTACCTTTATCGTACCTTGACAATTACAGTAGAACCCGTTTATTATGACTCCGCTCATATTGACCAACCGCTTATTATGACGTGTTTACACAGTGAAGTTTGGTTTTCATATAAATTATATAACTAAGTCGGATATAATGTCTTCGCCTATAGTGACATATCGCTTATTGGGACCCTTTTTTATAAAATTTTGTCCGCTTATAGTGACCGACCGTATGATTTGTAACACCTTTGGCAGTGTTCGGGAAAGTTATACGTTATACCCAAAGACTTTCGGCGAGTGAAAGGCTTTTTTGATTAGAGTCTCAGAGCGTAGATTTACTTATTGAGTCTACTTATTAATATCTACTTTGATTTATCTCTATTTTATTCCTTTCTATTAAAATAAATCACATACTAACTTTAACAGTTTATTTATTCTTGCAGTAGGTACCTATGCTTTGTATGACGTCCGTTTAGTATGACTTGTTTCTTATTTCCCTTCGATGTCATTATAAACGGATTCCACTGTATATTAGACTAGCTTTTTCACACGGTTTTACCCGTGGAATTTCTAATCCCACGTGAATATCGGGATAAAAAGGACTGTGATATACCAGACTGTACACTATCACTACTTATGACAAAATTTCATCCAAATCCGTTGAGCCGATCTGCCGTGATTTAGGAAGAAACATACATCCAACCATTTAGCTATATTAGTAAGATAAGATTTATTTAGATTGTTGTAATAGAATAATTATGTGTCACCCACTAAATATATGTCTGTGGAAGTGTGGACTCACCTATGCTACATGGCAGCAAGGTGAAATTAGCATAACGGATACGTAATTTTCACTAGTCATTGCCGAGTTAATACCGCTACTTGCCAATTGAGAACTTCTTTCTGTTTAGGTAGATCTTAACGCTATATGGCAGTAAGGTGAATTTGGATACATCGTTTTCACTAATCATAGCGCACTGGCGCAGTTAATACCTCTTAGTCCTTCCGGTGAGTGAGCGTGAGATCGCTTACAATTGACACGCGTGCCACGCCACTCCTACTTAGCATTTCCATCCAACTTTCATACTGTTAAAAAATCGATAAATTATGACTTGTAGTACCTAATGAGTTCTTTTGTAACTTTTGCATCGTCTGCTGGCTAGCGCCTTTCGCGTAGATGGAAACAATAAATACATAGCAGTGAATTTTGGATTATACTTAGGTATAGGAAAACAATTTAAGGACACTACTTACATATTAATAAAATAAAATTTCAACACATGATTTATAAGGACATTTTATTCAACCTGTAGTACTATATTCAACACATCTGGAGGGATCTGTAGGGAAATATTCTTGGCATTTAGTCATGAGCCTTTTCAGTGCTTGAATATATTTCCTTTGCGTTTCATCATTCATGACATGCGCAACATTTTTCGAAAAAATCTTTTCTCGTCCTGTTCTAGCGTGAATACCCACCATGGTTACTCCAATAGGCCATGGTGCATTACCAATAGCCATTTGAAGGTAAGCGTCACTTGCCTACAACAAATAAAACAAATATTATTTATCCATACTTGCCTTTTGTACCAACTCTTATCTTGCTAGTTGTATATATTCCGGCAAGAAGGGTAGTCAGTGTAACTAATGGCTACGTAATTCCTAATACTCAAGTATTTCAGTATTATTTTACGAATAAGAGTCAGTTACATCCAGTTTTTATTTTTGAAACCTCATTGTCACTTACTACCATTGAGTTTTTTTTATTTCTTTTTTGATTGGTGACTATACCCTTAATCTCACCTTGTGGTAAGTGACATGAGGTCGAAGATGACAGCACACAGGTTAAGGGGTTATGGAAGGATATGGCTTTTCATAACCGCAGGATATTTGGCGCTAGATTTTATATGAAGCATAAATACTATTAAAAAGTCCTGTAGTACTATATTTCCGTGAAGTCGTCGTGGCGCCGTGGTTACTGTGTGTATCTTACGATATCACAGGTTAAGCAACGTTCGGCGCGGTCGGTACTTGGATGGGTGACCGCCGACCATTCGTTTCTCACGGCGACTTCCGTGCTTCGGAGGGCACGTTAAGCTGTCGGTCCCGGGTGCTGTATACTTGTATACAGTAGTCGTTAGGGTTTGTCAGAAGCCATATCGGCACCCTGAAAATTCTGACATCCACCACCCAGCACTGGGCCAGCTTGGTGGATTATGGCCTAAACCTCCTCGTCACCCAGAGGAGAGACTCATGCCCTGCAGTGGGCCCATTACACGGAGTTGTGATGATGATGATGATGAAATACTATTAAATAAAACACTTTTTAACCGGATTTATCGCGTATATTTGCAGACCTAGACGTCTGCCTAGGTCTGCAAAGGCGACTCGCTCGTGACCACCACGGGGTCTGCAAAGACACCGAAACGTCGAGTCAAAATTTAAAATGTAAATATACGCGATAAATCCGGTTAAAAAGTGTTTTATTTAATAAATACTAGCCAGATGGACCCTAAAGTAGTTCTCGGATTAGTTGCCTTTTACAACACACTTATCCAGGGGCTCAAATAGCAATGCAATCTAAACTATTATCTTAACACATGGTTGGGTGACAGCTGTACAATATGCTTATATTTATTTATCTGAGATTGTAACCAATTTTAAACATCACCACAACTCTTTGTAACTCACCCACCGCAGGGAATGAGTCTCCCCCCTGGGTGACGAACAGGTATAGGCCGTAATCCACAAAGCTGGTCCAGTCCTGGGTGGTTTATGTCAGAATTTTTAGGGCGCCGTAATGGCTTCTAACAAACCCTAACGACTACTGCATACAAGTATACAGCACCCGGGACCGGCTGCTTAACGTACCCACCGAAGCACGGAAGTCGCCGTGAGAAATGAACGGTCGGCGGTCACGCATTCAAGCATCGACCGCGCCGAACGTTGCTTTCCCTGTGATAAGATAATAATTTTATTTTATTTTTAATATTACCATAATGTAATTTCGATCTAGTAGATGCCTAGTTATATCCATCAAACTGTCGCAAATATCTTCTGGTAGATTTTTCTTTTTCAATTTTCTGATCAATGGTTTAAAATATACTTGAGTTTGTGTATATGTTGCTCTTTGCATTTTATGTTTTACAGAGTTTTTCTCTGCGGCCGTTCCAGAATTTAACTGTTGACCCCAAAGCTTTAGAAGGAACTGTGAACAAACAAGGGAGAATTTATGGAAATACAATATTTTTCTATATTAAAATAAATATACCTACTAAATTTAGTTGTTTCAATTCAGAACAACAATGACATGCAATGTTGGAGTTAACTTCTTACTTCTCAATATTAATTTTGAATAAATTTGAATAAATCTACAAAAATAAATATTCCACACAGTCTCACTGTTATAAATAAAAATAAATAAAATCCCCACACAATCACACTAACTACATGGCCTTAAACTAAGCTGAGCTTGTGATATGGGATACCATGCAGCGAACTAGGGGGGAACCTAGAATATAAATAAATATATGTATAGAGTAACACCCAGACTCATAACTTTTCTTTTTCTTGTTCCGTGCGGGTGTGGAACCCGCAACCACTGAGGTCTGAGGCAGACAGTGTTACCACATAACCAAATTATGTTATCACGGTTGTTATCTATCCTAAATTAAGTTTCATACATACATTCATAACTTCATGCCTGTATCCCATATGAGGTAGGCAGAAAACCAGAGGCCACAAACCCATCTGATGTCATGATTGATAAATTTGGAGGCATTACAATGATAGAGAGAGACCAATTGCAGCGACTGGGGGTCAGCCCATCACCCACAAAATTCTTCTTATGTTCCTAGTTATTATGATTCAACATACCTGGAACAATGTCATGATAACATCCATGTCATGATTTCTGTCGCCTTGACCTATTGTCTTCGCCATTTCTTTAATAGATTCATATGTAACTGAATCATCTATTTCTTCTTCCTTGCTTAATTTTTCAGCATCATTCTTGAAAGAAAATAAAGTAATTTTAGTAATTGGCAACTTACTATTTGTTATTAAAATAGGGCAATATGAAAATTTTACTACCTGTGTTCCTAAAGCTAATATTTCATTTAGATAGGCCTGATCCACTTTGTCCATAGCTTCTTGGAAGTCATTTCTTAAACCCTGAAAAGATAATGCATCAAAAGATTAATGAAAATAGAGGAAGAGAAAGTGTTATGACTGAATCAATGCAAATGGCATTCCCTATTCTCTGCCTACCCTATAGGAAGACAGGCAATGAAGTCATGTATGTATGTATGTGTATGTACAGAATAATGCATATTGCACAACTTTTTGACCCTTCTTTGGTCCCTCATGAAATATTTGATGTTCCAGCTTTACACTATTGGTATAAATTTTTATTAAACCACACTTGAGATGACTCATCATCTGGATTTGAAGAATAATGATTTCAATAATAATGGAATCATACCCTATTAGCTTCTGGTTCTTGAATTTCAATTCTTCTGAGCCTCTTAAATGATTGCACTTCATTTTCTCCATACAATAATATTGGATGTCCTCTTTCCCTTAACCTTTTTATAACCTCTGTTCTAGGCAGGGATACGTTTTGTTCACTTTCCTTATTTTCTAGTTTATCTGTAAGTGATATAAGAAAATTTTGACACTCATAAATGTACAGCAAGTAAACTATTTCATTGAAGTATTATTTTGTTCAGATTAAAATAATTTTCATCATATTTACCTGCATCAGACACAATCTCGGATTGTTTTGTTTCTTCCTCCTGTTCAACCTTTTGAGGCCCATATTTCTTGAGGTATTCTTCTTGTTCTTTAGCCAATAGGTCACCTCTTTTAAAATACTTTCTGTTTTTATTTGGGTCCTTTAAAATAAAAATAACAATTAAATAAATAAGGCATGTTTTTAAGATGTGGTGTATAATAATTACTATGTTTTAAACATTCTAGACAAAACCATACCAGCAAATTTTTCTCTTCAAGTAATTTTCGCTTTTTTGCTATCTCGGCCTTTAGGATGTCCATTTTTACTAAGTTTAAATGTATGTCAGTCGCATAAAATAATTCTGAAAGCGCACAGTTGGTTTAATACTCTTGCCGAAAAACAATTTGTAATCAAAACAAACAAATTAAATAGCACATTCGTAAATCGTAGCTCGCAAGGCAGCATAAATAAATAAATACCCACAGATTATCTATTCTATAGATAGCTAAACTAGAACAAGTGCAGTGCAACAATGCCAACAATACAATAAATGCTGCTTCAGTTTCGGGGCAAAAATTATAATAATGTATGAGTCGGTGATTGAAATACAGATTAAAAATTATATTATTTTGAGCTGGGGAACTCTGGATAAATTAACATAACCAGTAATAAAAACAGTTATTAACCCAGCATGTAATAAAACTTATTTTTTTATTTAGCAGAATTAGGTATTGAGGAACTAGGTTTGTTTTGGCTAATTGAAATTCAAAATATGATGAAAACCTATAGTTTAATATTGTAGCACTTAGTGGTAGTATTTTAATTTTCAATTTTATTTCATGATTCGTAACACCTAGCGCCATCTTATATCTTAGCAGGTACCAAATAGCAAGGCACCAATTTTTGTTCGAGATTGTAAGTCTATTTACTTTATTAGTCTCTGATATTACTAACCTTTCGTTAGCTCCGACACAAATAACTGTTATTTTTTATTATAGGAGGAACAGAGATTATTTTTTATACAAAAGAAGGACGAGACGGTAGTCTTTATCTATATCTTAAGCTATCTAGTAGTAAATGAATATGAGCACTAAGATGGCACACGCCGTTACATGAGAAACCTATGCACTCGAAACTTAAAAGATCATACCTTTAATACCATGACTGTTAAGTAAATAGTGGTCAAGAAATACAGACACAAAACTTATTAGACAAAATAATGTGGTAAATATTTTGTTATAGTAAGCGTTGTAAAAACAACGGATTGTCCGTGATCACGTAGAACACAGGATATACCTAGTTAGTTTATTATCTCTTTCTAAATTATAGTTTAATTTTAATTTATATGCTAAATTTAATTCATCAAGTTTTTAATATTAATATTGTCATTTTATTGGAACCAAAATATAGCAGAACTATCTATTTGTATCTTATAAGGGGGTTAGTAAAAGCCTCGATTAGGAGTAACTTACTTTAAGTGTTTTTATATCTACAGTTGAAATATGTTCTAAGTTAAAAAATACCTACGTAGTTATATTGAAGTAAAAAGCTTTCATAATGCAGGCCGTTTCTTGGCAAGTTACTTGGACCGAAACAAAGAATGAGACTACATACCTACTACGATGCATTTTGGAAACTAAAACTTGCCTCTACGCAACTCATATAGGAAAAAATCAATAGGTACTATCAAATCGAATTGTGCAATTTGAAGTTCGAAGACCTCAATTTTGTTTAAGTTCTTCAAACGAATAAGGCACGTTAACATGTTTTTGGCCTATCATCCAAAAAAATAGAAAGTGTTCCAAAAATATACGTTTCCTTGACACTAGTAGTAGATGGACCTTAGGCCTATCACACGATATCAACATGAGTTCAATATAGGAAATCTAGTTTTAGAGATATTTTCACTTCTGTGCTTTTAAAAAATGTAAACTGAATTAGTACTGTTAAAAGAAAATGTTTGGCGTTGATACTCATGATCTTAAAAAATAGCTTAAATTATGCTCTTTTCAAAATAGTACGATAGTAGCCATTTTCTTCAACCAAATCTTGGAAAACTCTATTTTTGACATGCAAGGCGTGCTACCAGGGAAAGGTCCTGTTCTGGATAAGAAACAGTGTTGTTTCAAAATAACTAGTAAATTAAATTACAGATCCACAGAATTATGTTCTAATTGCTATCAAAATTACCTATTCTCGCTGCAAGCTGAACGTCAGCGACAGCGACAGCGAGAGCATGACAGCGGCGCGGGCAGCGATTTCCGCGACACGATAAAAAGTATTGAGTTTGTATGAAACCGCGACAAATCGCTCGAGCGCTCGCTGGCGGCGGCGTTGAGAACGGCCTAGATTCCCCGCGTCGCTGCCGTGTAGTTTGCTGCCGAAAGACCTAGTAAAAAAACGTTCTTTAAAAATATTAGTTGCAGCTGTAAGCGAAAAAGGACCAAAAAGTGTAGTTTTTGAAATCACAGAAGCAGAATACGAGTAACGATCTCGAAAACCAGATAGATTTCACTGTTATCCTATAGATCTTAGGTCCATCTACCTCCAGTGTCACGGAAACGCGTTGTTTTAGGGACACTACATATATTTAAATTACGATCAATTATTAGAATCAATACTTGATTTGAGGCAAAACTAAATTAGAAGGTACAAATTCGCAATGTGATCATTGTGTACTACAGAGACAAATAGGTGTAAAAACTTTAAACTGACTGATAAATGTTTTGTAGGCACTCAAAAGTTTTAATCTGATATTGCAAGATTATCTATAGATATCTTGATATGTAATTGATTTGAAACTGATAAGATAATTTGAATCAAATAATTTAAATTATTTACTTATCATTACTTCGAAGTTGTTTCAGATCTAAAAAAGAAAAACACAAATAATGCAATCAAATTATTTTTTAATTCTACAAATTATTGCAATTTTTGAATTTTCAAGTGCAAGTAAAGGTGAAAGTTCATTTGAAGTTATTTTAGAAGAAATAATGTAAGATTATAAAGATTTGTATTTTTAGGTTTTGAGACTCGTGTCATTGGAGGATGTGAAGCTTCAGCGCATTTTGGTCAAGTTCATGCTTCACTTCAGAACGTAAATGGGCAACATGTATGCGGGGGTGCCGTAATATCGTATCAGCATGTAGCTACTGCTGCTCATTGCCTTGTTGGGTATGTTTCTTTATTTATTTACACATTATTGTAGACAATAACAAATACCAAAAGGAAGTTAAGTATATAAGTACCTTTAAAGAAAAATAAAACGAGATGTACTAAGTGCGTCCATTTCGTTGAAAAGCTATTAAACCAGGCAACGCGTCGTATATTGTATTGTATTATTGTGTTAAAATTGCATGATTTGTTTATCAAATTGAATAAATGACGCATTAATAACTTGGGCAGGAATCTGGCAAGTGATATAGATTCAAGTAGGACGTCTGGGCAGGTATCTGAAAGTGACTGTTAACATTAGCTCGGTATTAACTGCTCTGGTTTCGAAGCTTGTTATTAAGTGATTTAGTTTTGCATCTGTAAAGTAATTGATGGATACAGACACATATGCGAGAATAAATTTTGTTATCGATATAGCCTAGGCTATAGATACTCAAGCCCAAGGCTAAATAACTGCGAGGGGATGACTAGGTACTCGTATTTTCTAACACCGTCCTTCCTCTTTTCCAACTAACATAGTTTTCACTAAAGTAATCGGCATTTATTTACAGCGCTCAAGCCAAATATATTACGATTGTCGTAGGCACAACAAATCTCGATCACGGTGGCAAGAAATATGATGTAGAAACGATTCTTATGCATCCAGAGTATGATCCAGATTTAAGGAGCAACGATATAGCTATAGTTAAATCATCGAAAAGTTTTGATTCAAATGATGTAAAAATTCTACATCTTTATCGAAATGAGATATTGGAAGGTGATAACATCGTACTTACTGGATTTGGAGCTCTACAGGTAATAAATATGTGCATCGACGACATGTGCATATTTGTGAGCTGTTTTTTTACATAATACATAGATAGAAGCTATGCAGGGCGAGTCTGGATAAAGTGCACCAAAAGAAACTGGGCCATATCATATACGTCATTATTTTGATTTTTACAAGTAATACCACTTAGGTACAAGGAGGGCATCAAAGGGACACAATAAAAAAAAAAACTTACGCCATTTTTTTTTCGTCGATATATGGCCCAAATTATCGCCCAGTTTTATTTGTGCACTTTATCCAGGCTCACCCTGTATAACAACTTAAAATGGGCTTCAAATCAATTTTAACTTATTATCGCAGAAAATAAAAATTACTGTTGTTAAAATTCAAAAAATGCGGAGGAGGGCCGCATTTTTTTTCAGTGGTCAATTATCGGTGTTTCTGTCTTTTTTTCATATACTTAGGTACTGTTAGCATGCTGACATAGTGAGATATTCTGTGATCATAATCTTATATCTTGACAATTATCAACTTATATGAAGTCGTCGTGGCGCCGTTGTTACTGTGTGGGTCATACGACATCACAGGTTAAGCGCGCTCGGTGCGGCCGGTATTAGGATGGGAGACCGCCGACCATTCATTTCTCACGACGACTTCCGTGCTTCAGAATTGTCAGAAGCCATTTCGGCACCCTGAAATATCTGACATCCACCACCCAGCACTGGGCCAGCTTGGTGGATTACGACCTAAACCTCCTCGTCACCCAGAGGAGAGACTCATAGCCTTGCAGTGGGCTCATTACACGGAGTTGTGATGACGATGATGATCAACTGATAGGGGCAGATAGTAATTGCGTTTAATTAATCGTAGATAACTTCATAAATAAAATACGATACACTTTAAATTTAACGTTATAAAATAAAATGGAACTAAAAATACCCGATTTGGAATGTCTGTGATTTATTAATGAAAAAACTCTCATTTCTTTAGATTTACCTATATTTTTATTTGGTTGCCTTGGAAGCAAAAGCAAATAAGGCGACCGAAACAATTTTTACGGCGAATTTTAAATTCTGGTTGGATTCAACAAGACTAGGAATTATTCCAAAAATAAAATATGTTAAATAAAATAAATTGTCAAACTTTTTTGAATAACAACTGTGTTTCTTGGGAGTGCTTTGTGGTCACATTAATGATGTGGAGAACTCGTCTTTGAAGTGAAAACTTCTTTAGCGGCGTTGTGCACTTTTGTTGGAATGGTTAAAAAAATTTAAACTCGCGTCAGGTCACGTGTACTGATCGAAAATTCGTTAGACGGATGGAGAGTAGACAGCTGGCGCGTAGGAGAGGGTGTATCCCCCTCTCTTTCTACGGCGCGGCGAAAATGTTATACTAGATGAAAATTTAATTAATTTTTATTTTTTTTATTAATATAATTTTATTTTATTATTATTCAGGTTAGGTCAGGTTTAATTAATTTTCATTTATTAATTAATATAATTTTATTATTAAGATTAGGTTTCAATCGAGTCTACCGTACTGCTTGACGAAATTATTAATATAGATACATATTATGTACTTACACATTATCAGTAATTGCTTCAAAAAAAAATTGAAAAAAGCTTTTATGAATTGCCAATGATTTTGAGTGGAGATTACAACATTAACTTTGCAGACGATGAAAATCAACTATTAATTGAATTTTTAAATAATGAATTTGGTTTAACTATTTCAAATGATCGCAATGTTAGCACAACGAAATAAAAAACTGCTATTGATTTCGGCTCGGGAACCGTCGTCGCTCGCAGTTCGAAGAGGGTGCTGAAGAGAAAGAAACTATTTAATAACACTTAAAACTTTTATATTTATTTACAATGGAAAAGAAGCACTTAGAGTTCACTATAACACTGTGAATAAAAGTTTAGTTTTAGAGGTTCGGAGTTAGCGGCCCTCGGCCGCAGTAGAAGCCGTCGGAGACCGCGGCTCACAGCCACGGTAGTGTCGGAGGCAGCCACTAGCAACCGCAAAGATAGAGGCAGGGAGGCCGCTTTCAGTGGCAGGGACCACCGCGAGGGTTGCATCACACGGCCGCAGCTGTTGAGAGCGCCGGCCAGAGCGGGGCGCCTCAGGTGGAGGCAGGACGTTGCCGGGGAGGGCCGGCGGCTTTTTCCAGACCGGTCAGCCGACCTCCAGAGCTCTCACGCAGATTTCACTTTATCAGAACCCTCACATGTCCACTCTCCGGACTTTTATATGTTTACCGACATACTTCGAACGTCATTATTTTCCTTAGTAATAGGCCAGTGGTTGAGTAAAAAGTTCCGGGTTTAGATATATTAGTAGTTGACAACACCAAGACATTGGTGGATAATGGGCGATCATTATCTTCAAAGCCGAGAGACGCACACTTCTCGACGGAGGCCTCCCCCAGGATTCGTCATGTCGTCCGGACACGCGCCGCCCTCATCCAGCATTTGACGTTCGTAAAGTGTATAAAATTACCTACTACGAATAAAAAAGTTTTCATTTTCATTTACCTACATACGAAAATTCATAATAAATTATTTACAAAATTTGGAAACTGCAAACTAAATATAACATATACCTAAGGATTTATAAAAATATAAAACGAATCTGCTAAAAAGTAAGTTAGTATAACATTATAATGTTTGTGTACGATAGCACAATAAATAAATATTGTATTCTACCACATAAATGAGAGTACTTTTATACTGATAATTAAAGCAATTCGTGCAAAATTATTCCCTAACCATTCCAAAATATCAAAAATGCACAACGTTAATATTCAAGTTTTCACTTCTGCCGGCACTCCCAGAGTGCAACCCGTCGTTTTTTTTATTGAAGTCACCTAGAAGACTGCAAATACAACAATTGAATACAATTTACAGAATTACCATATTATACTTATTCACAACAATTTTATACCATATCGCAAATGGTTACATATACAATCTTATATTAAAACTGACTTATATTATAATCATTGTTTAAATTATTGCAGCCGAATGGAGATTCGAGTAGGGTCATGAATGCTCTGAATCTAACAGTATTCAACCAAGATACTTGCGTTTATGCTATGCGATATACAAGACAGGTTTTAGACTCTATGTTCTGCACATTCACTGAAATTGGAAAAGGAACTTGCCATGTAAGTATAAGTTTCATCATATATACTTATTCTAATGCTTACTCTGGTATGCTGAAAATTAGAGGTTAAATACATGTTCCATTGAAACATTTACTTAATTAAAACAAACATGCGACCTGCCCTTCTGCGCATGAGTAGGTACCTAGTCAGGGTAAGGCATGACTTTTACCGATATCTTCAAAAAATCTACGCGAATACTAAGTAATGAATTGCTTTCTTCATAAATTATGTCGTTAGGGAAAACCGTTCTTCAGCATCCGTGGAGTACTTTTGAGTTTATAATTTATAGTTCAGAAAGGTCGAGTGACGTAACGAGGACTTTTATATTCTATTTTTTACTCTTTTATAGTGGGAGCACTTCTATGGAGTTTATGGATGCATCGTTGCCCTGAATTGTAAAAGCAGTAATAACTTACAGATTTTCTTCCCTGCCTAATGATTTTGAGGTGTACAGATGTCCAAATTCTGCAAAGGATCCTTTAATCATCTTTTGTTTATTTCAGGGTGACTCTGGAGGACCTTTAGTGCGAAATGATCAACTCTATGGATTAGTTTCCTGGGGCGTGCCTTGCGCAGTTGGATTCCCTGATGTTCATACAAGGATAACTCCGTATATTGATTGGATTACGTTTCAAATTAAAAACCTTTAGTTCCTTAGAACTACATTTTATCCAAGATTTATTTAAGTAGGTAACATATTCTAAAATACATAAATATGTAAAGGTTCATATTCTAAAATAAAATAAAATATGAAATTTATAACAAGATTATTATTATACTTAAACATTTAAGAAATACACTTAACAGCAAATAAAATTAAAACTTTTTTTCGACCATAATGAAGGAATAATTATTTCAAATTAAAAGTTCCTACTTTCTAATCCCGTAGCACGTAGATTTTTCACGAAATCCAATAATTTGTTTCGGTTGATCTGCAGAGTGAAAACGATGAATTAATTTATCAGCCTCTTAATGTCACAAATTATATTTTAAAAAGATAGATCTACGTACCAAGTATTCTTTCTTTGGACTGTCTTTCAATTCCATCAGTACTGCCATAACGGGTCTACCATGAGCACATTGAAATGGAGTTTTACAATTAGATAGATCCGATATTAACTCTTTGCAATCCTCAATGGTTAATTTATCGCCAAACTTAATAGCATATCTGCAAGCCTAATCGAAGTAAAATAAGATGAATAGGTATATAATTTAAACATGAAATTGTATGATCTTAGTAGAGTCGGCAAAACTTAATTGGCATAATATTTTTGAAATGCCAGCAAATTTGCAATTTTAAATCAAAGTATATCCGTTGAGCATGTAATCGGGTAAGTGCGGTTGCTAACTTAAGGCTAAAAGTTTAAATAGGGTTGTTTTGCAATGTCCCTGCCTTTTCTTTTTTTTAATCTGGCTTAATCATAGCTTAACCATGAGCGTTTTAACAGTTGGAACAGAAGCAATTGTGTTTACGCACAATTCACTGAGGGAATTAAATATTAATACTACCTATTATACATAGGACTTGATTTCTTTCCTTCCTCATTTTTCTACACTATATCAACGGAGTAACTGCTAAATCGACGTCCTGTTGGAAGTTATAGGGTGTTAAGTAAGTAACTTTATGAATATACTAGCTGTTGCGCGAATTTCGGGATAAAGAGTAGCCTATGTGCTAATTCAGATTGTAAGCTATTATACATACATACATGACTTCACGCATGTATCCCTTATGGAGTAGACAGAATACCAGAGGTCATAAAATCATCACATTTGACAAATTGACAGGGGGTCCGCCTATCACCCACAAAATACCTCCAATAAAACCTCTGTCCCTTAACTGATTTTTACGGTATGCCCGGGAAGAGAAGCAGCTGGCACATTCTATGTTTTTCTTCGCTCCCAGTCCAGCATCATTACAGGGTCTGGCATGATGGTCTCTTAAGCAAGCTTCCAGCATATGGCATACTGACCGGGCTCTGCGACTGGATATCTGATTTTCTGAGGGAACGGTCGATTCGAGTAGTCTTAGACGGCTACTCCTGTGACCTAATGGCGATTAATGTCAGGGTACCTCAGGGATCTGTTCTCTCTGCAACTTTATTCTTGCTGCACATTAATGACCTCCTAACATCCGGCATTATTGGATATGCTGATGACAGCACTGTTGTTGAGAGATATATATCCAATGCGCGAACGAGCGCCCATGAAATCCAGGTTTTGAGAAGGTCTATGATTGAGCGCGTTGATTCGACCGTGCGGAATGTGTCCGATTGGGGCGAATCTAACCTGGTCAAATTCAACGCCTCCAAAACATAAGCGTGTCTATTCTCCGCAAAAAAGAGCACCTTTACTTTTACGCCCACTTTCCAGAATGTATCTGTTCCCATCACCGACCAACTAGGGCTTTTGGGCGTCACTATAACGTCCAAATTAAACTTCGGTCAACAAATTGAGTCTATAGCAAAAACGGCTTCAAAAAAATTGGGTATCATCTCGAAGGTCCGGCGGTACTTCAGCCCTGAACGGCTGCTCAACTTATACACAGCCCAAGTGAGGTCGTGCATGGAGTACTGTAGTCACCTTTGGGATGGTTCTGCCAAATACCAGCTCGAAGCGCTAGACTCTGTTGACCGAAGAGCCCGTAAAATCATAAATAACAACAACCTGACAAATAAAAAATTGCAGACGCTGGAGCATCGTCGTAAGGTTGCTTGTTTGACAGTATTTTATCGGCTACATTTTGGTGAGTGTGCGAGTGCTCTTTTTGACCAAATTGAACCCACCCGTTTTTACCACCGGACTACCAGACGCAGACAGAACTTCCATCCCTATATAGTGGATTTACCAAGAAGTCGAACAAAACGCTTCGATAGTTCCTTTTTGGTACGGATTGCCAAGGAGTGGAACAATCTGCCTGCGTCTGTTTTTCCTGACCACTACAGTCCTGGAACTTTTAAGTGTCGAGTGAATAGGTTTCTCGTGGATGGACGTGTAACACCATAGTCTTCATTCGCACTTTCCATCAGGTGGCATGGAAGACAAACGTCCTATCCTTACAATATAAAAAAAAAAATTAAAACTTTGGGTCGTTTTGCCTTGATTGAGGAACTAACATCCATTCACCCAAACATTCACATTTATAATATTAGTAAGATATTAGTAAGATTTACCTCGCTAAATACAAGATCCATGATTGTTTTTAAATATAATGGTACACATCCTCGCTGAGTCTGCAAAGATTTTATGATTTCTGAAATTATTTCTTTTACAGCCATTATTATTTTGTCTTCCTGCAATAAATAAAACATACCTTAAATACATTTTATGTAGGTAGGTACCTAGATAAAATTTAAAAGCACTCTTTCAGTTGTTTTTAAAATACACAACTTTTTATTAGTAGATTTAAATTTCAAAATAAAACCTTCACTTTTAACTACTCAATACTGGCCCATCACGTTACTGCCCGATTTTGCATCCTTTGATACAATAAAGTTTAGGAAATTGTCCTAAGTACTGCTTTCCAAATGTTTTAAATATATCAATCTTACTTGTCTTGGATTTTTTCCAAGGATAGCTTCAGGAATCCCGTTGATTTCAATTTGATGATTGTTTATAGAAGTCCATTTTAAACCAAATTTGTTGAACTTATCTTTGTAATTATGTATATATAATATTTCTTCTTTGGTCAACTTAAGACTGATTTTATCAACATCAACACTTTTCCATTTATCAGCTTCTAAATAATCTGAAAGTTTAAAATTTAGTCTTGAAGATGACTGAACTAGAAACGAATTAAAACCATTCATAACCATGTTATTTCGAACTCATGCGATTGATTATACAATCTACCTAGGATATCATACTTCACAAGCATAGAAATGGCTATTAGGCTATTAGGGCTACCATTTTATTCTGATATGTCACGGATGAAGAATAGCTAATTGTAATATAAATCGCATAAATTTTACCAATTAAATTGTTTTCGAGCCTTATTCTTTCATGTGCTGCATGTTGGTCAAACAAAACCAAAAATTTTGATGCCTCCGTATTCTCATAATTGCATTCTATTTTTGCTGCTATAAACTTACTATCCACTTGGCCGAGTATCTACAATAATAAATATAGTTAAAATCTCAGTTGTAATTTTTCGATATTATTAAATAATAAACAGTAAAATCTTGGAAAAAAAAACTACATAAGCATTTTCCAAAGCTTTTCCGTTGAAAACAAGAGAAGCGTTATCTTTGATAACTTTTTCTCCGAAATTTTGGATTTCCTTTGTTCCAACTGTTTTTATATTTTGAACATCTGGTTCAAAAATTTCATAGTGCGTTTGTAAATTATCCAAAAAGTTGAAGTAAATGATCTGAAAAGTAAATTATTGATATTTTATTTACATGAGGATTAACATAGGAGCATAATTAAGAATGTTATAAGACTTACGGGATCAAAATATTCGTCTTCTAAACGTGATTCGCCTTTGCAGTGTTGAGCTATGCAGTTGTTTATAGGAGACATTCCTGAAAAATAAATTACAATATAAAAAAAAACTGATTGAACTTTATTTTTGTCTTACTAATTGATTAATAATAATAAAATAAAATCCTCAGACAATCACACCAATTACATGGCCCCAAAGTAGGTAAGCATAGCTTGTTTTATGGGATACCATGTAGCGAACTAGGGGGGAACCTAGAATATAAATACATAAATAGATAAACACCCACACACGGAACATTTTTTTTTCTTGTTCCGTGCGGGAATTGAACCCGCAACCACTGGCGTCTGAGGCTGACCGGTTTACTCCATCGCCAAAGTGGTCGTCAATCTGTGAACTTCTTGGCATCGCAAAATGAGTTGTTTAAAAAGGTGCAAAAAAACAAGAAACCACAATAACATTAAACGTTTTTACTAAGTAATTTTCTGCAAATTCATAAAAAAAATAATGTAAAGATATGCATTTCCTTAATTAGGAATATTATGAATGTAAAATGCAAGTTATTTTTAAATCCACCAATGTTAGGTTTTTATATAGTAGGATATAGATACTTAGATGTTTTTAACAACATCAATATCGAAAAGAAAAACAAAATACTTATTAGACAGGTATTTTGTATACAGGTATTAATACCTGTCTAATAGGTATTTTGTTCTTTTCGATAATATATGATGTGAAAACGATCATACATAAATACCTAAATAAGTATAAAAAAATTACCTTTTGGCAAAAAACGTTGTCGATCTTTAATTTTGAAATTATTTATGAAGTACACAGAACATTCTTTTGCTTTCTGTGGAATTTTCGTATTTTTGTCTGACTTGCCGATTTGCAGTTCATTACAACGATTTATTTCTTCAGTTAAATTGAATTGTATCAGTGAATCATGGTCGAAACTGTTTGAAAGGGTCAACCTTTTTAAACGATCGATAAGGGCGTTATCAAGTTCATTACTTTGTATACAACTAAACGAGTGTTGTTCACGTGAACTTTGGTCATAAATATTGCACACGGTTTGATTATCATTTCTTCTCTTAGGAGGTGAAATCTTGGTACTATCTAATAATACCTCACATATTTCAACGGGATTAACTCTGTGAGGTGTTGGAATAGGTTGCTGCTGTGTTTCTGACACAAAAACAACGTTGAGATCTGAAGATTCGAGCATTGTTTGAGTGGAATTTATTTTATTATCGGAATTTCTGTGGGCCATCAAGGAGTCGTTCTTGTCAAACAAATAATATTTGGTTCTTATATTATCGCTTTCATGATAATTCTTAGAAGAACAAATTGTCATAACAGATTGATAATTAGAATTTGAATGTAAAGTGAGCGGTATAGAATCAGCTGAATTGCATTCAGTACTTTGTAAATTTTTATTACGCATACCATAATCTAACGTGTATTTAGTAAACATGCCCTTAGAAAAATCACAGTTGGTTCTAATGGTATCTGTTGAAACTATGCTCATAAAATGTCCATTTTGAGCCCTTGAATGGGTGTCGGAATTTTTATATTCTGACTGTTCTTGAGGCTTTTCCCTATCAAATAATAAATTATGATTATTGGTCAATGTATTCTCTTTTCTACTAGAAATAAATGTGCGTTCATAATTTGTAAGTTCATTTGTTTTTGAAAATTCAATAGTGTACGAAGATCTTGTTTCTCGTAAGTCAACGTTTACGTTTTTGTACAATTTATGCTTCGGTAAAAAGTTATAAGAATATCTCATAGCTTTTTTTGTGTTATGCTTGTGAGTTTTAGATAATATGTTGTGTCCAAAATTATCAATCGATTGCTTGCTTATAAACTTTTTTATGTTTTGTTTATTATTTTCAGATCGTATGTCTAAGCCGTGACTTTGAAATGTACGTAACGAAAGTTCTTGATGACTATTAAAATTTACTGAATTATCAAACGGTACATTAAATGTATTATAAGCATATGATCTAGTGGAAATGCCAATATTTGGCGATTTCCATTGTTGATCATCAATTGGTATATAACCACGAAATGGTGACAAAGGTCGTTCTCTTTTAGTGAAAATGGGTTTTGAAAAATAAGGCGATCTTCCATGAATATTTTGTTGAAGTAATGTCATATTTCTTATTCTCTGTTTCATAACAATCTGAGTATTTTTAGTAAAATTATAACCATATTTAGAATGTAATTCTGTATTGTTACTCAATAGAGCAGAAACTTTTTTAGGCTTTTTCTTTTTTGGTTGCATAAGAATACGGTCAACTCTTATTTCCAGCTCATCACATTTTCTTTTTAAAGCAGCGCAGTGTTCGTGAAAGTTTTTATTAGACTTGAAAGATTTGTCTTCACTAAGAGGTTCCTTAAAATTGTTTAAAGTAAAAATATGCTGTTCATCCCTTTTAGATTTCGCTAAAGAGTCAAGAAGTTTTGGAGTCGGATTTGGAGGTGGATCTTTCGTTTGAACTGTTGTCGCTTTCTCAATGCAAGGTTTTTCTTTATCCAATAGTTTGCTTTTGCTTTTTCCTATTTTTACCATTGTCTTCTTCTCCTGTCTCCGCTTTGCATTTTTCCCTGAAAGCCGTTATAAGTTTATAAACCTTACCTTCCTACACTTTATTGTATATACATTTTTGAAATAGTGATTACCTGTTACACCATTTTGCAGTTTAGTAATTTTAGATTTTTTTGACTTGTTGCCTAATACTCGTTCAATAATTTTTCTTACTTGGGTTCTAGTGTCTTCATTTACAACTCTATCTTCTTTAGTATTTTTTAAATTTAGACTTTTTTCTGTTTTAAGATCCCCAATATAGAACTTAACGAGTTTTTCCAATATTTTATTAAGGTTGTCCCAATGTTTAAATTCAAGAAAAGACTGTTTCGGGCTTCGACTGTTATCATACTCATCGTATGGACAGGATATAAAGATGAAATATGATGGAATTGATTTTTTGTTAGAGACTTTTAGATTTTCTTCCTGAAATGTCTTAAATAATAAAGACTTGTGTTATATTTTTGCGAATATCTTAATAATCATAGTTTCAATATTCTAAGTAATCAAACTTATTAAATAGACAATCGATATATTTTAAATAAAAAGCACTGTTGAGTGAATAGGCGCTTCAAAAAATGATAATTTTTTTTATAAAATACAGGGTTGTTTTTAGTCACCAGCCAAAAAATGTTAGTTTATTTGATACGATATAAACGTACCTGCATATTTATTTTAGCGTCACTCAGTACAAAAAAATATAAATATGGAAAACCAAACTTTAAAAAAAATAGTCGCTGTTGATGAACTAGCTATTACGAAGCAGCATTTCATATACAATGTGTTAGGGTTCCGACTTTTGATACTTTACCTACGTGATATACATCAAATTTCATCGACAAAAGTCACCTTAGGGGGGGGGCGCACCCCTCACCCCTCGTGATGGGGGTGATTTAAAAATTTCGTTTCTCTGGTTTGCTTTAAGTTCGTAAAACCATTTTTTTTTTCATATTTATTGTGTGTATCTTGTTGAATTACATCTCATTTTAAAGCTTATTAAATTTACCAACTTTTGATACCACATTCACTAAAAAGTCATAAGAAGAAAAGAATTAATTTTAATGACTTAGAAAAAAAATCTTACTTTTTTGTAGTATTTTTTTAGTTTTTTGTCATCAAAAAAAAAACGAAGCCCTTAACAATGCATTTTTTTCTTCTTAACTAGTACTATTTGAGTTTATCTTTCTAACGATACAGAATACGACAGTTTAACTTCAAAGAAACAGTCCTAACTGCTAAGCTAAAATGACATCAAAATAAAAGACACGAAATTTACAATCTCTTTTTTATTTAGTTTTGCCGATTTTAAGTCAATTTAACAATTGTTCAAAGTGACCACCATTGTTTAATAAACAAGAAGTAGCCCTTAATGCTACTTGTTGTGTAGCTCTTTTAATCATAGCTCTGTCGGCTTTTAATTCATCAGCTGCGGTCATAATTTTTTGCAGCAGCTCTTGTCTTGTTGTAGGCACCTCTAGGTAAACCCGCTGTTTCATGGTTTCATGGTGCGCTCTAGCCTTTCGGCACGGGCCTCGCCCTGATCATCCCTCGCCAACGCAGCGAGCGCAGAGGCAGTCAGGCGAAAACCTGAAGCAACCTGCTACCGCATTGCGCGCGCGCTCTAACTCGCGAGTCTTGATAGTACTTAAATTTTGTAACTAGGACGTATTACCTTAGTAAAATAAACTTTTGATATTTTAATTTCGTGTTTCCTTTTAACTAATTACTGAACCGGGCCTAAATTTTGGCATCGTTAGAAAGATAAACTCAAATAGTACTAGTTAAGAAGAAAAAAATGCATTGTTAAGGGCTTCGTTTTTTTTTTAATGACAAAAAACTAAAAAAATACTACAAAAAAGTAAGATTTTTTTTCTAAGTCATTAAAATTAATTCTTTTCTTCTTATGACTTTTTAGTGAATGTGGTATCAAAAGTTGGTAAATTTAATAAGCTTTAAAATGAGATGTAATTCAACAAGATACACACAATAAATATGAAAAAAAAATGGTTTTACGAACTTAAAGCAAACCAGAGAAACGAAATTTTTAAATCACCCCCATCACGAGGGGTGAGGGGTGCGCCCCCCCCTAAGGTGACTTTTGTCGATGAAATTTGATGTATATCACGTAGGTAAAGTATCAAAAGTCGGAACCCTAACACATTGTATAATACTACGACGTAGTACCTACTACCGATGTTTTGTAGTAGCGCGTAGTCGTCTCTATTTTAAGGTGACATATTGAAAAAATGCATTGACTTTCATCGCAAACTATGAGAATATGGCAAGATGAGCGGATCTGAAATTTTGATATGTGTAAATTCATATCTTTATCTAAACTTTGCTTGCTCAAAAACATGATTTAATGATTTTGACTCGATAGTTTTTTTTTTCGAAAACACTTCTAATAAAAAATTTTATTATAAAAAATATTTTATAATAAAAAAAAAAAATACTTTTTCTTAAATTACTAAGTAGTTATGAAATCCATATGCCTAGAAATAACTTAAATACAATCTCTACATTATTGTTCGAACTTTGGTTGCTCAAAATTTACATAGCATTAACAATTATTTTATAGATTTTTTAAAAGGTTTCAGTAACTGAGCGGTGTCGATTTCTGTGCAATACGCGACCTTATGTCGGCGTGTTAAGGTGCTAACATTTCAAGAAAAAACATTTCGATGTGCCGCCTGAATGGTTATTTAGGTAATGGCTTACTTAATATGTTAGCGGATATATAAATTTCGTTGTTAAAAAATTGTAAAAATCGTTACTAACAATGATAGTTCTTCTGTAAAAAAAAATTTGGTCGGTGACTACAAATCAACCCTGTATAAAAAAAGGACAAAGTACTTTAATATTTTATCTCATCTCGATTTCATATAAGTTTTGATATTTATTAGCACTGGTGATATCTACCTTTAGTTTCGCCTTCTTGTCTTCCACAGAATGAAAACGTAGGTACTTTTTCATCAACCCATCAACAGTATTTTGTATTTTAGAATTTCGAATAAAAAGTCTATTTAAATAAATCCACTTGTATTTAGTTTTCCCTTCAGTTATATCAATAGTAACGATGTAAGCTTTGACTTTGTATTGATTTTTTTCTACTTGTAATTCTTTTAGCTTATTTATATCTATGTCATCTAATAATGCTAAAGTTTGCCAAACATCTCTATTTTTATGAATAGTGAGTAAAATTTCGTTGTTACAGTTATTTCGTAAGGACAAAGATAAGTTAGTGTTGACAATTGCGACTTTTTCTAAAAATGACTTGATATTATTGAGCTCATTAATTTCTTCTATAGCCTTTCTTCTTATGACTGCATTGCACAGATAATCTTTTACTTCTACCTGCAAAAATAAGGGGCTTTTACTCATGGGATTTAATATTCATGAACATACACATGTATCATTTCTTCAAAGAAGGGTCTCAAGCTAAACACCATTACAGGCTTCATATAAGAAGAACAAAAATAAACACAGGAAGTCCGATTAAACTGAAAATAATGCTCTGCTTTATATTTTACCGTCATACTTCTAGATAATATATTATCAATAGTGAATAAATTTTACGGTCTCTGTGGTCGGGCGTTGATTCCCGCATAGAAAAAGAAAAAAGAACCGGGTCTTTGAGGCAATGTAATTGGTGATTGTCTGGGGATTTTATTTTTATAGTATTTGTTACGTCATTTAAGAGTAAAAGGTTGAAAAAAATTCGTTAACACATCCATTCAAAAAGCACTTTTACGGTATCTTAATAGTCAAATTTATTAAGTACTACACAATAAAAGTGAATTGAAAGTACATTTAGTTTTGAAATACTTGAATCACTTAAAAATTGCTGTATCGCTGTGGCATAGTGGTGATTACCCGTTCAAACTGCTGTAATACCTGTGCGTGTGGTGTGCCATAACGAAGCCCCATCTCCTCCAGTGGGTGTCATAGGGCGACTATAGGCGACTAAGGGACAATCATCCAGAGGACGAGCAGCAGCGGCCTTATGCATAGCTAAAACATCTTACTGCGATCGCCAACTCGCGCCAAGCATGGCGATTACGTCATTACTCTCCTATTGGGGGAGGCCTATGTCCAGTAGTGGACTTCTACTGGCTGTTGATGACAATAACTAAAAAATCATACCGTTGTGCCTCTAGAGGGTCTTTGTTCCTCTTGCTTTATATTTTGTTCAATACCACTTATGAATTCTTTTGACCAGGTCTCTACAGATCCAACACATCTAGTCGTAATTTTTACTTTTCCAGCCAATTTTACAATCGCGGAAATAGACTGACCCCGAAATCCATAGTATTTTGGTTCGGTATTTGATCTATTTTCAAATTTGCTGGTCATATAAACTTTTCCCACGGATGTAAGATCTTTTGGGTTCATGCCAGTACCATTGTCAATGACTTGTATGAAATAATCTTTTACATTAACACGTACAGCTACTGATGTAGCTCCGGCGTCTACAGAATTATATACCTGTGAGTAAGTAAGTTTTTCATTATTCCTTCATACTTAAGTTTAAATATAATAAAAGATTTAAGAAATGCATAGTTATTTTACATAATATTATTATACATACTAGTTCTTCAACTGCGCGGCAAAAAGTGTTAACAGAACACGCTTTGATTGTATTTTGGAAATCTTCAGGGATTTTCGTCAACGCCATTCCCAATTACTTAAACATTAAATCTCATTAAAAACTAAACTAAATTTATATTGGTTGATTCTTAAATTTTCACAAATAAAGCTTGTGAGCGACTTCGGTAGAAAATGGTTAACAGAAGTGAAAATCCCAAGGTTGTAAGCACCTATGGTATATAATATTTTGAAAGTGACACGAGACATACCGATTTCCATATTTTTGTACTTCAATATTTACCTACAAAGGTACAGTTTTTTATTGCAATTAGAGACACCTACTTGGCGTGGCGCAGGCTAGCTCATAAATTGTGAGATCGTGAGTTCGATCCCCCACGATACAAGAAAAAAATGCTCTGGGTTTGGATATTTATCTATACCTACATTTATGTATTTCATATATTCTAGGTTCCCCCCTAATTCACTTTGTTTAGTTTGGGGCCTTGTGGTTAGATCTGGGATTTTATTTAATAGAAAGTATTAAGGTACATAGTTGTCTGGTAGAGATCGCTTTCCAGCGATAAGACCGCCAATTGTATCTCAAAATTGTTATCATGTATTTCCTTTTTTTTGTACTTATTAATGGCATACAATAAAGTGTAAATAAATAAATACCCTTTGACTCACCTATTCCCAATTTTTTACAATTAAGTTTTATATTATAAACACACGCATTATTGCTTTATGAAAAAAAAATAATTAGAATGCAATAAATATATTAGCTTATTTACTAGCTTATTTGCGTCAGTTTTGTGCTTCCAATTCAAATTGACATTGCAATACCTACGAACAATTTTTTTTTGACATGACAGTTTTTTTAATGTATTAAATACAGCTGGCAAGCATAACACGTTCAGCCTTTATGTTTCTTGAAGATTTGGCACTATTCCTTAACCGCAAACCGCAAACTTTATACAACAGCTTTAAAGCTCGTCTCAAGATTGTTTTCATTCTATGTCAATCTCAAAGAATAATAAAAAAATGTAAAACAACTTTATTTCGATATTTTATGGGAAATAACATAACGAGCGACTAAAAAAACAAAGCGGTTGATGATGAGATGCTGTTTTAGTACCTCGAAAAAAATGTGAAAATGGACAATATCCGACGACTGGCTGGTGTAGGGGTAACGTACATTGCCTTCTATGCGAGAGGTCCTGGGTTCGAACCTCGGCGGCGGCGGATATTTGTGTGATGAAAACGGATATTAGTCATCAAGTCATGGATGTTTATATATAAGTTTATTTTCTAATAAAAAATATGTATTTATTCAATATGTATGTTTATATATTTCTTAAGTATATCAGTTAACTAGTATCCATAACACAGGTTCTTTAAGAAACTTAATTTGGGCTAAGTAGATAATGTTGTGTGAGTGTCAGAAATATTTATTTATTATTTATAGTGTGACTGAATTACTAAGTGAACGACTAAAACACAGACTCTTTATTTAATTATTAACCACAAGAAAACTGGTAAGTTGGTTAGGTGCGGCGACGGTTGGAGCGATGCCGCGCGCACCAGCAGTGGCCGGCGAAGCGCCACAAACCTTAGAGTTTTGTGAATATGTACTGGTACGGTGTTTGTGTTGAATATCGCCTGTCAATCAAAAAACACGCTCTAAAAAGTACGAAACAAAAAAACCAGTCTCCGCTTAAAAAATCCCCAGACAATCACACCAACTACATGGCCTCAAAGTAAGCGAAGCTTGTGTTATGAGATACCATGTAGTGAACTAGAGGGGAATTTAGAATATAACAAATACATATAGGTATAGAAAAACACGCAGAGCCGGAATTTTTTTTCTTGTTCCGGGCAGTAATCGAACCCGCAACCACTACCATCGGCAGATTCGTGTACCCCATCGCCAAAGTGGTCGCCACATACATACTGATAGAGACATTTTTAAAACTTTAAAGGATTACACTGGACTGGGATGGACTCGGCATCAACATCAATGGCGAGTATATAACACACCTTTGATTCGCGGACGACATCGTAGTCATGGCTGAGACCCTGCCTGCAAGACTTGAGTAAAATGCTCAATACAATTACAAATATACAACATAAACAAATATCTTTATTAGGTAAACATCAATTACAATGTTGAAGGACACCTCTATTAAGTGCGCAGACTTGTATTAGAAGCATTATTATTATTTGTATTGTATAAGAGTCCGCTCTTCCTTAAGATTAGACAATTTTTACCTTTTTATTTAAAGGTATTATAATAATATCATATAAGTACTGAAATATCATAATACTAATCTACTATATAAAAATAAGTCGGGGTTTCCTTCCTGACGCTATAACTCCAGAACGCACGAACTGATTTCCACGATTTTGCATTCGTTGGAAAGGTTTTGGGCTCCGTAAGGTTTATAGCAAAGAAAATTCCGGAAAAATTCAACAGAAAAGCGGGAAAATCTTTTAACGAATAATCCTGACATCCAAATAACCGATGAAATCTACAATGAAGGATTGATTCTGATTGAGGATCAATGCTTGCAAACAAGCTACTGATTGAAGTAGGAATGATTGCGCCAAATCGATCGATGCACGATGCATTCAACCATGAATTAAATCGAGAGCTGCAATACAATGTTGATACATTGCAGGAATTCGTTCGAAATAATGTGCCGTTGCTGAATGAACAGCAAAAACAAGTATACGAAATATTAATGCAAGCAGTGGACAATAATACTGGTGGTCTATTCTTCCTGGACGCACCTGGAGGAACAGGGAAAACATTTGTCATTTCATTGATTTTGGCCACTATTCGATCAAGATGTGACATAGCTTTGGCGTTAGCATCATCTGGAACTGCGGCGACTCTTCTAGATGGCGGTCGTACTGCACATTCTCCGCTTAAGTTGCCACTCAATTTAAAAATAATTGATACTCCAACATGCAATATTTCCCGATCCAGTGCAATAGGAAAATTGTTGATGCAATGCAAGCTCATTGTTTGGGATGAGTGCACAATGGCACATAAGAAATCACTTGAAGCACTTAACTTCACACTGAAGGATCTTTGACGAAATAACAACATCTTTGGCGGCTTGATGATATTGTTGGCAGGCGATTTCAGGCAGACGTTGCCAGTAATTCCCCGTGGAATGCCTGCAGATGAATTGAATGCTTGCCTGAAGGCATCACCTTTATGGAATAACCTAAAAACATTATCGCTAACCACTAATATGAGAGTTCAACTTCAAAATGATCAAAGTGCTGCATAATTTTCCAAACGATTGTTAGCTGTTGGAAATGGAAAAGTCCCAGTTGATGCGACATCTGGATTAATTACTCTTACCAACGACTTTTGCCGATTTGTAGACTCTCAATTAGCTGTTATTGAAAATGTTTTCCCAAACATTAGTGAGAATTATCAGAATTATGCTTGGTTAAGTCAACGAGCAATTCTTGCCGCAAAGAATAATGATGTACACGCACTGAATTTCACCATTCAATTAAAAATTGCTGGCGATTTGGTGACATACAAATCCTTTGATTCAATAACAAATCCCGACGATGTAGTAAATTATCCAACGGAGTTGTTGAACTCTCTGGAGTTACCAGGATTTCCACCACATAACTTGCAACTCAAAGTTGGTACAGTTATTATGATATTGCGTAATTGGAATCCACCGCGACTTTGCAACGGTACTCGACTTTCGGTAAAAAGACTTATGCCGCATTTGATTGAGGCAAACATTATTAACGGAAAGTACGCAGGTGAAAATGTATGTATTCCTCGAATACCAATGATTCCGACTGATCTTCCGTTTGACTTCAAACGATTGCAATTTCCAGTTCGCCTTGCGTTCGCAATGACAATTAACAAGTCGCAAGGCCAATCGCTTAGTGTTTGCGGTATAAATTTAGAAAATCATTGTTTTTCACATGGGCAGTTATACGTTGCGTGTTCACGAGTTGGGAAACCATCCGCTTTGTTTATGTTAAGGTCAGATCAAAAAACAAAAAATGTAGTTTATCAAAGAGCACTTCAATGAAACGGATAATTTGCTTACAGGTATAACGCTTCGATTCAGTATTTACTTTGGATTCAGGTGTGAAATTAAATAAAATTTTTCCTTTTCAAATATAAAACTTTAAAAAAATTTTCTTCATCTTTTAATCACCAAACGAAATGTTACATAAAACGAAGCCATCTGGTGGCGAAACGGAGTTCGACGGGTTTGCTAGTGTTAAAATATATAATACTTACATATACTGTATGTATAGCAATCATAAATATATACTGTATCCATATAAAACCAACTAAATAAACTAAAATTAATCATAGAATCATAACGCTGCATTAATACTTATAAATTGAATAATCTTATTTTTCTTCACTAAATAGAGGGTATTTTAGCATTTTTTATTGCTACCAAACGATAGGGTGAAGTGTAGCCAAAAGGCCACAGTTTGATGATGGTTTGATGTGAGAAAGCAAAGATAGGCGATGTCTTCTCTAGTGCGTTAGTAGGTACATAGAAACTCAATGCATACCGATCGAAATCATAACTTTCCTTTTTGCTTCGCTGTACTCGGGTAAAAAAAAAGGTAACGCCGTTTGTGTCGCACTAAATTTCTTCAAGGTAATTCTGTCGCGCTACCAATCATACCGTCGACACAAAGTACTATCGCGGCAACATTTGTAGCACCTTTGTTTGTCGCAACTATGATGCGTACACCATTTATGTTGCATGTAGTTAATAATTAACACTAATATCGGGTCGCTCATTAAGCTCATTTTGTTATTTAAGGTATGAGTTACCTAATGTTTTTAAGTCGCTGTTTTTCCCGTTTCCTCATGAAGGTCTCTGTAGCTGCAGGAAATAGAAGATAAAGGACAAGACAACAAAACAAGTGCTCCATAGATCGCGTTGACCCGCAGTCACACTTGTCATCCGTGCAGGCAGAAGCCGACCATGGTTGGTCGTTACCCGGGGGAGCTTTCCGCAATAGAGATATACGGGTGTTCAGATGGGTTCGACCACAGCTCTATCCTAGCCTTAGATGGTAAAACAAGTAAGAAATATCAAATACCAAGAAATACATTTCAGTTTTTTCATCGTAAATATTTATTTTATTTCCATTGAAAACGATAGTAGGCTTGTTCTTCCTAATTAATTTAGTTACTAAGTTATCTGTGCTGGGATTTGTTTATATCTCTAAAGTAACCTAAAAATAATATTAATTTCTCATTAATAATAAATAAAAATGACAAATTTAGTGCAATATATATTACTGCGCAGTGATCTGATGGCCAACCTTGGTTGGTCGGTTGGGTCTGTTGTAGCTCAAGCTTGTCATGCATCAACAGCTGCTCTCCATTTGTTTAGAGATGATGAAAATACTATAAAATATCTAAATGACCTTGATAATATGCATAAAGTAATTTTAGAAGTAAGTACTTGATAGTTGTACCTAGAAATTTTTACCTTTTGTCAGCTTATTTTTAATGGTTTACTTATTAACTAATTTATTAAATTCTTTTAATGGCTTTAGGTGCCCAGTGAAGAAGCCTTAAAAAAAGTCGCTGAAAAGTTAAAAGAGCTCTCAATTGATCACAAGCTATGGATAGAACAACCTGAAGATATGCCTACATGCATTGCACTAAAACCTTATTCAAAAGAAGAAGTTAAAAAGTGTGTAGGAAAGTTCAAATTATACAAAGCTACATTAAGTAGTTGAAAGTTAATTACTTAGATTAAGTTTTTAGATATACAAATTATATTTTTATTGTTGTAATTTCAGTAATTTTATTATTGTGGTGTCCAGTTGAGAACATACTAAGCCAACAGAAAAACTTGTTATGATCTTCTTATGGCTGGAACTTATATCTATTCTAATTTTATACAGCCTCATTAATAAACTCGGACTAGAGCCGGATTAATATTTCATTCATTTTTTAAATTTTCACTGGCATAACCCTTTACATAATACTCATTTTAGATTTTTTATAAAACGATTGAATTAAATAATGACTGTTTATCTCAAATATTTTATTGTTTTATATCAAGCCAAGGAGGAACATGTAAAGGGCATGATAAGTGTAAGTGAAAAATTGAAAAATTTACGTTATAGTAATCCGACCTAAGTCCGAGTTTATTAATAAGGCCGATAGAGTACAGCAGTGTTGATGTATTTGCTCCTAATTAGCTGCTTTATTCTCATCAATGGTCATTAACTGTGCTTTAAACCTGTAATTGAAAATATTCAGAACTCATAAATGTGAAAGTTTCATATTATATTCAAGTCTGTTTTCTATATAAACCTATTAAACCCTCTAAATAACCTTTACATTTGTTTTCAAAAATTTGTCCTCTAAAAAACAACATGCAATATTATTAAAATCAACAACTACCTATATACAAAACAATCAAATTTAAGTTTATAGTCGCCAACATAAAAAAATTACAGTATAAAATATAGGTAGTTGTAAAAATTAAATGAGGACCTTTCTGACAGCTCATAAAGATTAGTTCAAAAAACCTCTATAGATGGCACTTTTAAAAGGCCGAAGGCGTTAAGTCGGTATACTACAGGGTGTTCGGCAGAACGTTGAACATACGCAAATGGTGGATGGGTGGGGTCATGTGCTACTTACTTAGCCCAAATTATTTGACCTTGGCCCTTCGGTTTTTTTTATAAAATTTTTTTGGTATATTTTTTGAATTTCACCACTTTCATATCTTTGAAGGCGAATATTTTTATTTACAATGAGTAAAACAGGCAAGATTTTGTTTTGTTTTTATTTTGAATGTTATCAGATTCTCATGTAATGATCGCTTAACGCTGATGTTACCTTAAAAAAAGTTATGGGTCCTCAAAGTTACAGAAAGATGTATGAAAAAACTTAAAGCTTAATATCAACTTTCATTTAAAAAAAAGCTAAAAGAGATTGAGGACTTCCAATTCTAGCAAAACATCCCTAATGTGTGACCTTTCTAACGATATTTAATTTGTTTTAATTAAAAAAGAACTTCAAGAGTTATTAATTTTTTTTATCAAGTACCTAGATAAATTTTGACAAAACTCTACTTTTGAGGAAAGTGAAAAATTAGGGGCCAAGGTCAAATAGTTTGGGCTAAGTAAGTAGCACATGACCCCACCCATCCACCATTTGCGTATGTTCAACGTTCTGCCGAACACCCTGTATAATGTAGGTAAGTGGTATCTACATTCTATGGTTATTTATAATAGGGCCGCCAGACTGTTGAAAACCAATGCTTCCAACCAAGGTTAAGGAAGGTCAAGTTGTTGTCAACAAATTCCGAGTCATCCACACTGTTACAAACGGTGGTTACGCAACATCTTCGCGATGGCAGTTTTGTATGCAATTGAGGATACAAAGAAGGAAAGGTTGAAACGCAGGATAAAAAGCTACAAAACTCGAGTCATTTCTAGTTATACAGGGTCCGCCATGTAACGTTTTTTTTTTCAACTAGTGCTTATTTCGTGAATGGTAACACTTAGCTCATGTCTGATTTGACAGATAATTAGTTTTATCTTTCCGCTGAACGAATATGGTTGTGTATACGCTTGAACAACTGACCATCCAATGCGATTTCGCTTCGCTAGTTGGGCCTGCGATCGACTTACAGAAGATGCTGATTTTGCCAAAAAATCATTTTTTCAGATGAAGCTCATTTTGATCTTGGCGGGTATGTAAACAAGCAAAATTGTCGCATTTGGGGCACAGAAAACCCGCACGCATAGTAAAATACACAATAACAAGCGTACACACTGTCCTAAACACAGACATACATCTACATAGATAAAGCAAATACAAAGCGTCAAGGTTGGTTGCCTCTAGATTTAATATGTATTGTAATATGCGTGTATGTATGTCTGTTAGAAAATCGAGTCCACAATATCAATATCGTTCTTAATAATCGATTTCATCGGCGGTATCGGTGTCTGAATCTTTTTTTATTTTCCAGTAATAAATATCAGCTGTGACGTCACAATAGGTCTTAAAAAGTCGGCACGCTTGGTACGAATAAAAATCGTGGCACTTGCGTTGTCTATGTAGATATATGTCTGTGATTCTAAACACCGCCGTTTCCAACCCGCCAAGGTCATGTAATTTGGTTGTCAACAGCCGTCTTCACTGTTGGAAACACGTTGTAAACTAGCAAGGTCACCTTGGTTTGATGTTTTGTTTCCAACAGTGTAGCTGGGCTTTAAGTTCAATTTCTGATACAGACGTCAATTCATTTATTTTACTTTTAAACCGCAGTGTGGAATCAATGGCTATGTGGCTACCGACAGAATAGGTATAGGAGTTAAATAAAACGAACACAGATATTTAATGAAAATGAAGCAGCTCTGAAAAGAACTATCATATGAATTAAGGAGGCAGCAAGGCACACGACTGAATTGGTACCTATAGGATTTAAATAAAACTCACAGATATTGAATGAATAATTATGAAGTAGTTCTGAAAAGAACTTTTAGTTTAGAAGCAAGCAGCACAGGTCACACACACGGCGTTCGAATGTTTTCGCACGCTCCGCACGCCGGCACACGCACGCCGCCGTTTGGATGTCTCAAGCCACGCGCGCGCTCCCAGCGCGACGTGTTGTTCACGCGATGGAACGCCGCTCGTTCTTTCCGCCGATGGAAAGAACGAGCGGCGGCGACGCTGCTCCTTTTATACAAACGGGGAGACGCGGCAGCGCGCGTGTATTGAAGCGCGTTTTCTCCTAATTTGTGTTGCTTTATTATTCACACACTTGTTGTTGTCTTACTCAAATGACCTTGATAATTTTGTATAAAAATAGCACATTTTACTACTAAAATACATTCCACATTTTACCTTCTGAACCTCTTTTATTCAAGAAACCTTCCGCCTAAGTTCCGCCAAAGTGGTGACCCCGAAGAACAACAAAGAAGAGGAATCCCTGCCCGACTGAAGAAAAAAAAATACAAGAAAAAAAAAGAAGAGGAATCCCTGCCCGACTGAAAAAAAAATTACAAGAAAACAACGGAATCCCTGCCCGATTAGAAAACCACTCAGAAGAACGAATAAACATCAAAATGTCGACAGAAAAACCGCATATAGAAACCGCCGTACCCGACGAAAGCTCAAACCCAGCCTGCAAACCGGAAGCCCGTGAAGTCTCCAACATTTCACTTACGCTACGCATCCCACCATTCTGGAGAGACCGACCGAGACTGTGGTTCTACAGCTTCGAAGCAGCAACCCACGACACCAAAAAAGGACAGGCACAGTTAGCGCAAATGGTGATTGCACAGCTGGAAAAACAAGATATTGAACAAATAACCGACCTACTGTACAACCCACCTGCTCAAGACTACTACACTGCGATCAAGGAACGGTTAATCGCAAGTTATGAAGAATCCGACAGCTGCCAATTCCAAAAACTACTGTCGGAGATGGAGCTCGGCGATCAGAAGCCTACACAATTGTTACGACGAATGCGTGACCTCGCTCGAAATCGTATCCCAGACGCCACGCTTCGTCACCTATGGACGAACCACTTGCCGCCACACATCCGCTCCGTGCTCGCCGTAAGCGAGTCGTTTAGTAAACAAACGGCTTTAGAAGAGCTCGCCTTACTCGCAGACAAGATGATGGAGCAAAACAGAGAAGTCGCAGCCATTTCTACTTCACCGCAACAAGTTCAAGCATCATCATCACCAGGTGATCTGCACTTTCTGGTTGAAGAAATCCGCAAACTACATATCGAGATCGCAGAGTTGAAAACCTATAATAATAGATACGAAAATCATCGCCGTCCGTGGAATCGTTCCCGCTCACGACAAGGCCACTCAAGATCGCCGTCTCGCTCGCACAATCACGCGCACTCGCGTTCCGCAACTCCGTCGCCATTTTGTTTTTACCACCGACGTTTTGGCGCTCAAGCAAGAAAATGTACAACGCCGTGTACATTTACGATTGAGAAGACGGAAAACTAAATGGGAGGTTGGCTGAGGCGGATGCCAACGGTCCCAGTCTTGCATACCGCCTATTCGTGACCGATAAGAAAACTGGTCTATCGTTCTTGGTAGACACGGGTGCTAATATTTCCGTTTTACCAAGAAGAAAGGGCCAGATATCCACTCCTCTACCATTCAAGCTCTACGCCGCTAACAACACCGTCATTCCTACCTATGGCGAGAAAACACTAGAACTCGATCTGCAACTTCGCCGACCCTACAAGTGGAAATTCATCGTAGCCGACGTTTCTAAACCAATATTGGGAGCCGACTTTTTAAAGCATCACCAGCTTATCGTCGATCTCAAGAATCGAAAACTAATAGACAACGTAACCAACCTACGAGTCAACGCACCAGTTCAAGCTACAGACCTACCTACCGTTCGTAGTATCGATATTCAACAGTCATACCACGATATACTAGCAGAATTTCCTGGCACTACGAGACTGACTTCGATGAACCTTAACAGCAGTATCAACGTTCAACATTACATAGAAACCGAAGGCCCACCAGTTCACTGCCGAGCAAGACCCGTACCTCCTCATCGCTACGACAAAATAAAAAAGGAATTCGAAACAATGATCGAGCAAGGTCTATGCCGACCCAGTAAGAGTCCTTGGGCATCACCACTACACGTCGTACCAAAGAAAAATGGTGACATTAGAGTAGTCGGTGATTACCGGCGTCTCAACACAATCACCAAGCACGACCGGTATCCTGTCCCACGCATCAAGGATTTCACCTACCACCTGACCGGCATGACCATATTTTCGACCCTAGATCTCAACCGAGCCTACCAGCAGTTAAAAGTCAGGGAAGAAGATATAGAGAAGACAGCAATCATTACACCGATGGGATTATTCGAGTTCCCACGTATGTGTCCTGGTCTGAAGAACGGAAGTCAAACATTTCAACGATTCATCCACGAAGTACTCCGAGGGCTCGATTACGTATTCCCATTTGTCGATGATCTGCTGATAGCATCAAAGGATGAAGACCAGCATCGTGAAAACCTACGCGCCGTTCTCACAAGACTTGAAAAACACGGCATTACAATCAACCCAGCAAAATGTAACCTTGGAAAAAAAGAAGTTACCTTTCTTGGGTATACAGTAAATAAAGACGGGATCAAGCCACCTTCTAACAAAACCGAAATCATACAAAACTACCCAAGGCCAACAAACATCGAAGAATTACGCCGATTCCTTGGTATGATTAATTTCTACCGCGACCACATACCAAACGCCGCATTAATCCAAGCACCGCTGAATGCCTACCTACACAACGTAAAGAAACGAGACAAAACAGTTATCGAATAGACCGACCTAGCAAGGCAAGCATTTGAAGATTGTAAAGCTAGCATAATACACGCTACTTTACTCGCTTACCCATCACATAACGCTACCTACGCGTTATCATGCGACGCGTCCGATAAGGCAGCTGGCGCGGTACTACAACAACATATTGGCGGGAAATGGCAACCACTCGGTTATTTTTCAAAAAGTTCAATGAAGCCCAACAGGAATACTCAACCTACGACCGTGAGTTACTTGCTATGTACATGGCAGTAAAACACTTCAGAAAAATGTTTGAAGGTCGTCCAGTCATCATCTTCACGGACCACAAACCACTTATATACGCCATGAGCAAAACGCAGTCTACAACCGAAACACCGAGGCGTACAAGACAATTATTATTTATAAGTGAGTTTACCACCGACATACGTCATGTTAGCGGTAAACAAAACATAGTAGCCGACGCACTCAGCCGCATAGAAACGATAACAACGCCATCAACAATCAACTACGAAGAAATCGCTAAGTCTCAGCTACAAGATGCACTTTTAAAAGAACTTCAAAAACAAGAAAATCTCAAAATAAAAAAAATCATAATTCCGAACTCCGATATTCAGATTTACTGCGAAACCTCTACAAGCAGTATTCGACCTTATATACCAGAAGAATTTCGTTACGAAACATTCAAAACCGTGCACAATTTAAGCCACCCAGGAACACGTACGACTCGCAAGCTGATTACAAACAAGTACTTTTGGCCTACAATGAACGCAGACGTCACTAAATGGAGTAAAAGCTGTATTCCCTGTCAACAAAACAAGATACAGCGGCACACAACTTCTTCAGTTTCAAATTTCGCGCCAACCGACCGATTTCAACATCTACACATAGACATCGTCGGACCGCTGCCTACTACAAGTCAAGGTCACCGTTATCTTATCACTATGATCGACAGACTTACTAAATGGCCCGAAGCTATACCTACCGACGATATAACCGCAGAAAAGGTTGCCGACGTCGTTTATAAAAACTGGATAGCGAGATTTGGATGCCCTACGACATTAACGAGCGACCAAGGTCGACAGTTCGAGAGTCAATTATTTCAACAACTTACGAAAACTATGGGTATAAAGAAAACAAGAACAACGCCGTATCACCCGCAGAGCAATGGCATAGTCGAACGCTGGCACCGATCACTCAAAACATCGCTTCGCGCAAGATTAACGAACTCTAACTCGTGGATCGAAGAAATACCTACCGTGCTACTCGGATTGCGATCCGCCCTGACAACCTACGACTACCCGGAGATTTTTTCGATGAAACGACAGAGATACCTACTGCTATGGATTATACCTACGTTGAAAGATTACGTAAAATTATTCAAGCTAACAAGCCACAGTTCGTTACCTCGCATCACAACAAACAATCGGTATTTGTGCACAAGGACCTACTTGATTGTAGTCATGTCTTCGTGAGGACCGACGCAGTCAATAAACCACCAACCACCATACGAAGGGCCGTACCTAGTTGTCAAGCGATCAGAAAAAGTTTTCACAGTCCAGTTACCGAATCGTCAAACCACTATCTCAATAGATAGATTGAAGCCGGCTTACCAGTTACCTTCTAACACAAGTACCACCATAACCTCAGAAGAAAACCCACAGTTACCAGCGTCAGATCTCCCGAGACAAGTCAGTGTGACGCCACGATCAGAATTGAAAACCCAAACAACACGTTCTGGGCGTAACATCAAACTGCCTGTACGTTTCACTTGAAGGGGAGTCCTGTGGCTACCGACAGAATAGGTATAGGAGTTAAATAAAACAAACACAGATATTTAATGAAAATGAAGCAGCTCTGAAAAGAACTATCATATGAATTAAGAAGGCAGCAAGGCACACGACAGAATTGGTATAGGATTTAAATAAAACGCACAGATATTGAATGAATAATTATGAAGTAGTTCTGAAAAGAACTTTTAGTTTAGAAGCAAGCAGCAAGCAGCACAGGTCACACACACGGCGTTCGAATGTTTTCGCACGCTCCGCACGCCGGCACACGCACGCCGCCGTTTGGATGTATCAAGCCACGCGCGCGCTCCCAGCGCGACGTGTTGTTCACGCGACGGCCGCCGATGGAAAGAACGAGCGGCTTTTTTTTTTTTTTTGTTTTTCCGCCAAGGAAAGTCTTTTGGCACCCACTAAAACCAGCTTTAACCAGTAAAGCTAGCTTTAGCGGGAGGAGGATGAATCCTATTACGGACGAATGGGCATTCTATAAGCTGTTAGCCCAAGTGGCTAATGGCAAATAGAATGCCCAGACAGTGTGGAGACTCTCTCAGATAGGCTGAGCATACCCACTAAACATCCCCATTTTGACTCACCTTGATTAAGGTCCTTAGTCATCGTCGGAACGACAGCCAATTGGAGCGAGAGGCTGCGTAGTGAGCGGCATCCAGACGGCTGCCACCAAAAGGAACTGAAAGTGAGAAAAACAAAGCTAAGATTAGCAGAAATGACAAAGCTGAAACTAAGATATTATCTAGAGTGATCAGACTCACTCTGAGATAGGAATGCTGGAAAGAAGGACTACGTTTAGAAACGTTGAGCTTGCTGGAGTTTCCTGATAAGGGGAGCGAACTTGGTTAGGACCGGAAGAGCACCGTTGAAACCCTCTGGGCTGGCGTCGAGAGCGGCGCCGAAAGCCAGGATCTCGTCGATGGGAGCGAGCTGGATCCAGAACGCCATGCGGTCTTGAGAACCTTTTGCGTTCTGGCACTGGGAAGCCGATTTGGCGGCCGGTTGCGATTGAGTCGCATCCCGGCTGCGCTGACCTGAAACGAAAGAGGTGAAGGCCTTGGGGGCCTTTGAACTGACTGGAGGAGCGTCCGAGCTAGGCTGTGGTCGCTCTCTCCAGTTCTCGATGGGTTTCACGGTAGCCCTGGCAGCACGCGGTGCCTTGGGGCAGCCGTGAAAGTTTGCTGTGTGGCCGGACTGGCCGCACAAGACGCAGGACGGAGCGGTGGGCGATTCGGGAGTGCGAGAGCACTCCTTAGTCCCATGCGGTTCTAGGCACTTGACGCACCTAGGGGAAGCAAAACAGTTTGCCGCCGCATGACCATACAATTGGCAGCGGTGGCACTGACCTGGGAAACCACGCTTGTGTGGTGCTTCGACGCGGATGTTGGAGAGACCGCACACGGAGAGCTTGCCTCTGAAAATGGACTGCCCTTGCGGGCTGTTAGCTAGGATTACTAACGCAAGTGGGAACTGCTTGCCTCGGCGGCTGTGCATTTTGTGCACAGATTCGACGGGGAAGCCTTGAGAAGACAAGTCCTCTTGGATTTGCTCGTTCGAGAGCTCGAACGGCACGTTCCTGAGGACGGCACGAATCTTACGCTCCTCAGGGAGGGCGTAAGTGTGGTACTCGAGCTTCTTGTCAGCAAGAAGCCGAGTGAAATACCTGAAATCAGAAATTGAGCAGACAACGACCTTAATAGAGTCACCCACATTGGATGCCTTACTATACTGGATCTTCGGGGAGTGCGTTCCGCAGAGAGCTGAGACCTCGGTCCAGCGGCTCTTGTCCCGTAGGAAGACGGGGGGCGGAGACTTGACTTTCGGCGGAGCCGAATCTGATTGCAACGCAGGCTGTGACGCCGGGATCGCTGAAACAAAAGGCGCAGGACCAGACGCCGGTGCGACATTTTGCGGAGCAGGAACAGCGGCTGGAGCAGCTGAAACGGATGGAGATAAAGTCGAAGAAGCATCTTGCTTCTTCTTCTTAGACTTGGACTTTTTGTGAACCTCGGTGAACGGAGCAGGAGATTCTGGAACTAAATGAGCAGAGTCGGAATCACTACCTGGCGGGGTAGTTTTCCGTTTGCATGCGGTGGAATCTACCGACATGCAGTTTGAAAAGGGGTCGACGTACTCGTATGGATCTGGAGACGCCGGAGAATCGGTTTGAAACCTCTGTGAATGAGAGGCGACCTGAGGACGAGCTGACGATTGCTTTCGCAAGGACTCGATTTGAGCGAGAAGAGCTTCCTTCTCGGCTGCATATTGGGCTTCCAGTGATTGTTTGTCGCTGGACATCTGGCTGAAATCTGAAGACAACTGACTGAATTCTGAAGACGAGGGACGAGCAGATAATTGCTCCTGCAAGGAATTGATTTGAGTGAGAAGGGCATCCTTCTCAGATGCATGTTGTGCTTCCAATTGTCTGATTTTAGACGAATGGGAATGGGGACGAGCGGCTGTTTGCTGCTGAAAGGACTGCTGCAAGGACTCGTACTGCTGCTGCAAGGACGCGTTCTGCTGCTTTAAGGACTCGATTTGGTCCTCGAGTTGAATAAGTTGATTTGAGGCCATCGAAGGCCATCAATAAACGACGGGAGTTTGCACAATTAGCATCGTTACACTGAGTGTGACGAGGCATAATGCTGGGCTGAAAGAAAGTCTATCGAAGACAAACTGCGCTGAAAAAGACAACGACCTAGTACGGACCTATTGCCGGTGAACGGCGGACGATCAGGCTTAGTTGTCACGGTTACGTATCCACCTGACCAGCGATGCTTCGGCCGGCAGCAGTCGGGTCCGCCCTGAAAAGGGCAGATGAATTAGCCCCGACACCACACAGCCTCCACAAGAGAAAACTTTCCGAAAAGAGCTTAACTTGGCACCTGACCCGCACGAGTGCGGGGGAGGGAACAAGGGCAGCGCAATACGAACACTCGGGAGCGGCCGCAGACACGACCGTCTGGGAGCGAACGCAAACGGGAAGTGTGGGAACGAGCGGCGGCGACGCTGCTCCTTTTATACAATCGGGGAGACGCGGCAGCGCGCGTGTATTGAAGCGCGTTTTCTCCTAATTTGTGTTGCTTTATTATTCACACACTTGTTGTTGTCTTACTCAAATGACCTTGATAATTTTGTATAAAAATAGCACATTTTACTACTAAAATACATTCCACATTTTACCTTCTGAACCTCTTTTATTCAAGAAACCTTCCGCCTAAGTTCCGCCATAGCTACATAACAGACAAGACTTCGCCTTTTGTAAAGTACAATCTGTCGAAGCCTTTGAAGCCATTTTTGTACCGTTTTGTTTTTTTCTCATTATCACCTCAATCAAAATTGTTCTAGGAAAAAAATGTTTGAAATCTGTAAACATTATACTAAAAGGAAGTTGTGTTAGTTACACTATTAATAACTCAAACACGGCTGAATGGATTTGGCTGAAAATTTAAATAGGCTATTATTTTGCAAATATCAACATACGTAAAGGCGGGGCCCCCTGTCTACGGTGCGGCGCCGTTTGTCGTGTAACGGTACGGTACTGCTGCCAGCAAAATGCGTGGATCGGCGCCATGCCATGCCACAGCGCCGTCCACGGCTTGCTGCGCAGGTCGCATTGTATTGTATCTGCTGCACCGTTACACGGCAAACGGCGCCACACCGTATACATGGGTACACGCCTTAAGAGTAAGGGGCAAGCAAGGCCTCGACTCCTGCGATCGAGTCTTTTGTTTTCGGACTCTACTTTAGTTTTTTTCCATTGGTCATGACTTCGTGGTTTCTCAACCGATTTTAGATTTGTATAGGGTGGATACACCATTAGTTGACCATTTAAGCGGTTTTATGGTTAGCCACCTATAAAAAAATGGTTATTTGTTTACGAACAATGTCACTGTTCGGGACACAGATCACTGATTAATCACTTAAACTTAGTCTCAATTTGATAAACTTTAAAGGCTTTTTGCAAATCACCCTAAAAGTTAATTTTAGCGAATACACCATTACCTGACCATTGATTACCAATAACTGACCATTTTTGTCCTAATAGTTGACCACTCCTTCTTAAATCATTAGTTTTGCTCAAAACATAAAGAAAAAACCATGCATTTTAATATTTTTTTTTAAAATTAAATCTTATGATTATAACCATACTGAACTTAATTAATTCCTTATACCTATGTACCTATTCCAATACAATAAAATAAACAAGACTTGATATTGGACATCAGTTCTTAAAAACACTCTCTCTTTCTTTCTTAAAACATTAGTTTTGCTTAAAGCATAATTAATAAAAAACTGTGCATTTTTTTTTAATTAAATCTTATATTTTATATCCATACTGAATTTAATTAATTCTTAATACCTATGTACCTATTCTAATAAAATGAAATAAATAAGATTTGAAATTGGAGATCAGTTCTTAAAAACACTCTCTCTTCATCGTCCAATTTTTTTTTGTCTGTCTCTATCAAAGTTATTTTCTTCAGTGGTATTTCTTTCTTCGCGTTGGCAAGAATATACTTGCATACAGGAGTAAAATATGTAGGTACTACGCTCCATTTTTCTCATCTCCGGAATTCTACCTTTCAGCTTATTAATAATTGTACTATGAAGAATCCCAAAATGTCAACTTGCTTCCCTTATTTTGAATCTAACGTTGAAAAAAAAACGTTGAAGCTTCAAACGTAGGTAATTAAGCGTACAGTTAGAGAAAGCAATCAAAATTTGAAAATCTATTAAATATGCATTTTTATTTACACTTTTTAAATAAACAAAACGACATGAGTCACTTATATATGCAAGACTACACACAATTCCATTACAGTTGGACAACTTAAGGCTCATCCAGCTAGTCATCGTGTAAGCCTAACCACTCTAGTTAAGCAAAAACATATACCCCAGTCAGCTTTTGGAAGTACTACAAATCCAGTGCGGGGGTGTTCAGCATTTTTTGACAATGCTTTGTCAAATCAAAATCAAGAAAAAAACATCGACTTTTATAAAAAAAGTAAAAAATCGTAAATCTGACCACACTGGTCAACAATAGGCAATATTATCTTTCTGATGTTCCTAAACGTAACCGCCATGTTAACACCGAGTGGTAAATAGATCAGTCATAAATATCACCACAAAATAATAAAAACACATATCACTGTATAACCCCAACGCGAAAAAATAAAAATTACTTTAAAAATAACTAAGATGCATTCAGATTATTAACGCAGTGCCAATTTAAAAGTCTTAGTAAATTATAACACTACTTACGAGGCACCATCTTCACAGCAAAAAAACCTTAATTTTTCCGAACTGGTGGAGGTGCTACCATACGTCATTTGATAGGTGGGCTCTTGCCACGGTACAAAAATAAAAAAATACCATCTTGTGTTGGCAAGTTTTTTAAAAATCTTTAAAAACGTAGATTTTGGTCAGCTTTAGGTGACTGGTCAGCTAATAGTGCATTCACCCTACCTCATTCGAAAGGTAATGAAACGAAGATATTTTTAAAATATTATGTGCGGAATAATTGTACGTGACTTTTTTGAGTAAATCGACGTTTTAGAGACTGAAATCGTAATCGTGTTTTTCATTTTATGTTTATCTTTAACCATTTTCGCAAAAGATAACGACAATTATAAGGTTTGAATAACAATATTATTTATTTAGAATATATTTTTATCCAAAAAAAGCAAAATTGATAAGAAATAAGTACCAATCTTAAGTGACGACCACTTTGGCGATGGGGTAAACCTGTCTGCCTCAGACGCCAGTGGTTGCGGGTTCGATTCCCGCACGGAACAAAAAAAAAAAACCGTGTCTGGGTGTTGGTATCTATTTATGTATGTATATTCTAGGTCTCAGTTCTTTATTGCTTTCATAATATACACAAATCATTAGGATACATTATGACCCTATTGGGTATTGCAATATTAGGAGAGAGGAGGCGTAGAGATATTATAGATAAATTAACTGTATAATAGCTTTTTGTAATTAATAAAAAAATAAATTTTGAGCTGTTTAAATAATATTTTTTCATTTGATTGAGATTTTAATACATTAGGCAGATTATTGAATATTTTTACTCCCATAACAGCGGGACTATATGCGTGTAGTTGTAACCTGGATGTGGGGAGCATCAGTCTAGTAGCTGTATTTTTCCTAAGTGTGTATCTAGTAGGTAGGTCCTGTCTGTTAGTGAAGAATTCAGGGTATTTTTTAACAAACTTACACATCTCCATTAGGTTCCCCCCTAGTTCGCTACATGGTATCCCTATGGTATAGCTATGCTTACTTTGGGGCCGTGTAGTTGGTGTGATTGTCTGGGGATTTTATTTATTATTATTAAGTAGGTATATCTTAGAAAGGTTTAACTTTAGGACAGTAGGTCCCATACTAATTTCATTTGGAATTAGCCTATACTAACCGACGTTTTAGAGACTGTACTCGTAACTTGTTTTTCATTTTATGTTTATCTTTAACGATTTTCGCAAAAGATAACGACAATTATGAAGGTTTGACTAACAATATTATTTATTTTGAATATCTTTTTTTACCCAAAAAAAGCAAAATTTATAAGAAATACAAATCTTTAAGTAGGTATATCTTGGAAAGGATTAACTTTAGGACAGCAGGTCCCATACTAATTTCGTTTGGAATTAGCCTATACTATCACTCTTTAACGACTCCGCCAATAATTACCAAATACCAATCACCCTGTAGATAGAAAAAAGATAGAAGGATCCGGAGTGTTTGCAATTAAATTTTTCTACACAAAAAAATATATATTATAGTTTATATGCGCACCTATTTTTAACAATACAGTAGGCATTAATACTTATCCAATTAATTACGTTTGATACATGCATTTAATGTAGATCAAAATTGCTTTTTACACTACATGAAAAAAATTGATATCTAATTGGCTATCACAAATTTAAAAATTGCGACTTGTGTTTAAACTTTAAACGATCATATATCAAAATTTAAATCGATGATATAGGGTTTTTATATAAATGATGAAAAAAATAAACATACACCTGTACATGCAAAGTAATTTATTCACAGCCCTGACTAATGTACAAAAATATGGCGGCGCGGCGTGAGCCGCAATTCGAGGTAGATAATCTAAATAGGTATGTCAAAGATGCATAAATGCCACAGTTAGGCCTAAAATTAAAGTAATACAACGTAAATCCATACTAATACTTTTATAAGTTTCAATATACCTACATACAGAAATGATCTTGAGAAAGGACATTGGCTAGGTACATACCTACTTTATTTTTCAAAAATCAACCAGTAAGGTAAATTTTGTAAGAAGATAACATTTTTCTTATTCAATTGACTTGAATTATTGCCTAATAACAAATAAATAAACATGTTTTTAAGTATTTGAGGATATACACCCCATTTAAAGGATTAAATGAAGGTATTTCCTTTAGGTAGAAAAATTCTTCTCGTCTTAACCACTGATTAAATTTTTATGATTCTTAGAAACTACTGGTTAGAATTGATTTTCTGTTGGAAATTCCATTTAATGAGGAAGGCTATACCTATATTTCACGCTGCGATCAATAGGGCTAAAGTGTCCATAGGAAAATATTGCAAAAATTAACAATTACTGATATTTATGCGGTTGAAGTCGCGGGCAACATCAAGTTTAATACAAATTGCTTATTATTAGCTAACATTTTTATTACAGTTTGATTTTGTAGGAGAAATCTTACTATCTATTATCACTTCTAGTTTAAATTACCTAGACTAATCCTAATTAAGTGCTTGGAATGTTATATTCCAATGGTTTTATATATAAAAATGGCTGCTCAATAGAAGCAGAGGTTCAAATCAAAATGACTGGTAAATCATTACTAATAATATATGATAGTGAAGTTGCTATTTGGTATACATAATAATTGTACATAACATTCTTAAAGTAAAAAGGTTTACTAATTTATACTATGCCTACATTTCATAGTCTGTAATATTATATTCAGTTGGTGCCTTATATTGTTTTCTGGCTCTGAAAGAGTGGGTGAAAGGAAATGCAAACAAAATTATTCTCCATATATTATTATTTTCATGTAATTTAGAGAAACTGTGAATCCTGTCTTTTTTATTTGCTGTCTGCCAACTTAAATTATCAAGGCTGTATTGACTTTAAAGTGAGTCTCAAATTTTTTTATTTAATATAATATCACAATATGAAGCACCAGGGAAGCAATAATGTTAACTTAAATGCAAACCCATTGTTTCACAAGTTCATTGCTGTACACAACAACTTCTGGTTGACTTAACTTATTATTACATAAATACAATGGCTTTGGTTTTATAAGTTATACATTATCTGCTATAACACAAGGCATCTGAGACTCTGGCATGGCTCAGGCTGTGGAAAACTTAATACACTTTGTTCACAATTACTTTCAGAACAATTAGTCAAGTGCTCAAATTGATTCAGATTATATTTTGAAAGTTCTAGTTAATTGTCCATAACTAGTGTGTGTTCTTTTATCTCTTTCTGTGCAAGTTCATATTTTTTGTTTTTAACAATGAAGTTGTTCATAAGGCCTGATTGCCAACTTGAGATGCGGTGTGTCACTTTCATAAGACAATCTATTTTGTGCCAATTCAGATACACAATTTTAACTTACTTAATAAATTTCATTCTTTTCTGTACTGGCTATTTTTACAAAGGAAATCATTATTCTTGCTAATATGTTTATTATTGACCTTAAACATTGTGACTGAAAATCACACATTAGTAGACTATGCGGAAAAGGTGCTATGACAACTTGCTTAAAATACTAATTAAAAAAAGCTAACTTAGCATAACATGGATACCTATCATCTCTACTATGTTATAGCCTAACTCTGTGGGGTAGCTCGGTGGACTCCCACATATTTTATATTATATGTGGAGTATTTATATCACAGAAAAAATTTAACTATACAGGCAATTTGTAAAGGAGTTTATACAGATTATGCAAACCCCTATTTAAAGTGAATAAAATACTACCACCTCCCATCCTCTTCATATTTGAAATCTTACTTTTGTAAAAAAAACATTTAAATCTTTTTAAAACAGCATCAATTTTTTAACTATAGAGCAACAAATAAAATAAAATTAGATAACAAATTATATATGCTACAAAGTCGCCAGCAGTGTTTTAGCAGAATGTACATTGTACAACTAACATTTATTAACATACATATAACACATTCACTTAAAAGAAACTATTAGGAGGTTTAAAAATAGGGTATTCAGGTAATTGATGTATCAATGTTACTATTGTCTAGATATAGAATATTTAAATGACAATAACCTTATTTTGTAATTAATTGTAAAAACCTAATGTTTACACACTAGAATTCCTTATGTAACTCCTCTCTTTACCACTTTATTATTTTATTTGAAAGCAACTTTTAAAGTAAAATTAATTTGTATTGATAGTCGGTAGTTAACCATTAATATTTGCATGCTGATACAGCAGTTTGTGAATTGGAAACTATTTTATTGTAAACATAACATCATATTGTACACTCATTCTGGAAAAATTTAATCTTACTCATTTAGCAAACTCTTATGGTTAGACACTATACTGAAATTATTTCAATCGACTTATTCAATTCATTTTGCGTAAACACACTCACAACTGTTCACAACATCCACAATGGTTACCCATACATTTGACTAGCATTACAATAACGACTCAATATGTTTGCCGTTTTTTTCAATGCACAGAGCTGTCCTGCGTCTTAATGATTCCCTGGCATTTTGCAACATTTCTGGAGTTATGGAAGCAAAGGCGGTATTGATTCTCTCCACCATTTCTTCTCGTGTATTGCACTTTTTTGAATACACAAATTTTTTCACATAACCCCATAAAAAAAAGCCTACTGGAGTGAGATCCGGAGAGCATGCTGGCCAAGGCACCGGGCCACCTCTTCCAATCCATCCATTGGGATACATGTTATTTAAATACTGACGAACATGACCATTATAGTGATAAGGAGCCCCATCGAGCTGGTACACCACACTCATGTATTCTGCCACTGGAAGCTCTCTTAAGGCTTCATCAACGTCATTATTTAAAAAACGCAGATAAACAGATCCATTAAGGTTTGGTGGAAGAAGCTTCGGCCCAATTATTCGGTCGCCAATGATGCCAGCCCACACGTTAACTGTCCACTGGCGCTGGGAGTCGCTCGCCCTGGCAGCATGAGGATTTTCATGAGACCACAGATGTTCCTTGTGTAAGTTGTGCATCCCGCTCCTAGTGAAAGACGCTTCGTCCGTCCACATCACTTTTTCAGCAAAGTGAACATCAGCATCCACGCGACTTCTGTACCACCGGCAAAAGTCTAACCGACGACGTAACAAAACTGCTGATGTCACCTCTTGCTTCCGTCGGCAGTGGTACGGACGCTGGCCATCTTCACGAAGCATGCGCCATATCCTCATGTGATTGACCTTCAAAAGAGCGGCAACTTGTCGAGTGCTGCTCCTCGGATCCTTCCCGAAGTGATGCAAGATTTGCTTTTGTAAATTGACGGGTCTCGCGGGTGGTCGCCCAGCGCTGGGTTCCGCGTGAAAAGAACCGGTACGCTGCAGCCGCAGACACATGTTTCGGAATACGCCATAACCGGGTAAGCGTCGCTGCTCAGCTGCCGACCTGCCATCCACGAACCGCTCCTTGTAAATCCTTCGAGCTTCGAGCATGCTGTGGTTTCGAGCGGCTCCAACACACAGTATCATATCATAGAACTCATTGTTCGAATATACATGTCGTGCATTTTCTCCATTAATTTCAGGTTGAGACATTTTAAGAAAACTTCAATTCAATTCTTGACAAATTAGCAACCAGCCGTCGATATGAGGCGACAAGCTAGTATGAAAACTTCGAAAGAAAAATAGCAACAAACAAAACAAAATTGACTGACGCCGGACGCGACGCCCATACATAAATAAAGTAACTTTTATAGGTTGGATGGAGATATCGCTAAAACATGGCTAAAACGGAGCCTTAGCCCCATCTACAACTTAGTGACGTAAACTTTTACTAGAACCAGTCGGGAACTTTCCCTGTATTTTTTTTTAAGAATATTTAAGAATATTCAAATATTACGGTTTTACCTCTGAAGAACAAACCTATGGAACTGCCCTAAGCATGTACTTTTGTTGTATACCTACGTAAACAAATCGGGTAACAAACATGGCGGATTAGGGATGGATGTGTCGATATTTTTTTAATGTCGATAATAAGTTGTTTCTTAAACCTGCCGGAGAAACTAATAAAAGTTTTCGCTGTTTTCTAACAACCTTAAATTGGTTGGGTTAACATAGTCGTTCACTTCCGAATGACTTTAATCGTATTATCTCATTAATTATCAAATGTAGTAGGCTGAAATTTTACTGATAACGACTGAACTAAACAACTAATTATTGACATAACATTCGGTTCATATATCCATATACAGGCTAACCGGTGACCAAATAACACAGCGCGCATCATGACCGTGATCGTAATCGATATCGATAACAAAAATCTCTCGACGGCACTTCCGTAAGTAAACAACACGGGATACTAAAATGGCGTCATTCGGCAGCAAAAGTACATTGAAAATATTGACGACGGTACTCACAAACAGAGTGTTTATCCGAAAACACAGATTTTCATACGCAAGAATATTCGTGCGAGAAAGAGACATAACTATTTTGTCGTCCTATATCAAATAGATTTTTTAATTCGATTCCATATGTTTGTTCTTCTGAGGGTTTTACATCAAAATAAAACCGATATTATGTGCCGAGAAGGAAAACATACAGCATTGTTATTGAAGAAGCAGTGTGTACTTAGCCTTAGAATCCTGATTGATACCATAGACAACATGTTCCATTCTTGTAACACCAGACGGCGCCACTATTGCAAGCAAGGGCGTGCTATGTGCCGCCATTTTTGAAGTTCATAGTCTTCACCAGGAAGTACTTTCCTACAATGCTGTATGTTTTCCTTCTCGGCACATAATATCGGTTTTATTTTGATGTAAAACCGTAATATTCAACAACAGGTTTTTAAAGTCGATTGTCGCCAACTATTTTTCAGCAAATCCTTTTCTTGTACTGACCACTCTTTTATTTCGGCACCCCACCCCCAATTTTCCGGGTTACTTTCAGGGTTATTGACGTCACTTGTGGAGGAGGTTGTGAAGTTGTCGCATCTATAAGGACTTCTAACAAGTTCTGAATTTCGTGAGGGCGATCCAATGTCCTCGATTTGAGGTCTTGGAGCCAAAATGCCTGTGGCCAATCTGGGGCTACAATCAGGTATGTTCCTGTTGCACTGTTCAAATGTGACAGTACTCTTGGTAGAAGGTTGGGGGGTGGTAACACGCAAGCTAGTTGGTACGTCCAGCGCTTGCTGAAGGCGTCTGTGAAGTTTGCTGATGGATCTTTGCAATCTATCGAGGCGTAGTGTTGAACTACTGCAGTCCTTTTTGTTGCAAATAGGTCTATTTCTGGCTTGCCCCATTTCCGAAAGATTTCCGATGTTGCTTGTGGTTCGAGATGCCACTCCGCCGGTGTTCTTCTCCGTGACAGCCTGTCTGCAATTATATTGTACTTTCCTGGGAGGTAGTATGCCGACAGAGTTATGTTGAATTGGTCGGTAAGTAATAATAGATTTCGGGTCAGATTCAGTAGTTCGAATGATTTTGTTCCTCCTTCTTTCCAGATGTAGGCTATTAATGTCTGGTTGTCTGACTGAATGAGAACATGGGAATTTTTGAGCAATTTTGTATTCCTCTCGATTGCCGCCAGTACAGCATAAAGCTCTTTTTTGTTGCAATGCCAACATTTTTGTTTGGGTGACCACGAACCTGCCATCATCATTCCGTCGAGTTGAGCTCCCCAACCCACATCTGAAGCGTCCGTCGCTAAAAAGTGATTCACCGATTTTTTGTGTATCGGTAGTGGGTGATGGGTGGCTCCGCGCCACCACCTCATCTCCTTGTAAATTATTTGGGGAATTTGTTGCGTTTGGCGGGGTCGATGTTTGTTGAATCGACGAAGAAAAATTTGGATATTCCGGCAATGCAGTCAGCCTCGGGGTACAACGAAATTGGCAAAGTTTAATTGACCCAGCATAACTTGGAGTTGACGTAGATTTATATGCCTTTTCTGTAAATTTTTGTCTAAAGCGCTGTTGAGGTTGTTTATTTTCTCCATTGGCAGAGATATTAAATTGTTTTTTTTTTTTTTTTTTTTATAATTGACTAAACCCGCGTTTGACCTCAATCTCACCTGATGGTAAGTGACGATGAGGTCGAAGATGAAAGCACACGGGTTTAGGAAGGAACTGGCTCTTTATACAATATTGCCGGAACACATTACCGCCGGAGCGGTAACATTTGGCGGCAGACTTTATATAAAGGGTGGTCGCTAGCCAGGCGGACCCAGAAGGGATCCTACCACCAAGCCGTTTGCCAGCGTATGCCCAAATAACAAAGATCTTGAGTGGGTTTCAAGATTGATTTTTTGAAGTTTATTTGCCAGCCCAAATGTTCCAAGTGTCTCACGGCTTTCGCAGCCTGGAGACTTAACTGGAATCGGTCCTGATGCACCAATAGGTAATCGCCTAGGTAGACTAGAACACGATAACCCTTTGCACGCAAGGTCTTTCTACATGATATGGCAGAAAAAAGGTGTGGTGCAGAAGACAGGCCGAACGGGAGGCATGTCATTTCGTATAGATTTTGTTGATAACTGATTCTTAAAAATGGTCGATGCGACATCGCTATTGGTACGTGAAAATAGGCTTGGGAGATATCTAGCTTTATCATCCAATCCCCTGGCTGGAGGAAGTCCGGTACGGAAGCTTGAGAAATTAGGCTGAATTGTTATGTTTTCACAAATTTGTTGAGTTCTCGAAGATCGAAAATCGGTCGCATCGAACCATCGCTTTTCTTCCGGAGAAAAAGCTTCGAAATGAAACTCGGTCTTATCTCGGATACTAGTTGTAGAACTTTTTGATCGATTAGCTCCTGAATTATAATTGACATGGCCGGGGATGATTTGGTCATATATTGTTCCGCAACTTTTTGAGTCGGGAAAATTAATAAGGGTTTTTTGAAGAAAGGTATTCGAGAACTTGTTATTGCCGAAACAATGAATTTGTTCGCACCTAGAGCCTGCCATTGATTTCTGAACATCTTTACACCCTTGAATTGTATTCGACAGTCACTTTCTTTTGTCTTTGTTGCGAAAAGTAAAATTTTTAGTTTGTTTATTATTATCATTTTTATTCTTAAATCCAGTTTGTTTATTTTGTGGTTTTTTTAATGTGCTACTCTGATAGTTATTTTTATAATGTGGTTGTGTTCGTGATGTAGATGGCACTGATGGTTCGGGATATTTTCTCTTAAGGCTCTGTTTATCCTTAGGTTTATATGATTGTGACATTGTAAGTACTATTTGAGGTCCGCCCAAGGAGTGAATTAGCGCACCTAACTTTGTTGTATCAAATAGAAATTCCTCACTAGGTGGAATTTTGTTAAGAGAAACTTGGATATTTTTATCAGGGGTTTCAGAAATGAGTCTAGAACGCCTAACTTCTATACATTCCGCTCTTTTACCACACACTATCTGTAGAGCTTGTTCAGTCACTTTGTATGAAGGAGATGTTTTTCCGAATGTATCGTTCATTTTATTGAAAAGATTATCACCGTTTAATTCATCCGGGTTTTTATATGCCCAGTCTAATATACCTTATAAACCCGACTGTAGACATTCCCGTTGGTGTACAAATGCATTGGTTAATCCGGCTAAGGCATGTTCAGTTGGTATCAGTTGGTATCAATTGGTATGTATCTTTGCCTTTATTTAAACAACACAGTTCATCATTAATTTTAAGGCCGCAAAAACCGGGAAAAGCAATCATTTCTCCTAATGCTTTACTGTAACGAACATGTTGCCAGGCAGGGTTGTTCAAATGCTGCAAATTTATTAACTGCCCTAACAGATTTTCGTCAGCTGGTTTAATTATCTTTTTCTCGTCAAAGTCCGTCTTACAAGAGCCTAAATCTAGTGCTTTTGGTGTTAATGCCGCTAGATTAATTAAAAATTCACTGTCAGCATTATTTTGAGGCAACCTAGCAGAGCGACTATCTGTCGTGTCATTATTACTAACATGTTGATGCATAATAAAATTGGTAAGGAAACTAACCTGGTTGAATAAAGCATCGATACGGGGATCGACGGTTACCTGGGATTCCATTTTATGTCTCTTACGAACAGGTTCTTCCGGATCTGTGTCGCTATATGAACTATCCGTGCTTGAAGAATTATCCTGTTCTTGATCCTTATCCTTCTCGGTTATCGATAAATTTGGCGCATCTTGTTCGATGTTATCGGTTTCCAAATAACTTTCTTCCATAATATCGTATTTCGACACGACAATACTATTTAGCAAAATATACGAATAATGGATTACTTTATGTTTGTTTAACACAGTTTAAAGGTAACTTTTGTGAGATTTTCAATGAATATAATAGATATTTAAGGATTTCGACCACTCGTGGCGAAAGTACACAACGCTATGAACTTCAAAAATGGCGGCACATAGCACGCCCTTGCTGGATGCAACAGTGGCGCCGTCTGGTGTTACAAGAATGGAACATGTTGTCTATGGTATCAATCAGGATTCTAAGGCTAAGTACACACTACTTCTTCAATAACAATGCTGTGTGTTTTCCGAAGGCACATCAATATGTATATTATCATGATTATATGAAATATGTATATATCAGAAAGTCGTTATCACGATCAAAATTCCAATAAACATGCAAAGGTCGAATTTTCGAAATCCAGTAGAATTGCCGGGTCAGAATTAAAAAAGGGAGCGTCAGAGTCCAAACGGTGGCCGGGTTGTGGGTATTAGGAATCCAAGAAAAAAGCGATAAAAACATTCAAAAACGGGTGCGTAGTAACGAACACAGGTAACGAATTAAAGATAGTTTTAATGAGTCGGTTAGGTGATTGATTGAATGAACCGAAGAATGAAAAGTAGGATGAAAGAGACATTGTCTATGGCATTTTTCTAATTTTATAAATTATAAACAGCGTCATCTATATCTTAGTGATACTAATGAAATTTAGTGAAAACACCGTGGCGACGCCACTGATTAGGCACTGATTGACTTGACGGACCGTTGGAGTGAGTTATAGATAGACCGACAAGGAACTTTTGGCGCCTGGCGAAAATTGGAACTAACTTAGAATATTAAAATTATTATTTGACGTCAACTTTGGCGAGGGGGACCTGTCTGCCTCAGACGCCAGTGGTTGCGGGTTCGATTCCCTCACGGAACAAGAAAAAAAATGGTCCGTGTCTGGGTGTTTATCTATTTATGTAGGTATTTATATTCTAGGTTCCCCCCTGGTTCGCTAAATACAAATACAAATATCCCATAACACAAGCTATGCTTACTTTGGAGCCATTTAGTTGGTGTGTGTGTCTGGAGATTTTATTATTTATTTATTTATTACTCTAAGGGAAGTACCGCCGGACCTTCGGGATGATACCCAATTTTTGGAAGCCATTTGAGCCGTAGACTCAATTTATTGTCCAAAGCTTAATTTAGACGTTATAGTGACGTCCAAAAGCCCTAGCTAGATGGTCGGTGATGGGAACAGATACATTCTCGAAAGCGGGCGTAAAGGTAAAGGTGCCCTTTTTTGCGGAAAATGGACACGCTTGTGATTTGGAGGAGTTGAATTTGACTAGATTGGACTCGTGTATGTGTGGACTGAGGGCCCATTTTTATTTTTGGGGATTTTTGCAGCTTAACTAATATCAGTGTTTAGTAAAAGTTGTGGTAATATTTGTAAAATAAAGCATAAAGTTTGTAAAAGAATAATACAAAAGATATATCGTTTTAAGTGGGTCCCTCAGTTCACACACATAAGTTCCCAAATCTAGATATATAATGAGTTCACCCACAAACTTTAGTAACAGACCTTTAGTAAAACATGAATAAACATCTACACAACATTAAAAAACCTAATATGAATAGATAATAAACTATTACAAACGTCTTTGTGTGGTCCCTGAGGGCCCGCATAAATTTTGCTCATAATTAATAGATTATAACATGAACATTATCTATTCATAAGCCAGGCTTTAGTAAAAATGACAAGGAAGATTATAAAACTCAAGAAAGATCATAAATAGTGGTAAATATTGTGCACTTTACGTTTTTGTTGGTGGTCCCTCAGTTCACACACTATGCATATGCTAATTGTTAAAAATATTATGAAATACAACAATAACTAAAATTTGGAGCATTTCAGTGCTTAGTAATTTTTTTATATCATCGATCTGTATTTATCTCTTCACTCGTTTTATTGTTCTTTTACCAAAAATTTACAAATTAGAGTTTTCATACTAAGGCTGGTATATGGTGTCCACACTTTAAAAAAAACACAGTAATTTATTTTAAAGATCATTTATTTATTAGGATATTGTACAAGTACATAATAGGTTTTATATTATTTATAAGCTTCAATCGTAATACATATTGAAAATTAAACTAAAATAATTATTACTTATTGTTTACAAAAAAAAAATCTAAATTAAAAAAATCTTTATCTCATAGTACCTTCCCTCTCGGATTCTGCTAAGTTCAGACGTGTTTATGGGAACCATTTAATATTTTTTAATAATAATTACTCCAATCAGTTAAAGTGAACCCAGTGTCAAAGTGTGAAAGCTAACCCGGGCGCCACACTTAGTTTCAAAGATTTGCACAAATGTTTGACGACTTTGCAAAGTCATTTGAACACATATTGACGTAACCTGCCAGACTTGCTTCGCAAACACTTTTCTCCACAGTATGCTAGTAGACAACAAACAAGATGGACAACGATTTTGTAGACTCGGTTAGCCTGTATTATTTGTGTGCATGTAATTATATTTTTTTTGTTTGTTATTTTTCGGGTTCCATGTACATAGTTGCCCCTGTAACAACTCTACAAATTCCAGAACGCACTCGCTGCCCCAGTCCATTATATGGCCGCATGCAGTGTAACAAGCACACAACCGTCCCGCTCAACAACGCTCGAGCAACTGGACACTGAACAAGTGTGGCTAGCCACGCAAACATTTGCACAAATACAACTTTGACACTTTGATGTGTGGAAAAAGACCGACACCGGATGGCAAAGTGCAAAGCTTTGTGCAAACGTTGAATACATATGCAAAGTCCAGCGCCACACATTTGTGCAAACATTTGTTCAAACATTTGTTCAAACATTTGAAGCTAAGTGTAGCGCCGGCATTAGATTGCTTACAGGGAGCTAAGTTTACAGTGTAGAGGGTGGGAGGACAGTTGGAGTGTCTCCGTGGATCTATTCCGAACAACCCTCATACAACAACAACTGTTCTACGCTTATAAAAGTAACAACCATATGAACAAGGTGGAGGTCCCGGGTTTGATTCCCGGTACGGGTTAATTTAGGAAATAATCTTTTCTAAATTAATTCGGTTCTGGGTGTGTTTTTATATGTAAATTATGTATGTATTTACTTAAGAAAAATATGTGTGTAGCATGTTAAGCATATATTATCTGTAACACAAGCTTTAGTAGCTTACCACAGATTTTATGGTGCTGTGTGATAGTTTCAAAATATTTCTTTATCTTATTTATTTATTATCTCACACTTCATGACTATGCAGGAACTTGCAAACTTAATGTGTGGTTCTTGAAACAATATTCTATTTCAAAATTATGGACATCCTACTACTATGAAAAACCTAATTTGTAATTTTTTGGTAAAATAACAATAAAACCAGTGAAGAGATAAATACAGATCGATAATATACAAAAAATACTAAGCACTGAAATGCTCCAAATTTTAGTTATTGTTGTATTTAAACAATTAGCATTTGCATAGTGTGTGAACTGAGGGACCACCAAAAAAACCGTAAAGTGCACAATATTTACCACTATTTATGATCTTTCTTGAGTTTTATAATCTTCCTTGTCATTTTTACTAAAGCCTGGCTTATGAATAGATAATGTTCATGTTATAATCTATTAATTATGAGCAAAATTTATGCGGGCCCTCAGGGACCACACAAAGACGTTTGTAATAGTTTATTATCTATTCATATTAGGTTTTTTAATGTTGTGTAGATGTTTATTCATCTATATTATTATTATTGTTTATGTATATATCAAAAAGGATATTCTCTCTAAAAGAGGTAAGTTATTTAACAATGCGGGCCTAAAACCAAGCATGTTAAAGTTGTGTTGTTTCGTTTATGTTTGTTCCAGACGTTAGAAACTTCCTTGTGATACGGCAGGTGTTAAGTATAATAGATTTTTGAATGGTATAAGTAATGTGGTGTGGTATATTTAAAGTGTCTAAACTGGTTTTAAAATGTTTTGGTATGATGCCTGTTGATGAAGCCACTAGTGGTACTATTTGTACAGTCTCTGCTCTCCATTGTCGTCGTAATTCTATTGCTAAATCCAAGTATTTATTTAACTTTTCGTTAATTGTTTTTTGTATGTTATTTGTATTGGGAACTGCTATATCTATTAAGAATATTTTTTTATGAACCTTGTCATGAATTGTTATATCTGGTCTATTAGCTGTAATTGTTTTGTCTGTTATAATTGTCCGATCCCAATATAATTTAACATGTCTATTTTCTAAAACGTGGTCGGGTTTGTACTTGTAATAGGCTACTTTTTCTTCTATGAATTTAAATTTGTGTGCTAGGTATTGGTGTATTATCGCTGCAGTTTGATCATGTCTATGCTTATAGTCTGTCTGTACAAGAGCTTTACAAGAACCTGTTATGTGCTGTATATTTTCTGTCCCAGAGTTACACTTTCTGCAATTGTCACTTGCAAGGTTTTCTCTGAGGATATGTTTCCTGAAATTACGGGTCTTAATCACCTGGTCCTGGATTGCTATCATGAATGCCTCCGTTTCAGGAAACAATTCCCCCCGACGAAGCCACGCGTTCGATTTTTCTTTGTCGACATGTGCTTCATCGAGTGCAGCATAATGACGCCCATGTAATGATTTATCTCTCCATTGCTGTTTTTTTTGTTCTATTTCTACCAGTGCTTCGTTAGATTGCTTATCGCATGAAAATAGGTTTAACGGTGTTAATTGTTGGTCATTATAATTGATGAATTTATGGAGATTACTGTTTTCTGCTTTGGAATGGAAATAGTTCCTTAAATTGGTTATTTGCTTATTATGTAGATTTTTAATATCTATTAGGCCTCTTCCTCCATCTTTTCTTGATAAAGTGAGCCTCTGCACGCAAGATTTTGGATGATGTTTTCGATATCTCGTCAATGAAGTATTTATTACCCTTTGTAGATTGTCTAAATCGCTCCTTGACCAAGAGATAATGCCAAAAGAGTATGAAAGTACGGGAATAGCAAATGAATTAATGGCTTTAATTATGTTTTGAGAATTTAGTGTAGTTTTTAAAATTTTGTTTATCCTGTTTTTAAATAGATTTCTGAGTTTATTTTTAGTATTTTTCATATTAACTATTTGTAATTGCTCGAAACCTAAATATTTATAAAGATTACCGTGCCCTAGAGATTCGATTGTTTCGCCTGTGTTTAATGCGTAGCTTTCTTTCTGTGGCTTTCCTTTACAAATGGAGAGTATTTTGCACTTGTCAACGCCAAACTGCATTTTTATATCATCAGAGAATATTTGGGTTATATCTACGAGTCTAAATAAATCTGTAATGTTTGTGGCGTATAACTTAATGTCGTCCATATATAATAAGTGTGTGATATTGTGGGAGCAAGAATTCATATTTAATGTATATCCTGTTTTGTCATTAAGCAGTTTAGATAATGGATTTAAAGCCATACAGAACCATAACGGGCTTAGTGAATCCCCCTGAAAAATACCTTTTTTAATTTTGATTGTATCCATTTCCCGGCTCCCAATACTATCGTTTATACTTAATTGTGTTTGCCATGTACTCATTGCAGTGGTTAGAAACTGTACGATTGTTGGGTGTATTTTATATAAATTCAAAACTTCTATTGACCAGCTATGTGGAATTGAATCGTAGGCTTTCTTGTAATCTATAAACATAGTGTGTATATCTTTTTTCTTTTTGTAAGCTTGTTTAGTAATAACAGTATCAATCACTAATTGTTCTTTACATCCTTTGCTGGATTTTCTACACCCTTTCTGTTCTTCAGCCAGCACATTATTTTTAATTAGGTGTTCATAGAGTGTTTCACTTATACAGCCAGTAATAATTTTATATAATGTTTGAAGACAGGTGATGGGGCGAAATTTAGCTGGATTAGTAGTGTCTGAATCTTTGGGTATCATATAAGTTATTCCTTGGGTGATAAATTTCGGCAAAGTCTGTGGTTGTCTGATGAATTTGTTAATAAAATTGTAAATAAATGGATGTAGTGTTGTGAATTTTTTAAACCAGAAATTATGAATCTTGTCTGTACCTGGGGCTTTCCAGTTATGACTACGTTTCAATATTTTAGAAAAAGTCTCTATAGATATACACTCAAAACCCATGTTTGGTAAATTTGGTTCTTTTACATCCTCAAGCCACGAAGCATTTCTATTGTGTTCTGTGGAAGATTCCCAGATGTTGGCCCAAAATTCTCTTACAGCTTGTGGTTCTGCTAAATTTGTATTCGTTATTTCATTATTACCCAAGTTTCTATAAAAACACTTTTCACTGTTAGTGAACTGCAGGTTCTGTTTTTTCCTCACTGTACATAATAAATATCGTTTTAGTCTGCTGCTTGCGGCATTTAGTTTTTGTTTAAGGGTATCAATATAATGGATTATTTCTGAATTTGCGTCTTCGTATTGTGCATGCTGATTATATGTTTTTTTAATTATATTTGTTGTATGTACTATTTTTGGGTTTCGATTTCCTTTTGAGTATTGTGTTATATGGCCGATATAGTAACGTAGTTTTTTGATTTTATTTTCTAACCGTTTTTGCCATTTTGGCTTATACTGCTCTTTATTGTAATTGATGAACGTAGAATTTTTAATTTTACCGCCATTCATTATTATAGCAGTATATGCTGCTGAATAGAGAATGCCATGTACTGTTAAAAATTCGGTGTCACTATTTACAAATGCTGGAAATATATTTAAATTAAAGTACGCTATTATATTTGAAAGTTTTCTGGATGGTTTTTGTTTAGGCAGAGCAGGTCTTTTTGACGGATCCATATTTTTAAATTGTTCTAAATTGCTTTCAAACTGCAATCGAATATTATTCAGTAAAACATCATTATGGTTTTCATATTCGTTGGTGTAATTTTGTAATAAAGTACTGCCTTGGTTTTCAGTTATCGGTTCTATCAATAAGCTAGTTTCTAAGATGGTGTTTTCTTGTTGTGTTGGAAGAGTTACAGATACTGAATGTTCAATAATGGCAGGTTGTAATTGAATGGCTGTATGTTGGTCGATCATTAATTGTTCCGCATTGGTTTTAATTTCATTTAATTTTGTACTTTCTATAATTTTGCGACTCAGTATACTTCTAGCTTGATTAGCTAGAGTGTTTCCTGTGTATTTTTGGTATTTATCTGTAGGGTTGCGAATTTTATATATCTCTTCAAGATTTTTAATATAGCCTACACCCTTGGATTTAGCCATGTAATAGCAAGTCATTAGCTCGTGTTGTTCTTCTAACGTCCTATTATTATTATTATTATTATTATTACTTATAATAAATCTGTAGAGAGGTTAATTCTGTACATGAAATATATTTTCAAAATAACTATCAGGGGGTGATTAGTGATCGATACTGATGCCACAAATGCAATCAGTAAAATTTTTGTCTGTCTGTCTGTCTGTATGTTCCTTATAGAAACAAAAACTACTCGACGGATTTTAACGAAACTTGGTACAATTATTCTTCATACTTCTGGGTAGGTTATAGTATACTTATTATCACGCTACAATCAATAGGAGCAGAGCAGTGAAGGGAAATGTTGGAAAAACGGGAGAAGTTACTTCATTTTTTAAGCTTCCGTCGCGTGTGCAGCCTTAATGGTTAAAGCTACATAGGAATCATGTATGACGGAAATATTCTACATAAAATTATATAAAAAATATCCCACAACAGTATATGTCTATATTTTATGGTTGACTCACAATAACACGTTTAAATCCCGATAGCTTAGCAGTTCGGAGCTTTCTGATTATATTTGTTTACTCTTACGTTTATTATACTCTCACTCATCCCTAATTAAAAAAAATAACATTATTACCTATTCAATAAAAAAGAATCATAGAAACCGGTATAGAAACACCAGACATGAAATACGCTAATAAGCCATCGCGCGTGAATACTGAATCATGCTATAAGGATTATTTTTGCGTAACGGTTGACGCGCTCGACGCGGCTCGCGGGCGGCGCGGCCGCGGCAGTAGGGTATAAAAACGCTTCAATATTTGGCTGTTGATGCGTTCAGAGCGTTCGACTTTATTGACATACAATAATTGATATTATAAACCGTGCTTATCAGCGCGACTTTTAGTCTTTAAGTAGTTTATTTTAATTTATTTTGTTGTTATTTTATTAAATAGGTATTAGTTGTTTTGGTAGTGTTTATATATTCGGTCAAATTCCAAATTTTGGCTAATTTATATTCAGTTTTTTTTGTTTTGTGTAGGTAAAAGCGTAGGTACTTTTATTAATTATAGTAGTTATAGGTATTTATTTTTGAGTGAAGTAGGTACTTATAGGTAGATATCATTGCACAGGCGTTTCAGCTTTATTTTCATTTCTTTTTCTGTTGTAAGTTGTACATATTTCTGGGTATAATTCTATTAGGATATTTTAGTTTAAACAGGCACTTAGATTTTAAGTGTAAGGTATTTAAATAGTTTGCGTTGAGAAATGAGCATGATGAAGTTACTAGATTTCAGTTAGGCAGATATATCAGCTCTTCAGAAGCTGTGTGGCGGATCTTAAGTTTTAACATTCACGAAAGATGTTAAAACTTACCTGTGACCCATCTGGATGTTCATCTCGAAGGCGGTCAACGTATATATTTCAACGCGTTCCATAGATTCTTAAGCCTCATGTGAAAGTGATCTAAACAATTAATTGACAAATATTATAAAATGTCAATCCTTATCCTTACTTTATATTATAAACGTGAAAGTGTGGATATTTGTTCAGCTTTCACGCAAAAACTACTCGACGAATCATCAGAGGTACTAGAAGTAACATAGGATACTTTTTATCCCGAAATTATCGCGAGCGGAGCCGCGGGCACAGCTAGTGTTTTACTAAAGGTCTGTTACTAAAGTTTGTGGGTGAACTCATTATATATCTAGATTTGGGAACTTATGTGTGTGAACTGAGGGACCCACTTAAAACGATATATCTTTTGTATTATTCTTTTACAAACTCTATGCTTTATTTTACAAATATTACCACAACTTTTACTAAACACTGATATTAGCTAAGCTGCAAAAATCCCCAAAAATAAAAATGGGCCCTCAGTCCACACATACACTAATCAACGCGCTTAATCCTAGACTTTCTCAAATCCTGGATTTCATAGGCTCTCGTTCGCGCAATAGATATTTATCTCTCAACAATAGTGCTGTCATCAGCGTATCCAATAATGCCTGGTGTTAGGAGGTCATTAGTGTGTAGCAAGAATAAAGTAACAGATGCCTGAGGTACCCCGGCATTAATTGCCATTAGGTCAGAGGAGTAGCCATCTAAGACTATTCGAATCGACCGTTCCGTCAGAAAATCAGATATCCAGTCGCAGAGCCCGGTCGGTATTCCGTATTATGCTGGTAGCTTACTTAAGAGACCATCATGCCAGACCCTGTCAAAGGCCTTGGAAATGTCTAAGGATACTGTTATTGCTTCACCATGACCCTCCAAGGTATCGCTCCGTAAGGTATGGCTTTTTTGATCACCTTTTCGCAGGTCTTTGCGGCAGCATTGTACCACTTCTTGTGTTCATGCGAATCCACGGCTTTGCTGCTGCGAGCGGTTGCCCAGGCTTTGTACGCTTCTCGCCTACGCTTTTCACTGGCAAGGCATTCAGCACTAAACCATGGGCGAGCTTTGGTTTCAAGGGATAGATCAGCGTAGGGAATAAAGAACTCCATTGCTTGACCTATCACACTTGAGACTGCATCTACGCAGCACGATGGATCGGTTGATGTAAAACAAGGTTGCCACCAAGGATAAGATGCGAAGAAATGTCATATTTCATCCCAGTCTGCCGACTAGTAACGCCATACTCGCTTAGAACCACTTGGTTGGGTGTCAGGTAGCGAGTACTGCGATACAAATTTCACCAGACTGTGATTGGATGTCCCTAAGGGTGCAGTGACGGACACCGAGTAGGTATCTATCCGGATCGGTTGTCAGCAGAAGGATCAGGCAGTAAGCAGTGTGGCTAGCAACGTCTGAGATGCGCGTAGGCTCGTCAACAAGCTGAGGGATAAGATAAGATAAAAACGTTTATTGTTTCCTACAATATACACAGTTACAATTTGGAACATTATAGTACATTATTATACATTTTATGGATTTAAAAGATAGCGGAAGTATTATATAAAACTCATAGACCATACAAGAAACAAAAGGTTTCAACTCAGTATAAGCGTTGCTGCAAAAAAACTGTAGCACCGCGCTAATTTTCAGTTGTCACCGGACTACAATTTCAAAATACATACAATTTGTAAAATAAACATACATGCACTATATACATATACCTACATAGATATTGTTTCCATATATTATTAGATACACAACAAAAATCTTAAAATCGTATACAATTTGTGAGACTACAATATTTACAGAAACGTATCATAGACATGTTACTTATAGTACACAATAAAATAATGTTGAAATATAGAAATATAGAAAATATTTACATTTATAGAGAGGCCATGAGTGAGCGAAAACTTAAAAGCCTCTCTACCAGTATGGTCAGTGTTCTGAAACGGGTAATACCACTGTCCGTGGTGTGCGTTAAAATCCCCCAGGAACACCAACTGCGCTGTGGGAAAACGTAACTGAACCTTGTCCGTTGTACTACTGAAATAGACCATAAGCCTCGTTGTCTCCCGATTTCCGCTGTGTGACCGATAAATACCAGCGTATACCATTTGGTCTAGGCAGGTATCTATGTGAACCCATATATCTGAAAGGTCCGGTACTTCTAAGTAACGGAGACTCTGACATTAGATCGTGTCACTGGCGTACATGCACACCCCGGTGTGCGGGTGGAATTTGGACTCCAAGAAGTAACCTGGATAACAAAGGTGTTCCGAGTCTGACGGATCACAGATCTGCGTCTCCGTTAGGAAGAGTAGGTAGGATCTCTCCGCCCCGAGGCGGTGTTCGACATAATTGAGATTGGAGTGCACTCCTCGGATGTTACAGAAGTGCACTTTAAACGAGAAGAAGTGCAACCGCTGTGTAACCTTACTCTTCTTTGGACCTTTCATTAACTTAGGAGTGGAGTGAATAGGGAGGAAAAGAGAAGCTGAGTGAAGCGCTGCAAATGGAACCAAGCAACTCGATAGGAGTACCTTTAAGGAACTCATTTGGAGACTGCGGGGACGGCCGAGCCCCCCCCCCGAGTTCACCATCGGGTCCTCTCAAACCGGTCGCCAGCCGGCACAATGGATTATCCCGGGAGTATTCGCGAGGTGGCGGGGCAGCCTTTCGCATGTAGCTGGCATGGTACTTAGGCCTCCTACTACCTGCGGCCGGCTAGCGGTGCACCGTGCTTCGGATCCCACTACCCTCCAAAACAAGTTACCCGGTGAGTCATTATCCTACGAGTTGAAAACAGTTGCAGCACGATTTCACAGACCCCTCCTCAATGGCTGCACTAGAACGGAAGCAATTAGGTTACTAGCGGCATGGTTTTATCTAGTGCGTGATGACAAGCCACGGCCGGAGCCTATTACCAGATTTTACTGCTCGTTTAGCATCACTCAGGGACCATGTACAATGCATGGAGGGCTAAACCTTGCGGACGCGAGCAGTTTTCAGTCCCCAGCAAATACTGTACCTATACATAGTAGAACCGTGGTATTGTCCCCGTCGCCTGACTCCATATAAAGAGGACAGCGCCATTTTAATTAAATATATAAAAATACTAACCGTTGTCCCCGTTTTATTCATTGTTCATTAAGTCATGGTTCAATGAATCGGCAGTTTATTTCTTCTGCACGGGCTACATTAGCGGACGAAGATTCGTGTCGCGTTGGCGCGCTAAAAACGTCGTGTACGGGTATACGCGATGTTCTTGTCTACATTAGCGGGCGAAGATTTGTGTCGCGGTGACGCGATACATCGAGCCGGATTGTGTTGTAGTGTGCTGTGCGGCCGAGACGTTATTCAAAATGGAGGAAGCAGTAGCGTTGCATTGTATGTCGGTTAACTATTATTTATTACAATTGCTGCGTATCTATAGTCGGGCGACAGTCGTATATAGGCTGGAGAAAACTATTCATTGCCGTAAAAGCAAACCAATTTAAATAAAACACTTTTTAACCGGATTTATCGCGTATATTTACATTTTAAATTTTGACTCGACGTTTCGGTGTCTTTTCAGACCCCGTGGTCACGAGCGACTGAGGTGTCAAGCGTCGGATTGATAGATTGAAAAAAGTTATACATCATCATCTCCATCTGTTTCTCAGTCTTCGAGCGTAGCGTTCGGGATTGACACAAAACGAGCTGACAGTATCTTGAGTTACAGGTCGTGCAGCTTGCTGGATGTTAGATTTAATGTTTTTCAGGATAGGGTCCCATGTCGGTGATAGTTTCCAACCATCTTCTCTATTGAAATTAGGGTGTTTTTTAATTTCAATTGCTTCTCTGATCATTCTAGGAATGTAATGCTTCTCTCTAGATAAAATTTTTACAGAGTCAAACCTTAAGTAGTGGTTGGGCTTGTCCATGGAATGCTCACAAACTGCAGACTTTGAAGCTCTTCGATTTTTAATATCAGCTATGTGTTCTTTTACGCGGGTTGATACGTTTCTTTTAGTTTGACCAATGTAGGAAAGCCCACAGCCGCAGTCAATCTTGTAAACACCTGGGTCTTGTAAAGGGATGCTGCATTTACGGGGTCTGAAAAGACACCGAAACGTCGAGTCAAAATTTAAAATGTAAATATACGCGATAAATCCGGTTAAAAAGTGTTTTATTTAATAGTATGAATCGCGAAAACTTAAGACAATATTAAGCAAACCAATTTGTTTGGTAGGTATACGTCGTCGGCGCCTGCTCCTGACTTAATAGATTTTTTAATTTTATTAAGATGGGCTCTGTAGTACGACATCAATGAATCTTTTTTTTTTCTTCATTTCTTCCACAGTGCTAGGCCAACTGAGCTTATTTTTTATTCTAATCCATGTACCATGTGTTTTTTTTTTGTGGTCAGGGTTGCTGGGGTTCCATATTATATTCTCCGTTTCGTACAATTCAATAAACTCTAATACTTTTTGGTTACTCCACTCCATATTGTAAAAAAACGCAAGCACGTCTGTCCCGCATCAAAGTCTGGACAACACTAAATTGACGTAGGTGTAGCCAGCCAAGCGAATATTGTCGCGACAAATCCCTTTGATGCGCGGCAGTTTACCGACAGTGCCCCGATAATACATCGTCTTCGCCCGAATACTTCGCGTTGTGACGATGCTGCCGGCTACACTTATCGCGATAACACGAATATTCGCCGTAGCCCGCTAATGGAGCCCGTGCATTCAACATACAATTGTATGGAATATTGCTAGATTAGTCTTGGTTAATGGTAGATTCATAAAAATACATTTAGACATTGTTTTCATGATTTTAGTCTTCATGATTTCAGAATAAAACTGAATTTGATTGAAATTCTGAATGCTAGCGCTGTTAATTGAAAAAAGATAAGTACAAAATTATTTTAAGAGTTTTCATTTTATATAAAGGGATGTTTTTTAGTCACCCGCCAAATTTCACTATTATCATTTATAGAAACAAATTTTGCAAAAAAAACTTTGTATATTTTTGGCCTACTTTTTTGATTGCAACTCCTTTCATTCCAGTTTTCACTATTATGTTTGTCGATAGCTCAAGACTTTGAGTAGGATTTTTGGTAAAAATCTTAAGTTGGTATATCTTGGAAAGGATTAACTTTAGGACAGTAGGTTGCATAATAATTTCGATCGGAATTAGCCTTTATTATCCTTAACGGCCCACCACTAATTACCTGTGTATTTGCGTAAAATAGACATAGTTTGCGGTGGACGCCCATGTATGAAAATCTGGCTCAATTATGCGAGCTAAGGTAAACTAAGTTGGCGGTGGACGATCGGCTTAAGGAAATTCTAGACAGGCAGAGAAGAATAAGCACTCAGCAAATACACGAAAAATAAAAAGAAGAGAAAAAGACTTGCTTTTGGCATTTAATTTGAAGCTAAAGTAGACTATTACATATATTATATCTATGGAATTACTAAACATGTTTTATTTTTTAACTGATCTAGTAGATACTACCCATCTAATGACATATTTGGCACCAATTCGTTTTCAATTAAAATCAATGGAGTAACCTTGAATATACTTATTGTAATGGTGTAGCGATTGACCCATACCTCCACAGATGCCGCAATTCTTTGGTAATATGGGTCTACAAATCTTATCAACATTTAAGCATCAAACTGCAGCTTTTCGGGGTAGTTTCCGCTATTTGGCTACTAAGTGCTGGAATAACCTCCCCCCACCACTAAAACGCTCCATAACTAAGCACATTTTTAGCAATCATTATAGACGCTTATTGCTAGAAAAACAATTACTTTTGTAGTCAAATGGTGGAATGGATAAGATATTAGATAAAAGTTTCTGTTTTGTATTTTTTCATTTACTTCTTTTTAAATACCTATTCTAAAGTCAATTTGTATAATTATTTACAATTAACACTTATTTTTTCATTATGTTATTATTCACTTCACACTTTATATTTTGGTAATGGGTAGTTATTTAAGATTGTTATGATCGATTATTCTTATCATTATGTAAATAAGGTGGCTACTGAAAATCAGCGCGGATGTTATTTAAAATTGTCAACTATCATTTTTATTAGATTATAAGTTTTAAATTTAATTCTAGAAGATATAAGCAACCTTCTGTAAAAGAAACAATAAATATTTATTCTTTCTTTCTTTCTCTCTTTCTCTTATCATACAAATATCTTAATTTAGAGATCCCGTCCCTTTTCTAGGTCTGTATGAAACGGAAGCAAGTTAACGTACCTACCTACATGATGTTAGGTGTTATGTATGTAGGGAAAATAAGTGAGGAATCAAAAGTTTATAAACCAATCACTTTATATTAGTTTGTAAAATACAAAAAAATAGTGGTGAAGAACTAAGTTATCTCTGTAGCGTCGGCGCAAATAGATTTGCAAAGTTTATTTGAATATTGCTGTTTTACCAATTGACCCAAAAATAAATGAATAGTTCATTAGTATAATAGGGTCATCGGTATAACTCAAAATGCTTATCAAAAGGCTGATAAAAATTATTTGTACGTACCTATAGCAATTGAAAATGTTGTACCTTATTTGATAGGTTATGCCAATTAAAGAAAATAAATCTTCTTAAGGGTCTAAACAAAAAAAATCTTTTCCTAAGATATAGCTTAAAAAAGCCAATTAGTTAAAATTTTTTTTTCGTTGTAGGCATATTAGACAAAGGTTACGGAACCCGTTTTTAAGCGTGGTTCTTAAGCACCAACCAAGTTTTGAATTTGTTTGTGTAGGTCATTATTGCAAAATCTGATTTTCTTCACAGATAGAAACCTATAGAAGTTTGCATAATTGAAATAAATAAATTAAGTAGATACAGAAGTACTTTTTTAATGGTATACATGGTATACTTCGATCAAATATTTGATCGAAGATGGTATATTTAAATGTCATAGATAAACTTGTCACAAAGTAAATTTTGTTTAGGTATACAAAAAAAGCACAGTCGATAATATGCGAATTATATGCGTTGGGGTTAATTTGTGTAGCACTGGGAACGTAGATTAGGTGGAGGCTATTGTAAATACACAGATATTTAAGATTGTGATAAAATGTTTTTTATATTTGTATTAATATTTTAAGTTCCATCACTTTCTTTTAACAAAATCCTATCTATCAATTTTGAAGGCTCCTTATTCGGGGTGTTTTTCGCGTCAGAATGTATAAGCGGCCAGTGGAATACATACGAGTTCGTATTTCACAGTATCTACTACTTATGCACGCAAAAGTCCTAAAATATTGTTTTTTTTTTCAATATTTTTAATGTTAAAAAAATGCATATTTATTACTTTTGAAATTATGTAAGTATAATTCTGAGGACACACTCAAAGCAAGGAAATGCTACAAGTTTTATCTACTTATATTAAAACTTGAGAGCGAACTTGGCGACCATGACCCTAACGACCTTATTTGAAGACAAGAAAATAATGTTATGAAGGTGCGATCATGAACTTGAGTGCAAGTTATGTTGTCTATGCGATTAAATACGATATTAAATAATATTCGTTCTTGACCGCATTTTATCACGCTTAGGCCCGATTTTTCAATTGACCAATAAGAGTTATCTGACGTATAAATTATCATCCTGCGAAATAATGTTTTAAGCTTAAAAACGCTTTAGCGCCTATACGACTAATAACGTCTACGATTGAGTACAAGTTGGGGCTATTATGGATCTCAAAACCATGCGATGATATCATTAAATAGTTTTGACGTAAAAAGTATCCTGCGATCATTATTCCGTATTACTTCTCGGCGAAATCTCTTAGCTAAGCTCTTGCCATTAGACTGAATACAATAATCCCAATATATACACACCGGCACAATTAGCGGAACAGAAAAAAAAAGCAGGATTTTAAAATCTTTTACTTGAGGAACTGGCCAGTTATGATATTTTCGAAACAGATCGATAGGAGACAGCGAATATGGAGACGCAAAGGAGAACGCCACATACAGTCTAATTTTGCACAGTGGCTTATGGTGGCGGCTCGATTATGGTTTGGGGAGGGATATGTTTGGGAGCTCGCACGGAGTTAGTGATAGTCACAGGAGGGACCATGACAGCAGGTCGATACATCAGAGACATTTTAGAAGAACATGTTGTACCATTTGCCCCATTTATTGGTGACGACTTTATTCTAATGCAAGATAATGCTCGTGCTCATAGTGCACAATCGGTACAGGCATATCTGAGCCACGTAGGTATACCGGTGATGCAGTGGCCAGCAAATTCCCCCGATATGAATCCGATAGAGCATGTCTAGGACTTGCTAAAAAGAAGGGTTAAATCCAGAATGCCACCCCCCAACAATCTAAATGAACTTGGAAACGCATTACTTGAGGAGTGGGAGCGGTTGCCTCAAGAAATCATCGATAAAATAATCTGTAGCATGCCCAGACGAATGGAAACCGTAATCAGAGCAAGAGGGGGAAACACTCGTTATTAATTTTGCTTTAATTTTATTGTAAATCATTTAATGCTTACCTTTTTTTATTTTTTGTGATGGTTCATAATCATCAAAAAATTTCACTTATTTCAAATTTCTTTATTTTTCAATAAAAAATAACGAAAACTTTTCAAGGTCATTATTAAAAGATGTTAATCAATTTATTATTTTGTGTCTAATTACATTTTCGTCAAATATATGCGTTATTATCTCATAGTCTCACTTTCTTTTCTGTTCCGCTAATTGTGCCGGTGTGTATATAATAGTATAGTATTGATTTATGAAAGGTCACGAAACGGAAAAATATGCGATGATATCATTTATTTATTTATTTATTTATTCATTTATTCATAAGGTACACCAACAGCATTACATATAATAAAATTTACAAGGAAAATTGTTCCGGTACTTTTCTTATATGTATACCTATTATAGGCGTACACAACTTTGGTAAGAAAAGGAGTAAACAATTGTAATGAGTTCCCAAATACAATGAGATTAAATTAAATAACAATCATAATTAAAAATAAGAATTAAAAATTAAACTAAGAATAAAAATTAAAAATTAAAGATTTATGAATACAACAATTTCAATAATAAGATAAAAATTAATAACAATAATTACAATGTGATGCAAAATAATAATAATAAATAGAAAAAGTCAAACATTTTACATTTATACTGAAAACTTATAGATTTAGGATTTAAATTGAACAAAAAGTCTATTTTTAAATTCATACAAATTATCATTAAAGATATCCAGCTCAGGTAGTTCAGCAGAAATGAAATTGTATTGAGATAGCATTCTGGAGATTGGGTGATGAAAGCCCATGTTTGAACGACACTTAGGAATGCTGAAGATTTTGGTAATACGGTGTCTCGGGTAATTATATGGTACCGATAAATTTATTTTATTGAGAATGAGAGCACAGGAAATTTTGCCATTTAGTACTTTATGCAGAAAAGTTAAGTCAGCAACAGAACGACGATTTCGCAAAGAGCACATGTTGAAGTGCTGCATTCTTTGCTCATATGGACGTCGATGCGATATGTATGGAGAAAAAAACGCAAGACTTCTTGTAAAGGCCCGTTGAATGCTTTCGAGACGTTGAGAACTGGCATTGTACACAGGGTTCCATGCGACACAAGCAAATTCAAGATGTGAACGAACAAGGCTATTGTATAAAATTAGTTTACTAGAAACTTTGAAGTTGCGAGTGTTCCTTTTAATAAAGCCTAGAATACGAGAGGCTTTACTTGTAATGTAGCTAACGTGAGAATCAAATTTAAGTTTGCTGTCGATGAGAACTCCAAGATCACGAACCTCACTAACCTTGGCTAGTAACCTACCATCCAACTGATATGATGTCTCGACGTGTTTAATTTTTCTCGTAAATGATATATGAAAGCATTTAGAATAGTTTAAGACCATTGAATTAGAAAAGCACCAGTTGCTTACTTTATTTAAATCCGATTGTAGCAAGTGCACGTCATGTGGGCTATTAATGGTTCTGTAAATCTTGAAATCATCGGCGAAAAGTGAAATTTGGCTATGTTCTACCTGTGAGACAATGTCATTTATGAACACCAAGAATAAGATAGGGCCTAAGTGGGAACCCTGTGGGACGCCGCTCTTTGCATAGTACGTAGTAGATTCACATCCATTAACTACAACAGCTTGTGGTCTATCATTAAGATACGTTCTAAACCAATTCAATAGAACGCCCCTTACACCGTATGATTTTAGTTTGGACAGTAAGATGCTATGGTTGACTTTGTCAAATGCACTTGACATATCAGTGTAGATAGCATCCACCTGGCCCCCTCTATCAAGTTCAGCAGCAATTTCAGACACAAAAGGAACAAGATTACTCTCTACAGAGCGGCCAGTTCTAAATCCATGTTGGAAGTCGCATAGTGATATATTGACATGTTGATACAAAAATGGATATACTAAGGATTCAAATAGCTTAGCTAAACAGGATAATATAGCTATAGGTCTGTAATTTTTAATGTCGGCTTGATCGCCCTTTTTGAAGACAGGTGCGATACGAGTTTTTTTCCATTCTTCTGGGAAAATGCCAGTTTTTATGGATAAGTTTAGTATTAAGCTTAAGGGCAGGGTTAAAACTGTTCCACACCGTTTAATGAAAAGAGGTGGTATGTTATCTGGACCAGCAGCTTTTTGTGTATTAAGCTTGTTAATTTTCTTTTTAATTTCTTCTTCACTAAAAACTATGTTACTGATAACTCTTGAAGAAAGATTGTGTGATTGAAAAGAAGAATTTGGAGACGTTGTTGTTGATTGAGATGAGTAAACGGAAGAAAAGTGCGTGGCAAATAAATCAGCTATCTTTGGACCGTTTGAGACAGTATTGTCGTTCAATGTCATTGAAGAAGGAAAGGAAGATGATTTCTCGCGTCGACTTTTAATATAGTGCCAGAACATTTTAGGATTTCGACTAATGTTGGATTCTATAGTTTGCTTGTGTATGGAATGGCATATGTCATAAAGCTTGTGACATCGGTCTCGTAACAATTCGAATTCATATTTATCCCTTGGGTTTCGATACTTTTGATACTGTTTACGAGCTTTAGCTTTTTCTTGGAAAAGTTTAATTAAATTTCTACTGAACCATACCGGATATTTTTGCGACTTAATTTTTCGTTTAGGAACAAATTTATCTATTACATCATATATCTTTGAATAAAAAATCGATAACATATTATTTACATCGTCAACACCATCGAAAAGCCTCAACCAATCAACACCTCTCAAGTACGATTTAATTGAGTCATAATCGGCCTTAAAGAAGTTAAAATCGTTGCGCTTCTTAGAAGAGTAGTATTTATCGTGATGGAATAAGCAGGGAGGCAAAGAGCAAACAATACAAGGATGATGAGGATCTAGTTTGCTTATTGGACTAGAGGCGGAAGACACTTGAACACCTTCAACGTTTGTGATTATTAGATCCAAAATCTTGTGATTGGCGTTACAAATATTGTTGATTTGGCTAAGAGCATTTAAGGATAAAAAGTCTACTAAGTTGTAGCCAACACTATTATTAAAATTGGACGCTATCATATGTGAGTTTGCGTTATTAGAATGCCAGTCGATAAAATTCAAATTAAAGTCACCTAAGATAATGACATTATTAGCCTGATTCAAGACATTATCAACATTGTTCAAGAATGTCTGTTGACTTTCAAGTTTGGCTGGCGGAGGCAGATAGACAGCACAGATTGATATTGATTTAGCTACACCTTTTATATTTATCGTTATATTGACCCATAGATCCTCACATGTCGTTTCCCACTCTTTAACGCGCGCTGAAGGTATGTCTCGAGAAACAGCTATCATCACGCCACCGCCATCCATCTTGGTGCTCCTAGAGCAAAGTCGGTCTCTACGATAAATTACGTAACGTTGGTCTATAAATTCACTGTCATAAACCCCTCCATTGAGCCAGGTTTCAGTGAACACAATTACCTTATAATTATTACATAGCACATTTCTAAGTACATCTTGTGTTTTGGTCCGAATACCACGGACATTTTGGTAATATATGAAATCGTATTGTAAAAAATATATATCAAAACATTGGATTAGATTTTAAATTCTGACTACATTATTCATTTACCTATTTAAGCAATTTTAGATTATCTAGACTCCTTATAATTAATGGTTGACTGAATTCATCTTTTCGTACAAAAATACGGCCGTTACGAATCCACGTGAATTTGTAATTCAGTTCCTTTGCCTTTAGTCGACAAGCTGCGTGCAACGCTTTGTTTTGAGGAGAAAGATGTTCAGCCACAAAAACCGGGGCACGGGGCCCACCCAGACCTAGGTGTTTCGAGCTAAGTTTGTCTTGCGGGTTGCTTCTGTTGAACTTGGAAACGGCGGCGAGAATGGCGTCGCGATGTTGCGAAGATTTAAGCTTTACAATAACCGTACGAGGGCGGCTGTTCTCTTTAATCAATTTTGCGACCCGTGTTGTGTGTACGATGTCATCTTGAGCTATTGGGGAACCTATTGCTTTTATCATTTGATTAACAGTGCTTATAATATTTTCACCGCTATGCTCAGTAATACCGTTAATTTCAATGTTGGCTTCTCTCATATTTTGTTCCACTAAGTTAAGGCGGTTGCTCAAGTCTTTCACGGATGATTTAAGATATTCGTTATCGGTTTGCAAAGCATTTATTGTAGCTTCCCTTTCCTCTACTTTGGTTTTAATCAGTTCGAACTGCGAATTAAAAAAGTCCATGGAGGCTTTAACACCACTGAATTGCTCTGTGATATGTACAAGTTCTGACGTCACGAGCTGTTTGATGGTTGAGTGCATCTCTTCCTTAATTATGTTCCGCAAGTGATTTTCGTCAATGCAGAAGCGGCTTTTAGTAGCTAGGGGTGAAATTGGTGAGTTGCATTCAGTCACGTCTGGCTGAAAAACGGTCGATTCATCGTTTTCAGCCGTCTTGCCTCTAACTGGGGTCTCAGAGTTATTCCCTTGTCTGGGCAGTTTGACTTTACAAGACGGACAAAGCCATTCCTTAGGCAAACTAGATGAAGTTGCTAAGTTGACACAACTCTTGTGGTAGCTGGTAAAACATTTGTGGCAGCCAATGACACCCGCGGAATTAGAGGTAAACTTACCACAACCACCACACTTCATACTAGGTGCCATTTTCGTTAATATTTTTTGAAATATAAAAGATATGTATGTTTTTATCCACTCAGCACGGTTTGAACCGTTCTTTTTATATTTTTAGGCTGTAAGACATTTATTCTATGATCTGAGTACACGGAGTATTGAGAGTGTGAAAAGGGCCTTATTTCTCTTGTGATGTTATAGTCTGTGTTCAATCCGTGGCTTAGTTTTGAATGCTGGCAATACCACTCAGTCAGCTCACTTGTCTTTTGTGATTGTTTGTTGTTGTTTATCTTTAGTGAGAGGTTATGACGACACAAAATAGGTGATTACTATTGGTTAAGTTTTACGAATTTGAAAGTTGTATAGCGATATAGAAACATTCACTAACCGTTTTATCAAGGCAAATTCTTGTGTTTTCTTTTTGGATCGTTGTGTTTTATCAAATATTTGTAGAAACTTGATTTCCGTGTGTTGGTGCCAAAGTTTTTTCTTCAGTTTTTGGCTTAATGATGGCGATTTTACTTCAAAATCAAATAAACTTGGAGAGAGACAATACAATACGTGTGAACTCCAGTGTGAGCGAGAGAGTCATGAAATACTTTGACGTAAAACATATTATGCGATCTTTATTCGGTATTACTCCTCGGCGAAATCTCTTAGCTAAGTTCTTGCCATGAAGACTGAATACAATAATCCCAATATACAATAATATAGTATTTATTTATGAAAGCATTCGAAACGGAAATACACAAATGAAATTTTGACGGCTACTTTGGCGTTGGGGTAAACCTATCTGCCTCAGACGCCAGTGGTTGCCGGTTCGATCCCCGCACGGAACCAGAAAAAAAAATGTTCCGTGTCTGGGTGTTATGTTATTATTATTATGTTCTATTTATGTATTCATATTCTAGGTTACCCCCTAGTTCGCTATATGGTATCCCATAACACAAGCTATGCTTACTTTGGGGCCATGTAGTTGGTGTGATTGTCTGGGGATTTTATTATTATTAAAAAAATCAAGAAACAAACATATCATAGAGGTGGGTGCTATCTCACCTTTTTAAATTGAAGTTTTTAATTCATAGATGATATCATTGAAACTGTCATTGCAAAAGGAAATGCCTCTTGCATGCAATGAATTGCAATGTATGTATGTATATGTATTCGTTCATCAATTATATCATCATAGTATCAAAGAAATCTTAGAGAAAGAATAAAGTATAATTATTACTCTAAGATAGAAATCTTGTTTATCATGTCATGTCATGAAAGAACCGTAATAGGCCCGCTGTTTATCTTTTCAGGTTGAAGTAGATATGAAGAGATTCAATAGAGTTTCGTCCCGACTAAGAATATCCTTATCGGCCCTGGATAAGCGTGTCGTAAATGGCGACTAATCCGATTGACCCTCGCTTGGTGTTAGGACTCGTCAGGCTCCGACTGGCTAGCGACCACCCTTTGTATAAAATCTGCCGTCAAATATTACCGTTCCGGCGGTGATATGTGCCAGTTACATTTTATTTAGAGCCAGTTCTTTCCTAAGCCCGTGCGCTTTCATCCTCGACCTCATCTTCACTTCCAATCAGGTGGGATTAAGGTCAAGCGCGGGCTTAGTCTATACTAATATTATAAAGAGGAAACCTTTGTATTTTTGTATGTTTATATTGAATAGGCTCAAAAACTACTGGACCGATTTCAAAATTTCTTTTACCATTACTTAGAGGGATTCTTCCGCATCCGTATAGGCTACTTTTTATCCCGAAAATCCCGCGGGAATCGAAATTGCGCGGGTAAAACCGCGCGCAACAGCTAGTCTATAATAAGAAAAGAGTCACACTATCTGGAAACAGTTGATGGTAGGCTGCTATGCGACCTGTGTTAAGAATTAAGCATGTAAATTAATTGAGATAATGCAATTAAGCCGGACGTAATTAATTGAATTCTCTACCAAAATTGGTTATCAACTATTGGCAAATTTCAATTAGTCTCAGTTCGCTAGAAAGTAAATGATTATCTATTGATTGATCTATTAGCTTTCATGTCGTGGAGTGCATGCTAAGTAAGCCCGATCTGAGGTCAAAAATTGTATGGAATATTCATATCTACCACATAACTAAGTGCTTACTCGTAGTTTTAGTTCTGTTGTATAACACATTTTCTCCAAAATCATTTGTGAAGTATGTTTAAGGGCAGGATAATCAATCGATCCCAGGTGCTGTATACAGGCTGACTGGTGGGTCACTTTTGAAATTCAAGCACGTGATAGTTTGAAATCATACGTAAAGAGAAAAAACAGAATAAAAAATAATGATTAATTATTTACTGAGTAAACGTAACCGAAAGTTAAAGAATTGATTACGCAACGCATGGTTACACTAGCATTGGCAGCGATCCGCGTGCCAGCCAGGTCACGTGCCGCGATCGACTCAGTTGTGTGTAAAGTAAATAGTAACATAGTAGTTTTATTTAGAGGGAATTCTAGTGAAAAAGTAAGTACCTACTTTTAATACATAATTATGATCAGCATCGAGTACAGAGTGTTCTCCTTCAGTATCAAAAATTTGTCACCAGTCACTCTGTATAAGACTAACTTGTACAAGTCGCGGCAAATAACCCAAGCGCTAAGGTAAAGTAGAGGAGATTGCGCAGACATCAAAAATAGGTCTCTCAGGGGGACTAGGACAGGGACTAGGGACTATAAAAGAGCGTGGGATTGATGTCTCCACAGGTTATTACCAAATATTAAATGTAAATCACCATGTAAGCAGCTTGGCTTAGACATGACAATGGCAAGTACGAATAACTGTCTTCTGTTTGTTCATAACTACTGAGTTGTATTTCTGCCAAATTGTACTATATAATGAGCACTTTTGATAAAAAAGTGCCGAGAGGTTTTTCTCTCGGTCCTAATTTCATTTCGTTTCTTAAAGCCGAAGAAGTATATAGCTATATTGAAGGATAATGGGCGATCATCATCTTCGTGACCCGAGAGACGCAGACTGCTGGACAGAGGCCTCCCCCAACAAGATTCTCCACGTCGCGCAGCCCTCATCTACCGTTTGACATTCATAAATTGTTTCTTTTGTGAACCTATCAATCAATATAGGTATAATATATCAATATAAAACTGTTCCGTTACTGACTGAGTGACTGAGGTACTGAGTGACTGAGTGACTGACAGACAACGTACAGCCGCAACTACTGGGCGTAGAGAGCTGAAATTTGGAACAAACATTCTTTAGGGGATGTAGGGGTGCACTAAGGAAGGAATTCCCGAAATTCCCACGGGAACGGGAAATATAGGACTTTTTAGTTTGTATGAAAAATCTTATTCCTTGAGTGCACCGATGTGAAACTTGGTGTAAAGGTTTTTCAATGTGTGTCTGGTTGTGTTATGAAAGGAATTCCCGAAATTCCCACGGGAACGGGAAATATATGATGTTTTAGTTTGTATGAAAAAATCCCATCCCTTGAGTGCACGGATGTGATACTTGATATAAAGGTTCCTCAATAAGTGTCTGTTAGTATTATGGAAGGAATTCCCGAAATTCCCACGGGAAGGGGTTGGACTTTTTAGTTTGTACGAAAAATCTTATTCCTTGAGTGTATGGATGTGATACTTGACATGAAGGTTCTTCAAAGAGTGACTGGTTGTGCTACGAAAAAAAATCCCGAAATTCCCACGGGCACGGAAAATATATGATTTTTAGTTTGTATGAAAAAAACTTATTCCTTGAGTGCATGGGTGTGATACTTGGTATAAAGGTTCTTTCAGTGGGTGTCTGGTTGTGTAGTTTCTGAAATTTCCACGAGAAGGGTAGTTAAGCGCATACGAAGTTATGAATAAAAGTTTTTGAATTTTTAGGGACTACAGTTACCGTTGCGCAGATACCGCTCCACGTTTGGGTGAGCGCTAGTTATGGGCCGCCTATATCTACACAGTAGGTACGCATAATTATTTGTAAGAAGCTATTTCGGCATCATTAAAGTTTTGACATCCACTAACCAGCACTAGGCTAGATTAGTGATCATTGAGGGAAGAAACTCATGGCACTGGAGGGGGCTCATTATCAGAGGTTTTGTTAAGTTCTTGAAACGATATAATATTACATCGAGAAAAATCAAAATCAGTTATCTAAAAAATGACGCATAATATACAAATATTATAATTTATATAAAGTTTGTAAAATCGTTGATTATTTTATGCAAAATAAGAAGATTTTTTTTCCCGACCAATCGATAATACATTCGGACAAAGAACAAAAAATAACATAATATGACCGACGTGACGTTGAACTCTTTAACTTTATGCAGCTACACTCTGATTTTCCTCGCTTAACATTTTATGAAATAGTATTTTCGAAACATTACATTATTTAAAAATCAGAGTAAATTAAAATAAAACAAACACGAAATATGTTTTTATACCTAAAGTTGCATAGTGCAGTTTTCAACACCTTTAGTTAGTAGTACTTATTAAAAAACATAACATAATCGTTTGTTTGAAAATGTTTTTATGGATCAAAAAAGATAAATAAGTAAATACTAATGTGACTTTAATTGACATCGTTATTAAATGCTTACCTACTAACTAATGTAATACCAAATTTTGTAATAAAAAGAATTGTCAATTTGTTATAAATGACATACATTTTTTATTAAACTTAATTATCCTAAAATGAGTTAAATACTAAATAACAGAAGAATATTTAAACAAAAATAAAGGTCAGTGTTTATTAATTATGTACCTACATAAATTATAAAGTATTTTTTGATTCGTAACCTTTTTCAAGGTATTCGTCAAAGAGTTGCGCGTGATTCGAGTACGCGATATTCATTTGTTTACCGAGCGTGACCGTGTTGTGTAGTGTTTATATGTGAAATTGTAAATATAAATATAAATTTTAATGTAAATAATTTTGCGTATCATTTTACTACAATGGAAAGAGTAGACATTATTTTACTTGGTGCTACTGGTTTTACGGGAAAATATGTCGTGAAGACTTTGTTGAAAGTAAATAAGGATAAAAAGTACTGTGACGTCACTTGGGGTATAGCAGGGCGATCGAAAGAGAAACTGCAGCAAATTTTGCAAGGACTGCAAGAAAAAGGTGAGTGTAATTAGGTTATTTTGCTTGATATGTATTGATTTACCTTCATTCAACATGGTGATACAACAAAAAATACTGTTGGTTCAGTTAATACAACCAGGCGTTTTTGTAACTGAAGAACCAATTCTTTCAGGCAAAAAGTATTTATTATACAGATATCACTTATATTTCCAATGGTTTATAAATAGACTTTTATTCATGTACAAATTAAGGTCTAGAAATAAAATAGCTGTGTACAGAAATGTTCGTGCCAGCCGGGGTTTGAACTCGAGATTCTCGAGACCAACATTCAATTGGTTCCTATGGTTTTTCATCGCAGGTCCTTATTTAGTGCCTCCACAGAAGCAGTCAAACTAATAAAACTTCGAAGATCAAAGCACACGGGTTTTCTTCCTAAACCCGTGTGCTTTCATCTTCGACCTCATCGTCACTTACCATCAGGTGAGATTGAGGTCAAACGCGGGTTTAGTCACTTATAAAAAAAAAAAACGTAGTTTCTTAAACATGCGTATAAACCATTTCAAAATACACAGGTATACTTGATAATAAAATATTACTCTTTATTACCATTAGACTGACAAAAATAAAGATAAAACTCATAAAACCCAAATCAAAATGAAAGCAAACTAATTATTTCTTTTTAAAAAAAAGTGAACCGCCTTCAAAAAACCAAACCACAAAATTTTTTTAAATAATTTTTATAAACGCCATCCTATTTCTGTTTCTATTCCATCCATATTACAACCCCGTATAGTAAATTTCTGCCAAAAATGTCGTAAAAATAAATATTAGACACATATTCACATTCGTGTGATGTGCGGGAATCAAACCGTGAGCACCCAATAACGGTATTTTTTTTCAATATGCTCTTTATATTAAATAGTTTTAAAGTTAGAATAAAACGTAGGTTACAGTCAATTCTGCAAATTAACCCAATTATAAACATTAAGCTAAAAATTTCCTAAAAAGTCATCTTACGGATTAATTAACAAATGTATAAATGTGTTTTATAATACATCAACCGGTTTTTCTGTAGATTACCGTCTACCTATCATTCAACAATAAAAATACAGATAGCATAAAATTTTCTGCACCAAATATAAAATAAGTAGAGTCTAACTTGCATCTTAATAATGGCAACTGGTTCAATCTACTCGATTATGCTGTTTTTCTTGGTATAACTGTAAATTCTAAACTGCAATGGGAAACCCGCAGTTGAGAACTAGCGAGAAGACCTTACTTTACCGTGTTCCTTGTTTAAGATTCTCAAATTGAAGATGTGTGTTTAGGAAATCCCGGAGTGTTTTAGTTTTGTGCGTACTGTATAATTATCACAACTCTTTCTAATGAGCTGTGAGTTTCTCTCCTAGGTGATGAGGAGGTTTAGGCCGTAATGCACCAAGCTGACCCAATGCTGGTAGTGTACGGAAATACACAAAACATGGAAAAGATCTCGACTCTACATAATAGGTCTATTCGTGCCTTTTGTGGTTTATAAACACTTATTTTTTTTGGAAATATTGAGTCATCTTTATCACAACTCTGTGTAATGAGCCCTCAACACAGGGCTATGAGTCTCTCATTACGAATTTCGAATTACGATACGATATTTCTTTACGAATTTACTATCAAAATTGCCAATAATGCATAAGCAAAAGTATGTATCGTGCATTAGTGACAGACATTAATCATCAATAGAAATCTTGTATATTTTGTGACGTACCATTGGGACAATCGAAAAGGTTGTGTTAGAATCAATGGATAATCGCGAAAAATGAGATAGAAATGCCATGACCGCGCCGCGTCGTGCAGAGCGCATTTCCAAGTTAAGTTTCAATTTATCATCACGTGTTACGAATTTGATTTAGCCAATTCACTTTTGCAGTTTTGGTCCTCTTTGAGTCGGCTACGATTCAGGGGTTTTTCTAGAAATAAAGTATATTTGAGCCTGAAAAGAATATCAAACAGTATTTTGGAAAAATAAACAGTATTCAATTTAATATTGTCTTAAATTTTCGCGTTTTCGCGATCTATTAATCGCTCGGTCGCTCGTGACCACGGGGTCTGCAAAGACACCGAAACATCGAGTCAAAATTTAAAATGTAAATAAACGCGATAAATCCGGTTAGAAAGTGTTTTATTTAATAGTATTCAATTTATTTAAAGTTTTAAGCACATATTTTTAGAGCTTTTCGCACAAATTATTAATTTAAGTCTAGCACATTAAGAGTTTTTAGCATTTTATGCTGAAAACAGTACATTGCATACTTTATTTTTGTTCAACAGTAAAAAGTATAATTTGGTGAAAAACAGTATATATGATATAATGCAACCCTGCGAATAGCCCTACCACCCCTGGATACATCCTAAAAGGTGATTAATCCGTGCGAACCCCGCGTTGTGGTACGTTGCCTTGCCTTTAAGGTTTGCCTGGCTTCATACCACCCTTCATATAGTGTTTGCCTAATATCACCACTCCTCCAGTGATGTATTCCGGCAATGTAAAATAATAAAAAATGAAATCTCCAAACAATCCCACCAACTACATGGCCCCAAAGTAAGCATAGTTATCGTTACCTATCAAACGCGGGCGTAGTCACCATAAGAAAGGTGTCATGCATCAATGGTACACCTTGCTAAGTAAGTGCGAAAATTTTGTCTAGGTCGACGTCTTCTTAGTCTTAAAGACAGGAACGCCTTCGAGTGGCCTTCGCCTTAGCTCTTAGCCTTCAAAAACAAATCATTCGCAGTAAGGTTAGTAAGCGTACAATAACCTGTATTTGGCGCAGCCCCGCCGCGCCGCGCCGCGCCGGCGCGGCCGGGCGGCCGTCGTCGTCGTCGTACCGTTTGCAAGACTCGCTATGTATCTTTGATTAATATTTTCATTGCTTTTTCATGTTCGTTAATTATGTGGTATGCTTACACGTTTTTTTAGGTACAGTAAATAAGATGCTTTTTAACATGATTTTCTCGCGATTTACATGTTAACTCGATTTTTCGGTGTTAAGATCCGATTGTCACGAGATACAATTGGTACTAATTATACGTTCAACGACCAGTAAATAATGAAAAAAATATACACGCTATACAATCCAAATAAAAATGTCTCTTTCATTATTCATTATTGTTTGTGAACCGAGTTTAGTAAGCACATAAAATTAACATTAAGTTGACAAAATTTAGCAACTTACTTCTCTTTGCTGATCCCCTAATCTTTTATATACTTCCAGGTGTAGAAACAACTCATATTCCCGTGCTAGAATGTGATATCAAGGATGAAGCATCCTTGAAGAAGGTGGCTCAAAGGGCTAGAGTGTTAATGAACTGTACGGGCCCTAACACTTTACTGAGTGAGCCCGTGGTCAGGGCCTGTTTAGAATTCAAAACGCATTATGTGGACATATCTGCAGAATTGCATGTAAGTACCTGTCTGCCAATTTTATCATACTAATATTATTGTACGTGCCAAACCTGCACGTACATGTAGATTATGATTACTGACACATTTCCTAGTTCGGCTTATTCTTAATTAACTTCTTAATTAACTTTATTGATGTACATAACTTAACAACTCAGTCGTCACAAAAAGGTCATCGAGCCTCAGCATCCGTTCATAGTCACAAACAGTGCGACTCAGAATATTAACCATTATAATATTCAATAAACATCTACTGGGATAAAGGTAATTTGGTGTCTACGACAACCCGTCGAATTATGAATGTGAAAGGTTGGATGAATGGATCTATGGATTTGTCACGTCTAATGGTGCGTACAGATTGCTAGTAATGTAACATTCTGCGCACGTTGCGTATTTGAACGTGAATGCAGAATGTTACATTACAAGTACCATTACAGCAATCTGTACGCATCATTATAATATGTAGGTATACGTTTTTATTGGAATTTAAACCTTATCACAACCAAATATGTTGCGAAGTGTGTACATATTAATGCTCGTGACTGTACATACATAATAACTATCTATACTAATATATAAAGCTGAAGAGTTTCTTTTTTTGTTTGAACGCGCTAATCTCAGAAACTACAAGTGGCATTTGAAAAATTCTTTTTGAATTTGATAGCCCAACTCTTGAGGAAGGTTATAGGCTATATTTTATCCCGAAATTCCCACGCGGTCAAAAGTTACGAGGGTAAAACCGCGCGCGGTGGCTAGTATAATATAATAAGCAATCCACTATTCCACCATCATCAGTAAAGTTCTTCCAGATACAGTTTTCGTAACATCTGAAACTCAACCTGAAACACAAGCTTAGTGATGATTAATTTATCCACTAATTAGAAACTCAACGTCAAAATATTCTAAATTTTATTTCATTTGTAAGTAGGGGGCTAAATATCCGTTTTCCTGGGGGTCTCGGGACGGGATATTTGTGTTTTGAAACTACTAACTGAACTATCGCCAAACTCTTGAAGAAGGTGTACCTACTTTATCTAGAAACTTCTACGAGGCCAAAAATTATACGGGTTACATTGAGTTACTATGAGAAGCTGCAGTTTTGTTAATAAACGAACGTGTAAAATTTAAAAACCGTGTTCATGAATTTGTTCTGCAATCCTACAAAAAGTTTAGTTGCTAATTATGCAAGGTTAGCGAAATATTACATAATGTGCAATATTTTTTCAAACTAAAGATAGTTTAAAACCAGGTGATTAAAAGGCCAACCTTTTAACCAATAAATGCCAAACCAACAAAAGTAAGACTGCTGCCAAACAGAGAAAATTATAAGGCGAACGTATCAACGAAGTTACATCCACTCACGACGACGCGACGACGACGACGTGTGGCCCTCAAGTGTGTGCCTTTCGGTATTTTTTCCGCCAAAAAAAGCGTAGCATCCAAGTGAAATGTCTGGTTTTATTTAATTTATAATTATACAAAATATGTAACTATGTTAGTACTTCTGATGCAGTGAGCTTTGTTGTCCTAAAAATTTTGTTTGGCACCGACTTCAAAAACTATGTAAATACCTACCCAGATAAATTGTTAATGTTCTTATTACATTCATTAATATTAATTAATTTTTGGCAGAAATTTACTATACGGGGTAGTAATATAGATGGAATAGAAAAAGTAATAGGATGCCGTTTATAAAAATTATTTAAACATTTTTAGTGGGTTGGTTTTTTGAATGCGGTTCACTTTTTCTTAAAAAGAAAAATTGCTTTCATTTTGGTTTTGGTTTTATGGCTTTTTCTATTTATTTTTTATTTCATACTTTTTAGTGTTAGGTTTTTGTTTTGGGATAGTAATTAGTTTTTTCATAGTTAGTTAGGTTCTAAAGTTATAGATATTAGTGATAGCTTTTTAGTGATAAGTTTTGGGCTAGTTCTGGTATCAGTAACTACCTACTTCTTCTGGTAATGTGATGGTTTGGTACTGTAAAATCATGACTTTGACCTACCTACTATTGTTATATACGTTTTACCTGTAGGCCTAGCTAGAAAACTATGGAGAAGGACGCTTTAAGAAAGGAGAGGAATTAAATTTCAACGAAAACTAACGACGACTTGATGCAGCACGAGATGGTCTTGTCTAGGTATCGCCAGCATGCTCGTGCTGCAGAAACTGACAAACGAAAAGAGATTCGCTTAAAACAATCTTCGTGTGAACAGTAAGCTAAGAACTTATCCAAAACTTATCACTAAAAAATCTATGACTTATATCTACAAATATGGAAACTAACTTAATATGAAAAAACTAAAAGCTAGCCCTAAATTGAAAGTAAGTAAAAGGTAAAAGGTTCTCCTAAATGGAACAAATATCCTTTTAAAACCGCATCAACATCGGTTCAGCCAAACGCAAGATAATCGATGACAAACATAAGTAACATACAGGTTAAACTCCTCTTTGTAAATTGGCTACTTTTAATTAGAAGTTGTGCAGGTAAATCTGCGGGAAACTGCTAGTACTCAGTAATCATTCGGCAAATCAATCAAACATTCGGCTGAATACAAATGTTTTACGAAATACGAATGTTCGGCCGAACATTCGGCTCATCTCTAATACAAAATAAACAGATAAATTGAGAACCTTATTTTTTTAAGTTGGCCAATATACTAAAACCTTCTCCTAAACACGACAAATCTTTTTCTGAAAACCGCAACCAAATCGGTTCAGCCAAACGTGAGAAAATCGCGGACAAACATACATACATACATACAGGTCAAACTGATAACCTCCTTTTTTGAATTTGGTTAAAAATAGAAATGAACAATTGCAAAAAGTATAGGTAGGTACAGGAAGTATAAAATGTTGTCATATATTATGTAGTATCTAGAAACGGTCAAATATCAATAATATCCTTGATCTTAAACCGAATCACGAAATAACATGATCATGTTATGTAAAAATCTAGCCTAGAAGTTGAATGTATTCACAAAAAATAGAAGAAGCCAGTTTTGAACCAAACCAGTTTCTTGTATAAAACAACATTTACCAATAATATATCTTTTGTAATAATAATGAAAACAATTCTTCATAATATCTAGTGAAACCAACCCAACTGGATGTCAAAAACGTCACAAGATAATTGCCTCTTATTATCCTAGCTGATGGATCAAACAATTTATTTTAATGATTGCATGACAACATAAATGTGTCGTTTAAAGGAAGATAAAATTAGTCATATTACCTTTGGAAAGTTTCCCTTATTTATTTTTCCTAGATCTTATTATGTAAGTACTTATATTTATAGATTATTATAATGTGTATTAATAATGAACGAATGCAGAGCATTAAAAAAACCGACTTCACGTCAAAACTTTGCTTGAGTTATAATGTCATCCACGTAAACATACTCCGAAATCATAAATATTTTTCCAAAATTTTGAAATTTTCAATGAAGTAGGTACTCAACCTATTTCGATAAAATTTATATGATATCAACTATGAAGTATCCTCTATGATATGAAACATGAATTTTCAAAATCGACTCATCATTGTCCGAAATATCGTGCAACAAAGACAAAAATAAAATAAAAACAATAAAAAAAACATACAGATGAATTGAGAACCTCCTCATTTTTTGGAAGTCGGTTGAAAATAAATTAGAAGGGCATCGTATAAACGAAAAATAACGTAGTATTATTTAATAATGTTGTCATGACAACTTAGGTAGTTACTTTTTTATTTCATGAGGAGCAAATAAGCATGTGTGTTACTGAAGTTATCGCCAGCGCCTCTAATGACTTTTATATGTACATTATACATTAGTCGTGAGGGTTCGTCAGAAGCCATTTTGGCGCCCTGAAAATTCTGGCAGCCACCACCCAGCACTGGGCCAGCTTGGTGGATTATGACCTATACCTCCTCGTCACCCAGGGGAGAGACTCATGCCCTGCAGTGGGCTCATTACAAAGAGTTGTGATGATGATGATGATGAATATTATTTTAATTACAGCACATGCTCAACATTTACTCGTCGTACAATAAAATAGCTGAAGAAACAGGAGTTCTTATTATACCCTCGTGTGGATTTGCCTCGATACCGGTTTCATCAGGACTTATATATCTACAGAAGAAGTTTCAAGGTATGTACCATCTAATGTTACGCTGGTGAGGATGCGGTTCCATTTACAAATGTCCCCGCCCGAACGGGCGTTCTTCCATGTAACCGCACCCGGGTAACGCAGTGTCAGCTCTTATACAACTTCCATTCGATTTTATCATTCCACCGACCGAGGAACTAGAGTTCCTGTAGGGTTATCTAAAGGAAAAAAGGTGATCTTGCTTGACAGGACCTCTTCAAGATCTGCCCGACTAGGGACCACTCTATGTGGATGGGAGGTGGCTGATCAATACAGATTTTAGTCGTCAAGCGATAGAGTTTTGTTTGTTCATACAATATTATCTGTGGTTTTCGCAATCCACGATATTACCTTTATTTTATCTCTATGATATTGCGGTGCTTTTACAGACATGTGTTATTTAAGTTTGGTTCGAATTTCGAAAGGGCTTTTTTTTAAATCACCAGCCCAATTTAATAATTGTGTTCTTTGATATAATATAGACGTATTATTTTAGTATCGCTCAGTAGAAAAAAATAAAGATATTGCATCACAAACTTTTTTACTAATAGACGCTGTTCATGAACACTCTACGCATGGTACGATACTTACTACGGCAACGCGGCATTACATTTATTACGTTTGATAATACTGCGACGTAGTACCTAATAGTAGACTTCTTTATTCTTTATGGTATTCATTCTTAACTCAGAGTAACCATGCTTTGCTTAATATGTTAGCGAATATACCTAATAATTTTCTTGAAAAAATTAACGTTTTTTGATTGGAAAATCAACATGATAACGTGAATTAGTTATATCCACAATAATATTGGAAAAACATAGAACGTACCAGCTGCTTCTCTTCCCAGGCAAAAGTCAGTTAAGGGACAGAGGTGTTATGGGAGATTTTTTGTGGACAACAGGCTGATCCCCTGTCACTGCAATAGTCTCTCTCCATCATTATAATGTCTCCTGTCAAACGTGACATCAGGTGGTTTTATAGTCTGGTGTTCTGCCTACCCCATAAGGGATACAGGCGTGAAGTTATGTATGTAATATTTCATGGATACCTAAAACCCACTATTAAACCGGTAGTTATTGGTGGTAATTCTGCAATAGCCTTCATTAGAAAAATCTGCTTAGTTTAGTGCTTAAATAACACGTCACGAAACATTGACACCGTAACCTTCATAATAAAAAGGTTACTAATTATATAGTTTACTGACATAAAACCGGTTAGTTACACAACTAGATGGTAAATCGTTCAGTGAACAGGTTTCATGAACTAGGTAGGTAACCTACGTGATTGGATTTTTAAAGCAGGTCACATTATAAGAAATTCATTTCACAAGCTGTTGTTAAGTATTGCGAGCAGTGGAATGTGACTTTAAGGTCTCTTGTATAATAAATAGAAATGGCAGTCATTAAATATTTATTAAAGTAGCTAATGTAAAATACTGTGTAGGTTTTACACGGCAAAAGTTATGTTGTATAAGATATAGATCTAATAATTTGATCTATGCGAGCTGATCTATACCAAGCGAGTTAAATTTCTAAATTGTGCTGGATGGTGCAAATAAATTTAATTGGTGGTAGGATCCCTTCTGGGTCCGCCTGGCTAGCGACCACCCTTTATATAAAGTCTGCCGCCAAATGTTACCGCTCCGGCGGTAATGTGTTCCGGCAATATTGTATAAAGAGCCAGTTCCTTCCTAAACCTGTGTGCTTTCATATTCGACCTCATCGTCACTTACCATCAGGTGAGATTGAGGTCAAAAGCGGGTTTAGTCACTTATAAAAAAAAATAAAAAATAAATGTAGGTAACGCGAAGCATTACAGATTTTACGCCTCATGGGAAATTAAGGAGCTGGAAAGTTGCAACAAACTAATGAATGCGGTACAAAAATAATAAACACAGTGATATGTTCAAATAAAACCCAGCCCTACATATATCTTTTTTTTTCGTTGGAAAATCTTCATGGATATTTAAGCCCCATCGCCCGAGGGGAGCGGTTGTGCTGCGTAGGACTTTATCCGCCTAAAAACCCAACTTTGTAACTTCTTCATCCGGTACCTATTGCTAATGACACTAATTATTTATTTAATTAACAATTTATGTACACAAATACAAATGATAAAAAAATCTACAACAGTTTTAGTAAAAAGGTAATATTATTGTCTTAGGTTTTCACGATTCATACTTTTAAATAAAACACTTTTTAACCGGATTTATCGTGGATTTTTATGACCACGTGATCCGTGACTGCACGACGGGGTCTGCAAAGACACCGAAAACTTCAAGTAAAAAGTTTACGCGATAAATCCGGTTTTTACTATTTACAGATTTAGTAAAAAACACTTATTGATACTAAAATAGTATCAATAAGTGTTTTTATTGAAGAGGTTTTATTGACAGTTTTGCGGGCGATAGGCTGACCCCCTGTCACTGCAATAGACTCTCTCTATTATAATACCTCTAAATATGTCAAACGAGACCTCAGATGGTTTCATAGCCTCTGGTGTTCTGCCTACCCCGTAAGGGATACAGGCGTGAAGTTATGTATGTATGTATGATACTAAAATCTATCCTTTTCTTTTCAGGTGTGTTAAACTCCGTGGAATGTTACACTGAAATTGACATCCCTAAAAGGGCGTACATCCCCGGTCCGAACAGATGCCTTGTACATTATGGTACTTGGGAATCTACGATACATGAGATGCAGAATCGAAAGACTTACTTAGAGAGAAAGAAAGAAGTTTTCCCGGAACCACTTTTTGAACCTGCGCCATCTTACGTTAAGCTGTAAGTAACTAACTACTTAGTTTATCTTTGTCAACTCAATCAACTTAGGCCTGATTTTTCAATCTTTGGATAAAAGTTACTTGACAAATAAAGTATTAATCGGCGAAATAATGCTGTCTTAACATTTTGTATAATTGTATGAAAATGATAGAGAATGACAATAAAATTGAGACGAGCTTGAACCTGTCGTGTAAAACTTTATTCATTAGATATGTTTTATCTGACGATTGAAAAACTGGGCCTTAATCTATTTAATTACTTCTATTGTAAGATACTTGAAATGTAACCAAAGTTGTACCCCTAGAACACTAACAAGTTATCTCAGCACTTGCCTACTCGAAGTACTTAAGTACGTAGGTACTGAGATATTTAACAATAATAGCCATATTTCATCTAATTCATCCAAAACTTAAGAGAATACAGCAAAATTCTTCGTGAATCACTTTTTGTATTGGACTGTTTAAAAATCCGTAGTTTTTAAGATTGACACAGCGGGGTACTTTGTTTTAAATTAGGTAAGGTACTTGAATCATAGATGCCATCAATCAATAATCGATTTTGCTGATTAGGTACATCTCAAATTTAAATCATAATTAACCTAAAAATAAGTAAATTTTGTTGTAAGCACAGTCAAATATTTAAGTACTTAGGTAGTATTTCAATATTTTTTTATGTTGTTTTTTTTACAGATCCTTCTTCCACAGAAGTCGAGGAAAATTATGGTATCCCTACCCCGGACCTGACCATGACGTTGTTGAAATGGGAGAAAGATTTCTACTAGACAAAAAAGGCAAAAGGCCCGTTTATGTGAAAATTTATTCAACCATGCCTCACCCACTGCATTTTGCGGTTGTACCAGGCTTTATATTTTATTACTACGCTTCATACATGAAGTGTTTCCGAAGTTTATTGTGGAAATTTCCCCGATTTTTTTCTTTAGGTTATATGTCACATAAAGGGCCATCTGAAAAAAATATGAAGGATACGAAATATAGCTTTACATTAGTAGGAAAAGGTTGGGAAAAGAAACCTGTGGATTATATTTCTTGTCCGCCGGATAAAATGTTAACAGTGAAGGTAAGATAATTTTTCTTTAATATGTACATCTTATGACTGTATGTTTAGGGCAATCTTAAAATTCAACAGATTTTGATATACGTGCCTAGTTTGCAATAGCCTTAGAGTAGATCTCGGAGCTCATTCTAGGCTAGTAGTTTCAACATTGCTACCTGTTCATTACAGTCCAGCTGAAATATCTCGGTTTTTATCAATTTGAAAAGACAGCAATACTTTTATACCTACTGCATAAAAAAATATAAAACTGCATACCTAAGACCGGAGTTGCTTGTTTGTAATAAAAAACACATCGGGTGGTCGCGAAGTGTATTTTAGAGTGTTTCCTCTACGTATTACTCTGGTGTTACTAATAATGACCTATGTAGGAATATACCTTATTGTTTTTCTATTATAGCTTAGATTTGTCTAGTGTACATTCAGCTGCAAAAGTCGCTTAACAGAATTAAAATATCAAAACAACAGAGCACACAACGAACCGTGAGAATTAACCGTGTCAAAGTTGCAAATAAACTTAACCTACAAACGTTCATGATAAGCTCAACCCAACTCTTTCTTAAATTGCTAAACGCTTGTTTACTTGTTTGGAATTATAAACCGACTTCCAAAAAAGGAGGTTTTCAATTCGTCTGTATGTTTTTTTTGTGTCTTTGTCTTTTTTTTTACACGATATTTCGGAAAATTTTGAAAATTCTTGTTTCTCATATGATACTGGATACTTCATAATTGGTCCCATTTAAATTTCATCGAAATAGGTTGAGCACTTCATTGAAGATTTCAAACTTTTGAAAAATTATGTATGGTTTCGGAGAATGTTTACGTTGATGACATTCTCAACTCAGCCAAAGTTTTGACGTGAAGTCGATTTTTTTAATGCTCTACATTCGTTGATTATTTATTATGTTGGGCGGCCGACTGTTACCTTTGTTTCATTGCGATGCGTGCAGTGAAACTTAGATGACAGACGTAAGAGTTTTTCCATAAAATGTACGTTAAGTAGAAAGTTGAGTTTCGCATTAAAGGGCAGAAGTTATACATATAAAACTTGTTTCGAATTTCTCTGCAGGTTCACGGCAGCGATCCTGGTTATGAAACAACTGCGATTGCTATTGTTTTTTCTGCGCTTACGATTTTAAAAGAATCCTCTAAAATGCCAAAGTAAGTTTGTGATTGATACCTTGTTTGTTTACTATTTCACTGTTAAATTTATTTATTTTTAAAGCTTAGCTACATTGAATCGATAGTAGCGGTACATGAGCTTATTTTAAGAAAGTTGTAGGTGATAATCACGCCGAACGATTCCGTTAAGCCTCAGAAATTTCATGACCTAGGTACACACCCGTGCACATACACCTACCATTAAGTGTAGTCCTACGACATTTTTCTCGACAGGTGTTTCACCCTAACATGAGGCTTGTCAGAGTGTAAAGATTATCTAGGTACTTGCTGATTTTCTTGCGATGAATTTCCTCAAAGTAACGGTAGATTCATTAACACAGCGTTCATATTATTTGCTGCACCTACCTTTTTGTACTCAATCTCACCTAGATAGTAAGTTGAGATAACGTCGTAGATACCTACAGCACATACAGCACAGGGCTTAGGAAAGAACTGGCCCTCCATACAACTTTTCCGGAACACATCGCCGCCAGAACAATTATAATTGGCAACCATAATTTATACAATAGATCATTTAGGTATATGAATTGTGGTCGCTACCCAGATGAATTAAGAGGTTGTACCACCAAGCGGAAGCCACCTTAATTAGTAGCCTTTTACGACATGCTGTTGACGTTACTTAAAAAATACGTAACGAAATAAAATGATTGACTTTTTTTTTACAGAGGAGGAGTTCTTTCTACAGAAGCAGCATTTTACGATTCCAATATAGTTGAAAATTTAAATGCCAATGGCATTAATATTAATATTGTGAAATCGCCTCAATAGAAATGGATTATAAATAGCATAGAGAGACTACGATGTAAACATAATATCCTTAGATTTCAATAAATCTAAATGGCAGTGGTTCCATGTGATAAAGTTATTATAATCATTGTAAGATTTAATATTTTTCTTATAAACAGATTTAGGCTCTAACTAAATGCAATGTTAAGTGAAGGTAATAGTCTTCCTTTTAAATAAATGAAATCATACCTTTTATTGAATGCTAGTAAAATCTCTTATACTATAGCCAATCAATGCAAAGTTGATTCGGGCTGAAGGACCTCCAATATGTTTAATAGATAGATACCTATCTGTAAGTAGATGTAATAATAAGTGATACATTGACAACCATTTTTTATAAAATATGGATGGGACCTTTGTTTCCCATTACACCTGATGTTAATTGAACATGAAGACTAAGGTGGTTCAAGTCCATCCATGAGAAACCTATTCATACGACGCTTAAAAGTACTAGGACTATACTGGTCAGGGAAAATAGACACAGGCAGTTCATTCCAAACCTTGCCGCGACTTGTATTAAAAAGGAAATGTCAAAGCGCTTAGTTCGACTTTTCGGAATATCAACCACATACGGATGGAAGTTCTGTCTGCGTCTAGTAGTCCTATGGTAAAAGGGTGAGGGTTTAACTTGTTCAAACAGAGCACTAGCGCACACACCAAAATGTATCCTGTAGTACACGGTTAAACAAGCAACCTTACGACGATGCTCTGCAGAAATTGAAACTGCAGACCCTAGTTTTTTGGTTGTAAGGTCGACGTTGTTAATTAGTTTACGGGCTCTTCGGTCAACGAAGTCCAGCGCTTCTAGTTGATATTTGGCTGAACCATCCGTCAACCAGATCCCAGAGGTATCCCGGCATTAATTGCCATTTGGTCGGAGGAGTAGCCATCTAAGACTACTCGAATTAACCGTACCCTCAGAAAATCAGATATCCAGTCGCAGAGCCCAATCGGTATGCCATATGCTGGAAGCTTACTTAAGAGACCATCATGTCAGACCCTGTCAAAGGCCTTGGAAATGTCTAAGGATACAGCTCTTGCTTCACCATGACCCTCCAAGGTCTCGCTCCAAAAGTGAGTGGCATACACGAGAAGATCGCCGGTCGAGCGCCCGTTGTGGAAACCATATTGGCTGTCGCTTAGGAGCTCGTTGGTCTCGAGGTATGCCAGGAGTCGATTGTTCAATACACGTTCCATGACTTTGCAAAGTATGGAGGTGATTGAAATAGTTCGATAGTTGCCAGGATCGGCACGGCTTCCCTTCTTCGGTACTGGCTGTACGCTAGCAAGCTTCCAGGACTTGGGGACCTTACCGGAATCCAATTAAATTCGATAGAGACGCGTCAAAACGGGAGACAACTCAGCCACTAGCTTTGTTCTCGTCTAGGTGCAGCAAGCATTTAAGAACCTCCTTTTGGCGAATGTGAACGGTACCCATTGTAGGTCCGAACTGAGGTAATTGGGGTGTGATTTTTCCTTGGCGTGACCTGGTACGCGGATAGCTGCCAACGTTAGTGCGTTATCAATTCTTTAACTTTCGGTTAAGTTTACTCAGTAAATAATTAATATTTATTTTTTATTATATTTTTTCTCTTTATGTATGATCTCAAACTATTATGTCCTTGAATTTCAAGTGACCCACCAGTCACCCTGTATATTTATCAAAGAATGATTTTTGTTGAGTTTCTTGAACCTTCTTTTCAGTTCCATTTGCAAACAATTTGACTTATTTCAATGTATGTATGTATCTACGAAATAAAGATTTATTTTATTTTGACTTCGACCGTATGTTTTAATTCATCATTTGGGCTCAAACTACAGCCTCACTTTTCTGGCATTGTCAATTTCATCGGGCAGCAGCCAAATGTTAGTCTATTATTCGCTCACCAGGTTTCAGCATTGCATCACTAAATCCGCTTGCTGTTTTTCAGGCACTATTTCGTTCATGGGTCAATGTATACGCTTTTATAATAAATTTCCAAAATATTTTCAAGATTTACCCTTAGATAAGTTTAAAGATAAACAAAAGTTATGTTAAAAGAGCTAGGAGGATGGGACTCCCTGGCTGTTCTGTTATTTTATACTTAAAAAAAAAGTATTGCAGGTAAGTTTCTTGCCACTTGTTTTCATCGACTTTTCGAACTCGTGGTAGATTAGTTCAGTTCCATATATAAATAATTTGACTTATTTCAAGTGTATTAATACAGATTTTTTTTAATTGTAACAAGGTATATTTAATGATGATAAATGTATAGTGTTAAAATTATGTCATTAAATATAAAATTGTAAAATTTAAAAAAAATTAAAAATGCATTTTCAACGCTTAGTATCTTTGAAATATTATTTCATTCCGTATTTTTAATTTATTTTCTCCAGCACTGCTTGTTTGTATGGCTTGCTTCACAAATTTTTGTTTACCATTTTTTTTTGTACATCACCTTTTTTTATCGATACTATTCTGTGAAACAACCAATGCGAACATTTGACAACGGCATAAAGGTAAGTGCTCAAAAAAAAACAGCTCCGGGGAAAACGAGATGCGTCTAAAAATCAATAATAAAAGTAATAAAATAATAATCGGTTATGATCGTGATCCTTACTTGCAGACATGTAAAAATTGCAAGTTTTATTCTTCAGGCGTGAACTATAAATAAATAGCTTAATTAATTATTTATTGACACCGACGCATAAAGAGAGTTTGACGTGCCTGCGTGTGCGTGTGTTACTCTGTCTGTGGCATCATAGCTCCCAAACGGGTGAAGTTTTTGTGAAAGATTTGGATAATTATTTTTTTTTCTTAGAAAGGTGACTTAATCGAGAGTGTTCTTAGCTATGTTTTTATGTAAATCTGTGCAGCCACTTGAAGGTCAGCTGTTTTCTGACATGATGTAGAGGTAATCATTCATTTAATGGACTTTTAATATACTTCGACTGCACTGATTGAGTTGAAAGTGGATACATATAGCAAATCATATAACATGATAATAATTTGGCGACATTGACTTGATGCTTCAGCCAAGATAGTCTCCAGAGTACCTAACTTCTCCACAACTTACAGAAGAAATATCTTGTTTAGGCTCATTGAAAAGGGCTCGATGAGTGGATAAACTTACTGTTAGTGACAAATATCGAGATACATAGAGACCTGATGCTGCAGCAAGGATAGTTCGCATTATCCTGTTCTATTGGAGCAGGTGGTACTTTTTGTACGGGTCAAATTGATAACATCCTTTTTTTGAAGTCTGTAAAAAATTAAAAATAAATTTATGATCACACTATTGTTTTATTTCGCTTTCTCTCCCGAAAATTCAAAACTGTTGCTCCATGCATAATTGAGGATCAAACGAACTTCTAAAGTGAAGTTCGATCCTAATTATGTGAACAGCTTCTTTCGAAGCGATTGAGGTTTACTTTATGTAGTAGCGCCACCTACTGCTAGCCTTTGCACGGATTTTAGAGTCTATGATAAGGGTTCTCTTTTTTTTTTTTTAACAACTGTCACATTTCGCTACCTATGTCAGCATCCAGTCTACAGAACTCATTTTGTTTAAAGTCAATCTGTCTTATTCCTGTTTGTTCATTTCACTATATTGGGGTTGGGTAAAATACAAATATAAATTGAAATTACTCCATCTTGAAACATATTCATATTATGCTCATTTCAAAGCATAATAACGGGTGGGTTTATATTAAATCGCCTCGAAAGAAGCTGTTCACATAATTAGGATCGAACTTCACTTTAGAAGTTCGTTTGATCCTCAATTATATTTCACAGCTTCTTTCTTTGCGATTGAGGTTTACTTTATGTAGGATGTTTAAAGATTAGTTATAGTGAAATGAATTGGCAGAGTAGTAAGGTAAAACTCTTCAATAGTAAATAAACATACTAACTTATTGAAAACAATTCAACAATGATTAGGCAAATTATTTTTCGTTACAAAGTTTGTTATAATTTCTAGCAAGTACTGAGGAAAAATCCGACCATCCTGCAGTCTTTTTGATAGGTCAATAGAAATTCCTAAATAAATAGCTCTTGATGTAGCAGCATGTGCACTATGTGCACTAAAAATATTTTCATCAATACCACTGAGAGTTAAAGTGTTTTTAACCCAGTGACTTAAAGTTTGGAAACCTATATGTTTCTTAAAACTAATAAACAAAATATCAGGTTTCCTTAAATTTTCGTTTTATTTATATACCTACATCTGTAAGGTTATAATGTTATACTTACTTACTGTAATTACTTTTTAGCAGATTCGTTTTATATTTTTCCTTAAGTTATATATTTAGTTTGTAAATATAGAAATATATATAATAATATAATAGAATATATAATATATTGGAACTCCTTACTGCAATACTCAATTTACTCAATACTGGCCGATGTGTCATAAAAAAAAGAAATGACATGTCAAGCATTTTGACAACGTCAGTGAGAGAGAAGAAGAAAAAGGTCCGCTGAGGAGAGATGTGAGGATTCTGAAGAGAAAAAAAAAGATCGGGAGAGAACGCTGGAGGACGGCTGACCGATCCGGGAAAAGCCGCCGGCCCTCCCCGGCGACGACGTCCTGGCTCTACCTGAGGCGCCTTGCTCTGCTCGGCGCTCTTCACGGCTGCGGCCGTGCGCTACAACCCTCGCGGTGGTTCCTACCGCTGTGAGCGGCCTCCCTGCCGCTAACTTAGCGGTTGTTGGTGGCTGCCTCCACCACTACCGCGGCTGTGAGCCGCGGTCTCCTACGGCGTCAACTGCGGCCGAGGGCCGCTAGCTCCAAACGTCTAAAATTTAACATTTTCCCTACAGTGCTATAGTGACTTTAAGTGCCTTTCTCGTTTTGTAAATTAAAATTAAAGTTTTTTAAGTGTTAGTTAATAGTTTTCTTCCACTTCAGCACCCTATTGAACTGCGAGCGACGGACCCCCTTCAGGGAATCGGCGCTTCGCGACAAGGTTTTTGCTGGACAAATTTCTGGACGACTATTAAAAAACGGAAACTTTACCAAGGTCTGTTTACTATTAAATTTAGAGGTTTTATAAGTACTTTTTTAGTTATTAAAATATTTTTAATCTTTGTCACGGATAAAATTTGAACACGATGTTCCGTTACAAGAGCTATTAGTGTAACAGTTTTCTTGGAAAAGAGTCTTTAAGTCAAGGTCTTCATTAGGAAATTTTGTAGGTAAGTAGCTCAATACAACTGCTGGATCCCAGGTAAGATCATACTTGATGTGGTTGGTCTTCACATAACGACTCCTTTCATGAAACTTTTTAACCTGTCATATTGGGAATTTATGTTTAATATTAATGATAATGCAGATCTATAGCTATTAATAGTACCGTACTTAGCACCTTTTTCGAAAATTTCAGTTAGAAAATGAACAATTATTGGTTTAGAAGTTTGAGTAAAACTAAAAATATTATTTTTGCAATATTCAATCCACGCCTTGATACCTCCTTCACACTGTCTCGGTAAGAATTATCCAACAAAGATGCCAACATAATTTCAACGGACTTTGAAGACAGTGATCTTTTTACTAACGCTTGCTGAACAATTTCGCGGCAACCAAGGTTAACGTTTAATGAAGGTTGTGCGCAGATCTGAAAGGAGATTTCAGCGAATTAGTATTTAGTAAATACAATCACAACACAACCTTTTAAACAATGGCAACCATAGTTGCGTGGGCCAGTATGGTACTACCACAATACCCACAGACTTTTCACTAACAATTTTCTGAAGAGTTTTTGCATCTGGGTCACTTTTCCAGGTTACATAATAGGACATTATAAGTTGCATATGTTTGCAAAAAGATCAACCGATAGTATTCCAAACCTATTTGTTATATTATTAAAGGTATAGTCACTTAGATCCCATTCAGTGTCATTAAACTGTTTTCGTGACAAACTCTCAGCTTCTATATTATCTTTTGAAGTAATATAAGATGCAAAGATATTAATCTTATGCATTTCACGCTATTTCCATTGGTCTCGGGTAATATGATCCATATGTGAAAACTGAACACTACCCATTCTATTTATACAGGTAATGGTAATATCTATTCTTAACAATATATCACAATCGTAACTACCATAATTATGCGAATGTTTTAAGTCCGAAAACACTGCTTTTAATTCCAGAGTATTAATGTGTAGCGACGACTCGCTTTCCTTCCAATGACCCGCTGCCTCTTTTCCATCACAAAACCCGCCCTAGCCAGTATATGATGCGTCAGGATAGATAGTTTTAGTGTATTGGCCTGTTCTAAGAGGAGAAAAGCCCTCTTCTAGATAATTTAACCACCAAGTAAAATCATCTTTATTATATCTGGGTAAATTCACTACCTGATCATAAGTAGGATTTTTATTTGGTGACAATATTTTAAATTGCTCGAATAACTTTGTGTATTATTTTATCTATTTTAAGAACTTTTTTTTTTTTTTTTGGGGGGTAGTTTTAAAATAATTTTCTCTGAATCAAAAATAAACCCAAGGAATTTACATTGTGTTCTAGGAACAAAGCAACTTTTTTCGTATGCATTATGAAACCTAAATTTATTAAAATATGTTTTGTAATCCAAACATTCTCATTACAATCATCACAATCTTTGCCAATGTAAAATATATTATCTAGATATATTATGGATGAAAAAATAATCCCGACGTAAAAATTTCATGACTGGTTTTAATATTTTAGTAAATACTTATATAAAGAGCGGTGTATAAGTCAAACGTTTAATATTTGAATTCATATAAAACGTTGTTATATTCAAATCGAAGGTACTTTCGGAAAGACTTATCAACATTGATGAAAAAATAACTATCTTTTGCATCTATTGAGGCCATGTAGCATTGTTTTGTTAACTTATCAGCGGTTCTGTAATCTTCCATTTTGAAGTGTTTTGTAGTAAATTAATTCAAAGATTTTAAATTATGTATGAAGCGATTTTCACCGTATGGAGAAAAAATTGTGAAAAAATTTACCTGGCTCATGAGAACATACGAATATAGCATTTATTTTTAATAGTTTATCCAACGCTAAAATATAATCTTTATGGCCATGTATTGACCTTGGGTAAACACAAGAGCTACTGTGTTTAGCGGGCAGATATTTAAAAGGTTTTTAGTAACCAGCTATTCACGATAATATTAATGGATCACTCGTTATCTAAGCCCATTTTTGATGAAAATATCGTAAACGTCCATCGTACTGCACCTGGTGGTTTATTTCCGCTGGTTGCTAGTGTTCCACGACCGTTCGTGGTAGGTCCCACGTGGCGGGTACGTGTAGCTCTGCTGTGGAGCTCGAGCCGGCAGCTGTGGCTGCGGAGATGACGTCGTCGTTTTTTGCAATTTGCAGCGTTTCAGCAACATCTCCTCCCAATAAATAATCATCGCAACTTGTATTGGTCAGCGTGTCACGCAGGCATACGTTTATGGAACTCATTATTATGTTACGATGAGTTTTAGTTTCCCTATTCTGGCTATCGCGACAAGCGTAACTCAGCAGTTTTAAAAGTTTTTGCTTCAAAGTTTCATTGAAAATGATGACCATCGCTTGCGATAAAGCTGCCAAGGCGATTCCAATTTGCCCTTTTTTTTTTTTTTGTTGAAGTATAGAATCTCGTTTGGTAAGAGTTTCAGCCAATGCTGCTTTTGCTTCTAAATTTAATAAAGGGAGCAAGTAAATATTTGCAAATTGCGGGTACAAGATAGTCCTCAACAGGCTTATCTTTAGATTCTTTAGATCTTCAGCCGACAACTGCTGGTTTTTAGACCTCTTCCGGGACATCAATCGTATCAAAAAAAAGGCTGATAATGACGGAGGTAGCTCGGGCACTTCAAATCTTGGATTCGGCGTGCAAGATCGTCTCCACCGCAAATCAGATTAATCGCCAACGGCGATATTATCTGGTAACGGACTAATCAAAAGAATTAATTATATGCATCGAAACTCGATGACTACACGCACATACCATGTGGGTAGTTTTGTGTCAACGACATTTTTTCTAATATTTATTAAAATTATATTAGAGATTCTCCACCGCACATCAGAATAATCGCCACCGGCGATATTATCGAGTAACGGACTAAATAGGAGAATTAATTATATACATCGAACCTCGATGACTACACGCACATACCATGTGAGTAGTTTTGTGTCAACGACATTTTTTCTAATATTTATTAAAATTATATTAGAGATTCTCCACCGTACATCAGATTAATCGCCACCGGCGATATTATCGAGTAACGGACTAAATAGGAGAATTAATTATATGCATCGAACCTCGATGACTACACGCACATACCATGTGGGTAGTTTTGTGTCAACGACATTTTTTCTAATATTTATTAAAATTATATTAGAGATTCTCCACCGTACATCAGATTAATCGCCACCGGCAATATTATCGAGTAACGGACTAAATAGGAGAATTAATTATATGCATCAAACCTCGATGACTACACGCACATACCATGTGGGTAGTTTTGTGTCAACGACATTTTTTCTAATAAGTCCCAACACCGTTGGGTTCTTCGGAATTTGTAATTTGATGTCTCAACCTCCTCTAATTATTTTCTTGAGAATTTTCTCCTCCTTCGATGCACAATTTTTACCATTTAAACTTTTAAAATTTAACTAGCTAATTAATATATTTTAGTCGACGTGCGCAGGCTACAGCACGGAAACGCAGAATGAGTTCTGTAGACTGGATGCTGACATAGGTAGCGAAATATGACAGTTGTTAAAAAAAAAAAAAAAAGAGAACCCTTATCATAGACTCGCCCTTATCATAGTGGCGCTACTACATAAAGTAAACCTCAATCGCAAAGAAAGAAGCTGTGAAATATAATTGATAATATGATGACTAATCAATCATGCATTACGTGTTTGTACAGTTTCCAGCAATAATCAGCATCGGACTTAAGAGATTCGGCTTTGTAGAGCATTGTCTACCTCGCATTTACTGGCAAATTATTTGCACAACTATACATATATCCTTTTTTATTCTAAAGTATCTACCTACAGAAATGGTGCTCAACTAATTATATTATTCATGGTGTAGTTTAGATGGCGCTGATGGCAATTTAATACTAAACAAGCCATAGAAACTAACTTTTACGTGACACTACAATCTTACTACCTATTTTTGAGGTAAAAATCTTGTAACACTTTCTGTTACAATTAAAATAGCATTTAAAAAATGAGATACCTACCTATTTTTCATTTTTTTTGTGGATAGAGAAGCTTATTTACGAAGCTTATGTACAATAGGAAAACAATCATGTATTAAAAATAATCAATTAAACATAGCTAAGAACACTCTCGATTGAGTCACCTATGTAACTAAAAAAAATCCAAATCGGTTTACCCGTTTGGGAGCTATGATGCCACAGACAGAGTAACACACAGATACGTCAAACTTAAAACACCCCTGTTTTTGCGTCGGGGGTTAAAAATTAATAATTTAACTATTATTTTTTTAGTTGACGCCTGAAGAATGAAACTGGCATTTTGTACATGTATGCAAGTAAGGGTTTGCCAGAGAGCAATGGAGCGTAGTATATTGGGAGTAAAATTAACTGATCGTGTAATAAACACCACGCTACGCTCCAAAACTAACATCACGGATGTCGCCCTGAAAGCTGCCAGGCTTAAATGGGATTGGGCAGGTCATGTATGAAGATCTTTGGGCCAAAATAACAACTGCGTGGCATCCTGACACCAAACGACGTCGCGGACGACCACGCCGTCGGTGGAAGGATGATCTGGACGCATTTAGCCCAAAATGGCCCGCGGAAACAACTGATCGCCTAAAATCAAAAGAAAAAAGGGAGGCCTTTGCCCAATTTTGGGACACCCAGGGCTAGTAATAATAATGCAAGTAAGGATCACGATCATAACCGATTATTATTTTATTACATACTAGCTGTGCCCGCGGCTCCGGTCGCGATAGCTTCGGGATAAAAAGTATCCTATGTTACTTCTAGTACCTACAAATATCCACGCTTTCATATTTATAATATTAGTAAGGATTAGGATTGACATTTTATAATATTTGATAATTAATTGTTTAGATCACTTTCACATGAGGCTTAAGTATCTATGGAACGAAAATACTTCAGCGCAAAGCTTCCGAGTAAACTATATTGAAAGTTGACCCGTCCGGCACGTGAACATGAAGATTTCTGGAACTGCTAGCCCGGGAAAGAGCGACGTATAACTGACCATGCGAGAAACAACTGACACCGAGATCTACTCCAGCAACACGAAAAGTCTGCCCTTGAGCCTTATTAATTGTCATTGCAAAACACACCGATACTGGGAATTGCGTTCTTTTAAATTGGAATGGAAAATTATTTGGTATTATGCGAATAAAGACGGTTTCTCCTGCACCGCAACCTGTTAAAATTTGAGATATCCAAATAGAATTATACCCAGAAATATGTACAACTTACAACAGGAAAAGAAATGAAAATAAAGCTGAAACGCCTGTGCAATGCTATCTACCTATACCTACTTCACTTAAAAATAAATACCTATAACTACAATAATTAATAAAAGTACCTACGCTTTTACCTAAAAAATACAAAAAAAAACTAAACATAAATTAGCCAAAATTTGGAATTTGACCGAATATTTAAACACTACCAAAACAACTAATACTTGCCTATTTTATAAAATAACAACGAAAGAAATTCAAATAAACTATTTAAAGACTAAAAGTCGCGCTGTTAAGCACGGTTTATAATATCAATTATTGTCTGTCAATAAAGTCGAACGCTAACGCATCAACACTCAAATATTGAATGAATTATAAAGCTTGCGCTCGCCTCCCGCCTTTTTATACCCTACCGCCGCACAGTATTCCGCGTAGAACATGCTAGGTGGACAAAATTATTTTATGTTATATACCGATACTTTTACACATATTTACTCATACTGAGTCATTTTTAATAGTTTTTTTTGGGTAATTTGTAAAAAAAATGAAAAATTAATATAAAAAATAAAAATTTATTTAAAAAGTACACATAAAAACAATAAAATTAAAACAACAAACTTAAAAGAGTAATTTAACTTAAAAATCATCATCGGAGTCTTCTGATGAGTCGTCAATTGCATAATCGTCATCATTTTGTAGCATTGTGCGACAATATGATGACGATTCCGGTCTCGATTCTTCTAGACTAGGGCTTATAATTAGCTGTAATACCTCCTTACATAATTTTTCCGGTTTTTTCCGGGGAAGTTCTCGAAGGCTATTTATCAAAGGATCAGATGTTACAATTAACATTGACAGCAAGTCTCTATTCGTGGCAACACGCGAGCATTTGCGGGTGTTGTACTCCCGAAATCTGCGGCAATCTTTGTTCCTTGCTTCTTGAGCTTCTTCGGAAAGCTGCCCAATGGGAACCAATGCCGCTTTGATAACCTCCGTACTGTGAATTAATATTTTATGCACAGTAGCAGGCATACAGTACCACGAATAGAGACTTAGATAATTTCTTCTGGTTTCGAGACAAAATTTATTAAACTCAACTAAGTTTATTTCAAAACCAGAAGATAATGTCCTCAAAATAACATCAAACTGTTTTATAATTGTTACATCTAACCCTGTGATTTGAGCACTCATCTCAGCATTTTTAAAAAAGCGGCGTGCTGTATTTCCGTCATTTGAAGAACCAAATCCTGGCTTTGGTTTATCAACAATGAGTCCCATCTCATTCTTAAATTTTAGTTTAATTTCGTCGGAACGAACCTTAATACTTTCTTTGTCTTCATCACTTCTAGCTTGCCATTTTTTAATATTCAACTTATAGCTAATATGTAACAGGCATTCGAAGCAACGAATCCAAGCATGAAGTGTAGATAAACCAAAGCCAAAATGTTCTTGGTTACTAACAAAATTCGTGGGTTCTTCGTTCATAGTTTTGGGAGTGGCGCCACAGATGTAACACTTTTGCGTTGAACGTGTTTCTGTTAAGGCATTACACACCTTTCCGTCCGTCATCGTCAGCAAAAGTTCGTGTTTTACCGAGATTTGAGAATCACCAACGTTGGTAAGTGTTGGAAGAAGAGCATTAATTTCTTCCAATACTTTATTTGTTTCCGCTAAGGTTAACTCGGTCGTTTCTTTAGCAAATATAAATTTGATAGGACGACAAAACAGAGTTGATGAAGGCCGCGGATTCTGCCAAATAATGTTGGACCCATCTGATAACCTAAGCGGAACTAAAGAAAACACAAAAAGAAATTCGTCCGTATCGTCAGTGTTCTCAAATCTCTGTTTGTAAGTACTGTGTCCAGAACTTCCATCACATCCCCATTTGCTGACGAGAGTGAATGATGAGCTTGTTGGGAGCACACTGTTGATAACTTCATTCTGAGCTAACACTAGACGTTCCGCGGTTTTATTTAATAAGGCTTGCAAATTTACTTCCGCTCGAGTTTCCGTTACAACAATGTGCTCCTCAGCAGGATAACACATCTGTTTGGACTTTCTTAAACTATAATATGACGGAAACACATTATGCCCTGCCTTCATGGACCACTTCCGAGTTTGTTTGTATGAATTAGTGGTTGATTTTGAATCTATGTAGTAAGCTAAGGCTTCGTCACTACTTAACTGCCTTTGCTTATTTGTACTGCTATTTTTTGATTTAGAAACATTTTCTGGGCTTTCAATAACGTCTCTAATAGCATTTGCCACTTTTCTTTGTCCTACTGAACGCACAGCAACCTCAGCAGCAGTCACCAATTCATTCACACTTCGAGATTCCACCAGTTCCACGACACGGCGTTTTTTCGTCTTAAACGACGAATCCTCGAAACTTTTTCGGGGTCTTCCTCTCGCATTTAGATCCTCACTTGATGTGGAGGGTTGTGGTGAAAAAGAACACACAGTAAACTGTATGTCTTCTTCATCCAGCCAAGTCTTATTTTTTATTAAAAATCGCTCCTTCAACTTTCCTGAAGCCAACCATTTAGCCGCAATTTTATTGGAAAAGTTGGATATTTTTAGCCTAATTTCTTTTTGGCTGCTTTCTGTTATATCACTAAACTGAAATTTTGAACTTAAAAACTCATACAAAGCCGAGTTTTTTTCAGTTTTCGAGTGATTTAACCACTCCTCGAAAAAGGCTACTCTTGAAATAGAGTAAACGTGTTCTGGAAAAAAAAAGAAAAAAATATGATGTACTCAAGTGTGCTGAACAAAACGTGTATATTTGCAAATAATAAAGTTATTTCTACGATATATCCAAAACCTAGACCGGATAGAGGTGAATGTCTGTATTTTTAGATCTATTAAAGTAATTATTATTTGAAAAAATTAGGTAAAATTATCAATTATCTAAAAATAAGTACTGTAACATAATTTAAAGAGTTTTCGATTTGAATTTAGTACTTAAATATAGTACATACCTTGGAAATTCATATCCATCACAAAAACTTTCACAATATTCACTAAAAGCCACTGTAAGATGTGCACGGAAGTGTCGCTAAATTGCAACTGATTGACTAAAAGGGTTGCACAAAACTCATTACCTGACTTCTGAACCATACCGCTCATTATCCTTAATTCCAAAAACAATGAATTCTCGGAATTTGGAGTTTGGGGGTATTATCGAGGTTTTTTAATTAAAATTTCCCGGAAATTAGATAATAGGTTTTGTCCACCTAGCATGTTCTACGCGGAATACTGTGCGCCGCCGCGAGCAACTGTTACGCAAAAATAATCCTTATATCATTCAGTATTCACGCGCGATGGGTTATTAGCGTATTTCATGTATAAGTTTGGTGTTTCTATACCGATTTCTATGATTCTTTTTTTATTGAATAGGTAATAATGTTATTTTTTTTTTAATTAGGGATGAGTGAGAGTTTTATAAACGTAAGAGTAAACAAATATAATCAGAAAGCTCCGAACTGCTAAGCTATCGGGATTTACACGTGTTATTGTGAGTCAACCATAAAATATAGACATATACTGCTGTGGGGTATTTTTTTATATAATTTCATGAAGAATATTTCTGTCATACATGATTTCTATGTAGCTTTAACTATTAAGGCTGCACACGCGACGGAAGCTTAAAAAATGAAGTAATTTCTCCCGTTTTCCCAACATTTCCCTTCACTGCTCTGCTCCTATTGATTGTAGCGTGATAATAAGTATACTATAACCTGCCCAGGAGTATGAAGAATAATTTTACTAAGTTTCGTTAAAATCCGTCGAGTAGTTTTTGTTTTTATAAGGAACATACAGACAGACAAAAATTTTATTGATTGCATTTTTGGCATCAGTATCGATCACTAATCACCCCCTGATAGTTTTATTTATTTTTATATAGATAGATAGATAGATGTAGATTATTATTGATTTTTGGAGACACATCTCTTTTCCCCCAGAGCTGGGTTTTCTTTATATGGCCCTAGAGCATTCTCCTTTATCTACTTTACTTGTTAATCGATTTTTAGTCTAATGCAAATGAAATAAAATACTATTTCTAATGTTTTTAACTAAAATAAAAATGAGTTGGCTGTTTTTCTGTACTATAGTGTATGGACAAACAGCTTCTTTGTGTGCGTTTGGCGATATCGGCAGGCCTGGCTCACTCACTCCGCGCGGTACATCCGTTATTTACCTACAGCGAAGCGCTCCGCCCCGGCGGCTTTCGAATAGGTCGTGTGTCACGCGCGCGCCCGTCGGGACGCTGTAGATACCTACCTACCTAATAGCACTCACAGTAATTCTATGATCGAGGTCGCAAATAGTATTTAAAAATGGACATAAAAAGAAACAAATATTCAATTAGATTAAGTATGTTTAGATTTGATTATGTTTAATTTAGCAAACAAAACATATATAGTATTACTAATTATTCTTCGAAACTTCTTTTTCATTTTGTACTTTAGGTAAGTTGAAACAATATTTTTACAAAGGTAGAATAACAGTAATACCTACATCGGTAGATACTTAATTACAAATAAGGAGATTAATTATTCTTCACTAGGCAGCAACCCTAACAGCGTAAGAAAAGATAAGAGGCATGCGATAAGAAAGAGACAAAACTTCTAGGTATATAAATTTGCAGGTACGTAATGCTGTGCGAGCTGAATTCCATCGTATCGCGTCGTAGCAAGACTCGAATTTATTTAGATCTTTTTGCGGAGTAATTCTTATGTACCTACCAACGGTGCTATTACTTATTCTGTGATATCGGTTCCCATACATTTTTCTTTGCATACCATTTCCATAGGTTTTCCTTATTTCGTGTTAGTAAGACTAAGTTATTGGATACTATTTTTAATTGCCTGCGGTTACCTTAAGGCGGTAGCATGGGTCCATATCGGCTCACATAAAATTCTAATTCATATTTTTTGTCTTACTACCGATTTTTGTTCATAATAATCACTCTTCATAATTTTATTTTTCATTTATTTATTTATTTTATTTATTTATCAGTCACAAAATCCACAGACCTTAAAATTAAAAATCATACTTTTTTTATTCATACATTTTTATTCCTACCAACGGTTGTCATAACAGTTAGTGATCATATTTTTTTTATTAATAATGTTACTACCAAGAACCAGTTTAAAATCATAATTTTCTTTTTCAGATCTTTTTTCTTCATAACATTCAATGACCATATTGCTCTTATTAATAATTTTGTTACTAAGAAAATACTTCAACTCATAACGTCGTTGTTCAGAATTTCTTATTTCATAAAAGACAATTATCATAATTTTTATTTTAATAAAGGCAATACTAAGAAAAGATTTTAAGTCATAATGTCATTTTTCATAATAGTTAATATTGAAAATGGCTACCATCAGTCTTTGCGGTAGCTATTTAGATATGGAACGTCTCCGGCGCTACGGGAAGTGCAGCCCCAACGCCCTCGCGTAACAAAGCGCAAACACGCCCCAACGCCACGCTGTGTGCGCTTTGTCATGGCGGGCGAGGGCTGCTCTCCCTCCGCGCCTCCGGCTTTATAAAAACACTCTAGGGTCGATCCAATAAGACTACGTGGTTAAGGGGTCGACAAATAAGGTTTTGAACAAATTTGAAACTAAGGTATGAGTTGTATGATAAAAATAGTTTAGTTACATATATCTACAGGTACACGCGTAATTTTTATAAATATGAATAAAAATAAATCTAAATAAAAAAATGTATGAATTTTAATAATAGTGATAAAGACGATTGATTATGTTGAGAAAATATACAAAACAAATAGATGTTTATCACTTCCAGTATTATGAATTTGAGTGATTCGGAACGATAATAAAGATAGTTAGAATGAAAAATGTTATGATTTTCAATAATATGGATAAAAACACTTATGAAAAACAAATATTAGAATAAAACACATTTATGAATATTAAAGTTATTTATTCGAATGATTATGAGTTTCGATCATTAGTATAAGCAAATATATTAAAACAAATATTAGTAAAAACAAAGTGTATAATTAGTGATATTATGAATTTCAATGATTATATTTTTTAATATTTAGTTTTTAAAATTATTATGAAGAATGATCATTATGAGTTTAAATGGTATGAGAAAAATTTTCGGACCTCCGATGATAGGAATAGAAAAGTTATGTGAGAAAATGCGCACCCCGGTAGCATAAGTGCCATATTGCATAATTATACCTACTTTATTAATAATGTCAGAACATTCTAATAATTGATAATATAATTGTAGAAATAACATTTGAACAGAAAATATACATGTTTAAGCTAAGAATTATAGGTAAAATGTAAATAGATACAGTGCGACCAAAAAGTCATGACAAAAATTGAGGGCGCCACTTACAATTATTGAATGGAATATGGCAACACAGAAATAGGCTGTCGAATGATTTTGATATTTGCGGTATAATTTATTAAATAGGATAGTAATATTCACTTATTAAATTATATATTCACTTTACACCCTGATAAAATGTGTGTTGGTAACTTTACTCCTAAAGCTTTATTGAATAATAAAACAAATAAATAAAATCACCAGACATTCACAACAACTAGGTTCATGGCCCTAAAGTAAGTGTTATGGGATATCATTAGCGAACCAGAGACCTGGAATACACATATAAAAACAATACCCAAAATTAGAATATTTTATTGTTCAGCGCAGGAATATAACCCGCGATTGCCAACGCGATGAATTCAATGAAGTCACGGGCAGCAGCTTATTGTACATATAAGCCTTTCAATTGAATCAGTCTATCTATTCGAAAAACCCGCATCAAAATCTGTTGCTTAGTTTTAAAGATCTAAGCATAGGGACAGACAGTGGGAAGCAACTTTGTTTAATACTATGTATGTAGGTATAGTATGATTCAAACTTTTTAATGATTCAAATAATGATGTTATAAGGATCATTGACCATACACCCTTTTTTTCTCAATTATTTCACTAACCCCCGAATACTCAAACGCATCTCAACTTAATGTGTAGCTCAAGTAACGAGGTTTTGACAGGTGATCATAGAAAACTGTCAAAAAAACGTGACTTGATCGACGCTTTAATCTGAGATGCTTTTGAATATTCGGGAGTAAGACCTCTATACACTTGTTTAAAAAAAACAACTCAATATATTTTATCTTTATTATTCCATAGATACATCTAGGTAATCAACACCTGATAACTCACTATCACTGCTAGCTACAATATGTCCATGTTCTCCAAGTAACTCTTCAATTGCATAAATTGGCTATGGATTAATATTTTTTAAGTAACTTGAGTAGATTTGGTTTTCTGAGTGTGGGATCAAATGGGATATTATTTTCCATTAGCCATAATTTTATATTGTCAATGCGAGAACTTGAATTTGGCGCTTTGTTTGTTATTATTGACTGATAAGGGGGCATTGTCAAAAACAATAATAGAATTTTCATGTAGATTTGGTATTAGTTTCTCTTTAATCCACTTAGTAAAATTATGCGCATTCATTTCTGAATTTTGTTTTTGTCACTAAACACAAGCAAACATTTCGGGACAAAACCTTTAGAACTTCCAGCATGTACAATTATGTACCTCTTGCCCTTTGAAACATCAGCTTGTACTCCCGGAATGCCAGCGGACTGCCAACATTTTTTTACTTTATATGACTCATGAATATAACGTTCATCAATATAAATGATTTCTTTTTGTAATTCTTCTGGTAAATTCCTGTTATTCATTATAATATTCAAGTATTCCTCTCTTTTTGCAGAAATAAAAGGTTTTGTCTATCAAAGCTAATCGGTTAGACTGACATTTTTTGTAGGAAAATCCAAGATCTTTTAAAAAAAAATTTAAATGTTCTTGATTGAAATCAAGATCCGTTTTAGCAATAGCCAAAATTTTTTTAAGCATTGGAATTTCTTTTTTTACTGCATAAAGGAAATGAATTTTTTGACGGAGTGCACAAATAGTAAAATCTTCCATTTCTTTTCTTGGACGTCCACTTCTATGTTTACCAAGAGTGTTAAATACACCATTGTTCTGAAAACCTTCATCTACAATTCGTCTGATAGAACTTTCCGATTTTCCTGAAAGTAAAATTAGCACTTTTAGTCATTTACAAATGTTTGAATAAGCAATAAATAAATATATATGTACCTAAACTAACAATAAATGTAAAAAAAGAAGTAACTAAAACAATAGGAAATGGAAAAGTAGCATGTTGGTTCGGCCGAACTACAAACATAACCTCAAAATAGTGCAATATAAACAATATCAATAAATTGAAAAAACTGTAATAATATCATATTAAGAGTATCTTTTTCGACTTAAACATTGACTTTATCTCTGCTACATACCTGTCATTAATGCTGTTCGGCCATAAACATCCTCCAAATCTGATAAAATGCTTCCATTCTGGTATTCCGCAAAACACCGTTGGAACACGTTAAAAATTATTTGCCGAGCTCCACTACGAATTGGTTTTTTCGTTTTCTCTTTATCCATGATGATAGCTAAGAATATTAACGAATATCACACAAGAAACTGAAAATATAATAAGAAAGAAAACCGAAGACTCGTACGTACACCACTCAATCAAAGATATCATAACAGTGACGTTAATGACAGTTCAATTTAGAGTTACCATATTCAGATTTGTTTTAGTTCCTCAAACATTCTTTTCATGACTTTTTGGTCGTACTGTAGGTACTTATATGTTATCGATAATTTGTTTTTATAAAAATAAAATTGTCATTAAACATCCTGTAAATAAATATGTACCAATTTGTTTTTCAATTGCCTTTTCTTCGAGTGTTGATTTACCCAACACTCGAAACTTAACGAGGAGCATTCAAATAATGCGGGTTTATATATTTTTTAATTTGTAAGTATAAAATGTAAAAATTGACAAGCTGAATGCCACGACTTTGCCGTCGTGAACTCTCACAAACTGCATACTAACTATAAAGTACTACCTATAACTAATGTTCCTTTGGGATTATCAAAAAATCGTTCCATAATGCATCCAGACACCCTTTGAAGAACGTTTCACATCGGTGTTTTACCACGTTTAATGTTCCTGCCATCTTTTATGAAGAGACATTTCCTTCCTTAGCCCATGTTTTGTCATATGAGATTGAGGGAGACCTAAAGAAATTGGCTAGTCATATTCAATCTGTGTATTCAATGACGTATTCTTAGAGCTTGGCCTATAGTCCTAGTAGCTAAGACAAAATACTTGAAATAAAGAAATGTCAATTAAAAGCTGTCATGTACCAAATGTCAAAGTAACTTCATTCATGATGTATTGAATTGAATTTACAAACTGAAAAGGAAATTAAAACACCAATTTCGCATCATTTGGAGTATACATTAACAGCTAAAGTGAGCATATTATTGTTTTTAACATTAAACTGAGGTATGTAACATATAAATATGTGTAATTATTACTATACGTGAATATCCTTTTCCTCAAGATTCGTCATCACCATTATCGTATGTAAAACAACATTTCAAAGTAATAGCGTCCAAGTATAACAATATTCCCTGAAATGTTATTTTGATGCAAAAAAATTAAGCTCAGATACGTAAAACTTTATGTCTCGGATAGTTTCCTAGATAGTTTTAAGTAATTTAAAGGATCTGTGGTTCAAAGTAAACTAGTCCACCCGTTAAGGACGGGCTGTGTAACTTCACTTTTAATCAGTTGTCGTATTATTGGTGCTAAAGCCGTGGCTTTTTTTTAATATACTAATGTTTAGTTATTGCATATGAGATCAAATGATCATTGAAAAACATTTGGAACATCAGTTTTTAAGTTTGCCATTATTGCATTTAAACAAGATCTTACCAAAATATAATAATCCCGATAAATAAAATATAATTATAATATATTTATTTTTGCTTCTATTATGTTATACATACACCATAAATAATATAATATAACAAGTTTTAATCAACATGATTTAATATCATTACAGTGAAAACATACCATCTTGATGGCTTCATCAAATACATTACAAAAAGCAATAGATTTGGTGACAAAAGCTACAGAGGAGGATAAAAATAAAAATTATGAAGAAGCTCTTCGACTTTATGAGCATGGAGTTGAGTATTTTCTACATGCAGTTAAGTATGAAGCACAAGGAGAAAGAGCTAAAGAAAGCATTCGAGCAAAGTGCCTACAGTACTTAGACAGAGCAGAAAAATTAAAGGAGTATCTCAAAAAGGACCGCAAAAAGAAACCAGTAAAAGATGGGGAGTCAAATTCAAAAGAAGAAAAGAAAAGTGATAGTGAAAGTGACTCGGATGATCCAGAGAAAAAGAAACTGCAAGGTAAACTTGAAGGAGCCATTGTCGTAGAGAAGCCTCATGTGAAATGGAGTGATGTTGCCGGCTTAGAGGCTGCTAAGGAAGCTTTGAAAGAAGCTGTTATATTACCTATCAAATTCCCCCATCTATTCACTGGAAAAAGGATACCATGGAAAGGAATCTTGCTCTTCGGACCACCTGGTACTGGTAAATCATTTTTGGCTAAAGCTGTTGCAACTGAAGCTAATAACTCTACCTTCTTTTCTGTATCATCTTCTGACTTGGTTTCAAAGTGGCTTGGTGAATCTGAAAAACTAGTGAAGAATTTGTTTGAGTTAGCTAGGCAGCATAAACCCAGCATAATATTTATTGATGAAATAGACTCCTTATGCTCATCCCGATCAGACAATGAATCAGAATCTGCTAGGAGGATTAAAACTGAGTTTCTTGTACAAATGCAGGGAGTAGGCAATGATATGGATGGAATATTAGTTTTGGGAGCTACAAATATCCCATGGGTCTTGGACTCTGCAATTCGTAGAAGATTTGAAAAGCGTATTTACATTACCCTGCCGGAAGAGCATGCTCGTTTAGATATGTTCAAGTTGCATTTGGGCAACACCAGACATCAACTATCTGAACAGGATATGAAGGTACTGGCAGCAAAAACAGATGGTTATTCTGGAGCTGATATAAGTATAGTTGTGAGAGATGCACTAATGCAGCCAGTACGCAAAGTGCAATCAGCTACGCACTTTAAAAAAGTGTCTGGTCCTAGCCCAACAAACCCTGATGTGATTGTTAATGACCTTTTGACTCCATGCTCTCCTGGAGACCCAGGGGCTATGGAAATGACTTGGATGGACGTCCCTAGTGATAAATTAGGAGAACCCCCAGTGACTATGTCTGATATGTTGCGATCTTTAGCTACATCAAAGCCGACTGTAAATGATGATGACATGGTCAAGCTGAAGAAGTTCATGGAAGATTTTGGACAGGAAGGATAAATACCTATGTAAGTATGAGAAGAGCTTCTGATTTAATCTCTAAATCAGTTATCTTGTTATCTAGCAGGTATTGTAAAAATTTAATCTGCTAAATATAGCTAATAAAACCTAGCAGAAATGTTTATTGAATATCAAAGTTTATATGCTTGAAAAAAAAAACATTTTGCTACTGTTGTATTCTCACTGATGTAATTCGAATTTAAAACACAATAACATTCATATAAGAGATAAATTACTGTAACCTTTTGTTTATTTATATTTTTGTAAAACACTCATCTGTGCTCCTTTGTATAAATGTAAATTATTAAAAAAACACTTGAGTAGATTGTATAAGAATTTTATGAAGCAAATATATTTTAACTAGGCTTGCTTAAACAGTTAATGTATTGCATTTTATTGTACTTTTTTTAAACATCTTACACTGCTTCAGAATAATTTTAGTGTCCATGTGATAAGTTTAAAATTATACAAAATTTAAGACCTTTTTCTAGATAATAAATGTATGATTAATGATAAAAATAAATTGTAGTTATTTGAACAAAATGATTCAAAATAAAATACTATGTATATTTTCATCTACTTACAGTTAGCAATTGAACAGCATGTACTTTATATACTTTTAATGCCTTGTTTAATTATTGAAGTCCATATTATGAAAGCCTACTTATTATGAATTATTGTTATCTATTGAAAATTATAAAGAAATACAATAATAGTCAAAATTATTGTTATCTGTGTGGCCTTATAGGTATAGAGTGATTTCTTTCAAATAATTTTCAGCTAAAGAAACCGCTTTTGATACATAGCATACTAGATATTGCAAATATAATTTATTGGCATAATGATAGATTGCAATGACTTTTTATAGATAAACTATCTGAAGCACAGAAATGTCTGTAAATATCTGACATCTTATGTATTTAATTAAGCATAGTCAATGAATGTATATCAGTAAAATTGTAAAAACTGACTGTAAAAAAATATTTATAATAATTTTCCTATTTCGGTTGCTCAGAAAGATCAACTGAATTGATATTTTATTCAGTCATTGAAACTTATTTGACAAATTCTGTTACAATTGTTCTCCTGAAACAATTGTTCAATCTTTGAATAAATTGTTACATTAAAATTATTTTCTTAAAAACCTATTTTTTCCAAAGAAATTATGCCTGTATCTCCTATGCCTTTGATTGTCTTATATGGTTTCAATAAAACACTTTAATAACTATTTGAGGTATGTTAAAGGACTTAAGGTAGTTCTCATAATATGGGCTTAAGTGAGTATATAATAATGGTTTGCTTATATTTTAGAAATTATTCTTAATTAGTTGTTCACATTGTGTCCATCTTAAAAAAGGAAACAATCTTAATTATTTTTGTATGATTAAGTTATGAATAAAGTTAATAAATAAATTGAAAGATATTATTATTTGATTGCAATTTACACACCTTTATGTATACTTTTGGTCAGTGTCATTAAAATGTTATATTATTATACAAATATGGTGCCAGTTACTAAAGTAATTCTGGAATTTCCCTAGTCACCAGAGATAAAGATAAGGTTTACTTGAGAGTGTCAGTAGCACATAGTGAAAGAATTGGTGTTTGAATCTTTCTGAGTTGTAGATATAGTAGGTACATTTTTATATCATTTTGGTGGGTGAAGATGTTAGTTCAGTTCTCATAGACTTGAGGACTAATTTATCAAAGAGGTTCTTTACAATGCAAACTAGCATCATTTAATTACAGAGTGGATGGATTAATGTGCAATAAAGCGATAATGTGTGTCCATCTTAAAAAAGGAAACAATCTTAACTATTTTTGTATGATTAAGTTATGAATAAAGTTAATAAATAAATTGAAAGATATTATTATTTGATTGAAATTTACACACCTTTATGTATACTTTTGGTCAGTGTCATTAAATGTTATATTATTATACAAATATGGTGCCAGTTACTAAAGTAATTCTGGAATTTCCCTAGTCACCGGAGATAAAGATAAGGTTTACTTGAGAGTGTCAGTAGCACACAGTGAAAGAATTGGTGTTTGAATCTTCTGAGTCGTAGATATAGTAGGTACATTTTTATATCATTTTGGTGGGTGAAGATGTTAGTTCAGTTCTCATAGACTTGAGGACTAATTTATCAAAGAGGTTCTTTTGAATGCAAACTAGCATCATTTAATTACATTGTAGATGGATTAATGTGCAATAAAGCGATAATGTTACTGTGGCCGACTGTAGTGTTAAATGGCCAATTTGGATCCACGATTGACTTGTATTTTCCTCCTTAAATGACAGGGGTAATCTGGCTTATGTTGAATGAAGTGAAAAGTGGTTTGAAGAAAAGCTCGGATAACATTTCTGGATTACAGCATATGTCCAGCTACAGAATACCTATATTTTTTGGCCATGTGATCAAGCTTCTATTTTCATAACTTAGCCACGAGACAATAACTTCTAATTGCGAAAAATGTGTCTTGAAGCAATTTATACTATAATTATATATACTATAATAATTATTAGTATTCTTGACCGGTCCATCTGCAGGGACCACAACAAGTTTTAATAACGACGAGAAAAATCGACAAAAGTGGTCACAACTAGAATTGCACGAACTTATGTTTTGCTATTTTAAAGCACGAGCACAAGGAACTGGTTACATCAAAAAGTTTGAAAACTACTTCAAGGACAGAAACCCGAATAATTCAAAAACTACCATAAAAAAATAAAAAAAAAAACCCCAGACAATCACACCAACTATATACATGGCCCCAAAGTAAGCATAGCTTGTGTTATGGGATACCATGTAGCGAATTAGGGGGGAACTTAGAATATAAATACATAAATAGATAAACACCCAGACACGGAACATTTTTTTTTTCTGGTTCCGTGCGGGGATCGAACCCGCAACCACTGGCGTCTGAGGCAGATAGGTTTACCCCAACGCCATAGTGGTCGACCATGGATGGCAATCTACTTTCAAACCAAGCGCGCAGAATAATAAAACAAAACGTTATATCAAAAGAAACACTACAAAATACTGTAACCAACTAGAAGCTAACATCAACATACACATCTTACAAAAGCAAGCAGCAATCCACTCTTCCACCATTATTAGTCCTTCCTGTCCCTTGGAGATACAGTTTTCTTAACATCTGAAACTCAACCTGAAACACAAGCTTAGTAATGATTTACCTACTAAGTAATATATTCATTAACATTGCGATGAAAATATTATGCGACAAGAAGGGCTCCCGTTCCGGAAAGGGCTCACGTTCCGGAAGACGTAGTCGGTACGGTTAGGTGCGAAGACAAGCGCAGCGTAGAGAGGCAGTTAGGTTGCATATAGTTATACACGTGCGCGAGCCGAGCGAGCGCATCGAGCGGTGCCGCGCCAGCGGCTGGCGAAGCGCCATAAACCCTAGAGCTTTTTTAAATAACCCCGACGTGGTTTGTGGCACGGATTGTGGCTGACAGAGTAATTTAGAAGGCAACTTAAATTTTTAGAGGGGAATAATGCTATTTAAAATAAGTCTGTTTAATTAGCACTCATAAATAAGTAGGTAAGTAATAAGTTCGCAAGTTATGAAACCCAAGTTAAGTAAGTATATAGGTATTTAGGTTTAGATAAGTAGATATTGGTCTCGATTCGATATTAGATTCGAGAATTTTTATCTACTTACTTAATTGAATTCTAATGTCAAATTAGGAAATTTCAAATTTAAAAGTTGCTATCAAAACTGTTTTGAAGCTTCTATGTTTAAAATTAGAGACTGAAAATGTCGAATACGGCCCATTACTGGTGAATACAACGAAGGCAGCTTTCAAAATTTTCAAATTCTATAGGTAGATTTAGGTAATCGGTGTGATTTATCAACCGTAAGAAGTCAATGAAGTTATTTACCTACATTTATTTTGTCTCTTATCTTAGTTACACGAGATGATAGCAGTTATTTGTGTTTCATTTGTAATTGGATAACTATCCATTATTATTGTTTTGTTACATCTGGCGAGCGCGCCATCTAGCGGACAAGTATCATACTTTGTGGCACTTCGAGTGATGTGTTTGTTCAGTGTCTGCAATATTTTAAACGTAGTCGTGTATCACGGTATATTGTTATAACATGTTATTAAAGATAAAAGATAGCGCTGATGCAAACAGTTGAACCTAGAAGTGTACCTATAAAATTCAAGATTTATCGATGAATAGGTAGCTACCCAAATATCTTTGTTATGTAGCCTCTTATCTAATTAAGCTTCAGTAGGTAGGTATAACTTGTAGGCAGTATTCTTTAGTAAAACTAGAAGCTAGAGAAGGAGCTAGGTAAGGTCACCACAAATTTAAACCAGAAATAGGTAATGTTATACCTTTTTTTTTTTTTTTTTTTGACTGGAGGAAAACGTGCTATCATTACCCGTGAGCTCCGGCGGGTTGCACTCAGCCTCAGCCGAGCGCCCTCCGACGACGGAAATGGTCCAGTACACAAGACCATTTCCCCATCATAGCCCTAGTAGCCGCATCAGGTCCCCTCACCTGCTACGGCTGGCTAGGTAATGTTATACCTAGAAGGTTTTAAGAGTTGCGATTGCTAGTTAGGTACCTACCTAGCTACTTAAAAAAACGATAACTTTCTTAAATGTAAGTAAAAGTTGTTATCCTAGTTTCTTAAATTAGTAGAAAAAAATTATACAAATACCTACTTATACGTATATGTTTTAAAATTAGCAAATGATACCAAAGTAAATGATAAGAACTTAACCTTATTCAAAAATTGGCCCATTTTGTGACTCAAAATATATCATAAAAATAGGCGCATTAACTTTATATTGATAAGATTTATCTATAAATGCCTTTCTTCTGTGACGAAATAAAAAAAACGATTCATTTGACTGATTCGCATGTGTTAAATTGAAGAATATGTATGTATGTATATACTGTGTCGTAGTATTATCAATGAAATGCCGCTTCGTACTAGGTATGTTCATCAACAGCGACTATTTTTTTAAAGTTTGTGGTTCCATATTTCTATTTTTTTTACTGATCGACGCTAAAATAAATATGCAGTTACGTTAATATGGTATCAAAGAAACTAACATTTAAATTTGGCTGGTGACTACCTACAAATCAACCCTGTATAGGTATGTATGGATATGTCATAAATGAAATGAGCACAAGGATATTCAATCTTTATTTCTCGAAATAAGCTACCAACACTTCGGAAACATCTTCTGTTGAGAAGAAGTGGCCAGAAACTCAACAGGATTCATATCTAATAAACATTGGTTTTGCAAGTTTATAAATACAAATAAAATACAAATAAAATAATATTTAATATACGTATGCTCTGTCAGAAGATTCTAGAAGAACTGTTAGTCGTCGCTCCTCACCGAATATTCAAATATCGAAACAAAAGAACAAAGAGAAACTATAGACAGTTGCAAGGAGTTTGCATCATTACCATATAACCTCTTTGAGGTTTTAATCTGAGGAGCCATTTTTATGAAATAACTAAATGGAAATAATGCTTAATATAATAAAAGGTGTTTTTTAATATAATAATGTTACTGTAAAACATTATTATAACACAATATGCATGTGCCATGGGACTTTTTTAGCTCGAGCTTTTTCCCGCAACTTCGTAGGTACGCCCTGAACTACTTACTTGTAGGAATTTCAGAAACTCCTTTCATGATACAACCAGACACCCATTGAAAGAACCTTTATATCAAGTTTGACATCCGTGAACCCAAAGATCAAGATTTTTCATACAAACTAAAAATTACAATATTTCCCGTTCCCTTGGAAATTTCGGGAATTCCTTCCTTAGTGCACCCCTACACCCACTAAGGAATGTACCTATATTCCAAATTTCAGCTCTCTACGCCCACTAGATATGGCGTAGAGAGCTGAAATTGTAGTACCAGCTAGAATTGCTCTGCATTTTACAACTATCTTGATATTTTTTGAAATCTCCGAATATCGCATTAATTTCAAGTGGCTCCCATTCCACTCATTTTTATATGCAATCAGTGAACGAAAAAGCATGGAACGCCTACTTGTTTTCTTTGAAAATGATAAAAGTATGATTGGCTTTATTTTGTCAGCGCATGTCGCTAATTGGCTAGACCGCTCATAGTAACTGTACCTAACATCATTGGCTCTTCAAATGAGAGTTGTTGAAGTGGACGATTTATGTAAAAGGTAGCAATGAAAGATATGTATATTTCTTTATTTTGTTTATGATGTAGACAAAAGTTTATAACTTGACGACTGGCTGGTGTAGTGGTAACATACATTGCCTACAATTCCAGAGGTAGGTACTGCGGGTTCGAATCCCGGTGGCAGTGCATGTTTTTGTGATGAACAGGGGTACTAGCCGTCAAGTCAAGGATGTTTATATGTCTTTTTAAATTTAAGTGTAGGATCGGCTTAAATTAGCCTGGATAACCGTGTCGTGATCCGAATAACCCCCGCTTGGTGGTAGGATACCGTCAGGGTCCGACTGGCTAGCAACCAACCTCCATATAAAATCTGCCGCCAATTAAACGCTCCGGCAGTGATGTGTTCTGGCAATATTTTATGAACAGCCAGTTCTTAAAAGTTCTTAAAGCGATAAGGCCGCCTAAATTGTCGTTTATTTTTATTTTTTTTTTTTTTTATATTTTGTACATACTTAATTATTTTTTAAGGGTAATGGCAATAAAGAGTATTTATTATTCTTTCCCAGGCGTGTGTGTTTTCATCTTCGACCTCATCAAAGTCAAGTAAAGAACCCTTATCATCTACGCTAGCTTGTAAGTACCTGCTGAAAACCTGAGCATTATCAAGTAGTTACTTAGTACCAAGATATGAGTACCTATCTATCTTACTCTTACTAATATAAATATGTAAGTTTGGATGAATCTATGGATGATTGTTTCTCAATCACGGCAGAACGGCTCAACGGATTTGAATGAAATTTGGCATAGTGATAGTGTACCTACAGCCTAGAATAACACATAGGTTACTTTTTATCCCGATATTCCCACGGGATTAGAAATTACGACTAAAATATAAGGTCAATATGGTGACCTTATATTTTAGTCGTGTAAATAGCTCTGCCGCCCCTGGATAAGCGTGTCGTAAGTAGCGACTAATCCGAGTGACCCCCGCTTGGCGCTAGGACCTCTTCATGGTTCGCCAAACTACCGACCACCCTTCATGTCAATGCTCCGGTGGTGACGTGCTCCGGAAATAATAATAATAAATCATTTATTTCAGGCAACACAAAGTTTACAAGATGGTAAATATAAACAAAGGGCCCATAGATATATACCTTAAACTAACATATATAAAATATACTTAGAACTACACTAAATTTGACACTATTTCACACGTAAAGTCGGCGACGTGTGACGCGAGTCATGAGACAGTCGCCCTCGAAATTTCCGGAAGACGACTCCCTGCGGCCAGAACTCCATGTGTTACGATGGCTCCACACGTTGGCCCCAACGCTTGTACCAACGTTGGTCCGTTAATTTGGTGAAGTGTAGCTACGTTGGCTATTATACTAGTTCCTTCTAGTCAGAGCCAATGTGAAGATGTATGATTCTGAACTCGAAACTGCTCTAAGTGCTTTAACAGTACTGAGTGCGTACCTATAATTTATATTTGATAATAAAAAAAAAGAAAACCACTTCAAAGAAGATAGTGGATGATGATGCTTCATAAAACACGGTACCAGTAAATAGATGCAGACTATACACTCTATTGTAGCAGTTCTTTACAAGGCATTTTAATATTAAATTATTTTTCATGTGTAAAAAATTAATCTCTACAATTTCTTTTTCCATAGGTAGTACTTGAACCCGATTGTTAAATAATTTGAATTAAAAGCCCTCAGAACAGTTTTATAACTTTTGTCCTATGTCTTCTATAGACTTCGAATACCTTCTACAGTTGATTAGACTATCACCGGCTCCACATGTTGGCCCCAACGCTAATACCAACGTTGGTCCGTTAATTTGGTGAAGCGTACATACGTTGGCTATTATACTAGTTCCTTCCCGTCAGAGCCAATGTGAAGATGTCCGATACTGAAATCGAAATTGCTCTAATTTCTTTTACAGTACTGGGTGCGTATAATTTATATTTGTTAATGAAAAGAAAAAAGAAATAGCCACGTCAAAGTAGATGTTGGATGACGACGCATCATATAACACTGTTCCAGTAAGTATAGACTATACACTCAATTCTAGTAGTTCTTTACAAGGCATTTTAATGTTAAATTATCTAATTAGGTATCTATTATCTAATTATGTGTAAGAAATAATCTCCACGTTTTCTTTTTCAGGTACGATGGAACCCGATTGTTAAATAATTTGAATCAAGAGCCCTCAGGATAGTTTGATACCTTTTCTCGTATGTCTTTTATAGACTTCGAATACCTTCTACAGTTGATTGGGCCATGCGTGTTGAAACAGAACATGAACAGGACTGACTGAGTATATCGCCAACATGTGGACGGGTCGCGAACGTTGGCACAGATTCCTTTGATAAAACCGACACTCGCCGGCCAACTACCAAAGGTCGCTCCAACGTTGGGGCCAATGTTATTTTCTAGATACACACTTTGGACGAGTGGCGTTGGGGCCAACGCGTGGAGCCGGCGTATGCGTGTTGAAACAGAACATGAACAGGACTGACTGATTATATCGCCAACATGTTGACGGGTCGCGAACGTTGGCACAGATTCCTTTGATAAAACCTACACTCGCTGGCCAACTACCAACGTTCGCTCCAACGTTGGGGCCAATGCTATTTTTTAGATACACACGTTAGACGAGTGGCGTTGGGGATAACGGGCCAACGTGTGGAGCCGGCGTTAGGCTAACTATCAGGAGAAATGGAGGTCAACGAAACTGCTAGAACGGATAAAAAAAAATAACTAAAAAGTCATCCCTGAACTGTGGTGTCGTAAAAAGTATGGCCACAACGACGCTTTGAAGGTAATGTTGGAAGCTCACTCAAAGACTAAGCTAGCAGCAACTTCATTGTTAATATAAAACAATTTCATTGATCCTTTGTCACCAGATTAGTAAAGAAGAGATTATAAAAGTGTGTCACAAAAAAATAATGATCGCTTGCGAGGCGACCTTGTTGAGGTTTGGGAAACTGAGGACACTTGATACTCGTGGGAGACTTGGTACATCGAAATATTTAAAGTACCGGATGTTATTGAACTATTTTGACTGGCAGCACTGACGCTAGTAGTAGAGCCCAAATCAAGGGGAAAAAAATACAGCTATCAAACCGCCATTTTTGACGTGACGAGCATTGTTTTGTTTTTGGCCGGTACAAGATCTTTTTTTAAATTGGAAATTGACTTGTTTTGCGTAAATTAAAGTGCAATTTATTTGTTTTTCTTAGTTCATAGGTTTAATTACTTAGTTGGCTGTATTGTTTGTTGATTATCGGCTCAAGATTGTAATGAGGTAAGATACTTTCACATACTTTTTTGATTTGTGTGGTAGTGAGGACACTTGGTACACAACAACTTGGTTACATTTGATCCCCGGATCAAGTCTCCCATATAATATAATTTGTTCAAGTTCTAAATAATATTTCTTTTTGCAGAATTTTTCAAAAATGCCTCGGGTTTACAAAACTACATGAAAACTACATGAGTATCAATATATTGCGGCGAAGCCAATATTCAATTAGATTGGCAGTTGATATAAATGTATAACTTTTCAAAACTTTGTATTTGTTACAATTTGATTTTATTTTACAATTTGTGTTCCTTATATTTTTGTTCCTTAAAAGTTCTTTAGTGTTAAATATCAAAACTTTAAGACTTCGTATAATTTTGAGACTGATTAAATAAGTTAAGCTTATTACAAATATCTCATTTTTAATAAATGATTACTTAAGTGGATACTGTTTGAGTCTAATTTTCTTCGGAAGTTTTACCAAAACCTAAACTACCTGCATAGTTTTTCGCAGAAATATTGATTTTCCAGTTTAGATCATGTTGTCTGTCTGTAGGTATTTATGAATATATAATTTTATTGTGACGAATCAACTGTCCCATGGCATAAGGGATACTTGATCCGCCCTGATCAAGTCTCCTTACAGGCCGAATCAAGTCTCCCATATAGTGGGGACACATGGTACTAACCCCTTTTTTTGAATAAAATTAAATATTGACTTATTTTATAACCTATATATTTTGACTCCCACGTATATTATACCTAGATAAATTCTTCATACTTTAGTTAAAAAACATCTGAAATTCTCCAAAAATTTAAGATTTTAGGAGGCAAAATGAAAAGGGGGGATCAACTGTCCTCAGTTTCCCCTAAATACCCATCTCTTTAAAAATATTATCACTTGATATTAGAAATGGAATGTAAGCTCTGTCATGTCGGTTAGCCACTGTATCAGAACCAAACGGAAATTGTTTTATAGTCAAAAGTAGATGTGTTTCATCCCAGTTTCTTACAAATTGGAACAACATTTGCTGCAGATGTGTATAAGAAAGTAGGTAGATACAATGATAATAAACCAAGCAACTTTTTAATTAGCCTTCGTGAACACCCCAGTCTTATAAACACTAGTCGATCTTTACAGGTACTTTGTAGCGTCTTCTCAATGTGGTTAAGAATGAGGCGGTAACGGTCGTCAACTAATTCAACTCAACCTTTTTAGTAGTCCTTTTATAGTGACGAAATCTGCTGTAGGTGCTGTTTTTTTATAAAACGACTACATATCATCACAACTGCAGGGACTTTCGCATCGGTCAATGGGTTAAGAGAAGGTATGTCGCAAACCACCAAAGTGACATTAATAGTTTTTACAGAGTTTTTTTTTGATGACGAAATGGCTATTACAAACCCCGACGATTACAGGTCGTTACCCCTGACTTCGCCTGGTTTTTACAGACTTTTGGGATTATATTAAATTTTCGCGTGTATGCTTTCAATATTTGCTCAAGTTTATTCATGCCTTAAGATTCATGCAGTCATCATAGTATAGTATCTAAGAAAAGCTTGAGAAACATCAATATTTTTCCGCTAGGCAAAGTTTGGATATGACTTCGCCTGGCAGTTGTAGTTTTCAGAACTTTACGTTATTTCGTTAGTTTATTAAACGTGATATATGCTTATTATAATTTTAAAACATTTTGTGCTCTGTTTTGTGCAAACTGTAAGGGGTGTTTAAAAAGACTACTTTAAGGCGAAGTCTGGAACTGTTTATGAACCTTTTCATAGATTAGCAATTTAGTCTAGGGATGAGACGAAACATAAAATTAAATATTATCGATAAGAAGTAAAGCTCAATGATTTGAGAATAAAAAGGAAAATTATATCGATATCAAAAGAGTTTCTTTTTGTTTATTTTATAATTTGTATTCATTTTTATACCTGTCACCAACGCACCATCACTAAAGGTAGGCGAAGTCTGGTATTGCCTGACTTCGCCTGGGTACTTAGTTTGAACTGGTATTGCTTGAACTTCGCCTGGGTACTTAGTTTGAACTGGTATTGCTTGAACTTCGCCTGGGTACTTAGTTTGAACTGGTATTGCTTGAACTTCGCCTGGGTACTTAGTTTGAACTGGTATTGCTTGAACTTCGCGTGGGTACTTAGTTTGAACTGGTATTGCTTGACTTCGCCTGGGTACTTAGTTTGAACTGGTATTGCTTGAACTTCGCCTGGGTACTTAGTTTGAACTGGTATTGCTTGAACTTCGCCTGGGTACTTAGTTTGAACTGGTATTGCTTGAACTTCGCCTGGGTACTTAGTTTGAATTTACTATCATAATGGTGGAAAAGCACGATTTATATACATAATTATTATAAAAAAGTTAAAATTATTAATTATAGCATAGATAGTACAAACAAACAGAGCCATACCTTTTGTATTTTCTTCGTGACGGAAAGTGTTTTGAAACAATTTCAAATGCTCACCCGCTCCAGTAATATTTTGCCTCAACTGTGAAACACACTTTAAGTTAGCAGCTAATGGCCTCTATTGGTGCTGCCATACTTAAATTGCAAACAATTTGTTAAAGGTTTTACGAGATTATAATCAGCCACTTTTCTCGGTGTTCCTTTTTTTTCAAAATCAGGCGAAGTTTGGTGTACTAGGCGAAGCCAGGGGTAACGACGGTACTGTATGTATAGGTACCTACCAAGTGTCTTGCGCGACTCTAACAAAGGAAACGTTTCCATAAAAGAATATACAAGTAGGTACTATAAGTCCATACTCACAAGCAACATTTGTAAAATCAACATACGCACAAGCTTGTACTTTAAAATAATATGAATCGACGATTCATAACTTTCGCAAGCTTTCCCACAGGAACTGTGGAGCGTTTATTATATAACGCAAAAGATTACGTGAGGGTAATATTCATATTCATTTATTGCTTCATGTAACTCTACACAGATGGTACTTAAATTTTACAATATAATTTAGGCATTGCAAGGAAAGAGCGGGTTATTTTTTTTTAATCCTCATAAAGGAAATCAAATATTTTTTTATTGTTTATTACATATCGATTCCATGCTGGACTAGGAGCGAGAGAAAAACATAGAATGTACCAGCTGCTTTTCTGCCCGGGCATACTGTAATAGTTAGTTAAGGGACAGAGGTTTTAATGACGTTTTTGTGGGTTAATAGTGGCTTACCTCCTGTCACTCCAATAGTCTCTCTCCATCATTATAATACCTTCAAATGATGTCCAAAGTGACATCAGATGGATGGAGGATACAGGCGTAACGTTATGTATGTATGTTTATAAATAAATATTAAGTTTGTACCTAAATAAATATCAAGAAATTAGTATTGGTAGGTTATGGGTATATTCAACTTATATGAAGTATATTTTGCTCTTTTTTTTTGTTTGTCTTCCATGCCACCTGATGGAAAGTGCGCATGAAGACTATGATGTTACACGTCCATCCACGAGAAACCGTAGTGGTCAGGAAAAACAGACGCAGGCAGATTGTTCCACTCCTTGGCAATCCGTACCAAAAAGGAACCATCGAAGCGTTTTGTTCGACTTCTTGGTAAATCCACTATATAGGGATGGAAGTTCTGTCTGCGTCTGGTAGTCCGGTGGTAAAAAGGGGTGGGTTCAATTTGGTCAAAAAGAGCACTCGCACACTCACCAAAATGTAGCCGATAAAATACTGTCAAACAAGCAACCTTACGACGATGCTCCAGCGTCTGCAATTTTTTATTTGTAAGGTTGTTGTTGTTTATGATTTTACGGGCTCTTCGGTCAACAGAGTCTAGCGCTTCGAGCTGGTATTTGGCAGAACCATCCCAAAGGTGACTACAGTACTCCATGCACGACCTCACTTGGGCTGTGTATAAGTTGAGCAGCCGTTCAGGGCTGAAGTACCGCCGGACCTTCGAGATGATACCCAATTTTTTTGAAACCGTTTTTGCCATAGACTCAATTTGTTCTCCGAAGTTTAATTTGGACGTTATAGTGACGCCCAAAAGCCCTAGTTGGTCGGTGATGGGAACAGATACATTCTGGAAAGTGGGCGTAAAAGTAAAGGTGCTCTTTTTTGCGGAGAATAGACACGCTTGTGTTTTGGAGGCGTTGAATTTGACCAGGTTAGATTCGCCCCAATCGGACACATTCCGCAAGGTCGAATCAACGCGCTCAATCATAGACTTTCTCAAAACCTGGATTTCATGGGCGCTCGTTTGCGCATTGGATATATATCTCTCAACAACAGTGCTGTCATCAGAATATCCAATAATGCCTGGTGTTAGGAGGTCATTAATGTGCAGCAAGAATAAAGTTGCAGAGAGAACAGATCCCTGAGGTACCCCGGCATTAATCGCCATTAGGTCAGAGGAGTAGCCGTCTAAGACTACTCGAATCGACCGTTCCCTCAGAAAATCAGATATCCAGTCGCAGAGCCCGGTCGGTATGCCGTATGCTGGAAGCTTGCTTAAGAGACCATCATGCCAGACCCTGTCAAAGGCCTTGGATATGTCTAAGGAAACAGCTATTGCTTCACCATGACCCTCCAAGGCCTCACTCCATAAGTGTGCAACATACACGAGAAGATCGCCAGGTCGAGCGTCCACTGCGGAAACCATATTGGCTATCGCTTAGGAGCTCGTTGGTCTCGAGGTATGCCAGGAGTCGATTGTTACAATACACGTTCCATGTCCTTGCCAAGTATGGAAGTGATTGAGATTGGTCGATAGTTGACAGGATCAGCACGGCTTCCCTTCTTCGGTACTGGTTGTACGTTAGCCAGCTTCCAGGATTTTGGGACTTTACCAGATTCCAAAGAAAGTCTATAGAGACGCGTCAAAACGGGAGACAACTCAGCTGCGCAGCGTTTCAACACCACTGCAGGAATACCATCTGGACCGCTAGCCTTATTCTCGTCTAGGTGCAGCAAGCATTTAAGAACCTCCTTTTGGCGAATATGAACGGTACCCATTGTAGGACCGAACTGAGGTAATTGGGGTGGGATTTTCCGCAAAGATACTGGCAAATAAATCCGCCTTTTCCTTAGCGGTGTGGGCCAGAGAACCGTCAGGTTTCCGCAGTGGCGGCAGCGATGGGCGACAAAAGTTCGTTTTGACCGACTTGGCGAGGGACCAGAAAGCTTTGCTTCCCGAGGGGTATGACGCTATTCTGTCTCCAATACAGCCTATGTGGGCGAAACGAGCTCTTTTGATCACCTTCTTGCAGGACTTGGCGGCAGCATTGTACCTCTTCTTGTGTTCATGCGAGTCATCGGCTTTGCTTCTGCGAGCGGTTGCCCAGGCTTTGTACGCTTCTCGCTTACGCTTTTCAGCGGAAGAGCATTCAGCACTAAACCATGGGCGAGCTTTGGTTTCAAGGGATAGATCAGCGTAGGGAATGAAGAACTCCATTGCTTGACCTATCACACTTGAGACTGCATCAGCGCAGCACGATGGATCGGTTGATGTAAAACAAGCTTGCCGCCACGGATAAGATGCGAAGAAATGTCGCATTTCATCCCAATCTGCCGACTTGTAACGCCATACTCGCCTAGAACCACTTGGTCGGGTGTCAGGTGGCGAGTACTGCGATACAGATTTCACCAGACAGTGATCGGATGTCCCTAAGGGTGCAGTGACGGACACCGAATATCTGTCGGGATCGGTTGTCAGCAGAAGGTCCAGGCAGTAAGCAGTGTGGCCAGCAACGTCTGGGATGCGCGTAGGCTCGTCAACAAGCTGAGAGAGGCCATGAGTGAGCGAAAACTTAAAAGCCTCTCTACCAGCATGGTCAGTGTCCTGAAACGGGTATAACGACTGTCCGTGGTGTGCGTTAAAATCCCCCAGGAACACCAACTGCACTGTGGGAAAACGTTGCTGAACCTTGTCCGCTGTACTGCTGAGATAGTCCATAAGCCTTGTTGTCTTCCGATCTCCGCTGTGTGACCGATAAATACCAGCGTATACCATTTGGTCTAGGCCGGTATCTATGTGAACCCACATAACTGAAAGGTCCGGCACTTCTAAGTAACGAAGACGCTGACAACAGATCTTGTCACTGGCATACATGCACACTCCGGCGTGCGGGTGGAATTTGGACTCCAGGATGTAACCTGGGTAACAGAGGTATGCCGAGTCTGACGGATCACAGATCTGCGTCTCCGTTAGGAAGAGTAGGTGGGGTCTCTCCGTCTCGAGGTGGTGGTGGACATCATTGAGATTGGAGTGCTCTCCTCGGATGTTACAGAAGTGCACTTTAAACGAGAGGAAGTGCAACCGCTGTGTTACCTTACTCTTCTTTGGACCTTTCATTAATTTTGGAGTGGAGTGAATAGGGAGGAGAACAGAAGTTGAGTGAAGTGCTGCAAATGGAACCAAGCAACTCGATAGGGGTAACGCACCTTTGCGAAACTCGCTTGGAGACTGCGGGGACGCCCGAACCCCCCCGAGTTCGCCATCGGGTCCTCTCAAACCGGTCGCCAGCCGGCACGATGGAGCCTCCCGGGATTTTTCGCGAGGTGGCGGGGTAGCCTTTCGCATGTGGCTGGCATGCTACTTGGGCCCCCTACTACCTGCGGTCGGCCAGCGGTGCACCGTGCTTCGGATCCCGCTACCCTCCAAAACGAGTCACCCGGTGAGTCATTATCCTACGAGTTGAAAACAGTTCTCCGATGCAGCACGATTACTCAGACCTATCCTCCCCAATGGCTACACTAGACATCATGCCGGAACGCAACTAGGTTACTTGGCGGCATGGTTTTGTCTAGTGGGTGGGTGGTGACAAGCCTACCACCAGATTTTACTGCTCGTTTAGCACCACCCAGGGACCACGTACAAGGCATCGAGGGCTAAACCTTGCGGACGCGAGCAGTTTTCAGTCCCCAAAAACATCAACCTCTTACCTCTTATTTAAAACATCAGAATAATGACTTTTGCATTACTTATTTGCGGTAAAACTATCATGAGGCAGTAGAAAAATTATGAATCGTTTGTTTGACTGTATGTGTATAACTGGGCATCTTTCTAATTTTTTTATATAAATCAGAATAGTTTGATACATTTCTTTCACTTCCAGTACCGAAAATTGAGGGATAGTTTTGAAAATAATGTCAACAGTTTAATTAATTTTAATTTATTTACAATAAATACATAATTTACATAAAGTTTATTTGTATAAATAGATAATTTATCACATCAATTTGGAAAACGATACAACTGTAAGTGATATTAATAATGTTGGAAGTGACCGATAAATACTCCTGTTGGCTGTACTGCTCTCTGCAACAATAAAAAAACATGCGTTAAGCTAAATGTATCTTTAAAGAAAATATAATGAAGCTTACAGTAAGAGTAGAAGCTTAGATTAGAGAAGATAATATCTAAGAACATCCAGTGGAAACTCCCTTTTATAGAAGGTTTATTCATTAGCTTTCGTAACATAACTATGTAACATCGGGTGAGTTTCAGGTTGAATGTCATTTGTTTACCCTTCATATCACCTGATTGTAAATGAAGATGACGTCAAATACGTGTTAAGTCGCTCATTTCTTACTTTTATACATAAAACTTAGGAGCCCCATTAGGGTGGTCTTTATTTTTCGACTTTTGTTTGAATTATGCCCGGGGCACTTTTTCATTTGATTATATCTAAATATGATTTTTTTCCTTGTTTTTTTTTTTAAATTTAGAGATTTGTCAAATTTGCAAATGTTATGAAAAGCATTGAAGGACTTCTTTGAATTACTTATGGTTTCATTAATTGTTTAATTTGGTGTTTATTCACATTTGACGTGCAAGTAATTTATCACAACCAACGAAGAACATAAGCAATATTCACTTTTGTTGGTAAAACAGTAAAGGAAAAAGTACCCTAATACTAACAAGTCAACCCTTGTATATTAAAAATAAATTACCCAAATATTCATAACAACAGCAATAATTTTGTAATATTTCTTATGTCCTTTCTATAAAAATTAAGAATCTAACAAATACAGATTTAGAGACCTCTAATTGTTATTCAAAAAAAAAAAATACTGAAATCGTTTCTTATAGTATTTAATCAAATTACGTGGTGCCCCGCGAAATTAAAGATTTTTTTTCTTCGGAATAGGGACCACCCTGAGCTCTAATAGCAGTGAACGAAAAAAGCATGGAAGAGTACCTAGTGCTCGAAAATGGCCCAACGAAAATTATGTTTTATGTTGTTGATTTGGGTGTTTTCGTGTTTATTAGTAGTTGGCAGCATATGTCTTGGACCGTTTTTGTCAAGTGTAAAAATATAAACAAAGCTCATTTGTGGTATAAAATGTTTTATAAATTGATTGCATTCGCATAATAAAAATGCAATATTAAGTTATAACGTGTAAAATATACCCGTAAATTACCATATTCATTTTTTTAGATAAAACTTGTGTAGCGTCACGCGACATCAGCATATTTCGTAAAACCTAACTTAAGCGTCTACAGTTGGCAGTCGTGTCCCTCACCCGCTCTGTAACGCTAGTCTTTTATATATTGTATCACACACGTAATGTTTTAATACAGTGAATATTATATTTAATTGATTTTAATTTCACGCACCCAGCCTAGGTACATATTAGCAACCTTCTGATGAACTAGAGTTATGTATACCTATTATCAAGTGAATTAGTGACTATCAGTAAATACATACAGTATACATAACGGTAAACTTGGGACATTATTTCTACTAGGATGGTGTTATGCCCAATGAACTAAGTAAATTTTCGAATATTTACAATTTGAAGTCAAACACATTTGTGCGTGCATTCTGTTTGCAAAATTAAAAAAGACTTATTTTCAACTGCCTGTCAAATGTAGTCAAAAGTTACGCCCACAAAAATATTTAGTAAATTTATTTACTAAAAATTAGTACTTGTGAACCAAAATTTGTCATCCTATTTTACAATATAACGTGACCCATATACGATAAGTAACGTAGTGTGGTCGTCGAATATTGTCGGTAGTATAATCATCACACATATTTTTTATTACAAAATGATATACTGAAATACACAATAAACATCCTTGACTTGACGGCTAATACTGGGTTCATCACAAAAATATCTAGCGCCACCGGGATTCAGCTCTGCCTTGAAGGCAATCTATGTGACCACTACACCAGCCGGTCGTAAATTTTTAAACGTTATCTTTTTGTCTAAATCATAAACAAAATAAAAAATATGCGTGTTAAAAATATTCATAACTTTCATTGCTACCTTTTACATAAATCGTCCACTATGACGACTCTTTCAGGTTCGTAAATGTTGGCAAATGTACGTTTCAAAGGCCAATGATGTTACTGTTACTGTGTGTTGTCTAGCCAATGAGCGACGTGCGTTGACAAATAAAACCAATCACATTTTTATCACTAGTTGTTAAAAGAAAACAAAGGTCGTGTGCCGCTTTTCAAAGAGATTTTGTTTGAAGTTCTATGCTTTTGTTTCACTGCCTAAATAGCTTGTTGCTAGTTGCTAGCTTAGTGCTTTTATAATAAACTCAAGAAACGTAAAAGAACACAGGTTTCCGTTATAGACTTTATACAAGAAAACACTTTTTTCTTTTGTAAGTACAATTAGATGATTTACTTTATTTGTTCCTTGTGCAACTGGACACATTTACATAGACTTAATGGTAGCGAAGTGATATGCGTATGCGGTTCAGCCGAAGTTTCGGTCTAATGAGGTAACTAAATCTAGGACGGTACCTACTGTAAAGTTGCTCGACTTTGGGTGTGACCAAGCATACATTGTGAGTTTAACGGGATGGTGGCATAGTGGAGAAATTGCTGACGCCACGTGTGTAAAAGCATGAATATTAAAAAGACAGAAAAGTGAAGAAATTATTTTTTTATTTAAAAGCGTAATTTAATTTTTGACGTTAATTTAATGAATGTCGCAAATAGTTCTTAGTCTTTAAAAACTCAAGTAGACTGAGGCCAAAATACTTGGTGAAAAACTCTCGGCGCTATTATTATAGAGTCCAATGTTTGTAACGATGAATAAATTTGTGGCTTTCACGCCTAAATAGCAAACGGATTTTTTACACAAATGATATATGCACCTAGTTGTTTAACTGATTTGTGTAGGTATGTTTTATTCTTATTTTATACAAAATCTGGGTTAAAGCACCATCTAGACTGTTTAAAACAAAGCATCAAACCAAGGTGACTTTGCTAGCTTACAACAGTGAAGACGGCTGTTTAGCACCAAATTTCGCATGACCTTGGCGGGAACTTGGTTGGCGGGAGCTAGTTGTAAACGGCAGTGTTTAGAATCACACAGAGTCACAGACAAACATCTACATAAACAACGCAAGTGTCATGATTTGTATTGAAAACAGGGGTGTCACTCTTAAAGTACTTCAATTTGACAGCAAATTTTTATCACATGCAACAAAATGGACCGGACATGTTGTCATTTTACCACGATAGATGTCTATAATTGTAATACACCAATCAAGCAAAAGGTCTGCTGACAGTTGTGACTTGCGAGAGGTCCGTCCAGCCAGCCAGTCACAAAATGGCTGCTCCTCCTTGCATGTGCATATGTTGATGTAGTATTTTGTGATCTCCTTGTTATCTTGTGGTGTTTTCTGGTGATTTATGCGCGGTGAGCTGAGCTGAGGTTCCGGGTTCGAATCCCAGTAATGGAACTTTATCTGGGCGAGATAATGTGGTGTTTACAATATTAGGAAATATTTATAATACCAGCCACGTTATAGTATTAATTATTGGACCGACATTCAGATGGCAGCAGGGGGCTTAGCAAAATGGCGGCGCGTCAATTGGGGTGACAAGTTGATTCGTTGAGTAGGTAGGCTCTCTAATCTCTATTCCTTTTGGTATATTTATCTTTCTCTATGATTGAAACCAAGCGTGCCGACTTTTTAAGACCTATTGTGATGTCACAGCTGAAATTTATTAATGGGAAATACAAACACATTCAAAGATACCACTGCCTCCGATGAAATCGATTATTAAGAACGAAATCGATATTGTGAAATTGATTTTCTTGGTCGGGGTTCGGACACGCAAAGTACAGCATTTGCGTTATCCATATAGATGTATGTCTGTTTTTCGAACAGTGTGTACGCTCGTTATTGTATATTTTCTACGTAACTATAACTATAAATGACTCGAGTTTTGTCGCTTTTTAGCCAGCGTTTCAACCTTTCCTTCTTTATATCCTCAATTGCATACAAAACTGCCATCGCGAAGATGTTGCCGACGCGAGACATCAAAGCGCACTGACAATTTGGGGAGTGGCTTAGCGTGACCTCGTATTGTGTCCTTGGTTGGAGGCTTGTTTACAACCACCGCACCGTTTATAACAGTGTGGATGATACTCGGAATTGGTTGTAAACAGCTTAACCTTACGTAACCTTGGTTGGAAGCATTGGTTTTAAACAGTCTAGCTGGAGCTTTACGCTTTCTTTATTCATGAAGAATTATTATATAAATTATATTTACATTGTTTTACATTATGTTTTACCTATTGCTTTTTAAGTTAAACTGACTCTAAGCTAAGCTAAACCCCTTTCATATGTTTTATATAATAAAGGTCAAAACTTGACTTAAAACCGCCAAAAACAAATTTGCATACCTCAACAACCTAGATATCTTTAACAAAAGTTGGTGCGTTCAGTCTAAATTTGAAAATGCTATAAAACATAACTTTTCATCGTAAAAATATGCTACGGAAAGTTTTCAAAAACTTTTTGGTTATCTAAGAACTTTTACTGTAGGAACAAAAAGGTAAAATAGATCTTATGAAAATTAGAATACGTGTGGAAATGAAAATGTTTATTTAAAAAGAAACCTACTTTTATTCCGAATTATAACACTTTAAGCTATTTATACCTATTTAAGCCTGTACATGTCTTAAGACGGATCGTAGTCTTAACATCCATATATTTATAAGCTGGAGCTTCCATATTTAAGCACTTTATGGCTACTAGCTCTATAATTTTCATGCACTTTGTATTAGTAACACTTTTTTTAGATAAGTTTTTAACTGCTAGTACAAAAAACCTAATAAATAGTATATAGTGGGAGACGCCTGGCAGATTTCTATCATCCCCCGTCTTTTAACCCCTTTAACCCCTTTAACAGCAATGTACTTATTAAGATCACATAGTCAATCTATAGGAAAAATAAGCTTTTTAAGGATAGATTTATTTGTCTAATCAAATACCAAAAATTTGTATAATAATTTGTAACGGTATATTATTCAATTTTCATTCATTTTCCATTTGTTTTTTTTTTGTTAATAACTTAATACAGCCGACTAATGTGTGTGTTTTAATAATTAATGATGTATAATATACTAATGAAAATGAATAATATAATGTTACAAATTATTAAAGACATATTATGCCTATAATTGATATGTATACTAGATTCATGAAATTTTATAATATGAATGTAATTATTGTTGTGTGCATATTGTTGTTGTATCTTGCTTAAATAATAAAAAAGAAAAAAATCTCAAGTTGTTTCAAAACATACTTAGTTTTAAATTCCACAAACGATTCATAAAAAGTTTAGAAACAACCTGTTTACTTAGATAATCAAAGCCTGTGTATATGTTTATATCGTTAATTCCAGAAATCTTTTAAACTCATTTACGAGTTAGCTTATAATGATTTAATTTGTGAACAATATCTATGCTTTAAATAATTTTAGGTTGCTCTAGCCGTAGGTTTACTACACAGGAAATTAAACTCCATGATAGAAATTCAGAAATATAGAAATGTAAAATCTCATTGCATTCGAGTTAAACTCGGCATTGAATAATTCAATAAACGTGTGTCGATGTATAATTGTACAATCTAGACCTAATGTCTTCTAAAGGAAATGAAAAATCCGTCAAGTACAATTTTAATATCACGGTTGTTGTATCGAAACTATTTTAAGTCATAAAATACACTTTCATATTCTGGAATATTTTCAAATTTGGAAACTTGTCATTTAGAAAAAACTATGAAGTTTGTACTTTAGTGTTTACCTATAACAACTGTCCGTTCTCTACGATGCGATGATATGCTGGCAACACATTTGAGTTTCATTTTTTTTCTCGCTGGAGCCGAAAGTCCAAGGGTTGTTACAAGCAACCCTTGTGATACCGGTCTTGCGCCGTATGCTGTCAGCCAAGACCGCTCTGTGACCTAGGGGGAAATAAAAAAGAGATAAAATGATAACGAATTGAAAAAAATGACCGCGTGTGACCCCAATTTCATATGATAAAAATAATAAATAAAAAATAAAATCCCCAGACAATCACACCAACTACATAGCCTCAAAGTAAGCGAAGCTTGTGTTATGTGTTACCATGTAGCGAACTAGAGGGGAACCTAGAATAAATACATATATAGGATAAACACCCAGATTTCGGGTGTTCATCATACAATCGGAACATTTTTTTTCTTGTTCCGAGCGGGAATCGAACCCGCAACCACTGGCTTCTTAGGCAGATAGGTTTACCCCATCGCCAAAGTGGTCGTCAAATGAAGATAGGTCGAACTGAAGGCAAAGGGGTTAGGAAATGACTGACTCCTAAAGAAAAATTGCCGGAACACATCACCGCCGGAGTAATATTTGGTCGCAGAATTTATATGAAAGCATTGCTAGCCAGTCGGACCTTGACAGGATCTTACAACGAATTATTGTATTATTTGTATTCCTACGTAAGTTCCTAAGTTCTAGGTTCCAATTCTGCAATTACTACATTTTAACACAATGTGCCTGAAAGGTGCATTATGTTTTCATGAGAAATTTTGTTAGTATTTGGCCAATAAAATGTCACTAGGAGAACCATTGGTGAACAACATGAACGTCACCGTACTTAATGTTAAAATTTACAAAATCGGGCCCTTGGTCTGGTATTCCTACCACGAACAGGTTTCCTGTGTTCCAAATAGATAGACAGAATACTTGTAGATAGTGTAATTACTGGCACCAAGATTTATCATCTAATGTCCCAGAATCAGCAACATGCCGGTAGTCCCCATGGAATTGCTGGTGTCTGGGATGATGGTGAAGACTTAAAAGTCAAGTAAAAACTCTGTTCGTTTGCCCTCTTTGAACAAAGGATATTATAGGAAACAAAACCACACTTGCGAACATTTTTACAGTTCGTTACTCTGTTACGTAAATACATTATATCTACTAGGTATTCATAAATGACTTTATACGGTGATGCGATGTTATCAAATATAAGAAAGACAGTATGAATTAGTATTACGATTTAATAAAACACATTGCATTTTAATTTTGTATTTTAGTGAATATTTACATTTTTTTGCGGTAAACCCAGTTTCTATCACGTCTTTTACTATATCAGATGGTTAGCTGAACACAAGCCACTATTTATTAATAAAGATATAATATTCCAAAAAGTATACCTTAGATCCATCAATGAACCAAGTCAGATCAGGTGCAGGGAAGGCTTTGGTTGACGAACAGTTGAGATCTAAGGGCTCTTGTTCACTGTAACTTCGTTCTAGACCGGATATCTTGGGGCTTTCACGAGGAAAATCTTGAAGACAGAAAAAGAAAACATTAACTTAAAGAATCATTAATACTATTGCTAAGTGTTCAAAAACCTACGTTAAAAAATTAAACTCAAACTCAACCAATTTAGTAATAATAATTTGACATATTGTACAATAATTCAACATATATATATATATATATATATATATATTTTTACTGAACTCACATATTTTAGGGTAAGTTGAAGTCAAACGCAAATAGGACAAAAGAGGGAATAGTAAAAACTACTAAAATAGGTTATCAGGAGACGAGGCTGGCTGTTTCTTCTGCATGATATCGATTAATTTAAGTCTAATTTTGTATAGGATTTAATTCGGGTTCATTATATTGTTAGTGCCGTAAAAAAGATGTGTTTTATAAATTTGAGGTAACACGCCCAAGTTTTGGGTCTTCATAAATCACTGCTGAATAACATCATCGCTGAGGTGTTGCGTATGTAGCGTTGACATTATGGACTATGGCTTATCTTCGCCTAAGCACTTGCTGTAGAGCTATTATCCATCTTATCATGGTAACGACAGAATTTAATTCTGATTTTAAATTTAAATATATAAAAACTTACAATAAATTTCCATAAAACTTTCTTCCTGCGCCGAATGAAAGGACGGGGCTTCTTCGGACACTTCGCACCTGTACAGACCTCTTGACTTCAATGTTAAGTCCTTGATGTGCACTCTACGCGAACTGGATTTGTCCATCTGAAATAAATAAGTTTGAAAACTATGTGTTATAAAGAGCATTTAAGATATTTAGGAGTTCGTGGAGGGGGGGGGGGGGAAATACTATTTTTGCATATACGAGTATGGTAGTATTTTTATATACGGATGCGATATTTTAAGCAGAAATAATTATAAAAATAAGATCCCCAAACGATCATTTGTTTTTCAGTACATTATTTACGAAATTTCCTTTTGGTTTTGCTGAAACTAATAGACATTTTATAAGCAGTTTGTGGATGAAGATATCTGATCTATGAAATAGATGTGTCGAAATTAAATATAGCTATGCTTGAAATATTTATCTGATTTTAGAACAGATCGTCACCGAACCATAGGTATCATAAACTGAATTTGGCCTATTCAATAATATGATAATTCAAATCAACAGCACGGAAGCGATTGAATTTTTAGGTACCAACTGAATTAATAGAAGTATGTTGTTTTCCATACGTCAAAATAAAAAAATAATACTTTTTACTATCATTTATTTTAATTAACGGCAGCAAAAGGCTTTTTATTATTTTTGTTTGCGGTAATAATTTTAATTTAAACAAATCCTCTTTTCTAATTAAAGTCTATGCCAAAAGTACATTACGAGACAATAGATAGCGATGTGAATATTTGTAAATGCACATCCTCTTTGTTGTGGTCTGTACAGTCACGTCTAATAATATTTATACATTTTCATTGAAATTTGAACCTTACCACAAGCGGATAAGTTGCGAAGTGTGTAAATATTAATGCACGTGACTGTACACCACACGTCAGAAAGCCCCCTCCCGTACAGTTCCGATTGTAACGTATAGGCGGAATGTTCGCCCTGCAGTGATTTTAGTCGATTGATAGGTCCGACGAGGTAATTGAACATGTATTCTCATATACATACACTAAGTTAGGTATGCACATGTTCCATATAATTAAAAAATAGTAATGGTTATTTTTCCGCTGTTTGGAATTGAAATTGAAAACCTCTTTGGAAATTGAAAATGACTTATTCACTAGTTTGAGTGAATAGTCAGATCAGTAGGTTTAGATTTAACGTGCATTGTCATACAACTTGGAGAAACTAAATATACCTACTTAGTACAGTGATATCTATAAACATCTATCAATTCTTGATTAATTACAAACAATTATAGTTTCTTCAAGATTTTCAGAAGAAGCTCCCCCTAATGCTCGAGAATTCCTCGTACTACCAACTACAAAGTTATTATTAATATTTATGATAAAACTTACATTTTCTGTATCACAATGTTTTCAGAAATAAAGTTTAATTGGGTAATTTTTAATTAGGTATAATACTTGGTTGAGCTTTAACAGTACTTTATTTTTATATAGCGTCATATAAATAAAAATGTTTCCTGTCCTGTAGTTATGTCAAAAATATGAATTGTGAATGTTGAAACGCGTAAATATTTTGTCAAGTTCATACGGTACTTTAAAATGTATGATTTTTTTGTTAAGTTTGTTAAGCTGTGTAAGCGATGTAAATATGTAGTGAAGTGATTTCATATCAAATTCTATAAAAAGTCTAAAACAGATGAGTCAACAAAACATTGAGGATTGAAAAACCAAAACTTTCTGTCTAAAAAATTACGAAGAAACTTTAAACCGGCAGAACTTCTATCATACATAACATGATCATAATTATTTTTTTACGCTAAATGAGGGCGGCGCGGGACCGAACGACGACGTGATAAACCTTGGGGGAGGCCTTTGTCCAGCTGTGGGCGTCACAAGGCTAATGATGATGATGATGACTTATTTGACCATTAATGATTTAATTTCATTCGGAATTTTTGGTGTTTAACTTAATTGTTGTCTGTTACCAATTTCTACTCCTCTAGGGAAGCAAAGGATCATCTATGTTTTGGCTTAATAATCTAGTATCGAATACAACATTAATGCTATTAAAATACATTTTCACATAATATAAAATCTCACAGCTATGCCAATACAGGCAAATGATGTAAAATACAAATTTATGCGCTATTGAATACGTATGATTTATAACGTATTCATTTTGATAAAGATTCGATCGAAGAAACTATATATTGATAACACTCATTTACAATACATTTACTTCGGAAAAAAACTACCTAACCTAAATATAGCAATTGAGAGTCAACCTTAAAAGGTAGACATTATTCTGTTTCAAACTTCTCTTTCAGAACTTTCAAAGATAAACAAAGATGTCACACATGCATGTTTTGCCATCCTTCACTAAAATGTTCAAATGCTGTGAGCTCGATGCATGTGAGCACACCATATAATATAGCTCATGTGAAGAACATTGCTTCTTTAAATTAACAGTAGCTTTCAATGATTGTCCTTGTGACTTGTTTATTGTCATCTTGAAAGCTTCCGGTAAATGATCATTTTGTAGGTACTGAAAATTAACATCGGTTGTGATTTTTGGGATAATCATTACAAGTACTCGCTTCATAATTGTTGCCTTAATAATATGCCTTAATGCACCCCATTACACAGTTTTGGTGAGGTTCCTCATTAATAGAATAGCAACAACAATTTTAACTCAATTTATAGGAAGGTACATCTACTAACTCTCAACACTAAGAAACTCAACAGGGTAGTATGTAACTTATTGAACGGACACCTCACGTGTCTTAGCGTTCACGTTCGGGTTAACATAGTTTGTGATATGCGCTTGCAACAATGCTACTTTCACAGTCGGTTCGTCCTTGTATGGATTTATGTTACAAATATTATTAATGTTATAAAAAAAGCTCTTAATACAAACTTTAAAAAAATCTAAACAAAAATTCACCTTCTTCTCCATCATCTTATTGCTTGATTTTAGAATAAAAATATTGCCTAAGTTCATTCCCAAGTTACGCGTGTATCAATAATCTTAAAAATCGAAGATGTATTTTGTTTTTTTTTGTTTTTTTTTATTCTTATTTATTTTATAAGCCACTAGCTGACCCGGCGAACTTCGTACCGCCTAACAGACAATGAATGTCGTGTTACTTTTTAGCTGAACTTATTTAGGCTTTCATGAACGTAAAACAATGATACAAAATAATATATTGATATAGATAGAAACTAAAAAGTATTTTATTATGATGAATGATGATGAAAACATACATACAGAATGAGAATAAAAAAAAAAAAAAAAAAAATAATTAAGTACTTCAAACTCATGTCAGAAAAAAATTATTGAAAACTATGTTGTGCAGATTGGGAAAAAAAAAAAAAACTCGGATTAATTCATTAATAGGATTTTCATTGAAGCACTTTGTGGTAAACGACATTCTATGTTTTTTGGTCAGGCGCAAGAACAAATAAAGCGGATGGTCTGCCGACACGTGAGCATGCCACGTACAATTGACCATGAGAAAAACATGCATTTTCTAGATTGAGGCCACAAATAGTCAAGGATTGGCCCTGTGATTTGTTGATCGTCATGGCGAAGGCAAGACGAATCGGGAATTGAATTCGTTTAAACTCAAAGGGCATATCCGTTGAGATCATCGGAATCCTTGGAATAAGAACTTCCTCATCTTAAAATTTTCCTTTAAGTATCGACGCGTGAATCACATTGCTCATCAGTTTTCTTATCACCAAACGCGTTCCATTACACAGATTTGGTTGGTTTAAATTTCTAAGCATGATGACTACCGAGCCAACTTTAAGTTTTAAATTGTGCGGTGGTAAACCAGGCACATCCAAGGAGTTTAAAAATTCAGTTGGATAATTAGTGGCTTCTTCTTCGTTTGTTACACAGTCGATAGATTTGAATGAATACAGAGTACCTACGATTTGATTTTGAATTATAAAACTGAGGTCATCTACATCTTTATTTTTAGCGGCCAAAATTGCTTGCTCACTTAACCATTTAGTATTTTTGTGGTTAGCAATGATATCCGGGAATACTTTGTTGATAAGCTCGTCTTTTGATGATACGAAATTGCAAAAATTTGGAGGAAATGAAATCAAACCGCTCGATTTGTCAACAGAAACACGGCCATTACCGATAGTCAGCAATTGTTTCGAGAAATCATCAGCAGATAGATCGTTCAACAATGCAACTCTCATATTTACAGACAGTTGAAGTTTCTTTACATATCGCCACAGATTTGATGCTTTGAGGCAAGCGTCGTCGGCAGCAGTAGATCTTGGAATGACTGGTAGTGTTTGTCGGAAATCGCCAGATAGTAAAATCATTGCACCACCAAAACATCTCGAGTCATTGCGCAGATCTTTTAATGTTCGGTCTAGTGCTTTAAATGCGCGTTTGTGCGCCATTGTGCATTCGTTCCATATGATGTTATCATCAAATGTTACTAAAACTTTGGCCATTGCGGAGTGTTTCGAAATGTTACATGTCGGTTGTTCAGTAGTTTGAAGGTTTAATGGCAATTTTAACGCTGAGTGAGCCGTACGGCATCCGTCTAACAATGTGGCCGCTATTCCAGAAGAAGCTATTGCTACCGCAATTTCGGATCTCGCACGTACAGTGGCCAAAATCAATGACATGAGGAATGTCTTCCCAGTTCCACCGGGGGCATCCAAAAAAAATAAGCCGCCATTTCCATCATCAATTGCATTAATCAGTGTATCATAAACTTCCCTCTGCTTAGGATTCAATAGAGGTACATTCATCGCTGCTCGATTCAAATCAATACTTGAACCATTTCTTCTTGCACCTCTGTTCATCTGTACGATAAGCTCGACGATTTCTCGTTTCTAACCTAGCCGTTTCACGGGCTGCCTCTCTTTGCTCTTGTGTTTGAGATGCACGAATTAAGGCCCTTCTTTGCTCCATACTAGCGCGGCGCTGTTCTCGTGCAATTTCTCGTTCTCCATCAGATAATTGACTCGCGATATTCCGTTGCCTAATTGCATTACGGCTTCGCTGGGAAAGATTAGATCTTCTAGGACGCGGCATTGTTATTAAAATGTGCACTCGCATAAAACCACCAAATATAATAACAGTGCCTGAACTTTCGAGACATAGAGAATAACTCAAAGAGTATATCACCACTATTGTCCGTTCATCGTAAGATGTCCCCTGCCGTTATGTTGGCACTATTGCTTAATCCTTTTTATTGATTACTTGCCAAAAGGGCTAACGATAACTGGATCCTATTATGCAAACTTAATCCCGAAATTACGTGAAGCGATTAAAGAAAAACGTCGTGGGAAATTGTCATTGGGCGTGTTGTTTCTCCAGGATAACGCTCCACCTCATCGTTCGGAAGTTGCGCTCACCGCAATCCGCAGTGCTGGCTTCGAAGTCCTTGATCACGCACCATATTCTCCTGACTTAGCCCCGAGTGATTTTCACTTATTTCCAAAATTAAAGGAGCATATTCGTGGAACTAAATTTGACGATGATGACTACCACAGAGGAGTTTTTTAATAGTCGAGAAAATGATTTTTTTGCGTAAGGAATAAGAAAGTTGGAGATGCGGTATTCTAAGTGTATTAGATTAGAAGGAGATCACGTAGAAAAATAAAATATTCTTGTTTACATTTTTTTTTGTATTCATTCTAAGAATTTTTTGTTATACCTGAACTTTGTAGAAATTTTACAAAAAATAAATTTCTGAGCGCACACATGATGTCTTCAGAAAAAAATGAAGTTGTGGCTTAAACGTCTCAGCAACCAGGTCCTAAGCTCCAAAAAAAAAAATGTGTTTACACTATTTGACAGGATTGGACTACAAATGTTTGACATATAATAAACAAATCAGCATTTATTGAAATGATTATGGTATTTATTACACATATAGAGTTTTCATTGTTTTTAAGATGTATTCTGCTATTCGGGACGGAAACTAATCCAACAAATCAAAAACCATGGCAATCGGTCCAGCCGTTCTCGAGTTATAAGTGTTGTAACAAACCCGACTTTCTTTTATATATAATATAATATATAATAATAATATATATATATAATAATAATATATAGATATAGATATATAGATATACATCATATGATTATTTTGATTTTTCTTCCCTATGAAAATACCTTTATTTAGGCCTTATAGGGTGAATATCCAAAAATGCTTCAATACTTTTTCATTAACTTTTATTTTAGGCAATAATACAAAGTTTTAAGTCAGTCAATCACAAAAAAATAACTCCATGAAAAACTTGATTCACTATTTCTATGTGAATATATATGAAAAAAAAGTAGCCTTATAGCCTAATAGTAGTCTATAGGTAGGTATGCTAAAAGTCATAAAAATTTTGTTAAGCAGTTTAGGCGTTAACCGGGCGAGACAGACAGACAGAATCCTTGATTTTGCAAAATAACGTAGCGTATGTCCTTTCCTGTGATCATTTCTGTACGTAAGTATACCTACCAAAAATCATAAAAATCGGTTAGGCGGCTTAGGCTTGAAAACGCACCAGACAGACAGAGACATTTTCAGATTTATATATTAGTACGGATACATGTACAGTATGGCATAAAGTTTTAAATCTAATCAAAATATCTGCTGTTAGTATCTGGAAAAAAACGAAACGTAAAACATATTACTGAAGTATACATTTTGTGTGTGTGTAGACGTCTGTATTATGCATATTTTATTTATGACTCTACAGTAGAAACTTACGTCTCAAAACTAAACAAGCTTTAAAACAAATAATACGGGCTTCCATTCGAAGTACTTCTATGTGAGAGATGAAAAGTGATATAAACATACCTTCACTTTTTGATATGGAAATATGTTGTATAGAAAATAAGCTTTGAAATGTTCCATACTCGTATTATGTTCATTCTAAAAGATCGTATTGTATTTAAGACGCCATCGTGTCTTCGTCTGAAATACACGGTGATATAGTGCGAATATTGTAATCATTTAGTTTCATTAGGTACCATAACTAAAAAGGCAATAAATAATCCAATAAGTACATAAATAATTTTATAATTACAGAATTAAAAATCTTCTGAGACGAGGAAACCTTTTAAAGGTTTATTATCAAAGTATGTTAAAACGCCTTTAAAGTAGGTTTTAAAGGCGTTTTTGTGGGCGATAGGCTGACCCCCTGTCACTACAACAGTCTCTCTCTAACTTTATCATACCGCCAAATTTGTCAAACGTGACATCAGATGGTCTTGTAACCTCTGGTGTTCTGTCTACCCCATAAGGGATACAGGCGTGACGTTATGTATGTATGTATGTATCAAAGTATGGTTGGTTTGAACTGTTCGATTGATAACTCAGTTTTGGCTCAATGCTTTATGGAATAATTCAGCAATAGTAATTCAGCAATACTATGCCTCTTTATTATGTTTCTGTTAGTGTTTTTTCAAGTGACCTAAATTCTTAGATAACAGAAAGATCAACGCGTGGAGTGGGGGAAATTTTAGAAAGATTTATTGGACGGTAAAAATAAAAAGAAAGTTTTTTTTAAATTGGTGATGAATCTCTTGGATTATTCCTAGATTATAATATAATTTAGACTATACCAAATTTAACAAACAATCCTTTGAATGAAGCATAGATACATAACTTTTGTTCAGGTATTAATTCCCTTGAACCATTTCTTCTTGTTGCGTAGTTGGTTTCATTTACCTTATTTATCATGCAAGCCTTTTGTAAGGATAATTTAGCAAACACAAAGCAATCAAGTTTAAAATTTATAACGTCTGCAGGATTCAGACGGCTGCGTTTTCGCAAGAGATGTGCTAAGATGTATTGCAAGGAATATGTTTGTCACTAACCAAAAGAAAGCTCTAGTGGAAAAAAGCACAGCGGACCCTGGTTTTAGAACATACAAAACCAGGAAAGGGGAATATGTAGCGAGGGATGTGTGTATCGTTTTTCTGAATCAGGTTATAAGTTATATCTTTGTTATAGCGGAGAAAAATATAACTTTTGTTATCATCATTACATCACATGTTTGCTCCTCTTATTGTGAAATACTTGCATCGGTTGCAACGCCGCTTTTTGCTTATAAATAATTGTTTAGACACTGCTAACGTGTTTTGGTACTTTTTTATACAAGTGACGAAGTGCAGGTCACCCGCAAAGTCTACTGCCGCCGCGACGCAGACGGAAATATTCTCCAGACTTCTGAAGATTTTAGTCGAAACGTCGTCGTGGTGGTTAAAACTTTGGTAATGTTTTAAAGCAATGAAGTCCTATTACGTGTATCGATATGTATTTAAACCAATATGATTTTACGCCGATGCTTCTGTTTTTCTCTAAATATAAATTACTGTACATTAATGATCTCGTAACACCGGGCATATTGAATACGTTGATGACATCACTGTTGTAGAGAGATACATATCCAATGCGTGAACGAACCCCCATGAAATCCAGGTTTTGAGAAAGTCAAAAAATGTGTCCGATGTTTATTCTCCGCTATAAAAGGGCACCTACCCATTAACGCCCACTTTCCAAAATATATCTGTCCCCATCACCGACCATCTAGGGATTTTGGGCGTAACCGTAACATTTAAATTTAAATTTCGGTCAGCAATGTTCATGGCTCAAGTAGATTCAAAAAAGTTGGGAATCATCTTGAAGGTACGGGCGGTACTTCGGACCTGCACAGCTTCTTAATTTGTACATAGCTCAAGTGCGATCATGCATGGAGTCCTGAAATCATCTTTGGGATGGTTCAGCCAAATATCAACTTGATCGAAGAGCCCGTTAGCTCATAAACAACCTCGTCCTTACAACTAAAAAATTACAGACTCTAAAGCAGAGTGTCCTAACCTTTTTAATATTGTTACCGGCAGATTTATTAAAAAAGTCTAATTAAAATAAAAAATAAAAATATTTTCTTTTTCTATGAATCTTGGGACTTTAATGTATGTTAGAAACTATAAATGAATTTAATATAAAAAGTATTATTATTATTTTTAATAACAAAAAAAATCACTTCGAAATTAAGCCTAAAATTTTTTTTTTACAAAGTCATATTTTCTTTCTATTTGGACTCCTTAATTCTGAGAATATTTTTTTAAATTAAATATCTTCAGTCACACCCTGACTCAATAACTAAAGTCTCACATTCGAGACAAAACTCAATTATAAACTTGGTCATTATACTACTGTAAACAAAAATATATTCTTACAGTTTTTTTATTTTTAGAGAAGCTTATGTCGGTTAGGGTCTTTACAATATTGAACACGTAACGACTTCTTTGTAATACTAATGGGGAGTTTTCTGACAGCTCATAAAAAATATTTCAAAAAACCTCTATAGATGGCACTTTTAAAAAGCCGAAGGCGTTAAGTCTGTATACTATAATGTAGGTAAGTGGTATCTTCCATCTATGGTTATTTATACGTTCAATTTCTGATAGAGACGTCAATTAATTTATTTTACTTTTAAAAACGCAGTGTGGAATAAATTCTTCGCCTTCGCCTTTTGTAAAGCGCCATCTATCGAAGCAGTTTTGTTTTTTAATGAGCTGTCAGAAAATCTCTCATTGCGTCTTAATGAAATTAAAAATACGCAGCATATTGCGAGTGTGTTAGATAGACCCAATGATGTGTTTATCCTTTTCTACGATCTTTTAGGTCACTTTTTTAAAACTATTCGATGAAGCAAGTCGTAGGACTGGGTCTATTTATGTCAAAAAATCAAATACCTAAAATTTCGAATTAGGTCTTTATATTTCTGAGGGTGCGATATGTCAAATACGTGGGGTCTAGGTTTTTACAATACATAATATATAGTTTTTAAAATATGTTTTTTCTCTTTTACTTACACATTTCCTTAGTGTGCAATAAATAGGGTTAGAATATGGCGATCATAATAATGTTTTCAATGAAAGAAAACGTACCTACCATCCAAAGGAACGGATACAAATGTAATTTTAAAAATATAGGACGCCGATGTGTTATGTGTCCGCGCTCTGTCCTGAGAAGACAGAGAAGGCAACATTTGGAAAATAGTAGTAGAGGTCACCAATGGTGGCTGCCTATTTTAATTATCTACATACTGTTAATATTACTCAAAGATTTTCCGTTTGAGAACCAAAAGTATTTTTTTTTGTATAGAATCGTCGTTTGTTTACGTGGAAATATGCTTTTTGTTAGTAGATTTTTTTTTAAATAAACCCTATTGGTTTTGAAAGTAACACAAACAAATATAGCCTTCACGTTCACTTACCATCAGGTGGCTTGGAAAACACACGTGTCATCTAAATTAACTTTAGAAACGGTACTACCGTCGTGGTCATGGCGCTTGTAACAGTGCCGAAATATCGAGAGCTCAAAATAAATCAAAAACATGGTACATATCCCGTTTCTAAAGTTAATTTAAATGTTAATGACCATGCCAGTTTAAAAACTTATATTAAACGTGTCATCCTTAATTTATAAAAAAACGCAATTATTTATATTCTATTTCGTTCGACCACGCAATATCTGAATAAAATGACTAATTTTGGTATCCAACTAATGATAAAAAGAAACCATTAATTCCACGAAACCCACGTGATTTTTCGGGTCAGAACACTCGACACCCAATGTTTATACCTGTGTGATGATAAATTAGAGATACGAGACACCGCTTGTGTAATAACACAGGCTTCGTAGCTTTAATTTATATACTAACTGGACCTTCTGTATTTGTTTCATTTTCATAAGGTTAATTACGTAGAGAAAATATAGACCCTTAATTAATACGACCGATGATAAATCTCCTTTGGACCATGATTGTGATAAAAAATTAATTAGTTTTTTCACGATCGACTATATGAAAACAATACTTAGTAATGAATTTCATCGTGGTAAATTAGTGAATAAAAACATGTTTACACCATAATAATTCAAAAGGGTAATTCAAAAAACTCTAAAAAGTTCAAAATTAAAACAGCGAAACCTCTATTTGATATGTAACCTATGTAATGTACCTAAGTTTGATTTGTGTGTAAAATAAGTTTACTATAAAGACTGACACACTGACATGACTGTTAACACGAAAGCCTTTAATCTAATTAAGCAAAAATAAATAAAATAAGTAACATTTGTAACCGGAAGGACTTTTTAAACTTTTTAAATGGATTTTTAGGTGCCACCATAGAGAAATATTATACTTGGGAATAGAGAGCCCTCTTGCAGATTTTTTGGGATCCCATTTGCTACTAACGCTAACTATAAATCGGCCCCAAACTAATGTATAACAAGCATATGTCCCCCCTGGGTGCCACACTAAGTTCTTAAAGCATTTTGTGAGTGATATTTAAGTAAATTGAAATAAAGACAACAGATGCGGGATCCCAGAGTTAACTTATTTATTTATTCAACAATTTATGCACACACACACACACAAGAGACAAAAAAAGAAAATTATAAATGGTGGATATATAATTATAATGAACACATGCTGATTTATGCAACATGTGTTCATTGCTTTCATGCTGGACTGGGAGCGAAAGAAAAACATAGAATGTACCAGCTGCTTCTCTTCCCGGGCATACTGTAAAAGTCAGTTAAAGGACAGAGGTTTTATTGCTTTTTTTGTGGGCGATAGGCTAACCCCCTGACACTGCAAGTCTCTATCCATCATTATAACACCTCAAAAGTCAAACGTGACATCAGATGGCTTTAGAGCCTCTGGTTTTCTGCCTACCCTATAAGGGATACAGACGTGAAGTTATGTATGTATGTATGTACATGTTGCTTTAATATTCATTATATTTTTTCTTTTCTTTAAATAAGTCATAAATACGCAATGAAAAGTGCATATACATTTTAATAATCTACGGACGTTCTGTGTTTACATATCCTTCAAGTTTATATTCTATAACATCATGTTTAATTTCCTAGAATTTTAATATGTATATAAGCCATTATAGAATACTTTACAGCCCTAGTAGTCTTGTTTGTAAAAAATAAGGCTGTATCCATTTACAACATGCAAGCTATTTGTATGCAAATATCCTCAAGCAAATCTGTATTTTTTAGACTTGAAGTCGTAGCAAACAGATAGCGGGCCCATCGACAACCAAATTAGGTATTCATATTACTAGATAAGTTTTATGAATATGTGTTGAAACCAGTTTGCATGTAATGTTATTTATTTTGAGGGCGATACGTTATCGACAGGGCTGTAAAAAATGGGGGATGTTTGTAAAAAATAATGTTTGTTTTAGTGTAAAAGATGGAAGAGATAGAGACCCATACTTGGTAGAAGTAGTTCTATAAATTATATGTGGTACGCTCGGAGGTAGAACGCATCAAGCCCAAATTATTTTATTTAAAAGAAAAACAAAATGAAAGCAAATTCATTATTTCTTTTTCAGAAAAAGTGAATCGAATTCAAAAAAAAACGGACCCACTAAAAATGTTTAAATAATTTTTATAAACGCCATCCTATTCCTGTTTCTATTCCGTCCATTTTACTACTCCGTATTGTAAATTTCTGCCAAAAATGAATTACTACTGAATAATGTAATAAGAACATTAATAATTTATCTGGGTAGGTATTTACATAGTTTTTGAAGTCGGTGCCAAACCAAACTTTTAGGACAACAAAGCCCACTTAAGAAGTACATAGTTACATGTTTTGTATTTTTATAAATTAAATAAAAGTGTTCATTTTTTTAGCATCCTAAACATGACAAATCTTTTTCTGAAAATAGCATCCAAATCGGTTCAGCTAAACGCGAGATAATCGAGGACAAACATACATACATACAAACATACACAATACTTACAGGTCAAACTAAGAACTTACTTTTTTTGAATTCGGTTAAAAAAGCATTTATCCACGTACATAGAATTGGCAGATAAATTGCAACTTGCTGTTTCCTAATTATTAGGTATATTTAGTTATCTTAAGATAATGAAATAATTAAAATATAAATAGATTTTCATTGAGAATTTATCAATTTCTAGACTTAACTCCCTTATAAAATGAACAGCAACCTTTTGCACAATAGATTCTGGACATAATTATATACGTCATACTTTTAAGTATTGATCTCTAAAAGGAAGGATTACCTACGTTTGATTTGAATAGACAGCAACGCATTTAATACGTTAAATTTTAGTGTTACTCTTTGTGCCTTAAGTTCATTTAACATATCTGCTACAGCAATTGATTTTGTATTTATGTGCAGTCACGTCTAATTATATGTATACATTTTCATTGGAATGTGAACCTTATCACAACCGAATAAGTTGCGAAGTGTGTACATCTTATTGCACGTGTACAATACGTGGACTAATTATTATCTAAAATAATTGGTTTTCTGCAGCGGCCAAAGAGAGTGACAGCTGTGACGCAAAGGGAAGTCGCGAGTGATCTCCTTTTTTTCTTGCTTTTTTTTTTTTAATGAATAAATAAATAATAATTGTCAAAGTCGTTTCAGTGAAACTGTAACTAAAATGGTTATTAAGAAAGATGCTTGGTTACGACTTAGTCTCTTTCTTAATCCCGTCAGGGTCCGACTGGCAAGGTCTACCCTTCACCCTTCATATAAAAGCTGCCGCCAAATAGTATCGCTCGAGTGGTGATAAGTTACGGCAATATTTTATGAAGAGCTAGTTCTTTCCTAGACGCGTGTGTTTTCATCTTCCTCATCATCTTCACCTGCTATCAGGTGAGATTGAGATCAAACGCGGGTTTAATATTTAATAAGAAAAAGTTATAAAACTATATACTTATCGATACTAATATATAAAGCTGAAGAGTTTGTTTTTTTGTTTGTTTGTTTGTTTGAACGCGCTAATCTCAGAAACTACAAGTGGGATTTGAAAAATTCTTTTTGCATTTGATAGCCCAACTCTTGAGGAAGGTTATAGGCTATATTTTATCCCGAAATTCCCACGGGAACAAAAGTTACGCGGGTAAAACCGCGCGCGGTGTCTAGTAAAGTATATAAGTACTTATAAAGTATAAGTTTCTTATGGAAAGTTTCGTATGAGATTTTTTTAATCATCAAAAATAACCAAAAAACTGATCTTTTTCGTACGTTGAATAAAAAAAAAACTTCCTTTTTGTTTCCCTGCGTGACTTCTGTTTCAGTGATTAATCTACACTAATATATAAAGCTGAAAGTTTGTTTTTTTTTTGTTTGTTTGTTTGTTTGTTTGAACGCGCTAATCTCAGAAACTACAAGTGGGATTTGAAAAATTCTTTTTGAATTTGATAGCCCAACTCTTGAGAAAGGTTATAAGTTATACTTTATCCCGAAATTCCCACGAGATCAAAAGTTACGCGGTGAAAACCGCGCGCGGTGGCTAGTATTATATAACTCAGGTTAATAGTACCTTTCAACCAAAAAATAAACACTCCATCCATCCCCGAAATCCCTCAACATTAAATCACAAAGATTGACAATTATTAAGATATATTTATTGGACTTGCTATAAAAACTGTTGAATAAACAAAATAAATATCGCTGAAAGCAGAATAGGAAAGTTTTGAAATTATGGCCGTCCTGAGCCCCATCTCGAACCATTGCAAAACAATAATAAATAAAAAGTTATGATGCTCATAAACATGAATTTTTAAAGGTTATAACTTGAACTTTAATATTTATATAAATAAGTATGAATTTTTATAGTTAATTTATTTTAAAGTTGAATTTTGAATATTTTAAGATTGTGTTTAAATTATCATTAAATAATATTCCTTGCCTACTTCTGGCCAGACCCAGCGCAGCGCAGCTTTCAAAATATTGCAATTTTATATTAAAAATAATACCTAGTAAGTTTTGGGACTTTTTTCATATTCATAAAATATTAAGCAAATATAAAATTAATCATTTTACATATGTGTAAAAAAACATATCGATCTTACTGAGGGCTTTCTTATCACTTATGATAGGGTTGCCATATAATAGTCAATAATATTTTAATAGCAGATTAAGACTGATGAGTGGGTCATAATTACGAAAAATAAAATATTTTTAAAAATATTTTTCATAAATTAAAGTTTCAAAATTCTTCTAAGTGATAAAAATTTAGGTTTGATCTGTTGTTTATGACTACACAACAAGTAATAAAAACGTGTCCATCTAATGGTGTACAGTCATAAAATCTAGATTAATCTTAAATTTTACTCACAGAGAACAATTTTGTAATTTTAATTTATGAAAAATATTGAAACAAAAATTTTTTTTTTCGAAATTCAGACCCACTCATCATAGCTAATATGCTATTAAAATATAATTGACTATTATATGCCGACCCTGTATAGATAAAATTAAATAAAGCCTAAGACAAAAAATAATTAATTCGACTTAGTCTGGTAAAATGTACTATTAATTCAATGAAAGCCTGATCCAGTCATAAAAATATGATTTCTGAACTTGCCCGACTGGGAAATGTCCTTAGCGGAAACTCAAACTATTGTGCTTTGTTTTACAACAGCTTAGGATGTTAAACCTTGATGAGTTGTAGCCCAGTTGTGTCACTGTCTGACCCCTAAATAAACAGACAAACTGACTCTTGCATTTATCTTTGTAGTAGGAAGTATATTCTTTCTGTACCAGCAATCTTAAGTTTTTTTTTCAAATCTATGCATGATGATAACATAATATGATCGATTGTATTTTGTTTAGTTTCATGAAAACCCGTTTTGTATATTTCATATGATAGAAGAGTATAAAATATATCTTTATATAATTAAATGGTATTTAGCAGTTTAATTGTTTGTTATGATTTTGCACATAGAAATAAATTAGATATTATATTTCATAATCGTTAGAAATCTACGTGTTTCCGAACATTGAAAGCATCGATCTCTTACAACATAAGTCAGACCAGTCAGGCTCACTGACGCATCTTGTATACACCATAATGAGTCTCCGGGCGTTTGAGAGACGAAACCTCTATATTGAATAGATTGAAGTTGTGTGTATATGCCTGTATGTATGTAACTGAGACAGACGTTGTAGGTAAGATTTAGCACAAAGCTAGAATGGATCTTGGAAAAGAAATTGAAAGTTACTTATACCTAAACCAGCATAGTTTGTGGCTGGTAGGCAAACAATGCCATGGAGAATATTTTTTATTGAAAACTTCTAGTCCAAATATTAAATTAATTTCCACAGGCGATTGAGCTTGGACAAATATACATATATTTTTAAAGCATATATTTCATCTGTATATTCGCTCCTATTCTTTTTTTTCTATGATAAACTTAGCAAATTACTCGTTACTCCTTACTCCTTATGACATCAGCTACCTGCCAATGAAAGTCTCGTCAAAATCGGTCCAGCCATTTCAAAGATTAGCCGGAACAAACATCAGACAGACAGACAGACAAAATTTAAAAAAAAATGTTGGTTCATTCATATGAATTTAGTAAAAAACGGTTATTTCAGTATTACATACAGACACTCCAATTTTATCATATGTATGTAAAGATTATTTTTTTTGTATATTTGGTTTTTGTTGGTTAATAAAATAACTACTACTTGTACTATCATCATACATACTATCATCATTCAAGTCATCTCGTATTCTCTTTCTACCTCTTACAGCTCTAGCCACGCTTTTTTCTTTTCTAGAACAATACCTTTCCATCATTCCACCATCATCCTACTATTCGTTCTTATCCCTTCTCCCATTCTTCTTCATACTAATCCTACATATTTGTGTAGCCGTTTCTACCATATCCAATTTTGTGTTGTCGGTAAATAATATAAGTATTACTTTTATTGTACTCACATCTACCAACACTCCGTCCAACTGATGAGCATGCTGCGGAGGCCTCAACCGCGGCATGTACCGGTAGAACTCCTCGTTATCCCGGTACCACTTTACGGAGTACAGCCTACCGCCTTCTAAGTCATAGTCGCAGGTCAGGGTAGCGGAGTCTCCACGCTGCTTGAGACTTGGTACTGTGATGCTTATTATGCGGAGAGTTGATGTTGCTGGAAGAAGAATTAAATTTTAAATATAATGTAAAGAGCCTATCATTTTTGATTGAACTACGATCGCGATCTTGTCTGTATGTACCATCAGGTGAGATTGATTAAAAAAAACTGTCTGGACCGGAATATTTAATATTATTGCTGTAATTTTTTAGTTTTTTGTCACATCCAAGTTATATGACATCTCAGCCGAAGTGACCACAAAGGCTCACTAGGCTCACAAGGCACAAAGGCTGAGCCACAAGGCTCAGGTCTAGGTCCAGTGCTGTACTCCATATTCATATGTGACCTATCAGAAACGCCAGGAATAACAACGGCAAGGCAACGGCAAAGCAACTCAAATGCTGCAATAAGGCTTACATAAAATCAACCAATGGCTTAGAAAATTGAGGATTAAAGCTAGTGCCGCAAAGTCCACCCACGTCACTTTTGCACTTCGACGTGGTAACTGCCCACAAGTTAAATTGTGGGTCTGGCATGACGGTCTCTTAAGTAAGCTTCCAGCATATGGCATACCGATTGGTCTCTGCAACTGGATATCTGATTTTCTGAGCGAACGGTCAATTTGAGTAGTCTTAGATGGCTACTCCTTCGACCAAATGGGAATTAATGCCGGGGTACCTCAGGGATCTGTTCTCTCTGCAACATCTTGCTGCACATTAATGACCTTTTAACATCGGACGTTATTGGTTATGCTGATGACAGTACTGCTGTAGAGAGATACGTATCCAATGCGCGAGCGATCCCCTGTTAAATCCTGAGTTTATGAAAGTCAATGATTGAGCGCGGAAAGTATCTAATTGGGGTGAGTCGACTTTGGTCAAATTCAACGCATCCAAAACTCAAGCGTCTCTATTCTCCGCAAAAAAGAGCACCTTCACATTGACGCCCACTTTCCAAAATGTATCCGTCCCCATTACTGACCATCTAGGGCTTTTAGGCGTAACTGTAACATCCAGTTTAAACTTCGGTCAACAAATTGTGTCTATGGCTCAAGTAGCTTCGAAAAAGTTGGGAATCGTCTCGAAGGTACGGTGGTACTTCGGCCCTGCACAGTTTCTTAACTTATACACAGCTCAAGTGCGATCATGCATGGAGTACTGCAGTCATCTTTGGGATGGTTCAGCCAAATATCAATTAGAAGCGCTGGAATCTGTTGACCGAAGAGCCAGTAAACTAATTAACAACTTCAACCTTACAACCAAAAAACTGCAGACCCTAGAGCATCATCGTAAGGTTGCTTGTTTAACCGTGTACTACAGGATACATTTTGGTCACTTAAACCTGTGCAGACATACGGTATCCAAATTTGGGGATCAGCTTACAAATTCAACACCAATGCAATACAGCGACTTCAAAACGGCATCCTGAAAACTATCTCAAACACGCCTTGGTTTTTTACGAATAAAGAATTGCAGTCTGAGCTTGGACTGAACACCATCAGTGAAGAAGTTACACAATACGCGAGCAAGTACAAGGTCCGCATCGACACACATCCCAATGAACTGGCTCCACAGCTCCGTACCGGCAACAAGAAGAAGCAACATATCATGGAGACATGATTTCATGAAGTCCAAAGAAGAGTGTCTACTGGAACTCCCTTCTGCGCACGACATTATCTCTAAACAAATCCGCTTATAATAATTAACGGATTGCAGATAACAAATACAAAAAAAAAGTTTATACTCCATATTGTAATTTCGATAAAGTAATAGATTATTTATCAACGGCCATGAACTCCTTCGGGAATATCAGCTGTCTGCCGTGGAAATATTTACCAATTCAAATTTCTGAACAGGTCGTATTTTAAACTGTATATATCAATAAATCTTGTAATGAAATGCTGAAATAAATATTAGTTTTATTCAAAGTTTATGTTTCGAAAACTGCGTCTAGTTAGAAAAATATGATTTTAGTTTAAGAAGCCGCTGCATTCAGAGGATTAATTATGATATTATTTTACGCAGAGATTTCTGTAGAAGTATCATAAATATTTATAGAAGAACGTAATATTGACTTTTCAATATTAAAGATAAAGTAAGTAATAAGATGCAATGCCACCAAAGCTTTAAAAAGGTTTATTCTTTTTTACTGATACCGATAACCGCGTTTGATGTCAATCGCATCTGGCACATGGGAATGAGGTCGAAGATGGCATGAGATTAGGGGGGAGCTAAGTAGGCGCTAGCTAGGGCGTCTCTAAAGGGGTTCAATCACTTGGATTAGTCTTAGTAGTAGACGATAACCTTAAGGTACCGATACACGGTGACATCGACACCGACACTAGTGTCGACACAAGTGTCAGACGCGTCCACACGGTGAGCAATTTTTAGTGTCGACACTAGTTCTGAGATCGAGTGTCGCGGTCGAAGTGTATTGGCCGTCTACACGGAGCGATGCGCAATTCAGTGTCAGACATTCCATCGCCATGAATCGATATTTACGGACTAAGTTAAAATTAAGAAATGAATATCTACTATTAATTTTACATAACCGGGAATCAAACCTAGTCAAAATATCGTTTGCATTTATGAAAAGGCACTTTTTATTTAAAATATGACATCAGTTGCAAAAAATGTATTCCATTTTCAAATTTCAAATGAAATGGCACGCCCGCTGAATAAATGCGTTCTAATTAACCGACTTTTAAAAAGGAGGTTATCAATTGGACCCGTAGGTATCTGTCCCTATGTATGCTTAGATCTTAAACGGATTTTGTTGTGTTTTTTTTAATGGATAGACTGTTTTTTAAGGAAGGTTATTATGTATAATACATGCATGATATAGTAGAGAAACACTGATATTAGATGTTTCTAATGTGATGTCGTAAATAAGCACGTTCTTTTGCGCTTATATTGCAAACGCTGGCTGAACCTTACGAGATAGACCAAAATGATGTACAACAGTATTGTCCACCTTAAAAAGTTCAACAAAAAAGTTCGCGATGGTATATGTCTATCTGTGAGGGATAACCCACCATCAGTTATAAGCGTACCTCTGTAGCGGAAGCTTTGCAGTGTATCGGTCCTATAATTTTTCCTAATCAGTACACAAGTTTTGATTTCGGAACATTATAACTGAATGTAACTTGCACCCGTACATTATCTTCACCAATTGTGCTCAGTGTTCGACCTTAATATCGCAGAATATATTGTAAATCGCCTGTTTAAAACATCATCAGCCTTCTTAATAAATTAAATAAGAGGGTTGTTTACAAACTGTGATCAGTGCAGTGTGTGTTGTTGTGACTTCGTATTGTCAATTGTCATCCATCTGACATAACTGACTTTGACGTGACGTCTGTCATAACGGTCAATCACTCGGTGCGTTTCTCACGCTACGTTCCGTTCACTGTGTTCGGCGTTCGCTGCGTTCCACCACGACGTTGAATTATACATCATACTAGTGAACTAATTATTTATTTCGCGAATTTATAATGAAGTGCTTTGCGTGCGGAATCACCTTCAATGATGGAGTTCAGTGTGGAGCTTGCAAGAAACAGCTTGACTTCAGTTGTGCTCAAATAACGGAGACCGGATGGAGAAAACTGGGAGCTGATCGAAGGGCAGCCTGGAAGTGCTCTGCCTGCAGATCATCGTCGCCTGCCGCTGCTTCAGTTAGTGCTACCGAACCAGCCTCTCTTGAGACCATAGTGAGGGAGATCCGGGATATGAAGCGCCAGCTAGTTGACTTTCCAACGCTGGTAGCAGATGTAAAATCTATCAAAGACGAATTGAAAGACCTTAAATCGAGCATCGATTTTACGAACAACAGGCTTGATGACGTCACCGCGAAAATAAGCGACATGGAAACCAGAATTACTAATGTCGAGAAGCTCCAAACAACTGTTGCTCTGTTAGAAAATGACATTGCCACCCTTAAATCGCATCTGTTCACCAACGAACAGAGGTCTCGGTTGAATAATGTTGAGATTAAAGGCATACCCATCAAGAAAGATGAAAACTTATTCTCCATCGTCGAATCAATTGCTAAAACCATTAACTACACTTTTCCACGATCACAAATTAACTACTTGCATAGGGTACCTCTTCACGGCTCCAAAGAAAAGGCCATTGTTGTGAGCTTTTTAAACCGCTACATTAAGGAAGAGTTTGTGGCTTCAGCGCGTACTTTCAAGGCCTTAACAGCGGCTCAAGTTGGATTCCCAGGCATAAGTCAGCGTGTCTTTGTAAATGATCACCTCAACGCGGCCTCGAAGAATCTCCTTAACAAAGTTAAAACTTTGGCCACCGAAAAGAAGTATAGTTACGTCTGGGTGAAGTATGGTAAAATTCATGTGCGAAAGAATGACACGTCACCGGCGTTCATTATCAGCAAAGAAGCTGATTTAAACAAAATTGTTTAAACTACTTCTATGACCTTATAGCTTCTCCTAAAATAATAATGTATATCTCTTTGTATTATGGTAATTGTCCCTTTTATTATGTATCCAACGTAGGAATTTCTGTTTCTCCGTTCGCTAAGCCTAATCCCCACTATTTTCATCCTAAATCTGCTTCTCGCTATATTATGCTGCTTCTGTTTTTTGCTAAAAGAATTAATATGGTCTGGTCCTCAACATCTTTTTGCGCTCGTAATAAAAATTCTAGTGATCTTGATCTTTACTTTAGCATTCTAATTTTAAATTTCTGGGCTCCACTTTATTACGATGCTAAAATTCTGATACTAAATAACTTCTTTAACAGAGCTTAATCAGGGCATAGGATTAAATATTTACTACCAGAATGTTCGTGGGCTTCGTACTAAAACAAGTATTTTTTACCGTAATGTATGCCTTAACTCGTACGACGTTATAGTGTTGACAGAAACTTGGCTATTGGATGGTGTAAGTAGTTCAGAACTCTTTGACAATCGGTATATTGTTTATCGTCGAGATCGTGATTATCAACTTACTAGGCAAACAAGAGGAGGGGGAGTGTTGATAGCCATTCACAAGGATCTGCATGCGTCACCACAGACTAGCTACAACTCGACTGCAGAGGATTTATGGGTTACCATCGTAACTAAAACTACTAGTGCACCACCAATCAATATCCACATAGGTACTGTCTACCTCTGTACGCAAAACTTAGGTCTCTCGTTTTCAGCTCAACTGCAAAACTTTCTGTCACAACTAAACACTTTCATTCTGGCTCATCCGTTTGATAAATTTATTGTGTTAGGTGATTTTAATCTAAGCGGGATTGAATGGATATCCAGTAATTCACTATTTTTAAAACCGACAAACATGTCCAGTTCTGACGAATATCTTTTTATAGACGAACTACAAACTCATGATCTTGGACAGTATAACGGTATTAAAAATGCCTACGACAAGATACTCGACCTCGCTCTGTCGAACGATGATATTATCGTCTCGGAATGCGTATCCCCATTAGTCACTATTGACCCTTACCACAAAGCCCTTGTAGTTGCTGCAAATTTTATATCTCTTAATAAACTAAAACCTCAAAAATATCTCAAATACTTTTATAGTAAGGGTAATTATGAAGAAATTAACTGTAAATTATTGGATATCGACTGGAAATCGGAAATTAATCCTAAATCAATCGAAGATGCGGTGGATTACTTTTATAAAGTCTTAAATAATCTTAGAGATGAATATATACCCTCACAACTTATGAATAATAATTCATACCCAGCATGGTACTCGCCAGCACTGAAAAAGATTATAAGAGAAAAATCCAAATACTATAAAAAATTTAAAACCTACGGTAACAAGGCAGATTTTGAATCCTTTCGGTTGCTTCGTGATAGGGCGAAATCCATAGAAAATGAATGTTACCAGAACTACTTAGTCAATATTGAAAACTCTATTGAAAAAAGTCCTCAACAGTTCTGGTCATTTGTGAAATCCCGCCACAAAGTAAATTGCATTCCTAACTTCCTAGAACATGAAGGCACGGAAGCGACATCTGGCGAGGTAATCTGTGAGACCTTCTCAAAGTACTTCTATTCCACTTTTTTATCTCATGATGATAACACTGACAGTTACTCAGGTTATACGGACATTATATCGCAAGCCAGTAATATCAGCTCAATTGAGATTGACGTTAATACCATAACTAACCACATTAAAAAACTAGATCCATCTAAATCAGCAGGTCCAGACCACGTGAGTGCAGTATTACTTATAAACTGTGCTGAAAACTTAGCTTTACCAATTAGCCTTCTTTTCCGTAAATCTCTATCAACATGTGTTGTTCCTGCCATCTGGAAGTCCGCCTTTGTAACGCCAGTACATAAGAAGGGACCGAAAACTGTAGTTAGTAACTATCGACCAATTTCTAAGTTATGCATCTTAGCTAAGGTTTTCGAAAGAGTGGTCTATGATCAGTTATATTCTGCATTCGTCCCCATTTCAACGTTGATCAGCACGGTTTTTTAAAAGGCCGCTCAACTGTTACTAACTTAATATTATTTAACGAATATCTCACTAACAGTATGAGTTCGGGAAATCAAGTTGACGTAATATATACGGATTATAGCAAGTGCTTTGATAGGATTGATCATAGACTTCTATTACAAAAGTTACAACTTATCGGTATACAAGGGGATCTCCTCAGATGGTTTGCTTCCTATATTAATAATAGAACTCAAGCAGTCGTGGCTCACAACTATATTTCTGGATGGGTTCGCATTCCCAGTGGAGTTCCGCAAGGGTCCTTGTTAGGCCCACTGCTCTTCTTGATCTTTGTTAATGACGTTGGTGAATGTTTCCATACTAGTAAATTACTATGTTTTGCAGATGACATGAAAATATTCAGTACAATTCGGTCACGTTCGGACATGTTGAATCTTCAAGCTGATTTGCTACGCCTCGACTCATACTGCATAAACAACAAATTAGACCTGAATCCATCCAAGTGTTTAGTCGTTACATTTACTCGCAAAAAGCTTCCGATTCAGACATCTTACACTCTGCGAGGTCACGTACTCCAAAAAAGCAGTGTTGTCAAAGATCTAGGGGTTATTCATGATTCTAAACTAATCTTTGATGATCATATAGAATCTATAGTTGCCAAAGCATCCAGAGCTCTTGGTTTTATTATGCGGATCTCGGGTGATTTCAAACGTGCTAAGACATTTAAAATTTTATTTTGTGCTTTTGTTAGGAGCAACCTTGAGTATGCTTCTCAGATTTGGAATCCCCGATACCACATGTACATCTCAAGAATAGAACGGATACAATCAAAATTTATCAAATACTTATGCTTTCGTTTACAAATCCCTTACTCATCGGAAAACTATCTAAATATTTGTAAGAAATTTCATCTCCTTCCACTGTCAAGAAGACGTGAAATAGCAGACCTCACTTGTCTCCTGCAAATAATGTCCGGATGTGTTGATTGTCCAAATCTTCTCTCCGAAATAAACCTTAATGTCCCACGATTAAGTTCACGATCACATGCACTTATAAATGTCCCTATAGTATCAACTAATTACAAGCAGAACTCATACTTGTGGCGAGTAAGCAATAATTTTAACAAAATATGTAAGCAGTTAGATCTAGACCTCTTTTGTACTACAGTTCCTATGGCAAGGCGGCGGATAAGCAGATTATTCTTCGACTCAAATCAAAAAGAAATATGTGGCTCTTAATAAGACAACTCTAAATCATTAAATCATATTGTTTGTAGAATTATAGACTTTGTGGAAGTTTCTCTTTTATGTTTTAGGTATATAATACTTTTGTCTGTGAATTTTGTGTAACTATATCAATATTGTATGTCAGATTGTAAAAGCTTCTCTTTTACGCTACCTAATTTTTTATCCTGTTGTATAATCGCGGGAACCTTTAATTGGCTCTCCATAGTTTATATTAAACTTTTTATAATAACCATTTTTATCCTTTAATAAAAAATGGTTATTTAAAAAGTGATTTTAAACAACACAGCATTCATTCTTATCCAATTAAGTACCTTTAATAAATTGTGCATTTATTATAGATCAATATGCTTTTTACAGCATGGAATTTAAGTGAATATTTCCGAAGATATTACAAATTTAAAATGCAGGCGCGTTCTGTCGCCATGTTGCTCTAGCTAAAAGTTTCGCGCACGACCGAAAACCGCGACACTGGTCTCAGACACTGCGCACGTCGCGTCTACACGGCAGCTAGAGCGACACCAAGCTAGAGCGCCCCTAGAGCTGCAACTGAGTGTCGCGGCACATGACACACACGGACACTCGGTGTATACACTGAGTGTCAAGTGTCAGGTGTCGTCGTGTATCCGTAGCTTTATCCTTATCCAGGAGTGGTAGGATAATTCTAAGTACTATTCTAAGTACAATCACGCTAACAAGTAATTACAGTGGAAGAAAAGGATCGATAAAAGAATGGATACAATAGGTGTGGTTTAGGCTCAACCCGGTCGGAACTACCTACGGAGGTATCACCAAACTAGTCTTTATCTATACTAATATATAAAGCTGAAGAGTTTGTTAGTTTGAACGCGCTAATCTCAGAAACTACAAGTGGGATTTGAAAAATTCTTTTTGCATTTGATAGCCCAACTCTTGAGGAAGGTTATTATTTATCCCGAAATTCCTACGGGATCAAAAGTTTTGCGGGTAAAACCGCGCGCGGTGTCTAGTAGCGGTATAAAATCTCTACCGTATCTAATAAGAGTTACTTAATAGCTGCTGTATAATACAGGAAATAATGATTAGTTTGGCAGTTGCAGAGAATTTTCAGTTTATTCAGAAACCTGCAGATCTTCTGAATTCTCTTTAATATTTTTTTATCTTTGGAATTACAATGATCCTCAAACAAAACTCTGTTTAGATATTATTTAGCATTTTCTATAACTGTAAGCTAATAATTAAGCCAGAGTGCAACATATCTCTGTCTACAGCCTATGAATAAAATAAATAACAGAAATAAAATATATGATAATCCATTTCAAAACCAACTTCTCCACTAAATTTTTAAGCTTGATATACCAGCGAATATCGGACAGTGGAATGGAAAACAAAGCAATAAAAAGTTTTATAAAGCTGCTATGAGCTTACTGTCGCTTAAAAGGTTTTTAGACGAATCTATTTTAATTTACGATGCACGAGGCTGCATTTGTTAGTTTTTGGTCGATTCAGAGATTATTTGGGGGTAGAATACTTGGTAGGTATAAAGTTCGTCAAAGGGAAAAAAGTTAGAGTATAGAGTGTGACCGCGCATGTAGTAATAAAGCTTTAAGGGGCAGTTACTACACACTATTTCATCGTCAAAATACCCCATATGTCAGGTTATATCGAAAAGCCTGCCAATCTGCAGCCACTTTTATTGAAAGCAGTGAATCTTACACCAATTATGTATTAAGAAAAAACAGGTCAACGGTGTAGTTTTCACACAATTTAGAATAAAGCGGTCAGATGCCCTAAGTTTTTGTAAAAAATAAACTTTGTCCCTTCGGCAATCAACAAAAAAACTATTATTTTAAAGATTTTTTTATGTTGTCACATACTCTACTCTTTTGCCTTTAAGACAACATCAACAATAAGCTTCTACCGCCGATGTTTTCCAAACTGAGGTGAATTTTGCTGAAGTAAAAATAAAAATGGCTGCAGATTGGCAGGCTTTTGGAATTGACCTGGGGTATTTTCGTCGATGAAATACAGTAACTGGCCCAAAAATTTTATTACTACATGCGTGGACACACTTTATATAATATTATTTGCATTTATACCTGAGTGTCATTTTGTTTATTTAACAATTTATTTAGACGCTATTAATCTATACTAATATAATAAAGCTGAAGAGTTTGTTTGTTTTAACGCGCTAATCTCTATTTCTTTTTGCATTTCATAGCCCAACTCTTGAGGACGGTTATAGGCTATATTTTATCCCGAAATTTCCGGATCAAAGCATACGCGGGTAAAACCGCGCACGGTGGCTAGTAGTAATATATGAATTGTTTAAATATGCTGTTTATTTTTAGGGAATATTAATTTTTCAACTGATTTCCAAAAGGAGATAATTCTCAATATCAAATTTAAAATTACGAATTGTTCAAAAAGAACTTAATCGATTTTGATGAAATTTATATATATATATGTATGCGCGAGGGTTCTCTGATACTGCAGTAATTATTATTGCGGAAAAATTAGGAAAAAAAAGAGGAGCGAGACTGACCTGATAATTCCTTGGCAGCTGCTTCTTCTTTCTCGGGAAACTCAACACTCTTAAAAGTACTTTGGTAATAAAAATTAGAAGCAAAAGGGCGCGTCCGCCATAAGTTAAACGAAGATGAGCACAAGTGAGATTTTTTTCTTTTGACAGCTATCTAGTTGCTGTCGCTGCGTCTGCGTCTATCTTATTGAAGAGAATCCTTCAAGCGGGGGAGGATGTTTGCGCCTGTAGTTTAGGTATTTCGCATATTTTTTATAATTCACCGTATTTTGCAATAGATTCTCTGATCTGCAGGCCCTACCTACCCTGATTTTGTCCCTTTCCCACTCCTTCCTATATGTGAGCGAGACGATAGACGCAGACGCAGCGACAGCAACTAGATAGCTGTCAAAAGAAAAAAATCTCACTTGTGCTCATCTTCGTTTAACTTATGGCGGACGCGCCCTTTTGCTTCTAATTTTTATTACCAAAGTACTTTTAAGAGTGTTGAGTTTCCCGAGAAAGAAGAAGCAGCTGCCAAGGAATTATCAGGTCAGTCTCGCTCCTCTTTTTTTTCCTAATTTTTCCGCAATAATAATTACTGCAGTATCAGAGAACCCTCGCGCATACATTCGTTTGATGATTTGATGATATATATACATAATACATACATAACGTCACGCCTGTATCCCTAATGGGGTAGGTAGAACAACGGAGGCTGTAAAACCATCTGATGTCACGTTTGACAAATTTGGGGGTATTATAATTATGAAGAGAGACTTGCAGTGACAAGGGGTCAGCCTATCGCCCACAAAAACGTCAATAAAACCTCCTTCCCTTAACTGACTTTTACAGTTTGCCCGGGAAGAGAAGCAGCTGGCACATTCTATGTTTTTTTTTTCACTCCCAGTCCAGCATGGAAGGAATTTATATTTGAAATGATATATATGTATGATATATATGTATATATATATCATCCAAATATCTCCATTTGAAAGCCGGTTGAAAAGTATGTTTGCTTTTAAAGCATAGAGCAAATATATTGTTCAATATAAGCTCGAATGAACTAATGGAACGGGATATTAATTTACTCTGTTTTATTTATCTTGAGTTTCGGAACTTTGAGTGTACGAAAATATCGTCAACATATTGATAAATAAACATGACCTTAACGAATGGTTATTATTGCATTTCTAATATTGATTTGGAAAAAGTATATTTTAAAAGCTTTTATTTAACTTGCAATGTATGTAAGTATGTTCGGGTGAAATCTTTTGACTCAATTTTAAAGCAGATACGAGTTTCTTTAACCGATTGAGCTGAAATCTTGTATATACGTTCATTATTTTTTTCTTTTAAGTGCATTTAAATAAAATCTTTTTTTTGAAAATGTTTTTTGAATTAAATTTATTTTCTTTTAGGTGAGTTTACATAAAAGCTTGTTTTGAAAATTATTTTAAAATTTAATTTACTAATTTACTAAAAAGGATACTGAAATAGGACCGCGACTATTAAAGAAAAACCATTTCTGTGAAGTTTTTGTTGTATGTAATTAAGTTTTGCATTTTATCATGACTGAAGTGAGAAAACCACCTGTTATGCCATTTCATATTTTTTGGGCTTGACATTTTTTAAAATGTAATGGACTCTCCCATTCATATTTAAGTGCAGATTCTATTACTAAATATGTAAGTCGAGAGCTGAATCCAAGTGTTGTTACAGCATAAGATATAGGATTTAAGTACCTCAGTAAGAGTATATGTTACTGTTTAAAGAGGAGGCAAACGAGAATATGGGTTTCCTGGTGTTTAGTATTCACTATCGCATGTGGACACCTGCAACTTCAGTAATTGCCAGCAGTTAAACTATCTTACTTGCCTTATGATTTTCTTATCTGATCTTTTCTGTTTGTTGTATCTAGCTGTGAGTTTGTCGATAAAAATCAAATGAATGAAAAGCTTCTTAACCGAATTAAAATATTTATCTCGCGACATTTCATTGTTTTATTTAACTAAGCCCCGAATATAGTGGTTGCGCTAATTAAGCCTTTTTGGCCGAAAGTCTTCAGAAACACCTCCAATTTAGATAACATATTTTTAAACTATTTTGTTTCTTTATATTATTCACTTAAAATCGGACTTTCAGATCTTTCAGATGGGAGAAATAATCAAATCTTACAGCGTGGTAACACATAGATAATCCGATAAAATTAATTTAAACGATTTTTTTATTTTTTTTTTATAGATGAGACTTTATAATGATATTTATATGACATATATTATGACTTTTTAGTGATAGTCTTTCTAAAATGTAAAAATAAAATAAAATTGTGCAAACTTAAGTCAAATTTAACAATTTTTTTTTGGGTGCGTACCCGTTTGACAGTGGAACAACAATGGTACCCACGCAGATAATAATATAATAATAACCCCAGACAATCACACCAACTACATGACCCCAAACTAAGCAGAGCTTGTGATATGGGATACCATGTAGCCAACTAGGGGGGAACCTAGAATATAAATACATAAATAGATAAACACCCAGACACAGTTTCTTGTTCCGTGCGGGAATGGAACCCGCAACCACTGGCGTCTGAGGCAGACAGGTTTACCCCATCGCCAAAGTTGTCGTCGAAGATTGGCAAACTGTATACCCTATTAACAGTTCTCAAATAAGCTAGAACTACTAATTGAGAGTATTTTGATTAGACTGAGTAAGAAGCTTAGCAGTAATCTTAAGCGCGGTGTCGCTGGGAGATCGCAACTGTAGTGGTTATTAACTATTCACGTGAATAGACTGGTTGATGGTATCTGAGCTGCTTTGGTTTTCAACCGACTGCCAAGAGGGAGAAGTTCTCAATTTGTGTGTATGTTTTTTTCAACAGGTTCAAGAATGGTATTAATCTTATTTGGCTGGATGTTTTCACGATGTTTTTTCACTTAAATCTTGTCGTGTAAATTGAGTAATTGTAAAATTAATTTTAACTCGGCGTTTTAAAGTCCACTGCTGCCACGGGGTCTACATATAAAGAGTTAAATTCTTACTTATTTTAGAAGTGTGAAAGTTTGGATGTCTGAATGTATGGATGTTTGTTTCTAGGTCACGGCAGAACAGCTGAACGGATTTGGATGAAATTTTGCATAGTGACAGCCGAAAATTGCACTTTTTATTCCCATATTCCTGCAGACTTCACAATGACGCGGGTAAAACCGCGTGAATGAGCTTGTATAGCCATATGCGATAAAATTATTTTACAAGATTATTCGACAAGCTAATTTGGTCGTAACAACTAAATATTTCCAATATTCTAACTTCATCATTGAGCCCCAATTAAGTTTCTTAATAACTTGTATTGAATATTAAACAAAGAAAACAAGATAACGGACAAACAAACCTGAGAAACCATTCATACATCCAAACTTTCACATTTATAATATTAAGAAGTAAGAAAAAAATCTAAATCTTCTTCGAAAGCTTCTGACATTTGAAATGATTAAATAATTATGTCTTTTTTTAATAACTCCAATTGATTTTTAAACCTACCAAATGGGTTCATTTCGAGATAGTTGTAATTAGAGTTTTAATTACACAATAACGCTTTTTTCTTATAAAAATGTGCTTATCTATTTTCATTAAAAAACTTAATAATTAGCATTCAAACAAATAAACAAAGTATTTGAAGCTTGTTCGTAATGAGCTTATTTTATAAACTGACTATTTTCATAACTAAAATAATAATATAGAGAAAACTCTATAAAAACAAACTTTATCTCCTTTCAATAGGTGTTACTTTAGATTTTAAAAATAAATCCTGCACTCGCCCACGCTTCGATTTATGTTGGATTTGAAACCAATTTTCAAAGCATACAAGCTTTTGTTTTTCATCTTTTGCTCATGCAATCGTTACAGAATTTAAAATTAAAATTAAATGGCAGTTAACTTAATTTACGTTAAAAATTGCAAGATATCTTTTAATTTTTCTAACTTCTTAACTGAAAAGAAGAACGTAGTTTAAAACTTAGTTTGATTATTAATTTTACATGAAACAATTATACATACACATTTAAAAATATAGGAAGATCTGGAATTCATTAATAAAAATATTTATTTAAATTTAACATACCTTTGATAATGCACAACAAACTTATAACCAACACTATAGTTTTCATCTTCTCTCGATAAGTCCTTTTGTTAAATATAAACTATAAATGTTTTTTTTTATCCGAATACATATACTTATTTTCACAATTTAGAAGTTTTAATACATATTGTTCCGTATCAATAAAAACTTCGAGTCAATAATACGCACAAGCGCATCGTAGCACGTGCGGATTGCAACTGGTCTACGGTTTTCCGTAGCGTGAGCTACGGCTGTCGAAGACGATTTCTCTGGGCCTTTGTGCATAGTAAAATACGAGTCTCTATGTTAAAACCGGTTTTAAATTACACGAAATTGAGTTATCTATTTTGTGGGGAAAATGTTCAACATTCTTAACAGCAAATGAATACTTGGCTTGTTATTTATTGTCTTTTATAGTTCCGATAGTTTAGTATTTAGTTTCGCTTGAATGTTTACAAAAATAGACAATCAAAATATTGTTTTCATAGGAAGTAGGATTAAAGGCACAAAAAAATCATATTGCGAATAGGCTTTCACAAATTCTGTGGAAATAGAAAACTTTTGTTTGATTTTTTTTTAAATTTCTATTAATAGTTTGGAAAAGCAGGAAATACATATTATAAGCTATACCAACCATATATTTGTATATCCTAATGTTTACTAGGAAGATAAACACGTATTCAAAAAGTAATTACATTTTTATTGTTGTTGAAATCTCGACGTTTTAATGTTCTTAGAGGGCTTTTTAATGAGTAAGCTGAGTTGTGCTTGTGAAAATCAAAATTAATTTAATTTCGTTGAGCTAAATATATTCCTTACTTTTATTGTTTCGTTGGAAATTTCCTTTCTATAAATTTTTCATCTTCCTTTTCATGAAGTAAAATGTACATTTATTTTTTACTATTAAACTATTTATGAATGCAAAACTACGTAAAATATGATAAACAGTAAATCTACGTATTTTCAATACTCTCATAATATATACTACTTGTAATTGTGGCGAGAAGTAACCGATCCTTATGATTATTATTATAGTATGTTGTTATTTGGCTTGGAGTTGTTGGACTAGGAGCGAAAAAAATATATAAAATGTGCCAGCTGCTTCTCTTCCTGGGCCTACTGTAAAAGTCAATTAAGGTAAAGAGGTTTTATTGGCGTTTTTGCGGGCAACAGGCTGACCTCCTGTTACTGCAATAGTCTCTCTCCGTCATTATAACACCTCAAAAGTCAACCGTGACATCAGAAGGTTTTATAGAGTCTGGAGTTTTGCCTACCCATAAGGGATACAGGCGTGAAGCTATGTATGTATGTTGTTATTCGTCATTTTTTTTTTTATAAAATATGGATGGGACGTTTGTCTTCCATGACATCTGATGTTTTCCCTTCTTTGGCGGAAGGACCCGATAATTAACCAGTCAGTTAGGGTTCAGGACAGAAGAGGTCTATTATATTAAAATTATCATAAAAAACTGAATTTGCTACTACGCATATCGTGAGTCACGGGTTCGATTCCTGCACAGAATAAGAAAAAGAAATGTTCCAGGTCTGGGTGTTTATCTATAAATATGTACTTTTATACTAGGTTCCATATAGTTCACAGAATTATATTCCACATGGAGATTCCAGCTGGAGATTTTCATTTTTTTTTTTATAATTAATACATTTCATCATTTCTTAAATATCTGCAGATCATAAAAACATTCGTCATGCAGCGAGATTCAAAACCGCAGAACATGATCGTTGCAACTCCTTCGATACGTCGGGGGAAATAAGTAAAGTACATAATATTGTAATGTTATTGACACCTGACTATTTGCTCTATTATAAATGGGAATCTCTGTCTGTCAATAGATTCAGAGTTATCTTCGATTGTTTTTGAACCGATTCTGATCTGATTAGCATCAGCGAAGATTAGGTTTTGGGGCTCACTGTTATAAATCACTATTTATGTTACCTCCGAGCCGAGTTATACTACTAACTATACAACTATACTACGTAGTTATACATTTAAGTCGGTATAAATATCTAATTTAAAGACACTAATCACTTAGTGTCGATCTGCACCCGAATCCGAGAGCCGGGTACTACAGCTAGTTATCAATATTTCGAATTTCGAACGCAACAGTATCGGAGCTTATGAGTAACTACTTCTATCAATATGTTTATCCAAACAATTTAATCCAAATCTACAAATGCAATATCGCTTTTTTATGGGTGATTTTTCGACTCATTGGATTTTAGATTAAATTTTCGTATCAAAAAAGCTATTCTAGAAATTAGGTTCACAGGATTTTATACAAATATACTTTGACAGAAAAAAAAACATGTTGGTATTGGTTGTGCAAACAAGTTGTGATAAAATATAACAACATGCTAAAGTGCTGAATTTTCAACACTGAAAGGAATTTAATACCTACAATGTAAGCCTATAGCAATAATTGCTTAGTAGCCACAACTTAGAGTTGTAATAAACTTGAGTATTTTAGTATTCATTTCGAAGCCTTAGTCATTTTTCAAGACTAGGACTCGTTAGTCATATTGATTCCGAGTCCTTTGAGTCTTCTGAATCTTCCGAGTCCTTTTGTGTCCTTTAAGTTCTTCGAACTAGACTGTATTGTATTATCCAATGTGGCGGTGTTTGCACCACTGTTAAAAAAAGCTTACTAACATCATCTTGTTAGTACGGAACCCGCGAACACTATATATGGTACTCACTTTAGTCCGCAAATGATATTAAATTTAAAAAATTAAAATTAAATTGACCTTAAAGTAAAAGTTATGTTGAAACATTGTCATTCTAAGTTTTATTAAGCTGTTTTATTGCCAAGCAATATGGAGGAACTAGTCATGAGGTCTTTTAAAAAGACCCAGTCTTTGAGTTCTTTTTGGCAGGACTCAAGTATTGACAAAAGACTACAAATTCTGAAGGACTTATGACCCGAGTCTTCAAAAAAAACCCAAGTTTAATTAGATAGAACTCCAAGACTCAAGTCTTTCACAACTCTACGACAACTTCTTATAGTATCCTCAGTAACGAATCATTATCATCATCATCATCACAACTCTTTGTAATGAGCCCACTGCAGGGCATGAGTCTCTCCCCTGGGTGAAGAGGAGGTATAGGCCATAATCCACCAAGCTGGCCCAGTGCTGGGTGGTGGATGCCAGAATTTTCAGGGCGCCGAAATGGCTTCTGACAAACCCTAACGACTACTGTATACAAGTAAACAGCACCCGGGACCGACAGCTTAACGTGCCCTCCGAAGCACGGAAGTGAGAAATGAATGGTCGGCGGTCACCCATCCAAGTACCGACCGCTCCGAACGTTGCTTAACCTGTGATATCGTATGATACACACAGTAACCACGGCACCACGACGACTTCCAGTAAAGAATAACTCAACTAAATTAAATAATAAGTTAATTGTTTTTAAGCGGCGTATGGTCATCTTAAAATAACTCTATTGCCCCAGGTTTAACTTGTCGTTTAAAGTGACTGATCCAAGCTCTTGTCGCTTGATGGCAGGAACATTTTAGGGCTCGTCTGCTTATTTACCATCCTGATATATTTTGGCTATGTATTGCTCATTACTATATTTTTTTACTGAGTCGTCATTGTATTATTTTTTTTGGTATGTTTGTATGCTTTTTTTTATTTTTATTTTTCTTTTATATATTTGTGTATATATTACTTTTTATATCTCACATTATTGTTTAAATGTATATATATTATAAAACAAAGTCCCCCGCCGCGTCTGTCTGTCTGTCTGTCGCTCTGTTCGCGATAAACTCGAAAAGTACGGGACAAAATTACACGCAGTTTTTAACAACAGGTAGGGACCCTGAGGAAGGTTTCAGTGTATAATAAGTTAAGGTTTTATACAAACTGACGATTTTGCTACGATATTAAATCAAAATGTCGGAAAAAATTAAGCTGATCGAGAGCTTTCCTCGACAACGTTGCCAGAACCTTTTGAGTTACACAAAAACAATGTATGGTGGGATTGTACCTCTTTAAGATCTATTAAAACAAAAAAGTCCGCGATAGTGTATTCTCTACACTTGCCGTTGAGCTTTACAGTGTCTTACTACGGGTCATCCGTCAGGATGCCTGATGCGCCGCCCTGGATCCCACGGGGTGGTAGCTCATTACACGATCTAGGAATAGCTCTTGAGTTAGGGATCGGAGAAGGGGGTGTTTAGTGAGAAGAAGTCTCACACTGGCTGGGTATACGGTGGCATTCCGTCGGCGAGCGGTTGCCACTGTCGGCGGGGATTTATTCCCGTGCAGGGCCCAGTGCGTACTAGGAGTATTCACCCTCTCCCTATCTGTGGACGCCCTTTGGTGCGCCACAGTAGGGTGTCATTCTTTGGCAGGAACAAAAAAAAAAAAACGATAGTGTATGTCTATCTTCCAAGAATAACTTACAATAACCATTTTTGGCTTTTACATATTACAATAAAATTATGGGTAATTTGCGAACCTATTTTTAACAATATAGTATTAATGCTTATCCAAGTAAATATGTTTGATAGATAATGCATTTCATGTAGATAAAAATTGCTTGTTATACTATTTAAAAAAAAAAAATATTTAACGAGTTATCACTAAATAAAAAAAATCGGCCGAGAAGTTAAATTAAAACCAATGAAGCGTTATCACGACTTATGTTATCAAAATGTAAACCGATGATTTAGTGTTTTTTTTATGTAGATTAGGATAAAAAATAAAAACATACACCAGTTCATACAAAATAATCTATTCACAGCCCTTTGAATATGTACAAAAATCTGGCGACGTGAGCCGTAGCCCGTAATTCGAGGTATTCTTAACATGTCACAGATGCAAAAATATCACAGTTAGACCTACAATTAAAGTAATGCAACATCAATCCATATCCATATACTTACTTACTTACTAATATATAGGTAAGTCTGAAAATGTCTCTGTGTATCTGATACGTTTTGACGCCTAATAACGCAATGTTATCTACGAGTATAATATTTTTTAAGGAAAACTTTCTGACTGTCTACATAAATTAAGTACCAATAGAGTTAGCTTTTACTTCAAGAAGGACATAGTTTATTTATCCAATCGCAATTAACTATATTCACGCGGGCGAAGTCGCGGGCAACAGCTAATCTGTTATAAATTCATCTATGTTTACGTATAGTATTTTATTGTGTTTATAAGTATATTAAGTTATGTTTATAATATACTATTATTTATGTTTGATATTTTTAGTGTACAAACTGAAATTGTATTTTTTATCAAATTCTCCATTCGTTAGGTCTGCTGGAAGATATTTTTATAGAAATAAGCTGTACCTTTGTACCAATCTTTTTTGATAAGTTTATTTAATGTATTTTTTTATAAGTGTGTAGGTACATAAATTGTGAAATACATAAATAAATAATAATTTTTGCTTGGTGGTAGGATCCCTTCTGGGTCCGCCTGGCTAGCGACCACCCTTTATATAAAGTCTGCCGCCAAATGTTACCGCTCCGGCGGTAATGTGTTCCGGCAATATTGTATAAAGAGCCAGTTCCTTCCTAAACCCGTGTGCTTTCATCTTCGACCTCATCGTCACTTACTATCAGGTGAGATTGAGGTCAAACGCGGGTTTAGTCACTAAAAAAAAATAAAAGTGACTTTAAACATCTATGAAATCAAATTGTTGAGGCTTCAACGTCATTTGTTTATAAATAAACTAATGGTTGGATTACAATAGATTAAATACACACTAATAGTGTTTACAAATATCCTGTGACTTAGATAAAGTGTAAAGTTTTATTTATCAGTCTAGATTCGAATCTTAGAAAAGTAAAATAAATGGGTAGGTTCAATCTCTCGAAACGAAAATAGACTTGGCACGTTTTAGGAAAGCGCGAATAGGCACGGCTAGGACAGGTGTGATATATTTTGTCTATATCAAGACGGGGCTCGACATAATGTATTCAACAGTAATAGCTTTATTTAAATAACAGTTTTAGAGGACGTTTTATCTTAACCAACTTGACAGATATTCAACGTGAGAGATATATTTTTTAAAAGTTTCATGTGTTGCTTGTTAACTATTTTGAGTTTCATTGTTCAAAATAAAGTTTAGTATTTGAATTGGGTAAAGGCTTATTATTGTTAAATATAATGTGACACAGACACACTAACAGCCCGTTCACACATGGTCCGTTTTACTGGATACGTTTTACCGGATACGTTTTTTTTCATTGATGGTGTTGTTATGGTTGTTGTTATGGATGGTGTTATGCCCGATGAACTAAGTAAATTTTCGAATGTTTATAATTTGAATTCAAACACATTTGTGCGTTCTGTTTGCAAAATTAAAGAAGGCTTACGTTTAACTTCCTGTCAAATGTAGTAAAAAGTTACGTGCAATAGATGCTTAAATTTATTTACTAAAAATTAGTTCTTGTGAACCAAAATTTATCATCCTATTTTACAATATAACGTGACCCATATATGGTAAGTAACGTAGGTCAAATAAAGAACCTAATATCACAAATCATATTGTTTTCTCAAAAAAAATGCATATCAGGGTTTATCAAAAAGGTCTAACTTTCAGCGCACAGGGAATCTTCACATAATATAAGTTCCATTACAGATGAAATGTCAAAAAAGTTGAGAAAATGGTGTTGAGAAACTTCATTTGACATCGTTCTATGAATTTTAGAATTACATTTATTAAATAAATTGATAAATTTTAATAATCAAATGAATTAATAAATTATAAAAAATAAATTGATTTATAAATATTTCTAAAAGTCACACAACATTATGTCGCATTATGTAACATTATATCACAAATTAAGTTCCTTGAAGAATTTGTGTTTTGGATAATAAACACAAATTCAAATTATAAACGTAATCTTTTTGTCTAAATCATAAACAAAATAAAAAAATATGCCTAAAAGTATATTCATAACTTTCATTGCTACCTTTTACATAATCGTTTACGTTTCAACGGCCAATGAAGTTATTGTTACTATGTGTTGTCTAGCCAATGAGCGACGTGCGTTGACAAATTCACATTTTCACATTTTTATTATTTTCAAAGAAAACAACTAGGTGTTAAAGGACAACAAAGGTCGTGTGCCGCTTTTCAAAGAGATTTTGTTTGAAGTTACTCTTCTATGCTTTTTTCGTTCACTGTTCAAGAAATTAATTTAATTTTTTTTTCGTGCAATTACTTTATTTCAGAGCTTTAACTCTTTGCTTATTTATATAGCGAAGAATGTTAATCAATTATTTACTTGTATATTAACACTTTCCAATGCCTACATACAGAAGGGTTTGTATTATTGCTGATCTTATTTATTTTAAGCTACTTTTTACACTTTCGTTATCACAAAATGATTAGACAAAAAAGAACACGAGGGTAACACAGGTAAAACAAAAATCGCCGCTTCTGATTGCCAATGAGTTAAGTTTTTCTTTAAAAAATATTTATTACTGGGTATTAGACATACTGTACTAAGCTAGCTAAAGTTCCTATAACTTCAAACATTTAAACTTTACAGGAACCATAGTTGAATAATTTTAAAATTACATTTATTGAATAATTTTAAGTATTGTCTGTTTTTTTTTTTATTCATAAAAACAATCTCAAAGATGGTACTTACATATTGCTTTTTTTTAACTTACCTCAATTAATTGCAAATGGCGACCTGGCAGAAAGTACGTCAAGTGTTTACTAATTTTAATAGTATATCGCAGTGTCCATTATTTAAATTACCTTTAAAGAGTTATTTCGTGGTAGTAATAAAAGTATCATTAGTCTGCAGTTTAAAATGAAAATTCCTCAGCTAATTAAAAGTTTCATGCGTTTCATAGTGTATTTCGTATTCCAAGTAAAATTAAACTGAAAATGAAAACTTTTTATTCACAGTAGGTATGCTGGATTATGACTTATTCAACCAATCAGAGCTTACTTATTATTTTACGAGTTCGTTCGGTAAGTTTATCAATTTGCGAAAACATGAGCGTATAATACATTTTGTCTCCCGTTTAGAATCCTACGGAAGTTTATAAATTCCCGCGCAAATTTATAAAGTTACGGAATTTATTATTTTTCGGTGAGACATTGTCTTTAAATGCTCACTGACAGGTTTCTTGCCTCAAAATTAATCTTTTCACTGTGATTTTTATTGTTCCTGATAAGATATTTACAGAAAGACAGTAGTATTCTCAATTTTATTACATTGATTTATTTATTTAACTTTACAGAATCCCACGAGTCGCGTCTAGATGCAATTTTTCTAGACTGAATTTTTCATTTGCCATTTTGCTGCCACTAGAGATATGTGTCACATTACTTTTATATTTTTTTAGTTCTTAAGATACCTGTGTAAGATTTTATTTAGGTGACTTTATTAGACCCTTTGTAAATATATTATCTCATAAGTATCTTATAATAATATGCGAATACATGTTTCATTGTGTGTGACTCGAGATGGTCTATAGACTATTTAGTAATCTAGATATAGAGGTCTAAGCTAAGTTCAGAGACGTTAAGCTTCTAATCATTCGCATAGAGCCGACAAAGATCAATACCTGGATTATCATATACGGTGGATAAGCCTACCGTATATGATAATCCAATGCCTCCCGCTCGTTGGTAGGATCTTCGGCTAGAGCTCTGGAAATGAGATGTTCCTCTTCATGAGCCGAGAAACACACACTGTTGGACGGAGGCCTCCACTAGATTTCTTTACGTCGTCGTCCGGATCCGCGCTGCCCTTATCTACCGTTTGGCCATAACTAAGTGTAATTAATGTACCTACAGTGAATAAAACTTTTTGTGATTTTTAAGCTATTGCATAGCTTCTATTGCGAGCCTTGAGCGTGGGGACCGAATCCAGAAATTCCGTAACGAAAAAAACCTAACACCCACCGTCGTAAGTCGTCACTCGCCCCCCCCGAGGGGAGAACGGTGGAGTCCGCTCGGGGCATTGGCCCCTTTCGGAGGTAGCACTCGCGGCCCAAAGCGTTGGACCGGTCGTTGGAGTGCCGTAGGCGCGGCATCGATAGTGGCCTAGCCCCCCTCGCAATCAAGCCCGTCGGCGGTCAGTCGTAAGACTGGCGGCCGTCGGGCGATCAGCGTAGGGGGCTAGGGGGTCAGTTGGCCGGCTATTGCCTCCAGCTGTTGTATGCCCTTCCTCAGGGCAGGCTCCGGGTCCCTTGAGACTCGCAGAGCGCGTAGGGCAGTCCGTAGTATGGCCTGCGCGGTCCTTATGACGGCGCTGGCTGGGTCGTCGGGTCCGGTGGGGGCCGCGGCCGTCTCGACGCACTGGGCGGTGATTGGCTCGCGGCGCCTTGCAGTCGGCGCGGCCTGTTCGGCGGCGCCGGCTGGGTTGTCGCGTTCGGTCGGGGCCGCGACTGGCTCTACGCCCGGGGCGGAGCTACAGTCGCGACGCCGTTTGTCATCAATGGTAGGGGCCGTGACCGCCTCAACGCACTGGGCGGAGGCTGGTCGGCGGCGCCTTCTCCTCCTTGTCTTCTTCGGGGCGGCCGTCGCCGGGTTGGCGGGAGCCATAAGGCTCGCCTGGCCCGGGGCGGCTGGGACTTCTCGGGTTTGGGCGACAGTGCCCGCCTTCCTGTTGCGCGCCTCGCGTTGGAAGACGCGGCACGCTGCGCTACTTGCGGGGTGTGACTCCCCGCAATTAGCGCACGTGGCGGGCTCCTCACGCGGGCGCGGGCACTCTGCGGCGTGGTGCTCGCCCCCGCACCGCACACAAGCAAGAGGCCTGTGGCAGTGGTGGGACGAGTGCCGGAATCGCTGGCATCGGTGACACTGTGGCGGGCCCCTCCTACCACGCCAGGCTTCAATCTTGATGCCCGGCATGAGGAGGAGCTCCGACACAGCGTAGATCCGCGCGAAGTCCTTGCAGCGGGCAATCTGGGCGTAGTAGATGCAGCCCGGGCGCCCTGAACGAGCGCGGATGGGCCGCACGTACTCCGCCTGGAAGGAGAGCCGCTGTAGCTCTTCCTTTATGTCGTCCGGTGGTGTGTCCGCCGGGAGGCCGCGGATCGCTACCTTAACGGTTCGCTCAGCTGGAAGGGAGTAAGAAAACCAGCTGATTTTCTCAGTCTCTTCCAGCCTCGCGAGGTACCGTTGGACGATGCGGTATTCCACATCGTCGGCAGGCAGGAACCGCATGCCTCGACCGTACGGGCGCACGGAGGCTGGACGGCCGAGCTCGTCCCGCAACTGGCGGATGTGAGTCTGCCAGTTAGGGAGGTGCTCAACTATCAGCGGCGGGTATTTCGTCTTCGGCTGCGTGGGCGGCGTCGGTGTAGCGGCGGCGGCGCGGGCTGCCGGCTGGGTAGCCGGGGCGTGCGCCGCAGGCCGCATCACTGGCGTCGCGCTCTGCGGCTGCGCGGTCGCGGGCCGCTTTGCAGGCGGCGACGGCGTCGGCGGTGAGGCTGCTACCGTGGCGTAGTCTTTTCCGGTGGGCGCCGGAGCGCCGTCCTTGTCCGGTGAGGTGGACAAGGCCGGCATGCTCAACGGCGGCTTGTTCGACATCGGTGTGGGGCGCCCCGTGTTCGGGAGCGTGGTTGCAGGGGCGCGGGGCGCGGCGGGGGTTGCCTCGGGGGGCACCTTTCGCCGCCGCGGCTCGCGGGAGGGCCTCTCTAGGCGGGGCGGTTGCTCAGGCGTGCTCGCCAAAACCTGGCCCGGCGGGGTGCCCGCAGGTTGCGGGCGCGCTCTGGGCGGCTTCGGCAGGGAGGCTGGTGTCGGTGGCGGCGCAGGGAAAAGTTCGTCGCCGGCTCCTGGTGTGGAGGGCGACAAAGCTTCCAGCTGCGCGGCTTGGAGTCGGTACACCGGGGGTGGCGCAGACAGGCCGTGGAACGCGTAGATCTCGTCCACTATCTGCTGCGCCTCCTCCGGGGTCAACTGCTCCAGTCGTTGGATAAGGACCCCCCGCTCGGGTGAGGGGGGAGTGCAGTGGGCGACTGTCTCGCTCTCGCCAGCGGCCGGCGAGCCGGTCCGGTGCGGGGAAACCGCCGGCGTCCTTGTCGGTGGCAGTGTCGGCGCGCTGAACGGTGATGCTCCGCCAACAGCATCAGCGACGTTCGCAGCAGCCGACGTAGCCTCCAACGCGGGCGGCGACAGCGGTCTCCCCGGCTTGCGGGCCGGCTTGACGGCCGGTGACTGAGCGGGTTTGCCTGGAGCGGCGGGCTCAGCTGCGGGTGACTTCCGCTTCAACTGCGCCGGCTTCTTCTCGCGGGCGGCGGCCGGTTGGCGGCGCGCGGCGGGAATCGGCGCAGGAGCGGTTGGCTTCCGCAGCGGCGGTTGGCTCGGCATGGCAGCCGGGCGAAGTTCGCGGAGGGCGACTGCCTCTCTGCGACCCTTAGTCAGGGAGCGCTGGTCGGCCCGAGGCCCTTACCCGGGGCTTGCCGCTGGTGGCAGACCGGGCAGGTACCAAGGGCGGGACTGGCCCCCTAACCAGGACGACTTTCGTAGAGGCAGTCACGGGCGCGCGGAAAAACGCGGGCGCTCGATTTCGCTGAGAGCGAAAGAGCGCGGTGAACGAAAGTATGGAGAGGTCCGTGCAGAGGGAGAAAACACTACAGGCGGTCGCGGCCAATCCTAACACCCACCACTCCGACCGGCACAGTGGTGATACTTTGATTTCATAACTTTACATGCGGGCTTTAATAAACAATCAGCGCCATCTGCTAGGAAATTGTGGAACTTCATATGAGATCAAACATTACTGCATTAATAAAATAAATAAATAATTATAATTGCATAAGTTGATAAAAAATGCTATGCAATAGCTTTGCAGCGGCAGTCTCCGAGTGCCACACGTCTTTTTTTAGCTCTTATAGTTTATTTTCAACCCCAAAGTTACTTACCATGAGCTAGTCTAATGAGATATAGATCAACTGCGGGTTTAGTGACCAATAAAAAGGGGATATTGAATCGGATGCTTGCAGGGCTGACAAAAAGTAAACACTGGAAATATTGGATTCAGCAAAGGTCTTTATGATTTATCTGAAATTCTTTAGTAATTACCACAAATGAATACTTAAAAGAGATAATGTTAATTACCGATCAAGTTTTACGATATTTATCTATGCGAGTAGAATTTGCCCTAAAACTATGGTAACCCAATTTCTCACCAACTCTTTATTTAAATCTAATATTTTAAAGCATTTTTCTCAAATAATCTTTTAAAATTAAATGTAGTATTTCTAATACCTAGCTGCAGAAGATTAATTTAAAAGGTTTTTCATATTCCGCAAAGCCACGGATCAGTCGAGAATTTATTAAATACTTAATTTGCTAATGGCACTTGGGGGATTTTCCATTTGAATCATCCTAAATGGACCAGTCCATTGGAGTAGATTCTTTCTATGAATATTAAAATAAATCGAAACAAAAAACGAACGCGATACACTGTTATGGGAAATAAAGGCAATTTTAAGTTCTTACGTAATCGTAACGTACCGCTTTTTAATTTGATGCCTGTTTGGCAATATTTTAATCCTAAAGACAAAGTAAAATTCGATTCAACTTTAAAAAAATATATATTAGTTTGATTTTTAGATTTTCTCTTGTTTTCATTAAAAATTTAGGTATAACTTAAAAGGAAAGGTTTTCTTTTTCAATTGAGTTGTCTATTGATAGACAGAAATGGCCAACCAAACAAACACAATCTAGAAAGCCTGTGTAAAATTGGGGCATATTTGAGTCTAAAGATAATAAATTATTCCTAGATATGAGTGGAGGTTGGATCCAAGTCGTTACCGTGTAGGTAAAACACGTTAGAACACGTTCAATGTAATTTTTAAGTAACGTACCGCTTTTTAATTTGATGCCTGTTTGGCAATATTTTAATCCTAAAGACAAAGTAAAATTCGATTCAACTTTAAAAAAATATATATTAGTTTGATTTTTAGATTTTCTCTTGTTTTCATTAAAAATTTAGGTATAACTTAAAAGAAAAGGTTTTCTTTTTCAATTGAGTTGTCTATTGATAGACAGAAATGGCCAACCAAACAAACACAATCTAGAAAGCCTGTGTAAAATTGGGGCATATTTGAGTCTAAAGATAATAAATTATTCCTAGATATGAGTGGAGGTTGGATCCAAGTCGTTACCGTGTAGGTAAAACACGTTAGAACACGTTCAATGTAATTTTTAAGTCCAAAACGTTCTAGCGCTTAAATATGTTTACAATTTTATTCCGTAATTTTGCTTTCATTGTTATAAGACTGTCTGATATCACGTTTGACAAATTCGGAGGTACTATAACGATGGAGGGTCATGGGGTCAGAATATCGCCTAAAATAATGTTCTGTAACTTAAGTCAAGGTAAGTTAGAATACGGATTTTATAATTTAAACTTTAATAATAAAGCATTTCCTGCATTCGAGGCGCAAGTATTTTTCAGTCGCTACTTTATAACACCGATTTGTTATTCAAACATAAACATATTTTTTTGACACAAAACGCATTTTTATTGAACATTTCCTATTCAATGCACAAAGTAGGCAAATGTAATAAAAATGCTGGAGGCAGGCAGCCCTATTGCGTGTTTACGAACAGCGTGGCTGTAGGCATTTATTTCAAAGATGCGGCCGAGTTACAATTCATCAGTGCGAGCACAGAACTTTACCGAATCGTTTGTTAACGAATGTTCGTATAGTATGGGACTGTTTTTAAGACAAAAATGAAATCTATCCATTGCCGCAAGGCCAGCTTAAATAAATGTGTGCCTTGTTAATTTTGAATGTTTGTAAACATGTTGTACTTATAAATATCAGTAAAATAAAAAAATTACAATGTTACTCAAAACTTGCAACCGACTCCATACTATACGAGCATTCGTAAACATTCGTTAATATACGATTCGATAAAATTCTGTGATCGCACTGCTGTATAGATAATATTACCGTATCCCAGGGCTATCCCTTCATGTCTAGTGTTCTGTATTCCCGCCAGCTCGTAGGGTAACGTAGCGAAGGCTTTGTTTCCGTTCTTTCACACGTGACTTGAGTTCTGGACTGGCCGGTGATTGGCGGTTTTTGTCATGTATAAACAAAAACATGCGTTGGATTTACTGTGAGAGAATTTGATGTTGACTGTATGGTCAAATAGATGATTGGTCTGTAGCGACATCTAGCGAAGCTCCATAGAACGTTGACGATACGACGAAGTTTCCTACATCGCGCTATCAAAGTTTATATAGCAGCGAACAATATATACGACATCCCGACATCAACCTGGGCCGCGGCCTGCCATCCCTTTTCTGGGGATTGGGAACGAACACCTTGTTCCCAAAGGTCCAAACAAATAAAGTTAATCACTTAACGTAAATTCTATTCAAAATGTAATAATAATCGCAATTTCGCTAAAATATCGCGTTTAAAAAATTACCTAAAGTACCTATTTCAAATAAATAACCGTTGAGTTATTAGTATTGAGTGCGGTGTCTAATTGCATAACAATCCAATTAATAGACTTGCATTGAACTACAATTCCCTACAATTAAACTCCGTTGAGTTTCTATTACTCCACTTTTCATTCTGACTCTTGACCAATGGAAAACTATTCCATTAGTCGGGATAGAAAGTTCCATCTTGAAATGTGAATTTATTAGCTTCGCAGATATTCTTTGAACTCAAAATTAACAATATTCCTTGAATTTAATCTCTTTGTGGCCGTCTTAGCATAATCCAGCAACCTGCATGAAGATATAATTCAATTTAACTTTTTTTTTGTACAAAAGAAGCAATAAAAATAATCTTAATGCGATTCTTATAGAAGTTTTCTTTCGTTCTTGGAAGGTATTCTTTGAGAATTTTAAAATGCATGAATTCTATTTCAAAGTGTCTTTGTTGAATGCTTTTTTCTTCAATAATAAATTTGATAAATTATAAACGTTCAACAAGATTTATTTATACCTAATGTATACCTAATACATTTTATGTTTGTTTATCAGTTATCTAATATCTATAAAATACGTTTCATATAAAACTTTTTGGCTACATAACGGTGTTACCACACCAATCGATCGACCGGACGAACCAAACAGTCGACGTCGATCGATGGTTTTTACTATGCCAAAAAATCCACTCGACGTCGATCGATGGTTTTTACTATGCCAAAAAATCCGCTCGACGTCGATCGATGGTTTTTACTATGCCAAAAAATCCACTCGACGTCGATCGATGGTTTTTACTATGCCAAAAAATCCACTCGACGTCGATCGATGGTTTTTACTATGCCAAAAAATCCGCTCGACGTCGATCGATGGTTTTTACTATGCCAAAAAATCCGCTCGACGTCGATCGATGGTTTTTACTATGCCAAAAAATCCACTCGACGTCGATCGATGGTTTTTACTATGCCAAAAAATCCACTCGACGTCGATCGATGGTTTTTACTATGCCAAAAAATCCACTCGACGTCGATCGATGGTTTTTACTATGCCAAAAAATCCACTCGACGTCGATCGATGGTTTTTACTATGCCAAAAAATCCGCTCGACGTCGGTCGATGGTTTTTACTATGCCATAAAATCCGCTCGACGTCGATGCTGTCTTTAGAAGACAACGCTGTTTTTCAAAGCACCTTATGTACTTAGCGCCGAACTGTACATTAAGGAAAAAAAAGAAATTATACACTTAGAAATTACAAATTATAAATACTATTAATATTTAAAATCAAATATATAAATATTACTATTCAAAATTAATTTAACTAATTTAAATTAAAATAAACCGACATAAAAATTCAAGTCAAATTTTTACTATCATGTAAATCAAAATATTAATTGTATAGGTACATTAAAATTGCAAATTAATTATTACTATAGTTTTAAATCAGTCAAAGCAACAAAACAAAGCAAAAAAATATAATATACATGCAAAATAAGCATTTCAAAATACAAAATAATAATCACTAAAATTCTGAAATACTTCATTGGCAGTTTTGGGGTCTACCTACTGGGGTCTTACCTAGTAACAATATGGGGGACGAAATTTTCTAAGCTGAGTCGGGTCTGGGTGCATACTACAACACCTCAAAGTTTTGTAAATATAGCCTGCATTTGCGTTCGTCTAGTCAGTGTACCAGTTTGGCTAATTAATTATTATTTATTGACTAGCTCGAATATATTATTTATCGTAGATGGATATTTATTGCATTTACCGAGACATGTTGAACTGAACTCAAACAAAGTCCGATGCTTTTCATCGGCTTTTCTCAATAATTGTTTAAATAACTACATGCGCGATTTACATAATTTACATACACCGCCATCTAGTGAGTGCGAAAGAAAACTGGCCCGATACGTACGTTGCAACATTTTCCTTTGCAACTTCGTTTCTCTTGTTTACAGCGTGCTGTTATATAGTCCAAAGCCTTACTCGATAAATGAACTATCCTACACAAAAAGAAGTTTTGTATTCGAACCAGTAGTTCTTTAGATTAGCGCGTTCAACCAAACAAACTCTCGAGCTTTATAATATTAGTATTGAGCTATAGATATGGATTTATTGATAACCCTAAATTAGGATTTATTATCGTTGGATAAGAAGTATCTCTTACTTTGTCAGTTGTCCTAATACCTGAGTATAAAATATATAAATTACATCACAAATGAAGTGCCAAAAATCTTAAGCAAAAATTCGAATGATAGAAAAATATAATTTTTGCTATAATCAAAAGCACAGCCAATTTTACCGTAAAGCTGAGCTCATAAGTCTAATTTCAGATGATATAAAATCTCAATTTTCTCTTATCAAATTTTAATCAAGCGGGTCCCTATTAATTTCGGAAGGCAATTCCGATGACTATGAAATTTTAATTCATTAATACCAGTAAAAGTCCCTTTTTCCCAGATGATACGTTATTTGTCTGAATAATTAATAACAATACCACCCAAATTAGCGAGTGCACGAAAATCTGTCGAATAAATGCTCAGTTGGATTAATTATAAGTTAATTAGCTCAAATATTGTGGTTAATACTAATTTACTATTACAACACAGTCATACATTCCAATTTTATACTCGAATGCAATCTACGCAGTTAATTTAAGCGTCGTAATTAGTGTAAAACAATTTAGTGCTGGATTTTGGAATTTTTACTGCATTACATGATAATTATTGGATGATTTGATCACGAATATGTGGCAGTGTATAAATTTTGAGAATTTTGGAAATGTAGGGCAATATCAATTTAAAAAAATAAGTACTCTATATTTATGTAATAAAGTTGAAGCGTTTTTTGTTTGAATACGCTTATCTGCCAGTCGGATTTGTTATACTTGCAGTTGGACTATCCTACTCTTGAGTTAGGTTATACTCTTACATATTTAATCAACAAATTACCAAAGGATCAACCACGCGCTGCTACTAGTGGATCAATAAAGGAAATTATATCTATACTAATATTATAAAAAGGAAATCTTTGTATTTTTGTATTGAATAGGCTAAAAAACTACTGGACCGATTTCAAAATTTCTTTTACCATTACTTAGAGGGATTCTTCCGAATCCGTATAGGCTACTTTTTATCCCGAAAATCCCGCGGGTAAAACCGCGCGCAACAGCTAGTTTATTTATATAGCAGCATGTTCTTATTATAGGCGTGTCGTATTGGCCGATGATATTACCACCTCGTTCTTTCCCACGAGTATCATAAGAGTTGTATGAGTTATTTCGACCTAGATGATCACGAGTACTTTTCTTGTGTGTCCCTCGCGAGTACAGAGATCGCGCACTGTTTATCAAGCTTATTATTTTTTAAATTACATACATTTGACTTTTTTATAATTATCGGAATACAGTTTTGCCGGATCGAAGATATAATGCAGCAAATTTTATATGAAGGAGGGTTTACATATGCAGATGAAATAGCTATTCTTAGCTATACCTATCTATCTGGACCAAATGTTACAATAATGTCCTATGTTAAAATTACCCATGTGCCAAGGGGTTTAAAGCTAACTGACTGTGCAGCATTGCTCCTCTACCACCTCTGGGAATCCCGAGCTCATGAACCTGTTTGGCTTGTAAGGTGAAATCTCCTTCTAACCTAATTTTAGAAAGACTTCGTATAGCTTTGAACATATTTAGTGCGTCTACTGGGACATGATCTATGTACAGAATATTTTTCTATTTTATTAGCTGAAATTAAGTATATGTATATCAATTAATGCAACTTTGGGTAATGTTCAATGTAGCAGTTATATGTTAAACTTTTATCTGGTAGACCAATGAAAACCCAAGGTAAGTGAACATAAGGTTGACGATGAAAACACACGGACTTGGAAAAAAACTGGCTTTTCATAAAATATTGCCGGAACACATCACCGGAGTGGTGGTAATATTTGACGGCAGATTATAATAGGTTGGGGAAAAAGTCTTTTCGCATTATAGTATGTATGAACTTGTAATAAAATCTCTTTGACTATAGTATTTGTATCTGGCTGGTTTTGGTATCATTGAAAGTTAAAATTTTAAAGAACATAATTCCAAATTCAAATTAGAAAAATGTGTGATTCGATCTTCGATCGATTGCTTAACGTGTCCTCTGCAGCACGGTTATTATACGACTAGTCGCATTTGACTAGTCACTGTGGTAATTCAAATACAAAATGCACTGCAGCCTTGGCCCAGACGATAAAACAAAAGTAATATTACCTACTATTAACACTTTTCAATATATATGTATGTATGTGCGACACGCTTATCTGAATCTATTTTATTCTTCATTCTATTACAATCTGATATTGGCCGAATTCAAAATTAACTCATGCAACCACAGCAGAAAAGCACAGTAAAATTTTAAGGGTTTGCAGTCCAAAGTTTCGATAACGATATTTGAACTATGTGGATGTTTTCAGCAGTATACTGGATAAAAGATAAGTCGAATGGAAGTGTCAGTTTCAGAATATAAGTGCTACCGTTTCATGTTTGTGAATATATTACCGTTTCATGTTTGTAATACATACTGAACTATTCTCATAACTAGTTATTACTGCCCTTTGTAATGAGCCCATTGCAGGACCATGAACCATGGGTGATGAAGAAGTCATAAAATACCAAGCTCGTCCAATTCTGGTGGGTGGATGTCAGAATATTCTGGGCATCGAAAACGTTTCTTGCATACCGTAAAGCTACGGAGTACATTAATACTGTACCCTCGATCGTCTGCTTAACGTGTCCTCTGCAGCACGGTCATTATAGGACTAGTCGTATATGACTGGTCACTGTGGTAATTCAAATATAGAATGTACTGCAGCCCTGGCCCAGACGATAAAACATAATCAACGAATGCAGAGCATTAAAAAAACCGACTTCACGTCAAAACTTTGGCTGAGTTGAGAATGTCATCAATGTTAACATTCTCCGAAATCAAACATATTTTTTAAAAAGTTTGAATTTTTTAATTATGTACTCAACCGATTTCGGTGAAATTCAAATGAAGTATGTAAACGTATGAACGACGTAAAACGTATGAAACCACAATTTTCAAAATCAATTCATAATTGTCCGAAATAACGTGTAACAAAGACACAAAAAAAACATACAGACGAATTGAGAACCTCCACCTTTTATGGAAGTCGGTTGAAAAGTAATATTACCTACTATTAAAACTTTTCAATATAGGTTTGCGATATACATGAGGAATTTCGTCTGTTATAAATTGATTTTGTTAGTACATACATCGAGTATATCGATATACGTGTTTAATTATGATGTATGTACTAACAAAATCAATTTATAACAGACGAAATTATCCAGTATAAATTAACAAACACAATAAACAAAAAACCATATAGACGAATTGAGAACCTCCTCCTTAACCAAGTCGGTTGAAAACTGATATTTACCGCCAAGGCTTGAACAGTGGATATTAAAGTCGCATTGTCATTAAACGAATTCAGAGACAATTTCAATTCCATTCAGTTTTAAGATGTAAATTAAAAGGTCGGCCCATCGGCATATTTAGTCGCTGATTACATTATACATTCATAGTAGGAGCCGGATTTACCACAGAGCTTGTGAAAATAATCAGACGTGATTTTTTTTAATCGAAATAATAAGTAGTGAATATTTTTGAGCTAAGTTAAATAATAGTGGAAAAGATGTTCCTCTTATTTTTCATAAATGTGTACCTACATTTAATGCAATGTACAGCTGTAATGCATTATAGTTATACACTCCGACTCAAGTCAGTTTACAATAGTTCGTTTCCTAAACTAGTCCGTCAGAGATCGAGCACAAAACCTCACAGAACAATACAACACGGTTTCCATAAAGGGTGACGTAATATTTTTTAGAGATTGTTCTTGTGATTGCTCACGTTGTCAGCCGACTTCCAAAAAAGGAGGAGGTGAGAACCTCGTCTCGTCTCTATTTTTTTTTTGTTTTCTTTTTTTGTGTCTTTATTACACGATATTTCGGACAATTATGAATTGATTTTGAAAATTGTTGTTTCATATGATAGACGATACTTCATAGCTGGTCCCATATAAATTTTATCGACATCGGCTAGTTACTTTCTTGGAAATTTCAAACTTTTGCAAAATATGTATGATTTCGGTGAATGTTTTGGCGTGAAGTCGGTTTTTTAATGCTCTGCATTCGTTGATTATTATATCCCCTGATCTTTTTGGTAATTTGAATTTATTAATTAAGTACGTGCGTACGAGTATCTTATCCTTAAAAGAAGTAATTTTTATTATTGAATTAAATTCGTTAAGTTAATAAGTTAATATTTCTGACACTCACACAACATTACCTAGCCCAAATTAAGGTTCTTAAAGAACTTGTATTATGGATACTGGATAACTGATATACTTAAGAAATATATAAACATACATATTGAATAAATACATATTTTTTATTAAAATAAACTTCAATAAACATATAAACATCCGTGACTTGACGACTCATATCTGTGTTCATCACACAAATATCCGCCGCCGCCGGGATTCGAACCCAGGACCTCTGGCATAGAAGGCAATGTATGTAACCGCTACACCAGCCGGTCGTCAAAATTATAGTAGGTACCCACTAGAACAATAGTTAGGTAACATATCTCTGAACAGAAAATCAGCTATTTGCATGTCACCGTTAAAGTGGCTAGTTAAAAACAAAAGCTCTTTACTATTAGTAATCATGGCATACAGTTACCGATATATTGTATACTTTGACTTCAATTGATCTTTGACTAATTTTAAAAGAAGTTTGTGCATAAATTCTTTATTTGAAAAACTTAAACTTACTTATATCATATATTTTTGTAACCAAGTTTATTTTATTTTATATATAGGTAACTTTGTAAAAAGTTGCGGTTAGTAGTAACAAGCAGAAGGTTTGTGCTGTCGTGTGGGTATGTGGCTTTGTGCCTGTCTGTGGTAAAACAGATTAACCTTTGACTTTGGATTTCCAATCGAAAGGCTTTATTTGGCAGGATTAAAGGAATTGGCAACAAAATAAGATTCAGCTCTCATCATAACTATAAACAGGATACGTCCTCTCAGTCGAGCCAAGAATTTAATATGTAGGTTTTATGTGTTTTATTTAATTACATTTCCAATTCCACTCAGTAAGGCCTCTATTTTCCGCATTTTTTTATAAGTGACCGCAGAAGCCTCTTAAAATAAAGTATTTCTGCGCTCATGTCGATAATCGACATAATTTATTACTGCGTGGTCTCTGCAATACTTTATTATTATTTACTTATGCTGTTAATTAATATGATCAATTAACAGCCATATTAATTGGCCGATTGAGTTCGTAAATATTTTTTACAAAAATATCTTCCCGTAATGTGTACCTACATAAATTAATAATAATTAAATATTATGTTCCTACTACCTTATACATTTTCTTCTATTTCGTATTATTATCTTAGATTATTGACTACATAATCATTATTTTCAGAATTTCTAATACATTTTTCCTACCTCTGTAAGATGTAGCTAAACAGGCTTATTATGCGGTTTGGTGCTGGATATTGCGCGGTTCCGTCAAATATGACAGATGGACGGATATTTAGCGCATAATAAATGAAGCAGTGTTTGTGTTTATTCAAATAAGAACGATTTTGCACGTTTCACTTGTATGCAGTGTTTGCGAGCATGAGGTTAAGTTGATGCCTTTTGAAATCTCAGTTCAGTGATTGTCACGGTTTTAATGTTTTGGTTAGTGATATGATATGTCCCTTTAAATGAATAGTCAGTGAAAATGTGATATAATCGTCGTCCGAGATATAGAAATATTGGCAAAAGCACAGATTTAAAACTATAAGTTTAAAATAGCCCCATTCTTGTAAATGGCAATGGATTTCAATATCAACTTTTGAAATGCAGTAAAACTCGCAATAAAATACAGTGCTTATAATCTATGCTCCTAAAACATTTTAAAATCTACAGTTAGGATCCTAATAAAACAAACTTTTTTTTAAATGCACTTAAAAAAGAAAAACCTTACTGTTACCTTATAACTTCATTTCACATTTGACACAAAAAACAGATTCGAACAATGCGTCCTACTTTGCGATATTTAATTAAGAGTGACATCACATTTTTTAAAAGCTTTTATTTAACTTGCAATGTATGTAAGTATGTTTGGGTGAAAATACTTTTTCGTGTTATTCTCAACAAGGCCTTACCTTTTATAGCCATGTCGTAGGAATGCATTAAAAATAAATTCGTCCACCATCTTGGGGATGCCACGATGTTAGATTTAGAATAAAGTTACACAGTTAACCATGCATTGTGATCTATGCTGAAGGTGTTACAACATTTCAGCTCAATCAAAATGATTTTCAAGCTTCAGAAGTCATTCGTGTTGGATTTAGAATGACTTCATATTTTTTTCGATTCATTCTCAAAAACTCCTTTTATTTGATACCCATACTGTAGGAACGCAATAAAAATAAGTCCGCCCCTTGTTGGATTTAGAATGACGTTACATTAGTTAATCATCTATGACATTTAAACTGAATGTGTATTCAAAATATCAGGTCAATCGGTTTAAAATGGAGTTGCAGTAGTGTTGCCAACCATATTGTTAAAAACAGTATTATACTGTTTTTCAGTACGTTATACTTTTTACTGTTGAACAAAAATAAAGTATGCAAAATACTGTTTTCAGCATAAAATGCTAAACACTTTATGTGCTAGACTTAATAAATTGTGCGTTTAGCTCTAAAAATATGTGTTTAAAACATTAAATAAATTAAATACTGTTTTTTTCCAAAATACTCTTTAGTTTTCAGACCCAAATATACTTTATTTGTAGAAAAAAACGTTGGCAACGCTAGTTGCAAGGTTTCACCTGAACACACTCACATACATTGCTAGTTAAATAAGAGCTTTTTTAAAAAAACTTTTAATATTCTTTAGCCCGCCTTTTTTTACAAGATTATAAATAATTTAGTATATTTTATATTGTTTTGGTATCTTGGTGTTTTATGTATGAAATATGTAACATATTTGACTTCATTGACCCTTTTGATAATAATTGCTGTCAGATATGATGGCAACGTGAATTAAATCCATTTTGGCCTAATTTTTCATTCGTCGGATAAAAGTTATCTGATAAAAGAAGACTGTTTTACGCTTTTTTATAATTATATGACTATGCCATAATTTGAAGCTATCGAGTAATACTATATTCGTTACATAACTTTTATCCTACCATTGAAAAATGGGGCCTTTATGAAATTAATGTTGGCAACATGATTATGTGGTAATGAAATTATTAAACAGAACATATAATACAAGAAAAAAAATTGTGTTTGTAAATTTAAGGAAAGGAATAACGCCTTAGCAATGATAATTTGCACATAACAAGAGTATAACAAAAGGAATATCTACATACAAGCCAGCAAGTACTCGAAATCTGTGTTCGCGATTACTCAACCGTATTTCAGTGAGACCGTGATATTAATCATGCTTTATTAAGCTTTATAATTAACAAGCGTACCTACATTATTTACTTTATGATTAAGAAAAATGAATATTTAACAATATAACTATATAGCCAAATAGTAAATTGAAATCTATACTATATAAAGCTCGTTTTTTGTTTGTTTGTTTGAACGCGCTAATCTCATAAACTACAAGTGGGATTTGAAAAATTCTTTTTGCATTTGATAGCCCAACACTCGAGAAAGGTTATAGGCTATATTTTATCTCGGAATTCGGGATCAAAAGTTACGCGGGTAAAACCGCGCACGGTGGCTAGTAGATTCATAAAGTTGATGATATCCCGATTGTTTTACATAAACGTCTTTGTTTTTTTTTTGACAATGAGCAGAAAATTTGATTTACAGAAACTATGGCGCTGATGTAGATGAAAATACCAAACACTATTGACACTATTGTAAAATCTAAATTAAACTAAAATTTTTCATCATGAATTTCTTACACGCACTTGTTTATGTTCAATTAATGTATTTTATGTGAAGTATCACAATCTTGTTATGTTAATTATAAAGTAATGATGTTTAGAATATAATAAAGTTATAGAGTTACCTGTTTCATGATTAATCTCTTTTATCTCTTCAGTTACAAAGACAATGTAACATCACACCTTTCTAAAGGAAACTTGCTTTTAAATTAAACACGTTTCCTTCTTTTTGTCAATAGACTAGATATCAACATTTTCAATAAAGCTTCTTTGAACAACGTAACAAAGGAAGTACCTGCTACATCTCGAATTAGTTCTGCAGGGTAGACGATTCAGTTAGTACCTTATTAGGATGGGTAGCTACTTTGATTCTCTTGTAATCTGAAACGAAACGATTCTAAAGGTATATTAGATTTAAAAACATCGAGGCACTCAAGAATTGGATTAAAGCCATTTTTAATTGAGTTAATCGGTATTTTTAATTTTAGCGTTTAAAAACTTAAACATATAAATATATGAGTGTATGATATGATATTCTATTAGTGATATTCTATTTAGTGATTGTCGACTGATATAATAAAGTATATTATTATAATTCTTTCCAATATATTTTAGTCAATTATATAGTATATTATGTGATGATATATGAAGTTGAAAATAATATGAAGAAATCTCCAGACAGGCGGATGATATGTGGAGAATTTGGAGAATATTTTTGCGAAGTGGATAGTATAGGTATATGAATTCGGGTGTGCAATTAATTAGTGAATTACTGAATACGCAAGCCGTCTTGTGTTCTTACTGCATCAGATATTGCTTGTGTAATCTACGGGTATATGTTTTGACTCTTAACTGGTTTTCTATGCAACATAAATATTTATTTACAAAAGAAGAGAATCTAATGCCCGTCTGCAATAAACTTTGATCCTAAGTGGATTTTTCAATTTATATTTTGACGTGCAACATTTAACATGATCAAAAAGTAACGAGAATGCTATAAATAAAGTATTGTGGGTACTTGTGTGATTCAGGTTTCGTCAATATACCAACTACACTCGAGAGCAAAGAATTAGGGTCGGAGACAAAACTTATGATATCTCCCAAACTATAAACGTTAGCTTATTCAAATAAAAAGCAACAGGAAGCATCTTTAATGTCAAATATAAAAAGTAAATCTAAGTAATATCTTTTTTTAATAAATGACATAAAAAAAGAAAAAAGAAAAATTATGATTTATTTTGAAAATTGAACTAAGAATTCAAATCATTTGTATCGATTTTGTTTGTTTTCTGTCACGAAAAAATGTTATAAAAGGGTTTTCTGATGTACAATATTCATTATGAAATTACAAATCATGTCGCTCACATCTGAAGAATGTACAGTCTGCAACAGAATTATGTATACCACCCAGTCTCCCGCACACATACAATACGCATGCATATTGTATGCGAGCGGGACACTGGATGGTATACATAATTCTGTTGCAGATTGTACAAGAATCCTCACTATGCTGGAAGACGGGCGTAGTCAGCGTGATACAGCCGGGATGGTCAGCGTATCGTTATGTACGGTACAACGTGTTCTCCAACGGTTCCAGGAAACTGGGTCAAACCTTCGCCAGCCAGAAACAGGCAGAAGAAGATGCACAAAAGCTCGTGAAGATCGATACTTAGTCACAACAATGCTTAGAAATCGATTTCTCACGGGTGTTGAACTAAGAACTCAATTTGTACGTCTTGGAGGAAGCAACCCAAGTGCGTGGACAGTAAGGCGACGTCTTCAAATTACCTTCGGCAGGTAATTTGAAGCCATCAAGACCAGCAAATGGCCCCAAACTTGAACGGGAGCATCGTATTGCAAGACAGAGTTATGCGCGTGAGCACTTGAATTGTACTCTAGAGGATTGGACAAGTTTTGTTTACAGACGTAGAAGAAATCCTAAATGAGTATGTCGGTCCGTCTATGGCCAATATGGGCGAGAATCTGGTGTTTATGCACGATAACGCCCGTCCCTATACTACGGCTATAGTGACTGATTACCTTCAAGAGGTTGGTATCAAGCGCATGGAATGGCCTGCACGCAGCCCAAGTCTGAACCCTATCGAAAATGCATGGGACGAGCTCGGACAACGTGTAAAGCAAAAAATACCTCCTCCAATTACACTTCGTGATTTAAAATTAGCATTGGTAGAAGAATGGGGGAATATACCGCAGAACCGACTTAGGAACCTGGTGTACAGCATGCCAAATCGGATAACATCCATTCTGAGATCATGTGGAGGTAATTTATGGTACTAAAATTTGAGAAAATCATGTTCTCGTACCAGAAAAGTCTTATATGTAATTGTGATCATCAAGTGTAATTCGTGCATTTTTATTTTATTTGTTTTTATCTATCTTCTATATACTTATAATAAATCTGTAGAGAGGTCAATACTGTACATGAAATATATTTTCAAAATAACCATCCAGGGGTGATTGGTGATCGATACTGATGCCAAAAATGCAATCATTAAAATTTTTGTCTGTCTGTATGTTCCTTATAGAAACAAAAACTACTCAATGGATTTTAACGAAAATTGGTAAAATTATTCTTCATACTCCTGGGCAGGTTATAGTATACTTATTATTATGCTACAATCAATAGGAGCAGAGCAGTGAAGGGAAATGTTGGGAAAACGGGAGAAATTACTTCATTTTTTAAGCTTCCGTCGCGTGTGCAGCCTTAATGGTTAAAGCTACATAGGAATCATGTATGACAGAAATATTCTTCATAAAATTATATAAAAAATATCCCACAACAGTATATGTCTATATTTTATGGTTGACTCACAATAACACGTGTAAATCCCGATAGCTTAGCAGTTCGGAGCTTTCTGATTATATTTGTTTACTCTTACGTTTATAATACTCTCACTCATCCCTAATTAAAAAAAAATAACACTATTCAATAACAAAAAGAATCATAGAAATCGGTATAGGAACACCAAACTTATACATGAAATACGCTAATAACCCATCGCGCGTGAATACTGAATGATATAAGGATTATTTTTGCGTAACGGTTGCCGCGCTCGACGCGGTTCGCGGCGGTAGGGTATAAAAAGGCGAGAGGCGAGCGCAAGCTTTATAATTCATTCAATATTTGGCTGTTGATGCGTTCAGAGCGTTCGACTTTATTGACAGACAATAATTGATATTATAAACCGTGCTTATCAGCGCGACTTTTAGTCTTTAAATAGTTTATTTGAATTTCTTTCGTTGTTATTTTATAAAATAGGTATTAGTTGTTTTGATAGTGTTTAAATATTCGCTCAAATTCCAAATTTTGGCTAATTTATTTTAGGTAAAAGCGTAGGTACTTTTATTAATTATTGTAGTTATAGGTATTTATTTTTAAGTGAAGTAGGTATAGGTAAGCATTGCACAGGCGTTTCAGCTTTATTTTCATTTCTTTTTCTGTTGTAAGTTGTACATGTTTCTGGGTATGATTATATTTGGATAGGTATCTCAAATTTTAACAGGATGCGGTGCAGGAGAAACCGTCTTTATTCCTAGAATTCCCATAATACCAAATAATTTTCCATTCCAATTTAAAAGAACGCAATTCCCAGTATCGGTGTGTTTTGCAATGACAATTAATAAGGCTCAAGGGCAGACTTTTCGTGTTGCTGGAGTAGATCTCAGTGTCAGTTGTTTCTCGCATGGTCAGTTATACGTCGCTCTTTCCCGGGTTAGCAGTTCTAGAAATCTTCATGTTCACGTGCCGGACGGGTCAACTTTCAATATGGTTTACTCGGAAGCTTTTCGCTGAAGTATCTTCGTTCCATAGATACTTAAGCCTCATGTGAAAGTGATCTAAATAATTAATTGTCAAATATTATAAAATGTCAATCCGTATCCTTACTAATATTATAAATATGAAAGCGTGGATATTTGTTCAGCTTTCACGCAAAAATTACTCGACGAATCATGAGAGGTACTAGAAGTAACATAGGATATTATCGCGAGCGGAGCCGCGGGCACAGCTAGTAAATAATAAAATCACTTAAATAACAATTTTACAAACTTTATTTATGTATTAATTAATGACCCATCTAACAGTTTTTAATTCATCAAGCCAGCATTTATAACTTGCGAGATATCATGGATTTTGTCTATGACCCTAATTCTTTGCTCTCGAGTGTAGTAAAGGGGAAAGAAATTTTGTTTTTGGGATGATATCCCATAATTTATTTTAAAAAATACACGTGGTAAAATATTAATAAAATAAACATTATTTATTTATTTCTTTATTTATTTACTCTTTATTGCATACAAATTACAAAATGGATTACAAATAAGAAGAATTATATGTATCTTATTGTATAACAATTGGCGGTCTTATCGCTATCAAGCGATTTCTTCCAGACAACCCGGGTTATAGAACTGGTGAAATACGAGTTGGGATAAGGCATGCATAATTTAACTATAAATACACTAAATAAGAATATACACAAATAATGTACTATGATAGACATACATACATAAATATATAAACGCTACATATATATATATGAAGTTATAGGTTAAATGACTTCATATGCTGACTGAAAATGCAGTTTTAAATGTTTTTTGAAGCTTAGAAGAGAACTTGCAGCTTTGATCTGAAGAGGCAGCTCATTCCATAGATTTACTGCACGAACCATAAAAGACTTTCGTAAGTAGTCCGTTGAATGTATAGGTGTACTAAGCATAAAGTTATTAGTTGATCGTAGATTACGCTCATGTTGAGCATGGCGATATTTAAAATGCTGTTGAAAATAACTTGGCATGATGGGATTGAACAGAATGCGATACAGGAGACAAAGAATATGAATATTCCGGCGAGAGCGAATAGGAAGCCACTTGAGCTTAGTGCGATATTCAGATACATGATCATATTTACGCAATCCAAATATGAATCTTATACAGAGATTTTGAAGGCGCTCAAGCTTGTTTAGTTGGTCTTCGGTGATATCCAGATAGCAAACATCTGCGTAGTCAAGTATGGGGAGAAAAAGAGAATGTGCGATTGATATTTTGGTGGGAAGAGGCAAAAGATTACGCAAGCGCTTGAGTGAGTTTACAGCAGAAATCATCTTCCTGCTCACTTCATTCATCTGGGTATTCCATGTCATAGTATTGTCAAACATCAGACCTAGGTTTCGGACACTCCGACTGTATTCGATTGTGACTGAGTTAATTGCAATTTTTGGACAGAGTGACCAGTCTATCCGATTTACTAAATTTGGACTACCAATTATTATAGCCTGCGTCTTAGAAGGGTTTAACATTAGACCATGCTGCGTACTCCAAGACATTATTTTTGAGAGGTCTAAATTGACAGCATTAATTGTTTGAGATAAGTTATCCAAGCTACACTGAAAGTATATTTGAACATCATCTGCATACATATGGTAGGACGAAGAAAGTTCTTGAGAAATATTATTTATAAAAATAGAGAAAAGGAGAGGAGACAACACGCCACCTTGTGGGACTCCTGCATGTACTTCGGCCCAAGAGGAGAAAGAATCTCGTGAAACTATACGCTGCCGGCGTCCACACAAGTAGTTACGAAACCAATCAATTACCGATGGAGATATGTTAAGCGAGCGCAGCAACTCTAACAAAATGTCAAAATCAACTGTGTTGAATGCGTTACTGAAGTCTAATAATGTTAACACGGTGAGCTTTTTATTTTCCATGCCATGTCTAATGTCATCTGTGATTTTGGTCAAAGTGGTGACTGTACTGTGTCCAGATCGAAATCCGGGTTGGTATGTGTTCAAAATATTATTTTTCGTAATAAATTTAGTCAATTGAAGGTGGACAAGACGCTCGAGAATTTTAGATAAGAAAGGCAGTTTGGAGATGGGTCGGATGTCATTGAAAGAAGAAGGACTAGTTTTTTTGGGTATCGGAATTATCTCGGCATCTTTCCATAAAGTCGGAAACTTGTTCGAAGAAATGGACTTGTTAAGTATAATAGTAATTATTGGTAAGAGGAGATCTTGCAGGAGAATTATCATTTTCCGACTTATTAAATCTGACCCGATGGCATTGGAGGCTATGGAATTAATTGCTTTCTTAACATCACATTCAGTAAATTGATTAAAAGTAAATTGTTCATAGGAAGGCACTGGCAAAGCTGAAAGTCGATTTAACGTTTGGTGTTTTGTTTGGGCTTCAATAATGCCGGGAGATGTGAAATGCTTGTTAAGTGCATTTATATCAAAGTTATTAGGAAGATCTATGTTTTTATTTTTGCCAACACCTAAGGTTTTGAGGAAATTCCAGGCTTTTGCCGGATTTCCCTTCGAAACAGAGTCATGAATATGGCGTCTTTGTGCGTCCCTACACATAGTATTACAGCGATTGCGCAACATTCGATACTTTTCCAAATTTATAGCGGTTGGATTCTTTTTATATTTTAATCGAGCATTATTGCGTTTTTTCATATATTTTTTTATTTGTTCAGTGAGCCAAGGAGCAGGAAGATGCTTAATTTTAACAGGTCGCACTGGTGCATGCTGATCGTAAAGTTGAACGAGTAGAGAGTTGAATATAGCAATCTGATCATCTACGTTTTCGGCATTTACTACAGCACCCCAGTCGATTTCCTGTGCATCATGAATTAAATTATCTAGATCTATACCACCAAAACATCGCTGCAGAAGCTTACTTTTCTTGGCTTTAGGAATTTTAATTTTGTAGGAGAGGAAGATCAGATCGTGATATGAGAAAGCACTTGCTTCAGTTTGCCCATGGGTTACAACGTGGTCTAAAGAGGACACAATCATTAGATCTAAAAGAGAAGGGGCAGAGTTTGGAAAGAAGTGTGTCGCACCGGACGGGAGAATATTTAAATTACTTGCCTTGACTACGGACTTAAGTCTCTGCGAACGAGTGTCGTTCTTTAACAAACAGGTATTAAAGTCGCCCATGACTATAATGTGTTCATATAGGGGAACAAATTCTTCGAAGATTTCTTCCATAGTCGAAAAATAATTTACTGTACAGTTTGGGCTATACATTACACCTAACAAAAGTTTTGTATTCAGTAACGTGATTTCAACGATAAGGTATTCAGCTGTGTTAGGTGATCCCGATGTACAATTTGAAGTCTTTAGTATATTGTAAGGTATATGGGATCGTAAGTAAATAGCCACTCCGCCTCCTGTACGGTGGGTACGGTCATTACGGAGCATGTGATAACCGGGCAGGGTATAGGAAGTCGTTGGTAAACACGGTTTCATCCATGTTTCAGAGACGAGAATTGCGTGAACATTCATACAATCGAAAGATGCTAGCATATCGGAGTAGTGTGCCGGAATACTCTGGGCGTTGATATGAATTACATTGAAATTTTTCAGTTGACCTGAGAATTGTGAATCAAGATATTGGGATAAAGGAAGTGAGGTACTGTGAAAGCTTGCAGAGCTGTTCAATCCATCCGATGAGTAGGAAAGAGGATCCAAAAATTCATCACTTTCAATATCCGATGAACTCATTTTACCTTAAAATAACTACTTACAATAGTAAAATAAAATATACATATATTACTAATAAAATAAATAAAGTAATAAATTTAATATAAATATACTATAAAATGTAGTATATATAAACTACAAATATATTTTTATAACTAATATATAAACCTATATTTATAATATAAAGTTCTAACCCACTAGCTGTTTAAAAGAAATTTACAAACAAAAAAAAAGATACAACCAATAAGCATAACAGCTTCCAGACAACGGTACTATGAAATAATAATAATAATAAATAAACAACTTTAATGAAAATTTTAACGAAGCCTTAAACAGCCGAAATCAAAAACAAAAAAAAAAAACTTTACAATCATAAGTTATGTTATGAACGTAACCTGCTAGACAGCTAACTTATGAACAGACTTTGACAGTTCTGTCAGTCACTCAATGTCAGTTAGGAAATTTTAATAGTACCTAGCTAAAATAAATTTGTAAATTTGTTGAGGGTGATAGTAAATCACTGATATTATAATTAAAGTATGCTATACTATTTATACTATAGTATAAAGGCGGCTTACTTCTTAATAACTCGGCGTCTTGCTGCGTTACTGGGTTTATTTTGTGGCTCTGTACTTGGTTGCGGTAAAGTTTCTTTCGAAGATCTGTCATCCGGTATGGCGTCCAAATCCGTTGTGCAGGATACCAGATGCCTAGTGCCATCAGGACTCAATACGAAGACGGTACCACCGCGAGTCCAGCACTTTGTAACACCGAATCGCTGGCGCGCGGCTACAAAGGCATCATGCCGCATTTTCGTCAGAAATTCAGACAGCGTGATACCAGAGCCCTTAAGCGAAACCTTGCTTGACCAAATTTTATCCCGTACAGACAGTTCATTGAATTCAATCAAAAGAGGTCTGCATTTACCTTCCTTCGGCTGGCCTAAACGATGACTACGCATGATGTCGCATTCTTTAAAAGGAGTAATCTTCATTGTTGTCTAAAACAGCTTAGTGGCAATGGCAGCAGTACTCTCGTTGTTTCCTTCAGATATTCCATGTAATAAAAGAATTCTCCTGCGTCCCTGCATCTCCAGACGATCACAATCTTTGGCAATATGGTCTATTTGCCCTTGTAAAATCAGCAATGTTTTCTGAACAAAGACCTTGAAGTCCAGGAATTCTTTTGGCAAAGTAGATGATGTGCACTGATTCTTGCCAAGAAATTCTCGCTCAAAGCTGGTCATTCGGCTGTTAAACATTTCTTGTAATTCACAAAAACTTTGCTTGAGAGATGTGTTTTCCATTGTGATAAGTGTACTTGTAAATTTTTAGTGAAGTGATAATGAAAGTATTTTAGCTAGTAGGCTTAACTTCTAGTAATACATTAATCCGGTTTTTGTTATTAATTAATGAAAAAATACTAATAAAATAGAATTAAATCAAGAGCCAACACAAAAATATATTTTTATTTTTATATTTTTTTAACAAGAGTATTATATGAGTATATGACACCGATTTCCCATGTCATAACTTTACGCAAAAACTTACGACGGCGTTCAAAAAGTAAAGCCAATACACTATTAAATAAAAGTCTATTTAAAAAAAAAAAAAACATGAAACATCGTCTCAAAAAGGAAAATTCATTTCCCCTTCACTAGTTGGTATATTGATGAAAACTGAGCTACACAAGTTCCCACAATACTCTATTTATAGTATTCTCATTACTTTTCGATCGTGTCAAATCAGCCGTCAGAAACATGGGTCAGAAAGGACAAATTAAAATAAAAGTCAATCTCGTACACCTCAGACTACAGGCTTAAGAATTAACTTAGGATCAAAGTTTAGTGCAGACGGGCCTTACATTATTTTTCATAGGTCACCAAACCCACATTTGTTTTGAATCTCACCTGATACTAAATGAAGATGAGTTGAAAAATGACAGCAAACAGATTTAGGAACGAGCTTGTAACACATCACCTTCAGAGCATTGATTGATATTTGCCTAGTGAACACTGAAGGGAAGGAAATATTATTTTTATTATTTTTTTTTCCTCTCTGAGATATATTATCATGATAATTAATTTAAAATGTATGTATTACTTTTCTCTGTCTAATGTCAATAGAGCATTTTTTATTTTTCTACCTTAATTTGACATCTAATTTTTAAGTTTATTATTAACAAGCTATTATTTATTGTATCGATAATTTTGAAAACTTTTTTTTTTTGTATAAATATTGAAAATTAAATTAAATTAAAATTATTTTTGTATAAATATATAGACTATCTAATAAACGAGGCACCAAGCAAAGGGTATTTTGGAAAACAGCGTTGCCTCACGGCAACATTCTTGCTGAAAATGCCCATTTGTATATGTATTTTTTTCTGTTAATTTCAATGTAATGTGTTCAAATTGTGTCAATAAATTATTTTATTATTATTATTAAGGGGTCCTACCATCAAGCGGAGTTCACTCGAATTAGTCAACTTTAGAAGTCGTTGTGGCGCCGTGGTAAATCTACAAATCATGCGTCGTATTACCATATCACAGTATAAGCAAAGTTCGGCGCGGTCATTAATGACTGCCGATCATTCATTTCACACAACGATTTCCGGGCTTTGGAGGGCACGTTAAGATGTCGGTCCCGTGTGCTGTATACTTATATACAGTAGTCGTTAGGGTTTGTCAGAAGCCATTTCGGCACCCTGAAATTTCTGACATCCACAAACCAGCACTGTGCTAGCTTGGTGGATAAACCTTCTCATCACCCAGAGGAGAGACTCATAGTCCTGTAGTGGGCTCATTGCACAGAGTTGTGATGATGAGTCAACTTTTGCGACACGCTTATTTAGGAGCAGTTCTAAGCGGATTATACCCAGCTTAGGATAACTCCACCATTCGTTTATATTAAACTAAATATTTCGCGCGGTATTTCAAACTGTACACTATCGCTATGCAAAATTTCATTAGAATACGATGAGCCATTCGGTCGTAATTGAGGAATCCATATCTATTCATCCAAACTTTCACATCTATAATATTAGTAAGAGGGAGAAAAAGTAGCGAATGTGCTATTCCAAACTGTACACTATCTCTATTCGAAATTTCCTCCGAATCCGTTGAGCCGTTCTGCCGTGATTGAGGAACAAACATCGATACATCCAAACTTTCACATTTATAATATTAGTAAGATATACTAAGTATCACTCCTTAACTCGTAGCTTCTCTAGTAACCTCATAAATTAGGTAACTAATTTCAAGTGTTTAGTTATCAAATGAGTCTAAGTCTAGGCAGAATAATAGAGACGTTGGCATCCCCCCAAGCTTCATAAAGATATTGTGCTTAGTAATGTTGCCAAACAGCTGTAAATTACGGACTGTTTGTTTGAATGTTGGAAATTTCATATTTGGAACTTAATTTTCTTTGTAAGTTATTTTAAGCTTATTGGTTTTAAATTTTTATAAAAAGCCAGTTAAAGTGCATCACTAAAATCTCTTACCTACCATTTTTTTATAGAAGCGAACTTTAATCGAGGTTCTTTTAAGTCAGTTCAAAAAATTTAAAAAATTTAAAAAATTTAAAGTAAGAAAATGAGGTAGTAAATGTTCTTAATAATTATGGCAGTTACTGTTATTATAATAATTTAAAGTTGCGTATTGTTTCCTTCTCACATATTCCTTCTGTTTATGGTTCAATTAAAATTGAATATCTGCGTAACTACTAAAACTATCGACTTGCAATTTGATTTCATCTCAATTCTATTCAAATATTTCGTACAGTTCCTGTTTGTTCAAGTTTTTAAAAAGAATACAATAAAATAATGGCCACAATAACGCATCTCTTACGAAAAAGTAGAGTTCAAATATGGAATTCGTATACAGGGTGACTGGTGACAAATTTGCAATACTGAAGGAGAGCACTCTGTACTCGATTCTGATCATAATTATGTTATAAAAGTAGGTACTTAATTTTTCATCAGAAATCTCTATGACTAAATAAAGAGACCTTACTACACTTTTCCCGACGCGCTGCCTCAGTCAACTCGCACACAGCAGTGTTCCCGCCACACGCATACCAGCCCCCGCTAAGTATTTATTGTATTACGCTAATATAACCATGCGTTGCGTAATGAATTCTTTAACTTTCAGAGAGATTTACTCAGTAAATAATTAATATTTATTTTTAAATTTATTTTTTCTCTTCATGTATGATCTTAAATAATAATAAAAAAAATAAAAAAAAAAAAAAAATAAAAACTTTTATTTTCGGACAACTAAGATCCATATTTGTTAGTAAACTTATAATCTAATTGCGTTAGTAATTATATTTCACAAGAGACCTATTTATTTTCATTGAATGGCCAACATACGGACAGTCCCCGCTGTCGGCTATCGCCGTCAGAACACTGTTACTGCTGCCTCGTATTCGGCGCAGTAGAGAAGCCGCTTTTTTACGTAGGATGGTGCTAAAGCTATCGACCTCTGCGTGTGCAAACATAGCTGACGCGCTACAAAAACGTGGCAGCTTCAACAGTGTTCTGAAGGCGTTGTTATACTGGACCCGCAGGGCGCTGTACGACTTATTAGTGTAGTTTGCCCACAGGCTACTCGAGTAGAGCGATGTGCAGTACGCTTTAAAAAGAGTAATTTTTACTGCTGTCGAGCAACGCGCGAATCTACGTGCTAACATGTTCGCTCTAACTGACAGCGCCCTGCGTTCCCTCTCCATATCTACATCATCTTTTAAGTCTTCCGTCACATAGTGCCCAAGATATTTAAATTGCTTTACTCTTTTCAGAGGTTCATCGTAAAGTCTTATTGGAGGTACGACTCTTGGACACTTGTTACCAGCCTTAAATACCATGAACTCACTTTTCTTTGCATTGTATAGGAGACCATGCAGACCCGCATAAGACTCACAGACTTTAAGGAGCTTTCTGAGTGCACTCACCGAGGGGGCCAGCAGCACCATGTCATCCGCGTAGCTGATGTTATTGACGCATAATGATGTTATTGACGCATAAACTATCACGTCCTGGAATTTTGAAAGTGACCCACCAGTCACCATGTATAGTATGGTAAAACTTTCCGTAGTAAAAACTACTATAATTGACCAACGGCCAATGTTTAGCTAATCGTTTTTAAAAACTCTGAATAACTTCCTGGAATCTCAATTGCTTGTCCGACCTAGGGGCTTTTTTCCCTTTGCGTTGCAAAAACGTTTTCTTTAAAAAAACCCATATGCAGTTTTTAAGCCACACTAGCCAATAAACCGTAATATAACTTTTAAAAACACAGAAATAACTTCTGACCTATAAAATGAATATTACATAGAAAATATTTTTATTAAATATAATATTGATGCTCAAGAGTGTTGGATGGGAGCTTTGAAGTTTTCACTGCGAGCCTCTTAACCTAGTTTTTAAAGGCTCCACTACTGATGCAGTGGAAGAATTTTGAAATTTATAAATTCACGTTCAGGCATCTCGCTGTAAGTAACTTTTCGCGATTCCGTAGTCTCGATTCAGAAATTAGGTGCTTATTGCTTAAATTTTTGAGATGTTCCATTTTTGAAAGTTTTGAGTTGAAGACTTGTTTGGGTTGCTTCTGAATTGATACGTATATAAAATTTAAGTGCGCTTTAGTGAATTTTGAAATTAAGGTCGCGTTCTAACCCTCGCCTCACGCCACGCGCTACACCCGCGTCCAATACGCATTTGTCACGAGTTGCAATTGTTATTTAACTTTGTCGCCATTTATAATAAATCCGCAGCCAAACCTCACCCTATTATTAATTTTGTCTTAAGTTTCCAAGATAAATGAGAATAAATAAAATATTTAAATGTTGCGTTTAATTATATTTGGCGTCTGAGGCAGACAGTGTTACCCCACTGACGACCACTTTGGCGGTGGGGTAACACTGTTTGCCTCAGACGCCAGTGGACGTGGGTTCGATTCCCGCAAGGAACAAAAAAAAATGTGCCGGGTTTGGGCGTATAACTATATATTTAAAAAAAATCAAAATTTCTTTATTGATAAATTTCATTTACAAAATATGTTGAAGGTCACTCCTTTTAGGTACGCAGACCTGTATTAGGAGTGAACACTCTTCCCGTAATTAGGTACGTTATATGTTACCAATTACAAGTAGGTATAGTAATTATTTATAAATTAAAACTAAAATAACAATTTAGCATAGGTAGGTTTAAGTATCTAAAAACACACAACATTTATTTCTCTAGATTTATTTTTAGAGACATTAATGTTGATAAATTTATATAAGTATTTCAAATTTATACATTTTTCTTATTTAATGTATTTTTTTTATAATATGTATATTTATTTTCTTATAAATATGTATTTAAATAATAATAATAATAAATATTTCTGACACTCACACAACATTATCTAGCCCAAATTAACCCTTAGCACCACTCGGTGTTTTCAGTCTACACATTTACACTCGTGGGGGACCTAAGTCCCCACATTTTGTGTTCAAAATTTAGGTTATGAAATGTAGAATATCTTGGGATATCTGTACATAATATAAATAAAAAACATGAACAATGAAAATCAACAGTTTTATTCATTTTTTTTTATAATAATTAAAAACATTTCTAAGCTCAAAGAAACATTATACAAAATGTGTATATTTATAGACGTTACTTTTCAGGTCCAATATAATTTAAAAAAATTACTTCAAAACAAAAAAGAAAGATTTTTTTCAAATAAACTATTTACCTTTTATTAAAAACAGACATAAACTCTTTCATTAATTTAAAAATATTCGAAATCACAAAAGGAATGTTGGGCTTAGTTGACTTAATATTTTTTTTTTTAATTCTGTAAACATATTAGCAGTCTCAGCAATTATGCACTTCTGTAGCTCTCGGGTGTCACTGGGAATACACGGAATCGCAACCGCGTCGGGCTCTAAATATTAATATGATTTGAAAAAAACAAAGCGCTGGGGGACCTAGGTCCCCCACGAGTGGTGCTAAGGGTTAAGTTTCTTAAAGAATTTGTGTTATGGATACTAGATAACTGATATACTTAAGAAATTTATAAACATACATACATATTGAATAATTTTTATTATAATAAGCATATAAACATCTATGACTTGACGACAAATATCTGTGTTCATCACACAAATATCCGACGCCGCCGGGATTCGATTCTCGGGATTCTCTGGCATAGAAGGCAATGTACGAGTATGTTACCACTACACCAGCCGGTCGTCGAAATTTTTATATTCTAGGTTCCCCCCTAGTACGCTACATGGTTTCCCATATCACAAGCTCTGCTTAATTTGGGGCTATGTAGTTGTATGGGGATTTTATTTACATTTATTTATATATTTTAGTGGACATATCTTTATAGAAATGCCATAAAATCCGTTCAGACACGTCTTTTCTTGAAACAGCTGCTGTAAAACATAATTCAAAATCTTTTATTTGAAAAAAAATGTGAAAACTTCCATAGGTCTCTTACTCTACACATCTGAAATTAGGTATGCCTAATTTCAGATGTGTAGAGTATATCATATGAGAGTAGATCATAATCCTAAGCTTCTAAGTAGTGCTAGTCAACATCTGTTATCAAAGTCACCACAAACTTCAATTAAACTTCCCCCATTGGCAGACATGAGAGTCTGAATATATGATACAGTTAACTTTTAAATCTTACACACTATGTAAGTTAAGCGAAGGTGGATAAGTTACTGCTAAGAATAATGCATAAGTACCGGAGTGAGATTTAAGTATGGATTAAGAGCCAGTCTTTGAGGGCTCATATGAATGTTGCTATTTTGCCTGCTAGTGCTTAATCTTTATACTGAGTTGTTTCTGTTTTCTTGCTTACCTATTGTAAAGTTAAAAATAAGCTGACGCATAATATGAACTAGAAAAAAAGGTTTTTTAATTGGGTTTTAAATTTTATGTCAGTTTTTAAAACCTGTATGTACCTGCTAATAAATAAAATTGAAGTGTCTGTCTGTAACTTAAAATAATATAAAGTTAAAAATAATCTGACGCATAATATGAACTAGAAAAAAAGTTTTTTTGATTGAGATTTAAATTTTATGTCAGATTTAAAACCTATACCTACTAATAAATAAAATTGAAGTGCCTGTCTGTAACTTAAAATAATTACGGCACTTATATCGATTTTAATTTTAAGTCTGTTTGCTTCAGATAATCTCTGAAATGACTGGATCAATTTTGAAGAATTTCACCCGCATATAGTTGATGTTATGAGGAGTAACTTGGGCTGTTTTTTGGGGGTTAAAAGACGGAGGACTTCCGTGACGTAGTGGTCTTAGAAGATGTTCTCGAAGATACTCTTCGTAAATCATGAGGGTTTGATCCCCGCTCGGAATGTTCCGGGTCTGGGTGTTTATCTAAAGGACGACTGGTGGGTCATTTTCGAAATTCCAGGACGTGATAGTTTGAGATCATACACGAAGAGAAAATTAAATAAAAAATAAATATTATTTTTTTACTGAGTAAGTTAGAGAATTCATTACGTAACGCATGGTTATATAAGCGTAATGCAATAGATACTTAGCGGGTGGTGGTGTGCGTGTGGCGGGAACACTGCTGTTTGCGTGTTGACTGCGGCAGCGCGTCGGGAAAAGTGTAGTAAGGTCTCTTTATTTATTCATAGGGATTTCTGGTGAAAAATTAAATACCTACTTTTATTACATAATTATGATATCAGAATCAAGTTCAAAGTGCTCTCCTTCAGTTTCTAAAATTTTTCACCAGTCACCCTGTGTAATGCATAATTTAAAGTTACAATTTATTTTACTCTCCATGTATAATCTCAAACTATCACGTCCTAAGGTTTCGAAATTGACCCACCAGTCACCCTGTATATTCTAGATTCTCTCCTAGTTTGCTGCATAAAATATATCTTATATCACAAGCTCTGCTTAATTAAGGGCCATGTACTTGGTGTGATTGCGTGGAGTATTTTTTTACTTTACAACTGGTTTTTAAACAGTATATTCTGCAAGAGACCACGAAGTCTCCAAAACATTGAGTTAAACTATAAACTATAATACATACATACATAACGTCACGCCTGTATTCCTTATGGGGTAGGCAGAACACCAGAGGTTACAAGACCATCTGATGTCACGTTTGACAAATTTGGAGGTATTATAAAGATGGAGACAAACTATAATGAGTCATAAAACTTTTGCAACGAAAACACGATGTGTTTTATGATTCAAAACACAAAAAAAAACGATATTTTAAATAATTTTGAAAATAACAAAATACTTTAAAATACGCTTGTGTGTTTTAACTTCAAAAATAATGCTCGTAAACTTTAAACATAAAACAAGGAAGTTTTATTAGATTGCAAAAGGTAAAAGTTGCCATAAACCGATATCTGATGCTGAATTTATGAGAATCGTGTTTTCTCAGTTTTGTTGATATGCTACATTTTATGTGCTCAATATTATTCGTTTTATAGTTTATCTAGTTCTTGGCTGCAGTTATACCTCTCTTAGAACACATATTTGCTCATCTTTCTCACAAATCGCATGCGTATTTCCAAGATAAAAATCAAATTTAAAAGTTTATCTATCTACAAGTGAATTTGATGAAAGTCCATTCAGCGCTGGTAAGAAATCAGAACATAACTTTTCCACAACTATTTCAGTTCTGGCGTAGTAAATCTGGCGTATGCCATTCGATATAGCAGACTGAGTATAACAATTGGGTAATCGCCGAACATAGACTCATGATTTTAAAATTCAAAATTCAAAAATGTTTTATTCATCTTAGGAATTTCACAAAACACTTGATGAAGTCAGTCATCACATACTTCGGCTTTAACTATGTAGTTGTTGATAGTTGTTAAATGAGATATTACAGTGGACCAAAAGGCAAAAAAAGCCGGCGGAATCAAAGTCTTGGCACTCCAGTCAGAAGATCCGTTCGGTCATTGGTCCTGGGTGATACTTAATATAGTGATCTTTAAACACGAACTCACAGTTTAGTTTAGTCCTACCGCCCCCGGATACCCTTAATGTAAAGGGCGAATAATCCAAGCGACCACCCCTTAGTGGTTGGGATCTCTACACAGTCCGCACGGACCACTCTACATAAAAAGATAGTTATGTATTTTGTGAAAAACCAGATTTATTCTAAACCCTTGTGATCCTCATCAATTTCAGTGTTCTTGCCATCGAGTGGGTATTATCAATCGCAGGCTTAATAACCGTTACAATAAAATAAAAAATTCTATTATCAGAAACGATTTTAGAGATCTGACGGATTAAACAAGGATATAAACGGTGGATACAAAACCACTCAGTGCCAGATTTAGGAAATTGAGATAGATATTAGATATTGAATTGTTTTCGATTAGCTCTCACCATGTTTATTATGGTAACGAATTAAATGTATTGAGCAGGTAAGCTAAAAAGAACTTTTCAGCCATATAGAGCTTATAATAATAATCAACGAATGCAGAGCATTTTAAAAAAACGGACTTCACGTCAAAACTTTGGCTGAGTTGAGAATGTCATCAAGGTAAACATTCTCCGTAATCATACATATTTTTTTTGAAAAGTTTGAAATCTTCAATGAAGTACTCAACCGATTTCGATGAAATTTAAATGGGACTAACTACGAAGTATCCTCTATCATATGAAACAACAATTCTCAAAATCAATTCATAATTGTCCGAAATATCGTGTAACAAAGACACAAATAAACATACAGACGAATTGGGACCCTCCTCCTTTTTTGGAAGTCGGTTGAAAAATTAAACAAGAACATTTTGCAACCACTTTTACAGCAAAGATGCGATTTATACGGAATATCCTAGTTGGTGATTTCGGAGTCTGCCTGGTGAACAAAAGTCTAAAAGCCAACAGAAAAGACTCAGAATATCAAACAAGGCAATCATTTTATTGGGATAAGGCAATAAATCAGTGATCAATGGTTTTTACGAAGTTTACTGTAAAAATTTTCATATCAAGGTAACGATAACAACACAACATTTTAAATTTAAGTTCAATATCTGACTTCAATAACACTTGCTCCATTAACTTTTGCAACCTCTATAGACATCGCAGTTACAAACTGTTAAATTCACAAAACATTTTATTACACTTTCAACTATGTTCCGACTACATAGAGTCTATAATCAGAATGTGCTTTAAGCCGAGATTTTGTGCAGTAAACGTATCAAATGACATAAGGTACTGTAAAGGTTTCAGCTAGATTAAGCTCTATAGTGAAGGAGAAAAGGACGTAATTTACAAGTTGAAAGAACCAAATTTATAAGACCGATTTATTCTATTTCATGTGGCTGGGAATTGCTGACAGTTAGGTTAACTGTTGCTCGACCAGTGCTCTCTGTCTGTGCTATTGTGGTGCCCCTTGATGTATAGCTTTGGTAGATTACACCAAAAACTTTCTGTAATCACTGCCTCTCTGGAATTTCGCTAAATTGGTTTCAAGCCACACAGTTTTTGTTTTTATTTTGTTTCAAGGCGATTATATGCGAAGTGGCTAGCTAGATTAACGAACTTGCAAATTCGGAGTTCTCTTGGGTAACCTATGTAAGAATAAGCAAGTCATTAAAGACATCGGGTCGTAGGATGCGTTCAGGGTGCTTGCTTATATCTCCTTGCAATACATTTTTATCCAGGATAGTGATTGGTGAAGCAACGTCTTCACAGAGAGACTACAAATCGTATCAAAGAACACTATTCCTAAAGAACTTTTAGGATTTTAGGACTTTTAACTTTTAGAACTTTTAGAACACCTAATATATTCTTTTCAGAAATTGTATATCTGAGTTAAAGTAAAGCATTGCAATGTTTAATAATACCTATTTTAAAGTTTTTTTGCATTTAATAATGCTCAATTATTCTTAAATAACTGAAAATAAAATTATATGCTAAATAAAATTATTAGCCGACCAAATAATTCCTTTAAACATATATTAATAAATTACCAATATTATACTCCTATGTGGCCACAAAAGCACTAACGGTAACACATGTCATCCTAGATATTGTCAAACCTAAGCTAGTTTAATAACTTTTTTCCCACCCGGCCCAGATAGGAATTGAATCAGCTATAGTGTAACAGTAAAAAAAAACCTTACAAGTTTCAAGCAACGATTTAAATACCTAACACCGCATTTAAGTTGATACTTTCTAACTTAGCCGACATTTAATTCTCGAAATTAATGTCCCTACAGATGAGGGTGAAAAATGAGAGCAACACAAAAGGTTTATTCTCGACCCTACCATAGGTAGCAAAGATAAGGAGTTCTTACTGTTGTACAGTCACCTGTGAAGATTCTAGAAACAATGGTGAATTACTTTTTTCTTACTTCCTACAACCTTTTCATACTATGTCAAGTCGTCAACATGGGGTAAAGTACACTTCAAGTTCCAAATCTCGAAACGTTTCATGATTTTGGTTCTTGGGTTAAAAGTTACTGTCGTTAAAGTTGGCGAAGTATTTCTAAAGACTACTTGAACAAAACTTGAGAGTTCTTAGACAACCTAATTTAGGTATGCGCGGGAAATAATTTTACGTGAAAATGTTGTATGTATTTATGAATTAAAAGATAGGGTTTGCTTTTATTTTGATGTTCTTGAAAAAGTTGAAATTAAATAAATTCTTGTTATAATTTATCACGAATGTCAGAACTATGAAATTCAATGCGCTACTGTTCTTTTTTGATATTGCGTTGAAAATATTTACTTTAATAAGTACCTAATCAAAACTTTTACTCTATTAGTTTAAATCTATTCAAAACTAATTTACTTTGATATTGTAAACTTGAAAATTAGTTTTTACCAAAACCGACGCTGACGCTCAAAAGTGTAAATCTCACAATATTTACACCCGACCTGACGCTAAGCCATAGTACTTGTGTTCAGAGCAAAAAGCCCACAACGTATGGGATACGCAAGCATTTCATATTCCCCGGCAAATATTATATCGTTGCATTGTAATGTTTAATTTGAGAGGGCCCTGGTTGCTTTTGCAGGGAAAATTATATTAAAAGAGGTCTCTTTGTGAGGTGCTAACAAATTGGTGAGCATGTGCGGTGAATAAATTTTACAAAATGCGAGTGAAAATAATGTTAAAGAGTTCAAAGTACTTATAAAATGTTTTGGCAAAGATTTTGTGGTTGTGTTTTGTGTATAGCTTACGTAGAAATAAGGTTTTGAAAATTATGCTTCTTTAGTCTTTACAGTGTGTGTTGTAAACTTTGTAGTAACTATTATCTACGTCATAAAATATAACCTACTAGCTTGTGCCCGTGACGTTGTCTGCATATTTTGACTACGCAATTTTCTTCTCCAAAGTCCTATCTGTCTTTATGCTAAAATTCATCTAACTTAGGTCTGCAGTTTAGTCGTAAAGGCATAAGAGACAGACGGATTTTCAAAACGAATACAACCGTCAGCGTTCGTGACATTTAGTTTTTGCGCATATAGTGACAATATGAATTATACAGGGTGTTGAAAAAGTAGTTTGGAGAAAAATATAGTAGTCCTAAAAGTCTAAATATATATGTCCCAGATATATGTAGTAGAGTAGAGGTAGTCAGAGGTACTCATATTCAGCGGGGACTATTTTCTTGTTTCGTACTATTTAGATGGTGTTTTTAGTAGTCGGGTTTTAGCTTTTGATTTCACTTCATCATCATCATCACAACTCTTTGTAATGAGCCCACTGCAGGGCTATGAGTCTCTCCTCTGGGTGACAAGGAGGTTTAGGCCATAATCTACCAAGCTGTCCCAATGCTGGTTGGTGACTGTCAGAATTTTCAGGGCGCCGAAATGGCATCCAACAAACCGTACAAACTTCCGCCTACTATACCTGACTACTGTACAGGGTGACTATTGATAAATTTTAGATATTGAAGGAGAGCACTCTGTATCTTATTCTGATCATAATTATGCAATAAAAGTAGGTGCTTAATGATTCAGCAGAATTGCGTATAAATAAATAAAAAAAATTGCTAGGTCGACGATCGTTCGTGAAGCCGTCTATACCTACCTACCTATTCTATGTTGATAGCGCTGTCCGTAAGTCCATACCAGTGTAACAATGCGTTGCGTAACGAATTCTTTAACTTTCGGTTAAGTTTACTCAGCATATAATTAATATTTATTTTATTTTTTCTCTTTATGTATGATCTCAAACTACCATGTCCTCGAATTTCAAAAGTGACCCACTAGTCACTCTTTTTACAAGCATACAGCACCCGGGACCGACTGCTTAACGTGCCCTCCGAAGCATGGAAGTCGCCGTGAGAACTAAATGGTCGGCGGTCACCCATCCAAGTACCGACCCGGCCGAGCATTGCTGTACCTGCGATATCAATTGATATAAATAGACGCCACTGCACCACGACGACTTCTTTCAGTTATTTCAGATAAATAATACTTTCATATTTGAACTGTACTAACAAAGCTCTTTCATTTGATACCCCACACGAAACCGTCAAGAATTTTCTTTTAGTTCTTTACTTTAAGTCCCCTAGAGAGCGCTGCAGTCAATTCAGCGTGACACTTCTAATGACATCTCATTTGTTCAAGTATGATAACTAGTTCAGAAGTTATGAGGAAACAGGAGAACATCCATGCCCACATACATACATACCGGTCAAAATCATAATCCTCCTTTTTGCTTCACCGTAGGCGGGTAAATTATTTATGATTTTACTATAGTGAATAATATGAAAAGGGCCAAGATACATTAACTGGATTAGAAAAATGTAAGGGTTCACTGTTCGAAATATCTGCCCGTGTGGCAGTGTTCTGAAGTAAAACAAAAATAAGCTCATGCCAATTTGCAACATCTGCGAACCTTATACATATTTTAAATTGGGTACGGCACAGAGTGCTTGTGAAGTATTGTATAGCTATTGATGAATAGTTTACTTCTAAACTCTATTTTACAACCACAGAGCTTGGCTCTAAAGTAAAAAAAAATTGATTGACCCTACAAATTTTAAAATAAAATATTATTTATTCTTTCATTCGATAGTGCTCTACCAAGATTTCATTAGCTACTAATGAAAAACCACGAAGTATTGTAGCAAAACACCACAAACAATTCTTTATACAGGTCTGCTGTAATAAATGTAAGTAAGCTGTATCTTTGTACATATGTATACCTATATATTAGATGTTAAGTAACACTATAACTTTATAACTGTGTGAACATATTAAAGAATAAATAAATAAATACATTTTGGTTTTCCGTTGTTGTTTTTCAACCTAAATGTAATTTTTTCCATTATTTCCTGTCGAAATTTCATAAGAACAATACAAAATCGATTATATCAACAAGGTTTATTCTTTATTTATCAAGCACCAGTAATAGGTTTCAATAGCAAGAGTTTATTAACATGGTTATTAAGTTGTCAATCAAAGGTGTGGTTGTGGGTTGATAACCACTGGGCTTTAATTGGACTCGCCTTGTTCACGAACTGCAATTGGTGAACCAATCAAAATGGTTCAGATGTCAATTGTTTTATCAGTCTATTAAGATTACCATGAATATGGAGATGCCAACAAAGTAATTAAGAAAAATATGTTTCATAAATCTATACTAATATATAAAGCTGAAGAGTTTGTTTTTTTGTTTGTTTGTTTGAACGCGCTAATCTCAGAAACCACTAGTGGGATTTGAAAAATTCTTTTTGCATTTGATTACCCAACTCTTGAGGAAGGTTATGAGTTATAGTTTATCCCGAAATTCCCACGGGATCAAAAGTTACGGAGGTAAAACCGCGCGCGGTGACTAGTATCGTATAAGTATATTTAATGTAACATATAAATTGAAATAGTAGGTAAGAAATGGAACGTATAATAGAGTAAGAATATTAATTATAATAAAACCTGTACCTTGAAGAGGAAAACCTAGCGTGTATAAATTAGCAATAAGTTAAAACTTACCCTGTGACCTAAATAAGATGTATAGTATTGACGACCAATTTGCCGATGGGGTAAACCCGTCTGCCTCAGACGCCAGTGGTGGCGGGTTCGATTCCCGCACGGAACAAGAAAAAAGAAAAAAGTACATGTCTTGGTGTTTATCTATACATACATGTATTTATATCCTAGGTTCCTTCCTAGTTCGATACATTGTATCCCATAACACAAGCTATGCTCACTTTGGGGCCATGTAGTTGGTGTGATTGTCTGGGGATTTTATATTATTATTAGTATTAAACCGCAGAGCAAGACCAATGTAATGCTTACAAATAAAAGAATAAAAAAGTGAAAAGAAAGAAATTCAACATATCAATTACCCTACCCCTGTGAATTAGGCAATAAAGAATTAACAAAATATATGGAGATGCAAATCTTAATTGGTGTATACAGGGACAAAAATAATAATTCTTAAGTTTTCACTAGTCATAATCTAAAATATGACACTTGTTGAACGAATTCATACATTGATACATATTATCAAATGAATATAGGCCATGACAATGGAATCAAGTGTATGATACTCGTATTTCAGCTCAATCTATTTCAAAAACTTATACTTCTCAATAGAACTCTCTCGCATCTAATAATATTTGAAGTAAATAAATTGTTGGACAAACATTTATAGAAATTGTCCAGCTTAATTTCTATAGATGATTTCATATTTTTCTCAAAATTTTGGTTGGCCTAAAATACAGTGTGTTTGTGTAGCGCCTCAGCTATTAATCTTACTTGTGAATCAACTAAAATAAATTGCAAACGCTATTTTCAGGGTTCTGCGTCACAACAGAAAAACAAGCCATTATTTTTCAATCCGTCTGTAACTACTGCTCGTCGATTTGGTATCAAATTAAATGCGTTAAATTGCGAAAAACACATAGCTGACATCTAAAAAAGGAAAGAAACATGTCTGTAATTTTTGAGCATTATAAGGTCTGAGTCAGTGCAAATTGATACTTGTCAACTTCAATAACTTTCCGTTGACCTACAACTTATTCTTTAATATTTCTAAGATATGTGAGTTCGTTTCACACTTGACAACCAATTGAGATTAACTAGCAATCTGTCACTTTCAATTAAAAAAATAATAATAATTGTAATTCACATCCTTAAAAATCAATTTTTGTATTGAAGCACGTGATATTAAGTAACTCATATTAATTACATTCCAACTTTGTGACGTGAAAGTAATTTTTTGTTTTGAGTACCATGCTAGGTAAAAAATTTACATAATAAAAATAAATAAAAAAACTCATAAAATTTAAACCAAAATAAAAGCAAACTAATAACTTCTTTTTAAAAAAAGTGAACCGCCTTCAAAAAAACAACCCACTAAAAATGTTTAAATAATTTTTATATACGCCATTCTAGTCCTGTTCCAATTCCTTCCCTATTACTATCCCGGATAGCAAATTTCTGCCAAAAATGAATTGATAATGTAATAAGAACATTAATAATTTACCTGGGTAGGTATTTACATAGTTTTTGAGTCGGTGCCAAACCAAATTTAAAAAAAATACCGTAAGGCACACACTTGAGGGTCACACGTCGTCGTCGCGTCGTTGTGAGTGGATGTAACTTCGTTGATACGTGCGCCTTATAATTTTCTCTGTCTGGGAGCAGTCTTACTTTTATTGGTTAATATATTAAAACCTTCTCCTAAACGTGACACTTCTTTTTCTGAAAATCGCATCCAAATCGGTTCAGCCAAACGCGAGATAATCGCGGACAAACATACATACATACCTTTTTTTGAATTCGGTTAAAAATTATCATAATTCGTTATTTGGATTATTGAAATTAATTCAACTTTTCACGATTAATTATCGTTAGGTACTAATATTTATTTATATTTTGTTTGTTTGTCACGGATAAACTTAAAACCGACTTTATTTTGTAATACTTAGTATAAACTAAATTTTATATAAAAAAGTAGATCCATATTCTAGAAAAGCAAACAATCTTCTTTAACTTAATCCCTTAAGTTATTCGACTCCTTGATGTCTGACAAGACACCGTTAGGTCTCAAAAATTCAAGTCAAACCGCGATGACTTTAGTAAGAGTAGTCCATAAGTCTCCAAACAAGTTTTGTATTGGCAGAGCTTAACCATCACTCGAGACAGGTTCGAATTGTAAAAATAAATAAATAATGATGCATTATATTATTTGTAGTTCTTAGTTCAAAATATACAACGTCCATTATTTCAAATACGATAAGTACAGTTTGTTATTTCTGTTATTCTAGCAAAGTCCTTAAGTTTGTATTACTTGAAAGAGTAAAGAGTTTAAAATTATTGTTCATTGAAAGTGTTTCTAAAATGCCGTTATAACTTTAGAAGACAGTCGAAAGCCGTCAAAAGTTTTTAATGCCATTACTTGAAAATGTGACTCCAGATGCTGCGAACCAGTTACGACTTAGCAAGACATAAAACTTTTATAACTACTTGTTTAAGTCAAGAGATAATATAACTCACAAGTTAAGTGTTTATGCTTTCATATTAAAGTTAAAGTAATGTTTTATAGCTTTCGGAAATACTATGACTTTTATCCACCACCTGATTTGAAGGGAACTGTACCAAGGAGAAAACCAAAAGGTACACTTCCCTTGAAATCAAGTAACAAATATTTGTTTACAATACGATATGTAAAGGAACAAACGAAACATTACAACAACATTGTAATGTTTCGTAATACATTAAAACAACAAAACATTTTTAAGGGTTACTTTTTATTGGACCCGCATTTGTTAAGGGATTATAGAGTAGGTCAAAACGAACTTTTTTCACTATGGAACCACCCCTCCTAAACTTACCGTTTTTGAGCTATTTCACTTTTTAGGATTTTACTGTCAACATCCATTTTTCACTAGTTTTTGTAAGATATAAAAAAAAATCTTCGCTATCAAACTGATTTTTTTTGACGTAATCATGTAACTGATTATTGATTTACTGAGATGAAGAAAAAAAGTCTAAAATAATGTCAAAGGATAGGAGAATAGTACTTGAAAGACATGTTATGGTCTTTCAAGTACTATTCTCTCCTTAAGTTAAACCAAAACATTGCACTTAAAATGCGTCTCCTGTAAAAATAGTCCTAGTAATTACATAATAATAAAGTACATTTTTTAAGCTATCCAACAAGGTATAAAATATAAATAGACGTTTTAAAATTCCTAGGTAAAATAAATTCAAAGGTGATGCATAACAAACTTATAGTAGGCGCCAAAGGACGAGTCTACCCAAGAAACGGGTATTTTTTTTTTAAATTTTGCACCACCACCAGTGCGTTTTTGTCATCCGTAGTAAATGCATTTTTTTACCCGAGCACGGCGAAGCAAAAAGGAGGGTTATGATTTTGACCTATATGTGGGTATGTATGTGGGTATGGATGTTCATCTGTTCCCTCATAACTTCGGAACTAATTATTATAATTGAACAAATGAACGGTGTCGTTGGAAGCGTTTTGATGGTGGCATTTTGGAACATTAACCTGGCCGTGACTTTCCAGCAACCTCTCAACATAGCCAAGCATCCATTGATTAGTGACTTCACGTTACGGCGCGATATAGAAGAGGCTCGTAGATGCAAAGCTTGCCCCGCCAGCAGCGACTACGTTTAACCTCTATCTATCACCTGATAGAGTGATGGCCGGTGGGGCAGAAAAGTTCTCGAGTGGCGGCCACGTACTGGGAGACGCAGCGTAGGCAGGCACGACGAACTGGTCAAAGTCGCCGGTAAACGCTGGATGAGGGCGGCGCGGGGCCGAGCGACGTGGAAGACCTTGGGGGAGGCCTATGTCCAGCAGTGGACGTCTACAGGCTGTGGATGATGATGGATGGATGATATCACCTGATAGTAAGTAAAGACATTGCCGGAACACATCGGTGATATTTAGTGGCCGATTTTATACGAAGCTGGTCGTCCAGCTAGGCACATTCTGAAGGCGCGTCACTCGGATTAGTTGCCTTTCACTAAACGATTTATTTTAAGGGCTATTTTAAGCCAGGCTGGCTGAATTACCACGATATTAGGCAGGTGAAACTGGCTAAAAATGACTTGCAAAAATAGGCATAAATCAAAACAGCAGTAGATGGAAACAATATTCAAAAATTTAATGTGATAGTCGTTCTTCGTTATATTGACAAAGATTTTTTATTGAAATTGCTGATGTTATTTCTTAATAACACAAAAAACTACCTTTCGAAACAAACAAGAAATCCGCATTTGAATGCAAAATTTTGCCATGACAAAATTGTAGAACAGAACAGATAAAGGTTGCATACACTTTTGTCGCTTACTCTTGATGCATACAGAATTTTGAATGTCGAATAACCAGAAAATCTGTCTGTGGCATCATCTGAATTTCTAAGTCAAATTGTATGATAATTTGAGATGAAAATTGCAATTTTGAATCCTGCTATGTTTGTTTATACTGAACATGAAATTTTCATATTGCAATATAGTTATAAGAGCAAGCAAAAAGCGGTACAATTATTTATAAAAAGTTTGCATGCACAAATTAACAAAGCTTACTCAGCGTTCTGAAAATTCTGATGTCTTACAACCAGTACTGGGCTAGCTTGGTAGTTTATGGGCTAAACCTCATCGTCATCCAGGGGAGAAACGGCTCATCTATACTAATATATAAAGCTGAAGAGTTTGTTTGTTTGTTTGAACGCGCTAATCTCAGAAACTACAAGTGATAGAGTTGATAGCCCAACTCTTGAGGAAGGTTAAAGGCTATATTTTATCCCGAAATTCCCACGGGATCAAAAGTAACGCGGGTAAAACCGCGTGCGGTGGCTAGTTACTCATAAAGAGCTGTTATGGAATATTCAGAAATATTATGACTATAAAAAATAAAAAACTTTTTATTCACAGTAGGTATGCTTATACACCTTGTGAAGGTCAAACGCTGGATGAAGGCGGCGCGGGTCCGGGCGACATGAAGAATCCTGGGGAAGCCCTCCGTCCAGAAGTGTGTGTCTCTCAGCTCCTGAAGATAACGATCGCCCATTATCCACCAATGTCTTGGTATTGTCTATTTTTACTTTGCCGAAAGCTTTAAAAAAAAACGAAATGAACCTTAGGTAGACTGAGAGGAAAATAGCCAGCGGAAAAAAAACTCTCGGCACTCTTTTGTAAAAAGTGCTCATTATTAGGTAAAATTTGGCAGAAAGACAGCTCTTAATTACATGAATACATACTTATTACATGAATAAACAAACAGATGACAGTTATTCGTGCTTGCCAATATCATGTCACAGCCAAGCTGCTTACATGGTGATTAATGATTAATATTTGGAAATTACCTGTGTAGACATTTATTTGATACTTCTTTTAAATTTATTAAACGATAGGGATTGAATGACTTTGGTATTTTATTATAAATACGTATTGACATTCCTATAAATGATTTGGTGCTTTTAGCCAGCCTTAATTTGGGAAACGCTAACTTATCGACGTTCCTTGTCCTTACAGAATAATTTTTAATCATGATTTTCTTTCATAGTTTTAAATTTGTTACTATTCTTATAAATATACATACTGATATGGAATCTAATTGCGCGAGTTGAGCTTTTTTAACCAATTATCGCTCAATTGTGTTGACGTAGCGAAAGTTTTGACGTCGATTTCCTAATCGTGTTGCGGCAACTGGACATATATTTAACCGCATCACCGCTAGCTTGACTCGAACAGAATGTTATCAATATTGGTGGCAGCTAGAAAACGGACATCATTAATTACACTTAACAAAAACAATTTTGAAGGTCAAAATAAAGATTTCCATCAGTCAGGTATTTTTTTACTGTAGTAATAAAGTTAAAACAAAATTGGATGATTAATTTTGCTTATCCTTGTGTATTAAATAAATTTTAATTTTAACTACCTAATTTTCGGTACACGTGTTATTATAAAAAAATTGACTAGAATTCAATTTGAAATGGAAAATGAGATGTAAATGTTGGGAAAAATGATTTAATTTTCACGAATTTTGTTGAAATTAAATATTATAATTTTAAGAAAACAAAAGAAAGGTGACCGTTTCGTTACATAAACATAAGCTACTAATATGTCGACTCGATGATTTTAAAACATTTATACTTAAAAACACAATACTTCAAAATGTGTAGTTTGATATTTTGGTTTAAGGTTAAGAAATGAAAGTCTAAAAGAGTCGGCGGTTTCAATTCAACACCTATGTCCAGAATAAATAAAGTTTTTTTAAATCTAAAGAAGTATTGTTAAAAATCTTCATATAAAGACTGTTATGAAAATGAATATGAAAGGCAGCACTTGAAAATAATACGAAGATATTTTGCTTTTCATTTATTTTTGTTTATGAAAAAACGAAAGGAAATCCCAACGGGTGATTGATGTAACTTGAATGGATTGTTGTTGCTGTACAGTCATAGCATGATTCTATATTAATTCAAAAACTATTAACTGTATTTTTTCACGTATAACCATTGAGTTATTACTACAACTCATAGAGAGGACATCTCAGACAATTTTTGTTCGCCTCTAGTAAGACCCTACTCGGTCTAACTACTCGTAAAAATTCTTCTAGGACGGTGCTTGTCACTACTATAATGTCATAAATTGCAACATTTTTGTTTGGGATAGCTTGTCTATACGTAGTTTATTCTTGATTTAAGTAGGTACTATAAAGACACAAAGATACAAACAAAATGATTTTCTTACTAGATTTTCTTTGGAAATAAACCAGAAATTTTTATGAACCAGAAAACTACTTTGTGCAACTGCCATTTAAACTAAATATTTTCTGATTTAAATTTAAGAAGAATCATCGATAATAAGTAGGTATATCGCATATGTAGTGTTATATTCCAAAGCTTATACTAGACCGATTTTTCTTAAAGAAGATTATGTGTATGCGTTTTGTGAAGTAACTATATCCGTCAGCGTACTGTCGTCGGGTTGAACTGATTACTTAGATCAACTGAAATAAAAAGATATTTGTCGTTTAATCCTATCATTTCTTATTGTTATAACAAAAAATCAAAACTGTACATAGGCAATAGAAAATTACCTGATTACCTCACATTATAATTGCCTAAAATAAATGATAGTTGTTTTGCTAGCTGCGTAATTTGAAATATTTTCGTTCATTTAAAAAGTTGTGAAAGAAATGGGAGATTTTTGACATCGATAGAATAAAAACAATTATTATGCTGAATATACTTTTATCCTTTGCGTGCCACGAAACGAAAAAATAATTGCTCATAAATAATGACGTTTGTCATTTTTCATTGCCAAAGGGCGTCAAGATTTGATGGATACATAAATGTAGGTACTTAAATAAAACACGGTTATTTGCGAATTTTATTGCGTTTTAAGATTAATCGTACATGAATCTTACTCGAAGTTTCGTCATGTTTGCATTGTCAAAAATTAAAAAAAGTTTTTATTAGTATTTAAAATAAAATAAAAATAAAATCCCCAGACAATCACACCAACTACATGGCCCCAAAGTAAGCATAGCTTGTGTTATGGGATACCATGTAGCGAACTAGTGGGGAACCTAGAATATAAATACATAAAAAGATAAACACCCACACCCTTATTACAAAAAAATGCTTTAGGACTGGTTTAAACCAGGACTAAAAGATCTAGGATTGTTACGGTAATAAAGTCAAAGCCAGGTTTAAATTACATTCCTATTACAAAACCAAGACTATTCGAGAATCAGATAGACCAGAAATCATTCGTGGTTCTAACATGTTGAACAGATTAAAAATCTAAAATCGACAACCATTCATTCATTTCTATTGGATTCATACGTCAAATGAGGCTGTATGGACATGGTTTACTGTCTTTTCTTTATGAAAGAAAATAAAATGCTTACGGCGCGTAATTCGAGACTGTTTTCTCAGCACTCTGAACTTGCGTATAGTAATTTGGAGAACTCAGCATTCGTATTTATTTATTTTGTGTAAGTATGGAGTTCCAGAAGAAAAAAAGGAGTGAAAACTGGAGTCCTGAAGAGAAAGTTAGTAAAGTAAAAACAAATATTTAATAATGTAATGTGTAATCCATTATCTATTTACTATATCGTTAAAACTATTGTTATTTTATTATAGGATATATTACGTGAACTTAAAGCTCAGTCAGCCCACATCATAGAACACAAATCCACAAAAACGGCAGTCAATATCTTGAAAGTCAAAGAGTGGAAGAACATATCCAATAAGTAAGTAACCACTTTGATATGAATTACTATGTTAGTTATTGTTTACTTGCTTTTATATGAAATTTACCTTTTCTTAAGATTCAATGAAATAACCGGCAAGCACCGCACATTCGAAGAGATGAAGTTGGCTTGGAAGAGAATGAAATTGTCTGCCAAGTCCAACTTATCTACTCATAGGAGGGAGTCAGTTAAAACCGGCGGCGGTGAAAAACCACCTTCACCTTCTCACGAGGACTTGGCAATCATGGCGATTGCTCCTCATGATTTCGTCATTGAAGTTAATGACTACGATAGTGATGCAATGGTACCTATTTTTTTTTATTTAAAATGATTAATTTGCCTCATTTCACTAGAGTATCATTGGAATTTTTGTTTTAGACCCCCAAAGAAAATATAATAGACTACACTGACCCAAAACCTGGGCCTAGTTGTGAGTCTATTATGATCATCGACGACACTATAAATATGAATATCTCTGAACAGATTGTGGCAGAGGAACAAGGTAATTACAAAATATTAAATGCAAAAGCTTAATTTTATTCTGCTTCCTAGCCAGCCTACCTACTATAGCCATTTATATCAGTTGCAGATAACCGACCCAAAATGAACACAAGACATGAAAATGAAACCTCCATCACTACAAAAAACAGAAATAAAAAAGAAAAAGGCTTTCAAAATAGGTAATTATTAAACTTCTAGCTCTCCGCCTACGGTTTCACCCGCATCTTGAAGGAACTGCTTGGGGTACTTGAATAATTTACAGCCCATGTATTATTCTGATGTATAAACTGCGAAGTTTCATCAAAATCTGTTCAGTAGTTTTTGTGTGAAATAGTAACAAACATACATAGGCACATACACACATCTTTTTGTATTTATAAGTAGGAAAGGATTAGCAGGAAATAGGATATGCTTGTCCAACACTATATATATTTACTTAAAAAATGATTTTTTATATTAATATCAATAACCTATAAAATTCTATTTGTTTTACAGAAATGACTCAGAGCGCCATACAATTGTGCAGAGTAATATAGATCTTAAAAAAAGGCACCTTGAAATGATGGAAGAAGAACATCAGTTTAATATAAAAATAGCAAAGTTAAAAATAAAAAAAATTGAATTAGAAATAAGTATCTTAGAAAGTAACAAGAATAATGTATAACCAAATAAATATAATATTAAACAACTAGATCTTATTGAAAATGTGTTTCAATAAACTGTCTCCTCCGAATATTCCCTCTCAAAATCCATTTTTCACCAAATATAACTCAAGCTAACCTCAAAATAATGCGTCAACAATGTCACAAACTGTGGTACTAAAGTAAGGCAATAGATAAACTAGGGGTCTCGGTGGTTTAACTTTAGTACCATAGACAATCCAGGTTTAAGCGTTAAACTACATTTTGTAATACTGTTTATTTTAGTACATAGTTTAAATATAGACCAAACCTGGTTTAAACCTGGTCTACATTTAAACTTTGTTTTGGAATAAGGCAGCCAGACACGGAACATTTTTTTTTTCTTGTTCCGTGCGGGGATCGAACTCGCAACCACTGGCGTCTGAGGCAGATAGGTTTACCCCAACGCCAAAGAGGTCGTCAAATTTATAGTTGTGGATTTATTAAATAAAATAAAATTTTTGGTTCATTAAAAGCAACAAAAACTGCTGCTGTAGAATTCAAAATCTACTTTGAAAGTAAAGGTACTTTGTTTTACATTTAACTGAAAATAGTCGTCTAATGGTCGACATGAGATCGAAAACTAATTAATACTGGAGCAGCGCAGACACTGCATAGTCTGCAATCTTCTCACGAGCTCCTGATTGCAACTTATGTGCGATTGTTGACCTAAAGGTTTCTTACGAAAATAGGATCGTAAGGTTGCTAATTCATTAAATACAATAAAGCGTTTTTACTGACTGTTTTTCATAATGTTATAATTTTACCTATGTGCCAAGTACTATATTTTTTTTCTTTGTTAATTTGACGACCACTTTGGCGATGAGGTAAACCTGTCTGGCTCAGACGCCAGTGGCTGCGGGTTTGATTCCCGCAAGGAACAAGAAAAAAAATGATGTGATGAAACATGATGAAACGTGTCTGGGTGTTAATCTATTTATGTATTTCCAGGGTAAATTTTAATTAGCGCATCACCTCAGGCAGCCTCACCACATCAATTTCAACAACACTTGTTCTACGACTTTTTACAAATCTTGATAAATTACACAAAAGTTAAAAAAAGAAAAACGTTTTCTCCTAACTCTACATTTTGTAAGAAGTGCCTACTATTATTTTGAAGCGATATTTTATCACGCAAGCTGCGTGGGATACCTACGCTCAGAGTTAATAAAGTTACGCCTGTAAACCGAGGCTATAAATATTTTTTTTATAAGAAAACTAAAATTTTAATAAGTTGTAGAACAAATGTTGTTGGGATTGATGTGGATAGGTTGCCTGCAAGAGGTGATAAGCTAATTAAAATTAACCCTGTATATTCTAGGTTCCCCTCTAGTTCGCTACATGGTATCCCATATCACAAGCTCTGCTTAGTTTGGGGCCATGTACTTAGTGTGATTGTCTGGGGATTTTATTATTATTTATTTTTATATATCGTTTGCCTGGTAGAAATAGCATCCTCGATAAGGTCACCGCAATTTAATATACCGACATTTGTTAGCTTTTTTATTGTTTTAGGCATTAACTTTCTTTTGTCCAAAAATGTGAAATAAAGTTTGCATTAAAATAAATAATTGTCGTTTGTCTACCTACACATATCATTAACGAATATAATTTTATAAATTCATTGTTTTTTTTTTTGACATGAAGCCTTATTCTAACTTAACACTGTTTTATTAAACATATTTCTAAAATATAAAATCGTTTTTGAATTGTTTGCATTCTAGTTTGTATAGAAAGCAATCAAAATACACCATACGAAAAGATTCACATATCAAAACTCCAACCCATTCGCAAATGTTTGAACATAAAACCGTCGCAATAGTTCCTTTATTAGAAAAGTTTTCAAAATGCGTGAGAGAAAAAAACTTTAGGATTCAAACGGAAATGAGCGGGAATGGTTAAGAATGAGAGTGTCGAATGGAAAAAGGCTTTTGGATTGAGAATGCTGAATCATCACGGGCGCGGTGTCGAGTAGCGGCGTGTCGCGTCGTAAGTTGCAGCGGTGACGCGAGTAACAAGCTAGTGTTGTGGAGAATTCTTCTGGTGTATTGAAAGTAGGTATTTATTAGGAAGGTTTTGTATTTTTTTGTTTGAACTAAATAAAGCCACCATGTTTTTAAGGTACTGATTCAATATTTTAGTTTTTTTTTAATTCGTTATATTAATCATCATTATTATCAGCTTTCGGATGGCGCCCACTGCTCGATAAATCCTTACCGCTCTCATCCAGCATTTACCGACGACCTTGACCAGATTGTTGGTCCACCTTGTGAGAGACCTCCTACGTTGCGAGAGACCTCCTATGTTATTAATAAAATTAAGGACAGTAAAATCGAGAATTTTACTGTCCTTAATTTTATTAATAACAAACAAATATGACGATGGTAACCTGATGAAAATAAATTCAATACTTTATAAACCATACTTTATAAAGCAGCAAAAATCGTACATTATAGCGAGGTCTTAACCTAAACTATTTGTCATGTAATGATATAATGAAAATAAAAGATGAAACCTCAAATATTATAAAAACACAATAAAATTCGTTCATAAATTCAAGAAGTATCTTATCTTACTAAATTATAAAAACCACGACATTAATTACTACAATATCGATATCGATAACAAAAGCATAAGTCAAAGAACATCACTAACGTTCCCACACAAGACCTAGTGCCTAATCTTGCGAGGGATCTCAAAAGGTCGGTTTGAAAGCTGCACAGGTTTGTTGTTGCCTGATGAAAAACCAGCTCGAGTGTCAGAAGCCCCTTTACTATTCACCCTAAGCTTTGTGTTGGTCGATAGACGAAAATCACGGGTTTGAAGCAAGGTAAACATTTTCAATGTATAAACAGACAGGTGAAGTGGTTTTTATTATAAGCATTTTCTTGTGGTAAGTATGGGATAATCCTTAAAAGTGGGATCTAGGTTTTTGATGAAGATCTGTTACATTATGAATTTTAAATAAATATATTTAAAGTTTTCACCTTTGATTATCTATATGGTTTTCATGATGCATTGGTAATATTAAATTATTTTGATCCGATTTCATTTCATTAAGTTTTATTTTCGCTCGTTACCTGGGGAAGTGTAGATATCGAAACGTGCGTGGACTTAAACTATAACAAACAAAAAAACAAACTCTTCAGCTTTTATATTAGTATAGATTCAATAAAATATTTTTTATTTTTTGCGTTTAATCAATATCAACTATAATCAACTATAACATATAATTATTTACACGCGTGTGTAAATAATTATATGTTATACGTTAAAGTTGATTATAGTTGATATTGATTAAACGCAGAAAATAAAAATTATTTTATTGAATCTATACTAATATATAAAGCTGAAGAGTTTATTTTTTTGTTTGTTTGTTTGAACGCACTGATCTCAGAAATTACAAGTGGGATTTGAAAAATTCTTTTTGCATTTGATAGCCCAACTTTTGAGGAAGTTTATAGGCTATATTTTATCCCAAAATTCCCACGGGGTCAAAAGTTACGCGGGTAAAATCGCGCGCGGTGGCTAGTTTTACATAAATGGTTAGTTAATCGAAGCTTACCATCCCCGTGATATGTAGGTAGACAGTCACTAATCTCTCATACAACATTATTTATGTTACATGCGTTATCTTAATAATATTATAAATGTATGGATGGCAGTTTGCACCTCAATCACGGCAGAACTGCTGACGTCAGAAAAGCTCAATTGGATGAAATAGTGCATAGTGATAGTGTGTAGTCTGAAATAGCACAAAGGCTACTTTTAATTCCTATATTCCTGCGGGAGTTGAAATTGTGCGGGTAAAACCGAGCGCAACAGCGAATTAATAACAGTTTCTTGTATGATTTTGTAGCTACTATGACTGGCAATAAGTTCTACGGCTATAAAGTGCTTAGTGATACATTGTAACCCAATGCATCGTCAATACTCTGTTCAAGGCGGGATGAGAACAATGAAACAATGAGACATGTAATTTGTGACTGTAATAATTCTCATATTTTGACGCCATTACATCGTGTTCTTTGAAATGACTTTATTAAGTAGTTCTTCCCGTTTTAACCGAAAGAACTTGCAAAATTACAGGAAAGTCATACTGAATTAAGCTTTTACTTAAAATTTTATTTTATAATTATGTCGTGACCCGTAAATGTGTTCATAACTTTACACCGTAAAACTACTTTGCTGTAATAAAGCTGTTATAAAATCGAGAGCTCATTTCCTATTTTATAATAAATATAATACTGATATTCTAGGAATATGTTTATTACGAGCCTTCCTAATCTTTCAAAGAATTTGAATTGTTAAACTTGGTATTTTTTAATGTAATTAAATTCTTAGTTGTTTATTTTTTATCTCAGTTTGTAATAAAGCTTATATGTGTAACCCAAGTCAATAACTACATTGTGACTGTATATAAGGACTAAAAGACACACTAAGAGACACCTCAAAGACACACAAAAAATACATTTGAAATATGTCAAATTATCTTAAAATTATTCATTATTATTATTTTCCATTATATTTATCATTCATTATATCATTTATTTTATTATATTTAGTATACGAAGTCCATATAAATAAACTTGAGACTGTGCAGCGCAAATTCATGAGATATCTGCAATTTAAATGTAAGCAATATGACGAACATTACGAACTAAGATGTAAAAGACATCATTTCTTACCTTTGAAAGAAAGACGTAAAATTGCGGATATATCACTTATGATAAAAGTAGCACAGTCAAAGATCGATTCTCCATATCTGCTTTCAAAAGTCAGTCTATGGGTACCAACAAAAACGGTCAGGCATCCTGTATATTTACATTCTCCACTTAGTAGCACTAATTATCGTAAAAATTCATTTTTTATTAGAACTGCGCAGTTTGTGAACCAATTAGACCTACAAGAGTTTGACTTATTCTTAACGAACCCCGATAGTATTAAGCGGTCTTTGTCAAGGATGTGGTTAGAGAATGCCAAAGGAACACCTTAATCGTTGCTTTTATTGTTTATGCTTTCCTTGCCTCGGACTGCCGTGAATGCATGACTTTTGGGTTTGATTCCTGGGTAGCTGGTATTTCCTTTCAGCTTAATCAGCACTGTTTTTGTGTTTGTTTGTTTTTATTCTGTTTTGTAATTTAACCTAACTTACCTTTATTATGAATTGCTGCATGATTTTAAAACCTAAAAAGGTTGATATATTTGTATGAATAGACTTGAAAAAAAAATGTTGAATGAGAACCCATATAAGTAATACAGTTAGTAATTTGTTACACCAATTAAATGGTGTCAAATTATTTATAATGTAATTTTATAGCAATTGCACACTGTATGTTGTCCTATGAAAATAAAATAAAATAATATATTTACATTTATTCAATCTTCATATTTTCTTATCTATCTATTTACTCATCTAACATCCCATCACAGAAGTTCTTTCAAAGCAACAAACAAACAAACACACACACACACACTCAAAGTCACACAAACTTCACGTAGAAGCTGCGCGTGGTGTACACATTGACTGTCGTAGTCGATGTGCAATGCGCGTCACAGAACATTCGGGAGCTGACGAAAAAGCAGCGTTGCATTATTGGCAACATCACAGCTGAGTCAGTGCCCTTTCGCTAGTTCTGCACGTTTGCACGATGAGGCACAAAACCCTATTCAGTTTAACAAATTGTATGCCTACTTGTAGTATTTAAAACTTCGTATGTGTGTCAACTTTATGTTTTCTTGTCATTCGTGTATTTGTTAAGATTTTTAATTCTTAAATTATTATTAAGTACTAATGTTTGTACATAACAATATCTGTTTGAATGTGTCTTTTTGTATTAATGTGCGGAAATCTCGAATAAAGTTTATGTCTATGTCTTTTAAAGATACACAATAACAGTTTTCAGCCAGGGAATTCAATAAAATTCGTTAGTTGGAGGTTTTTACACTTTTCTGATGGCTGAAAATTCGTTATAAAAAATGTTTGCAATGTAAAGTTATATTTACATTGACTAATTAGATAACCTAATTGTTGAATTACTGAATTCATTTTCCTCAAGTATGTAATAATGTTGCATATCAAGTATGTAACCCCGTGCGGAGTTGCTGGTCTCCCATCGGGCGCGTCCTCGGGTGGCGGATAGGGGAATGCCCCCCAGATATGGGGAGTACAATTTCGATGACTTGGACCAAAATCAGCTGCGGGGCCCTCGTCAGTTCCCCAAATGAGTATCAGCGGCTCGCTTTGGGGAACCGATGAGGGCATGAGGGAGGGGAGCGCTGGTTTGAGCCACCAGCTGCTTGGAGGGAAGGCAGGCTTGGATTGCTTCGGCTTCCCAGCTGTCGGCCAACCCGTAATCCTGGGAAGAAACAGGACCGGGGGCCTAACAGCTGCAAGGAAGACAACCCTGTTGGATGGATGGCTGTGGGGTCAGTCCGTCTGCCAAGGGGAAGCGAAAGGGCCGTCCACCTTTTCGAATCCCCTTTGCGGACATCCAGATTTCGGGGATCTAACGCGTCAGCGATTTTCCCGGATGATGGCAGGCCAGATAGCCGGATGCTGGTGGTCTAACGCGACGCGATTCCACCAGATTGAGGCGCAGCCTGGGGGGGTCAGATTCTGGTGATCTAACGCGACACGATTTCACCGGTCGCTAACCCTTTCCGGGTCCCTGGGCGGTGGATACGGGGTATCTGCTCAAGGGAGTTCGCTGAGGTGCGGCGTGCCTGGTGTTCTCGGCACGCTGCATGTTGGGGTTCCACGCAAGCAGATGGCGCCGGCGGTTTCGTGGCTGAATGCTTCGGGTTGCCCGTGATCCCAAGGCGCGGAGGAGGAACACCTTGGGGCATCCCCCCGAGCGTCATCGTATAAAGGTCATTTGATATGCAACATTGCTACCGGCACATACTAACCGACGAAATTTTATCTTAATTTAACTGTTAAAATTAAACTGAGAGACGTCTAGAGAAGGTGACTATTAATTCTATCTTTTTGCAGAGGACAATAAGTATATACATAACCTTATTTGAGTTTTTCTTGCAGATAGAAGACAGGGTTAATGTAAAAAAAAAGTTTTAGCACATATGGTAGGTCTTTATGAAAAAATGTTGAATTGAAAATGGAGATGTACTATTCGTTGTAAATGTTTTCTGCGATATCTTTTCTCAAAAATCTCAATAATTTTCATTTAACAGACAAAATATGAGATTTTTCAAGAGCATAATTTTCTAGACTATTTAGTTTATTCTATATAGTTAGATAACTAAATTGCTCTTGAAAGGTTGCTCTTGAGACAGACCAATTTATAAAGAGACTTGAGTCTATAATAGCAGATAAAATATTTAGAATCACAGCTATCTTAGCACATACACTGAGTTTTTAAATGTTGGATTTGTATTCATGACAAGTTTGCATAAAAATAATTGTAGTTTAGCAAATGAGTGCATATAAAAGGTTTTATAGTGGAAAAACATAATATCAGGGATCGATAAAGAGTCCTTAAGAGGCACATATTAAACGTACCCGACATTCAGTGAGGAGCTGAAGGATTGGGACACGCCGTAAATATTTCTTCTTTTTAGTTATCCTAAATAAAAGAAAAATCTTAAATTAACAAAAATAATCAACGAATGCAGAGCATTAAAAAAACCGACTTCACGTCAAAACTTTATCTGAGTTGAGAATGTCATCAACGTAAACATTCTCCGAAATCATACATATTTTTTCAAAGGGGTTTGAAAATTTTTGGTGCACCTTCTGTCCGCCATTTTGATTTTTTTTCGATTTTGCGTCGCACTATAAAACTTGTATATTTCGATTGCTGACAAACAGACGAGCAAAAAATGTTATATAACAGATGGGTCTAAAACGTCACGTTTTAGAGATAATATGGAAAACAATTTTGCTAAATAATTACAATTTTTCATATATTTAATCGTTGAAATACCTCTCAGAATGTATCAAATTAGCATGAATTTTTGTAGTATTATGTTGCACATTAGTTAAGAGTTAAAATAACTGGTTTTTACACCTACCTATCTAAGACTTGACAATGCCATATTAACTCGGCAAAGCCGGCGCTGTAGGTACGTACCTAACTATATTATTCTAGTAACTTACACAAGAAGTAATGACACAGATTACTAAAGAGTTACTACGTGTAATGATATGATTAAGAGTTATCTTTTTTAGAATTCTTTTACATTTGCTTGTACCTATTCGGAAATGCGGGACAGAGAAAGACGCGTCATTTTAACGCCCTATAATATTTAAGTCTGTCTTTAAATACTTATAGACCACACGAGAAGAAGAAGATGGGCTTGTGTATACACTTCTACAACACGGTTCCCCATGACATACAGGAACTTACGTAAAAAAGGCAACTATAAAGTGGATGACTTCTTAAATGAAAAGGAGCCATGGGTGTGAAATAGCGCCCAGCTCTTTGCCAAATGTGAGACTTATATATAAGTGATTATAATGTAAGTTATAAAGTAGATTGTAAAGTGTTTCTGGAGTTTCTTTATCTCCAATTCTTCTCCAGAGTAGACTCCCATACCTCACACTAAACTAAATAATTAACTAATTAAATTAAATTAAATAGTTAAACTAATAGTTTACATACTAGTTAAATAATACTGTTAATATAAGTGAATGTACTATTGTGGAAAAGCGGGGTCCACTAATACAGGTATTTTTATACTTAACAGTGGTCTCCAGCCCGGCCGTGTAAAATTATTTTGTTTTTAAATAAAGATATTTTGTAGGTATAAGGGTGCGTACAAATTGCTAGTAATGCAACTAGTAATGTAATATCCAGCGTCCGATGCCTGCGCTCGCTGTATTTGGACGTGTATTGCGCCGAACTGAGCATTCAATACGGGCATCCTGAGTAAGATTTTTTCCGTATTTCGTCGCGAGCATGGTCCGTCGCCGCACACGTTCTTTTCAACCGACTTCCAAAAGGAAAAGGTTATCAAATCGTATGTATTACCACTACACCAGCCGGTCGTCAAAGTTTCACATCGGTGTACTCAGTGAATAAGTTTTTCATACAAATTAAAAGTCATATGTTTTCCGTTCCCGTGGGAATTTCGGGTTACTTGCCTAGGTGCACCCCAAGATCTCCCTAGGAATGTATGTTTAAGCTTCAGCTCTCTACGCCTAGTAGTTATGGCTGCACTTTGTCTATCAGTCACTCAGGCGATTTTTAATATAGGTATGTATGATACTGATAAAGCTCTGATAAAAATTAGAGCACGAATGAGGTCTTCGGACTCTATACCTAGTGTGATCTATTAATTTTGTGAAGTGTCGCGGAGATAGGTATGATGAAAGAAGATCAGAGCATTAAAAAACCAACATCACTACCATTTTTAAATCCTTGTCAAAACTTTGGCTGAAGTGAAATGTCACCTACGTAGGAAAATATCCTCCGCTTTAGTACATCTTTTTTTAAAGTAGGTACTAAGTCGATTTCATTAAAGTTCAATGGGCCACCTCTGACTTATTGTGATCTATCAAATGAAAAAAGAATCATACGAATCGATTCATAATTGACCAATTAATCAAGTAACAAACATACACACGATTTGATAACCTTTTCCTTTTGGAAGTCGGTTGAAAAGAACGTGTGTGGCGACGGACCGTGCTCGCGACGAAATACGGAAAAAAACTTACTTATGGTGCGTACAGATTGCTGTAATGGAACTTGTAATGTAACATTCTGCGCACTACACGTCCAAATACGCAACGTGCGCAGAATGTTACATTACTAGCAATCTGTACGCACCATTAGGATGCCCGTATTGAATGCTCAGTTCGTGCGGAATACACGTACAAATACAGCGAGCGCAGGCATCGTACGCTGGATATTACATTACTAGTTGCATTACTACCAATTTGTACGCACCCTAAGAGTGCACAGGTCTGAACTGGAGAAAAAAACGTTGTGTATGTGTTGTCTTGTCTATTCTAGTCCTCGCGCCATAGCCTCAATAATTAATACTTACTGGGAATTAAAACTCCTGAACTCCATTTAGAGTGGGTAATTAAGTATGTAAGTACTAATTTTTTTTGCTTAAGTAGCTATATCTGCATTCAATAACAATTAGTTATAGATACCTACACAATCTGAATTGCCACAGAGGCGTTGCGCTCTATGAGCACAAAGCATTTTAACGCGTCTAGCCGGCTGGGAGCGCGGTGCGGCGCGGCGGCGTTGCCGGGTTGATACGGCATTGTCAGGTTTCAGATAGGTAGGTAGGTGTAGAAACAAGTTATTTTTACTCTTAACTAATGTGCAAGATAATACTACAAACATTCATGCTAATTTGATACATTCTGAGAGGTATTTCAACGATTAAATATATGAAAAATTGTAATTATTTAGCAAAATTGTTTTCCATATTATCTCTAAAACGTGACGTTTTAGACCCATATGTTATATAACATTTTTTGCTCGTCTGTATGTCAGCAATCGAAATATACAAGTTTTATAGTGCGACGCAAAATCGAAAAAAAATCAAAATGGCGGACAGTAGGTGTGCCAGGCTCCATACAAAAATTTTCAAACCCCTTTCCATGAAGTACCCAACCGATTTCGATAAAATTAATATGGAACCAAGTATAAAGTATCTTCTAACATATGAAACAATAATTTTCAAAATCAGTTCGTAATTGTCCGAAATATCGTGTAACAAAGACACAAAAAAAAACAAACAGACGAATTGAGAACCTCCTCCTTTTTTGGAAGTCGGTTGATAAAATAACGGCAATTTCCGTGCTCGTAGGGCACGTTAAATGCCGTCGGTTCCGGATGCTGTATACTTGCATACAGTAGTCTTTAGAGTATAGCAGAAGCCATTTTCTCATTAACATTCGCACAAAAACGTTCTAACAAAAAAAAAAAAACTTTGTTAACTTTAACTTTGTTAAAGTAATACTATAAGAAGCTTATTTTTGCAACTGTTCGAGAAAAAGATTCTAGAAGAGTTTGTTTTTGGACTATAGGATTTTTTAGATAAGTATTTGAAACTTAATAGATAAATGATACCAAACCGGTCATCTTCAACCTCAACTTCAGGTATCATCATGTGAGCTTGAGTGTAACTGTAGTTACCTACAAAAAACATTAATTTTATACAGTGCCATTTAGCCCCAACATTAGCGTAGGTTCTAAGGTGGATAAAAAGGATAAAATATTGAAATACTATTTGTTAAAATATGTACGTATCATACATAGAAAGAAATACAGCAGACCAAAAATATCTGCAGATCATACAAATAACACGTGGTTCAATAAGTCCCGAGACTAAGTACTAAAACAAGGTTTTCTTTATAAAATTATTTTTTATTCAATAACGTAGTCTTCTCCAAGGGCGATACAGTCCCTCCATAGCATTTCTAACTTTTTTCCCCATGCGTGTAGAACGATTTGTTTCACATATGCCTCCGTTGCTCTGATAACTTCACTATTTGAATCAAATTTATTACCCTGGAGCATTTTTTGGGACCTGCAAACAGCCAGTGACAGCCAGTGATCGGGGGGCAAGTCTGGCGAATAAGGGGATGAGGAAGAAATTCAAAGTCCAATTCGTTAATTTTGGCCATCTTTCTCACAGACTTGTGACAAGGCGCGTTGCCCTGGTGAAACACCACTTTCTTTTTGTTCATTTGAGGGTGTTAATCCGCAATTTTGTATTACCACTTTGGCGATGGGGTAAACCTGTCTGCCTCAGACGCCAGTGGTTGCGGGTTCGATTCTCGCACGTAACAAGAAAAAAAATATATTCCGTGTGTTTATCTATTTATGTATTTACCCGACTATGGCGAAGCAAAAAGGAGGGTTATGATTTTGACCTGTATGTATGTATGTATGTGGGTATGGATGTTCATCTGTTACCTCAGAACTTCTAAACTAGTTATCATAAATGGACAAATAAGGTGTCGTTGGAAGCCTCTTTACTGTCCGCTGGTTATAAGGCTATATAAAGTAATGTTAAATTGATTACGGACTTAAAGTGAATATCCTTTCTTTTTCTTTATAGTTTCGTGTCAAATGAAAGAACTTTGTGAGCACAGCTTAAATATGCAAAAATTATTACTCGAATTTTATTTAAGTGAAATAATAGTTATAGTAAAGAACTAAAAAAAATCTTGACTGTTTCGTGTGGGGTATCAAATAAAAGTACTTCGTTAGCACATTTCAAATATGTAAACACCATTCCTCTTAAATAAGTAAAAAAAAAGTTTAAAAACTAAAACCAAACTACCAAAAACACGCTCTAAAAATTATGAACAAGAAAATAGTCTCCGCATAAATATTTATATATTTACGTCATTTCGAAAGAGACATGTTCAAAAGATAGCTGTGGTCGTATGCCACCTTTTATAGCAAAACCGATTCCTTTTAATAATAAAATAAAATCAAAATGGCAAACGATCACTGCTACTCTTTGAAAATATCTCTATCAATATGTCGTAAATACATAAATATTTCAGCGGAGTCGGGTTATAGTTTTTAAACTTTATTTTTTGTATTCTAGGTTCCATCCTAGTTTGCTATATGGTATCCCATAACACAAGCTATGCTTACTTTGGGGCCATGTAGTTGGTGTGATTATATGGGACTTATTTATTTTCAAGGTAGTCGATGAAAAGTATTCCATGCGTATCCCAAAGTATAGATACATTACCGGGCGATTTATAATCTTTGGCCGCTTCGGACGGCTTCAACCAGCCGCGTTGGACCGCTTTCACCAGCCACTCTCGACTGCGCTGACTGCCGGTTGAATTCAGGGTTGAAATGGTGTATCCATGTTTTAAAATTGTCACATACCAACGTAAAAATAAAAAAATCCTTTTTATTACAATTCATCAGCGCCATTCTTCCATGCTGGACTGGGAGCGAAAGAAAAACATAGAATGTGCCAGATGCTTCTCTTCCCGGGCATACTGTAAAAGTCAGTTGAGGGACGGAGGTTTTATTGACATTTTTGTGGGCGATAGGCTGACCCCCTATCACTGCAATAGTCTCTCTCCATCATTATAATGCCTCCGAATTTGTCAAACGTGACATCAGATGGTTTTACAGCCTCTGGTGTTCTGCCTACCCCATAAGGGACACAGGCGTGAAGTTATGTATGTATGTATGTATCATCAGCGCCAAACATCGCTCTGAATCAATGATACGTTGTTCCTTTTGATCAGTTGTAAGCAAACGCGGCACCCACCTGGAAAAAAGCTTTTTAAATAGTGCAAAATAGTGAAAACACTACCAGCACAAATCTTCACTATCTCGACTATGTCAAGCACTTTTATTTTCTGATCTTCCATTATGATTTTCAGGACTTGGTCAATATTTTGTTGTCAAAATTTTGAGCCCCCCATCATTTGTGTACATGCGACCGCATTTGAAGTCGGTATACCACCGACAAATGGTTGTTTTAGAGGAAACCCGCATAACAATTTATAACATTGCTGTGCTTCAACGGTATTTTTTCCCATTAAAACACAATGTTTTATCAACATGCGAAAGTCGTTTTTTTTCATTGTATCGAAACTATAAGCGTAGCGTCACTTAAATTTCTGCAAAATCAATATTTTATGGTTCCATTTTTTAAAATTTGACACATATCTTTTATTGATGGCCAGTAAATTTAAAAAATCAAAAGAGTTTTTAATATATGCGCCATTTCCAAAATAGTCTCGGGACTTGTTGAACGATGTAGTAGCTCTATGAAACTGGCAACTCTTTCATATCAGGCGGCTTTTTGGCCCCTGCGCCACGGGCACTGTCAAAGTATTTTTAACAGTAAGTAATGTCATATTACACATGAAAGTACAAAAAATACGTACATAATTCTAGTGCGATCCATCCCAGTACGTGTTTTTCATACATGTTTATCCATTCATTTAAATCAAATTCTTCCCAACCCGAGTTCTCGTTATAACAGCTTTAAGTTTTCAAAATTGGATGAGCATCTTATTTTCATAAAATGTTGGCAGACACACGTAAAGCAATCACAAACTCCATCTGACTTGCATCTGAGAACTGCGATGGAGTCAACTTATTTTACTACTTTCCAAAGCTTGATGTTAACTTTAAGTTTAGAGGAAACGAGTGAGGTAAGGATTATGTGTATTTTTGTTTTATACGCAACTAAATTTTAATATAGTTTGGTTTAGAACCAATCTCTATTAAACTAGTTAAAACCGGAAAATTCGGATCTAATCAGATTAAATCTTTAACCCCCAATTAATTTACTTTACGGGTAAAACTTAAGTACTCGTACAAATAATGAAATTGAAGGAAATCAGCTTTTAAACAATGGCTTCAAAATATCATTACTTATTTAACACTGAAATGATCAACTTTGAAGTTTCATTATAAGGTAAAAGGCATGATTCCTTATACTTAATTTATTGAAGGGAATTAAAAACGAAAATGATATTGTATTTTAGACATAGAAGACAAAATTAAATGCTATTTAATTTTTTTGGAAAGTTATTTGTTTTTCTTGAATCCATGTCAGCACCATGATCCTGTGCGGAAAGCGACTGGAGGTAAAAAATTCATCGATGTGAATTTTAGAGATCTGTAGATGTGTTATACCCTGGAAAATAATTCAAAACAGACAGTTCAAAATTTGAAATAGAAAAATAATGATACTAGTTAAAGACATCGTAGTGTAAGTACAGAATAAGAATTTTTGAAAATTAACTAGTCTTTTTCATTCGTTTTGTATAAAATTTTAAAGAAATATATAATTAATCAAATTTGAGGGTTGTACTTTATCTTCAAAGTAACTTTAATAAAAATAATTCATTACCAAACATACCAAGTGCTTTAAAATGGTTACAGTAGAAATAAAATGAGTTTGATAACTTCTTTGTTACTCAATCAATTTTATCAAATGTTAAATCGTTAAAAAAGAAATTTCAAGAAAAGTGGTCTTTTGCTAACAGAATCATAAAAAGAGAAATATTTTGTAAGCCAAAATATTTCTTTTCCATATATTACGATATTATTATAAAAAAAATCATTCATTCACTGAAATCACAACAATATTTTTTTTTCTTCCCTAAAGTGGGCACACTGGAACTGTCATTTAACTGCATTGAATTATTTGCCAGGGTATAATTAAGAAAGCCACCTTTTATAAAAATATCCTGACAAAAATAGAGAGTACCTACTAAACTTAAGGAACTTTTATTTGTGTATGTGTATTATTGTTAAAAGTAAATAAAAATACCTAATTCAAGAAACATCTGAAAACCATGAGTTGGTTGGTTTTAATTATAAAAATAAAATAACATCTGAATCTGGCCATTTTGTGAACAGTCATGTTTTATAATTATGCAAAAATATAATAAATATTTGTGTAACACAACATTAATTTCAAACTGCAGACACAAGGTAGGTACCTCGGGGAGTAGAGCTTTTGCTCAAAGTCTAGATATGTAAGCTATAAAGCATAAGTTATTTTGTGTATACAAATGTTACAGTGAAGGGAATGTTATTAATGATCGTCAGATAGAAATATTTCAAACAATAGAAAAGCGTAGCGTCTTTCTAATAATAGGTATTTTGAAGGGCATCAAAGCGACAGCAATTACAAAAACCAGTTTTTAAAGGTCACTAAAGTGCTTTTATAAAAGTTAAGTTCATGCATAAGCTAGAGTATTAATTTTACTATGAATATAAGAAAATATTGAGGAGGCTTTAAAAATGTTGAACTTTCTTGAGATCCTTAAAATAAATCCGTAAATCCGAAACCGAATATTGTAAACCTGAATGTAGATATTTGAAATCAAAGAAGAACCACAGACATACATGTACATAGACAACGTAAATGCATGTACTTCGCGTGTCCGAACCCCGACCATTTCCTTCCTATTTATCCGATTGAAGTTATCTGACGTATAAAATATTAATTTGCGGAATAAAGTTATTTTACGATATTTTATAATTTGTAAGACAATAACATACAATAACGATAGATTGAGACGAGCTTAAAGCTGTCGATTACCTGAAACTTTATTGATCAGATAATTTTCATCTGACCATAAAAAAATCTGGCCTTAATTTAATATTCATTCATTTATAACTTCACGATTGTATCCCTTATGGGGTAAGCAGAACACCAGAGGTTATAAGACCATCTGATGTCACGTTTGACAAATTTGGAGGCATTATAATGGTGGAGATAGAGACTGTTGTAGTGAGAGTCAGCCTATCAAAGACCTCCAATAAAACCTCTGCCCCGTTACTGACTTTTAAAGTATGCTCGGGAAGAGAAGCAGCTGGCACACTCTATGTTTTTCCTTTGCTCCCAGTCCAGCATGGAAGTATACTAAGTATATTAAATAATGAAATATATTTGAGTTAATATTTAAGTTTATGATTCAGTAATTAAAAAAATATAATTTTAGTCATAATATTGTCATTCCTATAAGAGACTACACCCTCGTTTGGCTTCAATCTCACGGCGTTAAAGCTCCCTGATTAAATTTCGATTGAAATATTAACTCGCTTTCAAGTATTACCTGGAAGTGGCAGTCTAGTATTTAATCCCTAGAATCAACTTCAAAGACACTTGCACGTTTAGCAAAGAGCAACGGTAATACCGTTGAGGACGATATTCAGAGAAGCAACCGACACTGCAATGTAAGCGCAAGCAATATTCTCCAAAACTCGATTAAACTTGAAATATTCCTGTCAAAGACGGAATAAACAGTCGTGAGGCTTCTGCCTTCTGGTAACAATCTATGCATATTGTTGCTGTAATATGGACTTTGTAATATTAGTTATTGGGATGAGGACTGTAAAATTTCAGAGCACATTTTTTTATATACAGGGATTTTACCTCACTTCTGGTCTTATTAAGTGTTTGAGTCGGTTTTCGTGTCCTGTTTGAACTGGAATTATAGGTTACATCTAACTTTTAATAATTGACAATAAAAGTAGGCAACATACCTTCCATGCTGGACTGGTAGTGAAAGAAAAACATAGAATGGACCAGCTACTTCTCTTCCCGGGCGTACTGTAAAATTCAATTAATGGACTGAAGTTTTATTAACGTTTTTGTGGCTGACCTCCTGTCACTGCAATAGTCTCTCTTCATCATAATAATTCCTCCAAATTTTGTCAAACGTGACATCAGATAGTTTTATAGCCTCTGGTGTTCTGTCTACCCCATAAGGGGAACAAGCATGAAGTAATGTATGTATGTAGTAGCTAATGTTTTCAAGATTTGTCAAAGAGTTTTGCATTTTGCATGTGTGTTCCAATTCATTATTATCATCATCACAACTCCGTGTAATGGGCCCACTGCAGGGCATGAGTGTTTCCTCTGGGTGACGAGGAGGTTTAGGCCATAATCCACCGAGCTGGCCCAGTGCTGGGTGGTGGATGTCAGAATTTTCAGAGTGCCGATGTGGCTTCTGACAAACCCTAACGATTACTGTATACAAGTATACAGCACCCGGGACCGACAGCTTAACGTGCCCTCCGAAGCACGGAAGTCGCCGTGAGAAACAAATGGTCGGCGGTCACCCATCCAAGTACCGACCGCGCCGAACGTTGCATAACCTGTGATATCGTAAGATACACACAGTAACCACGGCGCCACGACGACTTCCCGTCGTGGCGCCGTTATTAGACGATTATTAAAACAATATTTAAGGGACCTACCATACCGTTATGCACTCGGGTTACATTATGAATTTTCAACTTCTGTCTAGTAAAATCAGAGTATTTCAGTATTGTTTATACACTTAAGCCAGTCTGAAGGATTAAGGGATGGAGAAACAGAAATGCTTGTTTACGCTTAACTCGCTCAAGAGCAAAGCCTAGTGAAAAAGAAAGTATATCGATTAGTTGACTTCGAGTATCTGCACTTTCTTTAATACTCATAAATTATCATAAATTCAATATAAAAAATATGCGTGCCTGAACAATGTGTTACCTACTGCAGGATGGCAGCAAATTTTAATTATCTCTGTATTTCAATGAATTGCTTTTTACCTGGCTTTGGAAATTATATATAAATATAAATATAAAGGGATTTTTTTTAGTCACCGACCAAATTTTTTTTTCAAAATAAATATCATTTATAGAAATGATTTATGCAAAAAAAAGTATTAATTTTTTTAACAAGGAAATTAATATATCCACTAATATATTAAGCAAAGCTTGGTCACTCTAAATTACCATTAAAATAAGAACGACTACGCGGTACTACAACACATCTTGTAGGACTACGTCGTAGTATTATCAAAGAAATACCGCGTCGTAGTCGCTATGTTAATCAACAGCGACTATTTTTTAAAAAGTTTGTGGTTCCATATTTCTACATTTTTACAGAGCGACGCTAAAATAAATATGCAGGTATGTGTATATCGTATAAAAGAAAGTAACATTTAAATTTGGCTGGTGACTAAAAATCAACCTTGTATATAAACGTATCGATAACTTGGTTAACAGACCTTATATTGGAGATCGTTAACAAAGCACAAAGCTGTAAGCAGAGTTTCTGTCTTAGATCGCATATGACACAAAGGTATCACATTAATTCTAAACGCACTCGCATCTTAATAAACTCGGGTGAACGTCTTGTCTGTGTATCGGTTCCATAATGTATATTTACAGTGGAGTTAATATGGGCGAAAAATTAATATGGGCTTTGCCCTGACAGGCAAAATCCAGATTAATGCAAAAATCTTGCATTGAATTTTTTTTTTAATTACAGACTAAACCCCCGCTTGACCTCATTCTCACCTCATGTTAAGTAAATATGAGGTCATAGATCACATGGGCTTTGGAAAGAAATGGCTCTTCTATTTATTAGACAAATGCATTGTTAATTATTTTCGCTTTGTATTGTTTTCAATGACAGCATCTACAAGTACCTATGATAATGAATTAAAGTTGCGTTTCTATAAAAATATCAAGACGCATTTATTTATCTATTTGTTTACACTTCATATAAAAAAAATCTAAAAGGATATTATACAATTGGCGGTCATATCGCCAGCAAGCGATTTCATCCAGATAATCTGTCATTCACTCAGTCAGTAACGGAACAGTATATAAAACTGTGTGTGTTATTCGGTTAGGTACAGAAGGCAGCACATCAAGCGGTACATTACCTGTCAAATTTTTTTAACCAATTTTAACTTAATGTCGAGGGCATAGCGTTCATATTCAAGTAAAATTGTTTGACAGATTTGTAACGCTTGATAGGTTAGCTACGAGGATGGGTGACCGCCGATTATTCATTTACAGCTTCCGTTCTTTGGAGGGCATGTTAAGCAGTCGGTCCCAGGTGCAGTTGTGTACAGCCACTATTTTGGCGCCCTAGAAATTCTGACAAAAAATGCCAGCACTGCCATAGCTTGGTGGTATTTTTCCTTGACCTCCTCGTCACACAATCCCAAAATTAATAGTCATCAAAATATTAACCGCATTTTAATTTAAAATGACATGCAAATATTTAACATCTCGTTATCTTATTACAGTAAAGTATGCTAGGTAAAATATTTATAAACTCAAACACCGTAAATAAAATTATGTTTTTTGTTAATGTCTATATTTCATTATTATTGTGGCTATAATGTTAAAAGTTAATAAAACAATTCTTGAACACATTACCGCTTCTGGAGCGGTGATATTTAGCGATCGAGACAATATGAGGGATGTTCCTTAGCCAGGCGAATCCTGAAGGGGTCTTGCAGGGGTCCTACCACCAAGTGGAAGTAACTTTTCTTGGTCACCTCTTACGAATCCCTTATCCAGGTGCGTAGGGGATATTTTAAGCCGAAAAACCGCGTAACACCTATGTTTCTTAAGAATTAATAAACAATCCTCGTACAGGACTATCCTTGTACCTAATATCGACCTTTTAGTAGCTGTCAAATGAATCAAAAGCGGTTACGCACTAAACCCAATCCGAATCCGAGAAAATATAGATCTAGAAATCTTGTATGAAATGACGGAATCCAGATCTAGTGCGTAAGCTACCTTAAAGGTTCTACGGCTACGTCGTAGCGCGAAACTGCTGTAAATCTACAATGTGTAACTTGAAGGGTGGGCTAAAGTTATTCCAGAGATAGGGGACCTCAATACCTACCAAAATAAGCCCCATGTATGTTCAGCAATGTTTGGTGCTTCTGAAGATATTTGCCAGTTTTTTTTTTTTTTTTGAAAAAATCAGATTCTCAGATTTTCAGATATCATTTAAGATTAATACTAGTAGTTCTTACGGTAAGTTATAGAAAAAAGTAATGTAACTTTTTTTCTACGACCTCTCAAAATTAACGTTAAATCTAAATTTTTTGAAAAATAATCGGTTTGTGTTTTTTTGAAAAGAAAAAAAAGGTCATGATACAGGGGATAGATGATATTAAGGGCCTACTATTAAGCTAAGCAAGATTAAAAATCAAGACCGTAGACCAGTTAGGCTGTTTTTTCAAATTTTCTCTGAGAATCTGACTTTTTCCTAAATATGCAAAAATCGCAAATATCTTCAGAATCTCTAAATATTGCTGAACATACATGAATGTTATTTGATAGGTATTGATCCATCCCTCAAGTTACACTCTGTATATAAGTCTCATTCAAACTTAGTTTTGGAAATACAGTATAAAGGACGCGATCACGTTTAGAGGTAAAAAATAATCAAAGCAAATGATTCAGAAATTCAAATATTGCTTCAAGATAATCATTCTTTAATCAACCTTTATTTAGACATTATTGAGTATGACTTTTACAAACAACTTCACGTCAAATATTTGGCTGAAATATAAGGTCGTAAATTTGCTCTGATTCATACATATTTTTACAAAAGTTTTATATATTTCTAGAAGTACTCAATAGATTTCGATATAATCAACGGCTTAATTATAATGTCGTCAAGGTAAACATTCTCTGAATTCATACATATTTTATAAAAAAAAAAAAAAATTCCATGAAGTACTCAATCGATTTTTATGAAATTTATATGGGACTAACATTGATATACCCTCTATCATATGAAATAAGAATTTTCAAATTTGATTCATAATTATCCAAAAATTATGAATTGAATTTGGAACCTCCTCCTGTTGGAAGTCGGTTCTTCAAGTACGTAACTGTATACTTACTAGCTCCATCTCTATTTTAGTATCAGTACGATTTACCATGGTTGAGTTTTCATTCTTCAAAAGACAACTAAGCTAGCGCAATTCAACAGCGCTTTCACTGAAAATAGTACCAAACATAAAAAAGAGATGGAGCTGTAATGTGAGGAGTAATGTTATTTTACATTTTGTTCTTTCTTTACCTTGTGCTATTGGTTTTGTATAAGAGATGGCGTAACTGGGCGGTATTTTCCTATTCTGTATTGTTAACTCGATTCAAAAAGCAATTTACGACGCTTCAAATAAAACATCGTCATACAAATAGATGGCGTTCACTAATATTTTGGTATTAAGTTTTCAGCCGACTTCCAAAAGGAGGAGGTACTCAATTCGTGTGTATGTTTTTTTTTTGTCTTTGTTACACGATTTTTTGGATAATTATAAATCGATATTGAATATTCTTGTTTCATATTATGATAGCGGTGATTCTATATAACTTTTATCGAAATCGATTGAGTACTACTAGAAAAAAATATTTCTTTTGAAAAAATATTATTTAGGTAGGTATATAAAAGCGGAGAGTATGTATATTGACAACCGTATAAAACAAAATTAAATTAAAAGCATATAAATAACAACTAGTTATATTATACTTTTATGTTACTGTAGCCCTCACTAGGTTATTAAATAATTTGTAAGTATATATAGGGCTAAAATGCCATTCCCAACTCGACTTAAAGTGGGTTACAGTTTAAAATGAAGGATATACACTCAATTGCTTTCCTTGTTGAATAGTTTTACCTACATACCCTAGCTTTAGGAAAAATACCACTCAGAGGGTGTACTTGAAGACAATATCCACGCGTAGTGGCACAGAATAAGTAATGTAGTGGTAGGTTGGCAAACGAATCTGTTTCAGACACACAAATATCTTGTTGAATAAATGATGCGATCACAAAGCTAATGAAACTGTTTAATATAATGTGTTATTCTTGGAAGGGTGACACCACGGTAACACATTTATTTATGATAAGAGTTTTACTTGTCATCGTTTTAGCGTGATATGTTATAAGTTTATATAAGTATGATAATTGTGTTTTCATCTCCGTGGTCTTTATCTACATAAAAATTGCCACAGTTAATGAATCAAATTTTAAACTGTGATTTATTAGAATATAAATTTTAGTACAAATCTTTGAATAACTGTTAATCATACCGTTTTATGTTTTATTATTACCACAAGTTATACTGAGCACATTGAATATGGTTCTCTTCTTTGAGAGATAAGGAGGTTTGGGTTTTAATCTAGTAAGTTGGCCCTAGGCTGTATTGCGTATTTCTTTACCTTGGGTCTTCTATAAACCCTCATGACGACAATATACAATTATACAGCGCCTGAGACCATGATCTAAGGAACTTTGAATTTACGGAGAATTTGTAATGAAATAAAAAAATAAATGAAATCCCCAGACAATCACACCAACTACATGGCCCCAAAGTAAGTATAGCTTGTGTTATGAGATACCATGTAGCGAACTAGGGGGGAACCTAGAATATCAATTTACAACACCCAGACACGGAACATTTTTTTTTCTTGCTCCGTGCGGGACTCCAACCCACAACCACTGTATCTGAGGCAGACAAGTTTACCCCATCACCGAAGTGGTCGTCATTTGTATATACTCTATTTGAGCTGGCAAAATTATTTTGTATTGACATGGATGAAAAATGTCTAAAATAAATGCTTATTATTATTATTATAAAATTCTCATGCCTCATGTTTGGAATTTTTTGACTGAGAAAAAACTCTTTACCTTTGCGCATCTACTGGTGGTAGCGCAAGAAAACTCTTACATCCTTCTACAAAGCCATTGTTGCCATCCCCTCACGCAAAAACACGTCAAAATAAGCCCCATGAGGTCAGAAACATGTGACACACCCGCAAACATACATCTAAATAGATAACGCAAATGCATGAACTTTGCTTGTCCGCACCCTGACCAAGCGTCAAGGATGGTCGCCGCTAGGTTCAGTCCGCGCTTATGTATGTCTCTTAGAAAATCGATATAACAATATCGATATCGTTCTTAATAATCGATTTCATCGGCGGCATCGATGTATTTAAATCGGTTTGTATTTCGCATCACTAAATATCAGCTGTGACGTCACAGTATGTTAAAAAGTCGGCACACTTGGTTTCAATACAAATCGTGGCACTTGCGTTATTTATGTAGATGTTGTACAATAAATTTATACGCAAATAAATTTATTTGAATTTGAATTGAATCTGAATTTGTATGTCTATGGGCATACCACTGGATTTGCGAATTCATTTGAAACAAGCTCTTTTGATAGGGCGTATTTAAAAGTGGAGTAGCACTCAACTGTCTTTGGTATCTACTCATCGTACTTTAGCACGATGAATCTTCTGACCAGATATTAAGTTAACAAAAAAAGTTTAAAGCAATGGATGCAATATGATTATGAATTCCGTAAATGTTTTTTTGAGGAGTGTTTTCTTACCAAACTCGTGAAATCCATCTTCAACAGCGTCTCATGTCTTCAATCATTAACTTATAAAAAACATGCATATCTTCATCGTGCACTATTTGATCTGCTCATGTTAAATATATTAATCATATTATAATCTTGTCTTTTCACTCTATCTACGATAAAAAATACTTCTTATTTCGAATTAAGCGTTTCAAACATTTAATTACAAGTAAACTCTTAATTTTTATACTACTTACATAAGTAAAAAATCGTATTGATGAAAAGAAATGCTGCTTAGTAATTTATTACTATCAAATGACGACCGGCTGGTGTAGCGGTAACATACATTGCCTTCTATGCCAGAGGTCCTGAGTTCGAATCCCGGCGGCGGCGAATATTTGTGTAATGAACACAGATATTAGTCGTCAAGTCAAGGATGTTTATATGTTTAAGTTTATTCTAATAAAAAATATGTATGTTTATATATTTCTTAAGTATATTAGTTATCCAGTATCCATAACACAAGTTCTTTAAGAAACTTAATTAATAATGTTGCGTGAGTGTCAGAAATATAAAAAAAAAAAATTAAAATGTTTAATACTTGGCCTTTTCGTTCTATTTTCAGTTTAGACGTTATTTCTAATTTGATTCAAATTCATTGTTTTTTTCCTTTTCAATTACTAAGGACTCCTTTATCAGTAGCTCAATACCAGTGTTTTGCTTTATGAGCTTTACACTTTGTTTTAAAATTTTGTTAATTTTACTAATTTAAGTAGTATAAGTCATGTGTGTTTGTACTTTCAATTCCAAAGATGTTAAAAGAGTGTCTTTTTCTTTTTTATAATATTGTTGTTGCCCTATTACCAGAGAGGAAATATACAACTCTATCTAAATTACCTCGGTAAACAGGTTTTAGCGTATAAATGTGCGCAATTTAGGTGATAATTTGAAGCGTGAAATCGAATTTATTCACCAAATCTAATGGCCAACGCGTTATTTGAAGCAATTTGGGTTTACACCATATAACTCTTTATAATTAGTTACGAATACACCCTATAAATGCTGTCAGCATGAACGTAATTTGTTTGGTCCAAGTCATTTGAAATTAACGTTCGTTGTGGAAAACACCTAGTGGAACAAAGGGTATACTAGAACTACACACTTAGGTCCGACCAGTTTAAAAAAGTTCCGTTCTGGAGCTTGAACTCGCACCTACGACATCTCACACCGTCGCCGTTGTCAAGTTTCCGATAAAAAAATACCGTGCAGACTGTCAGACGTACCTAGGACCTTACACACTGCATTGTCTGCAAGCACTGTGACCACTGTGACCTTCCCTATGTACCATTCCAGTATTTTCTACAGGATTCAAAAAAGTTAAGCGTGATAGTGTATATTGTAAGATTCTTCAGGTGTCCGTATTAAATAATATTTTGAGGAAGTAACTGCTTTTCATTGAATTCAAAAACGTTTTGTGAGGCATAACTAAAGAAGATGGGCAGACTGGATACCTAAAGTTTACTAATTAGTAGATGTAGGAAGTTGAACTTTTGGTATTTTGTACTCTATACTGGACTACATACTTATTTTTCATAAATTAAATTCTGCTCGACGACGTCGTTAGATGTCATCATCATCATCATCATCACAACTCCGTGTAATGGGCCCACTGCAGGGCATGAGTCTCTCCTCTGGGTGACGAGGAGGTTTAGGCCATAATCCACCGAGCTGGCCCAGTGCTGGGTGGTGGATGTCAGAATTTTCAGGGTGCCGATATGGCTTCTGATAAACCCTAACGACTACTGTATACAAGTATACAGCACCCGGGACCGACAGCTTAACGTGCCCTCCGAGAAACGAATGGTCGGCGGTCACCCATCCATGTACCGACCGCGCCGAACGTTGCTTAACCTGTGATATCGTAAGATACACACAGTAACCACGGCGCCACGACGACTTCATTCATTTGTGTATGTTAGATGTACACAAATGAAACAAATGTCAACTTGACATATTTGTTTCAAAAAAGTCTAAAATGTGTCAAAAATGACTTCAATGTTTTAATAATGTTTTTTTTTTAAGTTTTTGCATTTAAAATGCTCAATTATTCTTAAGTTAATGAAAAATGTGATAAATATAAATAACCCGACCAGGATTCGAACCTGGGACCTCTCGTTTCCCGGACGAGTGCTCTTCCACTGAGCTACCGGGGCCTGGCCGTACGCCTCGAAATTACTTACCACATTTTTGTTTTTACGTGATATTGCTAAGCTCCATCTTATTGTATAGCTTTGCAGCTAGGACCTTTTTTTTTTATCACATTTTTCATTTATTTAAGAATGACTTTAATGTTGTTTCTAACGTTAATTTTTAACGTTTTTAAATGCATGTAACTTTTTATTGAACAGTTTTAGAGATATAGTATGCTAACGTTTTTTATTTCTTTATTCAAGACGTAATAGTTTCATTACGCTACATGTTATCAGAACTCCAAAAAAGACGGATCTCGCACTTTAATATGCGCCTTTACTCACACGTTATTGTCAGAAGTGTTCGACTAGCTTCGGGCTTATAGGGTTCTTCTTCAGAGTTAGGTGCCTTCCTGAATCTAGTCGGACACCTCCGATTATAAAGGATGAGTACTATGAGTGAAAGCAGCAAAATCCTACTAATATTATAATTGTGCAAGTGAGGCAAAATGGCGTAATGGATTTGGATGAAATTTGGCATAGTGATAGTTTACAGTCTGGAATAGCGAATATGCTATATTTATCTCGATATTCCCGCGGGATTTGAAATGGCGTAGGTAAAACCGCGTAAAAGAGCTAGTATACTATATACGATGCTTTATATTGATTTAATTAATAATCCTTAGTATTGCGACACAACGCATATATATTTAAATAAAAATGATTAACCCTTTATAAGACAAAAGACTCATTTCATTCCTGCAAACTTAAATTAGGTCCATATTTACTTAAGTTCATGTTTTTAATCAGGTTCAATATAATATATAGTGGCTTTGCCCTTGGCGTCCATCAATTTTATAAATAAGACAGATAACGTGCGAACCATACTTTCTACCAAACGTAATATAGATTTTGCTCCCGCCATATTGAATTTTGCGACAAACTCTTATGACCCCAAAGCAGATGGTGCTTCGGCACTTTGTATTCTCTAATGGTCCTTCCTTTTTATTTTAGTCTAACCTTTTCTTACTTTACTCACAAATGCAGAAGATATTGTTTCTTGTAGTCCTTTAATTAAGAAAATGTGTTTTATATATATGCTTCTTTGGCTTAGTAGTTTAAAGTGGTTGAAGTTCTGTGTTTAAAACAAAGACGTTAAATCGTGAAATAAACCGCTCACTCACGTTTAAATAATTATAAATTCAACCAGTAGAAAAGTAAAACAACAGAAAAACAGAACAAGTTAATGTAATTAGAAACGTTTTTACTTGAATAATAAATGATGATCTTACTTAATTATTAAAAAAACAACATTCAAGAAAAGTTTAAATAACCCAATGAAATTATCCTTAATGACTCAGTCGTCTCAAAGAGACATCACTCCTGTAATTATACCCTATTAAGGAAAAAACTTTATTTTTCGTCCTTACAACAATAAAGTTGAATGAGGGCTGAAAATTACCGGGGCAATTATTTCACGGTTCGAATATTTCATTTAACAGACGGCCTTGTATTCTTAAGGAATGAAGACAAAGAAAAATAATAAAAAAAAACACATTGAGAGTTTTCACAAAGGGTCCCTTAGCGCCTTTTGGCACCCAAGAGGCTACGCATTAAATATAATTTTCCCTTTGTAATGCTCGAGTTTTTTTTCTTAATATCTACCGCTATTATGCTCTGTTAGGGACTATTGTTGCCAGTATTGCCTCTGTTATTACTATAAAAGGCGTTTTATTATTCCTAATGCCACAAGACATAATGCGTTAATTTCACACTTTTGTTAAATGCTGGTAGTGCTTGGTTGAAATGATGTTGTCATTACTTTTCATAGAATACCTGTATATCTTTACGTAATTTGAGTGTTTTGAAAGTGATATAATTATGTTTATCTACTCTCATATCACAATATTTAAAATATAAAACTCAGAACGAATTTATATTGACATACTTTTTAAAATAGTATAACGAAATGAAATTAAAAAATTAAATTATAACATACTACCTCGAACAATACAATGTTATAATATTTTTTTTTTTCATTTCGATACAGATAACAGACCATAGATTTCATTTTTTTATCTGTGTCCTGCGAGCGCCGCGCTACGTTACATTCTGTGGCCGCGCGGCGCGTTTTGGCGCATGCCGCGATAATGGCGGGAATAAATATCTTCAGTGTATGAGATTAGATAAAGTAGTGTATGAAACTGCACATAACTAGGTATTATATGACAGTTTCATAAACTACTATTTCTATTTTGATGAAATTGGTAATCTTATATTTTTTTAAATAAACCAAGTCCAAATAAACCCTTTTCATATTAAGATATGCGACATAGATGTATTGCACAACTGGTATTTTCAATATCATTTTGCAAAGCTAAAACTACAAAAAGTATTTTATTTATGTGAACCCGATATCTAAGCCCATTTACCATTTCGCTTGGTGGTGATGCCATCGGGTCCAATATACAGAAAATTACTGAGGCCTGCTAGGTTTTTTACTGGATTTATCCAGATTTTTTAGCGCCGCAGTGCTCTGACTATTTTGCAACAAAGGGTCTTTGGACAAAGCCTTGTCTGAGTTGCGTAAAAAGATCTTTAAAAAAGGCATATGTTTTGTAAAAAGTTTTCACAAATGGTATATTTACTGATAGTAAAAATGCTAAAACAAATCACTTGAATTTATACGTTTATCTTTACTCAATGCAGTCTTATTAAAAAAAAAAAACTGTTCTATATGAAAAACCGACAAACACTATTAGAGCTAAACAAAAGTTGGTCCAAATTTTCCACATACATAGTGCATTAATATCATTTTGCATAATGGCCCATTATATGGAAGACATTTCTGGTTTCAAAACAGAGTTACTATCGATGATTTATCACGCAAATAGGATATAAGACCCTCCTAAAACATGAGTTTCGATTAATTAATGATAGCATACGTAGCCCCTTTATGAGCTTAGTCCCAAAATTCCTATTATCCAGTTAATGCGATTTATCTCAAATGGTATTTGCGAAGAATAGTGTTGTTCTTGTTTGTACTTTATTAATGAAATTTTCTTAATGGTTTTATCGTTATTGTAGGCAACTTTTGTTAAAATAATAAAATAAGGAGAAATATTCAGCTTCAAGGTATTTTTATGGTTAATGAAAGAAAAGGTTTAATTTTGATTAAAAAAAGAAGTTTGATTAAAAAACTTATTGAGTGATGGTATGTTACATGCTGGTGGGAGAGTGTGAAAATATTCACCTAATCAATTGATAACGTAGATTTTATTGGTGTAGAGAACACACCAAATATCAAATCCCCTCTGCAGTGGTTGCGAGAAGTTTGTACTTTGTAGACAATTTTTTTAAGTAATGGTGCGTACAGATTACAAGTAATGCAACTAGTTATATAAGATTCTGTGCACGTTGCGTATTTGGACGTGTAGTGCGCAGAATGTTGCATTACAAGTCAATCTGTACGCACAATAAAACACCTTCGCAAGACGGCTTGCTGCAACTTCAGAGGGGACTAGAGATGTTTAACGCGATTGATTATTCGCTTCTTGAGAACCTTCTTTCTACAAATCGTGGTAAAAAAAAAGAAAAAAATAAGACATATTTTTATATTCACGTCTGAAAAATTCTAGTTTCAAGAATTAAGGTTCAGGAAGTTCAATCTGTGAAACGTTCCTCAAAATAAACAGAGCATTGCGTTATATTTCATTCTTATTACTTTAAATAAAAGATTTCCATAACTTTTGCTAATTTTGTATTTGATATTGATTTCAAATATCCCCAGCCTAATTCAAAATGAACATTTGAACAGAATCTAATTACTTACCAAGTGCAATATGGAATACAATAAAAATAATTACATATGCCGTAGTCGGCATGTAAATAGCATAAATTCGGCATACCAAACAATTCGCATCAACTGCAGGCTCGTTTTAACGAGTTTTCAGCAATTTTCAGCTCAATTTAAATAGCAAAATATCACGGACGCATGGCAATACTGATAGTCTTTAAAATCACTGTTTTATTTTACCTTTTCAATAAAAGATACGGGAAGGTTGCAAATGTTGAAAATAAATAAATGCTGTATTTGAATTGATAGTGGAATTTAAAATCTAGATCAATTTGAACTGAAACTCCGTATAGTATTTAAAGGTTACGTTTTCTAGTAGGTATATTAAACGCATGAAGCTTTTAAAAGTTTACTACTACAATCATAAAGGTATTGAATTGTCTTTGTAGATAATTTTGCACTATTCATTATATTAATTTAAATAGTTTTAAGTCGAATTTATTCACTTCATTAACAGCGAATCACTTGTAAATAAGGATTATATTAAATCTCTGAATTCCAAGTTCTACTGTTCAATATACTCTTAGCAATTTTTTAAATAACACTCGAAAAGATCGACGGATCTCTTATGCCTAATAATAATACGATCGATCCAAATTCTGCCTATGGATTTTATATTCATGTAAAAGTCATGTAAAATATAATATTGTAAATAACTGAATACACGCCAGTACCGTATATGAGTGTACTTGGTCACCCCACAATACTTACATAGGAAATACGTTGTGTCATCATTGTCGTAGTTTTTAGAGGCCGCTACAATCTGCTGTAGGTAAACAAAAGCATCTTCTTACTGCTTTTGAACTTTACTTCATCGAACGTCAAAGCTCGCCAAATATGACGACCGGCTGGTGTAGTGGTAACATACATTGCCTTCTATGCCAGAGGTCCTGGGTTCGAATCCCGGCGGCGGCGGATATTTGTGTGATGAACACAGATATTAGTCGTCAAGTCATGGATGTTTAAATGTTTATTTAAGTTTATTCTAATAAAAATATTTGTATTTATTCAATAAGTATGTTTATATATTTCTTAAGTATATCAGTTATCTAGTATCCATAACACAAGTTCTTCAAGAAACTTAATTTGGGCTAGATAATGTTGTTTGAGTGTCAGAAATATTTATTATTATGGCAATTATGACCTCGTACATTCACGTGTAATATTAAGTATACAATTAGCAACTTATTCGGTTGTAATAAGGTTCAAAGTCCAATGAAAATGTATACATCCACGTGGTGGTAGAAGTCGTCGTGGCGCCGTGGTTACTGAAGTCGTCGTGGCGCCGTGGTTACTGTGTGTATCTTACGATATCACAGGTTAAGCAACGTTCGGCGCGGTCGGTACTTGGATGGGTGACCGCCGACCGTTCGTTTCTCACGGCGACTTCCGTGCTTCGGAGGGCACGTTAAGCAGTCGGTCCCGGGTGCTGTATACTTGTATACAGTAGTCGTGAGGGTTTGTCAGAAGCCATATCGGCACCCTGAAAATTCTGACATCCACCACCCAGCACTGGGCCAGCTCGGTGGATTATGGCCTAAGCCTCCTCATCACCCAGAGGAGAGACTCATGCCCTGCAGTGGGCCCATTACACGGAGTTGTGATGATGATGATGATGATGATGAGTGTCAGAAATATTTATTATTATGGCAATTATGACACTTAACGTAATGCCTCGTACATTCACGTGTAATATTAAGTATGCAATTAGCAACTTATTCGCTTGTAATAAGGTTCAAAGTCCAATGAAAATGTATACATAGTATTACTTCTAGTACTAATCTTATTTTTAATTTTGTTTCGATAAAGTTATAAGCACAGCTGTTTTGCCGTGGGCAATAACATCCGTTGCAAAGTATAATTAAATCAGTATTTCCCAGACTAACAAACAAATAAAGTAAAACCAATTTAGCTTCTGTAAGTTGAAAGGATTTTGTGTTAGGAAATCTAATAGAACTAGGGTATTTTAGTTGACACGCAGACCTGTACTTGTTAAGAAAAGTTTATACTAGCATGAACCTAAAACGTTCGACATAAAATACATACAGGATTGATTTGTAGTCACCGGCCATTTTTTTTTACAAAATAAGTATCATTTATAGAAACAATTTTTGCAAAAAAAAAGTATTAATTTTTTTACAAAGAAATAAATATATCCGCTAACATGTTAAGCAAACCATGGTCACTCTAAATTACCAATAAAATAAAGACAACTACGCGCTGCTACAAAACATCTTGTAGTACTTCGTCGTAGTATTATCAAAGAAATGCCGCGTCGTAGTAGCTATGTTCATTAACAGCGACTATTTGCATAAAAGTTTGTGATGCCATATCTTTATTTTTTTTGTACTGAGCTATACTAAAATAAAAATGCAGGTACGTTTATATCGTATCAAAGAATCTAAAATTTAAATTTGGCTGGTGACTACAAATCAACCCTGTATATATTAGTAATACTTAAGCTTGTGGAAAAGAATAGATGAAAATCTCTAGAGTATGTGGAAGAAATTTAAATAATGCAAAGTCAGCCTTTCGAACTGCAACCACACACTTACTGAACTGGGCGATATCTTGATGAAAGAAGATAATCTTTGCTGGTTTACGTTACATTTTTATTCTGCTCAAACAACTACTTACAAAGGCACGTAAGTTGCAGAGAACAAGGTGTTTCTCTTGATTTCCCATAAGTCTAGGGTATTCATGGGACCATATAATAGAATCAAATAACATGTGAATATTTTTTTTGTTTTTATTTTTCTTACAAAATAATTCAACTAAGTCAAAACATCTTATGTAAAACGCCTTCATGCGAAGTATGATACCGTGGCATTTTCTATTCCATATTTGGAATGAATGTTCTAGATATTATACAAAGGTGATAATTTATGAACTCATTATATTAAGATTGATGATATCTTGGCAAGTAAGCACTTTTGAACCACATGTTCTTTGGCATAAAGTATTATTTTTGAGTAAGGAACAAAACCTCAAAGTTATAGGATATCAAAAAGAACACCTTGTATATTTATTTATATTCTAGGTACGCCCCTAGTTCACTGCATAGTATCCCATAACACAAGCTATGCTCCCTTTGGGGTCATGTAGTTGGTGTGATTGGGGATTTTTTTTATTATTATTAATTCCCATATTTCGGCTACTCTTAAAAATTAATCTTATGAAATTATGCAATTAAACCACTGAGACACTCCATGAGACACTCCATTCGTTGATCATAACAAAATAATGAAAATGCTTTAATTTATTTCTGCCAGACAGACACTTATAATTATATTACTAAATAAAAATATACAGAGTTGCTTTTTAATCACCAGCCAAATTTTTTTACACAATAATGTATCATTTATAGAAACATTATTTCCAAAAGAAGGTCTTTATTTTTTTACAAGTATATTTTTATGTTCGCTAACATATTAAGCAAAGCATGATCATGACGAAAGTCGTAGTATCTACGTTCATCAACAGTGACTATTTGTAAAAATAGTCACTCTTTATTTTTTCCACTGAGAGATACAAAAATAAATATGCAGGTTGGTTTTTGTTGTATTAAAGACCATAATATATAAATTCAGCCGGTGATTAAAAAGCAACCCTGTATATAAAGGAGAAGAAGAAGTTATTAAAACTATTATTTAATAGTTTCTTACGATTTCGTCCATCACATCCACGGTTCATCTTTAGTGGATATTCTCCCACATTTCACCTCAAACTCAACACCAACACCCAACTGTTAAATATGGAGCTTATTACAGAGCATTTATCTTTCTAGATAGTCCAGATCTTTTATGACAATGTGTAACTCCATCAATGTAAAAAAATCTATTTTAGTAAAAATAATATTTATACCTACGTCATTAAACTAAAATGTACTTTACTCAAATAACATTAGTTACACTCGAATCCCCCCAGTTAGAATAATTGTGCAAATAAGCAGAAAATGAATTAATCGAATAAACTAATATTTTATGCACTCAAAATATCCAACGACATTTATTATAACCACATACAACCGAACACAAAAGGTTAAATGCCCACTATTTCTGCCGTTCCACTCATAATGTTCGTAAACCTCCAAAATAAATGAACTATTAAACCGTGAATGGGTATCGTTTTTGCTATATTTATGCAACGGTAAATCCTCGGAATGTAGCGCGAGATTAACTTTCCAATATGGTCGGAGGAGAAAATCAATGTCCAGTTTTGTTTATATAAGGTACACGCTCTTTCTTGCGGCTTTACTCGCCATAATCCTGAAACCCTTGAGAGAAGATATTTTATTTATGATAAATATAGATTTTGATATTGATGATAATGATAGATTGTTTGTGATAAAAAGCGTGTTATTCCATAGTATGTAAAAAATATCTGAATTCGTCAAGCTGAAAGTGAAGCAAATAAAAATATTACAAGTAAATTTTCATACAATATTTATAAGTCATAGTTCTTATTATTTGGTAACAAATAACTACAAATTTGTTTAACAGTGGCCAGCCACGGTTAAACAAATTTGTGACAGCTTCAGATAATTAAACTGATGTTTTTGATTATTATTATTCGTAAATAGAATATAATTCTATCTAGATAATTTTGGACAAAAATATTATATCGTTCCCGACCGCACACTCAGATAGAACTATATCGTTGATTGATTAAGACGTTTTTCTCTGTTTTTTCACAGGCTTTTGTTTGGTGATTGATTAACTGTCGACAGAAATAGTATTGTTTTTTTAACCTTGATTGAGTTCTCAGAACGTAAACAACTGATGGTAAATTACGATGAGTTTGAAAATAAAACACAAAGGTTAAGGAAGAAATCACAAAGTGATTATTACAGGTGTTCGTACCTAACACGGACAGTAACTAAGACGATATTTAATACCCGTGAGTACTAACCGACACGATCGTAAGAGAGATCTACCCTAGTTATCTCTGTAAGTATCCCCACTTTCTAATCTGTGACCTAAGGCAACAGACGGATGGGGGGAGGGTATAAGGGTTATGAACATCGTGCAATATACACAGGAAAGAGTTTCCTTACTGCCATTCGAGCAGACTCACAAGACTGATCAGGTACTGATGGCTAAGGGTGTCTTGGCCACATTGAAAAGATGCTGGAGGATGGACATCTGCTCATCTTGCGGATGCCAGGAACTTCTTAGTCTGCTCCTCCAGTAGTTACTGGGAACTTCTAGGGCCTGCTTTTCCAGTGGTTACTGTTAACTTCAGGGTCTGCTCATCCAGTGGTTACTGGGATCTTCTCCTCGACCTGGGAGGGTCTCCTCTTCCATGATTGCAGGTGACTTCTAGGTGGATGCAAATGAAACAACTGCTGGTTGCAAAGTGATTTATTATTTAAATCTTATGTTTAAATACACATTGATAGATATAAAAAAGTGTGCATAAAGTTAAGATGCTGATGTTTAGTAGCATCAGGACGTTTGCACTATTTTTGCCTGCACTTTGCTCGCGCTTGCACGCCGATTGAGTTTGGTCAACAGTGTGTTTGTTCGTTATGTTCACTGAAGAACAATAGTTCTAAACAAATTTAATATGATTGATGGTAAATCGAAACTTAATAGCTTTAAAATGGTTATGAGATCTTTGCTCCTGACCACGACCGTCGCAACTCGGTAAAAAAGTAAACTAAAACGGGCCGCCATATTCTGCATTTTAATTGTTCCTTAAGTCAAATTCAGAACCTTCTAAATCAGTTTTTGTTCGCAACCTTAGAATTTGAAGTCCTCTAATTTGACATTATGCTACATATATTATACATGATACATGATAATTTCAAGCACCAATCAATTGAGCACTTGCTTGGATTGAGCATGATTGTCGGAATGTTGCTCAAAATAAGCATACTCATTTCGAGTACGCTCGTGAATCGAAAGGATTGCGATTCTCGAGCATGATACCGGCGGCGCGGGCGGAACCCCCTTCCTTTAAGCGCATCTAACCAGGTTTGCTTATTGAGCATGCTTGTATCGATCAGTTGTTCATACTTAAATATACTGTGGGGATGTTAGTGACGAGTAGACGTTGAGGTGGAAATATAGCACTCACTTTATATTAATATACTTTTATTCCGTTATTTAAATACATGTTTACGTTAATGCTAACTCTACATGAATGCATCGTGTATCGATGCGCAATCGATATTATAATAAATAATTGCTTAGTCTAACTTATTTGCTATAACTTAACGACCTACTTAGTACATACATACACTACAATACATATAAAAATACTTAAGACTAGCAAATGTAAACTGCTCCCAAGCATTTTCGTATTGAATACTAAATAGCAAGCTTTTAAGCATGATTTTTTAGAGCATGTGTAACAGTAGCATTAGAGAGACTTTAAATTAGCTAATCTAATGTCTAACCAAGACAAACAGTATGGAAACAAAAAACAGTAAAATTTTATTTAAACTCCTCTTTTTATATCCATGACATATAAATTCCATTTTTAAACATACAAACATCTGTACTTCCGTATTGATTATACGTTATACGCCAGCATCACGTGTTTTGTTTTCCGTTTCGGTCACAGCCTTTGTCCGTAAAGCCATCAAGCTACCCAATCAAGTACGAAATACTTGATCCTATGTGAGACCGAGACGTCCCTTTCACAGCAACTGTTCCCAAAGATAAGCTTCTTACCAGTATGATGAGAATGTTTCGTGATGCAGAAATATGTGTTTACGGCTTGCGGAAACTTATTTACGTTAGGTATTCGAAGAGAATCAGGTTACCAGGAAATGTTACTTTTCAGGCGTATAATTATTACTGCGTGATATTTTTGATTTGGTTATTCGAATATGTAGTTTTCCGGTTTTTAATAATAAATATTCTTTATTCTTTATTGTACTATGATGATAATAATCTACATCAGTTGTGAGCGTCTTTAACGAAATCTTTTGCCATTTTTAAAACGCTGACTAAATCCGCGTTTGCAAATCGTATATTGATTGTGATCTCATAGTCAGTAAAGATGAAGTCAAAAATGAAAGCCTCGGGTTTAGGAAAAATCTGGCTCTTCGTGAGACATTGCCGCAGCACATTTATGATGAAGTGGTCGGCGGCATTTGGCGGTAAACTTTATGGTAAAAACCCAAGCGGGGATTTTGCGAGTTATGAGTGCTTAAATAAGAGTCCTTTCATGAAGGAACAGATTACCGGTACGGACTAACCTGTGCGGGTCCGGTTCCTTTATAAAAGCACTCTTATTAAAGCACACATACAGTCCAAAATTGATTATCATATAATTTATCTGTACCGGAAACCTGTTTCTTTATGTAAGCTTATGTATGTACCTTACTCGAGCGCGTCAGAATATATGAGAGAAACCTTGCATTCTGTAATGTACCTCTACTAAATATGAACCTTTAATATCGTGGGGTGCATTCGGAGCAGGCCGTCAAATTGTTTTTTTTTTTTAAATCTTTATTTAGAAAGCTATACACCTATAAGGTTAAGACAGCTTTTTTTTAAATATTGACAATAGAACAAAATTAGGTAGACATCATTTGTCATCGGCCTCAATTGATCCTCAGAAAAACTCGAGTACGTCAGACTAAGAACAGGTAAGTGTATAAAATCTGTATAAGTGTATATATCTGACAATTTGAGCGTGACATAAGGAAATGGGGGAGTCAAAAAGTTGCATAAAAAACCTCACCTCGAAATACTCGACTGCAATTTTTTATTTTTTTATTTTAATTGATTTTTTATCAGGTTTACGAAAAACATATAATTTGACGATTTTCACGGGGCAATGTAGCTAAAATCATCGCTTACATTTTTAATAACTTTTACCCGCTCTTCCCTCCACTAAAATGGAGAACTTCACATAAACTTTTTTTCGTTTCAGAACCTGTAAGAATGCCGTAGTAACTGCAACATTTGCATGGAAGCAGCTAGCGAGGCCAACTAGATAGGGTACTACAAAAAGCGGACTTGCTTCTAGCTCTTACCTGAGATATCCCTACGCGGATTTACCTATACTTTTCGTGTATTTAAATACAGTTCTTTGGTGGTGATTTGAAGGTTTTAGGGTGTTGAAAAATAACAAGGGAATCATTCATATTTTAAACGGTAAATTATTTTAACTTTTAATAAAAAATTGATGCTTAAAAATAATAAGCAAATAAGTACTGAAAAGTTTTAAAAACAACAAAATTGACATTCAATGAAAACATATTAGTCGTCGTGGCGCCGCGGTTACTGTATGTATCAAACGATATCACAGGTAAAGCAACGTTCCGCGCGGTCGATACTTGGATGGGTGACCGCCGACCGTTCATTTCTCACGGCGACTTCCGTGCTTCGGAAGTCGCTCAGCAGTCGGTCCCTGGTGCTGTATACTTGTATACAGTAGTCGTTTGTTAGAAGCCATTACGGCGCCCTGAAAATTCTGACATCCACGACCCAGCACTGGGCCAGCTTGGTGGATTATGGCCTATACCTCCTCGTCACCCAGGGGAGAGACTCATAGCCCTGCAGTGGGCTCATTACAAAGAGTTGTGATGATGATGATGATGATGAAAACATATTTGATAGCTTAACCCTTTAGATAGAATATTTTGTGAGTCAAAAGCTTATGAGTACGTAGGTACATAATATCGGGTAATGTTAAGTGTCATTTTACCATATGCTAAAGTGGATTTTTTGAACTGAAAACAGATTTAAAATTAACATGGTAATAGTGTGTTAATTAAAACCAGATAAATAATAACCTTTGATATAATCAACTTGCATGAACGACCGACGCGCGGTAAGCTGCCCAGCGGATGATAGTAATCGGATGCGATTAAATAGTTTGCATCGCATCAATTTACACAGAGTTTACTGTGACTTGATTAGTGAGTCGGTTTAATTATTACATGCAATATTCTGTGTTTTGCACGTACTGTTAATATTTACAGCACGTACGGTTAATATTTAACTTTGCGTCACTATTATACTATTCATTGTCGTAACTACAGAAATTACGGCGTATGCTCCTACAACTGCCACCATGTTAGTAATAACACTTTGTGTCACTATATTTGTTGTCTTAGCTATTGAAATTACGCCGTCGCTATATATAGTACCACTTCTTCCTGTTGGGGTCTTAGATGTCATTTCAGAGAATAGCTGGTAAAGTTTTTTTTATAGCATTTGGGAACAATCGAAGAGGACAGAATTGAATGTACAGAAGGTGGTTTGATAATGTTGATGATTACCAAACTGTAACCAAAAGTCCATGTTGTACCTGCTCCTGTGGTAATTGGAGGCACCACGCTTAAAGTTGTCAACGAGTATCTATACCTAGGACATAAATTCCAGTTAGGTAGGTCCAACTTTGAGAAAGAGTTCAATCGTCGAATCCAAGTTGGTTGGGCAGCGTTAGAGAAGTTCCGTAAAATCTTCTCATCCCAAATACCGCAGTATCTGAAGACAAAGGTTTCTGACCAATGTATATTGCCAGAGATGACATACGGCACTGAGACGTGGTCGCTGACTATGGGCCTTATAAACAAGCTTTTTTAGTATAATAATAAATATTTATGTTAGTACTACCAATATGAATTTTTGTATATCCCCCATGACTTCCGCTCGTAAGCCTCTGAGTGCCTACATTATGCGTTTTGGAAGCACATTGAACCACGAGTGCCTTTACCTGAGATAATTTCTATGTTGTTTATAATTAAGAGTGTTAATTATCTGACGATCGACTAAACATCAAAGTTAGGGCACATCCAGCGCATTTCAGGTGAGTGGTTGATTTTACCCAATTATAAGCCAGATTGGCTTCCCTTGCACTAATTACTTGACAAAACAAACAATTCATTAATACAGTTCACTTCCCCAAAATCAAAGTTTAGCGATCCCTAGAAAGCTGTGCTTTTCTCACAAATAGTCTAAGTAAATATAATAACCTCCACTCGAAAAAATATTGGAATTCAAAAGGTCATTAAAAAAAAACTCTGTCAAGTGTAAGGAAAAATGGAATTTAAGAATTTGGGTAACTAAGAAGAAATACATGACAATAACAGCCTTGAATACCACGCCGTCTACATATTCTTCATTTTTAAATACACAGCTAAAAAATGTTCATTGAAAACTGTTGAACCGACCTCGGGGGGGTTCGGGCGTCCCCGCAGTCTCCAGGCGAGTTCCCCAATGGTGCGTTGTTTCCTACGAGTTGCTTGGTTCCATTTGCAGCGCTTCACTCAACTTCTATTCTCCTCCCTATTCACTCCACTACCAATTTACAATGAAAGGTCCTAAAAAGAGTACGGTTCAACAGCGGTTGCACTTCCTCTTCCTTAAAGTGCACTTCTGTAACATCCGAGGAGTGCACTCCAATCTGAATGATGTCCACCACCATCTTGAGACGGAGAGACCACACCTACTCTTTCTAACGGAGACGCAGATCTGCGATCCGTCAGACTCGGCATACCTTGGTTACCCAGGCTATATCCTGGAGTCTCTTTTCCGCCCGCACGCCGGGGTGTGCATGTATGCCAGTGACGCGATCTGTTATCAGCGTCTCCGTTACTTGGAAGTGCCGGACTTTTCAGTCATGTGGGTTCACATAGATACTGGCCTAGACCAAGTGGTTTACGCCTGTATCTATCGTTCACATAGCGGAGATCGGGAGACAACGAGGCTTATGGAATACCTTGGCAATACAGCAGATAAGATTCAGCAACGTTTTCGGCGCAGTTGGTGTTTCTGGGGGATTATAATGCTCACCACGGGCAGTGGTTATACCCGTATCAGGACACTGACCATGCTGGCAGAGAGGCCTTTAAGTTTTCGCTGACTTATGGTCTCTCACAGCTTGTTAACGTGCCTACGCGCATCCCCGACGTTGCTGGCCACACTGCGTATTGCTTGGACCTTCTGCTGACAACCGATCCTGACAGATACTCGGTGTCCGTCACTGCACTTTTAGGGACATCCGATCACTGTATGGTGAAATCTGTATCGCTGTACTCGCCACCTGACATAGTATTGTCTTAAGTTTTCACGATTCATAATTTAAATAAAACTACTTTTTAACCGGATTAATCGAGTCGCTCGTGACCACGGGGTCTGCAAAGACACCGAAACGTCGAGTTAAAATGTAAAATATAAATTATACGCGATTAATCCGGTTAAAAAGTAGTTTTATTCGCCACCTGACACCCGCCCAAAAGGCTCCAGGCGTGTATGGCGTTACAAGTCAGCAGATTGGGATGAAATGCGACATTTCTTCGCATCTTATCCATGGCGGCAAACTTGTTTTACATCAACCGATCCATCGTGCTGCGCTGATGCTGTCTCAAGTGTGATAGTTCAAGCAATGGTGTACTTCATTCCCCACGCTGATCTATCCCTTGAAACCAAAGCTCGCCCATGGTTTAATACTGCTTGCCTTGCCGCTGAAAAGCGAAAGCGGGAAGCATACAAAGCCTGGGCAAATGCTCGCAGAAGCAAAGCCCTGGATTCGCATGAACTTAAGAAAAAATACAATGCTGCCGCCAAGTCCTGCAAAAAGGTAATCAAAAGAGCTCGTTTTGCCCACATAGGCCGTATCGGAGACAGAATAGCAGCATACCCTTCGGGAAGTAACGCTTTCTGGTCCCTTGCCAAGTCGGTCGAAACGAACTTTTGTCGCCCGTCGCTGCCACCACTGAGGAAACCCGATGGTTCTCTGGCCCACACTGCTAAGGAGAAAGCAGATTTATTTGCTAGTATCTTCGCAGAAAATTCTCGTCTAGATTGCCATGGAAAAATCCCGCCCCAATTACCTCAGTTCGGACCTACAATGGGTACCGTTCAAATTCGCCAAAAGGAGGTTCTTAAATGCTTGCTGCACCTAGACGAGAACAACGCTAGTGGTCCAGACGGTATTCCTGCAGTGGTCTTAAAACGCTGCGTAGCTGAGTTGTCTCCCGTTTTGACGCGTCTTTATCGACTTTCATTGGAATCCGGTAAGGTTCCCAAGTCCTGGAAGCTTGCTAACGTACAACCAGTACCAAAGAAGGGAAGCCGTGCCGATCCTGTCAACTATCGACCAATTTCAATCACTTCCATACTTTGCAAAGTCATGGAACGTGTATTGAACAATCGACTCCTGGCATACCTCGAGACCAACGAGCTCCTAAGCGATAGCCAATATGGTTTCCGCAACGGGCGCTCGACCGGCGATCTTCTCGTGTATGCCACTCACTTATGGAGCGAGGCCTTGGAGGGTCATGGTGAAGCAATAGCTGTATCCTTAGACATTTCCAAGGCCTTTGACAGGGTCTGGCATGATGGTCTCTTAAGTAAGCTTCCAGCTTATGGCATACCGATTGGGCTCTGCGACTGGATATCTGATTTTCTGAGGGAACGGTCAATTCGAGTAGTCTTAGATGGCTTCTCCTCCGACCAAATGGCAATTAATGCCGGGGTACCTCAGGGATCTGTTCTCTCTGCAACATTATTCTTGCTGCACATTAATGACCTTTTAACACCGGGCATTATTAGTTATGCTGATGACAGCACTGTTGTAGAGAGATACGTATCCAATGCGCGAGCGAGCCCCCGTGATATCCAGAGTTTAAGAAAGTCAATGATTGAGCGCGTTGATTTGACCTTACGGAAAGTATCCGATTGGGGTGAGTCGAATTTGGTCAAATTCAACGCGTCCAAAACTCAGGCGTGTCTATTCTCCGCAAAAAAGAGCACCTTCACATTAACGCCCACTTTCCAAAATGTATCTGTCCCCATCACTGACCATCTAGGGCTTTTAGGCGTAACTATAACATCCAGTTTAAACTTCGGTCAACAAATTGTGTCCATGGCTCAAGTAGCTTCGAAAAAGTTGGGAATCATCTCGAAGGTACGGCGGTACTTCAGCCCTGCACAGCTTCTTAACTTATATACAGCTCAAGTGCGATCATGCATGGAGTACTGCAGTCATCTTTGGGATGGTTCAGCCAAATATCAACTAGAAGCGCTGGACTCCGTTGACCGAAGAGCCCGTAAATTAATTAACAACGTCGACCTTACGACCAAAAAATTACAGACCCTAGAGCATCGTCGTAAGGTTGCTTGTTTAACCGTGTACTACAGGATAAATTTTGGTGAGTGCGCGAGTGCTCTGTTTGAGCAAATTGAACCCTCACCCTTTTACCATCGGACTACTAGACGCAGACAGTACTTCCATCCGTATGTGGTAGATATTCCGAAAAGTCGAACTAAGCGCTTTGACAGTTCCTTTTTGATACGGGTCGCCAAGGTTTGCAATGAACTGCCTGCGTCTATTTTCCCTGACCAGTATAGTCCTAGTACTTTTAAGCGTCGAGTGAATAGGTTTCTCGTGGATGGACGTGTACCACCTTAGTCTTCATGTTCACTTAACATCAGGTGTCATGGAAGACAAACGTCCCATCCATATTTTATAAAAAAAAAAAAAAAAATTTGGTGATATTTTTGGTACAACTCTTCAAGGAAATTTTTTATCATTTCTTTAAAGTTTCAAACGAACTGTTTGTTTCTCAACTCACAAACGAGAACAATAGCACCAGAACTTTAAAATTAAAGAAACAAATAAAATTACAACATGATTTCTTTTTCTTGTGACTTTAAAAGTTTTTAATATAAAAAGTTAAGCTTTTTTCGTTGTTATTTCACTAAAAGAAACAAATAATTGAAAAGAACAGAACTTTCTATCATGGACTTGAGTTCGATAAAACTTTTTTGAAAAGATGGGACTTTGAAAGACTTGGATAATTTCAAACATACATAACTTCACGTCTTTGTCCCTAATGGGGTAGGCAGGACACCAGAGGCTATAAAACTATCTGATGTAACGTTTGACAAATTTGGAGGTATTATTATGATGGAGAGAGACAATTGCAGTACCAGGGGGTCAGCCTGTCGCCCACAAAAACGCCAATAAAACCTTCTACCCTAAACTGATTCTTACAGTATGTCCGGGAAGAGCAGCAGTTGGCACATTCTATGTTTTCTCAGCATGGAAGAGATAATTTTCAAATTCAGAGCAGAACAAAAATCTTAATTTTCAAATATTGCTTAGTCAGTTAAAAAAAGAATATAGGAATAAGTAAAAGACAATAAATTTTCAGCAATTTTGTCTTTGGTGAAAATAATTGCTGTGTATATGACATTGTACGATATTTGTAGCATTTTTTCATTATGAATTGATCGAAATAAGTGGCAACCTAGTGGTAAAAACTCAACTCTAAATACACATAATATCAGTGTGGGTACCTCGCGTTACTCCATCAAGTTGATAGTAAATCTTTGTCCTACTCAAGTTGAAATCTTCAAGTATATTCCGATTGTGCAGTAACAATTGTTGTTTTGTTGTGATCTCGCACTGGTGCTTCAAGGAAGAAGATAATAATTTCGAGCGTTCAAGACCGTAACACTGCTTAATTACATAGTTTCAAGCTGCATTTACAAATCTTATAATCACAAAACGAGGGTGTTTGTTTATATTTGGATACCAGTTCGACAAGTAAGTGACAACTCATATTTGACAGAGGGCGACCAGCAAATGTCATATATCATCTGACGTTTGCAATACCTGTTGCGTTCACTTCAATCAATTGTCTGGTCCACTATAGAGGCTATTGTGATATACTTATTTTAAGCAATAGTTTTACCGATATGGTCATTTGCGGTAGATGTGGCGATGAGGTTTCGGAGGCCCTGAAATGTACTGCCTGCTTCAAGCATTTTGACTATCCATGCTCGGGGATAACTGAAATAGGTTACAGAAAGCTTGGCGACCGTCAAACAACCTGGAGATGTCCTTCATGCAGAAACTCTGGGACTCCAAGCCGCCATACAGTGTCACCAACGCCTTCTTCTACGGTCAGCCTAGATAATGTCATGATGGAATTGGCCCAGATAAATCTCAAATTAGCACCTTTGGCCAATCTGGTTGCCGATATGCAGGAAGTAAAGAAAGACCTCGCTAATCTCAAGGCTTCTACTAGTGAATTTTCTGGCCGGGTAAGCAAATTGGAAGTTAGACTCGAGCAATTCGACAAAGTTATTGAAGCCACTAAGCCATTGCATAAACAACTAAGTGCACTACAAGCTGAGATTCACGATAAAGAGCAGTGGCTCCGGGCAAACAACGCCGAGATAAAGGGTGTCCCAGAGAAAGACAGAGAAAATCTCTTCGATGTAATCTCCAAAATTGGTAATAAAATTTCTTATCCTACTGCGAAGAATCAGATTAACTTTGTACATAGAGTTCCCACGAAAGGAAATGGATGTAAAAACATAATAGTGTCTTTTATGAACCGTTACATGAAGGAAGATTTTGTAGCCGCAGCAAGAGCTAGCAGCGATAAGTTAACTCCGAAGGATCTTGGTTTGACAGCAACGAATAAAATTTTCATCAACGATCATCTTACGATGCATAATAAAATTCTTTTATCTAAAACCAAATCATTTGCAGTCGAGAATCATTTTCAGTTTGTTTGGGTGAAGCACTCCAAAATTTTCATCAGGAGGGATGCAACATCGAAGATTGCGAATATCAGGTCGGAAACCGATTTGCTAAAACTTTGTCAGTAAACCAGTTTTTCTACTGCCACTATTATAATTGTTATCTTTTAGTTGAAACATATTCTACAACAATTATATACCTGTTAATTCTAATTTTACTCTGTAAGACTGTATACATTGAGGTGAGCTTCAAAATTTACTTAGTGTTTTCGGATTCTTTCTGTAGTTTATTGCAAACGAAGTGTGGAATTTATATTTTAATTCAAAATCATTTAGAAGTTGTGTTTCGTTTTCCAAATGGTTAGTCTCAAAGTTTATCACCAAAACGTGCGTGGTTTACGAACCAAAACCGAAGAGTTTTTTGGGAATCTATGCTTGAGTGAGTTTGACGTAATTACATTAACTGAAACTTGGCTTTTGGAGGGTATAGGTAATAGCGAATTATTCGATAATCGCTACATGGTTTGGAGACGTGATCGTGACTACGATGCTACCTCACAGTCACGTGGGGGAGGAGTTTTAATAGCAGTGCGTCGTGAGCTGGTCACAGTAGCCAATGCAGAATGGATCTCCAGTGCTGAAGACATGTGGATAACAATTAACCTTATAAATAAACAACAGAAACCTATTAAGTTGCACATTTGTTGTATTTATCTGTGTGAACAAAATTTTGGTAATACTTTCTCAATGCAGCTTAACAATTTTCTTTACAAGTTAACTAATATAATTAACACGCGACCCTTAGATAAGTTTTTAATTTTAGGGGATTTTAACATGAGTTCCATCACTTGGGTACCTACTAACGGTGAAGCTTGTCCCTCCACATTATCCAATAGTAACTATACTGATTTTATTGATACCCTTGATGTTTGTAATTTAAAACAATTCAATGTGATTAAGAACTCACACGGGAAAATTCTCGATTTGATATTATGCAACGACTCCGTCACTGTAACTGAATGTTTGTTTCCACTTGTCTCAGAAGATCCTTACCACAAATCGCTTATAGTCGATGTTTTGTTTGCTGATTATAAAGTGCTTCCTGCAACTGTAAGAACTGTATACAATTATGATAGAGCTGACTTTCCTGCTATTTGTTCAGAACTAGATAATACGGATTGGATACTCCTCCTTACTGAATGTTCAATTGATGAAGCCTTGACCAACTTTTATTCTGTTATCAACAAATTGAGTGAAAAATACATTCCAAAACGTCAATTGCAACATGAAAAGTATCCACCTTGGTACAGCTCTGCACTCAAAAAAGTAATTAAGGAAAAAATGAAGTATCACAAAAAATACAAAACCTATGGCAATATTTCTGATAAATTATCATTTCATCTATTAAGAGAGAGAGCTAAAAATTGTGAACAAGCTTGCTATAAAAATTTCATCTCGAAAATTGAAGCCTCAATTAAGCACAATCCGAAGGCCTTTTGGGCTTTTGTGAAGTCCAAACGTCTGAACAACACATATCCTTCTAAAATGTATTACAATGATTGTAGCAGTGATTCAGGTTCTGATATTTGCAACCTTTTTTCTGATTATTTTAAATCTAGCTTCGCGGCTCCAAATACAGGTAATGTTGATCCATCCACATCAAACCAAGAGTCGCCGGTGCATATCGAATCGATAGAAATATCCACTGAATGTGTATACAGACACTTGAAATCTCTGGACTCAAGTAAATCAGCTGGACCAGATACCATTCCTGCTAGATTTTTGATTGCCTGTGCTAAAGAACTCTCTCATCCCGTCTCTTTATTATTTGCAAGATCTCTTAAAGAAGGGATAATGCCCGGGGTGTGGAAATCTGCGTTTATTTCACCTATTTATAAAAAAGGACCTAAGGATAACATTGTCAATTATAGACCTATCTCCAAACTCTGTCTCTTGGCGAAGGTATTGGAGCGGGTTGTCTACAATGAATTATACCAGACTTTGCAAAATACGTTTCTTCCTCAACAACACGGATTTTTGAAAGGAAGATCTACAACAACGAATCTGTTAGTCTACACTGACTTCGTTACTGAGAGTATGGATCAGGGTCACCAAGTTGATACGATATACACCGACTATAGCAAAGCCTTTGATCGTTTGGATCACAAAATACTACTCAAAAAACTTTATCTCTCAGGTATCAGGGGTAACCTTTATAGGTGGTTTTCTTCGTACGTGCTAAATAGAACTCAAGCAGTCGTTCTTAAGGGATATACTTCTTACTGGACTACTATTTCATCTGGAGTACCGCAAGGGTCCCTGCTAGGTCCTTTGCTATTTATAATTTTTATAAACGACATTGATGAATGCTTCAAACACAGCAATTTTTTAATGTTTGCCGACGATCTCAAGGTTTTCAAAGTAGTTAATAGCGTATACGATGCTACTCTCCTGCAGGAAGACCTTGCTCGGCTGTCTCGCTATTGTCAGAAAAATAACCTCGACTTAAATACATCTAAGTGCTGTATAATAAGCAGTTCTCGAAAGGACAAATTTAAATTTTCTTACTCTTTGTGTAACGAACCTCTTGCTCGGGTAAAGGTAATTAGAGATTTAGGAGTTATTCTTGACGATAAGTTTTTGTTTGAGGCTCATATAGATAATGCAGTCAAAAAGGCATCAATGGCACTTGGTTTCATAATGCGTACGGCAAACTCCTTTAAGAATATGAAAACACTGAAGATTCTGTTTTGTTCCTACGTCAGGAGTCATTTGGAATACGCTAGTCAGGTCTGGAACCCTTGCTACGCTAAATATTCCATAAGAATCGAGCGTATCCAGAGAAGATTCAGTAGATTTCTCTCTTTTAAGTTTAAACTTCCGAAAATGGACTACCATGCACGTTGTTCAAAGTATCACTTGGTACCGCTTTATTTGAGACGAAATATAAACGATGTTGCTTTGTTAACGAAGATAGCTCAGTCAAAAGTTGACTGTTCATATCTGCTTGGAAAACTAGCATTAAATATTCCCAACAGACCCACCCGTAAAAGAAAATTACTCCACGCTCCGTTTGCTCGTACTAATTATCGAAAGAATTCATTCATGTCACGATCCATTTCGACATTTAACACCCACCACGACGATGACATTGACTTATTTGATACCACACCTGTAGTATTGAAAAAAGTATTAACAAATAAACTATTTAAGTGAGGCTCGCCTCAATGGCTACCTATGTAGAATTTGGATTTTTCTTTTCTTTAATTTGTATTTTTTTTTTTTTTCTCGTTTTTGTTATTTAGTAACCTAGTTGCGGTGGTCTTTAAGTGGCTCAGTGTATACTTATTGTAAAATCTATTATTATAATGTAAGCTGTCGACCTCCCAAATAAAATAAAATAAAATAAAAAATAAAAAATAAAATAAAAATATTGTACGTACCTACATTTTATTTGCACTCCATCTCTATAAAGCCTTCATGATGCCAAGTCTCACTCTACTCTGTGCTTGCATGTGACTAAAAGTGTGCGAAAATGCGGGTACAAAGCTTTGTTTTCGTTTATAAACAATAAAAAACATAAAACGTAAATATAAAAACGTTAAACAAAACACAACAAATGTATCTACCATTCCACCAGTCATCTATTGTAGCATTATAGTATAAACTGACTGTTATAAAGGTTTTACTGAACAACATATAGAAATTTAATATCTGTCTTATTTTGTTTTCACAGGGGTATTTTCACATTCATATGTGGCTGCGGACGTGATGAAAATAGCAATATTGTTTCGAAACACAACAGTATCTCATATGAGCCCGAATATTGAACAAACATTTGTATTGGCATGTTTATTATACAATTTAGAAAGGCTTTTTGAATTATGTCTAGGTATTTTATTCAAACAAAAGAAGCCATTGAATAAACGCACTATGCTTTTATGCTTTGTATATTTGAAGTTGTTTATTTAGGAAAATAAAACACTTTAGCTCGAGCTTACTAACTTATTATTATCGAATACGTGATTTTATAGTCATTAACACGTTATATCTTGATTTCATTTGAATATCTTGGCAATTGCAAACCACCTTTTCATAAAAGGGAGTATATTAAACACTATGTTTCTAAGAGGTTATATATCAATTATTTAAAAACGTAAATAATATCTGAATTATTTCTTTCAAATTATTAACAAAGTATTATTTTATATGGGCAGTGAAATGCTACTCACATCCAAATAGGTGAAAATTTCTAGTTTGATAATACCATTTAACATTTCAGATAGAAGTAGTGGTATAGAAGTAATGTGTTTAGATCTAATTTTAAAATATATCACAACTATTATTAATAATATTAAATATTACAAGATGTTTCCAACCAAAATTTAGCATTTAATTTTAACTTGATGTTTCGGTGTCTTAACAGACACCTTGGTCGCAAGCTTTTATATTCAGTTTAAAATGTTCTTTAAAAATCCCGTCAAAGGATTATTTTAATCAGAACTACATTGAAAATGGGGTCGGTGATGTTATACGTGTAAGGAATAGTTTATGGGACACGATAAACATACTTATAAAATATTAAATACGTCATTCATACTCTAACAAATCAGAAGCGTACAGATGCATTTTATATTTAGGATTTTTAAACAAATATTTTTTTTATTTTAAACTTGTTTTACAATATAACGATTTTTTGACTATGCTGATGACAGAACTTACCTAACCTTTTTATCACAAACAATTAGCCTTGAAATTTTTTTTTCACATATATCCTATACAGTGTTGATCTGTAGTCAAATTTTTTTACACAATAAGTATCATTTCTAGAAACGATTTTTGCAAAAAAAAAAGTTTTTTTTTTCAAGGAAATTAATTTATCCGTTAACACATTAATCAGTGCATGGTCACTCTAAATTGCCGTTAAAATAAAGATGACTACGCGCTACTAGACATATTTTGTAGTACTACGGCGTCGTATTATCAAGGAAATGCCGCGTCGTAGGAGCTATGTTCATCAACATCGACAAATTTTATAAAAGTTTGTGGTTCCATATTTCTACTTTTTTGAAATGAGTGACGCTAAAATTAATATATAGGTACGTTTATATGGTATCAAAAAACTAAAATTTAAATTTGGCTGGTGACGAAAAGTCAACCCTGTATATAAGATGTTTTAAAATCCTTACATAAAATGTTTAAGTTTATTTAGAATGAAATGCTCACTGGCATTTACAATAAAAATAAATAAATAAAATAAAATCCCCGAACAATCATACAAACTACATGGCCTCAAAGTAAGCAAAGCTTGTGTTATGAGATAGCATGTAGCGAACTAGGGGGAAGCCTAGAATATAATATACATAAGATAAACGCCCAGACCTGGAATTTATATTTTTTTCTTTTTCCGTGCGGGAATCGCACCCGCAACCACTGGCATCTGATTTACCCCATCACCAAAGTGGTCGTCAGTGACAATTAAACAACAGCAAACTAATTAAAAATATATCGTATAAAATTTTTGCTATAAGTTAAAAAAGTAGTAGAAGCTGAGAACAATCGAGTCTATATTTGTGGATATTCAAGCTTCAATTCATAGCGAAGAAACCCGATATTGAGTGATATTCATTAATGATAAGGCAGCAATGAACATAGAGTTACAATGAAGAACATAATACTATTAATTGTATCATCTATTGTATTTACCTTCAAGCTAATGTTACGTAACATAATGTTTATGTGGAAAAAAACCCAATTTGCAAAACAGACATCGACAATCTAAACATTATCTTGAAAATATCGTGTTTCGATGGGACATTAAAAAATCTCAAACAATCAAGAACTATTTCCTTTAAATGTTTAGATTTTTTTATGGAAAAACTATAAGTCCAAATAAAAAACAGTCTTGTAGTCAAAAAGGGAAGATAAGCACTAACTGGAATATTTTTCTCCAAAGTATTTTTTTAAACATCCTGTATATAAGGTTATATTATGAAACTCGACAACACAAGTTATAATTATATTCATTCACTTTTTTGGATTGGGCAGTCCAGTCAACAAATATCGCATGGCATAATTCAATTAGCCTAGCTGGCTCCTATATGTTGAGATTACTGTAATGTGTTTATTTAATATTGTAAACTGTAATAAAGTGAAAAAAAAAAAAAATTTTGTTCAAGATTTTTTTAAATATATTATAATCGAAACCTAACAGAGCCAACAGCGAATTGTTTGTTTGATCGTGAATCCAGGCTGTATTGTCGTTGAAATTCAATTTTCTGCCCTACCGAGCAATGGGCACCTTAAGCACAACTGGGCCTGGCCTAAACGAAGCACGTAATTACGTCATCATTTATTCAAACTCTATTTGAAGATAATTCGGAAAGTCATGCAGTACTTCGAGGTAATTGTATAGTTCAGTAATTACTTTTAATTAAATGTAGTTTTAGAGTAGGCTAAATTGTACGAAATTGCACAAAGTAATTAAGTAGAGATAAGTTTGGAACACGTTTCCATAGTTTGAAATGAAACTTTTTGAAAATGGTGTATCTGAATTGGATGAGTTATTTATTATTTTTTAACATAGGATGAGTCTTGAGGAGGCGTTCAGAGCACAAGCCACATGCGTATTCACTCACTTAGCAATTCGTTGTACATAATTTGAGTCTACTACCCGACTACGGCGAAGCAAAAAGGAGGGTTATGATTTTAACGTGTATGTATGTATGTGGGTATGGATGTTCATCTGTTCCCTCAGAACTTCATAAAATAAAATCAAAATGGCATACGATCACGGCTACCCTTTCAACATATCTCTATCAATATTACGTAATACATAACTTGAACTTTTTTTTTTTGCACACCAATACATCTTAAATTGCAATTATCGAAGTCCACCCTCATCCGCATAGCGCCCGCCCAGTACCCGCCAAGCGCCCGACTCGCACCCACCTGGCACTCGCGATTTGAGATCTACTGATGTATTAAATAACACTCAAATTAAATACATAACAAATTGGGTGGGCGCGTGTGGATGAAAAAAAGGTTCAATACCTGGTAGCGCAGGATATTTGTGATCAACTGTTCACTATTTGCCCTTAAGTCATGAGTGTTTGCAAATTTATTTAAGCTTAGTTTCTTAAATTCAGAAATATCTGAAGGGTAGGTTTTTGAATTGTATATAATTAATTGTGTCGACATAAGTTACTTAAGAATCTCAATTTGGTACAGATTGTTATCTGGTACCTTCTATTTCATGTCACAGGAATCTAAACGCGTTTAATGCCACTATAATTCCTCTATTACCAGCAATTCAATAGCAAACGCGCAATAATTTGCAATAGAATATTCTCGTTTATTGGTTTGCTTGGTTAGTTAAATCCGATTACTCAGTCTAGGAATTCAATCGTGCAACTGGTTCAACAAAGAAAATATAATGATTATCTTTGTTGACTATAATGATTGAAGTCGTCGTGGCGCCGTGGTTACTGTGCATATCAAACGATATCGCAGGTTAAGCGCGTTTGGTGCGGCCGGTATTAGGATGGGTGACCGCCGACCATTCATTTCTCACGACGACTTCCGTGCTTCGAAGGGCACGTTATGCTGTATACTTGTATACACCCTGAAATATCTTGCATCCACCAACCAGCACTGGGCCAGCTTGGTGGATTACGGCCTAAGCCTCCTCGTCACCCAGAGGAGAGACTCATAGCCTGGCAGTGGGCTCATTACACGCAGTTGTGATGACGACGATGATGATGAATTTAATGATTGAAGGTTCGTATATCTTCCTTTGAAACAAACGCAAGCTCTCTTTGAAATAATATCGTAATTTTGCATAAATTAGCAGTATTTCGAAGCCATAGTCCGCTACTAAATCTAACCTTACAAAGTCTGTTTAACTCAGAATCAAGTTTCCTGACAGTTAATGTGGCTAATTCGTATTCTATAGTCTAGAAACTCTTTGGCTCTGATTTGTAAGTGAATTACGCTGACCAAAAGTAATGAATAAATGTTTCAGATACTATTTAGTTTTGATAAATAAAATTTTGCGAGATTTTATGCCGATACGATCAATAACTTTACGATCTTTTTTGAGGTTCTGCGAAAATAAGGATCGATTTTCTGTGTCTTATAATAAACTAGCGGTTTCACGCGGTTTTATCCGCGCAATCTCAAATCCCGAAGGAATATCGGAACGAAAAGCAAGCTTTGTGCTATTACAAAATGTACACTATCACTAATGAAATATTCATACAAATCCATTGTGCTGTTCTGCCGTGATTGAGGAACAAAAATCCATTCATCCATCTATCCAAACTTTTACATTCATGAAAAAAGTAAGATATTTCATTTTCAAAGTTAAAAACCAAAGAATCAAGATTTTTAACATTGTATTTGAGAAATGAGATTCAGCTTTACCAAAGAAGTTTTCTTTACCGTCTACACATAACTTAATCTTTGAATCTTCCACCAGTTGACCGCAATGATGATGGCCATATAGTTTTCCGGAGCAGCTCGTAAAGTGGTCACAGGATGCGTTCCGAGTTCTGGCTTCGTTCCAAGTTCAGCCTAAGTTTAAGACCGCTCGTATATTACGCGTGTGATAGGATAACAAGTTTATGATTGCGTTTTGTTTTGTCAAAGCGTTGTATTCGACTTGTTGGAAGTTTCTAGATATGTGTATGGAAAAGTTTGTGTTCGGACCCGGGAGAAACATTTGGTAAGTATGTAATGGATAGTAGGTATGTTAGTGTAACAGATTGTAACAGATAGGTGGGTACTAGACAACGCTCATGCTCTTTTTTTGTGAATCCCAATATAATAATAAAAACGATAAATTTAATTAAATTTTGATAACGATAATATTTATAATAATAATAAAATAATACTTCGGTCACACGAGGTGACCGAAATGGTGGAAGTTATGTCCACCGAAATCATCCCGGTTGTAATATCCGCAAACGGTTTGACCCCAGCCACTTTGGGCAGAAACCTTGAAAGGCTGGGATTCGGCGGTGGTTCGCTTCCAGCACGCATGCAAAAAGCGGTTTTGCTGGATACTGCCCGAATAGTTCGCCGGTTTCTGTCCCTCTTGCCCTGATCCCCGACCGACTGGTCACATTGTCAGGTCTTTCCGCCGAAAGGTGGTAGGATCCCTTCTGGGTCCGCCTGGCTAGCGACCACCCTTTATATAAAGTCTGCCGCCAAATGTTACCGCTCCGGCGGTAATGTGTTCCGGCAATATTGTATAAAGAGCCAGTTTCTTCGTAAACCCGTGTGCTTTCATCTTCGACCTCATCGTCACTTACCATCAGGTGAGATTGAGGTCAAACGCGGGTTTAGTCACTTATAAAAAAAAAAAAATAATAATAAACAAAATCCCCAGACAATCACAGCAACTACATGGCCCCAAAGTAAACATAGCTTGTGTTATGGGTTACCATGAAGCGAACTAGGGGGGAACCTAGAATATAAATACATAAATAGATAAATAATAAGCATTGGTACTCAAACCACACCAAGACCAATAAGAAAGGATCATGTTCAAGCACACTAATATTTGCATTACTTTAGACAGTGTTACAAGTGTCGAAACATGAAATCGAGAATGACAAGAATTTAACGGCCTCTTTAGAATATTGGACAAGCTTTCGTCGACGGTGGAAGAGGTTCTAAATTTAAGGACCAGCTGGTACAGTTTGGAAGAGAATCATCTGCACAACAAGCAAGGTTATTAAAACTTGCTTTCGGGATAAGTAGTCAGAGTGTGTGTTGGAAATTTATAGGACATCAGAGAATAGAGGTTAAACCGCAGACATACATCTACATAGATGACGCAAGTGTCACGGTTTGTATTGAAACCAAACGTGCCGACTTTTTAACACCTTCTGTGACGTCACAGCTGATATTTTGTGGGGATTGTCTGGGGATTTTATTTATTTATTTATATAAAATACAAACCAATTCAAAAACACCGATGCCGCCAAAGAAATCGATTATTAAGAACGATATCTATAGTGTGATATCGATTTTCTAACAGACAGACATACGCGCGACTGAATCTAGCGGCGAACAACCTTGACGCTTAGTCAGGGTTCGGACATGCGAAGTACATGCATTTGCGTTGTCTATGTAGATGTATGTCTGCGGGTTTAACTGTTTTAATTTTTCTTAAAGTATCAAGATTATTATTGTTTTAAAATACAACTGGTAATTGGTGCGCTAAGCGCGTCCAGGTGAAAAAGCGAAACTTTGATACAAATACCGATTACATTCAAAATTTCTTCAAATTCGAAGTCGTTGTGGCGCCATGGTTACTGTGCATATCAGATGATTCATTTCTCACGACGACTTCCATGCTTCGGAGGGCACGTTAAGCAGTCGGTCCCGGGTGCTGTATACTTGTACTAGATTTATCCCGCAACTTCGTATGCGCTTAACTACCCTTCTCTTGGAAATTTCAGAAACTGTACAACCAGACACCCACTGAAAGAACCTTTATACCAAGTATCACACCCATGCACTCAAAGAATAAGTTATTTTCATAAAAACTAAAAATCATATATTTCCCGTGCCCGTGGGAATTTTGGGAATTTTTTTCGTAGCACAACCAGTCACTCTTTGAAGAACCTTCATGCCAAGTATCACATCCGTACACTCAAGGAATAAGATTTTTCATACGAACTAAAAAGTCCAACCACTTCCCGTGGGAATTTCGGGAATTCCTTCCATTATACAAACAGACACTTATTGAGGAACCTTTATATCAAGTATCACATCCGTGCACTCAAGGGATGGGATTTTTTCATACAAACTAAAACCTCATATATTTCCCGTTCCCGTGGGAATTTCGGGAATTCCTTTCATAACACAACCAGACACACATTGAAAAACCTTTACGTCAAGTTTCACATCGGTGCACTCAAGGAATAAGATTTTTCATACAAACTAAAAAGTTCTATATTTCCCGTTCCCGTAGGAATTTCGGGAATTCCTTCCTTAGTGCACCCCTACATCCCCTAAAGAATGTATGTTCCAAATTTCAGCTCTCTACGCTTAGTAGTTACGGCTGTACGTTGTCTGTCAGTCACTCAGTACCTCAGTTACTCAGTCAGTAACGGAACAGTTTTATATATATTGATACAGTAGTCTTTAGGGTTTGTCAGAAGCCATTTCGGCATCCTGAAATATCTGACATCCACCAACCAGCACCGGACCAGCTTAGTGGATTACGGCCTAAACCTCCTCGTCACCCAGAGGAGAGACTGATAGCCCTGCGGTGGGCTCATTACATGGAGTTATGATGATGATAATTATGACTCAAATTATCAAAATGAACTTTTACTAAAAAAAAGATAAATATTATGATATGGACGGAAAATGTTGTGGGAATATGACGTGTTTTCCAACCTATAAAATACTTTTAGGGATGAGGTTCTTGCAATTAATTATAACTATTAATTTGAAAGGACTTCAAATTATTACACAGTAACACAAAGCAATTGATTGTACTAGACTTGCGCTAATATAATGTAGGTCATGTGTAAAATTATTGCATAACGAAAATATCAAAAAGAAGCTTGTAAATGTTGCGTTGGAGGTAAACTTGCTTAGCACAAAACTCTAATCGTGCCAAAATCCAGTTTAAACACCCGAAACAGCAATACCCTTTATTATGGATATCCATATAATATTTTCTTTACTAGCAACAACAATATGAAAACGACTGACCACAAACAATTGAATTAAACGACACAGAGCTTTTAACATGGTATTGACAAACATGAGGTTTTTGCCTCTATTTACAAAACGTTCAATAGTTTGCGCTCGGATTTATTGAAAATAGCTAGAGATTTAAAAGCACGTATTTTCGTGCTTGGCTTTCGCTATCTAAACTTAAATAATATATAGAAAAAAAGAAAAAATATTTTTATTTGCTAAATATGGTAGTTAAATACATGGTCTTAAGGTTATTAAAGTGCCGCATACTTAACCGTGCAACGGTGTGCAAATTTTTATTATGTCCTAACTTATAACATTTTAATATCATATAGGTTTTTAATACTAAAGAACTAAAGCTGTATTCGCTGTATTTTTGAAGTTTTTGCATTATTAATTATATCTATTATTAATTAAAAGGATATAATTGAGAATTCTGTCTGATCACTGGTTAATTAGGAATCTGTTCTTTTTCCCACCTTCGCAGCTTCGATTTATAGGGTTACGGGTAAAGTCGACCTAGATCCGTTTAGGGCGTGTGTACTCGTCTTTTCTTATTTTTTTGAACTATGAAACACCCTACGCAAAACCTACACAAGCATCAAAACCCTTCTCACCTCCATTATATAAGTTTTATATTAAATATTTTACCAAATGTCGGAGAACAAACAAAACGAAAAGAAGCGTTACCTACTCATAAAACACGATAGAATTAATCCCTGGACAGTTACTTAGTACCGAGTCAGTGGGCTTGGGTATAACCCTGGCTTAGTCACAACAAAATCTTTATTCGCGAGTCCGTTCCGTCAGTTACAATGCCAACTCAATTAATACCGAGCTACTATCGACCGTCAGTCCGAGATACGTCAGCGCACCTAGCCGTCCTAACCGTATCTGTGTCACTTGTCATCATCCTACTTCAAGATATAACCTATGGCGCTGCAATCGAATGTCAGTCATTCATTGCATTTAGCGCCCTCTTTAACAGTGCTACCAACATACTTCCGTTACCATAAAGTTATACTAACATCTTAATATCGCCAACTTATCGTTAACTCCAACACAAATAATACAGGGTTAGTTGTAATTAGCGCATCACCTCTTGCAGGCAGCCTCTTCACATCAATCCCAACAACATTTATTCCTGTATATCTAAGACTTCACTTTCACAAAGACACCATGTTTTTTTTCATTTGATATCATTTCACAAAAACAATTTTAAAATAAACATGCAAACAATAGTGCATAAATAAACCACGAAGGTTTGTGAATATGCAAATAGTCTACTTCAGTACAAAACTTTCTTATATCTACTTTACTTACATATAAAATATTTTTATCTATTTATGTAAGTACATTTTTCAATTTTCAAGTATTGCACCGGCAAAATTTATTACTTTATAACTTTGATCTGTTCTTTATATTGTAAATCTGTATGTTTATACTTAACTGTAACTATTATATTAATATTGTGATATATTTTTATTGTTTATAACTTCAATTAAATGTTCATTTAGACTGTACTGCTAATACTAGGCGTAACTTTAATCCGAGTTTATTAATAAGAGTGTAAAGGACATTATATAGTTACATTTATATAGGGTCGCCACATAAAAGTCAATTATATTCTAATAGTAGAACAAGAACGATGAGCGAGTCCGAATTTCGAAAAAAAAAATTGAACATTTTTCATAAATTAAAATTTCATAATTCTTTTAAGTGATCAAAATTTAAGTTTAATCTGTAGCTTATGACTACACAGCAATTAAAACGTTTCCATCTTATTGTATGTAGTCATAAAATGAAGATTAAACTTAAATTTCACTCATTGAGAAGAATTTTGAAATTTTAATTTATGAAAAATATATCAAAAAAAAAAATTTTTTTTCGAAATTCACACCCACTCATCATTCTTAATCTGCTATTAAAATATAATTGACTATTATAGGCGGGCCCTGTATTTAATGTTTAATTCTTTGGACATTGTCAATTCTGTAATATTATGGAGAGAAAATTAAGATTTTGTTATGAGGTATTTGTTATTATTAATTAATTTCCAATTTATTGTTTGGTTTAAAAGGAGGAGACGACCGATAAGAGTGGAAAATAAAGCAAAAATGTCAACCAATCTTGCAAACGAGTAAAGAACTTGGCACGAGAACAATCACAGAGACATAAGGAGGGTCGAGCGAGTTAGTCGCAGCACAAGTAGGTATTACCAAACAAACCGAGATGTGTTGAACTCTTGAGTGATCGTATCCTTTTTGCTTTTTCTGTCAATTTTATTTTTGTATTGATAATTTTACCGTGACCAAGTTGTCTTTATTACCAAATTTTAACAATATTACTTTTACTTTAATTTTGTAACAAAGAAATTGTAGTCTGAAGAGTAAAAAGTAACACTTTTTAAGGAATTTTTGGTGTCACACTACCTATGGATTTTGTTATATTTTGTTTAGGCGTCCTTTTGTATTTAGCTTCTTTATGGAGTTATCAGGGCAGCATTATCAAATACCTGCCCGTCCACCTTGCTGAAAGTCTTGCGTAGTCGTGTTGATAAAGTTTTGTCATGCCATTAGGTATATATATAGTTTCTGTTTTTTTTTTTTATTTTAACTTAAAGTAACTCATCTCTGCACTAAAAATCGTATTTATAAGCCGTTCTTTTATAGTTAATTCTAAGGTACTAGCGGTAAACCTTAATTGAAAACAAAATATCGGAGATAAATAATAATATGCAATTAAACAATTCATCAATTCAATTATCATTAATTATTTCCGATACTTGATAAGTATTTATTTTACCTATACCTTTACAATTTCGAATCAAAATCTTGTACATTTAGCAGAACTAAAGTGCGTGTTCAGAGTGGAGAGCGCTTTATAAATACAGGCCTTAGCCTTGGTGAAAAGACCTAAAAGCCATTAAGACAATATCAATAAGAGAAACCGTTATATCTACTGTCTCATATATCATCACAAATACAATTTTATTCGATTAATGAAGTCAACGTTATTTTAATTTCCATAATACTGATCTATTACAAATCAGTAGGTACGATAATCCATCAATCAGCACTGGGTCAGCTTGGTGGATGACTGCCTAAACCTCCTCGTCACCCAGAGGAAAGACTCACATAGGCAGTGGGCTCATTACACGGAGTTGTGAATATTTTGGGAAATATGGCATAAGTACTTTCATAAAAAATACTGTATGGATGTTGGTCAAGCGTTCACTTGCGGTAGTTGCAGTACAAGGGGGATCGAGTTACGGCCTGCCCAATCAGCCGCCAGATCTGGGAGTGAGTTGGGAAAACCCTAGTTGTCGCAAACAGAGTCACTAAACTTCAATCTCAACTATCAGCTGATAACTTTTATCACATTTCTGGTTTAGAGAACCCAGCTGATTGTTTGTCACGTGGGCTTAGACCTAGTGAAATAGTGGACCATCCTCTTTGGTTCACTGGACCCCTCTGGCTCTCGTCTGGTGTCACAGAGTGGCCTATAGCTCCCTTTGACCCGTCTCGTAGCTCTGATATTCTAGAGGAAAAGACAAACGTTTTGATATCTATTGCGCCCGTAGAAAAATCTTTAATTTTAGTTTTATCAAAACGATTTTCTTCCTGGACCAAGTTATTACGCACAATTGTTTATGTTTATCGCTTTCTTCGAATTTTTCGAATGTTAGTGTCGGAAGGAACGAGAGACAGGTAGCCCTTGTGCAACAAATCCCTAATATTGTCGTCATAGGCCTGCTTCATCATTGGCGAAGCGATGAGTTTCCTTTCCAAACACTCGAAGCGGCTCTTGGCTACGAAGTAGGAATCACCAAGCGAATTAAAATCCCCCTTGAATGGCAAAGCAACGACATACCTACCATCAGGGTCGCGTGTTGTAGTACGAAGATAAATTTCTTCGCACTCGCGGTCGTCCTTACTGACGACACGAGGTACGTTTACTTCCTCTAATTCAAAAAATCTACTAACGAGGCTATCTAAAGTAGGATGCGTGTCGACGGAACAACAACATGTTGTTGCCGAGCAAGAATCGAAAACAGGAGCGTTTCCAACAAGTACGTAACCTAAAGTAGTTTCCAAGGCACAGGGAAAACCAGCGCTGCGCGAAAGAACCTTGTTCTTTAGTAACAAATGCGGAAAAAGCGAAGCTCCTATCAACATGTCGATATCTCCGGGTACCCCGTAGGTATCGTCGGCGAGCGGAAGGTTCTCGAATTTCGAAAGTAAAGAACTATTTACTACGCTAGGTAAATTTTCAGTGACTTTATCTACTACCAAGGTATTTATATCGAATGCGCTATCTAACAAACACCTCACATAGCGTGCGTTTCCTTGGGCGTCGTGTACGATAACACGAGCCGTAGCTAGCAGCACAGTGGTGGGATGCGCGCGTGAAGCTTCGTCGGTTCGATGCGCGCGCGGCGCCGCGGCGGCGAGGGAACAGAGACTGACGTCAGCGGGAGGCGAGGGGCGCGGGGACGCGGACGCGGCCGCTCCAGCGCGGGGGCTAGTAGCGAGGGCGGGTGGCCGCGATACGTGGTTCGATTCAAAATGTAACAAACTATGATGTCTCCTATTACATTTGCGACAAGATGCGGACGATTTACAATCAATTAATTTATGTTTGTTTCCTAAACAGTTAATGCAATGATTATTACCTTTTATGTAATTATAACGTTCGCGAGGCGATAGCGCAATAAACTTCGAACAATTATACAAATTATGGGTAGATGGCGAATTACAATAGGCACAATTTCTATAAGACGATTCAATATTACAGCTATCATTGCGAGAATTACTATTAGCGGTTACGTAAGCCTGTGTAAATTTAGGTTTATTTAATACCTCCATACGACGTTCCGATTTCTTCGCAGGTTCTAATTTTAAATTAGGTGTGCGTTCAAATACTTTTATTCGATTCCGTACGAATAAAACCAAATCCGAAAATTTAGGCACTTCCGAACTACGTTGCTCCATTTCAAAGGCTCGAGCGGTCTCTGGATCTAATTTACGAAGTGCAGTAAACAAAACAATGTAATCGGCAAGGTCATTGAAATTAAGGTTTCTAAGCGCGTCAACTGAGCATGCGTAATTATCTAAAAAACGTTCAAGATTGTCCGCTGAGGGTGAAGTCATTGGTTTTAAATCGAAAATCTGTTCTAAATACGATGATGCAAGCGAGCGTTTGTCTTCATACTTAGACACGAGTGAATTAAATATTATGTCATAGTTATCACCATGGGGTGTTAAACCAGAAAATACTGATTTGGCTTTACCAGTAAGTTTACCAATGAGATAGTACAATTTCTCCGAATTAGTTAAATTATTATTACAATGGACTGTATTATAAAATGTTATGTAAAATAACGACCAGTTTTTAATATTTCCGTCAAATTCCTGAAATGTCATCGGAGGCAACTTAGGAAACGAACCTTTAGATACCGACTCAACTATAGGTTTAGAATCGGTGGTGCTACTAGAAAACTGTTGACACCGCCGTTTAATTATACAATAAATATCCTCAAAAGCGGTCCAAGAATTAAAGTTAGGCGAATAATCGGGATCTAATTTCATTTGCAATAAGTTGATTTGTTGTAATGTATCTTGAAAATTACTACGCAACTCATCCACTGTTTGCGCTTGCGATAAAAATGTTTCTATTGCTGTACTATCCTGAGCCTTCAATCCTAAATTATAAATACTATCTATACGCTCAAAATAGGTAGCCCGAAGCGATTCCAATAGTTTCAACTGCATCTCAGATTCAGAGGGAGCGTGGCGTGGCATATTAGCACAAGTAAACTATATAGAACAAGTAAAATATACGTAAACTTACAAGATTTATGTTTACCTAGCTACAGAAAGATATATAAACAAATTCGAAAATGTATTACAGTAAACTACCAAATATTTTTATTCAATACGTCTGTATGACCAGTATTTAACTACAAGTAGGCTACAATACAATATCACTCATATGTATCTACTAACAGCAGTAGGTACAAATAGGTACGCACTTAAAATACAAAATATGCAACAGAAAATGGCACAGCTATGCAATCCAAATTGTTTCTTAAATCGAGTAGGTACCTATGACTACAAAACAAGTTGAAAATATAAGTTATTGCGTATTATAGTTTTACGATTACAATAAACAAAAAATGTGGGTATCTTGAAACTATATGCAAATGTAGATACCTATGTATATGTATATCTATGTGTAATTACAATTTAGGCAAAATAACAATTTAATCCAAGTTAATCATTAATTTCAAATGAAAAAACGCATTATTTAATATGAGATGATATTTCGTTCAATAGTGCGACTGCGTATTGCCCAAACCAAAGTACTGAGTAGGTGCGAATAAATTATTAACTTAAGCTACTAACAGTATAGCGATTAACCTAAGTTATACGATGCGAATATGCCAGTAAAATGCGAATAAATACGATATAAACAACATCAATGCGATGCGTACAAAAGTTAACCGGCCAAATAAGAACAGTATGTATAACCTAACCTACTAAGGGTGTCGAGCGCGTGGTTAATTACGAAATCTATGTAGAAAATTCTAGACCTGGAATAATATATATATTTAAGATACGATTACCGCTAAAATAATAAGCTGCTAAAATAATATACTGCTATACTAATTATCAATATATCCGGGCGAAGTTACCAACGAATGTATGCGCGAGGGTTCTCTGATACTGCAGTAATTATTATTGCGGAAAAAATAGGAAAAAAAGAGGAGCGAGACTGACCTGATAATTCCTTGGCAGCTGCTTCTTCTTTCTCGGGAAACTCAACACTCTTAAAAGTACTTTGGTAATAAAAATTAGAAGCAAAAGGGCGCGTCCGCCATAAGTTAAACGAAGATGAGCAAGTGAGATTTTTTCTTTTGACAGCTATCTAGTTGCTGTCGCTGCGTCTGCGTCTATCGTCTCGCTCACACATAGGAAGGAGTGGGAAAGAGACAAAATCAGGGTAGGTAGGGCCTGCAGATCAGAGAATCTATTGCAAAATACGGCGAATTATAAAAAAATATGCGAAATACCTAAACTACAGGCGCAAACACAATGATTTGCTCAGCTAAGCAAATATAAACATTGAGCTATGACCTTCTTGCAATATAACACACACTAGTTAATATGAAATATTAATTATTTTCACTGTACTCATTAATTTTTAAGTTTCCTTTTTATTATATAGTTAATTCGATTTAGATGTCCTGTTTTATGCAAAATTATTGTTTCTTTATTTTTTATGTTTTTTTTTATTGGTTTTCAAACTTTACTTTTTTGTGTGTTTTATTGCAATAAACGAATTCTATTCTATTCTATTCTTACTTAGCCATCCTGCAAATCGACCAAGAGCTTGCACTCCAAACCAACTACTACAACGTGGCCGCAACCATCGCGAAATACGCGCACATCATCAAACGTGTTCAACATCTTATCAATGGCGGTAAATAATAGTACCCCTCGTGCTCCCACAGCCACGTCTGGTCGCGCAAAGACCAAACCTAAGGGCTTAACCCTCGGCTCATTTAACGCGCGTTCGCTCCGTCCTAACCACCTAGAAGTAAAGCACTTCCTCCAAAATAATGACTTTGACCTCTTCCTCCTCCAAGAGACTTGGCTCAGCCCCAAGAATCGGAGAGGTTTTTCCATCCCCAAATACTCTCTGGTAAGGGATGACAGGCCATCCGCCGTAGGTGGTGGCACTGCCATCTATTACAAGAGAAGTCTTCACTGTATCCCAATTCCTACTCCTCCCCTTATCAACCTGGAAGCGACGGTATGTAAGGTGGCCATGACAGGCCACCCAACCATCATTGTCGCCTCCATCTACCTTCCCAGCGGTAAACCTCCCATTCTCAGCGACTTTGAAGCCATACTGGGGTTGGGCCAGTCAGTCATTATGTTTGGAGATTTCAACTGCAAACATACTGACTGGTCGTGCTACACAACCAACAGTAACGGAGTCAAACTCAATGAAATTCTTGAGTCAATGAACATAGATATAAATATCTTATGTCCAAACTCTCCCACTCACTATCCAGCTAACGTCAACCTTTCCCCAGACATCTTAGACTTCGCCTTGGTCAAGGACGTCTCTTTAGACTTACGTTCTATAGATTCGTTCGACGACCTAGGCTCCGATCACCGTCCCGTTAGACTTATCCTTGGTAGTCAACCCGATCTTGTTCCCTCAACTAAAACTTTTACCAACTGGAAAGGTTTTACGAATTCCCTTGCCCTCCTTTCAATCGATCCTGTCTCTCCGCTGGCCTTTCCGACGGACTACCTCAATAGCCCGGAAAGAATCGACAGTGCGGTTGACGCTGTCACTGATGCCATCACCAATGCCATCAGTGAGAACGTCAAAACAGTCCCGGTCCCAAAACCCAAACTCCCATCTCATATCCTCCTCCTCATAAAACAGAAAAATGTGGCACTTCGTCGAGCCAGGCGCTACCCAACTCCCGAGTATAGGTTAACGGCAAACCAACTCCAACGTAAAGTTAAAAAGTCCCTCGCGGAATATAGAGAACTTCAAGCCAACGAGCTTATGGAGAATATTACTCCCTCACACACGGCCTACTACAAAATAGCACGTAGTCTCCGCGTAGACACAATCTCTCACGTCCCTCCTCTGGCCCGTCCTGATGGCACCTTAGCCTTTGATGATGACGAAAAGGCCGAAACTTTCGCCGACAGCATTGCTTCACAATGCTCTCCTAGTACCCAGCCAGTCGACCCCGTCCACCTCAAGGCGGTTGAGGAAGACGTCCTCCTCAAGGACTCCCTACCCCCAACCAGCGAACCCGTCAAGGTCTCCGTAGACGAGATTCGCTCTCATATCAAACGTCTCCAAGCTAAAAAAGCTCCGGGGGCGGATGGTATCACCAATCAGGCGCTCAAGCACCTGCCCAATCAAATCCTAGTCATCTTGGCTATCATCTATAATGCTTGCCTCGATCTTAGTCACTTTCCAAAAGCCTGGAAAGAAGCAATCGTTATAGGTATCCCCAAACCCGGCAAGCCCCATCATATTCCTGCGAACCACAGACCCATCAGCCTCCTCAAGGCCCTGGGCAAAAACTTCGAACGTATAATTCTCTCTCGAATGAAAGATCACTTGTTTCCTATAGACGGTGATCCCCTCATCATCCCCGAGCAATTCGGTTTCCGCGCCCAGCACTCCTGCCCTCAGCAGGTTCACCGTATCGTTGAACACGTACTCTCCGGGTTCTACCCCCAGTGACTCAAAACAGCCGCCGTTTTCTTCGATGTCGCCAAAGCCTTCGACAAGGTCTGGCACGTTGGACTCGTTCACAAATTATACGTTTTAGGTCTCCCAGATAGGATAGTCCGTATAATCGCGTCATTTTTAAAGATTCGTACCTTCCGATTTAGGTTCGAAGGAACGCTATCCTCCCCTCGTCCGATAAAAGCCGGAGTCCCGCAAGGCTCCGTCCTCGCCCCGTTACTATACTCGGTATACACTAACGACATCCCCAAACCACCCAAGGGGGTTCAATTAGCACTTTTCGCCGATGACACTGCACTCTACTGCAGCGGCCGGAAATACTCGTCAATAACAGCTAAGTTACAGTCGGCTGTCAATAACCTCAGCGCCTGCAGGCCTATTATGGATCTCAAAACCATGCGATGATATGAAATAGTTTTGACGTTAAGGCCGCTCTACATTCTCGCGAGAATCTCGCGAGAACGCGAGAAAGCCATTCTCGTATTCTACTCAATTTCTCCCATTTTTCTCTACTTTTTGTGGGTTTTGGGGTTTGTGGGGAGTTTGGAGTTTTGTGTAGGAGTCACGATCGCATGTTTCTCAGTAACGAGCGAGCCGCCGATTTGAACGGTTATGTCGCAGAGTATATCTCAGCGATGCGCGTCTGCAAATTATCATATCAGTCGAATAAACTACTAATACTAACTTGAATATTCGACTTGAATGATAGTAATATACAAACGTCTTGAGTCGAATGATACTTTTAATATTCGTAGTTACTAACGATGGTTAACCTCAATATGACCTAATGACCTTGAAAGAAAGCATTCGAATGGTTAGTTGAATGACTAAATGCATTGACAGGCAGGTTGTGTCCGTTGTTTCACCCGCATAACTCCCTATAGAGAGAGAGAGAGAGAGTTTTGAAGTAACTTGTAATAGATTTTAATAGTTTTTGTAAAAAAAATTATATTGTTAGTATTGAAAATGGTCCAGGAAGATAAAAATTAATATCTAATATGTTTTATTTACTAACAAATAAAGATAAATTGTGATAAAAACATATTGATCTCAAGGCTTTATATTCTATGTATGAAGATAATTATATTAACGACTCGCGAGATTCTCGCGAGAATGTGGAGCGGCCTTAAAACTTATCATACGATCATTATTTGGTATACCATGTAAATTTAATACAATAACCCCCATATATAATAATTAAGTATTTATTTATGAAAGCAAACGAAATGGAAGAACACAAATGAAATCAAGAAACCAATATATCATAGAGGTGGGTGCGATCTCACCTTTTTCAATTGACGTTTTTAAGTTATAGATGATGATTGAAACTGTCATTTCAAAAGGTAATGCAACGCCGCTTGCATGCAAATGTAAAGGGAATTCGTTTATTCTTTATGTCATAATTGTTGATCATTGTATCATAGAAATCTTGTTTATTATGTCATGTCATGAAAGAACCGTAATAGGCCTGCTGGTTCTCTAAGTGGCGCATTGAAGTAAATCCCAACAAAAGCTCGGCGATTTGCTTCATACGCAAATGCAAACGCTTAGACGACCACGTCCCGTGCGTCCGCATGCGTGGAGTCCCTATACCGTGGCAAAACACGGTCAAATATCTCGGTGTCACTCTTGACAAAACGCTCTCTTTCGAACCCCACATCAACAGGGTAACCAAACTAGCCAAATTCAATCTCGGCCGACTCAACAGCATGATAGGTCGCCTAAGTAAAATGTCACTGCGGAACAAATGCACGTTATATAAGGTCTGCATCAGGCCAGTCATGACATACGCTGCGCCCGTATTCGCCCACGCTAAACCTCGGTTAATCGATAAACTCCAAATAATTCAAAACAACTTCTGTCGTAGAGCCACTAACGCGCCGTACTACGTTCGCAACGCGGATTTACACAGGGATCTCAAACTTTCCACCATCCAACAGACCCTTAAGGCCCTGTCCCTATCTCACCACAAACGCTGCGAAAACCACCCGAACGGGCTGGTGCGAAACACTATCTCCTACAAACTCAATCCCAAGTCGTTTAAGCGCTCTATCCGCAGACCTAAGTGCTTCCTATATCTACACGCGCAGCCTTTTTCCCAACTGGCTGTCGCTCAGTTCTTCGGTCGATTGTCGTTAGAAAGACAAAAGACCATACAGGGGGAGTTTAGTGAGTAAAAGTCTCACACTGTTGGGTGTCATCTGGCCGGGGTCTAATCCCCCTGGCAAGTGCCCCTTCGTACTTCTGAGTATTCTCCTCCTCTCCTCTTTGAGCACTTGTACGGTCAATAGGCCTACGGGTGTTCTGAGGAGTAGTCTTCTGTGGCTGGAAAAAAAAAAAAAAACACAAGCTTCATAATTCATTCAATATTTGGCTGTTGATGCGTTCAGAGCGTTCGACTTTATTGACAGACAATAATTGATATTATAAACCGTGCTTATCAGCGCGACTTTTAGTCTTTAAATAGTTTATTTGAATTTCTTTTGTTGTTATAAAATAGGTATTAGTTGTTTTGGTAGTGTTTAAATATTCGGTCAAATTCCAAATTTTGGCTTATTTATGTTCAGTTTTTTTTGGATTTTTTAGGTAAAGGCGTAGGTACTTTTATTAATTATTGTAGTTATAGGTATTTATTTTTCAGTGAAGTAGGTATAGATAAATAGCATTGCACAGGCGTTTCAGCTTTATTTTCATTTCTTATACTGTTGTAAGTTGTACATATTTCTGGGTATAATTCTATTTGGATATTTTAGTTTAAACAGGCACTTAGATTTCCAATTTAAAAGAACGCAATTCCCAGCATCGGTGTGTTTTGCAATGACAATTAATAAGGCTCAAGGGCAGACTTTTCGTGTTGCTGGAGTAGATCTCGGTGTCAGTTGTTTCTCGCATGGTCAGTTATACGTCGCTCTTTCCCGGGTTAGCAGTTCTAGAAAATCTTCATGTTCACGTGCCGGACGGGTCAACTTTCAATATAGTTTACTCGGAAGCTTTGCGCTGAAGTATTTTCGTTCCATAGATACTTAAGCCTCATGTGAAAGTGATCTAAACAATTAATTGGCAAATATTATAAAATGTCAATCGTTATCCTTACTTATATTATAAATATGAAAGCGTGTATATTTGTTCAGCTTTCACGCAAAAGCTACTCGACGAATCATGAGAGGTACTAGAAATAACATACGATACTTTTTATCCCGAAATTATGGCGAGCGGAGCCGCGGGCACAGCTAGTAGATAATAATACTGTGTAAGACGGTTAAACGCGCTATGAATATTTTATAATTGACATCACATCACAACTTCGTGTAATGTGCCTACTACAGGGCTATCAGTTTAGGCCATAATCCAAAAAGCTGACCCATGGTGGATTTCAGAATTTCAGGTTGCCGAAATGGCTTCTGACAAACCCTAACGACTACCATGTACAAGTATACAGAAGCACGGAAGACGTCGTGAGAAATAAATGATCGGTGGTCACTGGTCACCCATCCTAATACCGGCCGCGCCGCGCGCGCGTAACCTGCGATATCGTTTGATATACACAGTGACCACAGCGCCACAACGACTTCAATTTACATGAATATTTTAATTCCAGAATAAATATATTTTCTGCAAGGTTAACGGACGAAATGTTTAAGAATAATATAGACACCCAGACATAAGCTAGCAAGACAACAAAGCGTTATAACATTTGCAAAACCTTTTAAAATGCGTTGAGTGTTTCGGAGAGCTATTGTCTTTGTCTGCAAAGGGATGAAAGGAGTTTTGAACGTGATGTGACGGAAAAAGAAACTTGCATCGGAAGGAGCTTAATGTTTGTACGTATGGAATATTACATTCTTTACAGTGCGCTACACACAGCGAAGATATTTAAATATTTTATGTTTAGATTTTATATGAAAATGATAATGATTTTTTTTTATTCATCATAAGACCATCGAATGACAGCTTAATGACGTCTCAATTTTGAACTTTGGCTTTAACAAGCTGTTGATAGTTATTGAATTAAATATTACAGTAGACCAAAAGACAAAAAAAGCTGGCGGAAAAAAACTCTTGGCACTCTTTTTCAGTCAGGATTATACGAATTAATACAAATAGGTACATGCAGTACAAATTGATCATGACATGAAAACAACAAACACAAGACAGCTAATTGTGTGAGCCAATATCATAAGCACGACGTTCTTGCTGATGTCTTGACAAGAAAGTAAGTGAGTGGAACAGTCACCAGCCAAGCCGTAAACAAAATTAATAAGTAATAAGAAACTTTTAGAAATATCCTGTTGTGCTTTTGTACCATGCCTTTTTATCGTCTAAGTAATCTTTAGTTTTATAATAAGCTTTTAGAGATAGAGTGTTTTTAATGATTGATTTAAATTTATTGAATGGCATATCACACACGACGATGATACGATAATAATGTACCTATAATGTATGTATGTAGTTTTCAAGTTAGAATTTGCCCAAACGATTTGAACTAAACTTACGACATGCTGTAGTCACATTTTGTGTCATAAGATGTTTTTAATAACTTAAGAAGTTATGTGAAGATAAATTCTAATACCGCTCCCTATCTTTAGATGAGAAAAATATGAAATAGTACATTACTGCAGCGGCCGGCAAGAGAGGCATTGATGGACGAACGTGTGCATGTGGGCCGATGCGAAACCGAGGCACACATACGTAGGTCCATTAATGCCTAGTTGCGGCCAAGGCTGTATAGTACTTTTCTCAAATAATGCGCGGAAATTAAACTAAGTAGTACAATTCAGAACTTTTATTTGAAAAAACAATAATAAATGTACAATTCTTAATGTGGGTCTTCCGAGAATTATGTTAGTTTGAGATAATTCTAAAGAGTTTGAAGTTTCTTGTATTTTTGTGTAAAAGATACAAAAAGGTCTAATATAATATTATGATGATAAATAAAAAGCTCTCGTTGTTTTTTACAAGAAGCGATGGACTGTGCACTGTGAATGTAAGATGGTAAGTTATTCCATAGGATTGCTACATTTACTGTGTACAATTTGTGGAAGAAATCAGAGGAATGCAGAGGAGTCGCTAAGAGCATATTATTAAAGAAGGTAAATTTCTGTCATGACCTTCATGACGAAAACCAAAACGATTTTTTAAATACAGCGGTGTGTAAGTATTGAACTGTATCCAATAAAGCAGAGAAAGAACGTGTGTATTTCTGCGAAGGCAGATTGGGAGCGGAAGTCTGATACGTGGTCATACTTACGTAAAGAAAATATAAACCTTATACATATATTTTGGAGGCGCTCAAGCTTGTTTAATTGCTCATCGGTCAAATCGAGATAAGTTACTATCCAGTATAGATAATAAAAAGGACTGTGCGAGTGCAATTTTTGTCGGTATTGACAAGAAGTTTCGTAGGCGTCTCAGAGACCTGACTGCAGCAAACATCTTCTTACTAAAGGAGTCAATCTGACTTCTCCAGGATAGATTGCTGTCCATGATCACTCTGAGGTTTTTAACAAATGGACGGTAATTTATCAAGGTAATGAATTTATCAGGTTAATATTCATCAACAGTAAAACTTACTTTTACGTCCAAATACACACTGTCTGGCGTTTCAAACAAAAACGTTTTTACGGTGTTTGATTGTATCCATCCGACTGTCTTTTGAGCATTGAAGTAAGGTTTGCGTACTGTTTCAAATTCACGTTATGTTTTTCAATTCAATTCAATTCTTTATTGCATTCCACAATGGTGAATTCATTAAAATAATTCATTAATTCAATGTTTCATTAAAACTGTGCATTTTAGCATTGAAAAGATTACCCAGAGCGTTGTAGTCTTCACTTTCTTGGCGAGTTCACGGAATTAGCCAGAAAATATTTTCGGATAAGAATTTCGATTTTCTTTCATGCTTCCATTGAACAAAATTTTCATAGGTTTTCAAATATTTTTTTACAAGATTTTTACTACGGCTCTTGCTGCCTCTTCAATTTCAGGTGGCGTTAAAATAAATTCATCACACTCATTGTCTTCACTTGAACTCATTTTGTCAAATACAAAAGTATTTAAACCAATGACGAAGTTGAAGAACAACTAATAACAATAGTTTTTTAAGCGCCAAAGTATATTTTTTTTCCATGTGCAAACCAGTTCGAAATTTAAATTAAACCTTTAATAAGTTTCCTCTTTGGTCGCATTGTTGTGGAATAGAAGATCGTTCCATTATTAAATTACACGACAAATATGATTTTACATAGTAATTTATTTCAATTCAATTCAATTCGTTTATTCATAATCACAGGTAAACGTAATGTTACAGAGATGCATTTTATAATAATAGGTACAGCCATGATTCGCCTTAATGGCATATGAACATATTTGTCAATTCATAATAACATAAATGTCAGGAAATAACATTATATTAAAAACATAGAAAAGTAATCATATCAACATGAAAATAAAAAAAAAATTATGGATAACAAGGATACAAAAATTAAAAATTAAAGAATACAAAAAATAGATTTTTATTATTTGGTCGCTAAATACGACAGATATGGATTTTCATACAACTACTGCCGGCCTCTGCTCGACCAGTTCAGCAAGTTCGATTTATCTTGAAGAAGGTTGTTAAAATAATGCTGAAAATTCCAAGCATGTTTGTGAAATATACATTATCTTCGTCGTTATCGTATTGAAAGATAAAATATTATAGTATCTGATCCTTGTGTAGCGCCTTTAAAGGTCTGAACAAAGTATTAACCAACGCTAAGTAAAATATTTGTGTTTCCGGAAAGGGTTTGAATTAATAAATTAAATAAAAGGTTTGTTGATACAACTCGGTGTGTCGGTTCTGTGGTTAGGGTTAAACTTATTAAATATTAGAGGTTCTTAAAGTGAACGTGAACCTTCCGTAACTGTTGTCCGAAACAATGTAATAGCAGTCGAGAAAAACGACACTAAAATGATTTTAAAATAATTCTTATAATATTTAATTACAGTAAAAGTAGTTTTGTAGAAACTTTACGTTGGTGAAAGTACTTACAAAAAAACTCACCACGCTACCGTCAAATTCGATGATTTTTGTTAATAATTTTAATTTTTTAATCGATACTATCGCAATATTTCTAAAAACTTCCATTAATACGTATGTTGATTATATTATCCTACAGATTATAAAGGCTATGTTGAACAATATAACAATAATAAACAATTCAGTCAACAACTTAGAAGATCTTAAGTTCAACCAATGGAAACGTGACCTATCTCGACTTTGTTTTACAAACCCTTAAACCTAAAACTTAAAGTTAGAGGTATACTTGATGAGGGTAAGTCTAAGTTGAGCTAAGATATGCTTTTGCATTGAAGTTCCAATTGAAAGTTTAATCTAGATTACTAGCTTACGTACTTGATGTATAGACTCGCAAATACTTAACTAAGTTTAGTATGAATATGATTAGAAGATTAAATTTTAGATTTTAGAGAACATTCTGTACTCGATTCTGCTCATAATTATATAATTTTATTTTTATTTACCAAATACTTACAAAGGATCTTAACATTAGTACTTTCAAACAGTGTGACAAAAACCAATATTGGTTTGTCTACACACTGACATTCATCGCTGTACGCTCATATTTGACAAAAGAGGGTATACATGAATATAGTCAACCAATGCGACTGCGAATGTAACATTGTAATAAAAGTAGGTACTTCCTTTTTTACTGGAATTACCTATAATGAATAAAGTTTTATTACTCTTTACTTCACTTACGGCAGAGTCAATCGTGGCACGTGACCTAGCACGCGGATCGCTGCCAACGCTAGTGTGACCTTGCGTTGCGTAATCAATTCTTTAACTTTCAGTAAAGTTTACTCAGTAAAAAATTAATATTTATTTTTATTATAATTTTGTATGATCTTAAACTACTACGTCCTCGAATTTCTAAAGTGACCCACCTGTCACTCTGTATAAGCGTATCGTGAAAGGCTATTAATTCGAGTCGTCCCCGTATGGCTGTAGGACTCCTCGCGAGGAAGGTCCGCTCGGTTAGCGACCACTCTTCACTCCTGAGATGTGTTCTTGCAATATATAATCATCATCATCATTATCATCATCGCGCTAGTCCACTGTCACATCTCATAAATACTATCTAATATATAAAATTCTCGTGTCACAGTTTTCGTTGCCATACTCCTCCGAAACGGCTTGACCGATTTTGATGAAATTTTTTGTGCTTATCCGGTATCTATGAGAATCGGCCAACATCTATTTTTTTTTTATTTATATGGCAAAACAACTTTTGCCGGGTCAGCTAGTCTAATATATAAAATTCTCGTGTCACAGTTTTCGTTGCCTCCGAAACGGCTTGACCGATTTTGATTGAGGTCATACGCGGGTTTAGTCACCAATAAAAAATACGTAAGTTCAAACGATAGATAACGAAAAACTGTCTATTTGTCGTGTAAAATACACAATGTTTATTTTGGTGTGAGCTTTGACAAATATTTTGTTTATTTGGTACCTGTCTAAAATCTCTGTATCTGTTTGATTTCCTGAATAAATTCAACAAAATAGTGTTGTGAGTACTGCGATTAATGAAAAGAAGTATTAAAAAATGCAACTAAAGTCGATATACCATAATGGAAGCAATTAAATATTGATTGATTGATACTACCCAATAAACTTTTCTATCCTCTGAAAAAAAATATTTAAATTATGTCAACCCTCAGATAAAGTACTACACCTCTAACGATCTTGTTAACTTTACTATAATATATTAACGGTTGCGTATAATATTTAAAACTTAGGCATGTGTGGCACCCTTTAGTATGAGTAATTCGGTATTAAGCAAATTATGATGCTTTATGATATGATACCTCCTCTTCACCCAGGGGAGAGACTCATGCCCTGCAGTGGGCTCATTACAAAGAGATGTGATGATGATGATGATGATATTAAAAAAAAAAAATTAGTCTTATTTATCATTGTTCCATTGCTGTCATAACTACTGGCCGTAGATAGCTGAAATTTGGAACATACAATCCTCTGAGGTTGTGGAGGAGCACTAAGGAAGGAATTCCCGTAATTCCCACGAGAACGGAAATCATTAGACTTTTTAGTTTGTATGAAAAATATTATTCCAATGAAATATATGATTTTTTATTTTGTTTGAAAAAATCTTATTCCTTGAGTGCACGGATGTGATACTTTGTATAAAGATTTTTCATAAGGTGTCTGTTTGTATTATGGAAGAAATTCCCGAAATTCCCGCGGGAACGGGTTGGAATTTTTAGTTTGTGTGAAAAATCTTATTTCATGAGTGCACGGATGTGATACTTGGTATAAAGATTTTTCAAAGAGTGACTGGTTATGGTATGAAAGGAATTCTCGAAATTCCCACGGGAACGGGAAATATATGAGTTTTTAGTTTTTATGAAAAAATCACAATTTTAAACAGAACCAAAATTAACATAAACACTATGTATGCGCGTACGAAGGCGCGGTAAATCTAGTCGTTTGATATGCACAGTAACCACGGTGACACAACGACTACCGAACAACAGATAGTGACCGTCAATTAATGGATGTATATGTGTATCTTTGAGTATCAAATTTGTAAGTTTTTTATTTCTTATCATTTAAGATTCATCGGTTATCCATATGACGAGTTTTTTAAGGAACTTAATGAGGGCTAGATTATTTGGTAAAAATTATAGAAATATTTTTATTTTGTGACTTATTCAGGCATCTCCGAATCTGTAAAATGCGACACAGATTCGGAGATGCCTGAATAAGATAAGTACAATTCAAAATATCTCTTATATTATATCTAATATAATATAAGAGATAATATATTATAATATTAACTCTTATAATATAGGTAGTTTTTAATTATAGTATGTAAAATATTATTGTGGAAGAAATAAATTTATTATTTATTTATTTATTTTATTTAATAATGTTTATTTCTTTGCTTTATCCTAAAAGTCTCTCTGAAATAACCTTCTGTAAAGTTTTAACTCCACAAACGTGTTTTTATTTGTTTAGTTTATCTTTGTCAGAGTGATCATACTTTTAAGGAAACAGGATGTGTTTGTTTGAGTGAAGATCTCACCAAAATACGTTTCCTACGAGTTTGGCCATACCCGCATCTCATGAATCATTGTGATCACGGTAAATAAATATAAAGAAAAAAAAATATGTTTAATATATAGATTCTACAGGTAATTCAAACGTTGGTGGTATAAAAAATATATTTCACGCTAACACGCTTATTCTTTTTTGCTGACGAGTCCTGATTGTGATAGTTCAAAAACGCAAGTATTTTATCTCCGAACAGTAAAAGAGCTTCATGTTATGATGATATACAGAAACTGTGAATAAATCAGTAAGTTCGTCCAAGCGTCCGTATAGCTTATCTCGTAGTCTCGTAGCAGTGTAGCTACTACAGAGCAACATAGTTATTTATAATATCTCTGTAACCTACGAGTTGCTTATCTACCCTCTAGTTCAGCTATGAGTTTTAATAAACCAAACTTGAAAAATAAACCAGTCTCTTTAAGTTCAACCACCTGTTGCTTCTGCTACTGTATTTTTTACCATCGGATTTTGTTTAGGTTGATAAACTAACATCTATGTAGCTTTATATTGTGACATTAATTGTGTAAGCTTTAAAAATAGATTGAAAGGAAGATAAATTGGACCCTATCATCTGTCAAATTCTTATTCAACGAATGTAGCGATTTAAAGTACCAACTTCACCAAAATTGGCAATATTGTCAGATTGATTTTAATATTCTCGATTTCAATGTTGAAACCTACTACATAAAAAATGATAGATATTATTATCAATACTAAAACCTAATGAAATTAAAAATACCATTTCACGTGATTTTTATTAAAAGTAAGTATAATTGAAATACAGAGAAATACTGTTCAGCATTAGTTAAGAAAAGTTTTCATAGAATAGACAGTATGGACATGCGGTCTGTATTAATAAGTAAGCTTAAATTTGTTATTAGCTTAATGACAATCCCAAAAACGGTCAAAAATATTGAATTAACACATTTTATAAGTACTTCCATGCTTCGGAGGTCTGTCTTAGGTGCCGTGAACTTATTTACAGTAGTCATTAAAATAGGGTTTGTTAGAAGCCATTTCGGCGCCCCGAAATCTCTGACATTCACCAGCCAGCACTGGGCAAAACTTTATGGCCTAAACCTCCTCGTGATTCTGGGCAGAGACTCATAGCCCTGCAGTGGGCTCATTACAAAGGGTTTTGATGATGATACTAGTAGCTCTACGAGATTTTACCGAAGGGTTCACCCCTTAGAGGTTATAGATTTTTGATAAAACAATAGCCTTTTCCTCAAGCTTATCAAAAAGGCATATCATAAAGCTCAAAATATTTGTACAAATATAAAAACAAATCAATCAAACAAACAAAATCCTGAGCTTTGTAAAAAAAAAATATTGATACTGATATTATTTTATATTTATAGGTTCAGATATTTTTTTCAGGTTTATGGGGTACGTCCTCAAAATTACTGGGGGAGCCATTTCAAAATGGTTGACGAATGGATCACCAAAACAACAAAGACTTTTTAAAAGATATGATATTTATATGATATAGCTTAACTCGTATTATTACCACTAGACTAAAGCGTTCCTTTCTACCAATAAAACATAGCTTATCGCATAAGCAATTTGAGCATAATTGATGCTACAGACAAATTTTTCACAGTTGAGTTAAAATTGTCTGAAATCCTATCTCTAGTTGCAATGGAAACTGAATATACAAGTGACGACTGATTTAATTTCTACCAAATTATCTTAGAACTGCATCTAAATAATTAATTTATCTGTACTGATAATGTAATAAGACGGTGGCACAACAACTTCCCTTTTTAAAATAAACCTCTGCATTGATAACAATAGGTAACCAGAAACAAAACAAAGCCAGTTATGAGTAGTTATTTACAAAAATATACTAATTAAACCATGCTGGACTGGGAGCGAAAGAAAAAAAATAGGATGTGCAAGCTGCTTCTCTTCCCGGGCATACTGTAAAAGTCAGTTAAAGGACGGAGGTTTTATTGGTGTTTTTGCGGGCGATAGGCTGACCTATTGTCACTGCAATAGTCTCTCTCCATCATAATAATACCTCCGAATTTGTCAAACGTGACATCAGATGGTTCTTATACCCTCTGGTGTTCTGCCTACCCCATTAGGGATGCAGACGTGAAGTTATTAATGTATGTACTAGTTAAACCGTATCATACCCACGTATAAACTTCAAAAGATAATATCATTTTTATTCCTTTTAACACACATATTTGAAGTAATTCAATAAAAAAATTTCCGCCGGCTTTTTCCTCTCGGTCTACCTAGGGTTGTACTTTCATTTCGTTTTTTAAAGCCGAAGAGGAATAAGTAGTAGACAATATCAAGACCACATCAAGACATTGGTGGATAATGGGCGATTATTATCTTCATGAGCCGAGAGATGCACACATCTCGACGGAGGCCTCCCCCAGGATTCGTCATGTCTCGTCCGGACCCGCGCCGCCCTCATCCAGCGTTTGACGTTCGTAAAGTGTATAAAATTACCTACTACGAATACAAAGTTTTCATTTTCATTTTCAAGAAAACTTAAAAAAAAATACGATTCAAACACACATTGACTGTGTACGCGACGATAAGTCATTTTTAATTTAATTTTTAAATTAATTTAATTTAAATAGTAGTTTTTGACTAATCTCGGATTCTTATATTGAATCTCAATCCAAAATCCCTACTTCTCTACTGTATAGGTAACAGTACTGTATGACAATCAAAATACAGATTTGAATTTGATGAATAAACCTTAGATTGAAAATAAGACTCAATATAAAAATCTATTATAACTAAATATCTCATCACTCCTTATTTAATTTTGCGTTATAAACCCTGAGATAGTTTAAATTAGTTTTATTTAAACAAAGAGAGGTTAAGTTGTATATTTTTTTACTTTATATAAAACAGCTAGCAACACTCCAGAAAAATTAAATGTTTACGAAGCTTAATGTTGTCTGAAGAAAACAGGCGTAAATTAAATTTTCAGGCAAGATATATCATTACAGTGAGAATTATTCATGTTGTATTCAAATGTTACGCTTTTAAAAAGGTTCCTTGCTGAATAAGAATGAAATGAATTCCAAGTTGAACTATTTTAAGGAATAGAAAATAGGACTGGGTAGCATGTGTGTCAAAGTAATTGTCATGTAATATTAAAGCTTTTTTATGCTATACCTGAGTTGGCAACACGTCATCCTTTTTGAAATTAAAATGGATAAAAACATGGTAAATATAACTTTTTTAAATTTATTGAAATGATTTGAACATGAAAGAAAAACTTTAAGTTATTTAAATAAACAGAATTTATTAAATTTTTCACAAAATTAATTTCATTGTATCTACGGAATTCTCAAAGCGGAATTCTAAGCACGAGAGTTTGACTTTCACTTGGCTGTTTTATTTTATTGAAGGCAGAAGCTGGAAAAGGAAAGTAAGCATAACAATGAAATGCGGGCTTTTTCATTTTTTTGGAAAGAGAAGGCTTTTTAATGGAAAAATGACACGAAGATTTCCATTTCTTGTAATAGAAAACTGCAAATATTTTTTTTTTTTTTAAATCTTTGTTTAGAAAGCTATACACCTATAAGGTTAAGACAGCTTTTTAAAAAAATTGACAATAGAACAAAATTAGGTAGACATCATTTGTTTCCTTAACTCTAGCGATTGTATATAAAAATAAATAACGCGTTGGCTATTCTCATTCGTGAATTTGGAACTAAATATACAGTGAAACATAAACATAATATCTTGTTTATGACATTGTGTATATTTCGTGTGAACACTTTTGTATCGTAAAAATTAAGTAAAAATGCAAATTATCAATAAGAGTGCCTAGTAAATAGCCCTCAGTTAACGATGTTAAGGTAAATCAGTTAACATGTCAAAATTAGACGGTTGGAAGGGCCATCATTCTACAAAGATAAAAATTTCAACCACAATCGTGAACTTGCTATTTGGACATAGATATTATCGCACTTGTTACTTTTAATAATCTACAAAAAATATCTATAGTCTCAAACTATAGTAAGAAGATAGATTTTCGTTGACCCCTTGTGTGTTGAATTACAAAATAAGGCCACTTATAATTTGATTTGTGTTACACATTTGAAGACTTAATTTACCTCCTCTTTATTTTTAGTGTGTAAATAACTCCTTTAAAAGCTTTAAAAACCTTAAATGTAAGTAGGTCGCTAACATGCTTTACCTGGTAAGTATACATAATAAATAACTAGCAGTTATCCCAGGGGAAATTATGAGCAAGAAAGACGATACTACGAACATATGCAATATAGGAGTAATTTTTCCTTAGGATGCAAACAATTTGTTTAAAAAAAGTCAAGAGTTGAGTGTTGAAATTAATTGAGCATGGTTATATTATTATTCACACGGCTACGGCATGACTTAGTACAGAATACCTTCATGAGTGTTTCACTCTCATGGTACCTACTCATAAGTTTAAAGGACATAGTCCAGACATTCTTAATTTAAAAATCATTGCTCTTTTTTTAACCACAAACAAAAAACCAACCTTTCGGGATACTTTCTCTAGTGGGTTTCAAAGAAAACTGCAAAGTCCATTACTTTGTATTTATTCAGGACAAGGGCGCTATTTGTTCGATCAATCGTTGACATTTCAGAACCGTGCCGTGTAGGAGGGTATAAGCCTTTCTGTTTCGTGAAAAACAGTCGTTTTATCAACAAGTTTATTAGCTGACTCCAAATAAGTACTCGTTTTGTTCCAGAATAGTTGTTTTATTACTTGAAAATATAGAGTTGATGAAACATTCTTGGAAGTTTTCTCGTTTGATTTGTTTTAACAACCCTTGTGGTTGTTACTGTACTGTAAATACGGGTTGCTTTGCATATTTCAGACATTTTTATTAATAGGATAAAATAAAAATGTTTGAAAGCAAAGTAAGTGGTTATTAATATTAGGTGTAGTCTGAAATGTAGCAACGTACCTATTTATTTATTAGCCAAAGTTACTTAATGTAAACTAATCACATCACTTAGCGTTGACTAGAAAGAAACTACAATAACAGTGGCAGCGGGCCATACATGATTTTAGTTATTTTGTGGCGTTTAACAAACAAAAACAGATTATTCGGAATTCATTCCTAAGTAACTCAGTGCAAAAAATACTCGTAGACGAACGTTACACGAAAAGATATTGCATTTTGAATATTATATGTTTTGTATGTCTTTGGCACTTACAATACAATTTTAGAACGAATTTTATTTATTTTAAAAACGCTATACACTTTAAACCAATGTGTTGAAAATTCGTAGAAGAACAAGTTATTAAGATAAGTGACGATTAGATTTCTAAACGCTCATTATTTCACGTAACTGAGGATCCGCCTTTGTTTATTGGGGATTTCCAAGGCTTAGTTGTTTTCTTAAACTAAAATATTTAAAATTAACAATTAATGGAAAATCTAAAAGTTTCTGATTAAGAATCGGCTCAGATGCCAAAATTAGTGATTAGTAAAACATTTTGTGATTAATAATTGTTTTAAACTATCGCGGTTATTTTCACTATGATTTAATGCAGTCCGCAAACCAGCAGTGCTAGCACGGATCTTTTGTCGATCGTAAGTTTACGAATGCTCGTATAGTATGGAGTCGGTTGCAAGTTTTTAGTAACAATGTAATTTTTTATTTTACAGTTATTTAAGAGTAGAACCTGTTAACAAACATTCAAAATTAACAAGGAACACATTTATTTAAGCTGACCGTGCGGCAATGGATAGATTTCAATTATTGCTTGCAAAACCGTCTCCATACTATACGAGCATTCGTAAACTTACGATCGACAAAAGATCCGTGCTAGCACTGCTGGTGCTTGCAACAGCATCGAAATATCGGAAGTGCAAAATTAAAATCGAAAATCGTGGTAAGAATCCCGTAAATTAATTAAATCATTTTGTGATTAGTAAAAAATAATAAACAGGAATTGTAATTTTGGTGTTTTCAAAGTCACTCGTGACCACCGGGAGTAAAGACACCAAAAGGTCGAGAAAAAATGTAAAATATAGTTGCACACTATGAAATCCGGCATAAAAGTGTTTGCTTTAATTTATAAAGAAGAACCCGTGATAAAAATAGGCTTACTAGACAGAAACGCATTTTTAAGATGGCTTTTGTTGAGTGAGAACATTAACATTTTTAAGAGAAACAACAATTAATCTAGTTTATACTAAAATTTAGAGTAACGATCAATTTAAGAAGGATTAAACAGGATATCAATATTTCATCTAGTCTTCGATCTTAAATCAATAACATCTATCATAATATCGACGCCCCCGAGCAATAACTCGGTTATCGAAAAATCAATATTTTACAGGAGAAAAGATTTACTGATTTTATGAAATATCTTTTCATCAAATGGGACTATTTTGGTCATTGCGGTATTAAATGAAAGCTAATTTTTTGACAAATGAGACTAAGCCATTAGTATAAAATTCCTGTTATTCAAAACTTAGTTATTAATGAAAATATATGATACCTAAAACTCTACAAAACAAAATTACAGTTATAGTAATTTAGGGGTTTGTACAGTTTATTACATTACAGTTATAGTACTTACGGGGTTATTGCAGTAAATTTATCAAATAACTTATTTCGTAACTTTATATAATGGACTTCTAGAACGTTATTTTTTATTTTAGGCATAACACATAACGTGATTTTACGGGGTTATTGTGGTAAAATTAAATAATATTAAAAACGGTACTGATAAGTAACATTGTTATTGCGAGCAAAATTAGAACACCAGTGTATCGTGCGTGACCACTTGATACCGATTTTTTTAAAGTATTACAGCCCGTTCACACATGATACGTTTTACTGGATACCTTTTTTGTATCGAAAATACGTATACTGAATTCATATTCATGCGCCATCGATGAAAAAAAAACGTATCCGGTAAAACGTATCCAGTAAATCGTACCATGTGTGAACAGGGGGTTAGGTCCTTACATATGAAATTGGTGTTTTGTCGTACTGACCACTTGAATCTCAAATATCTCCTCTTTGGTTTAGAATTCCAAATTCAAATTTATACAGCTCATCAATTTGTGTCTCGAAAACCGTATTTCTTTTGTTTTTTGTTTTCTTTTGGTTTTTTCTCTGCGTCATTGAGTTTACCAAATGAAAAATTTAAAATTTCGCGTTATTTACGAATATAAGTTCCACCGTGGCACCAGTGCTGCAGAAACGGCTCGAAGAATTAATTATGTGTATGGCAGTGGTGTCGCTAGAGAAAGCACAGCGCGGTTTTGGTTCCAACGTTTTCGTTCTGGAAATTTCAACCTACAGAGCAATCCCCGTGGACGGCTGGAGACCAAAGTCGACAACTAAGAATTGAAGGCTATTGTGGAAGCGGATCCATCGCAAACTACTTCCGAGTTAGCTGCAGGCTGCTGTGTTAGTGTTTTAATCCACTTGACACAAATTGGGAAGAAAAGAAAGTTCAAAAGGTGGGTACATCATGAATTGAGTGAGGCAAACCGACAAACGCGCGTCGACTGCTGCGTTACATTACTGAACCGGCACAATAATGAAGGGATTTTAAATCGAATTTTTACCTGTGATGAAAAGTGGATACTCTACGACAATAGGAAGCGCAGATTGCAATGGCTGAACCCCAGTGAATCATCCAAATTCTGCCCTAAGAGAAAATTAACTAGAAAAAAGTTATTGGTCAGCGTTTGGTAGACTAGTGCCAGTGTGGTGCACTACAGTTTCCTTAAATCTAGCCAGACGATTACTGCAGATATCTACTGTAGTCAGCTCTAAATAATGATGGATAAACTAGCCGCTAAACAATCGAGACTGGTCAATCGCACAAGGCCACTGCTGCTTCAGGACAACGCAAGTCCACACACTGCAGAACAGACTGCTACCAAATTAAAGGAGCTTCAATTGGAATGTTTAAGATATCCACCGTACTCCCTGGACCTTGCTCCAACAGACTACCATTTTTTTTATTTGGGTAACTTTTTGCAGGGGAAAAATTCAACTCCCATGAGGCAGTCCAAACCGCCTTCAAAGACTTTATTGATTCCCGTCCTAATGTTTTTTTAGAAAAGGCATAAATGAACTACCTATAAGATGGCAGAAGTGCATAGATAGCAATGGATCATACTTTGATTAAATGAATATATTATATTAAAAAAATAAACGACTTTTTTTCCTCCCATACAAAACGCCGATTTCATATGTAAGGATCTAATATTTATTTATTGAAAATTCAGAAAACATATAGCTTTAAGGCTACGGAAGATTCAGCAGACTTGCTGTGACTTTGTCTTGCAAAGTGGTACAATAGGTTTGCAGTGACACCTGCATCTGCCTTGAACATTTCGGCATCTCTCCTATCATACAATGCTGCTTTGCCCAAGTTTAAACTTACAATTGATTCATTACCTCGTTTTTACTTATGTCACTTTCACGATTGATTTCGCCACTCAAAAGTGGGGACCTTTTTTCCAAAATACACTCGCGTTTCGCTCGCATAGGTCATCGGAATATCCCTTCCAGTGATTCATTATATCTTCATGCTCACTAGCAAAATTCCCATCCTGATCTCTTCACACACCCACTTTATAGTCTCCAACCTACCCTCAGGCTCTTCTAAGTGCCAACCTACACTTAGAAGAGAATTTTACACTTGATGGAATTTTCGATACGGTCATATGATGGACATTGTTAGAGTGTATTATGGAATACGTATATTAAAATTATTTACGCCAATAACTCAGTAAACGCATCTTACCAAAATTTTATGTAAATATTTTTTTCGTACGGGTCTATAACATGTTTTTTGCCGACATATTTCTGAATTCAAATTCCCAACAATAAACTTATTTGACCTGATAATTTTGTAAATATCATTAGGAATAATCTGAAAAAAATTGCTAACATGTATTCCAGCCCATAGATGCCGAATATGATATTACAGCATAAAGCCCATAATAGTATATTACCGAGTTCTTGTTTGGGGGCGTCGATATAGTAATCGTTTCCAAGACAGCCAAAATCCAGATTATTATTTATTATTTAGCAATCTTCGATTGAATATTAAAATTAGCTTTTAATCACTACTATTAAAAAGTATTTATGCAAAGCTATGAAAACATCGTCTTAAAACAAAAAAAAAAACATATTTTCCCTCGGCTCCAATTCTGAAACAACGTTAAATGAATATTTAAAAGTCCAGCAAACTTGACAGAGAGTTGACTTTTTGAATGTAATTTTCCTTCAATTGTAAACAAAATAAATGGTCGGACAGTAACAAAAGAGAAAGAATTTAATATCCACGCCGGTATGCGGTATGCTTGCTACAATTTGTATTCTTGTTAAACATTCTTTTTGATGTCACATCTAAACTTCTACTTATAGCTATGTCCTCTTTGTAGTTTTATATTAATAGCTTAATTATAAAGACATCTTGCAACATTCTTTATTTTTTAAATTAAATTCTACATAAGTATTTACTTATTAGGAAAATCGATTTCGTAATTAAATATATTCATTGATTAAGTATATATAATTATTTGTTAAAATATTTGTTTAAAAATATGCTCATAATATTTCATTAATAATGGTTTGTTTATGAATAACTGATTTTGCTCCATGCTTATGCTGTTAATTAACACTTTAACCTAAGGTCTTGTAAGTTTACACGTTTCATAGAACAGAATAAATTGATCATCATTTGAAATCACATCATTAACAAAAGTAGATAAATTGATCCCATACCTTACCAAAATCCTATACAAATTACCTCTAAACACAAATATATTATGCGAAAACAAACAAAGAAAACTTCCATATGTAAAACGGCTCTATGTTCAGGCTTTATTACCCGCGATGCAATTCACATTACATTTTATTTTCTCATTTCTTACCATTTCGAACATATCAGTGAACCCGTGGTAGGTATTTTCGGGATCAAAGTGACTCAGACATATGGAACGTCGGTTTACATGGATTGGAATGTCGGCAGACTATTGGGATAAACTAAAGCCTTCCAGGTTACGAGTAGAAGTTTTGTCAAAAAGTAAAATCATAGGTCGCTGGCAAGGCTTTTGTTCTTTCTAAAGTTTTAAACTGAATTGTCAGTGATTTCTTTGAAATGGATTTTTGGTTGGTAGTTTTAAAGTTATAGAGTTTTTATATTTTAAAAAGTTATAACTGTGAAAGTTATAATCTGTCTTGTTTAAACTATCCTCGGTCATCTTGGTGATCAAAATAAATATTGAAATCTATTAAGTTCAGATTTCAAATTGAAACTGATTTTATCGTGTTAACAACTGTAATGGTCACACCTCGGCGTTTGTAAAACCGTTTTTAAATATACTAATTGCTTTAAGAGAAAAATCTATTCACTATTAATATTTAATCATAATTAATACTCGTATACTTAAGATACGATATTTTGTATATGATTCTCAAGGAAAACATAGACATTAGTTTTCAGGTGACTGTATAATGTTTCACTGTATGTTCAGTAAACTGTAGCATCATTAGGCTCAAAATCTATTTGCTAGCCGAAGTGTTTACGGCTGTAAATGCACTCTAGTTCTTGACTGTACACTCATACTCAACTACGTAGGATATTGGATCCAAACGCTCCGGTACAGTCGATAACTGTATTGATATGGATATGTTACGCTCGCTGCGACGACGACGTATTCTGGAGATTTATACTTATTTAGTTCAGGTGGTATTACTTATGAAATGGAATTACGTTTGAAATCTATACTACCTTATAGTTTGTTTTTTTGTTTGTTTGTTTGAACGCGCTACTCTCAAAAACTACAAGTGGGATTTGAAAAATTCTTTTTGCATTTGATAGTCGAACTCTTGAGGAAGGTTATAGGCTATATTTTATCCCGAAATTCCCACAGAAAAGTTAAGTGGCTAGTTAATGATATATTAATTATTTTTTAAATGGGGGAATTCCTTATTTGAAAGGCTTACCGCTATTTCAGTAATATGGCGTTTAACTTTAACATAAAACTAAAATATATTTTATTTTTATTAGAATTACTCGATTAAATTAAAAAAGAAAATCTTACCATTTTCATGATTCTTTTGCATGCTTAGGATGAATTCAAATAACTTCCACTTAAAAAAAAACTATATTTCTTGACTGACTCATTACAGATTATACTCAGTTATTTACTGATTGATTACATATGAAATCTTAACACATTAATCCAGATTAAACACTGTTAAAGGATACTGTAGGCTTCAGTATCCATTAAACAAGACATCTGTGCTTTTAAGTCATCTCAGAACCTTGGAAGAAGAATCTTGGTTTAACTATAAGTGTCTTTGAAATGCAGCGTTTACATTTTTGTTCCAAAAGAATCTATTGCTTTTAAAAAATGTTACAAGTATAAAAAATATTGTCAACGAACTGACGACAGTTAAAGTTGGTTCTGAAGTATGAATGTCGCAATCCAGACTAACAAAGTGGCACTATTAAAATTCCCTTTGAACTGTTTTGTCGCGGGAACCTAAAACTTAAAAGACAAAAAGAAAAATAAGACTTGGTGGATTGCTATAATTACTTTTTTGTTGTCAATGCTTGTTCGTGTATTATATTTTGAGCGAAATAACTTTGTTCGTGTTAGTTTTTAAGGTGATTGAAGTCGTGTTTTACCTCAGCGGCTAGCGGTAAATTCTGCATATTGCTGGAATTTTAAAATATCAGGATGTATATTATGTACGTAAATAAGCGAATGATTTTGTATTTTTTTTTTATAAAAAATGATAAACATAGTCTTTGACATTTTTTTTACATTACCCACTAAAACCACATCTAAATTATTAAATTTAAATTAAACTAGCCCATTCTGTTTTCTCACCTAATTTTGTAATTTTAAGTGGTGGCCAGCGAAACAAACGTTACCGCTCGCCACGACTGGTGGTCAATGGTCATGTTTTATAATCGACGCCGTTGTCCACCACTGGTGGCCAAGAAATGGCTCGATGATATTGAACACATATACAGGGTGTCCCGCTTACCCTATATAATACCTTCTCGGAGGTATTCTAGTACCCATAAGGATAACAGAAAAAATATACAAAAAGAAAAATTCGAAATTTATTTTTCAATATTTGTATGAAAGAAAAGGTCGAAATTTATTGATAAAAATCGATTTTTTCTTGTTTACTTATTTTTCTGTTATCCTTATGGGTACTAAAATACCTCCGAGAAGGTATTATATAGGGTAAGTGGGACACCCTGTATAACAATAAATGATACTGAGCTGTACATTGATATTTTCCAGCAGACTCTTTGTAAAGGGTCTGCGGGAAATTATCACTGTACACTTATGATGTGCAAACGCTTATAGTGTCCTCCTACCAAGAGGCGATCGGTCAGATTAGACACATTTTAAGATACGAATATCTAGCCACGCAGGTACGGCTTAGAATAGGGAATAGGAATACGATGCTGCTGATGCTATGGGCACGTTAAAGGACAGGCGTTTTCAGGTTAAGAGTGAAAAAACGCGCGAATTGACGAGCGACGCGCCACCTGTACCTAAATGTGGCCCAAGATTTCAGAAAAAAACTTTGGTAAAGCTATTCGGTTATTTGACGAGGGATACAAGTATTAAAAACTGCATTTTCAGATCGCTTTAACTTTTAGTGGATCTTGGAAAACTGAGAGTGGTAGAGAGACAAATTCAAAATTGATTAAATCTTAATTTAAATAATTATGTAATGTTTGTTTTATGAAGATTAATTTTATGATATAAGAAACGATTCTGACGCTTTTGTTTTAACGCTAACATTATTATTTTTTTTGTTTAATAAAAAAATAAATTGCCTTATGAATATTATTTCATAAAACTTATTTATAGTTACATATGAGTCGTATAGAATAAGTGAAGAATCAGATTGCTGTTTTTGATTCTATACGACTCATATATGATCATGCAAATCTTATAAAATCAGAATCTTTCGATTTCGCTATAACATTGCATTCCTTTCAACCGAGGCTGAAGAATCTCCAAAAATATCAAATTCATTTCTGAATGCAGTTGAACGTTCGCTGTAGTGGAGCGGATCTCCATATGTCAGTGAAAACTTTGATTTTACTCAAAATTTCTTTTTTTTTTCTTTCTTAAATCTGCTAGAGATCTGTGAAAAAGGAGATCAGAACTGTAAAGAGTAGTATAATATCTTGGATGTTGTTTAAATCGCTTGCACTGTGAAATTATGAAATCTAAGGCCACCAACATCCAAGATATTAAATTTGAATGTTGGAGTAACTTTATAAAACGGCAGCTTTCGTTTTCATCAACTCATTGATTTTTTATGGATTTAGAGAACAAGTGTATCAATTTATTTATTTAATACCTAGCTACCACGACCTGGAGCTCCAAACTTGTCTACGGTGCTCAATAATGCTGTGAATTTGAGGAATTTAAGGCTCTTTAAATAGTTTCATCGTATTAAAATTATGCATGTTCATTATTATCGTTAGTGGTTCGTTTTTTTATCAAATTATTCAAAAAAATCATGGTTTTTCAAATTTAATCGTCAGTGGCCACGGGGACCATCACTGTCACCGAAACAGCGAGTGAAAATATGCACAAGCCATGAAATTCTCTAAAAAATATTTTTTTATTGGAGAACCTACAGCTTTATTACAAAAAATAACAGTCGAATAACTGGTTAATTACAGCCGTAGCAATTCCTAAATCAAAATTCAAAAAAGCAACAGCACTAATTGATTTCTATTCATATATACTTCATTCAAACTGAAATACCAGTTATCAGAGTTACAAATATTGACAAAGCGTTCACGAATATTCCATTTTACTTCATATCTCTGCTGTTTATCGCAAGCAAATGGGGGTAATTCGGGTTAAGTAACATCAGTATCGTCTGCAAACTGCAATTCTGCCATATTTGTATGCGAGTTCGAACCAGCGATCAATAGTTGGTTGCGACAGATGTGGAGACTCACAGTGCGTCCGCAAATCCAAACCATATGAACCGTGAGTTTACTGCTTTATACCTGTGTAGCAAACGGGATGATTCTGTAAAATTGTTTACAGTAACGTGGTTTTATAAATTGTTTTGCTGTTTGCTTTGAAGTTGGTAGAAGCTTTTTATAGTTTTTAATAAATTTTCAAAGTTGTTTTAAGGTTTTATGATGAAGTATTTTGAATTAAATAAGTTTTTATCAGCGTCCTCTGCATTTAATTATATTTTAAATTGAAACATGTAATGGTTGAATTTTAAATATAAATAAGTACGCAGATACAAACTCCAAAAAAATTTGTATGATCAAATTAAATGGCGTATTACGTTTTGAATTTGAATATCACACTAAAATCAGCACGATCTTAAACATCTTTAACAAATAAATTATTATGAGTCAAAGAAAGTTGACTAGATTTAACCAAGATGAACTTGTGATTGTGCATTTAGTACTATCGATAGGTACGTATAATAATAGCTTAAAAATTGTTTTGAATGTGTTGTCCTTGCGAGGAAACATCCTTGACGAACAACGAATTCAGTCTGCGCTTGGTAGTTGCTACATTTCTACGTAGAAATGTGCCTGCCTATGAATTCGAAACAAGCAACAGTAGGTACAAGCATCAATGTGTATTTTTTTTTCACTTGCGTCTAAGACGTTTTCTGTCGTGCCAGTGAGGTCCCAGTAAGGCGGATGCTAGTTACAGTGAGTCGGAGCTGTGTGCAGTGACTGTCCTCGATAATCGTGATGGTCTCAATGCAACTTGATGAAGCTGTACTGAGTTGGAGCGCCCCAGTGCATTAAGAAGTGCTATAACCCCGTTTTCAGTAACTTGGGGTTGCTGGCTGCTACGAAGACCAGGACTTGCCAAAGTGCAGTAGTGTGTCAAGTCGCTGCCGAGAATTGTAGACCAGGCTTGCAAGGCTACAAGCTAGTTCTTATGCAAGGTGAGTTTACTGTTTTATACCTGTGTAGCAAACGGGATGATTCTGTAAAATTGTTTACAGTAACGTGGTTTTATAAATTGTTTTGCTGTTTGCTTTGAAGTTGGTAGAAGCTTCTTATAGTTTGTAATAAATTTTCAAAGTGTTTTTAAGGTTTTATGATGAAGTATTTTGAATTAAATAAGTTTTTATCAGCGTCCTCTGCATTTAATTATATTTTAAATTGAAACATGTAATGTTTGAAAGTACGCAGAAAATATACATCACATTTTAATTTAACTTTATCATGCCTACTACAAAAAAAATAGTATTATCAAATTAAATGGCGTATTATGTTTTGAATTTGAATATCACACTAAAATCAGCACGATCTTAAACATCTTTAACAAATAAATTATTATGAGTCAAAGAAAGTTGACTAGATTTAACCAAGATGAACTTGTGATTGTGCATTTAGTACTGTCGATAGCTACGTATATTAATAGCTTAAAAATTGTTTTGAATGTGTTGTCCTTGCGAGGAAACATCCTTGACGAACAACGAATTCAGTCTGCGCTTGGTAGTTGCTACATTTCTACGTACAAATGTGCCTGCCTATGAATTCGAAACAAGCAACAGTAGGTACAAGCATCAAATGTGTATTTTTTTTTCACTTGCGTCTTAGACGTTTTCTGTCGTGCCAGTGAGGTCCCAAATTTAGAGGCGGATGCTAGTTACAATGAGTTGGAGCTGTGTGCAGTGACTGTCCTCGATAATCGTGATGGTCTCAATGCAACTTGATGAAGCTGTACTGAGTTGGAGTGCCCCAGTGCATTAAGGAGTGCTATTACCCCGTTTTCAGTTAACTTGGGGTTGCTGGCTGCTACGAAGACCAGGATTTGCCAAAGTGCAGTAGTGTGTCAAGTCGCAGCCAAGAATTGTAGACCAGGCTTGCAAGGCTGCAAGGTAGTGGTTATGCTCTAGTAACTTTGGAGTGCTGGCTTGCTGGTATTTGTTTTACGTAGATATTGGTCTTCTAAAATTGAGTCTGCGGAGGTAGTTTGAGGCGCAAAATGACAGCGCACAATATAAGAATGTCATTAAACCATGTAGCGTAGGTAGAACGTTCATATATTACAACTACCTGGTCTTAGAATTAACTTAACAACAAAACAGTTTTGAAAACCACTTTTTTAAGTTAACCATTCATGGTAAAATAATAAAAAGAAAAACTCCAGACAATCACACCAACTACATGGCCCCAATGTAAGCATAGCTTGTGTTATGGGATACCATGTAGCGAACTAGGGGGAACCTAAAATATAAATAAACACCCAGACACGGAACATTTTATTTTTCTTGTTCCGTGCGGGAATCGAACCCGCAACCACTGGCGTTTGAGGCAGACAGGTTTACCCCATCGCCAAAGTGATAGGTACAGCATATGAAATAACTATCTATCGATAATTGATTTGTGTCACCGTAGATAAACTAAGAGACTCATATAACATGATTTGCTTACATATTCAATTCATTAATTAGTTTAACTTTTTAACAGATCGTTCATACACTTAAGTTAAAGAAAGTATCATTTATACATTGCATTGATCGTGGATTGGTGTCATTATGATACATTTTGTTTTCAATCACGGAACAAAAACTAATGAAGCACTCTTACAAAGAACGTGTATTTATAAAGCCTTCAAGAGTATTAATCGAAAAATAATGACTAGCACTCCTTTCTCGTGCTATAAAGTTATCGTTAAATATTACATTTTTTGTTGTAATAAAGAGTTATTTCGGCAGTCAAAGTCATTTGGCCCAACCAAAGTGATTTAGTAAGTTCTGATTTTGATAACCTTTGTGATTTATTGCGAAAGATGAAAGAATACCTACGAAGGTCTAATCAGGTATGATTTGTAGTTCAAGATCATTGCTTATCAATGAAGGCTCCTAATAGATTTTTTATACATATGAAGTGGGCCGTTTTTCCAATTTACCCCCTCTCTAATGTCAAATTTAGAAGCTTCAAATCAAAGTTTTGTCAACAACTTTGACATTGACATCGATTTGGCACTAGATTGACTAACGAAACTAAGTGAAATTAACGAATGTAATGCCAAATCGTCCCCAATATGAACTTAAATTTAAAGGCGAAAAACGGTATTATATAAACGATATGCTAATCGCAAGTGAAACACGTCGATACCTTTATAGTAAAATCTGCTTTGCACTTTCGAGAAGCAGCGGATTTAAGATTCTGGTTGACTTTAAAATACCTACATTACCTACAGGCTTACACAACTGTTGTGCAACAATAAGCAACGTAAAGTGTATCAAGTGCTGCAATTAAATGAAACTACCTTGAAATCTAATAGATTCTTCGAAATCCCAGTCCAGGAATAGCTTTTCAATTGCATACCAAGTCGCTCCTTAATGGCCTTTAAGGGCCTTGTGTGTGCGATGAATATCTTGCTCCGATGTTATTCTGCTATCGAACTTGCTTAATTGTTTCTAATAACGATTTCTGTGGTAAAATAGTGTAAATCCTGCAATGTCGAAGACACGATCAAGTTGGAAAAAGGAATCTTGAAGTTGAAAGTTGATGTTTACCTTTTAAACGAAAATATTATTTTAATTATAACCTATATCAAAATATTAGATTAATATACAAACAAAACTAACTTTTTCGTTATATAAAAAGTGTTAATTAATCAAAATAAGCAGCGATTTTGAGCTGCATTTACTGTATATGTTTTTTTAACCTAACCTAAACTACAGAGATAAAATTATTATATTGGTGAAAACAAGTCCGTCTTACGCCAGTTTTCTATGAAAAGGCATTGATATAAAAAAAATCTTTACGTGGCCCCATGCAGATGACGGAAAAGGTCTTATTTAACTAATAAAACAAAAAATACACTAAGCTAAACACATGTTAAGTCCATAGTTTTTGGTTTGCTATTGCGGCAAAAAACGCCATATTTTTTATTTAAGTAATAAGTATTTGCAGTAATCAGAGAAATCAAAACTTTGGTAATTTATTTAAAGCAAAACTCTTAACCTTAATTAATTAAATGATAAATTATTTAAACTACAAACAAACTACGAAATATTATTAATGGAAACTTATACCCAAAAAGAAATATGGAAGCGAAACAAACAAAATTGAAACAAAACAAGAAAGTAGGTAATGGTTTTTAAAAGGAAAAATAATCCAACTTCTTAAGGAATTCATTATCGGATTTTAATTTACGGAGGGTGGCTTATGAATTTGTATTATGCATATAATAAAGCTTCACATTATTTAAATAAAATGTTTCTTTGTAAGCCATCTAAAGATTTTAAAGCTATCCATTATTGCACTGTATTTGTGTTAATATTGATTTTTATTCAATATTTAAAATACTTGTTTTTACCTGATTCTGAAGAAAAATACATCGCCGCAATGCGGTTGGGAAATATTTGGCAAGTTTCCTTTTCTTATTTACAGCTGCCCTGATCCTTCCCATTTCGGGATGCCCATCAGACCTTTAAATCACCAAAAGTACGGTCCCGTTTTACCTTTTAAACATTCGACGGTGACACTTTTTTAATACGATTAACCCAGCGCTTTTTTGTGTTGAACGAAAGGTAGACTTGACAGTTTTACGTTATACTCTATCGTAGAAGTGATTTTATGGATATTGGGTGATTTTTTACGAATATTGCAAAAGTTTATAAGTTTATGATCAGGCTTTAGAAAAATATTTGGTTTAAATTTAGAGCTGAATTAACTATAACAGTATATAACTGCTTCATTCGCATCATTCTTGAATACTGTAGCCAGGTTTGGAGTCCTTTTACCAGGTTCCTATAAACGCAATTGAACGCACTCAAAAAAAGTTTTTATATCATCTTACATATAACGACAAAAAATGCAGAGTATTGCGATCTTACGAAGTAAAATGCCATTATTATAATGTTTTTGTACTAAATCATTCACGGCGCTATGAATTCGGAAAAAATATTGTCTAAAGTGAACATTTCAATACCTCGTCCAGGCAGTAGATCGGTGAACAGATTTTTTTTATAATTATCAAAAGTTAATACTAACATAGGGAGATATACTCCATTACAGCGGATGTTCCACACAGCCAATGTACCTACTTAGAAATGATTTTGACATTTTTGGAGATTCTTAAGCCTCGATTAAAAAACACACACTGCTATAAGAGTTATAAGACAACCTGAACCTGATTATGGTATATTGTAATTATTTATGAGTTTTAATTGTACTTTGGAAAGCTGTATTCACACCAAGTAGGTAATAATTAGGTATGTTTTTTTAACAGTTTTGTGAATTAAATAAAAAGAGAACTCATCTTCTTTCACCGATTTTTCAATGGTCAGATAAAAGTGATCTAATGAATAAAGTATTACGGCGGGTTTTAATATCGAATCTCAATCTAAAATCCAAATTTTTTTCATACAAAAACAAATCTGGATTTTGGTTGTCATGGCAACGCCCATACTTTTAAGTGTTTACAAAGAAGGATTTTAGATAAAGATATAATATTGAAACCCACCATAAGTCTTCACCTTTAAGCTTGTCTCAAGTTTACTCTCATTCTCTGTCATTGTCATACAACTGTAATAGAATCGTAAAACTACATTATTCTGCCGAGTAATACTTTATTTGTCAGATAACTTTTATCTGATTATTGAAAAAGCAGCCCTTATTCTAATATATTAGTGGTTGTCTGGAAGAAATCACTTGCTGGCGATAGGACCGCCAACTGTGTAACAATTATTGTAGAATATCCTATTAGAATGTATTTTTTTATACCGCATAAAATAAGGGTATATATATAAAGATAATCCACGGTATAATACATAGACATTACTGCGTTTACGTTTTTTTTTTATTTTTACTGCAAACAGAATTAAAACATTTTAAATCTGACCGATTTTTCTGTCTATCTCTATCTGATTATCTCTATTCGTCTATTGATACAAAAGTATTGTTTTTATACCAAAAAACATAATGTTAACTTGTTATGCGATGAAATCAATAACATGAACATGACTGGGACTTAAAATAACTCCTTTATTTAATAATAATACCAAATCGCGAAAGCTTAACCCAATATTGTTTGTTTTTATTCATAATTCACGCTAAAATAATAAGTAATAGAAGAAAATTACAGAATATTTAAACACCTTCGAACTCATCAAAGTTTTAGCTTGAACGAGATGAAGTTGCTAAGTCCCAAGCACTCGCTAAAATAAACACCTATCAGAAGAGAGATTTTCTTGGTAATAATAAAATCGCTTGCTGCTCTTAAACCGCTTAAAATAATCTTTGAGAAAACATTTTGATGAACTCGACTTAAAAGGGCAGCTTAAAAACTTTGTGCAGGTGGGTAAAGAATAAAACATACATACATACATAACTTCACGCCTGTATTCCTTATAGGCTAGGCAGAACACCAGAGGCTCTAAAACCATCTGATGTCACTTTTGACACGTTAAGAGGATTTTTTATGATGGAGAGAGACTATTGCAGTGACAGGGGGTCAGCCTATCGCCCACAAAAATGCCAATAAAACCTCTGTCCCTTAACTGACTTTTACAGTATGCCCGGGAAGAAAAGCAGCTGGTACATTCTATGTTTTGTTCAGCGTGGAAGTTATAAAGAATAATATAGTAAAATAATGTTTACAATGGTTATATTTAGTAGGCGTTGTGGCCCCGTGGTTGGTATGTATATCATACGATATCGCAGGTTAATGGTGCGTACAGATTGCTAGTAATGCAACTTGTAATATAACATTCTGCGCACGTGGCGTATTTGGACGTGTAGTGCAACGTTCGGTGCGGTCGGTACTTGGGTAGATGACCCCCGACCATTTATTTCTCAAGGCATCTTCCGTGCTTCGGAGGGCACGTTAAGAAGTCGGTATCGGGCGCTGTTTACTTGTATACAGTAGTCGTTAGGGTTTTTCAGAGGCCATTTCGGCGCCGTGATAATTTTGATATCAATCAACCAGCACTGGGCCAGCTTGATGGATTATAGCCTATACCTCCACATCACCCAGGGAAGAGACGCATAGCCCTGCAGTGGGCTCATCACAAAGAGTTGTGATGGTGGTGATAAAGATATTGACTTATTTATGTAATGCAGTTTCTTTTATTGCCATGGCCACAATCTTTTTACATTGATCTGATTTTGTGCGTGGGTGTCATAGGGACTTACTAAGGTTTAAGGTTTCTATTGATTAGGTTACCACAATACTTTGACGACCGAAAGCGTGGGAAGTAAGGAACCACCATTTTGACTGAGTATACTCCAGCAGTGAAGATACTGCGGTTGTTACCTACCAAGTGGTAATAATTTTCAACAAAATATAAATTAATAGTTTTGTATACATATTTGTTGTATGGAATCTGATATTTTTTTGTTTGTTATGTAATAATTAGGTTATATGTTTCATATATTTTGTTTAAAAAATGAATCTTATAGTCTGCCTAACTTCGGAAGATGTTGTACTGCTATAATGTATACAGCTTATCCAATTTTTATAGGCAGGATGCTGTTGGTGCTTCTATGCACTCTGTGCACTAAGAATAGGCACAGTTTTCGCTGAGTCATGCCTTCATCAGCAGACTACGAGTACTTCAGCACCCTGAAGGCCTTATAGAGCTGGACTTCTAAAGCGCTATACAACCCACGGGTGCAATGGAGTAGAAAACTAGCTACTTATTCCTCCCATAACAACTGTCAAATACAGTAGCGGTTAGTTTTAAAGTGATTTATATGTAGTTATAAGTTTTTCAACACACTTGCTCGTAAAGTGAGCGTTTTTCTATTGAATTAAGAACTATAAACTGGGCCATAAGTTACGCGTGCATAATATATTATACCCTAGTACATAATATAATATATTATAGTGTATACAGGGTTGATTTGTAGTCACCGGCGAAATTTTTTTTACACAATTAGTATCATTTATAGACACAGTTTTTACGGTTTTTTTAACAAGAAAATTAATATATTCGCTATTAATTTCGTTGAAGTTAATTATGGTTGGTTATATATTAACCAAGGCATGGTCACTCTAAATTACCATTAAGGGCCCCATTCGCGAAATCTATGCGTTTTCATACTCATTACAACCGGCCAATATTGTTTGTCTGGATCGGATAAAAATATATGTTGAAGTTTATTTCATATATTTTATAAATATCTGGATCAAAACACGATACTAAAAACTTTACTCGATCATAAAAAATTACGAAAAAGATGAAAATTTTAAATGATTTTCCGATATTCTAAGAGAATATCAAACTTATACTTACAAAAACTTGTCATAATATTGGTAATGTAGCATAAAATCATATTATGTGGATAATTTTTTTCTTAAACCGTTCTATTTTTTCTAATATAATATAATATAATAAAGACGGCGGTGCGATACAATTCAGTACCACGCGAGGCGTCATGGAGGTAGGACCTGTGTCACTTTTGCTCCCAATTTTCCCGCGTAATTGATCGTCTTATTGACCATAGCTTACACATAACAGTACGACAATTTAATTATTTAATTTTTGTTTAGTCACATTTTATATATTGATTGATAAATTAAAGGAGTATTATAAACAATTATCACTGCTGAATATAGAGCTAAAAATTTGTTTCTGATATTTATTTCTTTTTTTTTTAAGTTTATTAGACAACAAGTGCAAAAAAAAGCATATAATTTTTTTTGCGATAAAACTTTTCTTACGTTATTACCCGACGAAACCAAAAGGAGGATTATTATTCTATACGTACGTATACAGGGTTAATATTAACACATCACCTCTTGTGGGCTGCCTCTCCACATCAATTCCAACGTAGATACTGATAGGTGCTTATCGGTAAATATACAGGGTGTAATTTTTAATGCCAATGGAGGGAAAGTACTATAAATAATAGAGATAGCAAAATTTAATCAAAAGAAACTGACCTTTATTATTGAACAGAAATAAAACCGCTTTCAAAGATTTTCAAGAATTCACTCGTTTCACCTGGGAGTCAAACCGACTAAAATCTGTAAAAATGACACCCTGTAATTTTATTGTGTGGTTCGTTAGAGCCAATCACAAGAATAAAATCTTTCTCACATAGTAGGTTAATTTATTGAAAGGAAAACCATGAAATCTTCATTTTTAGATTTAAGTCGGTTCGATTCCTGGGGAAGAAGCGAGTTTTTGAAAACTCTTTGAATACAATTTTAATTTTTCTATAACATGTGAATAAGAATCAACTAACATGTGAATAATTTTTCAAATTTCTTTTGGTTTTTATTTTTCATGCAAAATAATTCAATTAAGTCAAAAATAACTTTATGCGAAGTATGACAACGTGGCTTTTTCTACTCCTTTTTTATCGCTATGCACAGGTAGGTACAGTTTGCGACGTTTTGCGGTGTACTATGTATGCAACATTCCTCAACGTTTAAAATGTTTTTGTTGTTTATTGTATGACTTCAGTGACACGCGTCTATTGAGTGGATGAGATTTTACACGGGTGATAATTTATGAACTAAATTATGAACTAATTAAATATATTAAGACCGAGGATATCTTGGAAAGTATGCACTTTTGAACCACATATTCTTTAGCCAAAAGTATTATTTTTTAAGTAAGGAACAAAACCTCAAAGTTATGGGATATATATTATATAAGTATTAAAGAACACCTATGCAAAGTTGTATATTATAGAGGTGTTCTTTTTGATGTGTACTGATAGATAGGTGCTGATAGTTACTGATAGGTGACGATTGTAACTGATGGATGCTGACAGGTGCTGATGGGTAATGATGGTTGCTGATAGATGCTGTTGGGTACTGATAGGTTTGGTGCTCAGATGTGCTGATAGGTGCTGATGGGTAATGAAGGATGCTGAGAGATGCTATTGGGTTCCGATGGGTACTGATAGGTGCTGATGGCTTCTCATAGGTGTTTACGGGTGCAGATGGGTAACTACTGATAAGTACTAATGGGTATTGATAGGTACTGATGGGTGCTGATAAGACATTAGCACTGATGGTGAGGTGCTGATGGGTATTAGTTATTAATATCGAAACGAATATCATTTAATTTGTTAGTTAATTTGTTTGAACGGGTTACGTTCAAATAATATTGCTTTGCCTGTACTTAAACGTCCAATAAAATAATGGATTGAAAATGTCTGTCCGTTAAAATACCTTCTTGTATTTATTTTCGTCACGAGTAAAATAGACTCTATTTCAAAAGTTCCAGATATCAAATTAGTTTCGTATCTTTATAATTTCAAGAAATATGTTTTTGAGTAATGCTTCCACCTACAATTCTTTTGATGTACCTAGTTATTAATAAAAAAAAAGTACTTACTTCGTTCTTTAAAGGGAATATAGATGGCATCTACCACCAATTTTCCTGTGTGTTAAAATTATGCTTCCAGATAGTTATAATTTCACAGTGTTAAAAGTTAGTTTAAATTGGTCACCTTTTATGTATTTTGTGGTTAAACTTTTATATGCTATGTTTTCAAAAATATAGTGTTTTGGACCTTTATACATCAACTTTAATAACATTAAATTATATCTGATCGGTTCTTTCACGAATAATCTAGTTCAAAGTTCAAACAGACAAACCCTTCGGCTTTATAGATTAGACGGCTAATAGATTATGACGACACATAGACATTTAAGAATATAATCATACATAATTATTTTTTGGATATTAATAACTACTAAAAATTTACTACTTCGTGTAAACAGGTGCACATTACGAAGGGGTGGATTGAATTTCATTTCATAAAAAAATGATTTATTAGTAACATTCACACTACATTATTTAGCTCAAATTAACTCGTGTTGTTGAGTGACTAAGTAACGGATCCATACTAAATAATAAATGCGAAAGTCTATCTTTCTGTTCCTTTATTTCAGCCAAACCATCCAACCGATTTGTAGAAAATTGGTAATGAAAATAGCTCCCAAACCCTACTTTTTTTCAAACACCAGCCCCTATAGGATTGAAATGAGACATAAAAGTTTATGTAAAAGATCTCAACTACCTACTTAACTGATTTTAATGAATTTTGGAACAAATAATTTATGAAAGTTATAAATTAACGTCACGATATACTTTCAAGTCAAAATAGCACGATTTTCACAACAGAATTCAGTGAGGATATAAATTTAAAAAGATTTCATCTATAAAATGGCCATTACAATATTTATAAAAAATAAAATAGTAAGTATAGGTATCGCAATACTAAATCCAGATAAATAAAAAATATAGATTATATTATATCATCCTTGACTTAAGTTTTAGTCATCGTAGAAACGAATTTCGTATAATAAGCCACACTATAGGTATAGTACTACTATATTACTACTATTAATTATACTGTGACAATTCTGTGCGCTGACGTGTTCATTTACGCGACTGCCCGCCACGCAGTTCCATATAGCGTTAATGCCTACTGCGCTCGAAAATACTCGCCTTAAAATAAAGATAACTACGCGCTACTACAAGACATCTTGTAGTACGTCATAGTATTATTATCAATGAAATGCCGCGCCGTAGTAACTTTGTTCATCAACAGCGACTATTTTTAAAAAGTTTGTGGTTCCATATTTCATTTTTTTTGTAATAAGCGACGCTAAAATAAATATGCAGGTTGGTTTATATCGTATCAAAAAACTAACATTTAAATTTGGATAAGACTAAAAATCAACCCTGTATACACTAGCGGAAGTTGTGGATGTACGTTGTTTAAACTTTTGTGGAAATGTGCATATAACGGTCCACTTTTTCCACACTTTGATACAGAAAAACAAATTATATAGATTTACCGCAAAAGGAACACTGAACAAGCAATTTTGATAACAACTTTTTCATTAGAAAGTTTGTTATGGTTGAAGCGTATGAAGCGACCGACTATTCAGAGGTTTTCGTTTTTTTTTTCTCATTCAATAGACGATGTACAGCACAGTTTATTACCTATAGTAGTACATAGATCAAGGTTCGATAGAGGCACATCTAACATAAACTAACTGACAAAATGCAAGCATTATTTGGAGTGATTTCCAAAATTCAATGTCGAGTGTACCCTATGAACAGCAAATTTTATCTTGGGATGATATAGAGCTTTCGATTACTGAGCATTATTATTGATATGTCAAAAGCTACACGCCTTCTTAGGCGGAAGGACTCGATATTATATTATTATTATTGATCCACTTTTGATATGTTTGACATTTAATATTTTTTTAAGTTTTCACGACTCATAATTCCTATTTCAACAGATTTGACGTTTTTTTGTATATCTGACCATGACAAGATTATGTAAAAATTTGTAAAAGTCAACTCCCAAAACCGTAAATTTGTAAAAGGTATGGTTATAAAGTTATGAGGGTTTGAACGTGGCCGCGCCATTGAAATACGGCGAACCGCGCCGCCACGTAGATCTGTAAAACTAAACATTGCAGAGACATGAAATTTAGGTAAAACATATATTGAATTAGTAAAAAAAAATGTAAAAATATAGAAGAAAATTCTGGATTTGTATTTTAGCAGCTGTAAAGTTATAACACCATGGCCGCGCCATCGAACAGGTAAAAAAATACGTTATCGTCGATATCTCGTTGGAAAAGCATAGCAGAGGTCTGTAGTTTTTTGTAAAACGTTGACTTGAATTTGTAGAAAGTAGTAAAAATATAACGAAAAATCATAGGTTTATATTACGAGAGCTGTAAGACCAAAACCCCATGGCCGCGCCATTGAAACGGTAAAAATTACTTTACTGTAAATTTCTTGATGAAAAAGCATCGCAGAGGTCTGAAGTTTTTTGTAAAACCTGGGTCCGAATTTGTAGAAACTATTAAAGAAGCATAAAAAAACTCCTAGGGTCATATTTAAGGAGCTGTAAAAACTGAATCTTTAATACAGCTTAAATATGTCATAGGGTCACCATGGCTTATTCCACTTATAAACTGTCCACCTGTTTAATAAAATTTTATATCTAAAGGATTCTAAATTAAATTAAAATGAAACGATAAGGTGTAAAAATATGTTTATTTCTTTAAAAACACAGATAATCTTAGTCATCATCATATGTCATTAGATCATATGTCAAGTTATGGATTGTCATAGGTTGTAATGAACTTGCGTGTGTTCCGGTTTTATTATCGTCGTAACAAATCATTTCAGAGGTATTTAATAAGCAATGACACTTGTAATGCCCAATGGGACCTACAACCGGGGGAACGTATACGCGTATAGCAGAGTGATTGAAATTAGCTATGGCATCTCTAATATATTTATAATCTCGTATATAATATCTAGTATAATAAAAATATTATTATGTTCATATTATTGATATGTGTGAGGTGATACACGTCAGTTTGACAATTACAAAGTTAAGTATCAGTTAGATTTAAAATAAAGTATATTTTTTCCTGCTAGAAATAAAAAAAGAATTTCATTTGACGTTTAGCCACTTTACCTCCTTTACTTTACAACCCTAACATTAACTGGCTAATTCCTTATTCAAAATACAACGGTTCAAAAAGAAATGGCTGTGTACTTCCCGCAGTAAAGAGCTCACTAATAGTTAAATAGCAATTGACCAACTGTAACTGAAGTATACCTTGAATCGTATAATCAAATTCTGTGCTAGCCAATTTGCAGCTCACGGGCATTAGAAAATGATATTACAATGAATTGCTCGCTTTGGTGACGTCATACCGAGGGCACATTGGAGCTAGGGTTGATTGGCATAAATTAACATACAGGAAAATAAAGGAGCTTCTTATGTTTAATATTAATATAAAATATTCTTTATTGTAGATTAAACATAAAATGTGTCCATGAAAAACAAAATCAAGATTTGTCCTTTGTATGAAAGAATCTCAAATAGAAAAAATCGCAGATGTAGAAATTGAATAAAAAATTTAATCAATAAATTCAAAACATCCTTTGTATTAATAATTTAATATTATTAATTTTTATTTTTTATATAAGAGCTACCTACTTAATTTTTCATGGTTTTGAACAAGGTTTACTTTTCTTGAAATATAAGCAACTTTCTTTGCCATTTTATATATGACAAATAAAATACTTACAAACATTTGTTGAGGGATCTTCGGAATACATTTAAGTGTAAGTAAATTACTAAGAATATCACAAGCTTAAAAGAAAAATATCAAAGCAAAATGCTGTACAATAAATAATTTACTTATGGTACCATTTTTGCTCTGTGATGTATTCCTTGTAACAAAAGAATAATATAAAGTGCTTTTTGTATTATTTGACATGAAAAATATATTATACTTCCTTCTTTGTTTACGATTAGCTAGTGCATATTTATCAAAGTGATATAAAAAGAAATAACATACGAAATTAAACGAAAATATGACCTATTTTTGCAGGAAAAAAGTAGAAGGAGTTTTTTTTATTTGTGAATGGACAATTGGAAAAGCAATTAAATCTATTTGTATGTACATACCTTAATAACACAGAAATTCTTAACTATATTCGGCGCAGCGAACCTTGATCCCTATGACACTGACAATAATTTCCACAACATAACCTTGTAGTACCGTTAATTCTAATGTAACGGTGACGGCACTACAAGGTTATGTTGTGGAAATTACTGTCAGTGTCATAGGAATCATTTGAATACAATTCAACTTTAAATATTTCATATTTCACTAAAGCGTGCCTTAAATATTTTACCCGTTCTGTGCCTAATGTTCCAGCTCCCACAAAATGACTGGCAGCAAAATTGTGTCCTGGCGCCTCCGCCTTGGTTACTGTGTGTATCATACGATATCGCAGGTTAAGCAACGTTCGGTGCGATCGGTACTTGGATGGGTGACCGCCGACCATTTATTTCTCACGGCGACTTCCGTACTTCGAAGGGCACGTTAAGCCATCAAGTCCATCAACCAGCACTGGGCCAGCTTGGTGGATTATGGTCTATATCTCCTCTTTACCCAGAGGAGAGACTCATAGCCCTGCAGTGGGCTCTTGTGAAGATGAGATTAAAGATGACAGCATACGAGTTTAGGAAGACCCTGGCTTTTCAACAAACATTACCAGAACATGTCACCGGCGGCAGATTTTATATGAAGGATGGTCGCTAGCCATGCGGACCCTTAAGTTTTAGCACCAATCGATGGTCATTCTGATTAGTCGTCTTTTACGACACGCTCAGGCAGTAGCATAATACCTAGCCGATCCTACGGGGAAGAAGCAGAAGAAGCCTTCCTATATTTTATTCCCCATCACTATTAAAATCTATTTTATTTTTCAATCTGAGGTAGCATCATATTAATATCAGCAGATGCCAATAACATAACTTGCCTTTGATACAGTGAGTGATAATGAGTTACCGGTGCTATGAATTGCCCGTCCTATTTTAAACATTTCTTGTTCAGAACTCGTCACAGAACTGTTTTTGTTCATTTTATTTGCGGAATTTCAGTTCCTACAAGTAATATAAATGTTTTTTACATAATAGATTCGATTAAGCAAATCAAAATCGCCCTTAAGCAACTTAGACAAAACAATGACCACTTTGGCGATGGGGTAAACCTATCGGCCTCAGACGCCAGTGGTTGCGGGATCGATCCCCGCACAGCACCAGAAATAAAAATGTTCCGTGTCTGTGTGTTTATCTATTTATGTATTTATATTCTAAGTTCCCCCCTAGTTCGCTAAATGGTATCCCATAACACAAGCTATGCTTACTTTGGGGCCATGTAGTTGGTGTGATTGTCTGGGGATTTTATTTATTTATTATTATTATTTAAGCAAAGAAAAAAACAAAAATCTGATTTCGAATTTTATTTTGTACAGGATTTTACTTTGTCTTGATACCAAAATGTTGAATAATGTTACCTGATCGAGACTAATTCTCTTAAAATTTAAGTAGAGCTTTGTTTTTAAAAGAAACGTCTAGACTGTTAACAGGTTAAGTTCAAGTTTTGTTCAGATTGTGTTGGTGTAGAGTAAAAAGTTATCAAAATTATATTTTATTATAAAAAAAAAAACATTATAAACATAAATATTTTTTTTTTAAATCCTATGTTATAAGTCTTACAGTTCTTCCTATTTTGATAGCCACTAGAATTTTATACAGATTGAGAGAGATATAGTCCAGTTACAAAACATGTGTGAATAAGGTGAGTATGTTGATGAGCTCGAATTATACTAACCGTGATGTTGAGTGTAAAATGGTTGGATTCCTTAACGTAACTAATAAATAACATAACAAAAACTTTATTTTTGGGTGTCAGTGACATTTCTGACGAAACAATTGCTTCATGGCGATAAAAAAAAATCATTTTCAAAAAGTAAAAGTGCTACAGAATAAATTTTCTTTAGGTAACGATCCTGTCAACTAGTTTGAAAAAAGTTTTTTCTTTCGGAAGCATGTCTTACGTTACGTGTATTTACGTAACTATCAAAGGGTTAGTATAACCAGACATAAAAATAAACGATGCCTTCCTGGTGCTTAAATTAAATTACTGTACCCTTGTTAGTGTTGTTTCACTGGCAATTCCTTCCATCAATACAATTTAATGTTGTTATTATGGCGGTTAAAATAAAGACCGATAGTTCCTTAGGGAATGAATTGCAAACTTACACCCCAGGGATAACAAAATAAAGCCTAAATTTCATTATAATACATTTAGTATTTGGACTATACAAAATTAATTTCCGAAACAAAATGATGTACCCAATAAAGTATGTTCTAGGAGAGAAATTTATAATAGTCAAACTTTGAAACGCGTCCGGGAACAACACGGTAACATTATATTTTGTTTAACTTGATTAACAATTTGAAAAGTTTTAATAAGGTTTAGAATGTAACTAGGAAATGTTGTATTTTCCGTTGAGGAAAACAAATGTTTCGGTTTTAATTTTTGATTACTTTGTAGTTATACAAAAAATTGCAGTATGAAATACGAACTAAATTAGCACAGTACTGTTTTAAGGGGCTAAGCAATATTGTAATATTTGATTTAATTGGTTGGGTAGACAGTGTCTCTCTCCCAAATGTGGCCTATTCTCTTGACAACTAACTTTTATGCACGAAACACATCATTTTTTATTCGCAATTATCTTTTTTAAATTATATTATGCATCCGTCAGAACAAGTGTACATATAGCATCTGTTTTAGATACCTTTCAGTTTAGCGATTATACAGGGTTGATTTGTAGTCACCAGCTAAATTTTTTATAACAATAAGTATCATTTATAGAAACGATTTTTGCAAAACAAAAGTATTTTTTTACAAGGAAATTAATTTATCCGCTCACATTTAGGCATGGTCACTCTAACTTACCATTAAAATAAAGATGACTACGCGCTACTACACACATTTTGTAGTAGTACTACGTCGTGGTATTATCAAGGAAATGTCGCGTCGTAGTAGCTATGTTCATCAACAGTGATTATTTTTTTTAAAGTTTGTAGTTCCATATTTCTAGTTTTAGTGACGAAAAATTAACCCTGTATAGGGCTGTTTTTTAGTCGACAGCCAAATTTAAATGTTATTTTCTTTTATACGATATAAACCTACCTGCATATTTATTTTAGTATACAATATATTACTAGAAGATTATTTAACGGTATTCATTCATAATTTAGAATGACCACGCTTTGCTTAATGTGTTGGAGAATATATTCACGTACTTGTAAATACAAACTTTTTTTTCCAAAAATCGTTTCTATAAGTAAGTGATACTTGCTGTGTAAAAAAAATTTGGCTGGTGACTCAAAAACAACCGGCAAATTTCATTACATAATAGTTAGTCTAGTTGCATAAGAGCTTTGCAAAGTGTCATCATCTACTTATGTTCCGTCTTACTTATTCCCGCCACCAAGCGGCTTTGCTATATTCTGGATAGAAACACAGGATTTGCTGCGTAATTAACCGGGACTTGTCGTTATTTGTCCCAGGGTGGTGATACATTTTTAGTATAAGGAAGCACAATTGCCCTTTTTCCCCTTCTTTAAAAATGTATGATTATTAATCAAACGGTTCAATACGTTGAGAATATGGAAAATAAAATTCCAAAGTATGACAATCAATTTGATAAGTCAACTATTATTAAAGGGCGTGAACCACATAATCTAACAAGCTGGTCACAAGCTAGTTATGAAGTAGATACGAAGCAGCCTCAAAGGTGTCAATCAGCAAGTCTGGTAAAATTTCATATCAATATTCAGTTGTGTTATGTTAAAATTTATCCAAGAAAAGTAATTTTCAGATAATAATGTACTTGTACATAATAATGAAGGTTGAGTAATAATAGCCCAGTAACCTATGGTGACATTTTATCACACTTTGGGTTTTGTAATTAATGTGCTCAGCTGAGCATAGATATGCATAGCTATTGCTTATTCATAACCGAGTCATATGGAAACAGGTCATAAATCACCTCAGCTTGGTGTGGGTTCAACCCACCAATGAAATTTGTTCAATACTCTATATTAAACCATAAGGAAGGAAAATAATACCTTCCATGCTGGACTGGGAGCGAAAGAAAAACATAGAATGTGCCAGCTGCTTCTCTTACCGGGCATACTGTAAAAGTCAGTTAAGGGACAGAGGTTTTAAAGGTATTTTTGTGGGCGATAGGCTGACCCTCTGTCACTACAATAGTCTGTCTCCATCTTTTTAATACCTCTAAATTTGTCAAACGTGACATCAGATTGTCTTATAACCTCTGGTGTTCTGCCTACCCCATAAGGGACACAGGCGTGACGTTATGTATGTATATAATTAGCATTTTAACTCAATATTTAGGTGTATTTGCAGACCCGGTGGTCACGAGTGACTGAGGTTGTAGACGTTAGGTTGATACCTATAAATCAATGTACGAACGAACCAAATAGTTGAACAAACCACATTGATAGTTTTTGACACGAGTCGCCAAGGTGTAGAATGAAAAATGAATGAAAAATATATTATACTTCCTTCTTTGTTTACGATTAGCTAGTGCATATTTATCAAAGTGATATAAAAAGAAATAACATACGAAATTAAACGAAAATATGACCTATTTTTGCAGGAAAAAAGTAGAAGGAGTTTTTTTTATTTGTGAATGGACAATTGGAAAAGCAATTAAATCTATTTGTATGTACATACCTTAATAACACAGAAATTCTTAACTATATTCGGCGCAGCGAACCTTGATCCCTATGACACTGACAATAATTTCCACAACATAACCTTGTAGTACCGTTAATTCTAATGTAACGGTGACGGCACTACAAGGTTATGTTGTGGAAATTACTGTCAGTGTCATAGGAATCATTTGAATACAATTCAACTTTAAATATTTCATATTTCACTAAAGCGTGCCTTAAATATTTTACCCGTTCTGTGCCTAATGTTCCAGCTCCCACAAAATGACTGGCAGCAAAATTGTGTCCTGGCGCCTCCGCCTTGGTTACTGTGTGTATCATACGATATCGCAGGTTAAGCAACGTTCGGTGCGATCGGTACTTGGATGGGTGACCGCCGACCATTTATTTCTCACGGCGACTTCCGTACTTCGAAGGGCACGTTAAGCCATCAAGTCCATCAACCAGCACTGGGCCAGCTTGGTGGATTATGGTCTATATCTCCTCTTTACCCAGAGGAGAGACTCATAGCCCTGCAGTGGGCTCTTGTGAAGATGAGATTAAAGATGACAGCATACGAGTTTAGGAAGACCCTGGCTTTTCAACAAACATTACCAGAACATGTCACCGGCGGCAGATTTTATATGAAGGATGGTCGCTAGCCATGCGGACCCTTAAGTTTTAGCACCAATCGATGGTCATTCTGATTAGTCGTCTTTTACGACACGCTCAGGCAGTAGCATAATACCTAGCCGATCCTACGGGGAAGAAGCAGAAGAAGCCTTCCTATATTTTATTCCCCATCACTATTAAAATCTATTTTATTTTTCAATCTGAGGTAGCATCATATTAATATCAGCAGATGCCAATAACATAACTTGCCTTTGATACAGTGAGTGATAATGAGTTACCGGTGCTATGAATTGCCCGTCCTATTTTAAACATTTCTTGTTCAGAACTCGTCACAGAACTGTTTTTGTTCATTTTATTTGCGGAATTTCAGTTCCTACAAGTAATATAAATGTTTTTTACATAATAGATTCGATTAAGCAAATCAAAATCGCCCTTAAGCAACTTAGACAAAACAATGACCACTTTGGCGATGGGGTAAACCTATCGGCCTCAGACGCCAGTGGTTGCGGGATCGATCCCCGCACAGCACCAGAAATAAAAATGTTCCGTGTCTGTGTGTTTATCTATTTATGTATTTATATTCTAAGTTCCCCCCTAGTTCGCTAAATGGTATCCCATAACACAAGCTATGCTTACTTTGGGGCCATGTAGTTGGTGTGATTGTCTGGGGATTTTATTTATTTATTATTATTATTTAAGCAAAGAAAAAAACAAAAATCTGATTTCGAATTTTATTTTGTACAGGATTTTACTTTGTCTTGATACCAAAATGTTGAATAATGTTACCTGATCGAGACTAATTCTCTTAAAATTTAAGTAGAGCTTTGTTTTTAAAAGAAACGTCTAGACTGTTAACAGGTTAAGTTCAAGTTTTGTTCAGATTGTGTTGGTGTAGAGTAAAAAGTTATCAAAATTATATTTTATTATAAAAAAAAAAACATTATAAACATAAATATTTTTTTTTTAAATCCTATGTTATAAGTCTTACAGTTCTTCCTATTTTGATAGCCACTAGAATTTTATACAGATTGAGAGAGATATAGTCCAGTTACAAAACATGTGTGAATAAGGTGAGTATGTTGATGAGCTCGAATTATACTAACCGTGATGTTGAGTGTAAAATGGTTGGATTCCTTAACGTAACTAATAAATAACATAACAAAAACTTTATTTTTGGGTGTCAGTGACATTTCTGACGAAACAATTGCTTCATGGCGATAAAAAAAAATCATTTTCAAAAAGTAAAAGTGCTACAGAATAAATTTTCTTTAGGTAACGATCCTGTCAACTAGTTTGAAAAAAGTTTTTTCTTTCGGAAGCATGTCTTACGTTACGTGTATTTACGTAACTATCAAAGGGTTAGTATAACCAGACATAAAAATAAACGATGCCTTCCTGGTGCTTAAATTAAATTACTGTACCCTTGTTAGTGTTGTTTCACTGGCAATTCCTTCCATCAATACAATTTAATGTTGTTATTATGGCGGTTAAAATAAAGACCGATAGTTCCTTAGGGAATGAATTGCAAACTTACACCCCAGGGATAACAAAATAAAGCCTAAATTTCATTATAATACATTTAGTATTTGGACTATACAAAATTAATTTCCGAAACAAAATGATGTACCCAATAAAGTATGTTCTAGGAGAGAAATTTATAATAGTCAAACTTTGAAACGCGTCCGGGAACAACACGGTAACATTATATTTTGTTTAACTTGATTAACAATTTGAAAAGTTTTAATAAGGTTTAGAATGTAACTAGGAAATGTTGTATTTTCCGTTGAGGAAAACAAATGTTTCGGTTTTAATTTTTGATTACTTTGTAGTTATACAAAAAATTGCAGTATGAAATACGAACTAAATTAGCACAGTACTGTTTTAAGGGGCTAAGCAATATTGTAATATTTGATTTAATTGGTTGGGTAGACAGTGTCTCTCTCCCAAATGTGGCCTATTCTCTTGACAACTAACTTTTATGCACGAAACACATCATTTTTTATTCGCAATTATCTTTTTTAAATTATATTATGCATCCGTCAGAACAAGTGTACATATAGCATCTGTTTTAGATACCTTTCAGTTTAGCGATTATACAGGGTTGATTTGTAGTCACCAGCTAAATTTTTTATAACAATAAGTATCATTTATAGAAACGATTTTTGCAAAACAAAAGTATTTTTTTACAAGGAAATTAATTTATCCGCTCACATTTAGGCATGGTCACTCTAACTTACCATTAAAATAAAGATGACTACGCGCTACTACACACATTTTGTAGTAGTACTACGTCGTGGTATTATCAAGGAAATGTCGCGTCGTAGTAGCTATGTTCATCAACAGTGATTATTTTTTTTAAAGTTTGTAGTTCCATATTTCTAGTTTTAGTGACGAAAAATTAACCCTGTATAGGGCTGTTTTTTAGTCGACAGCCAAATTTAAATGTTATTTTCTTTTATACGATATAAACCTACCTGCATATTTATTTTAGTATACAATATATTACTAGAAGATTATTTAACGGTATTCATTCATAATTTAGAATGACCACGCTTTGCTTAATGTGTTGGAGAATATATTCACGTACTTGTAAATACAAACTTTTTTTTCCAAAAATCGTTTCTATAAGTAAGTGATACTTGCTGTGTAAAAAAAATTTGGCTGGTGACTCAAAAACAACCGGCAAATTTCATTACATAATAGTTAGTCTAGTTGCATAAGAGCTTTGCAAAGTGTCATCATCTACTTATGTTCCGTCTTACTTATTCCCGCCACCAAGCGGCTTTGCTATATTCTGGATAGAAACACAGGATTTGCTGCGTAATTAACCGGGACTTGTCGTTATTTGTCCCAGGGTGGTGATACATTTTTAGTATAAGGAAGCACAATTGCCCTTTTTCCCCTTCTTTAAAAATGTATGATTATTAATCAAACGGTTCAATACGTTGAGAATATGGAAAATAAAATTCCAAAGTATGACAATCAATTTGATAAGTCAACTATTATTAAAGGGCGTGAACCACATAATCTAACAAGCTGGTCACAAGCTAGTTATGAAGTAGATACGAAGCAGCCTCAAAGGTGTCAATCAGCAAGTCTGGTAAAATTTCATATCAATATTCAGTTGTGTTATGTTAAAATTTATCCAAGAAAAGTAATTTTCAGATAATAATGTACTTGTACATAATAATGAAGGTTGAGTAATAATAGCCCAGTAACCTATGGTGACATTTTATCACACTTTGGGTTTTGTAATTAATGTGCTCAGCTGAGCATAGATATGCATAGCTATTGCTTATTCATAACCGAGTCATATGGAAACAGGTCATAAATCACCTCAGCTTGGTGTGGGTTCAACCCACCAATGAAATTTGTTCAATACTCTATATTAAACCATAAGGAAGGAAAATAATACCTTCCATGCTGGACTGGGAGCGAAAGAAAAACATAGAATGTGCCAGCTGCTTCTCTTACCGGGCATACTGTAAAAGTCAGTTAAGGGACAGAGGTTTTAAAGGTATTTTTGTGGGCGATAGGCTGACCCTCTGTCACTACAATAGTCTGTCTCCATCTTTTTAATACCTCTAAATTTGTCAAACGTGACATCAGATTGTCTTATAACCTCTGGTGTTCTGCCTACCCCATAAGGGACACAGGCGTGACGTTATGTATGTATATAATTAGCATTTTAACTCAATATTTAGGTGTATTTGCAGACCCGGTGGTCACGAGTGACTGAGGTTGTAGACGTTAGGTTGATACCTATAAATCAATGTACGAACGAACCAAATAGTTGAACAAACCACATTGATAGTTTTTGACACGAGTCGCCAAGGTGTAGAATGAAAAATGAATGAAAAATATATTATACTTCCTTCTTTGTTTACGATTAGCTAGTGCATATTTATCAAAGTGATATAAAAAGAAATAACATACGAAATTAAACGAAAATATGACCTATTTTTGCAGGAAAAAAGTAGAAGGAGTTTTTTTTATTTGTGAATGGACAATTGGAAAAGCAATTAAATCTATTTGTATGTACATACCTTAATAACACAGAAATTCTTAACTATATTCGGCGCAGCGAACCTTGATCCCTATGACACTGACAATAATTTCCACAACATAACCTTGTAGTACCGTTAATTCTAATGTAACGGTGACGGCACTACAAGGTTATGTTGTGGAAATTACTGTCAGTGTCATAGGAATCATTTGAATACAATTCAACTTTAAATATTTCATATTTCACTAAAGCGTGCCTTAAATATTTTACCCGTTCTGTGCCTAATGTTCCAGCTCCCACAAAATGACTGGCAGCAAAATTGTGTCCTGGCGCCTCCGCCTTGGTTACTGTGTGTATCATACGATATCGCAGGTTAAGCAACGTTCGGTGCGATCGGTACTTGGATGGGTGACCGCCGACCATTTATTTCTCACGGCGACTTCCGTACTTCGAAGGGCACGTTAAGCCATCAAGTCCATCAACCAGCACTGGGCCAGCTTGGTGGATTATGGTCTATATCTCCTCTTTACCCAGAGGAGAGACTCATAGCCCTGCAGTGGGCTCTTGTGAAGATGAGATTAAAGATGACAGCATACGAGTTTAGGAAGACCCTGGCTTTTCAACAAACATTACCAGAACATGTCACCGGCGGCAGATTTTATATGAAGGATGGTCGCTAGCCATGCGGACCCTTAAGTTTTAGCACCAATCGATGGTCATTCTGATTAGTCGTCTTTTACGACACGCTCAGGCAGTAGCATAATACCTAGCCGATCCTACGGGGAAGAAGCAGAAGAAGCCTTCCTATATTTTATTCCCCATCACTATTAAAATCTATTTTATTTTTCAATCTGAGGTAGCATCATATTAATATCAGCAGATGCCAATAACATAACTTGCCTTTGATACAGTGAGTGATAATGAGTTACCGGTGCTATGAATTGCCCGTCCTATTTTAAACATTTCTTGTTCAGAACTCGTCACAGAACTGTTTTTGTTCATTTTATTTGCGGAATTTCAGTTCCTACAAGTAATATAAATGTTTTTTACATAATAGATTCGATTAAGCAAATCAAAATCGCCCTTAAGCAACTTAGACAAAACAATGACCACTTTGGCGATGGGGTAAACCTATCGGCCTCAGACGCCAGTGGTTGCGGGATCGATCCCCGCACAGCACCAGAAATAAAAATGTTCCGTGTCTGTGTGTTTATCTATTTATGTATTTATATTCTAAGTTCCCCCCTAGTTCGCTAAATGGTATCCCATAACACAAGCTATGCTTACTTTGGGGCCATGTAGTTGGTGTGATTGTCTGGGGATTTTATTTATTTATTATTATTATTTAAGCAAAGAAAAAAACAAAAATCTGATTTCGAATTTTATTTTGTACAGGATTTTACTTTGTCTTGATACCAAAATGTTGAATAATGTTACCTGATCGAGACTAATTCTCTTAAAATTTAAGTAGAGCTTTGTTTTTAAAAGAAACGTCTAGACTGTTAACAGGTTAAGTTCAAGTTTTGTTCAGATTGTGTTGGTGTAGAGTAAAAAGTTATCAAAATTATATTTTATTATAAAAAAAAAAACATTATAAACATAAATATTTTTTTTTTAAATCCTATGTTATAAGTCTTACAGTTCTTCCTATTTTGATAGCCACTAGAATTTTATACAGATTGAGAGAGATATAGTCCAGTTACAAAACATGTGTGAATAAGGTGAGTATGTTGATGAGCTCGAATTATACTAACCGTGATGTTGAGTGTAAAATGGTTGGATTCCTTAACGTAACTAATAAATAACATAACAAAAACTTTATTTTTGGGTGTCAGTGACATTTCTGACGAAACAATTGCTTCATGGCGATAAAAAAAAATCATTTTCAAAAAGTAAAAGTGCTACAGAATAAATTTTCTTTAGGTAACGATCCTGTCAACTAGTTTGAAAAAAGTTTTTTCTTTCGGAAGCATGTCTTACGTTACGTGTATTTACGTAACTATCAAAGGGTTAGTATAACCAGACATAAAAATAAACGATGCCTTCCTGGTGCTTAAATTAAATTACTGTACCCTTGTTAGTGTTGTTTCACTGGCAATTCCTTCCATCAATACAATTTAATGTTGTTATTATGGCGGTTAAAATAAAGACCGATAGTTCCTTAGGGAATGAATTGCAAACTTACACCCCAGGGATAACAAAATAAAGCCTAAATTTCATTATAATACATTTAGTATTTGGACTATACAAAATTAATTTCCGAAACAAAATGATGTACCCAATAAAGTATGTTCTAGGAGAGAAATTTATAATAGTCAAACTTTGAAACGCGTCCGGGAACAACACGGTAACATTATATTTTGTTTAACTTGATTAACAATTTGAAAAGTTTTAATAAGGTTTAGAATGTAACTAGGAAATGTTGTATTTTCCGTTGAGGAAAACAAATGTTTCGGTTTTAATTTTTGATTACTTTGTAGTTATACAAAAAATTGCAGTATGAAATACGAACTAAATTAGCACAGTACTGTTTTAAGGGGCTAAGCAATATTGTAATATTTGATTTAATTGGTTGGGTAGACAGTGTCTCTCTCCCAAATGTGGCCTATTCTCTTGACAACTAACTTTTATGCACGAAACACATCATTTTTTATTCGCAATTATCTTTTTTAAATTATATTATGCATCCGTCAGAACAAGTGTACATATAGCATCTGTTTTAGATACCTTTCAGTTTAGCGATTATACAGGGTTGATTTGTAGTCACCAGCTAAATTTTTTATAACAATAAGTATCATTTATAGAAACGATTTTTGCAAAACAAAAGTATTTTTTTACAAGGAAATTAATTTATCCGCTCACATTTAGGCATGGTCACTCTAACTTACCATTAAAATAAAGATGACTACGCGCTACTACACACATTTTGTAGTAGTACTACGTCGTGGTATTATCAAGGAAATGTCGCGTCGTAGTAGCTATGTTCATCAACAGTGATTATTTTTTTTAAAGTTTGTAGTTCCATATTTCTAGTTTTAGTGACGAAAAATTAACCCTGTATAGGGCTGTTTTTTAGTCGACAGCCAAATTTAAATGTTATTTTCTTTTATACGATATAAACCTACCTGCATATTTATTTTAGTATACAATATATTACTAGAAGATTATTTAACGGTATTCATTCATAATTTAGAATGACCACGCTTTGCTTAATGTGTTGGAGAATATATTCACGTACTTGTAAATACAAACTTTTTTTTCCAAAAATCGTTTCTATAAGTAAGTGATACTTGCTGTGTAAAAAAAATTTGGCTGGTGACTCAAAAACAACCGGCAAATTTCATTACATAATAGTTAGTCTAGTTGCATAAGAGCTTTGCAAAGTGTCATCATCTACTTATGTTCCGTCTTACTTATTCCCGCCACCAAGCGGCTTTGCTATATTCTGGATAGAAACACAGGATTTGCTGCGTAATTAACCGGGACTTGTCGTTATTTGTCCCAGGGTGGTGATACATTTTTAGTATAAGGAAGCACAATTGCCCTTTTTCCCCTTCTTTAAAAATGTATGATTATTAATCAAACGGTTCAATACGTTGAGAATATGGAAAATAAAATTCCAAAGTATGACAATCAATTTGATAAGTCAACTATTATTAAAGGGCGTGAACCACATAATCTAACAAGCTGGTCACAAGCTAGTTATGAAGTAGATACGAAGCAGCCTCAAAGGTGTCAATCAGCAAGTCTGGTAAAATTTCATATCAATATTCAGTTGTGTTATGTTAAAATTTATCCAAGAAAAGTAATTTTCAGATAATAATGTACTTGTACATAATAATGAAGGTTGAGTAATAATAGCCCAGTAACCTATGGTGACATTTTATCACACTTTGGGTTTTGTAATTAATGTGCTCAGCTGAGCATAGATATGCATAGCTATTGCTTATTCATAACCGAGTCATATGGAAACAGGTCATAAATCACCTCAGCTTGGTGTGGGTTCAACCCACCAATGAAATTTGTTCAATACTCTATATTAAACCATAAGGAAGGAAAATAATACCTTCCATGCTGGACTGGGAGCGAAAGAAAAACATAGAATGTGCCAGCTGCTTCTCTTACCGGGCATACTGTAAAAGTCAGTTAAGGGACAGAGGTTTTAAAGGTATTTTTGTGGGCGATAGGCTGACCCTCTGTCACTACAATAGTCTGTCTCCATCTTTTTAATACCTCTAAATTTGTCAAACGTGACATCAGATTGTCTTATAACCTCTGGTGTTCTGCCTACCCCATAAGGGACACAGGCGTGACGTTATGTATGTATATAATTAGCATTTTAACTCAATATTTAGGTGTATTTGCAGACCCGGTGGTCACGAGTGACTGAGGTTGTAGACGTTAGGTTGATACCTATAAATCAATGTACGAACGAACCAAATAGTTGAACAAACCACATTGATAGTTTTTGACACGAGTCGCCAAGGTGTAGAATGAAAAATGAATGAAAAATATATTATACTTCCTTCTTTGTTTACGATTAGCTAGTGCATATTTATCAAAGTGATATAAAAAGAAATAACATACGAAATTAAACGAAAATATGACCTATTTTTGCAGGAAAAAAGTAGAAGGAGTTTTTTTTATTTGTGAATGGACAATTGGAAAAGCAATTAAATCTATTTGTATGTACATACCTTAATAACACAGAAATTCTTAACTATATTCGGCGCAGCGAACCTTGATCCCTATGACACTGACAATAATTTCCACAACATAACCTTGTAGTACCGTTAATTCTAATGTAACGGTGACGGCACTACAAGGTTATGTTGTGGAAATTACTGTCAGTGTCATAGGAATCATTTGAATACAATTCAACTTTAAATATTTCATATTTCACTAAAGCGTGCCTTAAATATTTTACCCGTTCTGTGCCTAATGTTCCAGCTCCCACAAAATGACTGGCAGCAAAATTGTGTCCTGGCGCCTCCGCCTTGGTTACTGTGTGTATCATACGATATCGCAGGTTAAGCAACGTTCGGTGCGATCGGTACTTGGATGGGTGACCGCCGACCATTTATTTCTCACGGCGACTTCCGTACTTCGAAGGGCACGTTAAGCCATCAAGTCCATCAACCAGCACTGGGCCAGCTTGGTGGATTATGGTCTATATCTCCTCTTTACCCAGAGGAGAGACTCATAGCCCTGCAGTGGGCTCTTGTGAAGATGAGATTAAAGATGACAGCATACGAGTTTAGGAAGACCCTGGCTTTTCAACAAACATTACCAGAACATGTCACCGGCGGCAGATTTTATATGAAGGATGGTCGCTAGCCATGCGGACCCTTAAGTTTTAGCACCAATCGATGGTCATTCTGATTAGTCGTCTTTTACGACACGCTCAGGCAGTAGCATAATACCTAGCCGATCCTACGGGGAAGAAGCAGAAGAAGCCTTCCTATATTTTATTCCCCATCACTATTAAAATCTATTTTATTTTTCAATCTGAGGTAGCATCATATTAATATCAGCAGATGCCAATAACATAACTTGCCTTTGATACAGTGAGTGATAATGAGTTACCGGTGCTATGAATTGCCCGTCCTATTTTAAACATTTCTTGTTCAGAACTCGTCACAGAACTGTTTTTGTTCATTTTATTTGCGGAATTTCAGTTCCTACAAGTAATATAAATGTTTTTTACATAATAGATTCGATTAAGCAAATCAAAATCGCCCTTAAGCAACTTAGACAAAACAATGACCACTTTGGCGATGGGGTAAACCTATCGGCCTCAGACGCCAGTGGTTGCGGGATCGATCCCCGCACAGCACCAGAAATAAAAATGTTCCGTGTCTGTGTGTTTATCTATTTATGTATTTATATTCTAAGTTCCCCCCTAGTTCGCTAAATGGTATCCCATAACACAAGCTATGCTTACTTTGGGGCCATGTAGTTGGTGTGATTGTCTGGGGATTTTATTTATTTATTATTATTATTTAAGCAAAGAAAAAAACAAAAATCTGATTTCGAATTTTATTTTGTACAGGATTTTACTTTGTCTTGATACCAAAATGTTGAATAATGTTACCTGATCGAGACTAATTCTCTTAAAATTTAAGTAGAGCTTTGTTTTTAAAAGAAACGTCTAGACTGTTAACAGGTTAAGTTCAAGTTTTGTTCAGATTGTGTTGGTGTAGAGTAAAAAGTTATCAAAATTATATTTTATTATAAAAAAAAAAACATTATAAACATAAATATTTTTTTTTTAAATCCTATGTTATAAGTCTTACAGTTCTTCCTATTTTGATAGCCACTAGAATTTTATACAGATTGAGAGAGATATAGTCCAGTTACAAAACATGTGTGAATAAGGTGAGTATGTTGATGAGCTCGAATTATACTAACCGTGATGTTGAGTGTAAAATGGTTGGATTCCTTAACGTAACTAATAAATAACATAACAAAAACTTTATTTTTGGGTGTCAGTGACATTTCTGACGAAACAATTGCTTCATGGCGATAAAAAAAAATCATTTTCAAAAAGTAAAAGTGCTACAGAATAAATTTTCTTTAGGTAACGATCCTGTCAACTAGTTTGAAAAAAGTTTTTTCTTTCGGAAGCATGTCTTACGTTACGTGTATTTACGTAACTATCAAAGGGTTAGTATAACCAGACATAAAAATAAACGATGCCTTCCTGGTGCTTAAATTAAATTACTGTACCCTTGTTAGTGTTGTTTCACTGGCAATTCCTTCCATCAATACAATTTAATGTTGTTATTATGGCGGTTAAAATAAAGACCGATAGTTCCTTAGGGAATGAATTGCAAACTTACACCCCAGGGATAACAAAATAAAGCCTAAATTTCATTATAATACATTTAGTATTTGGACTATACAAAATTAATTTCCGAAACAAAATGATGTACCCAATAAAGTATGTTCTAGGAGAGAAATTTATAATAGTCAAACTTTGAAACGCGTCCGGGAACAACACGGTAACATTATATTTTGTTTAACTTGATTAACAATTTGAAAAGTTTTAATAAGGTTTAGAATGTAACTAGGAAATGTTGTATTTTCCGTTGAGGAAAACAAATGTTTCGGTTTTAATTTTTGATTACTTTGTAGTTATACAAAAAATTGCAGTATGAAATACGAACTAAATTAGCACAGTACTGTTTTAAGGGGCTAAGCAATATTGTAATATTTGATTTAATTGGTTGGGTAGACAGTGTCTCTCTCCCAAATGTGGCCTATTCTCTTGACAACTAACTTTTATGCACGAAACACATCATTTTTTATTCGCAATTATCTTTTTTAAATTATATTATGCATCCGTCAGAACAAGTGTACATATAGCATCTGTTTTAGATACCTTTCAGTTTAGCGATTATACAGGGTTGATTTGTAGTCACCAGCTAAATTTTTTATAACAATAAGTATCATTTATAGAAACGATTTTTGCAAAACAAAAGTATTTTTTTACAAGGAAATTAATTTATCCGCTCACATTTAGGCATGGTCACTCTAACTTACCATTAAAATAAAGATGACTACGCGCTACTACACACATTTTGTAGTAGTACTACGTCGTGGTATTATCAAGGAAATGTCGCGTCGTAGTAGCTATGTTCATCAACAGTGATTATTTTTTTTAAAGTTTGTAGTTCCATATTTCTAGTTTTAGTGACGAAAAATTAACCCTGTATAGGGCTGTTTTTTAGTCGACAGCCAAATTTAAATGTTATTTTCTTTTATACGATATAAACCTACCTGCATATTTATTTTAGTATACAATATATTACTAGAAGATTATTTAACGGTATTCATTCATAATTTAGAATGACCACGCTTTGCTTAATGTGTTGGAGAATATATTCACGTACTTGTAAATACAAACTTTTTTTTCCAAAAATCGTTTCTATAAGTAAGTGATACTTGCTGTGTAAAAAAAATTTGGCTGGTGACTCAAAAACAACCGGCAAATTTCATTACATAATAGTTAGTCTAGTTGCATAAGAGCTTTGCAAAGTGTCATCATCTACTTATGTTCCGTCTTACTTATTCCCGCCACCAAGCGGCTTTGCTATATTCTGGATAGAAACACAGGATTTGCTGCGTAATTAACCGGGACTTGTCGTTATTTGTCCCAGGGTGGTGATACATTTTTAGTATAAGGAAGCACAATTGCCCTTTTTCCCCTTCTTTAAAAATGTATGATTATTAATCAAACGGTTCAATACGTTGAGAATATGGAAAATAAAATTCCAAAGTATGACAATCAATTTGATAAGTCAACTATTATTAAAGGGCGTGAACCACATAATCTAACAAGCTGGTCACAAGCTAGTTATGAAGTAGATACGAAGCAGCCTCAAAGGTGTCAATCAGCAAGTCTGGTAAAATTTCATATCAATATTCAGTTGTGTTATGTTAAAATTTATCCAAGAAAAGTAATTTTCAGATAATAATGTACTTGTACATAATAATGAAGGTTGAGTAATAATAGCCCAGTAACCTATGGTGACATTTTATCACACTTTGGGTTTTGTAATTAATGTGCTCAGCTGAGCATAGATATGCATAGCTATTGCTTATTCATAACCGAGTCATATGGAAACAGGTCATAAATCACCTCAGCTTGGTGTGGGTTCAACCCACCAATGAAATTTGTTCAATACTCTATATTAAACCATAAGGAAGGAAAATAATACCTTCCATGCTGGACTGGGAGCGAAAGAAAAACATAGAATGTGCCAGCTGCTTCTCTTACCGGGCATACTGTAAAAGTCAGTTAAGGGACAGAGGTTTTAAAGGTATTTTTGTGGGCGATAGGCTGACCCTCTGTCACTACAATAGTCTGTCTCCATCTTTTTAATACCTCTAAATTTGTCAAACGTGACATCAGATTGTCTTATAACCTCTGGTGTTCTGCCTACCCCATAAGGGACACAGGCGTGACGTTATGTATGTATATAATTAGCATTTTAACTCAATATTTAGGTGTATTTGCAGACCCGGTGGTCACGAGTGACTGAGGTTGTAGACGTTAGGTTGATACCTATAAATCAATGTACGAACGAACCAAATAGTTGAACAAACCACATTGATAGTTTTTGACACGAGTCGCCAAGGTGTAGAATGAACTGCCTTCTTCTGATTTTTCTTACCCGTATTTATTCGTCTGTCGATCAATGCTACTCGTACTTTCACAACCACTTAAGTATCGTCACGTCACACACATTTGACAGTTTTATCTATAAATATGAGAATAATGTAATTAAATAATTTAAAGTCAATGAAAAATTGAAACAGCTTGGCATACACTTGTAATTTATTTGTGTTTAGGTAGTAATGAGGTATTGATTAATTGAGGTATTCACTAGTTAGTTAGTAGTAATCTAGTTTGCCAGTATACTTTGTGAATATAGGAAAACAGACAACGGTCCCTTCGTTTCGGGATAGTGGGTCACATTGAATTTACTGCAATACCTGACACTTATACCTAAAAGTTTTGGTAGAAACGTTTTTATTATCAGTGTATACTAATGGAATATTTTTTTAGGTATGGAAATGATGATCAGCTTCGATTATGTTTAGATGTCTTTGTTTATTATTAGCGCTGCAGGTATATCGTTTAATAAATACACAGCGGCGAGAAACAGTAGATAATTCGTTTGCTCCCGTATTTAAATCTCAGCCAACTGGGATCGTCAAGCATACTGAACAGCTTGCATTGGTGGACATAAATGGTGTTTCAGTTTGGGTAATATATTGTAATCCGCTTATATCACAGCTAAACATTGCCGAGTATGTGGGCTTAGATAAGTAAGCGAGTTGTGCGTGAAACATTTTAATTATTTGCGAGTTTGTTCCTATTAACTAGTTATTTACTATTTGTATTCATGATGTTATGCTTACGCATATTACCTTATTTTCCAATACACTTAATAAACTTCTCAATATAGCTTAATTACCTCTTTCAGGCTGGCTTTGTTCATAAAAAAGAGGTTTTATATTGTGGCATCCACAATTTCAACGCAAAATTAAGTATAAAGTCAAAGAGTGAGGGAAGTTTTATCTGAGATAATGTCGTTCAGTGATCGATTATTGAACCTAAGTTAACAGAAGAGGATGTACTTTCGATATAAGTTTTTAAACTGGCATGGTCATTAACATTTAAATTACATTAAGGGAGTGACAGATAAGGTCGCAAACATACTACGTAAATTCTCAGTCAACACTATCTTCACCCCCTTCAAGAAAGTAAGTCAAATGTTGCGTTCACCTAAAGATAACTTCCCCTTGGATAATCCGGGTGTTTACAAAGTGGATTGCAGCTGCGGTTTATCATATATCGGCCAAACTAAACGTACAGTCGCTTGTAGAATAAAGGAGCACATTAGAGCTGTAAAAAACAATGACTCGAATAAATCAGCCATAGCACAACATCTACTCGAAGCTGGAACACAACATTGGATCGAACTACATAAACCTCAGGTAATCTCAACTGACAAACATTACATACCTAGATTGGTCAGAGAGGCTATTGAGATTACCAAATATCCTAATTTCAACCGTGAAGACGGTTTCCATCTTTCTACTGCATGGAATCCAGTGGTCCAGCTGTGCAAAAGTCCATCTCAATACAAAAAGAATGCACCAGTCGATACTGTGAGTTTTGCGTGTCGAAAACAAAATCGAGTTTTAACTTTAAGTGAAAACAAAAACAGTGACAATAGTAGTGGTAACCAAAGATCGAAACGCAAAATAAAGCGGGTAGACAGATTTGTTTGCCCGTGAATAAAAAACACGCTTACCCGCATCTTCAGTACCGTCGTGATCATGGCGCTTGTAACAGTGCCGAAATATCGAGAACTCAAAATAAATGAAAAACATGGTAAATATCCCGTTTCTAAAGTACTTTCGATTATCCCGTTTAAGCCGGATATAATAAGCCCCACCACACAGATAAGATAATGGTTGAGGGCAACTAACTTAAGGATATAATAAGTAATAGGAACATATATTCATTAAGGAAAAAATTCCTTGAATTCCCAAGAGAAAGCAAAAATATAGAACTTTTTAATTTGTATGAAATTTTTTATTCCTTACTTGAAGGTTGAGTTTAATTTTTTCTGACAAAAATTAGAAAATTAAGAATTGTAGATTTTCCTGCATGTATATTATTATTTATCTACTAAATGTATATAATATTAAATTTACCATAGTACAGGTAATAATCAACGAATGCATATCACCAAAAAAATCGACTTCACGTCTTTGGCTGAGGTATAACGTCATCATCATAAAGAGTCTCTGAAATGATATATATTTTTTCAAAAAATTTTAATTTTCAATGAAGTACTCAATCGATTTCAATGAAATTTATATGGGACAAAATATGAAGTATCTTCTATCATATGAAGAATTTTCAAAATGGATTCATAATTGTCCAAAATATCGTGTAACAAAGACACAAAAAAAAAAACAAAATAAACATACAGACGAATTGAGAACCTCCTCTTTTTTGGAAGTCAGTTGAAAAATTAATGAAAGGCTAAAAATAAATCAATGACCTCATTATTGATTTATTTCTTAAAATAGAAAGTTAAAAATTACTTATTAGTTTAACTTGAACAGCCTACATAATCATTGTATATTCATCCCATGGGTTAAGATCACAGATAACGCAGTACGCAATACACTGAGTTATGGTTCATTTATATGCATTGGTTATTTCTCTGAGCTCTGGGGCTCCTAACAAAAAGGGTCAGTCTTTGAAAGATAAAAGCGTAACGTTAAATATAGGTGACTGAAAATAATAGCATTTTGATTTGATGCTTTAAATAAAAAGATAATTTATAACGATATAAAAATAGGAGCGATGTTTCTTTGTTACTAGATTTGTAGATTTTTTAAACAAATACACCTTTAGGGAGTCTTCATTAGAATAGCCCTAGTTCTACAGCTAGTATCTACGAGGGTCATTTGAAAAGTTCTTAGCCTAACATTGTTAGACTCGTCGGTATATTTTATAACTACCCTCATTTTATAGCTACATTATTTAGCAACAAGTATGCACAGTTTAGTTTATTTGCAATAATTAATTGTTCGTTTACACGTGATACCGTAAGTCAAGTCAGAGCAATTTTTGAAAATGGATAAAATTGAACATCGTGCAGTATAAAATACCTTGTATTTGAAAGGTTTAACTCCAAAAGCTATACATGAAGACATGTCTGCCACTTTAGGTGAGTCCGCTCCTTCGTATGCGACTGTTAAAAATTGGGTGGCAGAGTTTAAACGTGGTCGTGAGTCCATTCAAGATGAGCCCCGTAGTGGCCGGCCCTCGACGGCTTCCACTGATGAAAACAAAGAAAAAATCTGTGATTTAATTTTATCTGACCGAAGATTGACAGTCGAGGAAATAGCTAAGACTGTAGGCATCTCTTCTGAGCGAACACATCATATAATTACTTCTGAACTTGGATTCTCTAAGGTGTCTGCGCGGTGGGTACCGCGGCTGCTTTCAGTGGAACAAAAACGCAACCGACTCACAACTTCCCGCGACTGTTTAGAGTTATATGAAGCTGATCCACAGGAATTTATTGAAAGATTTATAACCATGGATGAAACCTGGGTTCACCACAATACACCTGAGACAAAAGAACAGTCGAAACAATGGAAAAGGGCAGGATCACCCACCCCAAAGAAGGCAAAAGTGGTTTTATCGGCTGGCAAAGTCATGGCATCAGTTTTTTGGGATGCAAAGGGTATAATTCTGGTGGATTATTTAAAAAAGGGTGAAACAATAAATTCTGATTACTACTGCAACCTGCTGCGGCTTTTGAGAGAAAAAATCAAAGAAAAACGTCCAGGTTTATTGAAGAAGAAGGTCTTGTTTCATCAGGACAATGCACGCGTTCACACTTCTGTGCAATCCATGGCAGAAATCCATCGGTGTGGCTTTGAATTGTTACCTCATCCCCCATATTCACCGGATTTAGCACCGTCAGACTTCTACCTGTTCCCAAAGCTGAAAAAATTTTTAGGTGGTAAACATTTTTTTACAAATGAAGAGGTCATAGCCGCCGTAGACGCTTATTTTGAGGAGTTAGACGAAGATTTTTTTAAAATGGGTATCGAAGCCTTACCGGGTCGATGGAAAAAGTGTATTGAGCTCGGGGGAGAGTATGTTGAAAAATAAAAATATAATCAAAATCATGTGGTTTCATTAAGTACGTTAGGCTAGGAACTTTTCAAATGACCCTCGTATAAACGTATGGCACATGACCGGTATTAGTATAGTATTCGATACAATTTCAAATAATATTATTTTTCAACACACTTGCTCGTAAAGTGAGCCTTATTCTATTGAATTTAGAACTATAAACTGGGCTATAAGTCACGTGTGCATAATATATTATACCCTAGTGCATAATATAATGAATCCTACAAAGTTGAATTGTACCTTAGTGCAAATTACATGCGAGTAAACAGAGCATATTTTATTGATCCGGGTTATACATTATATACTATTATAGTTGTCTTTGTTTGTTCCACTTAACGCACTAGATGGCGTTGATTGTCTTTTAAATCGCGCATAAACTGAAATAAATAAAATTATGTATACTTGTTTTAAGGATGTTAAATTGTTCTCAAATAAAGAAAGTGGTTTCCTATAATGTACATACGTATGAGTGGTTATATTAGTGGTGTAAAATATTTTCAGAAACAAAGAGATTTTATGACCGACCACGTCTTTTACTCACAAGTGTGTTGAAAAACGTCGTATGTAACTCGTGAGCGTTGTTAATTACAGTCTCGGCTCATTATTAAGCCCTCGCCTGCGGCTCGGGCTCAAATCACAGCCTCGACTGTAATTAGCAACTTAGCTCACTTGTTACATAATATACTATTTCGACTTAAATATGTCAAAATATACAGGTTTAATGTTTGCATATAGGCAACGCAGAAAAAAAAGAATCAACAATCCCATTTTGTCTCAAATGACCAGAATAAATCGTTTAACAACTTAGAATTCTAGTGTGTCTCTGGCATTTAAAGATAGTCTAATCATTGATCAGACATTTTGATTAAGTAGTGTATCTAGTTAACAAATACTCCACAAAAAGACTGGAAAGGATGCCTTATATAGAGAATTAATCCGCCAATGTTTTAGTAATCCTTTTCAGCCGCCAAGCTGAGTCTCAATAGGAAGCCTATCTTCACTTATATTCTGGTGAGATTGAGATCAAAGGTCAACAAAATCCGAATACAAACCTGCTATTTGTGTTAGTAAGCAATTAGTTTGTCAATAAGATCAGAAAGCAAAAAAGAATCAGCCAATATGTTAAAACTGTACCAAAAGCATGGAATACAAATATCCTCTAATGAAATGGTGCTTCAATATACATCGAAATACGATTAAACCGCACTGGAACTCGCCATATTAATTCATAGCGCTCGCGAAGCAGCAGTTTATAATTTTTGAAATTAAAATCTTCATATTCACAGAAATTTGGTTTGTATGACTGCTGTATAAGGATTAAAATGTGTTAATTTTCTCTGCAGAAAATGAATGTTTAAATAAATATATGTATAACTTCGGTTAATGTCGAACGAAGTAGCGGGGCAGGCAACACGCCGAAGTCTGATGCATAAAAGGATGTAAGCAATAATGTATTGCAATTATAGTGTCACCACCGGGTAAAATCGGCACACTACCCATGATATTTTCGATCCCCTCGTAGACTATGTCAAAGTCAAAAAAATCTTTATATCGTAAGTATTTACATACCTACCTACATTTGAAATATGTTAAATTATTTACAAATTATCTACTACTGAATCTATGGAATGATTCAGATTTATAAATACAAATGTGTTGTAGCTTCTATATGTGCCGCGTACGTGCCGTTTATGTACTCTGCGTTATTATTATATTTTATCAAAATGATCTCATCAAATGTAAAGGTTATAATTATGGGTTACGCACACCAAAACCAAAAGTCCGTCTATAGATTAATTCTGGTAAATCTGAAAAATAACGTTATGCTTAGTTAGTATGTATGGCTGAATATTTGTTCATTTTTCACGGAAAAGGTGGATTTTATGAAAATGATAGTATAGCACATCAGAATAACATATTGGTTGATGGCATTTATAGATATTGTGTGAATTGTAAAAATTATAAAAATATTTCAAACCTGCGCTGGGTGAATGTAAAAATGAATATATGGCACTATTTTATTTGTGATTTATTTTATAGATTAACTCCAAACAAGACTAAAACAGAGTTGCAATGTTTATTCAAATACATTGTAATATCTACTTCTGCGCGAGTGAAGCCACGGGCAAAAGCTAGTATATAAAAAAATCGAAATATTGTAAATTATACATACATACATAACGTCACGCCTGTATCCCTAATGGGATAGGCAAAATACCAGACGCTATAAAACCATCTGATGTCACGTTTGACAAATTTGGTGGTATTGTGATGATGGAGAGAGACTTGCAGTGATAGGGGGTCAGCCTATTGCCCACAAAAACGTCAATAAAACCTCCGTCCCTTAACTGGCTTTTACAGTTTGCCCGGGAAGAGAAGCAGCTGGCGCATTCTATGTTTTTCTTTCGCTCCCAGTCCAGCATGGAAGGTATGAATTATGTTTCACTACTTTATCCGATTACCCATCAACGGACGAGTAAAATCTAGGTTTTTACAACAGACTTAATGTATAACCATGGTACACTCACTTCAAAGAAAACATTTGCATGTCGGAATAACTTAAGACTTTCTTCTCTAGATACACACCCATCCGATTTTGATAGTGATAAATGTATGAGTATTTACTTGTGATGCTACATTTTCGTTTATGTATGTGTGATTAATGATCGTGGAGAACATTCTATTGTAAGCTCCAAATAACGATTTTGCTGGATTCCTTGGTAACACTAAGAAGGATGTAGTTATTTATATATTTGACGCGTACTTTTGTAACGTGATAATCCGTAGGAAATCAATCTACTTACTATATTATTATTATTATTATTATATTCAATAGGGATTATAGTATGAAAAAGAAAACGATTGTTGGGGATTTTTTGGTCCCTTTGAGTAAAAACAGGGTATAAGGATGAAAGATAATTAAAATACAAATAAACCAAAGAAATTAAAGTGATATGAAATCTCTCTTGAAATTACAAATAAATCTATACTAATATATAAAGCTGAAGAGTTTGTTTTTTTGTTAGTTAGTTTGTTTGTTTGAACACGCTAATCTCAAAAACTACAAGTCGGATTTCAAAATTTCTTTTTGCATTTAATAGCGCAACACTTGAGGAAGGTTATGGGCTATATTTTATCCCGAAATTCCCACGGGATCAAAAGTTACGCGGGTAAAACGTAAAAATAATATAAGATGTATGAAAAACGTTTATGGGCCTAAAAATAGACTGTTGACGTTAGTTGTAGTCAGAAAATACTGGCTAGAGTGGTCTATTGAAATAAATATTTAAATGTTACTGAGTTACTTAGCTGAATGGAGACGTAAAATAATTTGGGCGAGTTTTACGGACGAGTGTGGCATATGTTCAGCGCTGGAGTTTATCTGCGATATCACTCTTGATATTGATGTAAATTAAGACGATCACAAAATATTGAAATTCCTGGCTGTACCGTGTAGTAGTATATTATAAGTTATTTGTAATATGCAGAAATCCCAGAGTATTGGAGTAAATGGTGTGTTAGGGTACAGGATTCACGTCCCACCCAAAACTTATCCAAACCGAACTTATCTAAACTGGCTCAAGTCTGGTTTTATTCAAAGACGACCTCTAGAACCACAGCTTGGTCTCCATAACATGAAGTAATTAAACTTTACTCTAGACCTGTATACAGGGTGACTGGTGACAATTTTTTGATATTGAAGAAGAGCACTCTGTACTCGATTCTGATTATAATTATGTAACAAAAGTAGGTGCTTAAATTTTCAGTGGAATCGCATATAGATAAATAAAGAGTTTTACTAGGTCGATAACCTTTCGTGAAGCCGTCTATACCTTCCTATTCTGTATTGATAACGCCGTGCGTACGTCCGTACCAAGTACCATGCGTTGCATAATGAATTCTTAAACTTTCGTTAAGTTTACTCAGTAAATAATTAATATTTTTTTTATTTTTTTCTCTTCATGTATAATCTCAAACTAATCAAAGTGACCCACCAGTCACCCTGTATAAGGCGAGTTAATTTTTTAATGAAACAATGGAAAAAAGTTTATTCGTGACAAAGGCTTACTAACAAAATAATAATATAAAAAAATAAAACACAAAGTTAATAAGTGTTCCTTTTTTAAATAGAACACGTTTTTTAAAACTTAACGGTAACCAAGGACAAGATTGATTGAGATGACCAGCTAAATCCCATATTTTCCACAATCGTAGCGTTGGAAGCGTAGGACGTAAAACGTCGCGTCGCGTCGGATGCGAAGGTCAGACAGGGAGAAACATAAGTCGTTAACTGCAATATGTTTTTCTCGCTTTTTTAAAATATTCGACGACCACTTTGGCGATGGGGTAACACTGTATGCCTCAGACGCCAGTGGTTGCGGGTTCGATGCCCGCACGGAATAAGCAAAAAAACGGTTCCGGGTCTGGGCGTTTATCTATATGTGAATTTATATTCTGGGTTCCCCCTAATTCCCTACATAATATCCCATATCACAAGCTCTGCTTAGTTTGGGGCCATGTGGTTGGTATGATTGTCTGGTTTTTTTTTTTTTATTTTGCATGCAGACGTTTTTTGATAATTCCTTAATCATATTTTGTGCCTTTTGCCTCATGGACACCCTAATTGCTACGTTTAACTGTCATGGCATTTATACAAAAATTTATCATTCAACATAAGAGTGACCATACGGTCTGTATTTTAGCAATTTTAAATGATTATTAATTATGTTTAATTAATTCTAGTGTTAATGCAATGAGTTTGCCATAAATATATGCGAAACTTTTGTTTCATTCAGTACCTATAATATGTAAAAAATTATCAACGATACAAAAAACTGGTTTAAAAAGTATTTTATTTTACTGAAACATAATTATTTTCTAATTATTAAAGCTTTTTTATGACTATTTGACTGTTACTAAGGGCTTTTTTTCAATTAATTTTATTCTGAGAAACTGATTTCGATGCTTTGGGGCCCTAGCCAGCGACAAATTACAAATGTGTTCGACTAACTGTAAGTCATCATCATCACGACTCTTTGTAAAGAGCCCACATTGCAGGGCTATGAGTCTCTCCCCTGGGTGACGAGGACGTATAGGCCATAATCCACTAAGCTGGCCCAGTGCTGGGTGGTGGATGTCAGAATTTTCAGGGCGTCGAAAATGGCTTCTGACAAAACCTAACGACTACTGTATACAAGTATACAGTACCCGGGACCGACTGCTTAACGTGCCCTCCGAAGCACGGAAGTCGCCGTGAGAAGTGAATGTTCGGCGGTCACCCATCCAAGTAACGGCCGCGACGAACGTTGCTTAACCTGTGATATCGTTTGATACACACAGTAACCACGGCGCCACGATGACTTCAACGGACGACTTAACTGTCAGTACCTTTAATTAATTTAAACTCATACAAAATGCCACTGGATCCAATATTCCATTTATAATTTACACAGCGCAGATACTACCAGGGACCGGAACTGCTTACCCTTAAAGAGGTTTTTGATTGGGTTTTTCATAGACTTGTTTTAAAAAACCCTATCAATTTGGTAACCGTATCGAAGACTTACCCTAATTTAAGGCTTACCATATCATTAGAGTTAGCTTCATGTAAGCAGTAAGCCTATCGAAAACCCTATTGAAGGTTACCGATTCAATAGGGTTTTAAAACCTGCAGGCAAATTTAATCTCTAAGAATATCAAATTATCAAAAATATCACCATCTATTCAATCTCGCACTTCGAATTATACTTCCGAATTCAGCAGCATGCGCGGAAAAGAGATAGAAATAGGCTAACCCTATTACAGGGTAAGCGCATCCGAAAGTAGTTAACTTTATTCAAAGTGTTACCACGTCGATAGGCTTACCATATCAATAGGGTTACACTTCCATATGGTTAGATTTTGATAGGGTTACCCTATCAATAGGCTTAATCAAATAAAGGGGTTTTCCGGTCCCTGGATACTACACGCCAACGGTGATAAATAAAAAATCCAGTTACACCATAAAAACACGTAACTACTATTTAAAAATTTATAAACAGACAATTTCCTAGTAAACTATTCGTCGGAAATAGTCTCCCTCCATCCTTAAGTGCATCGTCATAATCGTAAACTCAGTGGATAATACGACCTACGTTCAAGTTAATCCTATATGGAGTAGTCTGCCTTTAACATAGGTACGGGCTATTCAGAGAAGATTAAATTGGCCCGCTTTGAACCTTAGTTGAGAAATTGAGGGGTTTAAAAGGCTTTACAAATAGTCTAATATGGCTAAAATTAGGTGTTTTGAAATGAGGACCCATGTAATTGCTTATTGATAATTAACTTTAACGTTAAGTATGCATGTGTTTTTTTTCTTCAATAAGTTGTACCAACAGCTTGGAAAAAAGAAAGTTTAAAAGTTTGAATTGAAAAAAAATCGTCATCACTTACCTACAGTTTCACGTTTAATAAAAAAGCTATGCAACTCCAGTGATTTCTGATGTTGTAAATGGAATTTCTTTGCATATGTATATCAAAAATAAATAAATAAAATCCACAGACAATCACACTAACTACATAGCCCCAAAGGAAGCATAGCTTGTGTTATGGGATACCATGTAGCGAACTAGGAGGGTACCTAGAATATAAAAACATAAATAGATGAACACCCAGACACGGAACATTTTTTTTCTTGTTCCGTGCGGTAATCGAATCCGCAACCACTGGCGTCTGAAGCAGACAGGTTTACCCCATCGGCATTTGATATCGCCAAAGTGGTCGATATTTGCTTATGTTACGCCAGAGGTCCTGGGTTCGAATCCCGGCGGCGACAGATATTTGTGTGATGAACACAGATATTAGTCGTCAAGTCATGGACGTTTATATGTTTTTAAGTTTATTCTAATAAAAAAATATGTATTTATTCAATATGTATGTTTATATATTTCTTAAGTATATCAGTTATCTAGTATCCATAACACAAGTTCTTTGAGAAACTTAATTTGGGCTAGATAATGTTGTGTGAGTGTCAGAAATATTTATTTATGTATACTGGTACTAAGTTTTAATTTATTTGGATTTTTGTTTTGGATTTTGACTCTCTCTTGGGCACGTCTCTCTCAACTGGGGCAGATAAGATAACAAAAATTTCTATTCAGGATTAGGTCTGGGTGACTACAAGGATGCCTATGGTTCCAGTTGTTGAACTTCACAATATAATAAAATTAAGAATATAATTCATAAGGTTTTCATATGCTAAATAACCTTACCTTATTATTATTATTATTTAGCATACTTATAACTACTCGCCTTTATTATTATTATTATTACTAGCCCTGGGTGTCCCAAAATTGGGCAAAGGCCTCCCTTTTCTCTTTCCATCTTACCTTAATGAACCTTAATTCAATGGACTGTTTAAAAGAGGGAAATTTCTTCATGAAGCTTTAGATCTCTATATGTATATAAGTCATTAATCTGTAAAAGAGATATTAAATCTATAAGACTTCAACAGATAACAATAAATATTTTCTGGTCCAAACATAAAAAATAACACAAATAAACACTAACGGTCAATTGTATAGTGGTTTATCTCTGAAAGCCGCATTAACTAAAGCGGCCTATCGTCTTACCCTCAACTCACTGGCCATAGACACGACTAACTATATATCACAGTAGCCATCTCGGTTACCGTTAGCTCTGCACATTTGTGTCTTCAACGAACCGAAACGAACCTCCATACTCAAAATGACTTCGTAATGTAGTTCAAAGGAAATACTAACAACCAATCAGTGTGCAATTGTACAGTCGGTTAAAGGTTCTATTTATTACAAGGCTAAGTTTTTAAAAGATAACAAGTATAATACAGAATATTACATACAATGCATTTTTCTCTGTTTCGCCACCGCCTATGTTTAAATGTGATCAAAAATTATTAAAAGTTTTAATAAATACTTTTTTGGAGGAGCAGTAATATTATTTCAAATGAAATGTTGACAATTTAACAACCAAGTTATCTAAAGCATACAAGCAACAATAGAATCAAAAAGGCAAATATCAAATTAACGTAAACTATTTATGTAATTTAAGTAATATCAATAGTGTTTATAAAATAATGTGCTAAATTGTAGATATCGGAAAAAACATACCAAAACCGATTTTTAGATATATATCAAAGATTATATATATCTAAAAATCTATGCTGGACTGGGAGCGAAAGAAAAACATAGAATGTGCCAGCTGCTTCTCTTCCCGGGCATACTGTAAAAGTCAGTTAAGGGACCGAGGTGTTATGGGAGGCTTTTTTGTGGGCGATAGGCTGACCCCCTGTCACTGCAATAGTCTCTCTCCACTATTATAATGCCTCCAAATTTGTCAAACGTGACATCAGATGGTTTCATTACCTCTGGTATTCTGCCTACCCCATACGGGATACAGGCGTGAAGTTATGTATGTATGTATGTATATCAAAGATTCTTACATACAAAATTTAAATTTGGATTTTAGTTGTTATGGCATCGCTCACATACTGTAGTGATTTCAATATAAAATTCAGGATTGAGACTTTAAAATATTCAGGGTTGTTTTTAGTCAAATATAAATGTTATTTTATTTGATACGATATAAACTTACCTGCATTTAGTATCCGAGCGATACCTAGAAAAAAAAAAATGGCATCACATTTTTTTTACAAATAGTGGCCGTTGATGAACATAGCTACAACGACGCGGCATTTCATTGATCATACTACGACGTATTACTACAAGGTTTTTTGTAGTAGCGCGTAGTCGTCTTTATTTTATTGGTATTTATTCATGATTTAGTATTACCATGCATTGCTTAATATGTTAACAGATATATTAATTTACTTGTAAAAAACAATACATAACTTTTTTTGCAAAAATAGTTTTTATAAATGATAACTACTGTGTAAAAAAAAATTTGGCCGCTGACCAAAACACAATCCTGCAGTACGATCACAGAACTTTATCGAATCGTTTCTTAACGAATGTTCGTATAGTATGGAGACGGTTTTTAAGAAAAAAATTAAATCAATTCATTGCAGCTTCAATAAATGTGTGCCTTGTTAATTTTGAATGTTTGTAAACATGTTGTTCTCATAAATATCTGTAAAATAAAAAATTACAATGTTACTCAAAACTTGCAACCGACTCCATACTATACGAGCATTCGTAAACATTCGTTAATATACGATTCGATAACGTTCTGTGATCGCACTGCTGTATAGAATTGCATTCTCAGCTAAATTTCACTCTATTTTAAAAGCTTTTATTTAGTTGCACATGTCCTAGCGTCTGTCTGTCGATTTGTAATCAACCCCATCGTTTTTGGGCCCGTTTGATATCGCCTTGAAGAGTACTTTCTTTTTATAAAATGTGTGAAATATACTGGTTTTAAATATATTATTTTTAAGTTCAGACTATGGTTATGTTCACAATGAGAAGTTTTCCAACAAAAAATTAAAAAAAGTTGGCAATTATGTTGATGGCGTAGTAGTCAAATTCAAGTTTATAGAACGAAGTGTCATTGTTATGTATTTTAATACTTGAGCATGAGCCCTATCTACTGTGAATATATTGATTTATTCTTTTTTTAATATTAAAATTCCTATTTAAATTTCATTTTTGTATTCAATAGGCTATTTTTTAACAGACAGGCTTAAAATTATACCACCAAGATGGTTAGGTACTTTAGTAACACATAGTTTGCACTACTTTCATTTTCTTGTCACCTTGTTTATTTTTACTCTTATTTGCTTTTAGAAAATATCATATTCGAGTAATGGGGTTTTTGGCGTAGGTTTGACGTTCATGAGTTAAATATTGAGCGAGACTATTCCAAATTCAGAGTGCTGGGGTAACCCACAAAATGTACAATTATGTAATACGACATTCTCCTTTTGACGTAGGCTGTGATGTGGGTAGTTAAAGGTTTGTGCATCATTATCTTCATAATAGAGCTCTGAATGCGTTCTAGGATTAGGTATATTCTCTGATATTTTTATTAATTCGGATTCAAAACTTCTATGTAATAAAAAAAATACTGTGATGCAGCTTTGATGAGTTTCTGTGTGTTCATATGCATAAAGGTTCTTGTTTAAAGCGGGGTTTGTTTAAACGGTGTGCAAAGTATTATTAAGTAGTAACTACTAGGTATACAGGGTAACTTTAAATTGGACCCGCATCTGCTATATCTGTTATAGAGTAGGTCGAAATGAACCATTTTCACTATGGAACGACCCTTCCTAAAATTTACCGTTTTGAGTTATTACAAGGTGTTTAACAGTTGGTTTTGACCTGTTCATAACCCCTCAACAGATGCGAGTCAAATAAAAATAACCCTGTATATAAAAGAAGTCATTTGAGAGCGACACTGAATATAACAAAATAAAACACCTTATTCTTGAAAAAATATAAAAAATCCTTATTTTTACAGGGTATCATTTATAGGATGTTTCACTAAATATCATACAGAGTTGAGTGGATGTAGGTGTATATTTGTATGCCATACATTAAATAAATACCTAATAATAAATAATATCCCCAGACACTCATACCAACTACATGGCCCTAAAGTAAGCATAGCTTGAGTTATGGGATGCCATGTATCGAACTACCTAAAATATAAACATAAATCGATAAACACCGAGAAACGGAACATTATTTTTGTTGTTCCGTGCAGGAATCGAACCCGCAACCACTGGTGTTTGAGGCAGACAGGTTTACCCCATCGCCAAAGTGGTCATTGTTTTGTCTAAATTGATTCCTAAATAAAGAAATATTACGATGTATTTTCCCATAGCTTCACTCAAAATCCACGTTTTACCATAATCTTACCTGAGGCTAAGTAAAGATGAAGTCGACAGCACTCGTCTTATTTGGAATTCTGAAGTTGTCCCACCACCGAGCGCGGTTCACTCGGACGAGTCTCCTTTTACGACACGCTTAAGCAGGGACATTCTAAGTCAACCCTAAGCGTTTAATTGACTTCGTTGGAAAATTAAGATAAAGTGTCTTATTTGTTATTTAAGGCTATGAAAATACGCAAAATTTCAACTATATAGCAGAGCCGTTTCGAGAAAGTCTCACACAGCGTTACAATTATAATAAAAATATTACTTTTTTAATGTTAGGAGACTATAAAGCACAATCGAGCATCAAAATAAACTGTAGGTACTGACGTAAGTAGTTCATTTATGGTGGGTTTCAATATTGTATCTTGTAGGGGTGCATGGAAGAAGCCTCCCCGCGGCGCACCCTGGAGGCAGCTAGACCCGGTAACGCAGGGTCTAGGCTGACCAATCCTCTCACCATGATGAATAGATTAACAAATACCGTTAGAGAATCTGTACCCACTTACCGCCATTGCCCCTCCAGACATTCGCAGACATCTAGCAAGTTCTATCGAGAAAGCCAAAATGGCCACTGATACCAAACACCCAATGCACCAATATTCTCCCAGGCCCTTAAGGCTAAAGAGCCGGAAAAGTTTCTATCACTCTGTCTCTCCCATAACCCCGCCAAAGCCGCCCAAATCATAATAAACCTGTGGAAACACAAATTTACGCAATCTCTTATATCTCCGTCTGAAAACCTCCCACCTGGGCAAGATATGCCTTGGCCAATCTAGAAGTCCCTCAACAGAATCCGGACCCAGTTCGGCCGAAGTAAAGACAACTTAATTAAATGGGGATTCAGCGCTGATGGAGAAGACCATTGCCTGTGCGATATGAGTCCACAGACTATGCACCTATTGTCCTGCCCTATGTGCTCGGAAAGCTGCACTTTAGAGGATCTCGCACTAGCCACCAACAATGCGATAAAAGTGGCAAGTTTCTAGGCGAAAAAATAAAAATCTTTATAAATCTTTTATCGACACGATAAGAAGAAGAAGATCTTTATCCAAAAGCCTTCTTTGTAAACACTTTAATTATGGACGTTGCCATGACAAGCAAAATACATATTTGTTTTTTATGACAAAATTTGTATTTTAGATTGCAACTCGATATTGAAACCCACCGTTAGTAAACAGGACCATACCGTTATCTAGAACAAAACTTTTGCATGAACAAGTTCTCAAAAAGAAAAAAATGCTTTCAACGAAAAAAATTCGAGCAGTGTGCAGTTTATTTTGCACCTTTCAAAACCACACAAATGAAAATAAACTTCCCTCAAAAAAAAAATAACCAAACTTTCATGAAGTGTCGAGATAAGTTAAATTTATGATTACTGACTTACCTTAACAAACCAGGTATCCTAAATAAACCCATAATTATGCATTACCACGCATTTCATTATGCGTCGCAGGCTACCAGGTTAAACTAAAGAGCTAGGAAAAGAAAATGCGTAATATTTAGAGTTGAAATTGGTATTTTTACTTAACAATTTTCTACGACATTAATATGATCTCAAATAGATTAGATTTGACGTATTTAAAGCATTCCTGTGCCATTTCGGGGGGAATGGTGCAGAAATGGCTGGCCTCTGTAAATTATTTTGTTTTAAAGTATTATATGTACTTAGTTAAATATATACTACCATAGTCTATAAGCATTTATATACTAACAAATTGAGTCTATGTTACTTTTAAATAAATCATTCATTCATTTATTAATATGTTTTTTTCTTTATTTAAGATTGATTATTTTTTATTTAAGATTTTAGCCCAGTTCACGTGCCGCAATTGACTAAGTGGTAAGTAAAATAAATATAACTATATTTATTTATAGGAAATCTTAGTGACAAATTAAATACTTACCTACTTTTATTACATAATTTTGGCCAAAATTGAGTACATAGTGCTCTCCTTAAGTATCACCACCAGTCCGCCAGTATACACAAACAAATTGCAACACGTGTTGGATGTGGGTGAGGCACAGAGCTTGCAATTGGCCGGCGGCGTGTGGTTGGAACGCAGCGTTGTGAACTTGTAAGTCCCGATTTATTATTCGTTATATTGAACCCTTATTTTATCATTCTGTAATATTATTTTCAGTTTTGTAATGTGATGAACCTTATAATGAATATCGTAGTGTTTAATTTATCGTCATATGGCATCAAAAGTAAAATAAAAAATATCTTGATAACTTTCACATAGTTATAGTTATTTTGTCGTAGATTGTGGAATTGAGCTTTATCCTGAATAAGTCCTTTTTTTTTAAAACCCTGTTCAAATACAGGTGACATGTTCTTAATTTTAATCTTATCATACTAATATTTTAAATGTGAAAGTTTGGATACATGGATGTCTTGATGTATGTATGTTAGTTCCTCAATCACGGTGAAACTTGAAACTAGTCTTTAATAAAGCCATCAGAAATTCGTAAGAATTTCCTTTTAGGCTTATAGCATGTTATTAGCACGTATAGTAGTCGGTCCCGGGTGATGTATACTTGTATATAAATAGTCGTAAGGGTTTGTCAAAAGCCATTTTCAGTGCCCTAAAATTTTGACATCCACTAACCAGCACGGAGCCAGCTTAGTGGATTATGACCTCAAAGTCAAAGTCATAAACTTTGATAATTGATAATACTATATCGGAGGACGTGAACCACCATAGTTTCCTGTGCATAAAATACAATGGTGGCATGTGACATGAAAGACAAACGTCCTGTCCTCATAATATATTAAAAAAAAAAACATTTGAAAAAGTAAAATTTATTAACGAATTGAACTGAATCTACCACCACTTCAGAAAGTCAATCTGTTAAGAAGAAGTGGCAAGAAACTCAACAACAATAATCTTTTAAAAATATATAATAATATTTTAAGGCCATGAAATCCCACCTTCTTGCCTAAACCTGCCCGTCCACCTGGGGTAAGGCCCATAAACCTGTACAGAGCTCATTATAAATATTTGTGATGATGATTATTGCATTTCATAATGAAAATTCCACGAACGCAAAAAATAAATTTAACATACTTACACTTTTAAACAAACGTTTTATTAATAAATGTTTACTGAATTGCTTAAAACATTTACTATTTTATCACGACTTTGTTTTTTAATGTAAATTATTGAGCCTCAAATTCTACTGTCCTTAAATATTTCGCAAGAATATAATGTGTTTTAGCGAAAATTTTTTGAATACTCCAAAATATCCAATAAACGTTCCTGGAGTTAAAGTACATGAAGTGGAATTCTTAAAATTTCGTAGCTAGATAGTATGTTCATCGCTTTCAAAGGTAATTAGAATTACGTCTGAATTTACAAATACGTTAATGATAAATTAATACTGTTAGAGATTTAATTTATTCCGTGTCCATATCAAAGTTTTGTGATTTCTCCCTACTGATTAATTTACTGTATTTTTTGTTCATATACCTAATGATTTTTTATTATTCTAAGAAGATAAAGGAGCAGTTCAAATATAGTATTTGGAGAAGTGCTGCAATAAGTAGAGTAACAAACACTATGACATCTGTACAAATGTACATCTGTAAGACCACCTAGACGTACCACTAAACTAAATGAATTTTTATTTTATATTGTATTGTTTTTCAGTGTGCACTGACGCGTAAATAAATAAATACGATATTAAAATTACCCCCACTTTTTCTCTATCCTACTTTGTTAAGTCCTGCCTTTTGTTGTTTCAAATCAGAAGCTACAATTGTATTAACTCAAATTAATAGACAATTTAAAGTTGTAGCCTCTGTATAAAAAAATAGGATGCTGCTCTGTGGTTTCCAGTAGGGTCGTGTTTTCAACTTTTGTATAATTTTGTGTATTCATCCAGCCTAGAATAATACCGGTTCATAAGTGTTATCTATCAGCATGTCTAATTAAGCTCGTGGACGTGTTAAGAGTTTTGGGTTTATTACTGCGGCAAAGCTTCTTGTGATAAAAGTTAAAAGTTTTTAGCTTGGTACAACTTGTAAAGTTTGAACTAGCGATAACTTTTATAGCTTTAAGCCAGACTTTGTTATTTTTAAAAAACTGCGATTTTTGTATATTTCTTAGACTGTAGTATAAATTTATACATAACTCATAAATCTGGTTAAAGTCGCCGGCAAACGCTAAATGAGCGACGTGGAAAACCTTGATGATGTGGATAATAGATGATGATGAGTATAAATGTGAAAGTTTTTGAAGATAGGTATTGTAAAACGGCTCCGGCAATTGAATTTTTGCAGATAGAGAAACACTTGAAATAACTGTTTTGTAATTGCAGTGATTGTCCTATTAATCCAGAGGTGTATCTACGTATCTACTTATGGTCCAAGTTCGTTCCCAAAGAAAACATTTCCATAACCAACACGCTTCGAGAAAGTGTTATCGGATGCGACATGGAGGATATATTCGTTTACAATTATACAATGCAGCATGAAATCATTGTTATAGCATTTTGAACGTTATCGATTTTGAGAACTCTTCTAAGACTGAAAAAGTGCGTCGTTTAAATGATGTTTACCTACTTATTATCAACACCAATAAAAAAATAATATAAGCTTAAATAAGTTGCTACATACTTTTAATTTGATGTTACCAAAGTGAACTTGCCTCCATAGTAAGGGAAGTGTACCACATCCATGACAGTCAAAAGGCACCATATTTCTAGTAGTAATCAGTTTCCATCAAAAACTTCCTTAAATTCCGCACAAATAAAGACTTGCCAAATGGATTAGTTTGTATAGACCTAACAGAGGATGAAGTTAACGAATGGCGTGCCGGAGGCGTAGCGTGCTAAGAACAAGTTAAAAACACTTACCTTAGAGCTTTTTTATTATTCATGTACTCCCCTCATTCTCTTCGGAATAACAGAGAACTGTGACGACATCTCGCACTTAAACTTTTTTATGTTGCTTCCAGCTTAACGGAAACTCTATTTTTATTTGGTTTAAAGTTTTAAAGGACATTTTTTTGAAATGTTTTGTTTTTATTTTGTAGCCAGGTTTTATTGTTAACAGTAAAAATATAGTTAGGTTAAAAAATCTGAGGTAGTATATTTGGCTACTCTTTTACGAAATATGAGGCAAATTAAGCTGCTGTATACAGGGTGTTTGGTAGAGAGACCGACAAATTTAGTGAGCGTGTTCCCATTTGGGGAATATAAGGTGGCAAAAAAATCTCTAACGATCTATTTTCTTAAAAATTTCTTTGTTCATTTTTTTGTTTTCCAAAAAATCTGTTTAAGACTGAACACCCTGTATAATAGACCGACATTTATATGGAATGTTTATTAAATCAAATCAAAACGTTTATTTACCAGTTTTGTGGTTACATAAGGGTGTCAAAATATAATACAGATCATTCACAATCTACCATAGCAATGGTGTGTAAATATGAATAAGCAGTGTACGGATCAATTATAGTACATAACACATTTAATAATACTTTAAATAAGAGACAAGGAATTATTAAAAAAAATGGCTGTTAAATGGGTAAATACGTTCGGACCTACTACGATAACACCAACAGATACACATTGATAAAACTTAAAACACCCAAATCTTAACCTTACTGTTAAGGATTAAGCACAAAACGGTACACGTGTTCCGATAAATCCGACAGTCATATTTTTCCGTAGCCTTAAAGGATGATGAGGTCAAGGTCACAGGTAAACTTAGATAAGGGTAGACCAGGACCAATCGACAGCGTGGAGATCTTAGGAAAATGCATTTGGAAAAGGCACTTTCCTTGCATGACGCACGCAATGACTGTTGTTTAATGGCGGTTTTCAATATCATGAAAACTATTCCTTTTGCCTACGAACAGTGGAATTCACTACCGATATGCCTTTCTATATTCAAAATCTTGACATCTAAACCACTGCTTACGAACTGTTTGAGTGTAACGGGGTGCTAGGCAACGTCGTTACATATGACCATTTAGAAAATAAGTCATTTTATCTAGCCAACTGTTATGAGACAGGGCGTTGGTGGCTTTTTAAAAAAAAACACTTTATTGAAACACTTTTCACTTTTATTAAAACTTGCCAAATTACAAGACTTATTTAGGGATCTTGACTGATGTTATGAGTCTGGAGTCTAAACGCGCACTGACAATAAACATATTAGGTCTTTAATGTAAACTAAAAATGATGATCAAACAATTTACTGCAATAACTAGTATTAATGTGATAAACAAGTAAAAGTGCTTCTATAGCAATATTACCATACTAGGGTAGGATATAACAGCCCCCCGGTTAAGACGGAGCTTTATCCTTCAAAAATGGATAAGCGAAGTAAAAATAAAAACAAAATAATCTTTCGATCAAAATCATATCAAAATCCCTTTACAAATACAAAGATAAGAAATTCAAATAAAAAAAAATAAAGAGACACACAAAAGAAATATAGAACAATAAAGGATTCAAAATACAATCAAACATTAAATTCATAAAAACACAATTTACACAATACAAGAATATTTTAAAATAAAACTTAAAAATTATCAATATTCCTTGAAGAAGATGTAAAATTTAATTTCTTTAATTTACAAGAAGACTCGATAGAATTGCGGTCTTCCTCGGATGTTGTTTCAGAGGTCATTTCAATAGAGTTTGACAATTTTGACTGATGTCTAACCTTCTTTTTATTATTACACTGATTGTAAATACTTATACAAAATGGTCCTCTGTTATTATTACAGGAGTTAAAATATCTATAAATTCTATACACAATAAAAATCAAAATACACGCAATTAAAAAATATGTAAAAGATGAATAATATGTACCATAGCGTACAAAATGAGACTCTTGTTCAGCTTTATTTATTTCATTTTCTAAATAGTCGAGTTTATGAGAAGTATATTGCAAGTGATCCAAATTAATGTTTGAAAGTTTTATAGGCAACAAATGGGGTAAAGTACTGTTAAATTTTTCCTTTTTACAACAGTCATCATTCAATATGTTAAAATCAATATTTATGTTATTTTTCATATATATTTTCTTTGAAGTTGAAGGTAACAGCTGGTTTGTTTTAGAATAACCAGTACAGTCATCGGTAAGTTTTACTACCTATACCCGTTCCTAACAAGGAATGGTCATACATTTTGTCATCACATTTTACCGTTAATTTACTCGGTTTAGACTGAACAAAAATCCATCTATTATTATTTAAGGTTTGCCATATATCAATAGAACCATATAATGTTTTACTGTTACACTCGGATGGTAAAGATAAGACAATTTCTGTTAATAGTTTACTTTCACAGGATGGATCATTTATACTTGATCGGATGTTTAATAAAGGGCAGATAGAGTATTCACTATCTATAAATTTACATTCATTAAAATTATCAAATAAAACATAATTTAGCTTATCGTCTGATAAGGCTGTGTAAGACTTAGAAGGTTGGATCAGCGAAAACGTGTTTACCTTTTGATCATGTGGAGTAGGCAAAGGTATATTCTTATAAACAAAATATTTTCCTGAATAAACTAAAGGAATTTCTAAAATAAAAATAATTTTCTCATTATAATAATAACTGGTTAACTTAGATACATCTATAATAGTGTGTATATTTGACAAAGATAACGATGTTGGGAAGTCTGTACGTTTATTTATAAAATTACTATTATTAACTAACTCATGATACAACTTACTTGGACTTAAGACAGAAGGATGTAAAATATTTACCTTCGAAAAGAGAATCGAATTAAGAATTAAATCTAAAATATTAGAAATAGTAATCAAAGAACTTTCAATTAAATTAATTAAACTGTTTATTCTAGTAACGTAAGATAATTTGTTATTTTGATTCGTAACTTGAGAAAGGATATCATTTAAAATTGATAAGTGAGAATTTAATTTAACTTCGTTATCATTAAGCTTACGGATAGTAGAATTAAAAGTGCTTAAACTAGACTTAACTATATGAATATTGTCTTTCATTAAACGAAAGATTTCAGATTCACTTTTTTGACAATTATTGATGGCTGCGTCGTATTTTCGCGCATCATCAGCATCTAAGGTGCCGAAAAAGAATTTCAGTATTTCACCTCCGAATTCTAAGGATCTTTTATGCTTAGTGGAGTTGTGTGGGATAATATAAGAAAGAGAATAAATTTTTTCATAATTTGACTTCAACAAAATCTCAATAGAGCTATCAATACTTTGACAATCAATAAAATCATTAGGTAAAATCTTATAACATAAACTACTTGTTTTAATTAATAATTTTTCTATATTTTCAAGGTAAGGTTGAAATGATATTAAATCGATATGAGTAACAACTTTCCAATAATTATTATAAAAACTAATTGACGTTGTGGGATCGAAATATATCCCAGGACTATGCACTATCGGCGTTACTTTACTCTCGGCTACGCATTGATGGAAAAGTAATCTGAAATAAAATATAAATAAAATAACTAATAGTAAAATATAAAATGATAGAAATTTGTAAAATTAAGTTTGAGCTGGTTTTATTTCATTGACGTGATATTTGATATGTTTACGTCCAATGCTCAACGTTACATTATTTTTATTATTTATCTTTACGATCTTATAAGGGCCTTTCCATATGGGGGAAAGTGCTTTACGCAACCTATGATGTTGCTTTAAATAGACCATGTCACCTACTTTATAATTAACAGATCTACTTGAAGAGTCGTAGTACTGTTTTGAGTTCTCTTTACTCTTTAATATATTTTCAATTGCCTTTTCTCTACTAAATTTCATCCTGTACTGTAATGCTCTAATATATTCGTTATAAGTTGGACTATTATTTGTTTCGTATAAAGAATTAGGAATATTCGGTTTATGACCGTACAATAGCTCAAAAGGAGTAAATTGAGTGGTGGAATGAGGATTCGTATTATAACATAAAATCGCAGTTGCTAAATAGCAATGCCAGTCGTTTTGGTTTTCGTTAACAAATGACTTTAAATATTCCTTTAAAGTTGCATGACTCCGTTCAAGTGCTCCATTTGTTTGAGGATGATACGGAGTTGAAAATAAAGCTTTAATTTTAAATATTTCTGTTATCTGTTTGAATAAGTCTGACGTAAAACAAGAGCCGAGATCTGTTAAGATCATTTTCGGTATACCAAAAAGTGACATAAAGTGGACTAGGTTTCGAGCTACTTCCTCGCTAGTCGAAGAAATCATCGGATACGCACATGAAAATTTCGTTAAATCGTCCTGTAAAGTAAGAATAAATTTAAATTTTTGAAAACCTGCCTCAGGTAAAGTGCCTACTATATCTAACGATAGCCGTTCAAATGGCTTCGTGCTTGAAGACGTAATAATCATCGGAGCTTTATTGCTTTTCCTCAAAGGTTTATTTATTTGACAAAGTTTACATTTCTTTACATAACTTTCGATGTCGGATCGCATCGATTTCCAATAATAAGAGGCTTTAATTCGATTTAACATTCGATTCATGCCAGGGTGACCTGCAATAGTTGAATCGTGATTTTCTTTTAATATGTGAGGTACTTCCGCCGGAGTTGGATAAATTAACTGATTCTTGTATATATGAATCTTAATATTAGTATTATGAAAGATAAAATTAATCAAATTGTATATTTTAACATAGGATAATCTAGAATAGGGTTCAGAAAAGTCTGAAATCGCTAATTCTGTTAAGTCAGGGGTTTCCTGTAAAATCTTATCTCTAAGTTTAATTAATAAATTGTATATATCTTTATAACTAGTTTCATCGTAGTGATGAATTTTTGTAAATAGAAAATAAAACGTCTTGTTTTTGTTATTAACTGATAATACAGAACCGGACTCGCGCTCGGTATTTAATAAATCATTTTGCTGAGTATCAAGTTGCGATAGTAACTCTTCGCAGTTTGGCATAGAATAATCAAAGTCCAAAGATGTAGGACAAGCAATTACGTCATACTTTGATAAATGTAATTTTTGCGAGTGTTCTTCAATTTTAGTACTAAGTTCAGGTAAACTTTTAGTAAAATATTTTTTCCAATAGGATTCATAATTACAATTATTTAAAGAGTTTAAATTAATAACATTAATTGGAATTCTTGACAAGGCATCGGCATTTGAGTTTGATTTGCCGGGCTTGTATATTATTTCGTAATCATATTCCTCGAGTTTGAGGCGCCACCGGATTAACCTACTGCCGGGGTCTTTAACATTAAAGAGCCACGTTAATGGGCGATGATCTGTAACGATCTTAAATTTAGTACCATATAAATAAGGGCGAAAACATTTAACTGCAAATAAAATAGCTAATAATTCCTTCTCTGTGGTCGAGTAATTACACTCGGCTTTATTCATTGTGCGTGATGCATACGCGATAGGTTTGTCTTTGCCTATTTGACCTTGCGAAAGCACAGCGCCAACAGCGAAATTACTGGCGTCAGTAGTGACGATGAATGGCTGTGAAAAGTCTGGATACTGAAGAAGTGGTGCTGTGATTAATTTATCTTTTAAAATATGAAATGCTTCCTTTTGTTCATAAGACCAATGGAAGGTCACGTCCTTTTTCAAAAGTGACGTTAAGGGTTTTGTTATCTTACTGAAATTATCGATAAACCTTCTGTAATAACCTACTAATCCTAGGAAGGATTTTATTTCTTTAGCATTTCGCGGAACTGGAAAATTAGAGACAGCTTTAACTTTGTCTGGGTTAGGGTGTACACCTTTATCGGAAATAATATGTCCCAGATAAGCGACCTCGCGCCGTAAAAACTCACACTTATTTGGCTGGAGTTTAAGATTATATTGCCTAAATCTACTAAACACTAAATCAAGTTTTTCTATATGTTTTTCTAGTGTTTCTGAAAAAATGACTGCGTCATCAATGTAAATAAAAGCGTGAAGGCCCTGGAGGCCAGAGAGAACGGTATTCATCAATCGTTGAAAGGTGGAAGGAGCGTTTTTAAGCCCAAAAGGCATCCTAGTAAATTCAAAATGGCCTGACGTGCCGTTAGTATTAATTATAGTGAAGCCAGTTTTTGCTGCGTCTTCATTTTTAAGCAAAATTTGATGAAAACCAGATACTAAATCGAGCGTACTAAAGTACTTAGAACGTCCTAATTGATCTAAAATATCATTTATTAATGGAATAGGAAAAACTTCTGTAACTGTAATATCATTCAAACGCCTATAATCGATTACAATGCGCCACTTTTTCTCGCCGGACGCATCTAACTTCTTAGGAACTATCCACACTGGGGCGCTCCATGGAGAGGTTGAGGGACGGATTATTTTTTGTTCTAACATATTTTTAATTTGCTTATCGACTTCCTCTTTATGACATTCTGGTAGTCTATAGGACTTAACATTAACTGGGGGAGCATTGCCTGTATTAATTGAATGTTCAGCTCCATTAGTATAAGAAAGTCGATCTCCATCGAGATAAAAAATATCGGAATACTTGCTACAACAATCAAAAAGTAGTTTTTTCTCTTCATAATTTAAATGTTCGTGACGGATTAATTCAAGGACTCGTTTCTTACGGTCCGAATATGAAGTTGAAAAACTATTAATATTTTCAAAACAGCTTGATTCTTTCTCAAAAGCTTGATAATCAATCTGAGTTAAATGAACTTTAAAATTATTAATTTCTACTGGTAATTCCGTAGTATTTAAAATTGAAACATTTACCCTTTTATTTTCCTTCAAAGACGCTATACAGTTGGCTAGATAAACACCATCTTTAACTTTATGATCAAGTATGAGCGCTTCTTTATAATTACAAAGCTCAGAATCAGCATTACTGATAGCGCATTCTATAACAGCTTCAGAGCGAGCTGGTATAATGTATGTCATTTGATTAAAATGAATAGGTAAAATTGAACCTTGAATACAAACTGTACAAGAGCTATAATCGATGTTGCCATTAAAACATTGGAAAAAATCATTGCCTAAAATTCCATCGTAATTTAAATTAAGGTCGTCATTTATAACATGAAATTTATACGAAATATCATTATTTAGAATATTTAAACATATTTGTAAGGAACCTAAAGTTTCGTAAAAGCTATTCGTATCATTTATTCCTTTTATTTTTATTTTTTCTAAGGATAGTTTTGGTTGATACTTTGAGAAACTAGAATATTTTATTAAACTGACACTTGCACCTGTGTCGATTAAAAAGCAAAATTGTTTATCAGAATAATTATATGCATTAATATTAACATGAGGTAAAGATACTCTCTTAAATAAAGTGCTTGTTTCAAAAATAGGAATTTCGTCCTTAGTATTTAGTTGTTCAATGTTATTCTCACATAATTGAGTATTAATTGACTCATTAAAATGCAGTTCATTTGACTGCGATAAATTATTACAAATATTATGGCTCGACTCTCTTTTGGAGCGAGATACAAAAGGACTCAGCGACTTAGACTGAGATGCGAAACTCAACTCTCTTTTGGAGTGAGATAAAATATTATTAAAATCTTTGTGCAATATCGTATGTTCCGTATCAGTGCAATCATTAGTGTTAAAAGAATGTGTGCCATTTAAATAGTTAGATTCCGGCAGGCACGAGACCGAAATCTTCTTTAGTTTAAATTCTGATTATCATAATAAGAACTATTATCGTTAAGCGAAACATTATTCACATTATGTGAAGGGCCTTGTTGAGTAATTGGAGCCTTCATATCAGGTTGTTTATAATTATGAGTATTCAATCGGTTGCTGCTTTGAAATTGACGCTTACGGCAGAACTCGACTGTGTGACCAACATTTTTGCAATAGTTGCAATAAAATTTACTTTTATTCTCATGGGAATTATGAATTTTGTGGGAATACCTATTTGAATTAGAATTATTACTTTTAATATGAAAAGCGTTAATATTAGGCTTTTTCTTATAACACTCAAAATTAGAGTGACCTTGCTTATGGCAAATTGAACAATTTTTAAAGTTTCTAAAATTAGATTTTGAGAGCTTGAAGAGCTTCTCCTCTTCTACGGCAAGCGCTATCGCCTCCGAGAGACTGGTCGGATTTCTACACCGGACATTGTTTGAAAAATTAGGGTTTACTCCCGTTCAAAATGTGTTGAGGGCTAGATCCTCCATTGACGCTATTCGGCCTTGTAACTCTTCCTTTATTCGGCAAGAGTGATGTATATCTGCTTGTATACGCGTTAAACATGATTCTAACCTAAGAGAATATTGAGTAACTGATTCGCTTGATATTTGCCTACAGTTTTGTAATTCTATTAATAAATGTGTCGAATGTTTTTTGTCACCGAAAGTTAATTTTAAAAATTCCTTTAGATCCTTCCAACAAGTAAAATTACGTAGACAACAAGCTAACTGTGCTTTTCCCTCGAGTTGTGATATGATATACTTATACAGGGTGACTGGTACCAAACCCGCCATAGCAAATTAGCATATAGAGGAGGTCATTTGCTAATTATTGGACCTTACTTTCCCTAACTAAAGTTTTATACTTTAGGAGATATGTCAATTTTTATACATTATTGAGATTTTTCCAAAATTTGACCTTCGTAACTTTATTTTTCGTCATTAGTTTAGAGTTTTTTTATTATTTCTTGGTAGTCATTAACATTTGTGAATAAAATACGTCGGAACTTCCCTCAAACTAGGGTTAAAAAATAAGACGCTTATGCTTTTAAAAAAAATCAATAAAGAAAAATTACTTTGCGATCAAATTCAACCGGAAATAATAAAAAAACTACGGCGTTTTAATAATTTATTCTACTCTAAATTAGTTCTCTAGTTTGTCACCTTACCAACGGTACTAAATTTGCAACGGAAAGTTTGATTCGCTAAACATCGGTAGGATTTTCAGGTCAACCAGTCATTTTGATCAAAAATAGTGAAGGTCCCAACGACAGGATAAAGCTAATTTAGCAAAGTAGTTTTTGCAAATTTATGAGTAGGTATTAGATAATAGAAATTGAGTGCTTAGTGTACTTAATTTTTTTTTTACTTTTACCATGTAAAGCAAGAAATCAGGAAAAGATATCGAGCATCAAAAGAAAAATTTAAATAGAGTTAAAACTAAAAATTCTGCTCGAATTGCTGCCCGCGATTTCTGATACATGCCCGATATCTTTTCCTAATTTCCGTGGTGGTAAGACTGAGTCTAATTTCTTGTTTCATAACAGAAAATGCATTATTAATTTTTTGAATTAACTCATCTTTTGTGGTTACTTCTTCATTGTAGACCAACTCTTTGGCCCGGCCCCAAACGTAGAAATCGAGAGGTGTCAAGTCTGGCGACCGAGCTGGCCATTCAATTGGCCCACCTCTACCGATCCATGAATCGGGGAATGAACTATTTAAAAGTTCTCGGACGTCCAGCCTGAAATGCGCCGGGCACCCATCGTGTTGAAACACAATGGGCGTGTCGTCGGTTATTCCATCCAACAGCAGATCAGGCAAGACGTCCCTTAAAAATTCTAAATAATTTCCCCCATTTAAAATGTCTGGTAGGAAATAGGGTCCAAAGATATTACGACCAATAACGCAGGCCCACACATTAACAGAAAATTTCCGCTGGACCGATGTAACCCTCTTTTTATGGGGGTTATCATGGGACCAGTGGTGCAGATTGTGGAAATTGGTGATGCCTTCTCGGGTGAACTGTGACTCGTCGGTCCAAAGGATACGCTCCAGAAATGTTGGGTCGTCGACATCGGTGTGAAGAACGAGGCGACAGAAATTCAACCTCCTTTCGTAGTCGCCATTTTCAAGCCCTGCCAACACTCCATTTGTTAATTATTTACGTAAATGTTATTCTAAAGACAAAATTTGATTTGGATTATGTTACATCGAAGCTCGTCGTAATATTAATAATTTCTTTAATTCTAAAGATAACACTGGTCGCTTTAGTGTAAGTAGGTACATAAATAAACTCAAAATTACCTTGAACTGGCGTGTAATGATACGGGTGTTGATGGTCCCCATGCATCACTGACCAGACTTTCCACTGGCTGACGCCCAAAGCGGCAGCTACCACTCTGGTGCTAGTCGTGGGATCTTCTTCAAAAGCTGCCAAAATCTGCTGATCAATTTCAACAGGTAATTGTCGCACAGCTGCTTGGGGTACCCTGACGTTCAAGTTACCCGTTTCTCTAAACCGACGATATGTGGTAGGAAATGTGTCACGGTCAGGTAAGCGTCTATTTGGATATCGCTCCTGGTAAATTCGCCGCGCTTTGCGGGCGTTACTGTGTGCAGCACCATACGCCAGCAGCATGTCGGCGTATTCTTCCCTTGTGTATCCCGGCATTTTAAAACGAAATGTCTTATTTATTTATACCTGTGTCTACTCAACTATTTGTGAAAGCACACGAAACGGAAAGGAAAAGCATATATGACAACAACTTAAATGTCATAGAGATGGGTCCGACCTCATCTTTTTCATTTGACGTCTAAAAGTCATTGAAACTGTCATTGCAAATGAAAAGAGTTGGTCTACAATGAAGAAGTAACTACAAAAGATGAGTTAATTCAAAAAATTAATAATGCGTTTTCTGTTATGAAAGAAGAAATTAGGCTCAGTCTTACCACCACAGAAATTAGGAAAAGATATCGGGCATGTATCAGAAATTGCGGGCAGCAATTCGAGCAGAATTTTTAGTTTCAACTCTATTTAAATTTTTCTTTTGATGCTCGATATCTTTTCCTGATTTCTTGCTTTACATGGTAAAAGTAAAAAAAAAAATTAAGTACACTAAGCACTCAATTTCTATTATCTAATACCTACTCATAAATTTGCAAAAACTACTTTGCTAAATTAGCTTTATCCTGTCGTTGGGACCTTCACTATTTTTGATCAAAATGACTGGTTGACCTGAAAATCCTACCGATGTTTAGCGAATCAAACTTTCCGTTGCAAATTTAGTACCGTTGGTAAGGTGACGAACTAGAGAACTAATTTAGAGTAGAATAAATTATTAAAACGCCGTAGTTTTTTTATTATTTCCGGTTGAATTTGATCGCAAAGTAATTTTTCTTTATTGATTTTTTTTAAAAGCATAAGCGTCTTATTTTTTAACCCTAGTTTGAGGGAAGTTCCGACGTATTTTATTCACAAATGTTAATGACTACCAAGAAATAATAAAAAAACTCTAAACTAATGACGAAAAATAAAGTTACGAATGCTTTAAGGTCAAATTTTGGAAAAATCTCAATAATGTATAAAAATTGACATATCTCCTAAAGTATAAAACTTTAGTTAGGGAAAGTAAGGTCCAATAATTAGCAAATGACCTCCTCTATATGCTAATTTGCTATGGCGGGTTTGGTACCAGTCACCCTGTATAAAATTGATTGTTGTTCGACAGTTGCTAGGCTAAACGCATTATCACAATTCGTGAGAAACGCTGTAAGAGTTTCTCTATCACCGTTATATGGTCTAATAAATTTAGTAAGAACATTTAAGGAAACCTTCTCTACATTATCGGTTTCTTGCTTTCGCGACATTTTAAATATTTAATTTTAAAACGGTGATTTAGAAACCAAAAACACAAATATAAAAATATGAAATAGAGAAATACTCAAAAAATAAAATAGTAAAAATCAATAAAAATATCGCTATAAAAACCTTAAAATTGCACTTCTTATAGGTTTTAAAACACTGTAGTTCACTTTAAATTGTACTAAAAAGATTGCTTTTGCACTGATAATAAAAAAAAATAAAACTCACAAAATGACGAACTGGAACATACTGGTTCTGGAATCGAGAACCAAAAGCTCCTCTTGGACACGATGATGGGGTGAGTGGCGTAGTTGAGATGCGGGCTCACAGCGAACAGCTGGAGACTGACCGTCGACCTCCTCCAAAACTCGGGCAAGAAGATGCGGGCTTAGCGGACTTGCTAAGGCTAACCGTCGACCTTTTTCTTTCTTGATGCGGGCTCAAATGAATATTGAGACTGACCGTCGATCTTCTTTTGCGAGATGCGGGCTCAACTTTGTGTCGACACTAACCGTCGATCTTCTTCTTCTGGATGCGGGCTCAACTGAGTGTCGAGACTAACCGTCGATCCGTGTTTCTATGATGCAGGCACTGCGATGTTGCTGTGGCTTACTGTCGATCTTGCACCAAATCTGTCTCACGTAGTTCTTTGAAATGGATGGATATCTTCAGATACCGCTTATACCATCCCACCGCTGCCACCAATTTGTTATGAGACAGGGCGTTGGTGGCTTTTTAAAAAAAAACACTTTATTGAAACACTTTTCACTTTTATTAAAACTTGCCAAATTACAAGACTTATTTAGGGATCTTGACTGATGTTATGAGTCTGGAGTCTAAACGCGCACTGACAATAAACATATTAGGTCTTTAATGTAAACTAAAAATGATGATCAAACAATTTACTGCAATAACTAGTATTAATGTGATAAACAAGTAAAAGTGCTTATATAGCAATATTCCCATACTAGGGTAGGATATAACACAACGACGACGTAACAAGTTGTTAATTTTAACCAATAATGAGGTATAGGTGGCATGGTGGCCTGCTGCGGCAAATAGCGAATCAAGTTTTCATTGCACATGACTAATTCCAGAATAAGTCATTTTATCTAGCCAACGACGTAACAATTTATTAATTTAACTAAATATCCTATCTAATATCTGTCAACATATCAATAATCCAGTTTTCTTTTTCTAACTTACGTATAACAGGTTTTGAAAAAAAGGACGAGTATCATTGAATAACATAATTTATCTTTTAAATATTTACTTTGACGTCATAAAAAATTTGATTGAATCAAAGGCAAAATAAGTCAAAGGATTGGCGTTTCGTTTTACGCAAGCAATTAAACGCAATTCTGTATAAAAAGCTCTAAAAATATTCTTTATTATATTTTTCGAATACCAAAACATAGCAAAAATAAATTGAATAAATTTATACATTTATTTAATTCAAATATTATACAAATAATTTTCGAATGCGAGACATTCTATAAATCACATATCGCCTATTTTCTTGAAAGAACGTCATGTAAAGGGGGCCCCCTTTACATGACGTTCTTGCCAAATTTGAGAACTTACAGCCCGTAGCCAGTAGATATTGTGAAAGGCTATTTTTCTTCTACCAGATTTGTACCTGTATCGGTTACTCATACCAGTTAGTTGAATATTGAAACCAGCCATTAGTAATGATTGCCCTTTCAAGTTTTGCAAGCAGCACTGCCTACAGTTATTTAATAATAATATTAATTAATATTTCTGACACTCACACAACATTATCTAGCCCAAATTTAGTTTCTTAAAGAACTTGTGTTATGAATATTAGATAACTGGTATATTAAGAAATATATAAACATACATGTTGAATAAATACATATTTTTTAATAGAATAAACTTGAATAAACATATAAACATCCATGACTTGACGGCTAATATCTGTTGTGTTCATCACACAAATATCCGCCGCCGCTGGGATTCGAACCCAGGACCTCTGGCATAGAAGGCAATGTATGTTACCACTACACCAGCCGGTCGTCAGTTATTGGTTCGGTACAAAGAACCGAATAATGCAAACGTCCTGTACGTCACTCATAGAGAAGATTAAGCTTGCATACATACTGGCGTAATATTCTTTACATGAGATTTTTAAGCCGGTATTTTTTCCTCTCGGTCTATATCTAACTTGTGAACCGAGGCAGTGCAGTTTTCGACGATTTTGTGAATGAAAAAGGAAAATTGAAGTTGGAATAGGATTTTTTTTTGTTACAATGTTGTTAGTTTTTAAAAAAAAACTGTATCAAAGTTATTTCCAACACAACTTAATTTTCTTGACACAACTACATTGACCTTTCATTGCTAAAAGACTACTAGAATAAACTAAAAAAACCACTTGCATGAAGAACCTATGTATATAAGTAAATTATTTAAAACTAAAATCTTACTTATTCACCGCAAAACTAAAAAATTTAAACTTTTTTCAATCTGGCAAACAAGTGGCTGTATCTACTAATCCATAATTAATATCTAAATGTTCAAACTTATATCAAGAAATTTCGTAAGTTTTGTGCTTAGGAACAATTGCGTACGATGATGTTGCTCCATCAATCATGAAGCTTCACTGAACTGGAATGATGTATGGACTCTAAGAGGATATCGAATTCGTTGTTTATGAGCTTTGTACGCGAAGAGTTTGCGAACAGGCTCTATTTATTTACCGAGATGGCTTTTCTAGAGTCTTTAAGGGAATATTTTGCAGCTTGTGACCGATTTTCGAGGTTTCATAGAGTGTATTTGTGGATTTATTACCGGAAGAGTCGGAAGAGTGTGTAGTTTTTATGTGATAGTTTTCTTGAAAGTATATTGTACTTTTTGGTGAATTAGAATTGTATTTATGAAAAAGTATAGATTGCCAGCAAATTAAAAAATGAAATGAAAAACAGAACGTGCCAGCTGCTTCTCTTTCCTGGCATACTGCAAAAGTCAGTTAAGGGGAAAGGGATTTTATTGGAGGATATTTTATGGGCGATAGGCTGACCCACCATCACTGCAAATAGTCTGGTGTTCTGCCTACCCCATAAGGGATACAGGCGTGAAGTTATGTATAAAAAATAAATAATTACACTTGGAAGTCTTTCTTTTGTAATTATTCAAATTAATATTGATCGAACACAGTAACCTCTTCAACCAAAGCTTGAAAGTAGGCTCATAACTAGTGTTCTATTCCAAATTGATGAATACTAAAAAGTATTTTGAAAGACACAAAAAGAAACATTGTAAGGGGATCGAGTCCGCTACACAGTTTTTGCCCCTGTTTTACAGAGGTCGTCGACTATATAATCGATATGATATTTTTTAAAAAAAAGGCTGAGTTCTCAGATAATAATAAACACAGTAATTAAAAAGAACTTGCAAGTACGCCATTTAAGCTTTATCACTTGATTGACAATAGTCAAATTGCCAAACTTTTATGAGTTAATTAAGTTCGTATTCATTAATTTAATTATCTATAGTCAAGTTATGTACGATAAGTATCTTCCGTACCGGCAACTTATTTAGAAACATTATCTAAAGTCTGTCAAAGTTTAAATTAGTTGTCGCGTCAACAAATAGTAGTTTAAATAGTTTATTTACCAACCCTCACCAAGTTTTGTAGAAACTAAAATTGAATTTTCCTTTGAAGTATCATATTTAGATTTATCCAAATTAACGTCTAATATTTTTCGAGTTTCATTGTCTAAATAAAAATGAATGATATCTTTTTGAATGATAGCTATGTTATTATTATCATATTAACTTTAAATCTTGCGTAGTTTGAAACAAGTTGGATCATATAAACTATAGTAATGAAACCTAGCACCCATTTTCAAATTATATTAATGTACAAAGTCCAAATAGACGGTATGAATGAAAGTGGATATTAATTATACTATTTTTTTACTATTCCTACTCATTCTATATTTGCGTTACACGAATGCATCATATTTTCAACCAACTTTCAAAAGAGGAGGAGGTTCTCAAATCGTCTGTATGTTTTTTTGTGTCATTGTTACACGATATTTCAGATAATCATGAAGCGATTTTGAAAATTCTTGTTTCATATGATAGAGGATATTTTCCATACAAATTTCAAAGAAATCGGTTGAGTACTTCATTGAAAATTTCATGAAAAAACATGTATAATTTCGGAGAATGTTTACTTTGATGACATTGTGACTCAACCAAAATTTGTTATTTATGATTTTATGTACCAACACAATAATTATGTAGTTCAAACATAACATATAATTCTAAAACAATGAAAATAAAAATCGTTATTGAAACTTTAAAATAATCAACGAATGCCATAAAGTCCGTAGACTTGGGTATTATTAATTATAAATGAATAAATGTTATTAAAATTCTAAACATATTTTGATAAAAAAATACCTGAAAGAATTTTGATGAAAAAAGGAAGGCGAACAGAGTTTTATCCCAATAGCCATCCAAAATATACACTTTGGGAAGCGAGTTTAAGAAAATATCATTTTCGTAGTTTTCCAGTCCACCCTTGTGAACATTTGTGGTAATAGTTTTGTTGTGTTCGGGATTAAGTAAAGTCATTGAACATTCTATTCAATGGGAAGTTTTGACTCAGATTCGGTCGCACAGACCTTTTCGCAAATATTGTGTATTTGTTACTCTTACGTAGTCTTCTGGGATCTGAAATGACTATTATATAAAGTAAGGGATGCCTTTTTGTTTCTGTTTATTAAAAAAAACAACTTTTTACTTTTGTAAAATAAACATAAAACTGAAACTTTTGACGACCACTTTGGCGTTGGGGTATACAGACGCCAGTGGTTGCGGGTTCGATCCCCGTACGGAACCAGAAAAAAAAAAAGTTCCGTGTCTGGGTGTTTATCTATTTATGTATTTATATTCTAGGTTCCCCCCTAGTTCGCTATATGGTATCCCATAACACAAGCTATGCTTACTTTGGGGCCATGTAGTTGGTGTGAATGTCTGGGGATTTTTTTTTTTTAAACTAGTTAAAAGTTTCCGCGTTCTATATATCTAATATAAAGTTGTTATTACTAAGGGATTTGTTCTTTTAAGCAATAAAGGAGTAGTTTAAGAAGTGGTATACCTAGACTGGCTTTAATATAAAAAATTGCCAGAATACATCACTGCCAGGGCATTAGTAAATGGCGGTGGGCGTTACATGAAGGATAGTCGCTGGCTAAGCGGACTTTTCTTACTACTACTTTACTAATACGATATCAATGTTCGTAATTTAAATAACCTTTGAAACAAAGGATCAGGCATAACTAATCAGCAAGCTTACAATGATCTGTCACTGTAATATTTTGTCGCATGTCGCTCGCTACATGTTGCTGTAAGGCGTCGTCCTGATTGGCAGCGATCGTACGATGGCGCGATGCGTTCTCGTTGTGCGATGAGTTCAAACATACAGATATCTTCAGAGTGTCCTATTTGAACTTCGCAAGTCATTGTGCGAGCATCTGTATGTTTGAACTCATCGCACGACGAGAACGCATCGCGCCATCGTACGATCGCTGCCAATTAGGACGACGCCTAAATTTTAAATGTTTATTACTCGTAATTCAAAGAGGTGATTTAATTTCAGGCAATCTGAAATACTCACTTCATGGGTAGTTATTATTATGTGGGACGAATAGTTGATTCGATGTAAGTAGCTTTATAAATAAATAAAAGTTATTTATTGAAACCTGAGTTAATAACCTGGATAGATAATCTATTTATATTATGTTAGGCTTGCACAGTATATAAAATGCAGGGTAGTACTTGTCAACCATACGTGGCCTTGAGTAGGGTAAAATCATTAGAACGTCTCCTTGTTGAGGAGCTAGACTGTTCAAAATTAACCGGCTATGACTGCGCAACAATAATACACTGGATGAGATGAACTGACTGAGAAACATATCCAGATAACTCAGAATTTTATTTGGAAAACGTACTGTGCTTTTTTCTTAACCCTCAAAATATAACTAATTTGACTTAGAGTTCACTAAAGGTGCTAAGATACTGTTAAACGATTTTACATACACTATGATTTAATGTTTACTAAACCAAAAAACAGCGAAAGTGGTGTGTCCGGTCAAAAACCCAGTAATACTGTGAGCGTGTTTTGCAAAAGTGACATTCATGTGAGTTCTAGTAGTAGCAGATCAAAACGAATAAGAAAGGGGGTAGATCGATTTATCTGCCTCTAACTGTCATCGCCACCTACCTACATCTGTCAGTCCGCGATCATGGTGCTTGTAACAGCATTGAAATATCGGACGTGCGAAAATAAAATCGAAAATCGTGGTAAGAATCACGTAAATACATTAAATCATAGTAAAAATAACCGCGATAGTTTAAATCAATTAATGATTTTACATACACTTTTTGTTTTAGAATAATATTTAGGAACATTTATCATCCACTGTTTTATCATTATAACAATAACTTAATACATAATAAGATTTATAATTAAAATAAAATATTCGCGCATTCGTCATACTAAAGCTTTTTCTCGTTATTTCATTTTACTTACTAGTTTTCCTCCCGCTTGAAATCGGAATAGTGTCAAATCACGATTGTTTTTGTATTCATAGAAGAACGTTACATTGGATTCGTTAGTTTATCCGTTATTGGGGGCTTATTCTGTTCATGGCTTTGACATGTATTCTTTTGAGATAAATACCATCGTATATAATGGAAGGTAAAAATAATGGCAATAACAAGTATATTCAACGATATTGAATATTGTAATTTGCTATAGAAACATGAACCTTAAAAGCTCATTAATTTATTTTAAGTCTTAAAACTAAATTTTTAATAACTATTTCAAAAGATTCGTGATTAAAACGCGATAGTGAAACGTTGAAACAAACATTTTATCGTTATTATTGACCTATATATATTTAAGTCGACGCAATATACTTCTCGTAAGCTAGATCAAAAACATCACAATTCAATAAGTTTTATCCATCATAAAGCCATCGAATGGCCGCTTAATGACGTCACAATTTTGTACTTCGACTTTAACAAGGCGTTGACAGTTATTGAATAAGATATTACAGTAGACCAAGAGACAAAAAAACCGGCGGAAAAACTCTTGACACCCTTTTTCCCCTACTCAACCATATTTTTGGGAAGATCCAATAGTTTAACTCTTCAAAACAACTTATTTTTCAAGCATAAATACAACATATTTCACTGTTAGTAGGGTATGAAAAAAATCTGACGCGTTTGGTGCAAAATTTTTTACAAAGGCAATGTTTTGGCAAAATTCTATCGGCATCAAAATATACGGAGGTAAAAGACCATTAAAGCTGCTAACTCATAATAATTCCTTCAAGAGAATTTACTGATAAAAAATATTGAACACTTTCAAAGTCCCAAGAGTTTCAAAGAAGAGAGAGAAAGAGACTTTCAAAGTCAAGAGCATCCATTTAATATGAAAGAACAAACATTTTATACAAACATTTTTATCACAACTTAAAAATGCATAATAAAGTCACTTTAAATTCCTTTCACTGCAACGTAGTATTAATCCCTTAAAAACTAAAAAAAGAACGTATTGGAATCGGCAATCAGTGATTTAGTTGCCATTTACTTCAAGGATTAAAGAGTGGTTCAGTATAAGAGTAAGCCCTAGAAAGCTCGCCGGTCCATTAGGCTAATAGCCAAGCAGTGAGACGGCAAAAAGAGATTAGACCCCGCTCAGTCATCGCTTTCTCTTCTCCCATTAATTGATAAGAATTCCTCGCACACCGCTTCGAATTTCGTTCCTTTAGTGCTAACTTTGAAAACACAATGTACTACGAGTTAAATCAATTGAACATTTTGCAACTTTCCCTTTGGCAAAAAAGGTGGGGATCAAGTGAATGACAGGCCACCCTAAATTCTTGCAATTATATTTAACTTCATTAGACGTAGATCATTAAAATGTCCACTAAGTGATTGCTTGTTAGAAGATTTCTGAATTGATAAGGATAGGATCGGTTTTAAAAGGGACTTTAAAAATATTTTGCGATTTTCGTTTCTTTTATTTTAACGTTAAAATAAAATTTATTATGGTAAATAATAATAATAATAAATATTGATTGTTTATGTTTACTGAACTGATCTTGATTAAGGGACCTCGCCCACGACGGCTTTATTACGAGGGTCATTTGAAAAGTTAGCCTAACATTGTTAGACTCGTCGGTATATTTTATAACTACCCTCATTTTATAGCTACATTATTTAGCAACAAGTATGCACAGTTTAGTTTATTTGCAATAATTAATTGTTCGTTTACACGTGATACCGTAAGTCAAAACAGAGCAATTTTTGAAAATGGATAAAATTGAACATCGTGCAGTGATAAAATACTTGTATTTGAAAGGTTTAACTCCAAAAGCTATACATGAAGACATGTCTGCCACTTTAGGTGAGTCTGCTCCTTCGTATGCGACTGTTAAAAATTGGGTGGCAGAGTTTAAACGTGGTCGTGAGTCCATTCAAGATGAGCCCCGTAGTGGCCGGCCCTCGACGGCTTCCACTGATGAAAACAAAGAAAAAATCTGTGATTTAATTTTATCTGACCGAAGATTGACAGTCGAGGAAATAGCTAAGACTGTAGGCATCTCTTCTGAGCGAACACATCATATAATTACTTCTGAACTTGGATTCTCTAAGGTGTCTGCGCGGTGGGTACCGCGGCTGCTTTCAGTGGAACAAAAACGCAACCGACTCACAACTTCCCGCGACTGTTTAGAGTTATATGAAGCTGATCCACAGGAATTTATTGAAAGATTTATAACCATGGATGAAACCTGGGTTCACCACAATACACCTGAAACAAAAGAACAGTCGAAACAATGGAAAAGGGCAGGATCACCCACCCCAAAGAAGGCAAAAGTGGTTTTATCGGCTGGCAAAGTCATGGCATCAGTTTTTTGGGATGCAAAGGGTATAATTCTGGTGGATTATTTAAAAAAGGGTGAAACAATAAATTCTGATTACTACTGCAACCTGCTGCGGCTTTTGAGAGAAAAAATCAAAGAAAAACGTCCAGGTTTATTGAGGAAGAAGGTCTTGTTTCATCAGGACAATGCACGCGTTCACACTTCTGTGCAATCCATGGCAGAAATCCATCGGTGTGGCTTTGAATTGTTACCTCATCCCCCATATTCACCGGATTTAGCACCGTCAGACTTCTACCTGTTCCCAAAGCTGAAAAAATTTTTAGGTGGTAAACATTTTTTTACAAATGAAGAGGTCATAGCCGCCGTAGACGCTTATTTTGAGGAGTTAGACGAAGATTTTTTTAAAATGGGTATCGAAGCCTTACCGGGTCGATGGAAAAAGTGTATTGAGCTCGGGGGAGAGTATGTTGAAAAATAAAAATATAATCAAAATCATGTGGTTTCATTAAGTACGTTAGGCTAGGAACTTTTCAAATGACCCTCGTATTAGTGCTATCGTATATGCGTATAGTGTAGTCGTAATGCAGTAGCTGCCTGTACGCTCTCATCCACAAAACCTCGTTTCAGTCGATTTTTACTTTGAGTTTGTTGCAAACGCGATATTATCGCTGCGATACGCGCTGCCGATGCTCGGGTCTCCACTACGCGCTACCCTGTCTACCTACCTCCGTTCCCTCATGAGTTAACGGTCGTGACTTGCATCGATACAGTCACGTTGCTTTAGCGACTTAACAGTACGTTTGTATAGCAATGCAAATACGACTAACGTGAGTTAGAGGGGATGCTGTAGCATTTTTGCGATACGCGCTCCAAAATGTTTTCATGCAATAATGCAAGCAAATAATTTAAGCAATTATAATGTACAATTTATCAATTGAGATCACTTTTACTTACTTACATATTAATTAATATATTAGACTAATATAATGCCAAAAACTTTACCTTTATTTCAAGAGAGAATACCAATATAAAAAACCGAAAATTAATAAAAAAAACAACAGACTTGAATTCATAGTTCTTGTAAGACTTCGTGTATTGACGTAAAGTATCTTAGTACCTAATTATCGTCACTTTTTATCAGTTGACATGAAAGACAAACCTTAATTTATGAAACGCACAAAGATAACCTCAGGCGGAGTGTTACTCCTCGCTAAGACCGACTTCATATACTTATTGCAATGGGTGGCTGAAATGAATAAAGTTATGTAAGATAGAAGAGATATGCTGTTAATCGTCGGTTATTAATACAGTTTCACTTAAATTGTATAGAAAGAAGGTCGCTTGTATAACTTATACAGTTATGGCAAGAGATAGTTTCTATTATTTTAAAGACGACAGTGGGCCGTATTCGAAATTGCATTTTCTTATTTTTAAGTCTCTCCAGTGTCAAATTTTACGACGTGAAACGTGACAGCCTCATACGAAAACTATTTTTTTCTCTTTTGGTCACGGCGAATCTGTCGAATCGGGCCCAGTTTATCCAATTGAAGATTTAAAAAAACCTTAACATTGCTGTCGATCGTTAAGAGGCTCAAAATGTTGTGATCAACAGGATATTCGTTAACGGTTTTACTTATCTAATATTGAAATGTTGCGGGTTTGATCTCCGATACATGACATATGTTTGGAGATCTGCAGATATTTGTATAAATGTATATATAGACTATGATTTACTTACATCCATGGAGCTAATGTGGAATGAAGGATATAAAAACACAAAAAAGTATGATTATTTAAACCGTTAAAAATGCTTCAATCCAGATAGAATAAACAAAATCTTTCGATTATTAATCTATTAAAACTAATGTCAAAATAATAACAAGGTATTCAGAAAGCAATTTTCATTTTAATTAGCCAAATACTGCTTTAATACCTTCATTAATTGAATCACAAGAATGTTATAAATAGCATTAAGATAGAATCACAAGAATGCTTACGCAATATCGTGTCAAAGCTCAATCTACGTTACCAAACTCTAATGCCGCGTTTGTTTAAGATTCTCTGCTTTATTGCAAAGCAATGCCAAAACCTCAGCTCCATGAGGCTTATTTTTGTGGCTGATATTGTAACTGTAACCCAAATATCGGCTATTTGTATAATAAGTCGATAAGAGTTGCCATTTGAACCCCTATCTAAGCAGTCCTACGAAAATTTGTTTGGGGTTTGGGAGATATTTTTCTAGCGAATCGTCGATATCAGCAATAGTTTCATGCATTATCCTTATTTGGTATTGAAATTGGCAGCTCGGTGAGCGGGATTGAATGTGGATTGGAAAGGAATAAAGCAAAACTTTATGGCTTTGTTATACTGGTAACAATGAAACATGGGAAGGTAATGGTCGATGTTTGTTGAATGATTGTTGTGCTTTTTACGTTGTTTGCAGCTTTAAATGGATATTTTCAAAATTGAAATTTAAAATTGGAAAAGTTCTTGTAATCTTCTCGTTGGCATTTAGAAATTGAAAGAGATAATATAAAGTCGGTATAGTATGAAACTGCTTATAACTAGGTACCTACTCCCTTATATGCGCTCAAAGTTGGTTTCCACTGTTCAAAGAACAAAATGTAAACAATTGAAAGGAAGCGAAATCAATTACACAAAATAAAAACAACTTGAACACTGTTAAGTGGAATATGTTACCAAAGTTCAAAGATTGATTTATTCATTAAGTCACGGTTCGCTAAATGTAAGAATAAAAATAAATGTAGCTAACATTCAAATTCCTACGAGAGCTCTTGAAACACATAAACGTGACGTGATCCAATTTGCAATGGCTGCAGGTTATTCTGGATTTGTTGCTATAGAATTTATTACAGATTGGAAGTGGCCTTGTGCTGGTTCAATGTATCCCGAGGGTGAAAGGCCTTCTCGGTTTTTGATTCTTTATGATATATATTTTATGTCTGAAATAGCTCGATTCTCATTTTTGAAAATTTTATTGCAATTTCTATTCGTATACTTTTGCAATTTGCCTAATGTTGTCGTCTAAATGCTGCATCTAGAAAGTCATAAGTTTTAAGTAGGATCACGTTAAGATTCTAATGGCAAGGAAAGACCTTTAAGTTATAGTACCTTTGTGAGAAAATATCAACGAGTTCATGATGAGCTTGTTCCGTCCTAAAACTGTCTCTCGACCTTCGATCTTTTTATGTCTTGTCAAATAAAACAAAGGTCAAATCGAGGTGATTTTTTATAATCACACCCGTATTTGATATCGATCTCATATAATGGTATCTATGTTACACTCAAGCTGAAGATGAAGTCCGTGACATAAAAAAGTAAGTGGCACTTTGTTAGAAAAACTGCCAAATCATTTCAACGTCGAATTGAGTTAAAGTACACTGAAATCGATGCGCAGTTCACATTTAGATCTGATATAAAAACATCCTTTCGGTTGATAGATGGTTAAAGGACCACTTTGGCGATGGGGTAAACCTGGTTGCCTCAGACGCCAGTGGTAGCGGATTCGATTCCCGCACGGAACAAGAAAAAAAAAGTTCCGTGTCTGGGTGTTTATCTATTTATGTATTTATATTCTAGGATCCCCCCTAGTTCACTCCGTGGTAGCTTGTGAGCTATGCTTACTTTGGGGCCATGCAGTTGGTGCGATTTTCTGGAGTAAAAAAAAAAGGTTGTCTTTTTTTGGATCGCTTAAGGGCTTATATTTTAATCCATGTGAAAATACAACTAATTATTTAAATATTTAATAAAGATGCAACAGAAACTATGTTTCAGTTGGTCTGCATTCTAAGGTTTCTGTTGCATTTTTCAGCATACGAATTTTCTGACATCCGTACCATTTACAGTAAATATTCACAGCAATTTAATCCGATGCCTTATATTAAATGTCGTTATAAATTAATTCAGTTTTCCTGCTGCAACTGACAGCATCAGGCAATGGCAAAATTTTATTTTTATTTGATACCGAAATAGATTCATTAACCAAAAAATTTTCAGGAAGTTAATTATTTGAAGACCACACAACACAACTATGTGATGAAATAATATTTATCCAGATCAAGACAATGTTTTTTTTTTCAAACCACTTGACAGTTGCCAAGGAGTACGGCGAAGTTGTAAAACAGTAGGTACAAAAGTTTGGGTTCTATCTGTAGTCATTTTTATGAATATTTTATTTCTTCATTCATTATTTTGCATTAAGTTGTCGAAACAGTCCATAGAAAATATGCAAATTGAACAATGTTTTTCAAAGGAAACGAGGACACAAACAAATGCAAATTGGTCAAATATTCGTCGCAAAGAAAGTGTATTCCATAGTCATTTTCACAGATAACTTGAGACATTTCTACCAACGAAAAAAACTGCGTTATCCGTTTTTGGACTTACAGAGAGTTGTTACAGTGCATTTATTAAAAGTTGTACTTATTTTGAACTTTGTATGCCTTATTTATCAGGGAGTTATGAATAAGCGATATAAATGTAAATACGTAATTTAGAGAACACTCATTGTCATGTGACTATCGTTATTGCCTTATCCGGGATAAGTAGAAGTTGCTACAAAGCTTTCACTTGGAATTTCATATAAATATATATTGTTGGGCATATATTCACACATCGCCATCTAACCCTAAAGTAAGCACATAGCTTGTGTTATAGGTACTATACAATGGTTACCAATACTGAAACTACTTTTTTTTCGTAAATACATACTTATAATACATAATGTACCCAGACCAATGCAAACAAACATGTTATATTTACACGAATATGCAAATAATACGTTGCGCGGATTGAACCGGCGACCACAGACGTCTGAGACAGACAGTGTTACCTCATCGGCAAAGTGCTCGTCGTATTTTATGAGTCAATCATTAAACAAATACTACAATTGAATTTAAGTTTCAATATTTAGTGTTAAATTATCTAAAGCAATTTTATAATATACTTCAGCAATGCATAACTAAAATATTTAAAGACGCACACAACTCTAGAGAAATATTCGCTTTATTTTCCCAAGTCTCTAGTACTTTCCACTATAGCTAGTAGTTTACACTTACCTCTTTTGAATGCAAATAATTTCGGAGTTCTGTGTTTTGTTTTTGAGATTTTCCACGAATAACAAAGTAAGTTATGTGAGTCGTTTCTCTGAAAAGGAACCGTACCTACTGTATAAACTGAAAAATAAAAGTGAGAAGAAAATATTTGACGTACCAATTTTAGAGTTGCATGATAAAGCTCTAGATTTAGTAGATTATTCTATGTATTCAAACAGCATGTACGTATACCTCTTTTTATAGTTTATTTAGTAAAAATCTTAGCGATTACAATATAACTGAACTTGAGAATAATATAACGGCCAAGCGCGTGTCACAGTCGCGCATGAAAGGATCCTTAGGGACTACTAAGATATCGTCACCGACCATATGTTTACAATGAATGAAGATAACACTCAAACGCTACTAATAAGCGATATAAAATAAAGAATACTTTGATAAAATTAACGAAAAAAAAAAAATTACAGTAAGATATAATAAAGCGTATACAGGTAAAAATATATGATTTCAATATTCAATTCAAGAGTTTTTCACACACAGCTAAAAAGCTATTTTTATATGAAAAAAGCTTAGAATAAAAACTTTGATTGAATATTAAAATAACATTATGAAATGTAATTATTAGTTATAACAATAATTTCACTTCATAATGTTATTATATAGGGAAATAAATATTATTTAGTAATAACAATTTTAGTAGTCTGTTAAAGCTTTTTATAAACATATAAAATTTTCCGGTGGTTCCAAACTTTCGTATTGTTACATGAACATTCATTGAACTTTTAAAAGTCTCTCATACTGCACAGATATTAATATTCTCAACCGACTTTAAAAAAGGAGGTACTCAATTCATCTCTATGTTTTTTTATGTTTGTTAACTCATAACTTTTGACTGAGTGAACCGATTTTGATAATTCTTATCATATGATAGAAGATACTTCCCATGTAGTCCCATATAAATTTCATCGAAATCGATTGATTACTTCATGAAATATTTCAATATTTTTTTTCAAATATTTATGAATTTGCAGATTGTTTACCTTGACGACCTTACATATACTTCAGCCAAAGCTTTGACGTGAAGTCAGTTTTTTAATGCTCTGCATTTGTTGATTATTTACACAAGCGTCATAAAAATTTTAGGGGCTCACTAAAGGTATAGCAAACTAAAAATCACAATACATTATCTAAAAATCGAGTTATCAATTCATCAACGAAAATTAAAATATCGATTTCATAAAAAAATACTTCAAGTGCAACAACTTAAAGCCAAAGTACACCCGAGCACAACTAGTTAATATCAAAAACGTAAACAACATACAAAAGCTAAAAGGGAAATTATTTCTCTTGTCGCAACTTTGTTTAAAATGCTATTATTTCCGAATTTCTGAATAACTTTAACTTAGACAACTAATATTGCTTACCGGTAAATGCACGTTCAAGTGCCCGGGGGCGGTCTCGAGTTTTAAACTCTGCTCTGAAACTTGTTTTAGTTTAAAACACGCTGTTTTTACAGTTAAGGTGTATTAATTCTATGAAGTGAAGCATTTTATAAGTACGCCGTAGGCCTGAATTAACTTACTGATTTTAACAACTTGATTTAGTCGTATTATAACTTTAAAATAAATTTTAGGTCGATAATAAGCTATCTCTAAATTTCCTCTTAGTACGAGCTCTTGTGTCAGGAAAACCATTAATCTTATATGGAATTAATAATAATACGTTTTATAAAGGCTTCTTTGAAAAAAATAGTAAATATGCAAACTGATACGCAAGTGTTGGATTTGTCAGATTAAAATATTTTCTTTGAAACTTAAATAAAATTTCTTTAGGTAGGTATATGAAAAGTATTCATATACAAAAGGGGGTACTTTATTAGTCGTCTAGTTTCAAAATCTCTTATTAAAGGGCTAGAGGGCGTTGGATAAAAACAATGTTCAGCGTTTTTCATATACAATACTTGGTTAGAACATAATTTAATTTCTTGAATTTAACAGAACGATTTGCAAGAATAGACAAGAAAGTAATGTCAATGTCCTTCATTTTTTAATCTATAATATCATGCCGAGTTAACTTTTAAACGTCAACTAAATGTTATGAACCTGTAAATAAATAAAGGGATAAACAAAAGTAATAAATTGTTCAAAAACTTTAAAATTACCTAATGATTGCATTCATATTTGCAAAGAACTTCTAAGATTGAGTCTCATGAAAATTGAGCTTTATTTGGCAAACAATTCACAACTCGATTAAGCATTTCTCATCAGAAATACCGAATACCGCATTACCACTTATGCAATCCGGATTGTTCAGACGGGAATATTCAGTTGCAAGCTTTAAAATTAAACACAATGATCCTTTGAATTAGTCTTATCGACATAGTTAAGGTTTTACGACAGAATAACTTTATTTTTGTCATGATTCAAAGAACTAAACTGAAACTAATTTTGGAAATAAAAAAAAAACTGGTACTCAAAATCTTAAAACACATTTGAAACTAGATATGAGTAAGTACACCTATGAATATATCCGAACTTTCTAGACCACACAAATCAGAAGATTTCCATATTGCTACAAAATTGTACACAAACTTTAACATTACCATAACGAGAATACCTTTAGCGTGGCGGTAATAAAATTACAAATGTGACCATCGGATGTCATTTCGTATTCTGCCGCACGTCCGGTAGGGCTTTAGTGAAATTGCGTCCATTGTTGGCTACCACTGGAATTTCTATATGACTGTTGTGGCTGAACGTTATCAGAATATGTATTGGGTGTCCAATTAAATCGCGACGATAAGGGAATATCCTAGGATTCCGTAATATTGTCGGGCTTTAGACTACAGTTATAACTGCAATGTGATAGCGCCTGTTGCGAGTACAATGGCAATGGAAATGGTTATGCCAACAATTGAGTTTCTCTTGCTAATGGAGTTTAGTTTTTGGTATCTCAATACAAATATAATTGTCACGTTCGTTTTTGTTTTCTTCATCAGTGTACCAACGATTCTTAATTTAAATCAAGGCACGAAATGGGTGGTGTTTTATAGTTCTGTCCTCAGAGTATAAAGGTTTCCTGATTTATTATTTTAATTAAAAGATGTTTAACCCGGCTTTTATCTCGTGAACTCAGTGTCTGTTATACCGAAGTTTCGAGTAACAACGTACAATGTAATTAAATGCGACGAAATCTGGTCAAAAATGTTAAGTATTGGTGTTAATTTATCACATCATTCATCGGTTCATTGTGTAGTATTAAGCAACTTTAGGTTAATATAATTATTGTTTATTTTAATAAACTTATGGCTTATTAAGCCATTTATTTATGGCTTTTAATGACACGTTATTGTCGGATATGGCTATTTTCGTGCTCTTATGACAACCTTCTCCAGGGTGGAATGCTGCCGAGGCGCAAGATAAACAACGCTTGATAAAAAGCTACCTAATAAACAATAGCTAACAATTCTAATTGAATAACAATTATAACAGCAGAATAATATTACACGAATTTCAAAGCTTAAAAAGTTTTTTTCATAAAGCGATATAAAATAATAACTCTACGTAGCGGTAGAAACAGACGGGTTATGGTAGCCCGCTGTTACCTTATCCTATTATACATCACTACCGTTACCCTGACCGCTATCCGGGGTTGCGGACTGAATAAAAGAGCAGCAGGAAACCCGGAGTTGCTGTTGATATTTGCTTCTAATAAAAGGATTTTGAAATATCTCCGACCTCGGTATACTTGTTCATGATTGCAGTATAGAACTTATTTAAGAAAATACGTAACACTGAGTTGTAACCCATACCCTTAAGTTTTTATTAAATCACGTGTTTATGTGAGATTTAATGTGCGGGTATAAATAGTATTTGAGCAACTTTGAATTGCAGTAAAGTGTTGTTTGCCTAATAAAAACTTCCCTCACAAAAAGGATTCTTTGGAAAAGAGCTTTTGCGTCTGATAATACACCAATACCAAGGTGGCTAGTTGTAACCTGTAATCGTGGACAAATAAAGAAGCCCTATCGTATCAGAACTTTTTGGTAAAAGTCACATAAAATAGTTTTTAATAATTAAATAAAAAGCCGTTTCAGTTTTTACATTGCAGCAGAGTTTATTTTGTGTCTGGTTTGAAAGTATACTACCAAAAGCTTATACTAACTTGATGTCCATCAGATAAATACATTGCATAGTTCCAGGTTTTACATCAATCGCGTTAACATATTAATTTATTTATCAACCTCCAATCCTTTCAAGACTGCTTGTGAATTTGGTAGAATTTTCGAATTTATAGTAATGCGATTAAGTCCAGACTGCCCTTATGTATTCGAATTGCTTAAGTTTAAAAATAGTTCATGAGCAGTACATCAGTGGCCTATAAAGCAAACACTCGTTCTTCATCCATCACAATATACGGCCACAGCCGCTATTGACTATTATCTAGATATACTCTCCTGCGGGGCTAGCATGTGACCATCGACAACGATAAATCGGGCCTTTTATCGATTTTTTCTTAGAACTTGGCATTTAGAGTATAATACATACTTTTAAAGAATATGACATTTTTGGTCATGTGGGCTTAATTAGGGCATCAAAAATTTTCAAAATAATATTTATCTTGTCGATTCGACTCTTTATCGATGGTCGCATGCTAGGCCTGCTGGACTGGAAAGATAAGACAAGGCAGAAAAGTTTCGACCAAATAGGACTTTTGTCACAATTTATTGTTATTTTGGTTTATGTGTCTATTAGTTAAAAACTATCATGGTTACCTAAACTTTGATAAACTTTAGCCAGTTTTACAGTTAAGTTATATTTAGAGTTTAAATAAAATATATAGGATTCAAACATAGTCAATATACCCTTTCAATAGTTTATTAAACATATATTTCATTTATGTAATTTGTCTAGAGAGAATTTCATTTCAGTCATTTCAGATACCTAGCGCCATTAAACTCTAATAAACCCCCTGAGAAATCGTTATTGCATAATTATGTTCCAAACCACCAACTAACGACTAGATTCGGAATACCGAAACGACATAGATTGAATTGCGGATTGCAGATACATTACCTGTACCATTACTGGAATGAACTCTCTTGAAATTAGACCAAATCAGACGATCAACTGACAAATTATACGCAAGCCCGATCCACGGAACTCTAAACTGCTTTCCTAACGTTCGTGAAGTCTTATTTATAGGAGTAATTTTATGTACTTACATACCTAACTGCCAAACTGTGTTGCCAATTGGAAAGGTTTTTAGGGCTACTTTTAGTCACCAGCGAAATTTTCTTCAATACAATAATTAACTTACCTGCAAATTTATTTTAGTATCGCTCAGTAGAATAAAGCCCCCGTTTTTTTATAAATACTCGCTAATGATAAATACCTTATGCAGGGTACGATATTACTACACGGCATTTAATTGATTACGTTTGATAATATTACCGGGTGGTACCAGGCCTGGCTCACTCCGCGCGGTATATCCGTTATTTACCTACCTACAGCGAAGCGCTCCGCCGCCGGCGCATTTCGAATGGGTCGTGTACCACGCGCGCGCCCGTCATCGAGACGTTGTAGATACCTACCTACCTAATAGCACTCACAGTAATTCTATGATCGAGGTCGCAAATAGTATTTAAAAATGGACATAAAAAGAAACAAATATTCAATTAGATTATTTTTAGATTTGATTATGTTCAATGTAGCAAACAAAACATAGGTAGTATTACTAATTATTCGTCGTAACTTTTTTTTCATTTTGTACGTTAGGTAACTTGAAACAATATTTTTTACAAAGGTAGAATAACAGAAAAAAGTAAGGTAGAATAACCTACATCGATAGATACTTAATTACAAATAAGGAGATTAATTATTCTTCACTAGGCAGCAACCCTAACAGCGTAAGAAAAGATAAGAGACATGCGATAGAAAGAGACAAAACTTCTAGGTATATAAATTTGCAGGTACGTAATGCTGTGCGAGCTGAATTCCACCGTATCGCGTCGTAGCAAGACTCGAATTTATTTAGATCTTCTTGCGGAGTAATTCTTCTGTACCAACGGTACTATTACTTATTCTGTGGTGGTACTTAGATACTACAAGGTGTTTTATAGTCATTCATAATTTAGAGTGACAGTGTTTTGCTTAATATGCTAGCGAATATATTAATTTCATTGTAATTTTTTTTATCAATTTCTTTGTAAAAAAATATATAAATATTTTTGCAAAAATGGTTTATACTAACCTTTTGATACCTTTTGTGTGAATAAATTTGGCCGGTGATAAAAAATCTGCCCTGTTTATTTCAATTTCATTATTTACTCCGATGAGTGTAGTTCGTGAACATGATATGATGAGCCAGTTCCTATATAAGCTTTTGTGTAATTTTCAATCTCCGACCTCATCGTCACTAATGATATGAGATTGAGGTCAAACACGCGCAACTTGCCGATTACCTTCCTCTATAGAAAGATGAGCATTATTGAGCGTCTTTGATTGTTTGTAATTCGTACGTGGTTGCCTCCGTGGTACAGAGAAAAATCAACCATATGAACCAGACGTATTTTAGCGTATTTTAAAAATATTTCAAAAATATATTTACAAGAAATAGAATTTTCACTTACGTATTCCATTCGTGAAATGGTTCCTATGGCACAAGTTTCTTAGTTAGGGGCTATATTGCGCCATGTACAAAGTTGTACATTAATTTTGTATTTTACTACAAACATGCCTTTCAAACCCATTTCAAACATTAGAAAAGCTGATAAAGTACTAATGAAACTTTGTCGAGCATAAGTTATAAAAGCCTCCCTTATAAATGGAGCATAAAGGTAATGCGAAGTAAATTAACCTTTGACATTAATCAATAAGTTTGAAGGCGTAGGTACTCACGTTCTTTAAGAGAACTTTTATTGTTGTAAAGAACAACATTGTAAGTCGGGCGTTTTTCTATAAGAATTCACAAAACGTGCCTGTGCTCTAAAACTAAGGTTGATGTAATTTGTCCGCTCGAGGCTAGGTAACTACTGTTCCGAATTAATGGTCCAGAAGTTCGCAATGTTTCAGAAAATCGAAAAATCCTGTAATTCAATAGAAAAAGAAGAATAGCTGTTGTTAAAATCATATTTGGTAGGTTATTTGTGAATGATATTGGAAATGAATTTTTGTATCGAAATACAGTAATAAACTTAGTAAGAAACGACTCAAATCTTTAATAACTTGACTATTATTGTAATGAGCTTTTTCAGTAGCTGTTTGAATAATTTGCGTATCAAATATCTCATCATTTATTCTTCCTCATTATTCATAGTCATTAGATCGACTACTTCAAATTCGTCCGCCACATCATCATCTCATAAGGACGAAACATTGAATTAAAAAAATATATTATTTCTTATTCTGTGATTCTTTATTGTAGTAGATAATGAGATCAAGTACGGTCAGCAAGCAAACTAATAAGACAATCAATAGAAGACAAAATATTGATTCGTTACAAACATTTTATATTAAAAAAATCCCAAAACAAATTAGAATTAAGTCTAACATAACGATTACTATGTAGCAAACCATCCTATAAAAGCAGCTGAGTTGATTTTTCTGATATATTGAAATCCTTTGCAGCTTAGATAGGGTAATTACTCAGGTCTGCTGGAAGAATTTTTTTTAGGAGTAAGCTTACCTTTGTAACTTAATTTTCATTTTTTTATTGTGCTTAAGCTTGTGTACATGTGTTATTAAATAAATTTTAAATATTCTTTTGGGTTCTAAACAAGCCCTTTATGGTAAAAAAATATCACGTTACACATAATATATAAACATACAAATATTGAATAAATACATATTTTTCATTAGAATAAACTTAAATAAACGTATAAACATCCATGACTTGACGACTAATATCTGTGTTCATCACACAAATATCCGCCGCCGCCGGTATTCGAACTCAGGACCTCTGGCATAGAAGGCAATATATAGTTACCACTACACCAGCCGGTCGTCTAAGGAGTGTAATGTTTTTCTCTAGATAAAATTTTCAGAATCAAACCTTAAGTAGTGGTTGGGCTTGTCCATGAAATGCTCACAAACTACAGACTTGGAAGCTCTTTGATTTTTCATATCAGCTATGTGTTCTTTTACGCGGGTTGATACGTTTCTTTTAGTTTGACCAATGTAGGAAAGTGGGCTTGGGGAGAAGATGATTTGTAAATTTTTCCATCTATCAATCCGACGCTTGACACCTCAGTCGCTCGTGACCACCGGGTCAGCAAAGACACCGAAACGTCGAGTTAAAATTTAAAATGTAAATACACGCGATAAATCCGGTTAAAAAGAGTTTTATTTAACAATCTCGTGATTATTGCCCACTTATAGGGTAGATCATTTATGTAGACTAGAAACAGAAATGGGCCCAGAATTGATCCTTGAGGCACTCCCATTCTCACAACCGACCCAGCCGACCTTTTCCGGTTAACCTCAACATTCTGAATTCTATCACTAAGATATGAATTTAAAAGTTTGAGGTCAGTGCCTTTGATGCCATAGTGGCGGAGTTTCCTGATGAGAGTGTCATTTTGATCTGAACACAGTCAAATGCTTTAAGCTCTCTAAGTTAAGCTCTTGGAGCGCGAGTTGGAGTTGGCTTACCAACTGGCCGGCCGAAACACTGCGAGTATTTACGTTTACTTTATTTAAAAACTGTTTAAAAATTAACAAGGTATTATGGAACGTGAATTATGTGGTAAAAAAACAATTCAATTTAAATATATAAGGAACAAAGACGTATGAACTTTGACAAGGCAAAACGATGAATTGAAACAAGGGATAGAATAGAATGAAACAATTTGAAAAGTTCGTTACATGTCACTTGGATAAACTTTAAATTCACAATAAATACCACGAAACGATTAACTTTTAAAAAGTGAGGTGGATTTATACACTTAATTATAAAATACTATTAAAATAATTATCAAGAGTTTAAATATTAGGTACAATGTTATAGAAAACTTATTCAATTATTTTTGTAATCATTAACTTTGAAAACGATATCACAGAGCTAGAATTACTTAACTTGTGTTATTTTCACTAAATTCAATGTTTATAAAGCTTAAAACTTATTTACAAAAATATTTTTAACGGAGCTAATGTTAACATAGCACAGATTACATAACCAGCTGAACGTACAGGAGAACCACAAATACTATAAATCTAATCACATTTATATTTTAAATTTTATCTATAGTTTTTTATTTGTACAGTCTACAGAAAATCTCAAATGTATTTCTTTGAAATAATTTAGTTTATTCGAATCATACTTTCGTTGAGAATTTCATTTCAGATTAAATTGTGTATAAATGATACCAAAGCATAGAATATTACTACATTATCAAACCATACTTCAAAAATAAATATATGTAACAATTTTGAAGACAATTTATGTTTAAACTTGAGGCACGAAGAAGGTGAAAGGGGTTGCAAAAAAATACCTGCATGGGCTCGGGCACTAACCAGTTACAATAAACAATGGAAGACCATAAATGTCTGTCTCTGTTTACTTTGTTAAGTTTCCCGTTGTTTCTATTTTACTCGAATTTTGCAAATAGCATAGTAAAAGATGTTTTTTATAATTAATAAACGAGGTCAGTGTGTTACTCAATCATGTCGGAAGCAGGACCTTCTAACGGGCGCGAAATTTGCGAAAAACAGATTGGAAGGAAAGTGGTTGTTGCATGCCGGCCATGCCTACTTTTTTCATAGACAAAATATAAAAACAAGTGTTTGGCTATGTATCAATAGTAGAAAATTTAAATGTGGTCGTGCAGTGAAATTTGATAGTGAACGTGACTCTGTTAATATTCACAGTAATCATGTACCACAATGTAAACCAGATCTTTTTTAAATGAGGTGCGTGTCGGTGTCAACCAATTAAGCGTAGATGTGGGCAATAATTTTAAATCAATTGAACAAACTTATGAAAAAACGATGGCTGAAACATAAAGAACCCAGTGCTAATATACCTGCATACTTATCTCTGTAAACATCGTTATATAGGGCTCGAAATAAGCAATTAAAAGTGCCAAAAACAATATTCGAAAAACCCGCAGATATAATACCAGAGAAATTCAAAACGAACCTTTGATAGATTAAGCCGAAAAAAATTATAGAATCATCATTTTTGTGTCATTAAAAGGCCGATAGGACTTAAAAATTGTAAAATATTATTTGTGTGACTATTAAATTTATTATTTTTATGAAAATGACATCATTTACTTGATTTGGTATTATTATTAATTAATAATTGTTTTAAACTATCGCGGTTATTTTCACTATGATTTAATGTATTTACGGGATTCTTACCACGATTTTCGATTTTGTTTTCGCACGTCCGATATTTAGATGCTGTTACAAGCACCATGATCGCGGACTGGCAGATGTAGGTAGGTGGCGATGACATTTATCTGCCTCTAACTGTCATCGCCATCGACCTACATCTGCCAGTCCGCGATCATGGTGCTTGTAACAGCATCGAAATATCGGACGTGCGAAAACAAAATCGAAAATCGTGGTAAGAATCCCGTAAATGCATTAAATCATATTCTTAATTATTCCATTAATATTAAGTATTTTAATTATCTGTATAAAGAAAGTATATAAAGAACCTATTGTAACAAAAATAATATCTGTGATTGTTCTAGAGGTCTACACTGTTCTGTGAACTTTTCCGTGATTACAATATAAACTCTGACTAAACAAGACTAAATTTTTTACTTATACATTTACGTAAGAATATTAACTTATACAATCATCTGCTGACTGCATTTTTGAGCTTAACTGAATATTGATTTAGTTTACTAAATTCAAAAGAATTTGTGGTTCTCCGGTACGTGTACGTCCGGGACTGTGGTACTAACCCTAACAATTTTGATAATTTGAAGTCTAAGTTTTCGTTACGCTTTTACGGCCTAAATATATGAGCAGCTAATGTTTCTTTTTAAATTTAACTCATTGCCAAACAGTGATACATATTGATATGTTGCTTTAAACATTATGAGTACCAATTTCACAAGTTTGGATAATATTTTCTAGCATACACATATGCGAGTATGGGAGATCAATTCAATTCAATTATGATGCTACGAACTAAAATTTTTATAAATTATAAATATTATCTTAACATTAATATTTATTTTTTTAATCATAAAACTGAACACAGCCTGCATAAAAATATCGAAATGACTCAATAAAATCACGTGATAACACTTCTCGTTTTAAAAAGGTGATTTTAACCAAATGTTTTTTATCGGCCAGATATATTTTTGTTTCCAGTCAAACGGAAGATGAACAACCATTCCCGGGGGCTTTTACAGCTGAAATATCGGTCGGACTTTTTGTTTTTTTCATAATATTCGAACTACGAATGGCTTGGCATGTTTATTTTCTACATTTCAGCCGAAAACCCTTACCATTGTTTGTGTAAGGTGTGAATCAAAACAGATTCGATTCATGCTCGGTCTAATTTTTTTTTCCCATTTAATAAATACGGACTTTGCTCTATGTCTAACTAGTCATAGAACCTAAAAATCTTACGAACCTGTTTTGTATTGTAAACTTTTACGAGAAAAATATATTTTTTGACCTTCTCTTTGTGGTGTTGAGTTTAGTGGTGAATTTTTTTTCTATATACATACATAACGTCACACCTGTATCCCTTATGGGGTAGGCAGAACACCAGAGGTTACAAGACCATCTGATGTCACGTTTGACAAATTTGGAGGTATTATAAAAATGGAGACAAACTATTGTAGTGACAGGGGGTCAGCCTATCGCCCACAAAAACACCTTTAAAACCTCTTATTTTTTTTCTAAATAGATTAAATTGTCTTCGTTCAGTAACAAAGTGTTTTTGACTGGTCTTTTAAAAACAGATTTACTGAATGTTATTTGCCGTCACTGTGAGTACAGTAATGAGATGTGCATAGATACTTTGAAGTATGTTTTTATCACGTAGTGGATTCTATTATTACAAAATGAAAAAAAATCCTTTTTAATTTTCACCAATTTTTTTTTCGCGGGTTTACCAAATCTCACCTTTTTTACAAAATATGAAAGTACTGGATGCAACTGATGGTAAGCAGTTACCAGACTCATGGATATCATTAAATCAAAATGATGCGTAGCTGTATCAATGCTTCAGGTGGTAGGGCCTTTTGTTCCTGTAATTTCACTAAATGTTCCTCAGCTTTATCCGGAACGCACTTACGCTTTCACGTAGGTACTATGGCGGTAAAAATAGGAAGGGCTGTAGTACCGCCCCAGGCGTGTCCTTTTACATGGATAGGTACTACTACAACCACTAAAAACCTGATATGAAGAAAATTGGCAGTTCTGCTTATATTTTATTATTTTGAAATGGTATCATATTAGGTACTATAAGAATTATCTCATTACGACTTTTAAATTTAAATTGGAAACTGTTTTGGCAAATGAAATATTTATTGTTAATTTTGTTTCTTTGGTAAACAGCTTTACTTTCCTTATATTACTTATATGATGTTTAGCATGATTGCACTTTGATATTTTTATCATGTTCAATATGAGCCATGCCTGGAGGAAATATTAAAAAGTAGAAAAAAATATTGTTGTTTTCGCAACATCAGTTATAAAAAAGCATATTTGTGTTGAAGATAAAATATTCAGATTTATGGCAGAGCAATAATAAATTGAAACGAGCTTATCCGAATATTTATTATCGAGAACATATGCGTCGGAAGTTTAAAAAAAAGATTAATTCAATTTGTTTGTGTCTACTCTTCCTTTAAAGGCATTATCAATTAAAACTGGGTTGATTAATAACATCAATGACTGTGTCTAACTAATTTTTATTTGTATAAGTAGACATTCGTCAACAATTGATCTAAAGGACAAAAATCATTTATTCAATAGTACAGTCACGTGTAATACTATGTATATGTTACCGGAAAATAATAAGAACCGTAATTTTTTTTTCTTTTTTGTTTTTCCGCCACAGCAAGTTTTGGCACCCCCTAAAACAAGCTTTAACCAGTAAAGCAAGCTTTAGCGGGAGGAGGATAATCCTATTACGGACGAATGGGCATTCTATAAGCTGTTAACCCCAGTGGCTAACGGAAAATAGAATGCCCAGACAGTGTGGAGACTCACTCAGTGAAGCCGAGCATACCCACTAAACATCCCCCTTTACGACCTACCTTGATTCAGGTTCTTGATCATTTATTGGAGCGACAGCCAATTGGAGCAAGAGGCTGCGCATTGAGCGGCATCCGGACGGCTGCCACCAAAAGGAACTGAAAGCGAGAAATTCAGAAGCTAAGACTAGCAGAAATGACAAAGCTGAAACTAAGAGATTATCTAGAGTGATCAGACTCACTCTGAGATAGGAATGCTGGAAAGAAGGACTACGTTTAAAAACGTTGAGCTTGCTGGAGTTTCCTGATAAGGGGAGCGAACTTGGTTAGGACCGGAAGAGCACCGTTAAAACCCTCTGGGCTGGCGTCGAGAGCGGCGCCGAAAGCCAGGATCTCGTCGATGGGAGCGAGCTGGATCCAGAACGCCATGCGGTCTTGAGAACCATTTGCGTTCTGGCACTGGGAAGCCGATTTGGCAGCCGGTTGCGATTGAGCCGCGACCCGGCTGCGCTGACTTGGAACGATAGAAGTAAAGGCCTTAGGGGCCTTTGAACTGACTGGAGGGGCGTCCGAGCTAGGCTGCGGTCACTCTTTCCAGTTCTCGATGGGCTTCACGGTAGCCCTGGCAGCACGCGGTGCCTTGAGGCAGCCGCGAAAGTTTGCTGTGACTGGTCGCACAAGACGCAGGACGGAGCGGTGGGCGATTCGGGAGTGCGAGAGCACTCCTTAGTCCCATGCGGATCTAGGCACTTGACGCACCTAGGGGAAGCAAAACAATTTGCCTCCGCATGACCATACAGTTGGCAGCGGTGGCACTGACCTGGGAAACCACGCTTGTGTGGAACTTCGACGCGGATGTTGGAGAGACCGCACACGGTGGGCTTGCCTCTGAAAATGGACTGCCCTTGCGGGCTCTTCGCTAGGATTACTAGCGCAAGTGGGAACTGCTTGCCTCGGCGGCTGTGCATTTTATGCACAGATTCGACGGGGAAGCCTTGAGAAGACAAGTCCTCTTGGATTTGCTCGTTCGAGAGCTCGAACGGCACGTTCCTGAGGACGGCACAAATCTTACGCTCCTCAGGGAGGGCGTAAGTGTGGTACTCGAGCTTTAGATCAGCAAGAAGCCGAGTAAGATTCCTGAAATCGGAAATGGAACAGACTAAGATCTTAATAGAGTCACGCACGTTGGATGCCTTACTATACTGGATCTTGGGATTGTGACTACCGCAGAGAGCTGAGACCTCGGTCCAGCGGCTCTTGTCCCGTAGAAAGACGGGGGGCGGAGACTTGACTTTCGTCGAAGCCGAAACTGATTGCGACGCAGGCTGAGACACCGGGATCGCTGAAACAGAGGGCGCGGGAGCAGACGCAGGCGCGACAGTTTGCTGGGCAGGGACAGCGACTGGAGCAGCTGAAACGGATGGAAGTAAGACTGAAGAGGCATCTTGCTTCTTTTTCTTTGACTTGGACTTCTTGCGAACCTCGGTGAACTAAAGGAGCGGAGTCGGAATCACTACCCGGCGGGGTAGTTTTCCTTTTGCATGCGGTGGAGTCTACCGACATGCAATCTGAAAGGGGGTCGACGTACTCAGAGGGATCTGGAGACGCCGGAGAATCAGTTTGGAACCCCTGTGAAATGGAGGCGACTTGAGGGCGAGCAGACAATTGCTCACCCAAGGACTCGTTTTTAGCTTTTTCATTTCCCCACTGATTGAATTCTGAAACCAACCGAGTGTATTCCTCCACCACTGCTTTATGTTTGATGTAGTTTTCTCTCGAATAATCCTGATAGTGTTTTTTATCACGAAAGATCTGTACGCAATAATCGCACTTAAGCCCGGTGCACTTAGGGTGACGGGGCATGATGCTGGGCTGAAAGAAAGTCTATCGGAGGCAAACTGCGCTGAAAAAGAAAACGACCTAGTACGGACCTATGCCGGTGAACGGCGGACGATCAGGCTTCGTTGGCACGGTTACGTATCCACCTGACCAGCGATGCTTCGGCCGGCAGCAGTCGGGTCCGCCCTGAAAAGGGCAGATGAATTAGCCCCGACACCACACCGCCTCCACAAGAGAAAACTTTCCGAAGGAGCTTAACTTGGGACCTTACCCGCACGAGTGCGGGGGAGGGAACAAGGGCAGCGCAATACGAACACTCGGGAGCGGCCGCAGACACGACCGTTCGGTAGCGAACGCAAACGGGAAGTGTTCGTGTTGGGTAAGTTTATAAATTTCCTCCTAAATTTATACAATCACAGAAAGGCTTTCAATTTTACGCTTTTTTAAAATACGGAAAATAATTCACTGCTCGCTGATTGGTCGAAAATTTGGCTTATGTAATTGTTTATGGCGCTTCGCCTACCGCGGCACCGCTCGCTTCGCTCGTTCGGTTCGCGCACGTATGTAACTATATGACGGAGCCAAATCTGGCGAATAAGGAGGGTGGAGCAGCAGTTCCAAACCACAGTTGTGAATTTCAGCCATTGATTCTGCAGAAGTGTGGACGGGAGCATTGTACTGGTGAAACAAAATTTTTTTACTGATCATTCCCGGACGTTTTTCTTTTACTTTTTCCCTTAATTGTCTCAGCAGGTTACAATAATATTTAGAATTTATTGTTTCACCTTTTGGTAAATAATCAACCAAAATAAGCCCCTTGCATGCCAAAAAAACAGATGCCATAACTTTGTTGGTTGACAAGACTACCTTTGCCTTCTTGGGGGTTGGTGAACCAGACCGCTTCCATTGTTTAGACTACTGCTTGGACTCCGGGGTAAAGTGATGAACCCAGCTTTCATCCATTGTTACAAACTGTGACAAAAAATCATCGGGGTCGGACTCAAACAGCTCCAAACAGTCACGAGAAATGGTGAAACGAACTCTTTTCTGGTCAGCTGAAAGCAATCTCGGCACCCATCTCGCCGACACCTTGTGAAAACCTAATTCTTGAACACGAATATGACGGAGCAGATTCTTCTAATGTGTTAACCATATCTTCATGTATTTGTTTTGGCGTCAACCACTTCTTATACAAGTAATTTATCACAGCACATAGTTCAATATTTTCCGTAATGAGAAAACTTCACGACTTGCTTTACTGAAAAAAATTATTTAACAAAGACAGAGAGATGTATCCAATTGTAAATTTGCACGCTTACTAGTAAATAAACAAGCTACAAAATAAGGGTGATAAAAAAAATTTAGACATTTAATTACTAGGTCAGGCCACGAACTTTTGGATATACCATCGTATTTGGCAGGTACTTAAAAGTAAATGGTCCGTATAGGGGAATCTTACATGAGCGTTGAAAAGTTAAAGCAATGCGGTGTGCTTCGAGAGCTCATCTTAACAGCTACTAAATTTAACCTTACTTCCACAACGGATATCTATAATAAATGAATGATACACTGAATATTATTAAACAGGATGTCCCGAAATTCGGCGATATACTGGAAGCAGGAGATACTGCAAGTAATAACAGCTACAGGAAAAATATTTTTTTTTTGTGTGCATTTGAGGTTATAGGTATTAATGTTGATGTTCATTTTAGCCTTGTTCCTACAAATAGTAATTTTTGATCGGTTTTATTTTTGAAATACAGCCCTGAGTTATGCTTCTATCATTTAAAGACTTAAATTTTTAGTCATCTTCCTTAGCTTAGAAGAAAAAGCCTCGTTTATAGGAATCAAATTTTAAGCAAAAGATTTTTTTCAAATTTAGTCTGTCGTACTGAAAAAAAACATGTAGAAAGCTTTTCTGGTAAGTTCTTTCAAAAATTTTCTCATTTAATCGGGATTTCAAAATGGTATCATACTTGTAAGATTGCTTCTAAAATAAAGCAAAAAATAAAAATTACACTAGTTATCTAATTATAAGGGTATTCATTAATTATAAGAGAATAATACCATGTCTGTTCAATGATCTTGCGATCTAACGAATGTGAAAGAGAAATTGCTACTTCCAAAAACTTCTTTCATAGGTGCCTTTCCACTATGACGGGTTGCCTGGAAGAAATCGCTTGAAGTGATGAGGCCGCCCGAATGGCCCAAAATTTGTGATTTTATTTTCTTTTTCTTTCAATTATTTTTTATTGGCAATAAAGGGGGAATACATAAATAAATAAATAGCTAATTTTACAAAAGTACCTACTAATTATTAGGAAGATAAGTCAAGTTCAAGAATAGACCATTTAAGTTTTGCATATTTAAAACTGATCACATAATAATCTAATAATACTTCTATAGTTATCTTCGTACAAAAGGTTTAAAATAAAACGTCAAAACTTGAACTTTTGATTTGTCACGAAGAGGTCATTGCTCAGACATAATATATAGTGACAATGGTTTAAACTTTGTTTGAGCTGCAAATGAACTCTCAAAGATTTTTAATCAAAGCATGTCCAGAGTAGTAAAAGAAATAGCAGCTTTATTAGAAAATGACGGAACATCATGGCATTTAAATCTACCTAAATCACCTAATTTTGGAGGTTTTTGGGAGTCTGGGGTGAAAACAGTAAAAGTTCAGCTAATGAAAATAATTAGCAACAGTACTCTAACATAATATTGTCTTAAGTTTTCGCGATTCATATTATTAAATAAAACAGTTTTTCACCGGATTTATCGCGGATATTTACATTTTAAATTTTGACTCGACGCTCGTGGTCACGAGCGACTGTACCAGACTCCAACGTAGCAAAGGACTGATTTGTTCATTTAAATCATTATTTCTCTCTGGTACAACTATAAGTTGTTCTCCCACAAGAAAGTTAAAGGTGGTATCATCTGGATGTTCACTAAGGCATCTAATAGGTCTTGAGTTCAGTACAGCTTCAATCTGACACATTAAAGTTGCCATTTCATCAAATGTTAGAGTACTATTAAATAAAACACTTTTTAACCGGATTAATGGCGTATAATTTATATTTTAAATTTTAACTCGACGTTTCGGTGTCTTTGCAGAACCCGTGGTCACGAGCGACTGTTAAAATTTAAAATGTAAATATACGCGATAAATCCGGTTAAAAAGTGTTTAATTTAATAGTCATACATAATAGTCATCGCGAAAACTTTTTTTTTTTTATAAAATATGAATGGGACGTTTGTCTACCATGACACCTGATGTAAAGTGAACATGAAGACTAAGGTGGTACACGTCCATCCACGAGAAACCTATTCACTCGACGCTTAAAAGTACTAGGACTATACTGGTCAGGGAAAATAGACACAGGCAGTTCATTCCAAACCTTGGCGACCCGTATCAAAAAGGAACTGTCAAAGCGCTTAGTTCGACTTTTCGGAATATCAACCACATACGGATGGAAGTTCTGTCTTAAGACAATATTAAAATTTAAGGAACTTTGGCACCCGATTTGTTTATAACGCTATGTGCCTTTGTAATGTACCTAATAGATAGTTAGTTACCTACCTATGTTTGTGGTTAGGAGTTATACGTATTATATGGGCGAAGATTCTTCATTTTTATTTTTGTTATTAAAGATAGTTAGGATCTTGGAGAAGAAAATAACCTACTCAAAATACTAATTCAATACAGACGAAGTTGCGGGCATCATCTATGTAATATACCTACCTACCTACCTATTCTTTTTCACAAAACCTAGGTGAAACTGCGGATCACTGCTTTGTTGTAACAGTTTTTGAAGTAATTCTGTCTGTTTATCGATCAGTAACGCTTTCACAGCTAAACTACTGAGTCGATTTTGACGAAATTTGGAATAAGGTAAGTTTTAACTTCAAGGAGGATATAATAATAGTATTTATCCAACTCTAATAAACGGTATCGACGCGGACGAAGACGCGGGTCACAGCTAGTGTTAAATAAAAGTTTATTTATCAGTTCTAAATACAGCACATAAATCTTATCTAAATGTTTAATAAACGGTCAATAACGGAAGCTTAGTGGCCAAATATTTATACCATTAATACAAAAAAAGGGAAACCGATGTAAGGTATCAAACAAAAGGCATCATACAAATAAAATTATATTTCGTCGCTTCATTCTTCAGATATTATATAACAGGTAGTCCTTTTTAGGTACTAGGTAACTTCGCACAATTTAAAGTATCATAAAAAAAAACACTGTGGTGGGGCGCCGCGTGGCATGATCCACCCGGTTCGCGCCAAGCCCTCATTCTTTTTTCGTGCGTGGTAACAAGCATACGTCATTTACTTTAATCATTTACTTAAGTTTTTACAAAATGTTAAACGTACAGCAGAAGAACAGCTTCAACATTATAATATAAGGATAAAAAAGTTGGAACAAAAAATATATAAAAAACGGAAACAGCGAATTATTTCTACCGATGAAGAAGAAATCTTACAAGGCAAGACCTACTTATTCGGTTTAAAAGTGTTATTTAAAAAATCAGAGCAGAAAATGCGTGTAATCTATAATAGATATATCACGTTAACTGCTCAATATCGTAATGATGTAAACTTTAATAAATTTTATCTGATCTTATCGATCACCTTTTGTTTTCAATACGATTACAGAAAATGCGGGTAATCTCAAGGAGATTTATCTCGTTGTCTGTAATACGTTATGGGCGTTATATTAATATAAATTAGACATAAACATGTCGCCTCCAAGGTTATTTAAAAAATCAGAGCAGAAAATGCGTGTAATCTATAATAGATATATCACGTTAACTGCTCAATATCGTAATGATGTAAAATTTAATAAATTTTATTTGATCTTATCGATCACCTTTTGTTTTCAATACGATTACATAAAATGCGGGTAATCTCAAGGAGATTTATCTCGTTGTCTGTAATACGTTATGGGCGTTATATTAATATGAATTAGACATAAACATGTCGCCTCCAAGGTATGAGTTACCGCTACCACTGGATGATGTAAACCTGGATAACCAGAAGACTGCCGCGTCATTCACTGTGAATCAAAAGCTATCTGCAAAGACGCTCCCTAATCCGGAGCCGTCAATATCACAAGACGCACCAGGTATATCGGGAGAACCTAATTCCGATCTGGATCCAGAGCTGCTTACTGCACTTGGAGCTGCAAATTCCGATACACCCGAATTTGGCGCTAAAATACACGATACGCTGTCAAATTTATGGACACCTTTACTAAGAAAAGGACTGTCCAAAGAAGACAAAGATAAATTAACCATAGAAAATACGGTACCCGAAAACTGCAAAAACTTGCAAGCCCCAAAATTAAATGCGGAAATCTCGGCAGCCATAACTGACCTAGCACGAGCACGTGACAAAAAAAAAAAAAAAATCCAAAACTTTCAGCAACAGCTGGGGTACGGTATTACCACCATAAATCGAGGGATTGACGTCCTCCTTGGGAAAGAAGAAAACAAATGAAGGCCCTCCGTCACGTAAGTGATGGATGCCGCCTATTATCAGACCTCCACTTTATGTTAACCAAAGATAGGGTTAAACTGATTTTACATCATTTGCATACAAACTTTAAACATGTTATACAAGACTCCGAAAGAGACAAAACTTCATTCGGAAGTTCATTGCCGGAAAAAATAAAGGCAAGTAAAGCCATTGAAAAGCAGGGAGCCCTAATTAAAAAAGGCCCAGCCAAAACAGTCGCCTCTCAAATATCAACGGTCAACCGGTCGTCTCAGCAGGGAAACTGGACAGGACCTCCTCGTTACCCGTCGTTCAGGGGAGGGCGGGGAGGTCAGAGGAAACCGACAGCAGCTCAAACACAGCAGCGCCCACAATCGAACTCTGCGTTCAACGCCAAGTTCCAGCCGCAGACTTCATCCAGGATGCGTGCTCCGACCCAACATTAATCAAGGTACATGTAGGTCGAATTAATTTATTTTATGATTGTTGGACAAAAATAACTAAAAATGAAGTTATATTGAAGTGGATAAAGTATGGATTTAGAATACCATTCGATACTCAAATTTGTCAGTATTTTATTCCTAAAAATAATTTGTCATCATGTGAAAAACGAGACATGAAAATAGCTATAAATAAATTATTAGACTTAGGGGCTATAAAACCTTGTTCTCCTTCAAATGATCAATGTATTTCAAATATATTTTTAGCTCCGAAACCTAACGGAGAAAAAAGGTTTATACTAAATTTAAAATCTTTAAACTAGTTCGTAACAAAAGTACATTTTAAAATGGAATCTTATAAAACAGCCTCGAAATTAATTCCTCGTAATGGATACTTACCCAATGAATGAATCATATCTACTTATACCGATTTTTGTTAGTGACAGAAAGTACCTACGATTCGAATTCCAAGAAAATGATTCGTCTGAGCCGATCACTTACGAGTTCACAGCAATGCCGTATGGATTATCGGTAGCTCCGTGGGTATTTACAAAAATTATGCGTGAAGTAATGAGTCATTTGAGAAAACAAGGTTTTAAGTCTACTACCTATTAAGACGATCTTCTTATTGGAGATACATATGAAGAATGCATGATTAATGTAAGAAAAACTTTGAAGTTATTACATTGTCTAGGTTTTATTGTAAATTTCGATAAAAGTCACATTGTACCAAAAAAGTCAATCAAATTCATAGGTTTTATGTTCAACACAGAACAGATGTCTATTACGTTACCTGGCGATGAGCGGAATAACATTGAACAGTTAATAAATAGGTACATTAATCTTAAAACTTGTTCAATACGAAATTTTGTTAAACTTATAGGTGTATTGATCGCAGCCTGTCCAGCCACAAAATATAGATTCTTATATACAAAAATATTAGAGAGACAAAATTTTTTAGCCTTAAATAAGTTCGGAGGAAACTATGGGGCAAAAATGAATCTTAATAAGATATTACTAAAAGATTTATGGTGGTGGAAAAATAATATTAATATTATTTCTGGTCCAATCATTACTCAAAATCATAAGTTAGGAATTACTCGCGGTTTTGTTAGGTCTCAAAAGTATAGCTAGTGAAGAAAAAGAAAAGAAAGAAAGAAAGAGTCCAGAAAACTTAACCCTGATACTGAATGGGCCCTCTCGGATTGCGCTTTCCAACTTATTGTAAATAATTTCGGGCCCATTAAGATCGACTTGTTCTCAAGTCGAGCCAATGCCAAATGTTAATTATTTGTCACCTGGAAGCCTGAACCTGATGCAGTCGCAGTTGATGCATTTACAATAAGCTGGGCTGACTTGGATTTTTATGCATTTTCTCCCTTTTCTCTTGTATTAAAATGTATACGAAAAATCATTGATGATAAAGCCGAAGGGGTACTTGTATTGCCCTTCTGGCCTTCCCAGCCATGGAGTCAGCACCCACTGCACTCCAGCCTTACCCTGGGTGCCGCGGGGCTCTCCGGGCGTCGTTCAGCCGGCGCGGCTGCCCACCAGAGGCTCTCACGTTGATGCTCGCCTCGCTCGCAGACACTACTGTTCGCCAGTACAACGTCTCATTGAAGTTATGGTTTCAAGAAGTGTGGTTATGAATTAATAGTTTCGAAAAATCCATTCCATTAGTTCTTTGATTCTTAAACGAGCAATTTAATAAGGGATGTTCTTACGGTTCATTAAATACACATCGATCTGCATTATCTCTTTTATTAGGAGAAGAGATAAGTGATAATAGTTGTGTTAAACGCCTCTTAAAAGGAGCCTATAAAACTAAACCTATTAAGCCTAAATATTCATTTACTTGGGATCCAAATTTAGTACTAAATCAACTGTCTTCTTGGTATCCAAATATTAATTTATCATTAGAAAATATTAAAAAAAAAAAAAAAAAAAAAAAACTCGTTACGTTATTAGCTTTATGTACCGGTCAAAGAGTACAGACATTGTCTTTAATTAAATTAGAAAATATTGTTTTTCAATCTGATAAAGTAAATAGGTATTATTATAACAGATATAATCAAGACTTCCGCTCCAAATCGTGAACAGCCCTTATTATCTCTCCCAAACTTTCAAAGCAATATCAACATATGCCCAGTATCAACTTTAAAAGAATATATTTTTATTACAAAAAATATCTGAGGTTCAAACTCCGGGAATCTCTTCGTAACATTCAAAGCTCCCCACAGAACTGCATCAAGTCAGACGCTAAGTCGATGGATTAAGCAAACGCTCGCCACGAGCGGCATTGACATGAGCGTTTTAGTGCGCACAGCACACAACACGCGTCAACCTCAGCCGCGCGCACGGCCGGTATCAGTGTCGATGTCATTCGAAAAACGGCCGGGTGGACACAAAACTCACAGGTGTTCGCAAAGTTTTACCATCGGCCTTTAGATGATCAACAAAATAACTTTGCTTTGTCGATACTTAATCGAGACATGAACAATACTTAACCTAATATTAAAAATAGTTATTGAATATTACGTAGGTATTTTGATATTAAGTAAATTACTACATTAAAAATTATGTGTCTATAAATAGACTATCACTAAGTTTCATTAATTTAAGCTGATTATAATTTCTAGCAACTCAAATAAAGTAAGATTATTTGAAGCTTATTATGTAATAATACTAATTATTAAGTACTATAATAATAAAATATGTAATTACATATTTATATCTTTACTTATTTCAATTCCAAGTATATACCTAAACAAAACTTTCTATCTCTGAAAATCTACCTGTTATATAATATCTGAAGAATGAAGCGACGAAATATAATAGATGATTAAACGAACTTCTGAGTGAAGTTCTATCGCTATTATATGAGTCGCTTCATTCGAAGATATGACGTACCCACCCACCCCAGAACCCATTTAAAAGTTTCGTTTAGGGTCTCTAAAGAATGAGGGCTTGGCGCGAACCGGGTGGATCATGCCACGCGGCGCCCCACCACAGTGTTTTTTTTTATGATACTTTAAATTGTGCGAAGTTACCTAGTACCTAAAAAGGACTACCTGTTATATAATATCTTCGAATGAAGCGACTCATATAATAGCGATAGAACTTCACTCAGAAGTTCGTTTAATCATCTATTATATTGCTAACAACGAAAATGGATAAAAACTTATAATGTCTATTTACAAAATGAGAAAGAAAAATATCTCAGTACCTGCGTCAACAACTGTATAGTAAATATTTAATTTCTCGAAATGGAAAGTCGAAAATTCTTAAAACAAACTGCGTAGTAGTACACAGTTTTATTTACTGTCTCATCAACATGCCTAGGGGTAGCTTTAAGTTTTCTGTTTAAAGTTTGTTTATTATCTGATTATGTTGATTTTATTTTAGGACATAGTTTATTAATACTAGTTAGTAGTCAGAGGGTAAATAACTAAATATGAAATTCATTTTAAAATTAAATTTTCCTATTCCACTCCACGGACTAAAAAATGCGCCATTTATTTGATCAAGTACCTTCAAAAAATTAATTAGAATTCAATGAATGAAAATGTTTAGTATTTTTTCAATGACCTACCTAATGAAAATATTACAAGCACAGGCTTTGCATAGACTTTTGCAATATGAGTATAGTTAAACATTGAAATCCTTACTCTTCCTCCAAATCTTACCTCAATTGAGGTTAAAGTTATCTTTAGTTTCAAAAAAAATTTGATATGCAAACGTTGTTTATATATATTTCTTCGATCGTATCGTTCAGTAACTACTTTCATTTAATTGAGATTCAATAAGTATAAGAGAAAAATAAATTAGTTATTCCATGAAAAACGGTCCGAATCTCTCCATTAAAAATGAATTACTTAACTTGTGGCAAAAACAATTTTAATATATTACCAAAACTGGTTTAGTATAATATCTGTTAAGCCTATTCTTATGGAAAAGTATGTAAAACAAAATATAGAAACTTGCATAAAAGTCAGATAGTGTTAGATTGATGAACCTTTTTACACAATCATAAATTTGAAAAGAGAAAAATTTATAATTTAAATGAGAGAAATTAAATAAATGAAAAATGTGATAAATAAAAATTACCCGACCAGGATTCGAACCTGGGACCTCTCGTTTGCCGGACGAGTGCTCTTCCAACTGAGCTATCGGGGCCTGGCGCTTCGCCTCGAAATTACTTACCACATTTTTGTTTTTACGTTATATTGCTAACGTAGCTCCATCTAATGGTATAAGCTTTGCAACTAAGACCACCCGAGATCAATTTATTTACAGAAATTGTGAATCCCAGTTAAAGTGAAGCATTGCAATGTTTTAATAAAGTTTTTAAGTTTTTTGCATTTAAAATGCTCAATTATTCTTAAATAAATGAAAAATGTGATAAATAAAAATTACCCGACCAGGATTCGAACCTGGGACCTCTCGTTTGCCGGACGAGTGCTCTTCCAACTGAGCTATCGGGGCCTGGCGCTACGCCTCGAAATTACTTACCACATTTTTGTTTTTACGTTATATTGCTAACGTAGCTCCATCTAATGGTATAAGCTTTGCAACTAAGACCACCCGAGATCAATTTCTTTACAGAAATTGTGAATCCCAGTTAAAGTGAAGCATTGCAATGTTTTAATAAAGTTTTTAAGTTTTTTGCATTTAAAATGCTCAATTATTCTTAAATAAATGAAAAATGTGATAAATAAAAATTACCCGACCAGGATTCGAACCTGGGACCTCTCGTTTGCCGGATGAGTGCTCTTCCAACTGAGCTATCGGGGCCTGGCGCTACGCCTCGAAATTACTTACCACATTTTTGTTTTTACGTTATATTGCTAACGTAGCTCCATCTAATGGTATAAGCTTTGCAACTAAGACCACCCGAGATCAATTTCTTTACAGAAAATCATAAATGATGATTTTTTATTTATCACATTTTTCATTTATTTAAGAATAATTGAGCATTTTAAATGCAAAAAACTTAAAAACTTTATTAAAACATTGCAATGCTTCACTTTAACTGGGATTCACAATTTCTGTAAAGAAATTGATCTCGGGTGGTCTTAGTTGCAAAGCTTATACCATTAGATGGAGCTACGTTAGCAATATAACGTAAAAACAAAAATGTGGTAAGTAATTTCGAGGCGTAGCGCCAGGCCCCGATAGCTCAGTTGGAAGAGCACTCGTCCGGCAAACGAGAGGTCCCAGGTTCGAATCCTGGTCGGGTAATTTTTATTTATCACATTTTTCATTTATTTAAGAATAATTGAGCATTTTAAATGCAAAAAACTTAAAAACTTTATGAGATAAATTAATTAAAAATCGAAATAAACATGTTCTTTATTATGAAAGATACTTATTTGGCTCTATATTCAGTAAGCTACCACGGTTCTAGCGTATTGTAGATACGTTTTCGACAGTAAATATAAATTTATTGGATACTTATTCCTTCTTTTGTTTGGTATTTGGCATAACCTTTTTAAATTGTATTGTTAATTTAGAGAAAACGTTTTCTTATTTAATTTTTCAGTGTGCTTTTTTGCATTTTATTATTTTTTTATTTTTTATAATAACAAATCCGCATTTGGTTTCAAATTCTCTGCGTAGAACAATCAGTTCAAAGTCAGAGGACATGGAGTTAAAGATGCAACTACATACCTCTTTGTCAAAAAAATATCATAATACTTACTATTATTGTCTAGTAACCTTGCTTGGGTTTCAGTTTTTTCTAAAGTTAAATTTTTTATATGCAATTTTCGCTATTAATTTTATTGATAGTTTCGGAAATAAACGCGCTTAAACATTTTTTTCTGGTTTATTATTGAACATTAAACCTGGCCTTTGCTTTGCCATTTTGCCAGATTCAGTTCATTCAAATAATCCAGAACTGTTATTCCCTATCATAATCGTGGATTAACTAACGTTTCTTAACTGTATAATATTTTACACTATGGTAGGTAGTTATTTTGCGTAGCGCTCTCAGTGCCAATTTAACTGACAGCAGAATAATGAGAAACTCAGTTTCAGCTCATTATTACACTTGTCATTTAAAATTGCAACTCAGCGTCGACACCTCATCAATGAAGTTTTGAGCTCTATAAGCTATATAATAAAAATTAATCTCATTAAGCTCATATTAATAAAAAGAGTTTCAGTTACTTTGCAAGTAAGAGAATGAAGATGTAAACATTCTAAAAAATATTTTATGAAAGTGATAACTAAAAATGTCGATTTAAACTTAATAGCTTCAATTGTTTGTATTTGTGAACTTGTGATATGAAAGACCTATGAAAAATTAAGTATATTTTGAAGCCAAAAGAAGCAAAGTTTTTAACTTAAAAAAATGAATTACGCCTGCACGCAAGTCCAATAAATCTATAATATGTTAAATTAAAGAAATAACAAAAAAGCTATTTAAAATGCAACATCTGTACTCTATAAAGTAATGGCGGTCTTTTGGCTCAAGGGCGATAACTTCTAGGTAACTATTATTTAAACTTAATGGATACAAACTAACGGCTGTTTCCTAACTTTCTAAGTGTTCGTTTTGTATTGAAAATTTATTTAAAAGTATTTTTTTACAACTATTTGTAAGGCTACTCGTATCTGGCTTTTGAATAAATAAAAACGAACTTGGTGAGACAGACGGCCCTCAACCACAAACAGAAATAATAATTCGTACAACTGAAAATTCATAACTTCTTGTAACTTTGAAAGCATCCTCATTTTCCCCGCCACATGCTATTAAGGCTATCACGTTTGCAAATGTCGAAAAGTTGAAAAGATAATTAGGAACACCGTTCCAAATTACGGAATCATAACATGAAAAAATCTCAGTTTAGAATTTTCTAGAATTTTGTTTCGCATTTGTCAAGCTGTGGAGAAATGTTATGCTAATGGACTCGTAAATTTGTAACCTAGAAAAGTAATTTAGCAGATGACATTTGTGTAAACAGAGTTCTAACCTTTGTTAAGAACTAAACGAGTGATTTAATGCAGCTGCCATTTTGTTGAATAATGGGTAAATTACTCAAAGTATCTCAAAAAATGTCGGACCTCAAAGTAAGCTTTTATAAACTTATAGGTACTAACGAGCCAACATATCAAAATTTCAAATTATTAAAGAGTAAACCATAATCAGTACTCAAAAATATTGTCAGAAATTTTAAGGTTTTCTCATATTAAATAAACTTTAAATCAGGTCTTAATGTGTTTAATTATATTTCACGTTTTAATTGGGCATATCCATGTCCATGCGGAGCCCCCTGGCAGAAGTGACAGGCTTACAATGGATTAAAACTGTAACTTACATCAGTCGGAGCTAACGATATTAAGATGTTTGTATGACTTGAGTTACAAATTTTAGAGGGCGAAATGCAATAAATTACTGATTGTTATCCAATTGCAGAGTCACCACGGCTATATCCCAAAAGGATACAATCTCTATGTGTAGGATGATGGCCTGTGACATTGAAACGGTGTTTATAGCAGTTTATAGCGGCTCGGTATTATATTAACGAAACAGGAATCACACTCGCGAATAAAGAATTTCTTGTAATTAAAGCCTACAGCCGCAGTACTGCGAAACAGCTCAATGATAAGTTTTACCGTTATTTCTAAATTCCACTTCATCATTTCTGAACTATGATTAAACGTCAAAAACACTAGTAAAAATCAAAATTGTTCCAGCTAGAAATGAAACTCGGAAAGTTTTGTTTATAATATACCAGCTGTTGCGCGAGGTTTTACCCGCAGAATTTCGAATTCCGTGAGAATTTCGGAAAAAATATCACTATGCCAAATTTCATCTAAATCCGTTGAGCCGTTCTCCCGTGATTGAGGAACAAACATCCACACATCCAGACATCCATACATCTAAACTTTCACATTTATAATATTAGTAAGATTTTATCTTCAGCTTCCCATCTATACATATAATAAAACAGTAAAAAAAACGTGTCTGTACATTTAATATTTTTACAAAAAAAATTATCTAGGGTTATAAAGAAATCAAAAAAGAGTAAGAATCTGAAAAAAAAAATTTGTCTGTTTGTTTGTAAGTTTGTCTGTTTGCACACGCTAATCTCTGGAACCGCTGGACGGATTTGAATGAAACTTTTTTTGATGTATAGCTGTGAAGCCAGGGCAACATATAGGGTATATTTTATTTCGGTTACTGGAACACCTGATGCAGAACCCTTAAGGGATCATCAAAACCGTAAGAAATATAGATATGATGCCTTAACAAAAGTTGTCCAGGATGATGAGCAGATTCTGCAAACATAAAAAAAATCTAGGATCTAAAAAAAATTTTATAGATTTTTAAAAGTTATGCCTAAAACTTACTAGAATATAGTGAAGATGTTCGGCATACAGATCAGAAGTACTCATACCTCAGTTGCGCGTAGACCGACCATGAGTCTAAGGTCGTGGGTTCGATCCTGCTCGCGTAATTTTTTTTATTATATATTTTATTATTTTGTATCAATCTTTACCATGCATCTATCTTTACATACATATGTATTTATATGAAACAATAAATAATAACGTGTGAACATGAAATATTTTTACAAAAAAAAATATGTTCCTAAGGTTATTAAGAAATGAAAAAAAAAGTAAGAATTTGAAAGAAAAAAATGTCTTTTTATGTCTTTCTGTTTGTTGTTCTATTCTGCTGACATCTGTGGCTAACATATAATATTATAATAAATCCGAAAGATAGTTGGTATGTAGTATAAAAGTTTTCTATGTTGATAGGGCTAAATCATTAATAAATAAAGCTTCTTGCTAGATTTAATGTAGGCAGTGTACATACAGAGATATATTGTAAAAAAGTTAAACGTAAAATAATAGAACTCAATATCGTTTAGGTTTTCTTTATTGATCGTTTTTGCCTCTTGGAAGTCAGAACCCGTAGAATTCTTCAGAATAAAAAGTGGTGTAAGTGTCAAAACTCAACACAGGACTTTATGAACTACCATACCAAATTACATTAAAATTGGCTAAGCCGTTTGACCGTGAAAAACAGCCAAACATATAGGTTACTAAACATATTATACAATGATAATGGCTAGACGGATGGATTTTTGCTACTCTTTCACGCAAAAACTACCGAATAGATTTTTATGAAACCTTACAGTAATATAGCTTTACCTAGAATGTGCCTTTGTAATGTATTGGTTAGAAGTTATACCTACATATTATATGGGGGAAGATTCTTCATGTTTATTTTTTTAGATAGGACCTTGGAGAAGAAAATAACCTATTCGAAATACTAATTCAATGCAGACGAAGTCGCGGGCACCATGTATGTAATAATCCTACCTACATATAAACCTACTCTTATACATACTATAATAATCTTATACATATATACAAAGGCTGCAAACTGGACGGCAGCGACAGTGACAGCGAGAGCGACAGCGGCGCGGGCAGCGACGCGGGCAGCGACGCGAGCAGCGATTTCCGCGACACGATAAAAAGTATTAAGTTTGTATGAAACCGCGACAAATCGCTCGAGCGCCCGCTGGCGTCGAGAACGGCCTAGCAGGGCTGGCAACCATCGATAAATAGTCGAATCGACAAGATCAATATTATTTTGTTATTTTATCCTATTATCTATACTAATATATAAAGCTGAAGAGTTTGTTTTATTGTTTGTTTGAACGCGCTAATCTCAGAAACTACAAGTGGGATTTGAAAAACTATTTTTGCATTTGATAGCCCAACTCTTGAGGAAGGTTATATTTTATCCCGAAATTCCCACGGGATCAAAAGTTACGTAAAACCGCGCGCGGTGGCTAGAGTAAGCTAATAGGCGCACCATAATAGATAGAATTACTCGATTTGATACCATGATTAAGACTACAGAACCAAATATGTCATAGTCTTAATAAATTTACTAACACTAAATACCATATTCTAAGAAAATATCGATAAAAGGCCCGATTTATCATTGTCGACGGTAGCGTGCTAGCCCCGCAGATTCCCCGCGTCGCGTCGCTGCCCGCGCCGCTGTCGCTGCCGTCCTTGCAGCCTAACTTTTACCCAGTGTGCCTTTCGTAGGGTATTCCTATTTGGTATATACTTTTTGTAGGTTACTTTTTCTATTTTATTTTTTGTAGGTCTTTTTCACAAAACCTAGGTGAAACTGCGAATGACAGCTTTGTTGTAACAGTTTTTGAAATAACTCTTTCTGTTTATGTATCAGTAACGCTTTCACAGCTAAAAAGCTGAATCGATTTTGACTTTGAACTTCAAGGACGATATTATAATATTATTTATCCAACTCCCATAACCGGTATTCACGCGGACGAAGTCGCGGGCAACAGCTAGTCATATATATTATCAATAACTTGATATAGCGTTTGATATATTGAAAATAATGCTTAGCAGTAACTCTATATTAATATTTGAAATTAAACGTAAAAACTACTCGAGTGTAACTGGGAGCTTTCTCTTCGGTTAGCCTTTGAACTCGTTCAGCTGGCGTAGTTACCAGAACCTCATGATGTCCTTTGAAGTCAGCTCAAGTATGATGCAATTCGTTGCCTCAGTTTTACCACATAAAAATCAAATCTTTTAATGTGCCAAACTATAAAACAATTTCTTGTCAAATAATCCCGCATTGCAGTTAGGTATTAATTTTAAACAAAATCTCAAAGAACTCGACTTTGAAAATATCATGATAAATTCTGTTATTTCATTGTAAACTTTATCTACATTTTTGTGGGGTTCTCCTTTAGCGTGATTAATTTACTTAGATTTAAGTTTAATACATTAGTAAAAATCAAATCATTGAAACACCCTGGAGCTCCAAGCTTTTTCCTCAATCACATATCAATCACTGGTAATCGTAGTGGAATTGTTTCTCTCCCACCAACCCTACAAATAGCTCATTACATATTTATTGCTATACCTTTAATAAGAAAAGGAATCCGAGTATCCCATTTATTTACTCGGAGATCATTATCTGTGGTATTTCTCTAGTGTTTGTTTGTTGATAGAAAGGGAAGGGTGTATGTAATTAAAATCAGTGTCTCGCATCTACCTTAACATTTTTGATAGTTAATTTTGTTTTGCTGTTTCTTCTTATTTCTGATATTTGACATTTTTTCATGATAATGAAAACCAGCTTATTATTTTTCATAATTATAAAAACCAGTGGATTATTCGTCTTCTATTTAGATTTTCTCAAATAACTGATAGATTCCAACAGCCCGTATTGCTATTATTATTTAAAGTAACTTTATTAATTGGGAAATAATCAAGAATCAAACCCAAGTCGTCTAAACCACAACAGTTACCGGGAAATGGAGACCTGGTCGGCTCATTACAAAACTACACCGCAGAGTTTGTAATTAATTGAATAACATCGGAAACAATTTTTAATAACTAATATTTATGTAATTAAAATCAATTTTATTTGCATATTTATATTTTTCAGTAAAAGTGTTATGTAGTGAAGCTTAAATATCTATATCTAATATGGAAGAAGACTTAAATGTACCACGATATTTAGCAACGGATTTTATAAAAATCTTATCATTTTTATATATCATTTTTATATTTTATTATATCATCGGATTACCAACTATGACTATGATACGCTAATTCTGAGTAAATAAAGATATTTAAAACTAATCAGAGGTTTTAAGGTAGGTTCTTTTCGGTATTGTCTTTTTTTTCCTACGCGTACGTAGGTACACTCGTCATCATCAATATATATAAAACTGTTCCGTTACTGACTGAGTTACTGAGTGACTGACAGACAACGTACAGCCGTAACTACTGGGCGTAGAGAGCTGAAATTTGGAACATACATTCTTTAGAGGATGTAGGGGTGCACTAAGGAAGTAATTCCCAAACCCCCACGGGAACGGGAATAATTTTACTTTTTAGTTTGTATGAAAAATCTTATTCCTTGAGTGCACGGATATGGCACTTGGCATAAAGGTTCTTCAAAAAATGACTGGTTGTGTTATGAAAGCAATTCCCGAAATTCCCACGGGAACAAGAAATATATGATGTTTTAGTTTGTATGAAAAAAAATTATTCCTTGAGTGCACGGATGTGATACTTGGTATAAAGGTTCCTCAATAAGTGTCTGTTTGTATTATGTAAGAAATTTCCGAAATTCCCACGGAAAGGGGTTGGACTTTTTAGTTTTTTTATGAAAAATCTTATTCCTTGAGTGCATGGTTATGATACTTGGCATAAAGGTTCTTCAAAGAGTGACTGGTTGTGCTATGAAAGGTATTCCCGAAATTCCCACGGAAAAGGGAAATATACGAAAAATAAATTCCATGAGTGCACAGATGTGATACTTAGTATAAAGGTTCCCCAGTGAGTAACTGTTAGTGTTGTGAAAGAAGTTCCTGCCATTCCCACGGGAATACGAAATATTGGACTTTTTAGTTTGTATGAACAAATATTTCTTCAGTACATAGTTGTAATTTAATACTTGATATAAAGGTTCTTCAATGACTGGTTGTGTTAAATATAAACAATGTTTATGCGCGGACGAAGTTGCGGGCAAAAGCTAGTACAATATATTTTCCCAGAGTATAATGCTCCGAAGTCAAGCCGTCATAGAATGATTTCTACGGTTAAAATAAGGAAACCTAAAATGAGATACATTCATACTTTTTAATTCCCGAAAGCAGACAATTTTATTGTTAAAAGTTTCGAGAGGTCCTAAAGTTAAGGCTACAGCCAACGAGTGTACTTCGCAATGTTGAAGAGTACACTTGAGAGCAATTTCAAGATTTTATTAAAAATATCGTAACATAAAAGGTTGCTCTAGTGAATCATTAGTGGTTCCAGATTGAAATTAATTTGGTACATTTCAAAAATAATTATTGAAGTATTTTACGCTCTGTTGAATTTCCGTATAACGAATAATCTTACGTATTATATATGGTACAATTCAGAGTGCTCTGAGCACAGTTATATTTAATTTTGTTGGTCCCAGAATTTGTGTATCGTTTCTGAAACTTATAATCGTCGTCTTTTCTTTATTAACTATTATGTAGGGAGGGACTAAGTTGACCCTCAAAAAAAAAAAATTATTTATAAATAAATTCAAAGAACTCCGAGTATTAAGAAAACATTTATTTATTTTATTTTACACTTCATGTAATGGTAATTTTTTTTAAATAAAATCTTAAAAAAATAATATGTATACCTACATAGGCGGTCTTATCTTATTTTTTCCAGATAACCATGACAATAATTATAATGAAGTTTTTAATCGGCCAGGAAATGATCAGGGAATAAAAGATTTGTCTTTTTGAAGGCTATTCCTTAAAATTAAATATGAATTCCCATGTATGTAGCTCGGCTGTGTTAGTACATTTACATTTGCATACAAGGATAGCTGTGCTGTGTTCGTTTCTTTCACGTTCTGTCACAGGTATATCTGCTTGTATGTAGAATGAGAAAGAGTAATGTTCATAGCTGACCTGTCAAATTTTTGACAACTCATGAAATGTGTTAAAACAACATATAGCTCATGTTCGGTTAATTCCAAATCATTCACTTATATAAGAAACCGCACCAAGGATTTTAACATTACTCAATAGACTACTAGTATCATCCACTCGAAATGGAAATACCGATATTGTTTATAAGAAATTAAATCAAGTCTGCACCAATAGTTTAGATATAAACAGGCAGCATTTCAATGACAATATCATCTTTATACATTCACATACCTAACAAAAAGTAGTTTGACAGTTCAGAGACTAAAACCGTGAACATCTCTTTTCACAAAAGAGTGCCAAGAGTTTTTAATCTGGATTTTCTCTCGATCTACCATTAACACGTTTTAACGGAGAGTTTGCGAACTTTAAAAGTTCTTCAAAATTTTGTAAATTAATATTTAAGTAGGTACGAAGGATATTGTTGAATGGTTGGTTCATCTGTTGATGAAGCCTTTTTCCAATACAGATGCTGCTTGCTGTTTGAGTTTTTAATACTTATTCTACTACATCTTAAACGAATGATAATCAAATATTTTATAAAATTAGAATTTTTAACAAATGATTAAAATAAGCAAAATATCTACAATATTGTTACAAAAGATGTTCTAAAAACTCTCGGCATTCTTTTATGAAAAGAGATGTTCACGGTTTTAGTCTCTGACCTGTCAAACTACTTTTTGTTAAGTATGTGAATGTATAAAGATGATATTGTCATTGAAATGCTGCCTGTTTATATCTTAATTATTGGTGCAGACTTGATTTAATTACTTACAAACAATATCGGGATTCGAGTGAATGATACTAGTAGTCTATTGAGTAATATTAAAATCCTTGGTGCGGTTCAAATCAATAAGTCTATGATTTGGAATTTACCGAACATGAGCTGTATGTGGTTTTAATACATTTCATGAGTTGTCAAAAATTTTACAGGTCAGTTATGAACATTACTTTTTCTCATTCTTCATACAAGCAGATATACCTGTGACAGAACGTGAAAGAAACGAACACAGCACAGCTATTCTTGTATGCAAATGTCGTACCTAACACAGCCGAGCTACTTACATGGGAATTTATATTTAATTTTCAGGAATAGCCTTAGAAAAGACATCTTTTATTCCCTGATCATTTCCTGCCTTAACTTAGGTTATGACCAAATATCAGTGTCGTGTAACATCTTCATTTATATTTAAATAGACTAGGTATGGTACAGACTGCCAAAAAAGTGTTTTCCTTATTAGATTTCATTGCCACTTAGAGATTCATATTTGATAAGGGCTAGTTTTGCTTGAATATCGATCTGACAACTTTTATTGTCATATTTTAAGTCAGTTGTCCATTATTTTCATCAAATAGAATTACGCTGTATAGAGTTTTTATTACTTTCGTTTAGAAATATGGAAATAAAAATTAGTGCCGTATGTGTTCTATATCTTATGTAGGTTACATTCTTCGCCGACTGTACCAAAAAGCTTTGCTTTCAGAAGGGTTATAAAAATACTTTTTGAGTAAACAACTGTAAAGGTTTTCGATCATTCTGAGAACTCCATATTCCATGTTGAAGTTTGTTTCCATTAAACCCCACGTCTTGGTAGCATTTTTACGTATGCAAAGTCATGATTTTTTCATAAACCAAAACATGTTACGAAACACACAATATTCGTTTTTCTTTTATTTTATTTTCGATGTCTAGTTTCAATGAAATAAATAAAAGTAACTAGATAACATTATAATATTTCTATTTTTTTTTTTGAGTTTGCTTAGCTCTAGCAGATAAACACCTGTGTAGGTTTTTTTTGGATATAACCTTTCTCAAGAAAAGGGCTAATGAAACTATAACAAATGATATTAGCTTGTAAAGATATACTTGCACTAACATAAATATTTGTTGGTTGGTGTGATTGTCTGGGAATTTAATTTTTATTATATTTATTATTATTTACCTTGAGATGTTGCTATTTTTGTTTTAGCATCTAATCCCGATTTCATTTGTAAATGAGCCGTCTAGAACTAATGAGTGCTAATTGAACGGATCATATATAGTTCTGACACAATAATGTTCATGCACAAAAATGGCCGCTTACATACATATCTATGCTTATCTACGCTTATTTTTATCATACGTTTTCCTGTTTTATTTTACTGCAGTTATGTTTTTAAGATCTTTTCCACAAATCCCGGGTGAACCTGCGGAGCACAGCTTTATTATATTATAACAGTTTTTGAAGTTACTCTGTCTATCTATTAGTACTTAACGCTTTCACATTTAAACTACTGAATCGATTTTGACGAAATTTAGAATAAAATAAGCTTGAACTCCAAGGAGGACATATCAATCTTATTTATAGTATTTATAGAACTGTAATTCCGATATTTACGCGTTCGAAGTCGCGGCAAAAGCTAGTCTACATATATTTTCATTAAAAACATTAATTTGTGGTGTGGTTTTTCATTATTTTTCGTATCGTGTCATGGAAACAAACGGAATAGTAAGTAAGTGAATTGGCGAAGTATTTATCTATGACCGCCCGTATTTACATGGTAAGATTGATGATCGAAATCCGTAAGAAGAAAGTTTCCGATAGTAGGGCTTCTCGAAATTTCCATATATTTCTTCTTGAAATTTGGAGTGAAAACTCTTTTGAGCTTGACAGGTACGAATAGAAAAGATTATTCAAAGCACAAAATAATACGTTACAGGTATATGCAAGCTTTTAGTGGGGATCTGCTTTTGTATGTTTCTCAAAGGATTTTACAAAAGCATTGTCGAGTAGAATTTTTTGTTTATATTTGTTTGGGTTAACAATGTGTTTTATCGCATATTTATTTTAAATAGTTTATTATCACCGGAATGATATTATTAAACTCTGGTAAAACCAGATCTGTTTTTTTTTCAATTTTAGTTTCGCATAAAATTACGTGTGGCAACTGACTTATAACGTAACCTTATACGATGAAATGTTCCGGGTTAGTACAGCGAGCGCCACAGCCAGGGCCACAGGTCAGTCAGGTAATGCCGTCGTAACGCAACACGTTCGCCGCGAATAATACGTTACGGCGAAATGCTCAGGTCAGTCGCCACAATAAGACCTCGCGATGTAAACAAAAAAAAATTTGTAGAATATTTCAATATTTTGTAGACGTTTAACATTGAAATCGAATTTTGATGATTCGGAATTATTATTATTTTTGTGATTTTAATACTTCGCTCTCGAGATTTTTTTGTCTCGGTTTTTATGAGATATTTTCACTAAAACACAACGGAAAGTTGGGTTTTACAAATTGCATTTAGTCTTTTTTTAAATTCAATGGTGATAGAACTTTTAACGGCTGTACGATCTAACCCTCTAAGCTGTTGGAACTCTAAGTATTTATATAAATCATTTGCATCCATTGCACTTATATTTACACTAGTTTTACACTTATCTAAAACATATGTCATATTTATGTCTTTACTAAATTTTGTAGTAGTTTCTAATAGAGTTTTCATTTCTGTGTCAGTGCGAGCATATAATTTGATGTCATCCATATATATCAGATGAGAAATAATGTTATCGGTGTTATCTAGTTTGAGCCGGTATACAACTTTATCATTATTAAGTTGGTGAGAGAGAGGATTTAATGCAAGGCAAAACCACAGTGGACTCCTTAGAATCCCCCTGATAAATAACCTTTTTAATTGCAATTTACCTTGTAGTAAATTATTTGGTGTAAAAAGTTGCAATGTAGTCTTCCAGTGTGTCATGATATTGCTTAACAATTTTACTGTAGTGTCGTTTACTTTATATTTTTTTTAGGGTGTGTATAAGCCAAGAGTTAGGGATACTATCAAAAGCTTTTTATAATCTATGTAGGTGCAATAAATAAATAAATATTTTTGACACTCACACAACATTATCTAGCCCAAATTAAGTTTCTTAAAGAACTTGTGTTATGGATACTAGTTTACTGATATAGTTAAGAAATATATAAACATACATAAAGAATAAATACATATCTTTTTTTTTATTAGAAAATAAACTTAAATAGTCTCTCAAACTTATCTCACATTACATAGAATCTATGTTAATACAAAGTATACTTTGTTCTTTCTACTTATATATCTATTTTTAAATTTATGTCTTATGTATATATGTATTTCATGTTATATTATTACACCTATTTATATACTTTAAATTAGTACCATTTATAAAATAATAATGCCATGCTTACGTTTCTTTTTCATTTATTTTAAGATAAGGTTGCCTGGAAGAGATCACTTTGAAGTGATAAGGCCGCCCAAATTGCACATTTAATGTTAATACTGTATTTTTATAACTATCCCATTCTATACAAATGGCAAAAAAGTGTTTGAATTTGAATTAAATAGACATGTAAACATCCTTGACTTGACGACTAATATCTGTGTTCATCACACAAATATCCGTCGCCGCCAAGATTCGAACCCAGGACCTCTGGAATAGAAGGCAATATACGTTACCCTTACACCAGCTGGTCGTCCTTTGTAATTTTCCATGTTAGTTCCTTTTTTTTGTTGAAGCATGTTTGACTATGATAGAGTCTTTTATAAGTTGTTCCTTGCAACCCATGTGGCCTACATCCTTTCCTCTCTTCAGCCAGTATGTTATGTCGTTCGATGTTTGAATTTATTAGTCTAGTAATAACTGCAATTAAAATTTTGTATATGGTTAGTAAGCATGTTATTGTTCGGTATTGAGACGATTATGTGGAGAAATTAGGTTTAGGTAGTATATAATGTGATTTCAGTTGCCATGAACTCGGGGATTGGAAGTTGTCCAGATGTGAATTCAGTGAATTTATATTTTTGATATACATTTATGCAGCCTGGTTAATTTTTTGAACCAGAAATTATGCAACTGGTCTATGCCAGGTGGTTTCCAGTTATGAAGTTTATAAGTAGCCACTTCAATTTCGACTTCAGTAATTTCATGAAAATTCATTTCTTAAATATTGTTCCACATGACTTGTTTGTTCTGTATCCAGTCTGCTTTGTCATTATGAGTCATCTGCTCTTCCCATATACTTGACCAATATTCTTCTAACTGCTCTTTAGTTGGTGTTTCTGTACTGTTGTAGCTATTTGTATTATTTTTACTTTGCATCATATTTCTATAAAATATTTTTTCATTTACGTTAAATATTTGAGTATGTTTTTCGTTGTTTGGATTTATTATATCGTTTCAGTCTATAATAAAACAAAAACTTGCACTTAAAGCCTAAGTGAAAGTTTTTGTTTTAATGTGTCTAAAAATTACTCCGGTTTTATATATTTTTTTCATATTAAGTAGGTATTTGTAAATTTTTAAACATGTCTTCTACATTTAGAAAACTTTTTTTTTTATCTGTTATTGTTTTTAATATACTGAGTTAACTGTCCAATATTAAGTCTTATTTTTTAATATCATTTTGTAATTGACATTGCCAGGAAAGTTTATTTGCTTTTTTTTTATTAATTTCGAAATTTTCCTTTATTTTATAGTTCAGTCCTTTTGAAATTACTATTGAAGTGCAGTAAATAAGGGTGTGGATATCTGTTAGTTGTGATTTGGGAGACAAGTATTCTTTAAGTATATTGTTATTAAAATGTTTATAAGTTCAAAAATTTGGGACTGTATTTCAATTTGGGTAATTTTGAACGTAAGGTTGGATCCATTACTGAATGCAATGAGATTTTTGATTGAATTTTCTTTAATTTCAAGCATATTTCCATTATTTAAATATCATTATTTATATTTATAAAACTAAGATTTTCTACTTCATTTTCAATTAAGAGCTTTATTGTTTCTGTTTGTGTAGAGGTAGTTTGTCGTAATAAGATGTGTTAATGATGTAGTTGATGACCATGTGTCTCACAAAGTGTGTGCAGATTTGAGTCTATAGGCGTTTACTGGTTGTTAATAGTTTCCAATTGCAACTTTTGTCTTATATCTACTTTTAAACGTTCTAGAATATTTTGTGATATTAAATTATTCATTTCTATGAATTTTTTTATTTTTTATTCTATGTTAGGATACTATGACGGAAGTATATTCTAATATAAAGCGTTCGTATAGTTTTTTTGACTAGATGGTCATATCGGTTTCTAATTTAGTAATATGATAGTAGGTGCGCATGATAAATATGTTTATGTTTACATCATTACTCCATTTCATACGCAGCCGATGTCTTCCCGCGTGGGTAAGAACGTGGGGTTAGCCTCCCGTGCAACATCCAATTCAGGAGTCGGTGTACCTCTAGAGCTCGGTGAAGATGCTATTGATGGTGACACAGAGGGTGTGTAAGATGTGGTGCTCGGGCTATAAGGGCTATTGAGTATATTTTCTATGTCGATTGTTAGTGGTGAAGAATTATCGGCTGCAATATGTTTGGGTTGTGAATCCCCGATGGGAGCCCGCCTGCTCAGCTCCTCACCGCTGAAAGTTCGAACGCTGGAACACACAGCGTCAGCTCCAGGTGTGCCCCGATAATCGCCCACGGGAAGCGGCCCTCTCAGTTTTTTTTTAATCTGGTCTCTATTATTAGTGTGTTACCATTGCCATGTTAGCCACGCCAGTAATATACGAATCGTGTGTCCGCCCTCCACTTAATCTGATGTTCGATCTGGACGTACGTTGCTTTTCAGGAGGCTTATTATTATTATTTTCAAGTCTTTTTTTGAGCCATGTCGCAGACACAAGTATAGCATGGAGATTTTTGCTGTCAAAACTGTTAAGCATATTTACGTGATGGGCAGGAATACTTTGGGAATTAATATGAACAATGTTGAATTACGGGAAACATCAGAGAGCTGAGAGTGCAAAAAATTGTTAAGGGGAGGAGAGGTGCTTTGCAAACTGAGATCACTGTTCGAATCGCTTGGTGAGCATGATTCATAGTGCAGAGAATCATCACTATTATAATCTGACATCTTAAATACACAATAATAAATACATAAAAATGATTTCGTGAAATAACTAAAAATACGTAAAATATATAATATGCTGTTAAATATTTAACTACTTAAACTTTTCCCAATAACCTAGTCAAGTCAAATACCCGCTTGCTTTAAAGTACATATCAAAAAGTATTAAAAATGTATTTTAAAGATGAATAATAAAAGCAACTTTAATTTTGGAATGAAGCGAAAGAAAAACATAGAATGTGCCAGCTGATTCTCTTCCCGGGCATACTGTAAAAGTCAGCTAAGGCACCGTGGTATTTAGGCGTTTTTGCGGGCGATAGGCTGACTCTCTGTCACTGCAATAGTCTCTCTCCATCATTATGTACCTCCAAATTAGTCAAAAGCGAACCACTTTTAATTGAATCCAATTAAAGCGATTTCACGTATAAAGAGTGCACAATTTCAAAATCTACAAATAATTAATTTCAAATAAAGATTTCTTGTGTATGAAAATTGAATCAAATCTAATGACAAAGAGATATTTTACGTTTGCAAAGTCGTAAAATTAATGTTTTTAATTATCTTCGTCCCTTATTTAATGGGATTACGTGGAATTTGAGAGTTAATTGTTTTAATGAGTTATCTAGATCATTGATGCATGTTAAATTATCAAAGAGAGGAAACATTATATTAATCTCTGTTTTATATTTCTGGCAGAGATGCTTTCTAATGTTTTTATTTACGTACGCATTATGGTACATATAAAAAAATGGGGCAACAAAGCAAAAGAAAACACGATGTACAAAAGGCGGCCTTATCGCTAAATCATATATTTATATACCAGGCTTTCCAACTAAATGAATATGAAAATTGTATTTTATTAACTTACGTTTTAAAAATTCAATTGGCACAATTAGTAAAACTAAACAAAAAAAAATAAAACAAAATTAACAAATATACGTAAAATTTACAAAAATATAAATTGCTATTTTAATTCTCACACCGTTAAAATTATTTCTCGTGTTAACGTCTCTTTAATTTTACTAAAGTGAAAATGCATGTAAAGATCTGAAATGTGACAATGTATTCATAGTAAAAAACACCCGTTTTTGTTTAATAAATTAAGTAGGTATGTGGATTTGTGTTTCAATATCACTTAGTAAACCATTATTTATTTATTTTCAACACACTTGCTCGTAAAGTGAGCGTTATTCTATTGAATTTAGAACTATAAACTGGGCACGCGTGCATAATATATTATACCCTAGTGCATAATATAATGAATCCTACAAAGTTGAATTGTACCTTTGTGCAAATAACATGCGAGAAAACAGAGCATATTTTATTGGTCCGGGTTATACACTAAATATTTTCAGAAACAACAAAGAGGTTTTATACCACTTCAAATCCATATACATTTTTAAATGTTTGCGCCTTATATTAGTAAAATAAATTTGTATATTAAACAAATTATTCACAATTTACAATCATTTGTCATAAAATATTAAAATATTTGCATTTACCACTCTAAATTAAACATTTTCACTTAAAATAGGCTGTATATGCTATACAGACATTGACACACTTGACGGAAAAAAAAACTACGCGCATGCGCGAGGTTCAGCGCCATTTTTCAATCACAATTCACAGCTTTGTTATCAAGTGTGTTTGTTATTTTATGACCACGTATGTCTGTCTTTTACTCACAAGTGTGTTGAAAAACGTCGTATGTAACTCGTGAGCGTTGCTAATTACAGTCTCGGCTCATTATTAAGCCTCGACTGTAATTAGCAACTTCGCTCACTTGTTACATAATATACTATTATCGTATATTGTACACTAATTTAAACCTTTAAATAATATTAAAACCAAATTGTGTACAAAAAAAAGGTGGCCTTATCGCTAACAAGGCGACCGCCATTGTTTAAAAAGCTTAGAATAGTATTAAAACTTATTTTTGTGCGGAGAGTCGTCCTTATTTCTAGAAAGCGATTTATACCAAGCGACCGTTAATATTTATACATAAACATACAGAAAGCCTTAAATACAAATACTGCACAGCTGTAAGCATGCGATCTTTATATAATGTACTAGCTTTATCCGGCAACTTCGTATGCGCTTAACTACCCTTCTCGTGGAAATTTCAGAAACTATACAACCAGACCCAAACTGAAAGAACCTTTATACCAAGTATCACACCCATGCACTCAAGGAATAAGTTTTTTTCATACAAACCAAAAATCATATATTTCCCGTCCCGTGGGAATTTTGGGAATATTTTTCGTAGTCCAACCAGTCACTCTTTGAAAAACCTTCATGCCAAGTATCACATCCGTACACACAAGGAATATTTTTTTTCATACAAACTAAAAAATCCAATCCCTTCCCGTGGGAATTTCGGGAATTCCGTCCATAATACAAACAGACAATTATTGAGGAAACTATATATCAAGTATCACATCCGTGCACTCAAGGGATGGGATTTTTTCATACTAACTAAAACATCATATATTTCCTGTTCCCGTAAGAATTTCGGGAATTCCTTTCATAACACAACCAGACACACATTGCAAAATCTTTACACCAAGTTTCACATCGGTGCACTCAAGGAATAAAATTTTTCATACAAACTAAAAAGTCCTCTATTTCCCGTTTCCGTGGGAATTTCGGGAATTCCTTCCTCAGTGCACCTCTTCATACCCTAAAGAATATATGTTCCAAATTTCAGCTCTCTACGCCTAGCAGTTACGGCTGTACGTTGTCTGTCAGTCACTCAGTACCTCAGTCACTCAGTCAGTAACGGAACAGTTTTATATATATTGATTGATTTACGCACCCTGTATAAATGGGATGGACTATATTGTTAGTAGAAAATAAATCTTTAAGTGATTCAAACTCAATTACTTCGGTTTGCTTTAGCTTAATGGGATGAGCCTCTCTATTGTCGGGCTTGATTAAATTCTGTTTGGATACTATCCTGCCTAGGTAAGGTAATGGCACAATTGATGTTCGACGAACGATTTTTCATTTAAAAGTTATTTTTCAATTATTTGTTACTCCTTTTTTATTTTATGTACTAGCTGTGCCCGCGGCTCCGCTCGCGATAATTTCGGGATAAAAAGTATCCTATGTTACTTCTAGTACCTCTCATGATTCTTCGAGTAGTTTTTGCGTAAAGGCTGAACAAATATCCACGCTTTCATATTTATAATATTAGTAAGGATAAGGATTGACATTTTATAATATTTGACAATTAATTGTTTAGATCACTTTCACATGAGGCTTAAGTATCTATGGAACGAAAATACTTCAGCGCAAAGCTTCCGAGTAAGCTATATTGAAAGTTGACCCGTCCGGCACGTAAACATGAAGATTTCTAGAACTGCTAACCCGGGAAAGAGCGACGTATAACTGACCATGCGAGAAACAACTGACACCGAGATCTACTCCAGCAACACGAAAAGTCTGCCCTTGAGCCTTATTAATTGTCATTGCAAAACACACCGATACTGGGAATTGCGTTCTTTTAAATTGGAATGGAAAATTATTTGGTATTATGGGAATTCTGGGAATAAAGACGGTTTCTCCTGCACCGCAACCTGTTAAAATTTGAGATATCTAAATAGAATTATACCCAGAAATATGTACAACTTACAACAGAAAAAGAAATGAAAATAAAGCTGAAACGCCTGTGCAATGCTATCTACCTATACCTACTTCGCTTCAAAATAAATACCTATAACTACAATAATTAATAAAAGTACCTACGCTTTTACCTAAAAAATACAAAAAAATCTGAACATAAATTAGCCAAAATTTGGAATTTGACAGAATATTTAAACACTACCAGAACAACTAATACTTATTTTATATAAAAATTAAAATAAAAATTTTGAAAAACCGACGACGCGACGGTTACATCATCTGGGACTGCCATTGAATGAATTCGTTTTGTAGTTTTATATTGAAATTTAAAATATTGATGGCAGCCCTCGACGGATTTTCTTGCTCTTCTTATAAAGTTCATAGGGAGTTGAATACCTATGTTATTGCGATTTTATTAAGACGACGGAGACGACGATTACGATGTGCCCAGTGATAAACAGATCAACGTTAAGAAGTTACTTAATGATATATCGAAGGAAATAGAAAAATCTATCAAAAAAGAGATGAAGAAATTGAAAACGGCATTCAAATCGGACCAATGGTTTGCAAAAAAATATTTACTGCAGCGCCCCCTGGTGAGTTGTTATCGTTACACCTATCTCAAAGCGATCACTGAAAACAGCATTAAAATCGGACCAATGGTTTTGCAGATAAACGGTAACATTGGCTTTTACAAACAAATGTTCACTGCAGCGCCCCCTGGTGAGTTGTTAAAGGACATGCACCAATCAAATCCAAAGCGATTACTGGTAACCGCATTAAAATCGGACCAGTGGTTCTGGAGATAAATGGTAACATTGGTTTGCACAAACACCCTCTCACCCCAAACGCATATACCGTCTCCGTTCCATCGTGGGTAAAAATAACAACGAATGAAATTCAAATAAACTATTTAAAGACTTAAAGTCACGCTGATAAGCACGGTTTATAATATCAATTATTGTCTGTCAATAAAGTCGAACGCTCTGAACGCATCAACAGCCAAATATTGAATGAATTATTTTTATACCCTACCGCCGCGAGCCGCGGCAACCGTTACGCAAAAATAATCCTTAATCATTCAGTATTCACGCGCGATGGGTTATTAGCGTATTTCATGTATAAGTTTGGTGTTTCTATACCTATTTCTATGATTCTTTTTTTATTGAATGGGTAATAATGTAATTTTTTTTTAATTAGGGATGCGTGAGACTATTATAAACGTAAGAGTAAACAAATATAATCAGAACGCTACGAACTGCTAAGCTATCGGGATTTACACATGTTATTGTGAGTCAACCATAAAATATAGACATATACTGTTGTGGGATATTTTTATATAATTTTATGAAGAATATTTCTGTCATACATGATTTCTATGTAGCTTTAACCATTAAGGTGGCACACGCGACGGAAGCTTAAAAAATGAAGTAATTTTTCCCGTTTTCCCAACATTTCCCTTCACTGCTCTGCTCCTATTGATTGTAGCGTGATAATAAGTATACTATAACCTGCCCAGGAGTATGAAGAATAATTTTAACAAGTTTCGTTAAAATCCGTCTAGTAGTTTTTGTTTCTATAAGGAACATACAGACAGACAGACATACAGATAACAATTTTACTGATTGCATTTTTGGCATCAGTATCGATCACCAATCACCCCCTGATAGTTATTTTGAAAATATATTTCATGTACAGAATTGACCTCTCTACAGATTTATTATAATTTTACCAAGTTTCGTTAAAATCCGTCGAGTAGTTTTTGTTTCTATAAGGAAGATACAGACAGACAGACAGACATACAAAAATTTTACTGATTGCATTTTTGGCATCAGTATCGATCACTAATCACCCCCTGATAGTTATTTTAAAAATATATTTCATGTACAGAATTGACCTCTCTACAGATTTATTATAAGTATACATAGATTGGTCGGAGATAACGATAAGTTGGGGATATTAAGATGACAGATATGATTAGGAAGGTTAGGCGCGTGGACGTGTCACAAATGGCAGGTTTATAGTTACTCGGTATTAGATGAGTTAGCATTGTTATTGTAATTGTATAGTAGTTAACGGAGCAGAGTTGTGACTAAAGATTTTGTTGTAATTAAGTAATGGTTATAACGCTTCTTTTTCTCTAGTTTTTTATCCGACATATTAATTGAGTTTGAAAGTTGAAGTTAACTCGCAAGATTTGTTTTACGTTGTCAAATTATTTGATGAATGAAAAACGTTGAATGTTTGTAAACACAGCGCCATGAAGCCCTTAAAATGGCTTGTATTTTATGTTAGAGTCGTAAACATCGGCATAAACATACTCATATATTTGTTTACGTTTAATAGACTTTTGTATGTAAGTAAACTCCTAACACTTAAAATGAAAGGAGTACGGTAGCGGAACATAGCAATGAGCAAGAAACAGAATAGTACGGCATAAAAGCCAGGCAATGTATGGACACTGAGATGAACCCAAATCTATCCAGTATGTTAAACAGGTTGTTGGGTATTAACATACTCGATAGATACAACAAATTCAAATTTCTTTATTGCGTATCACTCACTGTACAGAAAGGATCTTTAAATAATTGGTGCTTCTAGTGACGCCCTGCAAGGGCATTGCAATATCATACAATTAATGTAGATGAGAAGACATTTCTATTAACCTAAGTTTATGTAAATAGTTATAACACTTAATGCCAGTTTTAGTTGGTAAACAATATACGTTTATATTTATTTATTAAATAGGTACAGTATGTGTTTATTAATTTTAATTGAATTCTATATTTATCTTATCTAATTTATCATCTAAGTATTCCTTAACTGTATAGTAACATTTTTTGATTAGCAATTGTTTGAGTAATTTTAAAAAATCTTTTTCTTTGGTTTTATTTTTCAGGGATTCCGGGAGGTGATTATACAACTTTATGGACATTTCCAGCGGGCCGTGTGACAATAGTTTTAGTTGGGAAGGTGGAACTATGAGTGGTTTTCTTCGGCTTGGTCGCAGGGAGTATTTTGTAGGCATATCTTCGCGTTTTGTGTAGAATTCTGGATATTTTCTTACGAACTTAAAAACCTCTAGTATAATAAATACATGGAAGAGTAAGAATTTGGAGTTGTATGAAGTGAGGTTTGCAAGTGTCTGTTTGTTTAAATATTGACTAGAATTCGTGTAAGCTTTTTCTGGGCCGTGAACACAGATCGCGCATCCACGCTGCCCCCCCAAAGGATGACCCCGTACCTGAGCCATGCGTGACCATACGCGTAGTATGTGATAAGAGCAGTTTTTAAGTCCGTGGTCTTTTTTAACATATGAAAATGGTGGGCAGGTGGGATAGTGTAAAGATTTAGCCTAGGGCTCAACTTTTTTTTTCGATTTCTAATTCTTCAACCTGTCTTTATTTTTAAGCCCAGATCTATTTAATTTTCTTTATTACAATTGAAATGATTGATAGGTTTTTCATCCATATTAACTAAACTTTTAAAACTGTACGAGTAGTGTAGAATCTTCCAGAGCACATATTTTCCGTTAACTCGATACTCTCTTGAAAAAAAAATTGTAGCACCTCTATTAAATTGCAGGGTTTACACACTTTACCATTAATAATGTAGTCCCTTTTCTCTAACATTGTATTTTGGCATTATAGCTCTGTCACAAAAACTGTCAGAAGCAAAATTTAATTATAAGCTGTCAAAGAGTTATTCAAAAGCTTTCCTGCTCAAGAAGAAAATATTTCCATTCTATTGTATAAAAAATTGTAAAGCAAATGTACAATTGTATTTAAAACTAACTGAAAATCAGCAGTTCTAGCTATTGGTGAAGTTTTATTTGACGTATTGCATAGGAATAATCTACAGATTTTAATCCTTTTTATACTTCTTTAAAAACAATGTTCATTAAAGAACTGTCCCTATTGGGTCATGTCATAAATGTGGCTAATCAAGTGATCCTCGCATCTATAATTATTCCCTTGAATTAATCCCTGGCCGATAATAACAATATCATTATGTAATATATGTTACAAATATGGAAAATAAAGTCACTCTTATCGCTTCAAGAGATGTCTATTAGGCACCCTGGTTTACAAAAGTATATCGTTACATTTTACAATAGTAGGGTCGTGCTTTAAAATAATAATGATTTACTATGTTTAATTCATCCATACATTTAGTAGTGATTACTGATACTTTACATTGCTTTTATAGCCATACTTAATAAATTTCCAACTTAGAAAAGAACTAGAAAGATTATAGAATCGTCTTTCTACATAAGATGATCAAAAAAATAAAAATTAAGAAAACCTGAAATTATATTTAAGTTAAATGTAATAAGTATTCAGAAGTATTATTTAGAAATAAATTATCAAAAATACCTAAATTTTATGGAATGGCAGCGAAATTAATGAATGAATTTGTGAACTTTATAAAAAAGTATAGAAGTCTACGCTATTTTCACGCTGTCAAGAGGATACGATTTCCTTATAGACTTACATCTGGACCAACTCCAGTTAACGGAGTATCCATTCATTATGACAGAACTTGTATGTAGTTTATCGCCCAGAACCATAACATTTCTATTATCTTGTGCCGTGCGGGAATCGAACCCGCGACCTCGCGATTGGCGTAGTAACGTCAAGACCACTGCACCGCCGCGGAGACCGGATGACGGAATGATACGGCATGACCTCATATGATTCATACGCTTTAGCATAGAATAAATAAAAGCGTAGCGTTGTTATAGCAACTACGCTGTACCTTTGATGATCTCGAGTCATCCGGGGAAGCTTTCCATAGTAAACTCAGCATATGTTTAATTATTTGTTTATGCGTGCAGTTCTCCTAGATGATTTAATCTAAAATAATATGCTTTCACTTAATTGAAATATTTCCCTCCGGGGTAAGGCAATTAAGATTATACCTGAGAAAAGTAAAACATGATAAGATAAAAATGGTAAGATAATCAGTTGACTTCACTACAATTATTAATATTAAATTCAGTTTCATTGCTCCATATGCTCTTAATTTTAGAGGTCCGTGGGAAAAACAGTAGTTAAATAGTGCAAACAAAACTTGTGGAGAGTTATGGGAAACCCTAATCTTTCTTTTGAAGAGATCAGTATACAGGGTCGCCTTATAGTCAATAATATTTTAATAGTAGATTAAAAATGATAAGTAAGTCAAAATTACGAAAAAAATTTTTTTTTTTTTTCAAACATTTTTCATCAGTTAAAATTTCAAAATTCTTCTAAGTGATCAAATTTTAAGTTTATCTGCAGTTTATGACTACACGTCAAGTAATCAAAACGTTTCTATATAATTTTATGTAGTCATAAAGTGTAGATTTATCTTAAATTTTACTCACAGAGAAGAATTTTGAAATTTTAACTTTTGAAAAATATTTAAAAAAAAAAGTTTGAAATTCAGATCCACTTATCGTTCTTAATTTGCCAATTAAATATAATTCACTATTATAAGCGGATCCTGTATATTTGACTCGAACAGACTCCGTCTTCAACAGATCCTTATGACTCTCGTCCCTCAACAGATCCTTATGACTTGCAGACTCTGACCCCCACCTACGTCCTCATCGGTCGGCTGCTCACCGCAGCAGCCTGCCTGGCCGTAACTGCGACACCTACTCACCGGTTGCTGCGCCACGGATCGATCAAGCAGACGATACAACACTCCTGGATATGACGGGAAAAGGAATAACCTTCTGAATAAAAAAACATGTACAGAATGGAATATTAATCATCTTCCCAGGCATGCCCTTATCAAGGATACCACCTTTGAAATGTCAGCTAGGTCATATCATACGTATTTACTGTGACATCAATTTCATTTTAAGATTACGCTGATTTACTCACTGCCCCAGGCGTCACACGCAGAGCTTTCTCTAACATATTCTGCACACTACCTGTACCAATATAAAAGGTGACTCTGGTGAAAATAAAGTTGATTCTGTGAGAACCTGCTAATTCCAAGACCGGAAACTTATTCAGTTAATCACCATTACAGCCACCAATTCTGTTCCATTCGTTTGACTTAATACATCTATTAGTTACGTATCTTTACGTAATTTTTTGTAACGATACTTTTAATTATAGTTGATACAACATATAGGTGGCATTTCTTACCCTAAGCAATTATTTCGACTTAATCCATGAATATCCTGAAAGAACCGGAGCACTGCCCACCGACGATGATATTAAACGCGGGATTCACATGGTATTATTTATGAAAACTACGAATAAGGCAAACTACTTATGAATTAAAAAAAATATATCTAATTGTTTACTATTGGTAAATCGAAAATGTAAAGATAAACCACAAACCAATATTGCATGAACCACGTCGTTGCTATTTTTGTTGGTGTTATACGAGTAATAATGAAATATTGAAGCTTACAAAAGCATACTTATAGGAAATAGAAAAAGACGTTCAGATTTTACAAAATATACATCATCATCAGCAGCATGTAGACTTCCACTGCTGTACCTTGGCCTAGCCCAAGAAAGTTTAACTACATAGAAGGATGCTGCTGTCCGTCCTCTGGATAGTTGTCCCTTAGCCACCTCTTACGATACGCTCGAAAGGAAATGCAGTAGCGCTATTCGCAAGGTGAGAATGATTTTAAAAATATTATTTCTTGCAGCACGCAAAAGCAATAATATTTTTTTATCTAATCTGCATAAAACCTTTTGATATTTAAACAAAATAAAAAATAGGAAAAGAAGCTGATTGTAATTAAAAACTTACAAAAATAATAATGTGACAGCTTTATAAGCTCTTCTTTAAACTTCCTTATATAACATAACTCAAACAGCAAACGCAAGTGTGATGCAAGCATTATACAAAATTATATTTCACAGCTTCTTTCTTTGCGATTGAGGTTTACTTTATGTAGTAGCGCCACCTACTGCTAGCCTTTGCACGGATTTTAGAGTCTATGATAAGGGTTCTTTTTTTTTTTTTTTAACAACTGTCACGTTTCGCTCCCTATGTCAGCATCCAGTCTACAGAACTCATTCTGCGTTTCCGTGCTGTAGCCTGCGCACGTCGACTAAAATATATTAATTAGCTAGTTAAATTTTAAAAGTTTAAATGGTAAAAATTGTGCATCGAAGGAAGAGAAAATTCTCAAGAAAATAATTCGAGGAGGTTGAGACATCAAATTACAAATTCCGAAGAACCCAACGGTGTTGGGACTTATTAGAAAAAATGTCGTTGACACAAAAACTACCCACATTGTATGTGCGTGTAGTCATCGAGGTTCGATGCATACAATTAATTCTCCTATTTAGTCCGTTACTCGATAATAATATCGTCGTTGGCGATTAATCTGATGTACGGTGGAGAATCTCTAATATAATTTTAATAAATATTAGAAAAAATGTCGTTGACACAAAAACTACCCACATTGTATGTGCGTGTAGTCATCGAGGTTCGATGCATACAATTAATTCTCCTATTTAGTCCGTTACTCGATAATAATATCGTCGTTGGCGATTAATCTGATGTACGGTGGAGAATCTCTAATATAATTTTAGTAAATATTAGAAAAAATGTCGTTGACACAAAAACTACCCACATTGTATGTGCGTGTAGTCATCGAGGTTCGATGCATACAATTAATTCTCCTATTTAGTCCGTTACTCGATAATAATATCGCCGTTGGCGATTAATCTGATGTACGGTGGAGAATCTCTAATATAATTTTAATAAATATTAGAAAAAATGTCGTTGACACAAAACTACCCACATGGTATGTGCGTGTAGTCATCGAGTTTCGATGCATATAATTAATTCTTTTGATTAGTCAGTTACCAGATAATATCGCCGTTGGCGATTAATCTGATTTGCGGTGGAGACGATCTTGCACGCCGAATCCAAGATTTGAAGTGCCCGAGCTACCTCCGTCATTATCAGCCTTTTTTTTTGATACGATTAATGTCCCGGAAGAGGTCTAAAAACCAGCAGTTGTCGGCTGAAGATCTAAAGAATCTAAAGATAAGCCTGTTGAGGACTATCTTGTACCCGCAATTTGCAAATATTTACTTGCTCCCTTTATTAAATTTAGAAGCAAAAGCAGCATTGGCTGAAACTCTTACCAAACGAGATTCTATACATCAACAAAAAAAAAAAAAGGGCAAATTGGAATCGCCTTGGCAGCTTTATCGCAAGCGATGGTAATCATTTTCAATGAAACTTTGAAGCAAAAACTTTTAAAACTGCTGAGTTACGCTTGTCGCGATAGCCAGAATAGGGAAACTAAAACTCATCGTAACATAATAATGAGTTCCATAAACGTATGCCTGCGTGACACGCTGACCAATACAAGTTGCGATGATTACCTATTGGGAGGAGATGTTGCTGAAACGCTGCAAATTGCAAAAAACGACGACGTCATCTCCGCAGCCACAGCTGCCGGCTCGAGCTCCACAGCAGAGCTACACGTACCCGCCACGTAGGACCTACCACGAACGGTCGTGGAACACTAGCAACCAGCGGAAATAAACCACCAGGTGCAGTGCGATGGACGTTTACGATATTTTCATCAAAAATGGGCTTAGATAACGAGTGATCCATTAATATTATCGTGAATAGCTGGTTACTAAAGACCTTTTAAATATCTGCCCGCTAAACAAAGTAGCTCTTGTGTTTACCCAAGGTCAATACATGGCCATAAAGATTATATTTTAGCGTTGGATAAACTATTAAAAATAAATGCTATATTCGTATGTTCTCATGAGCCAGGTAAATTTTATCACAAATTTTTTCTTGTGCTCAAGCTATACGGTGAAAATCGTTTCATACATAATTTAAAATCTTTGAATTAATTTACTACAAAACACTTCAAAATGGAAGATTACAGAACCGCTGATAAGTTAACAAAACAATGCTACATGTTATTTTTTCATCAATGTTGATAAGTCTTTCCGAAAGTACCTTCGATTTGAATATAACAACGTTTTATATGAATTCAAATATTAAACGTTTGACTTATGCACCGCTCTTTATATAAGTATTTACTAAAATATTAAAACCAGTCATGGAATTTTTACGTCGGGATAATTTTTTCATCCATAATATATCTAGATAATATATTTTACATTGGCAAAGATTGTGATGATTGTAATGAGAATGTTTGGATTACAAAACATATTTTAATAAATTTAGGTTTCATAATGCATACGAAAAAAGGTTGCTTTGTTCCTAGAACACAATGTAAATTCCTTGGGTTTATTTTTGATTCAGAGAAAATTATTTTAAAACTACCCACAAAAAAAAAAAAAAAAAGTTCTTAAAATAGAAAAAATAATACACAAAGTTATTCGAGCAATTTAAAATATTGTCACCAAATAAAAATCCTACTTATGATCAGGTAGTGAATTTACCCAGATATAATAAAGATGATTTTACTTGGTGGTTAAATTATCTAGAAGAGGGCTTTTCTCCTCTTAGAACAGGCCAATACACTAAAACTATCTATCCTGACGCATCATATACTGGCTAGGGCGGGTTTTGTGATGGAAAAGAGGCAGCGGGTCATTGGAAGGAAAGCGAGTCGTCGCTACACATTAATACTCTGGAATTAAAAGCAGTTTTTTCGGACTTAAAACATTCGCATAATTATGGTAGTTACGATTGTGATATATTGTTAAGAATAGATATTACCATTACCTGTATAAATAGAATGGGTAGTGTTCAGTTTTCACATATGGATCATATTACCCGAGACCAATGGAAATAGCGTGAAATGCGTAAGATCAATATCTTTACATCTTATATTACTTCAAAAGATAATATAGAAGCTGAGAGTTTGTCACGAAAACAGTTTAATGACACTGAATGGGATCTAAGTGACTATACCTTTAATAATATAACAAATAGGTTTGGAATACTATCGGTTGATCTTTTTGCAAACAGATGCAACTTATAATGTCCTATTTATGTAACCTGGAAAAATGACCCAGATGCAAAAACTCTTCAGAAAATTGTTAGTGAAAAGTCTGTGGGTATTGTGGTAGTACCATACTGGCCCACGCAACTATGGTTGCCATTGTTTAAAAGGTTGTGTTGTGATTGTATTTACTAAATACTAATTCGCTGAAATCTCCTTTCAGATCTGCGTACAACCTTCATTAAACATTAACCTTGGTTGCCGCGAAATTGTTCAGAAAGCGTTAGTAAAAAGATCACTGTCTTCAAAGTCCGTTGAAATTATGTTGGCATCTTTGTTGGATAATTCTTACCGAGACAGTGTGAAGGAGGTATCAAGGCGTGGATTGAATATTGCAAAAATAATAATTTTAGTTTTACTCAAACTTCTAAACCAATAATTGTTCATTTTCTAACTGAAATTTTCGAAAAAGGTGCTAAGTACGGTACTATTAATAGCTATAGATCTGCATTATCATTAATATTAAACATAAATTCCCAATATGACAGGTTAAAAAGTTTCATGAAAGTAGTCGTTATGTGAAGACCAACCACATCAAGTATGATCTTACCTGGGATCCAGCAGTTGTATTGAGCTACTTACCTACAAAATTTCCTAATGAAGACCTTGACTTAAAGACTCTTTTCCAAGAAAACTGTTACACTAATAGCTCTTGTAACGGAACATCGTGTTCAAATTTTATCCGTGACAAAGATTAAAAATATTTTAATAACTAAAAAAGGTACTTATAAAAGGGTTTATAAAAACCTCTAAATTTAATAGTAAACAGACCTTGGTAAAGTTTCCGTTTTTTAATATTCGTCCAGAAATTTGTCCAGCAAAAACCTTACAGATGTAGGTATATTAATAAAACGAAAATTTAAGGAAACCTGATAATTTGTTTATTAGTTTTAAGAAACATATAGGTTTCCAAACTTTAAGTCACTGGGTTAAAAACACTTTAACTCTCAGTGGTATTGATGAAAATATTTTTAGTGCACATAGTACATGACATGCTGCTACATCAAGAGCTATTTATTTAGGAGTTTCTATTGACCTATCAAAAAGACTGCAGGATGGTCGGATTCTTCCTCAGTCCTTGCTAGAAATTATAACAAACTTTGTAACGAAAAATAATTTGCCCAATCATTGTTGAATTGTTTTCAATAAGTATGTTTATTTACTATTGAAGAGTTTTACCTTACTACTCTGCCAATTCATTTCACTATAACTAATCTTTAAACATCCTACATAAAGTAAACCTCAATCGCAAAGAAAGAAGCTGTGAAATATAATTGAGGATCAAACGAACTTCTAAAGTGAAGTTCGATCCTAATTATGTGAACAGCTTCTTTCGAAGCGATTTAATATAAACCCACCCGTTATTATGCTTTGAAATAAGCATAATATGAATATGTTTCAACATGGAGTAAGTTCAATTTATATTTGTATTTTACCCAACCCCAATATAGTGAAATGAACGAACAGGAATAAGACAGATTGACTTTAAACAAAATGAGTTCTGTAGACTGGATGCTGACATAGGGAGCGAAACGTGACAGTTGTTAAAAAAAAAAAAAAAGAACCCTTATCATAGACTCTAAAATCCGTGCAAAGGCTAGCAGTAGGTGGCGCTACTACATAAAGTAAACCTCAATCGCTTCGAAAGAAGCTGTTCACATAATTAGGATCGAACTTCACTTTAGAAGTTCGTTTGATCCTCAAATATTATTTTCATAATTCATAATAATATGAATTCTTTTTTTCTAATTTCCTGCTTTAAACTTCAGTAGAACACAAAAAATAATGACGAAGAAGATCAAAATAATCTAACTTATATCAAAGTTCTGTTCGCAATCTGCACCTAAAGTTCTCAGATGCCGTCAGCTTTTCGTTTTCGACAATATCGAGAGAAAATTAGATTTGTTTTATCTGTTACACCGTAGATGTTACCGTGGAAACCTGTAGCAGATCCGAATCATGATCACGTCACAAACAAGTAAAATAGGTCGGTACAAACTAAAGAAAAAGTAGCTGTGAAGCAAACAATTACTTATAAGTAAGAGGAAAACAACTTTTCGGTGTTGTACTTGGTCGAAAATGGTTCCGGATTATTACCAGAGATATTACTCAAGCAAACATCTGCCCCCTTGGGTGGGAAGGTTGTGGCGAAATTTCCTTTTTTATTAGAAAGTCTGCTCCGCATTTTGGCGATTTGAATAAAGTAGGTATCGATCATGGTCGTTACGCGTTGTTCGGCATCTAAAATTCAGTTTATGCTGATTCACAGATTTGCCAGTCATAAATACTCATTTGTCTGTTGAGGTTAAACCCGAGCTACCTTCTTTTAAACTATATTTTAAAACAGTTTTATCTTAATTAAAATCTATGACTTGGTAAAAAGATTAGTCAAATGAATTCAAACTTTGAAAAAGATAAAAAGTTTGTGAGAGAAACATTAATGGGTTTAATAAATTATGACAATAATATAACTTCTTTTAGCAAAAAATACTTTACTTAAGGATTTCTAACTGGTTTTTAACTTTTATTTTTGGTAGAAAGAAAAAATGTTATATGATATCAAATTAATTAACAACTTTGGCAAAGGCAATTTATCATGATAATTGGTTTCTTCTTACAAATTGTGATCTGAAATTCAAAATTCAGAGCAAATCTAATTACGAAACTCGATAAGAGCGATGCGGAATTGAATACTTTGGACAGTGCTACAAATGCTATTTTAATTTACTGATTTATTATTCTCCAAAATAGTAATAACTTTTGTAGCAATGGCGTCTAATGGAATTTACTATTCTATAAAAAAGGATTGGGTTTCATTTTTCTTGGTGTGAAACTAGGTACCTTGTTTCTCTTCAGGATTGTTTTGCAGATCTCAAATTGCGGTCTAAATATTCTTTTAAGTTTATAACAAATGATGATGCTTTCGTAAAAATTAATATTTTGTAAACAAAACTGAAACAAAGGGTTTGTTTTTATCAAAGGTTTTTAGAATAAAGACTAGTAAAAATATATCTGGCTATTTTTTTTATTTTTATGTAAAATTCTTATTATAAAATCGTGAAAAATGTTAAATTCAACCAGTTTTTCTTTATTGTCCTAGTTTTTAAAAACTGCCTTTATCCATGAATCAGATTCTTTTTTAACAAAAAGAACAAGTGTTAAAAGATTATAAATGATTTTGTTTTGAATATTTCTTCGTACTTTTTTAACCATAGCTGAGCCGTAAATGAGACATTGACTATAAATTCTTACCCTGGATATTGTAATTTGATTTTATTAGTGTGAAATTGAAACATAAAGAGCTCTTTTTTAGGAAAATAACATGTTTTTAAATGTATCGTAATATAAAATGAATTAATTGATTTCCTCAAACTAGAATTATTTTGTTTGACGCTCTTAAACTTATCTTATAGATTTCAAAAACTGAATGCTTCCACAGCATATAAATAGAATATCAATGACTTTATTTTTTTCTATTTAACAGACATTTTATAACCTCGTAACTGCAAAACTTTGCTAATCAAGCGATACATTAGAAAACAGAAGTATGAAAAAATTTGTTCAACATCACTTTGAATTTTAAAAACCTTAATGAAACAATTATTTACACATCATTAAAATAAATACTGTTATTTTATTGCACCATTGTCCACTGTGACGTCTATGCCAAGTTCTTAAAAAAGTCGGAAAGAAGTTATTCTCGTTGATAATTATTTACAATTTTAAGGATGTCCTTTAATGAATCATAAAAACAAGAACAATTTTCAAAGTCTATAAAAGTTCCTTTTCATATCGAATACTTAATGGTGCTTGAAAAATTTATGTCCATTTCATGGGATAGCTGCAAAAAGTTTCAATACTTATCACGCTAAATTGACACAGTTTGAATGGCATATTTGCACTATTAAGGGAGTTATATTATGTATTAGAATAAAAGGCTGACGGTAGATTTTGGTAGAAGAACAGCTTTTGTGATAACCATGAAAATAATTCATTATAGCCATGATGATAATGTTAAAGCTACTATCATGCTGAACTAGAAACAAAAGAAAAACGTACAATGTACCAGCTGCTTCTCTTCCCGGCGTTCCCGGCCATATTGTAAAATTTAGTGAAGAGACAGGCGTTTTATTGTCGTTTTTGTGGGTCTCTGATAGTCTCTCTCTATCATTACAATACCTCTTAACTTGTCAAACGCGATATCAGATGGGTTTTTAGCCCATAAGGGATACAGGCGTGAAGTTACATAATATGTTTGTATGTTAAGTGAATATCTGATTTGGATGAAGGGAGAGAACCTCCAGTGGATAAGAGGAATAAGAGGCGTTTGCAGCCCAAACCTTGAAATGGATCATTATTCTTACGATCAATAATGAATGTTGTCCCTGTTCATGACTTTTAGCTTTTACATACAACCCAAACCCGTTTTAAAAATATCTCCATCATGGTGATAGTATGGATTTACCAATTATTATTTTTTGATTTTTTTTTCTTCATTCGTCGCTTCAATAGCAACAGGAACAGGATACGTCTTTCGCGGTCCATATCAAGCCAAAAAGTATCATTTTAGTAGTACGCGACACGCCGTGCACAGCACCGTCTCCAGGCGGCGACGGTGAAGTCATACGTGCCGTAGGAAGTCATATTCATTTAGGGTTCCCTCATCTGCGACAGCTGGCTATTGGGAGGGAGAAGGTGAGCGTATCTCCTTCTCGGTTCCCCCCTCCGCTTACGGTAGGTGCTGAGGAGGCGTCATCCTCCCGGCACCACTCCGCCGCCTCCTTCTACGACATTACGTTCTCGCAGAAGGAGGTCGTGGCCGCCCAAGCCTCTTGACTCCCCAACATGGCCTTTACCAGGCTGGGGAGCGAGAGGTCACCCCCGACTACAGTCGTCAATTCGTGCCGTTGCCGACCCCAAGCCGGACACACCGCCAAGGTATGCTCCGTCGATTCGTCGGCTGCCCCACAATAGTGACACTCTGTCGTCAACTCCCTCCGGACAACCCTGTGCAGGTAGTGACCGAAACACCCATGTCCGCTCAATACCTGCACAAGGCGTATTGTACTACGCCTAGGTAACCATGCGTTGCGTAATGAATCTTCGGTTAAGTTTACTCAGTAAATCAATAATATTATTTTTTTATCTTATTTTATCTCTTCATGTAGGATCTCAAATTATCACATCCTTGAATTTCGAAAGTGACCCACCAGTCACCCTGTATAGCAACGCAGCATGACGTATCTTTAAGTACACAAAATTATGTAATTTCATTGAATAATAAGAGTTGGTGTTAACTATCAAATTATGTAAAATATAATGGCCAAGAAACACGCAATATTCAGAAATTGTAAATAATTACAAATATTTATTCTCATTTTAACTTAATATTATTACCAAAAATTTTGTAAAATCGGTCCCGTTAAGGAAAATGGCTTTTTTTACATTGCCATCTTTATGAATTTGGTGGTTTTCAGGATTCGTCAGAATATCGGTTTTATCATACGCCATTTCAGGGCCTAAAAATCTGACAACTTAGTGGTTAATGGCCTAAACCTCCTGGTCAGCCAAGGGAAAGACACATTGTGTATCGATGATGACGATGAAGCCCACGTTTGACCTCAATTAAACCTAACAGTAAGTGAAAATTATGTAGAAGAGGGCATTCGCGTTTAGTAAGGAAGATCTTTAAAATATCACCAGGTGATATAATATAAATAAATAAATATAAATATTTCTGACACTCACACAACATTATCTAGCCAAAATTAAGTTTCTTAAAGAACTTGTGTTATGGATACTAGATAACTGATATACTTAAGAAATATATAAACATACATATTGAATAAATACATATTTTTTTTATTAGAAAAAACTTAAGTAAACATATAAACATCCATGACTTGACGACTAATATCTGTGTTTATCACACAAATATCCGCCGCCGCCGGGATTCAAACCCAGGACCTCTGGCATAGAAGGCAATGTATTTTACCGCTACACCAGCCGGTCGTCTGATATTCATATTGCCACCGGAGTGGTGGTATTCAGACTTTATATTGGCTGAAACTAGCCAGGCAAACCCTAAAGGAATTCCACTTTATTCTTCATTAGTAGCCGTATACGCCCGGTTTATTCAAGAGCGTTAGGACCGTTCTAAGCCAACCTTACGTGACACCCGGGACCCACGCCTCAAAGTCTATAACGCATTAGTCCTTTTATCTACAAATAGACCCTTTTCAGAGTTATAGCTACATTGCTTGACACAATAACTTTGCAAAAAAATACGGTAGTAATGTTGTCTCGGTAGTAAGAAGCACAAAAAATATTTAGAATGATAAAACTCATCACAACTCTTTGTACCCACTGCAGGGCATGAGTCTCTACCCTGGGCGACAAGGAGGCAAAGGCCATAAGTAAACCAAGCTGGCCCAGTGCTGGGTGGTGGATGTCACAATTTTCAGGGCACCCCGTAATGGCTTCTGACCAACCCTATCGACTACTGTATATACAGCACCTGGGACCGAATGCTTAACGTGCCGTCCTAAGCACGGAAGTCGCCGTGAGAAATTAATGATCGGCACTCACTCATCCAACCGACCGCACTGAACGTTGCTTAACCTGTGATATCGTATTATACACACAGTAACCACGGTGCTACGACGACTTGTACAATCATAAACCTGCTAAGACTGAAAGAAAATTTTATAGGTCCTATACAGGAACATCTCAATAAATCCAGAACTGAATAACAAAAAGAGAACCGTAAAAGCACAAGCGCGCTTAATTCAGACAAATAACACCTTAGCGAGAGTCATAACAACGTCCCAGAAAATCGGAGCACTAATAAAAAAGTTTGCTTTGCGGAATGTTTGGGAAATCGTAGATTCGTATGCAGCACCAAAGATATTTATGGAAATTTATTTCGTTAACCCGCTACCTATAAAACTTTCACGATCGTATATCTGGCGAGATGTGGATCGTTCTATGCGGAAAATAAAATAGAATATAAATTACATTTCTATACTTGCCGCTGTTTTTATTTTATTTGGGACAAATTTTGCGTTGATGTACTGTTTGGGTAAAAAACGTATGGCTTCTGTAAAATAGACAGCGTGTTCGATTTTTAAATTGATGCTTACACAGCATGCAGAATTGTTTTTATCAACAAGTAGTTTCGTGTTATGCTGTTTCTGTTTTTAGATTTATACTCGAAAATGGGTTATGATTTTAAGATGTAATGAATATAACAATAATAATATATAAATTATAACTGGCAACTTAGGAATAGTACCTACAGGATGTTAAATACTAATTCTAAGGCCCATAGAAAATATATACCTTAACTTAAATAATATACAAGCATAAGCTTAGATATGATTGCAAACGCGTATATTTACGATTTTTTTAGTTAGTTTTTTTGTTTTTGCGTTATGTTCTCGTCAATATATTGTTGTCAATTGACTTCATTGGCAAGTAGAGGTGTTGTCAGGTCTTGACAGTCCATGTCAAGTCAGCTAATTAGCCCAGTTCATTTGATTATAAATAAACCCAGAAACTAGTTTGAGTTTGGAAAAACATGGATATTAAATTTCCCGCCAGAAAATATTCTACAATCAAGTATCTTGCTTATGTGTGTTCAGTATTTTAATAGAGAATACATTCTATTATTACAAAATTTCAGCTAAGCCAAAAATTCCAAAGTTACCTCAAGGATATTTTAACTCTATTGCGAAATTTGCTACTCATGTGAAAATATTTAATATGAAGCGAAAATATAGAACGTAAGCTAAAGGGTGAAGCTATCGAAACTTTTTTAATATACCATAATACTCAGTCAAATATTTGCAATGGAGACTATAAAACAAGTTGATAGTATAGAACAAGAACATAATATATATTATGTAGGTAGAGCAAATGGGGATATGTTAAGTGAAATTATGATGAATCAAATATACCTGTAGTATTATTAATGAAAAATTTTGATTAGATGCGAATGAAATAGTAATAATTGTAAAGTAATTAAAAAAATACTCAATCGTCAAATAAATGTTATCTGACGATTAAAGTATTTTCCCGACCCGGCCAAATATAGTTGTTGTACGATTTTTTATAGTTGTAAGACGATGCACGGACCATTAAAAAAAGCGTACGAAAATTAAATCCGTGGTTTTTTGTTAAGCACAGTTGGAAAGGCGTGAGCCAGAGCAGACTTTGTTTTATAATGTGTTGTGGTTTCTACGACATAATATTTTTTGTTAATGAAATGCATTACCGCTCCATACATTTTTTTTAATGAAATGTTTTGAATCTGGGTGCTTTATATAGGCCTTTATTATTTTTATGTGTTTTTTTGTATATACTTGAATGGTTGATAGAATATTTAAACTAGTGAAGAGCAGATGTGTCCATCCAACTATTATAGATATTAGAAACTGCTAATATTATGTTATCTTTAAAACCTTATTTTTTATATTCTTATGTATACTTTTATTTGTTATGCAGTGGAGAATGAACTGCAATGCTCCACATGTGAATGCAATCGCGTGAAAGCTATCATAAAAAGTCTGTTTTTTTCTAAATAGCCATTATGGCTTTATGTCACTATTTGGTGAGTTCTATGTTTAAATAATGGATAAAATATGAATAACGTGTGACAATGCAAATGGAAGATGCGATCAGAATTGTGCACTAATTAGGTCCTTGGAGATTATTCGTGCATTTTCAATTGACCCTTAACAAATGCACAACGAAATAAAGCAAAATAAACTCCAAAAACCAAAGTTTTAATGAAACCCGCTTTCAAAGCTAAGCGAAACATTAAATAGTCCAACTTTAAGTACCTATGCAGTTTAAAAGCAGACAGAATTACTTCTCTAGTCGTTACATCAGAGTGACAACGGGTTGTCCTAAAAGAGCTAATTGCCCGCTCTTTCAATTGTGGCCACGTAATTATACCAAAGGCTGAGGTTCAGCAAAGTTAATAAGCATAACCGCAACTCTGCAACGAATGAAATTTTATAGTGACGACCTTATTTTAAGCGATGTTCGCGGTTAGCGCTGGCAGGAAATAAAAACTCAAAATGACGGTTCATGTTCGTTTGTTTACTTTGAAGTTATTTTTTTTTTATTTGAATTTTGGAATTATGTTTGCATTTATTTGATAAGCGACTTATTTTTATATAATCACAACTTAACAGGCATGGATATAAATATGTAATGTGTAGTTTTCATTTCTTCGCCTATCATATGACATAATGAAGTTAATACTATTTCAAACTAGAACCTGCATTGTCTGCAGTTGGGAACTTTACAATAACCGCCTTGTCTTGCTTAAGACAATAACCCATTTGTTAGATGCAACAAGTTTCTTGACACTTCGCACCACTTCCATTTTAGACCTTAAAACACATCTAGAGGATTTTTTATGCTACATTAAGCGTGAAAAATATTTTTCGCAAGCAAGTTTCAACAAAATTTTGAAAAATAAGTACTATACTTTTTTTAAATAAAATAGGAAGATCGTAGATAATACATTAAATTTAGATTAAAAATATAGTACTTTTGTTCACGTTTAACTAATTAGGTGTCTATGTCGCGTGCTGAAGCTAGTAGTTTATAATATAGCAGTAGTAAGTATATGAATATAATAGCATGTATTTATTTGAGCAGGGTTTGCCATTGAAGTGCGTGACTGATTTGTGCTGAGGCTTCAACTCGAGATTGCTGATTGAGTTCTTTTTTTGTCAGTTTTATAATAACTGCGGAGATACACCTCAACTCATACATGTGAATTTCATATTATGTTGTATGGTTTTTCCCTTTGTTATTTCGTGCTTCTTAGCTGTGAATTAAATGTTGTTGTTCTATTAAGTAGTATACTAGTAGTGTGTCGAATTTTTAGGCATCAAAAATATGAATCTTAGAATAGCTACCATAGTAACATGTTATTAAAAATATATGTCTTTCTATTTTAGTGTAAAACAAGTCTAAAATTTTATAGTTCCTATATCAATGGTAGTAATTATTCAATATGTGGCACAGCAAATGCAAAAGAAATCAGATACGCAACAAAAAATCAGTAGGCTCACTTACAAAGAACTTGATACTTTTATATAACTAGCTTTATCCCGCAACTTCGTATGCGCTTAACTACCCTTCTCGTGGAAATTTCAGAAACTATACAACCAGACACCCACTGAAAGAACCTTTATACCAAGTATCACACCCATGCACTCAAGGAATAAGTTTTTTTCATACAAACTAAAAATCATATATTTCCCGTGCCCGTGGGAATTTTGAGAAGTTTTTTCGTAGCACAACCAGTCTCTCTTTGTAGAACCTTCATGCCAAGTATCACATCCGTGCACTCAAGGGATGGGATATTTTCATACAAACTAAAACATCATATATTTACCGTTCCCGTGGGAATTTCGGAAATTCCTTTCATAACACAACCAGACACACATTGAAAAACCTTTACACCAAGTTTCACATCGGTGCACTCAAGGAATAAGATTTTTTATGCAAAATAAAAAGTCCTATATTTCCCGTTTCCATGGGAATTTCGGGACTTCCTTCCTTAGTGCACCCCTATATCCCCTAAAGAATGTATGTTCCAAATTTCAGCTCTCTACGCCAAGTAGTTACGGCTGTACGTTGTCTGTCAGTCACTCAGTCACTCAGTCAGTAACGGAACAGTTTTATATATATTGATTACTGACATTGTAAATCAAAAGTCGAACAAGATGGCCTTCGAATAACGCACATCAAAGAAAGTTTGAGATCACTAGCAAAAGATGGAATATTTTTTAAATTTTACTTTTGAAGTAATTTTGATTACGTAACATTTTTTTTTATAAAAAAGATACACTTTTTGAAATAAAAAAAAAAACTATTTTTATTTATTTTTTATAAACAAAATTGGATTTAAAAATCTTAATGCAATTTCGGGTAGAAAAAAATTGAAAGAGAAAGAGGATTTCATTAAATATTGTCAACATTTATTATGAAATTGTTTTTGTTTAGTACAAGAGAACTCCTCCCCTGGCTCAAACACATGCGGAAATCCTTCTTAGCATGCTGAGAATTAAGTTATCCAGCATTTCTTGGGGTAACCTGTCCCATTCTTGAATAACGGCTTCTCTGATCTCTGGCACTGTCTGAGGAGGTGGCTGACGGTTCCAAACAGCTCGTTTGACAGCATCCCATGCGAGCTCAACCGGGTTTAAGTCAGGCAAGCCGGCAGGCCAGTATAACCTGGTAATGTCGTATTCACGCAGAGCAACGGTGATTCGTCGAGCTCGATGTGCGGGTGCATTATGAATCCATTATGAAACCATTACGAATCAAGGACCGTGGTTTATTTTAAATGATCTGAAAATTCCATCAATAGCAATGGTTTGGTACAAAGCTGCAGTCATCGAGCCACGATACGGGATCAACGGCGTTCTAGCACCAATCATTATACCGCCCCAAAAGGAAACCGATTTCCCGCCTTATTGAACGGTATCGGTGGAATTTCTTTGTCATTCAGACATGAAGACGTCGGTTGTCATATAGACAGTACTAATTCTGGACTCGTCAACGAAGAGACAGTTCTGACAAATGTTTTTCTCGTCGTTTTCTTCATTTTGGCGGAGTCTAGCCCACTGCAATCTGCGTCGCTGTCGTTGCTGTGAGTTCACCAGGATCTTCTCGCTTGTAATCAATCCTGGTGTAAGCAATTCCTGATGGTCTGACTGCTAATTTGTAGTCCAGTAGCAGCCCGTAACTCAGCTTTTATTTTAGTGGCATTGATTGTTGGGTCCATGGCAGTCAGCAATCTGTTGTAACGCTTCTAAGCAGCAGTGAGAACAGTGCGACCACTGCGAGGTCGATCAGCAAAGTTATCCACGTCGCTATAATTCCGTAACGTGTTTACGACACAAGATTGGGATACAGCCAGTCTGCGTGCTATTTCTCGCGTAGAATGTCCTTCTGCCCTCGATATAACAATTCTTGCTCGTAAAACTTCTGATAATCCCCTCGGCATCTTTTTGAATGAAATCCTTCTTCGAAAAGTCAGAAAAAAACGCTTGAATCAAGTTGGTCAAAATTCAGAATGAGTGTTAACAAGGACCTAATCTCTTTTTATACAGAAAAGCAATTGATATTTTAAATTCTTTTCTTATTAAAAGGTTTTATTTTTAAATGAAGAATCTTAGAAAAAAAACGTTTTATGCTAACGTGACAAAAACGAGGTCCTATTATAAAAGTGATCTCAAACATTTTTTGATGTGTGTATGTCCTGGTTAATCATGTCAATGAGTGACAGTGAACTTTTTTATAATATTTTTACAAGTTTTGTCTATCTTTGGGTGCCAATATTTTATCGGATACTATGAAGTATTCTGTATTACAAACTCTCCGTTTAATACAGTAGAAATAATTAACGGGTAAACAAAGACGCTGTAGTATAGTTAGAAGCGATGACAGTACTTATTATTAGCACTTTCCCTTGGGAGTATGGTTTACATGAGAAATGAGGTGATAGACTAGACAAAGGATTTTGAACAAAGAGGATATAACCTAAGCAGCGTCGGCTGAATAGTTATATTGTTGTTACCACTTCAAAATTTCAGGCAAATTTGAACAAGCTGAGTTCCGACAAAACTATGTGAACGAATATCTGAATTTAGTTTCTCGTTGGTATTTCATGCGAGTCTATAGTTGAACAATGAATATATTTTATAATATAATATTGCAGAGGTCATACATTGAAAAAGTTGGTAAATTAGTTAAAAAGTTAGCCTACCATTTATAGTGCAGATAAAATAAGCTTTTGTTCGTTTATTTTTTGGATGGTAAATGAGATATAAAATATATTTTCAAAGGTACGTAAAAGATTCCTTCATGCTTTATTTTTAAAAATCTTAGCTCAATGATAAAATTTTTCTTATTCTTACTTCTATTCTGATGTTAATACCACATTTAAAACGAAATTATGATTTTATACAATTCACGAGTGATTATCTGTAGTGGTCTTATACGTTTAATATTTTTTTTTTTTATAAGTGACTAAACCCGCCTTTGACCTTAATCTCACCTGATGGTAAGTGACGATGAGGTCGAAGATGAAAGCACACGGGTTTAGGAAGGAACTGGCTCTTTATACAATATTGCCGGAACACATTACCGCCGGAGCGGTAACATTTGGCGGCAGACTTTATATAAAGGGTGGTCGCTAGCCAGGCGGACCCAGAAGGGATCCTACCACCAAGCACAACTTTTTCACATTTTATTTACATACAGGATCATGGTAAATGTGATTCTATGAAGTTTAACTTTAAAATCTAGGGTGAAAGTACAGAATGGTAATGCGCCACAAATACCGTGTATTAGTATTCCTAAACAAATAAGAACACAGGAACAAGTACCTAGTCGTGATTCGTACATCATATGACTCGTTGAGCTTCGGTCTTACATTGGTTCCCGTTTTCCGTGTCACAAATATTCAAGTTTACAGTAATCAAATAAACCTTACCTACGATTATAACCTGTCACTTTTTATCTTCCTTTTATTTATTTTTTTCTTTATTTTGAACTTCCTACTAATTTCATGCCCTTAAAAGATAGGATGTCTCTAGCAACTTACATTATTATTGAAAGTCTTTAACAAAATATATTTTTATATATTATAACTAGATATAGTTTATTGCTAAATTTCTCTGTGTGCTCTGTGTGCATAATGTCCAGCATTATTTATTCATTTATGCATGATACCGGCCTTTATTGCATACCAATCGTAAAGTCGCTTTTCCTTTGAAAGCGCTATGGTTTATGTGATCTCGTTAACGACAAGATGGCGCTGTAATGATAATATTATTAGACAGATAACATGAATACTACTGATATGACATTATTATAAAACGGGAAATTTGTTAGGTACTGAATACTATTCAAACATATATAACTTCACGCTATCCCTTATGGGGCAGGCATAACACTAATTCTGTAAAACCATCTGATGTCACGTTTGACAAATTTGGAGATATTATAATCTTGGAGAGAGACTATTGCAGGGGGTCAGCCTATCGCTCGCAAAAACGACAGTAAAACCTCTCTGCCTTTACTGACTTTTACAGTATTCCCGGGAAGATAAGCAGCTAGCAAATTCTATGTTTTTCTTTTGCTCCCAGTCCACCATGGCAGATATACAGGGTGTGGCGTAATGAGTGGATAATCCTTTACCGACGGTTGGGGGGCATTGCGGCTGTTCGGAAAATGACAATTTGTGTTTAGTAAAAGTGTCACGGTTTTCGAGTTTTTGGGCATTTTGTAAATTTGAAAAAAGTTAGACCTTTACCCACTCTTTTAAGTGCCAAATTTACAATACAAAGAATTTTCTCAATCTGTTTTCTCAACAGCATTCAGTGATAGTGGTGCTATCAAACGTAAACTACCAATTTTGTACGATAGCCAAAGTTTTTTTTATTTTTATTTTTAAACGTACAGTTTGTGCTAAGTTCAATTTTTTTCCCTAACTTTGGTGCCTCGTGGTGTAAAAAAAATGTAGGGTGACATGAGTGCCCAATTGATTAAAAAATAGCCTGTTTCATTACGATTCCAAAATGGTATAATTTACGATATTTCTAGAACCCAATTTAAAAATATTGCATTTAAGGTGAGTCAAGGTCAATTTTCTTAGGAGGTTCTCTTACGCAAAATTATTACTATTGGTAATAGTTTTAGTTCATCTGCCTTTGTGTTCACAAAACCGACTCCTCCGTCAAGTTGAATAATAATTCTAGGAATCATAGCGCACCTGCGTTTCCTACTAAAGCTAATGTTTTGGTTTCTTCTATCATTTAACGAGTAAAAAAGATAAAAAGATAGCGACTCTATTGTTTGTCCTGGGGTACTCTACCTGATTTTAGGGTTCGTTGCCTTACTCCTTGCCTTTTTTTTTTTTTTTTTTTTTTTTGTCTGGAGGAAAACATGCTCTCATGTCCCCGACCGCCCAAGGGGGAACGGTGGGGTATGTGGGGATGATCCGGCGGAAGGCCGAACCGACCCACTAAAAACCTCCAGGTGTACCTCCCCCGCCATAATTGGAGCCCACGGTATCGCCAGTAGCATTGCCCGCGAGCCCCGGCGGATTGCGCTCAGCCTGAGCCGTGCGCCCCCCCACGTAGGAAATGGCCCAGTACACGCAGCCATTTCCCCACTCATAGCCTGTATAGCCGCAGTAGGTCCCCTCACCCACCACGGCTGGCTATCGGGAGGGAGAAGGCGTCTCCTTCTCCGTCCCACCCTCCGCCCAGCCTAAACTAACCTATCCTAAAACCTAACCTAAAAACCTAACCTAAAACCTTATCTAAAATCTAACCTAAAACCTTACCTAAAACCTTACCTAAAACCTTACCTAAAACCTTACCTAAAACCTTACCTAAAACCTATCCTAAACGACGTAACTTAACCTAAAACCTAACCTATCCTGAAACCTAACCTAACCCAATACGACGGCCTGGACGCCGAAGCAATCCGAGACCGCCGACCCCAGAGCATCCGGTGCACGACCAGAGCTCGCCGCCTCTTTGTCCTCATCGGTCCACTCTGCTATCAGAATGGTACCGAGAGGACCCACCCCGGGAAGGCGCAGCTGCCGCCTAATGCGGACAGACGCAGCGCGCCACCACCGCCGTAAGAGTGATTTCGCTTCACCCGATCGCTGGATTGCGACGGGCTACTGAGCCCCCCCGCCACGACAAGGCACACTCTACTTGGGGGGGGCCTTACTCCTTGCCTGCGTCACCCCAGTGTGCTATCATACTACTTTCGTGCGCCCGCGTTTTTGCTCTGCTTTGGAATAGATTTAATTTACGATTTGGCCTGTGACCTCGGACTTGATTTTCTTTGTGATTTGGATATTAACTTCATCGATTTACTTCTGTGACCTTGGACTTGATTTGCCTAGTGATTTGGACTTGATGATTTGGTGTTGGATACCGACTGCAATGTCTCGCAACATACCGTACACTCCGATGGAGTATGCTAAAATGCATTTTATTTACGGTGAATATTGCGGTAATGCCAGTCAAGCTGCAGCACTGTATCGGGAAAGGTTTCCTCATGCACGCCATCCCGATTACAGAGTTTTTATAAGAGTGCATAATGCAAACATGGGAGGTCGAATTCTGGGAAGTGTCATCGGCGGTACTAGCTCGGGAGGCCAACTACTATACGTGACGATGAGGTGTAATCCAAGAGATAGAAGCCGACCCGACCACGTCAGTACGAGCGGTTTCCAGACGTACAGGAATATCAACGAGGACGGTACACAGGATTTTAAGACAGGAGAACTTACACCCATACCATAAGGAACCCTAAAATCAGGTAGAGTAGGTACCCCAGGACAAACAGTAGAGTCGCTATCTTTTTATCTTTCTTACTCGTTAAATGAAAGAAGAAACCAAAACATTAGCTTTAGTAGGAAACGCAGGTGCGCTATGATTCCTAGAATTATTATTCAACTTGACGGAGGAGTCGGTTTTGTGAACACAAAGGCAGATGAACTAAAACTATTACAAATAGTAATAATTTTGCGTTAGAGAACCTCCTAAGAAAATTGACCTTGAATCACCTTAAATGCAATATTTTTTAAATTGAGAGCTAGAAATATCGTAAATTATACCATTTTGGAATCGTAATGAAACAGGCTATTTTTTTTATCAATTGGGCACTCATGTCACCGTACATTTTTTTTTACACCACGAGGTACCAAAGTTAGGGAAAAAAAAAAATTGAACTTAGCACAAACTGTACGTTTAAAAAAAAAAATAAAAAAAAAAAAAAAAAAAAAAAAAACTTTGGCTATCGTACAAAATTGGTAGTTTACGTTTGATAGCACCACTATCACTGAATGCTGTTGAGAAAACAGATTGAGAAAATTCTTTGTATTGTAAATTTGGCAGTTAAAAGAGTGGGTAAAGGCCTAACTTTTTTCAGTTTTTAAAAAATGCCCAAAAACTCGAAAACCGTGACACTTTTACTAAACACAAATTGTCATTTTCCGAACAGCCGCAATGCCCCCCAACCGTCGGTAAAGGATTATCCACTCATTACGCCACACCCTGTATGTGAAATAAGTTATTTACACACGAAAAATAAATAAACTTCAGAATCAATTAAATTAAAATTATTGAACAGCCTACCAAATGCTGAATTAAACAAAGCACAAATCAACCAACGATTATTGTCAGTTTATATGACTTCATTGACTAACATCTACACTTACATCTTCCCATTTTTTATAATTCACTTCATTTATCATTCTCAAGATAAGCCCAGTTCTTTTGTTGTATCAGATCCTACTGGTTCAGTCGAGATATATTTGTAGATATAAGGTATCTATAGTAGCCAGGAGAGTTAAGAATGGCCCTCAAGTGAATTTGCTGAGTCGCGAATGTGATATTTTCAGATGAGATATGCTACCTACAGGTTTTTATGTCACTTACATTGTCCCTTGGGTATCATTCTTTTTGAAATATTAAGATGAAAATAATACAAAAGTTTTATTATTCTGAAAACCCTTTGTTTGTTACCTCTGAGTAAAGCAAAGATTTCACAATGAAAATATATTTGAACTCGTTTAACAAAAATACAACTAAAGTTCTCTATTGGACTGTAAAACAAAATATTCAGACTTTGATAGCCACTTGCAGTTTTTCCCAGATTGCATAAGAAATCTGTTATTACTAATGCAATAATGAAATTCACTTACATAAAACTGTTGTGAAAAGTGTCAGCCAAAGCTGCAATTTAATATCTATGAATAAAAAATCTGGTCAAGAGCGAGTTGGATTTTGTACCGACGAGGATTAAATTTAGGAAATTTTATTTTATTCGGCAAGTAGGTAGGCCCCCCATAAGGTGGGCTGACTATCTGGATATGGTCGCCAGCACCACGGCACGGTACAGGTATCTATAGTGTTTCAAATCGACCGCATCTTTGAAATAAATGCCTACAGCGCCGCGGTCCGTTCACAAGTGATAGCTGCCCGCCTTCAGCATTTAAATTACATTTGCCTACTTTGTGTTTACTTCCCCTTAGTTTTGTTGCTGTAAATATACTTTATTATGTAAACAAATAGGTAATATACTTTTTAATACAGTTGCTCAAAAAGTGGCGTATTGCAGGGACGTGTAGCGTTCGGAAAGTGGGCTTTTACGCACTCGTGCTTTTTCTTTCCCAAGTGTCAAAATAATGTCTATTAAAAAGAAAAAAACCAACCACGAAGTTTTTACTAAAAAAAATTCATAGAAGTTTTAAAGATTCATGCAAATATTTCTGAAAAGAAGCTACTAATTTGTTTCAATATCAGATTTAACGATTTGATTCAATGTGTTAGGTTAGGTTTCATCTCATTACATTTAATTTTCATTACATTTTAATAAAAAAAATCTACTAAAGACTTGGCTGTATGGGCATAGTTCCCTTGCCTAATCAGACAGGATGTGTGAAGAAAACAAAAAAAATCTTTGCTTATATTCTTTTACGGTTGGCGCCATTTTGTTTATTGTTGAGTTTGTTGTGTTTTTATTATTTTATTAAATTGCTTCATTTTTTCGCAACTGTATTAAAAATAGTCGTTCAGTACACGTGCGGAACCGTCATTGCAACTTGTTCCGACTGTCAACCCTCGCCTTCGGCTGCGCCTCGGCTCGTGTAGACATTTGTCGGAACTCTTTGCAATGACAGGCTTTCCGCACTCGTAATGAAATATACTATTGTGAATTAAATAGGAAGTGTTCAACAAAAATCAAATTTTGTGTCAAAAAACCGTGTTTACCTACGTTTAAATAACAAATCGGCCTTATAAATTAGCAACCGAAAAATACTTGAACCCCGGCTAAGACGTACGAAATGATGTATTATTAAACTTCAAAGTATAAAAAATCCACATTTTAATGTAAAGCTCAGTCAACAATTGTTTCGACATGCAGACAGTCGCGACTCGCCGCATGCCGAGCGCATGCTGAGATCGAGTCACGTAGGTATAGCTCGCGTTTCGTCCGTTTGTATGAAGTTGCAATACTGAATATAGTAGTACTGTTTCGCCGGTGAACGCTGGATGAGAGCGGCACGGAGACCTTAGGAGGCCTTCGTCCAGCAGTGGGTGCTTCCCGGCTGATGATAATGATGATGTATTTTCTCAATGCTTGCCTTTCATTATTCTAGGTCATCTAAAAGTACTGTAATGCCACGTTATATATTGTACTGGCATGAAAATCTTTTGGCTATGTTGAGTGCTAAGTTTGACGTCTCTCTGCTCCAAGGGATTATATATTTAAAGGTGAAGTTTGAATAAATGTATGTATGGATGTTTCTTCCTTAAACATTGCAGTATGGCTCAATGGATTTGGATGAAATTTGAATAGCACGTAGGGTAGTTTTTATCCCGATATTCCCGCGGGATCCGCTATTGCGCAGATAAAACTATGCGACACAGCTTGTTAGATATATTCGTAAATTAAGAAGACACATCGAAATGTTTTTTCTTGAAATCTTAGCACCTTAACACGCCGACATAAGGTCGCGTATTGCATAGAAATCGCCACCATCGACACCGCTCAGACACTGAAATCGTTTCAAAAATCGATAAAAAAATAACGGTAAATGTTATGTAAATTTTGAGCAACCAAACTCCGAACAATAATGTAAAGATTGAATTTAAGTAAATTCTAAGCATATGGATTTCATAACTACGTGGTAATTTAAAAAAAAGTATGTTTTTAGACGTGTTTTCGAAAAATTAAACTATCGAGTTAAAATCATCAAATCATGTTTTTGAGCAGGCAAAGTATAGATAAAGATATGAATTTACACATATCAAAATGTCAGATCCACTCGTCTTGTCATATTCTCATAGTTTGTGATGAAAGTCAATGCATTTTTTCAATATGTCGCCTTAAAAACCTCTGCACGTGTCTAAAAAACAGTTCATGACTTATGGACATATTGACAGACAGATAACAAAGTGATCCTTTAGGAGTTTCCGATTTTTGTTTTGAGTTGGGGAACTCTGCAAAACAATCACAAAGCAAAATTAAAAATGTTTATTTTCATATTCATAAAAACACGAGTCGTGTTAGTGCTTTTTAATGGATCTTGTAAAAATAGATTTGAATTTTATGAATGTAATATCCAGTGAAAAACATTTTTAGTTTTTAATACTTTAAGGAACTAGGTTTGTTTACTTTCAAGGAATAATTTTTTATTTGGGTTAGAGTATATTTTATCCTTTCTATAGAAAAATTAAATTTAAGAGAAATTGCATTTTGTTAATGATAAAATAACATTACATCAAGTATAATTAGGTATAGTAATGTCGGTTGTAATTGTTGCGGATATGGATTTTGAAATAAATTTAAAAAAATCTACTTATTCAGAAGCAAGCAAGTAGTAAGCAGCAGATTTTGTGCATTTATTCATTTTATTTTTACAAAACGCAAATGCAATGTATTTCCTGAAAAGATTCAGTTGCTATTTGAAAAACACATTTTACTATCAAACTACTAGACGCAGACCGAACTTCCATACATTCCAAAAAGTTTAACTGCCTGCGTCTGTTTGACATCACCCCTATTAGTGCTGGTACTTTCAAGTATCGAGGGAATAGGTTTCTTGTGGATGAACATGTATAACCACAGACATACATCTACATAGACAACGCAAGTGCATGTACTTCGCGTGTCCGTACCCCGACCAAGCGTCAAAGTTGGTCGCCGCTAAATTCAGTCGTGCGTATGTATGTCTGTTATAAAATAGATATCACAATATAGATATCATTCTTATTAATCGATTTCATCGGCGGCATCACTGCCTTTGAATCGGTTTGTTTTTATATCACAAAATATCCGCTGTGACGTCATAAAAGGTGTTAAAAAGTCGGCACGCTTGTTTAATACAAATCGTGAAACTTGCATCATCTTTGTAGATAATATACAGGGATGTTTTGGTCACCAGCCAAATGTAAATGTTAGTGTCTTTGATACAATATAAACGTACCTGCATATTTATTTTAACGTCGCTCAGTACAAAAAAGTAGAAATATGGATGCACAATTTTTTTTTATAATAGTCGCTGTTGATGAACATACGACGCGCATTTTATTGATAATACTAGGACGTAGTACTACGAAATGTTTTGTAGTAGCGCATAGTCAACTTTATTTTAATGGTTATTTAACGTTACCATGCTTTGCTTAATATGTTAGCAGATATATCTACTAATATCCTTGTAAAAAAAAAATTATACTTTTTTTGCAAATGATACTTATTGTGTAAAAAAAATTTGGCCGGTGACTACAAATCAACCATTATGTATGTGTGTATAACTTTGGTCCTTATGATCATTTTCCACTTTGTAAAATGCGAGACAAACGTCTCATCCTTTGTCTTATATGAGTAAAAATAAAGCCTTTTAAAATACATGTTGTGTAAAAAGTGATGCTGACTTCTATACCAAAGAAATCCAGGTTTACTTTCAATTCGGTTACAATTGTTTTAATTAATATTAAGAGATTTTAAATATCAGTGGGACTGGATTTTCGTGTGACGATCACTAAGATTATTAGAAATATACAATATATATTAGAAATAAACATTTCTCAATTCTGTGAATACATTATTTAAGAAGGTTACGAATTAACCAGTTTTTTTTAATTACAAACGAATTCTCCAAACACAAATAATATTGATTCAATACAAATGCTTCATTTTTATTTTCACAAACTACTGTAGTTAAATAGGAGTTTTAATACCTGAACATAAGTTCTCTCGATTACGATAAGTGAATTTTATTTAATTAATTTTATTTTCTTATTAAATGCCTATTATGCGAATGTCGTTGTACTATCGAAAAATGTTCCGGTGTTCCACCTTTAAGGCTAAATTCACTTGCACTTTAATAACTAGGCAGTTTGGTTAGCTCCACCTTGTAACTTTTCTTATTTGGTAAACAAGATTTCGAGATCAAAACATTTATTTTTATTTAAATAAAAAAATATAAAATAAACAAATCATTACATTTAAATGGTTTCACTGTTTAGTTACAATTTATTATAATAGTTTATTGTTAACATAACAAACATATTTCTAAATGGAAAGTTATGTTAAAAAAAAGATATGGTTTAATCCCAAATCTTGTTTAACAAATAAGACAAATAAAAAAAAATCTAGTATTACTCCCTTATTCATTTGAAATATCAAACTAAAATAGTTTACAAAATGTTTTGTTTCTTTCACTCGTTTGCAAAATGAAAGAGAGCCAACACATTTAATCGGTGTTTTAATAATATTCGGAGAAAAAGGGATCACAAAAAAATTAACCGGCATCGACAAGGGTTTACCTGCGACTAAGTAAATAACAAGGAGTAAACAAAGTGCAAGCACATCGATGATTATAGATATGAGATCTATATTGTTTCATTGGTTCTAGGGAAATTTTTCTTAACTGGAACACCGGGACGGGAGGCGATTGTACTTGGGTATAACATATTTCATCATTATTACTTAAAAAAATTACCTTTCAAAGCTATTTTAAAGCAAAATTATAAGTTTGTAAATTTATAAGAAACAACCGTAATACGTATTAATGCCAATTTTCAATGAATATTTCAAGCCTTTTTCTTTCCGCACATAGGCAATATTGTTAAATAGGCAGTTTTAGAATTTGTGTCATATTTGAATGATACACGAAGATCAAAATAAAGTTTTCTTATGACGCGGAAACTGGCAAGTAGCAATTCATCTTATGTTAAGTGGCATTCAAGTCCATACACATCAATAGTTATTGATGGTGGGATTATTAACGCGTGACTGACCTTAAGCTACAGATGGCAATTGATCCTGTAATGTCACTGATCCTTACATTTATCTATTACATATAATAAAATGGTAGGAAAGTCAAAACTGTACATTGAATATTTTTTTAAAAGAATACTTGGGGTATGATCTACAATCGAAACAGAAACAAAAAATATAGTTTTTAGAATTTTTGTCTGTTTGTCTGTTTGTCTTTCCGGGATAAACTCAAAAAGTACTGCATGGATTTACTTCAAATTTGGCATGAAGATAGTTAAGAAGTCGGGTCAACATATAGGCTACATATTATCACGCTAGCAGTGTTATAATCGTAGGTGCGTTTGGTGCTGCATAGCGTTCACGCAGACGACGTCGCGGGCAGCAGCTAGTTTGAAATAAAACAACGCTTTGAGTGATTATGTTTCCAGCTTCATTCTTTGCGATTTGAGTTTACATATTGTAGTATGCGGTGCCACGCATCAGCCTTCGCACGGTGATTGAGAGAACTAATTTTTTTTTTTTTATTGTTGGCAACACTAACCACACCCTCCACGGTCCTTCCCACCAAGATCCATCCTTCTTGGTGTACTCCGACTCATTGTGCGTTTCCGTGCTCAAGTCTTCGCACGTCTTCAAATCCACGGCAACTAATAAGTAATAAGTTACTCTGAACATGGGGGTTAAAGGAAATCCGAAGATAAAGGGGAACGAATATTACGCAAGATCAGGAAGCTGCAAGATAAATTGGAGAGAAATCAAGCACCTGTCGTTGACTCTTTAGAGGAAGAAGATACACATAAGTATATTGGTGCATTGTCCCTTAAGTGATGTGAGCTACTACTATACTGGGTTGTCTCTGTCACAAAATTAAGTGATGTGAGCTGCTATTATACTGGGTTGTCTCTGTCACGAAATTAAGTGATGTGAGCTGCTACTATACTGGGTTGTCTCTGTCACGAAATTAAGTGATGTGAGCTGCTACTATACTGGGTTGTCTCTGTCACGAAATTGTAATGCGTAACTGCCACACACTTGGCTTTTACTGTTACTAAATAAATATAACAGATGCGAACTTACCATACTTACTGGGCATTTTCTGTCTTGTTAATATTACTTTTATATTGAACGAGTTCTACCCGCAAAGTCCGGAACAAAGAGCTGTGAGCGGTGACAATTCGTGCACTTATTACAATGCGTCGGCGTCATTACCGGAAGGTCCGCCATTTGCATCCATGTCGCCTATAGTGGGGCCATCTCAAGAGGTTGAAAATGTATTGCCTTTAGAGGAAGAAAAAGATAAAAACTTGGATGAGGAAATATTAAATATCCTTGGTGATGCTCCTAAGCTAGAAAGCACTTTCGGTAATAACATCTATAAGGATGTCGCAGCAAGATGGCATGAAATACTGGCTAAAGGCCTAAATAAAGAGGCCAAACCAAAAATACTTGCGGATTATGTTATACCCGCTAATTGCGATTTTCTGGTAGCACCACTTTTAAACCCGAAAGCTAAAGCCGCCATAATTGAGCCTCTCGTCAAAAGAGATTTCTCCTTATTTATAAAACAAAATTAAATAGGAACCACCTTAGCCGCATTGGCTCAAGCTACGGAGTTGATTTTGTCAAATGAGACTTCTGCTCAAAAACTCTTTAAACACATAAGTGAAGCTAGCCGACTTTTGTGCGATAGCCATTATTTTGAAACTAAGACCAGGCGTAGTTTTATTATGAACGCCATCAATAGCAGTCTTAAAGATACCCTCATAAATACCGCCAGAGATAAATATCTCTTTGCAGAAAATGTGATACGGAGAAGTTAAGATCTGCTCAAACTATTCAGCGGTCAAGATAAACGTTGAAAAAAAAACAACAAAGAAAAAATTTCGTAAATTCTGATAATAGATAAATATCGTTAAACTTCAGAGTCTGCACCAGAAACAAGCGATGCAGGGCAGGCTCCTCCGGCACCCAGGTACCCGTTTAACCGATCAGTGCCGCGGCGTGCCCGCTCACCGCCGCCGACGCCGCCTCCTTACCGGGCGCCGTTCCTGGCACGCTGCAACCAGCAAACACGTCGTTAGAGACAGATTACCAGGTACAGCACGCTGGCAATTCGCGATAATTTATTAATCAATGGTTAAAAATTACCACTGATGCCACAATTCTCTCGTGGGTAGAAGGATACACAATACCATTTCATTCCACTCCGTCACAAAAAATAACGCCTTATGTTTATCCTAAATCATCTCTTGATTTTAATGAATCTTTGCAAAAATTGATTAGAATTAATGCAATTTCTGAGTTTGTTCCGGTGAATTATTGTCTAGTGTATTTTTAGTACCAAAATCTAATGGTCAAAATTGTTTCATTTTAAATTTAAAACAATTGAACAAATTTATTTCAACTTCCCATTTTAAAATGGAGGATTAAAGAACGGCCTTAAAATTAGTCACTCATAATTGTTACATGGCATCCGTAGTTTACAAGATGCATATTTTTTTTTATAAGTATCAATAAATCTCAAAGAAAGTACCTGTGCTTTAAGTACAGTGATAAACTGTACGAATTCAACTGTTCACCTTTTGGCCTATGTACAGCGCCTTATGTTTTTACGAAAATATTAAAGCCGGTTATCGAGTATTTACGTAATCAGGGTTTGTCGTCAGTAAATTACTTGGACGATATTTATTGTGTAGGTAGAACGTATTTAGAATGCGAAAATAACGTTAATAAAACAATGAGGATATTACAATCCCTTGGCTTTATTATTAACACCGAAAAAAGTTGTTTGATTCCCAGCAAAAAATGTCAATTTCTAGGCTTTATTTTTGATTCCGAACGTATAATTTTAAAACTACCTGATTCAAAAATAATAAAAATCAATGATGCAATTACTGATATGCTAAAAAGATTGTTTTTTTTTTTTAAATTACGTGAATTTGCTCGGCTTATTGGTCTGTTAATTTCTGCTTGTCCTGCCATAGATTATTCTTGGTTGTACACTAAAGAATTGGAACGACATAAGTATTTGTATTTGTTGAAGAAAAATTGTTATGAACAACGTATCTTTATTACAGAACTTATAAAGATTGATTTGCGATGGTGGCTTAATCATATACAATCGGACGTTTCCTTTCTTCGTCATTATAACTATAGATCAGAAATATTTTCTGACGCTTCCACTACTGGTTGGGGAGCGTTTTGTAACGGTATTGATGCGTTCGAGTATTGGAAAGATGATGAATCAAAAATGCACATTTACGAGTTGGAAATTAGAGCAGCTTTATTTTCGCGTTAAAAACATTTGCTAAAGATTTATGTAATTGTGAGATTTTATTAAGAATTGACAATTTCACTACCATTTCATGTTTAAATAGAATGGGTAGTGTACATTAGTGTAGCTGTATTTAAATAACATTTCCAAAGAAGTTTGGCAATGGTGTGAGCAGCGTAAAATTATAATTTTTGCCTCGTACATTAATTCAAAAGAGAGTTGTGATGCTGATCGTTTATATAGGAAGAAGTTTATTGATACAGAGTGGGAGTGATCTGATTATGATTTAGTGAAAGACTCAAAGTTAGGACGCCCAGAAATAGTTTTATTTGCTAGTCGTAGAAATGCCAAGTACAATGTTTGTTTAACATGGACGCCTGATCCAGATGCTTGGGCAGTCGACACATCCCCAATATCATGGCAAAAATTAAGATCTAATGCTTTTCTACCTTTCTCTTTAATTTTAAAGATGCTTCAAAAAATTATTAATGATAAAGCCGAGGGTATTGTGGTAAAAGTATTGGCCAACTCAGGCGTGGTTCCCAGTTTTTTAGAATCTTGTTATCTCCGAAATTATTTCGTTCGAACTCGATGTAAATCTTTTGAATTCTCCTTTCAGACAGTCTCACAACTTGCATTGCAGCCTGCGACTGGTTGCCGCGAGGTTGTCCGGGAAGTCTTATTACGAAAATCAATGAACGTTCAGTCATTCAGTTCCTTACTTCTTGTTTTGATTCGGGATCCAATAAATTCGTACAGATCGGCATTATCTTTTCTACATGGAGGAGCTTTAGATTATACTAGTATTAAACGATTTATGAAAAGAGTCTTTAGACTACGGCCTTCAAATCCTAGATACAGTTTAACCTGGGACCCTACAGTAGTTCTTAATTATCTTTCACAGCAATGGCCTAATGAGAGCCTTAGTCTGGAAAAACTTTCCAAAAAGACACTGACTCTGTTGGCCCTAGTAATTGCACATCGAATCCAGACATTTTCCAAAATAAGATTAGAATATATAGAAATCAACACAACAAATATACCTCAACAAATATAAACAAATAACATCTAAACCCGGTGTCAATCAACCTGTTTTAATTTTACCGTTTTTTGATGAAAATCCAAAAATCTGTCCTGTAAGATGTTTAAAAGAATATTTAATTCAAACTGTACATTTACGTAAAAACGATAACGTTTTCCTTTTCATAAGTTACAAAAAGCCGCATAAATCAATTTCAAGTCAGAGAATGAGTCATTGGATTAAAGACTGTTTATCACAATGCGGTATAGATATATTGATATTTTCAGCATACAGTACTCGTCATGCCAGTACATCTGCGGCCAACAGACTCGGTATTAGTCTTGATGTCATGAGAAGGACCGCTGGTTGGTCCAATACATCTATTACGTTTGCAAAAATTCTATAACAAATGTATAACAAACAATGAGAGTCAAGACCATTTTGCAAGAAAAATTCTATCTCATTAAATAATTCGTTGATATTGTAATCATTCTATAATTCAATGATATTGTATTTTAATCATGAATTAATTCATTGATGATGTAATAATTAACAATTCGTTGATTTGTAATAATTTTGACCATGTTTAAATAAGAAAAATGATATCTTGTTTCTTTTTCATTCCTGGAACTTCCCTGCAAACAACACTCTTTGAATATATTCACTTTATCGCTTTGAACATCCTACAATATGTAAACTCAAATCGCAAAGAATGAAGCTGGAAACATAATTGACAATCAAACGAACTTGCAAAGTGAAGTTCGATTGAAATTATGTGACAGCTTCATTCGACGCGATTTATATACACCCACCCTTAGTAAATTTGAACACCCTACCCTAAAAATTAGAAAGTGAATATATTCAGGAATGTGTTTATTTGGCTTTCAACAAATGAGTCGGAGTACACCAAGAAGGATGGATCTTGGTGGGAAGGACCGTGGAGGGTGTGGTTAGTGTTGCCAACAATAAAAAAAAAAAATTAGTTCTCTCAATCACCGTGCGAAGGCTGATGCGTGGCACCGCATACTACAATATGTAAACTCAAATCGCGTCGAATGAAGCTGTTACATAATTTCAATCGAACTTCACTTTGCAAGTTCGTTTGATTGTCAATTATATAAGCTTACTTGCTTCTATGCTGGACTAGCAGCATAAGAAAAAGTCAGTTAAGGCACAGAGGTTTTTATGTCATTTTTGTAGGCGATAGGCTGACCCCCTGTCACTGCAATACCTCCAAGTTTGTTTATTTTGTTTAGTTTTTTTTTATTTTGTTTCTTTGTGATGATTATTAATGTGACGTGTTCTTTATTGTATATATACCTATATATATTTTTACTCTTAAGGTGTAAACTGTAAACCAGCGCCAAAGAGATGCTTGTCGCTCTCAATAGCAATACGCTGAGGTTACACCTACCTCCATAAATGTACCTACTTACTGTTTTTAATTGATATGTTGTAAATTGTAAACTACATTTGTGATAATAAATATTTTTTCTTTCTTCTTTCTTTCTTCTTTGTCAAACGTGATGTCAGATGATTTTATAGCTTCTGTTGTTCTACCTAAGCTTAAGGGCTGTGGAAGTGAAGTTATGAAGAATAAGATTTATATAGGGAGGTGCCTTTGAACGGAAGGAAAAACGTTAAAATGCCAGTTTTTCATTTTTAGTCATTACCTGCATATCATGACTACACCATGTAGTGATTCTGTTTGATTATCGAGATTGGTGAATAAAAGAACAGCAAAGGGCGTGAGTTCCAATAGAAAAATGAGCGAATCAGTAAAGTGTGGGTGGCCATTCATCTACTATCTATTTGACGACCACTTTGGCGATTTGGTAAACCTATCTGCCTCGGACGCCTGTGGTTGCGGGTTGAATTCCCGCTCGAAACAGAAAAAAAAACCGTGTCTGGGTGTTTATTTTTGTTTTTGAAATAGGGAAAAATATTTTTTTCACGAACTTAAGGACAGTACCTACTGTTATTGATCTTAATGTGTGTTTGGATGCCAAATCCTGCGCAGAGTATAGTGCTGTGATGTGCATCTCACATTGAAATCAGCATTGTAAGGTATATTGATATGTTGTAAATTGTAAACTACATTTGCCTAAGCTTAAGGGATGTGGAAGTGAAGTTATTGACATAGATAAGTAAAAATAGGACTAAAAACAATGCCTAGTTAATTAAGAAATAATTGTATTCTATTCACTACATTCGACGATGAAATTTTAGCCGGCCTTCCATGTTATGCCAAGCGTGAAATAATATGTCGATATAAGGTTTATTGTGATAAGGCGTAAATAAATATTTACGTAGGTGGCTACACGCTTGCCTAAGCTCAGTAGGGGATATATGTATACTTTAGAGAATATTAATAGTACAAAAACATGTTAAAATATGCAACCAAAAATACCTTTCTAAATTGAAAAATATCGAAATGTTAATAATGCTTTTATAATACACGTGTATGAAGAAAGACAAGGTTAAATACTTTCTTGTTCGGGATATCAGAAAATCAGGACAAGGAAATGTTTAGCAAATTAAATTTTATGTTATATTTTATAAGCAAGTAACATACGTTTTTTATTATTCTTCCTTATGATATTATTTTTCTTATTTCTTTTATGGTTTCCGGTATAACATATTATTGAATAAAATTATCTGAACAATATTTGTCGACCACTGTCTGCCTCAGACGTCGGTGGTCGCGGTTTGATTCCCGCACGGAACAAGAAAAATAAATCGGGTCTGGGCGTTTATCTATATATGTATTTCTATTCTAGGTTCCCCCCTTGTTCGCTACATGGTATCCCATATCACAAGCTCTGCTTAGTTTGGGGCCATGTAGTTGGTGTGATTGTCTGGGGATTTTATTAATTAATTTATTTATAATATCGTAATTAAATTACTTAAAATAAACGTAAAATGTTAATTATTTTGTATGTAGTCTATACAATTAATCAATTATTCATATACCAACTGATTTAGTATCATTAACAAAATCAACACATATTTGTAGATAAAACACATTTTAAGTTTTTTTTCGAAAGGATATGTCTAATTAGAAAGTCTGGGCGTTCCAGCTAGCAAGTCTCAGAAGTCAAGATCTAGAAGTATTCTTCGTACCGTTTTTTTTTTGAGGGTGCCCTTCGCGATCTGATAATAAAATTAATCGACTAACTTTACACAAAAAACATTACATCGGAATAAGATTCTGCATTAATTCTTGAGTAACTAACTCTATTTAATCCATGCAGATTAAGTTTCAACTTTTAACAGAGAAGGCTTTAGTTTTATTTACATACCTACCGTCGCAGTCGTCAAATTGAGCGGTAAAAGCAGGACTTCTAATCATGAGCACTTCACTAAAATTAATACGAAAATTGACCAACTATAGCTTAATGATTCAGTTTCTATGAGTTGTTGGATGTTGTTGAATATTTCAAAAGTGACGTAATATTACATTACAATGAAATTGACATTAAAATTAACTAGTATTGGTTATGGCTCTTTCAAAAACCTTTTAATGGGTCCATTTTCTACATTATCAAGTGTAATAGTTCTTGCTCTAAAACATTATATTATTTTAAATGCATATTCGCGTCCAGGTAAGCCGACTTGGTGGTTTTGTTCGCTTACAGGTGCGCTCTGGGTTTAATCTCCTAATGGCCATCCCTGCAGACCTGCTACGTTGAATACGACTGGGTACAGTTAAATGTAATATTATCCTTCTAAAATGTGAACAGCTGTTGGTTTTGATAATGTTATCCTTTTCTTATTTAACCTTTAACAACCGACCTGGTATAAAGCTTACATTAACACCAAGGCGACGTCTATGAGACGTAAAATATGAATGAACTAAATTCTACAGAAATATTCAAAGCCTGACACTAAATTAGATTTTTAATGAAAGTTCATTTATTGAGTAATCATTTTAATAGGAAATAAATAATAATACACTGGTGTTTTAGTTTATAATCAACATTAATTTATGGTATGTCAATTTTCAGTGCAAATTATTTGGTATTGACTTATGCAGATATAACTTTTTAAATATTTGAGTAATCAACATGAAACTTAAAGTATTTAAACTTCTTTAATACAATAATAAGCAAATATCAAAACCTTGTTTCTACAGTAACAAATAAAAAAATTGCAAGCCTCCTATGCACTTGTAACATCAGTACTTAGTTAGCCTTTTAAAACGGCTAGCACACACAGCACAATTTTCCTTATACCTTGATTTGAATTTTGGCATATTATAGGCACTAGTGGTTCAGGCATGTTAAAATTAGGCTCCTCATAGATCATTGTTTGTTCACGGTATGGGCTGCAAATAAAAATATAATACCTAATAGGTAATATAAAGTTTTATAGGTATTTTCTTATTATGTAATGCTGTTTAGAAATCGTCATTGCAAACATCAATAAGAATTATAAATAAATATTACATCGCGAGTCTCATTCGTTTGATAGTCAATAATTGAGTCATTTTCGTTCTTCAATTGCTCAAAATCTGTGCTGTGGTTGTCATCATCAAAATATGCTGTAGTCATCGTAACTTTCATTCATCACGTTTAGAAATGTTTCATCTATGGTCAAGGGTCGCATTCGCTTATGGTTTTGCGGAGCAAACATTGAATATTTTATATATCAGTGGCACGTCTTTTAAGAAGATATGAAGAAGGGCCAACGTCAATAAGCCTTTTTCTCCCGGTATTCCCGGAATCTTTGTTTTCAGGCATCCTGAAAAATAGTTAACTTACTGAGATGACGATATAACGACCGCGACACACTATGAATGTTACCACACTAACACCGAAGTGACGTCTAATAGACTGCATAAATTTTGTACACAAACGTTGAGGCACATGTGCGCATCTACCGCAACATCTACCGACTGTTAGAGAGTGCCGAGTCAGAAAGGTAACGGGAGATTTAGACTGATTCGTATGTAATTAAAAATAAATATTTGACAAATAAAAATCGTGCCGTCTGTGATACGGGCAGGTCGTCAGTAAAAGGTTAAGTTTAGTATGTTGATTATAAAAAGAAATAGGTGAATTTTATTATTCAACTCATATGTAAAGAAACACGGATAAAAGTTCGTATTGATGCTCTTAAAATGTATCTAATATACAGGATCGGAATTCCAGGACGTGATAGTTTGAGATCATACATGAAGAGATAAAATAAAATAAAACATAAATATTAATTATTTACTTAGTTAACTTAACCAAAAGTTAGAGAATTTATTACGCAACACATGGATATATAAGCGTAATACAATAAATAAATAGCGGGTGGTAGTGGCGGGAACACTGCTGTTTGTTTGTTTACTGAGCCATCGCGTCGGGAAAAGTGTAGCAAGGTCTCTTTATTTATTCATAGGGATTTATGGGGAAAAATTAAATACCTACTTTTATTACATAATTATGATCAGAATCGTGTTCAGAGTCTAAAATTTGTCACCAGTCACCCTGTATACATATCTTTCACGCAGTTATTACTTGTCCTTTGCCTGCATGGATTTTTTTATCAAAACGAAATAAACAAAGATCCTAATAAAATAGATCAAATAAAAATTGATAAATTAATATACTCGAATTTATCATAGTCACTTTGGAGATTGGCCACCCACGTTAATCATAATATGTTAAAAAGTAAACAAGAAAAAGTCAAAGCTCGGTAGAACTCTTATTTTCAGCATATCGATTGAAGAATCGAACTGATTGTCATCAGTTCGATTCTTCCATTAATCCAAATAACAATAATCAAAATAACGTAGTGCGGTAGTCTAGACGCTACTACAACGATTGTGAGGTTGCGGGTTCGATTCCCACTCGTCACATTTTTCAGCAAAAAAAAAAGTGACGAGTCTAAGCGTTTATCTATTAATGTATTTATATTCCAGGTTCCTCCCTAGTTCGCAACATGGTGGGTATCACATGGTTCACACAAGCTTTGCTTACTTCATTTGCTTTATAATGTAGTTCATATGATTTTCTGGGGATTTTATTTATTATTACAGGGTGGCTCTGAAATACGTTGACAAATTATTTTACGATTTATTTTATTTTTCTTTTACACAGTATAACGGTGACTACTAAATAATAAAAATACAGTATTATTTTAACGTAAATATCTATTTATTTTCAAAATATTTTTTTTTTTTTTTTTTTTTTTTTTTTTTTTTTTTTTTTTTTTCCGCCACAGAAAGCTTTACTACCGACTTGACGCCCCTAAGGGTGCCACAGAAGGAGAGGAGGTGAATGCTTGATGCACGAAGAGGGGACCTTTGGGGGACTACCCCGCCAGCCAATCCCTAACAGTGCGGGACTCACCGAACCCAGCGTTACCCGCTAAACACCCCCTTTGCTGAGTTGTCCCGAGTTGGGTTAATCTCATCATCTGAACGACAGCCAATTGGAGTCAGAGGCTGCGTCCTTGGTGGAATGATCCTCTAGGCACTTAACGCACCTAGGTTTGGCGAAGCAGTTATGTGCCGCATGACCATAGAGTTGGCAGCGGTGACATTGACCGGGGTGACCTCTGTTGTGAGGTTTTTCTACTCGGATTTGCGAGAGGCCGCATACAGTGCGGGCCCCATTGCGAATTAGGGAGTTCCCGGCTGTGTTATTCGTTAGAATAACAAGCGCAAGGGGAAACTGTTTGCCTCGTTTGCTGTGCAACTTGTGCACGGACTCAACGGGGAAACCTTGAGATTTGAGATCCTCGGCGATAAGGTCGTTCGATAGCTCGAACGGTACGCCCCTTAGGATAACGCGGGCTTTACGCTCTTCCGGGAGAGCGTAAGTATGATAGGCGAATTGCCTTTGAGTTAGCAGGGAAGTCAGATTCCTGAAATCGATCAGAGTACATGGCTCGATCTTAATGAAGGCACCGGTGTTGGTTGCCTTCTTGTAATTGATCTTGGGGGCAGTCAGGCCCCCCGAACAGAGGGTCGATACCTGTCCCCAAAGATGTTTATCCCGAAGGAAGACAGGGGGAGGGGGCTTAGAGCTCGGGGGAGAACCCTCGGGCTTGGAACGCGGGGCAACCTTGGGGCGCATTGCCGCCTTAGGGGCATCAGCCGCCTTAGGGGCCGCTACCGCCTCGGGAGCCGCCGCTGGAGAGGGCGTGGGAGGAGCGGAAGAAGCGGTATTCTTCTTTTTCCTATTAGAAGACTTTTTACCCCTGACTGGGGTGAATGGAGTATTATCCGTAACAGTGTCATCCGAGTGGGACGCACTGACGGGCGAAGCCTTGCGTTTAGACGCAGCGGATTGGGCGGAGGACTCGGCAGACTCGGAAACGGAAGATTCCGATTCGGAGATGCCGTCCATGTACTCTGAGGGGCCAGGAGACACCGTAGAGCGATGGGACTGGGCATCGAAACCCGGGGGGACCTGATGGGTCTGAGCGGCTTGAGCCTGAGCGACTTGGGCCTGGGCGGCCACCACTTGGGCTTGGGAGGCCACCAGCGAGCTATGAAGCTGCTGAATTGTGGCTTGAAGGCGTGCTTCATGCACGTGAAATTGGGCGGTGAGAGCAGCCGTAGCCGACTGAACACGAGCGGTTACGCGCTCCTCTAAAGCTGCATTGAACCTAGATTCGAGAGTCGAATCTGTCCTGATTGGTGGAATTGGTGGAGGGGGCTCCATGGCGGAGCAACCCTTGAAAGGAGAGACCGTGCCGATGAATGGCGAACGAACCTAACCTAACGAAAAACCCGATGCCGATGAACGGCGCGGAAACTGAAAAGAAGAGGGGTGCGTGCTCCTAACTCGAGCAGGCACCTAACCGTCCCCCGGGGAAAGGCCCAGTGCAATGGGTTCGGGTCTGCCGGATTTGTTAGCCCTGGAGAGCTAATAGCGTTCCGGGGCCACGCTAACGAGCTTCGTTGTCACCGTAAGGTATCAACTCGTTCAAACGCGGAACTTGGAAGTTTGTTTAAAGTTCGTCCTTTTCAGCACGAAAATCACTCAAACTTCCAAGTAGTAGGATAGCGAAGTTCGCGAATGCGTCGTTAGCACGCAAGTGGCGCCACTGTCGCAAAACGGCACTAATACGCGGCAATACCGACCGGAGAGCCTCGGAGTCGATAAGCGGTAAAACGGAACGATAACGATAAGGGTCCTGCCGAGTCGACAAGTCCCTTATCGAACGAAACGGAGAGCACTGAGAGCACGATAAACACGACCACTGCGCGCGAACGATGAAACGGAACTGACCTTTAGCTTTAATACAAAGGCTTAAACGTTTTCTGTAGTTTTCGACGATTTTCCGTACCCCCTCTTCAGATATTTTGTCCCACTCACGAGTAAGTGTTGCCTTCAGCGCGTCTACACTTCTGTGTGAAGTTACACAGGCCCTCGCCTCTAGAATTGACCATACGCTGTAATCCATTGGATTAAGGTCTGGTGAATATGGAGGCCATTCCTTGGAACTTATGAACTCTGGAAAATGGTCCATACACCACTGCTGCACATTTGAGGCCCTGTGAGATGGAGCAGAGTCCTGTTGAAAAGTCTACGGTTGGTCGCCGAAGAGCTGCTGGCTCCAAGGAAGAACTACACTCTCCAAAATATCGCGTCGGTATATTTCTAGATTCATTTTCACACCTTTTTTTACGAAAACGAGAGGAGTTTTGTCTGTTGAGCAAATGCCACCCCAAACCACGACTGAATCCGGTTTTTGCCGATGGGGAATAATTGCTGTGGCTCCAGGGTGACTAGAAGAATAAATTCTATCGTTTTGGCGGGTATAAGACTGTTCAATCGTAAAAATTTTTTCATCTGTGAAAACAATATTTTTCCTCGCTTCACCAGCGGAGCGCGCATTCAGTAAGCGACATCTTTCAAGACGTATTTTTTTATCTTTATCATCCAACCGCTGCGCTTTTCGCAGCTTGTATGCTGTTAACTTGAGCTCATTTTTCACAACTCGTTGTAACGTTGAATGACTTACACCTAAATCTTGAGCCATTTTTCTTACCTTGGCTTGTGGATTGCGGGTCAATCTTTGTTTGACGATATGTCGAAGCCTAGGCGTCCTCACAGTTCTTTTTCTGCCTCTTCCTGGACGATCACCAAGATGGCGAAGCTCATCGTAACGTTTAATAGCAGAAGAAACTAACTGCCGACTGATACCGAGAAGTCGCACTATCTCGCACTGCCGCTTACCAGCCTCATATAAGGATATTATTGCACCTCGTTGAGCAGACATAGTAAAAAATAACTAATTTTTTATTTATTATCTTCACAAATAACGATAAGTTGGCGCCAAAGCATGTGGAAATTATAATTAAAAACAAAAGCAACGCAGCATGTTCCATTTTTGAAATTTATTATTTTTAAATTTGTCAACGTAATTTAGAAACACAGTGTATTTAAATTGTTTGTTTGTTTGTATTAAGATATATTTTCCAACGCCCAAGAGTTTTCTAAGCTCAAGTTCGACGCAAGTATGGTATCATAAGAGTATGAGTTTCACCAGAAAAATAAGTTAAAAACTTAAGTCTTTCCTCCTGCCAATCTCTATTTGTTAAAAAAGCTTTAGGTGGCATTTTTAACGGCCTTTTTAAGCGCAGATACCTACTTTACAACATGGATTTCTAAAAGTTTGATTACCTGGTGAGTTTGATTGCAAGGAGAGCTTTAGTCTTCGTGATTTGGTGGCTTTTTAAAAAAAATATTTTTAATGTAATATTCTTGTCTGCGTGCAGCCACGATCAATGGTACGATAACTTTTACAGTAACTTTTAACAATGTCTTAGTGCCAAAACAAAATTAAATTAAAAAAAAACTATTTATCATCAAATATCGCACATATTCGTATAATAACGCTGCTCTAATGCCAAAAACAAACAAAGAAATAAATTCCCTTTTTCATCCAAAAACATACACGAACCGCGTTTCACAATGAAGTCTTTGCGCTTCAGATTACTAGCAAAGGGTTTCCGTCTATTCCATTCGACTGTTCATTTTAGCTGCTTTCTGACGTTGCCCCTCAGCCATGCAGTTGCGCTCACGTTTCTCTAGTACGTCTCAAGTGATGCGTTCAAGTTGTGTACGGTGAAATGTCAGAATGCTGAAGATATTTTTGGATAATATGTTGTGCATTCCCTAAATTTGACAATTCACCTTTAGATAGGTAAAATAAACATAAAAATCGATTTGAGATTTGTGTTGAAGTTTTTTCTAAGAGATAAATATTTAACGGGGTCACGAAACAAAAAAAAACCGGTAGCAACTAATCAGTAATCGGAGAGACCCCTAGAACTCTTTTAAGATCTGCATGGGTTTTGGTAACTTTTTTTATACTCTCTTTTACCAAAAGATCTTACAATTATGTAATTGATTTAATCGTCACTGATCTTACACGTTTTTTCAAAGGATTAATTTTGTTTTTCTTTTTTTTTTTCTAAGAAAATGTTTTCAAAAATGGTTTATTGACAATTATGTCAGAATGACTTTAGTTTTGATATTATGAGCTTATGCCCCTTTTCACTCCACTCCTTCCCTTGCACCGCTCCTTCCCTTCTATACTACGCACCCTAACTGTGCTACACGATCAACAAGATGCAAATCCTAAATCCGTTGGCTAAGGGGTGAAATCTATTCCTATCACAGTGTTTGAGATTTGCAAGACTATAGAATATTTCCGTGTTACAAAATGCTGTCCAAATGTTTTGATTGCATAGCAATTTTTTTAATGATGATAATTTCAGTATTCTTCAATTATTAAGATTGATGTCTGACATTTTATTTTTGATAAGTAAAAAATAAAAGAAGAACAATGAAAATTGCCTCGCTCGAATATTAATGTTTGGTTTACTAAAATAGTGACAATTTTATTTTAATTAAGCAAATTTTATGCCTTGTCAGTAATACAACTGCGTACCCATAGCTTATACAGACTTTGCGCTTAGGTAGCTTTCATTTATAATGTTTCAAGACACAAATCTATCGTGTAACTATTGCTTTTTGTTATCATTACAATAAGAACGAAATTATATTAGGTAATACAAAGAATCACGTGACTAAAATGCACAAATAATTTTATTTTTCATATTTTCAACATGATTAACGACACACAAAAGCATCATTATGAATGTCGCAACATTTAATAATAATTTGATAATTCCCTTAAAATAAGAAACGTCCTTAAGTATGTATTCGCATTGTTTTTCATCGAAAACAGCATGTGTTGTTAGTTACCGACTACTCCCAAACATGCCCTAGTTCAAAACTTTGTCATTGTCTCTAAACGTTCAACGAAGACTTTTGGACGACTAAGTTAAGCTTTGCGTTGGAAAATACTTGGCAAACTTAAGTGTTGTTGACCATTCACGCGAAGTTTCATAAATAAGTCCCTAAATTTAAACTTGGTACATTAAACAAAACTCTGTTGGCATATAATACTTAATTTGTTAGTGTTATTTCTTTCACTAAAACATAGGAACTCTACAATTTCTTCCAAGAGTCAACATCTCTTGATGGATCGGTTTATTTATTTTCACCCCCGAGATACGTAATGTATATATTTTGATGGAGTATCAAATAATTGTTTCTATTGCAAGAGTTACTCGTGCAATAGGAACTATTATTTGACGATTATATTTGACTAGTATAAGCAACATCTGCCGTTGTTGCTTGTACTCGTAATGAACCAAAAAATAAGAAAATTCTTGATGTTAAAAATTTACCGCACTAATGAGATTCTAATGGTCAAAAAGACCGTTTCATAAATTTTTATTTATTATCTCATCAGAAACTGAGTAAGATGGTTTGGGTCCCTTTGTGTTTTTCATTCGTTCAACTAGCATTAACATGCAGTGGATTCAAAGATTTTTGCAAACAGAATTCAAAAGGTTTCCAAGTGTTTGTTTTCTTATTTTTTCAAATAGTGAAGTTTAAAATGTTAAGAAGTGTTTTGGTCCATTTTTGCATTTGGTGCCTTTAAATTGGGGTGTATTCAGGTTTCTATTTCAGTTGATTTTAGCAATGTTCCCTTTGATACGTATTTCAGTAAATTTTATTTAATGTACTTACTTGCAGTTGATTTTAAAAGATCGTCTGTACAATATTTTAATGTAATGTAAATTCTATAGTTTTTACTACTTATTAAATGCTTAAATATTTGTGAAATTTACGTACAATGGTATAACAGACCGCTATTAAGTTTCAGCATTGTGCTAGTAAAGTCACTTGAATATCTTGTAATAATAAAACAAAAACAATTTATAAGTATTTTGATGCATGAATTTCAAAAACAGTCAGGTAATGCTCAAGGTCTCCGTGCTGCAGTGGTATAGACGCTAATCGTGAGGTCGCGGGTTCGATTCCCGCGCGGAACAAAAAAAATCCATGTAGAGGTGTTATCTCTATGTGTATTTATATTCTAGGTTCCCCCCTAGTTCGGTACATGGTATCCCACATCACAAGCTATGCTTATTTTGGGGCCATATAGTTGGTGTGATTGTCTGGGGTTTTTATTTTTATTTTATTTTATTATTTACGATAAATCGTTGGCACAGTGTGATCACGTTTTTTAATAGACTTTCTTTCTTATTTCATTTAAAGCAATAATTTTCAATTGATTTTTTTTTTGGTTTCAAGTGAAGATAAGGTTACTTACTTAAATATTTTAAGGCACGCCCTAAAATATTTTACCATTTTTCCCACTGCTGCTTGCCCAGCAGTTGCACAAATAGATCGTAGATGCGACACTTTAAAACTGTATTTTTTTTTCTAAAGTAAGACTGCTTATATTCCCGTAAATTATTACTATCGTATGTTTTCCTATCCTGCCTTAATTATAGAATCTGCCAGTGCCAGCTACACAGCGATACGTTATCAAACTTTGATAAGTAATTGATTGGTACTGAAATGGAATGTAATTACTCAAGAATACATAAGCTTCTATAAACGGTTCATTATTTTTTATTTGTATGTATATTTGCAGTCATGTAAAAGATTATGATTGTTTTTAATTCTCTTAGCACTCAAAACTATATTGATACATTCATAACTTCACGCCTGTATCCCTTATGGATTAGGCCACCAGAGGTTATAAGAGCATCTGATGTCACATTTGACAAGTTCGGAGGTATTATAATGATGGAGACAGATTTTTGCAGTGACAGGGGGTCAGCCTATCATCCACAAAATCGCCAATAAAATCTCTGAAACCTCTGTCCCTTTACTGACTTTTACAGTATGCCCGGGAAGAGAAGCAGCTGGTACATTCTATGTTTTTCTTTAAAATAATATATTCCTAGTATAATATTTAAGTTTATAAAATACCTATATACTTCGACGTAATCGTGGCGCCGTGGTAAATGGGCATAAGATACGATATCGCAGGTCAAGCGACGTTCAGTGCGGTCGGTAACAGGATGGGTGACCACCGATCATTTATTTCTCACGATTACTGCCGTGCTTCGGAGGATACATTAACCAGTTAGTCGCGGGTGCTTTATACAGTAGTCACGGTAATATTAACTACAGTAATTCAACTCAGCCGCAACTTTGAAATAAATGCCTACAGCGCCGTGGTCCGTTCACATGCGATGGGGCTGCCCACCTTCAGCATTTTAATAAGGTACATTTGCCTACTTTGTGTTAACTTTAATTTAGTTTTGTGTTTGTAAAAGACTTTTTTATATAAGCAAATAAAACACTTTGTGAATAGGAAGTCTTAAACATAAATGCATTTTGTGTAAACCATGTTTATGTTTGAATAACAAATCGGTCTTATAAATTAGCGTCCGAAAAATACTTGCACTTCGACTTATTATGATTTTAGTATTAAATGTATATTAAAAATCCGCATTCTAATGTAAAGCTCAATCAAAAATTGGGGTTTCAACTTTATACAAACGGACGAAACGTAAGCTATACCTACGCGGCTTGATCTCGGCATGCGGCCAATTGTGAGTGTTGAAATACTGAATATAGTATTACCGTGCAGTAGTCGTTAGGGTTTGTCCGAAGTCATTTCGGCACCCTATTTTTCTGAAAATCCAGTTTTACGCCTTCAAACACCAATTGTAAAAAAAGTAATGGTCCGATTTTTTTTTAATTTTTAAGAAAATGTTTATTTTATCATATAAACAACGGTAACATTTTTCAATGTTATTCAAGAATAGAAGCTACAGGGCTATAAAACAGGACTCTTTTTCTATGAGGAATCCTTTACAAAAACAGCTTTTTCTCGAAAATAGTGCTGATGAATTTTTCGTGTACTTTTTATCAATAAATATCAACAACTAGCTGGCTGTCTAATTATGTCAAACAACTAGCATTTGATTGCTCAATTACTGAAAAATATGCAATAACAAAATCCAAAACCTGCATTATTTAATTCTCCAAAGGAATTATGCAAAGTGTTCCTATAATTGAGACGCTAACTTTTCGCAGTCAAAATCTTTGTAAATCATGAAAATTAAGGTTTTTATCGACAATTTGACGAATTCCAACAAGATGAAACAATAAACTGGTGTTATCGTGCGATTTGTATGTTTGTGACGCTCTTTGTAACCATTGTAGCTATAAACCTTCGACTTGGTTTACTTTAGAAAAACCGTACACTCTTTATTTGTAAACTCTCAAAGGCATGGCACAAGAGGCTCTATAACTTTGATCATAATATATCATAGTTATAATCATAATATAACTATAATCCATTTCACTAAAGTAAGCATTTTATTGCTACAATGGGTGAAAAAAGAGTCACAAAAATACAAATCGTACGATACGACCAGTTTATCGTCTCGTCTCGTTAGAACTCGTCAATTTTGTGCAATTATATTCTAATTGTTTGACCTCGTTGGATAGCCAGCTAGTTGTTGATGTTTTTTGAAAAAAAGCACAAAAAGTTCATCAGCACTATTTTCGGAAAAAAGCTGTTTTTGTAAACGGTTCCTCAAAGACAATTAATTTTTTTTTTATTAAATATCCTGTAGCTTTTGTTTGGAATAATTTTATTGTTGTTTATTAAATATAAATGTAACACCTATCTAAAACTGAAAAGAGGATTGAAATCGGACTATTCTTTTTTTACAATCGACTATTGAAAGAGTTAAACTCGATTTTCAGAAAAATAGAGAAAAACCCAAATATTTTGAAAATGGCACAGTTTCGCATTTCATGACTTGGTCTCAAATGATTGGATATGATCTCTTTTATGTCACCTTAAAAGATTCAGATCTAATTATCAATAACCCTGTATATTTTAAAACCACCTTCTGTCTTAGTTTAGAGCGATATGGTATTCTTTACTTAGTAAAATTTCATGCACTTAATCAGGTGATTTGTAGGTATATAATGTATAGAACAAAAAATTTGAAAGTATAGACTTTCAAATACTGCGTTCATCATATTAAATACAAAAAAAAACTTGAGAGTGCCGCCACCGTCGCTATTTCTTTCATTTATAATTAGTAAACCAGTTTATCTAAAATTAATATCCAAAAGTTCTATTAATTTTTATTTTAGCTATCGTGTCAAAAATCCAATAATGAAATAATGACACAACAACAACAACATGTCTTGCAAAGAAGTGTTTATTTATATTATACAAAAAGATGCATTATTTTGTATTGTCATTATTACATTTAATATGATTGCGTAATATGCTAACTTCATAATAATTCCGGTTTCAACAAATGTCAGTATTCTGCAATGAAATCATAGTGACAATTGATCATGTTTCTGATTATTTTCGTGCCGTTGTAACTAGAACAGACCGCAGAAGACTAAATTCGATTCAGTATTCTCTCTAGGCGATAGAACTTTGTCCGATACCGAGAAAGTTTGACTATCCGTATTATAGATCTGTAAAACAACCAACCTCAATACAAATCCTAAGAACTTATATTATAAACTGTAAACTTCGTGGGAGTATATCTTATTTTAGGAATGCCAACAATCAATGTACAATTATAGTCAACAGAAATAATGTTTGTATTAAAAAAAATATAGGTTCAGAGGCTTTACTGGAGATTTGTTTGTGGGCGATAGGCTGAGCCCCTGTCACTGCAAGAGTCTCTCTCCATCATTATAATGCCTCCTAATTTGTCAAACGTGATAATTTTATGGTGTCCTCTGGTGTCCATAAGGGATACAGGCGTATGTATATGTATCTCACTAACGTCCAACAAATTAAAAACACATCACAGCGATTTACAAATGTAGTATTCTTAGATGTATACTTAAATGCGGTATAGGTAACTATTTTTTGCCAAAACCGCTAAGTGGATGAAATCGAGCTAACAGGTTGGACTAAGCCGAAAATAAATTATATGTATAAAATAACACACGTAAAGCCAAACTCTGAAATTCTTAGTAGCCTTTGACATAACTTGAAATAACTTAAATATCCGGTGTTCAAAGTTAATTGAAATTTAATCTATAGAGATCAGAACCAACTGAGCAAAGGGCAGCTAAATGAACCTTGTACATCGCGTCCCGCTTGTATGTCAATTTGGGTAACAATCCAATTATCTGCTATTGAAACAGAATACTAATTGCTCTAAATTTGTAGTAGCGCACCCATTTGATCGACTAAAGTTACTCGTAACAAATAAACAAAATAAGAATAATAGTAGACGTAAAAGTCTTTCATTTTCGGCATCTTTTTATAACTTGTTCTTTTTGATTGAGTTTTTATTCATACCTTCGACCATTTCATTAATGGTAGGGGACAGATTTAGTTCCGAACCAATTTTGAATTTTACTGGAAAGAATGCAGGATATGTAGCGCAATAACTAGAACTGGAGCTTATCGTGTACTGTCCCGGGACGGTAATTCGTCGGTAACTCCACATCCAAAATAAAAATGCGGTGCTGATAACTTAATATCAGGTCAAACACGTGCTCGGTTGCTTCAAATTGAAACACAAAAAAAGCTATTACACTTTGAATCTTAATGTTCATTAAAATGTCATAAAATCGCCACTGATCAATGATTATAAAATAATCACGGTTATGGGAGATACGTGTCTAAAATGGCGTAGTTATTAGCTATATTTATGACGACCACTTTGGCGATGGGGTAAACCTCAGACACCAGTGGTTGCGGGTTGGATTCCCGCTCGGAGCGGGTTGGATTCCCGCTCGGAAATAAAAATGTTCCGGGTCTGGGTGTTTATCTATATCATAAAAGGCTAAGTTGACTAACTTAGGTATCAACGCTCAGCCGAAACTACTGTACCTAGAAACTTGAAATTTGGTACTGGTGTTCGTTTTATGATGTAAGTTACTACTAAGAAACGATTTTTAGAAATTCAACCCGTAAGGGGATGAAATAGGGGGGTGAAGCTTATATTGAACTTTCTTATTTCTGTTTTAGAAGTATGAAAATTGGTATTTAAGTTTTTGACTACATTTATAAAAGACTTGTGTAGATAAAATTGACAAAATTTCCCCGAAGGGGGTAAAATGGGCGGTTAAAGTTTGTATGGAAATTTTCTCATTTCTGGATTCAATAGTATAAAACTTGGTACGTAAGTTCTAGACTGCACTTAAAAACGAGCTTCGTAGATGAAATGGATAAAATTTCCCTAAAAAGGGGTTAAATGGGGTGTAAAGTTTTCATGTTTTTTTTTTAATTTCGGACTTATCAATATAAAACTTAGTATTTAGGTTTACCGCCCCATTTTACCCCATTTAGAGAATTTTTGTTAATTTTATCTACACTGATCGTTTAAAATCGCAATCGAGTACTTAAATACTAAGTTTTATATTGATAAGTCCAGAAATGAAAAAAAAATCATGAAAACTTTACACCCCATTTTACCCCTTTTTAGGGAAATTTTATGTGTGAATATTCTCATTTATGGACTGAGCAGTATGAAAATTGGTATTAGAGAAATGTTTTAAGTTTTTTTTTATTTAAGACTAACCTCGCTTTTGACCTCAATCTTACCTAATAGCAAGTTAAGTTGAGGTCGAAGATGAAAGCACATGGGCCTAGGAAAGAACTGGCTCTTCATAAAATTTCTGGAACACATCAAATCGCGGTAATTTTCCGCTGCAGATTTTATATGAAGGGTGGTCGCTAGCCAGTCGGACTCTAACGGGATCCTACCACCAAGCGGTTATCCAGGGGCAGTATCGCTATTCTAAACTGACCCTACAAGAACAAATTTACAAATTTAATCAATCTACGTAGGTGATTTGGTAAAGAAAGAAGGAGCTTTCTTCTTATAGAAAAGATTTCTATGGGACTTCCTTATTTGTAGACTTAAAAATATGATTAGTCACAATTCAAAATAATTCCATGATGAAGTTAGTGCCTACAATGTTGAAGGGGATTTTTCATACAAAATGTTTGAACTAAATTTGCTAATAAGTTTACTTAACTAAAACAATTACATATCTGGTTGGGCATAATACAATTAATAATATTAAGGGAGCGTAATTTTTGTGTGATTATCCGATATTATTTACATAATTAAAAAAATATTATTAACCGTGCATCTAGATAAACTTCGGGTTTAAAGTTAGATTCGGTTCCCACTGGAAGCACACGAAATATATAATTTAATTTCCTTCTTTACGTAAACTTTTCGTAAATACTTTTAATAGATTAGGTTTAACATCTTTTTAAATAGCACTTATTGCATTACGAGTGTTTTAATAAATATAACTTTATGTCACACCAATTATTCGATAGTTATTTAATTCAAGAATTCTAAAATAATATCATGACTGTGTGAGTTTGCCATTCACACTCCAATAAATGACCAATTATTTATTATTTATTATTATATTGCTGAAATCTTCTCGAGGAGATGAGGTGGTATACACGCATAACCCTGTTACTTCTTGAACTCACTCAAACCCTCAGCTCATCCATGTCACAAACTAAAGTTAAGAGTTTCCACATGAGTTATTATTGTTAGGTAATTTAAAACCGCCAAAATTGAGCAAAGGGTGCAGAGTGTACAAATGAAAGTTTTACATCAAAATTTACTCGAGGCTACAATATTTAATGAATGTGCCAAAGGAGTAACAGTTTTTATGCCTCGCATTCCCATGATCCTAAGCGATCAGTCATTCAAGTTCAAAAGAGTTCCCTGCTAACGTCTACTTTGCTATAACCATCAACAAATCAGGGTCAAACTTTTAATTCACCGGAGTAGATTTAAGAGAAGGAGGCTGCTTTTTTCGGGTTTCTCACGGTCAGCTATAAGTGGCTTGCTCCCGGGTTAGTGCACCAAATAGCTTGGTCATTGATCAGATGAGATGGAAGCCCAATCCAGTTTTAAATTTAAAGAAGGAATCTAAAAATCCATACTAATATTATGAACGTGAAAGTGTAAATGTTTGAATGTTGTTGGTCCGACTTTCACGTCGCAACGTACCTTTTAATTTTTTTTTGTATAAACATAGTTTGGGGCCGTGTTTGGGACTGGAAACTGACATTGGCTACATTTTATTACCGTGAGCGAAGCCGCGGGAAAAAGATAGTGTATTTATATTCTAGGTTCCCCCTAGTTCGCTACATGGTATCTCATAACACAAGCTTCGCTTACTTTGTAGTCATGTAGTTGGTGTGATTGTCTGGGGATTTTATATTTTTATGACCCCAAATCTATTTAATTTGACAAACGATGAAAATCTTTAAATGTCTATGACTTATCTAAATACATTAAATTAAAATTAAATAAAAAGTCCGTTATCTAATCAATATATTGATATCGAAAATAGAACGATAATTATTAAAAAAATTACAATAACCATGCATTTTATATACAACTAATCCAGAGGATTTAGTTACCATCTTAAATCGATGTTTTGCCGGGTATAAAACCCTCTGCGCCACAGCACAGGGCCAGTCTTTTTTAAAGAATTTTAATGGCCAAACGAAAAATAGAAACAAACAAAACTATCGAATCCATTTTATTTTACAAAACCGAACAAATTGATACTTAAAGTCGAAGTTAAATTGTTATGTGAAGTCATTCGGAACACAAACTGAATCTCATTGCCAATATAAAACATCTGGAAGCAAGTCTGGCATAAAACCTGAGAATGGTTAGTCTCTTTTTTACGGTAAATTAAACTAAAAGGCTTTCTGTAGCAGCGACGGGCTGCGGATATCCGGCTTTGAGAAGCTCCAGCTTTACATGCTAGTTTCTTTTATTTATAGGCCTTTTATTGAGGTACGGGAGGGATTTTGAAAAGTTTCACTCAATGGACACTGTTTTGATACAAAGAAAGAATAGGCTTTGTTGTTGATTTCTGTTGGATATTATTCTTATTGAGTTCTTTTAAAATTCATTAAAGATTTTTCTGCCATAGATCTGCTCTATGTTTTTTATACCATAATCTTTTTAAAGGGTACTTAAAGATAACTTAAATGGTGTGACAGATTGGGTATTTTTTTTAATTTTTAAGGCCTTGTAGGTTACCGTCAGACTATGTCACTGAAGATCCTGGATTTAATTCTCAGTTGGGCTGACTTTAAACCAGATTTTTACAATAATGCCTTGGGTTTGGTTTCTACCTAAATACCAAATATACCAAAATTCTCATATGGAACTTTCTGTAGCAGCGACGGGCTGCGGATTAGAATAATTTTCGGAGGAATATTGAAAAGTTAAACTCAATGGACACTGTTGTGATACAAATAATGAGAATAGGCTTTGTGTTCAACATGTTCTATTTTTTTATATTTCAATTTATGTACTGTACCACCGACAACTTTGGCGATGGGGTAAACCAGTCTGCCTCAGACGCCAGTGGTTGCGCACGGAACAAGAAAAAAAAAATGTTCCGCGTCTGGGTGTTTATCTATTTATGTATTTATATTCTAGGTTGCCCCCTAGTTCACTACATGGTATCCCAGAACACAAGCTATGCTTACTTTGGGGCCATGTTGTTTATATTGTCTGGGTATTTTATTTATTTATTTATATTATCTACTGAGATAAGTTCTTTTACAATCATAATACATTAGTATTTTCTGCTCTAGTTTTGCTCTATGATTTTCATACAACAAGCTTCTTATAAAGTTTTCTTCAGGATCACAACGGAGCACGACAGTTTGGTTATTTAATTTTTAATAGATTTTAGTGGTCTTTGTGAGGTTTCGTTCAGACTGTGTCACTGAAGGTCATGGACTTAGAACTTTACGATGATGACTTGGGTTTAGCTGTCACTGTCTAAGATATACCAAATTTCCATTTAGTAAAGCTCAGTTATTGGAGTATCACTTTAGATTATTATTATTATTGATAATCTATTTTGTTCAATTTGGGATCTTACAGTTTAAAGTAAGGCTGCCTGTTCTTTTAACTTGCCTTTGTTACCATTTAAGTATGAGATTTTTACTGGCTATTGTTAGAAATGTAAGGGTCTCAAAAAAGTAAAATAAGATATACTAGCATCGATTTTTTTCATTGGCTTTACTTTGCGAAAATTTTCTTAAACTACTACAGCCGAATTATCATTATAATTCTAAAAGCAAAAATTAGAAGCTGAACAGCATTTTCTTTTAAATTTCAAATTCATATCAAATATTTTCTTAATTACAATTTTAACTCGATTCTAAATCATGACAAAATATAAAACTGTTTTGTATCCAATATTAAATACTCGATAAAAGTTTTACAACCAATAATTTCTACACTTCAAAACCATTTATTGAGTAGAAGTTTAAGCTTCAGTCGTTAAATTTAATTTCTTATAGGAAAGGTTATTTCTAAATACTCGAGTCAATTCAAGCCCATTCCAGCGTTAAATTACATGTTCATTTCTAGATTTTGTTTAAACGTTTCCTCAAGAATTCAATTTAAATAACATCTAAGAGCCGCAGTTTACTGTAATTGAAAAATTTAATAGAGTACGTCCTTCTGGTTGTTACTTTAAAGATATTTTAGTTATTCAAATAAAAACAACAAAGAAACTCAAAGACTGGCAACATCGAATAGAAATCAGGCAATAAGAATTTTAAGAGGACTGTGTTTCAAGACTCATACTTAAGATTTTCCGTATCAAAAAACCCTTCTTGAAATGCTTATTGTTTCCTGTAGTTTTATCTCTTGTTATTTTATTTTAAATTTTCACTAAATATATTATATTTCTTTTTTCTTTTATATATTCTTATTAAGACTGTTTAACCGGACAATGTCCATATAAGTGAAATTAAACTTGTCAAAATGATGAGAATTGAAAACAAAGACTTTAAAAAAAATCTCTATAACGCTGATTTCATGGTAGATTGTTTCAAAATGTATTTATTAATGGCGTATTAAATCAATAAAAACGACGCAGCTTAAAGCTCGAACAGATTTTTACCGGTTTTTTGGTCTTTCTAGAATAGATTCAAGCTCTACGGCTTACCCAAATGTACTAGTGATTCGAAAAAATTCGGAATAGTGGAAATATCTTATTAGTAGAATTAAAAAAAAAATTAAATCTCGATTCCACAAAAGAGAAAAGCATTTCAATATTAATTTAAAAAAAAATGTAGAAAAAGAATCGACCCAGGTTTCCTTGAATAGTTCTATGTGAATTTTTGAAATCTATGTAAAGTTTTCAAAGAAGTATATTAAAGTTGTGTTCAAAGCACTACTTAATAATAATAAGAATGCAGAAAGCGGTATAGCTCGACACTGTCCGAATCGTTCTCCGGTTTCTTTCTCTCTTGCCCTGATACCCGACAGACTGGTCCGTTCCGCCGGGTCTTTTCCGCCGAATGGCGTGTAGTCATAAGTATGCGTAATAATAATAATAAAACTCTTTATTGTACACCAACATAGTTACACAGTTAAAATTAAAATAACAATCACAATTAACATACAAAGGGCGGCCTTATCGCCGTAGCCCGATTTCTGCGAGGCAACCCAGGCATTAATGGAAATGGATGTGGGAGAGGTGTACGGCTCGTAAATATAAACTACATACGAATAATTACATAAACATACATAAACGTTTACATAAATACTTATGTACTATATAAATAAATACTATATCAATACACACATAAATATAGGTATATAGACAGTTAAGATGGACAGTGTTCCACCTGGTAATGCGCGGTGTGCGCGCCAAACGGATCTCAATCGAGAGCTGGTTCCATAACGACACCGATCGAATAAAAAAGGACTTGCCTAAAAATGTGGACGTATGCGATGATTTCGCCAAGAGTAAATTCAGTTCTTCAGTTAAGTCTAGATAGCTGACGTCGGCATAGTCGAGAATAGCTATTAGGCGAGATTGTGTAAGCGTAATTTTAGTGTCAATAGGGAGGAAATTTCGAAGACGCTTGAGCATCATCAAACATCTTCCTGCTGAACTCAGTGACTTGTAGTTTCAAAGACAACGTGCGGTCAAAAATAATACCCTAAGTTTTTAACAGTCTCGCTATATGGAATAGAAATACCGTTAAACACTACTAAAGGAACTGAGCTCCAGTCAACTCTTGAAATCATTATAAGACTTCCAATGATAATAGTTTGAGTCTTATGAGGGTTGACTGTTAGTCCATGATTATAACTCCAGTCCGATATCCGTTTTAAATCAGCGTTGTGTAACTGGATAGTGTTTGGTAGGTTCTCGAGGCTACTTTGTGTATAAATTTGAAAATCTTCCGCATACAGATGGTAAGAAGAAGATATATTGAGCGAAATCGAATTGATGAATAGAGCAAACAGGAGAGGAGACAACACGCCACCTTCGGCACTACGGTTTTAATATCACACCAATCAGAGAATTCCGTCTCAGTAGATATTCGTTGCCAGCGCCCATGCAAGTAAGAATGAAACCAGCCAATAGTCGATGGAGATATGTTAAAAGAACGCAGCATTTGCAAAATAAAATACTTAGGTAAGTAACATAATAAATGAAACTTAACTAAAACTTGACAAGTCCTAAAATGTCTACCCAGCAGTGCGAGCACAGAACTTTATCGACTCGTATGTTTACGAATATTCGTATAGTATAGAGACGGCTTGTAAGTTGTACTGTTGGACGAGGGAGCCAAATAAGACACGACTTGTTATGATGGAAGTTAACAGTATATTCAGTTAAAGAAAACATAAGTAGTGAGGAGGTGTGACACACACTACACCTCCCCGGCAATTTTAACAAAAAAAAAAAAATCATTTTTTTTTTTGTAACAAATATCAAATTACATTTATTTTATAAATCTTAACTAAAGCTTGTGAACTACATGAAATGAATAAAATGTTAGTTGTATAAAAATAAAATGACAATATTTAGTAAGGATATGTTTTTAAACAAATTAATCAAATTTTATGAACGACATATACAGGAAATATTTCCATAATTTTATTTACTATATTGAAAATTGAAAAACTAAAACAAGTACTAAAAATAACACTGTGAACAACCAATTTTTATTTATTTATGTAACCTTTTACTACTTTTTCATTCTGCAATAAACATTTTTTCCAAAAGAATAATAATACAGTAGTATAATAAAAAAAAAAAAAATTGGTTTATTTTGGAAGTAACATAACTTTCTATTGAATTAATTAATTTCACATTGATTACCTACATTGCTTAATTATATCGAACTTATCCACTATCCTATTTACTAACTTACTTAGCAGCATTGACAAAACCTAGGCAGAAATGAAAATCTTATCTTATATTTGACAGTTTATAAAGGTACTTCAAAAACAAAAATTACAAGATTTTTAGCTACATAAAATAATAAACATAAAAAAGAAATTTAGACGTCATTAAAAAAAAATCTTTACTTGCACTTCATTCCTTTTATTTATTTTTGTTTTCACAGCCGGTTGTTCCAAATCATCTGCTTTTTTACAAATTCCGTTTTACATTTTACGTATACTATTACTTTTGCTATTACGAATTCGTAAATTTCTGTTGCTCCAACAAAATTCCTGTAAAAGTAACAGTATAGAAAGTAGCCAGGCGTCAAAAACGTTTACTCTTCCATTTCAGCTAGGGAGCTTTTTATTACCATTTTTTTACGTGGCAAGACCTGTCATACCTTTCAAAATAAACTATCGTGATTGGCTGACTGTATGACAGACAATGCATTCAATATTGTGATATGATTGTCAAAAACAAACTAAATAAATTGTTTATAATTTCTAAAGTTGTTTGTTTTTTTTTTGCATTAAAATAGTATAATGGAATAATATCTGAAGATAATGTTGCGCTGGAAAAGTAAGTACAACATCTTCAGCACCTATGTACCTATTTATTTTTTCACGTTTTCATAGAAAATATACCAAGCTTATTGTGTTTGTTTGTTTCAAACAACGAAGTGCTAAATTCAATGAAGATGAGTCGAATTTACTCAATAATCTGTTAAAAAATAACATATTTTATTAAATAAACAAACAGGCATGATACCTTTTGTTTTGAAAAAATTTAACTCATATACTTAAGTGTTAAATCATGTACATTTTTTCAGGTAAAGTTACACCTAAGCAGAGGGAAGATGCCTGGCGCGCCATTACCAATGAATTTAATAGCGATCCCGCATGCTCCTTTGCCAGAAAATCGCACCAATTAAAAAATAAATGGGATTATATGAAGCTTTGCCACACCGACTGTCGCGCTACCAGCGAATAGAGCAGGCCAGGCAGCACTTTTGGACTCGGTGGTCAAAGGAATATGTATCGGAGCTACAAATCCGGGTTAAGTGGAATAACTTTTGAGACACCTTGAAAGAAAATACGCTTGTTCTTGTCAAGGAGGACAACTCGCGGGTGGGATTTTGAATTACACATCTGGAAAATTGGATTGAAATGGGTTTATTTATGTAGGGGTGGGTTTCCCCTTTCGATTAATACCCCTCTTGTTTTGCAGAGATGCATAGTTTTTTAATTATACGTGTTTGAAATTTCCTATACTGAAACGATATTTTACATACAAAAATTCAATTTATATGATTGCTTGGTAAAACGAAACGTATATCCAGACAATCCATTTGTGGCAGAAGATGGAATGCATACCCAAAGGATTGAGTCTCAGTGGCGGGTGGTTAAAAGGTTTTTCTATAAAGATAATTATAACCACCCAGAAAATTTTGCTGACATTATAGTTGAATACAAGTGGAGGCGTTACTTGCTAAAATATGTATATAAAAGACCAATTTATGGAATTGTTAAATGTAATAAAACAAGTTTATAAAATAATAAGAAAAATATTGTTGTTTTATTAATATGCGTACTAGTGAAATGTTCAATTATTAACGTACAAAACAAAACGTATGTTGTTCGCCCTTATAAACGATAAGAGTCCAGTATTAACTTAATAATTGTAACTTTTACAATTTGTGTCACAGACCGACATGGACCGGTTAGGTTAGGAGCTTAATGCAAGGAGCGAAGCAAAGCGGAGCACTTACTACAAGGATCCGCACCTTCCCCTCAGAGGGGGAGGACACCAACCACCTCCCCCCCCCTAAATTCGACGGTCCATATACTGTAGTTTTACCAAAATCACCCCTAATCAGTGATTGATAACCCTATTTTTGAGGTTATAAATAACAAACTTCAAAATTCATAAAAAAAAAACTAGTCATCTCCGCAACTCCGCATCGTGGTGGGGAGACTCCCTTTGCCCCCCGTCCCCCCCTCCACCCCAAACCTAAATTCCAGATGTGTAATTCAAAACCGATCCCCAACTCGCCCCCAAGTGGTGCCCAGGGAAAGACGGAGTGTCGAGAGTAGCTTCTATACGAATGGCTACAGGCAGCACTATACGTAGATCATTTTCTAAAATTTGTCCACTACCTATAGAATGCAATGATACAAATTAAATAAGGTGTTTCTCTATTGGAAGTCGGTACTTCCAAGGCCGGGGGCATGTTAAGAACGCATCCCTACGGTTTAAGAAATACTATGTTTTAACGCAACGTAACAGATGAAAGAAGCCTGTGAAAGAATCCTGCGGAGAGGAGCAACTTTTATACGCAACGAACTTTCAAGCTTTACGCACACGCATACGCACTAAATCAATTTCTATAATTAAAATCATTTATACTTGTAATATCGAAAAATATAAGGTTTAAATACGACACAAAGGCCTATTATTAACAGAGTGCAAAAAGTATTTTTTGTAATAATTAAACCAAATTTAGCACACCTACTATAGGTTATTTTCCATTTTCCAATCAAAAAAATATACTTTTACGTTATGAGGTGGGTCTGAGCTCCGTATAAAGTATACGTAAAAAGTAACTGTAAAAAGTATAAAAAAAATGTGGTGCAACACTTTTTACGGGATACTTTTACGTTTTACATTTTTTTTTACGAATTCGTAAAAGTATAAACTTGGAACAACCGGCTGTTAAAGTTGTAAAATAACATTTCAGTATCTATCAAACACAATCATTACTTCGTATTTCTGTATGGTTTTGTTTTTATAATAGAGACGCATTTTAGAAATGTTCAAAAGTTCAAAGAAAAATATTTGAAACAATATACTTATTAGCTGTATTAAAATAGTAAAAATTAAGACATTAAATATTTAAATAATATAAGAAAAATAGTATTCCTATCATAATTCTTTTCCTCTATGAGTTTTCTTTAGGAATAATATCATCCACTTATGCTATTTTTCTAACTCTTTATCAACATTAATTCATTAATTACCGTTTCACATAAGTTCTACATTCATTATTTTATCTTTCAGTATTGGCTACACTTATTTATATCCACTTTGGGATATTTTTATTATTCGGTGGCCACCGTATTTATTATTCATACATTTATTTAAGTATATCATTTTTTTTTGGTACATAATAATATTACTTTTCATTGAGTCGCGACTCTCAACTTTTACTTTATACATAATTTATTCATTTCATTCGGGTCACTGTTTTAAGACATTTTGTCTCCAACTAGTTTTCACAGAGAAATCTCGTTTACACCATGATCAAACTGAAGGATAATTTTGTGCCCTTGTACCCTTATAGTGTGCCAAATACTTATTATCATTCGTAATACCATTCACTATCATTATTTACCATTCAAAAATCAATTATTTAAGACTCGTCCAAAGCAAATCGTTCCAATAATATGAAATTAGGAAAAACTTCTTGGATGGCCAGTCCAATGGTCTTTAATTTTCAAAATTATGGAAGATTTCCAGCAACCTATTATTTACTTACTAAATCCACCAAAACCGATCAACTATTTAATTAGCATATTCTATTACCTTCCTATGTCAATATATACCTATTCATAAATCCTGACATCCAAATCTTTGTTACTACAAGTAACTAATCGTATTCTTCAGATGACGAAAAGCATTTTAATACTTGCACAAAATCTATTCTAAAACCTTACTTTTCGATATACGCTTACCTACACAAATAAATTAAGCTGACTCTATTCTGGAAACATCTTACCTATTTCTCTAACTAACGTATTATTCTTTCGTACGTTTAACTTTCCATAAATTTACTTTAATACAAAAATAGACTACAAAGATAATAAAATATATTATTCGACGCTTTAAGTTGAAAAGCTTTCGTTATTGTTTAAAACAAAAATGTCGTCTCTGTTATGAAGATTTTTCATACTAAGATTTTGAAAAGTTAATATATTAAATTGATGTTACACATGTCCGTAAGCTATATTTGATAGCATCAGCAAATTGTTGACCTATAAAAACATACTCAGTTACAGTCACGTTGTGCAGTCTTGATTCTAAAAACTCTCGGTATCGGGTGGCATCTAAACATAATACCTGATACTCGTACTAATAAGGCAACAAAAAGATAACAGTGGAATAATACATACTCTATGAAATTATAACGAACGATTATATATATTATATTCTAATGAAAATATAGAAATTTTGCTCAACCGACTTACAAAAGGAGTGTATCAATTTGACTGTTTGGTTTTTCATAAGTACACAAACCTACCTTTCAGAAATAGATTCGAGAATTTAATACTTAATTTAATAAAATACTTATTAGTTCAAATTTGATAAAAGTAATATAAAACATATTAATATTTGATATAACCAGTAAGATACGAGTAGATCACTAGCCGCTGGATAATTTATTTTATATGTATGACCAAAATATTTGAGTATTGAGAAAAAATTACTTCTATTTAACTAGAGATCTGAAAGAGTTATTCATAAAATAAAAATTAATAAACTAAAACTATGTCATCCTGATAGAAATTAAATATTACGTTTTGTTTGAATCGAATTTTTTTTTTTTTACTGTAGTTGTTCTCTGTACCTGCACACGAAACAAAATTCCGTTACGCTGCAAATTTATGTTCTCAGAAACAAACCTTCGATTAGAATCGAATAGAGATCAGAGCACATATTAATTACGACTAATGAGATATTAAAAAAATGGATATGCACCAAACGTTTAACTCCTTTACCTAGGTACCTAATGAAAAATTTAAACGTTATGAAATAAAATTAAGTAAGAGACCTATTAGTAGAACCAAGGCCGTAGGTATTTAAAATTTATTTATTTATATATTTTTACTTAATCTGTTTTGTCAATGTGCTTCTAACTTATATTCCTAAAGATAAAACGATAACAATTACTAAAAAAAAATAGACATGACAAAAAAATTAATATAAAACCCCTATTAACACTTTACACAAATGAAACCCGTTCACTACGACACTTAATAAATGTGCTTTAATTTTGCCATAACTCACGCACGCACTTTTCCGATTTTCCATATCACTTTACTTTTACCATTAGCTTGGCATCGGTCCTATACTGCAGCCACCTTTAATCGATCAGTATCCAGACTCGTTCAACTCCAGGCGCCTTCCTCTGCGCCATCATCACACTTTTTTATTATTGACTAAATTCCGTCGCCTTTCATTTTCTTATCTGAAATATTTTCTATTTAACTTCTGAAAAATTGATGTAGGTATCTTCTCCATTTTTACTGCACAGATTCTTGTATCGGTTTCATTGCTATTTTTTTTTTCTCCAAATTTCTTTTTTTCTTCTTATATTTTCTATATATGTAAGTAATATTTTTAATTTTTATAAAATTGTATATTTATTTTATATTAAATGGTGCCAGCTCCGCCGCGCTGCCATAAGGCAGCACTGGCAGGGTCGCCATGTACTGTTGGACGAGGGAGCCAAATAAGACACGACTTGTTATGATGGAAGTTAACAGTATATTCAGTTAAAGAAAACATAAGTAGTGAGGAGGTGTGACACACACTACAAAGTATTAATTGAAATCTATCCATTGCCAGCTTAGTGTGCCTTGTTAATTTTGAATGTTTGTTAAAGTGTTGTACTCTTACATAACTGTAAAATAAAATAAAAATAAAATATTACTAAGAACTTGCAACCGACTCCATACTATACGAACATTCGTAAATATACGAGTCGATAAAGGTCTGTGCTAGCACCGCAGGGTTGCGTTCCACCGAACGATAGTGATAATGTTTTGTATTATCTGCAGACGTGTCGTAGCTTTTGCGTTGCCATATCGAATGGTATATCCCCGTTCGATATGGCACAACAAGCAAGATCCGCTCTTCTCGTCAAGACCTTTAATTTATCACGACAACATGGTCGAGGGCTTATTAACACTTTTGTCTCTGGTGCTGTATACTCGTGAACAGTTGCTCGTATTGTTACTCCATCGATTATAACTAATTCTAATAATGGAACCTTTTGATTTAAGGGCCGCAACTTAAGGAAAAATATAAAACGAATCTGCTAAAAAGTAACTAAGTATAACATTATTACTTGCGATGTTTCTCAAAAGCTTTACCGCAAATATAATTCCTAAGATGATAAAGTAAGTAACAGCAGTGTTTTGTGAGGATTTAGTTTTAGCTTATCTTGTTGTGAAAAGTTAAATTAAGCTTTGTTGGGGTTTAAAATATACACGAAAAATAAATGCTAGCATCCTAAAATATGCATCGAGTTTGGCTACAAAATGATTCACATAAAAATGTCCTACTGCGGATACTAGATATATTAAAAAAAACATGACCTGACGGCTAATATTTCTGTTAGAAAAAAGTTACTAATATTACCATCAGGTGTTCGTTTGCTGACTTCTATTACATTGAAAACAGCGATAATGTTCGGTAAAATACAAAGTTGCAAAAACAGTAAAAAAAATCCTATTAAATTATATAAACACCACTCAACGTGAAAAAAATGTATTTAAAAACTTAATATCAGCATCAACCGCACTTTAGGCTGCATACTGGATGGCAGCGACATCGAAAGCGACAGCGGCGCGGGCAGCGATTTCCGCGACACGGTCGAAAGTATTGAGTTCGTATGAAACCGTGACGAATCGCTCGAGCGCCCACTGGCGTCGAGAACGGCCCAGATTCCCCGCGTCGCTGCCCGCGCCGCTGTTGCTGCCGTCCAGTTTGCAGCCTTATAATGTTCATATAGGTAATTAAGTTCTGCAAGTCATTTAGTAAAATTTGCATGGCATTGCATGCAGTTTTTCAAGTTAATGTGTTTGTAATATTCCCGTAGAGTTGATATTATAAAATTAGGGTTCTGTGGCAGCAATACCTTTATAGCGGCTTATAATAATGCAATAACCACACAATTTCGTAAAAGGTTTGTAAGCACGTAATTATTTTAGGGGCTTATTAAAGGTTGCAGATCATGTAAACTTGTTTGTTTTTCGAGTTGATACTCAAATTTTAGTACTTTTCTTTATGCTAAAATTTATTCAACTTCCTTATTTATACTGAATAGAAAGTAAAGATTAGGGACAGATTTGAAAAGATATAGGTATATTTTAGTTAGTTTTTGCCATCCTAGCAATCTTTGCAATGGAAACAGCCATCATCACCGACCCCGTAAAAGTTTCATGTCGTGGCATCGGCTGACAAGGTTATGGCCTCAATATTTTGAAGGTACATTGTTGATTACCTGAAGCGATGAACCAATATAACAGGCAAATATTATGCAGCTTTAATGTCCAAGTTGAGGAATGCCATCAAAGAGAAAAGGAGAGGCAAACTTCGAAGAGGAGTGCTGTTTCTTTTAGAAAAATAATGTAGAAAAATAAATTATTTAGTTGTAAAAAGGCATAGTTCTTTCTCATTCTCACTATTTTTTGATTCTCGTAGTACATAATATAACATTTAAGCAACAGCACACTTTTAAACTATGTTTGTGTCTCATACAATATCTTGTTTACTGCACTGTATCTTTCCGTAAAAGTTCATTATTGGCTTCAAATATTTTTTTTTCTTTAATCTTTAAGCTTTTTTCTTAAAAATTTTATTCAATTCTTGAATTTTTTTTTCTTCAATGAATTTTAATTTCTTCATTCAGTAATATTATCACTATTATATTGTATCAGTTATTTTCTCGTCATTTTTCGGTTTTTACGGTCTCCACGTCGGTCTCTACGTCATTTTACGGTTTGCATTGCAGTTTGTATATTCCGTTTTATATTCGTATTTGCTAGACACTTATGGCTCCGACGTTCGTTATAATGAGCACCACTTGAACGATACCTCTCTAACTAATTTGCACAGTTCGACGTAAGTTATACACAAATACAATATACGCTTAATATTATAGCTTCAAAGATTATGTTGATATTGCATAGTAGCTTATAAGTTTATATTAAACAGTAATTTGGGAAATAAGCTTTCCGTGCTTTGCTATATTATTTTGTAGAAATGAAATATTGTTGTTTGAAATGTAAGTTGATACGAAACAAAAGAAAATCTGGTTTTTACTACCATTGGTAACATCGAAAAGTTCATTCAAGAATAATATTATTATATCATTCAGATGTACAGGTCAAATTTCCCCAACCTACTTTAACTTAATGTCGAGGGCATAGAGTTCAAATTCAAGTAATTTTTTTTGACAGATTTGTAACGCTTGATCGGCAGCCTTCTGTACATTGGTGTGTTTATTAAAAAAAAATTCAGCTTAAATTCTTTATTTCAATCATTTTATTGAAAACCTACTAAGGCTTATTAATACTAACTTACGGTTATTATAAAATAAATAATAAAATACTGAGGTAGAAAAAAGAAAATATTTATTTTTGTATTATAGTTTATTCAAAACATTTTACAAAGTAATTACACTACTTACTTACTTCTCAATTTTATCGGAAAGAAGATTGGCATGCATTGATTAAAAATTCACTATTGTGTATTTTACCTTTAAATTGTGTACTGTTTTCTTATGTCCTTTAAATATTCGAACATTTTTTTTTAAATATAACTACTTTTTGATTAAAGTATTTTACATTCTGGAAATATGATTGCAAATAACTCTTGTAAAATAGTAATCGTTAATTGGCTTCATTTTTGTTTACAAAAAATGTACAGGATTAAATAGCTTAGCATTGAAAAACCACGCAGGTTCGAATAGAAACGCTAAGTAGATCGATAACTGAGACAACGATAAATTACAAATCTACAATCTACATTACATACATCTATCTGTTTTATGACACATTTTCACTTGGCGGGGAAACCCTTCTTAGGAGGTTAATCTTGATATTGACGAGAGGGTGAATGTCATCCTTCGAGAGTGGAATAAGGGCCAGTTACTTGTTTTTAAAATAGTTTTAATAAGATCTGATCTTGGAGAGACGGGTAAGGGCTCCGCTCCACCCAGCTCCGCGTCAATGAAAATAAGTAATATTTGTACCTTTGTTTAAAGTCTAATAGTGTATTTATTGGGAAATACCTCAGACATACATCTACATAGACAACGTAAATGCATGTACTTTACGTGTCCGAACCCCGATCATGCATCGTGTTTTTTTTTTTTATAATTTAAGTATATGACGTTTGTCTTCCATGCCACCTGATGGAAAGTGATTTTTTGTATTGATTTTTAAAATTGTTTTTTTTTTGTGTTGACGCAAATCGAGACAGCGCAGTGGCACTGACACTTCGCACATTGTAAAAAGTTCGAGCGCGCGTGCTGCGATAAGAAGTGATTTAGTTTATTAGTAATCTGTTAAAAATATAAAGTTCCGCAATTCTGCAGTCCACACACGCGACGTAATTGTGTGATTAGCCAGCCTGGAGTACGTCACCGGGGCCCCGGAAACGAGGAGAAGCAGCTATAACCAAGTAAGTGCTTCCACGTGTATGGTGAAGGGTTGATTTCGGGGTTGTGCTGGGGATGACGAAACGGCCTATTTTAATTTAATTTTTAAAACCTATTCATTCGACACTTAAATGTTCCAGGATTAGTTATGGTTAGTTATGATGGTTAGTCGCCGCTAGATTCAGTCCCCGCACATGTATGTCTATTAGAAAACCGATTTCACAATATCGTTCTTAATAACCGATTTCATCGGTTGCATCAGTGTATTTGAATCGGTTTCTATTCCCCAGAAATCAATATCAGCTGTGACGTCACAAAAGGTATTAAAAAGTCGGCACGTTTCGTTTCAATATAAATCGTGACACTTGCGTTGTCTATGTAGATGTATGTCTGTGGGAAATACTTTATTTCATCCTAGAGGTTTATTATTAATTGATATTGAAATTACTAAGTTTACATGAAAGAAAGCCAAGGCCTGCGGCCCTTAAATCAAAAGGTTCCATTATTAGAATTAGTTATATATAATCGATGGAATAACAATACGAGCAACTGTTCACGAGTATACAGCACCAGAGACAAAAGTGTTAATGTGCCCTCGTCCATGTTGTCGTGATAAATTAAAGGTATTGACGAGAAGAGCGGATCTTGCTTACTGTGCCATATCGAACGGTATACCCTCGGTATATTTAATCTAAGTCAATGTTCAAAAAGGTTATCCGTAGTGCGTTTGTCTTACAATTCACCCACCCCAGAAAGGTTTGTAAGTTAATTCGTTTTCCGTGCAAAACAAAAGTTTTTTAATTAAGAATAAAATGCATATTGTATATCGTAAAATTTTACATTGAATGAAATAAAAGACATTTTAATCAAATAATATATTAGGGCCCGCTTATAATAGTCAATTATATTTGGATAGCAGATTAGGAATGATGAGTGGGTCTGAATATCGTTTTTTTTTTAATATTTTTTATAAATTAAAATTTCTAAATTAATCTATATTTTATGACTACATATAATTAGATGGAAACGTTTTTTTTTTACTTGCTTTGTAGTCATAAACTACAGATCAAACTTAAATGATCACTTAGAAGAAATGTTGTTGGGATTCATGTGGAGAGGCTGCCTGCAAGAGGTAATGTGCTAATTACAATTAACCCTGTATACTTACCTGGATAATACATCTAATAATAAATTAAATTGATGATTGAAGGACGAACAAAATACAGCGTGATTTGCAAACATAAAATATTTACATGATCAAATTTATACCTAATTAATAAGCTAGGTAATTTACCAAAGTAATCAGTTTACATTAATATGTTTGCAAAGTAAACTGCATCTCCAAATCAGTATTGTAATTAATTGAACGCACTAGCTGATTATTTAAATTATTATGAAAAGAATAACTTTAAAAGATTACAATACAATGTATTTGTACACTTTATTGCCGGAATTAAACAGATACAAACACTTTTCATTATACAGAGAGGAAAACTGGATTCATGACAATATAGGCGGACTTATCATTCATGAGCGATTTCTCATATATTGTCTATATTGATAATCCTCATCCAGCATTTACCAGCGACTTTGACCAGATTGCCGGTCCACTTTTTGGGGGCTCTACTTACACTGCGTCTCCCGGTACGTTGCGACCACTCGAGAACTTTTTCCCTAACGGCCATTTTCATGTTCTGCTTATGTGCCTGCCCATTGCCCCTTCAGCTTTTCAATCCTTCGGGCTATGTCGGTGACATTGGTTTGCCTACGTATCTCCTCATTTCTGATTCGATCCCGCAGGGAAACTTCGAGCATTGCCCTTTTCATTTCCCGCTGAGCGACTTTAAGCCTGTTTATAAGGCCCATAGTTAGCGACTACGTATGAAGCGCTAGTTCCTCCCTATCTGAGCGTTTGTCATCTTAATTAAAAAAAAAAGGAATCAACAATATTTAAGGAATCCTAATAAATTATTGTCAATACTAATATCACCATTCAGCAAAAAACTGAAAATGTGCTCAATAAAAATCACCCCACCAGGACTCGAAGCTGGGACCTCTCGTTTGCCGGACGAGTGCTCTTCCGCTGAGCTACCGAGGCCTGGCGGTACGCCTCGAATTACTAAGCACATTTTTGTTATATTGCTAACGTAGCTCCATCTAGTGGTAGAGCTTTGCAGCTTAGACCACCCGAGGCCCGAGACCAATTTCTTTTCAGAAATTGTGAATCCCAGTTAAAGTGAAGCATTGCAATGTTTTAATAATATCTTTAAGTTTTTGCATTTAAAATGCTCAATTTATTCTTAAATAACTGAAAAAGGTTCGAGTCGTGGTCGGATGATTCGTGTTTAGCACATTTTTTAGATATTTAAGAATAATTGAGCGTTTTAAATGCAAAAACTTAAAGATATTATTAAATTACTATTCAGCATTTGGGAGAAGTTCACATTTAATGTAATTAACCATTTAATTCCATTTCTCTCCAAAGATTTAAATTTTAGCTTTAACTCTAGCTTTTAGAATGGCTGTATGATGTGTAAAATTTTATAATTATTTAATTTTCGGTTGAGGTTATTCGAGGTCGTCGTGGAGCCGTGGTTACTGTATATATCATACGATATCGCAGGTAAAGCAACGTCCGGCGCGGTCTCTACTTGGATGGGTGACCGCCAACCATTATTTCTCACGGCAGTCGGTCCCGGGTGCTGTATACGAGTATACAGTATTAGTTAGGGTTTGTCAGAAGCCATTTCGGCGCCCTGAAAATTCTAACATCCATCAACCAGCACTGGGTCAGCTCGACCAGGGGAGAGACTCATGCCCTGCAGTGGGCTCATTACAAAAAGTTGATAGTGACTTTATTGCTTTACAACAGGTTAAGACAAAGACCTAATAACAAAATGTTCTTCAAAACGCGAGATTGTTGGGATATACGAGTATATTTAACGCAATATTTAATGTACCAAGAAGCTGTTATTTGACTATTAACTAACGCAAATAAGTACTTTGTTCAAGTCATTATAACAAGTTCTTTTTTCCTATATGTGACTTATCTAGAAAGTACAGCTACTAAAAACTATTAACGGAGGAACTTTATTCTTGTCTGTTGTTTTTTATCAAAAAGATTCCGGTCACGTTACAGCTTTGTTTAGAGAGTAAAAAGTTAGCGACAACAGAAATGTAATTTTTGAAAGTTTCTTTATTAAGTTTTCTTGTTGCCTGTACAAGTTCTAGACAAGCAGTAAGAACACCACTTAATAATAAAAATAAATCTTTCATGTCTGCTTTGTATTCTGTAAAGATTAACGTTTACCGTAAACTATATGTACCGTGTGACCGTTGAGTCTCAGCTATATTTATTTATGCCGCTCCTGTATTAATTATAATACTTCTGCTTCCAAATATGATCAATAAGTGTAAAGCTACGGATACATGACGACACCTGACACTTGACACTCAGTGTATACACCGAGTGTCCGTGTGTGTCATGTGCCGCGACACTCAGTTGCAGCTCTAGGGGCGCTCTAGCTTGGTGTCGCTCTAGCTGCCGTGTAGACGCGACGTGCGCAGTGTCCGAGACCAGTGTCGCGGTTTTCGGTCGTGCGCGAAACTTTTAGCTAGAGCAGCATGGTGGCGGCACGCGCGTGCATTTTAAATTTGTAATATCTTCGGAAATATTCACTTAAATTACATGCTGTAAAAAGCATATTGATCTATAATAAATGCACAATTTATTAAAGGTACTTAATTGGATAAGAATGAATGCTGTATTGTTTACAATCATTTCGTCATCCCTAAGAGATACACATATACCAACGGGAACTTTTTTGTTGAACTTTTTAAGGTGAACAATACTGTAGTACATTATTTTGGTCTATCTCGTAGGGTTCAACCAGCGTTTGCAATATAAGCGCAAAAGAACGTGCTTATTTACGACATCACATTAGAAACATCTAATATCAGTGTTTCTCTACTATATTATGCATGTATTATACATAATAACCTTCCTTAAGAATCAGTCTATCCATTACAAAAAAACCGCATCAAAATCCGTTGCGTAATTTTAAAGATCTAAGCATACATAGGGACAGATACCTACGGGTTCAATTGAGAACCTCCTTTTTAAAAGTCGGTTAATTAGAACGCATTTAATCAGCGGGAGTGCCATTTCATTTGAAATTTGAAAATGGAATACATTTTTTGCAAATGATGTCATATTTTTAATAAAATGTGCCTTTTCATAAATACGATAACGATATTTTGACCAGGTTCGATTCCCGGTTATGTAAAATTAATAGTAGATATTCATTTCTTAATTTTAACTAAGTCCGTAAATATCGATTCATGGCGATGGAATGTCTGACACTGAATTGCGCATCGCTCCGTGTAGACGGCCCATACACTTCGACCGCGACACTCGATCTCAGAACTAGTGTCGACACTAAAAATTGCTTACCGTGTGGACGCGTCTGACACTTGTGTCGACACTAGTGTCGGTGTCAGTGTCACCGTGTAAAGACGATGTTTTATGTAAAGGTTTCCTTTCTTTCCATTGTCAAAATTTCAATCTTCGTTTCAAAATTTCATTGCTCTTCTACTGTACTTAAGATTGATGCAATACACATATTGCATCAATTTTAATTTCAGTAGTGCATAAGTAAAAAATGTTTAAATTAGTTCATACACAAAGAGATGCTACAAATTGGTATTTATATTAGATATAACATGTTAAAGTAATGAATTTCTGTTGAAATGTTTAGTTCATATCCATTTAGTATTTTTGAAATATTTTATATTTAAATAAATACACTAGTAAATTGAATGTAATTGAAAGTAACACTGAGTGTGTGATAAATTAATTAACAGACATGTTAAGAAGTCTTCTTAAAATCGCTGTAATACACATTCAAGCCTCCTTGAATCATCTTTGTAACTTAGCAACACTTTAAGTTGATAAAAGTTATATTCAATAAAGACGTTAAATTATATTACGACGTATAATAATATCACGATGATTAAATTCTAATTTTCTATTCACAGCAGCAATTATATCCACACATCAGCAGTTGTATTAATAACAAACCAGAATCACGATAGATGTATTGTTACAACAAATGGCTTACATACATATCCCATTACAACGACCTTAACCACACACAAAATTGCTTCACAAATAGAACAATATGTCGCTGATTTCTGCTAAATTGGAACACGATCTACATGACCGACGAAATCAAAATGTGCAGTCGATTAATTGAGTCAATGACACAGAAACCAGGGTTAAGGCGGATTTGATTAAGAGACTGACTTAAGGTCAGGGGGATTTAATCGATATGAGGAAACATCGACGCAGGAAGACTATTTCGTTTTAAAGCATATTCTTCGTAAAAGGTTTTACCAACGGGATTCTGATAAAATAAATGTTGTCAAAACGTAATTGAACCTGAATTAATCCGACTTCAGTGAAATAAATTAAAATATTGAGGCACCTTTATTGTCAAATGTAAGTTTGGTCATAATTTATTAAAAATATAAATTAGTTCAATTGTGTGTCACCTTATGTACATAATTTGTATGATAGAAGAAAGTTGTCTGACACAACAAAAAAAAGTAGCTTTTCATGATATCTTTTAAAATTATAAAAATAAAACATGTAACAAAAAGCTACAAGTACTTCGAAGGTTAAAAGGTGAATTCTAGATGAAAAACCGTACTTTGATAAAATTTACAGCCTTTTGTTATCAGTTTAATATTTGCAGATGACATATTTGATAACTTTTTTTTCAACAAAAAGAGGTAACCCTGTTCCACATTGGTATTTTTTTAAAAGTAATTATGGAAACTTTTGTAAGTATTGTTTACTAGTTGCATTACTAGCACAATTGCTAGTAATGCAACTAGTAATGTAATCTGCAAAATAAAGTTCCCATGATTTGGACGCCTCTCGAGCGCGAACTGAGCCGCAGTAGAGCGCGCTCGTGGCCTGCACTAATGGTGGCTTCTCACTGCGCGTGTTAGCCTTTGAAGTTACCGACTTTTAGCGGATAGGGCGCGCCGCGACGCGCCGCGCCTAGCTCTTCACACTGCGCGGGGCGCGGCGCGGCGCGGGCTAACACGCGCAGTGTGAAGCCACCATAAGCTATCCGTACATTTTCTGTTTTTTGAATAACATAAAAAAATGCTCGATGCTCAATATGGAAGGGCGTTCGTGCACCCGTCCTAATTGCGCGAGCACCGCTCGCGAGCACGAATTGCGAAGTGTGCGTGAGGCTCGTAGCCTGTTCGACGCAATCCGTGAATTGTCAGTTTTTTAGACAACATCAAAGGGACTCGCATTGCAAATTAGATAATTACCAAAGCAACTTGAAAATGTGATTTTTATTTGTCGTAACGGTTTTGATGACAAATGAAAGCTCTGGATATAAAACCAATTTACCCGTTTCCCAAGAAACTTCACCAGTAATTTATTTATAGGTCCTACTTCTTAAGATTAAAAAAAATCTGCCATTTTATAACTGTGATTAAAATAAAAGTTTTTTATCTGAATCCGTGCTATACCTGACATTGAATTAAACACTTTTGACTTGTGAACACAGGTTGTCAAATAAATGTATTATTTTAAATAGGTATTTAATTAACTTTTAAAATTACGCTCAATACAATTCAAAATTAAATCTACACATATCGTATCGTATACCATTCCATTTCACATACATAAATATATCAAGAACCAACCATCCCGAAAACTAATACAAAATCTTCAAATCTAATTCGTCATCGATATCTTTTCATCGATATTTCTGTTTCTCTACAAGGCTCGTGGTCTTTATGTGTAATTTCCCACGGGTTGACTGAGTCCGGAGCAGCCTGCTTATTTCCTTTGTGTCACGTTTGTTTTGTCCCGCCCCTACCGTTTTTCCAATTATGTCCATTGGAATTAGATTGTACGTCAGAAGGCAGCCATCTAGGCATGTTGGTAGGTATCCAGTTTTTGTTGTTGTTATTGGATGAAGTTTTGAAATCCAGTTTTTTTTGTAGGATTTTGATTTATATTTCCAACGAAAAAATTGTATGTTTATACAGTCTTTATATTATATAAAGTAGCTAATGAGGCTCGTTAACTCTGATAAGCTTATTTAATTATTTCTCAAAGAAGTAACAGAGCTTCATGGGTATATATACAATTGCCTTTCTCAAAGTTATTTGACGACCGGCTGGTGTGGCGGTAACATACATTGCCTTCTATGCCAGAGGTCCTGGGTTCGAATCCCGGCGGCGGCGGATATTTGTGTGATGACCACAGATATTAGTCGTCAAGTCATGGATGTTTATATGTTTATTTAAGTTTATTTTAATAAAATATGTATGTATTCAATATATATGTTTATATATTTCTTAAGTATATGAGTAATCTAGTATCCATAACACAAGTTCTTTAAGAAACTTAATTTGGGCTAGATAATGTTGTGTGAGTGTCAGAAATATTTATTTATTTATTTGGAGGAGCTATCATAAAATTCGTAGTAGATTCGTTGTAAACATAAAATAGTTATTGAAATAGAATCTTGCACCTCAGAAACTGCCCTTTAATTTACCCGGAAGAACCTCTTCTGCTCAAAAGCTTCTGTGCGAGTAATTAGTACTTCCTCTTTTCCCAACATAGGAACAAATTAAGAAATTAATTTTGATTACAGAACCAATTAGAAACAACATTATAGTTTCTAGGTATAAATAGAAGAACTCGGCACCGCTCGGGTGCAGTATGACTTGCAGTAGCGGCTATCTTTAAACGTGATGTTTAATAGCTTGTCCCGAGAACTACTCTGAGACCAGATCAAATCCGTCCCATAGTTCTGAGAATAGATTGGCAATGCATTGTTTATCCTAACGTCTATGATTAGCAATGCGCATGGGTCAGGATACCACTTAGGGCCTTCTCTGCATTAAGCAGGCGCACGGAGCGGGCGCCCGTCGCAGGTGTCCGCGCCGTGCGCCCGGCCGTCTGCTCCGTCGCAGGTGGAGCCGTATAAACGACGCCCGCCTTACGCTGTTCATATAACACAAGCAGAAAATACTTGACTTGTTTAAAACAAAAGGATTTTATACAATTAATGAATATTTTATGGACTCGAAATTATAATAACTTAACGCAGCGAAGGCCTTATAAAAGTCAGTGTTTGTTTGCCTACTTGCTCGACAAGCTTTTTAGTAATTTACTATTATCAAAAGGAAATATTCATAACAGCTGACTGATCTAGTTAACAGATTACCGCAATCTTATTGTTGATTTCAAACTGAAAGGATGACAAGGTGAATACAGAGTATTAGGCGTTGCAGGGTAGTATTTATTGAGCCAGAAAGAACATCAAAGAAGAAAAGTGGGTAAAACCAAGCAGGTACTACGTTTTACTTCTGAATGAAATATTATTTAACGGCTGTATTAGTGTGTTGGCTGTGATGCAAGAAGCGGAATCCAAGATGTATTTAAGTTCCAGCCGGGACTGTTTTGTGAATTAAGCTTAACTAATTCGGGTCTAGGTGCATTCCGTGCATACCCTGTATAGCCCCTTGATCTCTGTGAGGTCTCGATTACGAAAGTTTACAGAAGCTTGAGTGCTTTGAGAATAATAATGTTGTATGTAGGTTACATAAGGTAAGAAACCTTATTGCAGTGACAAAAGTGGAACACTAAATAAAACTTTTTATGAGAAACTTTTTTGACATATTTATACACTAACGTGTAAAACTCTTTTGTATTCGACGTCATGGTGCTCTGGTCCCTCGGAAATCCGGTACGTATCAAAGAAACAAAACGGTGGGAGAGCCGGAAGTGTCGTGATAAGGAAGCCGGATGTTATCCCAGACTAACGAACTACTGGTAATGGACGACCAGACAAACGTTCCTTTTTTGAAGTGTAATCTTGGAGGGTTTATTTGTAAATTGAAAGAGTAAGGAGTTAGTTATGAAGTAGGATCTAGAAGAATTTATGATTTAATTGGAAACAATGGTTTTTAAAATTGAAAAGCTACATAAACACATACAAAAAGAAATATTGATATAGGTACAAAATATCAAACAAAGGCGGCCTTAGTGATGAAAAGAAATTTCGCGCCCGTGTAGCTCGGCATATGAGGACGTTAATAAGGAATTTGGGGTGCACGGTTTGTGAAGACACACTATATATTTTGTAGTGTGACCTTAAGTAATAGCCTAAGTAACCTACTATTTAAAAGAAAAGGTTAAGAGAAAATAAAAAAAAATAAAGTTAAAGTTAATATATTTACAAAAAAAGACTTACAAGATTCTATAAAAAAAAAACACTTTTCCACTTATTGTCCATAAATTTGCTATATATACACAGAAATTATCCAAAATGCTTAGGTGTCCTTAAGTTTCCAGGATCTAAAGCTCCAAGGGTTTATATAGTCATATAGCGGCTCCAAGAGATTATGTAGTTATATGATACTTTTATATTTTACTTTTCTTCGATAGCTCTCTCAAGTGCACTGATCGATGTATTCTTTTCAAAAGCCACGAGATCAGCTCGCCTCTCCTTTTATAGCCTCGATTTCATTCGACAGCTGTAAATTAAATTATATTTCGAGAGGCATCCATTTTTCATCGGCCAGCGGCTGTCATTTCTATTATCAAGGAGGTTTTAGTCTCTGGAGCAGTGGTATGGTAAAAGTGGAGCTGATACTTCTCTTGATTCTGAATGTGCAAGTCTCAGAATAATTTGTAATATAGAAATACAATTTTAAAATTAATTGAGAAAGAAATGAATATAAAACCTAATAACAGTTTATAAATTATCTGTGTTGAAAAGTGACATAAGCAACATGAAAATTTTAGGGTTGACAAGTAAACAATAATAATTAGTTAAGAATATTTTCAGTATAAAATAAAAAAGGAAAATAAACAGTAATACTTTAAAACAATATAAGAAATGAGCTAAAATTACCAAAAACATACAACGTGACTTAAGATGTAAGACGACTATTAACAAAACCAATGGAATATAAAACAGTAAGTACAAAAGTAATTATATTACAATTTAAATAATATTTGTTAAAATTTTATATACCAATATATAAATAGAAATGGTGTTGTAATTCTGCAGAACAGTTTATGTGCATGTTCGAACGCATTTATCTCTGAGAAAAAAATATGCATTGAACACTTCTTGGCGAAGTCGTCGTGGCGCCGTGGTTACTGTGTGTATCTTACGATATCACAGGTTAAGCAACGTTCGGCGCGGTCGGTACTTGGATGGGTGACCGCCGACCATTCGTTTCTTACGGCGACTTCCGTGCTTCGGAGGGCACGTTAAGCTGTCGGTCCCGGGTGCTGTATACTTGTATACAGTGCTGCCTCTATCGTACAATCGATGTACTAAAAGTGCATATATAATCCCTTTGACTTTCATACTTTTCGTGTGTACTTTTCTGTGAAATTTTAAAAGCAAACATCTGTTTCACATTTTATTAGTTTCTTTTTTAGCTACCAAATTGTTTTTGGCGCTAGTATCGTAGTAGAAAATGTTTTCTGCGATCAACGAACGATTGAACAGCTATTGCTTACATAATACGATGTAAAGCAATGGATCGCGCGTCCATGGCGTGATGACTGCGCCATTATAGCTGATCGCTAATATTTACGTGATAAGGCAGCGGGTAAGACGTCATATTGAACATTTTTGTGTCAGTAAATAAGATAAATAGTGTATTATCAAGCAATGGTGTTTAAGTATTCACGTTTTAGACTAAGTGCAACCTATATGTAGGTTAGTACTACAGCTAGAACATAGTGACAATAATTTTATTTATTTTTAATTATTGTCACCTGTAAAATTATGTATATATAAAGTATTGAGCATTGAGTAGTGGTTAGGTAGATAATATTGGAAACTTAAAGAATACTATACGATTAAAATCACTAAGATAAAATAGCTACATCAAGTCAGAAAATATTCCCGTGAACATATTTCTAACATAAATTTGGGACAACCCTTTTATTATTCGAGCACAATTTTTATTATAAGTGCGAAAATTGTTGGAAAGTGATAAAAAGTAAGTAAAAAAGTATTTTAAGAGCTTTTTCAAAGTAAATGGAAATGTAAGTTGAGTAAATGTTGTCAAAGAAGCCGAAAAGACTTTAAAAAGAAGCACTTATTTTGTTCGTGATAAAGTGCACATTAAATGTTACAGTTTACTCTATAGATTACTACGTAACTTATAAATCACAATAAATAAAATATTTTTTTTTACTGTGAAACATAATAGCCATGTTTAAAATTGGACTTAAGTGCTTAGGTGTAAAGTTCTTATTACTTTGATATGCTAGCCTGCAAAAGTTCAATTGAGGCGAGTATGAAATCGGAGTCAGTATGCAAGACCCTGAATTGGTGGTAAACTTGGCGCAGATATCAGATGGTTTATCATTAGCTCATCTCACGTATTAGATTATTACGAGACTTATATGAAGTATTCAGCTCTATTGTGTCAGCAGCATAGATGCCATATGAATAAGGAACAAACGTTTATGTGACAACGGTAAACTTTATTCATTCGTAGAAATAGAGGTAATTTTAGTTACCTGTATGCTTCTCAGATAAAGTCAATGTATTTAATTATATAAATGAAAAAAAAACAAATCAGTAATACATTTTTATTTATTTATTAAACAAAATATTTTACAGAATGAACTGCTTAATATCTAAAAACCTCTAAGGTTTCTCCAGACATAGTAACTTAGCTATGTCTGGAGAAACCTTAGAGGTTTTTAGATATTAAGCAGTTCATTCTGTAAAATATTTTGTTTAATAAATAAATAAAAATGTATTACTGATTTGTTTTTTTTTCATTTATATAATTAAATACATTGACTTTATCTGAGAAGCATACAGGTAACTAAAATTACCTCTATTTCTACGAATGAATAAAGTTTACCGTTGTCACATAAACGTTTGTTTGGTCGAGCTTACACTGTTATCAATTAACTAAAATAGAAAAATTTGTTAAATAATTACATTATTTGCATTTTTGACAATTTAGGTTGTAAATTATATCAACAATTACTTTAATAATTAAATATTACGTCCTTCACCAAGGAATATCATCACTACCTAATGTTATTTCGGAATTACTAATATCCATATAATTACAATAAGGAAAGAAAGTGTTTTTTAAGTAGTAATTAGATATTTCTGATAGGTGATTTAAATATTGAATTGTCAAGGTTATAAATAATTCTAGGGATAAGATATGCACAGGTACGTTGGCCATACATGTTTTGAGCGCGAAAGATTTCTAATTTTTATTTGTCACTGTACTAGTTGAGTAAGAATGAGAAATTTTTGTTTGGAACTCGGTTTTAAAATAATTTTCTTTTAATAAATTTACATAGAGTTTAGACAATACAAGCTGTAATAAAATACAGGAACATGAGAAGTGGGCAGGTTACCTTTATGACTTCCCAAGAATTTAGACAATGTGTTTCAGCAATTAAAAAAGGCTCAACTACAAAGTTTTATACCTATTTTGTATAATTAGTTAACATCAAAAAGCCATCAGTTTAAGACCGTCCACTCCATAACTTTTTTAAGCGCTCGACTATAAATAACGGTAATTTTTATAGTCCAGATGCAGCAGTATCTCTCAGTGCACTTTATTGCATTTTGTTAATTTCCTCCCTAGAGACTCGAGGTGTTTGTTAGCTAGAACAAAAATTGCAAGGCAATTACGGATTCATTAAGGCACGATCAAGTAGCATTTTCTCAGATCTTTTTATTTTTTGCTTTCATTAGATACCTGGCATGGCTGTTCTTTAAACTTTTTTGAAAAGGTTCTTTTCCTGAGCTTCAAAGAATGTTTTCTTACATTATTAATATAATTTTCTTTAATTTTGAAATAAGGTAGAAATATCAAGCAGTCTTAAGTGTAATTTTAGTTAAAAGGCCCGCTTGTTTTAATGATGGAAATATAATAAGTAATTACTATATTTTACACAGTAAAAATTGTTGTCTAATGCTCAAGCATATTTCTTATGTCACTATAGGTTTTGAGACATGATACATAATAACTTATTGTGTCCGAAATATGAAGTTCATGCAGTGGCTCAAGATCTTTATGACTACTAGGTTTTCGGAAAAGTTGAATAAACTGTTTTAAAACAAACTCATCATTTTTACAAAACAATCTAAGTTAACTGTAGAATACTGTTCTAATTAAAAGAAAAGCCTGTTTCTCGCCAGTAAAAACATAATGTGCACTACATTTACATTTCGTGCTTTATCATACTGTGCGCATTTACACAGTCTCTGTTACTTAAACACCTTTTCTGGTCATCTTCATGAACTAAATAACCTTTATTGATGTTTTGTTACTTATTAGGTGGCAGTAACAGATAGACTTTGGGGTAGAAAATTTCTCGAGTAGTGGCCACGTACTGGAATACAATTGAAAGGGCCATGCTCGGAGTTTCCCTGTGGGATCCAATCAGGAATGAGGAGATTCGCAGGCGAACCAAAGTCACCGACATAGCCAGAAGGATTGCGGAGCTGAAGTGGCAATGGGCAGGGCACATAGCTCGCAGAACAGATGGTCAGTGTTGCAGAAAAGTTCTCGAGTGGCGGCCACATACTGGGAGACGCAGCGTAGGCAGGTTCCTCGCACGATGGACCGACGACCTGGTCAAAGTCGCCGGTAAACGCTGGATGAGGGTGGCGCGGGACTGAGCGACGTGGAAGACCTTGGGGGAGGCCTATGTCCAGCAGTGGACGTCTACAGGCTGTGGATGATGATGATGACTGGGATACACAGCGAATGTAGGCAAGGCAAGATGGACCGACAATCTGGTCAAGGTCGCCGGTAAACGCTGAATGAGGTCTAAGGCCTTTGTCCATCAGTGGGCATCACCAGGCTGATGGTTATGATGACTTATTAGCTCTTTTATTTTATACAAGTACTTATCATAAGCATGTTATCATTTCACAAGTTTTAACTGAAGTAAAGAAATGAAATTTTTAATCCATGTCTCTTTTATGAGATCTTTATGTAACAAATGTTTCTCTTTGCTTTTAAAAAGAAACTTAAGATCGAGATAAGCGTCAATTTATTCTGAGTAGTGATTCAGTTAGTACAAAAAGATGAAGGTATAACCAGAAAAATAAAAAATACAAGTATTTTTTGTACATCCCTATATCTTCTGTATTTTTATGTCATATCACAAATTGAGGAAAATCTGATCTTGACAGTTGACTGATAGACAAAAATTGGGTTGTCTCACAGAAATACTAATAGAATATACCCTAACTTTTAAATGGATTAAGATCAAACTAAGTTTTTGTCAAAATTATTCAAAGTATTTACTTTGAAGACAACATCAAACGGGATAAAAAAATATCAAAAGTAAAATATATTTTACAGAAAAAGCGAAAAAGAAAATTAAACGTAGCAATTACATATTTAGTACAACAATTTCGCTACTTTATTCCACACTTTTCATAAAAATATAGGTTAGATCTAGAATTACCGGATGACGTTTCGCTTCCAATTTCTTTTTTTAAATAATGTTTTTATTTTACATTATTTCATGCTTTGACTTGTATGGCAATTTTGATAAATATAAAAACAAGATGATCGAAACAATATTTATGGACAAGAAAGAATGTGAGTCAATTGGTTTATAAAAAGTAGAAAGTTGCAAAACCATATTTTTTTTTATAATATTATCCGAAAGGATAAATATTTCGTAAAAAAAGGTGAAAATAAAAAAACACGATGTCTCAAACTCACATAATGAGAAAACTCATGAAATGTTTTAATAATAATGATCATTTGTACAGGCAGTATAAAAAATATTATAAATTACGTAAGTACGTACCTACACTAATTACAAAGTAATTTCTGACATTCCTTTTAGTTCCAGCTAATTGCGGTTATTCCGCCTCGGGACGTGAATTCTCGTGCAAATAAAAACAAAAGCTGAAATAAATTGAAATTGCTACGTTTAATTTTCTTTTTCGCTTTTTCTGTAAATATTTTACTTTTTATAATTTTTTATCCCGTTTGATGTTGTCTTCAAAGTCTTATATTTTAAAGAAATTAATTATATTTAATATTTGGTTTCATCGTGTTATTTTTATGTTTTATATGATTATAGCCTAGTTAATATCATACATACATACACAACGTCACGCTTGTGTCCCTAATGGGGTAGGCAGAACAACAGAGGCTATAAAACCATCTGATGTCACGTTTGACAAATTTGGCGGCATTATAATGATGGAGAGTTACTTGCAGTGATAGGGAGTCAGTCAAGTTAAGGTCAAGTCCCTTAACTGACTTTTACAGAATGCCCGGGAAGAGAAGCAGCTGGCACATTCTATGTTTTTCTTTCGCTCCCAGTCCAGCATGGAAGGTAAATTAATTAATATCATCTACTAAAAATATACTGTAAGAACAGAAGTTTGTCACATTTTACTTGAAATTCTTAATTTGAAATCCTCATTTATCTCTTCCACGGCCTTCGAGGTACGTTATTCGAGTGTTCGGCTGCGTAGCGTGAGAAGTTCTGGGACTGAGTCCCAGCCGAGTCAGCTTAGATAACGAAATTTAAACGAATTATAGGTTTACAAAAAACACTTAATGAACTTCATACAGTAGATGAGGGCTGTGCGACGTGGAGAATATTGGTTGAGGCCTCTGTCCAGCAGTGTGCGTCTCTCGGCTCACGAAGATGATGATCGGAACTTTATCGACTCGTATGTTTACGAATGTTCGTATAGTATGGAGACGGTTTGTAAGCAATAATTGCAAAATAAATGTGTGCCTTGTTCATTTTGAATGTTTGTAAACATGTTGTACTCTTAAATAATTGTAAAATAAAAAAAAAATACAATGTTACTAAAAACTTGCAACCGACTCCATACTATACGAACATTCGTAAACATACGATTCGATAAAGTTCTGTGTTCTGGGGCTGAGCGTATACTAGGATACACCATAGTACCGATGAGTATTCTCCATAACACAAGATTATACTGGGTTGTGTTTTAGTCACTAGCCAAATTAAAATATTATTTTCTTTTATACGATATAAATATTAGTATTACTCAGTACAAAAAAAAAAGGACATGGCCCCAGTTATGTATAGACGGCCGGAGGTTGTCTTTTAAAAAAATTCAATTTTATTACAAGTAAACTTTAATCGTTCAAAACTCAGACGAGACTAAAAAACAATATTCAAAATACAAAATTATCACTAACATCGAAAGTACAAACTAAACATTAAAATTAATCGGAATTGTAGCAATCCCACAGTTCGCAGGGTATTCCGGGAAACTGCTTGCCGGCGATCGTGGGAAGTGCTGACTCCATGGGATTACGCGCACGTAACTCCTCCCTCCTTAAGACGGAAGCGCGCCTCGCAGCTTCCAGCGGCGTCCTCGCTGGTATCCATCTTGGGTGATCTTCTCAGTATTTTCGAGCGTAGGATCCACAGGACCAAGGCGGTGACGGCAGCGACGTATATAAGGATTGTCGGCCAGCTAGGAATGATGAGAGCTGGCTGCCAGTTAAAGAGTTCCTCTTCTTCTTCGTTTTCTATTTCTTTTGCTTGATTGAGTAGTTCATAGGTGCGGTCTAAAGGTGTATCTTCTAGTTTCAACTCGTACTTGTGCTTTTCCTCTTGTATTATGTTAGTGCTCGGAAGAGGTATGACGTCATTGACAAACACAGTGTTGACATGTGTTTGCAGAGTCCTGTTCAGTATAGAGACCTGGCAATCATCAGTCATCTTCATCACATAAACTCCGGACAGCCTCTTGTAGTCGACTTTCTCCCCACATTGATTGCGTAGAATTTCATCTGCTTGGGTTATAATCAGCCACTGGTTGTCCTTGATTTTCTGTATTCGTCCGTTTCTCAGCTCCAGTTTAGCGCGGGTACAGTTTGATCTTCGATGTTGCAAGAGCGCGATGACGCAATCGTTGCTAAGTTCGTTGGGCTTCAGGTCAGGCAGCTTGCATAGGCGAGTATTGTCGTCGATGTCTCGGCATTCCTCATCTAGGTAGGCAAACTGTTCGCTCCCGAGTACGAGGTATTTGGATTTAGGAATAATAGTTATATTGTTTTTGTTAGGAATAGAATATAAATGTATAAGATCATATATATGGGGTTCTATAAGAGGTAATACTAATATAAAGGTTAATGTATGTTCTGTGCTATATGCTCTTATCTCAATAGAACGCTCAATTTTATGGATATTCATAGTATTCAATTCTGCAACAGGTTTGTAAGTTAACTTTCTATTTAAATCAATCATTTCTATAATTAAGTTTTGAGCATTAATTATGCTCGGATGCATTATACCTAAACGCGAAAAACTAATAGCGTCTTCTAGTTGAGACAATCTATCATAGAGTAACTGTAAGCTAAATTCTATCTGAACGTAAATATCTAGGAAGTGCAAGTGACTACTAACTAAACTAGAACTATTCGTGACATCAAGTACTGTTAACTGTAACCTTCTTTGATTAATATTAATTTTATCTAATTGTTTATTAAACTCTCTAATTGTATTTTCTGCTAAGTTGACAGTTTTCTTTAATGGTTGTTGTAATCGTTGAAAATTTAACTTTAAGGAATTAATTTCTTGTTCGATTTTCATCGCATCTTCATTATCTAAATTACCGGTTATTGTTTTTATAATAGTACCTAGGCCGTTGATTAAGCCACGCTTACGTCTAATTTGGGGTGCAATAAACGTTAACTTATTATTAATTAAACCTATGGTACGTTCTATTTGGTCCCTTAGAGTTCTATGAATGTCACCAAACGACGTATTACGTTCTGATTTTTTGGTGATCGCGTACAGAGCTAACATATTCTGTGCAGTATCTCTAAGATAACTAGTATTATATACGCATGCCAGACTTAGGGAATCAACCTGTCGAAGTACTTGTCCTTGCTTAAATAATACTATACCGTGATCGTTTTCTATGGGGTCTAAAATCAACGTTGCGCTTGTGAAGAGCATGATGGTCCCTGCAGCGATAAATCTGTAACAAGGTGAGGTCTTCGAAGAAGCTTGAAATGGACTCTGATAGATTTTGAATTAGGGTGATTACCTATTATTTCAGCTACACTATTAGGGTGTAGGTGAATAATTTTATATGGCCCTTTGAAGACTGGTTTCGTTTTATCGTTGCGTGCAGTTTTCGCCACCTGTTTATAGACTGTTTCGCCTACCTTGAACGTGATTTCCTCCGCATGCTGATTGCGTTTAGAAATCACCTGCTCCTTATCCTTTGACATATGTGCTGCGATACACTCTTGTACAGCTTCTGCATTGAGTTTGTGTTTAATGACGTAATCCTGATAAAACTCCTTGGGGTAGTATAACTCAAGGGGGTTGCGTGAAGCTGTATGACCAAACAGAAGTTCATGTGGAGTGTAGCCGGTGGTTGTGTGTATAGAATTGTTGTAAGCAATCAGTGAATATCTCATTAAAGTTTGAATTGGATCGTCTGTGTTAGTCATTCTTTGTATTCTTATTATCTCGCCTATTGTAGAGTGGAATCGTTCAACTGGTGAGTTTGAGTTAGGGTTGTACGGTGTTGTGAAGTGTATGTTAATATCGTGTAATGCACATATCTCTTTAATTACGTCATTATCGAACTTAGTATCCGAATCGGTTGTTAATCTCAGAGGTAAGCCTAGGGATGCAAAAACCTGTAATAAAGCTTCTGCAACGTGCACACTACTACAAGCTGTTAGCGGCATCGCCTGGGCGTATTTTGAGAAGTTATCGACTAATGTTAGGAACGTAGCGCCTCCCGTTGAGTACAAATCCATGAATAGATGTTGCCACGGTTTTGTTGGCGTTTCTGTAATAGCCAGTGTAGGTCTAAGGGGGTTTCGTTCGTATTTTGCTTTTAAGCAGGTGTCACAGGCATTAACGAATTTTTGAATACTAAGCAGCATGTTAGGCCAATGGTAGTTTCTGTGAAGCTGCTTATAGGTTTCCTGAATACCACGATGGGTGGTTTTACCTACGTGATGTTTTTTAATGAGTTCATCTTGTTCCGTTTTATTTTCTACAAGAGTAACTCGAGATGTACACTTTATGAGCTTTGGACCTCTGTCATTGAATATCGTTGTGTAAACTCTTGAGAAAGCAAGGTATAAGGGTTCATCGTAGAAGAAGCAATGGAAAACTCTATCAGCTATGGTGTGTTCTTTTAAAAATTTTATAATTTCGGTTTCGGTATTATTAATTGGGATAAATACATCTTTAATTACGTTACGAGAATTAGTTGATCTATTTTCTACTCTATACACGTTGCCTGGGGTTGATCTTATGTGAAACTGTTTTAATTGCCTGTCTATTGCATCAGCAACTATCGGTATTCCTTTATTTTCATTATCCGGTTGAGTATGGTTAGTTGAAACTAATTGGTTAGTAGCGGTTGATACAATACTCATAGAATCTGACTCGTTTTCAGGAATTGAAGGGGGCGGTTCTACACTAGGGTTAATCTGAACATTATCTGGGTTGTTAATTTGATTACTTTGTTGTTCCTCGGCCATATCAAGTACCTGATCTAATATATCACTTTCCGCACACTCGTCGATATTTACTGCAAGAGATTCGATACTATTATGGAATATCTTAGCACGCGATAGGGCGTCTGCGTTAGTGTTTTGACGACCATTTTTATATATAATTTTATAGTCGTACTCAGCAAGTTTAAGTCTCCATCTGGTGAGTTTAGAGTTGGGATCCTTTAAAGACATAAGCCACATTAATGGTCGGTGATCCGTGTAGATAGAGAACTTTCTGCCGTACAAATAAGGCCTAAAGTATTTAACGGCCCAAACGATAGCTAGCAGTTCCTTTTCTATCGTTGAATACCTAGATTCTGTATCTGATAGCGTACGCGAAGCGTAAGCTATGGGCTTGTCTGAACCTATGTGACCTTGTGATAAGACAGCGCCAATAGCTACATCTGAGGCGTCTGTAGTAAGAACAAATGGTTGGTCGAAATCGGGATATTGCAGAATAGGTGCGTTTGTAAGTATTTCTTTACATTTATTAAATGATTCTAAAAACTCGGGAGAATGAACAACAGAAGCGTGTTTTTTCAAGCAAGCTGTCATTGGCTTTGTTAATTTGGCAAAGTCTTTGATGAACTTACGATAGTACCCTACTAGACCTAGGAAGGCTTTGATGTCCTTTTGTGTTTTTGGTAACGGGTAATTTAAAACTGCCTTGATTTTATCTTTATTGGGTTTTAAACCTTGGTCTGTAAGTTCATGACCCAAGAAATTAACATGTTTTTGCAAGAATTCTGATTTATCCAGCTGTATTTTCAAATTATGAGTCCTAAATCTATCGAATACTTGTTTAATTTTTATAATGTGCTCCTGTAATGAGGTGGAAACTATGATGACGTCATCTAAATAAGTGAATACGTTGACAATACCCCTGAGTATGTGATCCATCAGCCTCTGAAACGTACTGGGTGCATTTTTTAGACCAAAGGGCATACGTAGAAATTCATAGTGTCCCCTTTCGGTAGTAAATGCGGTTTTTTCCACGTCATTTGGGTGCATTTCCACCTGATGGTAACCGCTAGCCAAATCTAGCGTAGTAAAATATTGGGCTCTTCCTAATCTATCTAATATATCATGGATGTTGGGTAAAGGGTATTTATCTTCGATTATTCTATCATTTAACCGCCGATAATCGATAACTAGCCTCCACTTTACTGTCCCTGAGGCATCAGGTTTTTTTGGGACGATATGTACCGGGCACGACCATGGGGAAACACTCTCTCTAATGATACCTTGCTTTAACAATTTATCTACTTGGGCTTTAATTTCCTGACGTTGTTGTGGTGCCTGCCTATAACTCCTGACAAACACTGGGGTGTCATCTTTTAAACGAAGTTCATGTTTTACGGCATGTGTAAAGGTAAGAGGTATATTTTCAGAGTAGAATAAATCACGATATTGATAACATAATTTAGTAATCTCTCTCTTTTCTTCTTCATTTAAATGATCGATTCTAACCTTTTGTAAATTATTAACTAATTCTTTATCGATATCCGTACAATCCGCTTGCGTATTATTAAGAGAGCACTGTTCAATAGTCTGGTCAAACGGTTCTAGATTAATATAAGTATTGTTAGAAATTATGTGCTTACTATCAGTATAATTAATAACACACGTTTTAAACGATCGGTTTTTAACTGTTATAAGGGCAGACGGTGATTTTATTCCGTTAGCCCAACAATAGTCATCATGAACATATGTACCATCAGCATAATTAGTTTTAAGAGTGATAAGTTTAGAGCATCTAGGATCAACTCTGATTTTCTGTATGGGATAGTCAAAACGAATAGGTATATGTGCACTACAAGTGTGTAGAATTTTATTTTTTAAGTCAATGTTACTAGATAGTGTTTTAAGTAAATCGAGACCTATAAGGCCCTTGTATTTGGTATCGAAATCAAAAATTAAAAATTTATGAACTGTGTCTGTATTAAACACTGGTGGTAAAGGTAAGTATACTACATGGTTGTGGCGTGTACATGCATGTGCAGTCTTAACTTCAAAAGGTTCAAGTGCGACAAAATTTTCAAAAACAGTTCCTAAAATAACACTTGGAGAAATCATTGAGCGAGAAGCACCAGTATCGATTAAGAATTTACCATTAAATTCAGGAAGCTCGATATAAGGCAAATGGTCTTTATCGTGATTATTAAGTTTTACTAGGTATGGTTTTCTATGCTCTCGTCCAATGGAAAATCCGAGTTTTCGGCACTTACCTGATTATCACTGCTACACTGCTCTGCATTCTCGTACAATGCATTTTCATGCTGGAAATCAGTTTGGTTCACCGTACTGTAGCACGTTGGATCACTGTAAAAATACGACTGGTTATTATTTGTCGAAAATTGGTCATTCGGTGTGTAAAACAATTCCTCGAATGCAAATTGCGGCGTCGGCTTATCCACTGATCGCATTGTGACATCCGATACCTTTTGCGGTGGGTTATGCTGTTGTTGTGGCACGTTTGGCTGCCTAAGCATATTGTTACGGAAATTTCCAGAACCTCTAAAATTACCTGAGTTTGGCGGTGTAAATCTAGCTGGTTGTATTATGCGATTCTTCCAGGGTAGCATTGAATTCACCCACTGCTGTCTCTGCTCTGGTGTCATATTATTTGGCTGTGGCTGGAATGGAGTAGGACTTACCACAGGTGTCTGCATAATCGGGAACATTGGTCGGAGTACTGGGTTATAATTATTATGAGGTTTTGGTGACTCCTTAGGTCTGGTTAATGGCGTAGTGGAAGGCACAAAAGAGTTAGGCATGTTCCTATTGTATGCGATCCTAGCCTCCTCTTGTCTAGCTGCTATAATTGCGAGTTCAAGAGTAACTGGATGAGCGATGCGTACACCTATAGATACATTAAATTCTAATTGATTAGTATATTGTTCTATTGCCATATTTTCATAATAGGATTTATCAGAATGCATGCCAACAGAATGTAACGTATCTAGCATTTCTCTAAGTCTCCTGCCAAAGGATTCGGCGTCTTCACCTTTATTACGGCGCATACGAGTTAACTCTTGCATGAGCTGAATCTCATTGCGAGGTTCACCTAACCTTCTCATAAGAGCGGCTCTAATTATCTCCCATGAATCTAGCCTCTCTTCAAAAGCTATACTATCTATGGCTGGGCCACTGAGGCGGCTCTTGATTAAACAAATTAATGCGGGGTGCTTAGCATCCTCGCGCGATAACAAAGATATAATACTATCCACTTCCTTAATGTAAAAGTTAAGTGTTTTAGGATTGCCATCGTATCTAGGCATTAAATCGGCTATTATTCTAAAGTTTGCACCACATGATGATAACGCCATCTCGTTGACTCACTAATGTAACACTAGGTTATTAAATAATAAACTAATATGCACACTTTTAATATGTCACAAAGATGAGCGTAGCCTATAGCGATAAGAGCTATTAGACCGAACACAACTAACTATAATAAACGTATAAATATATAAGTATATAATAGTATAGGTATACTTATATATCAACTATTTAATATTATATATTTACTTATTACTTAAAACGACAGGAAATATGGAAGGAAACTCGGAAGTTACTAAGTTCACCTTACCTTGTTATCCTTGCCTCTCCCGTCGGGTCTCGCTGGTCTCGGGTGCTCTTTTCTCCAAACTCCCGAAATTAAGGACTCCTCCGGTATCCACCAAAGTTCTTTAAAATATCGCGGTTTATCGATTAACACCGATCACTCCGATTGATTTTAAACTGAAGTGCCGCGATCCTACCGACTGCGCCAGTTATGTATAGACGGCCGGAGGTTGTCTTTTAAAAAAATTCAATTTTATTACAAGTAAACTTTAATCGTTCAAAACTCAGACGAGACTAAAAAACAATATTCAAAATACAAAATTATCACTAACATCGAAAGTACAAACTAAACATTAAAATTAATCGGAATTGTAGCAATCCCACAGTTCGCAGGGTATTCCGGGAAACTGCTTGCCGGCGATCGTGGGAAGTGCTGACTCCATGGGATTACGCGCACGTAACTCCCCACAAACAAATAATCGTAGTCGATGAACACAGCTACTACGACGCTACATGGCATTTCATTGATAATACTACGATGTCGTTGTGCCGCCGTGGTTACGATATCTGCGTTAAGCGCGCTCGGTGCTGCTGTTACTAGGATGGGTGACCGCCGATCATTTATTTCTTACGATGACTTCCATGCTTCGGAGGACACGTTAAGCAGTCGTTCTCGGGTGAAACCCAGGTGATCCCTTTATAATAGTATACAGTAATCGTTAGGGTTTGTCAGAAGCCATTTCGATACCCTGACAATTCTGACATCCATCAACCAGCACTGGGCCAGCTTGGTGGATTACGGCCTAAGCCTCCTCGTCAGCCAGAGGAAAAACTCATAGCCCTGCAGTGGGCTCATTACATGCAGTTTTGATGATGACTGCGACGTAGTACTACAAGATGTTTTGTAGTAGCACATTGCCGCCTTTATTTAAATGATAATCATTCATATCATTCATAATTTAAAGTGACTATGCTTTGCTTAATATTTAAGCGAATAAATTAATATCCTTGTAAAAAATACAAATCCTTATTTTTCAAAAAATGTTTCTAAAATGACCGGTGGCTAAAAAACAACTCTGTATAAAAGCTTGGGGTGTGTCAATTTGGGTAATTTATTTAATGCCAATTTACGTTGGTCTAATAGAAAATGACTAGTATATTTATGTAAATTAAATTTAAAATTCAAAAACTTTACTCATCATAGGACCATCGAATTACTAACTTATTTAATGACGTCACAATTTATGTCACGTCATTTGAAATTTGAAAAGTCTTCTTGAGATATTAATTTAACCAAATAGCCAAATAGCCTAATGCAGGACCTGTCTGTTACAAAATGTTTCCATTGTCAAGATAGTGTCAGTTAATATTTGGATAGACCTTTAAATGTAACTACGGATAGATAATGTAACTTAGTTAGTAGCATTAATTATGAAATAGTTCATATGTTACCTTATTAGTGTGAATATCTTTACTATTGGTAGTCTGACTGCTCTTCCGGTATGAAAAGTAACGCGGGTGAATTATAAAATATACATATTATAATTATATTATGTATAGTTCATACAAATGATTGTTTTACGGGAGCTCATCGTCGTGAAATTGCTGTATCGAAAAAAACTTCACGCGCGTGCATTTTTAGTTTACATCCTGTATTTATATAAAATCAATTTTGTCAATCACGTTTTTGGTATCAAATAAACTTTAAACAAACAAAACTTTAAATAAACCTAGATTTAGAAAATTTAAGCTCAAACTAAATCTCATGCAAGCAAATTGAACATCAACCGTAGATTTGCAAAGCTCATCTGAAAATACGTTTCGCCCGGTGAATCGCTATATTTTCCCGACGTGACAACCCTAGTGATGGTATCGGAGAGATCTCTTCATTTCAGCTGGCAAACGGGAAACAAACCACGCGATGCATTCAAATGAACTTGATATTTCATCGAGGACAGCCCTATCAGCGATTTGATTATATTATCTTTTCTTTCAGTGATTTCATACTTTGAATAAATTTTGGAAAAATCTGTTGCAAACTTATGCATATTTTAGTCTCTTTTTTTTTTCAGAAGCGCCTTTCCAGGTAAAAATATAATAAATAGGTGTAAACGAAGTTGTGCCGAGCTAAAGATTAAGAAAAAGATAAGCCAGTAAAATAATTGGAACCTAATCGAGGTTGGCATCATTTTTATCATCAATTCTAACACCTTGTAATTCATGATATCCATGACCCTGGATACCACTTACAATCAGTTGGATTCATTGTTTTTTAACACATTATTTAAGGCTTCCTTAAACTAAAAAAATATATATATGAATATTATAATTTAAGTACCTACTATAAATTTATTAAAATATGAAGCAGTTTCATGTCAAATATTTCATTATTTTCACAAAAAAAACAACAATCATAATTTCCTTTGTATGATTGAAACCACATTTAACCCTATCAAATAAATAATTAAAACGTTTTTGTTGAGCAGCTTTATTTGTATTTTTTAACTTGTATTAAACGTCGAAACAAAACCTTTTAAGTACCAGGGGAGCATCCCACAGACAGAGTTTGCTCGTAACCGGACGAGCTTATCGAAAAAGTTTGTCACATTCTGAACAATACTTCGGTAAACCCGTATAATTTAACGATAATGTGAAACAGTTCGGAAGTTATTTCTGTTTTATTCGTGTACAGGATAATATTATGAACGATTTACTCTACGTATATGTTAAGTTATTTTTGGGCTATTATATCATACTGCTATATTTAATTATTTTTCCGATATTAGATATTTATTTGTTTGCTCAAAAACCGTTATCGAAATTAAGGTGGAAAGTTTTTTGGCGGACCAAATATTATATCTATACGGCTTTTAATTGACGCAATAAGATAATATATCATAAAAATAAAACAAATTTTCAATGTAGATAAAATAATGTGATTTCAGTAGATAACAAATATATCTTAGAATACTCCACAAAAATTTTGGTTTTTAAAATATTATAATTTGAGATTTAAAGTGGAAGCCATTCTTAAAAACAGGGTCCGCTATTTAGAACACATATGACTCAATCCAATTAAATATAATATGATACAATTACGTACCATATTATATTTAATTGAAATTCCAGATGGATTATTAATTGCTACAGCAATTATTAATCCATCTGGAATTTCTAAGTGTTGAGAAACCGATAAAGTTAATTGACATTCATTTTCTTAAATGGTCAATTATTTAAAGCAGCTTTATTTAAAAGTAAAACGAGTCCAAAATTTTGACAATATTATTTCGATGTACTTATTAAAAATGAATAAACTGTACATAATTGGTTAAATGGAGTTATATTCGGGAATGTTTTCTTCTTTCTAAATAAAACCTTATCTTTACTTAAAATCAGGTAAGGCTGAGTTCATATGCAGGTTCACCTATAAAAATACCAAACGACTGCCACAACTTTTGTAAACTATTAAACTTTTCAAACTATTTTACGAACTTAAACCACATTCATGTTATTTACATAGCGTGTCAGCAAGTATGTTTACAAAGCTACTACAGCAAAATTTTCTACTGTTTTTGTGAAGAGAAACCGTCACTAATCGAAATTCATATCTCTGAGAGTATGCTGAAAATTGTCGCACTGAAAAGTACATATTTGGCAACAACTTGCAATGTTTGAGCGTGCAAAGTGAAGTATCGAAACCGCTATTCTTTATATTTTACATTTCTGTCTTATACTAAGATTGTAATCTGCTTAGATATTGTTCATGCACTTTTCAGTAAAATAAAATGTCTGTTGTTTTTGTCACAATAGATAAATAGAACTGAAGGGTGATATTAAATCAATGTTTGACTTTTTTCGCTTGATAGGTGATAGTAATAGAACTATGAAATCCAAATTAATTTTATAAGATTATTTAAATTATTTTGTCCATCAAATTGTTATTTGGTCAAATTAAATGTTAACTCATTAATCATTTAACACATCTGCAGAAAAAAACCAAGGAAATTTATTATTTTGTAGCAGTATTTACATTTTGATTTAGGTAAAAACAGAAAGACGTTAAATTTTAACCAGCCCATATATTTTTGTAAGTACTACCTAATAGGGAAAAACAGCAAGGAAAAAATTCTGTTGTTGAATTTATAATAAGTAGATAGAATGAAATCATCCAACGAAGACGTAAAAAACGTTTATTTAAAATGTTTAATATAATGGTAAAAGAAAATATTCGATTTAAAAGCAGTATTTTAATTACAATGAATCCTGAAAACTTAAGAACTTAAAAGTAAGAAGAATGAGCAAATCCACTGTCCTAGAACGAAATATCCCGCTCTATATCGTTCGAGGCTCTTAGCATTCCGATAAAAGCATGCGAGTCATGTCGACTTCAGTCATTGTCCGTAATGCACGCCTTCTACCTATGCTTTCTGCGCTATGCTGAATACCTCTCAACAATTCGTCTGTAATATTGTATTGCAAGCTATGCAATTGGAGATATTAAACTTGTTTTGTACAGGTGGAGGCTGTGTGCCAAGTTATTTGAGGCTTATGAATAGTTTGCATTCAATTATTGAACGTTAGTGCAGCTCGTTCAGATGAAAATCGAATTGTGAGATATTCTGCCTCTAGGTAACATTTCTGTTAATATTTCTTCTTCTTTATCCTTAAAACATTTATTTTATTTCCTTCATCCTTATAATTATAAGGTCATGAGCGTAGTGTGAACGGTACAGTGCCTTTTTTAAACTTTTATTATAGGCACTTAACAAAAGACACTTAAGAAAAATTTAAGTAAAAAAACTGCTTGATTTTATCATGTTTAATTTTGTCTAAATTAAAAGCGAATAAGTACAAAAAAAGCTTAATTATCCAACATATTCCTCACTTACCTATTGATATATAAGAAACATGTTTATGTTTTTCTTTGAATTCATAGGTAGCAGGTAACGTGAGAATATTCTTTTTCAACAAATTGACAGGCTCCATAAGCACAATTAATACTTTGCGTTGTTCAAATTAGGATTATTTTTCTTTAAAATTACATCTATCAGTAAGTACTATACCTCTTACCTCATACCTCTCAACAATTCGTCTGTAATATTGTATTGCAAGCTATGCAATTGGAGATATTAAACTTGTTTTGTGGAGGCTGTGTGCCAAGTTATTTGAGGCTTATGAATAGTTTGCATTCAATTACTGAAAGTCTGTGCAGCTCGTCAAGTTGAATATCGAATTGCGAGATATTCTGCCTCTAGGTAGGTAACATTTCTGTCATTTAAAAAAAATATTTAATGTTTTAACATTGTATTACGAGTGTATTTTTTAAAATTAACATAACTGGCACCTAATAAGTGACATATAATATTGTGTAAATAAAATATACGATTAAGAAAATACATTTAATACCGGATTTTAGCACATTCAATTTCATTTTACACTCGTAATCATGTTGTATGTAACGACGCCTAAACGTCCAATAAAATGTAAAAAGTCATCATGACTTACTATTGGAATTTCTGTTCATATCACCATAACACTACACAATGACCGAGCAGAAAAATGTTTGAGGCTAAACGACAGGAGTCCCGCCTTCTTATGGGGCAGATGGTGTTTTAAGTTCTTAAGTGATGTTATTGTCACAACTGCATCTTCGATAAGCTTCGTTAAATCTCAGCGAACAAAGATTATCGATCTATACAATTTATCCTTTTAATGAATCATCTGAACGACAATTTGTTCAGGGTTTTTTGAGTTCAATGTTTACACAGACAGACAGTCGTATTGGGGTTTCGTAAATTTTTCATGATTATTTAGGTCATAATTATGTTATTTTTTTCTGTTTAAATTTGAAATCTAAAGACTTAAGCTACTGTTACATTTCAATTAAAAACTAATTAAATATCTTTTAAGCTATTGCATAGCTTCTATCGCGGGCCTTGAGCGTGGAGACCGAATCCAGAAATTCCGTAACGAAAAAACCTAACACCATTCACTCCGACCGGCACAGCGGTGATACTTTGATGCAGGAACTTGTGGAACTTCATATTAGATCAAACATTACTGCATTAATACAATAAATAAATAATTATAATTGCATAAGTTGATAAAAAATGCTATGCAATAACTTTACCGCGGCAGAGTGCCACACTTCTTTTTATAAATTTAACTATGAGTTACCAGAAATGAAACCCTATACCCTTGTAAGGTATTTTTAATTTTTTTATATTTGTAACATAATCAATTTTCAATTAAATTCAAAATTCAAAACAAGGTTAAAAGTTTCATGACTTTTTTCATTTCATCATTCCATTAACTTTCTATCACGTAGCGTGGAAGGCAGACGTCCTATCCTTTGTATATAAAATAAAGCGAATCAATTAATAAAATTATCCAAGATATTCCTCACTTACCAAATTATATACTGGGTTAATTTTAATAAGCGCATCACCTCTTGCAGATAGCCTCTCCACATCAATCCCAACAACATTTGTTCTACAACTTATTAAAATTAATAGTTTTAAAAAATTTTGTTTTCTGCTGCCTGCAATAGGTGATGCGCTAATGAAAATTAACCCTGTATAAGAAACATGTTGAAGTTTTTCTGTGCACGTGTAAATATTCTCTTTTAACACATTGACAGGTTTCATAAACAAACACTTTAGCTCGTTCAGCGTGGGATAGTTGTTCTGTCGAAAAATTTGTGTTTGAGGGGCGATAACTTTATTTCTAACAACGTACAATGTGCATATTTTAAAGACCGACCAATCACCTTGAGTGTAATACAGAAAAAAAAATTGACCTGCCATTGAACAAAAAAATTTAGATGGATTTAAAAAGTTCATAAGCGAAACAATCCAAAAATATGAAAAAAATAATAAAAAAAAAATCTTTAGTCCTAGGCAAAATCTTTTATGTTGGTTAGTTAACAGACCACCCCCCTAACCTCCTATTTCTGCATGTTCAACGTTGTGCTGAACACCCTGTATAATGTCGTGTCAATAAATAGCTTCATATTTTAAAATTTTATATTCAAATAAAAAGTAACATTCATCATGTTTTAGCTGTATAATTTCATATAGTTTTTGAAAATTCTTAAATGATGGTGAACTTTCATAGCTGGTGCTAGCCGCTTCTGTTGCTATTATGTACTTTAACTATACCAGGTGTCATCGTAAGTTTGTAAAGATGATAATTGCGACTGATATCGAAACTGTAAAATGACATCAATACACAGTATTAAACTTTTAATAAAAATATTAGTATCCAAAATAATAGCATAAACCACCACACATTTAGAATGATTTTATTGTTCGTCATGTGTGAAGTTTATGTGCTTTATGTGAGGTCATAGCCAGCCATGATGATGAGGTGCTGGATTTATCTTATAACTTCAAATTCTTTACATACACCTCATTTCCATAATATAATGATTACACTCTGTATACTATTTGAGGGAATATTTATATTTAAACTTATTACTTTGGTGCTTGATAAGTAAAAAAATAATTCATGAAGAACCCTTCACCTTACCTCTTTGATTTGCCTGTCACAAAGTAATCAGCATAACAACATTTCAAGCATAAACCACTAAACCCCATGACCTCAAAGCATGTAGGTTAATGTATCCGAAATCACACATACGCACATCATCGTTATAATTAATGAAAATCCTCCAAATAAATTCGTCCCCAGTTTGCAAGCACCGTCGATTACCGAGCCCATACATCAAACCATCTGCGTCTGAACCTAAGATTGATGATGCCGTTAATTGGGCTTCATTAATGATTATAATTAATAACCACCTAAAAAGCTATTATTTGCAGGCCTTAATCGCATAAGTTAATTTGCAAAGCTTTTGCAATTCAAATGACATAAATACGTTATTGCATGCTGTTTTTTTTATTCACTAAACACGTAGATGATATGATTGAATGCAAAAGTGAAGGCATAGCGACACATGCACCAAGGGTTATAATTTCCTACACGACCATTGACTGACTCACACTCACACACGCTTTCATTTAAGATGTTTGTCAGTAATATGAGCACCTAATCACGGGCGTTTAAGATTCAAATTGGTTAATCACTATCTTATAGCAAACTCTCTGCCTGAGAACTTTATTTTAAACTTACTGTAAACTAAGCCTCCATTTTAGACTTCGACTAAACATTGTAGATATATCTTAAATCACAGAAATAACGCTCAAAATTTACCAACTTAAGCAAAAAGAGATTTTCTTTGTCCTCAAAATCTCAATAGCTGCTGCTTTCATCTTTAAATTGTAAAAGTTATTATAACATTTCTATAAAGATAGATTTTTGAATATTAAGTTCAACAGCTAAAAGAATTTTATTGGATATGGCATGTTTATTTTTATAATAAAATCATCTTGAACACTCAGATTGAAGCCAGACTAGAAAAAAATATGACACGATTGAATATTGAATTTCGTACTTTCAAACCGTAAGCTTCCAAATATTCAGAGACCAGTAAATAATCTAAATAAGAAAAATACATATGAGTTCTTTAGAAATCTAAAAATATTAACTTAATTACTCATATTTTACAATCTCATTTTAAACTTATTATTACATCAAATCAATTTTCATTATTCTACTAAGGATAGATTGATGATCAACTTTAGATAGTATTTCAAAGTTTGAAATTCCACAAATATCTTGAAAGGTATTGACGGATTGAGGTTATTAGCCTAGTTTATTTATTTTGAAAAGTTGATACTTTTAAAATTCTTTTCTGTAATATCAGTCAAATAGTTTTTTAAAAGAATGACTTAATTGATATTTAGGAATTACTGTGCTTGGAAATTATAATTAAAATCAAGACAATTCTAAAAGATTTCAGTATTATCGAACCAACTGAATCATGAACCACAACAAGCTCATTTTGGGAAATTGTCTAAATGCTCGTAGGTCAAAATTCGCTTGCAGATAGGTTTCCTTGGTGACGAACTTGTTATCCTTACATTCGACACTGACATTTAATGAGTACAGAATTCGTGCAGTATCTAAAAAGTCATAAGTGCATTATACGCGATAGAACTTACACATTTGACATTTTCAAACGAATTTTCAGCAAAATGGGTCCTGACTCCTGATGGTTCAGTTGGTTCGATGGTACATTTAAAAAGTGGTTTTCATCAAACGAGTCACTCATTCAATAATCAAAATACGATGATGAGATATTCTAACTTGAGAGAGACTAATAAACTCAGAAATTCTGCATCAAATATTCAGAGTTAGAACCACTACCTCGTTGCGATATTCTAAAGCATACCACGGGTGCTCTATTAAATTTTAATAACCATGGTGTTGCCCGACCTTCCTTAATAAGGTGTTATGAGTTAGTACAAGTTAGTAGTCTTGTAGAAAGACTTAATTAATATATGCGAGCCTTTGCTACGAGGTGCAAATTAACTCAAAGAGACAAGTTAACTCTGTTCCTAGAAAGTGATGGTGAACTGAAGTAATAGTTAAATATGAACGGCTATTTTGGTGGATAATGTTAAAGAACTATTTTCTGAAACAGTTTTTAAATGGAGTACTTCTTCTATTTCTAAGTTTTAATGTAATTGTTTATTTTTCTATTTGCTTATTAATACTAAGAATGGGTAACTTCAAGAGTACAGTAGCGGACTCTCTGCACTAAACTTTGATCCTAAGTTGATACTTAAGTCTGTAGTATGACGTGCAACGCGAATTTATTGACTTTTATTGTCATTTGGCCTGTCCGACGGTTCATTTGACATGATATAAAAGTAATGAGAACATTATAACTTATGTATTGTGGGAACTTGTTTTTTTTTTTTTTTTTTTTTTTTTTCCGCCACAGAAAGCTTTACTACCGACTTGACGCCCCTAGGGGAGCCACAGAAGGAGAGGAGGTGAATGCTTGATGCACGAAGAGGGGACCTTTGGGGGACTACCCCGCCAGCCAATCCCTAACAGTGCGGGACTCACCGAACCCAGCGTTACCCGCTAAACACCCCCTTTGCTGAGTTGTCCCGAGTTGGGTTAATCTCATCATCTGAACGACAGCCAATTGGAGTCAGAGGCTGCGTACCGGGCGTCCCAAGAGACAACCCGTCACGAAAGCTTATCGCAGGACCGAATCTGTAACAATAAAAATTGGAAACGACGTCGTAAGAGTTATAAACACATGTTGTGTGAATTAATTGTTAAGAACAACCTAGAACCGGTTGGCTTGTTGAAGCTTCCTCACGAGGGAGGCGTGCTTGGATAGGATGGGGAGAGCGTCGGCGAGAGAGTCCTGGCCGGCGTTGAGTGCAACGCCGAGCTCAAGAATCTCGTCGATAGGAGCGACGGTGACCCAGAACGCCAAGCGATCAAACTGACCTTCGCGTTCTGTACCGCGCGCCCAGCCCAAGCGGTAGGAGTGACGTTCGAAACGGGTTTCGATGCGCATTCCACGGCCTGAGGGGCCTTAGCTTGAGGGGAGCCCTTAGGGGGCTGGGGGCGGTGTCTCCAATTAAGGGGATCGGCCGCCGCTTTGGAACGGACCGAGCGCGGCGCCTTAGGGCACCCGCGATAGTTCGCCGTGTGGCCGGACTGGCCGCACAGGACGCAAGACGGATCTGTCGGGGACTCAAGGGTGCGGGAGCACTCCTTGGTGGAATGATCCTCTAGGCACTTAACGCACCTAGGTTTGGCGAAGCAGTTATGTGCCGCATGACCATAGAGTTGGCAGCGGTGACATTGACCTGGGTGACCTCTGTTGTGAGGTTTTTCAACACGAATATGCGAGAGGCCGCATACAGTGCGGGCCCCATTGCGAATTAGGGAGTTCCCAGCTGTGTTATTCGTGAGAATAACAAGCGCAAGGGGAAACTGTTTGCCCCGTTTGCTATGCAACTTGTGCACGGACTCAACGGGGAAGCCTTGAGATTTAAGATCCTCGGCGATAAGATCGTTCGATAGCTCGAACGGCACGCCCCTAAGGATAACGCGGGCTTTACGCTCTTCCGGGAGAGCGTAAGTATGATAGGCGAATTGCCTTTGAGTGAGTAGGGAAGTCAGATTCCTGAAATCGATCAGAGTACATGGCTCGATCTTAATGAAGGCACCGGTGTTGGTTGCCTTCTTGTAATTGATCTTGGGGGCAGTCAGACCCCCCGAACAGAGGGTCGAGACCTGTCCCCAAAGATGTTTATCCCGAAGGAAGACAGGGGGAGGGGGCTTAGTGCTCGGGGGAGGACCCTCGGGCTTGGAACGCGGGGCAACCTTGGGGCGCATTGCCGCCTTAGGGGCTTCTGCCGCCTTAGGGGCTACTGCCGCCTTAGGGGCTTCAGCCGCCTTAGGGGCCGCTACCGCCTCGGGAGCCGCCGCTGGAGAGGGCGTGGGAGGAGCGGAAGAAGTGGTATTCTTCTTTTTCCTATTAGAGGACTTTTTACCTCGGACTGGGGTGAATTGAGTATCATCCATAACAGTGTCATCCGAGTGGGACGCACTGACGGGCGAAGCCTTGCGTTTAGACGCAGCGGATTGGGCGGAGGACTCGGCAGACTCGGAAACGGAAAATTCCGATTCGGAGATGTCGTCCATGTACTCTGAGGGGCCAGGAGACACCGTAGAGCGTTGGGACTGGGCATCGAAACCCGGGGGGGGGACCTGAGAGGCCTGAGCTTGAGCGAAGCGAGCCTCAATGACCTGGCCCTGGGCGGTCGCCACTTGGCCATGGGCGGTCACCAGCGAGAAACGAAGCTGCTGAATTGTGGCTTGGAGACGTGATTCATGCACGTGAAATTGGGCAGTGAGAGTGGCCGTAGCGGCCTCAACAGCAGCGGCCACGCGGGCCTCCACAGCTGCATCGAACCTAGCTTGCTGAGAGGGTTCCATGATGGAGTACCCTCTGAAAGGTTGACGGTGCCGATGAACGGCGAGCGAACTAACCTAGCGAAAAACCGATGCCGATGAACGGCGCGGAAGCTGAAAAGAAGGGGTGCGTGCTCCTAACTCGAGCAGGCACCTAACCGTCCCCCTGAGAAAGGCCCAGTGCAATGGGTTCGGATCTGCTGGATTTGTTAGCCCTGGAGAGCTAATAGCGTTCCGGGGCCACGCTAACGAGCTTCGTTGTCACCGTAAGGTATCAACTCGTTCAAACGCGGAACTCGGAAGTTTGTTTAAAGTTCGTCCTTTTCAGCACGAAAATCACTCAAACTTCCCGGTTGTATGTTAGCGAAGTTCGCGAATGCGTCGTTAGCACGCAAGTGGCGCCACTGTCGCAAAACGGCACTAATACGCGGCAATACCGACCGGAGAGCCTCGGAGTCGATAAGCGGTAAAACGGAACGATAACGATAAAGGTCCTGCCGAGTCGACAAGTCCCTTATCGATCGAAACGGAGAGCACTGAACACACGATAAACACGACCACTGCGCGCGAACGATGAAAGCGAACCAGTCAAAAGGAACTTGTTTCGTAAATATACTAACTAGTGAAGGGGAAAGGAATTTTCGTTTTTGAGACGATGTTTTATGCTTTATTTTTTCAAAATAGACTTGGTAAAATATGAATAAAATAAACATAATTTTTTTGTATTATGTCAATCTTTAATAATATGCCAAACTTTTCGAACGCCGTCGTAAGTTTGGGAATTTTATTTATTTTATTTATTTATTTATTTGTTGTTAGTTATACGGACAGTGCCCAGTTACATAACTAACACAGCTATGGAATATGATGTTTGTTCCCAATCCCCAGAAAAGGGATGGCAGGCCGCGCCTACGGCCCGGCGGTTGATGTCGGGATGTTGTATATATTGCTAGTTGCTATACAAACTTTAATAGAACGATGTAGGAATTTCAAGTGGGTCGGAACCGGGTTAGGATGCCGCATGGTTAGTTCGCGGTGAGTCGGAACTGCATACGGTGCTGTCCTGGACATTGTCGGGCCCCATTGAGTCGGGGTGGCTGGTGGCTCTGCTTGTGACCGGCCGAAGTGCAGGGTGCTGTGCCGAGTTGCAGGTGGAGGCTGGAGGTGGTAGACCAAGCTTGCAGCGCTACAAGCGTAGTGGTCCACCAAGGTAGCCCGGAGTGTGCTGGCGGCGGCTGGCGTGTTGTACTCGCTGCTGGTGGGTGAAGAGTGATGGAGACGATGATGACGACGAGATGTTGGTCCTCTTCTTCGAAGGCTGCGAAGGTTGTTCATCTAGGAGTCACCCCTTTGGAAAAAGGTGTTATTAAAAGGTGACGTATTAAATTTCGATTACAAAATACCGTTTGTATTAATAATAATGAAAGCATCTATATTTTTGAACGTCTAGTCTACTACTATTTTCGCTTGGTGGTAGGATCCCTTCTGGGTCCGCCTGGCTAGCGACCACCCTTTATATAAAGTCTGCCGCCAAATGTTACCGCTCCGGCGGTAATGTGTTCCGGCAATATTGTATAAAGAGCCAGTTCCTTCCTAAACCCGTGTGCTTTCATCTTCGACCTCATCGTCACTTACCATCAGGTGAGATTGAGGTCAAACGCGGGTTTAGTCACCTATAAAAAAAAATAAAAAAAAATAATTATTTCATATTTCGTTCCTTTTTACAATATTTGAAAAATTTACAGCAGTTTAGTTTACCTTGTTGAAATAGAATAAAGAAGGTTATTGAAAATTTTATGCAAACTTTCAGGGAAACTGGACGGTAGGGCCAATATAGAGAAAACATACGTCAGAGGTAAACCAACTGCGAACGGACTGTACAGACTGTGTCGACTTAGAATCGGGATTAGTAAGAAGTTTAGTGCAGACGGGCAGGGACCCAATTATTAAGTGATTCGAATCTGTTAATTTATTTCATAGCTAGGGAAGTTCTTTTGTTGGTTTATTTGCTTCAAAGTTAATACTTAATCTATCAACATATACTAATTGAATAATACTGAAGAGTTTTTTTTTTGTTAGGTGATGGAAATTATCAGACGGGTTTGAAAAAATATTTTTGCTTTATGGCTAGGTGCTTAGGAAAATTTATGACGAAATTATTATGGGATCAAATTTTTACGAAGGTTACTGATACTACGTGACTGCTACTACATAAATAAAACAGTACGCACCTATAGACTTACAAATAATGATTGTTCTACGTTTCATTATGATACCAAAAAATCCTTATTGAGATATAAGAGAAAATTGACCAAAAAGCAAATAAACGTTCCATTAGGGAGACAGACTCGGGTAAGCTAAATTAGGCTTTCTCTGTCACATTTCATGACTAAATATCGCCACCCACAGACTCCGACGACATCTAGTCGAAACTCAGTGATGATCAAAAATGTATATATCTGCCATACTTAAAAGACATTTTTAGATTGTAAAACTAAAGAAAAATTTTATAGTTAAATAAAGTGAAAGGTTTTATTTTCATAACAGTCCTTATTATAGTTTGTGTCACTAAAGAATCTTCCCTATCGCGTTGCTAGCTAACATTTTTAGAATATCTAGCATTATTCATTATTGGAAATGATAATCAAACACAATTTTTCAAATACCATCGCCACTAGCATGTAAACAAAATGAACAAAGAGCTAGCTTTTAAATTCAAATCTGTACTTGAAATTTCGTATTGTCCGATACAGCATATCATTTCAATGAAAACAGTGAAAATTTGCTACATATTGTTGAATAAGCATGCAGAACTGTCAGACAAGCGAGATTTTATATTCACATTTTGCCATGAAGCGACGAATTTGTGGAGTTCATAAAATAATAAGGTATCAAAAAATAATATATCATTTGAATTAAATTCACCCCTCCATGGTCTTAAAAACTATTGCCCCTTAACATTTATTCTTACAATCAAAATGACTTATGTATTCCTAACATACTATGTAATTTTTTCTACGTTATGACTATATTTGGTTATATGTTAATGTTATACAAGCTGGGCTGGTTTTTATTTAAACCACCCTGAATGTGCGCAATACAAAAGCGGCTCGTAAAGATATAAGTATGTGGCATATCTAGAACATTTGATTCTGGAAGCGCTATTTTTATTACGTGTTAATTTTTTAAAGAAGTACCTATAACTAGTTTTTTTTTTAAATGATCTTATCAGAATTTTCCAGACCTTAAATAATTAAGTTGCTCAAGAAAAGATTATTCAATACTAGCTGTGCCCTCGACTTCGGACGCGTGGACGACGAAACTTATCAATGAGCTTTTTGTGTAAAGTGCTATTTGTGTAGAACGTATTTTATCGAGCATACCGGTATTAATACTTCTGTCCCGGCACTTTGTGGCTAATTACAGTAGAAAACCAATAAATTGTATCTCATTAGCAGTGATTAAGAGGGTATATGATATCTTTGTTCGCGGCATCGCTCGCGTTCTGTAAGTTTTTTGTATTAGATTTCTACTTTGGTACCTGTTTAGCAAGATAACCGATAGCGAAGCTGACGTTCATTGCATCGAATGCCCAAAAAGATAATGGTAACGACTGATAGTAACCGTACGACATCAATTGAGAGCTTCAGCAAACACGACATTATCAGTGAGCCGGTCCGGAATATGAACATAAAGGTTCCTGATACTACTCACGCTGAAGCTGACCATGTGAAAAACAACTGACAACTAAGATCTACGCCAACAACTCCAAAGTCTGACTTTGTGCCTTATTTATTGTTATAGAGTAACATAAAGCTACTGGAAACTGTACCTACTCTCTTTAACTGAAATGGGAAATAGTTCGGGATCTAATGAATTCTAGGAATCAAAAAACTTATTTATGTGAACACTCACAAATAATCTGCACTTTATCACTATTCCTAGTAATGACATATACCGGATTTTCTGTGCGATGCAGATCTATATGTATTTGAAACATAGTACCTATGAGCTTTTTTTCCTTCTGGTATTCTTGCTAATCCTAATATAATTTCTCCCAAAGTATTATCAACAATAACGCAGACGCAGTCAAATAAAAAATTTTGCTCGAATGTCATATTAAAAACTCGGTTTTCCAAATTTTGTAATAGTTCTGCAGGATTAAAATTAGTTTCTGCAGCGTACTCCGAATTACGTTCGAAAAGCTATCAACACTGATTTACGGCTAAGCTCAAATATAAAATCTATACTGTGTACGCCTTATAAAAGTAAACCTAAGTATCTACCTAATTTAAAATAAAAAACTCAATAACAGAAAATATAATACCTACTTACCTCAATAAACCTATTTCTGATGATAACTAATCTTATCTAACAGTATTATAAAATAACCTACGGTCACCACGCACATCACATTTACTACCTATTCTTTAAATTAAAATCTATACCTACGACTTATAGAAATAAAACTAAATAACTCAACCTTAAACTGTAGGTACTTACTTAGTAAAAAGTAAGGCTGCAAACTGGACAGCGTGGGCAGTGTGGGCAGCGATTTCCGCGACACGATAGAAAGTGTTGAGTTTGTATGAAACCGCGATAAATCGCTCGAGTGCCCGCTGGCGCGGCGTCGAGAACGGCCTAGATTCCCCGCGTCGCTACCCGCGCCGATGCACGCGCCGCTGTCGCTGCCGTCCAGTTTGCAGGCTAAAAGGAATAAAAAGGTCGCACTGAAAAGCACGGTTTAGCTTTGCAAGTAACAGTTAAAACATACAATTTGTTGAATGCTTATAAGATACAAACGCTCACCACATGACTTGACACGTTCAAATCAAATTTGAAAAAACCGCCCTTATAGTTACTACCTTTGCGGTAGCGATCTGTGGCGGCCGAGCACCTCACGTGTGTTGTGAACGGTGTAAGCCAAATTCATCCTTCAGCACTACATTTATTTACAGCATAAGTTTTAGTAAACTGCGTGCGACGTAACCTACAACAAACTTATATTTGCGGTTGGTACAGTAATCGGGTTTAGGGATCGAACCGCAAAATTAAGTTTGTTTTTTATTTTATATACTTCTCCAGAATAAAAAGTACCTAGTGTGGTGCCCAAAATATTAAGGAATAATCATACTAAGTTTCATTGTAATCAAACCAGTAGTTTATGCGTGATGCCTGAACAAACAGACAGAAATACAGACAAAAAATTTTTTAATCCCATTTTTGGGTTCAGTGTCGGTATAGTAATAAAAAAACCCCTGTAACACAGGGGGTTTATTAGTTTGAAATTTTCACATTTCACAAGCATAGGAAATAAATAGTTTTATAATGAAGTTCAGTTCAGGCACAATTTGGCTGAAGAAGCATTAGAGATTCATGCAGAGACCTGTCTTCCTCAAAAAAATGAAACAGAATAATTATGAATACCAAATATAGAAAAGTCTTTCCTTGACTTGTACGGTCTACGTTCAATCTTATCACCACGTTCCAGCGGTAACAGAAACGTGTACCGTTTCAAAAATATTGGGAACTCAGAAAATAATTTTAAAGGAAACTTCAATTTTGGTATTAATTCTTAGAATTTGGCACAAAACCTACGTTCACCCAAGCTTTACACCCTAACTCCTGCTTACGTTAAGTGCAAAAGGCTGCCAAATGTCTGAGAAAATCGGTTTGTTTTAGGTTGTAATATTAACGCTTTTGAATAAAGCAGTTCAGTGAGTAAGATTTTAATATCTAATTGAAGAAGATCCCAGATATCATTCTATGAACGTGGCGTGATAATAATCTTTTTGAGCTTTATATAGATTTTTTTTTATAATGTTTAATTCGTAAGGTTGGGGCGGTCGGTACTTGGATGGGTGACCGCCGACCATTCATTTCTCACGACGACTTCCATGCTTCGGAGGGCATGTTAAGCCATCGGTTCCGGGTGCTGTATACTTGTATAGTCATTAGGTTTTGTCAGAAGCCATTTTGTTACCTGAAAATCCTGACATCCACCAACCAGCACTGGGCCAGCTTGGTGGATTATGGCTCATACCTCCTCATCAATCAGGGGAGAGACTCACGCCCTGCTCTTTACAAAGAGTTGTGATAATGATGATTATATTTAATTTAATATTATATTCTTATCCATTATCAGTTATAGTGTTTATTCCACGTCACTTATAATTTTTTGTTTATATCTAAAAAAGGTGACCTTGCAAAATTTGCTACTTAGATATGAAGCAACTATATTTAGGGAGCTTTTTAAATGCTTGAATTTGTAAAAATGTATTTGTATTTGCTAATATTTATTTAAGGGCGTCGAAAATTGGGTACAAAACTGAGAAGCTTCTCTGTGGGAACTGTCAGACACAAAATCTCACGCTTGTATATGCTGACAAATTATTAAAAAAGGGTACTAAGTGTTTTCTTCAATATCATTGTAAAGATACATTGCTTATGATCCCCTTTGATAAGTTCACAACAGACTTGTGGATAACCATGTACTATAGTTGTACATATGATTATTAGTTGTAATTACAATACTCATTAATGGAAATAAATTAACATTATTAAGCTCGCCACAAGGTGACGTCAAAGAGGTGTGACGATAACGCGCCTTTGTCTAGGCCACAAACGCCAATATCACACATCACTGTCGCTTTAATCTCACAGGAAACTGAATCATGCACAGTTAACCAACTAGTCCTAAACTTGTAGACGAAAGGGCTTTAGGAATTAAATTAGATTGAAATTTAAGTTATATTATTTTTGAAATGCTCTGTTATCAATTTAAATAATTACAAGTCATTATAGAAAAAAAACATTGGCGGGCAGTATCAAATGTCCAATGGGTAGTGTTAAATTTTATTGGTGTTACGTTATAGAGAGAAACTTAAGAAATTGGAGCAAAAGCAGTAAAGCGACGACTAGCTTCTCTGAGTAAGATTAAATAGAAGACATGGAAAAAAATCTTAAAAAATACCTTGGCAAATCATCTTGCTCCCTGCACAAACCTTAGGCTTAAGTGTAATAATTTTGATGTAGCAAACTCACAAAATTAAGATAGAACTTCATTTAAAAGTTCACATTATCATTAATTAAAATTTCCAATCAACGACTGATGACGGTTTCGATTCCCTTTTGTTTTATATCCCAGTCATAAAAGTCAATTGCATTTTCCTATCAACGTTGCTAGGTATGCACTTGGGATTTCCCTTTGGTTAATTGGCAATCACCGAGACAACATCCGATCAAGGTAATTAGGATTATTGTGACGATATAATTAAGAGTCTTTGTACTGTAATAATTGCAGTAATGAGCATTTTCTCTTTGAAAATTATGTTTTTATAAGGTGATTAACGAACGAACAGTTAAGTATTGATGCTTAAGTTGATATGTATGTACTTGTATGCTTTCCAATATGAAGAACATTATATTTTAATTAAAATTGTTACCTTAGTGTGTGATACAACAAATCCAAACATTTCCATAAAAAAACTTATAACATTTTCACTAAGCATCCCGCGAATTTTCACATGTGTGGAGAGACGCATAATATAATCCAACAGAAAAAAGGAATTAATCGTCTTGTGGTAAAATTACTTAATTTACATTCATTAAATAAAATTATTTGAACAAACTGATACATTTACTTTGCTGATCGCGGTATCCCTTTGATATTTTATTATTGCCAATACTAATTATTTACGCCGAAAGTTACTTCAAGATTGGGGTTAAATTATAGAATTTTCAAAGATCGTAATTATTTTAAATTTGTAAGCTTAAATATTGACGAGAGCACCTGCTTATAGCTTGGTAATCATCAAGTAGAGGTGCTATGTGACTCTCAAGTGTTTTTAGAACAATATAAAGACTTATGGTGACGGTTTTGCAGATACTAAAGCTGTTACATATAACTGATCTTCAGTTAGATTAAAAAAAAGTGTGGTATAATATAATGAAGATATGTCTGAAATATAATTAGAATATTAGAAGAAATAATAAACAATTATGACATAAAGATTTGGTAGCAACAAAATAGCAGAACCTTGGGTAAGCCTTGAACTGAATATAGCTATTTCTGTTTACCCTTCTCTATTAAAGATTAATAATGGGTGATCCAAAACAGTTCTACGATTTAATAATAGACGAAGATTCTAAGAATATTATTGTATCACGGTTGGTACCAAAATCAAACACTACGGGTTGAAGTAATTGCCAATTACCAGTGTTAATTATGCCAGGATTTCTGATTTTATGACAATTCTGAGTAATATCATGTGAATTACGCCTATGTAGATTTTTATCGAGATTAGAGTTTATATGTGTGATTGCTGAGGTTAATAAAACAGGGAACAATATTTTATTATTTGTGTATCATCTGACTACATATGTTAAGTAGAAGAGAGGAGATAATGAGCCGACAAACAAAAATAAATTATTTTCGAAGACGTTGACATATCAATACGTTGCCATATCAATACGTTGCCATTATCTATTTAAGTAGGTTGAAACCAATGGCTATGTCCGAAGTTTTTCTTTTGACGACCACTTTTGAGATAGGGTAAACCTGTCTGGCTTAGAGCTTAGACGCCAAGAAAAAAAAGAAAAACAATGTTCCATGTCTGGGTGTTTATCTATTTTTGTATTTATATTCAAGGTTCTCCTCTAGATCGCTACATAGTATCCTATGCTATGCTTACTTTTGGGCCATGTAGTTGGTGTGATTGTCAGGGGTTTTTTTTTATTTATTTGAGATTGAAACGGAAAGGAGATATGCAGGTGACGTTGAAGTAGCATTAGGCAGATCCTTATAGTTTGTAAAATGAATCGCCAGTAGGACAGTAAGTTAACTACTAGAAGACAGGGCGATTGCTAATGCAACTGATCATCTAGTCAAGGTATATGTTCAAAATAAGTAGCGCGGAACCTAGAGGCGTGGCAATAATTTGGATAACTTTTATCTGTGGAAACTTTTTTTGGCCTGCCATAATCTATAATTTTGGTTAGTAAATTAGCTGCTAATTTTCCGAATAGTGCTAAATAAATAAATTTTTAACTTTTTAACTCAAAATTAATTTCTCTTGGCTTTGATGAGCATAGAATACAATATTTTAAGAAAAATTAAAAAAAGATCATCTGCTGGCTGGGCAAATAGAGGTATTTTTTGTGTGAAGCTTTTAGTGCTGAAAATTTCAAATAACATCACCGAAATGGCTCTTTTTATACTTAAATTCTCACTGAACTTACTATATTTTACATTCTCAAATACAAAACCAGTTAGCCCAACTATTCGAAAAAAACCTAACAATACAATTTCAAAAAGTCACTTCCAGTTCCAACTTTGCGTGTTCTATTTTTAGTTGCAACTGAATACGTGTAGCTATGTATGGTGTAATCATGGTTTCATCAAAAGAGACACACTCACCCCCTCACTGAGCTATCAGTGTTTCCCACTATGGCATTCATACGTTCACTGATGGTGACTGCAATTACGAGGATGTGATGTTTTGAACCAGTACGATGCTTACGTTTCTATGAATAAGCCTGAATGTAACGTCAATTTTATGGGGAAAGCTTTGTTCAAAATCTGTAGTTTTGGAAAGAGACTGCTTGTTGACTTCGTAATTGCGTATAGTTGTATTTAAGCATCATACTACGTTAGATTAAGTTCATTTATGGACAGTGTGTTATCTTTGTGCAATTAAATATTTTAAATAATTCATTAATTACTAATTTTCATCTACCAACCCTGAAATGATGCTCAATCTTACCGTTAACACACTGTATAAGATCGATAAACTATTAGTTTTTCGTTCAATTACTTTCTAATATAGTAAATAAAAATGCATATACGTATTTTAAAATGATAACTATTATCTGTAACTGAAGCCATTTTTGCAAGTTTCCTGAAAGTGTAGCGATAATGCATTGATGCTACGTACTCGTATGATTGCGATCAAAACAAAAGCTTATTTAAGCAGGAAGGCGCCATACTGGTGAAATTATACGAGTTATACTGAAGGGCATATTCAGATTTTCATACGTCGTGGTTTTCAGTTTTTTTGATTCTTAGTTGCCCAGTCTTTTTAGACATTTTTAACTCCAATCTGCGGAAAAATTCCTAGCGAGCTGAATTTTCGTATACACCTTTATAATGACGTTACACTAAAGCTGTAAAAAATCAACATTGATATAGAGCCGGCTAAAAAGTTTACAGAGTTGAAAAGGTCACGAAAATCAGTTTTTCACAAATATCTCGCGATCTATTGCTCAAAAGCCAAAAAGGTCTTTACAAGAATTATTCATCATTAATTTTTCACAAAAATGTCTCTTGCATCTTCTGACAGCTATATAAAAAACCAAGTTTCAATTCTGCCGAAAATAGTTTACAAAAACAAAAACACTTTTGAATACCTTTTGAATGCCTTTCACTATAGAATTTTATAACGCAAATTCAAAGAACTAATAATCATTTTTATTAAAAATTCGACAGCCCTCGTTCTTCTTCACACAAACTTTACTAATTTGTAATGAAAATTCGTGAAACCATTACAATAACATTGTTTTATACAACCAAACATTACTTATAATGCAGAAACTTTAGTAACGTCAATTTTATAACCATTTCTACCCTAAATTGCTATGACGCCTGGTAATTTCCTCTTCTACATAAGGCTCAGTACACAATGGCGTGTTCTCTATTATGTTATTAGCATGAATTCTCATCAGCGTCGGTGTGCACGCGACCTAGCGAGACGTCTTAATTATAAATCGTTATAGCGAATTCACCCTACAACCATTACTGGTTAGGTGTTATATTTGAGTACTTAATATGAAACTGCAGTTATTATACGTACACTCCAATAATATAAAGTTTTACTTGGTAAATATTAAATTATGTTTCAATAGCTGTGTAACTCACCTAAAAAATTAATATACCCCATATTGCAACAAAAATACAATTTCATGGTATATGCGAAGAAACAGACACTTAGGTGACCTTATCGCTTTAAGCGATTTCTTCCAGGTTACCTACCTAAATAGTTGTGTTTGTTTCAAAGTCAAAGTCAAATGATTTAAGAGGCCTAAAGTCATTACGGGATATCATTCGTATCAGCCCACGTGACACACCAAAGTTGTAGTCCTAAAGTAAGTTTTTTAAAAAAGCTTGTTTTATGGTTCCAAAAAAGGGACCTGAAAAGTATAACTAGAACCCACACACTGAGATCCGAGCTAGTTAAGAAAAGTTGTTTTCCAAACGTCCCCAGTTGGGTCAAAGCTCTACGGATACCGTAATTAGAACTTCAATGGGGTCGAAGTTCTTCAAAATTTGATATGCCTGTTTTATTTTGCTCTCAAAGAAATGTGAATTATTATATTTTTTGAAAGATTTAAAGATGGCTTCTCGAGAAGATTTAAAAAAATTGAAACTCGAAATAATGGCCTATTGTTGTATAAAAAAAGGATCCAAAAACTAGGTTACTAATGTATGACTCGTACAGTAAAGTATTTGGCAATATCAAAATTTACGATATTACATACATTGTCATACAGTATCTTTACAAACTGTTGCGTTCTGAGCTAGAAGCTTTGGTCTGGTGATCATGACGCACAACGCTGCGGTATGCGCCGCAACGCAGCGTCACAACGCAGCATTTAGCGTCCCTGCGGAGAGGTGGTCAGTTGATTTTGCCGCAGCTACCAAGGCAGACGTGAACATGAACAATTTTTCTGTAATTTGTGCTTTGCTTGAAGAGGAGGAAGAAGAAGTATTGTTACTGCTTCTGAATACACAAAGAAAATCTCCGAGGAACATGTTTTTACAACGGAGGAGTGAAGGTTGTTACGAAACCTTAGTAAAAAGGCATTTAATTTAATTTTAAAACTTATATGTTTTTTGTCTTTATTTTTATATAAAGAAGAATAGTTGCGAACTAATTTATTAAATTGTCTTCGAAAAATTCCATATTGACTCAGTGATGCACACCCGTGACGCACACCGCAGCGTTGAACCGAGAATGACGCCGCGCTGTGCGGCAGTACACCTCCCCACTTCACCGCGCTTGCCCCACCGCGCTGACGCATACTGCGACGGAACAAGAGAACATTCTCGACGTTTTTCATATGATTGAATGTCCGGCAACGCATATCGCATACCGCAGCGTTGTGCGTCATGATCACCAGACCAAAGCTTTAGGCTGCTTGCACACACTATCCTTGCAACATCCTTGGCCCACGGACTGTTGGGTCAGTTTGGAATAGCCCAACCAACCATAGATGAGAGTGTCGTTAATGTAAGTGATCGGAGAGGGTCCTCTTCGGAGGTAATCCTTCAGTCATAAAGAGTTTTGATGCTGAAGAGTTAAGCTGTTATGATTTTAGGTCAGAGAAACTCTAATGGTTGTATTAAAATTATCTCAGAAGGAAGGAAAATGATTCTTTACTTCGAAAACAAGAATTGGGATCTGGAGGAGATGATATTTTTATAACTACACTCGGAGATAATGACTGTGTGACACCTGCACAAAATTTATAGACAAATTCTAAAAAAAATTATCGCCCCAATTAAAGGTTCAGAAACTTTTACAGTATGATCAACGAATGCAGGGCATTAAATAAACCGATCTCACCATATTTTTTAATCCTTATAAGTCAAAACTCTGGATAAAGTATAAGGTAGTTAATGTATATATTCTCCGTCATATATATATTTTCAAAAAGTTAAATTTTTCGTAAAGTACTCATTTGATTTCAATCAAATTTATATGGGACTACCTCTGAAGTATCTTCTATCAAATAAAATAAAATAAATAAATATTTCTGACACTCACACAACATTGTCTAGCCCAAATTAAGTTTCTTAAAGAACTTGTGTTATGGATACTAGATAACTGATATACTTAAGGATCAAACGAACTTACCAAATGAAGTTCGATCACAATTATGTGAACGGCTTAATTCGAAGCGATTTAATGTTAACATGTTGTAGTAGTACTTCCAAGCGTCAGCTTTGCACGGTTTTCAGAGACACGTTTTTTTTTTTTATTTGGCAACCCTGATCCCCGCTCTTGAACTCCTCTCCACTTACTTCCTCTCATCATCCCTCCTCAATAATCATTTTGTTTAGAGCTAAAGTTCCTAGGTAGTACCCATAAAAATAATTCACATTAATTATGGGTGGGTGATATTACTTTAAAGGAATACTGTTTGGGCGGGTTTATATCAATCGCTTCGAATTAAGCCGTTCACATAATTGTGATCGAACTTCATTTGGTAAGTTCGTTTGATCCTTAATTATGTTTCACGGCTTAATTCTTTGCGATTTAATGTTAACATGTTGTAGGATGTTCAGAGTATTTTAATGTGAATTATTTTTGCAGTATAGGTATAAGTAAAACTGTATTGTTAGAGTATAACCAACAGTAATAAATCACAAATATACATCTATTTATTCTAAGGAGTTACATAAAATACTAGTTGCAAATTGATTGGCATCCGATACAATTTCTTTGTTGTAGAATTTGGCAAATACTGAGGATGTATTACTCCATCCTGCGGTTTTCCGTATGACATCAATATTGACACCGACTCTGCTAGCAGTGGAAGTGGCCGCATGGCGCGTGCTGTGCGCGCTAAACACTGATGTGTCCACGCCACTGCGTTGTAAAGTATATTTGATACAGTGACTCAAAGTTTGAGACAAACTTTTAAGTGAGGTCTTTTGTGGCTAATAAATAAAGTGTCACAACTATAATCTAAAATGCATCTGGCAGGGCATATTGCAGGATTTGTATGAAAAAATGGTAGCCTTAGAAGGGGTTGAAAGGAGTTTGGTTTTGAAGTTTTTACTAAGTCAGGTATTTTAACTAAGATTTCTGTTCTGTTTTGAGTTATATTATTTATTTTAATGAGAGAAAATGTTTGTACTCTTTGCGCTGTCACCAAACCTAGCAGAGTCAGCGTTTCTTAGAGAAATCTTCTAAACTAAGGCTTTCATTTGGCTATTGAGTGGCCAAATAATTTAACACTATGTTTGGGTCCCAAGAAGTATTATATTTTGGATTGGTGGGCCTCAACTTGTAAACACCCTTCATGAAACGTTTGACTCGATCATCATTTAAGCTATTACCTAACAAAAGAGATAAGGCAGAGCGGTAAGAATTGATGGTCCCGTATTTAGCGCCTTTATCAAAAATATCGGTTAAAAAATGTATTACAATTGGAATAGAAGCATTAAAATAATCATAATTATGTAATCTACAGTAAATTATCCAAGATTTTATGCAAACATCGTACTGTTTGTAAGTGTTATTTGCAAGCGAAGCTAGCATAATATCTACTGACCTATTCGATAAATATTTCCTTAGTAATGCTTGCCTGATAATTTCGCGGCAACAAGGCGTAGATTCTTGTGTACACAATCTACAATCTACTGAAAGGAGATGTTAGAAGGTCAATATCTGGTCCAAAATACAAAAAAATTGAAACAGACAACTTTTTAAACATAGGAAACCAAGGTTGACTTGGCCAATATGGCACCACAACAATACCCTCTGCCTTATGACAAATGATTTTCTGCATTAATTTTACTATAAGCGAGAATGGTGGAAAGGCGTAAAATAACATATTGGTCCATGGCAGTGTAAAGGCATCAACAGCACATGCTTCGGGATCATTTCTCCACGAAACATATTGTTTACACTTAGTATTGCATCTTTTTGCAAACAAATCAATACTGGCATACCAAAGTTGCGAACTATTTCATTAAATGCAATTTGATTTAATTCCCACTCTGTATCCTCGAACTGTTTTCGAGATAATGAATCTGCCTCACAATTATCTTTAGTATTGATGTAAGAAGCGAATAAGATTATTCTACGTTCTTCGCACCATTTCCACATACTTCTAGATATATAATCTAGGTGATCATATTGAATACTGCCCATTCTGTTAATAAGATGTCACAATTAGATAATTCTTTGGTGAAACATTTCAGAGCTAGAAAGGCTGCTTTTAGTTCCAACTCGTTTATATGACAAGAAGTTTAGTTGTCTTTCCTATATCCACAACATCTAACTGTATCACAATACGCTCCCCATCCCGTAGAGGAGGCATCAGAAAAAAATTCTAAAACAAAGTTGTTCGGTTTGAGTGATGAATGGCCTATATCTATGTTTCCTAACCACCAATATAATTCTTCATGTAGGGTAATTAAGATATCAATTGTCTGATCGTAGTTTGGATTTTTTTAAATAAACAATTATATTTATATTGTTCAAGCTTTTTTGTATATAACCACGAATAAGTTATTGTTGGACATGCGGAAATTAAATAACTAATGAGTTTAGCGAATTCGCGTAACTTGCATCGTTTTATACAAAGAAATCTATTTATAAAATCTTTCAATTTTATTTTCTTTTCCTCGGGTAGTTTTAAAATCATCTGCTTTGAGTCGAAAGTGAAGCCCAAGAACTTACATTCACGTTTAGGTATTAAACAACTTTTTGAAAGGTTAATCAAAAAACCCAAGCTCTGTAATAGATCTATAGTTGTAGATACATTAGTGACACACTCCGAGTAAGTCTTTCCGATAAAAAAATGTTATCTAAATAAATAACTGAAATCATACCCCGACTACGCAGGTATTCTATAACTGGTTTCATTAATTTAGTAAACACGAGAGGTGCGGTACAAAGGCCGAACGGTAAACAATTGAATTCATATAATATATTGTTGTATTTGAATCGAAGATATTTTTTGTGAGCTTCATTTGTCGCAACAAAGAAGTATGCATGTTTTAAGTCTATTGTCTACAGCAGTTTTCAGTTAATAATTTTGACGCTGTTCTGTAATCTTCCATTTTAAAATGACTAGCAAGTACAAATTTATTTAACTTTCTTAAATTCAATATAAACCTTTTATCACCATTAGGCTTAGGTACAAGAAATATACTGGATAAAAATTGTCCTTCAATATAAGTACATTTCGAGATGGCACCATTGCTTATTTGTTGCTTCTGTGGTATTAATGAAGATGATCCTACGAGTGTTTCGGTAGCTCTTCCCAGAGCTGCTATAGCCACACCAGTTTGTCTTTGCCTAAACATGAGGGAGGAATTCCGTTTAGAGACCACTTCGATAACTGCCACTTTTGCTTCCGGATTCAGAGCAGGGGCAAGGAGTAGTTGACAATTACTAGGAATAAGATAATTTTATCTCTTGTCTCTTTGGGTAGTCCCTTTAAAAGGATTTCAGACCACCGCACCGGGTTGAAATTTCCTTATGTAAAGGTTTTCCTAGTTCTTCAGCAATCATAGGAGCATCTCCCAACATCTCTAAGATATCGCTATCCAATTCTATATCCTCAACATCATCTACTGGTGGATGTTTTGAGGTAGATGGCACTGAAAAGACGAAAGTAGTCAGCGTCTCGAATAATAATTCGAAAGAAGTGTTTTTAGCACCTACGAGCATAAAATGCAAAAAGTAGGGTAGTCATTTTAGCGATAATGATCACTAAACAAAGAAATTTTCCATAGTCTCGAATAAAGATTCGAATTAGGTAAAAGGGATTGGCGGCCACGGTATCACTTAATTTTAGAGTTTTCAAGCGTATCAAAACTGGGCTATATGTAGTTAATAGGTCAATATGAGACACGTTTTTTCCAACATTTATTGTTGTGATAGTTGTCGGGAATATTTAGAAATACAATAAAATCAAATTAAACTTGCCGAAAGCACATTTTTTAATTTCCCGGCAATAAAAAATAATAGTTGTAAAGTCCTACTGTCAAACTTGAATTAAGCCGCCCGCGCCGCCACCCCGTTTCAAACCTCTGGATTGGTTAATACCTGCTTATGTAATGTAATGGTTTCAAAATACGACGCCATGTTAGAAAAGACGGACTATAAATTCCTGTAATTTTTAGGTTAGATTATTGTTTTGACTTTTTATTCCCAACTTCTGTATAAATCTAATAATTATATTCTGATTACTCGTTATCTAAGCAATAAAACGCACATATTAAGTTTGAGGTACGTGAATGCTATGTGAAATAAAAGCGGTACTGACAATGTATGGGACCTTGCCATTCTTCTTTTTGAGTTTTAAACTCGGCTCATTGAAATTCAGTGATAAAGATCATTGAACTTTGTTTTCGAATAAGGATTCGAAAAGTCATTTTAGCGATAATGATCACTAAACAATGACATTTACCATCGTCTCGAATAAAGATTCTTACTAGGTAAATTTGTGAGTTTTAAACTCGGCTCATTCAAATTCAGGGATAAAGATCATTGAACTTTGTTTTCGAATAAGGATTCGAAAAGTCATTTTAGCGATAATGATCACTAAACAATGACATTTACCATCGTCTCGAATAAAGATTCTTACTAGGTAAATTTGTGAGTTTTAAACTCGGCTCATTCAAATTCAGTGATAAAGATCATTGAACTTTGTTTTCGAATAAGGATTCGAAAAGTCATTTTAGCGATAATGATCACTAAACAATGACATTTACCATCGTCTCGAATAAAGATTCTTACTAGGTAAATTTGTGAGTTTTAAACTCGGCTCATTCAAATTCAGTGATAAAGATCATTGAACTTTGTTTTCGAATAAGGATTCGTAACGCAATTATGCGATGTAAAGAGCCATGGATAGTGATAAGGTACAAATTTCACTTGGCATTTGCTTCTTTTGAAGCTTTTTTTCCAGTTTTCTGATCTTCTTGCGTATGGTCTCGATGTCTTCATATTTCCTTTTCACCATTTTTACGAACGACAAATAATAAGTTGAGATTTAAATTTTTAAACTATAACACAAACTATTTAACGTTTAATTTAAGTAATAAATTATAGACGCACGTGCGAAGGCTTGAGCACGGAAATACAGAATGATTATTGAGGAGGGATGATGAGAGGAAGTAAGTGGAGAGGAGTTCAAGAGCGGGGATCAGGATTGCCAAATAAAAAAAAAAAACGTGTCTCTGAAAACCGTGCAAAGCTGACGCTTGGAAGTACTACTACAACATGTTAACATTAAATCGCAAAGAATTAAGCCGTGAAACATAATTAAGAAATATATAAACATACATATTGAATAAACACATATGTTTATCAGAATAAACTTAAATAAACGTATAAACATCCATGTCTTGACGACTAATATCTGTGTTCATCACACAAATATCCGCCGCCGGCAGGATTCTAACCCAGGACGTGTCATAGAAGGCAATGTATGTTACCACTAAACCAGCCGGTCGTATGTGAAAGTATATTACGAAATCGATTCAGATTCATAATTGTCCAAAAATCGTGTAAAAAAGATACAGTGACAAACATACACACGAATTGAGAACCTCTTTTGAAAGTCGGTTAAAAAAGCTGAACTAGGAGATAATTCCATCAAAAATCAACTATCAGACATTTTCGAAAACATTTTCTAAAACTGACCTGGCTCTTAATCGAATGACTGGCTGCAATAAAAATTCATCCCTTGCGCCGTGGAAGCCTGAATTAAATATAAATGAAAAGGTCGATTGAATACTGCGTGTACATTTTAACTGAATTCGTTAAAAAAATTAAGTTGTTAAATTTGTTGCTAGCACTTTCATATAAATTTCGATTTTTTAGCTATTTAAGAATAATAAAGCATTATTAAATACAAAACTTAAAAAAATATATTAAAGGTAGAACTATAACATCGAAAATTAATGTAATTTACATACAAAGTGGCCGAAAAAAAAGCAGATAAATTGGTTACCACTTTTTTCTTCATTCTTATTTTTTCACGATTTCTTGGGATTTTCTGATGAGTGGTGAACGTGACTCTGTTCCCCTTCAAACGGATTATTATCTAATGGCCCCGCCGGAAAACATTATAATATGAATAACTCATACTGCTTCTCATCATTCAACACCCTTTGTACTAGGGTGAATCAAAAAGTTCTTAGAAACTTATATGTATTTAACCTTTTTGGAGGCAGTTCGATATTTTTTTTAAAGATTGACAATTACATATTATTTATCCAGACAGATCGTTCGCAAAATATTAATGTTGAGTGTTCTGATAAAAAAAAACGAAACTATGGAGAAAAACGAGTTAGGCGCGGTAATAAAGTATCTGATTTTTTCGGACATTCAACAGACATTAAGGAATAATGCTTTACCCTAAATAAATGAAAAATGTGATAAATAAACCTTTTCTATTCCACTGTGGCTTATTGGGTTGCTAAATTTAAAAGAGGTAGATCGAGCTGTAAAGATAACCCGCGTTCTGGACGACCTTCAACCTCCATCACCGAAGAAAATGCCAAAAAAGTGGTAAAATTGGTTTTAGACGACAGAAAAATTACAATAAAATATTTAGCTAAGATCCTTAAGATATCGTTTGGTAGCATTCAGTCAATTTTAACCGATTCACTGGGGTTCAAAAAAGTGTCAACAAGATGGGTGCCACGAATGTTAACCGAAGAAAACAAAAATCGACGTTTGGAAATTTCTAAGCGTAATCTCGAAATGTTCCAACGTGATTCAGATAAATTTTGCCGTCGTGTTGTAACCATGGACGAAACATAAGTCCACCATTTCGACCCAGAAACGAAAAGATAAAGCATGTCTTGGAAACAACCATCCTCACCACCCGTGAAGAATTTTCGAGTTTCTCCTTCCGCTGGCAAAGTTATGGCCTCGGTATTCTGGGATAGTGAAGGAATCCTTTTTATTGATTACTTGCCAAAAGGGCAAACGATAACTGGATCCTATTATGTAAACTTAATCCCGAAATCACGTGAAGCGATTAAAGAAAAACGTCATGGGAAGTTGTCATTGGGCGTGTTGTTTCTCCAGGATAACTCATCGTTCGGAAGTTGCGCTCACCGCAATCCGCAGTGCTGGCTTTGAAATCCTTAATCATCCACCATATTCTCCTGACTTAGCCCCGAGTGATTTTCACTTATTTCCAAAATTAATATAATCTTAAAGGAGCATATTCGTGGAACTAAATTTGACGATGATGACGCGGTTATGACTGCCGTAGAGGAGTTTTTTAATAGTCGAGAAAATGTTTTTTTGCGCAAAAGATAAGAAAGTTGGAGATGCGGTATTCTAAGTGTATTAGATTAGAAGGAAATTACGCAGAAAAATAAAATATTTTTGTTTAAATTTTTTTTTTGTATTCATTCTAAGAACTTTTTGGTTCGCCCTATATTGTTAGCTAATTAATGTAATTTTTCTAATAAAGTTTAATCATGTGTTGAAAAAATGAAAAAATGTTACTAACGAATAATCCTACACATTTCTCACACTATAAGTATTAAACTAGAATTAAAAGTATTCGAATGTGTTTTTAAATAATTTTCTAATAAAGCTCACAGCGAGTTATTACGATCTGTTGCATATTATTTAGAAATATACAAAAAGTTTCAACTGTCACTATTCTTACAATGCAAGTTTAAGTAAATAAATCTATGCTTTTAAAAAATAAACACACATGGAAAGAAAACGGAATATCAAAACAAATGTTTCGAATATATGCAATGTAAGTAATAAAAATATATTTTCCCTGACAAACCTGGCTGGTACTTTAGCACTGCAGGCGGGGGCATAAAACAGGAGACATTTTATTGGATTTTGCTCTTTGCACAGATATTGTGCACGTGTTATATATTCTAGTTTCTTTATTAATATACTATGCAATTCATACTCGGGTTACGCGGATCTATACATTGCAAATATGCATAGTGATATTTATGAAGGTCTGAAGTATTTATTCAGTAGAGCATTCCGTAAATCGTTATACAAATATGGGTTTATTTTTCATATCTCATCTCTTTAATATTAAGATGCTATAGTCTTGTTTTCAATAAACTACTTCATTACATTTTCACAAATAAAAAATGTATAAAGTAGTAATTTAATTTTACTGACTTTATTATTTATCAATTAACGTGTTAAAATGTTGAAAAATCTAGTAAAAAGTATTGAATAAAAAAAGTGATATCTCAAAGTTTATGTACACAACCGTTACAAATATATTTTTTTGCTGAATGTTTATGCAATCGTATTTTGGGACTTAATAAGTGCGTGATATAAATATCATTTTTATTTATAAGATAAGTAAATAAATAAAATTTTGTTCGTCAGTGATTTTGAAAAAACTGCGTTGTCTCAAGGGCTCATATTTAATTTAACTGATACTAAAAAAACAATCGTGTTTTTGTCGGCTTGATTAATAAAAGTTGAAAATAACATAACCTTTAATAAATTAAGTCATAGTCATTTAAAATACCTATATTAATTTTGAATAATTTTCGAGAATATGGCCTATTAAAACAAATATAAATCTGAGACAAAAGCTCGATACGCTTACCTTTTTCATACGTTTATAACTTCAATGCCGAAATATTGAGTACTTTTTATCTGCAGCTACACTCACGTTTGACCTTAATCTCGCTTGATGACACCGATTTCGGAGCACGAAGGCTTTACATTTAGTACATACATACATAACCTTACGCCTGTATCCCTTATGGGGTAGGCAGAGCACCAGAGGTTATAAAACCATCTGATGTCGCGTTTGACAAATTGGGAGGCATTATAATAATGACGGTGAGAGATTATTACAGTGACTGGGGGTCAGCCTATCGTTTATTTATTTATTTATTTTATTTATTTACACTTCAGTTTTTACAGGTAAACTAAAAGAAAAAAGAACACTTACACTAAACATAAAAACTTGGCGGTCTTATCGCTGAGGAGAGAAATCGTTCACAAAAAAAAAACAAAACCTCCAGTAAAACTTCTTTCCCTTAACTGACTTTTACACTATGCCCGGAAAGAGAAGCAGCTGGCACATTCTATGTTTTTTACTTCGCTCCCAGTCCAACATGGAAGTACACACATGGAAGTATATAGCTTTAAATTTAACTAGGTATCTAGTTCATTATTTGATAATATAAGTGTCTAATAGACGTTATTTAGAAGGGAAGATAGTGTAATTCAAACGATCAATATTTTAATTAAAATATTCAAAATGCAACTGCCTTGAAACAATTCAGAAAAAGTACTTATTACGATACTTCAATAAAAACCATCTTGGGTTATGACGGGTACGCAATATAAAAAAATAAGAGCCTCCGCTATAAAATCTGGAAGAAAGTATGGCCGAATGAAAGGCCCTTGAAAATTTTATATCTCTTCACAAAAATCGTTGGACAAAACAGCGCATAAACCATTTCATTGTCTTTAACAGCACAAATTGATGAAATATGTATGACTTACGAGAGTGATTCATTTTTATTTTGTAACAAGTTTTGCAGTATTAAAACTTTTAATACACTTTTTATTACACTGATGTGGATTCAGAAAATTAACATTAATTAAAAATTAAATCATATATTATGATTAAAAATAAAAATAGTCAATCATTAGGACTATGTAACTTTAAAAACTCTCTTTGACCGTAACTTTAACGAAATTTTGGAACTTTTTGTATTAATTGATTTTTTATTTAGAAAATTGCAAAAAAAAATACTTAAACCAAAAATAACTTAAAGACATTAACTGCTTTTGTACGACCTTTACATAGCTGTAAAATGGTTTAGAATAAAAATCAGCGGACACACTGAAATAAACTTATTATTATAGAATTAAATTCTTCGGTACAAGAAAAATAGTGAATCGACAAATCATCAATGCGGTTATCACACATAAGTATCATATGGTGCGGCCGGTGGGAGTTTGCGTTCCTGACAGCTGTCAAAATCATAGCTTTTTTCCCCTTCAGATTGAAAATAAACTTTATTCAGTGGACATAAGGAGCTGTCAGGAATGCATTCTCGCAACGGCCGTACTCTACTTATTTAGTTTCACACGGAGTCAACTAAATATAGTAAGCAACCAATCCATGTAGCCCCAGGTGCAGACATAACTTCACATGCAGAGCACCAGCGATAATGATGGAGAGTGACTATTATAGTGACAGGAGGCCGGCGTCAATAAAAGCTCTGTCCCTTAACTGAACATTACAGTATGCCCGGGAAGAGAAGAAGCTGGTACATTCCTTGTTTTACTTTTGCTCCCAGTCCAGCACTGAAGCGATTTTCTGTATCGAGATTTCGTAAAATTCTTGCTTGTTTTTTTTTATTATTTTCAGAATATGAAGTATACCAAATTAAGTTATTGCAGTTGAAGACAGTTTTTTCACACTTTACATCTGCACACTTGACATCAACACTTTACATTTTAAAATACAGCATTTTGAACCTTATATGGTACACGCATATGAAACAAAACCGTCACGTTTCAAATGGTTTCCTATCCTATGCCATAAAAGACCCTTCTTGCCGAAAACGAATATAATGGGCGACAATTTCTTACTACACCTGATCCAGGCCTTATGATAAAAAAGATTTGCTTTTTTTGCCAGTTTTTTTAGATTGCTAAATATACTTTTAGTTATTTCTTTAATATTTTTTTATTCATGATTACGAATATAGGGGCTGTTTTTTTATCTTAATAACGTACGAGGTAAAGACTAGTGTATGTATCAATTTAAATTTTGAAATTGATGTCAGTATTGAATTTTGGAATCACCTTACGTTACTATTTCATAAAATATATGAACAATACAATGTAAATCCAATGGTTACAATTTATCAACAAGATTTAATTAATTTATATCTAAAAATTATTCAGTGTCTCCCTGCTGGACAAGGAGCGAAAGATAAACATAAAATGTACCAGCTGCTTCTCTTCCCGGGCATACTGTAAAAGTCAGCTAAGGTATAGAGGTTTTATTAGCGTTTTTTTGAACGATAGGCTAAATTCCTGTCACTGCAATGGTCTATCTCCATCATTAGAATACCATTAAAGTCAAATGTGACATGTTGACGTCTTAAACTTGACGTTTTATAACCTCTGGTGTTCGCCTTCCCCATGAGGGATACAGGCATGAAGTTATGTACGAGTATGTATGTTAGTTACATACATACTCGTACGAGTATCTATGTTAGTTACATAAATACTCGTACGAGTATCTATGTTAGTTACATACATACTCGTACATCACTTCATTCAATTTTTTTTTTCACCTGGTATGGTGTGCTAAAAAATTAAGAAAAACGTTATATTCACAACTATATTATAAAAATAAACGACATTATCGTTCCTTCACAAAGACTCAAAAATTTGGGAGTTTGATTCCACATTATTTTCTTGCCTTATTCAACAAAAATATTGTGTTTCAATTACTTTTTTAAATACAGATAAAATACTTCAAATCAAATAACAAACTGCGAAACCTTTAGAACGGTTGTATTTCAGAAAAGAACAAATTCAAACAAGGAACAACCAACTAGAATCAAAAGAAAACGCGAATCATGTTACAATCAAGAAGCTCCAAAACAACGTAATCGATTTACTCCCTCAAGCTTACCATAAAACATGATACAGAATACACGGTAATATTTCAAAACAAATACACCATTAATTCTGCGACCAGTCACGCTTGACTTGCTCAAGAAATTCTTCGGCTGATAATAAATTTACAATTCGCTACTGAATTTTCTTTGTTTCCTTTGTGTTATGAAAATTATATTTCCAAATTTAATTTATAATAGGCGTGTGTTTACAATTGAAGTTATATTAGAAGTTTAATGAAAACCGTTTCTAAGGGAGCTTGACAAAGATTTGGTTAAATGTAGCATTCGAAATTGCTTTAGTGGAAATAATTAATTTATATATTGTTTTATCGATATTGATGTTAGGTATTTATAAAATCACTAGTAGCTTAGTATAAAATTTGCTTTATGCTATAAAATACTTTTCTGAGAACTTCACAAGAGGGATTCATAGAAAAGAAGGATTTAAAGACTACAAAATATAGGAAATATTGCATTTTTCTTTATTATTGGTATTTATTAGTGAAGGTTACTCACTCCATAACAAACAACAACTATGGTTTATCCAACTATGTTTATTTGTACGGAATTTTTGCACAAGTTTTATAAAGAACTGATAGTTTAGGTAACGTCTAAACCAACTGTTTCTAAAAATCCTTTTATAAATGCCTCCTTTTATACGATTTATGTCCAAAAATATTACAATAAAACGATTTCTGTAAGTTATCGATATTTGATTTTATTAACAAAACGATATTATAGTATAATTTGGATTTCGGAGTAAAAAACATCTTTTAAGTAAGAAAAGAGAACATACTGTGAAAGATTAATGATGAAGAAAATTACAAAAAATACCGCTCTAATTTATTGCGAAAAAAAGCTTCCCGTGCGAATTTTCCTCGTAATTGACAGTTGCTATTCATTGTAACTGACAGCTATATTTTACGGCTGGCAATAGTTAAAAAAAGAAGTTGCTGTGCCAGTCTTCACCTGGCACGGATTCCGTTCGTGAACCCTGGTGATTAAGGTGAACCAGTGATTTTCCACAAACGACCGACTTTCAACGTAAGCCTTGAGAAGAGTACTTTATTAGTAAACCCTTATTTATAGCTCACAGGCATAGCTATGAATTTTCCTTTTTTAAACTTTACATCGTTGTTGATACGTGTTTTAATTGCATGCTTTAATATTTTTAACATTTGTAATCATGTGGTGATAATAAGGTTGTTTTTGTAATAAAATTTAATTACAAAAATAATAAAAAATATATTTTATTTTCTATCGTTTAAATAGCGGTATTTTCGAACAAAATAGTTTCAATTTTGTCTTAGGAGTAATGAACGCCAGGCACAGACATATGTTGTTGACATAATAAGTTTTTATAGCGTCTAGACTCATAAAAAAGCAGGTTAAAAAACCAACCGCTGAATTTAATAGAAATAATCGTAAACATACATAAATTTAAAATATAAACACAATTTAACTTCCCCGTATTTACGACATAAATTTTAAGATTTATTAAGCAAGTAAATTCAATTATAGCTTATCCAAGTACACGAAATAGGATTTATATTCTCCACAGATATATTGCACATCGCTTTCCTGTGTCCCCAATGAAGATGCCAATTTCACACTTGAGGGAAATTCCTATTACTTGCACTGAATGTAAATTGTCTTCGTTGGCCATACATCTATGAACTTGAGTGATTATTCTCAAGTAATTTGCCTTGGCATTTTTAATTTTCAACTTCAAATTGAATTCCTTTTAAAATACCGCAAATACCACGAAATTGATTTCATAAAGCTCAATTGAAGATATTAAGTTTTCCGAAAGCACTAACTGATTTTTATCTGACGATAGCAGTTTGAGCTTTATCCATAAAATATGAGAGTTTATTGTTCATAAACTGAGATATATTTGGATAGCTTTACTATAAAGTTTGACTTATAACGTGTAAATAATAAATTGCCTTTTTATTACAATAAATTTGCGTAGATTATAGATTATAAATATCGGTTTGTTTTTCCTTCCATGCTAGACTGGAAGCGAAAGAAAAACATAGAATGTGCCAGCTGCTTCTCTTTCCGGGCGTACTGTAAAAATCAGTTAAGGGACGGAGGTTTTAGTGGCGTTTTTGCGGGTGATAGGCTGATCCCCTGTCACTGCAATAGTCTCACTCCATCATAATAATACCTCCAAATTTGTCAAACGTGACATCAGATGGTTATATAGCCTCTGGTGTTCTGCCTACCCGATTAGCGATACAGGTGTAGAGTTATGTATGCAGGTTTCAGCGGTATTATTAAAAAAAAATTACAAATCTTCATCAATTATTCTTCCACCATAAAAACAACCAACCAGTATATTTTTAATTTATACATGAAAAATTCTACTTCCAACTCTATTTTCATTTGCAACTGCATCTATACCGTCGCCACCTATATCATCTAAATAGCTACCTACGAAGCCTCAAGAACATTGGCGTGTATCCAAGGCCCTACATGAATAATTAACCCGGTTTTATTTGCGTTCTACGTTCGTGGTAGAACAACAACAGTTAAATATTGTTTTTAGAATATTAATTTTTAAATTTAATCAGTTATTCGCCAAAAATTTTAATATTTTAATATTTTACCTAGTCAAGTTACTCAATAGACTACTTGAAATTAAAATCCCGATATCGTTTCTAAGAAATTAAATCAAGTCTTTACCAATAGTTTAGATATAAACAGATAGAATTTCAATCTGTGAGTTTATAAAGATGGTATATACAAAACAAAGGGCCCATAGATAAATACCTTAAACTAACATATATAAAATAAACTTAAAACTACACTTGGGTCACTAAGCACGTAAAGTCGGCGACGTGTGACGCGAGTCATGAAACAGCGCCCTCGAAATCTCCGGAAGACGACTCCCTGCGGCCAGAATTTCTCCTACATGAAGGTTGGCAGATGTTGGGTAGGCACTCTCACCACAAAAGAGTTGAAACTCACTTTATGGCGAGGTTCCAAACGCTCAACCCTCAGTACAGAGGTGGTTTTTCTTCGTATGTAATCTACGACCTTCGTGGACCAGTGTACTCTCGATACATACAACTGCGTCGACGGCACTTCACCGCGCATCAGCTGGCCTTGTACGGGCAGTGCGGTGCCGCGATGGTTGCGGACGGTAGGCTTCTTCTTCTTCCTCTCAACTTTTATGAAGCCTTCCTCATCACACTTCTTGTCCTGCCGAGGACGCGGAGGTTTAGTTTTGCGACCGGCCCGCTACAACTTTTACTCTTCTCTGATGTCACCCGCTGCGATGTAGTGGCAGCGGCGGCGGTGGCATACGCGCGGGAAGTCGGTGCGCGTTGAATCATCGACTCCGTCACAGGGAGGGAGCGGGCGGCGGGGAGCGGGGCGCTGCACGCGGGGGAGCCGGCGGCGGGGCACGGGGCGTCGCATGCAGCGACCTGCATCATCGGCGACGCCGGCGCGGGACTGCTGACCGATGCAACTTGCGCTCCGCGATGGCTCGTGTTCACTTTAGACGCATCGAACTCTGGTGACCTACATAAGAAGTTATTACTTTTTAAATGTAATAACTCGGTACGAAATTCACCAATTATGCAATCCGATGCCTCTTGCTTCCGTTGAACATCAGCAAGGCTTGATTTCAGGAACGTGATGTCCTTCAGCAACCTGCTTACGTCGACGTGGTCGAACCCGATGCTAGGCAACTTATCAAGTTCCTTCGCCACGAATGCGGGAACGTCGTCCGGGTCGGTCTCCTTCAATAGGGTGACGATGTCTTGGAGGCTTCTTTCACCACCGTCCCTCCTGCGGGAAGGCATCTGCGCGGTCTTGCCGAGCGTCTGATAGAGCAGCGCCTTACCGCTACTTATCTCGTCCTGTGAGAAGCCAGACTTGCAGATTTGTAAGATGCTGACTTCATCCATCGTGTCGATGGCGTGCTGAATGAACGCCAACAACTCATTGGCAATGATTTTTTCAGAACTCAAAGCCATAGTACGTGCAGCGGCTTAAGCCGCGCGGATCGCGAATTTAATCAAATTCAATACGGTAATGTAGCGAGACACGTCCGTTTCCGAGCGCGCCTCACACCTCTGATTACCACCTCTGCATTTAATTGATAACAAAAGCTTAGATATTATTTGTTGTGTAGCGGCAGAAATATGAACTAGAAAAATCAACTTGAACTTTATTACTTGATGTGTAGACATAAACTAGAGATCAAACTTAAATTTTGATCACATTGAAGAATTTTGTAATATTAATTTATGAAAAAAAAATTTTTTTATTTCGTAATTATGATCAAATCATCAGTCTTAATCTGCTTTTAAAATATTATTGACTATTATTAGGCGACCCTATATATTCTAAAATAACTGTTTAATATTGCTTCATAGAAACTTAGAACTATTCTAGTACATTTTTTGTACTAGTTCCTTAGCGCATTTTTCTGAAAAATAGGTGGAATGTTTAATTTTAGGGAAGCTCGTGATTTTAATGATTCATATAACTTTTGTTTTAGTAATTGATGCTAAAAAGCGTGACAGATTCGATATTTTGATGAACATTACGGCCTATGTTAGGCACCATACGCACAAGCACAACACACTAAATATTTTCTATCCACAGTCAGCTTTGTATGTTAGGCACCATACGCACAAGCACAACACACTAAATATTTTCTATCCACAGTCAGCTTTGTATACATTTGGTGAAATTGTAGTTGATTCGTAACTTTTATTTTAAATTAACTTTCTTGCCATTATGTAAGATAGTCGGTGAAAACAGGTTTACCTGCGCAGCTTATGGTCTCGGAGGAATTTCGAAATTTAGCCCACAGAAGTAAAACGCATTTTTTTATTAAATACGAGTGGTATTTACAGAGATTAGCGAGTTTAAATGAACAAACACTTAAGCTTTATAATTTTAGTATATACCTTCTATAATAAAGTGTGATAAATGAAGAAAGATTACGACACCTCTATGTGAGAAAACTCAAACTTACTCCGAGTTTTCCGCGATCTGGTATACACAGCAAAAAACATTTTATAAAACTTAAAATAACGGATACAATTTGTTTTGGATTCTAACCATGCGGGTGAAATCCATCAGAAAAATAAGCTACATTGTTTGCAGCATTCAAAGGATTTTTAACGATTTCGTTTAGTTTTATAGTACTCTTTTTATAACATTAAAAGGCAATTGTTTGTTTTTGAACGTAACTGATAAAAATAGGTACTTTGACAAATCAATACTGACAATAAATTCCTACACTCCCGATATAAAACAACGCCCGAAATATATTGATATAACAAAATCCGACAACCTGTAAAAACTAAAAAGGAAATAAATGGACACAATTTGCAATATCAGACTCCATTTGTGATATGCAACATGTAAAAAAAAATAACTTACTGAGTCGAGCCCAGTTCAACCCAGAACTTAATGCTTGTTCATCACTTCTTAATGCCAGATTGAAATAATAATGCTGTTCTGTTTTTAAATTATTATTTTATGTGTGTGTTTTTTTAAGCCCCTGCAGTAAAGATTATACAGGGACAAGGATCAGATTAAATTACTAGCATGAAGATCAAGAGGCCACGCCGTGCCGTGTTCTGAGAAATGGCCCTTACAAGTGCCAACGCTGCGTTAAGTGTGCGGCCACACTGGATGCGCGGTGACTAGGGCCTAAGCCTAACGCAGGCTTTGAATATTATTATATTCTTATTGAATATTATATTGTTTTTGTGTACTTTTAAGTTGAAACTTACTGTATTCAGCAGTCGGGTTTCTTAGTTTTTGTAATAACTTTTTATTTATTTTTATTTAGCCCCGTATACTTGCGCATTGGGTCGTTTGTTCCTTAGGCGCGTAGTGTGGCCAGAAAGCGCGGATGCGAACGTTTGAAATTTACGCACGCTGACTCACTCAGTCGGCTGACTTAGTCACTGGCTTCCGCCTTAGTCACTGCAGTGTGGACACTACAGTATGGTTTCATATGTTTGATATTTCGCGCCCGCTGTCGCTACCGCCTTAGGCTCGCAGTATGGACGTGTACACGCGTTCAAACGCGCGGACCGTACGTCCGTATCTTCAAATAGGCACACCGACCCATAAATTTATATAATACCTACTAAGAGAGATTCAAACATACAAACTTTCATAACATTTTCCGTACCGTACGTGCGTATCATACGCGGTGCTTGGCGGATTCCATACGTCGATTCCATACGTATGGTACGGACGTTGCAGTTTTGTATGAAAGGCGCGTTTGAACGCGTGACACAGCGTTGCAACTAAAGCAGTATTTTGTTAGAGCCATGGGAGGTTGCTCGAGGAGGTCAAATATTATTTCAAACTGAACGTCAAGAAAAATACTAAGAAAAGACTTGATTAATGCTTAACACAAGTTATTTAAGGATCTTTATTTGTGAACGAGCTTTTTCCCGCAACTTCGTACGCGCATAAACATAAAAGTTTTATTTTTCCCGACCCCGTGGGAATTTTCTTTCATAATACAATCAGTCATCTATTGAAGAACCTTTACACCAAGTATCACATCCGTGCACTTAAGATAAAATATTTTTCCTATAAACTAAATAATCATATATTGCCCAGGAGCAAAATCAATAGTGAATAACATAAAATAGCCCACAGCGAAATGCCAGTATTTGAAAACAAGAATGAATAAATTTTTTGGTTAATACCCACATTAATTAACAATTCAGATTTTCATATTTATTCAGTTTTTGTACACTTTTACATGCGTTGCATAGCTTGTTTTACATATTTTGGGTTATTAGTAACTTTTTTTGCAATAAATTGAAAATTAATTTGTATTGAGTAGTTTTTTGCAACAAACCGGATCTCGCGCATCATTTTCCGGACATTTTCGCATAAAACATCTTTTAAAAAAACCTTCATTTACGTTTGAAATTGAAGACCGCTTTTAATGTAGTGTTTTTATAAATAAAAATTATGAATAAAGTGATATTGCCTCTACCAGTTCCAAAATAGCTTAAAAATGTACCAAAAAAGAATGGAAAACATATGCCACTTAAATAGTGCTTAAATTGACTTCAAACATGTAATCAAATGCGAGGCTGATTCAAGTCTCCGCATGATACATGAGAAAGATTACCCTTACGTGGCGGCCTGTGCTTCACACAGAACATTAAGCAAACTGCGCCAATATCTACCATCTGCTGAAACGTCTAATTTAATACACGCCGAACCTTGCCAACTGTCGAATACACGGCATCCGTTCGAATCGCAGCGTACTGTATGCAAACAACGTATATTGTGATATGCCTGTGATAGCTTCGGTGGTTATCGATGGAATCCCACTGAACGTTCAAAACAAACGCTTCAAATAAAAACGAATGCGATGAAGCGAACGAGCAGTAACCCGTTTTTGTTTTTACATTTATTTTCAGTATTTTCTATATACAGGGTCCGCATATAATAGTCAATTATATTTTAATAGCAGATTAAGTATGATGAGTAGGTATGAATTTCGAAAAAAAAAATTTTTTTTCTAAATTTTTGATAAATTAAAATTTCAAAATTGTTCTCTGTGAGTAAAATTTAAGATTAATCTAGATTTTATGACTATACACACTTAGATGGACACGTTTTTATTACATATTGTGTAGTCATAAACTACAGATCAAACTTAAATTTTGATCACTTAGAAGAATTTTGAAACTTTAATTTATAAAAAATATTTAAAAAAAATATTTTATTTTTCGTAATTATGAACTACTCATCAGTCTTAATATGCTATTAAAATATTATTGACTATTATATGGCGACCCTATATACTCTATGCTCTTTATTATAACAGAAGAGTTAGTGTATGCCTCTTAAAAGTTTGCTCTTGTGGCAGGGATAACGTTGCTTCCTGCGGTAGCTGGCACAAATCCAGCGACCGTCTAGCTCGACGCTTGCCTTAAATTATTTTATGACTCTATGACGCCTAGAAAAATGTGCTCTTCATGCTTACAATGTTTTTGTGTTGTTTTTCTCATATTGTTTACGGTATGTGACGGGTCGCTGAATTCAAAGTACTTTATGAACGAATTATTAAAGTTATTCTTAGATTTCTCGTTTCCTCATTGAGATTTTTTCCAAAGTATTTTTTTATATTTTTTTACAGTCGAGTTATAAGTTATAATATAAATTATACGCGAAAAATCCAGTTAAAAAAAGTTTTTCTTTTTCAAAGTATTACTTTCTTACTTTCAACTTCACTGTCCAATGATTCGCCTGTGACTCCTTTGTTGATCCTTATTTGGGATTTATTTTCGAACGTATAGCATAAAACCTGCCCCTTAAGAAAATAAAATAAATTTTCGCAAATATTTTATTTATAGGTACCATATGAAAAAAACGATAGAAAATGTAAGTGATCATGTAGAATTGAGCTTTGTATTCTTATGAAGAAAAACAAAAAATCATCAAAACGTTTTTATTGAATAAAATTAATTCAATCAAATATGTGTTTCTGTACAGCACTCCAAATTAAATGTTTTTTTGCAAGCTTGCAGGCCGCAGGTATGCGTTATACGGTCGTCTTTAGCAAATCCGAAACGAAATTTACATATTATAACCTCAAACAGCAACGTAAATTCTTTATTTTTTTATAAGGTTAGTGAAGTTTCATAAAAAAACAATCACATTTACCGACCATCAATTTATTGTCTACCTTTGATGTGCACACGTTAAACTTGGGACAGAATTTTTTTCATTTTTCACCCATGAGTAAAAATGAATCAAAAATAAAAATCAAAAATATTAAGGTAACCAATACATATTTTGTATATAAATTGTCAAAAAAAATTTTAGTAACGAATTTTCAAAGATTATCTTGGAAACTCATTTATTCACTTTATTGTTATAGTTTATTTAGTTATTTAGGCTAACATTGCTTGCTTTGTTTCCAAATTTAGCAAGGATAAAAACACTGAACGAGTTCATTGCAAAAGCTTTTTAGAATTTATCACGCATGATTTAAACCCAATGATTCTATCAAAACCAGAAAGCAACCCATTTTTACGAGAATCTCGCAATTTAATTAAAGCTTCATTCAGAGTGAGCACTCAGCGCTTCGTACCTATCTAATGGTATAGTCCAACCAATAGGTACCCCTGTAAGCATTGCACATGATTTCACAATTATCAATATTTTCTATGTATTTTATCTGGAGTATGCTGTTAATAAGATAATAATTGATAAATAATAATACGGGTCTTTTCCGCCGAAAGGCGAGTTGCTTTTGATATGCCGAATAATAAATAAAATCCCCAGACAAGTATACCAACTACATGGCCCCAAACTAAGCTGAGCTTGTGATATGGGATACCAAATAGCAAACTAGGGGGAACCTAGAATATAATACATCATCATCACATCATCACAACTCTTTGTAATGAGCCCACTGCAGGGCATGAGTCTCTCCCCTGGGTGAAGAGGAGGTATAGGTCATAATCCACCAAGCTGGCCCGGTGCTGGGTGGTGGATGCCAGAATTTTATTTAGGCTTCTGACAACCCTATCGACTACTGTATACAAGTATACAGCACCCGGGACCGACTGCTTAACGTGCTCTCCGAAGCACGGAAGTCGTCGTGAGATATGAATGGTCGGCGGTCACCCATCCAAGTACCGACCGCGCCAAACGTTGCTTAACCTGTGATATCGTATGATACACACAGTAACCACGGCGCCACCACGACTTCCTTCCGTATATAATACATATAACGGAACATTTTGTTTTTCTTGTTCCGTGCGGGAATCGAACCAAACACTGACGTCTGAGGCAGACTGTGTTACCCTATCGCCAAACGGTCGTCGTCGAAAAAATTGATGAAGAGTCATATTTTAAATCAATGTTCTGTAACGTATCTCAGAGGTAGAGACTGAATCAATTTAAATAAAATAAAGCTTTGGTAATTAAGTGGGTTTCTTACGGGACTATACCCGAACTCCTCACTGTATCATTAGCATAGGTCAAATAAGAAAATTTCTACTATCATCATCATCATCACAACTCTTTGTAATGAGTCCACTTCAGGGCATGAGTCTCTCTCCTGGGTAACGAGGAGGTATAGGCCATAATCCGCCAAGCTGGCCCAGTGCTGGGTGGTGGATGCCAGAATTTTCAGGGCGCCAAAATGGCTTCTGAAATACCCTAACGACTACTGTATACAAGTATACAGCACCCGGGACCGACTGCTTAACGTTGGAGCACGGAAGTCGTCGTGAGAAATTAATGGTCGACGGCCACCCATCCAAGTACATCGTACACGAATCGTATGATACACACAGTAACCACGGCGCCACGACGACTTCAATTTTTACTAATATTTAATCAATACAAATATAAAAGTATTCCGTTACTGATTGGGGTACTGTGTGACTGAGTGAATGACAGACAACGTACAGCAATAAATACTGGGCGTAGAGAGCTGAAATTTGGAACATACTTTTCTTAGGGGTTGTAGGCACTTCACGCATATAGGAATTTTGTTAAAGACTGTTTGTTACCTAAATTTGTTGTTTTTGGTGGTAGGATCCCTTCTGGGTCCGACTGGCTAGCGACCACCCTTTATACAAAGTCTGCCGCCAAATGTTACCGCTCCGGCGTTAATGTGTTCCGGCAATATTGTATAAAGAGCCAGTTCCTTCCTAAACCCGTGTGCTTTCATCTTCGACCTCATCGTCACTTACCATCAGGTGAGATTGAGGTCAAACGCGGGTTTAGTCACTTATAAAAAAAAAAAAATTTTTAGTTAATCTTATTCGTTCAGTGCAACGATGTGAATCTTGGTACAAAGATTCTTCAATGAGTAACTGGTTGCATCATGGAAGGCATTTCTGAAATTCTACAGGAACGGTAGTTATAACAACACTTTTAACAACAACACATACAGAATATTTATGCGCGTATGGAGTCGCGGGTAAAAGCTCCATTGTTACATTTTTTTGGCATCAGTGTTAAACCAAAGAAATCTCTTTGGATTGCAACATCCTTTTATTTCTTTTCTTTTGCGATTTGTATTTTTTTAGAATCCAACGAATTAACAATCGCCTGTAAATTAATCATAATAAAAGAAAACCCACACAAAATGCTGTTGTTACTTATGTTAAGTTACGTTACTACTTTTGAAGCCCTTAATTAACTTTAACGTTATTAAAAAAAAACATATTATGGAATTATTCTAGGCTACATAGCATATAGTAGATACCTTGCTTACCCATATTTACTAGGCCATGATAGTAATGTTTGGGATACGTCAGCTCTTGACTTTATGGATAGTTAGTACGGAAGTTTGATCTATCTATCTTTACTTTGTGGTTTTGGACCAATCTAACCAATTAACTAGCCAGGTATTGTAAGCCTGACTTCTTACATGCCAAATAAACTGCAAATTGTACTTAGAATCTGCAGAAAAAAAAAAACAGCGGAAGAAAAATTACTTAGGCCATTTTTCTGTTACGAAGTTTGTTGAAATAAGTTAGTGCGATTAGTGTGTACTTTATTAAGCCAACCTAGCTTACTAACCACAGCCAGAGATTTTGGTCGAACGTAATTTCAGTCACTGGTGAACCAAAATAGTAAAATTTTCGCCCAAAACAGACACATAAAAAATACCCTAATAATTGCTTCATTTTTCTATCCAAATTGTTCCTTCTTTTAAAACATATGTTGTATAAATGTTTTTTTTTTTAATTTATTTAGTATCTAGTTTTAATTCACTATCTTAATCATATCAGAATAAAAATAAATAGGTATATGCATATGTGATTAGCCTACCATTTGACTGTGTTTATTGCACACAAAGTTACCCTTTATCTATATTATATATTGACAATTTTATCCCTCGAATTCACCACGAGAGAAACAATGAAATTACGACCGCACCCAAGCTAAAGGATTGTGGGTACGATTTATAACTATCCTTTCTATTATCGAAATAGTATCGTTTAGCTTCACGTGCAACAATTCCGATTAAAGCCAGTTAAAATTTACTACCGAGCTCCTATCTGGTTCGGTGCCGGCGTGTTTCACACATGACACGGGATTTCGTAGTTTGCAAAAACGTAACTGTCAGTACTGAACATTTACCCCGAAGCAATTATCGATGCCAGCGAAATTACATGACTGTGATTCAATTTACCCGGTGTGGTTTTAATTTCGATTCAGGAAGTTTCATTAGTAACAAAAAATACGTGAAAAGAGTTTTGTTTTTTTGGATGGACTAGACGCGTGATTGGTAAACAATGTTTTTGATTTTGATTTCATAAATTATATTTTTGGAGTTAGAATGTAAGATTTAACATATCAACAGGATTTCGTATTTCTCTTGTATTCATTATAGTTCTCTGTAAAACATCTCTTCATAAAATGGGACTTGGAAGAGTTTATATGAAAAGTGGCGCTAACTATAAGGACCCTTATGGGTACGAGTATAATATGCTTCGCGGGGTATGTTTATTATTTGTCGGATTATTTGCCTAACACTTTTTTCTGTTGTAGAAAGCCTGTGTTTAACCTCAATTGCACCTAATGGTAAGTGCAGATGAGACGGTTCCTACCAACAAACGAGGTCACTCGGAGAAGTCGCATTCTATGACTCGCTTAACCAGAGAAGGTAGGGCTATTTTAACCCAACCCAACACGGACACTATTATCCAGGGATAAAAGCTCACACTATGTGGTTATATTTTATATGAAAGAATCATAAAATTACAACTTATTTAACACTTTACTTAATTAAAACTCGATAGAATTCCTTTATCATGTACTAGCTGGTGCGCGCGGTTTTACCCGCACAATTTCGATTCCCGCGGGATTTTCGGGATAAAAAGTAGCCTATACGGATTCGGAAGAATCCCTCTAAGTAATGGTAAAAGAAATTTTGAAATCGGTCCAGTAGTTTTTGAGCCTATTCAAAAATACAAATGTTTCCTCTTTATAATATTAGTCATGTATAACGTATCAGCTCATTAATAAAATTCTTGTTTCGAATTTTCACGGTACTCTCCAGATAGAGTATCTTAGAATTTCCAGTTAAGTACGTGTTTCAATGAAGCTTTGTACAAATTGAATCAATTCAAAATATCTTTATGAATTTAAAGCATTTTGTCCTTTAAAACAAGATGCAATCTATTTTGCCTCGCAACAATACAATCTAAAACCAATCCTCACGAACAAACCCCAAACTATTATTGATGTATCGCCAGGGGACAAAGTTATAATAATTAATCTACGAAACGTTTTAGTTAATACCCAAAATCCTTTCAAAGCTCCAAGGATTTGTGCTTTGTATTATCGGAACGTGTCGAAAGCTCCAAAGACTTAAATATTCATCAATTAACAATGGCTATTTAATAATTCTTTGCGTTGGTGAAGATAATGGTTCTAGCCAATACAATATTTACACTTTTGGTTACCATTGGACCCTCTCTATTTTAAGATGTTTTGAAATTAGCACTGTGAGCAATTAGTAGAGTTGAACTCTACCACAATGACGCAAATCACAGACAGAGTCGTCAATCCCCGATACGTGCCCTTTGAGTTTGAGTTTAGCCTGTGTTTAATACATAGTAACAACAGCCAAAACCACACTTTAGTTCACATCTAAATATTACCTATTACTTATGTAAATGAGCAAAATTTATCAACAATTTACTAATTTTATGATAAAATGGATCCGCAAACATAATGTTTTGTGGCGTTTTGTTATTTTGAATGCATAAAACGCACCTAGTTTAGACATAAGATAAAGCCAGTTTATTATTGCCCAGTCAAACTAGTTAGGATTAATGTATCATCTGGTCGCAAATAAATTTAAACAAAAAGTAACTGTCAACTAACGTCTGATAAATAACTAATAATATATTGTTCCCTTCAATTTAATTTATCTAGTTTAGTTTTCTGAACTATTCGTTTACGGAGTAAACCTGTCTGCCTCAGATGCCAGTGGTTGCAGGTTCGATTCCCGCACGGAGTAAGAAAAAAAATGCTCCATGTATGGGTGTTTATCTATTTATGTATTTATATTCTTGGTTCCCCCCTAGTTCGCTACATGGTATCCCATAACACAAGCTATACTTACTTTGGGACCATGTAGTTGGTGTAATTGTCTGGGGATTTTATTATTTATTATTATGCATACTTATGACTACACGACTTTCGGCGAAAAAGACCCGACAACCGGAACCGTCGGCCGGGTGTCAGGGCAAAAGAGAAAGAAACCGGCGAAAGATTCGGGCAGTATCGAGCAATACCACTTTTTGCATGCGTGCTGGAAGCGAACCACCGCCAAATCTCAGACTTTCAAGGAATCTGACCAGTGTGGCTGGGGTCAAACCGTTTGCGGATATTACAACCGGGATGAATATTATTACGGACGAACGTACAAAGCCATCAAAACATAATTCCAAAGCAGTTTCCTCTAGCCAGCACGAAAAATATTCTCACACGTTATAAATTAAGAAAGCTGCAAACGAAATAGCCGTATAATATTCCTTTATTATAACACCAACGCCTTAAAGTAATAAAGTTTTAAGACCAATAAAAATTGCAGCATAAATTACGGTTCAACAAGCTGATGCCAAAATGAAAAAAAAAGCTGTAAATGCAGCAAATAGTTTGGCAATCTTCCTAAAGGATGCCAAGATGGGAGTGTGCAGCCAGTTCAGAATTCCGAGGAGCGAAAACATCGAGCCAATTCGCATCACGCTCTCGGGGTATCCATGCCACGACTCTAACTAGAGGATTATCCTTTGAAAGTGCAATGTAAAGATGCGAAAGTATTATATATGACTGCCGGCGTAGATCAAGGAAATGGCGACGTAATGTAAATATACATTGACTTGAAAATCTAAAATAAGACGCTCAGTTCAGTTTTTTTTTAAATCATGACAGAAAATTAAATACTTTTTTTGATATTTGACCATCATTAAAATTTACGTGACTAGGGGTTCTGTAAAGAAAGCAGAAAGTCGAGTTAAAAGGAAAATAAAAGATTCATAACAATATACGATCTAAATTTTTTTAAGTTTCCCAATTACGGTAACGTAGAATGTCTTCAATACAAAAAGTAACATTGCATGAGGAAAACAAGTTATGAAAAGTATTCGTGGTAATTAATTAGTTATCAGTTAGAATCTCAAAGTGGAGCAAATAAGTTGTAAATGTATGTATGTATCATATCCATATTTGTTGAATGCAGGTTAACAATAGAAATAAGGTTTTAAAGTAAAGGCATAAAAACTGAAATATAACTCGAAGTCATGTTATTCCGCAATTTTGTTTTCAAACTCCCTAACTACACAAGCGGCCAATACAATCTAAAGGCAAGTTTTCATAAGCCAAGTTGTTTTTCCGTGTGATAACTTTATTTGTAAATTGCGACCCGAGTCACGTCCCTGAGGCATGCCCGCGCTGCGTCCGCTGCAAAACAAGAATTATCTCATTTGTATGAAAACGAGCAATATATAGAACTTATAACTTGATTATAAATCTGTGGTGTTTGGTATTTACATGATGTCTAAAATGGTCATTTTGTGATATTTTATCATCCATGAGGGCGTGGATCCATCTCTATTGCACGGTGCCATCGCCGGTAAACGGAGCGGCGCCGCACCGTGCCACGGCGTCGTAAACGGCGCACCGCTCAGCGCTTCATGTTTCATCTTAAAACTGTCTCCATCATACGGTGGCGCCGTACCATTGCACGTACGTATAAGTATACTCTGGTATACTTAACATAGTTGTACCAAATTTAATACGAGTTGTTCTATTTTTATTCTTCTTTAGTAAAAACATGAAAGTAACATGACCTGCTAAATTAGAGATTCTTTGATTACGTTAACATAAAATAATATATGAAAAACAAAATTTTGTTTTATTCAGAATTAATTCCGATTTGTAGCAAATTTTTAAATTTTGAAATGCTTGTACTGAAAAACTAGTATTTTGGACTAACCATGTAAGTACTAAACACCACAGAAATATATGAAAGCGTTGTTTTGTAAGAAGAATGTAAATTGTTTTGTTGCAACAAATATTCAGAAAATTAAAATGAACTTTCAAAGAGAAATACATTTTCCACTAGTGCTGGACAATATTCAGAAACATTTACGATAAATGATACACGTCAGTGCGTCATGTCGATAATAATGTAGTACGAAACAAAAGTCTACTGCCGCGGCTTTCTGTCTGACTGAAAAAGGGAAGCTTCTTAACCGTTCATTCGATGTTCACTAAAAATTCATTTAGATTCATCCTTGCGAAAATAATGTAGTAGATTAATATGAAAAGAAAGATCTTAATATTTTTTTCGAAATCAAGTTCTTACTAATTAAACTAACGTATAAACTACTACGTATGCATAATGTTCATTTATTAGATGATCACCATAAAAAACGTATTTCATATTGTTTGACAGTTGCTATGATAATAAAACATCCTATTTCTTCTCTACATATTATAAAAGTAGGTATATATTTTCTACATTTATATTCGGAACTACTGAATATTCATCATTTTTACTATAAATTAATTTGTGTATGGAAAAAAGTACTAACGTCGAGTAAAAGTAGGTACAATATAATTTAAAACAAAATGATACAGTAAAAACGTCATACATTCAGCAAATGCGACACCAACGTCTATAATCATAAAGTTTCAATATTGTTTTACAATATGGGTTCACAGAAGGGAAGTAAACGTAATCGCTACCCTCTTACGCCAACACCCTACAACCCTAAACGTATCGATGTAATAAAATTGAACCCTGCAATAAAATTAGACACCATGACGTATGAAATGAAATATTTCAGGAGCATTAAAATAAGGTATTGTATGAATAAACGTCAAACTCGTTTTTTAACGATACAAAGAAACGAAGCTGTGGGTGATATAATAATGGAATGACGTGTATCTTCGTATTTGGGAAATTGAAATCTATTTTTGGCAGTGAAAATTTAATTTACTAGATGCCGCTCCTTTGTAATATTGAAATCCTAAACTAATGAAATGTAAGCATACAAACCGTTCATTGATGACGACCATATGACTGCCTCAGACGCCAGTGGTTGCGGGTTCGATTCCCACACGGAACAAGAAAAATAAATATTCCTTGTCTGGGTGTTTATCTATATATTTATGTTATCCCATAACACAAGCATAGCTTACTTTGGGGCCATGTAGTTGGTGTGATTGTCTGGGGATTTTATTTATTATTTTATCATAACTATTATTTGAAATATTACCTTCTTTATATGTAGGCGTTTTTGATGTAAGATCTACCATTAAATAAACAGTAGCAAGCTGAAGTACCTACTTATACTTTTTACTTAAGTACCTATAAGGAAAACGCACACTGATCATATTGACAGTTGTGGTAAAGGTGTAAGTACTACTGGTTATTTTTCTCCACACTAAACATAGGTGTGTAAGTTAATTGTTGCGAATATTTTGGGTTTACTAAAACACTTTCGTAAATAATTACAAAAAATTCTTCTTATATAATCCTTTAATAATTGTTTTAAACTATCGCGGTTATTTTCACTATGATTTAATGTATTTACGGGATTCTTACCACGATTTTCGATTTTATTTTCGCACGTCCGATATTTCGATGCTGTTACAAGCACCATGTCCGCGATCATGGTGCTTGTAACAGCATCGAAATATCGGACGTGCGAAAATAAAATCGAAAATCGTGGTAAGAATCCCGTAAATACATTAAATCATAATCCTTTAATGATCGACAAACATAATTTTATCACTTCCATCTTGTTTTCTCAACGAATTTCGTCCCAGGTGCGTGTTAAATTATTACGTACGGATTTTCTATTTGTAGACAGTATTTGCTAGGGTTCGTCAAAGGCATTTTCGGGCCCCTGAAAATAATGACAGCTACTAACCAGCACTAATGAATCCACCTTTGTGGATTACGTCCCAAACCGCCTGGTCCAGCGAGTGACCCTGAGTGGGCTCATTAAAAAGGGGTTTGTTAATACTGTGATAAATTAACGTAGAATTTTTAGAGTTGGTTCATATACAATTGTTTAATCATTTATATACGTGTTGATGCAAAGATTAATATGTTTGTAGTTAAATTAGAAACAAGTTAAAATGTATGTTCAAACATCCACAAATTGACGGCTTTTGTTCATGAGAAAATCATTCATCAAAACCCAGGAATTTCCGCATAAAAGGATTTTTTACCGCTACAATAAGCAGGAATTTGGCCTTTCATCGCTTAAAAGCCATATCGCTATTAATAACTAAATCAAATCAAATATACAGAATTAAATAATAGGCATCGATATATAGTATATCATTAAAAGGTGGGCAATATCAATTTTTATTCTGCTTTAATTCAACAAGGGTGCAAAACTATATTTTATATTCACTTGTTCTACAATATATCATATTAAGACTGTTCTGTACTATAACTTTTATAATTTGAAAAAGCCGTCAAAAGCACAATTCCAGCTTATATTAAATTCACAATTTCACCCGTAGTTTTCCGTAACAAAACCAAGTCAAACATTTAAAAAAACCTCGCTTACTAACCGTACAAAATCCAACCATCTAATAAAGAAGAATTTAAAAAGATTCATTTTCATCAAGCAATCTATTATTGCAGTTCCTCTGTATCCTGATTCATATAAAGAGTCAAGTCGCGGACGAGACCGGATATCCGGGTTTAAAAGCCAAGAAACATGACCGGGAATGTGGAGTGCTGAGGTACTTAGAGTAGATTTTCATTTTTAATTTATATTTTCTCTTAGATAAGCTGGCAAGACTTAAAATGAGTAAAGCGAGGATAATAAGTATACTCATAACAGTGTTACTTAGCTGGAGCTTTTAGATTGGCTTACACTGTTTTTTTTTTTTTCATTTTGTTATAGCGATATTGTCTCAATATTTTTTTAAAATGAACGATGGAAAATTATTATTCATCACTTTTTTAAAATGTGTTGAAAAGTTTTAAACTCATTTATGGAATCTGTTTTAGCCAATTTCAGAAAAATATTAAAATATCTTCAATTTATAAAGAATGGAAAATAAAGTTGGAAGCTTGCCCAGTATAGAACGGTAAAGGTATGTTACAAACACAAAGCAGATATTTTATATATAGTAGAGCTGCTGTAAGCAAAGATGCACAGTTTCAATTTGGGTTGTCGTGACGTCACAGCCGTGAGTTCAAGCTAATCCGCACTAGAGGCACTGGCGTCAGTTCGCCGATGACTTCTGTGAAGTATGTGCACAAGTAGATATTAAGAAAAAATTTAATCCTTCATGGTTTCTCGATGTAAAATTAAGTTTTCTATACTTTTATAAAGGAATTACATTGACAATCCAAATAAAATTAACTAACCACGAAGATAATTTCATTCATAATTATTTTTCACATTTTTTTTGTTTTCCAATTGTGTATGTCCAAAATTCCAGATTGTTATGTGTTGCATGGAAGTCGTCGTGGCGCCGTGGTTACTGTGTGTATCATACGATATCACAGGTTAAGCAACGTTCGGCGCGGTCGGTAACAGGATGGGTGAGCGCCGAACATTCATATCTCACGACGACTTCCGTGCTTCGGAGGGCACGTTAAGCAGTCGGTCCCGGGTACTGTATACAGTAGTCGTTAGGGTTTGTCAGAAGCCATCGAGGCGCCCTGAAAATTCTGGCATCCACCACCCAGCACTGGGCCAGCTTGGTGGATTATGGCCTATACCTCCTCATCACCCAGAGGAGAGACTCATAGCCCTGCAGTGGGCTCATTACACGGAGTTGTGATGATGATGATTTGTTGCATAGGTGATTTTTATGCCGCAAAAAAATGTGACGCTATCTAGCGTCAAGTAGAATGACTTTTATTTCGCGGTTTTTTCCTGATAGATTTGGAACCTATGAAATTTCATTAAAAAACTAAAGCCAACTAGTAAAGTATAGCTGAACTTTTTTCATGATCATTTGAATATTTTAACCTTATTTTTCAACCAGTTTTTACTACTCGCTACTAGGTGACTAATGCCATCGCCTGTTTGGCTATGATTGGCCATTACCCACCGCTTACCCCTCCTGCACTCCGCCCGTTGGCTTCACTTGAGTCCCTAGAGAAAACTGTCTATATATTTCCTCCGTGGTTACAAATCAAAATTGTCAAACCTGTCTTTTTTAAAATAAAACAGTTCTTCCACTTTTTGTAGCATATTGTGCAGGCGCTCTATAAAAAACTCAAATCTCTTGTTTGTTACAAATTAACAGCACTTTCTACACCGAAATTATTTAAAATTTTGCCTTCTCTTTGGACAATTATGAAACAAAATTGCTTAATTTAAATGTTTGAAGTTTGATAAAGATCAATCGCTTCAAGACAGAGTATTAGTTTCAAGTACATAAAAAATTGGGTTGAAAATTCTATTTGGGCTATTTAGGATATCGAACGGTAGAACGGTTACCGTTGTAACTATACGTATAATGATAATGTTTCGAGTAGTAGTACAATATTTCTTACCTGATTTTCTTTGAATACAGTGACAGAAATCTAAATACTTAGGTATATGAGCACTAACATTTGCCTAATTTTTTAAAAAATTAAAACTTTTTCACAATTTTTTACTGCAACGCTTCCTCTTAAACTTGCTTAGTTAACTTATAAAGGGTGATTGATTGATGGGTCACTTTTTAAATTCGAGGAAGTGATACTTTGAGATCATACTTGAAAAGAAAAATTAAATAAAAATAGTTATTATTTAATTACTGAGTAAACTTAACCTAATTTTAAAGAATTCATTTCGCAACGCATGGTTACATAAGCCTAGTAAAATAGATACTTAGCGGGTGGTGGTGTGCGTGTGGCGGCAACACTACTATGTGAGTGTTGACTGAGGCAGCGCGTCGGGAAAAGTGTAGTAATGTCTCTTTATTTATTTATAGGAAATTCTGGTGAAAAATTAAGCATCTAGGTAATATATAATTATGATAAGAATCGAGTACAGAGTGCTCTCCTTTAATATCTAAAATTTGTCACCAGTCACCCTGTAGATGCGATCTTAGAAGAAAACTGTCACTTCTTCAAAAACTAAAATTGCATTTTGGCCCTTAATCTTAGCTAACAGTTAAGATGAGGTAAGCAGACTTAACATGAGGAGATACTTTCTTGTTTCTGAAATACTTGTTACCCATTTCTCATACCGTCGTTACCCCGAACTTCGCCTGGTTTTTCATAAATATTAGGAATTATCTAAAAGTCTATAAAGTTTTCGCGTGTATGCTTTCAATATTTGCTCAATCTTTATTCAATTTCTTAGCTTCCATGCCTAAATTTTGATGCAGTCATGGAAGTCTTGTTAACAAGAGAAGCTTGAGAAACATCAATGTTTTACCGGTAGGCAAAGTTTGGGTATAATGCCATGACTTCGCCTGGCAGTTGTACTTTTCAGAACTATACGTTATTAAGTTAGTTTATAAAACGTGATATATGATTATGGTAATTTTCAAACATATTGTACTCTGTTATGCGAATAAAAAGGGTTCTTTTTGAAAAAATATTTTAGGCAAATTATTATTATTTATTATTAATTCATTCACATAATCTGGAAGTCTGGAACTGTTTATGAACCTTTTCATACAGTAGCAATTTAAGTCTAAAATTTTGAATTATTAGTCTAGGGATGGAACGAAATTATAAAAACACTTTTTATCGATAATAAGTTAAACTCAATAATTTGATTATTACTAAAGATATAAAAAGGGGAAAAATCAATATTTTTTACTTAAAATATATTGACCGAGCAAAGAGAGCGTAGCAAGAGTCTCTATTTCTACAAGGCATTTTGTGTCTTCTGTCTTTCACGGTATACAGGACACAGTTTTATTGTTTTGGTTTTCATCTAAATTTGTAGGTATTTGAGTTGTTTGGCATCATGAGAAGAGATTGACGATTGAGAGGGGTGAAAATGAGAGTGATCAATGCTTCGATTCGGCGAAGTCTACTATGCACAAGACCACTAGTTATGGCAAAAGAGAACAATCGGTATTTTTTCTTTACATATGGTGGTACATACTGGAATTAAGATCGAAATTTTACGCGTAGAAATTAAAAAAATAATTAGATAGTGCTTAAAAAACAAAAGAAACATTATTTTCATTTTTATCTAATATTTTGACCATGAAGCCAACATGAAAAAAATTATAAAAATATCGACTGTGCTAAATCCTCGAATTTTCTCCCCCGTCACTAAAGGCAGGCGAAGTCTAGTATTGCTTGAACTTCGCCTGGGTACTTGATTTAAATGAATTATCGTAACGGTTAAGAAAGACTATTTTATACAGAATTATTGTAAAAAAAACTAAGCATTATGAATTATAATCAAACCTTTTGTATTTTCTCAGTGATGGAAAGTGTTTTGAAACTTACAAAAAAAATGCACACCCACTCAACAATGATTTTGTCACAACTATCGAACATACTTGAAGTCGGCTACAAATGGCCTCTATTGCCGCTGTCACTATTAAATTACAAACAAATAATAATAGGCTTTACGAGATTATAACCAGCCATTTTTTCTCTAAGGTACTTTTTTCAAAATCAGGCGAAGTTTGGTGTACTAGGCGAAGTCAAGAGTAACGGTGGTAATAAATACATACATGATTTCACGCCTGCATCTCTTATAACACCATCTGATGTCACGTAAAATACATACTTCAGTAAATACGTTAATGCTTGGTGGTAGGATCCCTTCTGGGTCCGCCTGGCTAGCGACCACCCTTTATATAAAGTCTGCCGCCAAATGTTACCGCTCCGGCGGTAATGTGTTCCGGCAATATTGTATAAAGAGCCAGTTCCTTCCTAAACCTGTGTGCTTTCATCTTCGACCTCATCGTCACTTACCATCAGGTGAGACTGAGGTCAAACGGGGGTTTAGTCAATTATAAAAAAAAAAAAATACTATGTTAAACATCATCACACCAGCAACTTACATTCGCTATTAGACAAAACCTTTAGTTTATCTCCACCTTTATTCGGATTTTACGACATCCATTGAAATAAATAGAGTGGTGTTATTTGTCGGGTACTACATGCCAACTATCAAACGAGATGAAGGTCAAATAGGGCTCTTTATTATGTCGGTAATGTGGATATGTTGCATAAAACATATAACGAAAAATATATGAGCATTCAATAGATGAGACCAACTATTGTAAAACATTTGACGACCACTATGGCGTTGGGGTAAACCTATCTGCCTCAGACGCCAGTGGTTACGGGTTCGATACCCGCACGGAACAAGAAAAAAAAATTCCGTGTCTGGGTGTTTATCTATTTATGTATTTATATTCTAGGTTGCCCCCTAGTTCGCTATATGGTATCCCATAACACAAGATATGCTTACTTTGGGGCCATGTAGTTGGTGTGATTGTCTGGGAATTTTATTATTTATTTATTATTATTTGATTTTGTATATATTTTTCTAGCGAGCAATTGAAATGAAAAATAAAAACTTCAGTAGTATAGAGAAAATATTGCAAACTATCGCCGATAGGTATGGGACCACAGATCAACATCTACATAGATAACGCAAATGCGTGTACTTCTCATGTACGACCCCGACCAAGCGTCAAGGCTGGTAGCGCTAGATTCAGTCTGCGTTGTTTTCAATACAAATCGTGAGACTTGCGTTGTCTATGTAGATGTATGTCTGTGTATGAGACTCTATACTAAAATATATTAAATCTAACAAGCTTAAAGGCTTAAAACACAAGTCAGCTCATCTATATCTATACTAATATATAAAGCTGAAGAGTTTGTTTGTTTGAACGCGCTAATCTCAAAAACTACAAGTGGGATTTGAAAAATTCTTTTTGCATTTGATGGTTCAACTCTTGAGAAAGGTTATATTTTATCCCAAAATTCCCACGGGATCAAGAGTTACGCGGTTAAAACCGCGCGCGGTGGCTAGTTATGAATAAATTCTGAATGCTACACCCGTAGATAGAGAAACAAACGCCAGTAATGATTGATACTATGTAACTGTCAACATGACAGCGGACACCTATCACCTTAGTCCCTCTCGCGTAACCACAAGGTGTCCAAAACGTAAAGAAACGATTATTAAATAAATGCGAATAAATACGGTTAAAGAAGTATCGAATTTAATAAAATGGCAACTGTTCACGATCTTACACTTCAGTAAGTGCTCCAAACTTTGCCCTAGGAAATTTAATAATGAACATAATTTAAACTTCAATCGTTTAAATTCGTAGGTTTCTGCAAAATGGATAGGTACCCATCTCATCTTAACATTTAAAGTCACATTCCGAATACGGATGACCGAACTTTTGGACTCAAAGACGTTTCAATTACTACGATGCAAGGGTCGAAGTAGAAATCTCCGTAACGGTCTATTTCCACTGTTAAATGTGCAGACTTGGGTTAAATTAAAAACGACTTTGTTGTTATTGGAATATGTGTTATATTATAAACTTTCCTCGCTTTTGATGATAATGAAAAATTATTAATTATTACAGCAGTGCGATCACATTTCACATCTATTGACTCGTATGTTTTACAAATGTTCGTATACTATCGAGTCGGTTGTAAGCTGTAGGCAACATTGTAATTTATTTATTTTACAATATTTAACACAACATCATGTTCCCAAACATTTTAAATTAGCAAGGGACATATTTATCTCAATTTGTCGTGCGACAGTGGGTAGATTTCAATATTGTAGCTTACAAACCGACTTTGTTAAAGAAAAAAAATAAAGAAGCTATCGTCAGCCGAAGATGTAGGTACAATTATAGGTAAGAAGTTTGAGAAATTAAAGTACTTACATACCTACTTACTTTATGAAATATACTTTATGTACATTATGAGACGGTGTACTTCCAATAGGTGTAAGTAAGTCGAATAATTAAATTTAATGAAATTTGACTAACCTACCCCTATTAGACCTGAACCAAAGCCTCTTCGGCTTATAAATACCTTTGAATTAATCTGTATATAAGATAACGAGGCTAACATTATAGCATATGACAAGGCAAGTAACTGCCACAATATATTATTGACATTTGACGGCAGACTTTATTTCAAGAATGATTGCTGAATAGATGTAAAAATTACTTACTTTAGCTTACACCTGACACGTTCATGATAATGTGGACACTAAAAGTTATAAAACAAGTTATAATGACATATTAGAGATATGTACAACACTGTTATTATTACGTATCCGACAATTGGACGGTCGGGGATCAAAAACGTGCTTTGCATGCGTGCTAGAAGCGAACCACCGCCGTATTCCAGCCTTTCAAGCTTTCTAACCAGTGTGGCTAGGGTCAAACCGTTTGCAGATATTACAACCGGTATGATTTCGGTGGACACAACTTCCCACATTTCGGTCACCTCGTGTCCAAGTACTTGCGTTGCTTTCCGGTCTCGGCCTTCACGAGGTTTTCGTCATGCTGGATAGTTATATCCACCAAAAACACCCACGATCTATTATTATAACTTCGCCACTGAAGAACGACAATCGAACGACAATTGTTATATAATATTGTTACATTGCATTGCTATTCTAATCAGTACGATATTTTTTTATGTAACATTGTTAAAAAACAAGGTTGCATAGTGTGGACGAGTTATGAAACATAAGTTATATAACATGTTACATAGTGTGTATAATTATCACACTAAACCATTTACATGAATGTATTGCTGCCATGTTTTCTATTACAACTAATTCGTTTCTCTAATCTTCAATACTCGCTCGCTTAAGAACTTCATTATTAGGGTTAACAGAAGCTAAAAGGAAATAATGAACACACACCTTTACCAAAAGTATTAAGGAGTAATTCTGTTATAGGGCACATAAAACCAACCCTAATTCAGGGCCGTTTTCCGAAATCTCCGGTCTGCTCCCCTTCAGTCTATTTAATAAACAATTTTAAAAGTAAAAAGTGTTTAAATAAAAAATGTCAAAACTTTACCAACTATTTCTAAAAACACGCACCTGCTATATAAAGTAAGTTACTTTTTAAGGATTACTCCAAGGAATAATAAAGCTGTAGAGTATGTTTGAATATAAATATAGCAATCAGATTAGAAAAATGTTTTTTGCATCTAATTGTCCAATTATTGAGAAAGGCATTTATTAAATTACGAAAACGCGAGAAGCGAATCAATCAAAGTTGGATATGGTAAATGCAACCAAATGCATCTTTACTCACCCACTGAACAAAACAATGGCTAAATGCTAATATTTTAAAGTGTTTGCATTTAAAATGCTTAGTTACTCTTAAATAAATGAAAAATGTGTGCTGGTCGGGTGATTTTTATTCAACACATATTTTCATTTATTTAAGAATGGCTAAATGATTTTGAACAAGTCTAAACTCTATAAACGTAGCACTCAAGTTACCCTTTGAAGTTTGAACATCGAATAGGCCTGTGCCATTCAAACTGCACTGTATCTAAAATATATCGTATTTCTTACCCAGACCTGAATCTCTTTATAAAATATCGTTTACTGAAGAGGCCTTAACCAGGATCGACTGCGTTATCTCTGGTATCGGAAGTGAATGCTGAAACCATTGTGTAACAGAGTGGAGTAAAGTAAAAAAATATAAAGGTATCTAAATAAAATGATCAATCATGAAGGAATATGATCTTACATTTTTTGAGTATTTATTTATTATTCATATGTAGTATAATCCTATAATATGACTATATTTATTTATTTATATTATTTTTTGGTTTTTGGACTTTCCCTTGTGATCTTAAATGCTTTTTCATCAGTTTCTACGAATATATATGTTATTTACTCTGCAGGGCCCTGTTTATTTTAGCCCTAATTATTATGCGTTTTACCTTCTCCTAAATTTCACAAAACAGGTACATATTTTGTTGTAAAATGATTTTATATCAGCATCCCAGGCAGCGACTGAAAATCAGCGCTTTGCTACCTACATAGCAAAGTATTATGCTGAGTCGTCGCCTTTTGTTTTTTAGTATACATAAATTATAGTTAGTGAATTCAGTTTATAGTTATTTATACTGTTATTTATAAGAACTCTGTAATAAGTTTGTAATTGTAAAAGTATGTGTGCTACAGAACAATAAAACATTTTCTATTCTATTCTATTCTATTCTATTCTATTCTATTCTATTCTATTCTATTCTATTCTATTCTATTCTATTCTATTCTATTCTATTCTATTCTATTCTATTCTATTCTATTCTATTCTATTCTATTCTATTCTATTCTATTCTATTCTATTCTATTCTATTCTATTCTATTCTATTCTATTCTATTCTATTCTATTCTATTCTATTCTATTCTACATGGATTGTACTTACAAGGAGTAAACTACGGCACTGTTGTCGATCCTGACTTGTAGCTACATGAAATAAACTCTTATTTAATCTTAACTAACAGACACAGCTTGCAATCTTTACTAAAATCATAACTAATTTGCATTTTTTCTTTTACCTACCGTGATTATGATCGTCAAAACTGTGAAAATGACTAGAATATAAATTGAAAATCATACAGCATAATAAAATTTTAACTTATTGAGGTATGATGTAACTTAAAAGCATCTTAACTTAGCGTCAATGATATTCAGTAAGCTATCAACAGTTTTAATGGTAATATAAGGGCTGCTGTAATAATAAGTATAAATTAATCATGTAAATTGAATTCGTACATATCGAAGTTGCCAAAATGTCTCAATCCGGTGCCAAAACTCTTATATTTACGTTTAATTTGCAGATGTAGAACAACAAACAATTTTATCAGAAAATAAGGTTTCGTACCAAACACTATATACGTTAAGTAAGTTATCAATTTTAAACAATCGAGAAGATCGTAATGTAAGGATTTACAGTAATATCCTAAAGAGTTTGTGCTTCAAATGTCTTATACAAGGTGTCTCAAAAGAAAGTTCACCTTTGTTTTGGTTATTGCGTGAGCGCAACTATTTCGAGGGGCTCGGGGGGTGTGTCAATCGGTAGCCTGACTCTTGGGAATTTTGTCACTATGGAGCGTTTCTCAGCGACTGTAGCGCAAAGAAAAGGACATTCCGGCCCATACGGTCACTTAAGGGCTAGACCGTACGCGAGCGACATCAATTATGCGCGATATCGCGCGACCGCGAAATTGCTATCGTTTGGTGGTAACTTGGTTTCGCATCTTTGTTTTCTTTCAGATTTCATTGTATCGGTACTTTCTACTTACTGATATTAATTAGTTATAAAAAGATTATTAATACTAACTTACAGAGTACACTAATTCATAATACGTAACTTTGCCGGTGCATCAAACACACGTAGTGTCGCCTTGAAATCTAAAATCGCACAGGCGATGAGAGCACTAAAAATCGAACGCTCGGGATGCGCGTGATTGTTCATACATTTTTCTACGGAAAATTTACGAATAACTTATCTAGATTTTAGGGCTTAAAGCCAAAAAAGAAGACTATATTTGTAAAAGTATAAAAAAGTACATGACTATATTTTTCTTAAGGATTCAAAAATTAATCAATTCAAATTGATTTACTGGGTTCTTGCATTTTTTCTCAATTTTGAGCGTTTATTGACATTTTATAATAACTATTACATTTTAAGTGTTAAAATGAGCACTACGTTAATTTTTAATCTTTCATTTTAACATAAATGCAAATTATCATCATTCTCAATCATATCTAGATAAATAAAATATGAAGAATCGTAACACTCTTTTCGGTGTCTTGCACGATCTCCCTCCTTAAGGCGAGTGTAAGGGTTTCTGAAGTTTTTTTAGACTGGTTGCAGTCCAGTAGCAGCAGGGTGTTGCTCAATTTGTGATAGAAATAGGTTTGATTAAGTACATTAGCTTAGGTGCATAGTAGGTCTGTGTTAAAAAAAATCCTTTTCTTATTTATGAATGAAATTAAAAGAACTAATAAAAGTACATTGCATTGCAATAACGATTTTTAATTTTTTAAAGAATCAGATTTATGAATAATAATTATGGGATCAAATAAACGTCAATTTTTCTTCTCAATGTCGATAGAGGTGAGTTTGTTTCAGACAATAAATCTTTCAAACAATATTGTTCGAAACTAGCAATAGACACTACGGGACAACTCGTTAGTATAAACTTTATCAGGGATTACATAGTGAAATATCGGTCCTTGTTCCAACTGCAATTAAATATCGCAAACGCGACGTGCGCGCTCTTTAAACTATAGACTATTATATTTTTCTAGAAATAACTACATATAGTTTACAACACAGCTGAGTATTCGCTTATTGGAGCTGAAATAAAATTGTCTTCGTAGCGTTTGTAGTCAGTGTTTGTAGCACTAGACTACGACAGTTTTGCCGATTGTATAACAAACTGTTGTTATTGGTGCTCATTACACTAATAAAATAATTGAAAACACAAACACACAATATTTCCTGTGATACGCTTCAATCATAGTGCTCGAATGTATAAAAAATATTAATGGAAACTAAGATTTTTTTTTTAATGAGTTTTTTTTTTGTATTGCAAATTTTTTTGTTTCATTTATAGTTTATAGTTCTTAAATTTATAAATTACTTTATTAATTTTGCATTGTAAACTATCATATATTGATTATACCATATTAAGCAATATCCAATACGAAGTATTAATACATGATACACTTCAAGAATAAGCATCACGGAAGCACACTTATCTTAAATAAATCCAGTTCAAGAATATTTATTTTCTCCTTCATGAAAAGTTTACACAAAAAATCTACTGCGAGTTTATAAATATGTGTTTATATTTCTTATTTGTATTAAGGATTTTCTCTTTTCCTTTGAAGGTGGTTAACTGTCATTTTTTTTTTAAATTATGCAAGAAAATCTGAAGAGTCCTATTATGATATTTATTGCATTAGAAAAATATTGAACTTTTGTATAATTCATATTTGTACTTATCAATTTTTCTACATTTCTAAGAATTATTCAATTCCATTTCTAGTAAAAATTTATTTCGTTTTACATATTTTGCACTGTGTCTGATTATGTATGAACTCATAAAGAAACATAGTTCAATAAAGTCAAAGATCACTAACTTAAAGACTTGCTAGACATTTTAAGAAGTTGTAACTTTTAGAATTTCAGCGTCTGAAGGTTGATACTCTGTTTGGTAACTAAGACGTCTTTGAAATAATTTAACGAATCGCAGACTGTAAAGTTTTCTTGAATCAATAGAAATACCAAGATTACGAGCCAACCATTACTGGGCTAGCTAGGTGGATTATGTTTTAAACTTCCTCGTCACCCAAAGAGACTCATACCCTGCAGTGGACTCATTACAGAGTTGTGATGATGATGATGCTGGCATGGTTCGCCTAAAATATAAACAGGGTTGTTTTGTAGTCACCAACCAAATTTAAATATTATTTTCTTTGATACGGCATAAACGTACCTGCTTATTTATTTAAACGTCGCTCAGTACAAAAAAGTATAAATATGGAACCACAAACTTTTAAAATAATAGTGGCCGTTGATGAACGTACCTACTTCAAAAATTCAAAATTAAAAAAAAATTTGAATTTGAATTTTTTGAATTTTGAATTTTTTGAATTTTGAATTTTGTGATGATGATGATGCTGGCATGGTTCGCCTAAAATATATACAGGGTTGATTTGTAGTCACCAACCAAATTTAAAATATTATTTTCTTTGATACGACATAAACGTACCTGCTTATTTATTTAAACGTAGCTCAGTACAAAAAAGTAGAAATATGGAACCACAAACTTTTAAAATAATAGTCGCTGTTGATGAACGTGCCTACTTCGAAGCGGCATTTCATTGATAATACTACGACATAGTAGTTTGCACACATATACAAGACGTTTTGTTGTAGCGCGTAGTTGCCTTTATTTCAATGGTAATTTAGAGTAACCATGGTTTGCTTAATATGTTACCGGATGTATTTATTTCTTTCTAAAAAAATACTTTTTTTTTATGCAAAAATCGTATCTATAAATGATTTAAAAAAAAATTTGGCCGGTGACTACAAATCAGCCCTGTATAATAATGGTGTCGAATTGCAGATTTTTTTATCGCTGTCTCATGGAAAAGTATCTGAGGTGACTAATTAAAGAAACAGGAGCCGACTGAAAATCGGAAAATTCTCACGAATATGTCGAATATTTTGCTAAGTCAGTGTCTTTTGTCAAGTCTTTCATTTGGAAATAAATAATGTAACTGTGTTTTTAATTTTAAGGTAATTGTGAGTTTATGGGAAAATAAGTTTTTCTTTTTTTAAATATTGGCTAAACACCAACTTCATATTTAAGATCAGAATATATTGAAAAAAATAGCCTGCTATTTGCAATAATAGTTAATTCGTATACAAATAATTTATAGTGCTAGGTTTCAAATAAAAATAAACTTGGATCTTTTGGAATTTGATTTGAAGTTATGCTTTATCCGACAGACTAAAAAAACGAATCTTTACAACGTTATTTACAGACAAAATATGTATGAATTCGTATCAAACAAAGGAATTTAAATTCACGCCCTATAACTACTATTTTTAGTACACCTAACAGCTATTCCGCTCTGTTTCTATCCCAGTTTTGATTGGATTTCACTTTTATCGATCTGACATCGATTTTTTTCTGGCTTTTAGTTTTTTAAGTTACCATGAAAGCTTTTACGAGCAGAATTGGATCTAGTTGGATCGGTTTAAAATGCCGTCTTTTGATAATTTTATAATGAGGTGACTAATACGAGTGACGCCTGCTTGGTGGTATACCCATTCACGATTTACCTGGCATTCTCTATATATAGTCGATTAACAAGTATAATGTCAATAATGTTCTTTGGCATATGCGTAGCTTGCCTCTTCGGAAAAGTGATATATTTAAATCACATTTTCATTCAGCAGAAACCCAAGCAAGGTTTGCATGCAGTGAGTTATTACATACATACATAACTTCACGCCTGTATCCCGTATGGGGCAGGCAGAACACAAGAGGTAATAAAACCATCTGATGTCACGTTTGACAAATTCGGAGGCATTATAATAGTGGAGAGAGACTATTGCAGTGACAGGGGGTCAGCCTATTGCGCAGAAAAAAGCCTCCCGTAACACCTCGGTCCCTTAACTGACTTTTACAGTATGCCCGGAAAGAGTAGCAGCTGGCACAGCTATGTTTTTCTTTCGCTACCAGTCCAGCATAGAAGCAGTGAGTTATTCCTATTCATATTTCTGGCTTGCTGGAATCATTGTGTCTAAAGAATTTGCCAGCATAGGCCCTGCGTTACCGGGTCTATCTATCACCAGAGTGCGCCACGCGGAGGCTCCTTACCTGCACCCCAAACGGTCACGTCGGTCGCTGCCGGGACACTTTAAAAAAAGGGGCTATTCAGATACAAACACGTGTAACTACGGAGCACCTACGCAGTCAATGGAACACTTGCTTAACTGCCAATCATGCCCTGACAGTTGCACACAAAATGGCCTTAACTCGGCTACCACTAATGCTCTGGGAGTGGCCAGATTTTGGTCAAAAATTTAGGGGAAATTGACACAAAAAGAAGGACATTCAACAAGAAGTTTCTTCTTTGATTGTCGAGTTTTTTAATACCTCTGATAGTGTTGCAATTGTTATGGTCTCCATAGTAATTGTTATTTAAAACTTTTACCCTATGGCTATATTAAACTGGAAAATATATCCTAACCTTACGTTTGAATAGATACGTACGTCTTAGCTTTCTAGCTGCGAGTGATAATAAGGGTGGGCGTTATACTGGGTAAGCAATACGACTTAAAGCGACCAATAATTCCGGTGACTTGTATGAACAACAACGTAGAATACCTGTTATAGGAATAAAATTGTGGGGTTTGTCGTTCACTTAGGACAACAGGTCACGAATCGAATTTAACTAACGCTTAAGCAATTTTGATGTCAAATATTTGTAACTTCTAAAAAAGTAAGTAGTGTCGTTTTAAAGTTCTTTAAATGGTCTTTTACTGTTCAATTTGTATACACATCGAGTTAAACACTTGAAATAATAAAAGCCTTTCGACTGCCACTATACAAAAATTCAAACAAAAATTAAAAATACTGCAGCACGCGTTTATTTTTAAATTATGAAGAGTTTCAAAAAGTTCTGAATTAAAATAAAATTTCAACATCTTCTTTTTGACCAATTTCTCCAATTTATTCAAGCCTGTTAGAATAAATTTGAACAAGCACGTATATTTTTGCTACACACTTGTTTCTTAAACCATATTCTAAAACAGATCAGCTCTCAACTCTATTAAAATCATACTTTATTCAAGACGAATCATATTTTGATTACCTCATAATACACAAATTCAAATAATCAAATTCACATAATCATAGTTACTAGTTAATATTGTTATTAGTTATAATTTAAGCCGACTTAATCATAAGATTGTAAGGCTTACAAATAAAATAATAAAAAAAAAACAACAAGAAAATAAGTGAGAACGGACTTAATAAACTAATAGTTATTGAGAACGGCCCAGCATACCAGCTGTTCGCAGCATAATATCGCGAACTGGTACAATTCCGTTTCGTGGACCTTCTGGAATACGACCGACCCTGATTTATATATGAAAACTCCAAATTTATTGGGTCCTCGTTCCGGTAGTTAATAGCTTAGGATATTTTGAGGTCGGCCACACAACTAAAATAATGAGTGCGGGACAAAACCGTCGAATGTGTCTGTTTTGTTCGTCGCGGTCAGTTATAGACCGTTTGTTATGGTTGTTTTTGGCATTTAGAGTATTTCATTGTATTATTTGGCTTCATAGTATATTAGATTATTACAGTGATTAAATTTATGATTTCACGTCTCACTGCTTTTAGTATTTATCAGAGTTGTATGTTTAAAATTTATATTTTATTTAAATGTTGGAATTATGTACCAATTAATATCTTTGTTGACTACTTTTACCACACCCTTTGATCGATAGATTTTACTAAACCAATCCGATCGAATTCGATCGATTTAACTGGTAACACGCTTAGACTGAAAACCAGCGCTGCTGAAAAAGTTTTCTTAAAGTAAAAACAATACACTTTTTTTTTACTTTTACTGCCTTGTTTGTCTTTTATTTATATAACATCTAATTATAAATCATATTAAGAGTAGTTTAACTTATGAAGGTTTCGTTTTGTAACAACTAAGTTACATAAAATATGAAACCGCTCATTCAAGAGCAAAGTTCTACGCCAACGCGTAAGTAAACAGGCTTTTTGTAATAGATATAAAGTATTGTTGGAATATAATAACAGTTTGTACGTATAGATTAAAAATTTTTGATTGTGTTCATGCTTTCATAGCTTAACAATATGCAACAACATATAACTTGAGTATCCATTCCATCAAACCGTTTTAGAGAAAGACCTTCACCCTGTAACAAAGATCCCCTGTATAAAGGTTAGGCAAATAAATTATATTTATATTTATATTTCTGACACTCACACAACATTATCTAGCCCAAATTAAGTTTCTTAAAGAACTTGTGTTATGGATACTCCACTGATATACTTAAGAAATATATAAACATACATATTGAATAAATACATATTTTTAATTAGAATAAACTTAAATAAACATATAAACATCCATGACTTGACGACTAATATCTGTGTTCATCACACAAATATGCGTCGTCGCCGGGATTCGAACCCAGGACCGCTGGCATAGAAGGCAATGTATGTTACCGCTACACCAGCCGGTCGTCATCATCTAATCAAATGCCAACATCTAATTCATATTTTTTAATTTTAATTTATAGTTTGGACATTAAGTCGTTTATATTCTTACCCAACTGTGGCATGCAAAGGAGAGTTATGTTTTCAACGCGTATGTATGTCTGTTTCTTGTTCCCAGATTTCTACTAAACGGATGGATAGATTTGAAGGTATCAAAAGATTTGTATCAACTGTGCGAGTAATATAGGCTATATAAAATTCCAAGATGGTGCCTGTAAGGTGGGATTTAGGGGGGATGACAACAAATGATTTTTAAACAATATGAGTATCAAATGAAAGCTGATACTCATATTGTTTAAAAATCATTGATGAGAAGGCCGTTTATATCATAACAAAGAAACTAACATTTAAATGTGGCTGGTGACTACATATCAACTCTGTATATTTAAAATAGGCTGATCATAAGCTTTCATAAAAACCAAAAAATAAAAAAGAGGTTCCGTTGCATTCCTGGCCGCAACCTGTTCCAAATTTTAGGATCGTGGGAATTATTCACAAATCAAACAAAAATACTACATTTAAATTTGAATCAGTAATTTAGGTGTAGAAATGAAAAACTTTTTGGAATAACTTTTTTTTACATATGACCTGTTCAAAATGAGTGTAAAATATTTCCTTACCTGATGTAATGTATGTAAATGTATGTAAGTAACTCCATTAAAGAGGTCCAGTTACAGTTTTTAAAACCGCAAAAAGAAGTAAAACTTGTGATAGAGTTACAAATAGTAAAATAAAAAATAAAAAATCCAATAATTGTAATTTTTGTTGTAGTAACTGCTACTTAAAACTAAGTTCAGGCATATATTGCTTGACTCAAGTTCACCTAATTAAAATAAAATGCTGCGTTTTATGTGCCCGCATTGAAAATGTGTTATTTTTTTGCTTGCCCTTTTATAATATTTTCATTTACCTTCTTTTGATATGTGTACGTAAGGCAAATATTTTTATCATTTTTTGACCATATTTCATAATTTAATGGCACGATTAAACTCATTAATCTTTTGTATTTTCAGACTTTTTAACAGGTAATTTATAAATCAGAATATATTTTTTCTAAAAACACATTTCAATAGGTGAAGATATCAATGAGATAAGGCTTAAAAATCTTTCATCCACTTTTACTCAAATTTTACTGTTTCCTATCCCAAAAAATTAAAATTCAAAAAGCAATCACAAAAAGCATACATTCAAAAACTAAATCAAATCCTCGAACAAAATTGAGATAAGTTTTCTATTTACAAGATCGAGATTTCAAAGACGTAACCATACTTACTTTTGACATTATGCAAAGAAGCTTTCGGAAAGGTATCTTTATCGCATTGTCCTTTGTATGAAATCCGTTTCGCATAATCCGATATGAAGCAACATTATATAGGAGGGAACTCAAGTGATCCTTTCGAGATAAAATGCTTTTGAAACCTTGTTACTCACCCTGTGAATTGTTTATTTTATGCTACTCTGTATTCCTTTTTTAGATTTTTTTGTGTGTTCGCTAATTTGATGGATGTGTACGTTGTTGTCTTTGATCTGGGATTAAAGTTCATGCTTTAAAAGAAAGTTTACAGTTTACAAATATACCCGTGACTACTTCGTTTGTACTTAATGGTAATTCAGTATTGCCACATTGCTTGGGTAATATTGAATTAGTATTACCCAAATACTGAACTAGATAAGACACAGTGCTTGGGTTTAGTAAGCATTGTGTAAAATATAATAAACATATTAATTATAAACTACTAATAAAACTATAAACATATAATAAAAATATAACTATAATAATTATATATTTTCATAAGGTGCAACATCAAACTTTTTATTTTTAATTTATTTATCAGGTTACGTGTATTCTAGATTTAGGGAACATTATAGGAACATCGCTTCTTGTATGCCAGTTTCTGAGATAAAGTGTGATCACTCAGTAACTTCAATAACGAAAACAATAAAAATTCAGTGCTGTAATATACAGGGTGACTAGTGGGTCACTTTCAAAATTCCAGGACGTGATACATGAAGAGAAAAAATTAATAAAATAATAATATTAATTATTTACTGAGTAAACTTCTCCGAAAGTTAAAGAATTCATTACGAAACGCATGGTTACATTAGCGTAATACAATAAATACTTAGCGGGTGGTGGTGTGCGTGTGGCGGGAATACGGCTGTGTGCGTGTTGACTGAGGCAGCGCGTCGGGAAAAGTGTAGTAAGGTCTTTTTATTTATTCATAGGGATTTCTGGTGAAAAATTAAGTACCTACTTTTATAACATAATTATGATCAGAATTGAGCAGAGAGTGCTCTCTTTCAGTATTGCAAATTTGTCAACAGTCTCCCTGTATATAAAGCACCAAAAAACCCATTCCAATTAAAGGCTTTCACCAATCCACGTTTACAACCTACATATCAAAATTAACTTGGCATTATTCACCGCAGCCATCGTGCAGGGAAGCAAGATTTTACGAGTGGTGGTCAGACAGTCATAAACAACTATAAGTGCTTACACTCGCTGAATGGAATAGAAATGATGCATATCGTTGTTTTACGAGATCCCATCTCAAGCTGGTCTGTTCCCATGAAATATTCATAGGCTGAGAATACAGTAATTTGCTCGGTTTATTAATTCTATGACCACAGATATCTTGTGTATTCCGGTGTGCTCTACACGCATGAAAGCCTTGAACGTATATGGATTTGAATAATTCGGCTGCACTAAGCTAGAACCAAGTATCTCGTTTTTTTTTGTTTTTTTGATTTTTACACCGTTGGATTCCTTATCAAAAGACGCACATTTCTACGTTAAAAAAAACACATATCACCTTTTGGTTTGAAAGCTATTAAGAAAAAAAGGATTCAAGTATCTCAATTTTGACAAAAAAATAAAGCTAAAACCAAGTATTTCGACAGAAAAAAACTAAAATCAAGTATGTCAAACCAGACTTACATGGTTTTAGGTTTGTCGTCTCCATTTGCTTGTTTTTAGGTTTGCCTAACCATTGATATACTTGCATTTAGCTTTGTGAAATACTCAAACAGATTCAAGGTCACTCCCGGCTACAGCGAAAGCGTTTCGTTTTCACTCTATTTAATAAAAATGTAATTGTATAAATCATTCAAAAATTGACTTTCAAGTAAAAGTTTCAAAGCAATTATAAAGAAACAATATTTTTCATTATAATTATGATAAGTTCGTTTATATTTGAGTGATGAAATTTAATATAATTTTCGTTTCGTGACTATTAATTTGGAAGAAACTTAAAACTAAACGCATAATTAAGATTTTCGCGCATTATTTAACACATGATTGGATGCGTCGTTGTTCGTTTATGAAGAAAGTACGTTCGTTTTGGAAGCGTGTTCTGAGTGATAAAAATTGTTTTAAGAGTGAATAAGGACTGCAAACACTTATTAAAATGGATAATAAGTACATGAAGAGAGCCAAGAGACTAGTTTATTTATCTTTAGGCAATGATTGTGAAAACAGGTAGGTACCTAATTATCAATCAACTTGAACAACTTATTAGGTTTGAAATATTAGGTACATTTTAATTGCTTTTTTTCGTTAGTTGTCTAAAGTCTCACTATAGGTATTTAGTTTTTTTGTAAGGTGTTCTTTAGTGCTACTTTGCTTACTTGGGAAAAAACTTAAAGTTGAAAACCTACTATATATACGACAAAAAAACGGTCTGATTATTTTATTATGGTGATGTAGCAATATTTGGTTTATTTTAAATGTTTTTCGTAGTTTTCTGTATAATGCTAACATCTTTAATCGAGAATGCAATGATTAACATTGCATTTCTGACTATAATCAAGCCTTTTGTCCTTTCACTGGATAGTCCTTCCCTTTATCCGGCACAAAACTATGCATAAAAGTATCTACTTTGAGGACGACCACTTTGGCGTTGGGGTTAACCTATCTGCCTCAGACGCCAGTGGTTGCGGGTTCGATCCCCGCACGGAACCAGAAAAAAAAATGATCGGTGTCTGGGTGTTTATCTATTTATGTATTTATATATAGGTTCCCCCCCCCCACAAGCTATGCTTACTTTGGGGCCTTGTAGTTGGTGTGATTGTCTGGGGATTTTATTTATTTATTATTACTTATTCTAGCTGACTGTTAAAATAGGGAGGAGGAAGTAGCAGTATGACAGTTGTTAAGTAAAGCCAATTGTTTTCTTAAATCTATAGTGAGAGGCGTTTATGATTACTTTTTGATTGTTTACCCAGTGTGTTACAAAGTGTTAAAAAGTTTGTGATGCATGGTATGTTTTCTTAACAGGTTAAGTACTACTGAGACGAAGTATGTGTTTGCTGAAGGTAACCAAGCAAATGACCTTATTCGACCAGATGATTTAGGATTTAGTTTGATACCGCCTCAGTCCTCGGTTTTGGACCATTTAGAAGATGAAATATTTGAAGATTATGGTCAAAAAATATTTGTCAACCCTCATGTAGCTATACCAGTATCTGATTTTAACGAAGACGTCTATTACATTGAAAATAGTCAAGACTGTAACTACGCTGAGTTAAACTGTAACTCCAAAAGATTGAAATTAGATACATCAAGTGAGTCTCTAAAGGAGAACTTATCAAGTAACTATATTTTGAATAAACCCAAGGTAACCGTACCAGAAACGCCTTGTAATTCAGAGTCTGATTCTGAACCTGATTACATGAGAAGTGATAATATAATCGGTGATAAACAGAATAATGACGTAGATAGTGTCTTCCCAAATCCACCTGTTATATACAACTCTCAACTAGAGACAACCCCTACTACTTCCAGTTTGAAAATATTCAATAAAAAACAGCAGCGTAAAGAAGTACTCAAGTTTCCAAACTATTCCAAGGAAGAAAGAATATTAAGAAGTAAAGAAAAGCATTCAATGTTGCCGGAGGACTGCGGATTTAAATGTCGAAAAAAATGTGAATATTTTAATCTTCAAAGACGTTGCGAGATATGGAATTCGTATTGGAATTTAAATCATGACTCTCAAATCAAATGGATATCTAGGTATGTTCACTTAAAACCTGTAATGGTCAAGCGCATGGAAAAAGAAGGTGAGACATTTCGAAAAAACGAAAGTCGAAGTTTTTTTTTACCATGTAGGGGGGGTGAAATGAAACAAGTTTGTAAAAAAATGTTTCTAAACACATTTGGTTATAAAAATGACTCCATTATAACAACAGTCTCAAAAAAGCTAAAAGAAGAAACAACTAAATCTTTGACAGACAAAAGAGGTACCCATGAAAAGCCTAAAATAGACACATCAATTATTGAGCACTTTATTAATTTATATAAGCCTTGCGTTGCTCATTATCGCCGACATAACTCCCCAAATATGAGATATTTAGGACAAGATGTGACATTAGAAACACTCTTTAAAGAATTCAAACAACAATATCCTGAGTTCAAATGTTGCAAAGAAATTATCAGGCGTACACTAAAACAAATGAATATTTCATTACATAAACCAAAAGGTGATAAATGTTACGACTGTTTATCTTATGAGACATCTATCGCAGGTTACACAGCAGGAAATCAAGTACCCAGTTTAAAATTACTGTGCCAGAAAACAATCCATTACCAAAAAGCAAAGGAAGCAATTGACGCATATTCAATTGACGCGTCCAGAAATAAAATATTAGGTGAAAAAATATTCTCAATGGATTTGCAAAAGTCAGTTCTTTTACCTATGATGCCTGAAGTTAAAGACTGTTTTTTTACGAATAGGATGATTGTATTTAATTTGACGTTCTGTGGTTTGAGCAAGTCCGAACAATCAAAGTGCATTATTTGGCATGAGGCAGATGGAGGAAGAGATGGTCGCGATATTGTAGATGCTATATACACATTTTTACTGAATGAAAGGGACGTTAAACATCTTGTTCTTTGGGCGGATAATTGTTGCGCCCAGAATAAAAATTGGATTTTATTCACAGCATTAATAACTCTAATGAACACAAATCAACACAGAGAATCAATAACAATTAAATACTTAACTAAAGGCCATACTCATATGAGCGCGGATGGCGTGCATGGAAATATTGAAAAAAGGTTTAAGAAAGTTAAAAATATTTACGATTTCACTGATTACAAGGAGTGCCTACGGGCAAGTCGTAAGGATAATGAAGTAATCCAGGTTGTTCCTGTAGAAAAACGTATGTGGGAGAAAAAAAAGAAGATAAAAATGGAATCGATAATGCTGGCAGATCTTGTAGAAGTGAAATTTTTAAAAAACAAAAGAATAATGTTGTATAAGAAAAGCTTTGCAGACCATTACCATGAACTCGATTTTCTCCAAAAGCGATATAAACCTGATCAGCTCCCAAAATTGATAACGAGAGTTCGTGGTATAAGCACTGCCAAAAAAGCCGAAATTCTAAAGAAGTTGGTTCCACTTATGCCATCAAACAGAAGGGCATTCTGGCAAGACTTACCGGAAAATGAAAGCTCCGTAGATTTAATAACTGGGGGTCAATTCGACCAATGTTAAAAATGTTTGGATACCACTTAATATAAGGTGAATCTAGTTTTCAATCGCTGATTTTTTAGAAGTATATTTTTTTGTTTTACGTTTACGTTTCAATTTTAAGTAAACGACTATGTTTTTTATATAAAGTTTCATATAGACCTCTTTTACGTTATTAAGTGTACTTTCCCTCAAGCAGTATTATTATGTGTTTTTATTGATTATAAATATCTAATAAAAACTTTTCATCATTAATTTTGTGTTTTTTTCTTATCAAAATAATAAACCAGCTAATAATTCATGTATTCTTATTAAAAGTTTTTCACAAATTTGAATCTCACCCAAGCTAAATCGAAGTAAGTCGCGAGATACTTGGTTTGACGTTTAGTCAATATATAAAAAACCTTAAATTATGGACAAGTAAGTGACTTACTTGTTTTATTGGTGGTCAATCTTTAAAAAAAATATTAGTTTAATAAAGCTAAAACAATTTTTGTCTTACGTTTCCAAAATACAGCAATATATAGGGTTTAAAATGTATAAAAGTGGTGAATTACGCTGTCAACTATAACATTTCAAAAAATCACTTCAATATGTTCATTATTTGCTGAGATAATTCAGTTTAAAGAAAAAAAACGTTATTTTGTTCTCCTGTAAAATTTGACAAAATGTAGATACTTGAATTCAGTTTAGAGCAGCCGAATTGCGTCTCAGGGGAGATTGCACGTTGTGATATGTCCTGTGTATGCACAGATGAGAGAAGCCATTATATCACTAAGTTATTTGGTTATTACGGAATGCTTTAGTACTTAATGTTAATAGTTAATCAACTATATTGACGATATGATGTTTTTGAAAAAAACTGATTAACTTTAACATTTTTTTATGTAACTTTTTTTAAATAATATTGTCTTAAGATTTCCCGATTTATACTGTTAAATAAAATACTTTTTAACCGAATTAATCGCGTAAAAATTAATGAATTCTTTTTTGACTCGACGTTTCAGTGTCTTTGCTGACGCCTTGGTCACGAGAAACTGACCATTTCACTATTTAAAATGTAATTATTTATTATCCGGTCAACAATCAACTAATGCAGAGCATTAAAAAACCGACTTAACGTCAAAACTTTGGCTGAAGTAGAAGGTCGTCAAGGTAAACAATCTCCGAATTCATACATTTTTCAAAAAAAAACATGAAGTACTAAGTCACTTCAATGAAATTTACATGAGGCTAAATGGGAAGTATCTTCTATCATATGAAACAAGAATCATCGAAATCGGTTCTCCCAGTCAAAAGTCATGAGGTAACAAATATAAAAAAAACATACAGACAAATTGAGTACTTACTTCCTTTTTTTTAATCGGTTGAAAAGTCTTTTCTTTAATTTTTAAAGTCTTTAAAGTAATCGTTTTATCATTATTCTTTTCTATTTCTTCAATTTGAACGCAGCTACTACTGACGTGGGTGATAGTTTTCCAATACATAGAGACTTGTGCTCTTTATACGTGAATGTCTGACTAATTGTTTTTTAGGGTCGAAAATAGCAATAAAAAATTTTGATATGTTCAAAACGAAATCCTTAATTAAATTTTGATGTCACTTAGTCACTATGTCATACGAAATTTGTACTTATTTTATTATTGCTAACAGGTTTTTAATATTTACAAATTAATTAAAGAAATCTTAACCACCTAACGATAGAAATTATGTTTGAAACTTCAAAGATGTATTAATATATAAAGTTAAATAAAACATGAATAAACCTTATTCTAAAATAATTTTCATGACGCACTGTTTTTAATTCATAAGGAAAAATTACAAACAAATGACATCTCTAATGAGTCTTGTCTCTAAGAAAACAACAGAAATTAAAAATAATAGGGAAAAACGGCTTGTTTTGTACTAATTAATTAAGCTTAGGTGTGTTGTTAAAAGTTATATTCATTTATTTATTGTACAGTAAAGATTGCGTAAAAAATATTTTAACATTAGAAAAAAAAGTTAAAAAGAATTAAGGTTATTTTTTCTACAACAATTATTTTGACAAAGATTTAACATTTGTAACATACATTTTCTTTTTTACCCGGTCGATGTTTTGAAAAAAAAATAATGCTCTCAATTCTAATTAACAAATTGGCATGCGTCCCAGGACTGCTTAAGAATGGGTGAATTCTTCCCTATTATCCTGTCATCCTTTGTTTGGTCTGATGATATGCCACGCTGGTCTAGCTTGTTGTAAAAGAGAATAATGCTGCTAATTTTACTATATAATTATAACTTTTTTTTATTATGCTAGCTATATTTAATATGAAAAAAGTGACCGAGATATTAATTTGTCAATATCTCGATATTAATGTTGCTATGATATAAGCCAAGAAAAGGCATAATTTTGTGTAATTCGAAATTGTGGAAACGAGATTTATACTCATTGTAGTAAATTTGAATTCTCAGAAATTACCGTTCGTTTTCAAAAGATTTTCTTTCATTTGATGTTCATTTTTATTCATAACGAGCGTTTGCCCGCGACTTCGTACACGCATAAACTCAAAAGTCCTATTTTCCGTTCCCCTGAGAATTCCAGGAATTTCTTCCATTATACAAACAGACACTAATTATTGAGGAACATTTATACCAATTATCACATCCGTGCACTCAAAGAATAAGATTTTATCATACAAACTAAAACATCATATATTTCCCGTTCCCGTGGGAATTTCGGAAATTCCTTTCATAACACAACCAGTCTCTTTTTGAAGAACTTTTATGCCAAGTATCATATCCGTGCACTCAAGGAATAAGATTTTTTATTCAAACTAAAAAGTCCAATAATTCCCGTTCCCGTGGGAATTTTGGGAATTCCTTCCTTAGTGCACCTCTACATCCCCTAAAGAATGTATGTTCCAAATTTCAGCTCTCTACGCCCAGTAGTTACGGCTGTACGTTGTCTGTCAGTCACTCAGTCACTCAGTACCTCAGTACCTCAGTCACTCAGTCAGTAACGGAACAGTTTTATATATATTGATTGATAATTTATCAAGAAATTCTTAAGGAATCATAATTTAAACCGGCAAAGTTGCAAGATTATAATATGGCCAAATTAATGTATATGACTGATATTTTGGAATGTTTTCAATCTATTGTGGCTAAAATTTTAGAAAAATGAGACAGGCAATCGAAAATAATATTTTCTGGAGAAACTTGTTCAGTTTTCAAATAAAGTTTGTCCGTTTCATTATTCAAAATACGGCTTAATATAAGATAGAATTTATACGCGACTTTGTTCTTTTCATGATTAGCATCCTGCTAGTTTGCTCTTCTGAATTTAAATGGGACTGTTGTGAGATCAACGATCTAGGAATTTGTTATCTATCTTAATGATGACGTAGAGTATTTATTGAATCAATTTAATGGTATATTTAAGAGGAGATGTAACTCGATTTCAGTGTCAGGAGAGAAAATACTTTATCATCATATTAAGAAGCAAAAATTGAGTTTGAGTTTTGTAGTGCGCATCTATTTATTAATCAAGTTTATTTAATCTATGGTTAAAACTGCTGCTTAGGTAAGCGACCACATGTCCGCATAGTAAGGATCGGACGCATCGCAGCAAACTGATTAATTTTTCACAGCTCGTCCACTGTATCGGTAGCGAACAGATTTGCCGACGCAAGTACCAGCAATCGGATTGCCAATGCCACTTCATTCGGGTTTTCGTAGTGATCGTACATGGAGATAGTGCTTGTGAGAATAGAGGAAAGCAAAGAAGAAAAAGTCGTTATTGATTTCTTGTTAGCAGAAGAGGAAGAAAATGCTAAAGAAAATCTAAAAGAAGGAAACATAAAATCTGGACACAGGATATATTTAAGAAGAGATCAAAAAGTAGAGAATATCACTATTTCCTTATTACCTTATTATTTCTGCGTAGGGCGCGTCCACTGATCGGCATTTCAAATGACGTCATCGGTACGCAACGCAACAGTTGCCTCTCGGAGCATCAGTGTTGGCATTGCTGATTTGAGATCCGTACAGTGCGGATTAGTGGACGCACATGTATGACTCTCTATACAAATAATACTAAAATCCGTTTTATCCGATACGAACGATGCTTAAGATACCGATATGTGTAGCTTACCAAGTTTTACATACGTGGAAATGTAACATGGACTAAAAACTATTGGATTCGATATAACCAATGCGTCTGAACAAAACAAAATATACCGATGTTCCGGCTAACACTGTATTACCGTGGCACAGAACCCAAAAATCGATGACTTAACCGCAAATACCTGTGAATGCTTATTTGACACGGGTCAAAGGGATCGTGTAATATTGTAATATTTTATTTCTTGTTTGTACATCACAACTTGGAACGGACGAAATTGAATTTCACCTCAGCCGCCGCGCTTACGTAATCACAGACTTATTTGTACCTTTTGTAAATCCTCTCTGATGGAAAATTCGTATTTGCCTTATGTTTGCCAATTAAGGAAATGTTTTCGGATTTTTGAATTAAAAAGTTACCTTTTACTTAAGTTGTACTAGCTCTTTCCCGTGGCTTCATGTACGTTTTAGATGTCAAAAGGATATAGAGACGAAAAAAAGTAAAAATCTTTGTTATTGACGAAGTTCCATATAAAAATTTATGTTTCAACTCCTTTGTTTTCCCTATTTCGACTCTTGTCAATAAAGGTTTGTCAACAAAGGAAATACCCTTTCACGAACACAATTTTATTTGTGAACCAATTTTTATCCAACATTATACTTATTTATTTTCTCATTGGACATGAATCCTCATACTGCCAAACTGTATTGACCCAAAAGGTTCTTTTGAGAACTCCCTCCCCTGCATAAGCATGAGGATGTCGTGGAACCACGGGAAAACTGAAAATACTCCTGGTTGAAGTGAAACTTTTATATTTCTGACACTCACACAACATTATCTAGCCCAAATTAAGTTTCTTAAAGAACTTGTGTTATGGATACTAGATAACTGATATACCTACTTAAGAAATATATACACATACATATTGAATAAATACATATTTTTATTAGAATAAACTTAAATAAACATATAAACATCCATGACTTGACGACTAATATCTGTGTTCATCACACAAATATCCGCCGCCGCTGGGATTCGAACCCAGGAGCTCTGGCATAGAAGGCAATGTATGTTACCGCTACACCAGTCGGTCGTCAACATGTTTCGCAACATGGTGATAAATGCGTCTATATTCTTTGCTTGTTTCTATGGGGGAGAAAGGGCGATACACATGGTAAGCCCTTCATCACAAATAGTTTGGAGTCGCCAAATTAGTAAGATAACTGTGTTGTAATGGTTTCCCCCGAAATTTGAGGAATAAATTCATATTTCAATAGTTCATTGAATCGTTATTTTATTCACTATAACAGAAGTTCTTTAACAATAGAAACTCTTTTGAAAGTTCGCTTTGGCTACATATAGTTAATAAACTAACTAAATAATAGTTTACATACGTATTATCATAATTTACATATGTATTGTTTTTGTTCAAGTTGGCCAAAAACAGTTTTTAAGTAAAACTCAATTTTACTTAAAAACTGAAAACTTTTATTCAAATAATATCGTTGCACTTAAAATAACGCGCACACTTGAGTTAAAACATGAACGGATTTTTAATTAGCACTCCTAATATATACAGAGTGTTCCGCCACAACCAGGAAACGCAAAAACTTCTACATATTTCTTCTATATTTTTTAATACAGTAGATTCTGCAATCCTTTTGCAAATGCTCCATTCTCTTAACATATCTCCATCGAATATTGACTGGTTTCATACTTACTTGTATGGACGCCGGCAACGTATTTCTACTGAGATAGATGTCTCTGATTGGCGTGATATTAATGCTGGCGTACCGCAAGGTGGCGTGTTGTCTCCTCTCCTTTTTGCCTTATTCATCAATTCGATTACTCTCAATAAATCTTCTTCCTACCATCTGTATGCGGACGATCTTCAAATTTATACTTATAGCAGTCTCAAAGATCTGCCAAATGCTGTAGCGTTACACCATGCGGACTTGAAATTGATATCAGACTGTAGTCACAAACACGAGCTCATTGTAAACCCTCTCAAGACGCAAACAATCATTATCGGCAGCAACGAAATGATTCCTCGTGTAAAAGTTAACTCTCTACCTCAGGTAGAATTCAATGGCGTTCCCATTCCTTTTAGTGAGACCGTGGAGAATCTCGGTATCATCTTTGATCGCACGCTCTCCTGGGTACCACAGATCGCTGAAATGAGTAGGAAGATGTTTGCCGCGGTGAATTCGCTCAACAATTTTCTCCCCGTTGCCACTAAAATTACGCTAGCATAATATCTCCTACTTCCTATTCTCAACTATGCTAATGCCAGCTATCTTGACCTAACTGAAGGACTCCATAATAAACTTGAGCGGCTCCAAAATCTCTGTATAAGATTACGTAAATACGGCCATTTATCTGAATTCTGAACTAATCTCAAGTGGCTTCCTATTCACCTTCGTCGGAATATTCACATCCTATCTGTAGTTTACCGTACTCTGTATGATAAATCTATAACCGATTATTTGAAAAATCGGATTAACTATCGGTACTACAACAATGATCGCAACTTGCGCTCTTCCTCGAATCTCCTTTTGGCAACACCATCACAGACTTCTACATTTTTGGGCAAATAGTTTTATGTACGATTGCTGTCATTATGGAATGAGCTGCCGATGAAGATCCGCCTAGCTCGCAATCCGCACACCTTTAAAAAACTACTTAAACAACATAACCTTGTGAAACATTGTTCATCTTAACGCTCTCATTGTTTATATATTTCGATTATCAATATGTATAAATGTCATGTGTATGTATTGTTAGAATGTATGTGTATGTATTATTTGAATGTATTTGTATGCATTATTAGAATTTACATGTATGTGTTATTAAAATGTAGTATGTCTATGTAATTATTTTTATAAGGCCTATTTTTATATATTGTGTCCCAACGCCCATTCTAATTCCTACAACCTAATCCTGTCAAGACTCGGTTGCACGGAAGAAATCGCTCTACAGCGATAAGGCCGCATTTGTGCCAATACTAAATTAAATTTACCTTTTTAACTTTATTTTTATGCTGTTGGTGTACAATAAAGAATTTTCACTAGGTATTATTATTATTATATTTTTATCCTTGTATCTCCTAGATAAGAAGAATATCTTCATTACAGAAAGCAACGTATTGAAATATTTTCCAAAGTTTTCCTCAATATTGAGTCAGTAGCAGTTTGACCTGAATAACATTCGTCATTGACCTAAATAGTATTGACAAATTATTTTAATATTGGAAAATAACATGAAAGAATAATGTAAACTCGTAGACTTATTTATAAATATTTAATTCCTTTTACATTTTTCAACACAGACGACAAAGTTTACTGAAATATATTATTGTTCTCCAAAAATCTAATGAATACCTTTTTCACAGCCCGGCCCGAAAAGTTTGTAAACTTTTTTGTAATTGGAATAGAGTTTTGACAAACAAAAAATTGTTTTCGCGAATTTCTTTTAGAAAAATGTCACAATGACGTAATTTCGTAAGAAAAACATCGTTTGGTCAAAACACCCTTTTATCGAAGTAGACTTTTGTTTATTACGATATTTATAGGAAACCCTGTAGACTGTTTCCTATTCAAATAATAAACCATTAAATTTCCATACCGTTTTAATTTATAAATCCCGGCTTACTCCAGCTGTTAATGGGTTTGCAAAGCGAAAAACGAGGTTCGCGAACCAAAATAATTTGATTTGCGGTTTACAGGAAAAAAACACGTTTTAACGAACGTTTTTAATTAAAATTAATTAACACCAAATTTGTACTGCGATAACAGCTATTCATATTTTTTGACGCTGACGAACGAATCTTTTAGCATTATAATCATAGTTTGCATAGATAATTTAGTAACATCTCAAAATTAACAGAAGTAAATACTTGAATAACTTGTATCTGTGGGAAGATATAAATTTTTATTCCGAGTTTTCAATTGATGTGGTATGTATAGATAAAATTTTTATTTCTTTGCTGTAACTAGTCACTCCTCATTCATTATGTTTACCATTTTAGTATATTGTTAAAAAAAAATTCACTATTGCGTACGCAAGGTTCATTTTTATTTATAATATTTTTTAAGTAAAAAAAGTATTTCAAATATCATGAAAACTTATGACAATGTTAAATATAACTCTCGTATGATAAATCATACCTGATACAAACCAGGTCAGTTGACCGAGCGAGGGATTATTTTTACTCTATTGACAAGCATGAGATAGAGCGATCCAAAATTACGAAGGAGGGTATTATCAGGGCTGTCAGCTCATGAAATATGCATTGAGAGTAACTATATTACCGCCCGATACATTTACTACTGACCACACAAATAACTAAGACATAGCAGGATACGCTGATAGACTGGTGATGTTTTGGAATTGTAATTAATGTAAGTTACTCAACCACCATAGTTAATTATTTTCTGATTTGAATTAAGGAACTTTCCCTGTTCCTGGCCCTGGATAAACACGTCGTGAAAAGCGACTCATCCGAGTGACCTTCGCTGATTGGTAGGATCCCCTCAAAATTTTTAAATAATAAGTGGAAAGGGATGAGTAAGAGAGTAAATGTAATCTTAAGTTTATTAAATGGTTAGCTGTTTCACACGGGTTTACCCACGCCATTTCGAATCCCGCGGGAGTATTGGGATAATAAATTATAATCTAATATATAAAATTCTCGTGTCACAGTTTTCGTTGCCATACTCCTCCGAAACGGCTTGACCGATTTTGATGAAATTTTTTGTGCTTATCCGGTATCTATGAGAATCGGCCAACATCTATTTTTTTTTATATGGCAAAACAACTTTTGCCGGGTCAGCTAGTAATAAATAATAAATAAATATTTCTGACACTCACACAACATTATCTAGCCCAAATTAAGTTTCTTAAAGAACTTGTGTTAACTGATATACTTAAGAAATATATAAACATACATATTGAATAAATACATATTTTTTATTAGATAATAAACTTAAATAAACATATAAACGTCCATGACTTGATGACTATATAATATCTGTGTTCATCACACAAATATCCGTCGCCGCCGGGATTCAAACCCAGGACCTCTGTAATAGAAGGCAATGTACGTAACCTCTACACCAGCCGGTCGTCAAAATAGGGATAAGAAGAAAAAGTACACTGCCACTATGCTAAATCACTATGCTATATAAAATTCTCGTGTCAAAGTTTTCGTTGCCATACTCCTCCAAAAGGGCTTGACCGATTTTGATGAAATTTTTTGTGCTTATCCGGTATCTATGAGAATCGGCCAACATCTATTTTTTTTTATTTATATGGCAAAGCAACGTTTGCCGGGTCAGCTAGTTACATATAAATCCGTTGAGCCGTTCTGCTGTGATTGAGGCACAAACATCCATACAACAAACATCCCAACTCACATTCATTATAAGTAAGTATTATAAAGAAAAACCGAAATTGAAATTTGTTGCGTTCAGATCAACTTGTGATTATGTCGAGTTATCATGTAATAAAATAAATTAAAAGCGTGTTTCATTTGTAATTCTAACTGAAAATAAAATTAATTTCTTTCTTATTGCATACTTCCTTAACATACCCAATACATATCAAAATAAAAATACATACATATATTTCACTAAACAAACCTATTAATATACTAGCTGCTGCCCGCGACGTCGTCTGCGTGAACGCTATGCAGCACCAAACGCACCTACGATTATAACACTGCTAGCGTGGTAATATGTAGCCTATATGTTGACCCGACTTCTTAACTATCTTCATGCCAAATTTGAAGTAAATCCATGCAGTACTTTTTGAGTTTATCCCGGAAAGACAAACAGACAAACAGACAAAAATTCTAAAAACTATATTTTTTGTTTCTGTTTCGATTGTAGATCATACCCCAAGTATTCTTTTAAAAATATATTCAATGTACAGTTTTGACTTTCCTACCATTTTATTATATGTATAGTAATAGTAATAGTAATAGTAATAGTAATAGTAATAGTAATAGTAATAGTAATTTATTTCCATAAAAGGGGTTTACAAAGGGTACTTAAGCCTATACTTAATCCTATGTACAATTATTTTTGTGTCGCATCTGTTGCCGAACTGGGTGGTAGCCCGTACTTCAGCATACAGCGCCTCTATCCTCAGACCAAGTTGGATACATTATGCAAAGTACTAAAGGTCACAAAGTACAATTTTTGCCGAATGACTATTTAAAAACTAAAACTATTTTACTTTATATCTATTTAAAGTAATACTTAATAATTAGGTCCTCTCGGTGTGTTTTAAGTGTATGAATAAGTGCGTGTGATGTGCATGAATGTGTGTGTAGGAGAGGGTGAGTACAAGTGTAGTGTAGGAAGTTATTACATTCAAATGGATTTCTTATTTTATGTATATAATTATTCATGAACATATTCCAATAAATTTTTCTGTATCATCATATGACTTTGTGAGCAGAAAGGTTGTTACGACATTTTTGACCGTGGATTTGTTCATGGGATATATATTTAATATTTTATTTATCTTATTGTAAATGATTGGGGCTAGAAATGGAAAGAATTTCTGGACAGCAGTAGTTTTTGCAGCAAAACTGCGATCACATACAGCATACCATCTACGTTTTTTAACCATATTTGGGGAATACTTTATCAAAGAGTGCTGCTTAAGAATTAGCCTAAGTATATACAGCTGTCTCACAGTCAGTACCTCGCTATACTCATAAAGAAGTTTTGTTGGATACAGGAAAGGTTTAAAAGTACAGACTTTGAGAACTGTTCTTTGGGCAATCTCCAGCTTTTTTAGCGTAGTTTTGGAAGCACCCCCCCAGGATGATATGCAATACGTGAGTAGAGATTGAGTCAACGTAAAGTAAATTCTCTTTAGAATAACTGGAGGAACAACATGTCTCAATGTCTTAAAAACATATATCAGTTTGCGAACTCTCTTTGCTAAATATTCCGAATGTTGTTTAAAATTAAGATGATCATCTATTATGACACCTAGATATTTGATAAAATTTACTCGTTCCAATGGCTTACATTGACAATGTGTATAAGACAGTAAGTTGCAGTAGTCAGGACATTCATGAGCAATAAGATTAAGGTGGTGGGATAAGTTGTGCCAAGAAAAGGACAGGTATTTAGTTTTTTCAGTATTTAAAGTTAATATGTTGCACTCCAGCCATTTCTTGACCAAATTAAAACCTTGCTGGGCGGATACATATGCCTCTTCCCAAGTTTTAGCAACAAAAATAAGGACGGTGTCATCAGCATATGAAAAAAATCTACCTTCACTCAACGTTAGGCTAAGCAGATCATTTATATAAATGAGAAAGAGGGTTGGTCCTAAGATGCTGCCTTGTGGTACACCGTAGGTCATAGAAAGGTCAGAACTAGTAAAGGAACCTATCCTTACACATTGAAGTCGATCAGAAAGGTAGTCAGTGAAAAGATCAAGTTGATTACCCCTAATACCTATTTTTTCCAACTTTTTGAGCAGTATGGGGACAGACACCGTGTCGAATGCTTTTGCCAGGTCCAAAAATATTGAAACACATTTAAAACCTCGGTCTAAATTGGTTGATATGTAACTAGTTAGCTCATTAACTGCATCATCTGTTGACTTGTTTCGACGAAAACCATATTGAGATTCTGATAGCAACTGTTTTGATTCAAGGTAATGAGTAAGTCTATTATTAATCAACTTTTCTAATATTTTGGAAATTGCAGGAAGTATTGCTATAGGTCTATAGCTTCCAACTTGGTATCTGTCTCCTGCTCCCTTATATATTGGACGTATTTGCGATATTTTCAAAGCCTTAGGAAAGATGCCATTGGAAAAACACAAGTTAAAAATGTACGTTAAATGCGGCGCAAGAACATCTTTGTGTTCTTTAAGTAATCGATTGGATATATTATCCCAGCCCACACTGCATTCGTTCTTAAGACTCGAGATAAGGTTTTTTACTTCAAGTTCGTTTGTGCTATGAAGAACAAAAGAATTGGAACTATTACTAGACGGATCTGGTGTTATATTTAAAGACGAAGGTTGAGCAATCTTTTCAGCCAAGGATTTTCCTACGTTAACAAAGTAATGATTTACTAAATCTACTGAATTTCGAGGACAATCTGATATGTTCAACAATTCTTTAGGGGGTGATGTATTTCTAGCCGTGCTTGTGATCATTTTAACTGAGTCCCATAGCTTTTTGCTGTCACTACCCGCTTTCTGTATGAGGTCTCTTTCATAAGTACGTTTAAGTTTCTTAAGAATCATACAACAAAAAATCCTGTAACGAAGGTAAGTTGTTTTTAGAACATAGTTTTCAGGACAAGATTTAGCTTTTTTGTGGAGGCGATCTCGGTTTCTAATGCATCTCAGAAGACCAGGGGTAATCCACGGTTTAATTATTCTTTTTCGACGCGCTAACAAAACAGTTTTAGAATTAATTTCGATGCCTTTTCTTATTTCATTTATGACGTAATCAAGAGCCTTATTACAGTCGGTCGTTTCGTAAATGAAATCGAAATTTATTTTATTTATATATGTATCCAAATTCTTTTTGTCAACTACCGTGCGAGATGAAGATGCGAATTGACGGACTGGTTGAGTCTTCAGACACGTAACCACTGTCTTGTGATCAGTTAAAGTGGATTCTATCACCAAGGTTACAGATTCGGTTTTGGTTCTAAGCAGTGTATGATCTAAGCAAGTCTTATCACGGGTGGGCAGAGTATGAGCAGGAAATAGACCATGGTAAGCCGTTAGAGCCAAGTACTTTTCAACGAATGAGTTTGGAGCCTGAGTGATTATATCTATATTGATGTCACCGACCAGAGCAATGTTTTTAAAATTCGATAGACTTTTTAAAATTTGATCTAGGGATATAAAAAATGGATCTAAATTGTGATATGAAGGGGACCGGTAAACTGATAGAATTGCTGTATCATTATTTCCAAGTTTAATAAGTAGACAATTGCAATCCTCCACATTGGGCTCTTCGACATCAAAAACGAGTTCATCTTTAATATATGCAACAACTCCATCATTTTGTATCCTATTTTTTGTAGTTGCAAAAACATTGTAACCTGTTATCATAGGTAAACTAGAGACACAGGATAGCCAACATTCGGTTAAAATTAATACATCATGATTCGTCTCCAACATTGCGGTTAGTGCCTCAAAGCCCGCAAAGTTGCAGTTTAAGCTCCTAATATTTTGTATAAGAAGCGACAGGCTTGTTTTACCCGGAATTAATTTTCTGCATTCACCCACTTCACATGCGTATGCTTCACATTTAGTGCCAGTATCAAAATCAATTAAGTCTGCCAAATTAGCCATTAGTATTGAAAAGTTTCTGTTGATCCAGATAAGTTTTAAGAGAGAGCAAAGCAACGGAGTTAAACGCACAAGTAAATAATAAAACTTTCCTTTTGTACATACAATCTGCACGCCAGATATATACAGTTATTATAAAATTGTATTTTTTATTTATTATCATTTCATTAATTCGTAAATCCAATTTGAATAAGAAACAACATAGTATGTAAAGTGTAAAATGTGTGATGTATACTAAAACTATTTGAAAATATGTAAAGTTATTGTTTAAAATACTATTTAAAAAGTTGTACATATGATACATGTTATTCCTATTGTTATACACAGCAGCGGGACAAAAGTCAGGTGGATAATGCGCAACTTTTTGGTAAATTTTGTGATTATCATCGATATTTGTAATAATTTTGTTTTTGCGGGAAATCATTATGAATAATATGAAAATGTTTATATAAATAATACGATTAATATATGGCAAAACTATCAGTAAGTATAGCAACCTTTTTTTTTGTGTATAATCTAAAAACATAGTAACAACTGAGTGAAAAATAAATAAACAAAAATGTTGGCTTACGATATATCGCGCGAGTCATGCGCCTTTCCTTAGATCTTCTAAATCACTTTCCGATAAGATTTTTATATAAGCGGATTTTTCATCTTTTCTAAGATAAACGAGGCCATGAGATGTCCAACAAAAATTATAATGATATTGTTTCTGGAACGATCTTGCTAAATAAAAGAGTCTCTGGGATTTTTGCGAAAGTGCTTCTGATACATAGACAGGCTTTCCTGAACCATGCAAGCCAAGGTGTCCTGTGTTAAGCTTCTCGGTTATTTTCTTGTTTTCGTTGAAGGTTTTTAGTTTTTGCAGTAAGTTATCCCTGACCAGAGCTGTTGTAAAATCAACCACAATTACACTGCTTTCAGATTTTTTTTGTGATCTCTGCCTATATATTTCCTTCACAGATTTCGGGTCCATTTCCTCGTTTATTGTTCTCGCAATATGTTGAACAATTTCACAAAGGTCATTCTTGGTTTCGCCTGTGGATTGAGGTACATTGCGGATCTCCATTCCTGTGGATTTATACTTACGCTCTAGATATTCTATTTTTTCTTCGAGTATACTGATAACCTTTTTATCAGCTCGTTTCTCGGTTTCAAGCTGATTTATTCTGTTTAAAAACTCATCGTATTTGTTTGACCACATCTCGATGCTATGTGTAAGTTCAGAATTTTGCTGTTTTAGGCTTTCTATTGTAGATCGCAATTGATTAAATCGAACCGTTTGCTCCTGTTGAAAAGTCGTAAACATGTTCCTAAGATCGTTTATAATATCAGCGTCAGTCTCTTCGCATTTTCGTTTCTTTCTTTCAGTAACATTTTCCAATAATGACCGTAAGTCAGGCGCCGAGTCGTAGTGTTGTATAGCCGTACTATTTTCACCCTTTTCCGGAATATTAGATGCTGGTTGCGGAACCCCAAGGGGTGCGGTCGGCGGGGGGGTGCGTCTTAAAGGCATTTTCAAGTCTGTACCAAGTACCAGGATAGCAGAAGTTGTGCGTAGTAAATAAATCCCAAGATAGTAAGGGGTCAACACAAAATGGTCATAATCGACGGTTTCATACGATTTCACTTTCCGTCCAGTATACTTAGACCTCCCGTAACACTGCTTGCAGTTATACTTGAACACAGACAGAGCGCGTCAGCTATGAGACGCACGGTACGGCGGCGGTGATGTTAGCAACCTCTTGTGTTATTATGCGCTCCTATTATTGCACTTACTATTATTTGTGGAAAAATCTATTTAATTTTAGAAAAAAAAAAAATGAAATCACACTTAAACACGTCTGCTCTGTTCAGAGGTCCGAGGGGAAGGGAATAGATTTATAACATTGATATATTTCTCAGCTTAACTTTATTAGCTTACTTCTATAATTTAAGTTATTTTGTTATCCTTATTTTATTTACCCGCTTAAACAAGTTAAAAATAACAAACAGCGGGTTAAAAAATAGACGAAAATGTTGATAAAGTGAAAATAAAGTCATGAAACGTATTGCATCGTTAAGAACAAACTCAATCTATTTGATTGATTTTATTTAACAAAAATCTGCAACATTTTATAAATAAAATACTGTTCCGTCTTAAAAAAAATGGTCAGCAATTTTTAAGCAAGAAATATGATGGGTTCCCGACATCATATCTCCCTGAGCCGACCGACGGGATTGTTAATAACTCGATTTGTCCCACTCAAAAAATGAACACAAAAATATGGTACGAACTTGGAAAAACTCTCAGTGGTTCGTCCCTGATCTATTTTTTACGCAATAGATGACATATGGTGAAGTGACCGAATAATTTCACCATTTATCAATGTCTCTCCTTTTGCAGACAAGAAAAATGATCCACTGAATCTGTCAGGATCTTGTTACTTAATTAATTTAAATAAATTACTCTGCGCGTCATCATTTTAATACCTACGCAATTCTGTCAAGGTAATTTTCAAAGCTTTATTGTGCTCTTTTTCATAATCATTCCGCTTTTTCCTTATTGCAGTCTGTTGTGGTTATTTGGCTAACTAAAAGTTTTGAGCTAAATCAAACATTAATTAAATGAAAAATACCGTCGAAAAAGTTTGTTCACAGACAGATTTTTCTTTTTACTCTGCATGCATTCATGTTTCTGTTTTCTCAACACGTAGGTAAGTATATTGGCAATGTAAGTTTGTATTGGTGTTGCTCAAACAGTTAGCTAGAAATTTACCCGACGCTATAGAATATTCAGAGGGTGGTCGTTCAAAAATATGGCTCAATTGGCATTGCGAATCGCGCAGAATTTCTACTTTAATATTCAGCCGATGAAATATAGCCCCGTCATATAAACCTGCACAGTATGAGTTTTTAGAGCCCACGTTTTTGAATATTGATGTTTATGGAAAGTGCGTACGAATAAGCCTCCGCCCAAAAATATAAAGGACTTGCTATTTCAATACATATGTAGCATAAACGTTGTGAAATGGATGGAATGGCTTTATATTACAAAAAAACCTTTGTGTTTTATTAGCGATGCGATTGAACGACCGTCGAATAGAATTTCATTGTTGAAGTTTTTCTTCTTACTTCGACTTTTTATTTTTCACAATTCATTACAAAAACAAAAAATACTATTTTTAATGGGTCATGAGTGATTAACCGCGGCGAATGACACCGAAACGTATGGTAGTACGTGTAAGTGATTATTCGGTCAAAAAAGTATATTTCAGAAATTTGTTTCACGGATTTAGAATAATTTTTGTTCTTAGAACTTAAACACCTTTTATCACTTTTATTAATCCTTTTATTTTTGCTAACATGGAAGTTCCGCAAATAAAACAAGACCTTTTAACGATAGGCTCACGAAAAAAGAAAAAAAAAACATTACTACGTAATTTATCGTGGTTTCCACACCATTGCAAATGGCGGCAAAAACCGTATAAGCGATAAAGGCTTCGTCGACTGAATTGTGTGCAAACGTGGAAATCATTACTATCTATTCATGTGGCAAATGTGTCGTTTAGAAATAAAGAATTGAGATGAAAATATATTATGTAGAAAAAAAAACAACTAAATAAATATAACGAAAATAAGCGATAAACATGATTTTATTTGTAAATTAAGGAAGAAGGAAGCTATGAGATATTTTTTTATTCCAAAAGACTTAGATAAGTTCTGAATGTACATATACTGATTAATATTTAGGTACCAGTAACATAATTTTTGACCATCTCGTTTGTGTTTCCATTGTTATTTATTGTTTGAATAAAAAAAAGCAAAGATATGCATATGCAGCCAAAATTCAAAATGCTATACAAAACGAAAAAAAAAAACTATAAGTTCTCAATTTTTTGTGTCATAGACTTGTTACCATTATTAATAATAATTAAACCAAGCAAATTGTCTGCTTCACTTTAACCTTTGACGTCTTCTTTTTCACGTTTGTACATAAACCGTAACTTCAGGGAATATTCTGTTCGTAGGTACTTAGATAACGTAAAGAAAATACCTACTAAAAAGGATTCCCTGCGAGAGGCATGTAATTAAACTTTAAAGGGCTTAGATTTAATCAACATAATAGGCTTGTATTGTGACCGGATTGGAGGCTGGCTTGTTAATGGACATACCGACATCAAGACCGTACTTCACCTATAGCCATTGTTTCGTTTAAAGGCTAATGGGGTCCCGCTAAGCCGGGCATGTTATTCAAGTGTCAGGAAGATGAATGCCACGTTATTTATGAGGTTACCCTGAAAAATGCGGTATCAGAGCGTCCCTAAAAAAGTTTTTGTATACATTTTTAAGAGTGGACTTTGTTTTTTTTTTTGACCGTAAAACTCGTGACGTGACATGATACGGCTGAAACTTTCACGTTGCTGTTAGTGTTTTAGATTTCGGTTGACGTCAGTGCGCTTTTGTGGAAGCTTTTCTGTTTTATTTTAGACAACGTTGAATTACTTGTTGGCTCACATATTTGGTGCGATTTGATTAAAGATATATTTAATAATATAGTGTTAATATTTGTTATTAAAAGCAGCAAACTATGTTTTAGCTATACCGAAAAGAAGGTTTCATAATACTGGTTTTAAAATGGTATTGAACAAATAATAATAATAATAATTTCTTAATTTATTAGGTCTTTCCGCCAAAAGGCGTGTAGCTGTAAGCATACGGAATAATAATAATAAAACTCTTTATTGTACACCAACATGGTTACATAGTATAAATGAAACAACAATTACAATTAACATACAAAGGGCGGCCTTATCGCCGAAGGAAATTTACGTGGGCGAGGTGTACGCCTATTATATTTCACAGCTTCTTTCTTTGCGATTGAGGTTTACTTTATGTAGTAGCGCCACCTACTGCTAGCCTTTGCACGGATTTTAGAGTCTATGATAAGGGTTCTTTTCTTTTTTTTTTTTTTTAACAACTGTCACGTTTCGCTCCCTATGTCAGCATCCAGTCTACAGAACTCATTCTGCGTTTCCGTGCTGTAGCCTGCGCACGTCGACTAAAATATATTAATTAGCTAGTTAAATTTTAAAAGTTTAAATGGTAAAAATTGTGCATCGAAGGAAGAGAAAATTCTCAAGAAAATAATTCGAGGAGGTTGAGACATCAAATTACAAATTCCGAAGAACCCAACGGTGTTGGGACTTATTAGAAAAAATGTCGTTGACACAAAAACTACCCACATTGTATGTGCGTGTAGTCATCGAGGTTCGATGCATACAATTAATTCTCCTATTTAGTCCGTTACTCGATAATAATATCGTCATTGGCGATTAATCTGATGTACGGTGGAGAATATCTAATATAATTTTAATAAATATTAGAAAAAATGTCGTTGACACAAAAACTACCCACATTGTATGTGCGTGTAGTCATCGAGGTTCGATGCATACAATTAATTCTCCTATTTAGTCCGTTACTCGATAATAATATCGTCATTGGCGATTAATCTGATGTACGGTGGAGAATCTCTAATATAATTTTAATAAATATTAGAAAAAATGTCGTTGACACAAAAACTACCCACATTGTATGTGCGTGTAGTCATCGAGGTTCGATGCATACAATTAATTCTCCTATTTAGTCCGTTACTCGATAATAATATCGTCGTTGGCGATTAATCTGATGTACGGTGGAGAATCTCTAATATAATTTTAGTAAATATTAGAAAAAATGTCGTTGACACAAAAACTACCCACATTGTATGTGCGTGTAGTCATCGAGGTTCGATGCATACAATTAATTCTCCTATTTAGTCCGTTACTCGATAATAATATCGCCGTTGGCGATTAATCTGATGTACGGTGGAGAATCTCTAATATAATTTTAATAAATATTAGAAAAAATGTCGTTGACACAAAACTACCCACATGGTATGTGCGTGTAGTCATCGAGTTTCGATGCATATAATTAATTCTTTTGATTAGTCAGTTACCAGATAATATCGCCGTTGGCGATTAATCTGATTTGCGGTGGAGACGATCTTGCACGCCGAATCCAAGATTTGAAGTGCCCGAGCTACCTCCGTCATTATCAGCCTTTTTTTTTTTTGATACGATTAATGTCCCGGAAGAGGTCTAAAAACCAGCAGTTGTCGGCTGAAGATCTAAAGAATCTAAAGATAAGCCTGTTGAGGACTATCTTGTACCCGCAATTTGCAAATATTTACTTGCTCCCTTTATTAAATTTAGAAGCAAAAGCAGCATTGGCTGAAACTCTTACCAAACGAGATTCTATACATCAACAAAAAAAAAAAAAAAAAAGGCAAATTGGAATCGCCTTGGCAGCTTTATCGCAAGCGATGGTAATCATTTTCAATGAAACTTTGAAGCAAAAACTTTTAAAACTGCTGAGTTACGCTTGTCGCGATAGCCAGAATAGGGAAACTAAAACTCATCGTAACATAATAATGAGTTCCATAAACGTATGCCTGCGTGACACGCTGACCAATACAAGTTGCGATGATTATCTATTGGGAGGAGATGTTGCTGAAACGCTGCAAATTGCAAAAAACGACGACGTCATCTCCGCAGCCACAGCTGCCGGCTTGAGCTCCACAGCAGAGCTACACGTACCCGCCACGTAGGACCTACCACGAACGGTCGTGGAACACTAGCAACCAGCGGAAATAAACCACCAGGTGCAGTGCGATGGACGTTTACGATATTTTCATCAAAAATGGGCTTAGATAACGAGTGATCCATTAATATTATCGTGAATAGCTGGTTACTAAAGACCTTTTAAATATCTGCCCGCTAAACAAAGTAGCTCTTGTGTTTACCCAAGGTCAATACATGGCCATAAAGATTATATTTTAGCGTTGGATAAACTATTAAAAATAAATGCTGTATTCGTATGTTCTCATGAGCCAGGTAAATTTTATCACAAATTTTTTCTTGTGCTCAAGCTATACGGTGAAAATCGCTTCATAAATAATTTAAAATCTTTGAATTAATTTACTACAAAACACTTCAAAATGGAAGATTACAGAACCGCTGATAAGTTAACAAAACAATGCTACATGTTATTTTTTCATCAATGTTGATAAGTCTTTCCGAAAGTACCTTCGATTTGAATATAACAACGTTTTATATGAATTCAAATATTAAGCGTTTGACTTATGCACCGCTCTTTATATAAGTATTTACTAAAATATTAAAACCAGTCATGGAATTTTTACGTCGGGATAATTTTTTCATCCATAATATATCTAGATAATATATTTTACATTGGCAAAGATTGTGATGATTGTAATGAGAATGTTTGGATTACAAAACATATTTTAATAAATTTAGGTTTCATAATGCATACGAAAGAAGGTTGCTTTGTTCCTAGAACACAATGTAAATTCCTTGGGTTTATTTTTGATTCAGAGAAAATTATTTTAAAACTACCCACAAAAAAAAAAAAAAAAAAAAAGTTCTTAAAATAGAAAAAATAATACACAAAGTTATTCGAGCAATTTAAAATATTGTCACCAAAAAAAAAAAAAAAAAATCCTACTTATGATCAGGTAGTGAATTTACCCAGATATAATAAAGATGATTTTACTTGGTGGTTAAATTATCTAGAAGAGGGCTTTTCTCCTCTTAGAACAGGCCAATACACTAAAACTATCTATCCTGACGCATCATATACTGGCTAGGGCGGGTTTTGTGATGGAAAAGAGGCAGCGGGTCATTGGAAGGAAAGCGAGTCGTCGCTACACATTAATACTCTGGAATTAAAAGCAGTTTTTTCGGACTTAAAACATTCGCATAATTATGGTAGTTACGATTGTGATATATTGTTAAGAATAGATATTACCATTACCTGTATAAATAGAATGGGTAGTGTTCAGTTTTCACATATGGATCATATTACCCGAGACCAATGGAAATAGCGTGAAATGCGTAAGATCAATATCTTTACATCTTATATTACTTCAAAAGATAATATAGAAGCTGAGAGTTTGTCACGAAAACAGTTTAATGACACTGAATGGGATCTAAGTGACTATACCTTTAATAATATAACAAATAGGTTTGGAATACTATCGGTTGATCTTTTTGCAAACAGATGCAACTTATAATGTCCTATTTATGTAACCTGGAAAAATGACCCAGATGCAAAAACTCTTCAGAAAATTGTTAGTGAAAAGTCTGTGGGTATTGTGGTAGTACCATACTGGCCCACGCAACTATGGTTGCCATTGTTTAAAAGGTTGTGTTGTGAATGTATTTACTAAATACTAATTCGCTGAAATCTCCTTTCAGATCTGCGCACAACCTTCATTAAACATTAACCTTGGTTGCCGCGAAATTGTTCAGAAAGCGTTAGTAAAAAGATCACTGTCTTCAAAGTCCGTTGAAATTATGTTGGCATCTTTGTTGGATAATTCTTACCGAGACAGTGTGAAGGAGGTATCAAGGCGTGGATTGAATATTGCAAAAATAATAATTTTAGTTTTACTCAAACTTCTAAACCAATAATTGTTCATTTTCTAACTGAAATTTTCGAAAAAGGTGCTAAGTACGGTACTGTTAATAGCTATAGATCTGCATTATCATTAATATTAAACATAAATTCCCAATATGACAGGTTAAAAAGTTTCATGAAAGGAGTCGTTATGTGAAGACCAACCACATCAAGTATGATCTTACCTGGGATCCAGCAGTTGTATTGAGCTACTTACCTACAAAATTTCCTAATGAAGACCTTGACTTAAAGACTCTTTTCCAAGAAAACTGTTACACTAATAGCTCTTGTAACGGAACATCGTGTTCAAATTTTATCCGTGACAAAGATTAAAAATATTTTAATAACTAAAAAAGGTACTTATAAAAGGGTTTATAAAAACCTCTAAATTTAATAGTAAACAGACCTTGGTAAAGTTTCCGTTTTTTAATATTCGTCCAGAAATTTGTCCAGCAAAAACCTTACAGATGTAGGTATATAAATAAAACGAAAATTTAAGGAAACCTGATAATTTGTTTATTAGTTTTAAGAAACATATAGGTTTCCAAACTTTAAGTCACTGGGTTAAAAACACTTTAACTCTCAGTGGTATTGATGAAAATATTTTTAGTGCACATAGTACATGACATGCTGCTACATCAAGAGCTATTTATTTAGGAGTTTCTATTGACCTATCAAAAAGACTGCAGGATGGTCGGATTCTTCCTCAGTCCTTGCTAGAAATTATAACAAACTTTGTAACGAAAAATAATTTGCCTAATCATTGTTGAATTGTTTTCAATAAGTATGTTTATTTACTATTGAAGAGTTTTACCTTACTACTCTGCCAATTCATTTCACTATAACTAATCTTTAAACATCCTACATAAAGTAAACCTCAATCGCAAAGAAAGAAGCTGTGAAATATAATTGAGGATCAAACGAACTTCTAAAGTGAAGTTCGATCCTAATTATGTGAACAGCTTCTTTCGAAGCGATTTAATATAAACCCACCCGTTATTATGCTTTGAAATAAGCATAATATGAATATGTTTCAACATGGAGTAATTTCAATTTATATTTGTATTTTACCCAACCCCAATATAGTGAAATGAACAAACAGGAATAAGACAGATTGACTTTAAACAAAATGAGTTCTGTAGACTGGATGCTGACATAGGGAGCGAAACGTGACAGTTGTTAAAAAAAAAAAAAAAGAAAAGAACCCTTATCATAGACTCTAAAATCCGTGCAAAGGCTAGCAGTAGGTGGCGCTACTACATAAAGTAAACCTCAATCGCTTCGAAAGAAGCTGTTCACATAATTAGGATCGAACTTCACTTTAGAAGTTCGTTTGATCCTCAAGTAAAATAAACTACATACGAATAATTACATACATTTACATAAACGTTTACATACATTACTATATACTATATAAATAAATAAAATATTAATACATATATAAATATCTATATTATGTCGATAGCTAAGATGGACAGACAAATAGACCCCCTATAAATTTTTCCTTAAAAATTTAACCTCTATTTTAAAATCTATAGCTTAATCAATTGAAAACAAAGGATTGGCAATCTGCCAATGAATTTTGGGCTAGCAATCATATACTGCTTTTTTTCTTGTTTAATTTACAGCAGAACATAATGAATGGGTTCGTTTCAGTTTTTTGGCCTGTCAGGTCCAAACGATTAAAACAAGGAGTTCATCCGCATGAATAAAAATGTAACGAGAAAAAGAGAAAAAAGCTAACCGATTTATGTACTTAGTACAAGTATCTTAACCGTTGTCTAAGGTGAACTTCAAACGCGATAATGCGAAACTTTGCGGCGCGGCGTATCGCGTGGTGTCACATAAGGGGCAGTATTGGCAGAGGACTAACAAAATATCACATGTTAATATAATGCACCATAATGTACTATCGAACCATCATCATGAACCAGTTTGAAAAAGCTTATTCCTCGAGTGTACGGATGTGATACTTGGCATGAAGGTTCTTCAAAGAGTGACTGGTTGTGCTACGAAAAAAATTCCCGAAATTCCCACGGCCACGGGAAATATATCATTTTTAGTTTGTATGAAAAAAACTTATTCCTTGAGTGCATGGGTGTGATACTTGGTATAAAGGTTCTTTCAGTGGGTGTCTGGTTGTATAGTTTCTGAAATTTCCACGAGAAGGGTAGTTAAGCGCATACGAAGTTGCAGGATAAAGCTAGTCGCGTATAATGCACTTAGGACATTTCAGATACTGTACGAGTTCTGTACTCATTAAATGTCAGTGTCGAATGTAATGATAACAAGTGCTTCACCAAGGAAACCTATCTTCAAGTGAATTTCGACCTACTAGCATTTAGATGATTTGCCAAAATGAGCTTGTTGTGGGTCATGATTCAGTTGGTTCGATGGTACCTAAAGGTGTATTATGGTAACTTGGTGGTATTACAGAATCGGGACTCTGGTCGTTCTCCTTGAAAACCTTGAGTCATATCATTTATGCAATCATTGCATAAAAAAAGTATCCCCTAAATATTTAAACTCCGAAATGTGTGGCAAGAGCAATATTGGAATATATTTATAGGGAACGCGAATCATTTTCTCAGTTTTGCCTTTTTAAATAATTTATTATTATTACACAGTGTCGTCATTGCCTAACGTAAGTGCGTAGTTTGTATAAGGGTGTTACCTCATCAATCGATTTTTTGGCATAATAAGAACTATTGATCGACGTCGACCGTTCGGTTTGTCCGTCGGTCAACAGGTACACTTTTTTTCGTAAGTACACAATTTGTCCAGACAAATGCAAACAAAACATTCGCATTGTGAGGGGATCCAACAAGCGGAAACTGGAGTCTGAGAGAGATACCCCATCGTCAAAGCAGTGGTTAGTCTTTTCTTTCCGCCAAGGTAAAGATTTGGCACCAAATAGATTAAGCTCCTCAGGGAGGCCGTAAGCGTGTTACTCGAGCTTCTTTTCGGTAAGAAGCCTAGTGTGGTTAATAATATCGTCCATAGACTTTGATTGAGTCACCCGTGTTGGATGCTTCTTATATTAAATTTTACGGTCTTCTTCGGTCCAACAGCCCTTATACCGTAGGAAAACAAGGGACAGATATAATCTTCAGTCATTATTTATGTAAATAAATTTATTTCAATTAGTAAAAATGTTGCCTAAACATTATATTAACTAGTACTGCGTTACAAGTCTATAAAATAAATGACTTTTTACACGCACTTCAATAACATTAACTAAATTTCAAACATAAAATAATTCATTCTAGGTAGGCTATATATTTGAAGTAAAATTAAGTAAGTTATTGACGCAAAATCTAGGTACGTTTAAACCGAGCGCAAGTGTAGTTCAGACGATTCCGGAAGTAAAATAGAATTATAGTCTAGATACTATATTTCTGATCAAAAATAAATATATCGTTGGTTTTCATAAACCAATCATGCCAGCATCATACAAAAAGTGGTAATTGGTTTATGATATTCTTTATACGAGATTTAATCCAAAATGCACGTGTCGTTTTTCGATAACTATTCAGAAAAAATGTGACACTATTAACAATACTTTTTCGAACACGTTCTGGCCATTTTAATATGATAAAAAAAATGTCTTTTGTAATAATAAATGAATTGTCAAAATGTTTGGATATTATGTATACAACCAGTTTAAAGGTAAATTTAATATGTTCCTTCGGTACTTTAGAACTTAATCAACAAAATTAGGCACCCTAATATGTTCGTAGTATAAAGGACACTCATATGATTGTTGATAATATAATTTTTGGTCACAATCTTTGCACATTGTCTGATACATTTTATATAGTTTTCATTTACTATTATCTTTTATTATACGTTTATATATGGATTTCTTAATCTAATTATTTATAAAGTAATATAAAAATATACATTTTTTAAATAAAATAAACATAACAAATCTGGTTAACATCTTATACAGGGTGACTGGTGGGTCACTTTCAAAATTCCAGGACGTGATTGTTTAAGATCATACATGAAGAGAAAAAATAAGTTAAAAAAATAAATTGTTTCGTAATCGAACTTTATAATTTCTATTTCAATTTGGCGCCATTTTTAGTCTCGTTCTGTATTTGTTAAAAGCAGCGAATAATCCTTGCCTATTTGAAATACACCAATCGCGAGTCTTTATTTTGAGACTCACACAACCGGCCAATCGTAAGCCAGCATTCAGAGGTCGCTGTCAGACGAAAGATTTTTCTAGAATTCTCCTGAGAGGAGTTCGTTCTTCTCAGATCTTGAAAATCAGACCGAAACATAGCAACTGCAAAACTAATAACTATTTTATCACAGCCAGTTTATCGAAGTGTTTTTCCAAGCGAATAAGAAGCATTTTAATCTAAGGAAAAGGATATTTATCATATGCACTAAAGGGGCCCCTAAAAGACTGTGAGCAATTGAAGAAGTTAGCATTGCCCTAGTGCCTGGTGAGCGTGGAGCCTGGACGTGAGTACGTTTTTGGTTGTTTTGTTTAGGTATAGGATTTACACGCTGCAAAATTTTTGTTGAGGTTTTGTGTTCCCAATGTGCGTTAACCGCACAATAAATATTAATTATTTGATGAGTATACTTCTCCGAAAGTTAAAGAATTCATTACGCAACGCATGGTTACGTGGTGGTGTGCGTGTGGCGGGAATACGGGCGAGATTATGGCGCTTCGCTGGCCGCTGCCGCAGCACCGCTCGCTCGCTCTGCTCGCGCACGTGTGGCCTATACGCAACCTAACTGCTCCTCCTCGCTGCGCTCGTCGTCGCACCTAACCGTACCAACTACGTATTCAGGTGTTGGAGCCCTTCTTATCGCATAATACTTTGTATGATAAATTTTCGGACTTACGATTTTTGGTATATTATAATTATTGGAAACAATGCGCACCGCTGGAAAGAACATAACATAGATTTTTTCAGTATGATACCGAAACATCACACAAACTATTGATGTTAGTGAATTTCTGGATAAAAACTCAAAACATGTCCTCAAATAGCCACCTCATTCACAGCCCATATTTTTTTTCTGCTAAGTTTTCGAGGCACCTGTTTTCAGTCAATTGCCGATGAGAAAGAATATTTATAGGTAACATCCGGCAAAGTTAAATTCATTTCATTAATACGTTTAGATGATTTGCTATTTGGTCTACTTTGAAGGTGACTAATATCGATTAATTCTCAGTGCTTTCTGGACAAAGTATAATTGAAAAAATACTATAGACATTTTATCTTTTCAGTTTCTATTCTAATTCAAACAAGCAAATTCTGTATTGAGAGTTTCAGCTAAAATTTAAATTCCGTAATTTAATCTTGTCCCTGCAGGATTGTAATTGCCTAAGGGTGCGTTTATATGAAACAAATATTTCCCGCCTAAACGAAACGATCGTTACGAGTATTATGTAGGTTTTAAAAAATTGTAAGATTTGCCCTGTCAATAGAGTTTTAATTTGCAATGAATAACGTTCGCGCCAAGCACATAGAAACTGTGCAGTCGCTAGAAATTTTTTTTGCTTGTTAGACTACAAACTTATTATACATACATTTAGACAGTTATTATATTATATATATATATATATATCATAACTACCTGTAGGCAGATTGGAATAATTTATAACAAACACCTTCCTGAACTAATTGAACTTGAGGACAATATAGTGTTGTCATATGTTATACTAGGTACGTTTTCACCAAATACGTAGACATACCAAAAAACTAAAATATAAACTAAAGTAGTCCATTTTACAAATTTAATACGCTGTACTGTTTAATGTTTAATTTCCTTGGTAATGCGGTTGAAAAGTGATGTTTGAAGGTAAGCTATAATTGATATGAAACAAAAAAAATCTATGAGACGGTTTAAAGAGAGATATAGCCAAGATATAGCTAAGAGATAAGTGTCGTAAAAGTAATCTGATTACATCTCTCTTGGTGGTAGAAGCCCCTCAGGGGCCGCCTAGATGGATGCACCTTTCCTATAAAATATACCGCCAAATATCACCGCTCCAGCGGTTATGTGTAACGGCAACATTTTTTGAAGATGCCGTTCCTGTTTTCTTCAATCTCATCTTCCCTCAACATAAGGATTTAGATTGAGATTCGAGGCGGGATAAAACTACTAAAGTTTGGAAATTTCTTAGAACTTAGGGTATCGGTAAATCTAGGAATGACAACTCTCTTAATAATGTTAACCTCAACTCATTAAATGATCATACTTTAATGAGTTCTTCTAGCTCTATGGACGCTACCAAAAAAATCCATACTCTGAATAGCATATCTAGTTTGCCGATGCCAAATATTCCATCGTTTTCAATAAGTAAATTTTCGGAATGCGGTGTTAAAAGAAAAATATTCTCGATTGCCTCCGATGCCATCGGCTCGGACTGCATTGGTCGTAAGATGCTCATCCCTATACTTGACATTATCCTTCCTGTTATAACTGCATTGTTAATAGTGTCTTTCCTGATGCATGGAGGTATGCACAGGTCATACCTGTCCCTAAAAAAACCAATCACTCTTCCTTTTCTGATTCCATTCCTTTCAAAATTCCTATTACCATCTTAGCTTTCCTTTCAAAATTGCTCGAGGGGTTGATTCATCAACAACTCAGCACTTTCTTACCAGACCATAAATTACTGAATCCTTTTCAATCTGGCTTCCGAACCGGGCATAGTATGACCACTGCATTGCTGAATATTACTGAAGATATTCGTGTGGGCATGGATATTAAAGCCGGTGTGCCGAAAGGTGGCGTGTTGTCTCCTATTTGCTCTATTCGTCAATACGATTACTCTCAATATTTCTTCTTTTTATCATCTGTATGCGGACGATCTTCAATTTTATACACAAACTAGCCTTAAAAACCTGCCTAGCGCCACTTTTCAACAAAAAGCTGACTTAAAACAGACATCGGATTGGAGTTATAATCATGGCCTCACAGTCAACCCCTTCAAAACTCACTCTATCATAATTAGAAGTTACAAAAAGATTCCACGAGTTTACTGGAGCTCAGTTCCTCAAGTAATGTTCAATGGGACCAAGATCCCATATAGCGAGACTGTTAAAAATGTAGGCATTATCTTCGATCGCACGTTGTCTTGGCAACCACAAATTACTGAGCTGAGCAGGAAGATGTTTGCCGCGGCGAATTCGCTCAAGCGTCTTCGTTATTTCCTTCCTATTGCCACTAAAATTATGCTTGCACAATCTCTTTTACTTCCTATTCTCGACTATACTGATGCCAGCGATCTACATTTAACTGAAGAACTTCTAAATAAACTTGAGAGGCTACAAAATCTTTGTATAAGGTTTGTATTCGGATTACGCGAGTACGACCACATTTCTGAATTCCGCACTAATCTTTAGTGGTTTCCCACTCGCCTTTGCCGGAATACTCACATACTTACATAGTCTACCGTATGCTGTACGACAAAGCGATATCCGTGTATCTAAAAGATCGCTTTACCTATCGGTTAATAACTGTAACTTGTACTGTAACTTGCGTTCTTCATCCAATTTATACCCCCAAGGTATCCCATATCACAAGCTCAGCTTAGTTTGGGGCCATGTAGTTGGTGTGATTGTCTGGGTATTTTATTTTATTAATTACTTAGTTATCCATCAATCAGCCTTGGGCTAGCTGATGGCTTACAGCCTAAAACTTGTACCCAGGGGAGAGACTCATAGACTCCTGCAGTAGGCTCATTAAAAGTTCGGACTTTCATATAACTTTTATACATATACTCATTCTATTTAAGTCTGTGCGTGCACTTAAAAATATTTAAACTGATATATTAAGTAAAATGAAAATGAAACAAAAAGCCTACCTTTATCATGTTCGCAAAAAACAAAGTCCCAAAATCCTTGCTGCACCTAAAAGTTCAGGCCACTGACAGTCTTACAGTCAGTTCAAGTCACAGCAAATTTACTCCTTTTTGTCCCATCTCACATAAATATACTATTATTAAACTATTTTAGTCGTCGTTTAAATGTTTACTATGCGGACTTTGAATCATTTTCAATTGCCCGTGTGCTTTCATCTTCGACCTCATTTCCAATTACCTTCAGGTGAGATTGAGGTCAATGCGAAAAAATAATCTTATATCCTGGCATATTTTGGACCATAAAGATGTCCTTCATTGGTGACCAAATGGTTTGTTGACCTCTCATTCGTTTCCATGAGATTTAGAAAGAGTGTGTATGTAAAATGTAATAAAATTAATATTTGTAATTATTGTCAGTGTTTAAGTATGAAGATCTAATATATAAAATTCTCGTATCACAGTTTTCGTAGCCATACTCCTCCGAAACGGCTTGACCGATTTTGATGAAATTTTTTCTGCTTATCCAGTATCTATGAGAATCGGCCAACATCTATTTTTTTTTTATTTATATGGCAAAACAGAGTGTGCCGGGTCAGCTAGTAGTGATATAAATATGCGAAACAAACACCCGATGATGTGTACAAAACGACTTATACAGGGCTGTTTTTAGTCTCCAAATAAATGACATGCTTTTTGATACAATATAAACGTACCCACAAATTTGTTTAAGCATCGCTCAGTTGAAAACAATAAAGATTTGGCACCACAAACTGTTTTAGAAATAGTCGCTATTGATAAACACAGCTACTACGACGTAGTATTTCATTGAATACGTTAGACAAGATTTTGTGGTTGCGCGTATTCAACTTTATTCTTAATGATATCCATTCATAATTTAGGGTGACCACGCTTTGCTTAATATGTTAGCGAATATATGAATTTCCTTTTAAACTTTTTTTTTGCAAAAAATGTTTTAAATCGTGATATTGTGTATACAAAAATTGCCCGGTACCTAAAACTAGCCATGAGTGTAGGAAAAAAACAATACTGTAATTTTATGATTATTTATTTTAAGCTTTAGTTTATAACAATGCAAAGTTTCCTTGAAACTTAAATTTTGATACTTATAATACTTATGTACATTTTAACAGAATAGGTTTGCTTCTACGAAGAATACTTCATTATTATAAAAGATTTTAATTCTACTACTGTCTTTAACCTGTTTTGTAAATACATTTTTTTATCAATTTTATTCAAATCGTTGCCTTATCACAAAAATATACATTGACTACCTATTTTAGAAAATTACAGATATATGTACAGAAAACGTTAAAGAAGCCATTAATATACTGAGATCATATTATTTTCATTTTCATCTAAAAATGATTTCAACAATCCGTGTTCTGAAAGTCAGTCTTTATCTCACAAGAGTGAAAATAAAATACCTAAACTTGACTTTGATTTAAGCTGTCCAGTAAATAAAAGTTAGACCATTCCGGTTGCTTAGTAATTGAATTATTTGTGAGCATGTTAGGCTTAGTCCTCTTATGTTTCTTCGAAAGATTTTCGACTCTATTAAATTTCTTGTTAGGGAGCATAGACAAGAATTTGTTCCAGAAATTCGGTTCACTCCACAATACGGTTATGCGGCGGTCTCTTTGATCCTTCAAGAATGCATAAATCGAGTCCTCAGGGCCAATATCAACAAAGACATAAAGAGTATTTTTTTCTTTAGCCATTTCTTCATGTATCCTTTTTATATTCACATGACTGTATGCTGAAGCGAGATAGTTGGGTGAGAATATGACAACTGTTTGATGAACATTCGCTTTATTCACGAAAGTAAATTTATGATCTCCGTCTGTCGGATTTGCGAATATATTTAAGTTTTTATGACATTTCAATCCGGGTAATACTTCTTTGAGTACAAACTCTTCGTCTTTTTCTGAATATTTAACTTCAATGCTATATTCATCTGAAGAGCCTTTGTTCTTGAAATAGTAAGAATAAAATCTGTTTTTGATGAGCATATTTACTTCTTTTCTATAGACGAAATAGAGTATGATAATAATCGTAGACAATGATACTGACACAGATATAAGTACAATAAGTATGATAAATCTGAAGTGACAAACTTCTTCTGCCCACGATGAACAGTCCAATTGTGCTTTGTCGACAACCTAGAAATATTTTGTATTATTATAAAAACTATTTTAAAATAGAATTGTGTTTTTTTTTGTGACCACTTTATTACTCTTTGCACTTGCTCAATCTTTTTGCAATTATTATCAAATGAGGTTAATAGAAAATAACAATGAACGTACCTCTGTTTTGAACTTATTGTGCAGAAAATCCAAGAATTGAAAGTTATTACATTTGCAATGCAAAGAATTGTGCGCTATCCATATTTGTTGTATGGGTTTACGGATAAGAGCTTTATATTCTTCAGTTCCTCGTTTAGATCCATTAATATTATCTTCATTCTAAAAAAAAATAAGCATTAGTATAATATAACCAATTTCATTCGTTTATGAGAAAATGGTTGCAAACTGGACGGCAGCGACAGTGGCGTTGCAAACTGGGCGCTCAAACTATTTATCGCGGTTTCATACAAATAATACTTTCTTTCGTGTCGCGGAAATCGCTGCCCGCGCCGCTGTCGCTGTCGCTGCCGTCCAGTTTGCAGCCTAAGTCTTTATATCTTACCCAAAGATGTTGTATTGAATTGTAGCTTATATCCAAAATTTCATGTCCGTTAATCCACCAGTCATCAAAAGTCGTTTGAAACTGATTATGGCTTAAATTTAAAAGTCTCAAGTTATATGTGCGTGCGAACGGTGAACTTTTTTCAATAATCCAAGCGTTAACTTTTAATTCCTTTCTTTCAAAAGTTAGATTGTTGAAAGCAAGCGATATTTCCATCTTCTGTTTGTTGTTACTTAATATATTATTCGAAATGGTCTCGATGTTGTTGTGTTCCATATTTAAATATATTAAGCTTAGAAGAGATGAAAATGTTGAACTGAAAATGAGATTATATTGTAAATGGTTTTGAAACTAAATGCAAAATGTAAATTATGAAAACTGAAATTAGTTGAAACCTTACCCAGATACTTCGAGTAAATTATTATGGCATAAATTGAGCTTTTCTAATCGAACCAACGAAGAGAATAGTTTAGGTTCCAATTTAGTGAGTTGATTATAACTCAAATCTAATTCCAACAAATTGATTTGATCATTGAAAATTAATTCTGGCAGAACTTTGATATCATTATATGCCAATGAAATATTTGTAATTAAAGGGGAATTTGCGAACAAATCATAAGTTAATTCTTCAATTCTACTCCTTTGAATATAAGCTTCTTTCAAACTTTTCAAACCTCCAAATAGGTATTTTGGCAGGCTCTTTAACTTGACGTCATTGTTGAGTATAATTACAGTTTCTAACTCTTCATTACTCTTGAATAAGTTCTGTGGAAGCGATGAAAACTTGTTCGAGAATAACGTCAGTTTCTTTAATTTTCTCAACGGCTTGAAAATTGAAGCGGGAAGTTCGTTAAGTCCATTAGAACTGAGATCTAATTCTTCAAGTACGTCTACTCCCGTGAAAAAGTCTTTGGAGAACCACGTCACGTCACTTTGCCACAAAGAAAGTTTTCTCAAGTAGGATAAATGAGAAAACAAGCTGGAAGTAATATTTGTCATGTGATTGTGGCTTATTTCCAGGATTTCTAATTTTTCTAATGGCTTAAACAACTCCTCCGATAGGTTAATCGTATTTGACCTTATATTTAACCACGTCAACTTATTAAGGTCGAGGAATAAATTATCAGGTAATTTTGTTATGCCGTTAACGGAAAGTAATAACTTAGTTAAGTCCTGCAGTCCAGAAAAGTGTTTTCTATCGAAATACCCGGATAACTTTTTAGCATTTTGAAATATTAGAGCCATCGTTTTTGTTACCCCCAACCTTGTCAAAACATCTCTAAAAGATGTCGCCGGTATTGGACAGTCCTTGAAACTGACGGATTTATAGTTGTTGTTATGATTTTCATATTTTGGCAATTTATTATATTCTAACGACGTCACATTTTCACATTTGACGTTTAAATAAGTATTTGGCAAAATATTTATGGTAACAGCTCTACCTGCAAGAAAAATAAAAACATTTAAATACAAAAATAAAGTCAAAATGGAGCAAGGAATTCTTTCAAACGATACTTTTAAATTGAAACCCGTGTAAGGTTATTTCAAGTTATACGAACTCGTGACAATAGAGGTTTCGAAATAGACTTAGTGCACTTACCGTCGATGTTGCAATTCAGTTCCATTGCGAACGTGCCTCGACAAACGCAGTTTGGATCATTTGGGCAGATCGGGGTTACTCCACTTGCCTCAATTATCCAGAGAGCGAGCGCTGCGGTCAACGCGTGCATGAATTTTAAACCCATCTCTCCCTCTTTTGCATGCGTGACCAATCAAATTTTGCTCGCGTAACGTGCTCGTAATCGGATTTTTATTTTTGGCTCTACCTATAGGTGTACATTTTTGGTTGGACCTGCGAACAAATGAAAATTATTAAAGAAAAGGCTTTAAAATAGGTATTTTATATTTTTGTCATCACATTTTCCGTTAAATACTCTGTTCGTTCTGGAAATAACATTTCTTTAGTTTTATTGAATAATTTGTCGTCAATGTTAGCGACATAACTTTAATAACGAAACTCTGAACTTAGTTTAGTACCCAAGTTTTGTATATAATTTTATTTTGTTCAGGTTTTATGATTAGGTATGCTTTTTTTAAATGGATGTAATACTTTCATTCAATACAAATAAATTGGTTTAAGTGTAGGTGTCTATAATAGACATCGAGAGAACCGAGGTATTATTATAAATAGTATCAAACGAGCTTGAAACAACCACAGCTTACGATAGCTTTGAACAAAAGACGCCATTAGATCTAAGTACATCGCCACCGACAATTTTATTGTGATGTCAGCTGTAAAATATATTTCAAGCTCGTCTTTTATAAATTAAAGTCGGGTGAAAATATTTTCTATCTTGGTATTTTATTATTGTACCGTTTAGAGAAGTTATTTTTTGAAATTGAGAGAAAGTTTTCTTTTGTTTGAAGTCAGACATTATTTTGTTACTTAAATTATTTATAATTACTTAAATATAGGTTGTTTGATTATTTTTGCTATCTTTTAGTGTAATTTAATTGTTCACTGCTGCAATAAGAATTATGTCAAAATTGCACAAAATACCGACTTTCAACTTTTAAATCTCATAATGTTTATTTTTTTCAATGTTTATACATCAAGCTTTAATTTTCTGGACTTGAAAGAATTGAATTAGATTAAGTATTTTGTGTCCTCTTATAAAAACAAAGTCTTTTCATTCTATTATGAATGTTCATTATATTGTTATATCTGCGATTAAAGATACGAAAATACCATAAATAGTAGTTCTTGTTGACTTAACGCATACAATGCCATCCCGACAGAGGGAGTCACTGGCAGGTGCAGACGACACCCGAGATAAATTGCTGCTGCATTACAATGACTATGATATTAAACCATGTCAAATTCTGAATAGCTTTTCTATTTTTTTTTGTTCTATTATTAGAAGCTTCGCGTAGAAATTGCTTTCCAACAAAGCTATATTAAGCAAACTTCTCTATAGGATCTTGTTTGACTTGGTAATAAACATGGTAATTATTTGCATTTATATTTTAAAAGAGTATTAACTTCCATGCTGGACTGGGAGCGAAAGAAAAGCATAGAATTTGCCAGCTGCTTCTCTTCCCGGGCAAACTGTAAAAGTCAGTTAAGGGACGGAGGTTTTGTTGGCGTTTTTCCGGGCGACAGGCTGAGCCCCTGTCACTGCTATAGTCTCTCTCCATCATCATAATACCAAATTTGTCAAACGAGACATCAGATGGTTTTTATAGCCTCTGGTGTTCTGCCTACCCCATTAGGGATACAGGCGTGAAGTCTTGGGATTAAAATATCCCTACCGCCCCTAGATAGACATATTCACATATAGTCCTTGGTGGTAGGATTTCCGTCAGACTAGCGACCACCTTTTTTATAAAACCTGATGCTAAATATTAATGCTCGAACAGTGATGTATATCGGTCATATTATTTTCTCCATACACACATACATAACTTCACGCCTGTGTCCCTTGGGGTAGGCAGAACACCAGAGGTTATAAAACCATCTAATGTCACGTTTGACAAATTTGGTCGTTTTATAATGACGAAGAGAGACTATTGCAGTGACAGGTGGTCAGCTTATTGCCCACAAAACAAATCTCCAATAAAACCTCTGTCCCTTAAATGACTTTTACAGTATGCCTGGGAAGCGAAGCAGCTGGCACATTCTTGTTTTTCTTTCGCTCCCAGTCCAGCATTGAGTTCTCCATGTTCCTCCTAAAGCCCGTGTGTCTTCGACCTCATCATGACTTGAAATGCGGTTTTATTCACCAATAATAAATCCTGAAATGCCTTAATGTTAATGTTAGAAATGTTAATTAAATTTTATATCTTGCCTCCGCAGGTTTCATTTACAATATCTTGGCCTCTTTTTGTAAAGAGACCAGAGTTTTATTACCTACTTTGCTATAATAGAATGTTTTTCGTTTATAAAAAGAGTTATTCTGTTTTAGAGCCGTTATTTTTTAACGCAAGCAACGTTTTTTGAGCTGCCTGTCTAAACCAGAAAGCAATCAAATGTCAGCTACATTTCACCAATTTATGCTCGGGATGGAGTGTTACTCGTCATTCATTTTACTCTGTATCGATTTCGTTGACAGCTCAGCCCCATGGACGAAGGTACGGGCAACACCAGATTAATGAAAGTAATAATTTAGATTTTATTGCCTGCGTGGTAGGAACTAATATGTTATCATTGTTGAAACTATATGTAGTTGACAGAACTAATAAATTATGATAATTATTATGGTTTTTACATTGCCATAGTTATATCCCTGTAGGAATAGATATTTAGGAAAACAAAAGATTGCATTGCTAGTAGAGAGTCTTTAGTACAGTGCATTATGCGTAGTTTTTTAATTTTATCTAAATTCAGTCCAAGTAAACTTCTTTCAATAATTTATTTCTTTCTTTTTACATAAAATAATTACAGTATACAATATGAATTGTCTTAGAGCCCTTTTTGGGTTTGTCAAGGTAATAGTTGCGGTTATTACTTAGGTACAGAAGGCAGCAGATCAAGCGTTATAATACCTGTCAAATTTCCCCAACCAATTTTAACTTAATCTCTAAGTTCGGATTCAAGTAAATTTTTTGACAGATTTGTAACGCTTGATGTGCTGCCTTCTGTACAACTGGATTTTTAACAATTTTATATATTTTATTTTATACTGTTAATCCACTCTTATTATTTGACTCAATGATCTTCCTCTAGTCATCCCCAACAATTTGTTGCGCATGTACTGTCCGTACGAAAATAGGCGAGCTTATATGAACAGAAAATGACTTTCTTTTATTTCAATTTTAATTTTAGATTTAGGCTTAAGATTTATCAAATCATCAAATATCCATGATATTAACAAATTCAATTAAATAGAATATAATGAATTACTACTAGACCATACGTTCCTCATATCCTCGTAAAAATATTTTCTTAATAGACAAAAGCAGTCTTTGTTTGATATCCACAAAAGATTATTCTACGTAACTTGAACAAGTTAATTTGGAAACTCATGTACGGTCATAAAGTTACCTCAATTTAGTGGGTAACAACTCTTCCAGGATTTCTCACAGATTTTCTCTCACATTTTCACATTGATAAGATTTAGGAAATAGTTGGACTGGATCTGCGGTTTCTATTTGCAAAGTAATTTTGGAGAGGATAGTTTTGCTGGTGACATTTTAGAAGTCACATATAATATTCGGTGTTTTGGTTTTTACTTTCTTTAATATAAAATGTCCAGCTTCATAAAAACTAACATGCTATTGGTTAGATGTACGTAATTGAAGATACGCTTGAATTTAATTTAATAAAATTTAGACAACGGGACTGATGTTCCCTTAATTTTGATGGTATTATAATTTGGCAAAAATTACTTCCAATATGCAGAACACAAAATGTTTAATATTTTGATGTGTAAGCTGTTCAATTCGTTAATACTCAAGCTTGTTTAATATTTTACAACATTTTGAATAAAGCGTATATTTTTAATTATACTTTAAGCACTTCTGAACTTGCTTTATATTTTGTGAGCTTTAATTTCTTGCTTTTCCCAACATTGTTTTTCAGACCAATTTTATTTAGCACCTGAACTTAATTTAGGCTTCCTTCACCAAAAACGAAATATAAAAAAATTAAGGTTTAACGATATTAAAAAGAAAGAAAACCTAGTCTAAATAAAGAAAACTATTCTTCGTTAATCTTTCAGTCTATTAAACGTTCTTTTTCTTTACTTTTGCTTCTAAACAATTCCCAAAGGATCACTGCTCTATTCAATAATAAATCTGCACTGTATATACCTAAGTTGAGCAGTCCTTCAGAGTTGAAGTACCGTCGGGTCCTCAAGGTGACTCTTAAACATTTTGGAGTCAGTTTCACCTGGAAGCTTGAAATAGTAGATTGAAGTTACAGTTTATTAAATAGGATACAATGAAAAGATAAATATAACCAGATATAACGTAGAATAAGGATGTCAGTTGTTTTGGAGTATAAACAAGTTTACATAGTACAACTTTACTAGTAAACTTTTTATAAGAATAGCAAACCTGGATTTGCTTTCGCTATAAAAGTAAATAAAACCCCCAGGCAATCACACCAACTACATGGCCCCAGACTTAGAATTATAAGCTTGTGATATGAAATACCATGTAGCGAGGTAGGGAGGAACGTAGAATACATATAGAGATAAGCACTCCGACCCGGAAAATATTTTATTCGGAATCGAACCTGCGACCTCACTATGGCGCAGTAGCGTCTAAAACACTGCACCACGGAGACTATTTTAATCCAATAATGGACGTCATATCTCTTTGCATCAGAAAAAACCATTGATAACATAAGTTATCAGATCATATACATCACGAATTGTGAAAATTTCAACTTTAAGTTCTCTTACTAAAATTGTGATTGAGTTTTAAGAACTCCCATATAAACTACACGTGCTAACCGTTCACTGGGAAATCTTCTTTACAATACTCATGTTACGTTACAAGGCATCGAGGACTAAACTTTACGAACGCAAGCAGTTTCAGTCCCCAGTTGATTTATTTTAACTTTGCACGTACATAACTTTACTGAGAGGTCTTATCATTCCTTGTGTAGGTCCTTATGAGCTCTGTTAACTTAACTTTGCTTTTCTTCATAAGGCAGTATATAAGTATTATGTGTTTTAAATGTCTTAAGGATGGCTTCAGTGACTATTTGTCAATAAAATGTAAATTTTGATACCTATTGTTTTCCAAATAAAGAAAATTAAAAAATTTAAAATTTACGATCTTATTGAAATTTACGAGGTTTTAAATCTTATCAATTTCATTGCTTTATTCGAGAGTTCAATTTTGGTTGTGATGTGACATAACCCGGTTTCAGCTAAACTCAAACTATGATTATAAAATATATGAAATAAATTCTACTACCTAATGAGTCCAATACATGCATTGTAAACTTAAAAAAAAAATAAGTAACATTTTTGGATTAAATTGCCAAATAAAAGGAAAATTAATATCATAAGACATTTAAACAAAACTAAGCTTCTTTAAATACGTCGATATAAAACTGTACTTTTATTTTCATATGACTATGTTTAAGACTAAATTTATGTATAATCGAACCAGCATTTTTGTATTTTTTATTTTCTTTCTCACAAGAGATTTTAAAAATTCCATTCTAAAATCTCATCCAAATTAAACTCAAAGCACTAAGGTTTCGGTGAAAGCGTAATTTCTCCATTTGTACCGTGAGCTTAGGTGCTGTACACGTATTTCGACCAGTTCCCAATACCGCAAGCTACCAATCAGTACAGGAGCCTTACTCGCAAACGACATCGAATATATGAGGACGGTACAGAACTAATCGTATTAACTTGGTAAGCAGCTCTGAAAGTTGCCAACGGATTAAACGTACAAAGCTGTTGCAGGATTAGATTGGAACCACTTCCATAAAATATGCTTATCGAAAATATTTTGAACTGATTGTCGAAAAAGGTACGGATTTTTCGATTCTGGTGACATCCGAAATTTTGTAAAATTTTATCAGCATGTAAAACTTTTTAATATTACTTTTAAATGTAAAGGTATACCTGTACTAGACTATTATATCTATCGACATACGTAAGTAAATAAAAAAAGTTTGCCATACCCAAAACTTATGGCAACTACAAAAACAACACACTACCTCTAAATAAATACGGAAGTCTGAAAGTCCAACTAACATTCAAATAGAACTTTTATTCCAAAGGCATCGTCAGTCAGATAAGGGTCGAAACCCTTTCAAAAACGTCTATAATTCACAAAACCAACCCTCCAGGTAAAACCCAATGAATCAGCCGAGTACCTTCATCGCCGCAGTATGGAAATTTTTAATTCAATTTTCTAACTTTTTATTGAATACCTAATAAGGAGAATTTCAAAATTGTGAACGTGAACACCATACCTTGACGGATTTTAGCACCTTTTTTATAACAATATTGGTACCTTGAAATGCGGAAAAAGTTTGATAAAGCAATTTAAATTAATGATGGTTGTGGTAAAAAATAAAATATTTCTCATGGTTGGCTATGTAATTGCTTCGGTGGTTATGGGTAAATAATTGATAAATGATAAAAAGTATGTACGTATAAAAGAAAGATTTATTGCGTTTTTGCAATGAAACACAATTTAAACTATAGGAGCGAAGATCGAATCGACACTATAGTTTTGATGGTTCGTAATAATATACATTGTGACTGGTGGGTCATTTTCAAAATCTCAAGACGTGATAGATTGAAATCATACATGAAGAGAAAAATAAAATAAAAAACAAATATTAATTATTTACTGAGTAAACTTAACCGAAAGTTGAAAAAATCATTCCGCAACGCATGGTTACGTAAGCGTAATACAATAGATACTTAGCGGGTGGTGGTGTGCGTATGGCGGGAACACTGCTGTGTGCGTGTTGACTTAGGTAGCGCGTCGGGGAAAAGTGTAGTAAGGTCTCTTGATTTATTGAGAGATTTCTTGTGAAAAATTCAATACCTACTTTTATAACATAATATTATGATCAGAATCGAGTTCAAAGCGCTCTTCTTCAGTATCTAAAATTTGTCACCGGTCAGCCTGTAGATTAATAATGTTGAACTCGGTTAATATCACCTCCTTGGGTAAATATTTTTTCACCGCAAACTAAGATAAAAGGTAAAAAAAGGTAAGGCCTTTAAAGAAGTATTAAATAGTACCGACTATAATAGTCCCTTGCCTTCAAAAATATTAAAGGATCAAAGTATACCTTATGTACACAAGCCACGAAGTGTAAGCTAATTCTCTTTTGACCGATTTTATGCTGTCACACATAAAGTGACCCCTTTAGATTTCCCTCAATAGACAGTATACATATACATTCTCGAAATTCCAGGTCGTGATAGTTTGAGATCATAATTATTTTACATATTAATTATTTCCTGAGTCAACTTAACCGAAAGTTAAGGAATTCATTACGCAACGTATGGTTACATAAGCGTAATGCTATAAATACTTAGCGGGTGGTGGTGTGCGTGTGGCGGGAACACTAATGTGTGCGTGTTGACTGAGGCAGCGCGTCGGGAAAAGTTTACTAAATCTCTTAATTTATTCATAGGGATTTCCGGTAAAAAAATAAAAACCTACTTTTATTACAATGTTATGATCAGAATCGAGTTCAGAGTGCTCTCCTTCAGTATCTAAAATTTGTCACCAGTCACCCTGTACAGTACACATGAAATATTCCGTTTCGGCGGGATATTACAGTTTTCTTTTATGAAGAACAAGTTCCTTTCTAAGTTTTCGAGATCGATCCTAAGCTTCTTCTTCATAGATAAGTACAGTCACGCTAATAAGATGTATACATTTTCATTGAAATTTGCGAAGTGTGTACATCTTGAACCCGGTTTGGTTATCAGCTAGATATAGTGCTAATTAATGTGTTTTTCAATAATGACTATTCTATATACAGGCTGGAATTTTTGAATGCCCCTGGAGGGAAAGTACTCTTAATAATAGTGATAGCAAAATTTAATCCAAAGAAACATCCCTTTATTTTGGAAAAGAAAAAAAACTGCATCAAAGATTTTTCGCAAATTTCCTTGCTTCACCCAGAAAACGAACCGACTAAAATCTAAAAATGAAGATTTCATGGTTTGCCTTTCATTAAATTAACCTAGTATGTTGGAGAGATTTCATTCTTGTGATTTTTACAGATTTAAGTCGGTTCGATTACCGGGAGACAAGCGAATTTTCGAAAATCTTTGAATGCAGTTTTATTTTCTTTTCCTAAAAATGGAATGAATCTTTGAAATAAAAGGTAATGTTGCCAAATTGGAATATTTAATAAACGTTAGACCACAACGTAGCTAAAATTATGCTGGTATCGATAAAAATATCGAAAAAATACAATAAGTATTAATAAGATAACTATTTGTTTGTATACTTATTCTCTTCAATATTTACTTGTGCTCGCATTCTAGCCCCACATACAATGAAACAAACATATCATTTGCTATCTCTATTATTTAGAGTACCTACTTTCCCTCCAGGGGACATACGAAAATTCGACCCTGAAGGTATGATATTTAACTGATTTTCATCGTTTTTAATTATACTTTGCAATTCGCCTTGATGTTTCGATGACTTTTCAGAAACCATGGTTACAAGTCACTTGACGAAATCCTAAAGATAAAATAAATTTATTCTGTTTTTAATTTTTATGGTTTATTTTTTATTAGCATACATTTAATACTATTTAACTCATTTTTTTTGCTTATAAATATTTCGTGATCTATGTTTGAATGATGGCTACCTTAATCAGAGGTTGCATTTTTCATTTTTTTCTGTGTCAATCAATTAGATTTAAGATATAATGTAACTTTTACTGGTGGTCCTAATAAATAAATAAATAAAGAAATAACACCTAGTAACTATAAGTGTAAGAAACCTTTTTTATATGTGAATTAACTCTATTTGAGCTTAATCTGACTTAAACCTGCTTTAACGTAGTTAAGTCCGACATTACAGTACATAAAGTAAAATAAGTATTTATTGGCAGATTAATACTAAGTTGTTCATTACGCTGTTAAATAGATAAAATATTTTCTTCTAAATAATGTTATTGACATTAATGCTATGGACTTTACGTAGGTTAACAATACGCTTATTTTAAACGTTAATTTGGTCAATTTGTAAGCATTTGTAAAGGTTTATTATGAATCTTTCACGATGAAACCGTTCCACGAACTAAGCAAAAATTTCAGATAGTATAAATTAAAAAAAATATATATATTTAACTAGATAAGACATAAGATTTGAGTTAAAGGTATAAAATGTACATCCTTGTGAAATACTATTGGGTCAAGGATTATGCAAATGTTTTTTTTTATGTTTGATGTTTGATTGTGAACTCAATGAAATATATCTAAAGTAATTTAAAAAACATGAAGTGTTTGTTTGTTTCAACGTTCTTATCTTAGAAACTACCAAGGGGCTTTAAAATAAAATTCTTTTGTTTCAATCAAGAAATACCTATTTATGGGGTAAAAGTTACAGGACGCTCTAAATATATCGTGCCAAACAAAATATTTTACTAATTAATGTGAAAATGAAACTCATTTTCACTGTTGTTTTTTGTGAATGGAACTGAACATAGCTCGTATATACTAGTCGACAGTTCTTGTTTTCTGTTTAAAAACAAAAGCTCCAGACTCACTAAATAAAGGGATTTCTACTAAAACCTTTGTTTAGTTTGGACTAAGACGCTTTCATACATGTTTAGTAAACACCAATGTATAACTTTAATATTAAGGGTTGTATGTTTAGGGCGTAAGGCGTTTGCCGTATATAATCCATTTTCGGAGGAATTATCTACTTTGTTTCAAGTTTACTGGCCTGAAATAAGCTGAAGTGTAAACGCAGTGTAGTGTAGGGTTATTTTTGCTGCATTACGTAAAATTATGCATTGAGGCAAACTATTTCCTATTTTGCTAAATAGTAGTGATTTAGTTTTCACCATAATCCTGTTCATTGTAATGAATAAATAGAGGAACTGCTGGAATTTTGTTTCATTATTCTTTATTTGAGATAATTTTAACCGTTTTATAATTGAAAATACTGAAAGAAATTAAATGAAAATATGCAGTTAAAGGAAAGTCACTGCAATAATCTCTCTCCTCCTTTACAATGACTCCAAATTTGTTAAATGTTTTGTTAGATGGTTTTATGACTTTTGATGTTCTGCCTACCCCATGAGGGATAAAGGCGTGTGAAGTTATGTATGTATGTGTTACCGGAAAATAATAAGTACCGTATGTTTATAAATTTCCGCGTAAATTTATTTATTTTCGTAAGATTCTAAACAAGAGATTAATTGTATTATTTTACGCTTTTATTTTCGCAAATTTATCAATTTACAACGTCTCATGGTAAATTTATGAATTCATTCGTAAGATTCTAAACGGTTCGACCAATCACAGAAGAGTTTCTGTTCTTTTTAAAATACGGAAAATAATACACTGCTCGCTGATTGGTCAAGAAAACAAACAATAAAAAATTTTGGCTTATCTACATTAATTGTTTATGGCGCTTCGCCGGCCGCTGCTGCGGCACCGTTCGCTTTGCTCGCTCGGCTCGCGCACGTATATTACTAAGTGATACCTAACTGCTCCTCCTCGCTGCGCTCGTCGTCGCACCTAACCGTTCCGACAAGGCCTTCCAGTGCATTCGTTTTTTGAAATAAGAACACGTGACTTATTTGAATAATGAAAGCTTACTTATTTTTTAAATAAATGAAAAAGCATTTAAGCATTTTAAATGCAAAAACTTTAAAATATTATTACTTATTATTTTACCAGTGAGTTCGGTAAGTTTATCAATTTGCGAAAATATGGGCGTAAAATAATACATTTTTATGCGAAAATTAATAAATTTACAGGATTTATTATTTTCCGGTGACATACGTATGTTTATACTAAGCTTTAGTACAGAAGGAAGCACATCAAGCGTTACTAATCTGTAAAAAAAAATTACTTGAATTTGAACTCTATGGCCTAGATATTAAGTTAAAATTGGTTGTGGAAATTTGACAGGTAATGTAACGCTTGATCCTCTGGCTTCTATACCTATTATAGTTTTCAGTTATTCACTCACGCCATTATCAGCAGCGAGCGCTGGGTTTAAGTTATGTGTTATGTGAATACCAATTATGTCACCCGTCGCTGATGCGTCGAGAATAGCCCTTCTGAACTTCATTCCCTCAAAAAATCAACGACGAGGCCGTCAAGCATCGATTATAACGAAAACGATTATGACTAATGCAACTTTGTTTTGAACGTTGGTAGTAATTTGAAAAGTGCCAACATTAAATAATCGTTAGAATGTAGTTATTTCTACGTAACAATTTTATTGTAATGAGGCTTTTTGTAGTTTATTTTATCGTTATATAGTATGTCAAAGTCTAGTTACCAGCTTATATTTTGCCTCTTAATGGAATAGTTGATTGTAGTTTAAACCAGGTTGTGTTTCGGTTACATCTCACCTAAAAATGTTATTGTCTGAACAATTAGAAAAGCGTAGTTATTGTAGGGTTAACTAAAAATTGTTTCACCTGAACAATTTTACTACAAAAATCATAAAAATCCTATATCAACCTGTATTAAGGTACGAGGTTTTTCCCACAACTTCGTACGCCCTTCCTGTGGGAATTTCAGAAACTCCTTCCATAATATAACCAGACACCCATTGAAAGAACCTTTATACCAAGTTTCACATCCGCGTACTCAAGGAATAAAATCTTTCATACAAACTAAAATGTCCAATATTTTTCGTTCTCGCGGGAATTTTGGGAATTTCTGCCTTAGTGGACCCCTACACCTCTTAATGAATTTCAGTTTTAGTTCCAAATTTCAGCTCTCTACTCTTAGTAGTTTTGGCTGTACGTTGTGTGCCAGTCACTTAGTTTTATATAGATTATATTCAGTAAAATGTTCATTTTTAAAAGTCCATTTCTTTAATATAAAAAACCCATTAATTTCAAAATAGTAACTTCTAAATACGATGAGGAGATGGAGGCTGCATTCCTATTTTTCTTGACCCGAAAACATCATTATGGTAATGTTGAACGGGATGAATTTGTTTTTTATATTCTGATGTTTCTTAGACCTAAATTGGAAAGGATTAAAATTCATATTCTTTTATATCTTAAATATTGAAAGGGTAAAAAATGGAAAGTCACTTCACAACGTTATTTATTGAACAAATTATTGTGTTTAATAATGTTTTTAAGTTTTTACATTTAAAAAGCTCAATTATTCTTCAAATAAATGAAAAATGTGATAAATAAAAATTACCCGACCAGGATTCGAACCTGGGACCTTTATTTATCACATTTTTCATTTATTTAAAGAATAATTGAGCATTTTAAATGTAAAAACTTAAAAACATAATTAAAACATTGCAATGCTTCATTTTAACTGGAATTCACAATTTCTGTAAAGAAATTGGTCTCGGGTGGTCTTAGCTGCAAAGCTATACCATAAAATGGAGCTACGTTAGCAATATGACGTAAAAACCAAAATGTGGTAAGTAATTTCGAGGCGTACCGCCAGGCCCCGGTAGCTCAGTTGAAGAGCACTCGTCCGGCAAACGAGAGGTCCCAGGTTCGAATCCTGGTCGGGTACTTTTTATTTATCACATTTTTCATTTATTTAAAAAAATATTGTGTTGTTATTTTTGTATGCAGGTCAAAAAGGTAATTGTAGTTGTGATTCTGTCGTTAAACATCCAAACTATACACAGAGTGTAGGCATAAAAACCTACCACCTAGGTGCACTATTAATATTGATAGATAAGCCGGTCCTTAAGGGCGATTTATTCAACAAACTATGCTTAGTTAACTATGCAAAGACCGCTCTCTAGGAGGTCTCCTTTTTTCTAGAGACTACACTTATTTCTTAACAATCTCGATTTTAAATAAATAAGTGTAATACTTTGATTTACTTAAATAAATAATAAATATTTCTGACACTCACACAACATTAACTAGCCCAAATTAAGTTTCATACAGAACTTGTATTATGGATACTAGATAACTGTATACCAGTATAAGAAATATATAAACATACATATTGAATAAATACATATTTTTTATGAGAATAAACCAAAATAGACATATAAACATCCAAGACTTGACGACTAATATCTGTGTTGATCACACAAATATCCGCCGCCGCCGGGATTCGAACCCAGGACCTCTGGCATAGAAGGCAATGTATGTTACCGCTACACTAGCCGGTCGCCAAAACTTATTTCTCAGTAGAAGAGTTAGGCCAATATTTTCTTCCTGCATACACAGAAATGTTAATTATTAAGTCAAATAATATTTAAATAGCTTTTATTTCCAATGAACTATAATGGAAAAGATAATGAATCAAAAGCGTTTCCGTTCCTTTTTTACCAAGGGAAGAATCTTTTCCAAAACCATTTGATTTTTAAAACGACAAGAGTACACGAGCAATTTTCCGCCTTCAGTGCTCAAGTTGTCGTATGTAAATAAGTCTTTATATCCCATGGCATGATCATGTCAGGCGTGGCAACCTCGATTGTACTACGGTGTACTCGTAATTGAAAGTAAAATTTATAAGGGCTTAACAACGAAATTAACAGTGTATGTGTACTTAACCTAGGCTATTTTTGATTATAACTTTCATAAATAAGTTTAAAAATCCAGTAAAGTATTCAGGAAGTAATTCATAAACGAAACAGATTTTAATTATGGTCCTTTAAAATTTAAATAAAATATGTGTGGCTTTAAATTGTGCAGAAAATATTCTGTAGGTACCTGTGGTATAAAAAATATGTCCGTATGCTTATATTTTTTACTTATCGGCCTGGCCTGACTATGAATTGAACCCAAAACTTCAGTCAACCCAAAAAGAGTACTAAGCAACAAAGAGACATATAATAAATAATATATAATAATAATATATAATAAACTATTAAGACATATGATCATATGCTTAAATGGGCATAAACATCCATGACTTGACGGATCAGAACTATCAATCCCGATCGGGATTCTAAGCAGGACCACTAACATAAAAGGCAAAGTTACTATCGCCACAGAAGGCTCAATCGTAATAACATGGGACAAGCTTGAATAGTCTTCTCTATACAAAATCCATGTGTTAATACCTTAAAATCAGGCACGTCACACAACTGGGTCTTCCTATGTACTTGTAGCATTTGTTTGGCGAGTACACAAAGACCTTCCGGGAAGCGTAATACCGCCGAGGCGTTGTCAAAAGGGATCATTAATTAACTGAAGTGACTGTAATGGCGCAGAATACATGCCTCGAGAATGTTGGTGAGAAACCCTGTTTAGGTGCCCCTAGTTTACATAAATTTTAAACTCTGTGTTTAGGTTTCAGGTTAATATTTGCATTAAATTGTCTAATCTTAAATTATTTAGGTACTGTTTTTTATTAAACAAGCTGCATCAACAAGACAACAAGATAACAAGAAGCATCTATTTGTAAAACAAAGATGTATTGTTGGTTAGTAACTTCCTAGCGTTGCACCTTAATCTCACCTGATGGTAGTGAAAATGCGCTCGAAAATGATACGGTATAAAAATAGAATTCTGAAATGTTTTCATTGATATGACCTAAGGTATTTAATGTCAAAGTGGTGAAAAATTCACAGCAATGTGAAACTTGTCAGCCTCTATATTTTATTCAATGTAACATATTTTGTATTTGTAGCTGAAACTGAAAACTTGTAAGTAAGAATGTGTTTTATTAAAATTCTTCTTTTATGGATTAACTGAATATTGTCATTTTATTTTAAGTAACTAGGCGTTCCAATTTATAACATCAAATTTTTCCATTATACAAAAGTGATTAACACATGTATCATCAATTATCTGAATATAGCTAAAAGATGGCCGTTTTCTACGATCACCACTTATGTAATTTAGTGGCTTTAAAAGACTGTTTCAAGTCGTACCGTGACATGACTAATATTAACGGCACTTTGGCCTAAAACACACTGAAAATAATGTTTTTATCGTATAATATACAATTTTTAGGACTAAGAGATAGACAGATATGTCTATTTTTTATAATAACATTACGTAACGCTGGACGAAGGCAGTAAAGCATCGTGCGGCGCGACGTGAAGAACCTTGGCGTAGCGCTATGCCCAGTAATGGACGTTTCCCGGCTCATGATATGTATGAATATAAATAATATCAAGATTTTGACATCCGCTTTAACATCTTAACTTGTCTTAATTAGTTGCGATGCATTTCTTTAGAGTATTAGTGATTCGGCTAACATTATCTAATGCGAAAGCTATTTTTTATAAATTATACTTCTTGCTAATATTACACGTAACTCGTGAGATATTCCATTCACGCACGGAGTTGAATGATGTTATTTAATTAATTTATGTAATTTTATGTAATTGTCAAAGTAATGTTTTTTTTATGTATTTTCCTCTTGTTTTTATTTCTTATCTGTTATTTATTTGTTGTATTGTTGCTTTTAACTCCGTACTTTTTTTCGTAATTTTGCCTGTCTCTTTAATTTTGTGTCCTTTTTATGTTTTATGTGGTAAAGTAATTATGTGTTTAATTGTTTTGCTTGTTTCATGTTTATTAATTATTTTGTTTTTTTTTTTATTTTATTATTCTTTTTTTCACTGTTTGGCTTATGTTTTTATCTATTCTGTTACGTTGTGCTGTTGTAGTTTTCTGAATAATTGTTTTGAGTTTGAGTTTGAATTAAAAATAATGTCCGGGTCTGGATGTTACTATATACAATTATTATATTCTAGGTTCTCCTAAGGTTCGCTTTTTTGTACTCCGTGTGACAAGCTTTACTTAGTTTGAGGCCGTGTGCTTAGTGTCATTGTCTGAGTATTTGATTTATTTAAATATTTAAAAAAAAAAATATACCGAAACTGTAAACCACTCAAAACTTTTGAGCATCGTTCTTGCACGGGACACAATTACATGACATATACATGACAGACTCAGTGGCGTATTGATATAAGACCTAATTCGTGAGGTCGAAGGTTTAATCCTGGTTCCCCTCAAGTTTGCCAGATGGTATCCCATATCACAAGCTTTGTTTGGGGCCACGTAGTTGTAGTGGTTGCCTGAAGATTGTATGTATTTAATTATGTTTTTTTTTTAAACTGTAACTGTATCATTTTAAACCAATCAACACGGCCTGAAGTATATCGAAAAAAATTGCTATTTACAAGACGAGGGATGAAAATAAATTCGAAGCTTGAAGATATTTTCAGTAGCTACTTGATCACCTGTTAAGTATTCCTTGGAAAACCCAATTGAAACTAAGTAATATAATGTCAAAAAGACGAACAGTATTTTGTTTCATAGAATTAAATATTGATATTGTTCGTCTTTTGCCATTTCTCGCAATTTATTTAATTTAATTACATTATTGATAATATTCTTAAGTTTTTACGAACTGTTATATCTATTGCACCTGATCACGAGTGACAAGAATGAGCTACTTGTGATTTTTGTGTTTAAAATAATAAAAATACTACAATGTAGAGTAAATATTTATTATAATAAAAAATATAAACACGGGATAAAAACATTATTTATACAAGGTGTTCCGGTTGATTTCCCATAACTCTAGGGTATTAATATCTCAATATTATAATCTCAATTTATCGTCCCCATTGCTTTAAACATAATGTCCCCCTTTTTCTTAATTATTTAAATAGCATCTTGATATCATTATCTTATTTCCAGTCCATTATAATCACTGGTGATATTAACATCGACATTAGCCCTGATAGTACTGAGAGCCACTCTGGTGATTATCTCAACTTATTAGCAATGCAAGGGATGCTTCCGGCTCACACTTTTATTACTCGACCTTCGTCTGGTACTTGTTTGGACCATCTTATATTGAAATCTAACAAGAGGAGCAATACTTATGTAATTGAAACTTGTATCACGGACCATAAACCAATATATTTTACTATCTCGTCGTCTCTTCCTAAAGCTTCTCCACGTATCATAAACAAAATTGACTACTCGACTTTAGATTCTACCATGATCAATATGAACTTTTCGCAGATACTCTCTTGTACTGATCCTAATACTGCTGCTTCACGGCTCGTGGATATTTTATCGCATGCTTTGGTTTCGAACACAAAAACTTTGAAATTATCTCGGCGTCTCTCCATTTCCAAGCCCTGGATCACCGTTGGATTGCTGCGATGTATTCGGAACAGAGACAACATGCACCTAAAACTTAGAGCAGCTCCAAATGACAATACCTTAATGATAACATATAAGAGATACCGTAATTTTTGTAATGAACTGTTAAAAAAGCTAAAACGTACCTACCTCAGAAATGAGATTACAGAGGCCCGTGGTAACAACAAGAGGCTATGGGAGGTTATAAAAAGCAACTCCAACCTGAAAATGGATAGGGGGCCCCCCACAGGAATCTTTCAATCACAAGACCAGGTTGACTCGTGTAACGAATACTTTGCAGGCGTTGGATCATCACTGGCTGAGGCATTCAATTCAAAAGGCCCAGGTTTGCAACCCTCAGGCAAAAATAGAAGGAATGTTAAGTCTTTTGTTATGCTTGATACGGATGCAAAGGAAGTGGAAAACTTAATCATTGGGCTTAAGTCCACTAGTACTGCTGGCTGGGACGACATTCCGGCCATATTTATCAAAAGATATGTGTCAATACTTGCCCCAGTCGTAGCACACGTTTGTCAAATATGCATTGCATCTGGCTGCTTTCCAGATGTTTTTAAAAAAGCTGTGATTATTCCGATTTTTAAGGCTGGTGATCGGGCTCTTTTCAGTAACTATCGCCCCATTTCAATTTTGTCTACCTTATCCAAGATTCTTGAACGTATTATGAACAGTCGTTTAATGCAATACCTCGAACAGACTATAAATATTCTATCTCCTCATCAATACGGATTTAGAGCTCATAAGTCTACTGAGGATGCTGTACAGGAAGTAGTTCAGTTCGTTGTTGGAAGTTTAGATAGTTCAATGAAATGCGTAGGTATTTTTATAGATCTTGCCAAGGCCTTCGACACAGTCTCTATCCCATTACTGCTTTCGAAGCTTGAAAACATAGGAATAAGAAACACTGCTTTGAGATTGTTTGAGTCGTACCTCACTAACCGTACACAGAGGGTAAAAGTCGGTGGCATCACTAGTAATGAGCTGCCTATTACTTGTGGAGTACCCCAGGGTAGCATTCTCGGCCCATCCCTCTTCTTAATTTTCATTAATGACTTGTGTGACATAAAGCTTGAAAATGGGTTGATTACTTCATTTGCTGACGACACGGCACTTACTTTTCAGGCTCAGTCTTGGGAAGAAGCATCTCACTACGCGCAGTTAGTTTTGGATTCTGTTCTAACCTGGCTTAACTCTAATTTACTAACCATCAATACGCAAAAAACTAACTTCATGTTATATGGTATTCGCTCTTCTTCCTTACCTAGCCAAACTCTTACTATTACTGCTCATAACATGTCTCTTCAAGATTGTAACCATACTAGTTGTTCATGTCCCAAATTGCAGCGTATTCATGAATGCAAATATCTAGGCGTAATTCTAGACCAAAACTTAAACTTCAAAAAACATCTAAGTATGCTTTGCAGTCGAGTTAGAAAGTTAATTATCATATTTAAAACTCTTCGTCACATTGCTGACTTTGATATTATAAAAAGGGTATATTTTGCCATGTGCCAATCTATTCTTCTTTACTGCATCACCACCTGGGGTGGTGCACCTAAAACAAATCTGAAGATGTTAGAAGTAGCTCAACGAGCAGTTTTGAAGGTTGCCACTTTTCGCCCATTCCTGTTTCCTACTCTTGAACTGTATCACGATTGGCAAGTTCTATCTGTGCGAAAATTGTTTATCTTGCGTACCATCTTAAGAATGCACTCCATTACCCCTTATGAACCGAACCATTTGAAGCGACGACGTAATGACCTGGTTAGTCATTGCCCAAAAATGTCTACATCTTTCGCTCAACGGTTCTTTGCATTTATGGGGCCGCTTCTGTACAACAGAGTCAATAGTGACACGAACATTTACCCTTGCAATGGTCTACAGTGCAAGAGTTTGGTGACCAAATGGCTACTTACTAAAACATACCAGGACACTGAGGAAATGATAGCCATCCTTTCGTAAATTAATCACACACACACTCACTCACACACAAACACACACGCACACACACACACACACCCACACAAACACATATTACACACATTCACCCACACAAACCGTAATTCCCAGACACTCACTTAGATTATAAGTTCTTTATATATTTTTTTTTCCTTTTATACTTTTAAATATATTTTTTGTACCTACTTTCTTGAGGTGGATGGAGGCCTGGAGTCCTATAATACAGGGTCACCTAGTGTAGGCTCCAGCTTTCACATACTTCTTATTACCAATTCAATTTTTTGTTATATTTTTTTTTTTTTTCTGATATATGTGAAGGAAATAAATAAATTTATTATTATTATTATTATTAATGGGACCATGTAGAATCAAATAGCATGTGAATAATTTTTCAATTTAATTATTTTTTCTGTTTTTATTTTTCATACAAAATAATTCAATTAAAAATCATCTTATGTAAAACACCTTTAAGGAAAATATGACAACGTGACTGGTACAGTTCACAACGCTTTGCGTTGGACATTGTATGCAACGTTCCTCAACGTTTAAATTTTTTTGTTGTTTGTTGTATGGCTTTAGTGACACGGGTGATGATTTATAAACTCATTATATTAAGATTGATGATATCTTGGAAAGCAATCACTTTTGAACCACATATTATTTGGCAAAAAGTATTGTTTTTAGTAAGGAACAAAACCTTAAAAGTTATGGAAGTCAACAGGAATGCCTTGTAATATGGGGGTTCAATATATTTTCCACTTCCAATTATTCGTCGTTTCAAAGAGATAATCTCAAAACAGAGCTAAGTCATTTTAAAGTTAAATACTTACACAAAATCAATAACGAAAGCGAACATTTTAACGTTTACTGGAATTTGCTTACTATGTATTAATTAGTCGGCGTTTTACAGAAAAACAATCTCTTTTAAGTGTCAATGACCTCGCCTGCCTGGCAAGAGCCGGGTCGGCCACGTAATTCACATTTTACTGTCGAAATTAAATTTCTGTACCTACGAATTTATTTCTTTCACCAAGTTGCGTTACATTTTTTCTATAAAAATAAAGATTGTGTTAAGTTTTCTTAATATATTATATCAAAAAGTTCAAAGATTTTCGAGTTCATTGATACGTTGAATCAAAATACAAAATATAAACGCGACAAAATTCATTTAAAAAGTATTTTATTCAAGATTTTTCAAGTTTATGCGTTTGAATACTTTCTCATAGAGATGAAATGAGCGCTTCATCATCACAACTCTTTGTTATGAGTCCACTGCAGGCCTGTGAATCTCTCCGCTGGGTGACCATAATACACCAAACTGGCAATGATCGGAATCCGGCTGAATTCGGTTAAAAAAATACTAAAAAGATTTCGGGACTACGAGTGACATTGATTAAAATCAGTTCAAATATCATTAGATCTCAATGGTACATCGAAATCTTAAAAATAAACTTTCACAAATAAGCATCATTAAAGTTTTCTTAAGGAAATATCTCTTAATGCGTTCATGTATAATACCTACCTACACGTATAATTCTATTCTTGGTACCTTCGCAATGCAGTCATTTCAACAATTCAGTGCTTAGTACCAAACGGAACTGTAATTTATTTATTGTATTTTATTATTTTTAGTCACTTGTTTTTGTTGCTAATCCCACTCCATTATTTAAACTCCATCTTACCTGATGGTAAATGTAGATGGGGCACCAGATCAAGCTTTACATTACCTGTCAAATTTCCCTAACCAATTTGAACTTAAAGTCGACGGCATAGAGTTCTGATTCAAGACAGACTTTATTTTAGATTTTTTGACAGATTTGTAGCTGCTGTACATGAGGTCGAAGATGTGAGCACACGGGCTTACAGAGGATCTATATGTAAATCCTTTGATTTTAATTACAATGAGCATTTTTATGATTTTATCAGCAAATGATAAACGCCTAGAGTTTATTAAGTCCAGAAACTACTTTCAAAATCTGTCACTAGAAGTAAGGCTGCTTTTTTGACATTATGTTATTCTTTTTAAACTTTTTTGGATTTACTATTGTGTTGAAAAAAAAGGGAGATAAATAAAAAAAACTGTTCATATAGAACCTCATTTTATCTCAACCGAAATAGTACGAGTAGAAGGTTATTCCCCAGGGCAGAATAAACTAAGTTTTTTAGTTCAGATAAAGATGATTATAAACTAACTACCAAATATTTTCTTGTTTTATTTACAACCAATTTTATCTATTTTTTTATAAATAGTCTATTATTATATAGTCTATTTCATTCAGAATAGCACTAAACAAATATAAAATTTGCAAAAGGATTGTTTCCTAGAAGTTTTGTAAAAGCATTTTGTAACAGTATAAAAAAAAAACTTATACGCTAAATAACCTGCTTATTCAAACTCACTTAAATTCCTATCATGTCAAATTTTCACAAATTTAAAATCAAAAACAAAAAGGTAAATGGGAAACATTATTTCTTTTTAATAAAGAAGTATTTTTGTTTCAATAGTATTAAAACTCCAATAGCTCCGAATAATATAAGAAATTAGTGGTAACAATATTTTTCCAGTATGGTACATACTTTTAATATTAAAATAATAAAACTGTAAGAATTGAAGGATTTAAAAGATTTTTGCCGCATTCAAGAATAGAAATTAATGTATTTTTATTTATTTAACAAAACCTTAAAAAGTGCTGCAATGATTTAAAAATTCATTTGAAATGAATTTTATGATTCATCCTTTTTTATTTTATATTAAATCTTATACAAAAACTTACAGTTCAAAAAATAAGTTATAATCCAACGAAATATAAACAAACACACCATAAAAAAAATTTGAGTCATAACTTACACTTAAAAATTTAATTAACTTACCTTTTTTCACTAAATTGTCCATTTTTAATCAAAATTATTCTACACTTTGCGTCTTTTTATGCAGTTCTGTATCGCGAGAGCAGACGTGTCACCGCTACGTGAGCTACGGAGCTACTACGGTGGCTGCCGTCGACTACGACTGACTATGCCTGACTGTACAATTGGAGACCCGAAAGGCATTCGGGTGAAAAACGAAAATAAACGAAGGCTACAAAGTTAGCGGCTTGTGAAGCCAACCCCTAACTTTGAAGCCTGATTGTTTTTAAAACTGAAACTGTATTGATGATTTATTTGATCTTGAAATGGATACATGGGTATGAAACTAGTAACTGTGGTTATCTTGGGAACAACAATATAGTATAAAAAATAAAAGCACTGTGGATAATTAAATAAATAACTTTTTAACCGGATTTATTGCGTATATTTACATTTTAAATTTTAACTCGACGTTTCGGTATTTTTGCAGACCACGGGTCACGAGCGACTGATAATATTACAATTTAGGTAAAATTTTGAACATTGATAATAAGATCAATGCTTAGTATATTTCCCCGCTCTTTTTTGAACGCTAATACATTGACTTAGCTTGACTTAGCTTAATACTTTGATGTAGGGGAGACATTGGAACACATTTTAAATAATATAGTATATTTTTCTGTTTTTCTTAACAATCACGATTTTTTTAATTATAATATGAGATATGAGGTTTATGCTATATAACAAAAATTATATTTATTTTTTATGCTTCTATGCTGGACTGGGAGCGAAAGAAAAACATAGAATGTGCCAGCTGCTTCTCTTCCCGGGCATACTGAAAAAGTCAGTTAAGGGACCAAGGTGTTATGGGAGACTTTTTTGTGGGCGATAGGCTGACCCCCTGTCACTGCAATAGTCTCTCTCCACTATTATAATGCCTCCAAATTTGTCAAACGTGACATCAGATGGTGTTTGTTACCTCTGGTGTTCTGCCTACCCCATACGGGATACAGACGTGAAGTTATGTATGTATGTATGTATATTTATTTATTTTGAGTAGCTAAAGATTTTTTTTATAACTTAATTTTGTTCAAATGTGCCCCTTGCGCGGGGCAATTTTGAAAAATCAGGATAAAAAGGAAACCAAGCATCTTAAAATATGATCAACGGTTTATTTAAGCTACAACATACATACATAAATAACTACATGCCTTTGAGGTAGGCAGGAAACATCTGATGACACGTTTGAAACACATTTGACACGATTGGAGGAATTATAAAGATGGAGAGAGACTCTTGTAGGGACAGGGGGTCAGCCTATCGCCCACAAAAACGAAAATAAAACCTCTGTCCCTTAACTGACATTTACTGTATGCCCGGGAAGAGAAGGAGCTGGTACATTCTATGCTTTTCTTACTCTCCCAGTCCAGCATATTGAATAAAAGAAGCTTAAAACCGATTATTTAACAAAAACCGTGGTTGTAAGCGTGAAAGGCATTATATTAAGAGTTACAAAAATTATTATCATCCGCATTTTTTGCAAAAGTCAAATGTGCCGATAGTGTCTTAAAATTTTTGTTCTTGCAGCTTGTTGTAAATCATATTTTTATATAGGGCCTTGTTTGTTTGTTTGTATGTTGAATAAATAAATGTTTGAATTTGAATTTATTTATGGTCCAACTAATTTCTACATTGAAATAAGGATATTTTATAAACTAAGTGGCACCCCTCATCTTAATTTTCTAAAAATGAAACCTTAAAATGAATAAGCTAGCTTATAGTTGCTTTTTTAATTGCTAAGGCTTACCTTACGATAAGAATATATATTTCTGTATTTTTAAGTCTGTAAAGAGTTGATTAGTGCAAGTAGACTTTGAATATGCTTTTCAGTTCATTCGACTGAATGAACGTAACTTAATTACAATCGCCCTGCAATCTATTCGTAGGGGTAACCGGGAAGCGGAGTCTCTAAACGAAAAATATTTTTAGGAAGCAATCAATATTATAACCAACATTTTAAAAGTTTTAAAATTATGACTGAATTTCAATGTTTTCTTAGTAGTTATGCTGAGAATCATGAAAGTATTTAGTTGCTACCAAATTTTATAAGTCATTTAATGTTGGCATTAAAAGTATAATACAACAACCTTCACAAAAAGGCTATCTGAAACACAATACTCTACTATCATAAAAGCACCTAACTTTAGTTACCAATCTTTCAACGCACTGTTTTTATAATATAATAGAAGATCAAACGAACTTCTTAAGTGAAGTTCGATCGATATTATATGAGTTGCTTCATTCGAAGATATATTCATTTACCAAGTAGTCCCTTTGACTCACACGGTAGCACGCACGAATTTAAGAGTTATGAAATGACTAAAAAGGTCAAAACACGTGTTTTCGATCGTTTTAGTTAAAATTTTTCACACCAGTCTGGATCCATAGGATGCGCCTCTGTCGAGCTCATTATTTTAGATTTCTTAATGTTATAGTTATGGCAAAACTTTAAGGGCAATAGTTTACTACATTGACAGGGCGGGTGGGACCTTAATGTATATCTTCGAATGAAGCAACTCATATAATATCGATCGAACTTCACTTAAGAAGTTCGTTTGATCTTCTATTATATTTCGTTGCTTCATTCTTCAGATATATTCATTTACCAAGTAGATGTTCAGAGCATAAGGTAAAGTTTTGCTTTATAAAAATTCATTAACTAATATTCAACAGTTATTTAATCAACTCAATGTAAATGTATAACTTTGAAACATTTTGTTTATATGCATACTGAATAAAATTACTTAAAGTAAATTAATAATTAAGGATCAATAAAGGAGTTTACTTATACATTTGATTGAAAAACTGCCCTTCCAAAATTACTTTTATTGATCGACCATGGGGCGGTTATACAACTTAGCGAATGTTTGAGACTGAGCGGTCCTGCAGGCCGTGCTGCGAATGGCTAGCAGCGATAGGCCGCCACGCGCTCCGGCCGCGGACGTTGCTGCGCGTGCCGCGTGCTGTGAGCGCTGAACGCCGCGCGCCGCCACCACGCCCGCGCCGCTAGACCCCATGACATGCTTTATCCGGCGACTGATAGACGTTGAGATCGTTGTTTTGTAAGGTCGCTTTGGTTTGACTATAAGGCAATCTACACGCTCTGGCCTAAGTTAACTCGTTACAAATAACTAATTTTCTAAAGCTAATGCAGGGCATATACAGGAATGGCATGTTCATGGAAATATGGCAAAACTAGAGTTGGTTACTAGCAGTAGCTGAAATTATAATCAAATCCAAATTCCCTATTTTGATTTCATTTGCAAAAATTATAAGAGAAATTGCACACGGTGTGCTAGTGGCCTAAAAGCCAGTAAAAATACCAGTTACTGTGTGTGTACTTTGCTCAAGAGTTAAATAACTATTGGGATACCATTTTGAAATATAATCTTAAAACGACTTGAAGATCTTAATCTTAAACCAAGTGTAATTGTGTTATGTTGGTAATGGCCTTAACCTAAGGTAATGGATTAATTCGTTCATGTGATCCTATATTGTTTCCTAATAATAAGGCCAACCTATGACTATTTACTATATCTATTAACTGTTTTTATTAGTTCTACTTTAATTGTTCCTTAAAAAATTATAAAATTCAGTGAAATCGAACGATTAAAGATATCTCCACTGTTATTGTGACAATAATTCTAGTACCGATACGTACCATGCTACGTTGTACTGAGCTTAAGTTTTGTTAGAAAGCGACGAGACCACGACTAGGTACTGTGGTGACCGCCTACACGTCTTCTCTTAATGAAACCGAGCCGGGAAGCCTCGCTGGTTCGTTCTGGAAAGATAAATAATTTCTTTTCAAAATCGTTAGCTCAGTAAAAGAGCACTCGTTCGGCAAGCGAGAGGTCCCAGGTTCGTGTACTGATCGGGTCTTTTTTTTTTTTTTTTTTTAATTTATTTTTCCGTTACCTATTTAAGAATAATTGAGCATTATTAAATGCAAAAATTTCAAAACGGCTTGAATGTTTTAATTTAAAGCAATTTGGAGAGAGAGTAAACGCGTCTATAACCGTAGCTTCCAGATCTCGTTACCAAGAAACCTATTGTGAGCATTTAACATTGGTGCGAGAAGCAAACAGATTTACTTGAGGTTGACTGAAAACTTTGATACGCATAATTGGGTAGTGCTGTATTTTTTCCCGAGTTGATATACGGAGCAAATAGTCAAATATTCATTTTCTCAAACTATTACCAAATACTTTTAGCTAATGCATTTAAATGAGGAAATCGAATTCCTCCCATTAAATTAATATAGATAGTACCTACATACAGCGCAAATGTGTTTATCCTTTGCAAAACACTGTAACCCATTAAAAGCTGAAAACATATCCCCCCCCATCAGGCTGTGACGCAAATATTCGCTAAATATTTCTATGACAAGATGTCTTTCACATGTTTTTCCACCACTGTAAATCTTCTAAAATCTTACTATGTATTTGTATTTTTGTATCGTTATTATTGCTATTTTTGAGAGCTTTGTATCTATCCTTTCGAAAGTTTGAGTGGTAGTATAATCACTAATATTTAACCGTTGGACAGGCTGAAGTTAATGGTTAGTTAGTTGTGAATTGTGCTAATACTCTGATGGTGCAACACATTACTTTTTAAAATTTGTTCCTTACTTTTTAAAACTGAATTTATGATGGCAACACAGATTTGAGATAGTGAACACTGATTGAAACTGGTTGATTCGATATATGTTTTTATACGTGTTGTTATTTATGACAAATTGTTTTCTTCGTATTTCACTTTTTTCTTGCAAAATCACTGGTTATATTTCCACGGAGCAGTATTAATTATCTTTACTAATATTTGCAATTCACTTTGAGTTAATTTTAATATGTTGATATGCGACTTTGTTATAACTTTTCCAAAAATCTTTAAGAGACCTCGTAAACACTGTATTCATTTGGCAATCCGAGTTGAAGTCCTCGAATTCATAAGTTTGTGGCAAAAACTGAAATCGTAATTATTTACGATGTTCCTTTAATATAGGAACTAAAAGATAAGATTCTCTGAAATTAATGCAAGCTAAAAAGGACTTTTTTGTCACTATGCTCAGGGAGGTTCTAAAATGTTCTTTTAAAATGTGATTTGTTATTAAGGAATTTATAAAATTTGTATAAGATTTAAAATAAATCTTTTGTCTCCATTTGATTTTGGTGCAAAAAATATATTCGGAACAAACTGATCAGACTGAGAAGAGCAGGAGACTATTGCTCCTAGATTAATTGATTTATTTATGGAGAGAGCCTATCTCGAAAGCCTGATTTTATTTAGGAGCAAAATTGTTTATAGGAGTTACGATTTGTATAACTTGACAGATTTCTGGTAATGAGACGCCTTTGGAGATCCACTTTAAACCAACAGAGTCATTGGTAATAGCTGTACCAGAATTATAAAAATATGCCATTTTTATTGATTTATTTATTTATACTTCATTGCACACTTACAAAATAATAAAAGGAAAAGAATACATTAGAACAAAAACAGTTTTGAAAGGTACAATAGGCGGCCTTATCGCTATAAAGCCATGTACCTGCGTTAACGATGAGCTAGGTAGGGATCATTGTCTCGTTGATATCGTCCACCGAGTTCGGGGGCGTAGCGCTGACAATAATACTGTTGCGTAGTTGCGAGCCGATATTCGGTCCAGTTACCTTGAAACCGCGGGCGTGGGTTCGCTTGACATGTGGATATTTTAGGCATGTCAACATGCTTTTTTATCCCTTTCTTCATTTTCCAATATGTTAACAAATCTAGACCTTCATGGCCGTTTCGTTCTTGTTTCAGTTTCAAAAAATGTAAATCAGACGGAACTCTGCAATTCTCCACTAGGAATTTTATTGTGTTTACTTTAATATCCAACCAAAGAATAGTCATAGCTTAGCTTATAGCTTGTTGTTCCGAGCCCAAGTGCTTACCTTCAAATTTTTGGTTTCAGACTAAGGGTTTTCAATAATCTGGTTGATCTTAAACCTCTCTGGGTAGCCCTTTGCGCAATAACGGCAATCATCTTTGAGCTAAATCTTGGTGAATACATTCGCCATGTTTAGGGCCTTTGTTAACGGGAACTACCAGAACCGTTAAGATTTAAATTGGAAGCGTTTGTATTTCCGCTTGAATTATTGCTGTTTCAGATGGAACTTTTGGTTACAGTTGACGTTCTATCTCCGAAATCTAGTTTAGTTTTTGCTTCCATGCTGGACTGGGAGCGAAAGAAAAACATAGAATGCGCCAGCTGGTTCTCTTCCCGGGCAAGGGACAGAGGTTTTAAAGGCGTTTTTGTGGGCGATAGGCGGACCACCTATCACTACAATAGTCTCTCCATCTTTATAATACCTCCAAATTTGTCAAAAGTGACATCAGATGGTCGTATTAGTTTTTATTTGACCTCCGTGTCGATTTATCAAATCAACATCCTGGGTACTACCTCCGTGTCGATTTAAAAAATCAACATCCTGGGTATTTTATCCTTCGTGTTAACGCTAGTTAAAGTTCCTGAAGATATTAAACAGTTTCCTTGAATATCGTTGTATTTGAATACCTCCGTGTCGATTTATAAAATCAACATCCGGGTACCACCTCCGTGTCGAATTAAAAAATCAACATCCGGGTGTTTTATTCTTCGCGTTAACGCTAGGTTAAGATCCTGGAGACATTAGATGCTTTTCTTGAATATTGTCTGTATGAAATCACTCGTCTATGATTTTTTCCGCTCCAACCTTCTAAGCTTGCGTTTATAATATTCTTCTTTTCTTCGGCCGTCTTCTTCGGCATTTTTATGACAGGTGTACTTGCTACCGCGCACGAAAAAGGAATGAGCTCGACAGAGGCGCATCCTATGGATCCAGACTGGTGTGAAAAATTTTAACTAAAACGATCGAAAACACGTGTTTTGACCTTTTTAGTCATTTCATAACTCTTAAATTCGTGCGTGCTACCGTGTGAGTCAAAGGGACTACTTGGTAAATGAATATATCTGAAGAATGAAGCAACGAAATATAACATAGATAAAAACAAAAAATGCACCTTCTGTCCTAAGCATAAGGCAGCATTTTACATTTAGAATGACATCACATACATACCTAATAACCAGCAGACATTCAAGATGCTCCTATTTCCACCTCTGTGCTCCAAACAAACCTCATTAGACAAAATTAAGTTTAAAAGGTAACGGACAAAGATCAAAAACAAACGGGCTGAAATCAAAAACTCCTTTAAGCATCAGTCAGGTTATAAAATAAATAAATCTTTTTATATTTATGTGCGTTCCATAATCAAATTTTATAGCTTACATATAAAACAACAAATTGCCTCGTTAACTCCGAAGGTACTATTTTTATTGTTTTCTTCAATCAGTTTGTTTTATTTCGTATAGCACAAACATGTCCCTGCATTTTATCTGTGAATTGGGACATAATATAAATGGTGGAGCAATAAAAGCATCTTAATACAGAATTTTATTTATTTCCTCTTACTTTTACAGTAGGTTTTATGTTCCACAGGTCTTTTATGATCCATATGTTAGAAATTTTCATAGCAAAGTGGCTACCTTGACATCTATTTTTCTTAAAATAGACAAACATCGATCTATATGACTAAAGATTTCAATGTGGAAGTCGTTAAATAGACAGCATCCAGGTGATGGTAGGTGTAAAGAACTTAGGACTATATGGGGCATTGTTTTATTAAAACAATTGGGTTTGTGTCGTCGGTTTGCCGATTCCAAACTGTTCGATACAATTTACATTTAATAGATGTGATGTGTACGAATCAGCATGGGCTTTGTTTTAATCTCATCTTCATCTTATCAAAATTCGTTGATTATACGAATGCAGAGCATTAAAAAACCGACTTCACGTCAAAAATTTGGCTGAGTTATAATGTCATCAACGTAAACATTCTCCGAAATCATTTTTTTTTAAATTGGAATTTTCAATGAAATAATCAACCGATTTCGAGATTTTTCAAGTTTTTTTTTTAAAGTCGATTCATAATTGTCCGAAATATCGTGTAACAAAGACACAAAAAGAAAAAAAGACATAAAGACGAATTGAGAACCTTCTCCTTTTTTGGAAGTCGGTTAAAAAGTGGGTTCCTTTATGTTCACTTAAAAACGGGGCATATTTAAAACAAATTTTTTGTTACGAATCAAGCGAAAGCACGAAATAGGCATCAATAGGATGACAAGAGTCTCTCTTACTGCACCTACAGAGACCTCTACGAGGCAAACGGGAATGCCCTTATTATAACCAAGCACTGGGCCAAAACACTGTAAATTCTGTTTACTACTGACTCGAGGAGGTGAAGAATATTAAACAACATCAAAAATATTTCACATTAGTTAATTACATTTATAATAGTTTACTCATTTGACAACCACTTTGGCGATGAGGTAAACACATCTGCCTCAGACGCCAGTAGTTGCGGGTTCTATTCCCGCACGAAACAAGAAAAAAAAAAGTTCCTGGTCTGGGTGTTTATCTAGATATGTATTTTTATTCTAGGATCCACCCTAGTTTGCTACATGGTATCCCATATCACAAGCTTTTGCTTAGTTTGGGGTCATGTAATTGGTGAGATTGTTCGGGAATTCAATATTTATTTTAAAAGTATGTCGCCACGGGTGTCTATGTAGTTAGCATTACGTCTAATGAAAACTAACGATATAATATTGGAACGCGGTTAAACGGGGTTAAAAACGAAAAATCTATGCCAAATTAAACCACTGAAACAAAGTGACTATATTATTGCTGAATAGATTTAGTTCTCGTTTGCCCCAGATTACATGATAAAAGATAAAAACGATCTTATATTAAATCTGCCTTTCAAACTGGTTTTATCGGCATGTAGACGAAATTATTTTCTAATCTTTTGATGAAATTATAACATAACTTCAAAACGAAAAATAGCGGTTTTCACTGATACTGTTTCCTCTGGAGAGGTATAGAACGTGTTTTTAGAATAAAGCCTTTTTTCTAAAACAAAAAATTTGAATTTTCACTTTCAGAATATCTTAGCTGAGATCCTTTCAAAAGTAGTAATGGTACAAAAAATAATTAAAAATCACACTCAAATCGGCATGTTCGTTGGGACAACGTCAAAGACATATACTATCGAACCAACAGAATCATGACCCATTTTACTAATAATTTGTTTGAAACTGTCAAACTTGTAAAGTCTATCGCGTATGAAGCATTTAGGATAATTTAGATACTGTACGAATCAGTACTAATTAAATGTCAGTCTCGAATGAAATGATAACAAGTTCGTCACCGAGGACACCTATCTTCAAGCTAATTTCGGAACATTTAGTAGTATTGCCAAAGTAGTGGGTCATTTTTATTTTTATTTTTTTATTAGTTATGGGTGGTACGTTTGTCTTCCATGACACCTGATGTTAAGTGAACATGAAGACTAAGGTGGTACACGTCCATCCACGAGAAACCTATTCACTCGACGCTTAAAAGTACTAGGACTATACTGGTCAGGGAAAATAGACGCAGGCAGTTCATTCCAAACCTTGGCGACCCGTATCAAAAAGGAACTGTCAAAGCGCTTAGTTCGACTTTTTGGAATATCTACCACATACGGATGGAAGTCCTGTCTACGTCTAGTTGTCCGATGGTAAAACAGTGAGGGTTCAATTTGTTCAAACAGAGCACTGGCGCACTCACCAAAATGTATCCTGTAGTACACGGTTAAACACGCAATCTTACGGCGATGCTCTAAGGTCTGCAGTTTATTGGTTATTCAATTAGTTCGATAGTACAACCTTTTTTCAACAGCTTTCGTACTAGCTGGAGGTTAAAAAGTCGAATGAACATTACCATAATAATGACGCCTCAATATCTTTGACGAATGGCGCTACTCACAGCGACATCTGACTGCGTCAGGCTATTATTACGGTGGCAAGTCGCCGCGGTGGAGAAGCTAGTGATTTCTATTAGTTTTTATATTACAATGTAAATAATATAACACAATTTTTATTCGTAATACATATTTTAAGAAGTTTGTTTTAAGGGGTAGTAGTGTTTGAATAAATGATTGGTTCGCTAAATTAAACAGGTTTACTTGGATTGAACGAAAAACATTTTTAAAAGACAATGTATTGGTGTTTTTTCAAACAACAGTTGCTCGTCGTGTGGGAAATAAGTAAATTAAATTTTATTTTTTTTATAAATTTTGAAAACTTTGATTATTTTGGAAAAAGATAGTACTTATTTTTTTTCAGCCCGTCACTATTTATCATAAGGTAAGGGGTTATATTTATAGTTACCACAACATTTATCAAAACCATAAAGCAATAAAATTAGTTATTTTTATTGATTGACACAGTATAATAAAAATCTTTCATGCCCCGCTGAATAACAATAACTCCAGAATACAGATGATTCTGTCACAAACAAGTCCGATAGATATTTAACTAAAAATGCTGTTTTTTTCCTATATGAAGTCCCTTACATGGACACGGGTTTTTTTAAATATAACATTTACATTTACAAATTCATGGTGAACATCATTTGTGAAAGAAGCTGTGAATAATAACTACACGATGCATACTTTTATCTTTTTATTACAAAGAAATCAAAAAGTAGCACTTTTAATTGTATTATTAATCAATTTGATCCCGTATGTCACGTTATTATAAATCTGAGTAATGTTGGTATGTAATTAATTACCTTGATTAACACAGGAATTGTATGGCTCCAAAACAGTTGATAGCTTGTGGTAATGACGGCCTCAAAGCAAAATTATTGGGTACTACGCTAGCGCCGCTGGTAATTAAATTCACCGACATAGCCAGAAGGATCGCAAAGTTGAAGTGGCAATGGGCAGGGCACGAAGTTCGCAGAACGAGTGGACGTTGGGGCAGTAAAGTTCTCGAGTTACGAGCACGTACTGGAAGATTGAGCGTGTATAGATGCCTCGCAAGGTAGAACGACGATCAAGGTCACCAGACACACTTGATGTGAGCATTGTTGAATTGAGCAACGTGGAGAACCTAGAGGAGGCTTTCCTAGAACAATGGGCATCTCCTGGATGATGATTATGAAAGCTCTTGTCAGCACATTTTCAATCTTTGCTCCATTTTTGTCTAAGATACTTGCCTGTCATAGTCTATTTTATTATTGTATTTTATTTTGCGATAAAAAAGTTGATCACGATATTCATAATTTAGTTACTTAGCTCTAACTTGAATAGACGTGTATTTGTGAAGCAATTTAAGAAATAAACCAACTTTATTTTAGTTTCGTGCTAACTCAGAGCGTAAGATATTATCTGGGGGTAAAGACCTTTGTGAAATAATATTATTGTATGGTCTGTCTCGTATTATTTCTTTGTAAATTGCACTATATATTCAAAGAAGATCGTGGTAACCGAGTCAATGTTTTAAATCATACCTAGGAGTTTTTATATTGTAGTTGTATTGTTAGTTCGACCGCTTTGGCGATAGGGTAAACCTAACTGCCTCAGACGCCAGTGGTTGCGGGTTCGATTCCCACACGGAACAACAAAAAAAATGTTCCGAGTCTGGGTGTTTATCTATATGTATTTATGTTCTAGGTTACCCCTTAGTTCGTTACATGGTATCTCATTACACAAGCTTCGCCTACTTTGAGGCCATGTAGTTGGTGTGATTGTCTGGGGATTTTATTTTTATTATTTATTTAATTACTTTTGACTACATAATGTGTAGAGGCAAATCGAACATACAAATTAATATTATATAGAATAGAATAGATTTTTTATTGTACAATCACGGCCACTGCCGCCTGATCACTTTTAAAAAAATGTCGCATTAACATTGCTGCGGTGCCGAACTGTTTTACTATCTATTCTATATTTTGAGTGCAAGCAAAAATGAACTTAGTGGTGGTCAGCGGAGGTGTCTTCGATAGTACTTTGAATAACATGATCATATCTTAATTAACAAAACATTGGACCCGTATTGGATGTTACACTATCTAATTTTATGTCTCTCTAACGTCAAAATTAAAAAAGTATAACAATCAAATACGATAATTATTTTTATTCATTGTAGTCAAAATCTGGTATCGCTGAGAGTCACTGGTATCGCTGTTTCCCACATTGGTTATGAAACTATCAAATTTTTATTTTTTTTATTCATTTTAAAATATGAAAATTTCTAAAATCTCAATTACCAAAACCACCAACAACCGTTCGATTGACTACAGTGACACCAGAATAAGTTGCCATATTAAAAGTTTGCAAAAACCCCCATTGCTTCTTTCACTAGCCAGACTCTATTTTTTTTAATACCCAGACAATCACACCAACTACATGGCCCCAAAGTAAGCATAGCTTGTATTATGGGATACCACGTAGCAAATTAGGGGGGAACCTAGAATATAAATACATAAATAGATAAACACAGTTCAAAATCAGTTTTTGAAAGCAATTTTAGTTTGAAGTTCCCTGACTTGTCATTAGGGAGACCTAAAACTTGCAAATAAAGTCGATTTTGGAAAAAGTGTAAGGTGTTCGATTTCGCTTCTACGGCCACGATAATGTGTACAGGTAAATTGGTACTTAACAAAATAATGTGATATAGAAAATAATATAAATTTTTATTGTACAATCGCAGCCATTGCCACCTGATCACTCAAGCAAAAATGTCACATAAACTTTGCTGTGGCGTCGAACTGTTTTACTATCTATTCTATGTTTGAGTGCAAGCAAAAATGAACTTAATGGTCAGGCGGAGGTGTCTTCGATGGCACTTTAAATTAAATGATTGTATCTAAATTAAAAACAGCATTGGGTCCGTCTTCGATATTATACTGTCTAATTTATGTCAAACTTAGAGGATTCAAAATCAGTTTTTGAAAACAACTTTGATTTTGAAGTTCCCTAATTTGACATTAGAGAAACTTAAAATTGAAGAATGTAATAAGGAATAGAGCCCGCTATTATCTAAAAACTAAGTAAGCAACAAAAGGTGACAACTCAGCCTAATCCTCAATAATAATGCTCAAATCAATAACAACGCTGGTTGATTGAACTTTGAAATATTGCTTAAATTAAGGATCTTGTAAATTATATTTTTCTCGTCGTTTCGGATGTCATTACATTGTTATTGTTTAGCTACTTTTTCAATTATTTGTGTCTAATTTTTGTAAGAATGCAAGTACATGATTTCACAAGCTTGTTTCAAGAATGTGAATGATCTATGAAATATTTCTATAAAGATTGAGACTTGGATAAAAAAATGTTAATAAAAATTTAGTCACAACTTTTTATGAAGACTTTCATACTTTATAAAAAAAAAAAAAACCCGTGAAATCCAATAATAAGCCGCTTGAGGAAGTGGAATACGTATGTATTTAAAAAAAAAACATGCAAATGCGGAAGGCATCAGACCAGAAATAAAATTTTACTTTTCCTCTCTTCTCTTATACATATAGCACGTACTTAAACATGTTTGATTCAAAACTACAAAAGTACACCCTTGTATGAAAATCTCTTATACATATAGCACGTACTATACGTACTATTTGATTCAAAACTACAAAAGTACACCCTTGTATGAAAAGTACTGGGTGACAAATTATTTATTCACGACATTAATTACTATGCGAATAATTATATGCGCCACGATATACATTATATTATACCATTTTTAGGTTTCATACCCTTATGGTAAAATTATACTATGACTAAATTTACCCTTTGGGTAAGAAAACTTTGCTATCCGTCTGTCACGAGGCATGTATCTCATGAACCATGAAGACATTTTAAACAAACAAATGATGTATTTTTTTACCGCTATTAAACTGAAAAATAGAATAAAATAAATAGGTTGTGATGTAAGACAGCGTTTATAAAACATCGATAATATTACATACAGCACACTTCGTGCATGATTCTGACTTGCAATTGACCGTTTTTTTTATAAATAATAATAATCAATATTTCTGACACTCACACAACATTATCTAGCCCAAATTAAGTTTCTTAAAGAACTTGTGTTATGGATACTAGATAACTGATATACTTAAGAAATATATAAACATACATATTGAATAAATACATATTTTTTATTAGAATAAACATATCAACATCCATGACTTGACGGCTAATATCTGTGTTCAGCACATTCGAACCCAGGACCTCTGGCATAGAAGGCAATGTATGTTACCACTACACCTGCCGGTCGTTTTTTTAATTTATTTTGAGTTCTCGATATTTTTGCAACAACACTAAAGTCGATTCAAATGTTGATAACTGTGATATATTTTCATATGATTCAAAACTCTCAAATTGATAAGAGTTGTTCATGTAATTAAAACCGTCTATATGGAGGGCCTCATCTGAATTTGATTGCTTTCTGCATATGTGCAATTAATTGCACTAACTCTGGTTCATAATTTTACGCCGCCATTTGATATGACCTAGTGTGATCTATATATGATCGTCAAATACTCCTAATTGTGACTGATCACGTGACCAACAAGTAATTTGAAATCTAAAACGCCTGGCCCAATGTTTCTGTGAAGTCATTGATACGAGCACTAATAACGTAAAATGTAATTAAACGCAATGGAATCGGATATGAATTTCTATAAATTAATATATTAAACCGTGAAAGCTTTTGATTATATTGTACTAATAAGCATTGTCAAATATTGAAATTTAGGAAACTTTTTAAGAATATCAGATATTTTTTACTTAAATTCTTAAATACTCAAGGTGTGCCACAGTTTTTACTAAAATAATAAAATAAATAATTGATTAATAGAAATAAATGTAATGTGTACTATTTATCACCAATTAATGTACAAAAGTTACAAATACCTATTCCAATTAATCGTTTCGGAAGACACATCAAGTAGCTGGGAACTATAAGTATGATGTCTGTGAGGGCTTGTTATAAGTTGGTGTTTATTTACTAGTGGATTTACGGCCTCCATCCACAGAACATTGGTTGAATCTTTGCATCTGAGTCGGGATTCAAATTAGAAAAAAATAAGGTCGTATCTCTTAATTGCTGAGGTCCTTTTTATTTTTATAGACATACTAACTTTATGAAATCAAAATTTAATTTCCATATATAGGTATATAGAAACAGTACGTTTTTGAGCTTAAACTTTCTATTCTATTCTATTCTAAATAGTGTTTAAGGCACATCGAGCAAGGTTGAAATAGTTGTAAAAGGCATTATTACGGTTCATGAAGAAGAAGGGTTCGAATTCCATTTACTTACACAATTCATCAAATGAGTCAATTTTTTACCCTAAATCTAACCTCCACAGAAAAAATATGTCTAATAATACTTATTTACATATGCATTGTGGTATGTAACAGGATGATTGGAAGTTGTACTTTAATAAACACAAATTGATATTGCGTAGGCTGGTTTATTAATAATCGTTTACACCCCAAATTAATATTTCAAATGACCCTCTTTTATTTTAATTAATAAACAAATTATAAGTTGGAATTAGGGGCACCATAATAGTTAAAAAAAAGTCACGAGTGGGCGGAAGCTTTGAGCAACTAAATACCTGATAATTTAGTTTATTTGAGCACACCCTTTCAAACAGTAGTCCCATGGTTCGAATTCAGATCGGCGGTGATTTTATTATCCATAAAATTACATAGACGTTGCACAGTTACCACCACTTTTGCCAGATACCGTTTGAAAATGCATGTTGACAATAAATCCTATTAATACAATTAGATTGGTGGCTAAGTTTTTTCTGTTTGCTTTTTAATGTGTTCATAGCTCGTGTCCGTGGTTTGTTTATAGCAAATTTCATATGAAGAAAAATGTTTTAAAATTTAGCCGAAAAAGCTGACAAAAATATGTTTTAAAAAACGTTAATCTTCAAAATACTTAAAAGCTCGCATTACAGGGGGTAATATGAATTATGCATACTACATAGAATAGGTTAGTGGTTCTATGTGAAGCCTAGAATGTAGCCTCTACGTAAAGTATTTTTTAATTACTTACTTTACTACACAACATTTTTTCCAGAGTTTTTTCCATGTACAGTCACGTGCAATAATATGTATACATTTTCATTGGACTTTGAGCCTTAGTACAACGGAATAAATTACAAAGTGTATACGTAATATTATACGTGACTGTATGTTGACCTTAACGTAGATGTTTAGGTTTGTGAGTCGGCAACATTGAGTGCAATCAAAAAGTAATTTGCGAGTCAGAAAATGGGCAGTTCTGGGTAAAGAAAAAAGGGAAGAAGTATACGTATTGTTAATTTATATTTTACATAGAATTAGGTCTGGTGCTTACAAAACAAATTTAATCATTGGGTTTAGTGTTAGTCACTCGACGATCGAAATATAAACAAATGTTTGCGTTATTTATATCACCAGTGCTTGTAAGTTACTAATTATAAGAGTCTCACTTACTTATTCTTTATTGTACACATATTTCAGAGATTATTACGATAGGATACAGGAAAAAAAAGCACAATCAGCGGCCTTATCATCATAAGATGATCTTTGAAGATCATGGAAGAGTCTCTTTAATTGTTTGAATGAAAAGCATATACTACAACAGCATTTAAGATCACAAAACAATTGGAAATAATCACTAGCAATAAATGCAGTTATTATTTTAAAGCAAAAGGAACTCTATAACACTAAAACAAGGGCTAAGTGTACTACATCACCTTACAAAAAATATCTTACAATTTTTATATTCACAACGCGTAGTTTACGAATAGTAGTGCTCAGAGGTTTCTCGGAAAATATACTTTGGATACTTTAGAACCCATAAAATATTCACGGTTACACTTTGAATACTTTTACACAAATAACTTTGGTATATGTTTTTATGAGTTCGCTCGTAAAGGCAAAAACTAATCCAAATAAAGGGCTTAATACATTTTTGGAACTCAGGTGTTCTTTTTCATAAACGTGTAATAAAAGATCTTTTATCGGCCGTTTTGTTTTGGAAATAAAAATACTAGAATTAGCTAGATTTACAGGTGAGGTACTGTTTTTGTTATTTATATGTTAGTACTGTAATATAAAGTTATTTTGTCTGGCTATAAGTTCATTTAAAATGAGCTATTTGACCGCTCTGACGGCTTTCTGACAATAGGATGACAACAAAAAATTGGCTACATAGACTTGGTTGTCTGGTAGAGATCTCTTCCCAGTGACATGGCCGCCAATTGTATATTAACTTTTTATGTGTTTCCATTATTTGGACTATTTTATTAATTTATTTACAATAAAGTATAAATAAATAAGCCACATGCGGGCACATCAACGGCAAGACTGGTATTTAAGACAGTCGCCGTGGCCGAAATCGGCCGGGATTACATCGTCATCATTATCATTATGCCTCACATGTGCGTATTATCAGATAAGATTTAGGTTAAGCCTAATAACAGACAAAAAAATTACACTCTTCATTTTCAACATTGATCCTTTCATGCTGGACTGAAAGCGAAAGAACAACATAGATTTTATCAGCTGCTTCTCTTTCTGGGCATACTATAAAAGTCAGTTAAGGGATAGAGGTTTTATTGGCATTTTTGTGGACGATAGGCTGACCCCTTGTCACTGTAATGGTCTTTAGACGACCGGCTGGTGTAGCGGTAACATATATTGCCTTCTATGCCAGAGGTCCTGGGTTCGAATCCCGGCGGCGGCGGATATTTGTGTGATGAACATACAGATATTAGTCGTCAAGTCATGGATGTTTATATGTTTATTTAAGTTTATTTTAATAAAAAATACGTATTTATTTAATATGTATGTTTATATATTTCTTAAGTACCTATATCAGTTATCTAGTATCCATAACACAAGTTCTTTAAAAAACTTAATTTGGGCTAAATAATGTTGTGCGAGTGTCAGAAATATTTATTTATTCATTATAATACCTCAAACTTTAAGAGTTTGTCAAACGTGACATCAGATAGTTTTATATCTCTGCTGTTCTGCCTACTCCGTAAGGCGTGAAAGTATAGCATTATTTCTTAACAAAAAATACTGTAAATGCTAGCAAATATCATAATCTTTGAAAATTAGGCTACTTTTGGGGGTGATATGAAAACCTGAAAAAAATAGTTTCAGCTTTCTAGTAGAAGTACGGGATATTAAATTTTAAAATGGCTGTCATTCAGAGGGGTGAGGAGCAAGACCTCCCTTTGTCGATAAAATTTACTATAAGTGGGTGAAATATCGGAAATCCGATCCTTAACACACTGTATAAGTACAGTGAGAGTTCATAAATGCAGTAGCACCTTACTGTTTGTATTCGCCTGCATAGTGTTCTTATCTTGATTATGTGAGTGAAGTCTCAACACATAACAATAATGTACCACAGAATACTTGTAACACTGCTACTAGACAATTCATCGTCTGGTCGATTAATATCTCTGCTGATTGGTCGGAGTCTTTACTTATCGGATTGCCGACCAATCAGCAGAGAACTACTTATCGAGTTACGGCTTATCGTCCTTAACTTAGTGTCCAATATTTTAGTATGGAACTTCTTGTCTATATATTTGACATCATTGCGTCTTAAACAATCTTTTCAAGATTGATTAAGACGCAATAATGATTATTAAAGAGAAACCTTTTTACCCTTGTAATGGTTTAATTTTAATTAACTATTACTAAGTATACAAAACAATAAAACTTCATTGCCAAGATATTAAAATCAAGAATTAAAAAAAACACGAATACAAAAAAAAAATGTAACATTAAAAACAATATTAGGTATCATTTTCTTAAATATCTAATTTTGTATGCCCATCATTGTTTTCTATACAATTAAGTTGGCGTTACCGCATTGAGCCTACAATATTTTGAAAAATTGTCCCTCTTAAATTTTCCCATACTCTAAACAATGGGACTTTAACTACTCAGGACTCCTCTCGTCCCGTGCTTCCCACCTTTGCACCATTAAACCCCACACATTTTCAATGGGGTTGAGGTCAGGGGATCGTGCTGGCCACGGAATGACACGAATATCTGCGTGTTGACTAAACCAAGGTCGCACAATACCCGCACAGTGAATAAGACAATTGTGTTGCACAAAACTTATATCACTAAGTTCTTCGCTGGGATAAACGTTACGCACAGTCGGCAACATAATATCACTCAACACTTCGACGTAATTTGCACTTTTGGCACGTGTAGGAATAAATGCTAACTCTCCCGGTCCCGCCGCACTGATCCATCCCCACATATTAACACAGATTTGACCAGACTCGCTGTTAGGAACAATATTTTGTTCACACCAACGCGTGTTGTCTATGCGCCATAAATGGACTCTTCCTTTTTGACTGGACTTAAAAGTTTTTTCGTCAGAAAATATAGTAGACTCCCAATTAAAGTCTAAGTAGTCGCGAGCAAATCGTAATCGTTGATCCTTATGTCTTTGCCATAAATATGGTTTCTTAGCTGGTCTTCGGTGTCGTAAACCTTCCGCGTGAAGTGCACGGCGAACAGTGAGCAAGAACACATCAAATAATTCCGCATAAGTCTTGTAGGCATAAATCCATTTGCTTCGTATTCATTTATCATAAAATGTCTTTGAGGTTGATTTATAAGCGGTCGCCTTCCAGTTTACATTCATGTAGCAACATTACCTTCCTCCTCAAACCTCTTCACCCAACGGCTGACTGTATTTCTCTAAAACAATGAAAGTTCGATTAATAATAATAAAAAGGAGCCTACACAAAAAATATAAATTATTTTTAATAAAAATCACACTGTTTCATCTTCAGCTATTTGTGATATATTACGTCCATTTTCATGCAACGCAATAATATTAGCACTGGCTTCAATATTTATATTGGCCTGCATACTATCTTGTAATTAGTAATAACGAAAAAAAGCGCACAAACGCACAGAGCATAATTCACCAACCAACAACAAGTCTAAGTTCGTAAGGCATTTGAAGTTTTCATAGTGACGTATCTTTTTTACAACCTACCCTACAATTGAGTTTACAATTTAATCAGTCAAAATCAGTATAGTGCTGAACGTTTCGGCAAACAACTATTTAGTTTGTCCAACGATTTTAATATTTCTTACACGTTGGGTTTATAAAATAAGAAAATACAAAAACAAAAACGTCAAGATGAAATTAATGATATATGGAAAACGTCGTCGGCCGGGTTTGAATCCACATACATACATACATACATAACTTCACGCCTGTATCCCGTATGGGGTAGGCAGAACACCAGAGGTAATAAAAACCATCTGATGTCACGTTTGACAAATTTGGAGGCATTACCATAGTGGAAAGAGACTATTGCAGTGACAGGGGGTCAGCCTATCGCCCACTAAAAAGCCTCCCATAACGCCTCGGTCCCTTAACTGACTTTTACAGTATGCCCCGGGAAGAGAAGCAGCTGGCACATTCTATGTTTTTCTTTCGCTCCCAGTCCAGCATAGAAGCTAACATTTATTCAAAGCATAATGAATATGAATTCAATTATTATGAATTTCAATGGCTTAAACGCTGAGCTATGAATCTACTTACAAAAAATGTTGAAATAGTTAGTCACAATCAACTTTGATAAATGTGTGTGTGAATGTTTGCATATTGTAAAGACTTAATTTGAAAACGTCGCATGCGCCGCCATCTCCTTACAGTGTTGTTTTAATAAGTTGCTACTGCACTTATGAATCGTACTGTACATAGAAAAAATATCAAAAAAAAAACCAGAGTTCAAAACTAGTCAAACTCAGAAGTAGTCAAATATAAAGAATTAATAATAAATTTATGTTATCTCCTACAAAGTATCGGATTTAACATACAAAGTATCAACAAGGGTTCTCTCAATCTTTCGAATGACCCTGAAATCTTCTTCCAACAGTAATTATTTCGACTTAATTTGATCTATTCGCATTCATTAACGTTTCTTTGATGGCTTTAAGTCATGCCTGGGGATGAGATTTACTTACGAATTTAAATTTAAAACCAGAATTTCGTTTTAAAGTAAAGAACACTTGAAAACCTTGCAAGATGTTCTTGTTAGTACTTTCTTAGTGCTGCCGCGGCGGACCCAGTTTTTCTTTTTTTTTAATAAAATCCCTAGACAATCACACCAACTACCTGGCCCCAAACTAAGCAGAGCTTGTCATATGGGATACCATGTAGCGAACCAGGGGGAAACCCAGAATACATACATACATAAATAACCTCACGCCTGTCTCCCCTTGGGGTAGGCAGAGACAAGGGAACACCATTTGCTACGATCCAGACATACCTCTTTAGCTTCTTCCACGTTCATCAATCTATCATACATGATCTGTATAATATAGTATAAACGACCAGACACGGAATATTTGTTTTATTTTCTTGTTCTGGGCGGGAATCGAACCCGCAACCACTAGCGTCTGAGGCGGATAGATAGTTACGCCGTGATGTGACCCTATCGCCAAAGTGGTCCGTCATCTACTAATTGTCAACTACTTTCATTTATTTATTTACACTTCAGTATACAGTACAGATTGTAAATGAGAAAAAAAAACAGTGTGTTGTGTAAGTACTACTAGGCGGTCTTATCGCTGACTTTCGTATGTACCTACATCAAATACATACTTGATATCAATCGCATACCTATTTGACGCATTAGAATATAATTTCTTTGATCATAAAATCTTCTTAAATCGATAACCAATTTTGCTACTTAAGGTTTTTTTTCCTTAAAGTTTTGACAAACTCGAGAAGAGATTTTGATCAAAAGAATATTGAATTTTTGTATGGTCCATTGGAGCGTCGTCGGGTAAAGTCCTTTTTATAAGTATGTTAGACCCTTGCACGGTTCGGTTTAGTTAGAATAACAAAAAAAAACTTTAACAATGTTTCTTTGATACAAAGGAAAGGCTCTCCATCGTATCAGTAGATAAGGAAACCTTTTTAAGAAATATGGCTGAATCGACAAAATCAGTCAAGTATACACATACATAAATAACAAAAGATTAACCTAAAAAAACGAATATAGGTAAAGGCATCAATTTTAAAAGCAACGTTCTGAAAATACTTGCTTTATATTAAAAAGTAAGTAGTGTTATTATAGTTGTACTACCGACTACCTAATGCAGGATTTAGGCCCATATTATTATGACTTTTTTTAATCATATATGTTTGCTTTTAATTCTACGTAGAGAACTGTTACTTCCATGCTAAACTGGGAGAAAATGCAAAACAAAGGATGTATCAGCTACTTCTCTTCGCGAGCATACTGTAAAAGTCAATTAAGGGACAGGTTTTATTGGCGTGTTTGTAGGCGATAAGCTGACCCCCTGTCACTGCAATAGTCTCTCACCATCATTACAATACCACCAAATTTATCAAACGTGACTTCAGCTGGTTTCTATAGCCTCTGGTGTTTTGCCTTCCCTATAAGGAAGTTATGTATGTGTTATGAGAATTGTCAATAAATCACTACTTAAGCAGACTTTAAGTCTTAGTAAACTTTTATAACACGAGCCTTAGACGTCGTAATCTAGATGGACGGTGTTGGTGGGATTTCCTAGAGCTTCAAGTATAGTTGTTGACGCATAACCAAAAGCCTTAGGCAATAGTTCCTTTGTAGAAACAGGTGTATTTCTTTCTAAATGTGTCCTAAAATATTAGCCTCATATTTCGTAATAGACAAATTTGTATCTTGTGGAAGTCAAATTTTAGTAAATAATTTCATTTATTTATAAACTAGCTGCTGCCCGCGACGTCGTCTGCGTGAACGCTATGCAGCACCAAACGCACCTACGATTATAACACTAGCGTGATAATATGTAGCCTATATGTTGACCCGACTTCTTAACTACCTTCATGCCAAATTTGAAGTAAATCCATGCAGTACTTTTTGAGTTTATCCCGGAAAGACAAACAGACAAACAGACAAACAGACAAACAGACAAAAATTCTAAAAACTATATTTTTTGTTTCTGTTTCGATTGTAGATCATACCCCAAGTATTCTTTTAAAAAAATATTCAATGTACAGTTTTGACTTTCCTACCATTTTATTATATGTATAGATCAAAACCAGTGCGACAGCAACTATTATTCACAACTGGTTTGATTTTATAAGATCTCTCTGTAGTATTGCGCGTGAAGTCTTTAACATAACATTATTTTTTCTGTACGCGTAATGAAACGGGTCAAGCTATCGCTACATTAATACATCAGCGTCTTTTTTGTAAGATCGATCACTAAGCTTAAAACACACTCTCAATACTTTAAATTTTTTTTAATTCAACGTAACACTCTCCTAATAATATTAAAAATATTTTATCTACAAACATTATACAAAGTTATTTCTTCTGGTTTAAGTTGTAGAGTATCATACTAGCCAGAATCATTAACATTCAACTCTGCCTTTGAGGAAAACGGTCAAAGTTTTTAAGACTTGCTCTGGCGAAACTTGGAATTGGTGATGCAAATCAGTCAGTCCTCTGACACTGTTTATTTATTTAAATGGCAATAGTCTTATTAAATCACATGTATAGAAAACACGGTTGAAAATTTGCACGTCCCTATTTTTTTGTAGGCGTTGCTAGTGAAAACTAACATAAACTACATGTTCGGAATACCACTATATTCATTACAAATATACATACATACATATCTTCACGCATGTCTCTTTTTGAGACTAGGGAACGCCAAATACTCGTATAATTATGATAACTAAACAACTAAACCTTAACCTAATTATTTCGATTTCCTTTGATTTTTTGTTTGTATCAAGCATTAGAAAGTTATAGCCACAGTCGATAATAGGTACTCTGAAGAGGCGACAGCTTAAAGTTGCGTAACTTACCTTTCTTTATATCTTTCTGTAAATAAAATTTTGAATGCATCCACTACGGCATTACGTTAAAATCTCAATAATGAAGTGTAAACACAAAGATACTTTTTCACTGGACACTTAAGATAACCTAAAGTAATATACTCGTAAAATTGTATGAATGAAACTGATATAAATTTATGAAATATTTTTGTTATTTATGAAAATTTTACAGTAAAGGAAGCAGAAAATATTTTCCCAAGTATCCTCTGGCGTTATCTCTCATTACATTATATTAATTACAGTAATGATACACTGAATTGACGCGGGTCGGCGTGGACAAAGGACAAAGTAAATTTTATACAAGCAGAGTGCTACAACACGTGCCTAAAGTAAACAGTGCGAAAAGTCAACAAAAACAATTAGCGTATCTGCCATAGTGCTATTATAGCTGCTACACGTATAATGTTATACGTACATTATTGCAGAGTTAATTAAAATTAATTAAGAACAATGAAGTATAACAATAATTTATTAAGGGAAATAATAAAACGATCGACTAAAAAACCAATTTGAACTGGAAATAATAAAACGAGCGACTAAAAAACAAATTTATACTGTCTTGAAACAAAAATGAAAATGAACCGTTTTAAATATTAATAGTGCGACTGAATTACTAAGTGAGCGACTAAAACACATAAGAACGCGATGAAAGAGATAAGTTACGAGAAGGGCTCCCGCACCGGAAGGCGGAATCAGTACGGTTAGGTGCGACGACGAGCGCAGCGAGGAGGAGCATGTTAGGTTGCATATAGTTATACACGTGCGCGAGCCGAGCGAGCGAAGCGAGCGGTGCCGCGGCAGCGGCCGGCGAAGCGCCATAAACCTGGTCAGCTATTATAGTCAACCCTGGACAATCCCGAAATGGTCAAAAGTGTTTTTAAGTCGCTGTTTCATTGATTCTTCGTCACTCGCTCTCAGTCGCTCACTTAATTAAAACAGTAAGCCAAATTCATTATTTTTGTCACCTAAAATTTTTATTTACAGTTACTCGATTAAATACTACCCATTTATTAATGACATCGAAATTCTGTTCGTGGTGTGGCTCATCTTGAACTAACTATCCGTCATTATTGAAGTGATATTTATTAAATTAAAGACGTCTTTTAACGTAATTTTCCATTTCATATTGCATTTATGAGCAAAAAACTGGTATTTTAATTAAATAATAAAAATAATTCATTTATTTCAGGTTGCATAGACCCATAAAAATAATTAAAAAATTAACAATATTGATTAATAAAATGCCAAATTCGATTTATTTCGGAAAAAACATATTTTACTACAATTATTTTGGATGCGAGACGTGGAAGGTTACCAAAGACATCTCGCACCGGCTACAGGTCGTCATCAACCGCTGTCTTCGTCGTATTCTCGGAGTTTACTGGCCCGAGAAAATCTCCAATATTGAACTGTGGGATCGCTGTGGTGAGACTCCGATTGACCACCAAATCAAACGCCGCAAGTGGAACTGGATCGGCCACACTCTGCGAAGGGACCCTGACCATATACCGAGGCAAGCCTTAGAATGGAATCCCCAAGGAAAGCGTAAGCGTGGCCGCCCAAAACAGACCTGGAGGCGGACGATCATCACAGAGGCGATGAAGATAGGGAAGACCTGGAGCGAAATGAAGCGCGAAGCTCAAGACCGAGCGGGATGGCGAAGCACTGTGGAAGCCCTCTGCCCCAACTAGGGGACATAGGAACTTAAGTCTAAGTCTAAGACTACAATTATTTTTAATAAAATTATAAACGGTAGAAACTTAAACAGTAATACTGTTTATTTTAATACTGTTTTTATACTTAAGTACCTACTTTTATTTCATAATTATGAGAAGAATCGAGTAAAGAGTGCTCTCTTTCAGTATCTAAAATTGGTCACCAGTCACCCTGTATAGCTTTTTTTAAGTTGAGATATACGCCAGAAGAAAAGTTGTCCCGCATACCAAAAATATAAAAACAGCTAGACCCATTAATCCGCAAACGCGGCTAGACCTATTATCGTATACAATGAGTTTTAACCTCGCTTCAAAAGTAGATAAAAAAAAGATAAGAGAGCAAAGAAACTCAAACATTTTAATTTTTCAATGCACAAATATTTGCTGAAAGTATGCTATGGTCGAAACCAGTTAAAACTATACAGGAGTCAGTGGACAGGAGTAAAATCTGGATTTTTAAACTGATTGATTCTATGTTGGTTCAATAATCACCTTCAGTGCAGGTACCTGCAAAGTAATATTGTCTTAAGTTTTCGCGATTCATACTATGAAATAAAACACTTTTTAACCGGATTTATCGGATTACGTGGCCAGTCGCTCGTGACTACGGGGTCTGCAACGACACCGAAACGTCTAGTTAAAATTTAAAATGTAAATATACGCGATGAATCCGGTTAAAAAGTGTTTTATTTAATACCTGCAAAGTCTCGTAATCTCTGTCTGTTGAGGTGTTCTATCGAGCTAAGGCTAACCATCGAACCTGCTGCCCAATTCTATACTTTTGACAGTATTCTAGCTAATACAATGTTACTAGGAGAATCAACTTGCACGCCGGGCCCCTATCTGACTGTACGTCTTTAAACAACTTATGTATTTTTCTAGTTTAACGTACGTTAGTCCATTGTTACATTTCAGTCCTTTCTTCTTTTATTCTTTATATTACAAAAAGTTATGTACCAAAAGTAATAATTTGTTAGTATGTTAATTTTCACTCGGTTGGTAAGAGTGAAACTATGGCATTTACTGTTTGATCGTCAAAGTCTAGAGAATCGTTGAAATAAAACTTTTATTTTGAATATTTTTTAGCAAGGTTTAAACTTCAAACAATTAGGGTCTCAAAAAGGAACTTAAAACAATGACCTTGACAATATATTTATCATTCACTCCTTTCACCTCTCAAAACAAGGTGCGAAAAGTTCTTAAAACTTATAGAAAGTTTCAAATAATTCACTTACATAACTGAAGCAAGAAAAATCGATAGCTTTCAATAGCTTTTTCGAGTTATATGGAATATGAAAGTGATTAATTTTACGGCAATTAATATTCTCCATTTCCATTTCAATTTATGACTGTTACTTCCAAACATTCAGCAAGCGAATGAAAGAAAATAATTCAGGAAATCCTTTGAATAGATACCCATATCATTATTCTATGAAATGTTCATAAATCATGGTCTACGAAATCTTTTGTTTAGTCTGTGAATGCCCGGTTGGCGCTTAGGCAAATTCCGAAGCTGTAGCATCTAGTGAAATTGAGTGGAATAGACTATGAATGGTAAGCCCGCTTTTGATAATCTAATGACTTAGAAGTCAAATACAATGTGTCTTCAGATATATCAATGTTTTTTATTTAAAGGCTTTGCAATGTAGTTTTTATGATATAATTTTAACAGCCAATCTAACTGATAGTAATAATAAAACATTCCTTAAATGATACTCGTAACCGTAGTGGTTATTTTAATTAAATAATAATATATTTGAAGCTCTATCGGTTAACCTGCAATAATTTGATGGTATATCTAGAGATAGATCACCACAGCCTATATAGGTCTTTGTTCCAGTATAATAATAATAATAATACTCTTTATTGTACACAAACATGGTTACATAGATTAAACGAAACAATAATTATAATTTACATACAAAGGGCGGCCTTATCGCCGAAACGCGATTTCTGCCAGGCAACCCAGGCATTAGTGGAGAAGAATGTGGGCGAGGTGTACGGCTCGTAAAATAAACTACATACGAATAATTACATACACCTACATAATGATAGCATATATATTTATATATATACCTAAGTACATATAAATAAAATACATAACAATATACATCACATAAATATATAAAGATAGTTAAGATGGACAGTGTATCATAGTTCCAGTTTGTTCTTACACTGCGGCGTGCCTAATTTGAAAGGACCTATACTGAAACTGACAAAGCATTGTCCGGGGACTTCAGGTCCGTGCACACGCTGGTTACGCAAGGCAGGACAAAAGATGTGTATTGGTTTCAAAACAACATTTTGCACGGTACTATGTTTCGGGACTGTAGCTTCATTCATGTGCGTGCATGTCATATCTGATTATAGAATCTGTTTGGAGAATTCCAGTTCGGCCACTTGTTTCAGTTGTCAGAAGAGAATTGATTGGTTTTAGTATTTGTTTTAAGCTTAAAATAATAAATTTGACACTCCGTAGAAGCCTCTAACAACAAATAAGCCCCAAAATTCTAATTATAACAATTATTAGACATTTTTACGTTTAAACTCGACGATTCAATATTGTATATAACTCCGGTTAAAAAGACATGTTTTCCTGTTTAAAGTGTACAGGGATTTTAATAGGTGAGTGCGTTAGTGATTTCAGGAAACTCTTACTATCTATCTTTGACGACCGGCTGGTGTAGTGGTAGCATATATTGCCTTCTATGCCAGAGGTCCTGGGTTCGAATCCCAGCGGCGGCGGATATTTGTGTGATGAACACAAGATATTAGTCGTCAAGTCATGGATGTTTATATTTTTATTTAAGTTTATTCTAATAAAGAATATGTATTTATTCAATATGTATGTTTATATAAGTGTCAGAAATATTTATTTATTTATTATCTAAGTGCTATATCTGCGACCTCATTATTATCAGGTGAGTTAAACAAAAGTTAAGCCGTATATAAAATATATTATTTTGATTTTTTTACTCAACGGTCAATGTTCTTTTGCAGTTAGTCCATCTTAATAAAAATCAATTAATTTTACTTTGTTTATCTTTATAACTGATTTTTATGTTTCACATTTATTTTGCATTTACTATTCTCATTTCAGTGCCATCTACGAACTACACGCTCGTTACATATAAGATTTGAACTTTCACAAAAGTTTTAAACTAGAAACACTTTGCTCGAGGACATTTCACAGTGCATCTCGAGTGATATATAATACGACTTTGTAACAGAAATATAAGGAGGAGTATTTTCTTTGACGTATGAAAATCCCTTGAGAGTGAAAGAATTTCAAAGTGTCAGTACCAAAGTTATAGTCATGTTCACACCATAAATTGGTTTGGTAATAGTTCTCTATTGCTTGTTTCTTATAATAGAGAAATAGTGATTTGTTGAATAATAGTGAAATAAAGAAGTTTATAGGAATAGATAGTACCATAGTTGTGATATTTTAGGATATGCACAAAAAACATTAAAATGACTTAGCTAAAATTTGTATATCTGCTTGGTTCAAATACTAATGGAGTACCTACTATTTTCTGAGTACTACTAATAGAGAGACTAATCAAATAAAAAATAGAGGTTATACAGGGTTATTTTTTAATTAGCGCTCTTGCAGACAGCCTCTCCATATCGATCCCTACAACATTTGTTGTACGACTTTTTAAAATTTATAATTTTTAAAATGTAAGTATTCCCAAATAAAATAGAATTACTGTCTCTGCGGGGTTGCGGGTTGACGCGGCAACATACAGAGTCATAAATAACAGAGGAAGCAAAAATTTGTTTGTTTTTCTTTTTTTGTGTTATTTGTCAAGATTTGCAAAAGTCGTAGAACAAATGTTATTGGGATTGCTGTGTAGAGGCCGATTGCAAGAGGTGATACGCTAAATAAAATAAACCCTGTAGAAGCATAATTGGTGAGGAATAGTTATATTACTATAATATCGTGTAATGATTTAATCACTTTTTTGGAAATCTACTTCTCCTTTATCTACTTCTCCTTTTTTTGCTTGGTGGTAGGATCCCTTCTGGGTCCGCCTGGCTAGCGACCACCCTTTATATAAAGTCTGCCGCCAAATGTTACCGCTCCGGCGGTAATGTGTTCCGGCAATATTGTATCAAGAGCCAGTTCCTTCCTAAACCCGTGTGCTTTCATCTTCGACCTCATCGTCACTTACCATCAGGTGAGATTGAGTTCAAACGCGGGTTTAGTCAGTTATAAAAAAAAAAAGTAGGATTGCCTATGGATAAAAATAAATTCGTATTCGTATTGTCTAGAGCTCACGTCCTGAGCCAAGAAATACCTACATAAATAAAAGATACTACCTATAAAAAGATTCCCTAATTAGTTGTTTTCAAAAAAGTTTCTGTGTTGGTTGTTTTCGTAGATGTATTAAATATCAGATGTCTTCCAAAAACGTATCTAAAAGTCAAACGGAAGTCATGTAAAATCATTAAGCGTATATCTGTGATGAATAATTGACTATCACATATTAATAAAGCTTATAATTTGTATAAATTTAAGTCAAAATGAGTGTGGTTTCATATGCATTTTTACTATTTCGCCGAGACGAAATTTGGTTGGTCTAAGAAACCATAAAGTATGAACTAGAGGTTTTAATTAGATTTCTGTGTATTGGTTTCTAGATTAAGGCCACCAATAATGGATATTCTATTTTAAATTTTCTAAGATATGCCCACGAAATTTGATGTAAATGGAAGCCTGGTGAAGGTTATCCAAGAGAAAGAAGACATTGCTAACTAATAAATCTATTTTAAGCTTAGTTTTGGCACGTGATGAGAGTATGAATTAGTCCATTACGAATAAAATGAAACTGAATATGGTGATGTTCATTGGAAATTCTACCCTTTGTTTATTGATTCCTAGATATATCCAATTTCAACAGAGCTGTTGTTAACTTGCTGTTTTTTCTCAGAAGTTGAACCTTCAGAAGCCGTACCAGTTCACTCATTATTTAAATATCGTTAAAGATTTTATAGGAAGTTTAAAAATATAGCAAAATATTAAATTTCAGTTTTACAATGAAATAGCGTACAAGTTTAAAAAGCCATAAAAATCGTTAGAAGGTTAGGTTTCTAAAAAATTAATTAAATTTTTTGTAGGTTTCGACTTTGTTGGTTTAGTAACGGCATTAAATTGTTTAATATTGCCTTAAGTTTTCGCGATTCATACTATTAAATAAAACACTTTTTAACCGGATTTATCGCGTATATTTACATTTTAAATTTTGACTCGACGTTTCGGTGTCTTTGCAGACCCCGTGGTCACGAGCGACTGAGGTGTCAAGCGTCGGATTGATAGATTGAAAAGAAAAAGTGAAACAAGATTGACTGCGGCTGTGGGCTTTCCTACATTGGTCAAACCAAAAAGAAACATATCAACCCGCGTAAAAGAACACATAGCTGATATTAAAAATCGAAGAGCTTCAAAGTCTGCAGTTTGTGAGCATTCCATGGACAAGCCCAACCACTACTTAAGGTTTGACTCTGTGAAAATTTTATCTAGAGAGAAGCATTACATTCCTAGAATGATCAGAGAAGCGACTGAAATTAAAAAACACCCTAATTTCAATAGAGAAGATGGTTGGAAACTATCACCGACATGGGACCCTATCCTGAAAAACATATCCGACGCTTGACACCTCAGTCGCTCGTGACCACGGGGTCTGCAAAGAAACCGAAACGTCGTCGAGTCAAAATTTAAAATGTAAATATACGCGATAAATCCGGTTAAAAAGTGTTTTATTTATTAAATTGTTTTTTTTTTTTATTTAAATAGACTTATTAAGTAAATCATTGTTTGAGTCAACTTTCTCAAGTTCAGTATTGCGATTAGAATAAACAAAATACCCTTTTATTAGGAACTCACATTTTAATTTTATACAGGTATTTGTTTCATATTAGCAGAGATCTGTCTGCCAAAGCTTTTAAAAACTTTTTTATACTCTAGATTTTTTGTTCTTTTATATTGCCTATATAACTTTTTTGTAAATGTGCCATTGATTTTTCCTATGTAATCAATATATAAATGTATCAAGAATGCTTTGACACGATATTGTATTTCAATCCTTCTCTCTTACCTTTTATAAGTAAGTCTTTCAACTTTTTTATATCAATAATAAATTCAACGATATTCTTGAATTTAATAAAGTTTAACACAACGTACAAAAAAGGTTAAGTATAGGTACGATACCTAGAAGATGGAGTAAGTAAACAGAACCTCACACCTTCAAGCCATACTCGTATGTATTTCGTAGCATAAACGTACTGAAATTAATTTAGTTGAAACATAACGAGAAAGTTCGAGACGTGAAACCGCATGCACGCGCAGCCTTCTGTACAAGTACTAATTTATTAAAGCACGACATAAGACGGATGAAGTTAGAATAAAATTATTATCATAATTTCTCACCAAAAACTTCCGAGTGAGTTTGCGCCATGAATATGCAAACGAAAAGTTCATGCTGCGCCAACTTTTTATGAGTTCTGTCAAATTTTACATCGCTATTATAGGAATTTGCGATTTTGTTTAGGTTAACTTTGATATTCGCCGACCATTTTGTGATTGAAGTTTCTATCTGGAATCATTCGCTGTAGGCTCGTTTGGTATGTATATAATTGCATGTTTTATTAACTTTTTATATGAAAAATCACTGAATGTGTCTTAATTTTTACAAAAAATAGATGGTACAAAAAATTCATTCATGTTTTTGATCTGAAACGCAAGTTTAATGTTTATTTATAAAAATCAGCGGATTAAACGTAATGTCGTAAAATAGAATGTGTAAATACATACATAAATATAGAAACTGTTACTAAAATTTTATTGGGCTATGTATAAGCCATAAAAGAAATTGATTAAGGGCAGGTAAGCAATTGTATAATAATGTTACTGAGTAAACCTTTTCACCATACTAACAGCTTACATTTTTTTTCTTATTTCTTAACACAAACCATCTTGCAATATTATAAATCTTGATACCTAAGTAAGATTTTCTGAAAACCCATTTCACATTTTCGGATAAATGATGTCCCCTTATATGTTTCAGGTTCTTTTCAGAGAACTGTCTTAATCGCTTCTTTTCAGGTTGTTGAAAAGGCTGGAGATACCCAGTTACCGCTCCGTGTGTTCCAGTTTATAAAAATAATGTGGCCTTTGAAAAGAGAAAACTATTGGTCCGTGCGTGTCTGCGATAAATAATAAACAATTTAATGAAATAAAATTGAAGAGAAAAGATTTTCATTGTGTTAGGAGTTGATTTTATCTATGTTCCATTATTTAGTTACAATGTTGTTAATTGGAAAAGTTAACTACCTGTTTTTTCTAACACAGGTTTTTACATGAGAGCTCAATAATAGTGCTTTTTAAAATTTTGGATTAACCTCATCGACTTACTTGCTCAAGTTTTAATTTTATTCCGCTCTAAACTTACCTCCTTTAAATAAAAACCCTTTATTCGATGGCTAAGCTGATCACAAAAGAAGACTTTTCAAGTCGAGTATTTTAAGACTTCAAGTTGCAAATTATCGTGGAGTAGACTTACTTTCTTAGAAAAACTTTTTTGAAATACAAAAATTCGTTTGGAAAAACTTAACTGAGCTACATAATAAATCTTATACTTATTATACTTATTGAAACACAGACTTCGAGTCTAGCTTAGGCATCAGTCTCGCACAATATTGTTTAGATAATTATGTAACGTTGAATTGTAAATAACTTTAAATATTGTTGTGAAAAAATAAATCATTTTTATTATTACTATTATTTATTATTAGATGTGAAACGGGAATACAAAATATAACACTGGCCATAATGAAAAAATGAATTCATTTATTGAAATAAAAAACACTGTGTCAATAGTCGACCCTGCAGATTCCTAAAATTGATAAATACTTGTGCCAGTCCTCTTAATTTTACTCAACCTTTGAACTTTTTATGGCAAGGATAAATATAGTCTTTCAATCGTTTAAAATATACCTACAAGCTTTTAAACAAATTGAATTTGCATATAGATAATGCATAGTTTTCTTGGGGTTAAGACAATCACTCCAGGTCTCCAACTACATATCCTGAAAGTAATCAAAGCTTATGATAAGAGATACCATGCAGCTTACTAGGACGATCGTAGAATATAAAACATATACACTTAGACCTGGACTTTTTTTGATCCGTACGGGAATTGAACCCGCTTCCTCACGTTTTGGTAGCGTCTTAAACCACTGCGCCACATGTTGTGATCAAACATTTCATTCAAATGCTAAATTGCATAAACAGGTACGGTCATTTCATATATGAGTATCGATCTTATGAAATAGTCAGTGTCCTGATCATTATAATATTTCTTTGTTTTGAATTTATTTTTTATAAGTACATTTTCTAAATACAAATAATATAAATTGGCTACTCTATCCTCCTTTGTTCTCCCTGGCTACAATGCAGACTAATGTTTCAAGGATACTTTTGTAGTTTGATCTATCGCCAACCTTAGGCGACAAATACTCTTTACGCTCTCTCGAACTTGACACTTTTACTAAGGTGAGCTATAAAATAAATCTTCACGTATTTTATGTGAAATTCTCGAAAACTAGCTTGCGAAAAATATTTTTACAGGAAAGATCCTACTTTTATAAGTTTCGGAAAGAATATGCAATTAATATTTCGTTATGGACGGTTAAAAAATTAACGGCATTTACATTACCTTTCAATAAGTCTTAAAAGCGTTCTTTTTAAAAAACAAAAACTAAAAAAAAAACGAAATTATCTTAAATAATTGATAAAATGATGCTTCATAAAATCACCCGACAAGGACTCGAACCTGGGGCCTCTTGCTTGACAGACTAGTGCTCTTTCAACTGAGCTTCCGGGCACTGGCGACACGCCTGCGAAATTACTAAGCATATTCTATTTTTACGTTATATTGCTAACGTAGCTCCATCTAATATTACTTTGCAGCTAAACCACCCGAGACCAATACCTTTCTAGAAATTGTAAATCTCTGTTAAAGCGAAGTATTGCAATGTTTAATAATATTTTTAAGGTTTGGCATTTAATAATGCTTAACCTATTCTTAGGTAAACAAAATAACTGTCCTGGTCGGGTGATTTTAATAAGCATATTTTTTTCAGTTATTAAAAAATAATTGAGCATTATTAAAATGCAAAAACTTAAAAATATTATGAAATAATCTTAATTTATAAATATATCAGGATCATGGTTATAAATGTAGTACTTGTTAAATTTTCATGGTTCATCGATCGCTTAGCTCATCGTTGTGCTGTATGAAACAGTTATACCTTATTACATGTATAATTGTCTATATTTTATTTTATTTTATTTTAAACATGGTAAACCAGAACTATACATTTATCTTAATACATAAATAGTGTAGGTGAAATATGTTTACACTTATAGAAATAATATAACATAAACATGTAAGCACTCACTGAAGCAATAACAAAAGTTGAAAAAAAGGAAACAAATTAAATTAATTAAGTACTTAAGTTACTTAACTTTCGTAATACAAAAAAAATATATATATATATATTCCTATGTATTAAACAAAAAATCGCTGAGTAGCTTTCTCGCTGTGGCAGCTTTAGTATTGAAAATATCAATGTCTACTTTATTGACAAGTCTGTTGATGTTGTTGCAAGCTCGCAGCAGAAACGAATTCCTTCTGTAATTTGTAGAAACTACAGGTGTGTCAAATATTTTATTAATCCTAAAACTCCGCGTGGGTACCGAAAAGTTTAATTTATAAAGTAATTCAGGGCAATCAATCATGTTCTGGGCTATTTTTAAAATATATATATAATCCGCTATCTGACGGCGCATGTATAGGGGAAGAAGATGGTGAGTTTTACATATATGCTGGTAGTCTTTGCTATTATATTGTTGTTTCATACGGAAACATAAAAAACGGATAAATCTTTTTTGGATGCGTTCTATGCGTGAAATATACACTTCATATTGAGGGTTCCAGATCTGAGACACGTATTCAAGATTATTACGAACGTACGTACAGTACAATATCTTAAGTGTTTTTATGTCTCGAAACTCGCTAGAACGACGCATCACAAAACCCAATGAGCGCGAGGCTTTAGTCACAATACTGTCTATATGAGTATCAAACAAAAGTTTGCTGTCGAATGTGACCCCCAGGTCACGCACTAAGTTTTCACGTGTTAAAAACTGGCCGCGCAACTTGTAATTAAATATCAAGGGACTGTTTTTGCGAGTATAGGTGACTATTGAGCATTTAGCAGGATTTAAGTCAAGTTTATTAGAAACGCAGTAGTCCTCAAGTAGCAACAGGTCAGCTTGGAGAGCTTCGGCATCGAAACTGGTCGAAACTCTTGAATATAGTTTCATATCATCGGCAAAACAAAGCAGATGACTTGATTTTAAATATGAATGAATATCATTAGTAAAAATTGAGAATAATAAAGGTCCTAATAGTGATCCCTGAGGGACGCCGCTTGATATTTTGGTCCAACTTGAAATATAATTGCTGACAACAACGGCTTGAGATCTGTTATCAATATAAGAAGCCAGCCATCTCAACAGGTTACCAGAAACTCCAAGTTTGAAAATTTTTTGTAGTAGTTTGACGTGATCTATACGATCGAAACATTTGCTGTAGTCCGTATAGATCACGTCAACTTGGTCCCCGGCTTCCATTGCCTCCGTCATAAAATCACTTATCAAAACCAAATTTGATGTCGTCGATCTACCCCTAGTGAACCCATGCTGTGACATAGAAAGGTTTAATTTAATTGATTCATATAGCTGTCGGTAAATTATTTGTTCTAAAATTTTGGCTATAATACAAAGTTTGGAAATGGGACGATAATTTATGACTTCGGTTTTCGGGCCTTTCTTGTGAACAGGGGTAACGTACGCACGTTTCCAAAGCGACGGTACTATACCGGAGGAGATGGAGTATTGAAATAAAATAGATATGGGGATTGAAATTGATGAAGCTGCGTTCTTTAAGAAATAAGCTGGAAGGTTATCAGGTCCCGCTCCTTTGGAAACATCTAACTTAGAAAGTAGTTTACATACTTCACTGGCATTGATTTCCACTGAGGATATGTGCATTGAGGTAGGTTCATCAGTACAACGAAGATTTTTCAACATACTATCAACATCAGTATTGTCCTTTCGTATAAAAGATTTAGCAAAATATTCCGAGAACGCATTTGTAATAGACTCACCTGTATTAACTGTTTTACCTTCATATGATAAGCTACTAGGCATAGTATTACTTTTAAAGCGGGACTTAATATGTGACCAAAAGTGTTTTGAATTATTGGCAATCGATGACTCGGTATTTCGAATGTATTTCTCGTAGCATTCAGATTCCAACGCTATCACTCTATCTCGCAGAATACAGTAAGATGCTTCATCGGACCTGTTCGCATAGACTTTAAACTTCCTTGAGTACTTATGCATCTCTTTGACAACTTTCTTTAGAGGTTCAGAGTACCATGGAGGATAGCTATTAGAAGATAATAATTTAAAAGGTATGTGCCTTTTGATTATATTATCAATTTGACTATAAAAGAACTCCACTGCCTCATCAAGAGGTCTAGTCAATAATTGAGAATTCCAATTAATATCATTTATTTCAGTGTTTATGAGATGGTAGTCACCTTTGCCATAAAAAAGTATATTGCGTGGAATAGGCTTAAGACGTTCAAAGTCGGAAAGCTTAATTTGAATAGTTAGAGCTTCATGATAAGGATCAATGCAAGTAAGTGGATTACTGCAAGGTGATACCATTACATCTTCTTCACTTAGCACTAAATCGAGAATTCGGTCCTGACAGTTTTTAACAGAATTATATTGTTTAAAATTAAGAGTACTTAATTCGTCCAGCAACAATATTTCGTCACTGGATGATCCAGGACTAGAAGTTAAATGCAAATCTCCATTAATAGCGGGATTCCACTTAATGGCACTGAGATTAAAATCACCAACTATTAGATATTTGTCATTGGGATAGGTTAGTACTATATTGTTTAACTGATCGCAATAGTTATTAAGTTGTTGAGAGAAGGAAAGGCCATTATTTTGCTGGCATAAATAAAGCACACATATATTAAGCCTTACAGAACCGCTGCGTGTTTTAAACAAAATGGATAACCAAAGATCTTCAGCGGTGGAGTGAAACGCGGATAACGGTGTAACAGATAGATCCCTGCGCGTGGCTATTAGAACTCCACCTCCCTTCTCTTGTTTTGTGAGTGAGTAGTCACGGTCCCGACGCCAAACAACATACCTACTGTCAAATAACTCACTGTCGGCAATAGAATCAACGAGCCATGTTTCAGTTATTATTATTACATCATACAAACAAGTACATACGTTACGATAAAAATTATTTGTTTTAGTCCTGAGCCCCCTGACATTTTGATAGTATATCAAAAGGTTATTACAGTGAATGGAGGCCATTTATTAAATCAAAAAAACATATAACATACAGATCTGCGTAAATTTAATAATCAAACCAAAAGGCAATACAGTTCCAAAAACAAAACTTATAGCGACGGCTGGAGGATCAGAATTGCGAGGAATTTCTTCAACAATTGCTCAATGTTCGAGCAATGTTGACTACATTAGAAATGCAATTTAAAGTTGTTCCATACTTCACCACTTATAACGTAATTGAGCTATTAAGTTAAATATAAACTGCCAATACCTATGACTGCTAAGCGTAATAGAAAAAGTTGTTCACTACTCCATAGTTAGTTTCTTTAATAAATGGTTATAATGAAATAAGTTTTTCCAATATTTCGTCCAGCTTTTCTGTGAATTCACGCACTTATCGATAATGAAACTGCCAATCAAACAAGATATTTACTCATAGTTCTTGGGCTTGTTCATTATTATTTCTTAAGTGTGTATAAATTGTTCAATAAATGAAACTTGTAAAGCATTTTTAATCGCTTCTATTGAATACAAACTAACAAATAATAAACAAATCTTGACATATATTTCAGTGCCTTTTAAGAAACTTATTTCGTGAAACTCATTTTATAAAGAAGAAATGTTATTAGGTACTTTGAAAACACGTATAGTTTAAATAAGATTAAATAATAAAAATAGTTTTTACGGATTTTACGCTTTAATTTTAACTTCCCACCTAAATGCGGTAAATTCAGTTAAAGACGGGTTACGGAAGATTTGCACAAAATTTACTGGCACGAATCGACAACTTCCAAAAACATATAATTTTCTGCAGTCAATGCGCATGTTAGCAACTTATAGGTACAATGCAACATTTTTAAGTAGGCAACTATTTGATTGTAGTAAACATAAATTAGGCATGACGTAACTTTGCAACTGTTACCTAACTAGCTACTTCCTTGTAATATGGTAAACAAAAACAGCATTCTTACAGTCATTATTCTATGAACCAGTTAATAAATTATTATTTAACGAGTAGGTTCAAGTAAAAACCTATGTAATCCAAAGACGTCGTTTATGTCAACTGAGTAAGTACGAACGAAATAATTATACCATCTCACGTTACGGTACTATAATTAATGTAACAAATGTCACATATTTGTTAAAATGAGCGATTCATATGTGTTTATGATTCAAAAACATCCAATAATTTTCAGAAAATGTATTAAAATATTATTTGCATACTTAAATCATATTGAAATACTTGTAGATTTGAGGATCAAACGAACTTCTAAAGTGAAGTTCGATCCTAATTATGTGAACAGCTTCTTTCGAAGCGATTGAGGTTTACTTTATGTAGTAGCGCCACCTACTGCTAGCCTTTGCACGGATTTTAGAGTCTATGATAAGGGTTCTTTTCTTTTTTTTTTTTTTTTTAACAACTGTCACGTTTCGCTCCCTATGTCAGCATCCAGTCTACAGAACTCATTTTGTTTAAAGTCAATCTGTCTTATTCCTGTTTGTTCATTTCACTATATTGGGGTTGGGTAAAATACAAATATAAATTGAAATTACTCCATGTTGAAACATATTCATATTATGCTTATTTCAAAGCATAATAATGGGTGGGTTTATATTAAATCGCTTCGAAAGAAGCTGTTCACATAATTAGGATCGAACTTCACTTTAGAAGTTCGTTTGATCCTCAATTATATTTCACAGCTTCTTTCTTTGCGATTGAGGTTTACTTTATGTAGGATGTTTAAAGATTAGTTATAGTGAAATGAATTGGCAGAGTAGTAAGGTAAAACTCTTCAATAGTAAATAAACATACTTATTGAAAACAATTCAACAATGATTAGGCAAATTATTTTTCGTTACAAAGTTTGTTATAATTTCTAGCAAGGACTGAGGAAGAATCCGACCATCCTGCAGTCTTTTTGATAGGTCAATAGAAACTCCTAAATAAATAGCTCTTGATGTAGCAGCATGTCATGTACTATGTGCACTAAAAATATTTTCATCAATACCACTGAGAGTTAAAGTGTTTTTAACCCAGTGACTTAAAGTTTGGAAACCTATATGTTTCTTAAAACTAATAAACAAATTATCAGGTTTCCTTAAATTTTCGTTTTATTTATATACCTACATCTGTAAGGTTTTTGCTGGACAAATTTCTGGACGAATATTAAAAAACGGAAACTTTACCAAGGTCTGTTTACTATTAAATTTAGAGGTTTTTATAAACCCTTTTATAAGTACCTTTTTTAGTTATTAAAATATTTTTAATCTTTGTCACGGATAAAATTTGAACACGATGTTCCGTTACAAGAGCTATTAGTGTAACAGTTTTCTTGGAAAAGAGTCTTTAAGTCAAGGTCTTCATTAGGAAATTTTGTAGGTAAGTAGCTCAATACAACTGCTGGATCCCAGGTAAGATCATACTTGATGTGGTTGGTCTTCACATAACGACTCCTTTCATGAAACTTTTTAACCTGTCATATTGGGAATTTATGTTTAATATTAATGATAATGCAGATCTATAGCTATTAATAGTACCGTACTTAGCACCTTTTTCTAAAATTTCAGTTAGAAAATGAACAATTATTGGTTTAGAAGTTTGAGTAAAACTAAAATTATTATTTTTGCAATATTCAATCCACGCCTTGATACCTCCTTCACACTGTCTCGGTAAGAATTATCCAACAAAGATGCCAACATAATTTCAACGGACTTTGAAGACAGTGATCTTTTTACTAACGCTTTCTGAACAATTTCGCGGCAACCAAGGTTAATGTTTAATGAAGGTTGTGCGCAGATCTGAAAGGAGATTTCAGCGAATTAGTATTTAGTAAATACAATCACAACACAACCTTTTAAACAATGGCAACCATAGTTGCGTGGGCCAGTATGGTACTACCACAATACCCACAGACTTTTCACTAACAATTTTCTGAAGAGTTTTTGCATCTGGGTCATTTTTCCAGGTTACATAAATAGGACATTATAAGTTGCATCTGTTTGCAAAAAGATCAACCGATAGTATTCCAAACCTATTTGTTATATTATTAAAGGTATAGTCACTTAGATCCCATTCAGTGTCATTAAACTGTTTTCGTGACAAACTCTCAGCTTCTATATTATCTTTTGAAGTAATATAAGATGTAAAGATATTGATCTTACGCATTTCACGCTATTTCCATTGGTCTCGGGTAATATGATCCATATGTGAAAACTGAACACTACCCATTCTATTTATACAGGTAATGGTAATATCTATTCTTAACAATATATCACAATCGTAACTACCATAATTATGCGAATGTTTTAAGTCCGAAAAAACTGCTTTTAATTCCAGAGTATTAATGTGTAGCGACGACTCGCTTTCCTTCCAATGACCCGCTGCCTCTTTTCCATCACAAAACCCGCCCTAGCCAGTATATGATGCGTCAGGATAGATAGTTTTAGTGTATTGGCCTGTTCTAAGAGGAGAAAAGCCCTCTTCTAGATAATTTAACCACCAAGTAGAATCATCTTTATTATATCTGGGTAAATTCACTACCTGATCATAAGTAGGATTTTTATTTGGTGACAATATTTTAAATTGCTCGAATAACTTTGTGTATTATTTTTTCTATTTTAAGAACTTTTTTTTTTTTTTTTTGTGGGTAGTTTTAAAATAATTTTCTCTGAATCAAAAATAAACCCAAGGAATTTACATTGTGTTCTAGGAACAAAGCAACCTTTTTTCGTATGCATTATGAAACCTAAATTTATTAAAATATGTTTTGTAATCCAAACATTCTCATTACAATCATCACAATCTTTGCCAGTGTAAAATATATTATCTAGATATATTATGGATGAAAAAATTATCCCGACGTAAAAATTCCATGACTGGTTTTAATATTTTAGTAAATACTTATATAAAGAGCGGTGCATAAGTCAAACGTTTAATATTTGAATTCATATAAAACGTTGTTATATTCAAATCGAAGGTACTTTCGGAAAGACTTATCAACATTGATGAAAAAATAACATGTAGCATTGTTTTGTTAACTTATCAGCGGTTCTGTAATCTTCCATTTTGAAGTGTTTTGTAGTAAATTAATTCAAAGATTTTAAATTATGTATGAAGCGATTTTCACCGTATAGCTTGAGCACAAGAAAAAATTTGTGATAAAATTTACCTGGCTCATGAGAACATACGAATATAGCATTTATTTTTAATAGTTTATCCAACGCTAAAATATAATCTTTATGGCCATGTATTGACCTTGGGTAAACACAAGAGCTACTTTGTTTAGCGGGCAGATATTTAAAAGGTCTTTAGTAACCAGCTATTCACGATAATATTAATGGATCACTCGTTATCTAAGCCCATTTTTGATGAAAATATCGTAAACGTCCATCGCACTGCACCTGGTGGTTTATTTCCGCTGGTTGCTAGTGTTCCACGACCGTTCGTGGTAGGTCCTACGTGGCGGGTACGTGTAGCTCTGCTGTGGAGCTCGAGCCGGCAGCTGTGGCTGCGGAGATGACGTCGTCGTTTTTTGCAATTTGCAGCGTTTCAGCAACATCTCCTCCCAATAGATAATCATCGCAACTTGTATTGGTCAGCGTGTCACGCAGGCATACGTTTATGGAACTCATTATTATGTTACGATGAGTTTTAGTTTCCCTATTCTGGCTATCGCGACAAGCGTAACTCAGCAGTTTTAAAAGTTTTTGCTTCAAAGTTTCGTTGAAATAGATTACCATCGCTTGCGATAAAGCTGCCAAGGCGATTCCAATTTGCCCTTTTTTTTTTTTTTTTTTGTTGATGTATAGAATCTCGTTTGGTAAGAGTTTCAGCCAATGCTGCTTTTGCTTCTAAATTTAATAAAGGGAGCAAGTAAATATTTGCAAATTGCGGGTACAAGATAGTCCTCAACAGGCTTATCTTTAGATTCTTTAGATCTTCAGCCGACAACTGCTGGTTTTTAGACCTCTTCCGGGACATTAATCGTATCAAAAAAAAGGCTGATAATGACGGAGGTAGCTCGGGCACTTCAAATCTTGGATTCGGCGTGCAAGATCGTCTCCACCGCAAATCAGATTAATCGCCAACGGCGATATTATCTGGTAACTGACTAATCAAAAGAATTAATTATATGCATCGAAACTCGATGACTACACGCACATACCATGTGGGTAGTTTTGTGTCAACGACATTTTTTCTAATATTTATTAAAATTATATTAGAGATTCTCCACCGTACATCAGATTAATCGCCAACGGCGATATTATTATCGAGTAACGGACTAAATAGGAGAATTAATTGTATGCATCGAACCTCGATGACTACACGCACATACAATGTGGGTAGTTTTTGTGTCAACGACATTTTTTCTAATATTTACTAAAATTATATTAGAGATTCTCCACCGTACATCAGATTAATCGCCAACGACGATATTATTATCGAGTAACGGACTAAATAGGAGAATTAATTGTATGCATCGAACCTCGATGACTACACGCACATACAATGTGGGTAGTTTTTGTGTCAACGACATTTTTTCTAATATTTATTAAAATTATATTAGAGATTCTTCACCGTACATCAGATTAATCGCCAACGACGATATTATTATCGAGTAACGGACTAAATAGGAGAATTAATTGTATGCATCGAACCTCGATGACTACACGCACATACAATGTGGGTAGTTTTTGTGTCAACGACATTTTTTCTAATAAGTCCCAACACCGTTGGGTTCTTCGGAATTTGTAATTTGATGTCTCAACCTCCTCGAATTATTTTCTTGAGAATTTTCTCTTCCTTCGATGCACAATTTTTACCATTTAAACTTTTAAAATTTAACTAGCTAATTAATATATTTTAGTCGACGTGCGCAGGCTACAGCACGGAAACGCAGAATGAGTTCTGTAGACTGGATGCTGACATAGGGAGCGAAACGTGACAGTTGTTAAAAAAAAAAAAAAAAAAGAAAAGAACCCTTATCATAGACTCTAAAATCCGTGCAAAGGCTAGCAGTAGGTGGCGCTACTACATAAAGTAAACCTCAATCGCAAAGAAAGAAGCTGTGAAATATAATGATAATTAACGAATGCAGAGCATTAAAATAAAAAGATAGAAGATAGAAGATACTTCATAATTGGTCCCATATAAATTTCATCGAAATCAGATGAGCACTTCTATGAAAATTTTAAATTTTTGAAAAAATATTTATGAGTTCTTAGAATGTTTACGTGGATGACATTATAACTCAGCCAAAGTTTTGACGTGAGGTCGGTTTTTTTAATGCTCTGCATTCGTTAATTATCAATCAACTAGTATTTCAATATGATTTAAGTATGTAAATACATAGTAGTTAGGTATTGTTATAAGGCATCGATTCAACTCTCTAGCAGTTTCAGTTACGTTTGGTCCTTTTGGCCAGTCTTATCATTGCCTTGCTTTGGAGGACACGATAATCAGTAGATCTCGGGTGCTGCATACTTGCATACTGCATTCGTTCGCGTTAGTCATAGGCTATTAAAAAAGTACATCCATGAATTAGCACAGGGGCAACTTATTTAACTAAACCTTTTTCCGTCGGCTTTTTTCATCACGGTCTTCTTAGGGTTCTAATTGCATTTCGTTTTTCAAAGCCAAATAAGTAGATATATTGAAGTATATTGGTCGGTCACCATCTTTATAAGCCGAGAGACGCGCACTGCTGGACGAAGGCCTCCCCAGGATTCTTCACGTTGTCGCCCGGATCCGCGCCGCCCTCATCTACCGATTGACCTTCACCAAGTGTAAACTTTTTACCTAAAGTGAATAAGGAATTTTTGATTTTGATTTAGACCTACTTAAGGAAGAGAATCATAGCCCTGCGGTGGGCTTATTAGAAATTGTAATGATGATGCTGATTGAACAATCCTTTGCTAAAACAAGAGCTGTATCTGAGAATTGAATCCAAATCAACATCAATTTTATCTAACACTAGCTTTATCCCGCAACTTCGTATGCGGTTAACTACCCTTCTCGTGGAAATTTCAGAATCTATACAACCAGACACCCACTGAAAGAACCTTTATACCAAGTATCACACCCATGCACTCAAGGAATAAGTTTTTTTCATACAAACTAAAAATCATATATTTCCCGTGCCCGTGGGAATTTTGGGAATTTTTTTCGTAGCACAACCAGCCACTCTTTGAAGAACCTTCATGCCAAGTATCACATCCTTACACTCAAGGAATAAGATTTTTCATACAAACTAAAAAGTCCAACCCCTTCCCGTGGGAATTTCGGGAATTCCTTCCATAATACAAACAGACACTTAATGAGGAACCTTTATATCAAGTATCACATCCGTGCACTCAAGGGATGGGATTTTTTCATACAAACTAAAACATCATATATTTCCCGATCCCATGGGAATTTCGGGAATTCGTTTCATAACACAACCAGACACACATAAAAAACCTTTACACCAAGTTTCACATCGGTGCACTCAAGGAATAAGATTTTTCATACAAACTAAAAAGTCCTATATTTCCCGTTCCCGTGGGAATTTTGGGAATTCCTTCTTTAGTGCACCTCTGCATCCCCTAAAGAATGTATGTTCCAAATTTCAACTCTCTACGCCCAGTTGTTACGGCTGTGCGTTGTCTGTCAGTCACTCAGTCACTCAGTACCTCAGTCACTCAGTCAGTAACGGAACAGTTTTATATATATTGATAAGTGGTCCTTTAAATATCATCTACCCATTAATTACACTAATAGGCTCCTTCTTTTTCTGAACACAGCTTTCAAAAATGATCCACCGTTTAAATTAATTAAAAGATATTCCAAAAACGACCTCAAACAAAAATCTAATTATAACTGAAACGAGCTTAATTTTGTATATTTACAGAAATGAAACAACTTTTTAAACGTTAATTCTTTACCTCGAAGCTACAATTAAAACTTTGACTACATTACGAATTCCTTTGCTCATAAAAGATGCAGCAACCAGTCTTGTGACGTATAATTCTGAAAATTTCCGTAAGCGTGTGAAATAAACATTTTGGCATCTGCTCATTTAAAATTAGAAGGCGTTGGCAATGAAATTATACAGTGAAAATACGTCATTTGCTTCTGAAAGCCTCTCCACAGCTTGCTATGTTAATATTGCGAGATGGCACATTAAATTTTGACATGGTAATTATATTGTACTTTACTGACACATTATGCAAGAATATTTTTGGCAGACATTTTACCTTTACTGTTTTCTTTACTTAGTCATAAAACCGACGTTTAGTGAAGCGCCAATGTAATAAAAAAATAACTAAAGACATTAAATGAGTCGAATAAATTAGGTTTGATGAATGTATGGTTTAAAGTTCTTTAACGTGTTTATTTTTTTAATGATATCTATGCCTTTAATCACGACGAAGTATACGGACTCAGGAAGGACAGGAAACTCGTCTGAATAGGTTGACTAAGCTAATCTATTTATTTTTACCACAAAGCACTTGTTCGTCGAAATATGTCATAGAATACTAATAAGATCAAATCACAGCTCTTTGTAATGAGCACTGGGTGGCAAGAGTCTCACCACTGAGTGACGAGGAGGTATAGACCATTATGCACTAAGGTGGCCCAGTGCTGGGTGATGGATGGCAGAATTTTCAGGGCGCTGAAATGGCTTCTTACAAACCCTAACGATCACTGTAAACAAGTATACAGCACTACGAAGCACGGAAGTCGCCGTGTGAAATGAATGGTCGGCGCGGCAGTCACCCATCCAAGTACCGACCGCGCTGAACGTTGCTTATCCTGTGATATCGAATGATACACACAGTAAGATAGAATATCAAAGTAACATTACAATAATCAATAAATAAATAATATCAAACTATGTAAACTTCGCTAGTTAATGCGTTATTAAGTGCTATATGTAACTGTTTGTTTCCCAAATAAACATAAATAAATAAAATAAAAAAATCCCCAGACAATCACACCAACTACATGGCCCCAGAGTAAGCATAGCTTGTGTTATGGGATACCATGTAACGAACTAGGGGGGAATCTAGAATATAAATACATAAATAGATAAACACCCAGACACGGAACATTTTTTTTTCTTGTTCCTTTTGAAAAATGCTTAATAAGGTTATCCAACCTGGACTCGAACCTGGGACCCCCGCTTGCCGGACGGGTGTTCTTTCAACTCAGCTTCCGGGCCCTGGCCTCACGCGATCACTCAATTTCAATACACACATGCTCCTCAAAGATGTTTTCTGCACGGCATTAATCCTGCTCTTATGTCTCTTCTGCCACACCCAAGATTCACTACCATAGATAAGTGTTGGCGCACAAACTCCCTCAAGTACGGCAATTACAAGTGCCTTATTCGGTTTTCAAAATACTCTAATAATATTTTAAAACCGAATAAGGCACGATTGAAATAAGCATAAAAAATGTATTAGAGTATATTGTATTTTATAATGATTCGTGAAAGAGAAATAACTATAGAAAATTTATCTGCTCTACATGATTTTAGCTTCTCTGTAATTTTCACACGAATTATTAATGAATATTTACATATAATTTTGAACATGTTTTTTGCTGCTTTGTGAATTCGTTATGATTGATTTCAATTTATTATTTAAAGGTAACTATATTTTAATTAATTTGCACCGAATTCCAATGAGAGTAAACGATATTTTAATTTAATATTTTCAAAGGAATATAGCAAAATATTTTATAGTCTAAAAGTAGGTAAACGAATAATGTTCCTAAAAATATTTAAATGCCTTAAAAATAGCTGTATAAAAAGGCAAAAAAACTTATTTTTATTTAGAATTTGTAGTTACAATAAGCTTACATCTATACATTTTATTTGAGATTTGGTTTTAAAGCTGTACTTAATACTTTTATCTGAGAGGAGTTTTTTACATTCAATTCAAACTTCAATATTCCTCACTCGTGATAGACACATTTCGAAATTCCCACGCTGTTCGGGTAAGTTGGGAATACCGGTTGTTAAAAGCACTATGCATTCACGGGTGGTCTCGGCAATTCGTTATTTTTCCCACACTCAACTGTCACATTCGAGTAATTTAATTTTTGAGACGCTTTCTCAGCTAAAGTAGAAATTCAATAAAATTCTGACTGGAAAATTTCAAAAGTTGTCATTTTTTTGTTAAAAAAAAGGAATGATAAAATGTTAAAATTTGTTTCTGTAGCAGATTAAATGAATGTTTCTTAGTCAATTAATATTTCTCCCTTAAGTTAAGTTTCTTAAAGAACTTGTTTTTTGGATACTAGATAACGGAATATGAATTAACTTCAGAAATATATAAACATACATGACTCGACGAATAATATCTGTGTTTATGGCATAAATATCCAAACCCAACGGGATTTGAACCCAGAATCTACCTAGAAGGCAATGTTTTTACACGTGCACACCACACCGATACCTGCTAGCCATGAAACAAAAACTGTACATCAACAATGGTCTGGGTTTTAAGATAATTTACGCATAATGGAGGAGACAATGAAAAACAAAGTCAAAGTTGTTCTTGTTCTTAGTACACAGTTGTCCTAATTATAACAAAAGGAGGAAAATGAAATAATACTGTTGGAACAAAACTTCAGCTTAAGTATTTGAATAAATTTACTTGAAACGCGTCATATACGCAAATCTCATGCTTATAGAAATTAATTTATGAAAATAAGAGCTTTTATTCAATCTATAAGAGGAAAACAACTTTAAGCCTTCTGTTTTCGTACCCTATAATTTGGGTCATGATTTTGTTTACGTCTCGCGCTTGTGACTAATTTGGAATGTATTTTTACCCGGAAGCTCTTGTTGTTCCTGTAACTATTATTACTAGGAATCAAGGAGATTGATAGTGTCAAATAAATAAATAGGTTTTTTTTTCACATTATATTTCTTGTTTATCTAAGTTATGTTTGCAGGTATCCCCAATAAAAAGTTTAACTTTTATTGATAGAAATAAACATTATTTAAAAAGAAATAATTTTTCACAAAATACCTAATTAAATACACAAAAACAATTTAAGACATTACAATTACTGCCAGTCAGCCAAAACACTACAGACTTGTCACATACATGAGTATCATAATAAAGATATTCTCTCACTCCTAAAATGATTACTTTTTGTATTATTCTGACGAAAAACATTAGTCTTGCATTACTTGTTTAAGTAGTTGCATTTCTACATTCTAGCACTTATTACACATGGCAAATGAATGTTATCCAATAATTCATTTTAATTAAACGTAGGGCAGCGCAGGACCGAGCAGCGATGAGCTGCTTGGCCTATGTCCAGCAGTAGGGGAAGTCCCCTAAGTACGGACGGCTCGTAAAGCCGGACAGTATTCAAACCAGTGTAAAAAAAGGCGCCAAATTTTTGTTTGTGCCGCGGTTATGAAGTCTTCCGTAACTGAAGTGCGGGGAGGGCGTGGCAACAGTCAGTGTCGATTCGTTCGTCGTGGAGCGTGGTGCGAATTTTGAGGTTAGTGAAATTTTTGTTTTATGTATTTTTTTGGCTCTTGTAAACCTTATTTAAAGTATGGAATGATATTCATTATTATTAATTACTACTGCTTATGTATTAATGTTATGTAAGTCATGCGTTTTTTTTAGTTTAACAACACATATAGTGAATGACAAACTTTCTTGTATGTACCTAAGAGTCCCTAAGTTCGGACACTCTCAAAGTTTCCTAGAACCGGACAGTTTTACAGCACTTTTCATCGTGTTGAAGTTTTTATTTTTGTGTTTGTTTTTTTCAGATTCAACATGGGTAAACCCAAACTGAGACATGAGGAGACCCCTAAACATAAAGTATTAAAAAAAGCCCTCGATAAGGTGATGTCAAAGTCATTTTCCTTGAGAAAGGCATCTGAAGTGTACAGTGTGCCGAAAAGTACATTGTTCGATTACGTAAAAAAATTAAAAAAAGGGGGAGAAATAGTTCTACCACTCAAAAAAGGAAGATTTGTTCCAACTTTTACCGAGGAGTACGAAGAAGCTCTTATTGCGCACGTCGTAGATATGTCAAATAGGTGCATGCCTTTATCCAGAAAAGAATTTTTAAAGTTGGCTTTTGATCTTGCGGAGCAATTAAAACTAAACCACAGATTCAATGTGGCCAAGAAAAGCGCAGGTAAGCACTTTTACTATGATTTTATCAAGCGTCACCCAGATCTCAGTTTGCGAAGACCTGAGTCTACGAGTCTGATGAGAGCTGTGGGTTTTAATAGGCCTCAAGTGGAAAGGTTCTACAACAATTTAAAAGACCTTAGTGAAAGATATAATTTTGGCACTTCTGATATTTATAATTGTGACGAGACTGGAGTCAGCACAGTCCAAAAGCAGGCTAAAGTGATGACACTCAAAAGTAATCGTCAAGTTGGCAAGTTGACTTCTGCAGAGAGAGGTAAAAACGTCACCGTTATGTTCTGCATGAGTGCTGCTGGGTATTTTATCCCACCACTATTTATATTTCCGAGGCAAAGAGTCAATGAAAGGTTAATGATTGGTGCTCCATCTGAAAGTGTAGCCTTGGCACAGCCAAATGGATGGATGAACGCTGAATTCTTTTTAAAGTGGCTACATCACTTTGTGAAATTCTCAAAGCCATCTAAAGAGAAGCCTGTGCTTTTGATCCTAGATGGCCATAGCAGCCATAAAGATCTAGCTGTTATAAGTTATGCAAAAGAAAACTACGTGCACATGTTAAGCACCCCACCACACACGACCCATAAACTGCAGCCCCTAGACAGGGTTTTTATGAAACCATTTAAAGATGCATATTTTGAGGCCTGTGGGTTGTGGATGAGGTCAAACTCTGGTGCAAGAATAACGGAATATGAAATAGCTGCAATGGTATCGCAAGCTTTTACTCGCGTTGCTCGTTTGGATATAGCAAAATCCGGATTTCAATGCACTGGAATTTTGCCTCTGAATCCAAATATTTTTACGGATTTAGATTTTTTGCCATCAGCTGTAACTGACGTACCTATGCACCCTGAACTTCAGCATGAGACTTCAGAAACTGAGTTGAATATAAGGAATGCCAAAAATATGGGTGCACTTGAAGATCTGCCTCAAGAACCTTTGACCGTGCATGAAAAGGAGAATGTTGAACCTCAACCGTCAACGAGCAAAGAAATTGTTAATTTAATTCATCAGCTATCACCAGTCCCAAGTGCTGCAGCAAAGAGGGCTGTTAGTCGAAGAAGGAAAGCTGAGAAAAGTGAGATTTTGACTTCTTCCCCCTACAAAAACACTCTCATTGATAAGGCAACAAAGGCTAAACCTTCTGTAGTTAAAATGAAATATTTAGAAACCAAAAAAACTATTGACTCGACTAAAATAAAAAAAACTAATAAGGCAACTGCAACTCCAAAGTCATCAATGTCTCAACTATCAAATACGGCGACGGAAAATGCAACAACTTGTTTAATCTGCCAAGAAGATAATGATGAAGATTGGATTTGCTGTCAAGCTTGCAATCAGTGGGCACATGAAGCGTGTGCTGATGTTGACGAGAACTCAGTTAATTATATTTGTGATTTTTGCAGGTTATTTTAATGTTTTGTGTTAATTTAATTGTAAAACGTTCCTGATTATGACCAATGTTTATTAAAATTAAGATTTTCTTTATTAATAGTTGAAATTATTCATTAAAATAATGTTAAAAAGTAAAAAAATTGTTTGTCCGGCATTAGGAGACCTTTTTAAGAATGTATGTTTTCCAAAGACGTTTTTTCTTGTTAGCTACCATATTTAAAGTAATAATTGCGTCTGCTAATATAAATATGTTGATTAGTTATATAGTTGAGAGTATATTAAAGTAAAATAAACAAATGATACTTTAGCATGTTTTTTTTTATTTTTGGTTTTCCTTAAGTGTCCGTTTCTCGGGGACCTCCCCCTATAATTCTAGCAGAATCAGCGAGACAACTATAGTCCACTGTTACATACGGCTGTCTTTCTCTTTAAAAGCTTTTATTTAACTTGCAATGTATGTATGTATGTAAGTATGTTCGGGGGAAATCTTGCAACTCAATTTTGAAGCCGATTCTTTAACCGAATGAGCTGAAATTTTGTATACAAGTTCAGTTTGGAAGACAATGCATGGTTATTTGTGTGACGTCTTATAGAAGCTTATTGCGAGATTTACTTATGTAGATAAAAATGTCAATGAAGTAATTGAATGTGAACGTTTTATCTAGGTAGGAACTTAGATTCTTAAGTGAATACTCTTACTTAAATCTCGCGACAAGCTTTTATATCATTTGAATTGTATCAAATGTGAAATGAATTATAAGTTTACAGTGAAAAGCAGCCTCTGACTCCAGTTGGCTGTCGTTCAGATGATGGTAAAAGCCCAACTCGGGATTTACCAGCAAAGGGGGTGTTTAGCGGGTAGCGCTGGGTTCGGTGAGTCCCACACTGTTAGGGATTGGCTGGCGGGGTAGTCCCCCAAAGGTCCCCTCTCGTGCATCAAGCATTCACCTCCTCTCCTTCTGAGACTTCCTTAGGGGGGTCTACGTAGGTAGTCCAACGTTTCTTTGGCGGAAAAAAAAATGTGTAAAAGTTTATTTTCTTCTTTTAAGTGCATTTTAATAAAAGCTTGTTTGTAAAAAGGTCTATTTTTATTTTAATTTATTTTAAAGTCACAGAAGCATTTGAAAATTGAAAATAAAAATGAGATTAAAAGTCAAGAACAATGTGATGACAAATAATAAAAGATTTACTCTGTATTTATTTTGCAGCCGGAATCACCTTTAAGTTTAAAGAAATAGTTTATGATACAACCATTTAGAAGGAAGCTGTTTATTTTTCATGTGCTATGTCAACATAGCAGCATTAAATACATGACCATCATAAATTAGAGGGAATGGCGTCGTCCTACTGTGAGTTTTATTGTGATTTATGTATTCGATTATCGGGCAGCGACTAAACTGGAAAGCGTTTTGCTGGTGTAACGATGTCATTAATATTATAAGGGAACAATACCGTTTTCTGGTTCGCTCTGGTGGAAAACAATTTTACTCTTTGCGGTTGCGATTTTCATTACAAAGCAAAGCTTTAATGAGTATTAAAATGCTGTTATTTTTACAATGGAGTCTAGAAAAAGTCACATACTAATGATCGTAGGTTTTTGTTATTAGATATACTTATAAACTATCAAAGGTGATTTAAAATAGAAAAAACGGTTTGGCCTTCAATCATTTTTTGTGTCACATGTGTACCTCGACATTTAAGAAAAAATTGCGCCGAAATCAAACTTTACCACAATAGATACCTGCAAGGGCTCGTATTCATGGCGGATATGTACTTTTTTTTCTTTTCAATGTTCTTCATCATCATCATCATCACAACTCCGTGTAATGACGTGGAATGCCCACTGCAGGGCTATGAGTCTCTCCTCTGGGTGACGAGGAGGTTTAGGCCGTAATCCACCAAGCTGGCCCAGTGCTGGTTGGTGGATGTCAGATATTTCAAGGTGCCGAAATGGTTTCTGACAAACCCTAACGACTACTGTATACAAGTACACAGCACCCGGGACCGACTGCTTAACGTGCCCTCTGAAGCATGGAAGTCGTCGTGAGAAATGAATGGTTGGCGGTCACCCATCCTAATAACGGCCGCACCGAGCGCGCTTAAACTGCGATATCGTTTGATATGCACACTAACCACGGCGCCACGACGACTTCCAATTTTCAATGTTCAATTCAATGTTCAATTCAATGTTCAATTCAATGTTCAATTCAATGTTCAATTCAATGTTCTTCAATTTATAATAACTGTGTTTAAATTTTTTAAGTGATTTCAAGGCCACGTATACTTATCATTGAATTGCAATAATTTAAACCTAGTTATGTCTAAGCAAACACGCCTTTACAACAGCAATTGAGAAATATTTTTTTTCTTAATTTAATAAAATGGAATTTTAAAGTATTAAAGTATATAATAGGTTGGGGAAAAAGGGCTTGTCGCATTATAGTATGTATGAACTTGAAATAAAATCTCTTTGGCTATAGTATTTGGTATCTGGCCGGTTTTGGTATCATTGAAAGTTAAAATTTTAAAGAACATAATTCCAAATTCAAATTAGGAAAATGTGTGATTTTCATTTGTTTTTCGTACTGTCAAGATGATTAAATCTAATGAAGAAATTCGATACATTTTAAAATTTTACTTCAAAAAAGGTAAAAAGGCAACGCAAGCCGCGAAAAAAATTTGCGATGTTTATGGACCTAGTGCAGTGTCTGTGAGAGTAGCACAAATTTGGTTTAAGCGTTTTCAATTTTGATGTCAAAGATGTTTTGATGTCAAAGATGCACTTCGCTCTGGTCGCCCTATTACGGATAAAATGGATGCCATTTTTGAAAAAGTGGAGCAAGATCGACATATCAGTAATTACGACGTAGCTGAAGAACTGGGAATTGACCAGAAAACAGTTTTGGCGCATTTGAAAAAAGCTGGGTACAGAAAAAAGCTCGATATTTGGGTACCTCACGAGCTCACTGAAAGAAACCTAATGAACCGTGTACTCATTTGTGATTCATTATTACGACGTAACGAAACCGAATCATTTTTGAAGAAGCTGATAACTGTTGATGAAAAGTGGATCACCTACGCGGGGCATCAACGGTGCCTGACGTGTAATAGCATTGTCCCTGTATTTAAATTTAATACGATTGCAATACTTCAGTTTAAAAGTAATTATATACATTAGTGCATTCTACGCAATTTTTTCTTTCAATTGACGTATTATAAGTGCCAAAAAGTGAAGTGATACTGTGTATAAAGTGCAAAAACTATACTTCAAAAACGCCTTTGTATAATTTTTTTTTTTATTTGTATTTTTTTTTTGTTAAACCAGTGATAGTTTAGTCAGAGAGCGCGCTGCGTCGCTGACTCATAAAAACATAACGGTGGTTTACCGGCTGAACATTGACTTGCAACCAAAAGCGATCTACTATTTCGTCCTGTCTCACATAGTTCACTCTGGACTATCGGTAGTAGTGTTTCGCCTACGAATTGAGATATCACGGGTTCGAGACCTGCCAAGTGCACTTTTTTTTTTCATTTTTTTTTTTCACTTTTTTGATTCATTAAAATTGGATTTTTTTTTTATTTTAACGTAACCACTTATCATGCCTAACACTGGAAATTGCTATGGGTGCCAACAAGCGATCAAAGATAGGTGTTACCTGAATTGTAGTGTTTGTAGACAAGTCTATGATCTGCAATGTGCAAACGTGTCAGAAAAACGATTTTACAACACTCTTACTAATGAACATAAGTTAAAGTGGAAGTGTACCTTATGTGTAGGTCGGAAACCTAACTCAGACGATACTCCAGTACGGGCAGCCTCAGACGGAGTTACAATGCGTCGCGCTCGCTAGTACTTAGCAGCTAGCCCGTCCAATCAAATGGAGGTTTCTATATTGGATACGACTGTAAATAACACCGTCCACGAAACCACTTCTGAAGGTATGAGTGCCATGTTAACGGAGATGCGCTTATTCAGGGAGGAGTTAGCAACCATACGACTTTTGCTAACAGCCCTCAATGATAACGTTCATAAGCTTACACTGAGGATCGATGACTGTGAAACTCGTGTGAGCTATATGGATGAGCGGGTAACGGCCCTGGAACAACGCAGTATTGGAAAATCCGCAGAAACTGACGTCTTGCACCTTACCACGACTGTAGAAAACCTTAAGGCTGAACTAAATGATAGAGATCAAGAATTGCTACAAAACGACATAGAAATATCCTGCGTTAATGAGCAAAGAGGAGAAAGCTTGCCGCATGTCATAATGACTCTATCAAACAAACTTGGCGTTACTCTCAGTGACAGTGACATTGTCAGTGCCATGCGAGTGGGTCGCCCTCCGGAGGAGACCGCGCCAACGGCGTCGCCTGCGCGGCCGCGCCTTATAGTGGTGCGGCTCGCGCGGCGCGCGCTGCGCGACCAGCTGCTGCAGGCGGCCCGCGTGCGCCGCGCCGCCACCACGGAGGGCGCGGGCATGCCGGGCGCACCTCGCCGGTTTTACATAAACGAGCGCATGACCCGCACCAACCGGGCGGTGTTTCGGAAAGCTCGCGAGGCGGCGCGGCGGCTCAACTGGCGCTACGTGTGGTCGCGCGACGGTCGCACCTACGCGCGCCAGCACCAGGGGCCTGACGCGCCGCGCCATCGCCTGCGCGCTGAAGCCGATGTGAGTCGTGTTTTTGGGCCTGAGCCAGTTTGTGCAAATAAATAGATTGTTAAAGAGACTCTTAAAATCAGTTTTACTTTTAAAATTGCATGCCTTAGTTTATTTCAATAATTGTTTCGTATCAATTTTCACCTTTTCATTGTATTATATTTTTATATAATACGATCTGGGTTCGAAACGATTCGGTCGTGTATTAGTATACCCTACACAACCCTTTTACTCAATATCGTGGCTACCGCGAAATTGAACCTTATTGTTAATAACCGTAGATCTGTTGTCCTTGCCGTTGTGTTTTAAGTGCAATGATTCGGTTAGCGATCCTGTTTTATGCAGCCAGTGTCAAGGTCATTTCCATTATGGATGCTGTGGTGTAACGGAGGTTAATTACAGAAAATTAAATGCTGAGAAGAAGGCTTCATGGCGTTGTTCCACATGTAAACATTCTCCTAAACAAACTGAAACCGCAGAAAAGACTATGGCTGAATTGCTGGCAGAGATAAAAGGCTTCAGAGCTGATTTTAACACCATGAAATTGGATTTTGAGCTCGTGAAAACTGACATACATAGTATTAATAAATCCATAGAAAATCTGAATTCTAAATGGAACGAATTTGAAAATCGTTTCGAGTCTATGGAGGGTAGATTGAACGACGTTGAAGAAAAAGCTGCTTGTATATGCGAATTAAAAAATAACTTAAGCCAAGCTACGGATACCATCTTGGAATTAAAACATCATAATAATTTAAACGACCAATTCTCCCGCATGAATAATATAGAAATATCTGGATTACCGGTCAGAAATGGTGAAAATCTATATTCCATTCTGAATGACATAGCTCTCAAGGTGAACTTTACGCTCTCTGAAAGTGATGTAGACGCAATACACCGTGTTCGATCCTTTAACTCTTATGACGAAAAAAGAAACCAAACATTACGTCATCCTTCTATAATAGTGCGGTTTACACAGCGCCGGCGCAAGGACCAGCTCATCGCCGCAGTCCGAGCTCGTAGAGGATTGACTACTACAGATATAGGAATGGCAGGTCCCGCTTCCAATCTGTACCTTAACGATCACCTAACCCCTATCAATAAACAGTTATTGAAACGAGCTCGAGAACTTAAAGTGCAGTGCAATTATTCTTATCTTTGGATTAGAGACTGTAAAATCTTAATGAGAAAAAATGACAAAACAGGTATTATTCGAATAGCTAAAGATTCTGATCTTAGTAAAATAAAGTGACTTTGGTATTTATATAAAATTAAATGTTATACTTGTATAATGCCTACAGTTACATACTGCTCACTATATCAGTCTTTTTGTTTTTCTTTTAATTTAAACTATACTAACATAATAATATATAGTAACTCAGCAATTTTAGTCTCACATATTGTGTCTTACATACTTGCAAAGTTTATTCTGAACTACTTGTCAACTTACTCAAAGTGCTCAAACTACTGTTGTTTAACTTTACAGAATTATATATTGTTTTATTTAAATATTCATAAAACATTATCAGGTTATGAAGTTTGTGTACTAACAATAAAGGGTTATATTTATGTTGTTTTGATCATTTTTGAAGATTCTTTTTTTACTTACACTTTAATTATAATTCTTGTTAATCCTGAAGAAACTTATGAATTAAACTCATTTTTAAATGCATTATAATCACCAAACAGAGTATAAATTACCTTTATTGTTTAATTATTAATACCATACTTTTGATTTGCCTACTTCATACAATAAAAAAGAAATTCCAACAATTATTCATGCATAGCTATAATGTAAATCTGAATTTATTTCACTATTTCTTTATGTCAATATTAGTCATTGTTATTTTTAAAGTCGCAATTTATTTATATTTTACGTTATATTTGTATCTCCCAAAAACCGTGTTATTAACGCCGTATTATGGTTATTTTTATTATATGAATAGTTATATACTTTTGTTTAAACAAACACTTAACTCACAATGACTCCTACCAACTCAACTACATATAGTATTTATTATCAGAACGCAAGAGGCCTCCGCACAAAAGCCAATACTTTTCTACGTAATATATTACAAACTGATTATGATTTAATATGTTTATCAGAAACATGACTAACTCCAGATTTCTTTGATGCAGAATATTTTCTTTGTCATTATGATGTTTATCGACGGGATAGACCATCAGCAGAGGAGGGGGATGCGTCGCGGGGGGGTGGTGTCCTGGTGGCGGCGCGGCGCGGCATGAGCCGAGGAGCTGTGGCTGAGCGTGCAGCTCGTGCCGCCGCCGGCATCGAGCGCCGCCCGCTCCCGTCCCGCCCGCGCCGAGCGCACTACGCCACCGGCTCAGCTTCACATAGCATGCTGCTATTTCGCACATAACAATAACCATCTCGCATCACTGAAGACTTTTTTCGACAACGCTTCAGACTTAATACTGAGAAACCCTAATGATAAGTTTATTATTTTGGGTGATTTTAATGTAACTTATGCTGATTGGTACCTTGATACCTATGGGAATCTTCAACTTAGCACTAATAATGACAATAAAGCTATTTGTCTTGCAAACTTTATATCTTTTACCAACTTGTCGCAGTTTAATAACTGTGCTAATGTGAACGGTCGTATGTTGGATTTAGTTATGAGTAATGTCTTTTGTGAGGTTATTGCCTGTGAACATCCGCTGATACCTGAGGACATACATCATAAATCTCTTTGTATCGCATTTAATTTAACTCAACCTTTATCATTAAAGGAAAACAAACGAATAAAATATATTTTCCATGCAGATAACTTTGATAAAATAAAGGATGAGTTGAATAAAATTAATTGGAGTGGTGTTTTTTCTGAAACAAGCACGAATGAGTCAGTGAAGTATTTTTATGATGTTTTACACAACTTAATAGAAATTAATATACCTAAAAAGCTAGTTAACCCTCAAACAAACCATCCATGTTGGTATTCGCGAGCTCTTATTAAATTAATCCGAGAAAAGTCGAAGATACACACTATGTGGAAAAAGTACCATAACCCACGCGACTATCAAGAATTTAAGCTTTTGCGTGCTAGAGTAAAGAAACTAGAAACTGATTGTTACAGAAATTATATTAGATTTGCAGAAGATAAAATTAACCTATGTCCTCGATACTTTTGGAGTTACGTAAAATCCAAATCAAAGGTTAACGAAGTGCCATCTTCTATGACTTATGAAAACGTTACCACTACCGACTGTGAAAAGATTACTGACATGTTCAACAACTACTTTTATTCCGTGTTTGTTTCGGAAAACACAACTAGCTCCATTAGTGACTCATCACACATCTCGAGTAAACAAAATAATAATAATTATATTTCGTTGCTTCATTCTTCAGATATATTCATTTACCAAGTAGTCCCTTTGACTCACACGGTAGCACGCACGAATTTAAGAGTTATGAAATGACTAAAAAGGTCAAAACACGTGTTTTCGATCGTTTTAGTTAAAATTTTTCACACCAGTCTGGATCCATAGGATGCGCCTCTGTCGAGCTCATTCCTTTTTCGTGCGCGGTAGCAAGTACACCTGTCATAAAAATGCCGAAGAAGACGGCCGAAGAAAAGAAGAATATTATAAACGCAAGCTTAGAAGGTTGGAGCGGAAAAAATCATAGACGAGTGATTTCATACAGACAATATTCAAGAAAAGCATCTAATGTCTCCAGGATCTTAACCTAGCGTTAACGCGAAGAATAAAACACCCGGATGTTGATTTTTTAAATCGACACGGAGGTGGTACCCGGATGTTGATTTTATAAATCGACACGGAGGTATTCAAATACAACGATATTCAAGGATACTGTTTAATATCTTCAGGAACTTTAACTAGCGTTAACACGAAGGATAAAATACCCAGGATGTTGATTTTTTAAATCGACACGGAGGTAGTACCCAGGATGTTGATTTGATAAATCGACACGGAGGTCAAATAAAAACTAATACGCATGCATGCATGCATAACGTCACGCCTGTATCCCTTATGGGGTAGGCAGAACACCAGAGGTTACAAGACCATCTGATGTCACTTTTGACAAATTTGGAGGTATTATAAAGATGGAGAGACTATTGTAGTGATAGGTGGTCCGCTTTCGCTCACAAAAACGCCTTTAAAACCTCTGTCCCTTGCCCGGGAAGAGAACCAGCTGGCGCATTCTATGTTTTTCTTTCGCTCCCAGTCCAGCATGGAAGCAAAAACTAAACTAGATTTTGGAGATAGAACGTCAACTGTAACCAAAAGTTCCATCTGAAACAGCAATAATTCAAGCGGAAATACAAACGCTTCCAATTTAAATCTTAACGGTTCTGGTAGTTCCCGTTAACAAAGGCCCTAAACATGGCGAATGTATTCACCAAGATTAAGCTCAAAGATGGCTGCCGTTATTGCGCAAAGGGCTACCCAGAGAGGTTTAAGATCAACCAGATTATTGAAAACCCTTAGTCTGAAACCAAAAATTTGAAGGTAAGCACTTGGGCTCGGAACAACAAGCCATAAGCCAAGCTATGACTATTCTTTGGTTGGATATTAAAGTAAACACAATAAAATTCCTAGTGGAGAATTGCAGAGTTCTGTCTGATTTACATTTTTTTTTTGAAACTGAAACAAGAACGAAACTGCCATGAAGGTCTAGATTTGTTAACATATTGGAAAATGAAGAAAGGGATAAAAAAGCATGTTGACATGCCTAAAATATCCACATGTCAAGCGAACCCACGCCCGCGGTTTCAAGGTAACTGGACCGAATATCGGCTCGCAACTACGCAACAGTATTATTGTCAGCGCTACGCCCCCGAACTCGGTGGATGATATCAACGAGACAATGATCCCTACCTAGCCCATAGTTAACGCAGGTACATGGCTTTATAGCGATAAGGCCGCCTATTGTACCTTTCAAAACTGTTTTTGTTCTAATGTATTCTTTTCCTTTTATTATTTTGTAAGTGTGCAATGAAGTATAAATAAATAAATCAATAAAATGGCATATTTTTATAATTCTGGTACAGCTATTACCAATGACTCTGTTGGTTTAAAGTGGATCTCCAAAGGCGTCTCATTACCAAAAATCTGTCAAGTTATACAAATCGTAACTCCTATAAACAATTTTGCTCCTAAATAAAATCAGGCTTTCGAGACAGGCTCTCTCCATAGATAAATCAATTAATCTAGGAGCAATAGTCTCCTGCTCTTCTCAGTCTGATCAGTTTGTTCCGAATATATTTTTTGCACCAAAATCAAATGGAGACAAAAGATTTATTTTAAATCTTATACAAATTTTATAAATTCCTTAATAACAAATCACATTTGAAAAGAACATTTTAGAACCTCCCTGAGCATAGTGACAAAAAAGTCCTTTTTAGCTTGCATTAATTTCAGAGAATCTTATCTTTTAGTTCCTATATTAAAGGAACATCGTAAATAATTACGATTTCAGTTTTTACCACAAACTTATGAATTCGAGGACTTCAACTCGGATCTGTCAAATGAATACAGTGTTTACGAGGTCTCTTAAAGATTTTTGGAAAAGTTATAACAAAGTCGCATATCAACATATTAAAATTAACTCAAAGTGAATTGCAAATATTAGTAAAGATAATTAATACTGCTCCGTGGAAATATAACCAGTGATTTTGCAAGAAAAAAGTGAAATACGAAGTAAACAATTTGTCATAAATAACAACACGTATAAAAACATATATCGAATCAACCAGTTTCAATCAGTGTTCACTATCTCAAATCTGTGTTGCCATCCTAAATTCAGTTTTAAAAAGTAAGGAACAAATTTTAAAAAGACACATATCATCAAACACATTATGAATCACTTTGAAATTACAAGTAAAGGACTTACTGCAAATCGCACCGACCACCAACAACCTTACAGCTCGAGAGACAACGAACAAAATACCCGTGGCGCGGTGCGCGCGCGCTATTTATGCAGGTTGTCGGGTGGTCGCTGCGACTCACAACATAACTAAGTTGTTTTCTGCTTATACGGCCACTCCTGAATGTGCACCGTCCTCGGCTGCACCCAAGATGTCTTCTCCTCCAACTTGAGCTGTCGCGACAGGAGCGTCCTTATCGCAACTGTCATCCGAGTCACCGAGGGCCAGCGGAAACACCTGAGAGCTCATCAGCATCATCGGAGATGTTTTCGTCGCAACCTTAAATGAAAATAGACAGTTAGTTAATCAAATCAACAGACACTGTTGCCTATTCTGTCATTCATCTCACATTCAAGGCCCTCAAACAAAGTCACACTTTCACAACATGAGATAATTCACTTCGCTTTCAGATGAATTCACACGTCTTCAAACTGACATCTCTAACATGCTCATAATCGAGCTCGTATACGAGCTCTACAGGTTTTAAACCCGTTACAAAAACCAGGACAACACCTGCCAGGACAACACCTGATACGCATCTGAAAGATACGTCTGCCAGGATAACGCCTGATACGCATCTGAAAGATACGTCTGCCAGGACAACGCCTGATACGTGTACACAAGACACGTCTCCCAGGACAACACCTGATACGCATCTAACAGATACGTCTGCCAGGACAACGCCTGATACGTGTACACAAGACACGTCTCCCAGGACAACACCTGATACGCATCTAACAGATACGTCTGCCAGGACAACGCCTGATACGTGTACACAAGACACGTCTCCCAGGACAACACCTGATACGCATCTAACAGATACGTCTGCCAAGCCAGGAACACTAGGTTGCTGGTCTTGAAGGGCGGCCATTGGTTCTCGCAGTTCTCCATTGTTGAACAGCAAACCAAGCGCCCGTCTCGCGCTCATACGCACGCAAGAACCAAACGTTCCACTGAAACATAGATAACATTAAAAACTTTCGAGAGTAACTTACTTTCGAAAAATGCTGCGCAACTCTCGGGCCACCACTCGCTCGTCCTACCTGACTTATGCCCTAACGATTTACTACACACGTTAGGAACGCGTCTATGGGGTGAGGGCCCCTTCCTACGGAGCTAGGGCCCCGAGAGCTTTATCACGCTAAAAGCGTCCACGAGGCAGGGCCTCCACGCGTCAGAGACACGTCACGAGGCAGGGCCTCCACGCGTCAGAGACACGTCACGAGGCAGGGCCTCCACGCGTCAGAGACACGTCACGAGGCAGGGCCTCCACGCGTCAGAAACACGTCACAAGGCAGGGCCTCCACGCGTCAGAGACACGTCTGCGAGGCAGGTCGCTCAGTCGCAGTGCGTGCGCATCGGATAGCTCACATACAGACCTGCATACTCGCACACACAGTTACGCAAAGCCAGTAACTATCTTCTGAAACACAAGCAAAACATTAAACTCACATTCAAAGAGTTTCCGCCTTGAGTTCGTTGCACAGATTCACCCTCTGAACAGAATCCTTTTCGCCCTGTCCTTTTTGACCTCGAGTCCTATTTTTAACAAAACAGTCCTCTTCCTTATCTTATTACAGAACGTCATCCATGACATTTCATATCTTTACGATACTCATACGAAAAGAAGCGTTACTCACAAAACACGATAGAATTAATTAATCACTGGACAGTTACTTAGTACCGAGTCTATGGGCTTGGGTATAACCCTGGCTTAGTCACAACAAAATCTTTATTCGCGAGTCCGTTCCGTCAGTTACAATGCCAACTCAATTAATACCGAGCTACTATCGACCGTCAGTCCGAGATACGTCAGCGCATTGTACGAACCACAATAATTTCGATAAGAAAACCGCACATTAAACAATGAAATTTACTTTGAATGTAACAATAAACAACAAAGCAAGCATAAGCTGCTAGAATAACCCAATTAATTAGCAAACAATGCAAAGCTCTTCTGCAGTGACGTCCATCCCGTCACAAAACGTAATGTAACCTCCACTAGGTTACATCACCTCACACTCATAACCTCTATCCGGTTATATCAACTCACACTCACATGGCGTATATCAAACCAATAAAAGCATTGCATTGTACTTCATAATTCACAACAACAAAGTACTAAAATTGTTTGACAACTGCAAACAGTTCAACAGTAAAATCCAGCTCTTTTGTCAATCGCAACAAGTTCAACGCATTTTCAATTTTCAATCTTTTCAATCTCGACGTTATTACCTATCTCCGTGATTCATTAAACACACACTATCGTAATATTACGTTTCAATTGCCAAAATAATAACAAGTTTACTGTTACTAAAACATAAGAAAACGTGTCTCCTAAGAATCGCAGCAAAATAATCGAAGATTGGCAAGATACAAAGCGATTTCTACCGAGTCACGGATACACGATAATCAAAAAGAAAATCTACAACTTCAATATTCAGACTACCTATTTAAAAAGGCATTATGAATGCCGCTTAACCACAAAATTTCACCCGCTCAACCATGATATCATTACTATCTACCAAGTAGGTACTAAAGGTTCAAAAAAACGCATTAAGCCACAATAAAGGTTTCAAGATCGCGCAGTATACAATACTCTAGAACACAAACACGGGTAACCTCCATCCGGTGGACACCAATAGGGCATATCCATCCGGCAGGCACCATCACACATCACATTGCCCCTTTCCGGCAAGCACACCACGATTACTTACATCCTCAAAGTGCTAAACGCACGCCACTCACAGTCGTGGCCGCACTGAGACGGGAAATGAAGCCCAATTTTACACCTACGTCTACGAATGCCTTTTCGTGTTTCTCAGTCCAGTGAAACGTTACGGTCTTTTTAGTCAGCCACGCAATGCAAGCAGTTTTCTGAGGCTGAGGAATTGGCGGACTTGTTTTACTGTGCTAGGTTGTGGGGACTAAACCAGAGCTTCAATTTTATATGCGCTCGGTCTAACCTGACCCTGACTAATAACGCGCCCCAAGTACTCTATCTTAGTGCTGAGAAAAGTACACTTCCGAAAATTTGTCGATTTAATAAGTTAAAGATTAATCCTTTACGATTGCACGTACTCGTAATTTCTCGTCATAGGATAACTTAAAGGGTCGATAATAGACGAGAATATTAGTCGTTAGATTAATTTCCATTTCACTATCGTTAACAGTTGTGGTTGCCGTACCACTCAGAAAGTATTTCTCAATATTCTCATATTTTGAGTGAACACCTAATAATTGTTCTTTGTAATCACCTGTAACTGGGGTGCTTAATTTATCTAATAATAAACAAAAACTTGCTTGCATTACGTCACGCACTATAGAATCGCTATGAACAACACGCTGCGAATCACCAGTTCGAACATAAGTTACACCTTTTCTGTTTAAAACATCGGTACCTATAATCATTGGGGTATTTAAATGTTTACCGTCTGCAATAAAAAAGTCAACTTCTAAAGTGATATCACATAATTCAACATGCAACGTAACGAAGAATTTACTTTGTACTTCCATACCGCCTAATCCACGCAACAATAGGTGCGTAGGTTTTAATTTACAAGGAAAGTGTTTTAATAAATCGGAAGACAATTACGAAATACAAGATCCGCTATCTATCAAAATATCGACAGGAATTCCAGGAATAACACCTGTTATTACGTCACTGTTTTTAAGGTTCATAATTTCACGACAAAAATTAACACCTGTAGTATTCCTAGAATTCGAACGTTCTTTAGCAAAACAATCAGTTTCTAAATGACCTACTTTTTTTTTTACAAAAGGCACAACTTTTTATTTGCGGTCCCGACGATGACAAGTTTTTATCGCTATATTGTGTCCGCGAACGCTTCGGACAATCGACACTTTTATGCCCGAACTGACTACACTGATAGCATTTAACTTTTGAGCTACTTGAATCAAAATTTCGTTTGTTGTAAGGATAATAATTAAATTGACTATTAGCATAAGGAACTATTCTTTTTTTACCCACGACGGAACGGAGACGGTATATGCGTTTGGGGTGAGAGGGTGTTTGTGCAAACCAATTTACCATTTATCTCCAGAACCACTGGTCCGATTTTAATGCGGTTTTCAGTAATCGCTTTGGATTTGCTTGGTGCATGTTCTTAGATAGGTGTAGCGGTAAAAACTCACCAGGGGGCGCTGCAGTAAACATTTGTTTGTAAAAGCCAATGTTACCATTTATCTCCAGAACCACTGGTCCGATTTTAATGCGGTTTTCAGTAATCGCTTTGGATTTGATTGGTGCATGTTCTTAGATAGGTGTTGCGGTAACAACTCACCAGGGGGCGCTGCAGTAAACATTTATTTGTAAAAGCCAATGTTACCGTTTATCTGTAAAACCATTGGTCCGATTTAAATGCTGTTTTCAGTGATCGATTTGGATTTAATTAGCGCATGTTCTGAGATAGGTGTTACGGTAACAACTTACCAGGGGGCGCTGCAGTAAATATTTGTTTGCAAGCCATTGGTCCGATTTGAATGCCGTTTTCAATTATCGCTTTGGATTTGATTGGTATAATGTTCTTAAATAGGTTTAACGGTAACAACTCATCAGGGGGCGCTGCAGTAAACATTTGTTTGTAATAACAACCATTAATTCTGCAAAACCATTGGTCCGATTTAAATGTGGCTTTCAGTGATCGCTTTGGGTTTGATTGGTGCATATTCTTAGATAGGTGTTACTGTAACAACTCGCCAGGGGGCGCTGCATGTTACAATTAATCTTTAAAACCGCTGGTCCGATTTTAATGCGGGTAGGTGTTGCGGTAACAACTCATCAGGGGGCGCTGCAGTAAACATAAAGCCATCACTGAAAACCGCATTAAAATCGGACCAGTGGTTTTGAAGAATGGTAACATTGGTTTGCACAAACCATTCTACGTAATATGATATCGAGTTACATTACAACAAAGCCCCAGCAAAGTTGAGCCACCAGCAAAGTTGAGTTGTAAATACTTATTATAATACTTCACTATGTATTTAAATAAACAACATGGGTTTTCCAGCGGTGGTGGGGACATTAGAGGGCTGATGAGGAACGAGATATTGTGTAATGTAATGTATGGTACCTATATTATGCTCTTTAAAAAGTTTGAAATAAAAAACAAAATAAAAATTTTGAAAAACCCACGACGCGACGGTTAAAAAGTAATTGAAAAAGAATAAAATAATTTAAAATTCCTCGACTGAAATGATTTATGTGACGAGAGATAATTAACGTGAAAAGCTTTTTTAAAAGTTCACTTAATCTCACACAAAGTCGGTCATATTATGAACAACATACTTTTCGTTTTAATAGCACTTCCCTACGCTTACCTATTCGGTTCTCGAAGATGTAGATGTCGCAATAACATAGGTATTCAACTCCCTATGAACTTTATAAGAAGAGCAAGAAAATCCGTCTGGGGCTGCCATTGAATGAATTCGTTTTGTAGTTTTATATTGAAATTTAAAATATTGATGGCAGCCCTCGACGGATTTTCTTGCTCTTGTTATAAAGTTCATAGGGAGTTGAATACCTATGTTAGTGCGACATCTACATCTTCGAGAACCGAATAGGTAAGCGTAGGGAAGTGCTATGAAAACGAATAGTATGTTGTTCATAATATGACCGACTCTGTGTGAGATCAAGTGAACTTTTAAAAAAGCTTTTCACGTTAATTATCTGCCGTCACATAAATCATTTCAGTCGGAGGATTTTAAATTATTTTATTCTTTTTCAATTACTTTTTAACCGTCGCGTCGCGTCGTGGGTTTTTCAAAATTTTTAATTTTGTTTTTTATGTACGATTCAAATTCGGTTTAACTAAATTTGACAAAAACTCCACAATTGCCAGGCGTCACTCCGGAATTCATGGCAACAGCGCGACTTCGAGGATCAGCAATGCCTCCCACAATGATACCTGTTAGCAATTCGTTACCGAGCCCAGCCACTACTCTGAGCCCCAAAAGAGATTCACGCGCGCACTCCGCACAAGTGGAGCACCCGTCCGACTCTGCACACATCACACCACTCAGAATGCTTGCGACGTCGACACCACGTGGGCACAACGACCCGAACGCAGACCAAGCACGGAGGGCACCCGTTCACTGGCCCAGCCAGGCGCGAGCCTCGCCTTTTAGATAGTTTCCAACGCGAGCAAGACACTCCATATCGTTCCAAAGGTTTACACTTCGCGCTTTATCCACTTCACTAAGCCACGTATCGACGTCATGAACACTGGGATCAAAATCAGACACAAAATATTGGTTTGATCTCACCGGGACACAATTTATGGCTGCCAGCAGGCGCTCTGCAGCGTTTGTAACCAAGGACTCCTCTTCTTTTTGCGGCGTACTTGGCGGTGCTGTGAGGGAGGAGGTCGTGACGGTGAGTGTACGCCACTCCGACCACTATTGATACTACCCTCGATAGCGTTTAATCGCACCACTATAGAGCCTTACGCGTTCTTGACGGAACCTTCGCGAGACCGAGACCCTGATTTGTGGGTACGACGACGGTATCGCGAGCGAGGTGTATGATGGGATCGGCGCGATTTGCTTCTGTTACAAGATCGGCTAGCCTCTCGGCGGTGCGACTCCTTTGTTCTGCTACGCGAACGAGACGGTCGCGGCATGGTTTAAATTAACGGTTGTTTTTCGGCTTTTTATCACGTGTGGGCAATGAATTACGAATCCCACTTCTGATTTTAGCATCAAAAGCAGGAATAAAATAAAAAAAGAACAACTTTTACAAACTTAAATTATTTACTTCAAAAATAATCAAATAACCTCTAAAATACAATAATTCACAAACAGCCATTAATTTAAATCACATATCATCAAACACATTATGAATCACTTTGAAATTACAAGTAAAGGACTTACTGCAAATCGCACCGACCACCAACAACCTTACAGCTCGAGAGACAACGAACAAAATACCCGTGGCGCGGTGCGCGCGCGCTATTTATGCAGGTTGTCGGGTGGTCGCTGCGACTCACAACATAACTAAGTTGTTTTCTGCTTATAATATAGTAAATAGTCATAGGTTGGCCTTATTATTAGGAAACAATATAGGATCACATGAACTAATTAATCCATTACCTTGGGTTAAGGTCATTACCAACATAACACAATTACACTTGGTTTAAGATTAAGATCTTCAAGTCGTTTTAAGGTTATATTTCAAAATGGTATCCCAATAGTTATTTAACTCTTGAGCAAAGTACACACACAGTAACTGGTATTTTTACTGGCTTTTAGGCCACTAGCACACCATGTGCAATTTCTCTTATAATTTTTGCAAATGAAATCAAAATAGGGAATTTGGATTTGATTATAATTTCAGCTACTGCTAGTAACCAACTCTAGTTTTGCCATATTTCCATGAACATGCCATTCCTGTATATGCCCTGCATTAGCTTTAGAAAATTTGTTATTTGTAACGAGTTAACTTAACCAGAGCGTGTAGATTGCCTTATAGTCAAACCAAAGCGACCTTACAAAACAACGATCTCACCGTCTATCAGTCGCTGGATAAAGCATGTCATGGGGTCAAGCGGCGCGGGCGTGGCGGCGGCGCGCGGCGTTCAGCGCTCACAGCACGCGGCACGCGCAGCAACGTCCGCGGCCAGAGCGAGTGGCGGCCTATCGCTGCTAGCCATTCGCAGCACGGCCTGCAGGACCGCTCAGTCTCAAAATTCGCTAAGTTTTATAACCGCCCCATGGTCGATCAATAAAAGTAATTTTGGAAGGGCAGTTTTTCAATCAAATGTAGAAGTAAACTCCTTTATTGATCCTTAATTATTAATTTACTTTAAATAATTTTATTCAGTATGCATATAAACAAAATGTTTAAAAGTTATACATTTACATTGAGTTGATTAAATAACTGTTGAATATTAGTTAATGAATTTTTATAAAGCAAAACTTTACCTTATGCTCTGAACATCTACTTGGTAAATGAATATATCTGAAGAATGAAGCAACGAAATATAATAGAAGATCAAACGAACTTCTTAAGTGAAGTTCGATCGATATTATATGAGTTGCTTCATTCGAAGATATACATTAAGGTCCCACCCGCCCTGTCAATGTAGTAAACTATTGCCCTTAAAGTTTTGCCATAACTATAAAATTAAGAACTCTAAAATAATGAGCTCGACAGAGGCGCATCCTATGGATCCAGACTGGTGTGAAAAATTTTAACTAAAACGATCGAAAACACGTGTTTTGACCTTTTTAGTCATTTCATAACTCTCAAATTCGTGCGTGCTACCGTGTGAGTCAAAGGGACTACTTGGTAAATGAATATATCTTCGAATGAAGCAACTCATATAATATCGATCGAACTTCACTTAAGAAGTTCGTTTGATCTTCTATAGTATCCCGTGGCCAACTTTAACTATTTCCCATAATGAAGTTTTCAATGCCCTCAAAAGCGTTGATGTTAACAAAAGCGCGGGTATAGATGAAGTTCATCCTCTAGTAATATCAAAATTAGCAGGGGAACTTTCTCTGCCACTTACCATAATTTTTAATAAATCACTTGCTGAAGGATGTGTCCCGGATATTTGGAAACAAGCGTTAGTGACACCTGTGTTTAAGGGAGGTGATAAACATGACGTGCGACAATACCGACCCATATCTAAACTTTGTGTACTAGGTAAAGTTTTTGAAAAAATCGTTACAAACTTTCTGTCTTCCCAGACTAAAAAGCTTATTTCTCCTTACCAACACGGATTTTTCAGTGGTCGAAGTGTGGATACCAACCTGATAACCTTCACAGATGCTATCTTAAATGCCCTTGACTCTGGTCATCACAAAATAAATCATCACATTCTTTTACAAAAAATTGCTGAAGTCGGTATACACGGCGATCTCCTACGATGGATAAAATCCTATATTTCCAACCGCAGCCAAGCGGTTGCACTTAAGGGTTACAGAGCCAAATTGCTTAAAATCCCTTCAGGAATCCCCCAGGGCTCTCATCTGGGCCCTTATCTCTTTACTCTGTATATAAACGATGTCCAGCACTGTTTCGAAAATTCACAACATTTATTATATGCCGATGACACAAAAATTTATAAAATTATAACTTCTGTTGATGACTGCCATTCATTGCAAGTAGATCTTAATAAATTTGAGGATTATTGTCAGCATAATCAATTATTTTTAAATACAGATGAATGCAACATTATGACATTCACACGTAAACATAAATCTATAACTTATAATTATAAATTCTCAGGCAATATGATAAAGCGAGTATTGATCATTCGTGACTTAGGTGTAATCATGGATTCTAAACTTAATTTTAATAATCATATAGATGGCATTGTTGCACGTGCATTTAAGCAGCTTGGCTTCATTAATCGCATAGGAAAATCTTTTAAACTCACGTTTACATTAAAAACATTATTTAATGCCTATGTTCGAAGCATCTTAGAATTTGGTTGTTTGGTTTGGAGTCCACAATATGCTGTCCACATTGACCGAATCGAGAAAGTCCAGAAGAGATTTCTTAAATCCTTGGACTACCGAGCTGGTATACATTTTCATGATTATAACACAAGTACCTCTAGACACCAAATTTGCTCATTACAGAATCGGCGTACTTTCTTGGATTCTATGTTTTTGTATAAAATCCTTAATAATAAAATTGATTGTGTTCCACTTTTGAACCGAATTTGCTTTAATGTTCCCCGTCTTTCATCGCGTTCTAAAAATACTTTTTATATTCCTCACTATCATACAAATTACACAAAAAATTCATACCTTAGGCGTTCTCTTGATTTTTATAACAAACGATTGACTAATATTGACATATTTTGCTGTAGTTTAAGTAGATACAGGAGACTAGTGACTGAGGCATTAAATTCTTAAATAAAGTTCCTAAAGATAGTTGTAAAAGGTTATGTAACTTTAGATTAAACGTTATAGATTAAATATGTATATGGACATAAAATTTTTGTATATATAAATAGTGGCTTTTTGAAAAGTCTTCTGTGGGATAATAAACAATATTCTTAGTGAACTCAATACTTTTTAAATATGTTGTATTAATATAATGGTACTATAGGTCTATATGTGCATTAAATTGTGTAATATTAATTGTAAAAGACTGTTTGTTACCTGAAGAAATAAATAAAAAAAAAAAAAAATTATATGATTGAGGTTTATCAGTGCTACTTGAATAGAATATTGATTTTTAATGTACTCTCACTATATAATATCTTATATACTTATTTTTTTAATAATGTAGACATGTATGATCCCAAACTCAACTATACTCATATGTGCATTGTACAGCATTACATTCTAAATAATTTATTTAATTGTTTTTATTTTACTTTTAATCATATTATAATTTTTATTTATTTTTTTAATGATCTTAATGTCATTTTACGTTAAGTATATGAACCGACTTTCTCGAAATAATCAACTCATTTACTATTTGATTATATGTTGTAAAATATATCACATTAATCTGGGTGCTTTTCTTTACATTTTTCCAAATTTTTTCCTATATCGTAAATTTTCAACCACGAACGCTAATTATAGTATATTTAAAAATATATTGTTAGAACTGCTTTATTTAAATTATACTACTGTCTGCTGCTTTTCAATCAACTTATCCTTTACTATTCTTTATTGCTTTTTACTTAATTCACTGTCTTGTACTATTATGATTTTTATATGTAATGAAATATGGTCCTGCCTTATTGATGCTTTTATACTAAACTCTTATATTGATAAATTATGTAAATTATTTTCTTTGGTGTGTTCAAGCTTTTCTATCTGTATTTTATGCACCTTTGTTTCTTTTGCATTTATATTAATAAATTTTGCTATAATTCTAATTATTTTTATACATTATATTTAAACAAACACTCGAATTTATTAATATTATTTGATTATTTATCATCAAAGAACCTGCACGTTTATAATCTATTATTTTTAGATGTTATATTTTATTTATTATATTATACCTTTACTTACAATAACATGATCAATGGCTCCTACTACTAAATTCATTAAATTAGGATTATACAATGCAGGTTCCTTAAATACAGGACATGGTGATTTTCTTGTGGCGGTGGATAGCTGTAACGCCGACATAATCGCCATTAACGAGACATGGCTGGGTGCAGGGCAGGAGGCGTGCGCGCCCGCGCCGCCGGGCTACAGCCTGCGCTGCATGCCTCGTCCACGGCACATGTGCCGCGGTCGCGGCGGCGGCGTGGGGTTTTATGTAAAGAATGATCTTAAGGTCCGCTTTCTCAAGAATAATGTTGCTTCCATAGAACAAATGTGGCTTACCACTAAAATAAACGGCTACAAATTGGTGATTGGTACAGCATACAGGCCACAATGGATGAATACAGACCAATTCATAGATGCACTGACTGACTCAGTATCTGGATTTTCCAACTATGACTACACTGTGCTTATGGGAGACTTTAATATTAATATGCTTGACATTAACAACAGCCAAACTGTCAAACTTGCGCAGTTCTTGAACTGCGTTGATTTGCGACAAGTAGTAACCGAACCTACGCACGCCACTGCTGACTCTGAGACACTAATAGACGTTATTTGTACGAACTTTCCAGTCCGTGAAGTTATTGTCAGCAACATTTCCGGTACATATGGTCACTCAATGGTTAATGTTTTGCTGACCTTAAAAAAAACTAAAAATCCCGCTAAAACTATAACCTTCAGAGCGCTCAGAGATTTAAATATGAACCATTTCAGTAGTGATTTGAACTCTTTTGACTGGGAATGTGTGTTAAGAGAACCATCTGTGGATGCCATGGTCTCCAAATTTACTGGAATGATCATGGATCTATATGAAAGACATGCTCCTCTTAAAACAGTGCGGATGAAAGGCCACAAATCACTACCATGGATTACTGACACAATCAAACTAATGATAAAGTTACGTAATGACGCTCACAATAAGAAAAAAAAAATAAAGTCAGATTCATGTCAGCAATATTACAAAGATTTGAAAAATCTTGTAGACAAAAGTATTCATTCTGAGAAACGTGCATACTTTAATCATTATATTAACTCTAACGTTAAAGATAGTGTAACGTTTTGGAAAAATTTGAAAGACAAAATCCTGACTGACCCCAGTAAACAGAAGTACTTGCCTGGACACTTTGACGATCCTAATAAAATTAACGACCATTTTTTACAACTTCCTGACTTTGACATCATGACAACAACCTTAGAAAGGTCTAAATATGCAACGTCTACGTTTGGAGCACCTTCTTTTTCACTGCGTCCAGTTACTGAGACAGAAGTTTCTAAATATATTATGTCTGTGAAGTCGAATGCAATCGGATGTGACAACGTCAGCAAGGACATGATATTGTTAACACTGCCTAGAACATTGCCAATCAAAACCGCTATTGTGAATGAGTCGATTCGAGCTGGAGTTGTTCCTAGCCAATGGAAAGTGGCCTTGGTAACTCCTTTACCCAAAGTGGATAACCCAACCGATTTAGTAGATCTAAGGCCAATTAGTATATTGACTTTTTTATCTAAAGTACTGGAGAAAGCAGTGTACGAGCAACTTATAAGTCATGTTGAGAAAAATAATATATTGCCATATTTTCAATCTGGTTTCCGAAAAGGACGCGGTACGGTCACTGCCCTCCTTGACGTGGTTGACCAAATATTGACAGAACAAGATGTAGGCCATAGAACAATCCTCACACTATTGGACTTCTCCCGCGCTTTTGACAGTATTGACGCGCCTCTACTTGTGGCTAAATTATCTTATTACGGAATTGACCCACAAAGTATAATGTGGTTTAAAAGCTATCTTAATTATCGTCACCAATCTGTCAAACTTAAAAAAGTAGATGGTAATACCCTGACTTCTGATCCTAAATTAGTACATCGAGGCATTCCACAGGGTTCCATACTTGGTCCCCTGTTATTTAATATTTACTGCGCTGACTAAGTTAATGAAATCAGGCATTGCAAGTATCACGTGTACGCCGATGACGTCCAACTATATATTTCTAATACGCCTGGTCTTACACTAGACTCAGTTGAAATGCTTAATGAAGACCTTATTAGAATAGCTGATTGGTCGAAAAGGAATGCGTTGGTCCTTAATCCTAAAAAGTCCCAATTTATTGTGATGGGTTCAAAAACTCACATCAGTAGAATTAAAAACAGTAATCCTATAGTCAAAATTTCTGGACAAAGTATAAGCCAAGTAAACGAAGCTAGAAATCTAGGAGTTTTCATGGATAATCAGTTGCGATTCGAGTCCCACGTAGAAAAACTTGTTAAAAACTGCTTTTACAGGTTAAAGGTACTGTACAAAATCCGTCATTTACTTTCGGAAAAGGGCAGGATAACTGTCTGTGAATCGTTAGTTTTGTCTCGACTCAATTACGCAGATATTTTATTTTATCTAAATTAAAGACTCTCCTTATGGATATACAAAAACTGAAAGTTCCAAACCACTTTGCAAGTAGCTAATATTCAATTCTATATTATATAATTTTAAAACATCATACTTATTGGACTTCATTATATTCATTATTTTTATTCTTACTTATTGGATTTAATTTATTGCTGACCAAATATATTCTGACATGTTTTCATAATTATTTATTATTTATTATGTACTTTCAATTCATTTATTATAATTTCTAGCATGACATTTAACTAATAAATATGGTGACTTTATGCATATTCTATTACTAACATGTACTAATTCAATTTCATATATATTTAGTTTTAACTTCAAATTGGACATATTCTTATTATAATCATTGCACAATTGTACAAATTAAACCAAATAATGCTTTATTTAAAGTTATAACTTAACCTCCTTAAGCTGTAGCAGAATATCAGCGTATTGCTTTTAAGCAAATATGGACGCTGAGCTATAGCTTTTTGCGCTGCTATAACACACACTGATTTAGATTAAGTATTTTAAAGAATTGTTATAATATTAAGTTTATAAGTGTGTGATTTTAGTAACAATAAACGTTTATCTATCTATCTATCTATCTACGACAAGAACGTGCGAAAAAGGTCGTGGTCAAAGGCCGGTCAGGCTTCACAGACTGTGGCGAAACCCGGGTTAACTCGCAATAAGGTGATTTTGTGTGTGTGGTGGGATTGGAAGGGCATTATTCATTATGAGCTGTTACCACCAGGCAGGACTATCGATTCTGAACTCTACTGCGAACAACTTATGAGATTAAAACAAGAAGTTGAGAGAAAGCGGCCGGAATTAATCAACAGAAGGGGTGTGGCGTTTCATCATGATAACGCTAGACCTCACACACCTGTAGCCACCCAGCAAAAATTAAGAGAGTTTGGCTGGGATGTGTTAATGCATCCGCCGTATAGTCCTGACCTTGCGCCTTCAGATTTCCACCTGTTTTGGTCTCTTCAGAATTCTTTAGGCAGTGTTAGATTAACATCACGAGAGGACTGCCAAATCCACTTGTCGCGGTATTTTCTTGAGAGGTCCCAAAATTTTTATAGCAAGTGATCATGTCCCTACCTACAAGATGGCAAAAGGTTATCGAACAAAATGGTACATACATACTTTAGTTAAATGTCAATAAACTATATTAAAAAATGTTTTGAATTTTCTTAAAAAATGCGAAGAAACTTTTTCCCGAACCCAATAAGTCTTTTGGATTTTACCATCTTTGCTTCTTAATCAGCCTAGATTATTTATCATTGTCTACGCTCATAGACAAAGAAACTGAGGTGATGATTAATAACCTTTGTTATTGTCAATCCGACGCCTGTCGTTTCGTTTCCGTGACCATGGTGTCTGAGTTGAACTTGGATAAGATGTATATTTCATCAAACCTATATAACTTTTAATAGAGGCTCGATTAAACAAATTAGGTTTATAATGCATAAATATAATTTGTTGGATAAAAATATCAAATAATATTGAACCCAGCTGGGACTCAAACCCAGATCTACCGCCTTCCGGGCGGGCACTCTACCAACTGCAATGTTTCAACTGTACGGAGATCTTTAAAGTCTAAAGAAGTTTGTTCTCGGGTAGATAAGCTGAAAATCATTACCACAAGAAAATGTTTTGTTAGCATATAACGAAAAAACCAATAATTAAACCAAATAATTTCGACGGTCAATGACCTGGCCTCGGTAGTTCAGTTGGTAGTGTGCTCTTCCGGAATGTGGAAGATCTGGGTTTAAGTGCACCCTGTATCGATTTTATTTGGTATTTTTATCTATAAAATTACATGTAGTATTATTTGAGTAGCTCGAAATAAAATTGCAAACAGCAGTTTAATTTAACGAAATAATAAATAATAGTCAGTGTGCTGTACAGTATAAATGAATAAATATGATAACTATGTGATAAATTGGTTACAGAATATCATAGACATTTAGCCATTGTATTGCAACTAAATTACGTTCAATCAATCAACAAGGCCGTTGTTCTCTATTTTAATCTCCCTTACCTGTTTCTTTCGTATAAATCAACTTTTTAGGATAATTTATTGGACAATAAATTACTTGCGCAGAATAATTTCGTTCCCTTTAGTGGAGGAAATAATTCACGCGAAACAAAACACGGGCATAGCCTTTTTTAAAAATACCTGCAAATCAGGATTTTCTGCGAGTCACAAACAAAGAGTTTTTAATGAATAGCAGATTAATACGACTGCGTGTTGTGAAATATGTTGGAGAAGGTTTTTATAGGATTATATTTTATGTTGGTCACTTTAGAACGATGAAAAAAAATACATACATACACATACAAAAAAATTAATGCATGATTATTAACTACCAACTTTGCGCGTTTACCCACGTACTGATGGATCCCTTAGTAATATTGAGACAAACATAATTTTCTTTAAAATTGAGGTCACCTGCAATATAATTTTTTTAATTGACTTTTACTTTTAGAGATTGTCGCGTTTAAGCAAACAATGTTTGTTTGTAGTATCGAAGACACTTTCACGTGACCATCACTAAGGTAATTTTTGCTTGCACTCAAACAATAGAATAGATAGTAAAACAGTTCGGCGCCGCAGCAATGTTTAAGCAAAATTATTTTTAGGTGATCATGCGACAATGGCCGTGATGGTACCTACATGATATAATGTATTAAAATTTTAACGAAACTGCAGTCATCAAGTCGAAGACCTATATTCTATAAAATTGTAAAACCCACTACAACTTCGTTAGTGATAGAGGTTAATATGAATAAGATTTCCTAATTCTTTTCTTTTTCAATGTTTTTTTTTTTAATAAAGACACTCATGTCTCTACTTCAAAATTAATATATCTTGTTTATTATATTTTATTAAAGCTCAATATTGAAAAAACGTTGTGCATGTTTTTAAAGCTGCGTTATTTAAATAACTATACAAAGTGACCTACAGTAGGTATCTTGCTTATTGAAAAACATGACAATTCAAATAAAAGCTAATCATTTGCAGGTTTGCTTCCATGCTGGACTGGGAGCGAAAGAAAAACATAGAATGTGCCAGCTGCTTCTCTTCCCGGGCAAACTGTAAAAGTCAGTTAAGGGACGGAGGTTTTATTTGCGTTTTTGCGGGCGACAGGCTGAACCCCTGTCACTGCTATAGTCTCTCTCCATCATAATAATACCTCCAAATTTGTCAAACGTGACATCAGATGGTTTTTATAGCCTCTGGTGTTCTGCCTACCCCATTAGGGATACAGGCGTGAAGTTATGTGTATGCATTTGCAGGTTTATTTTATTCTTTACCGCACTAGAAATAAAAGCTCTACTGCCTTTATATTCAGCAGCGAACATCACATTACTCCAGTTGCTAGTAGCCTGTCAGAACTGTATCGCCCTGTCAAAGTTTCTAACTAAACCGTGCTACCTGCCACTCCATACAACTTTGAATTACCATCGTATTTACTCTCATAAGCTAGAACATAGAAGTTAAAATCCTATAACACAACTACAGTGGTATTATTGAGTCTGTTTACGTCTGCGAAATAGATGATGGACATTTTATTGGAATAGTAGTAAAGTGATCAGTTGTTCAGATATTTCACATTTACTTCAGCGCAAATGGAAAAAAGACTTTTGAGTTTCATTCAGAAGTAAAGTAACTGCTTCGCACAAATTATATGCCTAGATATATTTGAATACGCACTCTTATCACAACAATGGATTTCAGTATTGCTAGGTACCATAGAACCAACTGAATCATGACCCATTTTGCTGAAAATTCGTTTGAAACTGTCAAACTTGTAAGGTCTATCGCGTATAATGCACTTATGACTTTTTAGATACTGTACGAATTCTGCACTCAATAAATGTCAGTGTCGAATGAAATGATAACAAGTTCGTCACCAACGAAACCTATCTTCAAGCGAATTTTGTGCTACTTGCATTAAGACGATTTGCCAAAATGAGCTTGTTGTGGGTCATGATTCAGTTGGTTCGATGGTACCTAAAGGTGCATTATGGTAACATGGTGGTATTACAGCATCGGGACTCTGGTCGTTCTCCTTGAAAACCTTGAGTCATATCCTTTATGCGATCATTGCATAAAAAAAAGTATCCCTAAAATATTTAAACTCCGAAATGTGTGGAAAGAGCAATATTGGAATATATTTATAGGGAACGCGAATCATTTTCTCAGTTTTGCCTTTTTAAATAATTTATTATTATTGCACAGTGCCGTCATTGCCTAACGTAAGTGTGTAGCTTGTATAAGGGATTGATTGTTACCTCACCAATCGATCGACGTCGACCGTTCGGTTTGTCCGTCGGTCGACATGTACACTTTTTTTCGTAAGTACACAATTTGTCCAGACAAATGCAAACAAAACATTCAAGCAGACAAACATTCGTACTATCGATCTAGTGTACCACATATAAAAGGATTTCGCGACAGCGTGTTCGCGAAGCCCTCATTCGACTTAGCGATTTTCGATACAACGGCTTTTCGCACGGGCGTACCACTTGAATTGATTTACGTAACAGCGTCCGTCGCAACGACAACATTCGAAACTTTATATCAGGCTTCTCAATTTAAAAAAAATAATAATATACAGGGTGACTGGTGTCAAATTTAAGATACTGAAGGAGAGCACTCTGTACTCGATTCTGATCATAATTTGCAAAAAAAGTAGGTATTAAATTTTTCACTAGAATTCTCTATAAATAAATACTACTATACTTTACTTAGACCTGAGTCAATCGCGGCACGTGACCTGGCGCGCGGATCGCTGACAACGCCAACGTGACCATGCGTTGCGTAATCAATTCTTTAACTTTCGGCGAAGTATACTCAGTAAATAATTAATATTTATTTTTTATTATATTTTTTCTGTTCATGTATGATCTCAAACTATCACGTCCTTGAATTTCAAAAGTGACCCACCAGTCACCCTGTATAAAAGGATTTCGCGACAAGAGCGTACCACTTGGATTGTTTTTCGTAACGGCGTCCGTCGCAACGACAACATTCGGAACTATATATCAGGCCCCTCAATTTATAATATTAATCCAATAACAAGATTAATACCATATTCTTACTTATTTATATTAATCAAGTATTATACGTGAATTTTACAAAACCATGATTGATTAAACCCTTATTGCCCAAATTACAGTTCCCTAACGTAATAAGTTTACTAATCCAACATTTACCAAAACTACCTTCTATATGCTATTTCACTAATGGCTTAATTAGAGATTTCGGTCATCTAGCCAAGTTTTTAGAGTTCCAAAGCCAAATTGGGAAAACCTAACTTTTTGAATTAGCTAATTTTACCAATAAGAATTAATTGGATGAAAAGTTACATATTTTTTTCCTAATCGGCAATTAGTAAGAAAGTTTTTTTTTTGTTAATAGAAACTCACCGAACATTTACTTATTTTGCAATATTGTTTGACGTAGGCATAGACCTACTTAATTACTTATGTTAATAATTTTGTATCGATATCATTTCAGTGTACAACTAGCGTCACACCCGGGTGCATTCTAACATTTTTAACATTTTACGTAACATTTATATTTTAGTCTCATTAACAGTTTTACATGAAATAAATAAGTGATAAACATTTTAAATAGTTTTTTAAACATTAACATTTAATCACCGTAATACTCGCCCCGTATACGACAGAAACATAATAAGAATACATTTACTTTGTACACCCGCAGTTTTGAGCACTTTAATTTTATTCATTTATCTGTGACTGAGGTCGTCGTGGCGCCGTGGTTACTGTGTGTAGGTATCATACGATATCACAGGTTAAGCAACGTTGGGCGCGGTCGGTACTTGGATGGGTGACCGCCGACCATTCATATCTCACGACGACTTCCGTGCTTCGAAGGGCACGTTAAGCAGTTGGTCCCGGGTGCTGTATACTTGTATACAGTAGTCGTTAGGGTTTGTCAGAAGCCATCTAGGCGCTCTAAAAATTCTGGCATCCACCACCCAGCATTGGGCCAGCCTGGTGGATTATGGCCTATACCTCCTCTTCACCCAGGGGATAGACTTACGCCCTGCAGTGGGCTCATTACAAAGAGTTGTGATGATGATCTGTGTCTAAGCTCGTGTTTCATTTCAATCTCACCTGATGGTAAGTGAAGATGAGATCCAACAACACACCGGTTTAGGAATGACCTGACTCTTCTTAAAATGTTTCTGTCGCAGCGGTGATTTTTAGGGACAAATTTGAAATGAAGCGTGGTCGCTGGACAAGATGGAGGAGATCGCCAACGACACACTTTTTATCCAGGGATGGTAGCACTGTTCAAGCCGATGGCTTACTTATAGTAATTTAAATTAAAGAAATAATGGTCGAAAGTCATTTCATTTGATAACTAAGGTAAATATAATTTACACATAATAATAATTATTAACAGCCAGTAGACGTCCACTGCTGGACATAGGCCTCCCTCATCCCGCGCCGCTCTCATCTAGCGTTTACCGGTGATTTTGACCAGATCACGTCACTCCATCTTGCGGAGGGCCTGCCTACGCTGCGTCTCACAGTACTTATCAGGGGGCGTCGACATTGTATGGAGATGGTGCAGACTACATACTGGAGACAGAGTGAAAAAGACAGAACACAATAAGAGGAAAAGAGCAACAATGATACCAGTGTAGCCCATGAAAAAAAATATTCAATCGATTGTTCGAATACATCGCAGTATTTTTTTTGAGTTTACACTTATTCATATTTTTCTTCAAGAAATCTTCGCTTTTATTAGAAATAACATTAAACGAAAACTTTACATGACTTCTTCATATTTTTTAAATAATTTAACAAATATTTAAAGGGACCGTATTACATAATCGAATGAATTAGCGAATCGATGTTATTTGAATATAGCAACACAGACATAAAAAGAAATGTCAAAAATTTACGTCTACTTCACAATGTGAAAATATTTTTTCGCGATTGCGGTTTTGCGATATTTTTAAATTGTGTTTGTGTTTTAAGTTTTCTTGTGATTTAATCGACTTTTCTCCCCCTGATTGCTTGAAGAAACTCACGTCAGTGTGAATTTGTATTTTTAAGAAAGAGTGTCAATTGATCCACACTTTTTGTTGTATTACTTTAAACAAAATAAAAGTATCAAAAACTTATTTATTGTTTTACTTATTGTTCATCAAGTTAACCTTATATTTAGCCAGTCGCAATAAAAATAAGCAAACCTTACAGAACTGATGGTATGGTATTTCACCTAACAACTTTGTAAGTATTTGCTTATTTTTATTCAGACCAGAGCAAGTTGAAATCTCGAAGTCGTTTGAACTGTTTGAAATTCCCGCCATATTAGCTATGTGGACCGTTTTCAGATGGCGTCTAGTCTTAACTTTTAATGTATGAAGTTGTACTTCTTCTCTTGAGTATATGTGTTCTATGGTACTTATACTTCTTGCTTCTTCCTGAAAGATAAATAACTTAATTATTTCATTACACATGTAGTCTCACCTCTAGGACTAACCACTCGCACTTTCGTTGATAGATAAAAAAATAAGGTTCAACCATTTGCATCTCTGTCACACTCTTTAGTCTATGCAGCCCTATCGGGCCTCGTCATTCACAATTTAGTGGTTCACCGCTCAGCACATAAATTATTTTATTTTATTTTCATATTACCTTAGGATTATTTATTTGTGTAATTATATTCGTCGTTCCAAAAAGAAAACGTCGAGACAATTAAAGCCCAACTACACTGTTGGAAACAAAACATCAAACCAAGGTGACCTTGCTAGTTTACGTGTTTCCAACAGTGAAGACGGCTGTTGACAACCAAATTACATGACCTTGGCGGGTAGGAAACGGCGGTGTTTAGAATCACAGACATACATCTACATTATTTTATTTATTTATTTATTTAATTACATTTTACAGATATATTATACATTTCTTGACTTCCAAAAACCATGACTGGTTTGTCTGGAAGTTGCAATTCCTCTTATTCTATACTTATAACTAATTTTAACTATATCTAATAAGCATTAATTAACGGTAAATACTTATGAACTAAAGTAGACCACTAATATGAAATAAAAATACAAAAAAAAGAAAAATACTTGATTTAACCTATTTTTTAAACTATAAACAAATACAAATAGAAATGCACGGGAGCGATATTATAATTATTTTGCGTGCATATGAATATAATGTTATCGCCAGTCTAGCATCTCTCGTCCCGCTCGTACTCACTGGACCGGTTTACGCAAGAACAAAAGACAGGTCAACACGATAGACAACGCAAGTGCCACGATTTGTATTCGAACCAAGCGTGCCGACTTTTTAAGAGCTATTGTGACGTCACAGCTGATATTTATTACTGGAAAATACAAATCCAACCTTTCCTTCTTTGTATCCTCAATTGCATACAAAACTGCCATCGCGAAGATGTTGCCAACGCGAGAGATCAGAGCACACAGACGATTAAGGGGCGTGACCTGGCGTGACCTTGGATTGTGCTCTTGTTTGTCTCCTTGTTGGCAACCACCGTTTGTAACAGTGTGGATGACTCGGAATTGGTTGTCAACAACTTAACCTTCCTTAACCTTGGTTGGAAGCATTGGTTTTCAACGTGTTTTCAACAGTCTGGCGGCCCCTTTAAGCGAAGGAATTTGTTCGTTTTATTCAATGGATTCAAACATATGCCTTAAAAAGTCCGCTACATTCTGTTCATAGGAACAGTTACACTTAGTGATGAAATTTATTCGTTTCTTCCAATGGAATTAAACATATGCCTCATAAAATCGGCTAAGTTCTGTTCATAGGGACAGAACATTTAAGGCGATGCATTTTGCTCGTTTCTTTCAATGGAATTAAATATATATGTCGCAGATTCAAACGGATTTAAATCCACTTGGTCTCGATGTTCGTCAGCCATCTTAATATTTCAAAAAGTAACTGACTGAAGTGCTCCATCGGCGTACACACTACTGACAGATTGAACTGACACATAGACAACTTCATAACAAACTGTCAACTGTCAACGTCAAGCATCAGCATGAATTTAACGACACATAGGCTAGTATTGCCATTCGAACAAATGGATAATTATTCATTCTTCGACATATAGCTTATAAAATCGGCTACGTTCTGTTCAAAGGAATAGTTAACATTTTATTTAATTTAAGGAACACATAAAGCGATGAAATTTGCAAAGGTTCCTTTTCGAAGGAACTGGGTACAGCCTTGTTATTCAGTTAGACAAATAAGTATTTTGAATACTGTATCAAGTTATTCAATTAGTAACTTATGTTATTTTAAATTTTAGCCGAACAAGTCGAGAAATCGGCTTCAGCTGTGAATATAAACCATATTTGTAAGTATATATTAAATAGGGACTCCCAAGGGAACTCAAATAATGACCTACTATAGGAGCCAACACAACGTATGCTCCTGATTCAGACAAATACCCTGAAAAAATTCTAGGAAAAGATTTGTCTTCAAACTCGAAAGTGTTACAGCTGAATGAAGCTTTAAATAATTTATTTACTAATTTTGCTATGTCACATTGTAAAATCATCCTAGTCAATACTTCTCAGACTTATTTTTGGCACCTTAATCTAATGGTAAAATCCATCAAGGAAGAAGCACATCGTATAAATATTGATAGAACTTCACTTAGATAAGTTCGTTTAATCACAAAATAGCCGCCACTCGAGAAATTTTATGCCCGCGCGTGGTTGATGACTGTGTTTCTTCAATTGAGTAAAAAATACGTATAATATTATCTTAAACCATGAAGTTAATATTTTGTATATAAGCAAACCACCCTTTACCAATTTATTACAAAATGGAATGGATTATTTTATCGCGTGTTCCGTTTCACGCCCAGAAACGTACATTCGTAGTTTTTGCCCTGACTAATTTTGTTTACGTAAAATGTGACCGGATAATTAGGTTTCATGTAATATGCTTTTAAAACTATATTTGAAGGTTCTAATAATACAGGGTTGTTTTTTGGTCACCGGCCAAATTCAAATGTTAGTTTCTTTGATACAATATAAACGTACCTGCATTTTTAATTTAGCGTCGCCCAGTACAAAAAAGTAGAAATATGGAACCACAAACGTTTTTTAAAATACTCACTGTTGATGAACATAGCTACTACGACGCGGCATTTCATTGTTAATACTATGACGTAGTACTTCGAGATGTTTTGTAATAGCTCGACTTTATTTTAATGTTAATTTAGAGTGACCATGTTTTGCTTAACATTTAAGCGGATATATTAATTTCATTGTAAAAAAATAAATAGGTACTATTTTTTCGCAAAAATCGTTTCTTTATATGATACTTGTGTAAAAAAAATTTGGTCGGTTGTATAAGTAGCATAACACCATATTATAATTACGAGATTCGATGCTGAAGTGTATTATTTGTAGCGCATTGAGGTAATTACATTTAAAAAACCGTATTAAGTAAGTTAAGAAAAATGCAACAAAAAATCCGTGAATTTGTAAACATTTTGCTTCAAACTGTTAACTTTAAAACAAAATTATCTAGGGAAGAAAGAGTCTCTGACCTGTCAAACTCCTTTTGATAGGTATGGAAATGTATAAAGATGATATTTCCATTGAAAAGCTGCCTGTTTATATCTAACTATTGGTGCAGACTTGATTTCATTTCTTAAATACGATATCGTGATTTTCATTTCATGATGATGATACTAGTAGTCTATAATGTAACTTGAGAAGGTAAAATATTAAATATCCTTGCTGCGGTTTCTAATATAAGAAAATGATTTGGAATTAACCAAACACGAGCTATTATTTGCACTATATGTTGTTTTAACACATTTCATGAGTTGTCAAAAATCTGACAGGTCAGCTATAAACATAACTCTTTTTACTACAGTCTACCAGGTCCAGTGGTCAAATTTTATTCTAAAATTGTATTCTTATCGTTTTTGGAAATTCCTCCTTTCTACATTTACTGTTTACTGTAAAGAGGTTTACATAGTTACACAAAACTAAAATAAAACAAATCCGCAAGTATAGAGCAAGCAAAATTAAAAGACAACACAAACAGTCCCTAAAAGACAATACCAACTTTCCAAAAGCACAAGTCAAACTAAAATTATTAATTAATTAATATCGATCTACGAAAAGTTAAGTAATTAATAGAGCGCTGGTCCCCAAAACTTTGTTAACCCTTTGTACAGTTCACATATTAATTCGGGCGTGAGACAATGAAACCTACGGATAAACCAAGTTTTGGATTATAAGGAAGATGGAGAAACTTTATGAACTGTTTCCTAGATCTTAGCACGTATACACTTCTAGATTGTACACCTTCCACAAATTCAACAAATTTTGTGAACATAAATCTTGCCTGATAATAAGTAATTCCATAACTTAAACTGAATATAGATGTGGTAGTGTGCCAATGTGTGGGTAGTACCGGAAAAATCGTCGACGTCTATTGTGTCTTTCCCGGCCCTTTATAAAACTTTCCTGTATTATCTTGTCTGTGATATGATTGTATTTACTGAGAGCGAAGAAAAAAACATACAATGTGCAAGCTGCTTTTCTTCCCGGGCATGCTGTAAAAGTCAGTTAAGGGACAAAGGTTTTATTGGAGGTTTTTTTGCGGGCGATAGGCTGACCCCCTGTCACTGCAATAGTCTCTTTTCGTCATTATTATAATACCTCCCAATTTGTTAAACGTGACATCAGATGGTTTTATAACCTCTGGTGTTCTACCTACCCCATAAGGGATACAGGCGTAAAGTTATGTATGTATGATTGTATTTATAGGCGACCGTCTGGTAATTTGGTAACATACATTGCTTTCGAAGTCGTCGTGGCGCCGTGGTTAATGTGTGTATCATACGATATCACAGATTAAGCAACGTTTGGTGCGGTCGGTGCTTGGATGGGTGACCGCCGATCATTCATTTCTCATGACGACTTCCGTACTTCGGAGGGCACGTTAAGCAGTCGGTCCCGGGTGCTGTATATTTGTATACAGTAGTCGTTAGGGCTTGTCAGAAGCCACTTTGGCGCCCTGAAAATTCTGACATCCACCACCCAGCACTGGGCCAGCTTGGTGGATTATGGCCTATACCTCCTCGTCACCCAGGGGAGAGACTCATAGCCTTGCAGTGGGCTAATTACAAAGAGTTGTGATGATGATGATGATGATGACATTGCTTTCTATGGTTGTGGTCCTAGGTTCGATGCCGGCAGTGTACATTTGTGAGCTGAACACGGATATTAGCCGTCAAGACAAGTATGTTCATATGTATCTAATAAGAAATATGAATGAATTTAATATGTATGTTTATATACTCCATTAGTTTATTATCCGTTTTCCAGTATACATAACACAAGTTCTTTAAGAAACTTAATTTGGGCTAGATATGTTGTGTGAATGTTAGAAAATATTTATTTATTATTTACTTATATCATGCCTTTGTATTAACTGAAAATTTGTCAACATTGGCCTATCGTATGGGCCTTTCCCGACCTTTTTTAGAGCTTTCGTATATTATTTTATCTGTGATTGTATTTCTTGGAAAAAACCCGTGGAAAATACGGATTTCCGTAGGCGAAAGAAAGGTTTACATGATTTATTTTGTCATAGTGAAAGTTAGATCAACTGACAGATTTAAACTGTAAAAAAAATACAAAAAACTACTTTGAATAGTTCGGTGTGTTTTTTTTTAATTAATTAAATATGCACTTAAATCGCTAAGATAATTCAATGCTTCCGTTTAAATAATAAGCTTTTTAATAAATACCATTACTTACTGTTTATTTATTTTTTTGGGTGTAAGTTATAGATTAAAGTGGTGTTATTTTTGAGAAATAAATTATGACAGACAGTAATAACAGTAAGTAGCAATAGTAAGTCTTAAATATTTTGAAATAATACGGTCTCTAAACTTGTTTCTTTTGATAGTTTTTCTTACGCTTCAAACAAGATACCTTTCTTTGTATCTAACGAAGCGATGTTTAACTTTTTGGCTCATACTCACTCATACATTTAAAGTTACTTTGTTACAGTTTTTGAAATTCTGCTGTAATCTAATCGAGTTAGAGTCGCTTTTTAAGTGCTGTGAAGTATAAAATTTCATTTCCACTTAGGTCTTTTTGGGCTGACCTCGTTAGTGCGTCTTCAATTATTTTTTGTTTTAGTTTCGTCTTGATCAAGTTAGCTTTGCTTGTTCAGCTAAAGTTACAGTTTTGGAGAGTGAAAAAAGGAAACGTTATTTTTCACTGACTACGTCAGAACTTTTAGTACGTATTTTAGGTATACTTCAAAGGCTTTTCATATCTCTTTCTATGATTATATATCGATAAACTGTATAATAATGAATGACGCTGCATAAAAGAAGACAGCTTTGAAACCCTTGACAATCACACCAACCACATGGCCCCAAAGTAAGCATAGATTGTAATATTGGATACTATGTAGCGAACTAGGGGGAACCTAGAATATAAATACATACAACACCCAGACACGGAATATTTTATATTTGTGTGGCAATCAAACCCGTGACCTCATGACCTCACGATCACTACAGAGACCGTGCTGCAGTGGTATAGACCACAAAGACCAATAAAAGCTATATTCATTAAGCTTCAAATGGCCAGGTATACCTGGGCCTGAGCCATGGACATTGCTTTCAATATCATGATTTGATCGATAACCATGGGGTGAAATGAGTTAATTAAACTATAAAGCCTGAAAGGCTGTATAAACGTTTTTTTTGATGTTGACTTGGTTCATAATTATATTCAAGAAAACCATTATAAAAACCACTATTGATGAAAATCCTCTCAAAAGAGTGCTTAGTATCAAGATAGTAGTAATGGATTGACGATTTAATCTAGAATGAAACTTGAAAGAAACTAACATAGTGTGATACTCTTTACGCTTCCGACGGTAACAAAATTAAGAAAAAACTCATTTAATCTACTGCTTTTTTTTCTTACATTTAAAAAGCACGGCGTTAACGCTTTCGGCAACTTAGAAAAAAAAATGATTAGATTTTTATTTGGTTTTGTCATTTGTGTTTTTAAAGTAAAGAAACCTTTTTTTATTTTCATCTTATATTATTATGCAAATGAAATGCAATGCAAGCTTTACAAAACTTGAATCCTTGCACCATTTTGTCAACCTTTCTGCAATTTCGCTGGGAGCATCACATGAAGCAATAAAGTTAAAATTAAAAAAGTTCGCTCTTAACTGCATCCGGAATCTAAGGTTCCACCTCCCACTCATACCGGAAATAAATTCAAACTTGTATTTTAAATTTAATTTCGGATTCTACTGCAATTCTAGAACACTATATACAAGTAGCAATCATAAAATAATGATGCATTTGGTGGAAGTTTTGTTTGTAAGTTATAGAGGGATGAACCTGAGACTGTCGGTATTATTTTTTATCATATTGCGAAAATAAAAACAAATTTAAAAAGTACCTATTTCATTAATTTATTTTATAAGACTGTATCTCTGTAGTCAATTGTCTTTTAGACCAGTTGTTACTGATTGCTACACCGAAATAAATCCTGTTTTAAACTTTATATTTAAGAAACTATCAAAAAAGTTTGTCGTTTTTGAACTTAATTATAGAATAAATAAAAAAAAAATAGTCGAAAAAGGCTTATTTACCAAAAGCATACTTTATCTTTGTTGTATCAAACTGATATTATAAGAGCTCTGTTAATCATACATACATAATTTTACGTCTGCATACCTTATGGGGTAGGCAGAACACCAGAGGCTATAACCATCTGATGTCACATTTGACAAATTTAAAGGTATTGAAATGATGGAGAGAGACTTGCAGGGATAGGGGGTCAGCCTATCGCCCACAAAAACGTCAATAAAACCTCCGTCCCTCAACTGACTTTTACAGTTTTCCCGGGAAGAGAAGCAGCTGGCACATTCTATGTTTTTCTTTTGCTGCCAGTCCAGCATTAATCATTGAGCCAAAAACCCTTCAAGTAATATCTCACAACCTGATTTTCAAAATGTCGCAAGTCCATTTCTTTTCAAAAACACGTCAATTCAATTTGTGTCCCTTGTCGTGTTATTAATGGTTCGAAAAATAATAACAGAGGAGCTTCATATTTACTGCTGAAACAGCAACTTATTTTTTTTTATAGAAAATAAAGAACTTATGAAGTGCATCCCACGGTTAAGCCACATGAAAGGAAAGTACCTGAAATACAGAACATGGAAAGTTTCACTGAATTGAGAATTTATTTGAATAGCATTGAAAGACTTTTAAACATTTGCCATAAGTGAACAAAAAGCGTCATAATAATATTGTGCCGATCGACAGGTTTTAAGTCTACGCTGATTTATTTATTTACTAGCTTCACCTGGGAAACTCTTTACCAAAGAAATTTTGATAAATCAAGTCTTTGGAACTTTTGTATAATGTATTATATGAACTTTTGAAACTATTTTTTGGTTTATTTTAGTTATTAACTAGCTGTTGCCCGCGACTTCGCCGCGTGACATGTTAAGATTACCTCGAATTACGGGCTACGGCTCACGTCGCCAGATTTTTGTACATAATCAAAGGGCTGTAAATAGGTTATTGTGTATGGTCTGGTATATGTTTTTATTTTTTATCCTAATCTACAAAAAAAAACCTTAAATCATCGATTTACATTTTGATAACATAAGTCGTGATAACGCTTCATTGGTTTTAATTTAATTTCTCCGCCGATTTTTTTTTATTTTGTGATATCTCGTTAGATATTATTCTTTTTCATAAAAAGCCATTTTTATCTACATTAAATGCATTAACTATCAAACATATTTACTTGGATGAGCATTAATACGGTATTGTTAAAAATAGGTTCGCAAATAACCCACAATTTTATTGTAATATGTAAAATCCAAAAATGGTTATTGTAAGTTATTCTTGGAAGATAGACATATACTATCGCGGACTTTATGTAGATCTATTAAAGAGGTACAATCCCACTATACATTGTGTAACTCAAAAGGTTCTGGCAGCGTTTTCGAGGAAAACTCCCAATCAGCTTAATTTTTCCCGATATGTTAATTTAATATCGTCGCAAAATCGTCAGTTTGCATAAAACCTTAACTTATTATACACTAAAACCTTCCTCAGGGAGCACCCTACCTGTTGTTAAAAACTGCGTATAATTTCGTGCCGTACTTTTCGAGTTTATCGCGAACAGAGCGACAGACAGACGCGGCGGGAGACTTTGTTTTATAATATGTAGAGATGTAGACATATAAAGTTAGTTAAAATAAACAAAATATAAGTATTTCCTCTTAATAACATTATACTAGAGCGTTTTAGATAGGAGCAACACTATTTGATTTTATTTCAGTAAATAGTTGTGCAAAATTTCTATAGGTACCATCCATAAGTGAATTTTGATAAATGAGTTGAAAAGGTTAAAAACACTTTATTTTTCTGTCCGTCAATACAGGTTAATCCAATAGTTACGTGTATGCACCTCATACAATATCAAAGAGGTAGCACAAATTGGTAGAATTTTCAGTCAGGAATTTTCTATGTCGAATGCATCTCGTCCTGGTCATCCAATGACACATAAACGTGACTGCGTTTTTGAAAAATTGGCCTAAGATCGAGTTGTCATTGAGAACTTAGGATTGACCATAAAACCATTTTTATAACCAATTTTGTGCTACCTCTTTATTAAAAAGCTCGATATATGTATATTATGGGTGCCACATGAACTCGCTGAAAGAAAATTAACTTCTCATGTACTCATATTGCAATTCTGTCTGAAGACGCACTTAAGAACAGATTAATTAGTGAGGACAAAAAATAGATCACCAATAATTAATACGACAAAATACAACACAATGTAGATCTTACAAATTTAGAAAAAGGATTTGATAGCTATTAAAATATAAGTTGAATGTTTTGACTTCTCTAGTGTCTAAATTAGTCCATTAAAAATGCAAATAATTGGATGTTGTTAATTTCTATCTCGGTCCAGCCTAGAAATTTTTGTAACTGATATCTATCTATCTCTATCTCATACTACTACTTATATTATAAACGTTAAATAAAAGTTAAACGTTTTGTGAGGATGTACGAAGAAATGTTTGATATCTTTCACACTGAAATTTGCTCACGGATTGCTGTGATGAAATTAAATTCATCAATTTAAATGTATACCGTTTTAATTTTTGACCTATTATTCACCCTAAAATACACTTCGGTTTTAGAATTTCATTTTAGAAAGGGACTTTATTAACTTTGACAGGTTTTCTAGATTTCTCAAGGGAGTCCTAAAAACAAAAACCATGTTTCCTAAAATACGTATTTACTGGGGATCGCAATTTACGAAGTTAGCATAACGTACTAAGAAAAATGTAGAGATAAAATCGACGATGGGAAAATGATGACAAATTGTGGGATGTTTGGATTTTTTTAACGAAATAAAAAAGATGTATTAATTTTGGAGTGCACTTGTTACGCAATCGAAACATGCAGAGTTCATAAAATCATATAACACAAAGCAAAATACTGTCCTTAATCTTTTGTTATCCTGACAACTGTAGTCGGCTTAATGCAGGATGCTATAAAAAACGTCTAAAAAATGTTGGCTTTTGTGCTTTAAATTTATATATTTCAAAACTCTTTTAACTTATTTACACATCTTTCAGATTACGTATATGAAGCGTATTTATAGGTTTACCATATAATGTAGTGTAATATAAAAGAATAAAAGAAACAATGCAAATTGAATGTGATATCAAAATAATAAAATTTACCGTTTACAACCCATGATGCTTCTCATATTGAAACTAATTTATTTCAGAATTGTAAATTAATTTATAGTTTATTAATAACGACAGTGCTTTATTAAAATTTGTTCAATATGAAGCGTTTCTCTGGGAATACGTTCGAAACTCGAGTGTTTATTTTATTCCTCATATAATAATTAACGTTGGTGAACGAGAGTGGCTTGTTTGTCTGATGGCCATAAGTAGCTATTTGATAGTTGATTTTGTTTAACTTACAGTACCGAGCGACTGGACCGAGCGACGTGGAAGACCTTGGGGGAGGCCTATGTCCAGCAGTGGACGTCTACAGGCTGTGGATGATGAACTTACAGTAAATGAATTATTTTTCACGTATCTCACCCACACATACTTACTCCTAGTACTTGTATGATGCAACATGTATGTTAGTTTAAGTTAGCCAGTAAGCTTTATCCCTGTGTCGCGTACTGTTGTGTATCGATAATAAATTTGAATACCTAATTGAGTCGTTTATTTTATGAGGTCCACGTAGGGAAGATAGTTTACTCAAACCCCACACTTCTATACTAATATATAAAGCTGAAGAGTTTGTTTTTTGTTTGTTTGAACGCGCTAATCTCAGAAACTACAAGTGGGATTTGAAAAATTATTTTTGTATTTGATAGCCCAACTGTTGAGGAAGGTTATAGGCTATATTTTATCTTGTAATTCCCACGGAATCAAAAGTTACACGGGTAAAACCGCGCGCGGTGGCTAGTCTCAAAATAAAAATGAAATCCTTACAGGATCACTTTGTTGATCATCTGTCTGTATATTCATCCATCTGTATTGTTTGTCATTTTTTCCTCAGAGACGGGTAAAGGTATAAGCTGAAATTATACTTATACTTTCATACTTAGATCTTTATTCATACTGAGATCTGCAATTTGTTGGATCATACAGGCAAAAAACTCCCTTCTTAGTTAATGCAATAAAATGTTAGGGCCGTTTATGTTCGTTTATGCTTCATATTTTGACACACGGTTAGTCATCAAAATGTACAGGCTCATCAAAATTAACAGTCATCAACCAAGAATCAGAAAATTTGGCAAGAAGAGAAAGTGGTGGGTTTCGATCTTGTATTTTTATCCAAAATCCTTCTTTGTAAACAATTAAAAGTATGGGCGTTACCATAATAACAAAAATCCAGATTTGTTTTTTTATTAAAATAAAATTGGACTTTGGATTGGACTTGATATTTGATTGGATTGAGATACCCGCCATTAGAATATTTATTAATTTATTATGATATAAAAACTATGACCTTAAAATTGAAATAAAAAAAGGAATGATCTTAAAATTATAAAACGAATGAACCTCAGTAGTGCAAATCTAGCTGGTACTTACTAGTTTTCATTATAAATAACTTCTTCCAAAAATCAATAACAACTGTCTGACAGTCAACAACTGATTGTAATAGAAAATAAATACTCATTGAGCTCGAAATGACATTAGATTCGCTAATTTTAAGTCTCTCTAAATTCAAACTTAGACTTCAAATTCAAAAGCTCCTAACAATAATCAACGTATGCAGAGCATTAAAAAACCGACTTAACTTTGGCATATTTTTTCAAATATTTGAAATTTTCAATGAAATCCTCGATTAAATTTGTATGGGACCAACTCTGAAGTATCTTCTAATATATGAATTAAGAATTTTAAAATTCGATTTATAATTGTTCGAAATATCGTGTAACAAAGACACAAAAAAAACATACTCACGAATTGAGAACCTCCTCCTTTTTTGGAAGTCAGTTGAAATTTTAAAGCTTCTAAGTTTGACATTAAAAAGACTTAAAATAAGAGATTGTACCGTCGAATACGGCTCACTTTATCTCCAGACGTTATTTTTTATAAGTGACTAAACTCAAGTCTAAACTTTATCTCAGCTGAGAGATGAAGTCGATGAGCCGAAGAAAGAAATCGTTTATATCGAAAGTTTTCAGAATATGTAACGCAAACCACTGTTAAAACTTGCGTTTCTTAACAATAAAACGTCACATAGTGATTTTCTGTGGTTCTTAAAACTATTATTATATCAATATGAACAAATATGATTTTTTCTATGGTATTAATTAAAATTTAATAAAAAATTAGAATGTGCCTTCCTGTAGAATATGACAAAACCAAAACTTCAAACTTAACCTCCAAATCCTGTTTGATAAAAGGAAGCAATTCCTGCACTTTAAGAACTAAAAAGAATCAATACTCCCTTGGAAACTCAAATAATTAGGATACAACATTTTGACAAGCAAAAAATTTTCTTCTTTTTTATTTTTATGACTAAAAGTTTACGCATTATAAGAACGAAAGTAACAAAAATTTATACTCTAACTTTTTCGATTCTTCTAAATCGATATTTAAAAAGTTTCCATACTAATGGAAAATAATGATGATATTCTTTGTTTCGCCCATAGCGTAGTTTATTTGAAAATAAATCTCTTTAAGACGTTCAACTTCCAGTGTAACTCTCAAAGTTGTACCCATTAAAGTTTTGAGTGAAAAATTACTGCAATAATTTTCGTGTTACCATGAAAACGTCTAGCGAACCAAGTAATTAGATTCTTGACTGAACGGTTATTTAAGTGGTTTAGTTAGAAATCTTTGGATATTGTTATTAAAAATATAAAGACTTCTGCAGTCTGTGACAAAATAAGAAACCAATAAATAAAAACCCCTTTTCAACTAGCAACCGACAACCTCTTCGCACGGGTAGTAGAGTTTCCTATTCGAAATTATTGTTCCCTTTAGCCGTTTAATTAGCTGAAAGGCGAGTAACCCGTGTGACCTAAGCTTGGTAGGAAGATCTAATTAGAGTACGCCTAGCAAGCAACCGGCGTGGTCACATTTGTTTGGAGTCAGATATCACTTCTCCAGCAATACGAGGAGTGATCAAAAAGTAGTGAGAACGACATATACAGGGTAGAATTGTTGAATACCACCTGTAGGGAATGTACTCTAAATAAAAGAGATAGCAAATTTTGCTCCAAAGAAACATTACTTTATTTTCGAAAATAAACAAAACCACTTTCAAAGATTTTCGAAAATTTCACTTCCGTCACCCATGAATCGAACCGGCTAAAATTTTAATTTCATTTAATGAAAGGAAAACCATGATGGCATTCAAAAATTCCACCCTGTATACTCCTTGATAAGAACAAAAATTAATACTGGCAGGCATAGCTCATATATTTGATATATTAATAAAGAAAAATACTTCGCTTCCCTTTTGTTTTTTTTCTGAATGTACTAATTTGTTTGCTTCTTGTTGGAACTTGTTCTCGAAAACGAAAAAAATTATGTGCGAGCCGTTATTAAATACCTCTGTTTAAAAAAGTTTACGTCGCAAAACGTTCACTACGATTTGGAGTCAACATACGGAAAGTACTCAGTACTCATTCTTAATGTACTTTTAAATTCAATATTAAGATATGAAATACGCCAAAATTTAAAAAATGTGGGCTTACGTATTTTAGTTATAAAGTTGGAGAAGTTGTCTTCAGATTTTTTTTTTTTGTTTTTCCGCCACAGAAAGTTTTGGCACCCCCTAAAACAAGCTTTAACCAGTAAAGCAAGCTTTAGCGGGAGGAGGATGAATCCTATTACGGACGAATGGGCATTCTATAAGCTGTTAACCCCAGTGGCTAACGGAAAATAGAATGCCCAGACAGTGTGGAGACTCACTCAGTGAAGTCGAGCATACCCACTAAACATCCCCCTTTACGACCTACCTTGATTCAGGTTCTTGATCATTTATCGGAGCGACAGCCAATTGGAGTGAGAGGCTGCGCAGTGAGCGGCATCCGGACGGCTGCCACCAAAAGGAACTGAAAGCGAGAAATTCAGAAGCTACGACTAGCAGAAATGACAAAGCTGAAACTAAGAGATTATCTAGAGTGATCAGACTCACTCTGAGATAGGAATGCTGGAAAGAAGGACTACGTTTAGAAACGTTGAGCTTGCTGGAGTTTCCTGATAAGGGGAGCGAACTTGGTTAGGACCGGAAGAGCACCGTTGAAACCCTCTGGGCTGGCGTCGAGAGCGGCGCCGAAAGCCAGGATCTCGTCGATGGGAGCGAGCTGGATCCAGAACGCCATGCGGTCTTGAGAACCTTTTGCGTTCTGGCACTGGGAAGCCGATTTGGCGGCCGGTTGCGATTGAGTCGCGACCCGGCTGCGCTGACCTGGAACGATAGAAGTAAAGGCCTTAGGGGCCTTTGAACTGACTGGAGGGGCGTCCGAGCTAGGCTGCGGTCGCTCTCTCCAGTTCTCGATGGGCTTCACGGTAGCCTGGCAGCACGCGGTGCCTTGGGGCAGCCGCGAAAGTTTGCTGTGTGGCCTGACTGGCCGCAAAAGACACAGGACGGAGCGGTGGGAGATTTGGGAGTGCGAGAGCACTCCTTAGTCCCATGCGGATTTAGGCACTTGACGCACCTAGGGGAAGCAAAACAATTTGCCGCCGCATGACCATACAGTTGGCAGCGGTGGCACTGACCTGGGAAACCACGCTTGTGTGGAACTTCGACGCGGATGTTGGACAGACCGCATACAGTGGGCTTGCCTCTGAAAATGGACTGCCCTTGCGGGCTCTTCGCTAGGATCACTAGCGCAAGTGGGAACTGCTTGCCTCGGCGGCTGTGCATTTTGTGCACAGATTCGACGGGGAAGCCTTGAGAAGACAAGTCCTCTTGGATTTGCTCGTTTGAGAGCTCGAACGGCACGTTCCTGAGAACGGCACGAATCTTACGCTCCTCAGGGAGGGCGTAAGTGTGGTACTCGAGCTTCTTGTCAGAAAGAAGCCGAGTGAAATTAATGAAATCAGAAATTGAGCAGACAACGACCTTAATAGAGTCACCCACATTGGATGCCTTACTATACTGGATCTTCGGGGTGTGCGTTCCGCAGAGAGCTGAGACCTCGGTCCAGCGGCTCTTGTCCCGTAGAAAGACGGGGGGCGGAGACTTGACTTTCGGCGGAGCCGAATCTGATTGCGACGCAGGCTGTGACGCCGGGATCGCTGAAATAAAAGGCGCAGGAGCAGACGCCGGTGCGACATTTTGCGGAGCAGGAACAGCGGCTGGAGCAGCTGAAAAGGATGTAGATGAAGTCGAAGAAGCATCTTGCTTCTTCTTCTTGGACTTTGACTTTTTGCGAACCTCTGTGAACTGAGCAGGAGATTCTGAAACTAACTGAGCGGAGTCGGAATCACTACCTGGCGGGGTAGTTTTCCGTTTGCATGCGGTGGAATCTACCAACATGCAATCTGAAAAAGGATCGACGAACTCAGGTGGATCTGGAGACGCCGGAGAATCGGTTTGGAACCCCTGTGAAATGGAGGCGACCTGAGGGCGAGTAGACAATTGCTCACGCAAGGACACGGTTTGAGCGAGAAGGGCAGCTTTTTCTGAAACCAACTGATTGAATTTATTGGCCAACTGACTGTGTTCTGACTCTAGAGCTTCTACCTCCACAACCACTGTTCTATGCTTGCCGTAGATTTCTATCGAATATTCCTCAAAGTATTTTTTATCACGAAAGATCTGATCGCAATGATCGCACTTAAGTCCGGTGCACTTAGGGTGCCGAGACATTATGCTGGGCTGAAAGAAAGTCTATCGAAGAGAAACTGCGCTGAAAAAGAAAACGACCTAGTACGGACCTATTGCCGGTGAACGGCGGACGATCAGGCTTAGTTGTCACGGTTACGTATCCACCTGACCAGCGATGCTTCGGCCGGCAGCAGTCGGGTCCGCCCTGAAAAGGGCAGACGAATTAGGCCCGACACCACACAGCCTCCACAAGAGAAAACTTTCCGAAAGAGCTTAACTTGGCACCTTACCCGCACGAGTGTAGGTACTTTAACTTTGCAGTTAAAGTACCTACACTCTCGCGCATCGAGGTAATCTCATTACGTCGCGGGGTGCGGCGGGTGACGGACGCGCGTCGCTTTACTACTACTAGGAACGGAGGTATGTACATTGCTGGGGTCAAAATTGACCCCGATACCGGAAGTGTGCATTTTATAGTATGTAATATTATGTCGTAATGTTTTATTATTTTTTTAGGATAAAATCATCACAATGGCGGGTTTTTTACGAGATGGTGACATTTCACAAATTTCGGAAGATGAAGACGAAGAATCTGGCTCTGAAATAGTTCATAGTGCCACAATAACTGCTTGTGACCAAGAAATTATTAGCGATTGTGAGGAAGAGGAGCTGCTTAGCTGTTCTGAAGACAGTATTATAGCTGGCCGTTCTGGTTCTTCAAATTCCAGTAGCGAAGAAGAAGAAGAACAGAACGAAGAGGTAATTCCACAATCTTCTGGATTTTATAGAGGAAAAAATAAGTTTAAGTGGTCTAAAATTCCGCCTAGCTCATCCCGTGTAAGACACCATAATATCATTACGCATCTTCCTGGTCTCGCGGGACCAGCGCGAGACAAGATGAGCATATCCGAAATCGAATCCTGGCAATTACTGTTACCTGATGAACTAATAGAAATTGTGTGTCTTCATACAAATCAAAAAATTTTAAGAATTTACTCAGAAGTATAAAAGCCAGGGTAAGCACACCGAGTTTGTTAATTTATTGGAAATGAAAGCATTTTTTGGACTTCTGTTGCTTGCTGGAGTCTTCAAGTCTGGACACGAGGATGTTGACAGTTTGTGGGCTACAGACGCACAGGGCGTGATATTTTTAGGATCACGATGTCTCTAAAAAGGTTTCTGTTTCTTTTATCGGCTTTACGATTTGACGATGTTGAGGCAAGGGCTATAAGGAAGGAGACTGACAGAGCTGCACTCATATCAGAAATATTCGACAAATTTATAGATAACTGTCAACAAAATTATAGCTGTTCAGAATATTTGACTGTGGATGAAATGTTATGCGCATTTAGAGGAAGATGTCTGTTTCGAGTGTACATGAAGTCGAAACCCGCTCGATATGGAATAAAAGTTATGTGCTTATGCGACGCTAAAACTCATTATCTATACAATGCATTCATATACACTGGTAAAACGGAAGTAGTAGAAGAGGTGAACTATCTATACCTACTAAAACTGTTTTGAAATTGGCGGAACCTGTTATGCGAACTAATAGAAATATTACGGGTGATAATTGGTTTTCATCAATTGAGTTGGTTGACAAGCTAAAAGAAAATGGATTGACTTATGTAGGAACTATGCGCAAAAACAAACGTGAGTTGCCGTCAGATTTTTTGCCTCACCGAACACGAGCAGAAGGTTCATCTCTATTCGGATTTACCAACGATAAAACACTGGCATCGTATGTTCCGAAAAAAAATAAAAGCGTGGTTATGATTTCTACAATGCATCACGATCAATCTATTGATGCCACTACCGGTAAGCCAGAGATTATTATGTTTTATAATACTACTAAAGGGGGGGTTGATGCACTAGACCAAAAATGTGCTAATTACTCTGTTGCTAGAAGAACACAACGTTGGCCATGCGTAATTTTTTCAGCAATTTTGAACATTTCGATGGTCAATAGTTATGTTTTGTGGAAAGCAGCAAATCCAAATAAGCGTCTAAAGAGGAACAGATACATAAAGACTATTGGAATCGACTTAGTGAAACCTTATGTGCAAGAGAGGCGAAAATATTTTTTTTTCGGAAGACCTAAAGCAAAGAATAGAAAGTTTTTTGAAAGAACGTCGTGAAGAGGATATAAGCGTCGCACACCAAGAACTAGCAACTACTTCTGACTCTCAAATTACTGGCGGTAAAAGAGGCCGGTGCTATTTGTGCGACCGTAAAAAGGACGTCAAATGCTCAAAAAAGTGTAGAAAGTGCCAACATTACATATGTAAAGTACATACTGCCATATCGGTAACTTGTACCAAATGTTAAATTTTTAAACGTTTTTTTTTTCATTTTTGTGGTGATTGGATTTAGTTCGTCATTTTTTTTATTAGTATTGATCTCACAAAAAGTTTCTATTTTTTGTTATATTAGTTATATACGAGAAAAATTTAAAGATGTTTTGTTATGCTACGATTTCGTTTTTATATATATAATTGTACCTAAAGTACATACTTAGAAAATAAGAAGATCTCAGCTATTTTTTTGTTTGAACATGTGATCTCAAGTTAAAATATGTTAAAACCTTAATTTTAGATATTAAGTGCTTTTTTCCTAAATAAAAAGATGTTTTTTTAATATTTTTCTTTTCTTTTTTATTTGTTAACCCAGATATCTGGGGTCAATTTCGACCCCCTATACCACTAACGTTGCCCTTTTTAGCGATACCAGCTAAGGGTTAATATTCTATTTATATCTTCAACCCTGTGTTTTTTACCATTAACGTTTTTCTCAAAGCTTACGCGACTTGCCTTTTTGTATTTCATAAAATGGAATAATTTCTGTTTTAAAAAAAAACTAAATGTTTATGCATTCATATTTTTCCCTGAGAAGAGGTAAATTTTACTGAATGGTAACCCTTATTTCACCCTCACGCCCCTCTGACGTCATCATCATAGCGCCAAAAAAGCCTTGTTGGACTGTAAGCAGCTTGGCTGTGACATAACATTGACAAGCACATGTCTTCTGTTTGTTTATTATGAGTGCTATTTCGAAGATATTGTTGGTCAAGTTTCAAGAAGGTTCCGAAAACTTTTTGTCTCGTTTCGTGACAATGGACGAAATATGGGTCCATCATTTAAAACATTATATGAAAGGGATGGAAGCCTTTGAAAAGCGCTGTACTCGATGTACTCGAGAGACTCGGAGACTATTTAGAAATATAAATTATTAAGTTATCAATATTAATTATATTTCTTTCTCATTTTCACAACTTTTTGATCCTCCTAGTATTTTGTTACCAGTTTTTTCCTAAGCCCCGTGCACTTTGTGACTCATATTCGCTTACCATCAGGTGAGATTAGGTCAAACGCGGACGGAGATTTAGCCCGCATGGGGTCGGCTTGGAAAATCCCTGCCGCCCCTGGATAAGTGGTTAGTAAAAAGCGACTAATCCGAGTGCCCGCCTGGCTAGCAACTACACTAATAAACAGGCGCTTTTCTCCTTATTTACCCCAGTCTGGGTTATGGAATACCTACGTTAAGATATATTTATTCAAACATTTATACATAGATAATATATAACAACTTAAATTTTAGAAAAACGTAGGTATCAATTTGTTTGAAAATAGATATAAATAAATAAATGAATAATGTAAATATAGCCATGGCCAATTACTTAGTAACTGTAGTCATTAATTCAGAACACATTAACACAAATTATTGAAACACAATATCTACTATTTAGTTATTTCCACTGAACTACGCCCATGTATGCTTTTATTATAACCAGGTGGCGTTGCATTATTCATCCAAAAAGGTAATTGGGAACTAGATCCAGAATACCCAGCCTCCACACAGTGTAAAGTTGGAAACTATCACCAGCATGGGACCCTATTCTCAAAGATATTAAGTCAAACATCCATCAAGCAGCACGACCTGAAACTCGAGACACTGTCAGCTTATTTTGTGTTAACCCTGAACGCTACGCTCGAAGACTGAGAAATAGATGGAGATGATGTATAACTTTTTCCACTATCAATCTGACGCCTGACACCTCAGTCGCTCGTGACCACGGGGTCTGCAAAGACACCGAAACTTCGAGTTAAAATGTAAAATATAAATTATACGCGATTAATCCGGTTAAAAAGTAGTTTTATGTAAAGTTTAAGTTAGCAATAATTTGCACTTTGCTAACGCTTTGAAAACATCCAGATTTGAAAAGAGAAAAAAAATTACCGCAACTTAAATTACTTTGAATGACATTTGCTTTTTAACTTTAGATAACGTGATTCGTTGCTTTTGGAGAAAAATAAACTTTTTGATGAAAGCAGAATATTCGCGAATACTGATATTGACTAAAAAGTGCTATATTTTATACAAATAATTACCGTTTATGGAGGAATTTCAGAAATCCCTTCCATACTGAAACTAGATGACACGAAAAATATTGGTTATTATAACTTTTACCCTACAGCGTAATAGTCAAGAAGTGTGTCTTTTTTTATTCTGGAAAATTATTCTCGTTTTTCTGACACTGAATTTACTTTAATTCAGTAAAATAAGGAGATAAAAGATTTAAGTAAAGCACCTATAACTAGATTAGCTGCCATTGATTAAAAACGTATAAAATCGACTATGCTTGACTTGAATAAGTTAACTTATTTACTTTTTTTTTCTTTAAATACAATAAAATGCCCTAAACTAGTTAAGACAATTTGCTTTCCTTATACTAAGCTCTTTATCGAACCCAGGACCAGCTACTGTTAAAACAGCAAGTTCCAAAACAAACCTTTAGAAATAAGTTTAAAATCCATTCACCTCTGATAAAAGCTTAAAACTCGTCGTATTTTTATACTAAAAATAACCGCAGTTAAGAATTCTCCTGTGATTCATTGCATCTTGCAGAAAAATGTTATAACTTACCCTCGAGACTTAAGGGATGTTTGATAAAGTTCTGCGAAGAGTTTAATCCTGTAATTTCTCCTTGGTCTTAGGTAAAATTGTGGGGACAGTTTCTTTATTTTGAGTAAGAAAGCATTAGACTTTTCTTTTAAATTTCTCTTTAACACAAATTAAAAGAAATATGCAAGGTTGATTTGTAGTCACCAGCCAAATTTAAATGTAAGTTTCTTTGATACGATATTATATGTATAGCTCAATCCAAAAAAAATAAAGATATGGCACCTCAAACTTTTATACAAATAGTTGCTGTTGATGAACATACCTACTACGACGCGGCATTTCTTTGATAATACTACGACGTAGTACTACAAGATGTTTTGTAGTAGCGCGTAGTTATCTTTATTTTTTAGAGTAACCATGGTTTGCTCAATATAGTAGCGGATATATTTATTTCATTATAAAAAAAAAATACTTTTTTTGCAAAATCGTTTCTATAAATGATACATATTCAGTAAAAAAAAAAATTAGCTGGTGACTATAAATCAACCCTGTATATTTTTAATAGGTTCGTTTTGAAGGACACGTTTGCCGATTGTCATGGACTTACCCTTACCTTAAAAATACCCTTTAACCTGAATCGGGTAGGCATTTTGTGATAATTACGTTACATATAACTTGTATATAATCGGCAATGGGCCGTATTTAAAACTATAATCTATAATTTTAAATCTCTCTAATGTCAAACTTTAAACAAACATTTTGCTTTAGAATGATACATCGTGATTGACTATGATATTCCGTAACTTACTATTTTGTTACCCTTGATGTATACAATTCAATATTTTCATCCATATTTATCTTCAATTTCTAAAAACTCATAAACTAAAGTCATGCATTTAAAGAAACACACTGAAATTTGACTTGGAAACACAAATATTTACTACAAAAGGTATGACCTTGGTAGTAATAAAATATGCTTGTTTATAAAAAGAATTTGGCATTCGTTTCACTAATAATCAACATATTAAATATTGCTTTAAGTGCATTCCGTGACAAGCAAAAAACACGCAAATTTTCCTAATATTCGACGTTACCTTAATCATATGTGTTGTAGATCAAAAAAAAAGAAACGAAGCATTATATCACAAAAACATTGCAAATTATTTTAAACCGCACCTACTACTTTTCTTCGCAAAAATACAAATATCATCTGACTCAGACAAAATAAAAGTGAGCGAAAGATATTTGAACTTTAAAGAAAGAAAAGGTCTCGATTCGCTATTAAATTATGCATTTGCAGAAAATCCAGCTTTATTTGAAGTGAAATTTATGAAAATGAAGTTCTTTAACATAAGTTCATTAAGGTGGTGTCTCGAAGGTTTGTAAGAGACATTTCAGTTTGTAAGTTAATAGAGTCGAGCATCTTTGAGTATTTCTGCTTGCAACAAAAGTGGAGGAGTTAAAATATTTTGCATACCTGTCTGCAGCGCTGAGTTCTTTCACTATTCCAAAAGGAAATTTAATTACAATTCTGTTTCATTTATTTAATAAAATTGTATAAGTTCTTTTTTGAACAGGAAAGGTCTTTGACATGCAGTTTTATACTTCAGCTTCATTTTAAATGTTAAAGTTTCTTTTATAACCATTTTTAAGTAGTATGCAAATAGTTTGGTAGTGGAGATAGGAATATAAAGAGAAGTGTAAAATAAAATCCTTGAACAGCATGATATCATATAATTAATTACGTTTAGTTCTTTTAAATAAAAATAAATACGTTGCGGCTTAAGTATTTTATATTTTTTGCGTCTTCTTTTCAACCTTTCTACCTAAGTTTCCATCTTTGACAAGGTTTTTAAAATAATTAAAAGAAAGGCACATTTGAAAACGGTTTGGTCAAAATTAAAAGTGGAACAAACACGGCTCGACCTTTCACGTAGTGTTAAAGTGTTAGCTTTGCTATAAGTGGTCCTTGGTTAGAGTCTTACTGTTTTGTTTCACGTTCAAACTCTCTCGAGTTTTTGTGTATAGAAAAGTACCTTCTAGCTCAGGTTTGTACACGGGCTAACTATTTATCAGAAGGTGCGTTCATTCTCTTGGGCGTGTTTCTATGGATTCTGTGGCTGAACAAGGAAAACAACGTGGATTTCATATAACCGTGTAATAAATTCACATTTCTAATTTCCCTGTGGGAAAATCCACTGCACACGTAATGATTTCCAAACACCAAAATTTGTTAGGATTATTCAATGCTTATTATTTACTCTCGTATGCTTCATCGCCAGACATCTCATAATCGTCGCTGTCGTTAGTCAGCAGCGATTGGTGTTCTGTCAGAGTGCAACTATGTACATTATCGCCTGCCAGGTTTTCTGCCAGGCACACTCTTAATTTATACGGGCGCTGCGTTCTGTCACATTTAATAATTAAAGATATTTTTTGTATACAGGGCTATTTAATGTCACAAGCTAAATTTAAATTTTATTTTTTTTCTTTGATACGACTTAAACTTATCTGAAAGTTTTAGTATCGCTCAGTAGAAAAAAAAAAGGATGTGGCACCACATTTTTTTTTTACAAGTAGTCGCTGTTGATGAATACAGCTACTGCTACGTGGCATTTCATTGTTTGATAATATTAGAAGGTTTTTGTAGTAGCGCATAGTCATTTTTATTTTAATGGTATTTATTCATAATTTGGAGTGACCATGATTTGTTTAATATTTTAGTGAATATAACTAAATAAATATTTCTGACACTCACACAACATTATCTAGCCCAAATTAAGTTTCTTAAAGAACTTGTGTTATGGATACCAGATAACTGATATACTTAAGAAATATATACACATACATATTGAATAAATACACATTTTTTTATTAGAATAAACTTAAATAAACATATAAACATCCAAGACTTGACGACTATTATCTGTGTTCATCACACAAATATCCGCCGCCGCCGGGATTCGAACCCAGGACCTCTGGCATAGAAGGCAATGTATGTTACCGCTACACCAGCCGGTCGTCAACTGTTCATTTCCTTGCAAAAAATACGGGCCTTTTTTGCAAAAATCTTACTTTTTAATCATATTTATTGTATAAAAAAAATAGGCCGTCTACTAAAAAATAGCCTTTTATAAGGTTTAAATGTATTTGAGAAAATATATAGAGTCTGGCTAACGAAAGTAAACAACGGGGGTTTTTGCAAACTTTTGATATGGCAACTTATTCTGGTGTTTATATGGCACTGTTATCAATCGAACGGTTGTTGGTAGTTTTGGTAATGGAGATTTTGGAATTTTCTTATTTGAAAATGAATAAAAAAATAAAAAAATTGATAGTTTTATAACCAATGTAGGAAACAGTGAGTCTATAGGAAACAGTGACCAGTAACTCTGACGATTCATTCCGTATAGAATTACTGGATTCAGATTTTGATTACAATGAATAAAAATAATTATTGTATTTCATCGTTTTATTTTTAAGCCTGATTAATACTAGTTGCCTATCATTTTAATTATATACTATACTACTTATACATGTACTTATATATACCTATACTTGTCATAAATGTTCTTTTTTACTATAATTTTATAAAAAAATTAATCAAGTATCATTTTTGTTTAATCCACATGTGTCGTGTTACCATGATGGGATTTTTTTAAATTCGCCAGATTTTTCCATTCTCTACTTTCATTAGCCAGACTATAACAAAAATTGCACTATAAAGATTCCTTTTTGATGGGACATTCGGTAGAATAATAGTTGAGAGGTCGAATATGACATCATGGTTTCCTAATCAGTTTGTTTTCTTTAATTACGAAACATAGCACAATTAATTTTATGTAATTTTATATGTGATTACAATGTTTTCAGAAATTAGGTAGCTTAAGGTGAATATTTATTTATTTCAAGAAGGTAGGCCTGAGGTAGATATTATTTCCAAAGGTATAAAATAAGAAGTTTTTTTAAATAAAACAAAAATACAAGTTTATCTTAACCCAACCGTGGCGTAAAGTAATTTAAACATTTCATTCGAAGATAGCTGCCAGGCTTAAATGGGATTTGGCAGGTCATGTATGTCGAATGTCAGAAGATCTTTGGGCCAAAATAACAACCGCGTGGCATCCTGACACCAAACGACGTCGCGGACGACCACGCCGTCGGTGGAAGGATGCTCTGGACGCACTTGCAAACTGGCCCGCGGAAACAGCTGATCGCCTAAAATGGAAAGAAAAAAGGGAGGCCTTTGCCCAATTTTGGGACACCCAGGGCTAGTAATAATTCGAAGAGAAACATAATGAATTTTTGATGATTAGTATTAAAACTAAATAAACACTTAATAAATAATCAAAGTGATTCATTCTACCAATCCTATAAGTAAATTTAAACCTAAACAAAGTTTCTTGGCCATCCAACTACTTAGAACTAACACGTAGGCAGTTATAAATTTCCAAATACGCTCCCGAAAATAGCTTTGCGGCAAAAGGCTGGTCTGCAGCCAAACAGATGAAATGTGGCAGCGTAGCTCCATTAGGAATTAATGGGCCGATTCGAGAACTGTCATCTTTTCGTAAATGTTGCCAGTAATTTATTTTTAATTCATGTTATTCCGAACACTGGAAATACGGACAGTGACAACAAATTATTTAAGGACGGTTTGGTTTGCTTTAATTGTTGAATATTTAAATGACTGGTCTGAAATGCGATGAACTTTCGGAAATGTATATATAGGGCTACTGGTTAAGTCGACCTAGATCCGTTAAGAGCGTGTAGTACCTACAATTTCTAATTTATTTTACCATGAAACACCCTACCTCAAACCAAACCGTTTTCGAGATAATTGTCTTTTATTTATTTTTTATAAAAATTGCCGATGTTTTGCCATTAAATGTCATATTTTGAAATTGGTACTTTTTTATTATTATTATTTGTTTTTCACATGCAGATTAAAATGTTCTATGATCGTAGTAACCAAAACTCTACGTAAAATTACTAAATATATAGTTAAGAAAATCTAAAAAAGTTATTACGGAAGACGTTCAACTAGATATAACAGCTACCCAACTAGGTATAACAATCTAGGCTTTTATTTAAATTCGTAGAAAAATCTTAGTTCCATAGGCGATACAGGACATAAAAATAATTATATAGATTAGGCTTATTGAGCCTAACCCGTTATTTAGCCCAGGAAAGTAAAATAATCGAACTCCAACGAAAATTTAGTGTAAGTGTGTGGATGGACATCATTTCCAGTCATTTGTTGAGTCTCTATTTTTTACCCGATAATTTGAATGGGGAGCACTATGAGAACTTCCTGAGAAGAGAAAATCCTTCATGGAAGTTTTGCCACCGACCCTTATTATGGACATATGGTTCCAACGTGATGGCTGCACTGCACATTTTCGAAGGAGTGTAAGGGAACGAGATAGGACGAGGAGAATCTTCACAATGGCCAGCGAGAAGTCTGAACCTAAGCCCCATCTTTTTTTATGCGTGGAGGCACATGAAGAGCCTCGTATATGGCTAGCCCAATCCAATTTCGTCTGTTGATGGTTAGAAACTTAGGATAATCAACGCGACAAATGAAATGAAGACCACTGATGCAGTAAAACACATTACTGTTTAAAAATGTATATATGTATTTATAAATAATGAACGCGTCAGTTGGTCCTGTTGCTCGAACCTCTGCGCACACCTCAGGCGATAACTGAAAATCAGTCGTTTGTCTCAAAGCAAACGATTCAGAAACTGAGATGTTGCCATTTTGGGCGCTTTGCGTTGCAAACTTGCAAATTTGATTGAACAATTATGAATATGTTATTTTCGGTTTTTCTTTTTCAATTTTATTTGTTTTTTTTTTATTTCTAATGTGCCTAATTTCCTTTTTTTTTCTCTATGTCTCTTTGTTTTCATTTTGTAACTGTTCGGGCTGTACCGAACTTTAATGAGTGCTATAGAATAAAACGATATAAACCGATTTAAACGAGTGTATTTGCCGAATGCTAGGTTAACACTGAAATAAATTATAAAGTAAATTGCTTTAATTGATTAATTAGGTATAAGTTGAAATATTGCTGATTATGGGTGTTCGATTGCAAACCGAACATACTCCCGACCACGAGAAAAAGAAAGTTTAAAATTCTAACATTGTATAAAATATGTAAAATTAAAGGTAAACCGTATATAAATCGTAAAAAACATGTTAAAAGCTTATGAATGAGTTTGTAAATAAAGGTACTAAATTAATAAAAAAACATAAAGTAAAATTTTTAAGAAATTTAAGCCTTAGAGTCCCCTAAGTTAAACAGAGTTCTCTACGATACTGAATATTTTACGTTTGGCATTAGCCGCGGTAACGTTTCGCGCACTATCACTGCTTGTGTTTTGAGCTACACTGTTCACTACACTATTGAGATCAGCCATCGCCCTGATCTCCGGCGCCACGACGAGGCGGCGCGGGCGGCGGCGGCACAGTCGCAGCCACGCCAGCGCCGCGCCGCCCGCAGCCGCGCACGCCACCAGCGCGTAGCTGACCGCGTACTGATGGATGTCATGCTGCGACAGCCCCTGCTCTCCTGTGTCTGCTGCTTTCATCTCTTTGATGTCATTTGCTAAGCTAATGATGGAGTTATTTAGCGAGTGACTTATGAGCTCATTATCGTCCTTATGTAAGGGTAAGGTTACGTTGATAATGTGGTTAAGTTCTGAGAGAGTCGGTATGATAAACTTAGTTTCTACGTTTATTTTGTGGAATTTGTGGTCATGTGAGAGTCTTGACCCTTCACTTCGCAGGCAGGTCCCAAGTAAATAATGCCAGCTCCTTTTATCATTTGGGTGCTAACTTCTTGCTCACAAATTATGCGAAGAGGATATTCTTTGCAATAGCTGAACATGTAGGATGAAGGATTGTTCAGAGCTACCCATTTATCCTGACAGACTGCCTTTTTAATCTTGCATTTCCCGCTGCTATGATCTAATATGCAAAAGTGCTCATTCGTTTTTAAATGATGAGTCGGAGTTTGAAACTGACACAAGTATTGTTTATATCGTTCATGGCATTGAAGTAATTCATAACTTGTAATTAAAATGTATGAATCCTTTCTTAAGCTAATAGCGATGTAATCTGATAGCGGTATAGCTCCAATTTCAAACTCATTCACTTGCTGTGGAACACTTATTATTTTATAAAGTTCGAAGTAATCTCTGCTTATCAATGGGATTGTAATTTCAAATATTAAATAGTCTTGCGATATTCTGCTCTTAACCTTTAATAGTTTGTAGATGTTATACAAATCGCTTTTAATATTTTCAATAGGTAATGCTAGATCCTTTGACAAGTGACTCATATTATTAGTCAATTCAAAAGTTAATTGATTTGGGGTCAACAAGTGCACATTAAACTTTCCATGATATACATCAGTTAGGGTCTCTAACAGCACATCCTGAATTTGCTTCAGAGTTCTTAATAAATTAGAGGCCATAAAAGATGACATGAGAAACTCTGTGGATTCTGAAGTTATCTGCACATTTTTGTTAATAGCGTTCGTGGCTCTTTCTAACGAGTTCAAACGGCTGTTAATAATTTTATGCTGCTTTTCAAAAATCTGCTCTGTGCGTTTTAATAAATTAAATTCAGATTCTACGATGTTAGTTTGATTACGCCATAAGTTTGCTAAGTGATGCTGGTCGGTTCGAATCAGTTCAATGTCACGAGCGTATTGTTCAGCGAATCGTTCGTCTAGTACGCCGAACAAGCTGTTTGCAATATAACCCACACCGTTGATAAGCCCGCGTTTGAGGCGCCGCCGGGCTTCCCCCGTGTATTGCTGAGTTAGTAAAAGCTGGTTGTAATATTTTAGTTCACCGTACTCGTACTTAAGTTGTAGTAATATCATATTACAATCATTGTTCTTGATATCACATGTTTTTTCGAGATGGTTAAATATTCTGTTAAATGCTGCGTCTCCCTGCCAATATGGTGACATGTCATGATACACTACAAGGGTCCATTTATCTCTAATCAACTGCATTTTCGATATTGGGTCAAAGTAGATTGATTGGTTGTTAGGCATTGATGTTATGTTATAAAAGGCTCGACAAGGCGTAAAAGTGCAAAATAAGGTTAATAATGTGAATATAAAAGTGGAAACTGAAAGGTTGTTTGTTTGTCGTTTTGTCGATTGTTTTTTATGACCCTGAGTAGGTTTCGACGATGGTTCTGCTGGTTGCTGATGACTGTTATCACTTGGTGAGGAGGTACATGAGGATTGCTGAGTGTTTGAAATAGGCAAAACGGATATTTTTGTTATAGGCCGCTTGATAACACCGTTCTTTGTTTTAAGGCTTACGACGCGAACTAAGCCGTCGCTGCCGGGGTGCACGTCCATTACTTTCCCCATAGGCCACTTTCCTGGTATGCTGACGTCATGAATAATTGCTATATCACCGATTTGAATGTTACTTTCTGCTTTTAACCATTTGTTTCTTGTTGTTAATTGAGTCAAATATTCTAATTTCCATCGTTTCCACAAATCTTCGTTTAACTTTCTTATTAACTCCCATCTTGTTCTTGCGTCTTCGTCGGTGGCTATAACAGATAATCCTGCGCGTCCAGTTAGAAAGTGAGCTGGAGTTAGTACGTCTAAGTCCTCAATGTTCTCCGTTAACGCACATAATGGCCTTGAGTTCAAACACGCTTCAATTTGAGCAAGAAGTGTGGAGAACTCTTCGAATGCTAATTTTTGTGACCCTAGGACTCTTTTGAGATGATGCTTCATGCTTCGAACGGCTCTTTCCCAAAGACCGCCAGCGCTCGCCCAGGTAGGTGCATTGAAGTGCCATTGGATCTTCATCTCAGCTATTTCAGACAGTAGGTAACTATCATTGAAGATTTCGTTTAGTTGTTGTATCTCCTCATGTATTAATCTATTTGCTTTAATAAAATTTGTTCCATTATCACTATACAAATGGATAGGTGCCCCACGACGCGCTGACATCCTTCTAAGGGCTGCTAAAAATGCTGAACTGCTTAAGTCGGAGGCGAGCTCGAGATGTACTGCTTTAGTGACCATACATACAAAAACAACAACATATCCTTTTGTCGTCCTGATTCCTCGACCCTTGCTCGACTTTACCTCTACGAAGCCGGTATAGTCAACCCCTGTATGGTAGAAGGGCGGAGCCTCGACTATTCTGTATTCAGGTAAGTCTCCTATCATTTGGGCATGTTTAATCGGGTCGTGTTTTTTGCATATAACGCACTTTCTTATTTGATTTTTAGTGACACTTATACCTTTTATAATCCAATAGCTTTTTCTCAAGTAGGATAAGGTAAGCCTAGCGCCACTATGCATGCTCTTTAAATGGGCTTCTTGTATTAAAAGGTAAGCAAGCCGTCCGTCGTGCGGGATGATGGCAGGATGCTTCATGTTAGTATCTAAATTTGCCCTTCTTAGCCTACCACCCACGCGAAGGATGCCTGATTTATCAATAATTGGATTTAAATTCAAAACTTTGCTTTTACAGTGAAAATGATTGTGTTTTTTATAATATGCAACATCGTCTTTAAATGCGTGCCGTTGTTCATTTATAATTACTAAATTAAGCGCCGTATCTAATTCCTGAGGTGTCAGGTAACCGGGTCTTTGACTTATGTTATTCATTGTAAACAATAACCGTGTTGCTCTTAATATCCATGCTAATATTCTTTTTGCTTTTGTAATAGAGTTGCTTTTTGTTAAAATATTTGCTATGATGTTTTCATGGTTATTAATAGATTGTACGAGGTTGACCTTTATGTTACGTAACTCTTCACAGGTTGTAAATTCTGAACTTTTATGAGTAAAACTTGTATGATCAGCTAACCACTCAGGCCCTTTCCACCACAAGGGTAGCTTCATAAGTTGTGATGCATACAAGCCTCTGCTCGCGGAATCTGCTGGATTTTCGCTTGTATTTACGTACTGCCAACAACGGGACGGGATGATTTTAATAATTTTTGAAACTCGATTAGACACGTAAGTCTTCCACCTTCCGGGATCACCTTGTAGCCAGCCAAGTACAACCATGGAGTCACTCCATCCAAATAAGTTTACATCTATATCTTCAAGGCTGTTTACAATTTTTGTTAATAATTGTGATAGTAATTCTGCTGCGCTCAGTTCTAATCGAGGCAATGATATTTTGTTAATTTTTGATACCGGTACTAGTTTTGTTTTGGCGGCTATCATGACTATGTTGTGATTGGATGTATTTCGGGCATAAACTACGCAGGCTATTGCTTTGGTTGACGCATCACAGAATCCGTGAAGCTGGATGGTATCAGTTTTCGTGCTTCCAATCCACCTAGGAACTTCAAAATTGCTTATATGTTTTAAATCATCCTTCATTTTGCTCCACTCAGCTATTAATGATTCAGGTACTACGTCATCCCATGAAATATTTTCTTGTGCCCAAACTCGCTGAAATAAAAGTTTGAGTTTGACCACTACTGGCGCCAGCCAGCCTAGTGGGTCAAATATTTTTGAGATCTCAGATAATAGTTTGCGTTTAGTAAGTTTGTTCGTTGAATTTAATATCTCATAGCGAAATTTAAATTTGTCTTCCACGGGGTTCCAACCAATTCCTAAAGTTTTCGTAGTAAAATCAGATTTGAAGTTGAATAATTCTGCGGTTTGATCGTATTTTAAATTTTGTAAGATATTTTTGCTGTTTGATGACCATTTACGTAAGATGAAACCTCCTAATTTTAATAGTTCACAAAGCTCAGCCACTAGTTCTACCCTTTCTTGCTCGGAAAAGCATCCCCCGCACAAATCGTCCATGTAAAATTGATTTTCTAGCATTTTCGATGCCCTAGGAAACCGATGATGTTCATCTAATGCTAGCCTCTTTAGGGTCATCATAGCTAAGAACGGTGCGGCTTTGGTGCCGTATGTGACTGTGGTTAATTGATAAATTTGAAATTCCTTTTGCTGTGAATCTCTCCAAATTATATTTTGAAATGTTTGATCTTCCTCAGCCAGCCATACGCAACGAAACATGCGTTCTATATCTGCTGTAAATTCGTATTGATACCTCCGCCAGTTAATAATTAATGCTTGAAGGTCTTTTTGAAGGTTTGGACCTTTAAACATTAAATCGTTTAAGGAATAACCAGTTGTGGTTTTAGCCGAGGCGTTAAAAACCACCCTTAGCTTTGTAGTTGTTGCTTCTTTACGCTCGACACCATGGTGAGGTAGAAAATAGTTGAGTTGTGAGTTAAATTGCTTACAGGGTTTCATGTGACCCAGATCTTCATAATCTCTCATAAATGCTACATACTGCTGAGAAAGCTGAGTCTGCCTGCAGAGCCTTTTTTCAAGGCTTTTGAATTGTGCTAATGCTAAATGCTCGGATTGACCTAGTTTCTCCTGAAAGTTTGTTTGCATTGGCATCTTAACTTCATAGCTGCCGTCTGCGCGACGTTTAGTTGTGTTATTGTAAAAATCAACGCAATGTAAGTCATCAGCCGTCATATCTGAGCTTTCTGTAATGCTTTCGATTTCCCAAAATGATTTTATGTCTTCTAAATTATTAATGACAACATTGCATTGAAAGGACTTGAGGATAGGTCCACACAAAATCCAACCTAAGTGTGTTTGTTGCGCTATTGGCTGGGACTGCTCTTGGCCTCTTATAATTCCACTCAGCATTATATTTGCATAAACGTCTGCTCCTAATAATAAGTCTACAGGCCTGCTAATATAAAACTTAGGATCCGCCAGCTGTAAAAGTTCTAAGTACTGCCAGGATGGTTTGCTTAAAGATTGATTAGGTAATTGCTTAATAAGATTATTCATAATAAGAGCGTCCGTTTCAAATGTAAAATCGTTATACATAGATTGCCCTGTTATTGTTATTACACCCTTACACTGATTTTGCTTTTCGCCTACGCCGAAAATAGAGCCTTTACATTTGCGCCTTTTTAACTTAAGTAATTGTGCAGCGTGTTCTGTTACGATTGAAATCTGTGAACCCTGATCTATAAGTGCTCGCATGACATGCTGAGAACCATCGGCCGCAGTCATCTTAATGTTTGCTGTCGCTAATAAAACCTCTGAAGCTTCATCGATTGACACGTGGCTAGTCCCAATCACGTTGTCTTGGTTGCTTAGTGGGGCAGCGGATGTGCTAGGCAAGCTATAATTATGTTTGGAAAATGCATCGTGCAATAAACTATTGTGAAATTCTGAACAGCTACGGCAACGTTTTAGTGAAAAACATTTACTTTTATGCTTAAAAAGACAATTTTTGCATAAATTCAATTTTGAAACAGCTTGCAACCTCATATCCGGTGCCATTTGTAAAAACATATCGCAATAACAAAGGCGGTGATCTTTGAAACAAAGTGGACATTTAATATTAGTTGAAATATGCATTGATTTCGGTTTTAAATAATTGGAATTAAAGTTAGGTTTTTCAAAATTATGCCTTCTTGCTTGATTATTGTGTTGACCTGAATTCAAAAAGTTAGTTTTAGGTAAATGCGTTTCCTGTTTCCGGCGAGCCGATTCTAAATTTGTGAATTTCTGTTCTAGAAAATTCATGAATTCTGCTAATGTAGGTAGATCTTTAGGGTTGCTGATGGATTCTACATAACCTGATAAAGTTTCTGGGTCTAATTTTTGTTGTAAAATATGAACGATGATGGGATCCCATGTACTTATGTCAATATCAAGGTTCTTAATCCCACTAAGCGCTTCTGTTACGGTGTCGTGCATTTTCTTAATTAAATTAAAAGATTGTTGCTGTATAGTAGGCAAACCCATCAGGAGATTCATGTATGTGGAGAATATAGCCTTTTTGTTGTTATATCTATTATTTAAAATATCCCAACATATACCGTAATTATCTGTGCTAATAGGCAAGTGACGAATCAAGGTTTCTGGCTCACCCTTAACTTTGCTTTTTAGATATTGCATTTTTTGGGCTCCTGACAGTGACGGATTCGTATGGATAGTCTCCGTAAAGAGATCCTTAAACGAGACCCAATGCTGATAACTACCCATGAATATTGGAATATCCATTTGAGGTGTAGTTTGCTGTCTGTGTGCCGCTGACCACAGTTTGCTATTAAGGGATTTAACCAAGTTATTAAATATGGTTTCATGTTTAGAAAAAAGTTCTTGATAAACCTCATCTGGCTCTTCCATGGTACCTTCTATGTCCCAGTGAAGTGCATCAATTGTTGACCACCGTGAATGCAGAGTTTTTAGAGAGTACTCATATTCCCATTTTTCGTTAATGCTATCTATGTTAATGTTATCTATTGTCCTCGAAAAGGCTTTGAAGTTAATGCCTTGTTTTTTGAGGAGTTCTCTGACCTTAATTTTAATGGCGGCTGATTTTTCTTGTTGCAATAATGATGGTCGAGAATGAACCTCAGGGTCTCTTTGCTGGATATGCTGAGTAGGTGTCAAAAAAGTGGTTTCGACCCCCTTGCTTTTTTCTAAGGAACCTAACGGCGGACTGCTTCCTATTACCGTTGGCAAATTATGTTTGCTGGTACCTGCTACCGGGTTCGGTATTTCAAGTGCTTTTTGACCCTCCTTTATATATTTGATGGCGGAATCATATAATCTATTAGCCGTTTCATATTCCGAATTGATTATATAGGGATGTTCTTTTATTTCATCATATTGGCATAACTGAATATGATTATTCTGAAATTCCGACCACAAATCATCGAGCGTAGATAACCTCCTCTTAAAATAATCTGGAGACGACTTTCTCTCAAAACTATCTTTTTTCAAATTAATTAGAAGCCGATTAATGGCATCATAAGTTGTTTTTTGGTTTTCAATAAGGTTATCTAACTCCATCACGCTTAATAATATGGAAAGCTCTTACTTGAATGCTGCTGATGCTGGGAGGACGCTGGATATCCTCTTAACTGCTACTCTGCTGCAGAATGCCGCGAGCCTCCAAAGTATGCTGGTTGAAGGCAAGGCGCCTCCAAGGTCTGCTGGATGAAAGCCGTGAAGCCTCCAAGGGTATGCTACTTGACCAAGTTTCTTCCGAGAAACCTGAGTGCACTTTGAAGGAATTACACCCCCAAAGATTGCTAATAATGGAAGCCGATTAAACTTCACAAAAGTACTGTTAAAATTGCTGATTACTCGCACTGCGAAACACTTTCACCACCAAGTATCACACGCGTACGATGAAAGATCCCGCTAGTACGGTAGCTCGAAGGACCAATATGTTCGGGCTGTGCCGAACTTTAATGAGTGCTATAGAATAAAACGATATAAACCGATTTAAACGAGTGTATTTGCCGAATGCTAGGTTAACACTGAAATAAATTATAAAGTAAATTGCTGTAATTGATTAATTAGGTATAAGTTGAAATATTGCTGATTATGGGTGTTCGATTGCAAACCGAACAGTAACTCTTATTGTACCTATTGTCTGATGCAAATAAATGTTATCTATCTAAAAACTGAATAATGCAAAAATGTATCCAAAACAAAGGCAGATATGTTAAGCGTGAATTGCAATGTGCAACGATGGTAAATTTTATTTTGTACAAACTTACCTTTGTTATCTTACTTTCCTGGGCTGTAAAATGAATTAAGCTCAGACAACCTAATTCTTTTTACGTCCAGTATTGCTTATAAAACTAAGATTTTTCAACGAATTTCAATAAAAGCCTAGATTGTTGCTGCACCTTGTTGAGTAGCTGACAAAACATAGATATTTTTAAACACATCTGCCGAACATCGCCCATAATTTTTTTTTTAGATATACTTAAAAGAAAAGGAAACTGTAAAGAAATGCTTTGATTATTTGAATTTTCAATCGCTTAGGATACATTACATAAAATTTTTGTTAATAAGATCATAGAACATCTTAATTTGCACATAAGAAATAAATAATAATTATAAAAAAGCGCACAAATTTCAAAATATGAAATGTAATAATAAAAAAATTGCGTTTTTTGTGTGAAAAAAAAATAAAAGTTATCTCGAAAACGGTTACTTTTGGGGTAGGGTGTTTCATGCTAAAATAAGTCGGACATGGCGGGTACTACATGCCCTTAATAGATCTAGGTCGACTTAACCAGTAACCCTGTATATTTAGTAATGTAATTTTATACTAAAATATTTTAACTGGCAGTACAACGGGTTTGCTGTTAAGTTATAAATAACTCGAATTACAATAATCATTTACCAGCTGTTACAACTAAATGTATAATTATTGAGTCTTAAATAATTGAAAAAAAATAACGTAAAAACAAAAATCTGCTAAGTAATTTCGAGGCGTACCGCCAGGCCCCGGTAGCTCAGTTAAAGAGCACTCATCTAGCAAACGAAAGGCCCCCAGTTTGAGTCCTGGTCGGGTGTTTTTTTTTATTTAACACAATTTTTGAATTATTTAATATAGGTACAGGATTGTTTTTTAGTTACCTGCCAAATTTAAATGTAATTCCTTTATTACGATATAAACGTACCTGCATATTTATTTTAGTATAGCTCAGTACAACAAAAAGATATGACACCATAAACTTTATTATCAATAGGTTGCTGTTGATGCTCAACCATCGTACTGGCCACATAGCTTTTTTCCCGTAAATTACTTTCTAGTTGAAAATGGAAAATAGAGTTCAATGAAAAATATTTGAAAGTGTTCTTCAACAAGTTTCAATACAAACAACTTAACTTCCTGCCACTAGTTAAGTCAGCCTCATTCTACAATTGACACTTCTGGTCACATGCTGAATTTGCAGTTAAAATAATTATGTTCCAATAATTCTACATTCCTTACTATATGAAAATGTATACCTATAATTGGAATTTATGCCTGAGATTTAATTAAGTGTTAAGTATTTGATATACACTAGGCTATATCACTCATGTTGTCACACATCAAATTTGTCGCTAAATCACTTTGATTCACGCACCGTTTCATAACATGTTATTGCAATTTACAACACTGCACATAATAGCTGCAATATTGTTTGCAACAATTTGATTAATAGTCAATAATTGCTCAAGACACACGATGGTACCTAATCCCTGAATTGCTAATGTCCTATACATCGCCAACTTGTGGTCAACATGCGTAGTTCAATATTAGTTCATGCTTAAACTAATATTACTATATTGTAAGGTCAATATATTAATATGCATATAATTTGAGAAATAGTTCAAATAGTTTTGATCATGAGGTAAATAATATATATTTTTTGTAAATTTTTTTTTTTTTTATAATTGACTAAACCCGCGTTTGACCTCAATCTCACCTGATGGTAAGTGACGATGAGGTCGAAGATGAAAGCACACGGGTTTAGGAAGGAACTGGCTCTTTACACAATATTGCCGGAACACATTACCGCCGGAGCGGTAACATTTGGCGGCAGACTTTATATAAAGGGTGGTCGCTAGCCAGGCGGACCCAGAAGGGATCCTACCACCAAGCAAAAAAAAAAAATCATTAATTTGATAACTTTGGGGGCATAAAGTAACTGCATGGGTACACTAAAAGTTTTAAACTTCTAGCTTATCGGATCACTGTTTGAATTTCGAATGCTATATTTTTTTGAAACGATGACTTCTAAAAAATTGGCGGAAAATGATTTGTCAATTGTATTTTAATCACACATCAAAGTTCAACATACACAACGAAAATGGAATTAAGTCGAAAAGATTTTAGAGTGATGATTTTGTATGATTTTAAATGTTCTCGGTCTCCGCAAGACTGTGCCGGTCGCCTTCAAAATAATTTTGGGAGAGAAGCACCTTGTTTAAGCACCGTGAGTTGATGTTTTGCTGAATTTAAGAGAAGTCAAGTTTCTTTACATGACGAATTTCATGAAGGGCGGCCTAAAACTGTCGTGAACAGAAATAATTTGGCTACCGTTAAGCGGCGAATTGAGGAACATACGCGGTGTCCGTACCTAACACGAGCAGTAGCTACGACTGTGTTTAATACCCGCGAGTAGTAACCGCGAGTAGTAACCGACACGGTCATAAGAGAGACCTACCCAAGCTATACCTATAAGTACCCCTACAACCCTAAAACGGTGTGTATCCTACTTCCCTAATTCCCTAGCCTAACCATAAGTGAATGTGTGTATATACATATGTAAATAGGTCGGGATATCTCCGCCGTGAGATCTAAGGCGGATGGGGAAAGGAACAAAGGTTATAATAATAGGAATAAAGGCCATAAAGGCGTACACACTTTTTTTTCTCACTGCCAGTCAAGCATACTCACAAGACTGATTAGGTACTGATGGCTAAGGGTATCTTGGCCACAGTGAGATGATGCTGGAGGAGGAACGTCTGCTCATCTGGCGGATGCCAGGAACTTCTTCTCCAGTGAAGTTGAGTTAAATCTTCAGTTTATATACAATATTTATTTAATGTACTCATTGATACATATAAACAAGTGTGCGTAGAGTTAAGATGCTGATGTTTAGATGTTTACTTTGCTCGCGGTCGCGCGCTGACTCAGGTAATTTAGCAGTGTTGTTCGTTATGTTCACTGAAGACGCGGATTACCGTTAAAACAATTCGAGAGACATGAGCCAAATACATAAAATTTTACACGAAGTATTAAAAACTTTGTCTTTTATTGTTCGGAAACTTTGTTGTCGTTGGGTCACTCATGAACTGACAGCGGAGCAAAAGGGACGCGTGGAATGGTGCTAATAGATGCTACTGAAGTACGACCACAGGCGTTGTTACAAAACGGTTCGATCGCATTTAAAATGTTCAAAATTGAAAAAAAAAAGAGATGAAATGAAATAAATATAATATTTTGGTTGTAACATGTTGGTTTTTAAGTAACGTAAAACTTTTAGAATGACATATTATACTTTTTTTGTATTTATTGGTTACTTGGTTTCAGTCTACCCTAGTAATAAAAGCCAATTAAATTAATTTAAAATTTCAGTTCAAAAACAGTTCTACAGTATAAAAGTATTTTTTTTTATATTTAGTTATGTTTAATTTCCAGTTCTTTCATTATAATCTTATTTTAAGAATCGATCTTTAGCAATTACACACTCTAGTTGTATTTTGAACATAATTAAATAAGTTGTGAACAGAGTAAATAAATATTTTAAAAGTCTAGAAATCATTTTTCCGATTCATGTTTTGTTCAAAGTTTTAAATTAAAAGATACCAAGAATCTAAATAAGATTGGTACCTATTTTCTTACATAAAAGCATAAAGAATCTAAAGATACTTGCAAATATGACTTTTGACCTTCTGTGGAAAAACATCTTTCTTTTTAGTCCTTTGAAATGAATATACGAAATTGAAGAAAATCTAAGAAATGATTAGCGTAAAAAAATCTCGAGAGTGAACAAGTGGTGTCCGACCCAGTATATGCTGACGGCAAACGACTGAATGATGAGTCGACGACAAGTACCGGAAGAAAAGATTTCTGAAGTGACCCTCTTTTTACCTGACTACGGCGAAGCAAAAAGGAGGGTTATGATTTTGAGGTGTATGTATGTGTTGGGGGTTAATCCAACATATAGAATTAAAACTACGTAAACTTAAACTAGGATGTCAAATGTAAAAGAAAGACAAGTAAACTGTTGTAAAGTTGAACATGTAATAAAGATCTTATTCTATCTTAAATAAGGAAAGTAAAGCTAGGAAGTAAAATGTAAGTAAAGGTGCGTACGACCTTCACATAATACGCTATCGATTGCTATATCAGCGAATCTATCGATGCGATGTCACGATTGCTGTGTGAGCACATCAATTTACCTTAAAACCATGTACTTTGTACATACTGCCACACCTAAGTTACACAAAACAACTAAAACCAAAATAAACAGAAATAATGTAAACAAACTTAAGAATAAAACTTATTACATTATCTAAAATTCAATTAATGGAATATGCAGAGTAGATCGAAACTATTTTGGGATATAAGTAAATTTTAAAATAATGAAAGGAATGCACTAATGTGAGAATATTAAAATAGCTAAACTAACAAAATTAAACATTTAAGTAACCGTTACTAAACACGTAGGTATAAGAAATTAGTGTCAATTATCACTCTTTAGTTGCACTTGTTAACTGTATAGTTTAGTGTCAAATTTCACTGATGGACCCGGTAGCTTTGCACTCTCTATATTAAACACGATAGGTCCCGGCGTTCTCTGTAGGTTTCTCTGCAATTCCGTGCTTTGTCTTCTATCGCTTCTGCTGTCTAATCTCTGAGACGTGATATCTCTTCGACGTGTCTTTATTAACCAGCAAGTAATAAATATTATGCTCAGTAATACACTTCCGACCAAGGTGTAAATTATTATATAATGGTGCGTGTCGTGGTTTGATATAAAAGTAACACTGGATTGTTCCTTTAAAATGTCAATATCCTTCTGTAAATTTTGAAATATCTGATTGTGCGACTCAGTTTGAATCTTCGAATATGCTAGGGAGGTATTCATAAGCTCATTTAACGGCGATAATATAGGCATTATAACTTTATCATTCACGTATAACTGACTTGTGTATTCCTTATTTGCATACAACATAAACCTATCTGTTTTTACAACGCATCCCTGACCTAGGGTAATACGTCCTTTCCCATGTAAGCGCTCTGTCGCCAGTCCGTCTGGCCATAATATGCGTACTAAGCATTCTTCGCAGCACGCGTACAACCATGTGTTTTTATTGTTCAGCTTGACCCACTTATCAACACACTGCAATGTCTCAGTTTTGCAAAATGTATAATATTCAATAGCTTCAATTATTTTTAATTGACAAATGGATTGCGTTGGCTTCATACGGTATACAAGTTGATGTAAATGGCAAAGTAGTTTGTTTGTTGAAATAGTAAGGCACGCTGTTATATCGGATTCCTGTAGTAGAATTACCGTATCTTTGTTGATATCGAATGCAATGTACGTAGAGGCAGGTATAGCATAGGTTGCCATCTTCTTATTTAAACTTACTGGCAGACTTATCAACTTATTAAGCTCATACTTAGTGTTGCTTAGGAGTGGAATTCTTATTTCAAATATAATAAAGTTCTTCGTCATGCGTGCTTGGACTCTTAGTATTTTATATATATCTGTTAATGTATTTGATATGTCTGGGAGGTGCAAGTCGCGGGATAAGTGGAGTGATATTGTGTCAAACTCCTTTTGTAATTGAGCTGGTGATAATAAATGCATATCTATATGACCTCGATATAGGTCAGTCAGGCAATCTAGTAATGACTGTTGAATTTGCTTAAGATGTGTGATTATTTTGTCGGCGGCATAACTGGCTGTAAAAGTATATATCGCATTCTCAGAGCTTTGTTTTAGAGAGTTGGACTGCAAGGTAAGGCCTTTAAGGTGCTCATTGATTAATGAGAATTGTTTGTTCATCAGTTCTTCATTCCGTTTTATGATATTATTATGTGTCTCGACGATATGGGTCTGGTTTTTAAATAAACTTAGGATATGATTTTCATTTTCATTGACCGTTCGTATATCTTGCGCATACTTTTCAGCGAACCTCTCGTCTAATACTCCGAACAATGTATTTGCTACGTAGCCCACTCCGTTTATAAGACCTCTTTTATTTCTTAAGTGTTTTGTTTTTAATAATGTATTGAAGTATAATAATTCGCTAAGGCTTTGATTCAGTTGGTTACAAATAATTTGGTTCTGCTTGTTAGTCATATTATGTGGCAAATTGTTTATGTACTTTACGTATTTTATAACCTCATACGTGTTCTCCCAGTAAGATGTCATATTGTAGTACATGATAAGCTTCCAATCATCCTTTATCTCTCTTATCTCGGCCAAGGTGTCAAAATATAAGGAATTGTCTGGTTGGAGACCTGTAATATTATAACTTTTATCGTTCAACGCAAGAACTGGCGATGATAAGAACAACCAAAATATACCCATAATGCTTAGTATAACATTTGTCAAGGATAAACTCTGAGACGTTCTCTTTCTTCTTGTTCTATTGTCAGGTTTCTCCTGATTGCGAATGTCATTGTATGATGTAGTTGGGTCCTTGTAATCGTCTGTGAGTAATAAGGGTGTCAATTTGATTATCGGCCGCTTTGCTTGTCCGTTTTGTGTTTTTAAAGTTACTACGCGTGTGTGGCCGTCCTTTCCTGTATGGAGTTCTATTACTCTGCCCATTGCCCATCTGCCGATTGGCAAATTATCATCCTTTATGCAAACAATGTCGTTTAACTGTACTTCTCTGCATGGTAATCTCCACTTGGATCTTGTTTGTAACTGCTGTAAATATTCTCGCGACCATCGTTTCCAGAATGCTGCTGTCAAGTTTTCAAGTAAATGCCACCGTTTTCTTAAATCTAAATGTTCTTCTCGCACATTCGGAGGTGTGATTAGCATTCCTCCTACTAGGAAATGGCCAGGTGTTAAAGCTTCGATGTCATCGATACTTTCAGTCACGGTGCATAGTGGTCGTGAGTTTAAGCAGGCCTCTATGTCACATAGGATCGTAGTAAATTCTTCATAGGTGAGCCGCTGATCTCCGATCACCCGTTTCAGATGATGTTTCATGCTACGCACTGCTGCTTCCCAAAGTCCCCCCGCACTAGGCCAGGCAGGTGCATTAAAATGCCATGTAATCCCCATATCTGAAGCTTTATTTAAAAATCCTTTGTCAATACTGTCCAAACATTCTCTATATTGCATTAGCAGTAAACGGTTCGCGCCGACAAAGTTAGTCCCATTGTCGCTGTATACGTGCTGGGGTGTACCGCGTCGTGCACAAAACCGACGAAAGGCTGCGAGAAAGGATGCGCTGCATAATCCTGCTACCAGTTCTAAATGTATTGCTTTGGTGGCTAAGCAAACAAACACACATATATAACCTTTTATAGTTTTTATTCCTCTTCCTTTGTTTGCCTTGATGTCTACATGACCCGTGAAATCAACCCCTGTGTGAGTGAACGCTCTAGATATTTGCACTCGAGGTGTAGGGAGGTCGGCCATTAATTGATACTGCTGCTGATTGCTGTATTTTCTACACACGACACATTTACGTATTTGCTTCTTAACTTGACTGTAACCACCAACAATCCAATACTGTTGACGTATATGATTTAATGTCAGTTTTGCACCCCCATGTAAAGTACGTAAATGGGCTTCTTCTATGATTAGCTCCGTTACCTTGCAGTGTTTAGGCAGTAATAGGGGATGCTTCGTATTGTAATGTAAACTTGAATTTTGTAATCTACCTCCTACTCGCAAGATATTGTCCTTGTCCAGGTACGGATTGAGACTTAATATGTTACTGTTGGGCTTTAGTTTGCCATTCGATTTTAAATCTAGTATTTCTTGTCGAAATTCGCAACCTTGCACTGTTTTAATTATGTAATTTTTGCTTTTGTTGATTTCTGCTGACGTTAAATGTAGACTTCTGTCATTGTTACGCTGTAATGCAGTATTAATAAAACGTAATACCCATGCCAGTAATCTTACTATGCGATTAAAATTGCTGTATCGGTCAATTAGTGCTGATATTACGGAAGTCTGTTTTATTTGGGTTAAGCATGATTTTGATGGCATTCTTTTTGTTTCTAGGTTCGTGACTTCAATGTCAATGTCATTTGTGTAATTATTTGATGTCTGTAGCCACGAAGGTCCTTTCCACCACATTTGATGATTGAGAAGTTGCGAGGGAGAGAGACCTCTGGTGGCACAATCCACGGCATTGTCTCCGGATTTCACGTGATTCCAACATGATTTAGGCAACGTTTGATGTATTTCCTGAACTCTATTAGCTACGAACGTTTTCCATTTTGTTAAGTCACCGTGTATCCAGCTTAAGGTAATCATAGAATCTGTCCATGCATGAATCGACTTAGGAGCCTGTATGTTATCCCATTCTAAGGCTTGTAATACCTTTTTCATAAGTTTTGATAATATTACGGCTCCACATAACTCTAAACGAGGTAAGGTGACGGGTTTGCTGATCGGTGCTAGTTTCGACTTGGCGGTAATTAACGATGTAATAGGTTCATGTGTATTATTAAATGTTTTTATGTATACAGCACATGCATATACCTTCTCCGACGCATCACAGAAGCCGTGTAGCTGAATGGCTGTTGTGGTGTCACCCAACCAGCGCGGGATGTTTATTTCTTCGATGATGTGAATATCCTTTGTAAATTGTAACCATTCATATTGTAGTTTCTCTGAAATAATTTCATTCCATTCAGTAGTGGTAGTCATTACTCGTTGGAAAAGTAACTTTGCTCGTACAGTAACGGGTGTCAGCCAACCTAACGGATCAAATATCTTCGAGATTTCTGATAATATAAATCGTCTCGTGTATTTCTTATAACAGTCGGTATCTATTTTGTTAGTGAACTTAAAGGTGTCTGTGGCAGGTGACCATTGTAATCCTAATGTTTTAGTTGATTCTGCATTTTTGAAGTCAAGTATTGTAGAGTTTATGTTTTCTGAGCTTATATTTTCTAAAAGTAAAGGCGAATTACTTGTCCATTTTCTCAAGTTTAAACCAGCGGTTTTGAAAATTGCTTGTAATTGCTTTTGCATCTCTTTTGCTTGTTGTTGGTCATTATGACCACTTAATACGTCATCAACATACATTTGATGTCTTATGACGTAGGCTGCCAGAGGATAACTGTGTCCTTCATCTTCTGCTAGTTGCTGCAAGGTTCGAAGTGCAAGGTATGGGGCTGCTTTTGTTCCGTATGTAACGGTGCATAGCTTGTATTGTTTTAAAGGAGAGCTGGGACAGCCGTCATCTTTCCAGACAATCTTCTGCAATTCTTGGTCTTCTTTGGCTACTCGCAAATACCTATACATCTTCTCGCAATCTGCCGTGAACACATATTGATAAAGTCGCCATTTTATCAACAAACCTTGTAAATCCTTCTGTAGCTTAGGTCCACATTCCATTAGGTCATTCAAACTATAGCCTGAGGATGTCTTGCTGGATGCGTTGAATACCACTCGGAGTTTCGTTGTTGTCGATTCCTCCTTAAGAACCGCGTGGTGTGGTAGGTAGCAAAATGGTTGTAAATCTGTTTTACTCTCCACCATATGTCCCAAGTCTTCATATTCTTTGATAAAGTCTGAATATCTCTGACCTAGTTCGTGATTAGACGTTAGTTTTTTTCGTAGTTGGTGGAATTGTGCCACCGCTTGTGCCTTTGAGGACCCTAGATACTCTTGAAAATCCTTCTTCATTGGTATTTTGACCACATATTGACCGTTTTCTAGCCTGCGCGTAGTGTCAGTGTACAGTTGCTCACAAAATAGCTCACTCGCTGTTAGGTTACTTTTATTACTGTCTTGTTCTTCGATATCCTCCATTTCCCAGTATGCACTGATCTCTTCAATATTATTCAAGGTTATGTGACAATTATAGGTTCTAACAGTGCCGGATAAAATCCACCCTAATTTTGTTTGTTGTGCCATGGGTTGCGGACTATTACCTTTGATAAGGCCTTCCATTAAAATTTGTGAGTAAACGTCAGCATCCAGAAGTACATCTACTCCCCTGGAACTATTGTAATCTGGATCTGCTAATGCAATATGTCTTAATTGGGGCCAGTTTTCCTTTGAAAATGTTTTATTTGGTAAATTATTTACTACATGTTTCATTACCAATGCTTCAGTGTAAAATGTAAAGTCATCGTAAACTGATTTGCAGTGTAATTGAACTTTGCCCTTAGTTTTGTTCGATAATGACCCTATCCCTGATATATTAGCACTAAAGTGCTTACGTTGCAATCCTAATCTTTGGGCTGCATCTTCTGTTATCAAGGTTATTTGGGAGCCTTGATCAATTATAGCTCTTAAAGTTATGTAAGTTCCGTCATTGCGTAATATTTGTAACATCGCAGTTGGCAATAATATCTCGTCATCATTATTCGACACGTAATTGTTTTGGATAGGCGGCCGTTGCTGAGTCGGAATTTGTGAATTTGACCCAGACGGCTGAATCGACCTATTGATCGGAGTTTTCGTCACATAATTGTTGCCGTTAAATGCAGGATGTAAGATTGTATGATGTCGGCCGTTGCAATCTTTACAGCGTTTTTCCGATGAACAGTAATTTTTGGCATGAGAGAATAAGCAGTTAATACACAAATTAAGTTTTTCAACCATTTCAAGCTGCATGTCGTATGTCATACTTAAGAATTGATGACATTGGTATAGGGCGTGTTCGTCATTGCATAACGGACAACTGATTTTAATTGATGTATAAAATGCATTGTTCAGAGCAGGTTTTCTGTACTCCATCAAACTTTGTTGTGGTGGACTATTAAATGTTTTTGCCGAATTATAATTATTAGACTCAAATCTTTTCTTATGTAGAGGTTCCAGGGCTGTAAATTTTCCCTCTAAAAATGTCATGAACTCGCTAAATGAAGGCAATTCTCGTGGGGCTTTTCGAATTTCCATATAATCACCATAAGTCTCATTATCAAGCTTCTCGCACAACACATGTACTAACATAGGATCCCAACTACTAATGTCCACGCCTAGATTTTGAATCGCATGAATCGACTCCATAGTAACGTCATAAAGCCTTTTTAGTTCAAACGCTGTTTGTTTTTGAGCGCTTGGTTGACGCATAAAAAGTTGAAATTGCTTAGTAAATAGTAATTGCTTGTTATCGTACCTACGGGTCAACAATTCCCAACACAAATCATAGTTTTCAGAGATCACTTGCAAATGTTGCACTATTCTCTCTGCTTCACCTCTAAGCTTGCCTTTTAAATGCTGCATCCTTTGAGCTTTTGTAAGCGATGGATTATTATGTATAGCAGTCGAATATAAGTTTTTAAAAGTAGGCCAATTAATATAGTTGCCACTAAATGTTGGTATATCTATTTGCGGAACTGACTGTATTTGATGTAAGCTTGAAGCAAGTTTTTGATTCAACATTTTCCTAGTGTTTTTGAACCTTTGTTCGTGTACAGCATAGTCATCGTCATATAAATTATCGGAACCCGCCAAAATGCTATCTAATTGTAAATGTAACATATCTATTGTATTCCACCTATTTTGGAGAGATTTAAGTTCAACCTCTAATTCCCACTTCTCATTTAAATTTTCAATATCAATACTATTTATGAGTCGCATAAGAGCACGAAAATTCGCTAACTGATCGCGTTTCCATTCTGACACTTTCTCTCCCATAGCATTAGAATGAGTCGAAGATTCTCCCGACGGAGTACCAAATTGCAGGGAACCATCAGTTTTATGACATAATATGAGTAATTGACGCACCTCTAAATATAATGATTGCACAATGTTATACACCTTGTCACTAAAATATTGATGAGTCTGGTCTTTCTCTTTCATCAATATACCATCATTCGATTTGAACTCTTTCCATAGTTCCTCTAAAAATGATAATTTCAGTGAAACGTATTCTGAGGTCTTACGACTAACCGAATCTTTTTTGAAATTGATTTTGACCTTCTTGATATCTTCAAAGATTTGGTTTTGACGTACCAATAAACCTTCCATTTTAAGATGAATTTAGGATAATGTAAAAGTAATATGGAAAGATCTTACTTGTGTTAACTGGTTTTTATTTGCTGGTGTCGAACAAGATCGTCTTGATTATACTGCAGCGCCTTTGCTCCAACCGATGACGTTGTTTTCCGATGAGAATGATTTCGTTTGTCGTAAACGTAACTAGTTATTTCCGATGCCTTAAAACGCGCACTTGTAAATGTAAAAGTAAAGTCACTGAATTTAATGTAATTTGTAGTCAAAGTATCGTAAGAAATGTAAATTGTAAAAATCTTTTTTGAAAAAAAAAAAAAAAACAATGTTGGGGGTTAATCCAACATATAGAATTAAAACTACGTAAACTTAAACTAGGATGTCAAATGTAAAAGAAAGACAAGTAAACTGTTGTAAAGTTGAACATGTAATAAAGATCTTATTCTATCTTAAATAAGGAAAGTAAAGCTAGGAAGTAAAATGTAAGTAAAGGTGCGTACGACCTTCACATAATACGCTATCGATTGCTATATCAGCGAATCTATCGATGCGATGTCACGATTGCTGTGTGAGCACATCAATTTACCTTAAAACCATGTACTTTGTACAGTATGTATGTGGGTATGGATGTTCATCTGTTCCCTCAGAACTTCTAAACTACTTATCATAATTGGACAAATAAGGTTTTGTTGGAAGCTTTTTGACTGTCCGCTGGTTATAGGCTACATAAAGTTATGTTAATTGACTACAGCGCCCTCTAGGGGACATAAAGTGAAGAACTAAAATTTTTATTTTCTTTTCAGTTTTGTGTTGGGTATCAAATGAAAGAGTTGCTAATATTTAATGATTAGTAATCCAAAATAAGTAAAATAATAATGATAGTTAAGAATTTAAAAAAATCTCGACGGTTTCTTGTGGGATCAAATAAAAGAACTTCTTTAGCACATTCCAAATATGTAAACACTATTACTCCAAAACACGTGAAAAAAATTAGTTCAAAAACTAAAACCCGACTACTAAAAACACTCTTTCAAAAGTAGGAAACAAGTAATAGTCTCTGCTGACATATTTATGTATTACGCCATATTGATAGAGATATGTTTAAAGGATAGCCGTGGTCGTATGCCACCTTTTATAGCAAAACAGATTCATTTTAATAATAAAATAAAATCAAAATGGCATACGATCACGGCTACCCTTTCAACATATCTCTATCAATATGGCGTAATACATAAATATTTCAGCGGAGACTATTACTTGTTTCCTACTTTTTAGAGCGTGTTTTTAGTATTCGGGTTTTAGTTTAAAACTAATTTTTTTAAAAAAAAAACATTAAAAAATATTTAGCTCATAAATTAAGCTGTAATTTTAAAAGCACTTATAAAAAGTATTTATTTGCAAGACCACTTATATACGCATAAACAATGAGCATATGGCTTATAAATAAATACAATAAATATGCAGATCAAATGTCGATGAACTTCAAAATTAACTTGAAACTGTCAATGTAGACTTAATTTGACTGACTTCATTTCCAAAAATTACACCCAAACACATTATTAACAAATAAGCAGTATTGAGTTGGTGCGGTAGCAGTTAGTTGCGTGTGATTGGAAATTTCGTAAATTATTAGGGCACGTTTAAGCATAAGCGGTGCGTCGCGTGGGGCTTCGCGCGTTTTCGTTACATCGCCGGGTTTACTCTAAACCAGCGGATAGTTCCATAGTGAAGCCAGCGATGTAGTAAAAACGCACGAGGTGCTACGCGCGGGGCTTCGCGCGTTTTCGTTACATCGCCGGGTTTACTCTAAACCAGCGGATAGTTCCATAGTGAAGCCGGCGATGTAGTAAAAACGCACGAGGTGCTACGCGCGGGGCTTCGCGCGTTTTCGTTACATCGCCGGGTTTACTCTAAACCAGCGGATAGTTCCGTAGTAAAGCCGGCGATGTAGTAAAAACGCACGAGGTGCTACGCACGGGGCTTCGCGCGTTTTCGTTACATCGCCGGGTTTACTCTAAACCAGCGGATAGTTCCGTAGTAAAGCCGGCGATGTAGTAAAAACGCACGAGGTGCTACGCACGGGGCTTCGCGCGTTTTCGTTACATCGGCGGGTTTACTCTAAACCAGCGGATAGTTCCATAGTGAAGCCGGCGATGTAGTAAAAACGCACGAAGTGCTACGCACGGGGCTTCGCGCGTTTTCGTTACATCGCCGGGTTTACTCTAAACCAGCGGATAGTTCCGTAGTAAAGCCGGCGATGTAGTAAAAACGCACGAGGTGCTACGCACGGGGCTTCGCGCGTTTTCGTTACATCGGCGGGTTTACTCTAAACCAGCGGATAGTTCCATAGTGAAGCCGGCGATGTAGTAAAAACGCACGAGGTGCTACGCGCGGGGCTTCGCGCGTTTTCGTTACATCGCCGGGTTAACTCTAAACCAGCGTATAGTTCCGTAGTAAAGCCGGCGATGTAGTAAAAACGCACGAGGTGCTACGCACGGGGCTTCGCGCGTTTTCGTTACATCGCCGGGTTTACTCTAAACCAGCGGATAGTTCCATAGTGAAGCCGGCGATGTAGTAAAAACGCACGAGGTGCTACGCGCGGGGCTTCGCGCGTTTTCGTTACATCGCCGGGTTTACTCTAAACCAGCGGATAGTTCCATAGTGAAACCGGCGATGTAGTAAAAACGCACGAAGTGCTACGCACGGGGCTTCGCGCGTTTTCGTTACATCGCCGGGTTTACTCTAAACCAGCGGATAGTTCCATAGTGAAGCCGGCGATGTAGTAAAAACGCACGAGGTGCTACGCACGGGGCTTCGCGCGTTTTCGTTACATCGCCGGGTTTACTCTAAACCAGCGGATAGTTCCATAGTGAAACCGGCGATGTAGTAAAAACGCACGAGGTGCTACGCACGGGGCTTCGCGCGTTTTCGTCACATCGCCGGGTTTACTCTAAACCAGCGGATAGTTCCATAGTGAAGCCGGCGATGTAGTAAAAACGCACGAGGTGCTACGCACGGGGCGTCGCGCGTTTTCCTTATATCGCCGGCTTTAATATAAACCAGCGGATAGTTCCATAGTAAATCCGGCGATGTAGTAAAAACGACGCGTCGCCGCCTGTCCTTAAACTTCCCCTTTTGGGTATCACTAACCAGGGCGTTCAAGCAGATAAATAGCGCGCCCAACTGGATGCGAAAAGGATGGTTTTGGTATTTTTTTAGGAACAGAATAGTTCAATAAAACAATTTTTTAACCGAATATAACTGCGTATGAGTATAATTTCATAACTTCAAGTCTCTTAAACATCATAACCATTTTCCGTTGGTAATTATTGAGTTCGATCATAGTTTGAGTTGAAATTGTAACATAAGAGACCTGAAATTAGAGAAACTAATAACAAATCGCAATCATTACTTAAAAGTTTTATGTTTATTATTATTCTCATTACTTTTAAAATCTTAAATTTATCAACATTAAGGCATCAATTTTGGTCTAGAATATTTCTTATCTACTAATAATTTTGATATATTTAGTTATGTATCTATTTCGAATCCATATTTTCAAATCCAATCTTTCATACAAAATGGAAATCCGGATTTTGGCAATGAATGTAGTGTTTTCTAGGATGTGATCTACGACCGAGAATTGAGATTGAAATTGAATTCCACTGTTATTCTGCGGTATATCATATTCCAATAATCCAAGAAAGACCGAAATTCATAGAAACATAGGGCACACTAAAATTTTTGCACTTCTAGCTGATCGCAACTTTTTGAATTTCGAATGTTATATTTTTTGAAACGACTTGTTCTTCTTAGTTATAATAAAATGGCGGGTCAATTGTCAATTTGTCAATTGTATTTTTCAATTAAAAAAATGATCGTGTTTTTTTCTCAACAACTGGTCCCATATGCACAAATCCTACTTAAAGATCAAAAGAGTGTTAATGCCGAATGGTATTCTACCTTTTATTTACCCAGTGTGTTAGAAAAAGTTCGCGAAATCCGCGTTCTGCTAAATCATGACAACGCTTCCTCGCACACGGCCAACAAAACAAGGTCATTCTTAGCTTCCGAAAAAGTACAACACGTCACCAATCCTGCACATAGCCAACTCGCACCCTGTGATTTTTGCATTTTCCCCAAAATCAAAGATTTGATGAGAGGTTTCGATTTTATAACTCCAAAGAGGCAGTTATAGCATTCAATCAGCACGTAGAAAACATACCTTCAGATCTGGTCCTCTTGGTTTAAAAAGTGGTTCGCTCGAATTAAAAATATGTTTATAATGTACAATAAGGTAGTGTTAGAATCAATATAAATATAATATTTTGGTAATAACAAATGGTTTTTTCAGTAACGCAAAACTTTTAGTGTGACCTACGTATCCAGCAGTCTCAAAACTTAAATAAACTTTATTTGATTGTACTTACTTATGGTATATTTAAGGCATATGACATATTAACAAAGTTAATATGTATTAGGGCTGTCATAAACCAATAAATTCTTCGATAGGATAAATATAATTCTGTCTATTGATATCGAGATAAATTTCTTTATTTTCTTTTAAGGCATTAATTGATTTCCTAACAGTAAATACACAAAAAAAAATTTACAAACAAAATAATTAGAAACAGTAATGACTATATATGATAGTCTCTCTTCACTATTATAATGCCTCCAAATTTGTCAAACGTGACATCAGATGATTTTATTACCTCTGGTGTTCTGCCTACCCCATACGGGATACAGGCGTGAAGTTATGTATGTATGTATGTAGTAATGACTTATTAAGCAATTCTTATTTTAATTTTCTGAACAAAATATCTATCAACTATTTTCTCATTCATTAATACGAAACACAACACGCGTTTGTACTACAGACTACACAAGCGTAACATAAGATTGATTGGTGAACAAAAGAATAGTAACCGTGAAACATTGAAGTGTCATGCGAGGTGACGTCGCCGCCATGTTCAATATTCGAATATCAATTTCGCAGATTGAAACCGCGCTGGAAACTATATTTCTGTATAATGGATATTCGTAGCATGCACTCTGATGTGAATTTTAAAAATTCATCCTTATGTGAGAACGTTCCGGCTTTAAATTAAATTGATGTAAATTTGAGTTACATCCAGGATTAAAAAAATAAATAAAAAAAAAAACTAAAAACGACTTCTTATTCAGATTGTTTTATGAAAAGTTGCGAAAACTCTTTTTTGAAGCCCTATACAAAGTCATGATGATATCTATGTCACAACACGATTTTCTACAATTGGACCAATAGAATTAATCACCATATATCTTCTCTAAGCCCCCCTGTAAAAGCCTGATGAAGCGTTGATTGCTAGCCCCATTATACTTAACTTAAAAAAGAGAACGTTATTTCACTAAATTCAAAATTACAAATGTCTTGAAATTACGACAAGACTTGAGTCGTAGTTTTGCTTTCAAGTCTCGTTAGGGAACTGTCACAAATGGGCGCTTAAGTAGGGTTTGAGTAAGCCTGGATAAAACCATTGTTTAGAATAAGATCGGGCCACATTCCATCAGAAAAGTTTGTGCATCTTATAAAAAAGTGGATTCACTGCCGAATCTCGGTTAATGGAATGTGAACGAAACAAACAAAGCAAGAAAACAATTCGTAAGTAAGTACGACATAAATTAATATAATATCATAGTTGTACAAAGCATTTTTGAGCACCCTTCCTCAGAAATTGAGCTATGTAAGTGCATAATTTGTTATCAATGTTTAAATAGGTACTAAGTTTACTATGATGAGGTTGACATGTTACAAAATACTTAAAAATAAAATAATAAAAAAAAGAGAAAGCTTAGTATTAAATCCCTAGTGTGGTAAACTATTAAAAATCGGAATTATAATTTAATAATTCCACTAAATTCAAAATCCAAAATTACGCCTCAAAATTCATCATTAACAGATCACATCAAACCGCGTCTCTCAGTGACAACAGTGTCTTTGCAATCAATTAAGTCAAAATCCGTCCACAAATCAAGGGAAAGCCTTTGAATCTTTATAAAAACAAAGTTTCCTGAAAGGGTCTTAATTAATTTATTAAATTTGTTAGGAGTTGAGACATCACAGAGAGTAGAAATAAGCTCTTCGGCGGACTCAATTGTAAACGCTCCGCAGTATGGATTAGATCAATTTAAAATATTTACATAATTTCTTGTAGCGAACTTTTAAGTGAGGTCCGGTAATGAATATTCAAAGAACGCTTACGCGGTTTTGTTGCTCATTTCGTAAATGTATTCATCTAAAAATAATGTTTTATCTACTTAATTCCAAATGTTGAACGTTTTTTGATTAATGTTTTCGCAAAATGCTATTTATTACAATCGTAAATAGTAAAAGATCCTTTTTCACATCACTATATTTTTGTCTTTTGGTCTAATAAGAACTTATCTACTTTAAGAAAATTAAATTATAATCATTGTTCCATAACTATTGGTCCTGAATTTCGTGATATATTCGTTTCAATGCGATGAAGGCTGGGTTTAAAATCCAATAATTTGCTAAATCAATCAATAAAAAGTATATGTTGTGTGTGATTATTAAGGGAATATTTTATTTGTATTTTTTTCTCTACTTAGAATCGATTTGACATGTAATAAACAAAAGTATCAGATTTTTTTCTAACCTAAGAAGACATAATATTAAATGATTAATTAAATTGTATGCATTTATGATTTTTAATTTGATGAATTTTTAATTGAATTATATAGTTATTAATTGTTTATACACTAATATTGCATACTGTAAGACAGTAAAATATGAGCTTAATGACGAATATTTACCACAAAATGTATTTACCACCATATTTGAAGCAATAAATAGATTTTTGTTATTTTTTTTTTTGATAGTTATACAGACACCGAAACGTCGAGATAAAACGTAAAATATAAGTGCACGCTTTAAAAGTTCTTTTACACATATAATATTTTGCATACTTCAACAGAATAACAACAAATATTTAAGTACTTTTATATTGTGACATTTTATGTTTAATTTAAGATTGAAGAATACGCCTTTGTATTCTATTCATTTGTAGAATATCAGTGATAACGCAGCCTTATTTTTATTTTAAATAACTGCAATTTCAAATAGAACCCCCATAACTACAATCCATAAAAAACACTTGCGTGCTATAATGATGCAAACTTTGCAGTTACTAAAACTTTCTCATTTTAAACTGTTACGTATACAAACAACTTTAAAATACTTACTAATATTGCTCTCAATATTCAGGCTTTATTATTTATTGCCCAGCTGCATGTAGAAAGTTTTCAGCGAGTAAGTCGATAGCCCCAAGTTAGTTAATACAGAGTGTGAAACAAAATTAATATGCTTTTGTGAAATTAAATAAAAATCTCGACTGATAACCATCGTTTAAATAACCTTAAATATTAAAGTGATAAATGTTTACTTAAACTCAGTTTCACAGCCAGAAAAAAAATAAAGCCAGGAAATAAAAGCGACTTTTTAATTAATTTCCATAAAATGCTTGCGATATTGATACTGAGGACTGGTTATGGCTGAGGATCTTACCTGACTACTTAATCGATACATTTATCTTACAGAAAGAAAAATGGAATTGCTTACGAAGACTCGAAAAATTAAAAGCTAAAAGCTTGTTAAAAAATACGACCTTATATAACAGAGCTATTCGGTTTATGAGAACATAAAGATGACTTTTCCATTTCTCAGTTTTCTAGAGCACAAGTGTGAAAGAAACGCGCGAACCTATAAATCGTCGGGTCAGCGTTCCAAGCCATGTCCACTATCCATTTTCGCTTTTTGGACAAACTTCAGACTTAAACTGGAACATTCTACAAAATCTGTTACAAAACGTTAAACGCTTTTTCTTGTTCTTTCAGAAAATGTTAAAGTTTCTGCAGATATATTCTTTAATCTTGTTTCGCAAAACGATATAAAAACGTAATTGCAAAATCCATTTTGTGTGAAGTTAAAGTCTCTGCCAAATTGCCCGTTTTAATTAATTTTAATTAAAAAGCTTAAAGGTCGTAGCAAATTTTATGTAAGGCCGACCATCAAAAAAGTATTTTATGGAAGATAGCGCTATGGAACTGTATAATTAACGAGGTGTAGATAGATAAGGTTTCATGCAAAACACCTTTAATAAAGAAGTTGAGTCATAATTTATAAGAAAAGCTTGTTTCATTCTGGGATTACCGCCTTAGAAATGTTTTCGTCAAGCAATCCATTTTACCTTTCTCGACCTTTAAAACATTAAGTCAAGGCACAATATTTAATGCGGATTTTATTGTAGACCCTAAGTAAGCAAATAAATCTAAATAAAGTTTCCATTTAAATTACGTTTTAAATAAATGAATGGGAAAGATTTTGTGATTTTGTTTTAAATTTATGACTAAAATTAAAGTGATTTGCATATGATTAAAGTTTTTGCTCGTAGCTGGACACTTGATGTAGGTAAGAAGGGTTAGGTAACGTTGGAAGTCCTGTTTTAAGGCCAATTTGTGGCCAGATTTGAATTTGCCTAAGCCAAGCAAGATAAAGGTCGACTCCTCTGAAATTTATGAAGATTGCCTGCCGTACAAATGCGGTGGTTGAGCTTCGGTGGAGAAAAAATTGAGCTCATTACGAATGGCACATGATCTCATACGTTTAGAAAAAAAAAACGGATAGTCTGTGGAAAAAGTGCTCTGACAGAAAGGTGTATGATTCATTTTTGTGCAGTAAAATAAATTCGCTTTTTAATAGAAGATTAGTTGTCTTAAGTTTTCGCGATTCATCTTCTAAATAAAACACTTTTTAACCGGATTTATCGCGTATTTTTTTTTATTTATTATTAAATTTACATTTTAAATTTTGACTCGACGTTTCGGTGTCTTTGCAGACCCCGTGGTCACGAGCGACTGTCGCTATAAATATGCTAAATATTGCTATAAATATACGCGATAAATCCGGTTAAAAAGTGTTTTATTTAGAAGATTAGTTCCATTGAAAAATAAATTCTTTTTAACGATTTACCAGTTCAAGTTCAAGGTTTGCCTCATCTGTATTTCTTATTCTAAAAACAAAATGACATAACTTTGCGCGAATAATGAATACGTATAGAAACCCGTTGGTAAAAAAAAAGCAAAATAAAAAAGCCGACGTGGCTAAGACTCAATTATCAGCTATACCGCTGACTATGAATATTGATGAAAGTATTTGCATGTCCTATGGATACAGAAGGCATATGCATTGGAATCACATATAAACCCTAACAGCAAGCGATAAGAACTAAAATACAATGCTACACTTTTGAAAACTTATTGAAGCAAATGGGGATGTTTTTGAAGCGAGTTTTAACGAGGTCTAAATTAAAGTGGGTTTTGTTTGCTTCTCAAATAAGGTTTTCAATAATGAGGGAACAATGTGTTTGTTAGAAATTGTAAAGCTTTATTTAAGAGAATCTTCCTAAGGAAAAATTCATGTTTGTAAGATATTCGTTTCAGTACCACCGATAAATTTTACAAAAGGAAACATTTTAGCATTTGGGTGCAGTCAATTCCTGTAAAAAATTAGTCATTAAAACCTAAATAAATAAACATAAAATATTTCTGACACTCACACAAAATTATCTTGCCCAAATAAAGTTTCTTAAAGAACTTGTGTTATGGATGCTAGATGACTGATATACTTAAGAAATATATAAACATATTCAATAAATACATATTTTTTTATTACAATATAAACTTAAATAAACATGTAAACATCCATGACATGATCTGCCGCTGCCGGGATTCGAACCCAGGACCTATGGCATAGAAGGCAATGTATGTTACCGCTACAGCAGCCGGTCGTCAATCAAAACCTAAGAAGTTGTTACAAAAACAATATAAAAGTAAAGAATAAATAAGTATAGCACATATTTGAAACCTTAATTTATTATTGTAAAGCAAAACGTCAAACTTCATAAAGCCTAAGACCCTAAAGAAAAGTTCTTCAAACGTTAAAAAATTCAATTGAAGTATAGAACATTAAAGCGCGTTTACGTACCTTCAGTACCTAACTTATGTGAAATTTTCCTTAAAATAACGACATTGTGCCGTAAAAGGTTGAACAAAGTTACGGCATAAATTGATTTCCTTATTACAAAATTATATTAAGCTTCCCAAACGCGATTATACGCTCCAAAAAGAGAAAAGCTAATTCATTTCACGCACAATTTTCATCGCATTTGATATTAAAATATCATTACAGAGAATACTTTTAGAGAAAATTATGAAATCAATTTATTTTCAAGTAAATATGATAATTTGAGTTTTATTGAATCGAAAATGTATCTCAAAAGAACCTGTTATTTGAATATTTGGATTCAATTACAGATTCAATGAAAGATGTTATTTTAATACATGTTTTATTCCTTGGAAAGGAAATGATAACTGGTTCTTTGTTATCTTAATATATTAAGGAAGATTTTTTTATATTTTTTGATATTTTCTCCTAACGTGGAGTTTATAATTCTTACAATAGGAACTTTGCTTGTTAAATATTTTTCGTGTATTTTTTTTTATGTGACCAGTATTCAAATAGCTAAAATCTAAAGTAAACGAGTAACAATAACATTATAAATAGAAAAGTCAATATCACATCCTAAAGTTAATTAGTAAACAGGCAAATATTAGTTATTTCACTGTAATCACTAAATTATAGCAATTAAATTTTGTATAGTTTTACCTTTTGAAATCACGGTCCATGTTATGTGAATAACATAAACTATTACATGGTATTGTCAGATTCATGTTTTAATTTGCGATTAATATTCCGATTGAACATGGAATAGTAAATATTAGCATTGTTTTGTAGAGAAATAAGCAAATAAATTGAGCGTTTCGTTATTAAATACCACAATTTGTGGTGGATTTAGTATCTCAACCGAAAATATTATTTTACTGGTGGTTGGGTAACTTAAAATAATATTAATATAGTAATTTTGATCAAAAGCACGATTTTCGGACCTTGCGTCAGTGTTTCTACCAATACGTCTACTATTAGTAGTTCTATCAGTAGCACTATCAGTAGCTATAAAGTTTGCCAATACGTGATTGAAATATAAAGAAACAAGAAAAAAAAGATACCTACATAAAACTGAACGTTACCTACTTCCTCTTCCTATTTAACTTTTAAATAAAAGAGACTTGTTCAAATTTACTGTCGTGAGCAGGATTTGAACCCGCATTTCTTAAGCAGTTGTCCGGAAAGTGAAAGACAGATTTTTGTTTACGATACGAATAAAATCTGTATTTGCACCTGCAATTTATTTTGGCCTACTTTTTTTGAAATGAAGTATTTATTTGGAAAAACCTGGTAGCGAAAGAAAAACATAGAATGTGCCAGCTGCTTCTCTTCCCGGGCATAATGTGAAAGTCGGATAAGGATACTTTTATTAAATTATTCATATCAAATATTTAATTAAATTATTTATATTTATAACAATTCTATATATACATATTTGTTATATATTTTTTTTAATGTAAATATTGTCTATAGGTATTCTGTACATCTCTGCCCTATTATTATTATAAGTTTGTGATATTTTTCCTTAGCCCCGGGTTGCCTGGTAGAAATCGTTTTAAGCGATAAGGCATTGTCAACGATAATATCGTAAAAACGTTTTTTTTAAGTTCTGTGGAAATAAAGAATATTTATTATTATTATGTATACGTTTTAAAAGAAAAATCCGAACAGTACCTACAAATAATAATTCTGCATCAAAAATTAAATATTTCAATCGCTTACCGTTTCGTACGTGACCTGTACCTTCACGTTTTTAAATCAAGCAATTCAATATGGGTACGAGTGCAGGACATTTGAAGAGATGAGCTGTAAACCGGTAAGCGTATTGTTGTTAAACGTGCAGCTGATTCGTGCTGCATTACACTGAAGAATAACCACATTATTTTCTACTAGCTGTGCCCGCGGCTCCGCTCGCGATAATTTCGGGATAAAATGTATCCTACCTATGTTACTTCTAGTACCTCTCATGATTCGTCGAGTAGTTTTTGCGTCAAAGCTGAACAAATATCCACGCTTTCATATTTATAATATTAGTAAGGATAAGGATTGGCATTTTATAATATTTGACAATTAATTGTTTAGATCACTTTCACATGAGGCTTAAGTGTCTATGGAACGAAAATACTTCAGCGCAAAGCTTCCGAGTAAACTACCTATATTGAAAGTTGACCCGTCCGGCACGTGAACATGAAGATTTCTAGAACTGCTAACCCGGGAAAGAGCGACGTATAACTGACCATGCGAGAAACAACTGACACCGAGATCTACTCCAGCAACACGAAAAGTCTGCCCTTATTAATTGAGCCTTATTAACTGTCATTGCAAAACACACCGATACTGGCGTTCTTTTAAATTGGAATGGAAAATTATTTGGTATTATGGGAATTCTGGGAATAAAGACGGTTTCCCCTGCACCGCAACCTGTTAAAATTTGAGATATCCAAATAGAATTATACCCAGAAATATGTAAAACTTACAACAGAAAAAGAAATGAAAATAAAGCTGAAACGCCTGTGCAATGCTATCTACCTATACCTACTTCACTTAAAAATAAATACCTATAACTACAATTGTTGCGATAGCTAACTAGGTATTTGATTATCTTCTTCAGGAAAACAACTAGGTACAACTTGAAAACCTTTAATTAAGTAGGTATAGACTTTTCACTATTTTACAATTGAGATTTGCGTGCGAAGCTACTTTATACAAAAGAATATGGCAAAGCAAGAAGGTTGGTGGATCGTTCCCGTACTGGCAAGTTGAGTATGTGGCCGTATGACGCTATACTAACGCTCCATCATTGGCTGTCGATGATGCGAGATATATCTCTACGATTGACTGGCTGTGACGCGATGTTAGGTTCTGCAAGGGATACTTCGGAGCACCACAGCGCCATCTAGTTATGCCAACGCTAGAGTCTTAACATTCTCCCGGCCTTGGAAGTAGGTACGGCTTCCAAACTACTCTTCATTAACTGGCAGTGGACATATTTTTGAAAAGGCTCGTCGAATGACTCCGTTTGCCGTCTTAATATCAGCCACTCTTGATATGCCGTCTCGTCCTGGATATGTCTGTATGATACGACCAAGCAGCCATCGAAGAGGTGGCGAGTTGTCGTCCTTAATAAGTACCATTGTATTTACCTTGAGATCACCTGTGTGTTCGTTCCACTTTGTTCTGACTTGAAGTTCCGATACATACTCTCTAGACCACCTTGCCCAAAAGTGTTGTCGCATCTGCTCCACTCGCTGATACCTCGTGAGCTGTAGAGTGGGCTTATCGCCCAGATCCTGGAACACTGGCGCTGTCAAGGGGCGGCCAACGAGGAAGTGCGCGGGGCTGAGTGGTTGCAAGTCTGCCGGATCTGCTGACATAGGACTCAAGGGACGAGAATTCAATACAGCCTCAATTTGTGTTAAAACTGTATTAAATTCTTCGTATGTTAGGTGTGCGTTACCAACAACGCGTCGCAAATGATGCTTACAACTCTTGACTCCTGCCTCCCATAGACCTCCAAAATGACTAGCGTATGGAGGAATAAAATTAAATTTAATATTTTGAGAGGCTGCGTAATCTTTAATTTGTTCAGAGTATGATAATAACAATTTTGAAAATTCGTTACATAAACCTACAAAGTTTCTCCCATTGTCTGAAAATATCTCTGCTGGTTTGCCGCGACGCGAAATAAATCGTTTCAGCGCCAGTAGGTATGCCTCTGACGATAAATCGGTGACAAGTTCAAGATGAGTTGCGCGTGTAACGAAACAAATAAATAAACAAATATATGACTTAATAGTTTTCGCTCCCCTACCTTTACGATTAAGAATAAGCACTGGGCCTGCGTAATCGACTCCGCATTTAATAAAAGGAAACCCGGGTTGTAATCTTTCAGGTGGTAAGTTACCCATGAGCGGTGCTACAGCCTTAGATCGCATGCGCGCGCATGTGATGCATTTGTGAACTATAGTTTTTGCTAAATTTCTACCACCTACTGGCCACCACATTTCCCTGAGCGTATACAACAGTAGTTGTGGTGGTGCGTGCAGTAATAATTTGTGTTGGTATCTAAATAATAACAAAGTAAAATGATGTTTAGTCGACAATAAAATTGGATGCTTTTTCTCAAAATTAAAATGATTTGAATTTCCTAGACGACCACCCACGCGAATGATGTTTTGTTTATCTAGAAAAATATTCAATTTAGACAAGTGATGCTTGCTACATAATTGTTTAAATTTGTCTACGGCATCACAGTCACCTGGATACGCTTCACGCTGTGACAACGCCGCTAACTTCAGTGTAGAGTCGCTCAGCTCGTCCGCAGACAGCGCGCCGGATCGCGGCCGTTGTTTGTTTCGTGCGTTATGTACAAAGCGAAGTACATACGCGGCGGCGCGCTGCATGCGACCGAACTGAGAGAACCTGGAAAAGGGAAATAACGTGTCGTTACTGACTTGACTAGTCACTAATGATTGAATAACGTTTGATTTAGTCTCTGGTAAATCAACGGAACTCGGAATCGAGTCTGTGTTACACCTGTAATCATAATTACATTCATTTAGAAATGCAGGCCCGTTCCACCAAATGGTCGATTTGCCAAGTGCGTCGAGGTGAATCCCACGCGAAACTAAATCAGCCGGGTTGTCTCTGCCCCTTACGTGCTGCCACATGTGATCCCTAGTCAGCTCATGTATTTCCGAAACTCTGTTTTGTACATAGGTTTTTAGCAAATTCGGAGACATATGTAACCATCCTAGCACAATAGTTGAGTCAGTCCAAAAAATTACTTTATTGTAAGTACCTGAGAGCGACTCCTTGATTTTTAAATACAGCCGTGCGCCTAACAGTGCTCCGCACAATTCCAACCTCGGTATAGTTGTAGGAGTCAGTGGCGCCACCCTGCCTTTCGAGCATAGTAACCGCACTACGACAGCTGACTCACTGTTTATACTACGAACATACGCGCACGCGCCGTAAGCTACTTGTGATGCGTCTGTAAAAATGTGCAGTTCTTTATATGTGGCTGTGTAACAAATTACATAACGTGGAATCTGTAATTTATTTAAATTTGACAAATTGGAAACAAATTTAAACCATGCCTGTGCTATATCCTGCGGTACCTCATGGTCCCAGTCCAAATGAAATAACCACATTTTTTGTAATAAAATTTTTGCTACTATTATAGCAGGACTTAACAAGCCGAGAGGATCAAAAATCTGTGACGTCATAGATAAAATAATGCGTTTAGTTGGAAACTGATTGGTAGGTTCTATATTTGAATGAAAATGTATATTATCAGATTTATTATGCCAACCTAATCCCAGCGTTTTACTATGTGTATGATCACCTAAATTTAGTTCCTTAATCGTGCTGTTTGTGTAATTATCGTGCTCGAAATTAAAAACCCATTTTCGAAGACTAAAACAGCCCTTTTGTAAAGTTTTAGCTGTTTCTTCGCATACAAACAATACCTTCTCTATGCTATCCCCACCACAAATATAGTCATCGACGTAGAAATTATTATTAATAACGTCTGCGACCTCTGGAATGCTGCATTCTTGCGCTAATTGTTTTAAACACCTACAACTTAAAAATGGTGCAGAGGCAGTACCGTAAGTCACGGTGTTTAATTGATAAATACCTATTTCCTCCGACGAGTTGTCGCGCCATAAAATAAGTTGTAAATCGCGTTGTTCAGGGTCCAAATTCACATTTCTGTAAAACTTTTCAATGTCAGCGCAGGCAACGTATGCACTTTCACGAAATCTTAACAAAATAGTTATTAAATCACCCTGTAATGGCTCTCCAATAAGTTGTAAATCGTTAAGTGATTGTCCGCTAGAAGTAGCTGCGCTGGCGTCGAATACTACACGTAAGCGAGTCGTAACGCTGTGCTCGCGGAATACCCCATGATGCGGCATGAAATAATGTGGGTTACCATAAGAATTAACTTTACTCATGTGACCTAATTTTATGTATTCGATAATAAAATCGGAGTATAATTTCTTATAAGCAGTACTACGATCTAGTCGCCTTTCTAATGCTAAAAAACGCCTTTTTGCTTGCGAATAAGATTCACCTAGTGTGTCAGGCGATTGTTTAAAAGGAATACGAACGCAAAACCTACCGTCAGCCGCTCGTGTCATCGTTTGTAAGAAATGTTCCTCGCATCGACGTTCATCTTCACTGCGCTTATCTCCTGACTTGCGACTGCAAGGTAATTCCTCTAATTCCCAGAACATACGTACTTGTTTATCTAAAGGTTGCGTGTCTACTGTTACGTAATTACAAGATACGAGTTGCGTGCTATTATTATATTGATAAACTGGGCCGGATACCAACCAGCCGAGTTTACTGTTCTGGAGGAAAGGGCCGTTGGGTAAGCGCATCTTCCCTGTTTCTAAAAGATCCCAAAAATGATCCGCTCCAATCAACATATCGATGGGTTGACTTTCATAAAACTCGGGATCGGCTAATTGAATGCGTGTAGGTATCATAAATTTATTTTTATTAATTGTAAAGGTAGGCAAATTCGAGGATATATGTTTCAAAACTAAACAAGAAATGCGCAAGGAAACTTTACCACAAATAGAATTTATTTTTACGTTACACCTTTTTGTGCTTTTTGTAACTAAATTGCCAACCCCATTCACTTGCAGAGTGGACGGAAACAATTGTAATTGTAGTTTATTACATAAAGATTGCGATATAAAACTGCGTTCGCTGCCGCTGTCTAAAATAGCGCGAATCCTATGATAAGTATTTACTCCGTCATGAATCTCAATGATAGCCGTTGATAACAAAACGGCGTGCGAATTCGACTGTGTGCAGAATGCGTTAGTATGCGTGTTAGTGCCGCTGTTTACCTGAACCGGTTCCGCGGGCGGCTGCTGCGGCTGCGGGCTACGAGTCGTCTTCGCTTCATTTGTAGTAAGCAATGACAGAGTGCGCATCTCGTGGCTGCGCTCGCCTTCATCACGATGAATTAGGGAGTTATGCTTTTTATCACATTTTCTGCAAGGACCGTAGCGACATTCGCTAAGTGTATGACCGGAATGTAGGCAGTTTTCACATAAGTTCTTGTTTTGTATGAAATTGATTTTATCGTGTAAGTTTAAGTTTAAAAATTGCTGACAAGAGTATAACGAATGATGCGCGTTACACATTATGCAATTTTTAGTGCGTGTTTTAGTACGATTTGTATGTAAATTAACTTTGTTATTTGCCATATTACATTGAACCTTATTATGCCCTTTAAAATTTGTAGATTGACGCCTATGATCGATTGAATAAGAGGTTGCGGGCTTTGAATGAGATACTGTTAAAGTTTCTAACATATCGGCCTTGTTTCTCAGAAATTTAATTAAATCATCCAACTTTAACTTTAACAATGACTCGGTGGTAGGTATTAAGGTGTTTTTATACTGTTCCCACTCGCGTTCTGTAGGAGGATCTAACTTAGTTACTACAAGGTAAATAACTAATGTATCCCAGTGCTCTGTAGGTTCCCCAAGCAAATTTAATGCGCGTATGTTTTTTAATATAGTGTCAATAAGCTTTCGAAGCTGAGCCGGCGACTCTTTGTTTACAGAAGGAATGCAAAAAAGTGATTTGACATGATTGTGAACTAGAAGCCTACTGTTGTTGTATCGATTAATAAGTAGATCCCAGGCAATCGAGTAATTGTGAGCTGAAAATTCAACAGAATCTATTACTAATTGTGCACTCCCACGTAACGACGACTTTAGGTAATGAAATTTTTGTATATCTGAGATGACATTAGACCCGTGAACTAAAGCAATGTATGTATCACGAAACTCTAACCATTGCTCATAGTTACCGTCGAAGGTGGGAAGCGAAATTGTTGGTAATTTTACTGACTGTAATGAGCTGGTACCCATTGTGATGGATTTGTCACACGATTCATCGTCAATAATCATACACTCGCTTTGAGCTATTACACTATAGTAATCGTTTTCAAATGTTTCGCGAACTACTAACAGATTTTCAAATTCAGATTCCGGGAGTAACGACTCAATTTTATTTTGTATTTCATTGAATTCACTGTACAAATTTTTTGTAGCTTGTAAGCGTAATTTTAACTCGGCTCGCTGTTTAGGAGTTATATCAGAGCAATCAAAAGATTTGATGTAGTTTTTAAACACAGTTAATCTACCTTTAATAGAGCCTCTTTGCTTATTTAAATCTCTCATTGCAATATCAATTGACCGCGCTAGTTCCTCTTTCGACATGTTTTGGAGGGAATGAGAAAACAGAAGTACTTACAGTTTTATTGTAATCACCAGAACAACGCAGCACTGGCCACGACACCCTTGTCCGTTAGCTCTTGATGACGTCAACTTCAACAGCTTAGCTGCTGCTCAGAAACTCCACGCGGCGGTTTTCAGGCTTCTCCTGGTTAATGGTTTCGTCAATCCTGGGCTGCGGGCTCCTCTCAACGGCCGATTCAAACGTAGCGATATCTCGATCCTCGATTTCCTTTTGTATGGGTCGTCGTATCCAAATCGGCGTAGGGCGTAGGTATATGCTATTGCTGCGCAGTGATGACCTTAGTAGTTGACTAGTTGATTAGTTTGCTTGAATTTTGTGTGCTGGTTCTATGTCTTGCATCCGGCTCGAAGGACCATATATGTTGCGATAGCTAACTAGGTATTTGATTATCTTCTTCAGGAAAACAACTAGGTACAACTTGAAAACCTTTAATTAAGTAGGTATAGACTTTTCACTATTTTACAATTGAGATTTGCGTGCGAAGCTACTTTATACAAAAGAATATGGCAAAGCAAGAAGGTTGGTGGATCGTTCCCGTACTGGCAAGTTGAGTATGTGGCCGTATGACGCTATACTAACGCTCCATCATTGGCTGTCGATGATGCGAGATATATCTCTACGATTGACTGGCTGTGACGCGATGTTAGGTTCTGCAAGGGATACTTCGGAGCACCACAGCGCCATCTAGTTATGCCAACGCTAGAGTCTTAACAACAATAATAAATAAAAGTACCTACGCTTTTACCTAGAAAAAATACAAAAAAACTGACCATAAATTAGCCAAAATTTGGAATTTGACCGAATATTTAAACACTACCAAAACAACTAATACCTATTTTATAAAATAACAACGAAAGAAATTCAAATAAACTATTTAAAGACTAAAATTCGCGCTGATAAGCACGGTTTATAATATCAATTATTGTCTGTCAATAAAGTCGAACGCTCTGAACGCATCAACAGCCAAATATTGAATGAATTATAAAACTTGCGCTCGCCTCCCGCCTTTTTATACACTACCGCCGCGAGCCGCGTCCAGCGCGGCAACCGTTACGCAAAAATAATCCTTATGGCGCAGCGCAGACGACAGACTATCCGTGACGCAGTTTTTAGTCTGTGAAAATAGAACCTAGCAATTATATGCCGAAACGCACACGACGCGCAAAAAGTCCGGCGCACAATAATTTGACAAACGTTTGTATACGAAATAACAAACTAAATAATTAGCACTAGTATCCGGCTGCTTTCGGGTGCAAATTGACATCGAGTTACAAAATTTGAGAATAAAAAGAAAAATAGTTTACCACCGATTTTTACTAATAACTAAAATCTTTTTGTGCGATCGAGTCTGCGGTCCATTGCCGCAGACTCGATCGCACAAAAAGTGTGCCGTCTGCGCTGCACCTATATCATTCAGTCAGTATTCACGCGCGATGGGTTATAAGCGTATTTCATGTATAAGTTTGGTGTTTCTATACCGATTTCTATGATTCTTATTTTTTGAATAGGTAATAATGTTATTTTTTTTTTAAATTAGGGATGAGTGAGAGTATGATAAACGTAAGAGTAAACAAATATAATCAGAAAGCTAAGAACTGCTAAGCTATAGGGATTTACACGTGTTATTGTGAGTCAACCATAAAATATAGACATATACTGTTGTGGGATATTTTTTATATAATTTTATGAAGAATATTTCTGTCATACATGATTTCTATGTAGCTTTAACCATTAAGGCTGCACACGCGACGGAAGCTTAAAAAATGCAGTAATTTCTCCCGTTTTCCCAACATTTCCCTTCACTGCTCTGCTCCTATTGATTGTAGCGTGATAATAAGTATACTATAACCTGCCCAGGAGTATGAAGAATAATTTTACCAAGTTTCGTTAAAATCCATCGAGTAGTTTTTGTTTCTATAAGGAACATACAGACAGACAGACAGACAGACAAAAATTTTACTGATTGCATTTTTGGCATCAGTATCGATCACTAATCACCCCCTGATAGTTATTTTGAAAATATATTTCATGTACAGAATTGACCTCCCTACAGATTTATTATAAGTATAGATATAGATATAGATAGATATAGAAGAAGAAGATATAGATAGAAAATTACTTGTTCAACGACATTGCACTCGGTAGTTTTCAAAACAGATTTCTCTTTTGTTTTCGAATTCTAATTATATCGTTATAAGAATAGTAATTAAAGTTAATAACATACTTGTTTTGTTTTGTTGATTAGCTATTTTATTTGTTTCAGTAAATTTTTGGCTAACCTCGAAATTTATTCATTCAGTCAGCTTCATAAGAGGCTGTTAAAAAATGTAATTAAATTATTTTTGGATGGAATTGGAGTAAATCAGCTACATGTTGATTTATCGTAGTACTCTTTTACAAGATTGCTTCATTTTTGACGAGACAATTTCTGAAAATTCAGCAGTATCGTCAACATTTATTTTCACAAATATGAAATTTATGATAGATATTCGTATTTTTCCAATGAAGTTTATGTTATTTACAGCGATTAGATCGCATTGCGTACTTCGCCTTTATAAACAATAATATAGCATTTTATATTATTATTTTTATCGTTCATACTTTTATGGATAAAGTATTCACCATAGACCAGTGCGCTGTTGACGAGTGATACCTACGAGAAATGTTTCAAAATACACAAAATAAAATTAGTTCCTCAGTTTGAGAACCATTATGCTAAATAGCTTACTGAAGCATTTATCAGGGCTTAAACATAGATTCTCCATAAAGAACTGGCAGATAATTTATAGTACTCAAGAAAACCAAGCTTGTGTTTTTAGTCATACAAAAGAATCATATTTCAAAAGAATGTAAAAATAGTCATTACGAAATAAATTGCTGTATCTAACACAATGTCATAAACAAGATATTATGTTTATGTTTCACTGTGTATTTAGTTCCAAATTCACGAATGAGAATAACCAACGCGTTATTAATTTTTATATACAATCTCTAGAGTTAGGGAAACAAGTTATATCCACCTAAGGTTTTTCTATTGCTAAATTAATATTAAAATTTTATTTTATTTTTAAATTTAAAAAATGGTAAAGATTTAGCAAAAAAAAAGAATACCAAGCTTATATTTCACGTGCCTCAGAGTACGTGGTATGAAACTTAGTAATAAACTACCAAAGAAGAAGGCCTCTAATATGAGTGATGGTGATGAAACTACAACGATTGTTGAAATGATCGGCCACTGCTGGGGATCAAAACATCGGACAAGAGTTCGAATAATCTTTAATACACTATACAAGAGACTAATACGACACTTCCATGTAAAGCTAGTTTAGGTAAATCTTCCAAAAACCTAATTACCACTGGAATTTTAACTACGAGATACAAGTATAAAAGGGTGCGCCCTTTGAAGCAAGATGATACGACTTGACTTAAAATTTAATCTTCCAAAGGTAAATTTCAGCTAAGTTGTCTCTACATCCTTCCGTATAATTCCAAGTATTTCCGTATATGTTTTTGATTGACAGCCTTTCAAGTTACCAATATCCGCAAGTCTCAAAAATTACGCGAATTGTTGCAACATTGATTAAGGTGGCTGACAGTAACATGCGAGATTAATATAATGCCAATGAAGGCAAATCAAATTGATACTTTTTATTGTAAATATATAATGTTAAAAACGAACAATTTTAACCAGACTTATTGTTATATTTGGTTTTATAACTCGAAGTATCGGTGTCTTTACGGACCCCGTGATCACGAGTGACTGAATGTCTTAAACTCTTTGTGAAAATTTAAGACAATATTAATAAAACGTTTTTCTTTTTGTGTACCATCAAGCATGTACATTTCCATCGCATTTCCAGTTGGCCCCATCGTGTGGTTTATTTTTCCAAGCACAATTTTATTTCGTTGCAGTTGCTGACCCGTTGTCTTAAGGTGCACGTTTACTAGCCCGCGCCGGACGCACCGCACGCACGGCACGCAACGGCACGCACGACTCGCTTTGTATGAATCCATATAGAACTGCGTGCACTATCCGCACCGGCAGCAACGCACGCCGTCATTTATTAGCAAAAATACTTTCCGTGCCGTTGACGTCACAAAAATCCGTTCACTGCTCTCATCGGCCCCTGCCGCGGTAACATAACTGAAGACGTCAACTGACAACGAGAAATCGCTCAAAAATAGATAAAATATCCGGATACAGTGGTCGCATGCCATCGGCAAATCCGTTCAATCCGTTGCGTGCGGACCGTCCGGCGCGGCCCAGTCCCCGCGCACCTGGTGAATGACAATCGCGACAAAATTACGTGTTGCGACGCGATAAGAAATAATCTGATGTATGGGTCGCTTTAAGCTGTACCTGGGATAACGACTTAGGCATTAATGAACTTATGAAATATCTCCTTCTCTTTCTCTTCATAGCAATTAGTATTCCCATCTGATGGCGGGGTCTGCCTTTCTTATTGTCTGCTTCCACTTCGACCTATTGGACGTATTCGAACTAATGAACTTGTATATATAAGAAATATTAATCAAATGTATGCCCTTTTTAATGCAATTCTATCAAATTTTATCTCTGTATAAATATTTTATCTTCTCCTAGTTTTTGACTAAGCAAATATTTGAAATCTTGGTTATATTATAAGACAGGTCAAATAATTGAGCGTCTAAATAACCTCGTTGTGTGCTCTATATCATTAGAAACATGTTAATTTTCGAACTCAGCTCAAGTGGATCATAATCAAACCTTGCTAGATACGTACATTCTTACTTATAATATAAGCTGTTCAATACTGAAACTTTAAGTCGGCTCCATGACAAATTCAGATTTACATACAAAGATTAGGACCGACCTACTCGTACGTTCAACTGGTAAGTGAATATTTGTTCTGCCGATGAATTGATCTTCATGTTATTAAAAGTTCCCTATACAAGGTGTGTCCTTGTGAAAAAACAAACTTAACAAAGTTATCTGCTTTATCTCTAGAACACCTTAAACTTAAATTCAAAATACAACCTTTATAAAGCATTTTACCTCTACTACTGCTCAATCTCTAACGAGTTTTGATATTACTTTTTCATATTATAATACGTACAATAATGTTAAATTTCCTTTTCATGTTATACAAAAAGTTATTTTTAATAAAATAAATTAATAAAAGACCAGTCACGGCTCAATTACGGTTTCACGGAAAGTGACAGAAAATGGGAAAAGACTTATTAGGTACAAATTTTATTATAAAAGTTAAGTATCAAGCGAAAATTTCTAAGATCTGGACATTTCTATTAAGTTTAAAATAAAAGTTTTATTTTATTTTCGCTTCTTAATATACGTACCAAAAATGAATTACTTTTTAGCACTCTTCGAAAAAAGCTCTCTTAGAACCAAATATCCGTACTAATTTTACCAAGCACTGTCGTATATAACTTGAATCCTTTCTAAGCTCAAGTTCCTCGTGTAAAAATCCTTCACACCCACCGCTAACTTGACAATGGGTGCTTCAGACTAGGACTAGCCTACTTTAAAAGCTTGGAACAAAAGAATGCTCCAACCTTTACTCTCAAGTATCCTTTTGTCCTGCAAAGTAAAAACTGCGTTTATGCTATGTCAACCACGTATATTATGTGACAGAATGAAGCGAGTATGTAACTTAATATAAGTTAATTACTCACAACAAGAAGTCATATGTTGTTGAGAATGATTTTATTTTTCATTTGAATTTAAACAAAATTGAAATGAAATATTAAAACCTTTAGTCAGTCTAAAACAAGCTGAAAGAGATCATTTTTATTTTAATCATTCAAATAAGCTATTGGACTCAATCGTGACTTGTTAGAATTCAATTGAAATTTCGAAGAAGTAGCAACCGTTTTCAATATAGAGCGGCTTTTTCATACAATATTAACGGAATAAACCTTGCCAAAGTCATTATATTAAGCAATAGATTTACTAAGAAGGGCGGTTGTGAGCCAAGCGAATACAGAAGATAGGGGCAACTAACTAACAGGAGTCACTTGGATTTGTCTAACGAACTCTAAAGACACGATTCTTTGATTGGACTAGTATAAGCAAATTAATTGTTTGTAAAATTCGCATTCCTTATGCGACACATAAGCCGAGGACTGTCATAAGTGGAAAGCATTTAGTGACCGATTCAAAATATAACAAAGGGCTTTAAATAACTGAAATAACTAAGCGCCTGACACCTCAGTCGCTCATGACCACGGGGTCTGCAAAGACACCGAAACTTGAAGTTAAAATTTAATATGTAAGTAAACGCGAAAAATCCTGTTCAAAAGTGTTTTATTCAATAACAAAAGGTAACAAATCGTTACCAACAAGGGCCCTTTAATAATACTGAAGGGTCACATCGTAGAAATACTTTTCTGACTACTACAAGTATTAGTACTACTAGTGAAAGATACCTTTCTAGGTATCTTTCGCAGGCAAACAAGGCTTTAGGTATAAATCAATTCAAATCTCATTGAAATAAACTATGAAGTTAATTAATTCAAGTATAGTAGTAAATAATCGCAAGATTCATGAATATGATTGAGACTATAACATTAAAGCCCAATCATATTCATTGAAATACAAAGAAACACTTCGCAAGTCCCAAAGCTCTTCAACTATGTAATGTACATTACTTTGTGAAACTCAAATAAGTCCCTAAACTAATTTGAATATGCGATCTTTAACCCTTCAAAATACACTATAATTCTGAAACAACTGATGCTTTCATGAATAATAATTTTACAATGAATCACAAAAGTCGTGGATACAATTTCGTCCAACTGTAGTAAAGAGGTCTTTGCAACCCAACCCTCGTGAAATAAAAATCTACAATGCAGACAACCTTTTACGTTTGTATTTCAGCTTCCTACATATTCAAATTCTGTTTAAAAATGTTGAATAGCAAAAAAATAGACTTTTAATATTCTTATAAGTAGTCCACGTTTCTGTTTAAAAAATTAGCCAAATTATTGCATTAAAATGGTGCCTTATGATCTACTCCTGTAAATCTTAAAGAAGAAACAATTATTTTGGTGAATGTCAAATAAAATATAAATGAAATTCAAGTATGTCACGTGGCTAACTACTGTCTTAAATTAGGTACATATTTCTTAAACTTATTCTAATAATCGATATATTTTAAGTTTGTGTCTAACATTGGCAGAGTAGTCATGTAGATGTCATTGTACACCGTATATCATATACAGTCATACGCACGCCTTGCCTGTGTTGCTGCACGCGCTGCAGCTCAGATTATGCCTTGCCAATTATCCCCTTTTTTGTACTGAAGGTCTGGATCGTTATACCCAATATTATCTGATACCCAAGAGTAACTGATCCAGCGCATTGTTATTATTGAGTTACGAAACCTCTTTCATTGTGCAGAATAAGTCTGTTCGTCTTGACTTTGTGAGAGGACAATCTGATTCAGGGGTCAATCGAATAGGTCAGCCTCTATCTGGGTAGGCATCCCACTTCATCCATTTTAATAAACTGGAATAAAACTGCAATAATGGTTGTAATAGCATCATTATTAAGACAGGTTTTGCGGTGGCGTTTAAAAGTACATATTAATACAGATATAATAAGTATATAAATAATAATAAGTATCATTATAGAAACGATTTTTGCAAAAATAAGGTATGTATTTTTTACAAGGAAATTAATATATTCGCTTACATATTAAGAAAATCATGATCGCTCCATAGTTAGGAATGAATACCATTAAAATAAAGAAGACTGCACGTTACTACAAAACATCTTGTAGTACTACGTCGTAGCACATTATCAATGAAATGCCGCGTCGAAGTTCATCAACAGCGACTATTTGGTAAAATAGTTTGTGATGCCATATTTTTATGTTTTTTGTGATTTTTGTAAAAAACAACCCTGCATAACTAGACCCTATACAGTCCTACATTTTTTACAAAAAAATCAGACTTTTTACAAAATAATTTCCAAAACTTGCTCCTCCTGCAGTATGTGATTTTAAAACCTGTATCTAAGGTGAAAATAGAGGCTAAAAACATCACAATGACTCGCAAATCCTATTGAAAAAAACATGTAAATTTTTGTAACATCAGTAATTCCAGATCTAAAAAAAGTACTATCTGATCTTTAAAGCCTAAAATAAACGATGAGACCTCTGAAAATATAAACTAAATGATCTAAGCTACGAGTTTAGTTCAAAAATAAGTTTCTAAAAGTGTGTAATACTGAGCATAGAGTAGAAGTACGGGTTCCTCATACAAGCCAGACATGAACCAGACTAGAAAAGTCTGCTGAAACTAGTTTAAACTAGTTCAGCTGGAAATAACACTCAGGCCTCTGGTGCCGCAGGCAAGTTCTTACACCGTTGAACCACAGACGATCTGAGTAAATATTAAAACGTTTTTGGAGCGGGTCATTGATCATTGACCTGGGGTTATTGGTCGCTTTTTTGGTAGTTATATGTTTTTAGGTACTTAATGGTACATACATACATAACGTCACGCCTGTATCTCTTATGGGGTAGACAGAACACCAGAGGTTACAAGACCATCTGATGTCACGTTTGACAAATTTGGAGGTATGATAAAGATGGAGAGAGACTATTGTAGTGACAGGGGGTCAGCCTATCGCCCACAAAAACGCCTTTAAAACCTCCGTCCCTTAACTGACTTTTACTTAATGGTATAGTAAAGATATGATTTGATAATTCCATAATAATGCTTTCTTATGAAAGATTTGTTTTTTACTTCAAATAAATAACACTGCAATGAATTTATAAATATCGATATTTGAGACAGAAAACCTCTTGATGTTGACTCATGGTTTTGTCAAAAAACTCACCGAATTGACTCAAATATACTGGTAAATAGGATTTATAAAAATAGATATAAAATTTTCATATAGGTGCATAACTAGTAACTAGTGTAAATTTTATTTCGATCAATAAAGGCGTTACAGAGTTATAAATATTTATCCATCCTCACTAACCATTACATTAATAATATAAATAACTTAGGATAAGGACTAAAGGTCTTATGATATTATTATCGGACCAATTTCTCAATTTTATTTTACCAAATAAAACAAAAACTATCTATAGCAATTTCCATTTTCGAAGTCAAATCATCATGACAAACCCACGAAACAAAATTAACAGTTGAAATGAAAACATCCTACATAAAAAAAAACTCAATCAAAAACTCTCTTTTATCTTCTAATATATAAAATTCTCGTGTCACAGTTTTCGTTGCCATACTCCTCCGAAACGGCTTGACCGATTTTGATGAAATTTTTTGTGCTTATCCGGTATCTATGAGAATCGGCCAACATCTATTTTTTTTTATTATTATTTATATGGCAAAACAACGTTTGCCGGGTCAGCTAGTGTCAATATATTTCGATGTTAATTAATTTAAACACAACACGAAAAAGTTATTCGTAAGAAAGCATTGATGAGATGGGATAATCCTCCAAGCCGAGGCGGTTGACTCGTAACTGATATGATTAGGAGATTCTAAGGGGATGTTAGCTGTGGTTGAATTGTGTCCAATCCATTAAGAAATCTCTAAATAGAACTTTTCTACTCAACAAGGTTTTAAAGATATTGAAAATAACGTATGTTTGTTTATTTACTCAATATTAGAAAGTGTTTCAGTAAAATTATTTGTTATCCATTAAGTTACTGATACTGATGTTGCAAAGCTAGAGAGTATGTTAGTCGTGTTTGTTTATTTGTACTATATTTTTTATTCATTAAAATCTGACTCTTCAGGGCGTTTTTTTTATTCAAACAGGATCCAGAGTTAAGTGATTAAAACAGCGCAGTGCTGCTTAATTAAAATAATACGTTTTTCAATAATTTTCTATTAGATACTTCAAAAAATTTATTGCAATTTTTTTAATGTACACATTTTTTACTTTCAGTGGGATAAATATTCTTTTAGTCTTTGAATTTAAAATGCGTATATCCTTATCCAAAATGAAACAGTTTCATCATCCATCATCATCATCCACAGCTAGTAGACGTCCACTTCTGGACATAGGCCACCTCCAAAATTTTCCACGTCGCTCGGTCCCGCGCCGCCCTCATCCAGCGTTTACCGGCGGCTTTGACCAGATCGTCGGTCCAACTTGCGGTCGGTCCTACGCTGCGTCTCCCACTACGTGGCCGCAACTCTAGAACTTTTCTGCCCCAAAGGCTATCTGTTCTGCAAGCTTTGTGCCCTGCTCATTGCAACTTCAGCTCTGCAATCCTTCTGGCTATGTCGGTGACTTTGGTTCGCCTGCGAACAGTTTGATGAAACAGTTTAAATTAATAATATTCTATTAATTTCAATACAACTATAGACAACAGTTTTTTGTTCTAAAAGTTATTTATTTTATCATTGTATTCAGCTCAGCACGGCTGTGTGAATCTGTAAAAGCAACGCAGTAATACTGAGGCTGTTCCTGCTTCTGTGTGAAATTTGTTATCTGGGTAGGCCTCACCAAAGGAGACCATATAGCATGGTAAATGGGATTAATCAGTAGCAAAGGGCGATTCCGCTTCAAACCCAAATGTATAACCCTAATGTTGCAGAATAAGCTATATTTATTTGTGTCATAGTAGATTACTGAAATAATAAGTAAAAATCTAATGAGTGTGTAGGAACGGATGTTTGTTCCTACTCCCAAGAAAAGGGATGGCAGGTCGCGGCCCACGGCCCGACGATTGATGTCGGGATGTCGTATATACAGGGTGTCCCATAACTTGCACGACAAACTAAAATGAAAGAAAGATTGAGGTGTGCTCTACCAGATAAAAAAAAATACCTCAGTAAAAGTATCACCGTTTTCGAGATATTCCCGACTTTATTTTTTTTTCGAAAAATGCCGCTTTTGGTCAGTTTTTTTGTTGCTGTGTGTAGGAACAAACAAATATATCTTTATTCTTTTTTGTAAATATTTGAGAATAGTAGATCTATCATATTCAAATATAATTTTGTTAAATTTCATTAGGTATCTTTGAGAAAAAAATATTATTCTCATGATGTTTTTCTACAAAAAATATTTACCTCAGCTTAGGCATTCGGTGGTGAAAAAAAAATGTACTGGACTATCTCTGCACATTTAACAAATAAATTACGCATCTAATAAAGATTTCAGAAAGGTATAATAATGGCCATATTTTTGTAGAAAAATAAAAAATTGCCAGTTTTGTGCCAAAGGGGCTGATTCATGTTAAATTTTAATAAATGAAAGATAATATAAAATACAAATGTTTGAGTAAAAACATCATTTATTTTTATTTAGTCATTGAGTACATCTAGCAAGTGCTCGAATTGCCGACCTTCTAGTCTGATACACGCGCGGCACCTCTTAACAAAATATTTTTTTAATGTGCTTACACTTATTTGCGATATTTCTTGGGCTGCTGTAGCAATCTGTTGTCGAAGGTGTTCTTCGCTTTGGACAGCCTCTCTGTATACCTTATACTTCATACAGCCCCAATAAAAGAAATCCAGTGGATTTAGATCGGGAGATCGAGTAGGCCAACTGATTGTGCCTGCCCGTCCGATCCATCGACCAGGGAATTTATTGTTTAAATGGGCCCTTACTTGACGGCCGTAGTGCGGGGGCACCCATCGTGTTGCAGCCACATTGCACGCCGCTCCACTAGTGGAATATTTTCCAGTAAAACCGGAAACTGGTTATCAAGAAACTCCAAGTAGTTGTTGGAATTGAGCGTAGCTGGCATTTCGACCGGTCCCAGTATTTGGCCATTGTAGATACCTGTCCACAAATTTATTTTGTATTGATACTGAGACCGATCTTCCCACATTTCATGCGGATTGGATATCTGCCAGCTATGCATATTGGGATCTGATTCATGTCGTCTCAGTATTTCTTGACAAAATTCAAATTGTGCCGAATAATCTCTTGGCTGCAAACTTTGGACTCGTTGTCACATACAAGGGTGAAAGGAATGCCTTCGTAAAATTCTGTGAACCGTAGATCTTGAAATGTCGGTGCGTCGTTAGATCATCCGTACTGAAGTTGAAGGATCTTCTTCAACTTCGTCCATCACAATATCGTCCTCTGCCGTTGCTGGTCGTCCATCACTTGTACGTTGTCCAGGTACACGCCCATCAGAAATGGCTCTATGGGTTCGGGTAAAAACCTCATGACTTGGATGCCGGCGGTTAGGGTATCGCTCAGCATAAAGCCTCGCAGCAGCTTTGGCGTTACAGCGAACTTCACCATAAATTAGCTCCATATCTGCATACTCATGCGACGTGTTCGTGCTCGCCGCCATATTAAAAGTTCAGGCAGATAAAAAACAAAATCCAAGAAAGCGCCGAGTCGTAAGTTACCGCAGTTAACAAAGTCCAAATTGTAAGGCAAATCAGAGTCCGAGTTCCAGGCAAAAACGTAGTACGAATCAAAATAACAGATGCAACAGACAGAATTCAACAACAGAATTCGAGCACTTACTAGATGTACTCAATGACTAAATAAAAATAAATGATGTTTTTACTCAAACATTTGTATTATATCATCTTTCATTTATTTAAATTTAATATAAATCAGCCCCTTTGGCACAAAACTGGCAATTTTTTATTTTTCTACAAAAATATGGCCATTATTATACCTTTCTGAAATCTTTATTAGATGCGTAATTTATTTATTAAATGTGCAGAGATAGTCCAGTACATTTTTTTTTCACCACCGAATGCCTAAGCTGAGGTAAATATTTTTTGTAGAAAAACATCATGAGAATAATATTTTTTTCTCAAAGATACCTAATGAAATTTAACAAAATGATATTTGAATATGATAGATCTACTATTCTAATATTTACAAAAAAAACAAAGAGATATCTGTTTGTTTGTACACACAGCAACAAAAAACCTGACTAAAAGCGGCATTTTTCAAAAAAATTAAAGTCGGGAATATCTCGAAAACGGTGACACTTTCACTAAGGTATTTTTTTTTTATCTGGTAGATCACACCTCAATCTTTCTTCCATTTTAGTTTGTCGTGCAAGTTATGGGACACCCTGTATATACGCTGCTATTAAATTAGTTGATAGCGCGTTTTAGGATCCGTTGTGTCGTCATCGTCGTTGTTACTATGAAGCGATACCAGATGTCGCTACATCACTCCCCTCCGAGACCGGAGGTCGATATGGTCATGGTCCGTTAACGGTCTTGCGTCTTGAGATGCTTGCCAGTGTGCCAGTGGGGTTCCAGTGAGTCGGAACCGGATGAGAATGCCGCATGATTAGTTCGCGGTGCGTCGGAACTGCATGCGGTGATGTCCTGGACAATGTCGGGGTAATGGTCCCAGTGAGTCGGGACAAGCTCCAGTGAGTCGGAGTGCCTCAGTGCGTCCAGGAGTGCTCTTCTCTGCAATGGCCCCAGTGAGTCGTGGTGGCTGGCGGCTGCGTCGGGCAGGAGAGTAGGTACTCTGCTTGTGACCGGCCGAAGTGCAGGGTGCTGTACCGAGTTGCAGGTGGAAGCTGGAGGTGGTAGACCAGGCTTGCAGCGCTACAAGCGTAGTAGTCCACCAAGGTAGCCCGGAGTGTGCTGGCGGCGGCTGGCGTGTTGTACTCGCTGCTGGAGGGTGGAGAGTGATGGTGACGATGACGACGACGGAGATGTTGGTGTTGGTCCTCTTCTTCGAAGGCCGCGAAGGTAGTTCAGCTAGGGGTCACCACTTTGGGAACAAGGTGTTAGTTCCCACGACCCGGTAAAGGCTGATTGGCCGCGACCCACGGCCCGACGATTGATGTCTAATATCAACTAATTTAATAGCAGCATATATATATATATATATATATATGCTGCTATTAAATTAGTTGATAGCGCGTTGTAGGATCCGTTGTGTCGTCATCGTCGTCGTTACTATGAAGCGATACTAGATGTCGCTACAAGTCTTTTAGCTTTCGGGTACCTAATCTAAGCAAAAGATATTTAAATCGGTGATAATACTCCCGTTTGATCTCAATCTCACGTGATGGTAAGTGAATATGAGATAACACCAAACAGTTTAAGGAAGGAGCTAGCTCTAGTTGTGTCGGAAGACATCACCTCCGGATCCAGACATCGCTGACGACTCTGAAACCGAAGCAATCCAAGCTGCCGTTCCCCAAACGAGTACCGAAAAGGTCTGTAAGGTACCGTAGCTGGTTTTGGTTCGAACTGTCGAAACGGTACTCCCATATCTGTAGGATGCGCCCAATGGGAGTCCAGCAACTAGTATTCTTCACCGAACTTAAAGTAAGAAGTATGTAAACAAAAAAAAAACACCTCTATTCAAAAACAAATGTTCTTATCATCACAACTCCGTGTAATAAGCACACTGCAGGGCTATAAGTTTTTCCTCTGGGTGACAAGATGGTGACGTAGTCCACCAAGCTGGCCCAGTGCTGGTTGGTGGATGTCAGAATTTTCAGGGTGCCGAAATGACTTCTGACAAACCCTGACGACTACTGTATTCAAGTATACAGCACCCGGGACCGTCTGCTTAACGTGCTCTCCGAAGCACAGAAGTCGTCGTGAGAAATAAATAATCGGTGGTCACCCATCATAATACGGGCTGTTTTTCTTTGATAAGCTTTTACAAATGAAACTATCGAAATGTGATGTGCTTTTATCATCTGTTTTTATTGACAGTAAGATCACTTTGGAAAAAAAATATACGGATATTTAGAATACATTTAATTGTGGTGCAGTAGCCCCTGTGTATATTCATTGATATTGCAGGTTGAGCAACACTTGGTGCGATCGGTACAAAGGTGGGTGACCGCCAAACATTGATTACTGGCTGCTACTTGCGTGCTCCGGGGGGCACGTTAAGCCCCCCATCACAAGGAGTTGTGATGATGACTTGCTGTAAGTCAATTGCAGCGTAGCCCTTTATCGTCTGCTTTATGTTAGCTTTACACTTATAAAGTCGATTTACTCGTCTGTTATTGATATATTCAATCTAAACTACCAATATTTTTTGTAGAATTAGTATGTATGAAAAATAATGTATAAATGTATTTTTTGTTGATTTTATTAAGAGTTATGTATGGAACAACCCGAAACAGCTATTATTTATGAGTCGGATGGGTTCTGTCGGTAAACATGCGTAATCAGATGCCTCATGTGTCAACATCTGGCCTAGATAGGGAATGGCCTTTGAATAGAGTAACAATTGAATCTGTGATTTGTGTAACAAGAAAGGAAGTTTACCCGCATGCTGTGTAATGGATTATCTAATGGGAAACAAAATCTTTGTTTTACTATCCTGATTTTTTGCAAATGAAAAGACCAAAAAGTATGAACGTCATAACGCACATCTAAGATCTTTTTGTATTGAACACCACCGTAGACAAAAAATCTTTACGTTTATGTTTACATATGAAGAACTTTATTTTGTCCATAGGCCTAAGAAATAAATAAAAAAATGTCTGGGGATTTATTATGACTATTGTGATTGTTCGAATGGAAGTTCCAAAATATTATTACGCTCTCACACTTAGTCCCTGTGTTATTGAACTTTAGTAAAACATATAAAATGCTTTCCTCTTCGATATCCTTAGGGAATCACAATTTACGCGCTTAAAGCCGCGGGACACTGCTAGTTAAACAAACGTTACCGTCAGCGACAAAAGAAAACAAGTGAATCGGAACAACTTGAAACATTCCTTTCTCACTGATTATCTTAATGGAAAAGTTAAGTTTCCGGCCGCCCCAATAACAAGAGGGAGAGAGACACAGAATGTTGATGAAACGTGATTCATGGTTGTCTCAATCGATGCTGCCAAATACTTTGACATTTTGTAAAAAAAAGTTTTATTCATCATAAGTTTCATACAGAGCATTTAATGACGTCATCATATACTTCGGCTTTAACTAGTTGTTAATAGTTGTTGAATATGATATTACAGTAGACCAAGAGATAAAAAAAGCCGGCGAAAAAAAACTCTAGGCACTCTTTTTCAGTCAGAATTATACGAATTAATACAAATAGGCACAGTACAAATTGACCATCGCATTAATAAAATAACAAACACAAGTCAGCTAATTGTGAGAGTCAATGTCATGCCATAACCAAATTGCTTACATAGTCGATGCATTGAGCTATGGATGCACAGCACGAACATGAAAAACTGGGACCAGAGTATTTAAACAAGAATGGAATAAAATAGTCATAGTATCATCAGCAAAACGACCTGGCACCGCTAGCAGCACCCGTTCACGAGTATAACGCAAGCAATATTTTAGGGAAGAGGGTGACCTGACACCCGACGCTACCACTAGCCATGCCGCCTGAGGGAGCATGACGTTCTTGCTGTTGTCTTGACAAGAAAATATGTGAGTGGAACAGTCACTAGTATGCCATATGTCATACTGCACAGCCAAGCCGTAAACAAAATTAATAAGTAAGCAAACAATACAATCTCGTGATTATTGCCTACCATATAGGGTAGATCATTTAAATAGACTAGAAACGGAAAGGGTCCCAGAATTGATCCTTGAGGCACTCCGATTCTCACAACCGACCCAGCCGACCTTTCCCGGTTTACCTCAAACTTCTGAATTCTATCACTTAGATACGAATTGTGGTGGAGTTTCCTGGTGAGAGTGTGACAGAATTTATCCGCTTTTGTTCTGACGTTGACACGTTAAGATTGCCGTCGTAATGTATGTAACCCCTGGAGCGCCAGCTCAATGTACCTAAAGTTTCTTCAGCTCAATAATGTGTATGAAAATATTTCTTAATATCAAAAAACATAAAACCTAAACTAATGATATAAAATTGTATTTCCCCTTATTATTATTTTTTCTATCTATATTATCATATATGATTATGTAATAATAATTAATTTATACAGTAATCACGTAATACAATAAAATCACATATAGCATCAGAAAAAGCTCATGGACACAATGGTGGATGCTTCATGATACTTTGCATGAACAAAGGATTCACTTGAAGGCATTACTAAATCTTATCGACACTTTATTAGAGTACATACAGGGTGACTGATGACGAACTTTAGATATTGAAGGACTCTTCATAACTCTGCACTCGATACCTACTGATCACAATTATGACCAAAAAAGTAGGTAGTTAATTTTTCACCAGAATTCCCTATAAATAAATAAAGAGACATTACTACCTTTTTTCTCGACGCGCCGCCTCAGTCATCACGCACACAGCAGTGTTCCCGCCGCACGCACACCACCACCCGCTAAGTATCTATTGTATTACGCTAATGTAACCGAATGAATTATTTTACTTTCGGTTAAGTTTACTCAGTAAATAATTAATATTTATTTTATATTTTCTCTTCACGTCCTCGAATTTCGAAAGTTACTCACCAGTCACCCTGTATAAGAACAAATAAAGAACAAGAATAACAACCGAAGACTACTAGCGTATTGAATCCGCTAATTGTTACGCTTTAAGTTGTAGTTAAAAGGCTGTAAGTAATAGAAGGCAGGTATGTCCAATGACGATTTAATTTCACTTCTTTCATTTTTATTTAATTCTACATTGATTTCTAATATCTGTTAGTTATTGAATTTTTCATCATTCTTAGAGTATGGATAATTTTCCTTCTGCGTTGTTGAATTTTAAATACTTTATCTCAAGTTATTTTACGGTACTTAATAGTTAATCATTTTCTTTCTTACCTTATCCATATAATAGAAAATTTTAGTATCCAAATTTTTTTGAACAATCTCAGGTTTAATATTTCATGGAAACACCTTACTGTTAGAAATAATCAGAACAACTTCCAATAAAAAGTTATAAAACAAATTTCTTTTATTAAATAAAAAACTTGTTAACCGGATTTATTATATTTATTAGGATTTATTTACGAGCTCGTGACCACGGGGTCTGCAAAGACACCGAAACGTCGAGTCAAAATTCAAAATGTAAATATACGCGATAAATCCGGTTAATGAGTGTTTTATTGAATAGTATGAATCGCAAAAACTTAAGACAAATTTCTTTTATCCATCTCAGACCTCGAAATAAAAAAAAACAACAAACAAAATAATAAATGAAATATAATAGCGCATTACTCGTGGTCCCAAATTCTTTTCATTCATTTATCATTTCCAGCATAATATGAAGGAGCGACAGAACGCCGCAGGTATTCTAAGTACTCCATTTAATAAATCTGGTAATATCACGAGTGCCTCCCTATCCCTGTTTACTATCTAATTCATCAACGAGAAAGCTCAGTCAAAATTACTTTTGTTGGGAGATTTTGCACTGTCGAGTTAATACACGAAAAACACTTGGTTTTATTTTTGTGATGATTTTGGACCGCTTTTAATACTTTCAAGTAATTTATTGCATTAATTTGATTAAAGCTTTGAAGTATGTTCAAATTTTTGTTTAAAATATAAAGGGTGACTGGTGGGTCATTTTCGCAATTCCAGGACGTGATAGTTTGAGATCATACATGAAGAGAAAAAATAAAATAAAAAATAAATATTAATAATTTACTGAGTAAACTTAACCAAAAGTTAAAGAATTCCTTACGCAACACATGGTTACTTAAGTGTAATGCAAGAATGCAATAGATACTTAGCGGGTGGTTGTGTGTGTGTAGCGAGAACACTGCTGTGCGCGTGTTGACTGAGGCAGAGCGTCGGGAAAAGTGTAGTAAGGTCTCTTTATTTATTTATAGGGAATTCTGGTAAAAAAATTAAATACCTACTTGTATAACATTATTATGATCAGAATCGATTTCAGAGTATTTTATATCATAACTAGCTGTGACCCGCGACTTCGTCCGCGTGGATACCGGTAATGGAGTTGGATAAATACTAATATTATATCCTCCTTGAAGTTTAAACTTACCTTATTCAAAATTTCGTCAAAATCGATTCAGTAGTTAAGCGTTACTGATCAGATAAACAGACAGAGTTACTTCAAAAACTGTTACAACAAAGCTGTGATCCGCAGTTTCACCTAGGTGTTTTGTATAGATGATGCCTGCGACTTCGTCTGTATTGAATTAGTATTTCGAGTAGGTTATTTTCTTCTCCAAGGTCCTAAGTACTATCTTTAATAACAAAAATAAAAATGAAGAATCTTCGCCCAAATAATATGTATAACTCCTAACCACAAACATAGTAACTATATTAGGTACATTATAAACATAGGTAACTATATTAGGCACCTTGCGTTATAAACAAATCGGGTGCCAAAGTGTCTTAAATTTTACATAATTCATGCAATACCTATCTTCATTAATTATAGCATATTGTTATTCTAAGTAAAGCTATATTACTGTAAAGTTTCAGAAGAATACATTCGGCAGTTTTTGCGTGAAAGAGTAGCAAAGATCTATCCATCCAGCCATTATCAGTGTATAATGTGTATCTATCTATAGTTATGATTGGCTACTTTTCACGGTAAGCCAATTTAATGTAGTTTCTTTTGGTAGTTAACACATCTACGTTACTTTTTGTTCTACTTCTAAATCTACGGTTTCTAACTTCCAAGAGCCAGAAATGATCACGAAATAAATAAAACCTTGAGTCACATTATTTTAAGTTTAACTTTATTACAATATATCTCTGTATGTACAGAAGGCAGCACATCAAGCGTTACAAATCGGTAATTTTTTTTTTTACTTGAATCTACAATCTATGCCCTCGACATTACCTAAGTTAAAATTGTTTGAGAAAATTTGACAGGTAATGTAACGCTTGACCTGCTGCCTTCTGTACCTACCTGTATTAAATCGCGCAAGAAGCTTTATTAATGATTTAGCCCTATCAACATAGCAAAATTTTCTACTGCATACCAACTATTTTTCAGATTTATTATTTTTAAGCCCCAGTACTTTTACCAGGACAATTTCCTTAGAATTCTTATTCCCATGTTTATTTTTAGTGTAGTTCAGTTTTTTTTCTTCTGGCTATCCGAACGCTTTTACATCTATCTAATCTACTAATGCCACGTTACAATATCAAAAACACTGTTCGTTCGTTGCTTCCACGCTGGACTGGGAGCAACAGAAAATCATAGAATGTACCAGTTGCTTCTCTTCCCGGGCATACCTTAAAAGTCATCTTAGAGGTTTTATTGGATAGAGGTTTTATAACGGATAAAGGCGTAAAGTTATATGTATGTATGTTCGTTTATTCTACGAACAGTAGATTTAGCTATCACACACGTTGAATATTGAAGCGTATAAAGCGTTTCAATATTCAACGTCTTGTCAAATTACTACTTACTATTCTTATAACTACCTACCATTCGTTTGTAGTAGCTTTTACTCATGTAAAATATTGAAACCCAGCATTCATTGATTTTGACGACAATTTAGTTATAATTTACCCCTAGAATAACCCTACCGCCTCTGAATAATTGACTAATCCGAGTGAGCCCCACTTGGTGGTAAACTGACTGTCTCGGCTGACTGAAATTTGCCGTCAAATATCACTACTGCCAGCGTGACGCGTCCCGAAAACATTTTATAAAGAGCCAGTTTTAGAGCCGCAAACGGGTTTTTGATAGAACTGGCTTGGCTTCGGTATTCGACCTCATTTATACTTACCATCAGGTGAGAATGAGGTCAAATTCGGACTTATTCACCGATTTGAAAAAAAAACTTAGTATTTTTAATATTTTGGAATAGAAAGTTATAAAATTAAACTCGTGGGTAGTCTGACTCCCAACCGTTACAAAAATTTGGTGGTTCATTCAGAGAAATCTTATTTCCAAGTGAAATAATAAAAGTTGGGTGAATATGGTCATAGGCACCCAGAGTTTGGTAGGTATCTCGAACAATTAACAGCGTGAGTGGCCGGCCATGCCAGCGAATCACTTGCTCGCCCGCCCGCGTCTTATCTACCTATTTTATTACGGAGTTATTTTAAAATTATTACGATATCTCTTTGGATCTTGATTGAAATCAAGTGGTTTCAAAGACAATTTTGTTCACAATTAAATATTTATTGTAAACAAAATAAAAAAAAATATAATAAAAAAAAATTACGCGAGCAGGATCGAACTCACGACCTTAGACTCATGGTCGGTCTACGCGCAACTGAGCAATGAGTACTTTTGATCTGTATGCCGAACATCTTCACCATATTCTAGTAAAGTAAGTTTTAGGCATAACTTTTAAAAATTTATTACAATTTTTTTTAGATCCTAGATTTTTTTTATGTCTGCAGAATCTGCTCATCATCCTGGACAACTTTTGTGAAGGCATCATATCTATATTTCTTACGGTTTTGATGATCTCTTAAGGGTTCTGCATCAGGTGTTCCAGTAACCGAAATAAAATATACCCTATATGTTGCCCCGGCTTCACAGCTATACATCAAAAAAAGGTTCATTCAAATCCGTCCAGCGGTTCCAGAGATTAGCGTGTGCAAACAGACAAACTTACAAACAAACAGACAATTTTTTTTTTTTCAGATTCTTACTCTTTTTTCATTTCTTCATAACCCTAGATAATTTTTTTTGTAAAAATATTAAATGTACAGACACGTTTTTTTTACTGTTTTATTATATGTATTGATTTAAATTTAAAATAGAAAAAAGCAGCAATATTTTTAAAATAAATTTACTTTTGTTTTGACTTATATTTTTTTTTATAATTTTATCAACAGCAGAAAAATCCTAAAACCCAAAACGATAGTAGGTAAACAGGAAAAATCTAAATATATCCATCTGTATCTAATAATTCGACCACCTACGTACAAGGAAAAATAGTTAATATGCGAAGGTATGGATACATAATATCACAAAATATAATTATTACGTCTATTATGTTCATGTCAGGTATGTTTCCTCATCTAGTAATTTCATAAGCGTGAGCAAAATTTTCAAAACATGTCATGTACATGAGTTTCCTGATATTAAAAACTTATTGATTTACTATTAGGTATGTAGGTCGCAGATCATTTGTAATGGTCACGGCGATAAAAATACATAATATAAATATGCTTTTAATTTATCATAACCTACTTGGCGTTTTTGTTGGCGATAGGCTGACCTCCTGTCACTGCAATAGTCTCTATCTATCATTATAATACCTCCGCATTCGTCAAACGTTACATCAGATGGTCTTGAAACCTCTGGTGTTCTGCCTACCCCAAAAGGGATACAGGCGTGAAGTAATATATGTATGTATGCATAACCTACACATACGCCAAATTCATCAATGTGTCTGGCAAAAATCTTGTTATTTCACTTCGCTTCCCACACAGGTTGAGGTGTTTGGCAAGATGTATATCATCAACAGTTAAATACGCATGATTCTCACATTCATTCTTCCATCCATCCAAACTTTCAAATTTATAATTAAGATAATAAATATGATTAGTGAGATGTAATCCTCGAACAAATTTTATTGTCCTCCTTAGAGTGATTTGTGCAAAGAAGTCCTTTCGTCCGCTAACTGATTCCACGTAAATACCTTTGCTTATTAAGTTCTATTAATATTATGCTGGCTAGCAATAAACCTAAATATTTATGTGATTTCTTGCAATGATACCTCACTCAAACGATGTATTGGGTTTGATTATTTTTCGTTTTCTCATTAAACATTTAATAAAAGACCGGTTCGTCACGACTCCTTCCATGCAAATCCCGATCCTGTGAGAAAATCTTAGTAAAAGTATCTTAGTAAAATCTTATGTGTACGTTCTGGCTACATATGTGATATATCATCATATCAATTTAACAAACAGTTAATGAGTAACAAAAAACAAACATCATCAATCTTCACAAAAAATCACGTTCATAATTCACATGAGTAAGAAAATTAGAACTAAGTTTAATTTTTAGTTTTAGAATGCGGTTAAAACGTCTCGTATTTCAAAAATTACTCGCTGGCTAAAGACAAATCCTCGACCGATTTAAATAAGGAGTAGCAGCAAACACAAATCTAAATGTTCTCTATGTAACTTGTGATAGAAGGCAGCATGCCACCTTAATTTTATTATTCTCCTTACATAGAAAGTTGTGAGCGACAGAATGATTTGTGCAAGGAAGTCCTTCCTTCCGCTAACTGATTCCACGTAAAGGAATGCTGGCATTATTTGACTTCAGAGTGTTATCTGGGGGAATGCTAATTCCTTTCCTACGGCTAAGTGGGTTACTTGAGCACGTTACTCGTTTCCTAACATGTATTTACTTTCTTGATTTTTCCTGTCGTCGAATAGGAGGTTTTAACGTGAGTGTTTTGTTAAAGTAGGCGAATTCATTTGGTTTTTTTTTGATAAAAAAAGAGGGTTGTGATTTTCCTGAAGCTCTTTGCTGTTTTTTTTTTAGAAATGTTTGGTTTATTGAGTACATATTCCTTTTTGTTCAATTGGTTTTCGACTTTTGTTGTGCCTTTTTTTATGCCTATATATTATCGTTAAATTAGTAGAATTTCGTTTGAAAATTTTTAGCTTTGTTATTCAAAACAATCACATTTTCGATATGAGACTGACACTTATAATAAACTGTATATAGTATTTTTGATTTACAGAAAATACTACCTATTTCTTGATATCCGGGGCATACAAAAGAGGAAATACGAGTTTATAATAATAATAAAATAAAATCCTCAGCCAATCACACCAACTACATAGTCCTAAAGTAAGCATGGCTTGTGTTATGGGATACCATGTAGTGAACTAGGGGGGAAACTGGAATATAAATACACATATAGATAAACACTCAAACATGGAACATTTTTTTTCTTGTTTCAGGCGGGAATTGAGCCCGCAACCACTGGCGTCTGAGGCAGACAGGTTTACCCCATCGCCAAAGTGGTCGTCAACAAACACAAGAGTAAATACTTAAGTAATATTTTTTAAACAGCACCTGCGGACACAAAAACATCATAAGTTATGCAACTGGTATAAAATATGCAACTTAACGTGTGTGTGATAGCGACTGCGATAGCTAAGGCCTTTAAAAATATCTATTAAAAATATCATAATTAGTTCTTGATTGCCTTATCTTTTTTTCTTTTAATTACGTAAGTATGTATTTTTTTCTCTCTGCTTTATGAAAGAAGATATTTTTTTCTCTTTCATAATGTGTCATGACTCAATGTCTTTGCAGCCTTTTTTACGAAACAAAACGTAGCACAACATAAACATAGCAAGATTCAAAAAAAATCTAGAACATTGTAACTTATTACGCAGTCTCAAACAAAACCATGTAAAAAATTAACACTAAGCGGGAAAACCCTGCCCGTTGTTCGTCCATTCGCAAAAAGCTTTCTTTTTTTTTAAATCACCAAAGCCATTTGTAACACTCAAAGCTAGGTTATTGACCTTTACTGCAGATAAAGTTCGAATAAAGTAATAATCTTTTCTGTCAGTGACAGATTGTCAAGCTATTAGGCACAGGAACAAATGTTGAATTAAAATAGGTACGCACATTTATTTTTAGACTCCAGAACTTTATGAGGAAATTTTACTTGATAAACTAATACTTTCTTTAGATGCAATGGTTGTCAATACCAAGTAGAGAATCCTTACCTAACTCATTTATGGCTGAAATATTTAAAGGAATTACTTTTAAACTTGAAACTTCGCATATACCCCCGCTGATAGAACTAAACTATATAGAATGTTAATTTGGTCACAATTTTCCAAAGATCTCGGGTCTCTACAACACATTATAAACAATACTTGCAAGGACTGTGTACAAAAATGCAGCATCTATTAAATCATCATGATAGTTTATTTTTATCAAACATGACTTATCGACTTTAATTGTTACAATTACTCGTTATATGACAGTTTTCGTGTGAGGTGGAGTATTATCGAAACTTTTCCGTTACTGTTTACCTATATATTTTAAGTAGCAAAGACTTATTACGTCACATTTTGTTTCTTTTTCTCTACGTAGAGTAGTACCAATTTATTGGTTAATTGTTACGACCATATGAAACCGTCGAATAAGCATTTATGGTATTATACTTGTAGCTGTAATATAAATTATTAAGGAATTTTGATAACAGCAGGAATATTATAAATCATGGTTTGATCCTAAGATCCTTTTGTCATCATAATGATAGATCGACAAAATCATCAAAAAATCAAGGTTCATAAAAAAGCACTTTCTTATAACAGGTGAATGATATAAACAGCTTATGAATATAAAGAGATTAGATAAAATTCATAACTTTCTCTCAAAATTATACATAAATCTATATACCAACACACCGGCGGCGCGACCCGGCGGTGACGTTTTACGGCGATATTTTGTGAAGAGCCAGTAACTTCGTAAACCTGTGTGCTGTCATTTGCCACCTAATCTAAACTTACAAAAACAAGTACAGAGTTAAAAACGCAATACAACAAATAACAGATGAGAAATAAAATCAGAAAGAAAACACATAAACACAAAAACCATTACTTAGACAATTGACACAATATTAAATAAAACTTACACAATAACGGGAGCCAAAAAAGTAAAAATAAATGCTTAAATAAATAAAAATTGAATCATGTGCTGTAGTATGCTTACCGAATAGGGCCCATCTCAGAACACTCCTGTTGCGGTAACCACAGCGCTGATTTTCATATGAGCCCTTCTTTTTTATAGATTGACTTTTAAAGTATTGAAATGTTTTGCAACGGCTGAGCCTCAGATAACAGCACTGACTGCTTTTTATAGATTGACTTTTAAAGTATTGAAATGTTTTGCAACGGCTGAGCCTCAGATAACAGCACTGACTGCTTTTTCCTTCATATCTTCAGCGTCAGCTACCGGCAATAAGTGCCAAAGTCTAAATTTAAATACAAACGGGAGTTCCTCAGCGTCAAAGCAAACCGCATGAAACAAAGATAAAATAAAAATAGTAAAATACGAAACTATTTTTCTTGAAGTAGGCTTTTTAGATAGGACGAAGGAGATTGTTTTTTTTGTGATGTTTAATTTTTAAAGGTTGTCTGCTTATTTTTAATGATTATTTCTTATAACAGCCTCTAAAGTTAAAAATACCAAAAAATAAACCAACATTTAAACTGTAATTTTTTCTACTCAGAATAAAGCAAAATAACATAATACAACACTAAAGAAAATGAGGCCGAAGCTTCTTTTAAACTCAGCTCAAATACGGTAAAATGGCGGATTTTTTGTTAAGCTTCTACCCTGTATACACGAGCAATCTTTAAACTGAGCGTCAGCTGCGCCAAGCCACCACGCTTCCGAAAAAATGCCTGACCTCCTCATGTATTATACAAATATAATATTTTGACAAAAAATATGAACAAAGGTTTTCGTATAAATGTAGTGAAATAAAATGGATCCTACGAATACGTAACGTTATCTAGTGATATGCTTCAAGCATTGATCTGCAATAATCGTTGCGCTCATGGCGCATGCAACGCCGCAAAAATATCGAGAATTCATAATAAATAAAACACATGGTAGGTACTATCAAACCAATGGAATCATGACCCACCATGAGCTCATTTTGGCAAACCGTCTTAATGATAGTAGGTCATTTGCTTAAAGTTAGGTTTCCTTGGTGACGAACTTGTTATCATTTCATTCGACACTGACATTAACTGACTAAAGAATTCTTTCAGTATCTAAAATGTCCTAAGTCACAAAGACCTTTTTCTAGTATATTGGGCCCGCTTCGACATTGAATTCTCTTATTTTAAGTGTTTCCTAATGCCGTGTGAGAAAGAGAAAGAAAAATAGTTTTTGTATGAGGCTGTCACGTATCACGTCATGAAATTTGACACTGGAAAGACTTAAAAATAAGAAAAAGCAATGTCGAATACGGCCCAATGTCTTTGATTATACGTGATAGACCTTAAGCTGCGGATACACGACGACACCTGACACTTGACACTCAGTGTCTAGACCGAGTGTCCGTGTGTGTCATGTGCCACGACACTCGGTTGCAGCTCTAGGGGCGCTCTAGCTTGGTGTCGCTCTAGCTGCCGTGTAGACGCGACGTGCGCAGTGTCTGAGAGCAGTGTCGCGGTTTTCGGTCGTGCGCGAAACTTTTAGCTAGAGCAACATGACGGCGGCACGCGCGTGCATTTTAAATTTGTAATATCTTCGGAAATATTCACTTAAATTACATGCTGTAAAAAGCATATTGATCTATAATAAATGCACAATTTATTAAAGGTACTTAATTGGATAAGAATGAATGCTGTATTGTTTAAAATCACTTCGTAAATAACCATTTTTTAGTAAAGGATAAAAATGGTTATGGTGGGTTATCCCTAAGAGATAGACATATACCATCGGGAACTTTTTGGTTGAACTTTTTAAGGTGGACAATACTGTAGTACATCATTTTGGTCTATGTCGTAGGGTTCAGCCAGCGTTTGCAATATAAGTGCAAAAGAACGTGCTTATTTACGACATCACATTAGAAACATCTAATATCAGTGTTTCTCTACTATATTATGCATGTATAATACATAATAACCTTCCTTAAGAATCAGTCTATCCATTAAAAAAAACCGCATCAAAATCCGTTGCATAATTTTAAAGATCTAAGCATACATAGGTACAGATACCTACGGGTGCAATTGATAACCTCCTTTTTAAAAGTCGGTTAATAAGAACGCATTTATTCAGCGGGCGTGCCATTTCATTTAGATAAATATTGAAAGTCTTCGTGTTTCATACGAAGAAAGTTTTTATAACATTCCGGATCTTCGTTTTTCAGTTCGGACAATAACTGATTAAATGCCCCCAGCTGTGCTCTTCTCCTAATCCAATCCCTAACCCAAATCGACCTCTTTTTACGACGACGCATTTTTATTGATACACTTAAAGCAACAATCGCGGCAGCGGCACGTCGATTCATGGCGATGGAATGTCTGACACTGAATTGCGCATCGCTCCGTGTAGACGGCCAATACACTTCGACCGCGACACTCGCTCTCAGAACTAGTGTCGACACTAAAAATTGCTCACCGTGTGGACGCGTCTGACACTTGTGTCGACACTAGTGTCGGTGTCGATGTCACCGTGTATCGGTACCTTTACGAGCTTGACAGTTTCAAACGAGTTATCAGCAAAATAAGTCACGATGCAGTTGGTTCGAAAGTACATTGCCCGGAAATAAAATAATTTCAAGTGTAGCTTCGACCAAAATCGGAAAACTGAAAACGGACTTATGAAGAGCCAGTTCCTTCCTAATCTCGTGTTCTTCAGCTTCGACCTCATCTTTACTTATCATCAGGTGAGATTGAGGTCAAAAGCGGGTTTAATTACAGATAAAATTTATGTACATTTTAACCTACTTTACTGCTACATCGTTAATGTTTCTTTTATATATAATTTTATACTTTATGTCCAATATTTTCCCACTTCAAAACTTCATAGACGCTTACCCATGTTAATATAGATATCTGTAGGAAATTATCTACATAATGCATTTGAAGAGCGATTCAGGCAGGCGTATCATGCAATAAATTGCTATTTTATTCACGATTATTCCACAACAACTGTATTTGGTGGGCGGGCCCAGGTGTGGCAAGGATTTAAAGTTCAATCCGTAGTAAGAGGGCGCAACTTATAGTGTTGGCGTTTTGTGTGTTTAGATATCGATGTTCTATGGCACAGTTGTTATTAGAATTTTTTCCCCATTTGCCTATTTCCGGCGTAGCTTGACTGGGCTGTAATAATTTACCCTATCATATGAAATTGATGACAATTAAGTACTCTTTCTTGCCATTAGATATCCATTTATTTATTTTTAAATTTTATCTCAATTAGATTTTCAGAATAAGTCAGTTTTATTAGAGTAACAAAGCCTAAGCTAACCTTTAATAATATTTCTTTACACGATCTTTCGATATCGATAGACCATTAAAATTCCAGTGCCTAGTTTCAGGGCGGTACGCTCACTCATATATCTCGCCAAGCCACTGATAATAAACCCTTACAACGATGTTCTTTAAAGGACTCCAAACTTATCTTTAAAGACCTTATCAAAATGAATGAGTTCATTACCTTTTGTGCGTCACGTCATAATTTTAAGAGAACAAATTAGAATCTCTTTCATAGAAAAAGGTAACTTGATTACACTGAGTTATGTTTTCCGAGAGTGGTATACCTTTCTGCAACCTTGACCTTATTGTAGCTACTATAATAAGTGTCGTATTGTCTTATATTTTCGCGATTTATTTCATACTGTTTTACATAGCTGGTTTGTGTGGTTTTACCCGCGCAAATTCGAATCCCTATGTGCTATTCCACACTATACACATTTATTGTTAACAACAGTACACATTAGTAAACAGAAAAAAATAATAACAAATTTAATAAATATTTAGAACCAATATGCACTGCAGTAACAAATGGACACACAACTCAGCCTGTGCTTTGGAGCTAGTGAGTTCAAATGCTATATATAATGCTACAAAGCGCTGATTTTCAGTTGCAGCCAACAACAGGTTGATAACAATAAATGTTTTTTTACTTTACTTTACTTATACACTATCACTATTCCCAATTTCATCAAAATCCGTTGAGCCATTCTGCCGTGATCGAGAAACAAGCATCCATAAATCCATCCAAACTTTTATATTTATCTATACATATAATAAAATGGTAGGAAAGTCAAAACTGTACATTGAATATTTTTTTAAAAGAATACTTGGGGTATGATCTACAATCGAAACAGAAACAAAAAATATAGTTTTTAGAATTTTTGTCTGTTTGTCTGTTTGTCTGTTTGTCTTTCCGGGATAAACTCAAAAAGTACTGCATGGATTTACTTTAAATTTGGCATGAAGATAGTTAAGAAGTCGGGTCAACATATAGGCTACATATTATCACGCTAGCAGTGTTATAATCGTAGGTGCGTTTGGTGCTGCATAGCGTTCACGCAGACGACGTCGCGGGCAGCAGCTAGTAATATTAGTAAGAGTAAGAAGTAAGATATTTTCATTTCATTTTCATACAAAGCGCTGATTTTCAGTTGCAGCCAACAACAGGTTGATAACAATAAATGTGTTTTTACTTTACTTTACTTACTTTACTTATACACTATCACTATTCCCAATTTCATCCAAATCCGTTGAGCCATTCTGCCGTGATCGAGAAACAAGCATCCATAAATCCATACAAACTTTCATATTTATAATATTAGTAAGAGTAAGAAGTAAAATATTTTCATTAATCAATAAAAAAATAACTGTTTTATAGCTAGCATTTGAGTTTTATTTATGACTAGCTTTTTCGCGTGTTTTTACCCGCGCCATTTCAACTCCCGCGGGAATATCGAGATAAAAAGTAGCCTATTCGCTATTCTAGACTGTGAACTATCACTATGCCAAATTTCATACAAATGCATTAAGCCGTTTTGCCGTGATAGACTAACAAACATCGAGACATGCATACATCCATCCAGCCAAACTTTCACATTTATAATATACAAAATTTTAGTTTGCTTTTATGCAATAGATGTCGCTGTACGTCAATTAAATCGCGCAAGTACAGTTATAAATGACTTAGACATATTTACTTAGTAGACTACTTTTACTCATCCTCACTTTCAAAATTATAATATTAGTAGGATGGTTAGTGACGATAAAGTCTAAGAATAAGCACGCGGGTTGAAAAATGAATGATTCTACCTTATTTTTCCGCAAAAACTTGCAAAAAGTGAATTCCATTTATGTTTTAAAAAAGGTCGGTGTCCAAAACAGCCGAGTTGTCTGCCATGCGCAGGCTTATGTATAATCCGAGTGGCGTAAAAATTAAATAAAACTAAAAGCGGTCTTCTGAGAGCAGATTTTTTGACTTTACTCTTAGTAAAAGATTATCAAAAGCGATAATATTTGGCGGGAAAGTATCCCTACAGAATATTTATATTTTAATGTGAAAGTTTGTGAGGATTCAAAGATGTACGAAATACGGTTTAACTGATATTTCATACACACTGTTACAACACAACCTAGAAAAATATTTATAATGTTTTGTCGAAATATTCCCAAGCGATCGAGATTAGCACTGGTATTGTCAGTAAAACAGCTAGCATATATTAATTTAAGTGTAAACCTTATCAGAAAAATAAACAAAAACATTACCTAATACACACTCTAGCTTAGAGCTAGTTTATTTATCACTTGACTCAAACTAACTTATCAAAACAAAGACAAACTAAGTAAGCTCAGCTCAAAGCCTCCACAACGCTATCAGGACACTCTAAGCACGTCCCCGGTGAAACTCCAGGTAAAGATTAGAACAGGATTTCAGTTGGAGTGGATGAATTTGACAGGAAATAAGCGAAGGTCTATCATCTGTCAAATTCTAACAAACCGTTAAGCTGGAATTTCGCCAAACACCTGCCTTAGTACGTCACTCCTAATTTGTGGTGAAATAAAATGATATGAAATTCTCCTCGAGAAATATTGACACATTACATGAAACGATGACATTGTGTTTCGTTCGGTTGTTTTATTTGAGCTACAGAGTTTTGTTCCAGAAATCATAAAGCTAATAAGCATGGTGAGTAACCAGTACATTTTTGAGACTTACCAGTAAGTAGTCATATGGTACTCGTAGGGGAAATGCCTTGCAACATCCTTCAAGGATGTCGGTGAGATTACAAAAAAAGTATTAATATTAAAAAGTAAATAAATAGAATGTACAAATACTTTTGTGATCATTATTTTACTCTAGCTTGTATTAGTTAGTGAATGTTTAATTTTTTGGTGCTAATGTAAGAGCATTATATTTTATTGCAAAGGCTATTAATTCATGTAATGACATCGATTCTTAAGTTTTTTTATTACAAATAAATACACTAATTGCCGGATTTTATACCGTTTAGTTATACATCTAAACTTTAACACGGCTTACTTCTCATCTTAGGTTTTAAATGAAAATAAACATCTTAAAGGTAATAATACAAATGAAAGCTAAAAACAATGCCATTAAAAATTAGAGATCTCTACGAAAAAAGCTAATAACATTTCTTAAAACAATATAATTTCCCCATAAATCAGCATGCAATCCACTCAGGATCCATTATATGCAGGAGCCATGAAATAGTCCAAATGGCGCCGTCTGCATTCTCGTTAACCAGTGATTTATGAATTTCATTTCAACTGAAACAACTGCTTTCTTCGAAAGCTTTTTCATCGAGGCTAAATGGAGGTAACGAGCATCTTGCCTTAATAATGAAAACGCAGTAAAGAATTATAGACTGCATACAGAATAGCGGGTGGAAATTGAAACCGCAAACTTTTTATCCGCTTGAGAATTGCTCGGGGTGAAATTTTCCAGTGCTCGTCTGTCGGTATCCTTATTCTGTCTAGACACTGTAATGAAGAATTCAGGATGTTTGTCTACCAAATATACCACGTAGTTGAACGTGATTGTGCTCCCTTGTTGTTGGAGTTATAGCCTAGTTATATCCTTGAGTGCTGCATATAATTAAATTACATGTTGGAACTGTGAACAAGACTTTTTATTATTCTGCTGTTTCTCGAGTTATAAAGGTAAATAAAGCATAATAGCAGAACACAGTGATACAATAGTTAGCCTACTTAATTATCCTTCTTACTTATAATATGAATGTAAAAGTTTATGAGCATGTGAGGATGTTCGTTGTCCTTTCACTCGGAAACTGATTGACGAATTTGGATAACATGTATCGCATAGAACATACACTGTAATTGCATTTAAGATACTTTTTATCACATTGGTTCACCTCGAGATTGAGATTCACGCGTGTGAAGCCATGGAAAAAGCCAGTCTTCCATTACGTGATTAAAATGTGAAAAAAGTAATAAAACTTATTTTCTGGAAGTCTGATGGTAGGTAGGTAAATATGAGCTCGTAAATTGTGCTCGAAAAAGAATAAACTGAGCATGGCAAATAACGAAGGAGTGCTCAAATTTAAATGAACGGAGACCAAATAAAAGGATAAAATTGAGTTGAATAAGAGCGTGTGTACACACTTGTTCTATTGTGTCGATGCCTCGTTGTTCACTAGGTATATTATTTTTGTTATAGCTCATGTAGTGTTAGAAATCCTTGGATCACTGAGAACTGCATGGTGAGTAAGCAGTTTTAGAAATACACTCTTATAATCCCTTTACAATTTTTCAACAAAGGTTAACTTAAATAAGGCTTACAGTCTGTGTTAGTGTTAGTCATACCAACTCTAAAAAGCTTGTATCAAAAGCGACTAAGATAGATAACTATAAGTTTTCGATCTAAGAGGCTTTTTACGTATTAATATCATATTAATTCTAAAACTGCAGACGTTTTTATTAAAGTGCCGCTAAATAACATCGCCTCGTTGATAACGAAGTTTGGTAATGTTTTATATTTTGATCCAATTTCTTCTCGAAATTCACTGAGTCCATCCTCAACTCCTCCAGTTTAATCCGCACAATTGCGAGTACATTTTTTTGATGGATGACATGACAAGTAGGCCAATGCAGATCGAAAATGCTCAGTGTTAGCAGGGAAACGAACTTTAAATATCGCTTTTAAGTTTCTTATCCAGAAAACCCAACATTTCATATCTGTAAGCGATCTGCCCGTTAATATCTTACATGTTTTAATGTGATAAAAACTAATCAATTATTTTAGAAAAGGAAAACGTTCAGCGTTTTCACTCATAATATTGAAGCAGAAAATTTAAGTTTTAGTAAAAGTCATCTGAATAAGACCGTTAATGCTTTATACTACGGATAAAAATGGTTCTCTTGATATTTCCATTTCAATTTAACAATCGTTTTACGCTATTTTTATCTTCATAATTTATTACAAGGACCTGCAAGAACTTTTAATAATATAATTAATCCAGTTATTTGCGGTCACATTGACATAAAACAATAAAAAATAAGAATAATTTTTAGTTTACTGATACGACCTTACGTACGCAAAGACAATGTGCATGACGCACACACAAGTATGACTCATCACTTTCGTGAGATAAATCAACTATCATCATCATCATTATCACAACACCGTGCAATGAGCCCACTGCAGGGCTATGAGTCTCTAGGTAACGAGGAGGTTTAGTCTGTAATCCACCAAGCTAGCCCAGTGCTGGTTGGTCGATGTCAGAACTTTCAGAACTTTAACGACTGCATACAAATACGCAGCACCCGGGACCGACTGCTTAACATGCCCTCTGAAGCACGGAAGTTGTCGTAAGAAATATATGATCAGCAGTCACCCATCCTCATACCGGGCGCGCCAAGTGCGCTTAACCTGCGATATCTTTTGATATTTACAGTAACCATGGCGCCACTACAACTTAAAAAAAATATGTACGTTCATATAATCATTTTTAATATCTTATAACTAAAGCTCAAAGTTACTCAGTGAGCAATGGAAAGGGCTCAGAGTTTCCTTGTGGAATCGAATCAGAAATGAGGAGATTCACAGACGAACCAAAGTTGCCACCATAGCCAGGAGAGTTGCAAAGCTGAAGTGGAAATGGGCAAGGCACGTAGCTCACAGAACGTATGGCCGTTTAGGCAGTAAGGTTCTCAAGTGGCGGCCACGTGCAGGGAGAAGCAGCGTAGGTAGAACCCCGCTAAGTGGACCTAAGTCGCCATACCGCAGAAAGTTGCCGAATGCAGTGCAGGACCAATCGTTGTGGAGAACCTGGGGGGACGCCTTTGTCCAGCAGTGGGTTTCTGGCTGAATGATAACTAAAACGATATAAGTATGAATATTGATTCAGACTTTTATTCATATCTCGGTATGCACGATTGCATTATTATTACTACTAAAACTCAAATACTTTGCTATTTCTGCGACTCCAAAGCACTAATGTTGCAGGATTTTCCTGCGTTGGTGCACCATCCTCCCATCTCTTATCAAATCAAATCAAATCAAATCAAATCATTTTTATTGCTATATAGTGGTATACAAATAGGTCTTACATGTAATAAATAGTTCTACACTACACTGTATAACAGCATGCAATATGTTTTTTAAGTAATGTAATACAATTAGAATAGAGAAAAAGATTTTAAAAATTAAAGTTTGAACACAGTAAAATGTCAATAATTTCAACAATTAGCACTTAATAATAACATAATAAATTCAATCTTAATTGCATGTCAATATTATAAATTTGATGTCACACCTATACCTATATTATAAATTCACAATTAGCACATAATAAAATTGTACAATAAATTTAGAGTTTCATTACATGTTGATATTACCTTTATTATAAATTCCATGTCACATTGCTATATTCAAATTAAAAATGATAATGATAGGCAAAATAAGCATGTCATATATAGTTAGGTCCATATATTTTGTTATTCAAAAATTCATTTACTGAGTAGTATGATTTTTCTAGGAGCCAATTTCGTAGTGTGAATTTAAATTTGTTTAAAGGCAAGCATTTCATATCGGCCGGTAAATGATTATATAGTCTAACTGACATAGCAAAACAATTTCTTTTACATATTTCTGTTTTGATGTTTGGTAGTCGAATTTTGTCGGGAAATCTAGTATTAAAGTTACAATATTGTTTATTCGTTGTGAATAGTTCTGGATTAGCTTTAACAAAAATACAGGTTTCTAATATATAGATACAAGGGAGGGTCAGTAGTTTAAGTGATTTAAATATGGGCCTACAGGTGGTCCAAGAACTGACATCAGCAATGCTTCTTATACATTGCTTTTGTGCAATAAATGCTCTATTTAGTTTAACCGAGTTACCCCAAAGAAGAATACCATACCTTAATATTGATGCAACATAACCGTGATAAGCTTTAAGAGCAGTTTCTCTATCAGTCATTTTTGTTAGTCTCCATAGGGCATAAGCAAATCTATTGATTTTAGTGCATATTTTGTCTATGTGTGTATTCCACGTACAGTTTTGATCAAAATTAATGCCTAAAAATGTCGTGACGTTTGTTTCGTCAATCGTCTGATCGTTACATTTAACTTTTAAACACAGTTTATTAGCGCCTTTATTAAAAAATTGCATGTAATGTGTTTTATGAGTATTGATTTTTAAATTATTCAAATTAGTCCAGGTTGTTATGTCAGATATGGTCGAATTAATTATGTCATTAAAATTTTTATTTGAATTATCGGGAATAACCACAGATATGTCATCTGCATAAAGTGTGACATGGTAATTGGTCACATTTGGCAGGTCATTTATATAAAGAAGAAATAACAGGGGCCCTAGTAAGCTTCCCTGTGGCACACCAATGCTATTTTGCTTGATTGTTGATGACCAGACATCTTGATGAGCATCTAGATTCAAACCTTTTATTTCTACGTACTGTTGTCTATTTTTAAGATAGCTTGCAATCCATTTGAGTGTTGGACCCCGAATACCATAAGCTTCACACTTTTTCAACAGTAAAGAATGTCCCACACAGTCAAAGGCTTTGCTTAGGTCAAAAAACACAACGACGGTTTTTATCTTTTTATTAATGTGTGTAATAATTTCATTGATCAAATTAAATGCAGCCAGCGTGGTTGATTTACGTTTCTGAAAACCGTATTGGTTTAAGGTTAAAATTCTAAATTTTGTGACAAATTTTATTAATCTTGTGTGCATACATTTTTCAAAGAGTTTTGCGAAGACAGAAATTAAAGCTATGGGTCTATAGTTTGTTGGTTGATCTTTATCACCTTTTTTATATATAGGTTTTATAACAGTTAGTTTTAGCATGTCGCAAGACGCAAGGAGTGCAACGAATGTTTAAAAAAGAGTGCAACGACCACCTCAAAATTCCTGCGAAAATCCAGCGTCACTAGTGCTTTGAAGTCGCGGAACTAGAAAGGAAGCTTAGTCATAGTAGATTCAATTAATTGTATTTTGAGTTTTGTCTTTAATTTAACAACAAATTATGTAACTGCCATGTTGGAGTAAACGGTTTGAGGAAACGAATATTGTGAAAACCGGCTTTTGTTAATATTAGTTTATGCTGAAAGTACACATTTGACACTTCTTTAATTTGTAAAATAAATACTAACAAATAATTACATTATTCAACTTTAGTCATTCCAAATTCTATCTAAATCGGTGTTATTATTTACCCGATTGACTGACAGCTATTTTCTTATTTTTCTTTTGTATTCTAATTTTTCTTTTGTTTACTGATTTTTGTGACTGTTGCTATTTTTAATTATGTTTGTTTGTGTTGTTATTTTCTTAATTTTTCAATTTAATTTTATATAGCATTTTTGTACTTGATTTTGTTGATTTTTATGTGTTGTCTTGTTGGTTTGTTTCTATGTTGAATAAATGTTTGAATTTAAAATTTGATTTGAATTTATCTGTCGAACATATTTATAATATTAATGTGGATTACGGGCAAACTAGAAACACATTCTGATCATAAAGTGAAAACATATGAAAAGATCCATGTCACGGCCTACTACCGAAAACTTTGCCGAACATACAGGTTCTATGTTTAATATTTAATTATTCCATAAGTTTTTAATAATAATAGTGTTCAATTATGTGCTGTAAATGTACAAAATATCCATAAATATATCACAACACCCAAAATCCAGTTCAGTGTATGCATAGAATGCCAAATGCGTTCAAATTTATTTATCTCATGTGACAAGGTAGTCGTCTTCGAATGGTGACAGCTTTTGCATTTCAACATGGCACTTACGGAATATTCCATCGTCTTCTTCCTGAATATTGAGGTGAAATTGTTTTCTACCAACTTCCAAAAAGATTAGGTTCTCTATTCCTCTGTATGCTTTTTCTTTTTGTCTTTGTTACACGATATTTCGATTTTATATTATTTTAAAAATTCTTATTTCGTATAATAGAAAATACTTCATAGTTGGTACCATACAAATTTCATTGAAATTGGTTGAGTACTTCATTGAAAATTTCAATTTTTGTTAAAAATATGTATGATTTTGGAGAATGTTTACATTGATGACATTATAACTCAGCCAAAGTTTTGACGTGAAGTCGGTTTTTTACATGCTCTGCATTCGGGGATTATTATTTATCTACCCTTGCAAGAGTTTGCATAGTAAAATATATGTCTTTGTTAGAAAATTCTTCGATAATCACGTCAACTCAATGTCTTAAATGCACCTTGCGCCTTGCACCAAATGCTAAGTTAATAAGTTAGTAACTTTAAATAACTTTTATTTTTATTTTTACAGAAGATTGATTCTTTGTGTATTAAGTATCCTAGAATACTTCCACGTTCTGCTATATGGCCTTCATGATTAAGGTTAAAAAAACTTATTTTAAGGCAACATCATAGGTACCTATAGGCATCATAGGCTTATGTCATTATTTTGCATTTTTTTTAGCTACACTCCCACGATCCGACTGTCTAACCAGTCGGTCGGAGATCAAGGCAGAAAAGACAGAAACCGGCGAAGTACAAAATTGCACATAAATTATACAATCTTTAATTTAACGACAAGACAATAAAACAGGATGGCTGGGTATAGTTCATATACACTGTATCTTTGGCGGTTCACTTACCATTGAACGAGATAGAAAGTAATAGAAAAATAACATGAAAAGTAAAAACTAATTTAACCTGCAGGGTATTTCCCTGGGGGCACAAATTTCACATCATTGTGTTAGGTCATTTACCCAAACCGCCAATTTCCTGAGGAAATACGTATTTATGGAAATCACCGGAAATTGGAACGGGGAATCAGTTGATTGCTTTAAATATTTGTGGAGATACGGAGATACGGATGTGTTCTGAATAGAGACGAAGGTAATTCAAAATTAATTAGAACACATAAATCCTGTATTTTAAGAACATATAAAAGGTCACAACCCAAATTACAATCAAATAATATTTTCATTCAGTTTTTAACTTTTAATATAATAAAAAAAACAGATTATTTGACACATAAAAGCTCGAAATTGACAAAAAATAAGATCATGTTAAGTCAATTTTTTGTTTCTTACCATTAACAGTGTAATATGATTTGAATTACAATTAAAAAAAAAAAAGGAAGAAAGAAAAAGGAGAATTTTTCGAATTAACAATATTAAATAATAATAGACGTAGGAAAAGTAGTGTCGAAATATTTTTTTTAACATTAAGATTTGTCTTAATTTGAACTCCTTAATTAAAAATAAATTGACAACCATCAACTTTTATTATATTTAGCCAAACCCATTTGAAAAAACCTTTACAAGTTGAAAATATTCTAAGGTAAATGTTAATTATTGTACCTTTGTGAGTCAATTCAATTCAAATATGCATGCGGAAAATAAAGGCCACACTTTTAATGAAATGAAAAATATAAGCATCGTTCATATTCCTTTAAAGTACTACAGAAAATTTTATATTGAAGCATCAAAGAAATTTCAATTAGAATTGACTGAGCTGCCAGTGAAATAAAGTTGATTCTCACTTGTCTCTCTTGCTGCCTACCTAGAACAAATATATTTTAGACACATATGATAGTGATTGGTATCTATCCCTTGCTGCTAACAGAACCTTTTCATTCAGAAAAATACACTCTCTCAGTGGAAAATACAGTCAAAATATAATTTATTTATACAAATAGTCAAATTTATATAATAAATAAATAAGAATCTGATGTCTGCAAAACGGAACAGCGAATAGTCAAGACACATCGTTAATGCTAGCTGGAAAGAAATAAGAGCTGTGACGATTTGCTTACAAACAAACATTTCTTGATAACAACTAAAGCAATTTTTGCATATGCAAGTAGCCGATGTGCAAAGACCTTGTATTACCTTATTTTTTTCACCAAGTTAAACCTCAGTTTAATTTTCTAGTTTTTGTAGTTTAAAGCTGTTTGAGTGCCATACTATGTTAAACATCTAAACTGAAATTTGAGGATGGCTTCTGAGATTTTTGAACAACTGTTTTTGAAGAGCTTAGACCCAGCCGTGGAGAGAGTTTCTACGAACTAGGCGTACGCATCGACGCAATCGCCGAAGCATTCCAAGCGGTTTTGTTCGAGCTGAAACCTTCGAGATCGGTGGTGTACTTTTGTAAACTTTTTGTAACACTACAAAAATTCACAGTTGGCATACAATGCCACAGGTGCTGGGTTCGAAGCCCGGCGTAGGTTTGTAACATAAACATTAGCCGTTAAAACTGTTTATACAGGGTGACTGGTGGGTCACTTTTGAAATTCGAGGACGTGATAGTTTGAGATCATACATGAAGAGAAAAAATATAATAAAAAATAAATTTTAATTATTTTCTGGGTAAATTTAACCAAAAGTTAAAGAATTCATTAAGCAACGCATGGCTACGCTAGCGTTTGCAGCGATCTGCAAACGCTAGCGATGGTCACGTGCCGCGGCCGACTCAGTTGTATGTAAAGTAAACAGTAACATAGTAGTATTTATTTATAAGGAAAAATTAAGTACCTTATATAAAGGTACATAATATAAGGTACTTAATTTACCTTATATTAAGTACCTTTTATATAAGGTAAATTTAAATATTAATTAAAGGTACTCTGATAATAAGTAATAATTATTATCAGAATCGAGTACAGAGTACCCTCCTTCAATACCTAAAAGTTACCAGTCACCCTGTATAAGTTCTATTTAAGTTTTGTTCATGTTTATTCAGAATTCAATTTCCTCAGTTTATTTATTCGTTATAAAGTTATCCACAGGTTCTTATGTGGATGTTACAAATTTTTAAACTTAAATGAAAAAGTCTGTTGTAGAAATCGATATAAAACAATCATAAACAAAATAATAAATAGGAGTCTAGGTTTCAGTTTTCGATTGCTTAAAAATAAACAAAAGTTATCTGACATTTTTATCTTCCGCAATTTCCCGGCACTAGAGCAGAAACTGTAACGTCTTTCTTTTCCCTTTCCTCGTATTTTCACAGGAAATTATGTGTTTTTTTATGTTTATGGCTACCTAACAGTTAAAATATTCTTATTCAATACCTGCTTTGGACCCTTTCTGATAATGACAATGATAAGGTTGAAATATTTTAGTCCGCAGTCTCCTTTTGGATAAATTTCGATTCTCGTTTCCTTAAAGAAGACGTTTACTTATTGTTATTGTACGAATTAAACAAATAGCTAATTTTGTAATCATATAAAGTTTGTATTTTGATGAATATATAAAATATATTTCTCATAATACAAAGTGTTCCAAGATTAAAATTCAAAATTTCAAATTAAAAAAAGTTACGGACCCAATATACAATCTTACTTCTTATCAATATTATAAATGTGAAAATTTGGATGTATGGATGTAAGGATGTTTGTTCCTCAATAACGGGGGAATGGGTGAACGGAATTGAATGAAATTTGACGTAGTGATAGCACATAGGCCACTTTTTATCCCGAAATTCCCGCAGGGTTCGAAATTGCGCAGGTAAAGCCGCGCGCAACAGCTAGTTCAATATAAAGGAGGTACTTACATAAAAGATAAAATAAACAATAGATAAAATAAATAAAAAAAATTGGAATCAAACGTTTAACTAAATCATGTATTAATTAAATCAACTCAATAGTTCAATGTTCCTCTAATGAAAATCTAAAGTTATGTACAAAATAATCTTAAATAAGTTCGATTGTCACGTGCACACTCAAAATCACAGCAATGTAAATATCTGCCAGCTCATCATAAAGCGCGCGCGTTATCTAGTTAGGCGAAAGGCCGCGCGCGCGCGCTTTCCTTGAAATGTTTAGAATTTTGTATGGAAAAACTATAAGTCCTAATAAAAAAAAGGTTGTAGTCGAATGGGGAAGATTAGCCCTATCAAGGATATTTTTCTTCAAAATACATTTTGGGACACCCTGTATATTTTTTAATTGTATTAGTTGAAGTATATCAGTTTATTAATATCAGCTATGTACTCGTACATATATGTCGGAGCTAACAATAGGTTAGTGTTAGTAAGATGGTTTATTACCTTGATGTAATGGAAGTTGCGATGTTATAGAGGGTGCTGAATGCAATTAATGACTGTCTGAATGGCATTCGATTGACATTCGAATAAATTTGATTTGAAGTTGGATTCTGGCAAGTGTCATTGATTCGATAAGGACGCAGAGACTCATTTAAACTGAAGTACCTCGATATTGATTTACCTATTTATTAGCGTTATTGTAACTGTCAAGGTATTGTGGAACGCATTTGTGAATAAAGATTTTGTTGAAAATAAAGCCCGAGATTCCAAGCCCACAGACTCAGTATTAAGTGAAGTGATAATTCTATTGTTTTCTAAATCCCACTTCCTTATTTCCTGTTTTCTATCAAATATAATTTTTAAAATAGTTTTATAAATGGAAGATATAAGTACATAATTTATTAATGAACATGACAAGCCGATTAAGGTTTATCTATAACTATTCAGATCAGGACAATTTATTATAGATGTGTTCCGGACCGATCCACCTTGTTGTGATCCACCAGGGAGATCCGTTTTATTTTTAATTATTTTCTATTCCGGTCAAATCCCCCTTGCTCTATTGTTATAGGGGGATCATATTATTTTAAATTATTTTCTGTTCCGGTCTGATCCACCTAGTCGTTATAAACATAATTTCCGTACAGTCAGCAACGCAGGTTAAACGTCCACTTACATTTATTAGATTTTTTTAAATAACCTTAATGAAACATTGTCTACCTGCAAAACGATGCATTGTCGGTGCGATTGGCTTATAACCAATCACCAACGGGTATTGATGCTTTTTCCAGGATTTTTCAACCGACCTCCAAAAAAGTAGGAGGTTCTCAACTCGTCTACAGGCATGGTTTTTTGTGTCCTTTTTTTCTGTAAATTTTTTCACATGATAGAAGACCCATATAAATTTTATCGAAATTGATTGAATACCTCATTGAAAATTTCAATTTTTTGAAAAAATATTTATGATTTCGGAGAATGTTTACGTCAATGATATTATAACTCAGCGAAAGTTTTAACGTGAAGTCGATTTTTGATGCTCTGTATTCGTTGATTATTTTATATTTAAAACTAGTTTATGTAGAGATAGGGCTATCTTTCTAGTAGCTACTCATGTATTTTGTCCATTTTATTATTTTATTTATGGTGACTTGCGTGATGTGTTGTAGTGCATGACCAGTTAAGTGAGTATTTACCTTGTTATATTCATAATAGCGATAGAATTATTTCATACTATCTTTTTTACAAAAGCATGATATTATGAACTTTTGTTTTATAAAACAGTTAAAAGAGCATATATTTTGTTTGTGATGTCATCTTGTACGCCAATCGTACGCCATCGACCTCATAAAATAACTGAGGGTAGCTAACGATTATTCAGAGGAACGGTGGTGCAGTTTTAATGCGAACTGGTTACCAGTATACCGTGAATTGTATATTGTATATAGAAAAAATTAAATTGTATATGAAAGAAAAATAGAAAAGTTGATTTTATCTAGTCCTTAATATTAATATTGGAACGGTGTTGGTGACGATTCTATCTACATGAATCTGTAATAATGACTCAAATAAATGAATGCTGATATCTGACGATTTTTTTTCTGACTATACTTATACGTGTTTAATTTGTAAAAATGTAGATGGATCAATCCGGATGAACAAAACATAAGGGGTTATCAATCCGGAAATAGTTAATAATAATAACGAAAGGTGTATCACGACAAGGTGGATCGGACCGGAACAACGCAATTTTATCATATGTCGTACTGTAATAAAATTGAACTACTGCGATTATTTATTTACATCTTAGTATTATAAAGGTGCTTATGCCGTTCATTTGGTTTGATAACTTTATGGTAGCCAAGTCAAACGACAATGCAAAACTAATAGAAATAAACATATATAAACAAGAACAGGGGACTAAATAAATGCAAAAAAAAACTTTAATTGACATAAGCCCTACTCCCTACTATTACTATTATTGTAAAAGTAACTGTCTGTTAGTCTTTCACATCTAAGCATTCTTTAGACGTGATTTGCGAAAGAACACAGGCTTTTATTGTGAAAGAATGGCTTAAAGGGGATGAAATACGTTTTGAAAGTTTGTATGAAAATTCGTTGTATACAAAACCATATAACTTTGTATATAGGCACTTGATGTAAACTTAAGATAATTAGGAATAAGCATTTTTGAAATTTCAACCAGTGGAGATGTACGTAATATGAGATGAAATTTTCATATATGAAGAACGCACATTTAGTTCTTTAGATACGAGTTGAAAAAAAAAACAAAACAAATATAGACCAGACTTAGGGAAAAGACTAGTTTAGCTAGCTTTTAGTATAAAAAAGTATGATCGGTTATTAACATCAAGGATAAAACTATGAAATGTTGTTTTAAGGTACTTGATAATAAATACAGTCTTTTGGGAATTGGAAAATGTTATTAGCAGGTTCAATTTTCTGTACGAAAACCTACAAAATTGTACAATTTTGTATTTTCTCGTTGCTGAATAGAGTAAACCTCAAAATTATTAACCAAGTTTTTATAGTAATTATCACGTTTTTTTCATTCCATACGTAATCATTTATTTTGAAGTAAGCATAAAAAATTTTGGGAAATTTCATTCAGCGCAAGAGTAAGTTATTTCCGAATGTACATTCTTTCAGTAAAAAAACGCTAATGGTGATGAAATGGTACAATGCTATGCGACAAAATACTTTTTAATAACGATGCATAAAAACTTTAAAACGTGATAAAGCCGTGGAAAATAGTTCAGTATAAATAAAATAGATAAATGACGTGTTACTTTACCGTTTTGGCAATGGCGCACGCCCATTTACATTGTTTTCTGTAAAAGTTTTTATTTTATTTTTTTGTACTATTTTATGGAATACATAAATAAATATGCCAGGTGACTTCAGGAATTGATAATTAAGAATTTAATAATAAATAAAGTGCCTAAATATCATAATTATCATAAATTACATTTTAATTTGTAACTGTATCCACTGTATCTAAAGTATATAAAATCAAAGTAGTGGATGAGCAGGGTTTAAGTGACATAATTAGCAACTCATCTTTGTTTTAAATGTGTTTCTATTTAACTGCGTTGACAACCCTCACCACAAAGATCGAGGCTATATTCATATTTCTTCAAACATCGCATGTAAAGAAAAATCTTCACCCCGTCTCATTAATATGCAACTATGTACGTGCTTTTACGAGCCAAGTACGAGTCTCTGCAGCGAAGCTTCGTTCTTTGATTAAACTCATAAATCCGAACACCAGATGGCTCCACTGTCGCATTGTAAATCCACCGCTGATACCTTTATTTGTCTTTATCGTGAGTTTGTGTGCGTATGGGCTTCGGCCGACGTGTATTGATAGCTTTTAGCATGTTGGATTACACCTGAAAGATCAAAGATTTTTGACTAGCTATCATTTTTTTTCGGGCAGCACTTTAATAATTAGAAAAATCTTTATTTCCTCTATAAGAGATTAAATTTAAACAGTACAGTAATACGTAAAACAAAACAATATTCAATTGTGCAGAGGCCGGAGCCTAACCTAGGTTACCCTGTTTCTTAGGACTCCAGACATCCACCTTCGGTACTAGGTTAGTTTAACAATAATACAAAACACTTAAATATAAAAATTTCATCCTTAAATAAAAAATATTATTTTATATTTAAGTTGATTATATTTAGTTACAAAGATGAGATAAACAAAGCCCATGCTGATTCGTACACATCACATCTATAAAATGTAAATAAAGTACTCAAGACATTAAGGTTGTGACAAGGGCTGCATTACAATTGTGTAATGTATCCGCCCTCGGAAACGACGTTACACGTGACGACAAAAGGGCACGTATCTCGTGGCTTGAAAACTTTTTTAAGGGCACCACAAAGAAATATGACGCTTAATAGAATAATCAACGAATGCAGAGCATTAAAAAACCGACTTCACGTCAAAACTTTGGCTGAGTTATAATGTCATCCATAGAAACTTTCTCCGAAATCATAAATATTTTTTCAAAAGTTCAAAATTTTCAATGAATTACTCAACCGATTTCAAAAAAAAATTATAAAGGACAAACTATGAAGTATCTTCTATCATATGAAACAAGAATTTTCAAAATCGATTAATAATTGTTCGAAATTTCGTGTAACGAACACACACAAAAAAAAATACAGACGAATTGAGAACCTCCTCCTTTTTTGGAGGTCGGTTGAAAATAAAATACTTTTTAACCAAATTTATACGACTGTAAGTATAAATAACGATACATTAAGCTACTGTTACACATGCTCATTTCAAGAACAAAAGCATGCTTAAATTCATTTGCTTCAATTGAGCAAGACTAAACATTAAGCTCGTTAAGCACAGGTTTGCTTATTGAGCATGCTAGTATCGATCAGTCGTTCATACTCAAATAAATATGCATACTAAAACTAGCATGCCTAAAATGAAAACTGCTCCTAGGCATGCTCGTATTGAGCGTACTAAATAGCAAGCTTTTAAGCATGCTTTTTTAAAGCATGTGTAACAGTAGCATTATACCTACGTGAAAAATTCGGTTAATTTTTTTTTTATATAAGATTATGATTCGTGAAAACTTAAGACAACTTTCAGTACAATATATGTGTATATTCTTTTCAAACAGACAAGCTTATACACAATTCACATAGACACAAAACCAAACAATCCACATTCCAAAACCTTTACCAAGACACTGTTGTCCTATCGTTCGCCAAGTTGGAATATTTGACTTCACGTTTATACGGCTCTAGCAAACCTACACTCTGGGCATTTCAAGAGTCTCCAACTTCAACAACTGTCTTTAATTAAACAAGGCCAGTAAACAAAGCGAGCGCTCAGGTAAACAACAACTCTCTAGTGTCTCATATCAACCAATATTCTAGAACAATTGTATAGCAACTGCTTGGGAGATTTTTTCAAAATATAGAGTTACAGGTTACCCATTTTTAATTATAAAAACAACAGCATTGGGCTTGAGTCGAGAGAACTTCGGTTTTATATTTTATAATACATACATACATACATAACGTCACGCCTGTATCCCTTATGGGGTAGGCAGAACACCAGAAGCTATAAACCATCCGATGCCACATTTGACAAATTTGAAGGTATTATAATGTTGGAGAGAGACTTGCAGTGATAGGGGGTCAGCCTATCGCCCACAAAAACATCAATAAAACCTCGGTCCCTTATCTGACTTTTACAGTATGCCCGGGAAGAGAAGCAGCTGGCACATTCTATGTTTTTCTTTTGCTCCCAGTCCAGCATGGAAGGAACATTATTTTATAATAATGTTACGTTAAACGAAATAAAACATGAAGACATATGATATAAATTCTACCTCAATCTCACTTGATGGTAAGTGAAAATGATGTCGAAGATGTCAGCAGAAGGGCTTATGATGGTAATGGCTCTTCATAAAATGTTTGCGGAACAGATCACCGCTAAATTGATGACATTTGGCGGCAGATTTTTTATGAAGTATAGTCGCTAGCCAGGCGGACCGACCCTAAACGGTACAAAATATGCAATTTATTAAAAATTTACACCCAGGATATGAGATTATTGAGCTACAAAAGCTGAGTGTGTATTGGACATAAAACTTCACATTTTCGACACCATTTGAAACACATATTTTTTTTTTAATGAAAAATATATACTATGATAACAAAATGAAAATTGAAGTGGTGAAAAGATTTTTTTAAACGAAGTTTTCATTGTTAAGCAAAATATTTTCATATGGATCTCAAGTTACACAGAAAAATCTATTGTTTTAATTCTGCAAACCCTGAATAGAACCGGGCAAATAATTATACCGTCACAACTTACATGTTAGCCGGAATATCATAATCGAAATTACAATTATCGCATTGTTATCCATGAACTAGCTTATGTAACACAAGGTCTAGTCCGAGTGTTAATTTTTTTTTTTTATACATAACTCGGAAAAATACTGTTCATCATAAATCTTTTTAAAGAGCGCAATACAAGGTCCTGATAGAGCCCTAGGTAACAAGTACTTATCAAGGACTTGACTCGTAGACAAACAAGCTGGCTGATAATAGAATTTCAGGGATTTTTAGGCCTAGTTATGTAATAAAGACAGCCAGTTCATTGCCCGCCCCATCTTATTTTGCAAGTTCATCATTGACCTCAATGTCACTGTAAAAGGTGTCAAGGGTATAAAAAAACTTATTTTTTAGGTGACCTAGGGCACTTTTCACCTAAATTTAATAAACACATAAACACCATATGAAACAAAGAGATATAAAACTTTATCTGTGCCGCAATTTTATTTTCCTCTCAATTTTAAGAATAACGTCAGTGTTTTCTGTTTATTATAGCCTACACACGCAATTTATAATATTGAATTTCCGTTTCGCTTCAAATACAGAGAACGAGAGGATTATGGAAACACCCAATCAACCTGTCTCGATTACAAAATGCTACCTAATGAAATTCGATGTTGTTATTAAACACATTTGTCATTATTTGTTTAATAAAGGCAGACGTGAGGGAACGTTTGTTGGCAGCATGTAAATTTGGTGAAACGTGCCGGAAATGTGTGACGATAAATTAGAATTTGTTTTTATTAAACAAAATTCTTAATGTTTATGAGCCGTTTAAGTTGCATCAATAATGTTACAACAATTAATTAAAATACACATTATTAACTGTAATTGCTAAAATATTAGCTGTAATTGCTATCTCCCACAATATCTATACATATAATAAAATGGTAGGAAAGTCAAAACTGTACATTGAATATTTTTTTAAAAGAATACTTGGGGTATGATCTACAATCAAAACAGAAACAAAAAATATAGTTTTTAGAATTTTTGTCTGTTTGTCTGTTTGTCTTTCCGGGATAAACTCAAAAAGTACTGCATGGATTTACTTCAAATTTGGCATGAAGATAGTTAAGAAGTCGGGTCAACATATAGGCTACATATTATCACGCTAGCAGTGTTATAATCGTAGGTGCGTTTGGTGCTGCATAGCGTTCACGCAGACGACGTCGCGGGCAGCAGCTAGTCATAAAATATATATAAGATAAAGATTAGTTAAAAATAAGTTACTAAGGTGTAAGAAAATCGTTATACTGTTATTTACCAAAATGTTTCCGACATCTATGCCATTGGTTTTCGAATCTCACTTATTTCTAAGTTCAAAGTTTTTATCAATACCCATTGTATAATCCTACTGCAGTTATCGGTCTGTCCACTGGGACACGAGGATGTTTGGAACATAAAAACAACACAACGAGCAGCCCGTTTACACATGGTTTTTTTTTCATCGATGGCGCATGGAGTTGTATGAGCGACTTCACATATGGCACAGTATTCAGTATACGTATTTACGATACAAAAAAGGTATCCAGTAAAACGTATCCAGTAAAACGGATCATGTGTGAACGGGCTGTTATAGGTCATACGCCACCAAGCCCATCCAGTGCTGGTTGGTGGGTGACAGAATTTTCAGGGTACCGGTAGGTAGATACAGGGTTACAGGGTACAGGTACTACCGAAAGGACTACAAGTAAAAACCTGGGACCGACTACTTTATGTGCTCTCCGTAGCATTTGAGGACCGCTCTGGCTTTTGGGGTTAAACTGTATACCTCAAAACTCCAGCGGTCTCTGTTCGATCCCATTTCAATTCAATTCTTTATTTGCATACTATGATGGTTTACAAGGTAGATAATATATAATTTTAGTTTCACATCATAGACCCCTTCGGGCACAAACAAAAGAGACATTAATCAAAAGAGAGGAAGAAGCTTTCAAATATTTAGATCATTATCACATAGGTATTCATTAATGGAATAATAACATTTTTTTATGAGGAGATCCTTTAGTTTATGTAAAAAGACTTTATCTATTTTTATGTCCTTTAATACATTTGGCAACTTATTGTAGATTCTGATAGACATGACATGCGGACTGGAAGAATGTAAATTCATTCGTGAATTTGGAAAAGTTAATTTATTTTCATGACGTAGAGAATAATTTACTTGGAGGTCTTGACGTTTTTTAAAGAATTCTAAATATTTACGAACAAATTTACAAATTTCGAATATATATAAACTAGGAAGCGTGAGTATTTTTAGTTCTTTGAAGTGTGGTCGACAGCTATCTGTTTGTTTGATGTTTACTAATATTCTTATCAGCTTTTTTTGTAAAATAAATAGTGAAGGTGCTTCGGTACTGTTACCCCACAGCATTATTCCATAAGAGAGCCTTGAAAAGGCATATGAATAATAAAGCGAAAGAGCTGTTCGCATATCAGTGGTTTTTTTAATTTCCCGGAGAGCATATTTTAATTGTGATATTTTATTTGTAATTTTTTGTATGTGGTTTTTCCAATTTATATGTTTATCTAAATCTAAACCTAAAAGAGTTGACTCATTAACTGATTTTATTTGTATACCGTTAAATTCAAAGTTTGTTTCAATCGGTTTTTTTTGGGGAGGGTGGAAGGTTATTAATTTTGTTTTTGTAAAATTGATCTTTAAATTATGATCTTTAAGCCATGACCAAACTGATTCTAAAATGGAATTTAATTTTTCGGATATATTTTTATTGTTTTCACATTGAGTTAAAATGGATATATCGTCTGCAAATAAAACGCAATGTTCATTTATTGTTTTAGGTAAATCATTGATGTATATTAAAAACAATAGACATCCAAGTACGCTCCCTTGTGGGATTGATGAATTTATACTTATTTCCTTAGATCGTACCATTGTAATTATTTTTTTATTTTTATTGTAATTTTCTAATTTTACGTACTGTATTCTATTTTTTAGATATGATTTAAACCATAGGAATGCTATGCCTCTTATTCCAATACCATTTAATTTATTTAGAAGTATATCATATTGGACTGTTTCATAGGCTTTAGTCATGTCCAGCAATACCCCTATAGCGTATTTTTTATTGTTTAATATATTTAAAATTTCCTGTACATATTTATATACGGCTAATGTAGTAGATTTATTTTTTCGGAAACCATTTTGGCTCTCGTCGAAAATTTTATATTTTTCACAAAAAGAATAAACTCTATCATACATGACTTTTTCGAATATTTTTGAAAAGGTTGACAAAAGTGCGATGGGGCGGTAATTTGTAACATTTGTTTTATCGTCTTTTTTGTAAATGGGTTTTATAATAGAAATTTTTAATAGTTCTGGGAAGACGCCTTCAGCAAATGACTGGTTAATAAGCAAAGTTAAAGGTAATGCTAGCTCGTCTGCGCAATATCTAATTAGGGATGGTGGCAATTCGTCATATCCATAAGAATATTTATTTTTTAGCTTTCTTATTATTTTATGAATTTCTTTTAAAGTAGTAGGACGTAAAAACATAGAATTCTCAGAAGGATTTAAGACTGAATAAGTTCGGCCAGTATTTCTATTTCCAGGTTGTGTTTTACTTTCACCAATTGTCGCGAAATGAGTATTGAAGATATTAACTATTTGTGAAGTGTCTGAAATTAGCTTATTATTTATTTTTAATTGAATATTATTTTTTTCTTGTACCGTTTTTTTATTCGTTCTTTCATTTATGATTTGCCACATAGCTTTAGTTTTATTTGTAGATTTTTGAATTGTTTTTATGTAATGTAAGCGTTTTGATGTAATTACAGCTTTTTTTAATATTTTTTCGTATTTTTGGTAATATTGTTTTAGCGTTTCGTTATTTGATTTATTAATAAACATTTTAAGTAGACGTTTTTCACGACAAGAATTTTTTATGCCAACGGTTAGCCAAAATTTCTTATATTTATTTTTTAATTTTATTTTGTTTTTTGGTATGCATTGATTTAAGATATTTAATAAATTTTCGTTGAAAATTTCATAGTTATTGTTTATGCTATTACTATTTTTTATTATATTAGACCAATTGATTTTTTGTAATTTTTCCTTAAAATTTTGCATATTAGCTAAGTTAAAAATTCTTTTTTGTATGTACCAATTAATATTTCTATTTGGTATAGATATTTTTAAATTTATTGTTGCGCCTCTATGGTCGCTTAAACCAAAGTCTTGTACTGATGTGTTAATTATATTTTTTTCGTAATTAGTGAAAATTAAATCAATGCATTTTTTAAGGCGTGTTGGTTCTTTAATATGCTGTGTAAAATTATATTCTGACATTAAATTTAATAAATATTTTGATTCTGATCGATTGAATACATTTATATTAAAGTCGCCTCCCAAAACTATGTTAAGCTTTGAGTAATTTTTTATGAGATATGTTATTATTATCTTTAATTGTTTGTAAAAAACTTCTTTCTCCCTTCCATTCCAATATAATGATATTAATAGTAGATTATAAGTAGGTAACACTGTAGCGCAGACTTCCACGACGTACTCGATTGATAAATCAGCGATGTCTTTTTTTTCAATAATTTCTATGTGATTAGGCAGCAGAATACAAACACCACCACCCTCATACCTATTTCTACAATATGAGGATGAAATTCTGTATCCAGTAATATTTATTAAGTCCCTCTTGCTCTGAGATAGCCATGATTCAGTAACACAGATCGCCTGAAATTTATTTTCTTCAATTAAAGTTTCTAACAAATCCAGTTTATTGTTTAGGCTTTGAAAATTTTGAAAAAGTATATTAAAATTGTAATCTTCTTTATTGTTCATGAAATGTATTATTTATGTTTTTGTATGTATCAGAGGTTCTATGCGATGTTTTATTTTTAAAGTTGTCGCGTAGTTGTTTGTCGTTCAAGGTAACATTATTTTCACTGTCTAAAACCTGCTCAATCCCATCTATATATAATTTATTATTTCTGATTATTGCAAATTTTCCTTTTCTCCTAGCCGACATCAACAGTTCTTGTAACTTTTGTCTTTCTTTAAGCCCAGTTTCATCATAGAACTCTGAAATATAAAGACCGGTGTTTTTTAAGTATCCTGTATTTTGTATTAGGTACGATGTCATCCTTTTGCTCATAAGTTCTATCATGACAGGTCGACGATTTCCTCTTTTACCAAGTCGATGTATTTCTTCTATGTACCCGGTAAGATCAATATTATATAATTCATAAAATATGTTGATTATTTGATAGTTAAGGTTATATTCATCTTCATCAAAATTTTCATTTAGACCGTACAGTACAATTTTTTTATTTATTTGACAATTATGTGTTTTTTTTGAGTTATTAGATGGGGAATTTGTGAGTTTATGTGATAAGTTACGAAATTCTTTTTCCAAAGACAGTTTTTCTTTCTCTAATGTTTGAATTCGTTGGTTTAAAGTTGCAAGGTTATTATTTATTTTTGTCTGTTCTGTTTTTAAATTTTGCAGATCCTGTGTTAATTCAATTGTTACCTCCTTAATTGCATTTTCTATTTTGTTTTCGATTTTATTCATTATTTCTGTGACAATAGATTTTTGAATATTTTTTAATTTCATATCCAAAAGTTCGCTGAGTTGTTGCATATTTATTGGTGTCTGACTGGAGCTAGGTAGTAATTTTTCTAACTGTTGGGTGTTGTCAAATATAGTATCCCCACTACAGCTTAAATTCGATTCTGAATCACTATGTAAGGGCGAAGAGATACTTCTTACCGGTGTGTTGTCATTTCTCGCTTTTCTTCTAGTAGCGCTCTGACATTCAGGACATAACCATGAAATGTTATATTTATGTGAATTTGTTTTGTACTGCGAGGTTGATATATTAAGGCATTTATAGTGATATCTCTTTTTACAAGTAATGCATGTCATACGCTCGGTTATGTTTGCATGGTTATCACACGCTGTGCACTTCATGGTGTATTGTTTTTTTTTTTAGTTTAAATAAAATAATCTGTCTTTAAGTAGAAGTAGTGGTAAGGTAGTGGCCTCTAGTATTGAGTAGGAGAACTTTTTGTGTTGATCGATAAGATTCTTGTAGAGGTTCTAGTATTTTAACATAGATGGCTCTTATTCAAAATTAATGTTTTTATGTGCTTTTGTTCATATAATTATATGTTATTATTATTTTCCACTTTTACTCACTGCGTATTTTATCCAATATTTGCTTATGTAGTGCTGATTTGTAATACTTTGTTGTATTTATTAGTATATATTGATGTTTTTCACTTGCATAAGCACAAACTTGTTTCACTTCTCAATTTTGTTTTGTAGATATTTATATGTCTAGTTTATTATAGTACATTAATCTTTATCATGATAACTATTATATTTGCACTTCACTTTACTTAAATAATTGCATTTAATAATTTTAAAACGTTAAAAGATCGCAAGCTTAATGTTTACTTTTATCCCCGCACCAAGCAAATATTTGTCTGCATGAACATGTTTTTTTTTGCATTGGCATGACAGTAAGTGTATGTGCATAATATGTATGTATAAATGAAAAAAGTAGTATCACTATGAATATCCGTTGTCTTATTTTAGCTTATTTAAGGGCTAGCAAATGGGGATGTTTGCCGGGTAAACTCAGTTCTCTGTCTGTCTGGGTATCTATGGCGGCTTTTTACTTTTGGGATACACTTTTCGTGCGTAACAAATTCATCCTCCTTCTAATAGAGCTTGCTCTATTCTTTCCTTGGCGGAAAAAAATAAAGATAGCACTGTGTAAACTAAAGTCTTATAACAATTGTTATTAAAATATTAGTAGAATCTCAAATTTCATAAAGTATCTGACCGAATGAAAATACTATCTCTTTGAAGTTATAACTGAACAGCTTTCTCACAGATTGTTCAATGCCTGAGATGAGTAGTTTCAAACTACGTCTTCCAGAGTATCAGCTTAGCCATCTAGAGAGGTAGTATTTTGGCACTTTGCCAGAGTGAAATAATCGCCAGGAGGATGACTTTTTGTAAGTTTTGAAATCTCTTTAAATGTATTTAAATCAAAGTATGTTACAGCAATGTCTATTTAAAATAAAATAATGTTTTCAAACACTTAAACTTTGAGTTAAACTAAAAATATTATACAGGAAAAAATCCACTGAATTACTCGTAGAAACGTAATTATGATGATAGTACGGCATGTATATTTAATTCTTACGGAATTAAATGTTAACAAAATAATCGTATAAGGTGCATAAAACAATTTTGATTTCACAGAGATTAATAAAAAAATACACTGTATTTTTAAATAAAACTCTTTTAACGGGATTTATCTCATTTAGTTACATTTTAAATTTTAATTAAAGTTTTCGGTGTCTTTGCAGACCCCGTAGTCACAAGTGTCAGAAGCCTTGACCGGGGAAAAAATTTGCTATTTGTTACATACATACATAAGTTTACGCCTGTATCCCTAATGGGGTAGGCAGAACACCAGGGGCTATAAAACCATCTGATGTCACGTTTGACAAATTTTGAGGTATTATTATGATGGAGAGAGACTATTGCAGTGTCAGCCTATCGCCCGCAAAACGCCAATAAAACCTCCGTCCCTTAAATGACTTTTACAGTTTGCCCAAGAAGACAAGCAGCTGGCACATTGTATGTTTTCCTTTCCCTCCCAGTCCAGCATGGAAGTATAAGTAGTATTTTTGTTCTTTGAATAAAATTGCACTTAGGTACAAAGCTTTAAGCAAACCTACATTTATAATTCGCCTGGAGCCAGCTAAAATAGTTTTACCTCGCCTGGATGCAAGTAACTAATCCAAACTGATCCTGCTTTCATACAAAACTACCACCAAAAATCATGTGATGAAGCTATGTTTTATGAGGAGCAAGATCTATCAGTGAGTGGTGCCATGACAAAAAAATAGGTATATACTTAATTGTAAAAAAGCATCTTGAGTTTAAAATAAAAATCCATCCACTATGGAAAAACCATTAGAGATCTGATCAAAAAATCAAAAATCAAAAAACTTTTATTCATAAATAGGTTCACAAAAGAAACACTTTATGAATGTCAAACGGTAGATGAGGGCTGCGCGACGTAGAGAATCTTGTTGGGGGAGGCCTCTGTCCAGCAGTGTGTGTCGCTCGCCTCACGAAGTGATGATCGCCCATTATCCTTCAATACAGCTACCTACTTCTTCGACTTTAAGAAACATTAACATATTTTTTTTTATTTTATGTTGGTGACATAAAATTAAACTAAGATATTTTAACCGAATGAATAAAACCCAGCACTTGATTCTTTAAGCTACTCACTATAATTTTGTATTCGTTCACAGTAAGGGATGTGTCATATTCAGTATCTTTCTGTTGATTAGAAAATAAGGAATATACAATAGGAAACCAAATGTAAATAATGGTAAAATATTATTAATATAGATTAATAATACAGAATGTCTATGACATCTAGTAATTAAATCTAAAGCTTCGAAAGTTTCTTTGTTTCAATCAATTGTATTTTGGTTTTATCTCGGACTGAAAAAAGATATAAATATTTTAATAATTTGGAAAATGAAAATATTAAAAATAAAGATGGAATCCCTGATATCAATAAAAAATACTTGATTTTTTTAAATTTACATTTACCAATAATTGAACAACCAACCTCAAAGTAATATAAATAAGCTTGTAACAAAATATAGGACGCTCGATAGAAACCGTACTAGTACGGCATAAATACAGTCTTAATTAAACATCTATTAAGCATGCTTTACAGGCATAAAAAAGGGTACCTTTGTAAAATGTTAGTCAGTCTGACTAGAAACCACTCTTCACATACATTTTTCCACCAAATATCATTGTTGTATCGATATTACGATAGCATTGTCTATATCCTATACTAGCTTTTGCCCGAGACTTCGTACGCGCATAAACATTGTTTATGTTTAACACCACCAGTCACTCATTGAAGAACCTTTATGCCAAATATCACATCCTTAAACTCAAAGATTAAGATTTGTCATACAAATTAAAAAATCATATACTTTTGGGAGTTCCCTCAAACCACAAACATTCACTCATTGACATTTCTTAGGATAGGACAAACCCTTAGGATTGTATGTTTCAAATTTCAGCTCTGTACGGCCAGTAGTTATGGCTGTTCACTGTCTCTCAGTAACTCAGTCAGTAACGGACGAGTTTTATATGTATATTAAGACTTGCCACCGCGCGCGGTTTTATCCGCGTAACTTTTGATCCCGTGAGAATTTCGGGATAAAATATAGCCTACAACCTTCCTCAAGAGTTGGGCTATCAAATGCAAAAAGAATTTTTCAAATCCCACTTGTAGTTTCTGAGATTAGCGCGTTGAAACAAACAAACTCTTCAGCTTTATATATTAGTATAGATATCGATCTCATTAGTAGCCATTAAGTGAGATTAATGTTAGATCTTGTAAGGGAGAAATCGAGAGCACTTAGGTCTTGATTTCGGACATTCCATTTTCATGTTCAACTTCATTAGGAAGGTTCAATAATGCAATGAAATGTTGATCTTCAGAATCCTGTAGGAAAGAATAGCCTTTATAACAAAGAAGTAGAAAATAAAAGACAGGATTGGAAGGATCCACAAGTTTACAGATCTGCACTTATGATAATGTAACAAGAAAAGGTTTTTTGTTTGCTGTTAAAACTATTAAATGCATTAAAGACAATCATATTCTTCTTCTCTTATATACTCTCCAATAGAAATTAAGGTAAACCAAGTGGAATTTCTCGTACCTCTATAAAAACTTAAGCCTACATAACATACTTAAAGCTTCATGTAGAAAATGAACTTCTTGGCTCCAAGTTTATTTGTTCCCTCCCGCAGTATAAGAGTTACAACACCACTCCATACATACATACATACACACCCATACAAGCACAAAGAGTAACTTACTTTAACTGAGCAGAGAACTTAAACGGGAACAATTTAAACTTTAAATTCATGGAGCTTTAATGTTATTTGTGTGCTTAATGTTTCTTATGTATAAAAGTTTATTGTTTTTAAGATCTAAATTATAAAGAAAGTTTGACGTAATAAATTATAAGAAGTATTCTAGACTTGGCAGTGTTAGGATTGTGTATTTTACGCTGAACACAGATAAACAAGTTTGTTATCCAAAGTTTTATCCATTATTCTGGAGTATGGTTTTAAAGGTTGCGTGCGGTATCGTTGTGATAAAATCTTGTTATTTATTTTATAACCTTAACTTTTTCGGATAAAAAAAATATCAATTAGCATTTTTTACTCTTATCTTTGACTATTGATAGACTGGGATAAACTAAATGAATGTTTTGTAATAATTGACATTTTTGAAAAATTTCTAATAAACTTACTCTCGTATTTCATAGCTTATTATGTTTTACTAACAAATTAATATATGTAGGAATATTTGTACTAATAAAATGGTAATAATACAGAGCTTAAAAACCATTCACAAATATAGCATTAAGATTTACTTAATCAGTGTAAAAGGTCGGCTGTTCTTTCTGAAACCAAGTTAATGAAAACATATCAGATTGCCGGAAAAAATAGCTGCAAGCTTTTCTTTATAATGCACTAGCTGTTGCGCGTGATTTTAGCCGCGCCATTTCGAATCCCGCGGAAATTTTGCTATTCCAGACTGTACACTATCACTATGCAAAATTTCATCCAAATCCGTTAACTAAGCCGTTCTCCCGTGATTGAGGAACAAACATCCATACATCCAAACTTTCACATTTATAATATTAGTAAGATTCCTATTTTTGACCGACTTCCAGAAAAGGAGGAGGTTCTCAATTCGTCTGTATGTTTTTTTGTTGTGTTTTTGTTACACGATATTTCGGACGGCTATGAATCTATTTTGTAAATTCTTATTTAATATGATAGAAGATACTTTATTATTGGTTCCATATAAATTTCATTTAAATCGGTTGAGTACTCCATTGAAAATTTAAATTGTTTTAAAAAAATATGTATGATTTCGGAGAATGTTTACGTTGATGACATTATAACTCAGCCAAAGTTTTGACGAGAAGTCGGTTTTTTTAATGCTCAGCATTCGTTTATTATTCTGATGCAAATACTGGTTTATATTTTGACGTACTGCTTTGCTGGCAGTAGGTACTTACTATCGAACCAACCCACAAGCTCATTTTGGCAAATCGTCTAAATGCTAGTAGGTCGAAATTTGCTTGATGATAGGTTTCCTTGCTGCCGAACTTGTTGTCATTTCATTCGACACTGACATTTAATGAGTACAGAATTCGTACAGTATCTAAAAAGTTCGTTTATACGCGATAAACCCTAAAAGTTTGACAGTTTCAAACGAATTTTCAGCAAAATGGGTCATGATTCAGTTGGTTGGAAGGTACTCGTTTGCTGAGTGCTCGCGTGTGGTGTTAAAATTTTTAGGTTCGAGTTCTAGCCAGGCTAGTTTGGAAAACGAACTTTTCTAAACTTTATTGATACTTTATTCGACGACCACTTTGGCGTTGGGGTAAACCTATCTGCCTCAGACGCCAGTGGTTGCGGGTTCGATCCCCGCATGGAACCAGAAAAAAAAAATGTTCCGTGTCTAGGTGTTTATCTATTTATGTATTTATATTCTAGGTTCCCCCTAGTTCGCTATATGGTATCCCATAACACAAGCTATGCTTACTTTGGGGCCATGTAGTTGGTGTGATTGTCTGGGGATTTTATTATTATTATTTATTATTATTATACAGGGTGTACCTTTTAAGGATAACCTTGAATTTAACTATGTAGTCTCCTTAGAACATACATATTTCGTGTTTGTATAAGTTAGTATTTACAAAATAAGTAAATTTTCCAACCTCTTTTGTGTAATATAAATAAAAGTTTGCAATTACAACACAAAAATAAGGCTTCTCGTATGAAATTGCAATTAAAATTATATTACTTACATTGTACCAGAGATGGAAGCTAATTAAGTATCAATTTCAAAATATTCTATACGAAAATTATACCGCTCCTTAGTACCAGTTCATGTGAAGGTTTCCCAGAAAAATGTAAACAGGCCAACACTGAACAACATTATTCGGTGTGGATAATAAAATATTTGCAAACCCGTATGAGCTAACATTTGTTTCTCATTAAGCTGGCTATTGCAATTATTCGAGCTTCCCTCGATTTACCGACATAAATATTTGTTTCAACAATGTTGGTTTACTCTTTAACGCTTCGCTGAGTTTGATTCCTTAGCCAAATGGAGTAAGAGGTTGTGTAACGCGTCGTTTTGCAATGAAAAATCTTCTAAGTTTTGCAATGTAAAAAAGTGCTTCATTTGAATGCGAATTCATACAGTCAGATGACACTTTTTAGTGACTCTCGTAAAAACTCTAAAATCAAGGGTCTACTCAGTTTCTTTATTAATAAAAAGCATATCAAGTGGAAGAATACATTTGATTCTAAGAGAAGAATTCCTTATTTGCCATCGTAAATTAGACTTGCAGAGGTGTTAATAAATATGTTTTTATATAATTCATATAGGACGTAGTAGGTAAGTAAAAACACAAATCGTAAACGTAGTTTATGTCAATATAGCTCTTGGTTATGACCATGTAGCACCTGCTCAAAGTCATAAACTTTATGGTCAAAGTTTAGTTTTTAGCAGTAAAATACTCACCTAAGTACAGATCCGGTTAAGAGAAATTGGGCAATTAAGCTCGGTTGTAAAGGTTTCAAAAAGACTAAGGTCATTTTCATAAGTTGGTTCTATTTGGTGGTTTACCACTAACCTTTTCAAAAAAACTCTAGTCACTCAAAATGCAACTGAGGGTATGTTCGGATATTCGTTTCAATGTTAAATTTAAACAATTTTTGCTATTAAAACTCAATGATAGGTGAAGTGGTGAAGAGAAAGGAACGAAGCTATGGCCGGATATCTATACTAATGGTTGTGCAAATTAGTAACTTCGTAATCAAAGACGCCGCTTGAACAAGCTATCCTAACGGGTAATGACGGGCTGGTATGAGGCATTGATAAATGTAAGATGTAGTCAACTCAAAATCAATGCGCATTTATGCTTGGGCGAGCCCTCCGAAAAGCCTTTAGAAGAGCCTTTAGAAAATCCTTTAGGAGAGCCCTTAGGAGACCCCTTAGAATAGCCCTTAGTAAAGCATTTAAGAGAGCCCTTCGTACAGCACTGTCAGTCTTCTGACTGAAATTTGAGCCTAAAAAATTCAAGAAGATAAATAAAAAAGGCACGTAACTAGAGAGTGAAAGGAAGCTCCACAGAAAATGTGTTTTATCGATTTTATTCAAAATTATTGAAAAGATTGTATTGTAAGAAAAAGATAGGTTTTTGAACGTAATTGCCATATTCCATAGCAATCAATACTATCATTTGAAACTCAAACGAAACAGCGCCATGTAAAAACAAGTCACGTTATTTAAATTCGTTTCAATTCAGGGCACATTTTGGAGTCCCGTCACAATGGGTTGCCTGCACCATTTCCTCACGCATTCTAATGCAAATTCCATTTCAACAGAGGCCATTGTTATCACATCCAGTCTTTAGAGAAAACTTCGTATTCATACATCTGCAGACCATTATGCAGAATCCTTGCGCTTTATTAAAAATGAAATTGTCTATTCCATTTTGTTGTGACACTTTTATTTCTGTGAGAGATTGGAATTATATTTCAAGAATGTTTTGAAAAATCTTTATTAAGGAGTATGAATCTGATTATGAATTATTTAGAATGAGGGTAACCTTCTTTCATTGCTCGTACTATTTCTTAACTAAATCTATGTATTTTAAAAGATGCCCAAAAAGTATGCTTGTCCAGCAAAAATAAGTAAAATGTCGATACAAAAGATTAAAAAGGAAAAATGGAGTGTGTACAGTTACACAATACTCATAAAAGGATATATATGGGTTTGGGCTATTACATTAAACTTATAATAAACACTTTGCCGTCCCACAAATTAAAATCTCTCCATTTTTTCTTTTTAATCTTTTGTATCGACATTTCACTTAGGTTTGCTATTAAAGTATTTCCTCTACTAAAGAGATTAAAAACTAAACATCGGGCAGCTGCTTTCCTTTGCCTAGGTGACCACCATTCTGCGATTGCAAAATACTCGAAAAGAGAGCCGATTATTAGCACTACTCATTCAGGAGGCTTTTTCGTCTTTTATAACTTTAAATGCAATTATCCGGGATGCATGAACATGTTAAACAAAATTAAAAATGCTTCTTTGAAAACGTTGGATAGGTTTTCCTGTGAAATGTGTTAACGATAGATTTTTGAAATTAATGATAATTCTGTAAAAACAGACTTTTTCATTATAAATTAATGGATAACGAAGAATTTTGTTGTATGTTTCCATCATGAAAAACAAATAAGCAACCTATTATGCTGTTGGCGTATTTTATTAACGATAATCTATGGAAGCATTGATTACCTAATTGTTGGTAATCAATGCTTCCAAAAACTAAGAAACTGAATATCGATACCATCTAAAAAATATCAAAGTTATAGGTACATTTGTGCATTTTCAGGCTTTTGTTTTTTATACAAAATGGCTTGATTTTAACTTTGATTTTAAAACAAGAAAAACTTAAAAACTAACATATCTAAACGATGAAACTTTGGAAACATTAATAAATCTAATAAATAAATAAATAATAAATATTTCTGACACTCACACGACATTATCTAGCCCAAATTAAGTTTCTTAAAGAACTTGTGTTATGGATACTAGATAACTGATATACTTAAGAAATATATAAACATACATATTGAATAAATACATATTTTTTATTAGAATAAACTTAAATAAATATATAAACATCCATGACTTGACGACTAATATCTGTGTTCATCACACAAATATCCGTCGCCGCCGGGATTCGAACCCAGGACCTCTGGCATAGAAGGCAATTTATGTTACCGCTACACCAGCCGGTCGTCTGGTGTTCAATGTCATCATATCCATCTAGTTTCGTAATTATATGGATATGATGACATTGAACATGGAAATTTGTAAGCTCAAAGTTAGTATTAGTTATTTATATTTGCCTTTAAGACTAAAACCTTTGACACTCATAGTGTATGGCAGACCAATTAAAGTATACCATTGACTAAACAAAACTGATTCCAGTCCAATATATGATCAAATTTTGTAAATGCCTAAATGTTGGAATCTCATTGCTCATTTCATCAACAGGGCGAATGGCGAAGGCCATTGTTCATTATCTATATTAGATTATATATATTAGATATTAGGACGACCGGCTGGTGTAGGGGTAACGTACATTGCCTTCTATGCCAGAGGTCCTGGGTTCGAATCCCGGCGGCGACGGATATTTGTGTGATGAACACAGGTGTTAGTCGTCAAGTCATGGACGTTTATATGTTTATTTAAGTTTATTATCTAATAAAAAATATATATTTATTCAATATGTATGTTTATATATTTCTTAAGTATTGTAATATAATTACTTTTGTACTTACTGTTTTGTATATTCCATTGGTTTTGTTAATAGTTGTCTTACATCTTAAGTCTTATATTGTTACATTTCTTATATTGTTTTAAAGTATTACTGTTTATTTTCCTTTTTATTTTATAACTGAAAATGTTCTATTGTAAACTTTATGAAATCTAAATATTTATTTACCTTTCAACTCTAAATTTGTCATGTAGCTTATGTCACTTTTCAGCACAGATAATCAGACAATAGACACTTACGGTATTCCCTCGTGAATATCTCACAAAATCAGTGACCATTCCGCGTGTTGAAAACTCTTCTGAGTCACACGGTTGGTTGCTGATTACTGACTTACGGAGGGTATCGAAGGAGAGTATCCGACGACGTACCTCATGCAAATTTTCTCACCACTTACCCAATTATACTCCACCTTTTTTTTTTACTTACTGATTATTTATAAAATTTTATTTTTTCTAAATTTTTAATTAAAATGGCGAGGCTTATTAAATTTGCACCTAAATATAAAAAATGCAGAGTTGTACGTAAATTGTCACCACTTGTATATATTCTTGAGGATGATGATGGCATCCAAGGTAAATGGCATATCAAAGATATTAAAATTTAGTAATGCTTTTACCTTTTCTAAATATATTAAACTTTTGTCTCCTGTAAATAAATGTCATTCTTTTCCAACTGTAAATAAAACTATTACTTTCCGTAAATACTATTTATTTTTTATTTTTCTTTGATACAATTTTTATAATGAGTACACCCATCATTTTTTTTCTTTCGGTCTTGCGTTTATTAAACTTTATTTATGGCTCTTAAGCCAACTTTTTAATCTCCTCTGAAAACTGATGCTACTTCTTTTGAGATTTCCTTTCGAGATCTGGAATAATAAGACTAGGTATTATTCTTTTATCTAGTAATGGCGGGCTACACTAAGAGCCTAATGCCATAACTTGAGGTCCTAAAACCACTTCTTTAATGGTGCGGCTGGCTACACTAAAAATAAGCCTTAGGCCATACCTTAGGTAACTTATATCTATATGGGATTTAAGATAGAGCGGTCTACAACTTTTTAAATAAGCCTCTGTCATGTAGGGTTTCCCTATCGCGGTTTACTTTGGGAGTATACGCCATTGACTGTGAGCCTTACCCCTACCCTGAATGTTGAAGAAAGTTAGTATGTTTTATTGTTTAAGATGTATGTCCGAGATGTATGCATGTAGAAAGTAACTGCCTAAGTAACACCTCAAAATTTTTCGTAAGCTAAAAATTTTCTGGGGTTTTTGGGGAAAATGTAATATAATTACTTTTGTACTTACTGTTTTGTATATTCCATTGGCTTTGTTAATAGTTGTCTTATATCTTAAGTCTTATATTGTTACATTTCTTATATTGTTTTAAAGTATTACTGTTTATTTTCCTTTTTATTTTATAACTGAAAATGTTCTATTGTAAACTACCTATTATGAAATCTAAATATTTATTTACCTTTCAACTCTAAATTTGTCATGTAGCTTATGTCACTTTTCAGCACAGATAATTACAGCACAGTTATTTTAGGTATCTGTGCTGAAAAGTGACATAAGCTACATGACAAATTTAGAGTTGAAAGGTAAATAAATATTTAGATTTCATAATAGTTTACAATAGAACATTTTCAGTTATAAAATAAAAAGGAAAATAAACAGTAATACTTTAAAACAATATAAGAAATGTAACAATATAAGACTTAAGATGTAAGACAACTATTAACAAAACCAATGGAATATACAAAACAGTAAGTACAAAAGTAATTATATTACATTTTCCCCAAAAACCCCAGAAAATTTTTAGCTTACGAAAAATTTTGAGGTGTTACTTAGGCAGTTACTTTCTACATGCATACATCTCGGACATACATCTTAAACAATCAAACTTAACTAACTTTCTTCAACATTCAGGGTAGAGGGTAAGGCTCACAGTCAATGGCGTATACTCCCAAAGTAAACCGCGATAGGGAAACCCTACATGACAGAGGCTTATTTAAAGAGTTGTCGACCGCTCTATCTTAAATCCCATATAGATATAAGTTACCTAAGGTATGGCCTAAGGCTTATTTTTAGTGTAGCCAGCCGCACCATTAAAGAAGTGGTTTTAGGACCTCAAGTTATGGCATTAGGCTCTTAGTGTAGCCCGCCATTACTAGATAAAAGAATAATACCTAGTCTTATTATTCCAGATCTCGAAAGGAAATCTCAAAAGAAGTAGCATCAGTTTTCAGAGGAGATTAAAAAGTTGGCTTAAGAGCCATAAATAAAGTTTAATAAACGCAAGACCGAAAGAAAAAAAATGATGGGTGTACTCATTATAAAAATTGTATCAAAGAAAAATAAAACATAAATAGTATTTACGGAAAGTAATAGTTTTATTTACAGTTGGAAAAGAATGACATTTATTTACAGGAGACAAAAGTTTAATATATTTAGAAAAGGTAATAGCATTACTAAATTTTAATATCTTTAATATGCCATTTACCTTGGATGCCATCATCATCCTCAAGAATATATACAAGTGGTGACAATTTACGTACAACTCTGCATTTTTTATATTTAGGTGCAAATTTAATAAGCCTCGCCATTTTAATTAAAAATTTAGAAAAAATAAAATTTTATAAATAATCAGTAAGTAAAAAAAAAAAGGTGGAGTATAATTGGGTAAGTGGTGAGAAAATTTGCATGAGGTACGTCGTCGGATACTCTCCTTCGATACCCTCCGTAAGTCAGTAATCAGCAACCAACCGTGTGACTCAGAAGAGTTTTCAACACGCGGAATGGTCACTGATTTTGTGAGATATTCACGAGGGAATACCGTAAGTATCTATTGTCTGATTATCTGTGCTAAAAAGTGACATAAGCTACATGACAAATTTAGAGTTGAAAGGTAAATAAATATTTAGATTTCATAATAGTTTACAATAGAACATTTTCAGTTATAAAACAAAAAGGAAAATAAACAGTAATACTTTAAAACAATATAAGAAATGTAACAATATAAGACTTAAGATGTAAGACAACTATTAACAAAACCAATGGAATATACAAAACAGTAAGTACAAAAGTAATTATATTACAGTATATCAGTTAACTAGTATCCATAACTCAAGTTCTTTAAGAAAATTAATTTGGGCTAGATAATGTTGTGTGATGTCAGAAATATTTATTTATTTATTTATATTTATTTATTTAGATTTACTGTTTTCAGGCCGCAAAAAATTACTTTAATGTCAATAATTTCTTGATCACCTGAGTGAGCTACGTTGGATTAAGTTACCTTAATACTTTCAAAGTTTGCACAAAAACTATTGATTTTTGTATATTTTTTTTCTGGTCTCTTCTCTTAAATAGTAAGAAGGCAGATGATTTCTTACATTTCTTTATTCAACAGAGTTCCATTCCATTTCAATGTGTCTTGATTTCAGAAAGTTTAGGGTAAGGGCAATTTTACGATTCTGGACATATTTAGAAGCGCCTCGGAGGGAAACGAATTTCTGTAGCTGCGATTTGTGATAGTTAAACAATGGAATTGTTTAAGATGATAGATTTAGTTGAAAAAAGAGCAACGTTAATATTTAGAAAATAAATTTTATAGTTAATTACTGTGGCAAGATATATCCTTAAAGTACGAAACCTCAAGCCCAAAGATAAAGATTAACTTTAACGGCTGCCAAGTCCATCGTAAGTATTGTCTTTCCTTATTTATGGTGTTTTTGCTTTCATTCCGTTCTTTTAATTAAGCTAATCTGAAGTCAGTTTAGTTAGTATTGAACTATGAAAACGGTACATCATAAAAAAATATAGAAATAGCACAGCATCACACTTTTAAAATATATACTTTTATAATAGAATTATGAAGTAAAAGGCCAAATTTAAAGTTAAAAGCCAGTTAAAATTAGCCTGTGTACCTATGTAAAATTGCAATACGGAGAGTAGAGAGAGAGTGCATTAGTACTACATTGGTTGAAAAGTTCGCGGCCTGGCCATTAAAAAAAAAAACTTTTGTTATTTTTTCTGCCGTCATTTTGAACTGTCATTATTCAATTGTCAGCCCACGAATTTCCAATTTGATATCTTGTTTAAATAAAATTTTACGAACAATATAAATACGTGTGTAGAACAAATTTTAACTAATGGAGAAATTTGAACAACATGCTGTGATTAAATATTTGTTTAAAAAAAGATTAACACCAAAGGAGATGCATGATGACATGCAAACAACATTAGGGGAATCTGCCCCGTCTGTGAAAAAATGGGTTGCAGAATTTAAACGTGGACGAGAGAACATCGAAGATGACCCTCGCTCCGGCAGGCCAATGACGTCTACGACCGAAGAAAACATCAATAAAGTGTGTGATCTCATATTGAAAGACCGTAGATTGACTATCAGAGAAATTGCAGACACTATAGGCATCTCATATAAACGAACGCAAAACATCATTGTCCATGAACTCGGCTTTTCTAAGGTTTCGGCTAGGTGGGTCCCCAGTTTGCTTTCAGTAGAGCAAAAGCGAATTCGACTCACGATTTCTCGCGACTGTTTGGAGATGTTCGAGGCTGATCCACAAGGTTTTCTTGACAGATTTGTGACAATGGATGAAACCTGGGTTCACCACTATACCCCAGAATCAAAACAACAATCCAAATAATGGAAAAAATCAGGTGAACCAACTCCGAAAAAAGCAAAGGCAATTCTGTCGGCTGGCAAGGTGATGGCATCGGTTTTTTGGGATGCTAAGGGTGTCATTATGGTGGACTACCTTCCAAAAGGCGAAACAATAAACTCTGCATACTATAGAACCCTTCTGCGCCGTTTACGTGAAGAAATTAAACAGAAACGCCCAGGATTACTGAGAAAGAAAGTGTTGTTTCACCAGGACAACGCCCGAGTCCACACGTCTGTCGAGTCTATGGCTTAAATTCGTGATTGTGGTTTCGAATTGTTGCCACATCCAGCTTATTCTCCTGATTTGGCACCTTCGGACTTTCATCTGTTTCCAAACCTGAAAAAACACCTCGGTGGGCAGAAATTTTTAACGAATGAAGAGGTCGAAGCCGCTGTTAACCTGTATTTTGAAGACCTTGAGGAATCTTTTTTTAAAACAGGTATGGAAGCTCTGGAAAGCAGATGGAAGAAGTGCATAGAGCTAAATGGAGATTACGTCGAAAAATAAAAATATTTTTGTATGTACTTTATTCTGTTTTCTTGACTAGGCCGCGAACTTTTCAATCCACCCTCGTACCTAAAATCGATATTTACAAAGTTAGGAAATAGGTAATAAATACACTCTTCAAAATTTGGGTGTGATCTGAGGTGCTGAATATTTCATGACAAGTAATACGTCTGCTTAAATTGCAAACAATTACAGATAATAAATTAGTAGTTACTCGAGTAGTTGCCAACAATATGCTTCAGGAGATCCGAACTTGAAACGATCTTCACCGGGCTGATAATAGAATGAAACCTATTTTACAACAAAATTAGTATATTAGAAAATGTTTTAAGAATGGGTTGCCTAAAAAAATTCTGGACAGACTATTTTTAAAAGCCTTTATTAAGCTTTATCTGTCCGTTGTCTGTAATCAAATCTTACAAGTTAGATCCACTTCCAGGTTTCCGATTGAGTTAAAATTTGGCATGCATGTATAAAGCTCATGACAATGCAATATTATTATGATATATATCTGAACTGATGATGGAGGTGGAAGGTGGCCATAGGAACTCCGTAATAAGATAAACGACGCAACCCCATCGAATTTGGGTTCGTTTCATTCGTCTTGACGAGTAATTTGATACTAGATGGTAACGACGGTCTGGTAACGATGGTGACGAGGGTCCGAGAGCTAAAAGGTGGCCGTAGATGCCAGTTACCTTCACTTGCTTGATAATGGAAAAAAAATCAATATAAGCGTTGTTTTATTGCGAAGACGTTGATATAGGGTAAACTATGCAACATCAATTAAACAAATAAATATATTTAAGTTTATTTAACTGTCTGGCAGTGATGACAAACTTAACTCGCCGGAAGTCGCCGTGAGAAATGAATGGTCGGTGGTCACCCATCCAAGTACCTACCGACTCGACCGAGAGTTAAGTTTGTCAATCACTGCCAGACAGTTAAATAAACTTAAATATATTTATTTGTTTAATTGATGTTGCATAATAATAATAAACACTTTATTGTACACCAGCATGGTTACAGAGCAAAAATTACATTAAATGATGACAGTAAAAAATACATTTGTACAAAGGCGACCTTATCGCTCAAGAGCGATTTCTACCAGGTAACCCAGGAAGTAGAGGAAATTGAGATGGATGGGTGCACGGCTTGTAAAAAAATAAATAAACTAAATACTAATAATTACATAAATACATAATGTACATAAATACCATATATACAGGGTGTCCCAAAACTCGACGTCAACCCGGAACCGGGTGACAAGGCAAGTCATGCTGGTTATCAGAAAAATGTTTAAAAAAATCTAAGTCACGTGTTCTCAAAATTATTGGCATTTTAAAAAAACACGCAAAATTTCACACCCTGTGACAGTGTTTTTGCTGCTGTTGCCACAAATGTTCACTTTTGGAAACTTTTTTTTTTGATATGTAACCCTGAATAATGCTTCTCTAAACTGTTATCAACATTTCAAATCCAGCTCCTCGAGCTTGCATAAAAATAGGACTTATTTCCAAGAAAAAAATTAAAAATGGCCTAGTTTTAACTGTCTGCATTGAAAAAAAATTGTATTACGCGAGTTTGGCAAGTTGTGTCAAAAGTTGGCGCATTTAGTAAGGATCCCAAAATGGTATGACACGTGGTAAATTGTAGTTGCTATCATGAACAAAAAAAAATTCGTAAAAATCCAGTGTTCAACAATTTTTTCTTACCTGGTTAAAAAATATTCTAATGGGCCCAAGGTTTTCCAAAGAGTCATAAATTGTAAGTTGTGACAAAGGAGTCTTTCTAGGAAGTGTAAGCGAGATAGTATTTGTGCTAAAGTGATTGAGTGAGACGGAGAGAGTCACCTTCTCAAGTGCGAGCGAGACAGGTATGGACGCTAAAGTGACTGAGATGGAGAGAGTCATTTTACCAAGTGCGAGAGAGACAGAGAGTGACGCCAGGTATTCGCTATTGTAGATACACATTACAAACCAGTCAGTACGTTACGTTCCTTCGTTTACTGCGCTTGTTTTCGTATTCGTTTGTGTTGATTTCGTACTGTTTACTTTTGGCTATGTTTATGGACTTGTGATTGCTTGCGATTTAGATTCGGACTGTTTGTTTTCTCTTAACGACGACCTTTGCTTTCCTCTGGACTATTGTGTGAGTGTGTGACAAGTGCCGAGATGTCTTCGTATACCACTCGCGAATACGCTAATATGTACCTTATTTATGGTGAGTGCAGGTGTAATGCCAGTGCTGCTGCCAGACTTTACCGCGAACGGTACCCAAACGCTGCTCGTTACCCCGATCATCGGGTGTTTACGAATGTGCATCGGTTGCTCTTCTCAGAAGGCCGCCTCCCAAATCAAACGCATGGTGGAGGCAGACCCACCAACCCTATGGAAGAAGAAGTTCTACAGGCTGTCGAAGAAGACCCAAGTACTTCAGTAAGAGCTATTGAAACGAACACCGGAGTGCCCAAAAGTTCAGCCCACCGTATTTTAAAAAGAAATGACCTACACCCATACCACGTACAGCGAGTACAGACATTATTACCCGGTGACTACCAAAATAGGGTGAATTTTTGCCGGACGATATTGGAGAGGTACAGAGATGACCCACTTTTTCTAACAAAAATTTTATGGTCGGACGAATCAACTTTTAAAAAGGACGGCTACGTGAACATGCACAACCTGCATGAATGGCGTGTTGAAAACCCTCATTTAACGAGACAGGATCGGTCCCAGTACCGATTCAAAGTTAACATGTGGACCGGAATTTTGAATGGCAAAATAATTGGTCCTTTTGAGTTGCCTGATGCATTAACTGGCGAGGTTTACTTAGACTTTCTTCAAAACCATCTTCCAAATTTATTAGAAGACGTGCCGCTAAGCATTTACAGAGAAATGTGGTTCCAACAAGATGGGTGCCCAGCGCACTTTGCTCGCCCCGTAAGAGAAGAACTCGATGAAGAGCTTCCTGGGAGATGGATCGGGCGGGCTGGACCAATCTCGTGGCCGGCCCGTTCACCGGACTTGAATCCTTTAGACTTTTTTTACTGGGGAGCTGTTAAAGAAAAAGTTTACGAGAAGCCCATTGGGAGTGAACATGAATTACGGCAGAGAATAGCTGAAGCAGCTCAATTTGTAAATAATGGACGATACGCTAGAAAGATAGCTCGATCTTTTTTAAAAAGATGTCGCGCTTGTATTGCCGCCGAAGGAAGGCATTTCGAACACTTATTATAACATTTTAAGAATTATTGTAAATTTTATTAATAAACATTGGTATTAAAATTTTGTTTTTTTTTAAATTGAAACCTTTAACAATAAATGCCTATTCCAATGCACACACTAAAAAAAAAAAAATTAAAAGTGAACAATCTGTTCATTCAATAAAGATAGACGAGTACATCAGTACAATGTACAATTCAGTTAAATTTAATCAGTGTGTACATTGGAATCGGCTCCAATGTAACCAACGATAAGCTTTGCAATTTTAACCAAGTAAGAAAAAAAATTAAAAATGGGTTTTCATGGAAATATTTTTTTTTGTTCATGATAGCAGCTACAATTTGCCAAGTGTCATACCATTTTGGAACCCTTACTAAATGCGCCAACTTTTGTCACAACTTGCCAAACTCGCGTAATACAATTTTTTTTCAATGCAGACAGTTAAAACTAGGCCATTTTTAATTTTTAATTTTTTTCTTGGAAATAAGTCCTATTTTTATGCAAGCTCGAGGAGCTAGATTTGAAATGTTGATAACAGTTTAGAGAAGCATTATTCAGGGTTACATATCAAAAAAAAAAGTTTCCAAAAGTGAACATTTATGGCAACAGCAGCAAAAACACTGTCACAGGGTGTGAAATTTTGCGTGTTTTTTTAAAATGCCAATAATTTTGAGAACACGTGACTTAGATTTTTTTAAACATTTTTCTGATATCCAGCATGACTTGCCTTGTCACCCGGTTCCGGGTTGACGTCGAGTTTTGGGACACCCTGTATACAATATTACAATACATATATAGACATATATAAATAGTTAAGATTAACAGTGTTTTGCCTGGTAGTGTCGTTTAATCATTCGTTTAAAAATCCGTGGTGTGCGAGCTAAACGAATTTCAATCGGCAACTCATTCCAAAGTGACACCGCACGAATAAAAAATGACTTATTTAAAAATGTGGAGGTATGCAATGGCGTCGCAAGGAATAAATTGGATGACGAGCGCAAGTTACAGTCGTGATTGGTAAACCGATAGGTAAAGCGGTCTTTTGGATACACTGGTATCGCTTTGTCGTACAGAATACGGTAGACTAGTGAAAGTATGTGAGTATTCCGGCGAAGGCGAATGGGAAGCCACTTGAGATTAGTGCGGAATTCAGATATGTGGTCGTATTTGCGTAATCCAAATACAAACCTTATGCAGATATTTAGTAGCCGCTCAAGTTTATTTAGAAGTTCTTCAGTTAAATCTAGATAATTTTAATGCTTTTTTAGTGCAAGCATAATTTTAGTGGCAATAGGAAGGAAATTACGAAGACGCTTGAGCGAATTCGCCGCGGCAAACATCTTCCTGCTCAGCTCAGTAATTTGTGGTTGCCAAGACAACGTGCGATCGAAGATAATACCTAAATTTTTAACGGTCTCGCTATATGGGATCTTGATCCCATTGAACATTACTTGAGGAACTGAGCTCCAGTCAACTCGTGGAATCATTTTGTAACTTCCAATTATGATAGATTGAGTTTTGAAGGGGTTGACTGTGAGGCCATGATTATAACTCCAATCCGATATCTGTTTTAAGTCAGCGTTATGTTGAAGAATGGCGCTAGGCAGGTTCTCAAGGCTGGTTTGTGTATAAATTTGAAGATCGTCCGCATACAGATGGTAAGAAGAAGAAATATTGAGAGTAATCGTATTGATAAATAGAGCAAACAGGAGAGGAGACAACACGCCACCTTGCGGCACACCGGCTTTAATATCACACCAATCAGAGAGTGCCATCTCAGTAGAAATACGTTGCCGGCGCCCGTGCAAGTAACAATGAAACCAGTCAATAGTCGATGGAGATATGTTAAAAGAACGAAGTATTTGCAAAAGGATATCGAAATCTACTGTACTGAAAGCATTGCTGAAGTCCAACAAAGTCAGTACAGTAAGTTTCTTCTGCTCCATGCCCACGCGAATATCTTCAGTAATATTCAGCAATGCAGTGGTCGTACTATGCCCGGTTCGGAAGCCAGATTGGAAGGGATTCAGTAATTTATGATCTTGTACAAAAGTGCTGAGTTGATGATGAATCAACCCCTCGAGCACTTTTGAAAGGAAAGGTAAGATGGTAATAGGACGATAATCAGAAAAGGAAGAGGGATTGTTTTTTTTAGGGACAGGTATGACTTGTGCATCCTTCCATGCATCAGGAAAGACACTTTTAACAATACAGTTATTCAGGATAGAAGTTATATCAGGGAGAATTATGTCAAGGATAGGGATGAGCATCTTACGACCAATGCAGTCCGAGCCGATGGCATCGGAGGCAATAGAGAGTATTTTTCTTTTAACACCGCATTCCGAAAATTGACTTATTGAAAAGGATGGAATATTTGGCATCGGCAAACTAGATATGCTATTCAGAGTATGGATTTTTGTGGTAGCGTCTATAGAGCTGGAAGAAGTGAAACGATCATTTAATGAGTTGAGGTTAACATTATTAAGAGAATTGTCATTCTTAGATTTACCGATACCCAAAGTTCTAAGAAATTTCCAAACTTTAGCTGAATCGCCGTTTGAAACTGATTTATGAATATGGCGTCGTTGTGCATCCCTACACATCGTGTTGCAGCGATTCCTCAAATTTTTATACACCAAAGAGTTTGCCTCGGACGGATTTGACTTCATTTTGGCTTTGGCACGGTTTCTTTTGTTCATCAATTGTTTGATATCGTCTGTCAATCAAGGAGCAGGAAGATGCTTAATCTTGACAGGGCGTAACGGAGCGTGTCTGTCATACAAGTTAGTAAGAAGTGTATTAAAGCTCGTAATTAGGTCATTGACCGACAACTTATTGACAGCGTCTGACCAATCAATATGATTAGCGTCGTCAAGAAGTTTTTCTAAATTAATGCCATTAAAATTACGCCGCAGAAGGATTCTCGGCTTTGCTTTGGGTGGACGAATTTTATATGAGAGAAACAATAAGTTGTGATAAGAAAAAGCGTCCGCGTCTAACTGACCAAAAAGTGACACGTGATCTAAGGAGGAGACAATAGTTAAGTCGATAAGAGAGGGAGTACTATGAGGATAATAATGAGTGGCGTTAGATGGGACAATACTAAGGTTGGCTGATCTTATTAATGAGCGAAGTTTTGTAGATCGGAGATCTGTTTTCAGTAAACAGGTGTTGAAGTCGCCCATTAAGATGGTGTGATCATATGACGGTACCAAGTCCTCTAGGGTATGTTCTAAAGTCGAGAAGTAATTGATATTTGGTGGGCTATACATAACTCCTAGCAGCACTTTCGTATGGCACAGCGTGATTTCCAAAAATAAGTGCTCGACTGCGCTAGTTGGTGAAGCAGTTGAAGCATTGACCACGGTAAAAGGAATATGTGCTCTTAGATATATGGCCACGCCTCCACCAGGACGTTCTGGACGGTCGCTGCGGATTAGACAGAAACCCGGCAATGCATATGAAGCAGAAGAAAGACATGGTTTGAACCAAGTTTCTGAAACAAGAATAGCATGTATAGCTTTGCTATCAAAAGCTGCCAGCATATCGGGAAAGTGAGCTGGAATACTCTGCGCGTTAATATGGACAACATTAAAGTTATTACGAAAATCTGAAAAGTGGTTGTCAAGCGCAATATTTAAAGGAGGATTTAGACTGTGGTAGCTACCAGTACTCTGTGATGAAGGTGAGGAACAGGAGACATAACCAGGCAAAGATTTGTCATCTTCGCTATCCGAAGTATACATAAATGCAAAATAAATAAATATTGCCTACTTAAATATTATATTAAACTACTTAATAAATACTTTACGATAAATAAAAGCTTAATAATAAAACAAGTTCTACCTCCGGCAAAATTACTAGAATTGAAACAAATAAATCAATTAATAAAATTAAAACATATATATTGTCAATAATATTGCAGTAGTAATATTGGTGAAGTATTCAATAAATATTATGCACTCTGTGTCTGTGGCAGCTAACACTGACAGTTAGATAGCAGATATATGAAACTTAACATGACTGACAGACAATTATTTTGACGTTGGCAATAGAGATAGTGGACGGGCAAGAAATTATGTTATGCCCGCTCGCAGCGATCAGTCACTGCTTTAATAGAAATGAATAAATAACTCACCAAAATCCAGCAATCACGCACAAACAACGCCGTTCAAGGCGGCGTGGCGGCAAGTATATAGATAATAAGGAGGGGAATATTATATAGATAGGAACGGGGATATGTTTATAATACTTATATGTAATATTACGCAGATTGCACTACTCTTTTGAGTTTTTACGAAACAATACTGATTTTCAAAGCTGCACAGTCAATTCAATTCACCGAAAACATAAAAGTAAACCTCGAGGCGCCAATTCAGAGAGAGTATCCAAATTCACAATATACTTTGACGTTTTTACCTCTGTCAAAAAAACAATTCGTCTGCGTTCATTGCAGCAAAACCACCGACTAGCGCCACCTATGGTAACTGGCGCGAACATCCCCCCGCCCCGGACAGTAACAAACGGTCCGACAACTCAATCTAGTGGGAGGCGAGAGAGGGTAGCGACTGCGCGCTTCAAAACAGAGTCACCCACAAGGACATCAGCAAGCCTGGGGACGCCATCCGACCCCGGATAAAGTTCAACAATGCGTCCAAGACGCCAGCGGAGCGGTGGCAGATTTGGGTCCTTGATCAACACGAGGTCTCCGACCTTCGGTGGGTTCGTCTTGTCAGACCACTTGACCCGCTGCTGTAAGATATGCAAATACTCCAAATGCCAACGGCGCCAAAAACTCTGCGTGAGCTGCTGGAGCAATTCAAATCGCGAGAGCCGTCCGGAATTTATATCTAAATACGGATATTCAGGCAGGGCGTTAAGGGGTCTGCCGATCAAAAAATGGCCCGGCGTAAGGGCTTCCAAATCATTCGCATCAGAAGATAGGGGACACAACGGACGCGAGTTGAGAACCGCCTCAACCTTACAAAACACGGTCGCGAGTTCCTCAAAAGTTAGGATTGTTTCCCCAACAACACGACGAAGGTGAGTTTTGGCGGACTTCACAGTTGCCTCAAATATCCCTCCCCAGTGGGGACAGGACGGCGGTGAGTATTGCCATCGCACACCTCTACGAGAAAGTGTGGAGCCGATTTCAACATTGCTCCTATCCAAAAATTCGTAAACCTCCCTTAAATACCTATCGGTACCCTTGAAATTGGTCCCACAGTCGGATCGAATCAAAGAAGGCAGTCCGCGACGCGAAACAAATCTGCCGAGCGCAGCGACAAAGGCTTCTGTCGAGAGAGCACTAACCACCTCGAGGTGGACAGCTTTAGTGGCTAAACAAACAAAAACGCACAAATAGGCCTTCTCGGTCTTAGCGTTACGGAGACGTGAAGCTTTAATCGTAAAAGGTCCCGCAAAATCCGTACCAACCCCGGCAAAGGGCAGCGATTCAGTGACGCGATCCGCAGGCAAATCTCCCATTTGGGGCTGCGTAATGTTAGCCTTAAGGCGATAACAGGGAAGGCAGCGAAAGATGACATATCGTATCGCTCTCCGTGCCGACAAAATCCAAAACTCCCGCTGGAGGATTGCAGTTAAAGCATTACATCCGGCATGTGCATTTTTCACATGGCGGTCTGTTATCAACAATTTCACCAGGGGGCCGTCTTTCGGGAGCAAAAGAGGATGACGGGCCCCAAAAGGTAGCTGAGCATTCCTAAGGCGGCCTCCAACACGTAACAAGCCCTTGTCGTCCAAGAAGGGACTCAAGCGCCCTAGGGGTCCCTTCAACTTAGACGTACGTTGGCGGAGGGCCTTTAACTCAGCAACGAATGCACGCTCCTGGACTATCCGCACCCAAAAAACCAGAGCGTCATTACGCTCCTGCGGAGATAATATCGGAGTCTTAATTTTATTCCGGGGATTACGACAATTAAAGATGAATCGTCGTATCCAGGCCGTGACACCTAGCAATTTATCCAACGAACTGTAACGTTCGAGAAGGGACTCCCAGTCTGGAGCCGCTAAAGTTTCAACAACGTTGACCTGCATTCCGAGGGTAGGTGATCTGCCCATTGCAGGTGTGTGAGGCCAAAATTCCTCAGACCGTGATAACCACGGTGGGCCCCACCATAGGTGGTGGTCCACAAGCGCTGGCGCCGCGCAGCCACGAGAGGCGCAGTCTGCGGGGTTCAATTCGCCAGGCACATGACGCCAAATCAACTGGGCCTTCGATGCCTGAATTTGAGACACCCGGTTGGCCACAAATACCTCAAGTGTATGGACTGAACCTTTCAGCCAACAAAGGACCACCTGACTGTCACACCAAGCAAAAACCGAATCAAGGTGGACACTTGTTCCCAGGGTCTCGACAACGTGGTTAAGCAATCGAACCAATAGAGTAGCCCCAGACAACTCCAACTTCGGAATGGTCAATCGAGTCCGAAGGGGGGCAACCTTACTTTTGGCCGTAACCAGCTGGACATCTACAACGCCTGTCGCATCAACCGTCCTAATGTACACGGATGCCGCGTATCCACTCTCAGACGCGTCACAAAAGCCGTGTAGACTGGCCGAGAACCGTCCCATGGGCAATATGCGCCTCGGGAGACAAACACGGTTGACATCGGAGAGGGATGAGACAAACGCCACCCAGTCCCGTAGCAAACTACCGGAGAGGGGCTCATCCCACGTTACTTCTGCTGCCCATAGTTCCTGTAGGAAACACTTCATCGCAAACACTACAGGACTGAGCCAACCGTTTGGATCGAAGGTGCGAGCTATCGTGGAAAGCACCGTTCGTTTAGTCCAGACCTTAGGGTTTGGGAGCTCTAGTCGATAGGTGAACAAATCCTGGACTGGCTTGTACTGTACTCCCAATACAGACAGCATGTCTGGAGTATCTGGATTCTCAAAGAGATGGGGCTCCTGCTGGTGGTCTTTGGGCAGGTCTGCTACAAGGTCAGGCGAGTTGGACAACCATTTTCTCAACTCGTAGCCACCGGCGGCTAGGAGATCAATCAGCTCATCTCTCAAAATCAAGGCCTCCTGCAAGGTCGAGGCGCCTGAACAGACATCATCGACATAAAGGTCACCCTTAATGAGGGCGGACGCGCGGGGGTAGCGCAGCCGCTCGCGCTCTGCGAGCTCCCAAAGTGAACGGATCGCGACAAAAGGACTCGATCTTAGCCCATAGGTGTTGGTGTTCAGCTCATAGACCAGCATCGGATCCCGGGGATCCTCTCGCCACAATATGAGCTGGTATCTCCTATCATCCGGGTGGAGAACCGTCTGGCGGAACATCATGCGGATGTCAGCCACAAAAACGACGGCATGACGACGGAAGTTAGTCAAAACATCACACACGTCGCGATGTAACTTCGGTCCTGTATGTAAACACTGATTCAGCGACACTCCGGTTGACGTGGGAGCTGAACCGTCAAAAACAACACGTATCTTCCCGTTGGAAGTCTTCAAAACCGCATGATGAGGAAGGAAATAATGCTCCTCATTTCGCCAGTCCAAACTTGAAACGGACATATGCCCCATTTCCTCATATTCCCGCATGAAGTCCACATACTTTCTCCTGAACGCGGGATCTCTAGACATCTTACGCTCCATCGACAACAATCTCTTCTCAGCAAGCGACCTCGAGCTACCTAAGAGAGGACGAACTGACAAAAAAGGCAAGCGAGTGATCAGACGTCCTGAGCGGAGGCGTCCAGTATTATTCTGGTAAAACAATTCGCACTCCTCGTCCAAAGGATTTACTCGCTTGGCAGTCGGAGGTTCCTCCGTTTCCCAAAACCGTTGTAAAATGTCCGTCAAGGTAGAACCAACAGTGAGGTCACTATCTCCCGAGGGAAGGTCCGGGACGTCCCGGACTGGTCCCATCACTACATGACCCAATGAAGTTGGTATGGCTACAAAACCGGTTAACTGCAAAACTCTCGTACTTCCACACAACAAACGACCCAACACATCCGCCCCAATCAATAAATGAACTGGGCCAGGTCGATAGAAGAGAGGATCCGCCATAGCCAAACCCGTCGTCAAATCGATGGCGGCGCGCGGAGCTCGCACCTGAGGCAGCTGGCCAACCACCGTTTTAAACACGATCGCCGAAGATCCAATTTTCGGCTTCAAGGAAGAGTGGGGGGAGAAGGAGAACGAAACCTGACCGATCGGATTCGAAATCCGCAGGTCTCCAACGCCCCGTACCGCTTCGCGATGCGGCAGCAATTTTAAGCCCAACTGTCGGACGAGCCAATAAGAAATTATACAACCCTGAGCTCCCGAATCCAAAAGGGCACGCACGGTGACAGTATTCCCTTTCGGGCCCCAAACACGCACGGAGGCTGTTGGCAACAGCACATACTCCGGTGGGGGGGTTGCTTCCGACAGCGGCGTTAATGAAAATCCGGGGGGGGTGATCCCTCCCCCTGTTCCAAATTCGAGTGGGCTGAGACCCGAGGGGGGAGGCCATATCGGGCGAGGGGGTCCCATTCCGGAGCATAAGGCCCCCGTTGGACCCTGCTCCGAGGTACCGGCCGATTTCCATGCGGCGCGTACGGGGGGACATACTGTCCCAACCGAGGATACTCCAGCAGAGGAGGAGAGTACCCGTTCTTCCTCCTGTTCGCGTCCCCAATCGCCACCGCTATTTCACGTGACCCCAGGTCACGTGGGGAGATACCCCCCCCTCCCGTGGGGGGGGTGACCCGTCTCCCTTTGCCTCCAGCCTGGGGGGTCGAAACCTGTCCTCTCCGGGGGGACATTGGTCCCGACGAAACTTCCGGAGAGTCAGCCTGGCGCGCGGGGCCCCCGCCCGTGCGCGAGTCAGTTGAGCTCCTATCGCTCCCAACGCCATTGCGGTTCAAGCAAAGGAGGGGGTGATGCCTCCCGTCGCAATGGCTACACTGTCCGGCCCGGGAACACTCGGACTGCCTGTGTTCCCCCAAACACAGATAGCACCATGCGCGTTGCTTGGCGATGGCTCTCCGCCCCGCAATGCGGAGCCCACCGAACTTCCCGCAAGCACGCACATCGTGCCCCTCCCCTCTACAATATCGACACCGATGTTGTGGTGCGGGGGGGTTGTCCCGCCGGACAGCAGCAAATTGATGGGTCGGGCGCCGGGGCGTTCCCCTTGCTACCGCTAGGCGACCCCCGCTAGGACCCGGTGTGGGTTCCGCCAACCTGTCCGTCACCCTGCACTCATCCTCCAAAAAACGAAGGAGGTCCGAGAAAGGGGGGAGGTACGAGGCGCTATTCCCTCCGTACCTCTGCTCAAACCGACCCTTCATCTCGGCGGGCAGCTTCGTTAGGATGATGTGCAGGAGGAGGAAGGACCATTGATCCACCGGCAACTCCAAACGGCGCAATGAGTTGACCGCAGTCAACAGCGGGTTGACCAACTCCTTCCTCAGGGAGGACACCCGAGTCACCCTAGGCAAGCCCAAGATGCATGCCACATGGGTGTCCGCCAGCAAGCGGACGTTCTGGTACCGCTCAATCAGCAGCTGTCGAGCAACCTGATAATTAGCATCGCTAATTATCAGGTGCTGGACCACCGAGCCGGCTTCTCCGCAAAGAGCGGAGCGCAAATAAGCCAGCTTCTGGCTGGGTGACAGATCCTCCCTGGAGTCCACCAAGCTATCAAATAGGTTGATGAACCCCATCCAGATGGTGAGGTCGCCGTTGAAGCTGGGGATCTCTAAAGTGGGCAACCTGCCCAATAAAGCCGGCGGGGTCGGCTTGGTCTCTCCGCTCAAGGCCGGCTCTCCCCTTTGGGCAGCCAAAATGCCCTTGGCAGCCTCGGTGAGTTGATCCGCCAATTCAAAGGCCTGGTCAATATCGTGGTTAAATGCCTCCTGGAGGGCTTCATCCGCATCAGGCGTCTCCAGCATGCATATACGGAACGCAGTGGCATGTCGTTCCACCTCCTTAAGTCGGGCAGGCAACCCCTCATATCGGGTCAACAACGCCTGAACCCGGTCCGGCCTTACAATTAGGGCCACTGCGCCAGAAAGCCAACGTAACTCACTACTGACCCCTGCCCTTGCAATGGTTAGCGGACTGGGACTCATAGTCACTTACCAACAAGGATCACTTCAAATACAAATAAATTAATTTAATTAATTCAAACAAAATTAAAAGTTCAAAGTTAAAAAAAACAAATTAAAAGGAAGCTAAACCAAAACCAATAACCTTCCTTTGTGCGCTGTTGGTCAAATAACAATCTTCAAAATCAAATCTCAATTAAAGGATGGCAAACAAAAGATAATGAAATTGCACTTGCAAACTTAAGCCGTTATAACTGTGAGATCAACTTCAAACAGGTACTATAAAATAATCCAGTTCCCCCCTTTTGTGAACAAAAAACAAATTGATTTCCTAACTATAGGTCCTGGAGAATCAAAATGCACAAAAAACAATCAAAATATCCCAGTATTTCAACACTTTAAATTGAAAAATTAAATTTTAAATTAGGCCCTCTGCATACAATAAATTTATATGAAACCAAACAACAACAATTGAAAACTGAGTTTTAAATTGGACAAATCTTCATACAATGAATTTATGCAGAGTTTTATGTTGAAGTACAAATCTGATTGGAATTTTATCAATTTATCAATTCAAGATCAAACACCAACAATAGATATTTAATCCTGATATAATCTTATGAGTTGAAATGCAATTCTAATTGGAATTTATCAATTAGCACAAGATTTCAACAACAAACAATAGATATCAACTCAAAAATAGGCAAAATAAACTACCTTGGTGGAATTCTACAAGGTTAGGTTTGAAGGTTAGGATTTCAAAGATTTCCCAAAAACCACGCTCTGCTACCAGTTTGGACGGGCAAGAAATTATGTTATGCCCGCTCGCAGCGATCAGTCACTGCTTTAATAGAAATGAATAAATAACTCACCAAAATCCAGCAATCACGCACAAACAACGCCGTTCAAGGCGGCGTGGCGGCAAGTATATAGATAATAAGGAGGGGAATATTATATAGATAGGAACGGGGATATGTTTATAATACTTATATGTAATATTACGCAGATTGCACTACTCTTTTGAGTTTTTACGAAACAATACTGATTTTCAAAGCTGCACAGTCAATTCAATTCACCGAAAACATAAAAGTAAACCTCGAGGCGCCAATTCAGAGAGAGTATCCAAATTCACAATATACTTTGACGTTTTTACCTCTGTCAAAAAAACAATTCGTCTGCGTTCATTGCAGCAAAACCACCGACTAGCGCCACCTATGATAACTGGCGCGAACAGATAGGTTGTTTATAAAATTATTAATAAATAAGTCGGAGGTAGCCAAATTTAGGAAAAAAATAAGAAATATATATCTACACATACATAATTAGGCATATAAGGAAGGAAAAAGAACATTCTATTTACGTGTGGGACGCCTACTTCTTGCTGGTTTTGATTGCTTCGACACCGGAGATTTAATGTCTTCAGCCTCGCCGGACTTCAATGATATTGCGTCGAGATCAGCCATGGTGACGATCCGATGTCTAACATCATCCAGCCCCAGCACAAATAAGGAACCATCCCGTGTCCAACATCGCTTTACGCCGAATCTTTCACGGGCAGCAAGGAACGTGTCGTGTCTCACCTTGGTTAAGAACTCTGACACCGTTATACCGGAGCCCTTGAGGGCCGTCTTAGATTTCCATATTTTGTCCTTAACTTGTAGATCTATAAATTTAACAAGGACTGGACGAGGCTTGCCTGGCTTAACTGAGCGTCCCAACCGGTAACAGTTACTTATGACAGTTTTAGTGAATCCAGTAACTTTTATCTGCTCTGTTATAACTTTAGTTGCTGCACAGAACACGTCTTCATTGTCATGCTCCGGTATACCATGAAACAGTAGAAATTTTCTCCGGCTGTGCATCTGGATCTTGTCAACCTCAGTCGCCAGATATTGCACCTGTTTCTGCAAGTTTTCCAAAGCTGCTGTTATGAACATTTGAAACTTGTCGAAATCTTGAGTCAGTGTAGAAGAACTTGGGGCAGGGTTTTGTGAAGGATTCTTGTTGAGTTCCTTGCGAAATTCAGCCATTTGATTATTGAAGAGATCCGCCAGTGCCACAAATGAGTTTTGAATTGAGTCCATTGTTCAAAAATAGTGAGGTTATGAAGAGAAATGAAGTGAAGTGTAGAAGAAGATGGTGAAAATTAGCCACAGAGGTAGAACTTGCTTTTTACAAATAAAACATGTATTTTAAATTATAAATAACTCTGATTATATTTCACAGCTTCTTTCTTCGCGATTGAGGTTTACTTTATGTAGTAGCGCCACCTACTGCTAGCCTTTGCACGGATTTTAGAGTCTATGATAAGGGTTCTTTTCTTTTTTTTTTTTTTTTAACAACTGTCACATTTCGCTCCCTATGTCAGCATCCAGTCTACAGAACTCATTCTGCGTTTCCGTGCTGTAGCCTGCGCACGTCGACTAAAATATATTAATTAGCTAGTTAAATTTTAAAAGTTTAAATGGTAAAAATTGTGCATCGAAGGAGGAGAAAATTCTCAAGAAAATAATTCGAGGAGGTTGAGACATCAAATTACAAATTCCGAAGAACCCAACGGTGTTGGGAGGTTCGATGCATATAATTAATTCTCCTATTTAGTCCGTTACTCGATAAAATCGCCGGTGGCGATATAATCTGATGTACGGTGGAGAATCTCTAATATAATTTTAATAAATATTAGAAAAAATGTCGTTGACACAAAAACTACCCACATGGTATGTGCGTGTAGTCATCGAGGTTCGATGCATATAATTAAGTCTCCTATTTAGTCCGTTACTCGATAAAATCGCCGGTGGCGATATAATCTGATGTACGGTGGAGAATCTCTAATATAATTTTAATAAATATTAGAAAAAATGTCGTTGACACAAAAACTACCCACATGGTATGTGCGTGTAGTCATCGAGGTTCGATGCATATAATTAAGTCTCCTATTTAGTCCGTTACTCGATAAAATCGCCGGTGGCGATATAATCTGATGTACGGTGGAGAATCTCTAATATAATTTTAATAAATATTAGAAAAAATGTCGTTGACACAAAATTACCCACATGGTATGTGCGTGTAGTCATCGAGTTTCGATGCATATAATTAATTTTTTTTTTTGATTAGTCAGTTACCAGATAATATCGCCGTTGGCGATTAATCTGATTTGCGGTCTTGCACGCCGAATCCAAGATTTGAAGTGCCCGAGCTACCTCCGTCATTATCAGCCTTTTTTTTTTTTGATACGATTGATGTCCCGGAACAGGTCTAAAAACCAGCAGTTGTCGGCTGAAGATCTAAAGAATCTAAAGATAAGCCTGTTGAGGGCTATCTTGTACCCGCAATTTGCAAATATTTACTTGCTCCCTTTATTAAATTTAGAAGCAAAAGCAGCATTGGCTGAAACTCTTACCCAACGGAGATTCTATACTTCAACAAAAAAAAAAAAAAAAAAAAAGGGCAAATTGGAATCGCCTTGGCAGCTTCATCGCAAGCGATGGTCATCATTTTCAATGAAACTTTGAAGCAAAAACTTTTAAAACTGCTGAGTTACGCTTGTCGCGATAGCCAGAATAGGGAAACTAAAACTCATCGTAACATAATAATGAGTTCCATAAACGTATGCCTGCGTGACACGCTGACCAATACAAGTTGCGATGATTATTTATTGGGAGGAGATGTTGCTGAAACGCTGCAAATTGCAAAAAACGACGACGTCATCTCCGCAGCCACAGCTGCTGGCTCGAGCTCCACAGCAGAGCTACACGTACCCGCCACGTGGGACCTACCACGAACGGTCGTGGAACACTAGCAACCAGCGGAAATAAACCACCAGGTGCAGTGCGATGGACGTTTACGATATTTTCATCAAAAATGGGCTTAGATAACGAGTGATCCATTAATATTATCGTGAATAGCTGCTTACTAAAAACCTTTTAAATATCTGCCCGCTAAACAAAGTAGCTCTTGTGTTTACCCAAGGCCAATACATGGCCATAAAGATTATATTTTAGTGTTGGATAAACTATTAAAAATAAATGCTATATTCGTATGTTCTCATGAGCCAGGTAAATTTTATCACAAATTTTTTCTTGTGCTCAAGCTATACGGTGAAAATCGCTTCATACATAATTTAAAATCTTTGAATTAATTTACTACAAAACACTTCAAAATGGAAGATTACAGAACCGCTGATAAGTTAACAAAACAATGCTACATGGCCTCAATAGATGCAAAAGATAGTTATTTTTTCATCAATGTTGATAAGTCTTTCCGAAAGTACCTTCGATTTGAATATAACAACGTTTTATATGAATTCAAATATTAAACGTTTGACTTATGCACCGCTCTTTATATAAGTATTTACTAAAATATTAAAACCAGTCATGGAATTTTTACGTCGGGATAATTTTTTCATCCATAATATATCTAGATAATATATTTTACATTGGCAAAGATTGTGTTGATTGTAATGAGAATGTTTGGATTACAAAACATATTTTAATAAATTTAGGTTTCATAATGCATACGAAAAAAGTTGCTTTGTTCCTAGAACACAATGTAAATTCCTTGGGTTTATTTTTGATTCAGAGAAAATTATTTTAAAACTACCCCCAAAAAAAAAAAAAAAAATAAGTTCTTAAAATAGAAAAAATAATACACAAAGTTATTCGAGCAATTTAAAATATTGTCACCAAATAAAAATCCTACTTATGATCAGGTAGTGAATTTACCCAGATATAATAAATATGAATTTACTTGGTGGTTAAATTATCTAGAAGAGGGCTTTTCTCCTCTTAGAACAGGCCAATACACTAAAACTATCTATCCTGACGCATCATAATACTGGCTAGGGCGGGTTTTGTGATGGAAAAGAGGCAGCGGGTCATTGGAAGGAAAGCGAGTCGTCGCTACACACTAATACTCTGGAATTAAAAGCAGTTTTTTCGGACTTAAAACATTCGCATAATTATGGTAGTTACGATTGTGATATATTGTTACGAATAGATATTACCATTACCTGTATAAATAGAATGGGTATTGTTCAGTTTTCACATATGGATCATATTACCCGAGACCAATGGAAATAGCGTGAAATGCGTAAGATCAATATCTTTACATCTTATATTACTTCAAAAGATAATATAGAAGCTGAGAGTTTGTCACGAAAACAGTTTAATGACACTGAATGGGATGTCAAACAGTTCGACAGTAAAATCCAGCTCTTTTGTCAATTGCAACAAGTTCAACGCATTTTCAATTTTCAATCTTTTCAATCTCGACGTTATTGCCTATCTCCGTGGTTCATTAAACACACACTATCGTAATACTACGTTTCCAATTGCCAAAATAATAACAAGTTTAATGTTACTAAAACATAAGAAAACGTGTTTCCTAAGAATCGCAGCAAAATAATCGAAGATTGGCCAGATACAAAGCGATTTCTACCGAGTCACGGATACACGATAATCAGAAAGAAAATCTACAAATTCAATATTCAGACTATCTATTTAATAAGGCATTATGAATGCCGCTTAACCACAAAATTTCACCCGCTCAACCGTGATATCATCACTATCTACCAAATCTGCGCACAACCTTCATTAAACGTTAACCTTGGTTGCCGCGAAATTGTTCAGCAAGCGTTAGTAAAAAGATCACTGTCTTCAAAGTCCGTTGAAATTATGTTGGCATCTTTGTTGGATAATTCTTACCGAGACAGTGTGAAGGAGGTATCAAGGCGTGGATTGAATATTGCAAAAATAATAATTTTAGTTTTACTCAAACTTCTAAACCAATAATTGTTCATTTTCTAACTGAAATTTTCGAAAAAGGTGCTAAGTACGGTACTATTAATAGCTATAGATCTGCATTATCATTAATATTAAACATAAATTCCCAATATGACAGGTTAAAAAGTTTCATGAAAGGAGTCGTTATGTGAAGACCAACCACATCAAGTATGATCTTACTGGGATCCAGCAGTTGTATTGAGCTACTTACCTACAAAATTTCCTAATGAAGACCTTGACTTAAAGACTCTTTTCCAAGAAAACTGTTACACTAATAGCTCTTGTAACGGAACATCGTGTTCAAATTTTATCCGTGACAAAGATTAAAAATATTTTAATAACTAAAAAAGTACTCATAAAAGGGTTTATAAAAACCTCTAAATTTAATAGTAAACAGACCTTGGTAAAGTTTCCGTTTTTTAATATTCGTCCAGAAATTTGTCCAGCAAAAACCTTACAGAAGTAAGTATATAAATAAAACGAAAATTTAAGGAAACCTGATAATTTGTTTATTAGTTTTAAGAAACATGTAGGTTTCCAAACTTTAAGTCACTGGGTTAAAAACACTTTAACTCTCAGTGGTATGGATGAAAATATTTTTAGTGCACATAGTACATGACATGCTGCTACATCAAGAGCTATTTATTTAGGAGTTTCTATTGACCTATCAAAAGGACTGCAGGATGGTCGGATTCTTCCTCAGTCCTTGCTAGAAATTATAACAAACTTTGTAACGAAAAATAATTTGCCTAATCATTGTTGAATTGTTTTCAATAAGTATGTTTATTTACTATTGAAGAGTTTTACCTTACTACTCTGCCAATTCATTTCACTATAACTAATCTTTAAACATCCTACATAAAGTAAACCTCAATCGCGAAGAAAGAAGCTGTGAAATATAATTGAGGATCAAACGAACTTCTAAAGTGAAGTTCGATCCTAATTATGTGAACAGCTTCTTTCGAAGCGATTTAATATAAACCCACCCGTTTATATGCTTTGAAATGAGCATAATATGAATATGTTTCAACATGGAGTAATTTCAATTTATATTTGTATTTTACCCAACCCCAATATAGTGAAATGAACAAACAGGAATAAGACAGATTGACTTTAAACAAAATGAGTTCTGTAGACTGGATGCTGACATAGGGAGCGAAATGTGACAGTTGTTAAAAAAAAAAAAAAAAGAAAAGAACCCTTATCATAGACTCTAAAATCCGTGCAAAGGCTAGCAGTAGGTGGCGCTACTACATAAAGTAAACCTCAATCGCTTCGAAAGAAGCTGTTCACATAATTAGGATCGAACTTCACTTTAGAAGTTCGTTTGATCCTCAATTATCTAATTAAATGAATTTAATTATGCTGAGTGGACCTTAATGATTTCAAGCCTACCCTCAAAAAAAAAAACATAGTACCTATAGTTCATAGTACCCTTTATCAACGTCTTCGCAATAAAACATCGCTTATATTGATTAATTTTTTTTCCACTACCAAGCAAGTGAAGGTAACTGGCATCTATGGCCACCTTTTAGCTCCATCATCAGACCCTCGTTATCATCTAGTATCAAAGTACTCGTCAAGACGAATGAAATGAACCCTAACTCGATGGGGTTGCGTCGTTTACCTCATTACGGAGTTCCTATGGCCACCTTCCACCTCCATCATCAGTTCAGATATATGTCATAATAATATTGCATTGTCATGCGATTTATAAATGCATACCAAATTTTAGCTCAATCGGAAACCTGGAAGTGGATCAAATTTAACTTGTAAGATTTGATTACAGACAACTCACAGGTGAAGCTTAATAAAGGCTTTTAAAATAGTCTGTCCAGGATTTTTTTAGGCAACCCATTTTTAACATATTTTCTTATATACACATTATGTTTTAAAATAGGTTTCATTCTATTATAAGCCCGATGAAGATCGTTTCAAGTTCGGAGACTATTCAGTGGGAAATCTTTTGCAGAGCCGCTTAAACGGAACTAAATTATGCAAAATTGAAACAATATGCCATGTTAATAAAGTTGATTTTCAATTGATAAAAAGGGATTTTTGCTACCAAAAGCGGGTATTAAAACATTGCTTTTGAGTGGTTATATAATACCTGTCGCGAACGAAAGAATATTCAGCAATTAGCTTTGATTACATCATATTTTACGCCGTGAGCTTTATAAACACCTACCATTTACGAAATCTTTAAGAAATAAGTAGCATAGTAAAGCTCGAATAATTCTTTAGATTTTAGATATTTTACGATTAATTATTTATCATTCACTACAACATTCACTCAACAGCCCGCGACTTCGCTCGCGTGAATATGGGTAATTCATCATCATCCACAGCCTGTAGACGTCCACTGCTGGACATAGGCCTGCCCCAAGGTCTTCCACGTCGCTCGGTTCCGCGTCGCCCTCATCCAGCGTTTACCGGCGACTTTGACCAGGTCGTCGGTCCATCGTGGGGGGGCCTGCCTTATGCTGCGTCTTCCAGTACGTGGCCGCCACTCGAGAACTTTTCTGCCCCACCGGCCATCTGTTCTGCAAGCTATGTGCCCTGCCCATTGCCACTTCGCACACGCTCTGCAATCTGCAATCCTTCTGGCTATGTCAGTGACTTTTGTTCGCTTGCGAATCTCCTCATTCCTGATTCGATCCCTTATATTAATAGTACTTGCGATTGGATAAATAATATTACTATGTCCTTCTTGAAGTTAAAGCTAACTCTTTAGGAACTTTATTTATGTAGACAGTCAGAAAGTTATACTTGAAAAACTATTATACTCGTAGATAACATTGCTGTGCCTTAGGACCCGGGTTTTTGGAAGAGACCTTCAAAAAATAACTATCACTAATAACAGTAAAAACTGAAAATAAAACACGGGATCAGGAATTCCTACTAAAGGATTTTTTTTATTTCTGGGAATTATTAGGATGCAAGGTTATTAGCACTGTTGACTGTGCTGGACCAGTCAAAACTATTTCAATATAAAATTTAATTGTAGCCTTTTACACAAATTTTGGTGGTTGAAGCTTTTGTTAGTAAAATTATAACACTTAAGGGAATATGTGTGCGGGCCAGCGCGGGCGGCCTCGTTCCGCTCCCTTCGCTATTCGCGCGTCTAGCGCGTCAACCCTAACACACCTATTTTATTGCACAGTAATTTTAAAATCCTTATATATATTTTTTTTTTAAGCTATTGCATAGATTCTATCGCGGGCCTTGAGCGTGGGGAGCGAATCCAGAAATTTCGTAACGAAAAAATCTGCGCTTTTATGCGGGCTTTAATAAACAATCAGCGCCATCTATCGAGAGGCATCCATTCTAGGCAACATGACAATTTTTAGAGTTGACAGATAAATAAACAATAGTTGGCTTTCATAACAAATCCTTTATTTCGCTAATCTGAGTAAATCAATGAGTGGTCGAGTGGTAACGTCTAAAGGTTCCCGATCAAAAGTTACGAGATCAAGCCCTGATAATCGCATTGGCATGAATTTTTTTTTATGATTTCTTTTCTCCTTTTAAAATTATAAATACATTTTTTTTTAAGTTTTTTATATTGGAAGCTTACTTTGTTCGAAGAGGATTAAATAAAAGAAAAGGCAGTTACAAACAAATTGATTGATTGACTAAGTTAAACAGAAATGATGACACCAAAATACGACATTAAAAAATTTGACTAATGTAAAAAGAATATATTGAACTAGCCACCGCGCGCGGTTTTACTCGCGTAACTTTTGATCCCGTGGGAATTTCGGGATAAAATATAGCCTATAACCTTCCTCAAGAGTTGGGCTATCAAATGCAAAAAGAATTTTTCAAATCCCACTTGTAGTTTCTGAGATTAGCGCGTTCAAACAAACAAACGAACAAAAAAACAAACTCTTCAGCTTTATATATTAGTATAGATAATGAAAATCTAACCTGAAATTGTAAATTAATTTATCACATAGAATGCGAAAATATTTCGACTCAAAGGTTTTATAATACCTTAACAGCTGAGCACAAAAAAAACTGATAATTTTTTCCCGATCAAGAGTTACGAGTTCAAGCCCTGATAATCGCATTGACATGAATAATTCATTTATTAAAGAATTATTCTTTTTTATGTTTTTCTTTTCTCCTTTTAAAATTATAAATAATTTTTTTATATTTTTTTTTATATTGGAAACTTACTTTGTTTTAAGAGGATTAAATAAAAGAAAAGGCAGTTACAAACAAATTGATTGATTGACTAAGTTAAACAGAAATGTTGACACCAAAAAACGACATTAAAAAAATTAACAAATCTAAAAAGAATACCTATATTGAATAATGAAAACCTGACATGTACAAATTGTAAATTAATTTATCACAAAGAATGCGAAAATATTTCGACTCAAAGGTTTTATAATACCTTAACAGCTGAGCGCAAAAAAAATGGCAGTGCATTAAATGTATACGGAAGTGCTCCAAGCCAAGAAAAAAAACATAAAGCTAAAAATAAGCTGGGTACATCAAATAGCCAGATAAGTACCGTCACTACTAGGAGGAAAAAGGCTTTAAAACCTCCGGCAGCCAAGTCGCCTAGCATCACGCACACACATTCATGTGAATCCCTGGATCACAATTTGTCTCTAGACACTATTGATCTTGACACAGCTTCAAAAAGTTTTAATTTATCGACTGATATAAGTGCAGACCAAACTGGAGACTTGAAACTTGAAATAATTAATTTACAGAGGCAGTTTGAAAGCACGTACATGGAAATGGAGAATATTATAATTGAAAACATTGGCTTAAAAAAAGAAGTTAGTCAATTATCTCGAGAAGTGCACTTACTCAAAAATATGTGCACCAAAACGCTTGAAACTAAAAACTCTACGAAACAAAACAAAAAAAGACAAAACATTGTCGTCGGCAGACAATAGCTAATACACACAATGAAAACGTAGAGAAATTACAATCATTGCCACCATCACCATCGTACTCACTATCATCACCATTGAAGGAGAGTAACAAGGATTGTCTACGAGTGGAACCGGAGTCCTCACTACTAAAAACAAAAAAAATCTCCAGGCAGTGGAAGAGGATAAGGTATTGGTGACATCTAAGAAAAATAGACATGAAGAACACAGAATCTTTGTAATTGGTGGACAGCAATGTAAAGGTCTTCGTAACAGATTAGTAAGATCAAGATTTAATAATCCTTACGAAAAATATGAAGTTATATCTTTTACTATACCTTACGCAAGCACTGAAGAAATATTGACGATGCTTAAGACCCAAAGAAAGAAAAGGACAAAATAATAATCTGCGTAGGTGAACACGACACAAACCCGACAAAAGTGTTGTTAGAAACATGTTTAATTTTAAATAAATATATTTTAATTGCAATATTATACTTCTGAGCGTAATTAAAAATAGATTTCTTAACGAAAATAAGTTGAATGACATGATACATAATTTAAGTAAACACTTTTTTAATAGTAAATTCGTACGATTACAAGACTGCGTTTGCTACACATGGTTTGCTATATGTAAGAAAATAAATTTAATAATTGATGAATGTGATTATAGAAAAAAAATCTTGTCATTTACTAAGTATCATATTAAGAATAAACATTCAAAGGTTAAAAATATACATTCAAGTGCAGATTATAAATATAATTCAACTACTACTCAGGGTGTAACTAAAAAGGGAACAATTCCGTAATACTTTTTAAAAATGACTGAAAATAAAATAGACATAAAAATTGGACATTCAAATGCAAACTATAAATCTCATCCGAATACTACTCAGGATATAATTAAAAAGGGGACGATTTTGTTCTACTTTCTTAAAAAGACAAAAAATAACTTGGAAAATAATGAATTAAATTTTTTTCGTAAATAAAGTAAATTTAAATAATAATAATAATGATAGCAACTCAAATCAACTAAAAATATTTCATCAAAATATTGCGAGTCTTTTGTCTAAAACTAACTTGTTGGAAATTACCTTAAATGAATTACGGAAAAATCACAATATGCAGAATGTGCCTACTTTGAGACTTTTGTTAATTTGAACAATAGTAATTTATTTTTGCATGCCCTAAAAAGGTAAAATATGTATGACCTCTTTTTTTTTATTTTAAGTCCTAAATCTGTACCATATTTTATGCAAATAAATGATTGATTGATTCATTCATAACTTTACATGCGGGCTTTAATAAAAAATCAGCGCCATCTACTAGGAACTTGTGGACTTCATATTAGATCAAACATTACTGCATTAATAAAATAAATAAATATTTATAATTTCATAAGTTGAAAAAAAATACTATGCAATAGCTTTACCGCGGCAGTCTCCGAGTGCCACACGTCTTTTTTTTTTTTTTATAAGTTACTAAACCCGCGTTTGACCTCAATCTCACCTGATGGTAAGTGACGATGAGGTCGAAGATGAAAGCACACGGGTTTAGAAAGGAACTGGCTCTTTATACAATATTGCCGGAACACATTACCGCCGGAGCGGTAACATTTGGCGGCAGACTTTATATAAAGGGTGGTCGCTAGCCAGTCGGACCCAGAAGGGATCCTACCACCAAGCAAAAACAATTCCTTTAATTCCAATTCCAAAATATTTCCTTATGCTTTTGATATACGTATGATTAATACCGTTATTTGGATAAGGATTAATACTATGTAGATAAAATTCCTTCGAAAATTAAACACCAATTTCGAAAACATTTTATTGTCCTTAAAATAGTGAGTCAACTATCAAAGATAGACATTCCGCTGTTACAGACTTTTCTTTTAGAATTTTTAAAGACAATTCCGCAATTTCCGCAATACATGATTTTACTTAACTAAAATTGTTTAGGCATAATCAACGCAAGCTCTAGAAATTGAAGAATTTTCCCTGTTTCTGCAATATTTTCCTTTGTTCACTTCGGTTCTATTAGTTGCAGCATGATATTATTAGGTATAGTCTATAGCCTTCCTCATTAAATGGACTATCCAATAGAAAAACAAATCTAACCAGTAGTTCCTAAGATTAGCGCGTTCAACCAACTGAACAAACAAACTCTTTAGCTTTATAATAACAGTATAGATTTTTGAAAACCGACATTTCGCGTTGTCCTGTATTTCGCTAAAATGTACAAATGTTGTGAGCTCGATACGCTTGACCATATCGCATATAAGTTAGTTGCCTATGTGAAAAACATTGGTATATTAAATAGAGTATGCAACTTTCAATATTTGTCCTTGTGCCTTTTTTATTGTTTATTGTCACCGTGAAAGCTTCCTGTAAAGGAAACTGTACCCTTTTGAACTGAAAGGGAACATGTGTTGAAATTATCAGGATAACCTTCTGATACTCCTTTCATAATAATTACTGCCTTAATAATAGAAATAATAATGTTTATTAATAGACTTTAAACCTCTACTTATAAGAAGGTATACCTTACTAGTCTCTTAGTAGGGTAGGTTGTCACTTATCAACGACGTCCACCTGTGTGCCCGTTCGGGTTAACATAGTTTGTGTTATGCGCTTCCCCGACCGTAGTGACCCCGCCGCCGCCGCCATCGTCGCGCCGCCGCCATTGCGGCAGTCTTCCACAGGCGGTTATAAAAAAGCTCTTGAAACTAACTTTACAAAAAAACCAAACAAACATTAATTTTCTTCTCCAACTTGATTTTCAACCGATTTCCAGAAGGAGGAGGTTCTCAATTCGTGAGTATGTCCTTTTTTGTGTGTATTTTTCACACGATTTTTTGGACAATTATGAATCGATTTTATATATTCTTCAGAGGTGCTTCATTAAAAATATTTAATATTTGAAATGTATGGGTAGGTGCGGAGGATATTTACATTGACCACCTTCAGCCAAAGTATTGGATATGAAGTCAGTATTTTTATGCTCTGCATTCGTTGATTATAGAAAAATAATGTAGCCTAAGTCCTTTCTCAAGACCTCAATCACCCATGAATACACAATCATAAAAATCTTAACAATTGTTAAGGCGTGAAGATGTAATTTGGATTTTTCTTCCTTAAGAAAATATCTGTACTTAACCCTATAAATGGGGTGAATATCCAAAAACACTTTTTACGTGTACTATAAAAAAGCTATTTTGCTAATTCCGCGACTTTTACTTGCACTAGTGATGCAGGATTTTCATGCGTAAGTTCACCGCCCTCCCTCCCTCAAGCAAGAAGCAAGACATGCAATGAACACACACCTGGAAACCCACACCACAAGCTATCACCGACACGTGTTTCGCTTCTACCAGAAGCATCCTCAGGGCGCAACGACCACCATCGAACTAAATTAGAATCGCCAAAAGCCAGCTTATATAACGCAAAGCCCCACCCACTCATTATTTAGGGTATTATGAGTCACATTGTCATTGATATGAAATACTAAACAATATTCCAACTTCAATGACTCCGCGACTCATCAGTGTCAATAAATAAGTGTAATAAAGGATTACTTGTCGTTGTAGACTGCTCATTGAAAATTTGACTATGTTTTCCATGTTTCAGGATTTCTAGTTGTTCTAAAATATTCAAACGTAATCCTTTATCACATCTGTGTAAAATCTGGTAAGTGTGATCATTAGATAAGCTGTGGCCTGACTCCAACAGGTGTTTGGCGAAATGGGATTTTGTAGGGTGTTTTAATCTATAAGCTGCAATGTGTTCTTTATACCGAGTTTCAAAACTACGTCCCCTTTGGCCAATGTACACACCGCTGCAGCCCCCATAGCTTAATTTGTATACACCTGATTTCTTGCCATCCTCAACTTTTTCTTTGAAATTGCAAATTCTAGATTTAAGCGAGCTGTTTGTCTTGAAGGCAACGTGAACATCATTTTTCTTTAATAAACTAGAAACTTTATCTAGAAAGACAAACAGCTCGCTTATATTTTTTTTTTGATCTTCTAGACGATCTTCTAGACGAAAAAGCTAGATATTTCGCTTCAATTGAAGCTCACAAAAAGTACATATCCCAGAGTAAAAAATTAAATAATCTTAGCAAACACAAAGAGAACCAAGGGCGGTCCGATCATTCTAAACGTGGCACTCCATACAACAAACAGCTCACTTTTTGTTGTTTTTTTCTTTTTTATCAAGTTGTCAATCACTGACTTGTCATACCCATTAGAAATTGCAATTTGATAAATAATGTCTAGCTCCTTTTTGAAATTTTGAGAACTTAACGGGACCGTCATTAGACGATGTATATAACAGTTAAAAGAAGCTATTTTATGTTGCCAAGGATGACAAGAAGAAGCAGGAATTACTGTGTCTGTGTGAGTGGGCTTACGATATATCTGAAAAACGTGTTTATTATTAACTATTGATAAATTTAAATCTAGAAAATTTAAACTTTTGATTTCTTCTAACTCTAATTTGAACTTAATTTTTGAATGAATATTGTTAATATCATGAACCCACTCTATCAGTTGTTTCTCCGTTCCGGTCCAGCATATGAGTCCATGAAAATATCTGCCATTAAAGGGCTCAGTGGTGAGCCCATTGCTAGTCCTTCCTTTTGAGTAAAGAATTTATTTTGAAATCTAAAGTAATTTTGTTTCATACAAATAAGTGAAAAATTTAGAAGCTCATATACTTCCTCCTCTGGATGCAAACGTTGTTGTTCAAGCTTATCCTGTAATATTTGTAATGACTCCATATATGGAACGTTAGCAAATAAATTGTCTACATCCAAAGAAAGCAATATGGCATTGGAAGGAATAGCAATGTCTTTTATTTTGTTGATCAGATCCTGAGTGTTTAATAAACTATACAATGGTTAGAAGGAAGATTTAACCTTCAGGATCTGATTTAACCTTTTTGCTAACTCATATGCTGGAGCACCCACGTAAGAAACAACTGGTCTTATTGGTACGTTTTCTTTATGAATTTTAGGAAGCACATACATTATTGGAGCTTGTGGATTCATAGGTACAATGTTAGATCTACCCGGAAAACCGTCAGGGAACACGAATCGAGATTCCTTCACCGCCTTTCCCACCGTGGCGGTGAAGGACCTCGTCGGATCCGAGCGCAACACCGCAAAGTCTTCTCCATTTATAATATTATGAACTTTATCTATGTAATCTTGTTTGGGCAAGATGAAAATACAGTTACCCTTATCAGCCTTTGATACTATTAGATTGTTACTGAGAATTTTGGATTTGATTGACTTTACAAAGTTGCACTCATGAGAAACATTCGTACTAAATTTACAGTTAGAGATCAGGGTAGCCACCTGATCTCTAACATTTCTCTTAGGATGACCAATTATAGAAGTCACCTCTGAATCCACAGCTAAGGTTTCTAATGACTTTTGGTTTATGGATGGTGGCAAATTAAATTTTAAACCTTTTTTCAATAAAGACATTTCCTTTTCACTGAACTGGACACTACTCATGTTTTTGACTCTTGAATGAAATGTATGAGCTTCCCGTTTAGAATGATCGGACCGCCCTTGGTTCTCTTTGTGTTTGCTAAGATTATTTAATTTTTTACTCTGGGATATGTACTTTTTGTGAGCTTCAATTGAAGCGAAATATCTAGCTTTTTCGTCTAGAAGATCGTCTAGATCTAAGATCAAAAAAAAAATTTAAGCGAGCTGTTTGTCTTTCTAGATAAAGTTTCTAGGTTATTCAAGAAAAATGATGTTCACGTTGCCTTCAAGACAAACAGCTCGCTTAAATCTAGAATTTGCAATTTCAAAGAAAAAGTTGAGGATGGCAAGAAATCAGGTGTATACAAATTAAGCTATGGGGGCTGCAGCGGTGTGTACATTGGCCAAACGGGACGTAGTTTTGAAACTCGGTATAAAGAACACATTGCAGCTTATAGATTAAAACACCCTACAAAATCCCATTTCGCCAAACACCTGCTGGAGTCAGGCCACAGCTTATCTAATGATCACACTTACCAGATTTTACACAGATGTGATAAAGGATTACGTTTGAATATTTTAGAACAACTAGAAATCCTGAAACATGGAAAACATAGTCAAATTTTCAATGAGCAGTCTACAACGACAAGTAATCCTTTATTACACTTATTTATTGACACTGATGAGTCGCGGAGTCATTGAAGTTGGAATATTGTTTAGTATTTCATATCAATGACAATGTGACTCATAATACCCTAAATAATGAGTGGGTGGGGCTTTGCGTTAATATAAGCTGGCTTTTGGCGATACTAATTTAGTTCGGTGGTGGTCGTTGCGCCCTGAGGATGCTTCTGGTAGAAGCGAAACACGTGTCGGTGATAGCTTGTGGTGTGGGTGGGTTTCCAGGTGTGTGTTCATTGCATGTCTTGCTTCTTGCTTGAGGGAGGGAGGGCGGTGAACTTACGCATGAAAATCCTGCATCACTAGTGCAAGTACAAGTCGCGGAATTAGCAAAAAAAATAACTTTTTTATAGTAGTTGTCATGGATTTCTGCAAAGTAACGCCTGATTCAATCACTTTTTACGTGATTTTTAAGATACGTGATCATTTATTATTTATTATTTTAGGCAAAAATACAGAGTTTCAGGTCAACCAAATTATCGAACGAAAAAAAATATCTTCTTACAAAATTTTGTTTCCCTATATCACCACATCACTGTCCTTTCTCGAGATCATTTCTATCCGTATGTCAAAACTCATAAAAGTCGTTTAAGCCTACAATTAATCTCTCGAAGAATACAAAGGATCCTTTTATGACTGGAGTGCTACAAATAGGTAACAGTATTTTGTTCATTGTATTAATGTTGACGATTATGTTGCAAGAAACATATTACGTTTAAACGACAGATTAAAATACTTAATTTACATTTAACTTAATTTGGCAATAAAGAGTATATTATTATTATTATTTTGTATCTTAAGAACTACACGCCTTTCGGCGCAAAAGACCCGACATTCAGACTAGTCGGTCGGGGTTCAGGGCATGAGAGACAGAAACAGCACTAACAACTACTATCTTCATCGTTAAATATTTCAACCCTAAAATTGTAGTCCTAATTTTTTATCGGTAACTAAATCAGTATTTGACGTCACTTCTATTCGTCGACTATTGTCCGTTCATCGTAAGATGTCGCCTGCCGTTATGTTGGCACTATTGTTTGTCAAGCTGTTTTCGTTATCTGGGATAGTGAATTAATCCTTTTTATTGATTACTTGCCAAAAGGGCAAACGATAACTGGATCCTATTATGTAAACTTCCCGAAATTACGTGAAGCGATTAAAGAAAAACGTCGTGGGAAATTGTCATTGGGCGTGTTGTTTCTCCAGGATAACGCTCCACCTCATCGTTCGGAAGTTGCGCTCACCGCAATCCGCAGTGCTGGCTTCGAAGTCCTTGATCACGCACCATATTCTCCTGACTTAGCCCCGAGTGATTTTCACTTATTTTCAAAATTAAAGGAGCATATTCGTGGAACTAAATTTGACGATTATACGCGATTAATCCGGTTAAAAAGTAGTTTTATTTAAGGTAAGAAGAGATTATGATAGAAACCAAATAAGAAGTGCTGGTAAGAATAATAAAAAACTATGGGAGGCAATAAACGATACATCAAAAAGACTACCTAAGAGAGTGGTTTCATCCAACTTATTAAAAATTTCTCCCCAAGAATCACTTGACATGACAAACGAGTTCTTTTCTACCGAAGGCAAAAACCTTGCTGAAGTAATATTGAACACATCTCATAAAAATCAAGGACAGAATTCATCTCCTGTCAACCAATATCCACACTCTATGTCTCTTCTCCTAACGGATGAGGAAGAGGTTTGTAGGCTAATCGGTACTTTACGGAATGACTGTGCTGTGGGGTATGATGATATTTCAGGAAGTGTACTTAAGCAAAACGCAGCCTCACCTGCTAAACCACTGACTTATGTGTTTAACTTGGCTACGAGTGAGGGTATATTTCCTGATGCATTTAAAAAATCTCTCATACACCCTATTCATAAGAGTGGTGACACACATCTTGTCACTAACTGCCGACCCATAGCAATCCTTTCTTCAGTGTCCAAAATATTTGAGCGCCTTTTGAATATTAGATTGATAAACTACTTAGAGAAAATAAATATCCTATCACCCAACCAATTTGGTTTTCGTTCTGGGAAGTCAACATCCGATGCCGTTTTGTCTCTTGTAGACAATATTGTTACCAAACTCGACAGCAAACGTAAGGTACTAGGAGTGTTCATAGACCTAGCAAAAGCCTTTGATACTGTTTCTGCTCCGCTCCTAGTGACTAAATTAGAAAGACTTGGTATAAGAGGTACACAACTACAAATCTTTAAAAGTTATCTTGCAAACCGCACTCAGTGCGTTAAAATAGACACCTTGTCCAGCTCTGAAAGGGAGGTAACTTTCGGGGTACCTCAAGGAAGCGTACTCGGCCCAACACTATTTTTAGTGTATATAAATGACTTGTGCTCCTTAGTTATACCCCAAGGCCAAATTTTTGCATTCGCTGACGACACGGCACTCATTTTTTCTGGTAATAATTGGTACGAAGTCTATTGACGTGCACAATTTGGCTTGAACTTGGTTTCAGATTGGCTCAGCACTAATGTTCTAACTTTAAATATTCAAAAGACGAAGTACATCACCTTTTCCATGAGAAAGTCTTCCCTACCACTGCCTTACAGTCTCTACGTTCACACTTGTTCACCGATGCAAAAACCAGAGTGTTCGTGTATACCGTTAGAGAAAACCGAATGTCTCAAATACCTTGGCGTTATGATTGATAGCACACTCAGTTTGAAGCAACATGTTGATTCTCTGTGCAATAGATTGAGAAAATTGATATATATTTTTAAAGGCCTTCGGCATGTTGCAGACAAGTATTTACTAAAGACAGTTTACTTCGCTTAGTGTCAGTCGCTCATATCATACTGTATAACTTCGTGGGGCGGCATATCAAAATCAAGTATGTTGAACCTCGAAAGAACCCAGAGGGCCATACTCAAAGTTTCCTTCTTCTTACCATGGCGTTTCTCAACCGAGTAATTATATAAGGAATGCCAGGTCCTCACCGTACGTCAACTATATATACTCCAAACTCTTCTAAAGAAACACTCCATGCTACAGTTTTTCCCACCCCTAAGTACTCGTAGGCAAAATCCAATAACACAGTTGCCTAAATTTAATTTTGCATATACTGATAACTTTTACTGCTTTCGAGGTTCATATTTATATAATAAAATAAACAAAGTCATTTCAATATACCCATTAACAAAGACATCTCTTAAAACTAAAATTAAAACATGGCTTCTCACATTTAACTATGAGGATACCGAAAATTTAATTAAAATTGTCAAGTAGGAAATTACATTTTATAATCAATTTGCTTATTGATATTTTCTATATGACTCGATCTATACATTGATAAGGACTGTACCAATCATCATGTTACACACTAACACAGAAATTGTAAAATAAAATGGAGGAGACCTGATGTCCTGAAATTCAAGTTCCTAGGAACTTCGTTTAGGCTTCGGGCTCTCACAATTTTAACCTTGTGTACTTGTAATTTATAAAATATTTAACTGTGTCAATTGTGATGAGAAATAAAGAATTATTATTATTTAACGACTGAATTGAATTAATAATTAAATAGGAGTCAATATTATTTACTAGTAATGGTACTTACCTACTTTTTATCTGGTAAAATTAGGTTTTTAAATATATTTTTTACGCTCTATATTTTACATCAAAGGTCGACAAATGTAAACTAGACAGCTGTTAGGTGACTTTGCTGTCAAATTAACTCAGTATAATATTTTAGTACGGCAGACTAGAGCTGGCATCTGGCCACTTACTGAACTTAGAGCTGTAATGTTCAGGAACGTTTACTATCTTAGAATATAATAAGAAGCTCGATTGCTAACCCAAGAGTACTCTATAAATTGCTGCAGTTTTGCTCTAGAACGGGGTAATGTCATACACTGAGTGTGGATTCATAGGGTGAAATGAACAAATGTTCAGTCTGCAAGAGCACTCAAGCTTGTGTGCCAAAATTCTGTCAAAAAAACATAAAATATTATTTTAAGAGAATTTAAAAAAAATACTTTTCATATAAATCAAATAACTTAGTATAGGTAACCTACATAGTTTTGGCTATCAACAAATAATCGCTGATTGTCGCATAGTCATTAATCAAAGCGAATTGTTCGGCTGGATATTCAGAAAAAAACTGTTGGTTGCAAGAACAAAATAAACTTTAAAAGGAGCAACTAAGTACCTTCAAAAACTAACTAATTTCAATTAGATTATACAAAACAAAAGCTTAACAATACCCTCTATATCCCTAAATTGCAAACAGCATAGAGTATTCAAGCCATGCTTGAAACTGCTGTTTGCTGAGACCCTACAAATGCTCTTAAGTGTAAGTTGTTCACGAGCGTAGCGACCACTTGGTTCATTTGCAACATGGAGCATCTTCGTGCGCGGTATTACTCAAACTTGTACGTATTTGTCTTCGACTTGTTCTCTGGGAACATATTGCTAAGCTCTCGTTGTAGGTACATGTTTGCTGAAGGTCGCCTAGTTGGCCAACTAGAGTTTCAAACTCGAAACCACAAACGGCTTAAACGGCAGCATACCACTTGTAAGTAAAATTAGTCAAAGGGCAAAACAGGTTTTAATATCAAAAACTCCTTAGTTTTTAACATTAAATAACCTTAGTTTTAGTATAAAAAAAAACTTATTTAATTTACAATACACTCCGTGTTAAAGAATAAATTTCATTAATTTCCCGGCCTTGTTTTAAACCGAACCAATATACCTATCTTCCCACAAATGCTACTTAATTAACGATTTCTATTTGAAGTTACAAACAAAAGTTATTTATTTTACGAGAGGTTCAAAAATTTATTTAACTTATTCAACCAAACAGTATGATGAAATTAAAATGATCCTGCATGAATATCATTGGCTGAGTATGTCTGCCAATTATAATAACGTTCATAAATCAAAATAATTAATTGGTTATTCAATGTTATATGTGACGCCAGCCATCCTTTATATTAAAAATATTCAATTTAATACATCCTTGTCAATGTAGATATTTCACTCAGGGAAGTTTTATCACTCGCAGTATAAATTACAGTGTTCACGATTCGCATGATGATATTGGTAAATTTAATATCTCTACTTAAAATTGAATGTAATAAAGAAAATAAAGACTAACTCCTACAGTGTGTTTTTAATACTCTTCGTATGACTAATCAACTGAACCAGTGTGTTTAATAAACTAGACATTAATAACAAGATTTAATTAAGGTATTCTAAAAATAATCCCTCGACAATTGACATAGTTTTCTTTTGTGTCGTTTTTAAAATATCAGAATTGTTCTTACTTGAACTAGAGAAATTGATGTAACAATAATAAGAATTGATGTAACTTCCATGCTGGTCTGAGAGAAAAGTTAAACATAGAATGTACCAGCTACTTTTCTTCCCGGGCATGCTGTAAAAGTCAGTTTAGGGACTGAGGTTTTATTGGCGTTTTTGTTGGAGACAGCCTAACCTCCCGTCATTGCAATAGTCGCTCTCCATCATTATATTACCACCGTAATAATCAAATGTAACTTCATATGCTTTGGTAGCCCCTGGTGTTGCTTCTGGTGTCTCTGGCGTGAAGTTTATGTATGTAATTATTATTAATGTGTATGACGATAAAGTTTAGTTATTAAATTTATGTATTACTGGCCACCGCGCGCGGTTTTACCCACGTAACTTTTGATCCCGTGGGAATTTCGGGATAAAATATAACCTATAACCTTGCTGAAGAGTTAGGCTATCAAATGCAAAAAGATTTTTTCAAATCCCACTTGTAGTTTCTGAGATTAGCGCGTTCAAACAAACAAAAAAATAAAAAAAAACAAACGCTTCAGCTTTATATATACATATTAGTATAGAGTATAGATGATAGAGAATTTGGCATAGATCAATCATGTTTGAGGAGTTTTAAGCACGCTGTGTCTCTGAAATTACCAGTAGATATTAAAAAAGTATCAATTCTTGATCTAAGCGGGTGAAACTGAGCGAAATAAAAAACTGATATTTTTGTTTATACAGGGGACAAGGGGTCAAGGAGTTCAAAAGTTTTAATATAGTAAAAAAATAGGAAATGTGGTCTTTTTTATTTCGTTTCATTATTATCTTTACTTTTCATTATTCTGTAAAATCCAAAAATTAGAGTCATATCAGGACTTAATGGTAGATAGTGCTAAAATGAGTCATTATCATTGGTTTTATTTTTTTATCTGAGATTAACCAGCTGTTTATATTTGTTAACATATCAAAAGATATACTTAATACAAATTACAGATAAAGAAAATTGTTATGAATAAATGAAGTTTTTGAAATAGTGGATTGCTGTGATTGGATTCAATGAAACTTTTCATGTACTTGTTTTGATGATGAGTTCGATAGGTAACTATAACAATACATCCGAAATGACTTAAACAACTATCATAAAGCGTTTCTATATCAACCATTATCAACTTAAATTTTCAAAAAAAAATTTTTTTTTCGCCAAGGATAATCTTTGGCACCAACGAAAGCAAGCTCTAGCAAGAGGAGGATGAATCCTGTTACGGACGAAAGGGAATTCTAAAGAGCTGCTCACCCTAGTGGCTAACAGATATAGAGTACCCAGACTGTGGGCAAGAGCGGCCACGAGACTCCTCAGAACGCCTGAGTATTTATATGAGTAACGTCTTTAATGATCAGCCTTGACAAGGGCCATTGATCATTATCGGAGCGACAGCCAATCGGTAGCTTGAGGCTGCGCAGCGAGCGGCATCCTGACGGCTGCCACCAAAATGAACTGAAAGCGATTATCAAAAATCATAATCATTAATTCTTATTCGTAGAAACATGGCATCCCCGTGTACTTACAGAATACTTCGTTTTTTTTAACCGACTTCCAAAAAAGGAAGAGGTTCTCAATTGTCTGTATGTTTTTTTGTGTCTTTGTTACACGATATTTCGGACAATTAATAATCGACTTTGAAAATTCTTGTTTCATATGATAAGAGGATACTTTATATTTGGTCCCATATACATTTCATCGAAATCGGTTGAGTACTTCATTGAAAATTTCAAATTTTTGAAAAAATATATATGATTTCGGAGAATATTTACGTTGATGACATTATTATGACTCAGTCAAAGTTTTGACGTGACGTCGTCGGTTTTTTTAATGCTCTGCATTCGTTGATTGTATGAATAATAAAGGTAGGTAGTCAATAATCTTGGCAAAAAGAAATCTGAGTTTCTCGTGAGGTTAGTTTTAATATGTCAACGCTAACATAGAACTTTTAAATCTTATTTCGTAAAAAAAAAAACAAACAAGTAAAGTAATTTACCGAACTATCAATAAGTAATAGATGACTCAGGCCTTGCAGCACTCACGCAACATGAAGCAGGATGTTCAAAATCCTTCGTCGAAGTTCCATTTCTCAGAATATTCCGCTTAGTGCTAATACGCTTTTCGAGTGTCAAAGAATAAGAAAACAGAAACGATACAAGTATCTTGGCTGGCGTATCGGTTACTAAATTTTAAATTTAGTGTAGGTATACTATTATATGTATCTTATTAGTAGGTATATATTTGTTTAATTTCAGGTGCTTTTTTCCCCATCCATAGTCAAAACAATTACTGGTAACTTAACGGCGTGTGACGTGTTGTAGAATTAAAACACCCAAGTCAGCAGTAAATTAGAATTTTATTCAGGTCCTATATAGCCCGTCTAACTTTCGCTTCGTACGCTAGCACTTCCCTCGTAACTATAGCGGTTCTCCAGCAGCGGCGGCGCAGCGGTAGCCCCGTAGCAAAAGCGTCGCGGCGCGGCGGCGGCGAAGTAGTGTCGCGGCGCTAGTTCTTTAACGCCAGCGAAGACTGGCCTCGGATATGACAACGCGTAGATATGCGGTGTTACCGTAACGGTGAACCCTGAAATCAACGTCCGGTAGGTTGAGGATTGCCTGTCATCCTTAGCGATCTGTACAACAACCACTCTTAATTTAAAAGGGAAGGTGCAATGTTGGTTTGGTGGCCGTGAGAAGAAATCAGATAGGAGTTTACAGGCAATTGATAGAAAACACATATTACAATTTATATACTACGTATCTAAAACTATATAATTACAAGCGTGATAACGAACCTTAGTGTTTATTATCTAAATTGCTTAAAAGAACTGCAAATACTGAATACATTTAATAAAATTCTAGGTACCCTACATATTATTATTAAATAACGGATTTGTTCTTCACTTACCCAAAACACAATAAAACACTTACAAAATTATAAGTCTACTTTCGAAACGAATGTGTCATCTACTTTAATTCGATCTTAGCTGATCTCCCACCCGAACCTCCCTTCCCCGCGTCCGGTTTCCGACGGAAACGGTCCGGCGTCACCGACGGAACAGTCTGTTTAACTGGATCTGATATCAGGACCTACAGCAAACTGTTTGCAATTATCGCTCCAGCACCCCGTTTGAAACTTGGCTGTAACTGTGCTCTAGGTATTTGTTGTTTTAGTGGGAGCATTAGTAGCGTAAAACCTTTACTATGCGATAAAAATGAGAATAGGAACACAATGACCTCTATCTGTAAAAGTCGCTTGAAAATTAGGGTCTGCAAAAAAAATTCAGTGAAAATAACTATTTATTTTATATATTTTATTTATCAGAGTATTAGCGAAAAGAAATTAAAACTTTATTTTTTATTTTTGTCTTACTATTTAATTACAAGTTATTTTCAAGTTATTTCAACAGCATTTTAAATATCACCATGCTCAACATGAGCGTAACCTACGATCATTTAATAACCTTATGCTTAGTACACCAATATATTCAACGGACTACTTACATCTATGGAATGAGCTGCCTCTTAAGATTAAATCTGCAAGTTCTATTCTAAACTTCGAAAAACTGCATTTTCAGTCAGCATAATATTATGAAGTCATTTAACCTATAACTTCATATATAATATATATGTATCGTTTATATATTTATGTATATATTTATGTATGTATGTCTATCATAGCACATTATTTAGGTATATTCATATTTAGTGTATTTATAGTTCGATTATGTATGCCTTATCCCAACTCGTATTTCACCAGTTCTATAACCCGGGTTGTCTGGAAGAAATCGCTTGCTAGCGATAAGACCGCCAATTGTTATTCAATAATATACATATAATTCTTCTTGTTTGTAATCCATTTTGTAATTGTATGCAATAAAGAGTAAATAAATAAATAATTACTTATTAAACTTTACTTACATGCGACAATAAAGAGGATGCATGGTGAAAAAGCATGGTGAAAATTCTTCAGAAGAAGAATTTTGATCATGAAGAGGAATTAAAGTAATCGAAAACGCGGAATAATTTTTATATCTAAATGAAAATAAATTTTGATTCCTTATGACTTAAAGATACATTTCCTGAGAGCTGGGTTATCAAATGCTAATATACAAATCTGGATTTTGGTTTCAAGGATTAGCGGGTTCAAACAAAAAACTTTTCAGTTTACATTGAAAAATGCTTTTTTGTTAAATGATGAAATTTCGACATATGACTGTTATTTAAATTTATTTAAAAATAAATTTAATTAATTAAAAATTCAAACGGAATATCAAACAAATTAGTCACAAATTATATTAAGTTGAAACTAAGTAATGAAAGTTCATGACTTATTATACTTATACTTAATATACCTATTAATTAAACGTATTAATTAATTTATTTATTTGTATTTATGTTGTAATTCTGTGTAAAAACTTATATACCTTATTTTGTCAGTCATATTAATCTAACTAACTTATAGAACTAACAAAATTACACACGCACACACACACGCTCACACACATGCACACACACACGCACAACACCGCTCGTATTGATTGATATTGATATTAATAATTTATGTTCTGTTTTTAAACCTTACCTATTGTTATGCCATCCAATATTTCTACAACCAATAATTACCTATATTTCTAATTTTTAATTTAATTTATTTCTTTTGTGTACTTTTGTTTGATTACCTACTCTAAAAAGAAAAAATATGTCTAAAAATTGTGAACTTTTTATTGGCAGTAAGTTTTATGTATCTGATTAAGTATTTCTATTATAATCTAAAGTGCTGTTGGTTCTGTGAGAATTAAATAAATAAAACTTTAATTACTCTTTTTCAGTGAATTCAGAAGTAGATTTCCCATTTAGTTCCCATTTTTCTATAAAACCGTGCACCTGGCTTTATTATTTAATGCAACTTTAAATATTTGCAATTCACATTAATACCTAATAGGATAAAAATAAATTGATATAGCAAGGTGTATAATAATCAATTTGTTCAAAACGGTTAATTTATTGGATATAAATTTAGTAATTTTTGAAGCGAACGCACAGCTCGATAACATATTAAAAATATTTTACAACCCGTTTCCTATAATAATATATTGAGCGTCTCACCAAAATCATCATCCTTCGCGGAAAGTGAGTGAAAAATAGGAAAATCTTTTTACCAAACCCGTGTACGAGTTTGCCTTAGCGGAATGAGGACCCTTAATCCAACTCCGTCAACAGCCGAGCTAAGTCATAAGATCTACTTTTCTGTGCAAAAAGTTGGCATGACGCTACTTTCATTTCATAGAATAACGGCGACTTGCACAACGATCCATTATTGTAATTAAGGACTATTTAAATGCATTCTGACAAATATCATAAACGTATTGCATAACTTGATATAAAGCCGATAAATACGTCTAGTAAATTGTCAAAATGACATGCACCGAAGAGGTTACTTAAATAAGCTTATACATGTTTAGCCGTTAATCACTTTTGCTAAATGCAATATTGTATGTAAACTATAAGATGTGCCATGTACCATAAATTTAACTAAAATACATAAATATCTTCTTTAAATTTTAATTTAAGACAATCCCTAAGTTTAACCGCCAAGCCAATAGATTCCAAATTCAGAAATCACTGCATGGCAACATTTGTCCAATCAGAACGTCTCTCGCCGAACTCATAATTACAGTTTGTTGGACTAGTTACTTCTCTGTCTAAGTTATCTAAGACAAACACTAAACTGCTGAACTTAAAGTTTCCTCCATAGGGTCCTAGTAAATCTCGCCACTAAGTAGAACATCTTAATTAAAGCTTTCGGCGCGAAAGTTTGGTGACGAATTTATTAAAACTTTCTACTTCATGTAAGCCATTTAAAGTAGCTACATTATTCATTTTGACTCGCATTGTTTATTAAAAATTAAATTCTTCTGTTGCTAGTTTTTATGTTGCATATTTAGAATTTATTTTGTTTATCATTATATTTAAAAGTAGGAAACTATTTGTTCTTGCAATTTTCATATAATACCACCTAGTTAATACATATTACGAAACTAGCAATAAATTGGAAACACAATCTTAGTAATGAAATAACCTTTTAGACATGGGCGTTCTTTTAAAACGTAACTTACTTTTATTTATTTAACACAATGGTTTAAATAAATAAAATTTAAACCATTGTGTTTAAATTTTATTTATTTGACGACCGGCTGGTGTAGGGGTAACGTGCATTGCCTTCTATGCCAGAGGTCCTGGGTTCGAATCCCGGCGGCGACGGATATTTGTGTGATGAACACAGATATTTGTCGTCAAGTCATGGATTTATATGTTTTTAAGTTTATTTTCTAATAAAAAAAAAATATGTATTTATTCAATATGTATGTTTATATATTTCCTAAATATATCAGTTAACTAGTATCCATAACACAAGTTCTATAAGAAACTTAATTTGGGCTAGATAATGTTGTGTGAGTGTTAGAAATATTTATAAAAAAAAAAATGGTTTGACCGAACGGAAGTTGAAAAGTTCGTGGTTACTAGAAGATTATTTTACATCCAGCTTCTATAAAAAGTGAAAAGTGCTATAATTTAAAAATAGTTATTGCTAAACCCATTTCTTCAACTTAATATCTATATTTACGTTCATATAGATTTAAAAAAATGTTATAAAAAAACCTTTCTTGATTAGAGAGTTAGAAAAATATGCAGATGAATAATAAAATATAAGAGACATATGATGCAGCACTTTAAGGGTTACTTTACTATATTTTAATGACTTTCCCTAAAAACGCGTTCAATTAATTCATTTTTAGCACACAAATATCACTCGAACTTTCCTGCAATAATTAGGAAAACTGATAACAAAACAAAAGCTATCAATTTCTCCAGTCGTTAGTTTTATCTCCTTAATCTTTTCCGACTCGAAAACATCTTCGTACACGATAATATTACAGCACAAATTGGATCTTTATGTACCACAAACAACTCGAAATATTTTGTTACAAATACTTTGCTTCGGGGTACGGGTTCTTTAGTTATTTTTCTGGAAGTACAGTCGGTGGCATTAACATGGAAACAATCTTTATTTTCTAGGGCATTTTTTACAGCGTCTGGTCTTGAGGTTTTTTGACAGATTTTAATTGGTGCAAACTTTATCATGATGTTTTCGTCTAGCAATTTTTTTTACTACTTTCTAGTTTTTTTTATTACTGACTAAATCAGCGTTTGACTTCTGTTTCACCTCTTACCATTGTGAAGATTAGGTCGAAGATGACAGCAATTCCCGCTAGAGTGGTTATATTTGGCAGCAGAATTTTAATGAAGGGTGGTACTACCACCAAATGGGGCCCCTGGGGTTAGTCGTCTTTTACGACTTATCTAGGTGCGGAAGGGCTATTCTACCTAAGGCTGTCATCACACCAATCTATCGACCGTCAATCGACGGATGAATGGAACAGTCGATGTCAATTGATAGTTTTTACCAAGACGAAAAATCCGATCGACGTCGATCGATTGGTGTGGTAACAGCCTAAGCCGACCCAACGTGGCAAATAAAATCGTTATCGTTTAAAGTTGTTGTGCGCAAATTATTCTGCAACGACATGTCGATTAAATTAGAAGGTATGGACTGGTATAGAAGGTATGGACTGGTATAGAAGGTATGGACTGGTATAGAAGGTATGGACTGGTATAGAAGGTATGGACTGGTATAGAAGGTATGGACTGTTATAGAAGGTATAGACTGGTATAGAAGGTATGGACTAGTATAGAAGGTATGGACTGGTATAGAAGGTATGGACTGGTATAGAAGGTATGGGCTGGTATAGAAGGTATGAACTCTTCCCTGATATGAAGTCAGAATTCAATATTTTGGAAGCTCAGAGAAGAGACGAGTAGATTTTGAAGGTATGCTTAGGTAAATTAAATTTAGGTTTTTGCTTTTTTATTATTGATGAAGCCGAGCTTACACTTAAGTGAGGGTGATGAGAATACATGGGCTTATTAAGGAACGGATTTTATAGATGTTAAAAAAGGTACCTAAGTTTTTTTTTTTTTTTTTTTATAAAATATGGAAGGGACGTTTGTCTTCCATGACACCTGATGTTAAGTGAACATGAAGACTAAGGTGGTACACGTCCATCCACGAGAAACCTATTCACTCGACGCTTAAAAGTACTAGGACTATACTGGTCAGGGAAAATAGACGCAGGCAGTTCATTCCAAACCTTGGCGACCCGTATCAAAAAGGAACTGTCAAAGCGCTTAGTTCGACTTTTCTGAATATCAACCACATACGGATGGAAGTTCTGTCTGCGTCTAGTAGTCCGATGGTAAAAGGGTGAGGGTTCAATTTGCTCAAACAGAGCACTCGCGCACTCACCAAAATGTATCCTGTAGTACACGGTTAAACAAGCAACCTTACGACGATGCTCTAGGGTCTGTAGTTTTTTGGTCGTAAGGTCGACGTTGTTAATTAATTTACGGGCTCTTCGGTCAACGGAGTCCAGCGCTTCTAGTTGATATTTGGCTGAACCATCCCAAAGATGACTGCAGTACTCCATGCATGATCGCACTTGAGCTGTATATAAGTTAAGAAGCTGTGCAGGGCTGAAGTACCGCCGTACCTTCGAGATGATTCCCAACTTTTTCGAAGCTACTTGAGCCATGGACACAATTTGTTGACCGAAGTTTAAACTGGATGTTATAGTTACGCCTAAAAGCCCTAGATGGTCAGTGATGGGGACAGATACATTTTGGAAAGTGGGCGTTAATGTGAAGGTGCTCTTTTTTGCGGAGAATAGACACGCCTGAGTTTTGGACGCGTTGAATTTGACCAAATTCGACTCACCCCAATCGGATACTTTCCGTAAGGTCAAATCAACGCGCTCAATCATTGACTTTCTTAAACTCTGGATTTCACGGGGGCTCGCTCGCGCATTGGATACGTATCTCTCTACAACAGTGCTGTCATCAGCATAACTAATAATGCCCGGTGTTAAAATGTCATTAATGTGCAGCAAGAATAATGTTGCAGAGAGAACAGATCCCTGAGGTACCCCGGCATTAATTGCCATTTGGTCGGAGGAGAAGCCATCTAAGACTACTCGAATTGACCGTTCCCTCAGAAAATCAGATATCCAGTCGCAGAGCCCAATCGGTATGCCATAAGCTGGAAGCTTACTTAAGAGACCATCATGCCAGACCCTGTCAAAGGCCTTGGAAATGTCTAAGGATACAGCTATTGCTTCACCATGACCCTCCAAGGCCTCGCTCCATAAGTGAGTGGCATACACGAGAAGATCGCCGGTCGAGCGCCCGTTGCGGAAACCATATTGGCTATCGCTTAGGAGCTCGTTGGTCTCGAGGTATGCCAGGAGTCGATTGTTCAATACACGTTCCATGACTTTGCAAAGTATGGAGGTGATTGAAATTGGTCGATAGTTGACAGGATCGGCACGGCTTCCCTTCTTTGGTACTGGCTGTACGTTAGCAAGCTTCCAGGACTTGGGAACCTTACCGGATTCCAACGAAAGTCGATAAAGACGTGTCAAAACAGGAGACAACTCAGCTGCGCAGCGTTTTAAGACCACTGCAGGAATACCGTCTGGACCACTAGCTTTGTTCTCGTCTAGGTGCAGCAAGCATTTAAGAACCTCCTTTTGGCGAATGTGAACGGTACCCATTGTAGGTCCGAACTGAGGTAATTGGGGTGGGATTTTTCCTTGGCAATCTAGACGAGAATTTTCTGCGAAGATACTAGCAAATAAATCTGCTTTCTCCTTAGCAGTGTGGGCCAGAGAACCATCGGGTTTCCTCAGTGGTGGCAGCGACGGGCGACAAAAGTTCGTTTCGACCGACTTGGCAAGGGACCAGAAAGCTTTACTTCCCGAAGGGTATGCTGCTATTCTGTCTCCGATACGGCCTATGTGGGCAAAACGAGCTCTTTTGATTGCCTTTTTGCAGGACTTGGCGGCAGCATTGTATCTTTTCTTAAGTTCATGCGAATCCAGGGCTTTGCTTCTGCGAGCATTTGCCCAGGCTTTGTATGCTTCCCGCTTTCGCTTTTCAGCGGCAAGGCAAGCAGTATTAAACCATGGGCGAGCTTTGGTTTCAAGGGATAGATCAGCGTGGGGAATGAAGTACTCCATTGCTTGAACTATCACACTTGAGACAGCATCAGCGCAGCACGATGGATCGGTTGATGTAAAACAAGTTTGCCGCCATGGATAAGATGCGAAGAAATGTCGCATTTCATCCCAATCTGCTGACTTGTAACGCCATACTCGCCTGGAGCCTTTTGGGCGGGTGTCAGGTGGCGAGTACAGCGATACAGATTTCACCATACAGTGATCGGATGTCCCTAAAGGTGCAGTGACGGACACCGAGTATCTGTCAGGATCGGTTGTCAGCAGAAGGTCCAAGCAATACGCAGTGTGGCCAGCAACGTCGGGGATGCGCGTAGGCTCGTTAACAAGCTGTGAGAGATCATAAGTCAGCGAAAACTTAAAGGCCTCTCTGCCAGCATGGTCAGTGTCCTGATACGGGTATAACCACTGCCCGTGGTGAGCATTAAAATCCCCCAGAAACACCAACTGCGCCGTGGGAAAACGTTGCTGAATCTTATCTGCTGTATTGCCAAGGTATTCCATAAGCCTCGTTGTCTCCTGATCTCCGCTATGTGAACGATAGATACAGGCGTAAACCACTTGGTCTAGGCCAGTATCTATGTGAACCCACATGACTGAAAGGTCCGGCACTTCCAAGTAACGGAGACGCTGACAACAGATCGCGTCACTGGCATACATGCACACCCCGGCGTGCGGGCGGAAAAGAGACTCCAGGATATAGCCTGGGTAACCAAGGTATGCCGAGTCTGACGGATCGCAGATCTGCGTCTCCGTTAGAAAGAGTAGGTGTGGTCTCTCCGTCTCAAGATGGTGGTGGACATCATTCAGATTGGAGTGCACTCCTCGGATGTTACAGAAGTGCACTTTAAGGGAGAGGAAGTGCAACCGCTGTTGAACCGTACTCTTTTTAGGACCTTTCATTGCATTGTGGTAGTGGAGTGAATAGGGAGGAGAATAGAAGTTGAGTGAAGCGCTGCAAATGGAACCAAGCAACTCGTAGGAAACAACGCACCATTGGGGAACTCGCCTGGAGACTGCGGGGACGCCCGAACCCCCCCGAGGTCGCCATCGGGTCCTCTCTAACCGGTCGCCAACCGGCACGATGGAGCCTCCCGGGATTTTTCGCGAGGTGGCGGGGCAGCCTTTCGCATGTGGCTGGCATGATACTTGGGCCCCCTACTACCTGCGGTCGGCCAGCGGTGCACCGTGCTTCGGATCCCGCTACCCTCCAAAACGAGTTACCCGGTGAGTCATTATCCTACGAGTTGAAAACTGTTCTCCGATGCAGCACGATTACTCAGACCTATCCTCCTCAATGGCTACACTAGACATCATGCCGGAACGCGACTAAGTCACTTGGCGGCAAGGTTTTGTCTAGTGGGTGGTGACAAGCCACGGCCGAAGCCTACCACCAGATTTTACTGCTCGTTTAGCACCACCCAGGGACCACGTACAAGGCATCGAGGGCTAAACCTTGCGGACGCGAGCAGTTTTCAGTCCCCAAAAAGTCCCCAGTCCCCAGTTTTCAGTCTCGAAAAAACTTGTACTAAAAATTAAAATGCAATTTTTTTGGCATAATTTCTGTTTAAACTCAACTAATGGTCGGATAATAGTTATCTGACGAATCACTCGACAGCTTTAAGCTCGTCTTCAGTTTATTTTCATTCTAATTCATTGACATACAATTATAAAACATCGTAAAAAATCTTAATTTGTCAAATAAATTATACCCGACGATTGAAAAATCAGGCCTATACCTAGGTAGGTACTGAAATTAAATAGAACAAATATTGGTTTATTAACAATAAACCTATAAACCTAAAATACAACTTTTTAGGTTTATAGGTTTCTTATCAAGCTGAGAAAATATGTTTTTCAAACTGGGAAATTTATTTACACATCTTACATTAAAACCTATATAATTTCCGTCCTTTTCAACAAAACTTTCCTAACAAATAATCAAGCCCTAGACTAAACTGTAGTCAATTCTGACGGTTTCAAAACCTTCGTTTCGTCAGCATTATTCAAATGGGGTCCGCAACGGAAATATTGCCCCGTGGCCTATATGCAAATTCTATTTGAAATGCGGAAAGTTTCCATAAGAGCCTGGAACCTTCAATCGTGAACGCAAACAGTTTCTATAAGATTAGTCGTGAGATGCCTCTTGCGGAGTCAATATTGATTCTGTCTAGGACCATTCCATCTTGCCTGCAAGCAATGCAAGGCGTTTTCTTTCTTTCTAGGCGTTTTGTTCCTCTCTCGCGATTGCTTTTCTATCATTGTGTGCGTTTTGTTCGCTGACTTATTGTTTAGTGGACATTGAAGTATTTGCTTTCGGTATATTGGATTCTTGTTAAGTTTTGTAACAAGTGTTTGTTTGTTAACTGATAGTGATTTGAGCGTTTCGCGTATTTCTCAAAACTTGTAGTTTGTTTCTTGGATGTTATTAATGAGGTTTTGTTTTTTGTTTGAACTATTTATTTTACTTACACTTTTAACAATTCATTCATTCTTATATGTCATTGAATAATATGTAAGTGAAATTTATGTTATGTTTTTAAAGATACCTACTTAATGTTCTGTAAAATTCTGTTGTAAAATATCTGAAAGACAAAAGTCACTGGTTATGAACTAATTTTGAAAACATGATTGCTGTTTTTCATTTTTTTTGTCTACAGCTCAATCTTATGAAGTGGATGGCGATTAATTTTAATTTGTAGATCATATGACTTATTTGAAGTGTATGAATACATATAAAAATACCGAGGAAATAAAGAAAATTTAATACATTGGCTTTATAAAAAAAAATGGAAGGCCTTTAGGCTATGATTAAAATAATATTAGTAACGAAATTAAGCATTTCATTATCCTATATTTTCTCTGAAAAGAAAACATTTCAATATTGAAGTTATTTAGCTATAACAACAAACTTATATAGCTTCACACAGCTTAAAATATACTTCCAAGAAACATTTCGAGAGATAACAATTTCAAATTCCCCTTCATCTTCCACGTCAACTCATATTTATAGAAGGTACGTAAACAAGCAATTATCTAAACTGAGTACACTAAAGAGGCTTTACATGACGAGTGCACAATTAGCATGGTCCTGGGATATCACTTAAAATATCACCTTACATCAACAGCCAACATTGAAAAGGGATGCAAACATGTTTATGTAGCTATCTATCCTCTTCTTTCATAACTTATAGTATATTGTTGTCGCATTCACAACATGCCTACGGTGGCTTTGGATAACGAAGCCTCTCCACTTGTTATACAATGTGACTGCAGATAGCCTCAAACTGTTCATTGCAGAATCACTCTTAAAATATTGTAGCTAGCATTCGAAATACAGCTTAAACGAGCTGATATTAAGGTACTTTTCAGCCTAAGTTTGAAGAACTTGAAGGTTTATTTTTAACGGAAGAATATTTTGTGGATGCTGCACTCCCCAAACTCGTGTTAGTGGATACTGTTGAGTGCTGCACTCGAGTTCGTTGGGTGAAAGAAAAATTCGTATGAAAATAAACTTACTTCCTTACAACAAATTATTTAATTCGTTAGTTCTACATATTTCAACTGAACTTTAACCCGATTAAATAATTAGATAGCAGTTGCTCTTTTATTCTGATTGTACTTTGTAATATGAACTGCTGGAATTTACTAATGTAAATTATGATAGAAAAAGTTAATATAGGCGATACCTGACCACAAGGGTAGTAATTTGTACGTACATACTCGTTTATTGTGAGTATATTATAGCTTATTCTGCACTTGATAGATTATGACAAAATATGCATACTTAGATACATAATTACACGCCTGTGTCCCTTGTGGGTTAGGGAGAACGTTTGATAAATTTCAATCTATACTAATATATAAAGCTGAAGAGTTTGTTTTTTGTGTGTGTGTTTGTTTGTTTGAAAGCGCTAACCTCAGAAACTACAAGTGGGATTTGAAAAATTCTTTTTGCATTTGATAGCCCAACTATTGAGAAAGGTTATAGGCTATATCTTATCCCGAAATTCCCACGGGATCAAAAGTTACGCGGGTAAAACCGCGCACGGCGGCTAGTGTATTATAATGATTGACAAAAATGATTGCAATGAAACTTGGTCAGCCCACAAAAACACAAATTAAACCTCTTTCCCTTAACTGTCTTTTAAAGTATGCCCGGAAAGAGAAGCAACTGGTACATTCTATGTTTTAGTCCGTGTGAGGTCGCATTAGACTCGCCATACCACCCCTGGATAAGCGTTTCGTAAAATGGGAGTGGTAGTGGGATCCCGTCAGTATCCAACTGGCTAGCAACCAATCTGTCTCCAAATCTGAAAAAAAAGACGTGTGGCACTCGGAGACTGCCGCGGTAAAGCTATTGCATAGCATTTTTTATCAACTTATGCAATTATAATTATTTATTTATTTTATTAATGCAGTAATGTTTGATCTAATATGAAGTTCGACAAGCTCCTAGGAGATGGCGCTGATTGTTTTTTAAAGACCGCATGTAAAGTTATGAAATCAAAGTATCACCATTGTGCCGGTCGGAGTGGGGGGTGTTAGGTTTTTTTCGTTACGGAATTTCTGGATTCGGTCCCCACACTCAAGGCCCGCGATAGAAGCTATGCAATAGCTTAAAAAGGTTCTACCACTATAATGGAGCCAATTAGATTGGTCGCCTTTTAGGTTCATGCGGGCAAACATAAAAATCCATTTATTAGTCTCGATTACAAATTTCGTTTCAACAACATCTTCTAGAAGTTTAAAAATAACAAAAAAGTTGATCGAAATATGATATTCTTATTCAGTACAAAAAGATCGCTATGACTCCTTTCCATGAACGATTCAAAAATCATGAAACTTCGAAGTTAAACTTTGAAATTCAAAGTTTCTCAATAAGAATAGATATATATGTAAGTGTTTGCTGAAAATTTCAAGAAGGAGTGCAATCAAGAACTGTTCGATGGTGCAAGTTTCAAGTTTTGTCCGAACAGAGAACTTGTGACCCGGCGACTTTCTCAATATGGACTTTAATGAAATTTTAAACTTCGATATTTCGTATTTTGAATGGGCTATGGCTATAATATTTTTCGTTTATTTTTGTTTAAACCAACAAATAAATGACATTTATTGAAACTAAATATATAATATTTAAAAAATACTCTTAATAATTGAACATGAATTGAACCTGAACAAAATATTATCTAACAGAACTAAGTTCTAAATAAAACTACTTTTTAACCGAATTAATCGCGTATAATTTATATTTTACATTTTAACTCGACGTTTCGGTGTCTTTGCAGACCCCGTGGTCACGAGCGACTGAGGTGTCAGGCGTCAGATTGATAGTGAAAAAAAGTTATACATCATCTCCATCTATTTCTCAGTCTTCGAGCGTAGCGTTCAGGGTTAACACAAAATGAGCTGACAGTGTCTTGAGTTTCAGGTCGTGCTGTTTGTTGGATGTTTGATTTAATATCTTTTTGAATAGGGTCCCATGCTGGTGATAGTTTCCAACCATCTTCTCTGTTGAAAATAGGGTGTTTTTTAATTTCAATGGCTTCTCCGATCATTCCAGGTTATCATTCTAGGTAACTAAGTTCTGCCGTGATTGTGGAACAAAAATCCATCCAAACTTCTCGTGTATGCCACTCACTTATGGAGTGAGGCCTTGGAGGGTCATGGTGAAACAATAGCTGTATCTTTAGACATTTCCGAGGCCTTAGGCAGGGTCTGGCATGATGGCCTATTAAGTAAGCTTCCAGCATACGGCATACCGATTGGACTCTGCGACTGGATATCTGATTTTCTGATGTAGTGTGTATACGCTGCCTAACTTGTAACTTAGCATTTAATGAATAATAAGACAGTCACTTGAATAATACAGTTGTTTCCTTCCGCAACCCCTAGTCGTCCATCCTTGCATGGCGACCCTGCCCGTGCTGCTTTTGGCAGTACTGCAGAACGGGAACGGTATAAATAATTTATAATATTATTAAAAAATATATGTATAACAGTGAACGGAAACGGAACGGAACGGAAACGGAAATGGACCGACTAATTCCAGTGAAAGGGCAATTTATATTTAAAATGATGGTTTGCAAAGTAGTCTTGATGGCATAGCATGGATCAAATATGCAGTGTTCTCGGAAGCGCTAATACCCTGAAGTAAGAGGTCCCAATTTTTCCTATGGGCGCTTGAAGTTTGCGCAGAAGGAGGTTCCCGATTTAAAGAATGATCAGTGATTCTGCACGATCCTGTTGAAGTGGCACTTCTGATGAGATGACCAGGCTAAGTTGTGAGTGAAATAAAAATGTGACTGAAAATAAGTGCGAGTGTGACGACAACGTTTTATGATTTAATTTATTTTGCAGGGCAGAGCAAGAGGAATCTTATTGCTACACGCTAAGTCGCATTCTACCCTGCCTGGACTCACCTTACCGAAATATAGATGGCTCCTGTAATAACTTGAAACACCCCAGTTGGGGAAAATCTTATTGGCCATATCGACGACTACTGCCGAATAGGTACGCGAACGGTAAGTTTTTAGAACAACCCCATAGGTTATGGAATGGCGTGACGTCAAAGGCTACCCCGCTTGATGATAGAACAGTAAAATTATCTAAACAGTAAAGAGTATCAGAATAAATTATTGGATGCAAGTTGTTATAAAATATTTTGAACACTTCAAAGTAAAGATATCTACTTAGAATATCCTGCATTGTCATAAAAAGAAAGAAACAAAGAAAATATACAGTCGGTGGGTTACTATTGAAATTTAAGGACGTGATAGTTTGAGATCATACATGAAGAGAAAAAGTGCAATAAAAAATAATTATTAATTATTTACTGAGTACACTTCACCAAAAGTTAAAGAATTGATTACGCAATGCATGATTACGCTAGCGTTGGCACTTTGGCAGCGATCCGCGTGTCAGGTCACGTGCTGCGATTGACACGGGCGTAAGTAAAGTAAACAGTAACATAGTAGTATTATTTAAAGGGAATTCTAGTGAAAAATTAATTGTCTACTTTAATTACATATTTATGATCAGATACAGGGTGACTGGTGACAAATTTTAGATACCTACTGAAGGAGAACAACTGAAGGAGAACAACGAGAACACTCTGTACTCGATTCTGATCATAAATATGTAATTAAAGTAGGCACTTAATTTTTCACTAGAATTCCCTTAAAAATAATACTACTATGTTACTGTTTACTACAGAGTGTTCTCCTTGAGTATCTAAAATTTGTCACCAGTCACCCTGTATATAGGTATGTATAGTACGTGAAAGTAATTTTAATCTGCATCAATACCTTATTATTGTTATAATAAATATGTTATCGTTTTTTGTATTTTTTTTACAATAATATAAACAAGTTATTTTATTACAAGTGTTGATTTATATCACTGAATTTTTTCTAGTTATATTGAATTACTCACCATATTCAATCATTATTTTACATTTTTTTTATATCTCCTATAAATTTTGAGAAATAAATTAAGACAATCTAATTAAATTTTATGTAACGTTTAGTAAAATATTGCCTGTAAAGTTGTAACTACCGATGGAAAGTAAAAGACTAGTTTTATTTTCGAAATTCAGTCGAGTAGTTTTGCATGATGTCCGTTTGGACAAACTGAAAACCTTAAAGTTTGTCAATAATATTTTATTATATCATTAAATTTCACTCAGTCAGATTTATTGAAATAAAACATTTGTTTTCTTTAAAAAAAAGGTTTCTTATTTGTGCCGCAAAGTAATTGTTTAATTACAGATGAGATGTTTTATATGTTTCTAAGTAAGTAGTCATGGAATGGTTATGAAAGGTGATATTGTTGCAATTTTAAGTGTTGGAAATTCAGATATCGTAGTTACAAATTGTTTTAGAATGTGTATTTCTTGCCAACGGCCGTAGAAAAATAAGTTTGTGAATACTTAGGTTACTAAGTTACTTTAGATGTGACTGGCCTGCGCAACCAGGAACAATAGATACACTTATTTACCAATGGATTTCATTGGATTGTTGATAATTTGAGATAGAAATGTTTTAGAATGTATGTCAATGTAATGACTAAGGTTTTAAGCAGGGTTTCTGGATCCTTCGTTGTAAGATATCGCATTGGTGACTACAGGGTCTTAAAGCCAGACCCTAGTTCACAGAAGCATGTACTTCATTTTGATCATGGCTGAAACGAGATTTCCCCGTGAAAAACGTTGGAGACTTAAAAGTCTTAAAAATGACTTCTATTTATATTTAAAAAGTGCAGAGTAAATAAATAAAATAAAAATATAATAGTGTAGAGTCGTGACTCACTAAATGACGGCGTACCTACAACTTCTATAAAAAGGGACCGGCCGGCCCAAAAAGCAATTGCACACGTCAAGTTGTGTTGAAAAAAAAATAGTATCATTATTTTTACGTATGTGAATGGCACTCAGAATTGAAATGAAAATAATATTGAAATTATTTAAAGTTATCGAGAATATTTATCTTGTATATATTGTTTTTTTTTTGCCGAATGATATCGTAAAGTTGTATTTTTTGGAACGAGTTATGTTTTACTTAGTAACAAAGCTATATTAAAATCTGCTGAGCTGACTGAAAGAAATAAGTACTTAATCAAAAATGTCGATGTTTGAATGCGATTAAAACTTCTTCATTGATTTCATATAATAGGGATTGAATTTTGTTTGAAAATTTTGTTTAAAGTGTTTTAATTTATTTTTTTATTTTTATCCTTGTCTTTCAGATTTATGTTTCAAGATTTATTTAGACTTATACTGTCGAATTCATAGAGAATTTGTCCACGTTAAAACAGCGTTACAGAGGGTTTACAAAGCGCAACCAAAAAAAGGTGATTCATAGACGATAAATGACATTGTAAACCTACTATAACGGCTTTCTAAACATGTCAAATTTACAATCAAGATGAGGCTTCTTTAAGCCCATTTTACCGGCCGAGTCTACCCGAAGGTTAACGAATATTAACGAGTTATTGAAATTGATAATTTGAGTTTCACAGTTTCACTCTTCGTCTTCCTTCCTAGTTCCCTGTGATTATTTTTTTCGTCGCGTCAATTTGTGGTCAGTGATGGATGGAAGTCGTCGTGGCGCCGTGGTTACTGTGTGTATCATACGATATCACAGGTTAAGCAACATTCGGCGCGGTCGGTACTTTGATGGGTGACAGCCGACCATTCATATTACTCACGACGACTTCCGTGCTTCGGAGGGCACGTTAAACAGTCGGTACCGGGTGCTGTATACTTGTATACAGTAGTTGTTAGGGTTTGTCAGAAGCCATCTAGGCGCCCTAAAAATTCTGGCATCCACCACCCAGCACTGGGCCAGCTTGGTGGATTATGGCCTATACCTTCTCTGCACCCAGGGGAGAGACTCATGCCCTGCAGTGGGCTCATTACAAAGAGTTGTGATGATGATGATGATGATGGATGTGATGAACAATTTGATTAACATACAGCTGATAGCTCGTATTGATGCAAATAGAGTGCGACGTAGGAGAAAGGAGTACCGACGAAGAAAAGACCCTTTTACTCTAGACGATATTGAATTTAAAAAGAGATATCGCTTTAATAAAGATACTGTACGGCGTATTACCGGTTTAGTTCGTAATGAAATTACGCGATGTCCAAGAGGGTTTGCAGTATCCCCTGAGCTACAGGTGCTGACAGCGTTGCGGTGCTGGGCGAGAAATGAGGTTAGTACAGGGAGTGTGTTTCCATCTGAGTGCGGTGAGAGGATGTGAAGATGAGTCTGATGTAATTATATTGACCATTTCTGGCTCTTTATTTTCCTTGCCTCACAAAAGAAAATCTCACTATAAGGCGATAGGTATTACAAAGAGGATATCTCTTGGGAAGCAAAGCCATGTACACCCTGTACAGAGTTCATATTTTATTGTAATACTTGTACGTATTTCACCCACAATAACAATATTTTATTTCAATAATTTCAGGTTCAGGATGACAGTGGTGAGCTTCATGGCATAAGCCAAGCTACTGTATGCCGCATTTGCGCTAGAGTAGCAAGAGCTCTTGCCCGATTAAGTAAAGAGTTCATTTTCATGCCCAACACTGTGCAGGAGCAAGAACAGGTGATGAGGGAGTTCCGAGCAATCAGGAACTTCCCAAATGTAATCGGGGCAATAGATTGCACACACATCCGCATTAAAAAAACTGGTGGTATTTTTCCAAGAATAGTCGGGAGTCGGGGCACAGAAAATTTAAATAAACGAAGGCACTGAACAAGGCGATAAATCTATAATAATTTGTGACGAAACTGACGAAAACAAAAATAAGTAATGAAATGAAATGTCTGTATCGACCTGTCAAATGCCAATTATAACTGCAAGTAAATGAAATATCCATAGCCCTAGGGCAAAAAAAAACACAATTTTATCTCTGGTGCAATGAAATGCGACGTTTCCGCTCATGCGTAATGTAATCCGTATAATAACGGTTTATTAGTTAAAATAGGATTTTCAGATGTCTATGAATCACCTTCACTTACAACACACTATAAACCTTAAAGAGTGTTGTAGCTAAAATGCACTTTAAATGCTTTTTAACTATTTTCTATGAATTTGACTGTTAACAGTCCAATTCCCTTCAGTCAAATTCATAGAAAATAGTTAAAAAGCATTTAAAGTGCATTTTAGCTACAACACTCTTTAAGGTTTATAGTGTGTTGTAAGTGAAGGTGATTCATAGACATCTTAAAATCCTATTTTAACTAATACACCGTTATTATACGGATTACATTACGCATGAGCGGAAACGTCGCATTTCATTGCACCAGAGATAAAATTGTGTTTTTTTTGCCCTAGGGCTATGGATTTACTTGCAGTTATAATTGGCATTTGACAGGTCGATACAGACATTTCATATCATTACTTATTTTTGTTTTCGTCAGTTTCATCACAAATTATTATAGATTTATCGCCTTGTTCAGTTCCTTCGTTTATTTAAATTTTCTGTGCTCCCGACTATTCTTGGAAAAATACCACCAGTTTTTTTAATGCGGATGTGTGTGCAATCTATTGCCCCGATTACATTTGGGAAGTTCCTGATTGCTCGGAACTCCCTCATCACCTGTTCTTGCTCCTGCACAGTGTTGGGCATGAAAATGAACTCTTTACTTAATCGGGCAAAAGCTCTTGCTACTCTAGCGCAAATGCGGCATACAGTAGCTTGGCTTATGCCATGAAGCTCACCACTGTCATCCTGAACCTGAAATTATTGAAATAAAATATTGTTATTGTGGGTGAAATACGTACAAGTATTACAATAAAATATGAACTCTGTACAGGGTGTACATGGCTTTGCTTCCCAAGAGATATCCTCTTTGTAATACCTATCGCCTTATAGTGAGACGAGCGTTTGCCCGCGACTTCGTACACGCATAAACTCAAAAGTCCTATTTTCCGTTCCCGTGGGAATTTCGGGAATTCCTTCCATCATACAAACAGAGACTTATTGAGGAACCTTTATACCAAGTATCCGCGCACTCAAAGAATAAGATTTTATCATACAAACTAAAACATCATATATTTCCCGTTCCCGTGGGAATTTCGGGAATTCCTTTCATAGCACTACCAGTCTATTTTTGAAGAACTTTTATGCCAAGTATCATATCCGTGCACTCAAGGAATAAGATTTTTTATACAACCTAAAAAGTCCAATTATTCCCGTTCCCGTGGGAATTTCGGGAATTCCTTCCTTAGTGCACCCCTACATACCCTAAAGAATGTATGTTCCAAATTTCAGCTCTCTACGCCCAGTAGTTACGGCTGTACGTTGTCTGTCAGTCACTCAGTCACTCAGTACCTCAGTCACTCAGTACCTCAGTCACTCAGTCAGTAACGGAACAGTTTTATATATATTGATTTTCTTTTGTGAGGCAAGGAAAATAAAGAGCCAGAAATGGTCAATATAATTACATCAGACTCATCTTCACATCCTCTCACCGCACTCAGATGGAAACACACTCCCTGTACTAACCTCATTTCTCGCCCAGCACCGCAACGCTGTCAGCACCTGTAGCTCAGGGGATACTGCAAACCCTCTTGGACATCGCGTAATTTCATTACGAACTAAACCGGTAATACGCCGTACAGTATCTTTATTAAAGCGATATCTCTTTTTAAATTCAATATCGTCTAGAGTAAAAGGGTCTTTTCTTCGTCGGTACTCCTTTCTCCTACGTCGCACTCTATTGCATCAATACGAGCTATCAGCTGTATGTTAATCAAATTGTTCATCACATCCATCATCATCATCATCATCACAACTCTTTGTAATGAGCCCACTGCAGGGCATGAGTCTCTCCCCTGGGTGCAGAGAAGGTATAGGCCATAATCCACCAAGCTGGCCCAGTGCTGGGTGGTGGATGCCAGAATTTTTAAGGGCGCCTAGATGGCTTCTGACAAACCCTAACGACTACTGTATACAAGTATACAGCACCCGGTACCGACTGTTTAACGTGCCCTCCGAAGCACGGAAGTCGTCGTGAGTAATATGAATGGTCGGCTGTCACCCATCAAAGTACCGACCGCGCCGAATGTTGCTTAACCTGTGATATCGTATGATACACACAGTAACCACGGCGCCACGACGACTTCCATCCATCACTGACCACAAATTGACGCGACGAAAAAAATAATCACAGGGAACTAGGAAGGAAGACGAAGAGTGAAACTGTGAAACTCAAATTATCAATTTCAATAACTCGTTAATATTCGTTAACCTTCGGGTAGACTCGGCCGGTAAAATGGGCTTAAAGAAGCCTCATGCTGATTGTAAATTTGACATGTTTAGAAAGCCGTTATAGTATGTTTACAATGTCATTTATCGTCTATAAATCACCTTTTTTTGGTTGTGCTTTGTAAACCCTCTGTAACGCTGTTTTAACGTGGGCAAATTCTCTATGAATTCGACAGTTATAATATTGTAAGAACTTATAATCACTAATATGCTAAAAATAAATATTTGTGCAACGTGACAGGTTATTTTTTAATGAAATTTAAAGAAAATATTGTTTTGCTGTACAACAATATCATAAGTATTTAGTAATAGGTAATAGCTGAAAAATCAATGATTTGCTCACCTGAGCAAATATGAAACATTGAGCTATGACCTTTTGCAATATTACACACAATAGTTAATATGAAACGTTACTTATGTTGATTGCAATCTGTATATATATATATATTTTTAAGATTCATTAAATTATAAACTTAATTAGTTTTAAATGTCTTGTTTTTGTTTAGAGGTATTGTTTGTATATAATGCATGCTGTTTTTTTTAAATTTTAATTGTAATTTTTGTGTGTATTAATGCTATAAACTGATTCTATTCTATTCTATTCTTCTAATACATGATACGTAATTCTGAAATATTTATATTTAAGACTTTAGATTTAACTTTTTAATGATACTTACCTAATTTCAATCAATGTTTACAATGTAAACATGTTGTTTGTAACACAAGACGTTGATTAAAAAGAATAGGAATGCAGGCTGACTCCGACTTGCACGACAATATTGTGTTACAGGTATGAGTATTCATGCATTGTAACTTTATAATCAATGTTTAGATGATGTTTAAATTAAAAATATCATGACCAACGCATTTTCAATTTCAAAAAAAAGAACGAGGCTGGTGTAGTGTGTATGCGCTGCCTAACTTGTAACTTAGCATTGAATGAATAATAAGAAAGTCAATAAACGTCACTTGAACAATACAGTTGTTTCCTCCCGCAACCCCTGGTCGTCCATCCTTGCACTGAGGGAACGATCAATTCGAGTAGTCTTAGATGGATACCCCTCCGACCAGATGGCAATTAATGCCGGGGTACCTCAGGGATTTGTTCTCTCTGCAACATTATTCTTGCTGCACATTAATGACCTTTTAACACTGGGCATTATTGGTTATGCTGATGACAGCAGTGTTGTAAAGAGATACATATCCAATGCACGAGCAAGACCCCGTGATATCGAGAGTTTACGAAAGTCAATGATGGAGCGCGTTGATTTGACTTACGGAAAGTATCCGATGAGGGTGAGTCGAATTTGGTCAAATTCAACGCGTCCAAAACTCAGGCGTGTCTATTCTCCGCAAAAAAGAGCACGTTCACATTAACGCCCCACTTTCCAAAATGTATCTGTCCCCATCACCGACCATCTAGGGCTTTTAGGTGTAACTGTAACATCCAGTTTAAACTTTGGTCAACAAATTGTGTCCATGGCCCAAGTAGCTTCGAAAAAGTTGGAAATCATCTCAGAGGTACGGCGGTACTTCGGCCCTGCACAGCTTCTTAGCTTATACACAGCTCAAGTCCGAACATTCATGCATACTGCAGTCATCTTTGGGGATGGATCAGCCAAATATCAACTAGAAACGCTGGACTCTGTTGACCGAAGAACCCGTAAACTTATCAGCAACGTTGACCTTACAACCAAAAAACTGCAGACCCTAGAGCATCGTCGTAAGGTGGCTTGTTTAACCGTGTACTACAGGATACATTTTGGTGAGTGCGCGAGTGCTCTGTTTGAACAAATTGAACCCTCACCCTTTTACCAGTGACTACTAGACGACAGAACTTCCATCCGTATGTCGTAGATATTCCGAAAAGTCGAACTAAGCGCTTTGCTTTTTTTATGTCGCCAAGGTTTGGAATGAACTGCCTGCGTCTATTTTCCCTGACCAGTATAGTTCTAATACTTTTAAGCGTCGAGTGAATAGATTTCTCGTGGCTGGACGTATACCACCTTAGTCTTCATGTTCACTTAAAATCAGGTGTCATGGAAGACAAACGTCCCATCCATACATTATTAAAAAACCTTACACTCAAACTTTCATATTTATGTATGAAAAAATTTATGAACGTGGAGGAAGCTAAAAAGGTATGTCTGGATCGTAGCAATAGGTGTACCCTTGTCTCTGCCGACCTCAAAGGGCAAATACATTAGTAAATTGATTTTATCGCGCTCATACAGAATTCAAAAAAATTTCATAAAATAATAAATCAAACCCCAGACAATCACACCAACTACATGGCCTCAAAGTAAGCAAAGCTTGTGATATTTGATACCATGTAGCGAACTAAGCGGGAACCTAGAATTTGGAAAATACATATAAAAATAGATTTTTTCTTTTTCTTGTTCCTTGCGACAACCCGCGACTTCACGATTGACCTGGTGTTTTTGATATATCCTACTGATTTTAGGCAAATAATAATCTACCTAAATAGAACTTAAAACCAGCGATTCCCCGAGCACTCACACTTGTTTAAAATCCAAAATAAAACAAGAACAAAACCACAGTATATTCAGTGATCGAGGATATTGAGAAACAAAGGGAAGTGATTGATAATGACAAGTAATATTCTCTGGTGGCACTGTACCGTAACCTAGCCTAGTTTGTTATTTCTCGGCTACAGCTTGGCAACCGTTTCAGAACAAAATCTCCGTGTATTACGGTTTTTTATTTGATTTGCACATTGATTTCTATGTGAAACTTCTTAGTAAACATAAATGATTGGAAGATATTTCTCAACTGCACATTTGAAAATATATATCTTATATTTTTTTATATCGATGACTAAAACGTGCTTTTTAGCTCCACTACGCTCAACCAATGGTAAGCGAAGATGAGGTCGAAGAGTAGGTAATACATACGGCCTTAATAAATAAAACTATATAACTATATGGCCCCAAACTAAGCTGAGCCTGTGATATGATATACCATGTAGCAAACTAGGGGGAACCTAGAATATAAATAAATATATAGATAAACGCCCGAGCCGGTAAATTTTATAATATCTATAAGGCAGCCAAGAAATATGGGTTTAAATCCATGATCATAATCATGATCTTATTAAGTGATTTTTTTTATCTTCTCCAATATTATGCACAAATTTTTTCATGAAGGTTGTTAGTGGGAACATGAGAACTTCATAGAAATAGGTCATTGATTTCAGAATCAAGGTAAAATAACCTGTAAGAACAGTAAGACATTGTTGTCAAGTAACGCAGTCCGAGATTGCAATCCTTTGATAAAACCGACTGGAAAACATTACGTTGGCCGACTGATTAAGCAATATGATCGAATCAAGTTGTTACAACTAGGAAGTTTGTGGGATATAGATTTAGAAATCCACGACATTGATGACATAATGTATTACAAAATCTTTTAAGGAAAAATTTCTTGAAAATCGACGAAAATATTTTGACCACGTATTATCATTAATATTGTCTACTTGAAATATTAACATTTAAATAATTATGTTAATAAATAATAAATGTCCAAGCAAATACACTATCTATTTAGCCTTAAGTAAGGCTACTAACGATTTTATTTAGGAATAGCTGATACGCGTGGTTTAACCGGCGCTATTTCGAATCTCGCTGGAATATCGAGGAATACCTATGTGCTATTTCAGACCTTGAGCATTTGTTTAGCCGTTCTGCCGTGATTGAGGGTCAAACATGCCTTACGCCCGCCCCACGCCCGATCCGCGCCCACCGGCGCGAATTTTTTTCTATTGATGTGTTAAATGTTTTTTTTTTCGATGTTCCGTCAGACACATAACCAAGAAGCAAAGAGATGAGCGCGTGGCTTAAGAAAGCAACTGAAACTTTATCCTGACGCATTACATTTTTAAAATAAAAAAATCCCCAAACAATCACACGAACTACATGGCCTCAAAGTAAGCAAAGCTGGTGTTATGTGATACCATGTAGCGAACTAGGGCGGAACCTACGATATAAAATACATATGTATATAGATAAACGCCCAGACCCGGAACATATTTTTTCTTGTTTCGGGCGGGAATCGATACCGCTACCACAGGCGTCTGAAGCAGATAGGTTTACCCCATCGCCAAAGCGGTGGTCATTTTGCCACCTAATACTTTTTTTACCCTGATAGAATACTTGGTTGCCACCGTTTGTAATACACACATCAAAAAGTTTTTAATAATATTTCATGTTACAAAGTTTCTATTTTTTATTTGAATATACTTTTAGGATTTTTTTGAAGTAAAAACAACATCTGTTATTTTTATATTGTTTTTGTAATAACAAAAAATAACAATATAATGTCTTCTGTATCATACCCAAAATGAGCTAAGGTCAGATAAAATTTTTCGAAAAAAAATACAAAATTTATAATCATAATTAATTTATCGAAAAATAATTTAACAATTTAATACAAATTTTGGCCTCCTCTATTGTTTAAAACTTGTCGGCACCGATTATTCATGGAATCAATGAGTCTGTTAATCTGGTCCAGCGGTGATCGCTCCCAGTGGAATTTATCCTTCAGCTGCTGGGTTGGTGTTACCTGGTCCAAGTCCTCCAAAACACTTCTTTCGAGCATATCCCACGCGTGCTCTAGAGGGTTGAGGTCCGGAGACTGTGTAGGCCAGGGCAACACCCGGATATTTTCTGTTGCCAAGTACCGACTAGTCCACAAGGCTGTATGTGAACGTGCATTATCGTGCATCAATGTGAAGTCTGGGCCAAGTGTTTGTGCAAATGGATGGACACGGGGTTTAAGAACATCCTCAACGTAATTTTCAGCGTTCATGTTTCCATTTACAAAAATGAGCTCAGTTCTCCTATTCTTCATAATCTCCGCCCACACCATAACAATTGATCCGCTGTACGGATGCACTTCTTGAATGCACCTCAGCCTTTCTCTATTTCCGGGACGTCAGTACACTCTCACTTTTCTGGAATTAGGCCTAAATCCCAATCGCGACTCATCACAAAATAAAATTTTGTCCCATTGTTCCTGGCTCCCTGTTGAATGTTCCCTACACCATTCATTCCGATGCACGCGATTGCCGTGACGTAAAGGTGGACACCTAGTTGGGCGTCGTGCTCGAAGGCCGTACTCACGGAGTCGATTTCGCACGGTTTGGGAGCTAACATCAACACCACTTGAGTTTCGTAGCCTTAAACCTATCTGGCGGGCAGTCATCATCGGCTGGCGTCTTGCAGTCAGTTGTATGTAACGGTCTTGCCGAGCGTTGGTACTCCTTCCGCGTCCTGGATGTTGTTCAGCAGGATCTCCTGTGTTGGTGTAACGCTGCCAAAGACGACAAATAAAGCTCCTGTTCACACCAAAATGCCGCGATACTTGGGATTGATTTCTTCCCGCTTGCAACATCCCTACAGCTTTTTGCATTTCATTTGCAGTCAAATGACGTCGCTCCATGGTATAAAAAATGTATAAAATCACCTAAAATGTAATTATGTCGATAACTCTATTTAAATTATAAATTAAAATTTGTAAAATGAAGATTCAACACCAAATTCAATTAAGAAAGAAAATGCATTGCAATTCTATTTAAAAGCATTCGTTTTTGTTTTGTAAAAAAACAATAGAATATCGTTTTTTTTTCTAACCGGCCAGTGAGTAAATTAAAACAAAAAAGTTTGCATACCTAACTAACTTTTACTAAAAAAAAGAGATTAGTTAAGATTTTTTTAATTTTATGCTTGTTGCTTAGATTTTTTTGGTGTGTGTATTATCTGGTATATGATGAAAATATCAAAAGAAAATTTATTAATCTGGCTACGATTGTTTTAGGGGCTTATAGATAAATGGTTTTTGTGTCTTTTCTCAATAGTTCATTAGCAATCTTCTTACAGACTTGCTAATTTAAAATAAAACCAAACAATCTCAATTAATTTCCACAACATAAAACTTAAAAAGACGAAAGAAGCACTCGTAAAACGTGCATATTTAAAATATGCACAATGAAAAATTGCTTCATTGTTCCTCTCGTATAACAGGTTACATTGTTCTTATTTTCAATCTCATGTAAAGCGTTTCTATAAATTTTAAAATCGCTGCCGAGTCCGGAAGTCAGATCGAAATCATGGCGGTTCCAGGAAATTGTTCATTCTCACGCAACCGAGCTGCCGCGCTACTCTAGGGAATCCTCTTTAATGGAAAAAGTTGCCAGAAACAAAAAAGAAAACTTTTTAATATTCTACACAGTTTGGATACATGGGTACTAGTAATATTAATAGTCTGTCAGACGCAGACGGTCGGAGTTGTTCGCAATTTTGTTAGTATCGTAAATTGATAAGGTTTTCATTTGTTGTTATTTACCGGTATCGGAGTATGATTGGTTTGGATGTAATCTTTTTAACTATAGATGACGTAATAGGGGTCGATGTATATACTATGTAGACTAATAGAAGTGGGTAAAATGTAGTTTAAAGTTTTATATGGGATTGATTTATTATAGAATAACTACAGAAAAACATTCTTACATCATTTCTTTCACTTTTAGGGGTGCTATACGAACAATACGCGTCTAAATGTGGTTGACGAGCTGGTTTAAAAAATGCTCTCATGACAATAATTAGATATCAATCAATTTTTAACAAGACAATTGTGGTGTTAATTTATTCCATTTTGCTAAACAAAATTCTAAAATGTATCGTAGCTCGAATAGATTCTATACCAGCGGGGCTAGCATACGACCATCGACAACGATAAATCGGGTATTAAGACGACCGGCTGGTGTAGCGGTAACATACACTGCCTTCTATGCCAGAGGTCCTGGGTTCGAATCCCGGCGGCGGCGGATATTTGTGTGATGAACACAGATATTAGTCGTCAATTCATGGATGTTTATATGTTTATTTAAGTTTTTTTTCTAATAAAAAAATATATATTTATTCAATATGTATGTTTATATATTTCTTAAGTATATCAGTTATCTATTATCCATAACACAAGTTCTTATAGAAACTTAATTTGGGCTAGATAATGTTGTGTGAGTGTCAGAAATATTTATTTATTTATTTCGATATTTTCTTTGAATATTGCACTTAGTGTAGCTAAGTATTATTTTATTCGAAAATGGCATATTTGGTCTGTGGGCTAAATCATGGTATCGAATCGAGTAATTGTATCTATTACGGTGCGCATGCTAGCTAGGATAAAATAATAAAATAAGATTTATCTTGTCGATTCGAGTCTTTATCGATGGTCGCATGCTAGCTCTGCTGAACATTTATCTGTAGTCCCATATTCTTGATTTTACTTTAGAATTTGTACACACATTTGATGTAATATCTAATTCAATTTATTACAGTTCTATTAATTCTAAATTTCTCCCTACGGTGATTCGTATCGATGATATTTTTATACTTCGAAAACTCATGTGCGTTTAATCTTCGGTGTCATCATAACTATAGTCTGACTAATGAAAGTAGAAAATGAAAAAGTCTGGCGAATAAAAAAATCCCATCTTGGTAACCCCGACTATTGTACGACACAGATGGATTAAACAAACATGATACTTGATTATTTTTTTATAAAATTATCGTAAAAAAATAACAATATTGGTGCTGTCCTACTTTTTGACGAGAAGTATAATTAAAATGATAGGCAACTAGTATTAATCAGGCTTGAAAATAAATCAATAAAATACAATTGTTATTTTTATTTATTGTAATCAAAATCTGAATCCAGCAATTCTATGTGGAATGAATCGTCAGTTACTGGTATGGCTTTTACCTACATTGGTTATGAAACTATAATTTTTTTATTCATTTTCAAATATGAAAATTCTTAATCTCAATTACTAAAACCACCAACAACCGTTCGATTGACAACAGTGACACCAGAATAAGTTGCCATATAAAAAGTTTACAAAAACCTCAATTGTCTACTTTCGTTAGCCAGACTCTGAATCAAACGTTGTCTGTCTCTGTTGTTGTATAGAGGGCATCTCCATTTTGTCGAAATAATTTGCAAAATAAGTTTCCTATCTGAGAACACGGTTAATGCTATGGGTGTGTCACTGCCTATTGTTCTTATTTTTTTTAATATAGTTACATATGTAAAAAGTTATTTGCAATTATTTTTTATAGTACTCATATCTATTGTTCAACATAGATATGAGAATGTAAATATTTATGTAAAGTAGAGCATGGAGTAGTAAGACCTACTCGTTAGTGCTTACTTCACGTTTTTCAAAAACGTGACTATGAAACATACCTGCCTAACCGAGATGCGTTGCATCTTCTTAGGGCCAAGCCAACGCTGCGTTACGCGCGTGCTCACGTCGCGTGTCCATGAGTCCAGTGGCCCAATTCTCTTAACAAAACTGCAACTGCACTGCAACGTCGCGTCGAAAATATGTCAAAAATATATCAAATCGGTATTCCCTTAAATGATATTTGAGTAACCGCGTCAACTGCGCGTCAACGTCGACTCAACTGCAAGAAAACCAAAAAATGGTAGTCGCTTAAATTACTTCGCAGTTACGTCGCAGTGATTCCGTATTCCCATATTTTTTACTGACGTGAAATGTCAAATCTCGCAGTGTTTTCGACGCAAACAAGGCGCAGTTTCGCAGTTTATGTGAAAGAACTTTCACCATCTTTTCTTTAAATTTTGTGAATTAAAAATGAGTTTTCATTTGGCTTGGCACATTTTAGAAATAAGCCACGCTAAAGATGCACGTTGAACGAGGCTAAGACGGCGACGAGATAATAAGTATTTGAGGTTGAACCCTTTTCTCATGTCTGATGCACTATTTATAAAAAAATATAGACTAGATAAGGGTAAGCGCTATTAAACATATTATAAATCCTGCTAATTTAAAATATGCAACGTTCTCTTGACGCGCGTACGTTCACTTTTTATTAAGAGAATCGGCCTACTGGCCGCGCGCGTGGACACGCGTGACACAGCGTCGCTAATAACATTTCATTAGTGAGCTTATAAACATTTATGTCAATAGAGTACTTAAGGCCAACGCTGTCTCACGCGTGTCCACGCACGTGCTCACGTCGCGTGGACACGTGACGCTGCATTGCAAGTACAATTTCATACCTAAGTGAGCTTACAGTCGTGTCATTAGAATACTTTATCACTTACTATTTGGCTAAACGTCAATTAAAAATGAAAAATAACGTTGCAAAGACATCCAGTGAGTCTGTGGACGTGGCGCGAGCCTGTACGCAACTTACGTACGCGCGTGGCCACGCGACGTGTCAGTTTTGTATGAACATGCACGTGCTCACGCGCGACGAAGAAAGAACATAAATGCGGAAATATTTCGTTGATGATCTTTTGGAATAATTCAGAAAATCCCTGTGTGACACCGAAAAAACATTTGTATGTCATGATGTTTACTGGAGAAATTAGATAGGTCAAATGAAATACATTGTTAACTGGTCAATCTCTCGTGACTACAGTATCTGTAGAGATACCTACTGAAGCGACGAATTAATCGCGATGGAATCCAATTATTCAATATACAACATATTGTGTAAACTTAAAACATTGTTCGATTAGGTCCATATCGAACCAAAGGGGTTTTGCAAAATTAACAGATAAAAATAAATTGATAATAAAGACAAGGTTATTAGTACATTAGGTACAGTATTAAGGTACTATACGAGTCAAATAATAATCTTAGAATGGCGCTTGTAACCCACTTCATACTACATACATAATTATATCATATTTGTATTGGTACCAAACAAAGTCATATGGATATAAAAATCATCATTCAGTCAGGAGACGTCTATTGTTGGACACAGGCCTCCCCCCAAAAATCTCCACATCCACAGATCGGAACTGCGATTTTTTTTGTTTCCCCAAATTTCCCACATATTAAGGTGTGTGTACCTAATAAATATCAGGCCCTGCCTCTAAATAGGGAGGAGTGTAAAGACAGACCCATTCTCGAAACCAGAAAGCAGATCGCATGGCAGCACATCACACATTCATTCTGCAAAATCGATTAAAAAATAGCGACCCTTTCTAGGATACAATAAAGTCCAATATAGGCGGTCCCTGCTTGAAAGGAGAGTACCGCTCGTCAGCGGCTGCCCCACGCCGCTATTTTCGAGGCCGGTGTATTTGATATTATACGCAAATAATCCTGCCGCTGCTGCTACCGCCTAGCTGGCTCACCGCTACCGCTAATCCATAAAGCTTCTTACAAGTTACTTACAAAATTATCGTCTTTAAATATGAAACCGTATATGGAATTCTTGGAAATGAAATATAATAATAACTGTGTGTGTCGTGTTTGGATTTAATTTGAACATAGTGATCATAACGTCATCAGTCAACTCATAAGAACATCACGAAATTCTTGGCATTCTTGTAAATTACCTAAGTTCAGTCATGCGCAAAACACAATATGACATAATTAATAAAATATGATTCATATTAGGTATGTTATCGTCAATATCATACTGTCCGGATACTAAAGTAAACCTATCATAAAAGGACTACGATATTGGCTTTCATGATTAAGTACTTTTTTTACTTTCAAACAGTTTTTCTGAATAAAAATATTACTTAGCTTCAATTTTGAAATTTGAACAGATTTTCACGACTTGGTTTTTACCAATCATCATCATCATCCACAGGCTGTAGACATCCACTGCTGGACATAGGCCTCCCCCAAGGTCTTCCACGTCGCTCGGCCCCGCGCCGCCCTCATCCAGCGTTTACCGGCGACTTTGACCATGTCGTCGTCGGTCCATCGTGCGGGGGGCCTGCCTACGCTGCGGGGGGCCTGCCTACGCTTACGCCTACGGTTTTTACCAAAGGATGGAGTATATTTTATTTTCCATGTTAATTCACTGAAACATGACAATGTCGCTGTAGAAGTGTAGAGCAAAGAAATATTGTTATAGTTTTACCGTCATGCACCGCATATCCAAATAGCGATGCAGCTACTTTATTCCTATTCATATTTTTTTATTATTTAATCTATATTTCCTAAGCATAAAAATTTCGATTTCGTAAACATACTCTGATACAAGCATTAAAAATAGACTTAACTCGTTTTCCAAAAGACTACGTAAGATTTGATATAAATATTTTAACTCCAAAGTTTCAGTGCTTTTGGTCATGACATGAACGACTGAGTTGACATTTGTTTATTTGACAGTTATGAAAGTAATCAATCACCTCCTCCTATCTGTCAATGTGCGGAAGTAGGACGCTTTGTTATCAGAAAGTATGCTGACTTTGTGTTAAGTTTTTTGGATGGACAATTTTATATTTGTATGCATGGTCGCACGTCACAGAAAGTTTTTAATATTTTTCTTTATTGTATTTTTCTGGCATCTTTTCTCTGTATAAGCATTTCAAATAGTCAAACCTTAAATTACAATTGAGCATCTGTATTTTCGCTTTGGAAAACCAACTACCTATTTATAGTCACTATCAAACAGATATTCTATTTCCCAAATAGACGAGTACTGTAATCACTGGCTTTAAAGCTTAACATCTTTGCTCGGTGCCGATGTTCAACAGGCTGATTTAGTATAAAAGCAATGCCGACAACCAATTCTATCTAACCAAAAGTCAGTAAACACTAGTGTTTCGCTACTCTTCAAAGCCCTGACAGAAAGTATACAGTTGGATATTTGTCAGCTGTCGGATAACCCTGTTTACATCTTGTAATATGCAATTAAATGGTTCTACATCGGGGAGTGGTGGCAACACCGGGAGGGGCGCGCGGTGTCTTGTATTCCGCTCGTCACTCTATACGGGACTGCTAACGCTACCGGTCGTGGACATACAAGTCAAAATAATGTTGTTTTATTTGTGTGCACAATACCTAAAATAGTGGACGTTACAAGTGGCGACGAGGATTAAGGTATGTGCGTGCATAAAACCTATAAGCTTGCTAAAACTACACCTGCAAAAAAAAAAATGCCAAATCTTCAAATGTATTCACTTGCTGATATCCACCATATTAATATGTTACATATAGTACGACAATGTAATTTAAAAAAAAACACAACTAGACTTATTGTATCGTTCTCGGTCTTTTCCTTTGTTATAAACAACAATCTCGTTCGGCAAAACGGCTACCTACCACGGCGCCGGCCTGTCCGAGTTGTGTACATATTTTTTAAGCGCAAAATCATTCAGGTAGTACCTAATTGCAAGTGTATTGCAATTTCTTGATTTGCGCCTACAAAACTGCAATACAGGTTTAAAACTAATAAGCAATAACCAAAACATACAATATATTTCACTTTAACTATAAAATACCTCATTACAATGATGATGATAAAATATCTTACTTGATGAGTTAATGAATAACTTGATGATTAAAAAAGGAACACTTAGATTTTAACATCGTTGACTTTATTTTAAATAAGTAATTTCATATTAATTTCCTATGTTCGTTACCAAACAGAATCTTTAGCATGTATGAGGACTATTACATATTTGACAATAATGTGTAATTATGAGTAGAATAACCAAAATAAAGTTAACAAAAGAGAAATAACATGTAATGACACTCAATTATTATTAAATTGTGTTACGTAATTCATTCCGATTTAAAAATATTCCTTAAATGTTACTATAATAATGAAATCTTATGACAAGTCATATTGTAATCACTAAAATCAATAAAAAAAAGTCGGGTAAAATGAATAACTTTAGATCCACTACTTTAGACCTTCGTGGAAGTTCTATTCTAAAAATCAAACTGAACACCTGCAATTTAAAAAATAAATGTTTAAAAAAAGAATCGATACAGAAATCAAAAAAGCAAAAAACCTGCTTATTTAATTAAAAATTAAAGCAGAATTAGTATTTTTCCAAAGTCACAATATAGTGATTACTCATGTAGGAGATTATAAATAAATGAAATTAGTCAAGTGAAATATAACTAGCATAATGGTAATTCAGCAAGTCTGAATAGAACCTACTAAAAAGGAGAACTGGTAATCAAGCAAATGCTGAAATGTACCTACATTTAAAATTACTTCTTGTAACTTGGTAATTCAGCAAGTCTGAATAATACCTACTAAAAAGTAGAATTGGTAATTAAGCAAATGCTGAAATGTACCTACATTTAAAATTACTCCTTGTAACTTGGTAATTCAGCAAGTCTGAATAGTACCTACCAAAACGGAGAACTGGTAATTTAGCGAATGCTGAATGGTACCTACATTTAAAATTACTCCTTGTAACTTGGTAATTCAGCAAGTCTGAATAGTACCTACTAAAACGGAGAACTGGTAATTTAGCGAATGCTGAATGGTACCTAAATTTAAAATTACTCCTTATAAGTTGCCCCACAAAATGTCACAAATTCCTCCGCTCGAAGCCTTTGATTGTGAAGGTGACCCCACTTGGAAAGCAAAAATGGAAAAAAAGGTCTGGTCGAGCCTACTGCCGGAGATAATAACACAAACTGGGGATTTATTATTATTAATGTAACTTTTCAAATTTATATGAAAATATGATAGATCAAATTACTGGAAAATGTCAATCTTTAGAATTACGAAAGAAAATACTTAGGTACCTTAGGGGATGATATAACTTTGGACAAATGCCATTGAATCTGTACAAATATAATAACATAATAATTGATCATTTATTTCCTTATTCTTATTCTAGTACAAATGTTTTCATCTATGGTCTTCAGTTAGAAAAAAAAAATGCCTGTGTTTGAAGACTCCGCTCTTCCACAAACTATAGATAAAATTTAAAATAAATTAAGTAAAATAGTAAAATTTGATTGAATAAAATAAAAAAATAGTTTAATTAAACAATTTGTTTAAAAATACTATAAACAATGTCAAAATTATATAAAGCGAAAGCATAATATACATTAAAGATTAATAAAAAAAACTAAAGGAAAAGAAAAATTATAATAAAGACAATTGAATATCTTTAAAACAAAAATCCATACAAACCAACCAATTAATAGCATAGTAACCAAACTACCTTACAAAACACTAAAATTTGCTGTCGTTGTGGCAGTGAAAATCAAAAGTGTCAGAATGTGGGTACTTGGGGAATTTCCGCAATCTATGCAAAACCGGAACAAAAAGCGTAACTCAAATGACTCGCTACATAATCCTTCCAAGCAGATGGATGAATCGGGAATAGATAATAATTTCCTTGTGTGAACATAAATTATTAAATAAATAAATAGTCTAAACTAAGTACAAAACCCAAAGTTTTAGCCTATTATAATAGACCATTGGTCTTATGGTCTTTTGAATCCAAAATTAATGTTGGTTCTCAGATACAAAATGCAAAGTTTTTGTTGTAAAAGTTTCCTGAAATTTAAAGGTGATGAATAAGAAATTCCTATTGATAAATCTGTTAAGCTAATTATAGTTAAGCCTTACCAAAGAGTACCTATTTCTTTATAATTAAAAAAAATAAATGCAAAATTAGATGAGTGAGTTAAAGACGATATAATTGAACCAGTTAATGAACCTTCAAACTGGATATCTCAATGGTACCGAATTTTAAGAATCACGGAGATATTGGAATTGGTATTGATATAAGACGTGCTAACAAAGTGAGATCCGAAATTGCACTAGCAACAACTTAGCTGTGTAAAACAGCGTGCCAAAAATTCTTTGGGTACAGCTGCGGCAAGGTTTAGAATCAATCAAAAATACCAAGGCAAAACAAATTGAAGGAGGGAATAAGTGCACGTGAACAATTGTTGTTGTTAACAAATTCATTGTAAAAATCTCATTATTAATGACCATGCCATTATGTCAGATAAAAAACAAACTAAGGCCACGTAAATGTAAAAAAAAAAACATCAATATTTTACAACATTTTATGCACGTATGAGGCTATGTTAATTCAAAGCCTATATTAGGCAGTGTGTTCATTTAATTGCTGTAAACTGGCAAGCCGAAATAATAAATTGTTTTCATACAAAAAAATTACACTTAATTTCATCTTAACCTATATTTTCAAACTATATAATTGATTTAACTTATTCACAGTTCAGTAATGTCTTTTCACATTTAATTTTTACATCATTATTTACTTGAATACTTATGTATAAATACCAAGTTCATTAATCATTTTAGTATAATATTAAAATTTGGTTAGATACCTAGAACAAGACAGAAAAAGTATACTTTTTCCATCTAAATGGGAAAGGCAAATTAATGAATCCATTCAGCCTTTAAGAATATAATATAACCTTACTATTTCACTATAGATGACATAGTAAGGACGTTCACAGAACGTTCTGTTGATAGGGATTGCCGCTATTGGATAGTCCGTTGAATCGATGTACATGAGCGGTCATCTTGAAATCAATATTCTGAACACAATTTTTCACAAAAGAATTTGATATGTCAAATCAATCGCATCAAAGAGAGATAAATTTTTATATGGCAACGTCAGTAAGATTGTCAATTTTATTGACATTATCCTGAAAGCGTATTCACTGTACCATTAAACTGAGATAAAAGTAGTTTGGTGTCAAAAAACGATGCCACCAACACAACAACAACTATTAATGTAACGTTAAAATTTTAAAATATTTTTTTAGTGATAATTTGTGACACTATTATAAGTGTTTTGTTGGTATTTATCTTTTATGCGTGCATAAATAACGTTGAGAGAAACTTATTGATGTAAAGTTTAATTTAAAGGTTACGCAAAGCATGAACTAAATAAAGGCCTATACAAGCTAATTGAGAACCTTTTTATGGACATAAATATGTCCACGCAATAAAATCTTGAAAAAGTATACAAGAGCTATGTAGTTATAGTACTGTTACTGTTTTAAATAGCCAAGCAAATAAAAGTATGTAACACTAATATGAAATGAATATATACGATAATAAATATTGCACATCACATATATATTAAAATATCAAAAACGTATTTACGTACACTGAATAAAATACCTCTATGGTAATATATTTTCATTAGAAATATAAGTACAAAGGTTAAATGCCATTAAATTGGAAAACCAAGGTTCAAAGGAACCTCCATTAAATTAGAAATACTTAGTACAAAGGTACCCTAATAAAATTTGAAATATAAAAGTTTATAAAAGTATATAATAAAATTCCATAAAAATGAAAGTACCTAATTTTTATAAATATATCAAAAAAAGAAATATTAATATCATAAGTACCTTAAACAAACTATTACTACAATAAATAGAGAAATAAGTATGAAAATTGATAACTGTATTTTGTCAAAAATTGGCAAATGATAAAGCTACTATAATGAATATAAAGCAAATACAAAATGAAAAAATATATGTATTATTATACTGAAGAAAAACATCAGTAACATACAATAGAACATAAACATAGAACTACAAACTATTTTGAAAATTGGGACTATAGTGAGAACTTGCTAAATTTGAATGTTAAAGAAATTAATTTAAAAAAAGACAATTCTGAATGGAAAAATCGAGATAAACTGCAAGAAATATAAATGCAAAGAATCTGGAGAAAAGAGAAGAAGGGAAATCCAACAATAATCAAATAGCATCATAAATACCTATTCAATGGAACATTGTAAAAATATAAATAAGAAGAATATGAAGACAATAAAGGAAGAACACAATCATAATCCCACCGTGCACACTTGTAGGGATGTAAACGGTCGTGATATTAGTGTTTGGATGAAACTAGAAAAGAATATCAGCAATGTAGTCCATTTCAAGAAAGTGAACGATTCGTGGACTGTGGTTAATCAGGATATGAGTAAAATATTCCGATGAAAATGATGTTCAAGCATAAGTACTCTGTTGACTGATATTATATGGAAGATAAAACTCCTTGGCTATAAACTGTTGTAATATACTTTTAAAAGATGATTGCTGTTGAGTTTCTTGCCACTTCTTCTCAACAGATCGACTTTCCGAAGTGGTGGTAGATTCAGTTCAATTGTAAATTCAATTCCTAGTTGCTTAATATGTAAAAAAAATTGTGTGGATAACAAATCAATTTTTGTTTGCAAATAAGAGATGTAATATGCAATTAAATGGTTCTACATCGGGGAGTGGTGGCAACACCGGGAGGGGCGCGCGGTGTCTTGTATTCCGCTCGTCACTCTATACGGGACTGCTAACGCTACCGGTCGTGGACATACAAGTCAAAATAATGTTGTTTTATTTGTGTGCACAATACCTAAAATAGTGGACGTTACACATCTCATTCCTACATAGAATATATTACGATCAGCGGTTAATATAAAATGTATTTTATTTGAACTTCATAATAAATTAGGCACTCAGAAAATTCTGACATCCACAAACTAGAACTGGGTGGATTATGACCTGAGCCCTCTCGTCACCCAGGGTAAAGACTCACAGCGCAGCAGAGGGCTCATCACAAATACCTAATTGTGGTAATTGGGAAAGTCTTGGTTTTTTATTGGTACGATCATTAAAAATCAGTAAAGATTCTCCCGCATGTTTCGACTGTCTATAAATTAATTGCGAACTGGTAGCTAAACAGCGTTCTCTTACTCGTTGTTATTATTAATAAACAAGCACATGAAGACGTATACCTATATAGCAAGTCAAATACTCCAGGTCTACACATACCAGCGAGTTGAAGTGGTCACTTCCGGCGGTCAGTACAAAAAATCGATTACACAAACAGATAACAAAAGCAATTCGCAGAAGCAATTGCCTTTTTTGTTACTTTCTAAGAATTGATTAGATGTTATTGATAATAGTTAATAATGTTATTAAAAGTAAAATGTACATTATTTAATATAATTAAAAGTGCTATAATACAGAAGGTTTTTTTAATACAACGTACCCACGTCTTCAGTAAAATCGTGATCATGGCGCCTGTAAAAGTGTTATAAGCCCCAAGTTTTGAATGAATGAATGAATGATTTATTTAAAAGTAACAAAGACTCAATTTGTTAGTATATAAATGCTTACAGACTATAAGCAAGTTTTATATTAAAAAAGTTTTTTTTTAATTTCATTACTTTATAACGTTTTTATAACGAAATGATCTAAATTCTCTTGATCTTATCTGAAAAATCGTCTGTATTTATTTTGTTCGTCTTGTTTTTATGATTGAGTGAATTTAATATCGTATTTCATACTTTACAACTAATAAAAAGGTATAGTTTTCATCGGATCAAAATTCAAATCAATCAATCAATTCAAATCAATCACCTATCATTACTACCGCTGCCCTAAGTTTTCAAGGGATGAAAGACAACTTATTTCTGCACTATTAGGGACTTCCACACTTCCCTAGATGACACCCTCAGATTTCAGATTTGCTAGTACTAACAGACAATATTACATCTACTTCCTACTGACAACAACTATTTTTGCCCCATCATTAAATGAGAGTAAATACAATTTTATGATTTGTAATCTAGAAGAAAGACTTTGTTGGAAATTTATTTCAGTATAATGCGTGCCTATACAGGGTACAGGCACGCAAAGATACTGAAATAAGGAGGAGCACTCTGAACTCGATTACTCGACATCTCTTCCAAAGCGGAATTCAATACCACACCTACGCCCTCCCGGAGGACCGAAAGGTCCGCGCGATAATTCGGGGAATCCCCTTCGAAATATCCGAGGATGAAGTCCGTACAGATCTCTTAACCAAAGGCTACCCCGTGGTATCCGTCCACCCAATTCAAACGCGGAACGGCAAACCATGCCCCCTCAAACTAATTATATTAGAAAACAACCCCAAAGCCAAGAGCATCTTTAAGGATCTCCAAAAGGTCTGCAATATCTCCGGCATCATTGTCGAAGGCCCGCGTAAATCCGCCTACCCCACCCAATGCCACCGCTGCCAGTCATATGGTCACGCGTCAGCCAACTGTGGTACGAACCCCAGGTGCGTCAAGTGCCTGGAACACCATCTCACTCGGGAATGCTCGCGAACACCCGATTCCCCAGGCGAACCAGCCTGCGTACTTTGCGGCCAATCCGGCCATCCAGCCAACTACAAAGGCTGCTCTAAGGCTCCCAAGCCGAGGACTCCGTCAGCGGCTGTGCCCAAAAAGCCGGTCTCCAATCCCAAACAAACTTCGAACGAACCTCCGTCGTCCCAACCGACCCCTCAGGTCATACCCTCCTCAGCGCCGACATCATCGGCGTGGACCAAGCCTATCTCAATGTCACAACCGGCCCCCTCACAACCCCCACCTCTCATGCAGCAAACGAGTCAAATTAATGTTAAAAACCTACTAGGAATCGCGCGCGTCGATGACTACCTAGCCATCGCGGCAATCGACCAAGAACTAGCACTCCTTGATGACTTCTCCAAAGTGCCCGCAACCATCGCGAAATACTCACACATCCTTAAACGAATTGAACACCTTTTCAATGGCGGTCAACAATAGTATCCCCCGTGCTCCAACAGCCACATCTGGTCGCTCCAAGACCAAACCAAAGGGCCTAACCCTTGGCTCATTTAACGCGCGTTCGCTTCGTCCCAACCACCTAGAAGTAAAACACTTCCTCCAAAATAACGACTTTGACCTCTTCCTCCTCCAAGAAACTTGGCTCAGCCCCAGGAATCGCAGAGGCTTTTCCATCCCCAAATATTCTCTTGTAAGGGATGACAGGCCATCCGCCTTAGGTGGCGGCACTGCCATCTATTACAAGAGAAGTCTTCACTGTATCCCAATACCTACACCTCCCCTTATCAACCTGGAAGCGACAGTATGTAAGGTGGCCATGACAGGCCACCCAACCATCATTGTCGCCTCCATCTACCTTCCCAGCGGTAAACCTCCCATTCTCAGCGACTTTGAAGCCATACTGGGGTTGGGCCAGTCAGTCATTATGTTTGGAGATTTCAACTGCAAACATACTGACTGGTCGTGCTACACAACCAACAGTAACGGAGTCAAACTCAATGAAATTCTTGAGTCAATGAACATAGACATAAATATCTTATGTCCAAACTCTCCCACTCACTATCCAGCTAACGTCAACCTTTCCCCAGACATCTTAGACTTCGCCTTGGTCAAGGACGTCTCTTTAGACTTACGTTCTATAGATTCGCTCGACGACCTAGGCTCCGATCACCGTCCCGTTAGACTTATCCTTGGTAGTCAACCCGATCCTGTTCCCTCAACTAAAACCTTTACCAACTGGAAAGGTTTTAAGAATTCCCTTGCCCTCCTTTCAATCGATCCTGTCTCTCCGCTGGCCTTTCCGACGGACTACCTCAATAGCCCGGAAAGAATCGACAGTGCGGTTGACGCTGTCACTGATGCCATCACCAATGCCATCAGTGAGAACGTCAAAACAGTCCCGGTCCCAAAACCCAAACTCCCATCTCATATCCTCCTCCTCATAAAACAGAAAAATGTGGCACTTCGTCGAGCCAGGCGCTACCCAACTCCCGAGTATAGGTTAACGGCAAACCAACTTCAACGTAAAGTTAAAAAGTCCCTCGCGGAATATAGAGAACTCCAAGCTAACGAACTTATGGAGAATATTACTCCCTCTCACACGGCCTACTACAAAATAGCACGCAGTCTCCGCGTAGACACAATCTCTCACGTCCCCCCTCTGGCCCGTCCTGATGGCACCTTAGCCTTCGAGGACAACGAAAAAGCCGAAACTTTCGCCGACAGCATTGCTTCACAATGCTCTCCTAGTTCCCAGCCAGTCGACCCCGACCACCTCAAGGCGGTTGAGGAAGACGTCCTCCTCAAGGACTCCCTTCCCCCAACCAGCGAACCCGTCAAGGTCTCTGTAGACGAGATTCGTTCTCATATCAAACGTCTCCAAGCTAAAAAAGCTCCGGGGGCGGATGGTATCTCTAATCAGGCGCTCAAGCACCTGCCCAATCAAATCCTAGTCATCTTGGCAATCATCTATAACGCTTGCCTTGATCTTAGTCACTTTCCAAAAGCCTGGAAAGAAGCAATCGTTATAGGTATCCCCAAGCCCGGCAAGCCCCACCATATCCCTGCGAACCACAGACCCATCAGCCTCCTCAAGGCCCTGGGTAAAAACTTCGAGCGTATCATTCTCTCTCGAATGAAAGATCACTTGTTTCCTATAGACGGTGATCCCCTCATCATCCCCGAGCAATTCGGCTTCCGCGCCCAGCACTCCTGCCCTCAGCAGGTTCACCGTATCGTTGAACACGTACTCTCCGGGTTCTACCCTCAGCGACTCAAAACAGCCGCCGTTTTCTTCGATGTCGCCAAAGCCTTCCACAAGGTCTGGCACGTCGGACTCGTTCACAAATTATACGTTTTAGGTCTCCCAGATAGGATAGTCCGTATAATCGCATCATTTTTAAAGAATCGTACCTTCCGATTTAGGTTCGAAGGAACGCTATCCTCCCCCCGTCCGATAAAAGCCGGAGTCCCGCAAGGCTCCGTCCTAGCCCCGTTACTATACTCGGTATACACCAACGACATCCCCAAACCACCCAAGGGGGTTCAATTAGCACTTTTCGCCGACGACACTGCACTCTACTGCAGCGGCCGGAAATACTCGTCAATAACAGCTAAGTTACAGTCGGCTGTCAATAACCTTAGCGCCTGGTTCTCTAAGTGGCGCATTGAAGTAAATCCCGACAAAAGCTCGGCGATCTGCTTCATACGCAAACGCAAACGCTTAGACGACCACGTCCCGTGCGTCCACATGCGTGGAGTCCCTATACCGTGGCAAAACACGGTCAAATATCTCGGTGTCACTCTTGACAAAACGCTCTCTTTCGAACCCCACATCAACAGAGTAACCAAACTAGCCAAATTCTATCTCGGCCGACTCAACAGCATGATAGGTCGTCTAAGCAAAATGTCACTACGGAACAAATGCACGTTATATAAGGTCTGCATTAGGCCAGTCATGACTTACGCCGCGCCCGTATTCGCCCACGCCAAACCTCGGTTAATCGATAAACTCCAAATAATTCAAAACAACTTCTGTCGTAGAGCCACTAACGCGCCGTACTACGTTCGCAACGCGGATTTACACAGGGATCTCAAACTTCCAACCATCCAACAGACCCTTAAGGCCCTGTCCCTATCTCACCACAAACGCTGCGAAAACCACCCGAACGGGCTGGTGCGAAACACTGTCTCCTACAAACTCAATCCCAAGTCGTTTAAGCGCTCTATCCGCAGACCTAAGGATGTACTTTTTGATCCTCTTAACCAGCTCTCTCGAGATCTGGACAACCTCCTATCTGCCAGCCCCTAGCTGGTTACTGTAGTCGATTCAGCATGAAGTGCTTCCTATATCTACACGCGCAGCCTTTTTCCCAACTGGCTGTCGCTCAGTTCTTCGGTCGATTGTCGGTAGAAAGACAAAAGACCATACAGGGGGAGTTTAGTGAGTAAAAGTCTCACACTGTTGGGTGTCATCTGGCCGGGGTCTAATCCCCCTGGCAAGTGCCCCTTCGTACTTCTGAGTATTCTCCTCCTCTCCTCTTTGAGCACTTGTACGGTCATAAGGCCTACGGGTGTTCTGAGGAGTAGTCTTCTGTGGCTGGAAAAAAAAAAAAAAAAATGAACTCGATTCTGATCATAATTATGTAATAAAATCAGATATTTAATTTTGCATCAGAAATCCCTATGAATAAATAAAGAGAAAAGACCTTACTACACTTTTTCCGACGAGCTGCCCCAGTCAACACATACACAGCAGTGTTCCCGCCTCACGCACACCACCACCTGCTAAGTATCAATTGCATTATCCATTGCATGTAACCATGCGTTGCGTAATGATTTCTCTAACTTTCGGTTAGGTTCACTAAGTAAATAATTTATATTTATTTTATTTTTTCCGTTCATCTATGATCTCAAACTGTTACGTCGTGGAATTTCGAAAATAACCCACCAGCCACCCTGTATGGGTCTCACATTAGTAACTACTCTTCCATTTTAAATGCCAAACTACGACAGATACGTTGTTCTTACTTCACGCCAAAATTTCAAGACTGTAGTCCTTAAATTACTATATTGTCCATAATCTTGTTTACCTACTCAAGGTAACATACCACTGATTGTACAAGTCGATATGTTAGCAATTGCTCTAAAACCTCGTGACCGATGCTTAGTCTGCCTTCCTCAGTTATAATATTTTTTTGCAGAGGGACCTTACCAATTTAAAAAAGCAGTACATATTTATACACTATTTATATTCATCGAATAGAGCAAATCCAGAGCAAATTTTTACGTTTCTTAAATTTTAAAAAGCAAATTGACAGCACTGCATATCTGGAACTCTTGAACCGATATAGCATTGTGTCAATGGAAGCACGGCGAAAGCAGGCGGACATGGTGTTGCTGCACGACATCCTGCACGGCGCGCGCGACTGCCCGTCGCTGCTGCATGCCATTCAGCTCTGTGCGCCTTCATGCCGAACTCGCCATACTGCTCGCCTGCACGTGCCGCAAGCTACCACTAACTATTATAAAAACGCTGTGATCTGTCGCATTTCCCGTCTATATAATAAGCATTATTCCTCAATCGACATATTTTTTCACTCAAGAACAACTTTTAAAAACCAAATTATTAAGCATTCATAAAAAAAAGCACTAAAGCATTAACTCACTCTCAGACACACAACACACGCACACTCAGATATATACAAACACACCCACCCACTCAAAAGGATAAATCTAAATCCATTTAGGATATGGTTAATTTTATTTTCTTTAATTCTTTTTTTCTCTGACATTTTCTAATATCATATAATTTAGTTTTGTTTTTTATTTTCAATTATTATTTGCTATTATTTAATTCCATTTCATTATTTTGTGAACTTATCATGACTTTCTAATGGTATCTTTCTGTTTAAAATTGAATTCATGTTTATGCTATTTCTGTACATTAATTAACCGCTCCATTAAATTTCATTAATTTTTAAATATACCATGATGCTTTCATTGTATTTGTTTTTCTGTTTAAAATGTATTATTGTTTTTCTCTCATTATAATATATTTAAAATTTTAATTCTCTAATTATTATCATTATTCTTGTATGTGTTTTTTTTTATCAAAATTCGAAAGTGTTATCTGCTTCGCTAAATTATACTTTGTATTTAATTAATTTTGAATATTTCAATCATTTTTGTATGGTTCTTACAATTTACACGTAACTAAATTGTTTGAAATCCAATTATTGTAATAAGTATTATTGTTTTCTTTTATTTCTATTCTAATTCTATTGTGTATTTCTTTTTTTGGCCTTATCTTAATGATTTTAAGTTGATTCTAATACTGTATATAAACGCTGTAGAAATGCCTTTAAATAAATAAATAAATAATAAATAAATATGTTTTGGTATTGATTTGTATCTAATTTACTTGATCATTTTATCACTTTTGTTGAGCCCGTCCCACCTAGTAATTTCCTTCCAAGTTCAAGATTGAAGAAATATCTGGAAGTATCAGCCATGAAAAGAAGAGAATGTGAAGTTGAAGATTTATGTTAGTATAGTATGTAAAGAAGCTTTGGTTAAATAGTTCCTTGATATTAATATTACTAAAAAGTAGTTAGTAATATTAATATCGAGGAAAAAGTAGTCTAGAGAGAAGCATTACATTCCTAGAATGATCAGAGAAGCGATTGAAATTAAAAAACACCCTAACTTCAATAGAGAAGATGGTTGGAAACTATCACCGACATGGGACCCTATCCTGAAAAACATTAAATCTAACATCCAGCAAGCTGCACGACCTGAAACTCAAGATACTGTCAGCTCGTTTTGTGTCAATCCAGAACGTTACGCTCGAAGACTGAGAAACAGATGGAGATGATGATGTATAACTTTTTCAATCTATCAATCCGACGCTTGACACCTCAGTCACTCGTGACCAAGGGGTCTGCAAAGACACCGAAACGGCGAGTCAAAATTTAAAATGTAAATATACGCGATAAATCCGGTTAAAAAGTGTTTTATTTAATAAAAAGTAGTTTTCCAACTATTAAAACCACAAAACTAGCCCAGTGCTGCTTTGTGGATTTTAGAATTTTCAGACGCCAAAATGACTTCTAACAACCCTTGCAACTACTACTATATTATACAAGTATACAGCAGTCGTGCCCTCCGAGGTTATTATGAGTGACGCAGTGGGGAAAACCTTTAATGTAACTTTCATAAACTGATAGTCTAATTAATTGATAAAATAAATTGAATCATCCAACTCGAATTATAATACGTTTATAAAAAAACAACGTCGATAATTACCATACCTATCTATATTAGTCATTGCGTTTTGATCTAACTCGATTCTTGCACTTGGTGCACTGAGATATTTTCATACAAATCATACGTGTTTATTGTCACAAAACAATCAGCATACATATTTATCATGTTCGTTAATCTATATTCTGAATATAAAGTTAGAGTTATATTCACATCTGTTACAATACCTACTCAGCAATTTAACCTTGAAAACGTTTACACAGTTAGAAACATAGGTATATGTAAAAACTAAATGCCGCCGCGGTTTTGCCCACTTTCTTACATATTAGATTTACTTAGGTGATAAATATGGAGAGTTTACCAGTCACATTTGCTTCATTCTTTTATCTCACACAAATTTATTAGCAAAATAGAAAAGTAGAAAACGATTTCGCCACGTCAACCACGTTTATCCTTATCTCGCATAAACATCAGGGTGCTATGAGTTATGAGTATGCTATGAGTTTTTAACGATAAACCAATACTTTTTTCCATCGATTATCCTTATAAACTTTCACTTTAATAATATCAATAGGATACATACGAAAACACACTCAGAAAACGTGTATTTCTAATTAGATCCGTACAAAAGGACTCTAAAATCATCGATCGAAACTGTACTCGCATTAAATCCAAAACAAAGAATCCTTACAATCTAGTTCGTGTGGGTTTCTACGCCCTTACGGTTGTTAACCTTTATTTGCGTGTAGTTATGACTGAACAAACATGAAAATGTTAAATATACAACTCATTTTATTGTTGACATAGTTTTGCCAGTGAACAATAACCTGAAGTCGTTTGCGGTTGTCTGTTTTTCTCCTTCATGATTAATGGTCGGTTCAGTGCAAATTCTCATTTTTACCCACGACGGAACGGAGACGGTATATGCGTTTGGGGTGAGAGGGTGTTTGTGCAAACCAATTTACCATTTATCTCCAGAACCACTGGTCCGATTTTAATGCGGTTTTCAGTAATCGCTTTGGATTTGCTTGGTGCATGTTCTTAGATAGGTGTAGCGGTAACAACTCACCAGGGGGCGCTGCAGTAAACATTTGTTTGTAAAAGCCAATGTTACCATTTATCTCCAGAACCACTGGTCCGATTTTAATGCGGTTTTCAGTAATCGCTTTGGATTTGATTGGTGCATGTTCTTAGATAGGTGTTGCGGTAACAACTCACCAGGGGGCGCTGCAGTAAACATTTATTTGTAAAAGCCAATGTTACCGTTTATCTGTAAAACCATTGGTCCGATTTAAATGCTGTTTTCAGTGATCGATTTGGATTTAATTAGCGCATGTTCTGAGATAGGTGTTACGGTAACAACTCACCAGGGGGCGCTGCAGTAAATATTTGTTTGCAAGCCATTGGTCCGATTTGAATGCCGTTTTCAATTATCGCTTTGGATTTTATTGGTATAATGTTCTTAAATAGGTTTAACGGTAACAAATCATCAGGGGGCGCTGCAGTAAACATTTGTTTGTAATAACAACCATTAATTCTGAAAAATCATTGGTCCGATTTAAATGTGGCTTTCAGTGATCGCTTTGGGTTTGATTGGTGCATATTCTTAGATAGGTGTTACTGTAACAACTCGCCAGGGGGCGCTGCATGTTACAATTAATCTTTAAAACCGCTGGTCCGATTTTAATGCGGGTAACAACTCATCAGGGGGCGCTGCAGTAAACATAAAGCCATCACTGAAAACCGCATTAAAATCGGACCAGTGGTTTTGAAGAATGGTAACATTGGTTTGCACAAACCATTCTACGTAATATGATATCGAGTTACATTACAACAAAGCCCCAGCAAAGTTGAGCCACCAGCAAAGTTGAGTTGTAAATACTTATTATAATACTTCACTATGTATTTAAATAAACAACATGGGTTTTCCAGCGGTGGTGGGGACATTAGAGGGCTGATGAGGAACGAGATATTGTGTAATGTAATGTATGGTACCTATATTATGCTCTTTAAAAAGTTTGAAATAAAAACAAAATAAAAATTTTGAAAAACCCACGACGCGACGGTTAAAAAGTAATTGAAAAAGAATAAAATAATTTAAAATTCCCCGACTGAAATGATTTATGTAACGAGAGATAATTAACGTGAAAAGCTTTTTTAAAAGTTCACTTAATCTCACACAAAGTCGGTCATATTATGAACAACATACTATTCGTTTTAATAGCACTTCCCTACGCTTACCTATTCGGTTCTCGAAGATGTAGATGTCGCAATAACATAGGTATTCAACTCCCTATGAACTTTATAAGAAGAGCAAGAAAATCCGTCTGGGGCTGCCATTGAATGAATTCGTTTTGTAGTTTTATATTGAAATTTAAAATATTGATGGCAGCCCTCGACGGATTTTCTTGCTCTTCTTATAAAGTTCATAGGGAGTTGAATACCTATGTTATTGCGACATCTACATCTTCGAGAACCGAATAGGTAAGCGTAGGGAAGTGCTATTAAAACGAATAGTATGTTGTTCATAATATGACCGACTTTGTGTGAGATTAAGTGAACTTTTAAAAAAGCTTTTCACGTTAATTATCTCTCGTTACATAAATCATTTCAGTCGGGGAATTTTAAATTATTTTATTCTTTTTCAATTACTTTTTAACCGTCGCGTCGTGGGTTTTTCAAAATTTTTATTTTGTTTTTATGAATATTGAAGTCAGTGCTTTATAACCTACATTTATAACTAGCAGGTTATTAAATACTTCCGAAAACTAAACCTTGTGAAACTTTATCGATTTATCGGCTTTGTATCGCCCACCTTACGACTCATTGATAAGAACTGATAAGATACATAGATTTCACGTTTTAAACGGAGATACTCAAGTTTTTGTGAGCTAGTACTGAATCACTAGGTTGTGAGTGAAAACATAGATTTTGATTTTAATTAAGCACCGGAAAAATCTACCTCAAATATGTGGTAAGGCATTTGTTTGTTTTTAAATTGATACAGCGTGCAAAGGAGGAAAATATAAGTGTTATTTTGGTTTGATTACATATGACATACATTGTTTTTTTTATATTTAGTTTAACTATTTGAACGATAAAAATATTTCTTAAAGTAAATTTTAATATTAAGGAAAAGAGTCTCTATACGTTTACGTGTTATTGTTTGTGGGTGATCAAAGTTTGTGAATAAAAAAAAATTAAATTTCTCAGTTAATAAAGTCATTAAAAAGTGTATATAAACTTATGTTTAATAGTTTTCACGACAAGTGTAAGTAATACATTGCCATGTTGGAAAGCGCTCGGCTCAGGCTGAGCGCAACCCGCCGGGGCTCGCAGGTAATGCCAATGGCGGTACCGTAAGCTCCCCTTATGGCGGATGAGGTACACCTGGAGGATTTTAGTGGGTCGGTCCGGCCCTCTGCTGGATCATCCCGCCGTTCCCCCTTGGGCGGTCGGAGACGCGATTGCATGTTTATAATCGAAACAACTCATTGGTACCTAAAGACTTAAATGGCTATGAAGATTATATGTTTATTTACGCAAAGATGTAAATCTTGCTCAAATAAATAGAATACCACATTCAAATATATTCTTAATTCAAATCTTATAATACAGATTTGATACCAACTTGATAATGTTAACACGTTGTTTAACTATCCACATTGCAAAATTTGAATTAAGAATACACAAAACATATCTATGACCACATAAGCTTTAGTTTGAGATTGTTAAGAAACATTAAGATATTAGACCCTAGAAAAGTAATTTATTTATAGTTAACATGCAAAAAGTATATAAGAATCTAACTGGAGTCACGAAATCATAATAATTAAAGGTTATATTGCTTAATTCTTTCCGGTTACGGATCGTGTACGGTATAGCTATTACCCAATAATAAAAAGGGGTAAATAGGTATAATACGTGAGATTAATATATTTTTATTTTCGGTCGTATAAAAAATGACCCAAAAAGTTCTTATAAAAGAAAAATAATATGCTTTTATCTTGCCCAATCGCCGCGAGACGTCATGAGATTTACTTTATTACGATATGATCTGCACAATAAGTTAGTAAGACTTTTTTTAGAGGAGACGCATTTTAAGTTAAATCAATACAAGGTACGTTGTTTTGATTTAACTTAAGAGGTGAATAGTTCTTGGAAGACCATAACATGCGCTTCTTTGAGTTATTTTAGGGTTTTTCGCATAGTAAAACCCTAAAAATGGAATGGACTCAAAACGGTAAATTTTAGGAGGGGAAGTTCCGTACTGAAAATGGTTCGTTTTACCTAATCTATAAACCCTGCGTTTGTTTACGATGCCGTTCTAAAAAATACAACCCTGTATATTTGACTTTCATTTCCAACTGAAAAATATTCCATCATAATACTGTAATTCAATATGCCATGACCATTCTTTTGAAAAAACTTATTTCTAACAAAAGAAATATATATCAGGCTTATGTGGTGATGAATAGGGTAAGTGGCTATTGTTATCAAATGTAAGCCAAATGATGGTAGGTAACGTTGATAAAAACTTTAATGACTAATCAATTTGTTTATTTTAAAGGTAAAACCATTTAGATATAACTGATATGGACTAAATTAAAATAAATATTTGAAACTATTAATTTTTCTTGGAAACCAAAATATATTATCTGCTTTCGGAAAATTTCAAAATTGTGCAAGTCAGGCTGATTCTCGATAACCGCAATCCTATTCGAAGTAAATTCAATCAGCCATTTATTTTATGTTTTGGCTTTTTAGTTTTACTAAGTTTAGTGGCTTTGGATTCAAGGATTGGCAATAAGCCAGTCCTTGAATACGAGCCTACACTTAATGTCTTTTAGCTGCCACTATGAAAGGCAACAAGAAACCCGGCAAGTTTTGCAGATTCACTACATCCTAGATTTCTTAGGTAAAGTGCCAATAAAATCAACACTCTATAACAACGGAACACAAACAAATTTATTAGTCACTTCATTTTATCATTTACTTACGATAAACTATTTGTTTTTTTTTCCTGGGTATCAGTTTTTTAATCATTACCGGATACGCCAAACCTATTATTTTCATTTTCTGATAAAAAAAATCAGTTTATTTTTATAGATTTTTATTTATTATAATACTTCATGCTTATGAGTCAATTGATAAAAAACACTCTTCTTGAATAAGTTGAACACATAACCTTTCACCAATGGACTGTTAGACGTAAGCAAAACTTACACCCCCTCATATATTAATTTATAGAAACTGTTATAAAGGCGATGTTTCCAAATTAGAATATTAGATTAACACTTGTTGCTATTGTAATCGATAAAAATATCCAAAAATTACAATAAACTCAATGAATTGCGCACAAAAATGTAAAAGTTTAATGAAAATTATAGGCTTTGCTTATAGGCAACTGCCATGCTAGGTCGTCTATACATTTCGCCATTTTTGATAGTTTCATTTCTATCAAAACTGTCATTGTCGTGTCATCTGTCTTGTCATTTGGTACAAATGTCATCTGTCTTGACATTTGGTATCATTTGAAGTTACGAGGAATAGCTAAATGATTTATCTTTGTTTGTACGTATATTCTCTTCACAGTATACCCTTGTGCTCTCATTCTAGCCCCTGGTATAAAGAAATGGAAACATGTCTTTTGGAATAAAAATATCTGATATTATATCCATAGTAGTTATACTAAAAAGTCAAACGAAACGCATCCGTAAATCTTTTTTCGTAATGGTCTCCAAAGTGTGGCATGAATTGCCTGCGTACGTTTTTGCTTTAGTTTTTTTTTCAGACCAGAAATAGTAGTAGTTCTTTCAAGTAGGTATCTAATGAAAAGTTTTCTCGTGTATTAATGTGTTAAATTTTAGGTACCACCAGGTGACAAGGAAGCAAAAGCCTCATACTTTGCGTGCAAAATATAACATAGAGTCTGGCTAATGAAAGAGTAGTGACGGAAAAACCGCGGAACATTTTAAAAAATACTACAATAGTAGCCCCAACAATTAAATAGTACGAAATACATGGATTACACTTTTATTTCTTTATAAAAGTAGGTATCCTACAAAATAACAATATTGGTGCTGTCCTACTTTTTAATGAGAAGTACGATTATTAAAAAGAGAGGCAACTAGTATCAATCAGGTTTAAAAATAAAACAACAAAATACAATAACTATTTTTATTTATTGTAGTGAAAATCTGAGACCAGCAATTCTATATGGAATGATTCGTCAGAATCACCATAAATATTCTGTACTTGATTATGAAACTATCGTTTATTCATTTTAAAAATACGAAAATTGCAAAATGTCATTTACCAAAACCACCAACTACTGTTCGATTGCCAACAGTGACACCAGAAAAACGACTTTGACATTTATGCTAGACTGCCATACAAAGGTGGTAAAAAAATCCAGTGTCTACTTTCATTAGCCAGACTTACCAATATATATTTTTTTTTATGCTCATAATTATTTTGTGAGTGACTCATTAATCATTCAAATGTATTTTTCTATTATTTTCAGTTGCGTGTGTGATTTTATCTGCAGACTTATCAGTGGGATAGTGTCCCTTATCTTCATAGTCGGAATTGTACTTCTAATCCTATGGCTTACGGGCGTCATTGGCGTAAGTAAATTAATTAATATTATTATCATTATTAAATGTCTAAGAACCAACACGCCTATTCAAGCGAAAATGGACCCGAAAATCGGGAGTCATGACGGGAGAGACTATTATTACCTGAAAGTTACTTAATTCTCCATTTGCAGGGGTTTTAATGAACTTGCGGGCTTTTGGCCAAACGATAACATAAATAAAATAATAAGAATGCTGGGATACTTGGACTAGTTCAGAAATTTTCTAACGATTCGGCATGTGTTCATGATCAGAATCAATTTTATAATTTGTATGTCTGTATGTATTATTTCTTAAGCTTGTTCAATTGAATTAGGGATGACACCAGTACAAGATACTATTGTAGTGACTGTTTTTATAGTTGTAGCACATCATTGTTTTTTGAGCTCTATGGTCAGGTCTGTATATTTAGCATTTTTTTCGTGTAAGTTGACTGAATGTTATGTGTGTTTGGTATCGCTATATCTATTAGGTAATCTCTTTTGTTTTGTTTGTCGTAAAGTGTAATGTCTGGTCTATTGCACTTTATTGTTCCCTCTGTTATGATTGTTCTATCCCAATATATTTTAAAATCTGCAGAATCTAACACAATCTCCGGATTATATTTATAGTACGGCACCTTTTGATCAATAAATTTATATTTAAAAGCTAAATTCTGATGGATTACTGAAGCTACTTGATCATGCCTGTTCTTATAGTCAGTCTGGGCTATTGTTTTACGAGCTCCGGTTATATGCTTGAACGTTTCTGAACAACTATAACATTTGCGGCATAAGTCACAAATAAGTGAGCACATGAATTAGTAATCGATGGTACTGATCATCACAATCCTTTTCTAATGCGCTAACTGCATGGCTATGAGGCTCTACCCTGAATGACGAGAAAACCCAGGTTACAAATCAACAAGAAGCCTAGTGCTGGTTGGTGGTCGTATATGCTACTTACTATTTGGTATATCTGTTGATTCTTTCCTTTAAAAAGTTTTACCCTACGTACCTACCTTTGGACGTGGAAATACTGAGCCGATTTGATTACATCTGTTCAGAGACACATGTCTGTATACTATCGTCCATCTCAACCAACATAACAATCGAGTGTCAACAAAATTGCGTTCAAGATAAAAAAAGTATCAGCCTGTTAATTAATAGTATATTATGTAACAAGTGAGCGAAGTTGCTAATTACAGTCGAGGCTGTGATTTGAGCCCGACCCGCAGGCGAGGGCTTAATAATGAGCCGAGACTGTAATTAGCAACGCTCACGAGTTATATACGACGTTTTTCAACACACTTGTGAGTAAAAGACAGACATACGTGGTCATAAAATAACAAACACACTTGATAACAAAGCTGTGAATTGTGATTGAAAAATGGCGCCGAACTTCGCGCATGCGCGTAGGTTTTTTTTTCCGCCAAATGTGTCAATGGCTGTATAGCATATACAGCCTATTTTACATGAAAATATTTAATTTGGAGTAGTAAATCCAAATATTTTAATATTTTATAACAAATTATTGTAAATTGTGAATAATTTGTTTGAGATACAATTTTGTTTAACTAATATAAGGCGCAAACATATAAAAATGTATATGGATTTGAAGTGGTATAAAACCAATCTTTGTTATTTCTGAAAAAAAAATTATGTATAACCCGGATCAATAAAATATGCTCTGTTTACTCGCATTTAATTTGCACAAAGGTACAATTCAACCTTGTAGGATTCATTATATTATGCACTAGGGTATAATATATTATGCACGCGTGACTATGCCAGTTTATAGTTCTAAATTCAATAGAATTAGGCTCATTTTACGAGCAAGTGTGTTGAAAATTAATTTTAATAAATGAGCATGAGGATGCTTTGCTTGAAGATCAACCTTAAGCATCCTCAGAGTGCAACGATCACTGTAAAACTATTTTTTTTGTTTCCTGGATTAACTATATAACTTGGTTGTAAAATACCAATAAATATATCAAAAAAGGATTTTCTAGCTCAAAGCGATGGGTTGCTATAAATTACTAAAATCCACTTGAGCCAGTAACTTCATAGTTGCTCGGATCATATGATTAAATGTGTCCGTCTGAACGCTAGCTTTATATTCTTTTGTATATTGTGAATGCAATATGTTTTATTACAATGGGTAAAGAATAGGAACAACAGGCTTAGTACAAATTATATTTCTTTTTAAATTTACAATTATGAATGTTTCACTTAGTATTATTCTCTCCTCTTACAGCTCCATAATTTCATCGTTTGAACTAGACAGTTACTAGCGGTAACTCTAAACTAGTATCATAAACTTTGGATTTGTGATATTGCTTAACCCAAGATGATTAAACCAATGACAGCACATCATCAAAATCATTCAATTTAAAAAAATCAAAACTGAACTGCAACAAGTGCGTTTTGCCATGATAGGTGCAAGTTCTGTGTTCAAACAGATTCTATTAACAAGAATCCTTACTTAACACATATGTGTTATCTTTAATATAGTGATAATGTGGATATAGCTTTAATTTGTTTTTTTTTCTAATTTCTCGATATAAGGCAACAACCGATTCGCTAAATACTGTCGTAGGCTGTTACGCTATTGATATAAATATTTTTATAATTCAAAATAGGAGATACTGTCATTTCAAAAATATTCCTCATAATGTAATTAAACACGTTTTTTACTAGACCCACACTAATCGGTCGATGGTCGACCGGTTTTTTTTGGCCGAGTAAAAACGATCGACTATACCATTCTGCCATCGATCGACGGTCGATCGACTGGTGTGTTAACACCCTTAACCTGGGTGTATTATATCTGATATGTATGAACTCAAAACTGGAGGGATAGTGGCACATTGTTGCAAGGGTTATAAAATTCGAAAACTATTATTGATAGAGTCCTCTCTGTCTATGAACTATAGTTTGAACTGAGCCGTGCAATTGTAATTTCCCTAGTAAGATGATAATATAATTACCTTGACAATATACCTGTGACATATACAATCAATGTGGAAAAAATCCTCTGACTTAGTTACTGGTATGGAAAATTCTAAAGAAAATAGCAATGGAAATTGTACAAACATATTTAAGATCCGAGATACCTTCACAAGTATCAATGACAGCTGAATATCTTGGTGACGACTCCTACAATTTTCACTTACAAGCTCAGAACAACTTCAACTTTAAATTACTTTGAACGCACTTACATCGGTCAAACTCACAGACACACATGATGCCTCTATACGGTTATGTTTCATAGTTCTATTTACAGATATCATCAAATAAGAGGCTGATCAAATGATCAAACTATTCTAGAAGTTTTTCACCATATGAGATGGAATTCAAACTCGAGTTTAGTCATCAATAAACTGTACTTACATTTTGTAGTAAAGGTACGAAGCTGTGATGAACGAGGTGTTTTAGTTCAAGAAATAGATAATCCACTCTTTCTGAGTATATTGCTGACTCCTCTGTTACGAAAGCTTTTCTGAACTAGTGAGTAAATGTGACTTCAGTGTTGCATAGCTCACGGCTTTAATATGGTTGAACCAAAGTTCATAGACTTAGTTTGAAGTAAGCGAAAACTAAGTCTTCATTTTCTAGTACAAGACCTATAAACACAAGATATGTGCTTGCTTACTCTAGTGCTGACTGGCGCTATGTGCATTTATATCCAACAGTTATATTTCATATTAGTTAATTAACGTCGAGGTTTTATTGGCGCTTTTTGTGGACGATACGATGACCCCTATGTCACTGCTATAGTCTCTCTCCCAGGGACCGGAAAACCCCTTTATTTGATTAAGCCTATTGATAGGGTAACCCTATCAAAATCTTACCATATGGAAGTGTAACCCTTTTGATATGGTAAGCCTATCGACGTGGTAACACTTTGAATAAAGTTAACTACTTTCGGATGCGCTTACCCTGTGATAGGGTTGCCTATTTCTATCTCTTTTCCGCGCATGCTATTGAATTCGGAAGTATAATTCGAAGTGCGAGATTGAATAGATGGTGATATTTTTGATAATTTGATATTCTTAGAGATTAAATTTGCCTGCAGGTTTTAAAACCCTATTGAATCGGTAACCTTCAATAGGGTTTTCGATAGGCTTACAGCTTACATGAAGCTAACTCTATTGATATGGTAAGCCTTAAATTAGGGTAAGTCTTCGATACGGTTACCAAATTGATAGGGTTTTTTAAAACAAGTCTATGAAAAACCCAATCAAAAACCTCTTTAAGGGTAAGCGGTTCCGGTCCCTGCTCTCTCCATCATTATAATACCTCCCAACTTGTCCAACGTGACATCAGATGGTTTTATAGTCTCTGGTGTTCTGCCTATCCCATAAGGGATACAGGCGTGAAGTTATGTATGTATGTATGTCAATTAACGTGCATTATTTTTTCAGCCAGAGGACGAGGGAACCTCAGTAAATGTCACGCAGCAAGCGGAAGAACTTACCAGACAGATATCACCAAAGTTCTTTGGAGTCGCTGATAAAGCAGACTAAGAAGTTTTAGGTCTAAATTACAATATTTGGAGCAAAACGTGGCCGTGACATATTATATTTATTTTTACTTTTTTAAGTTTTCATAAAAAATATTAACAATAAGTTCATTTAAATAAACTAAGTTGAAACTTTCTTTCTTTTCTATTCTTTATCTTATTTCCGACATTTCTGTCACACCGCTTGGCTGGCAAAGGCCTCACTCCGCTCTCTCCAAGGTTCCCTTTCCTGTACTTCTTCTTACAATGTCTTGCTGATGGAGTCTCGTATCACTATCGTCATGGGAGGCTTCCCGCGGCACCTCTTCATTATAGCATCTATAAATTTATGTAAGATGTTGCATATAAAGTAATTTGTTTTTCTGTATAGATATTAATGTTTAAGTGTTATAAATTTGCACAATTTATATAAGTACTTAGTGCATAAATTGCATTCAGAACGAATGAGAATCTATTCGCTAGTTGCGGCTCAATAATGTACGTAATGTAATTCTTAGATATGAAGGGATTATTGTTTTAAAATATTATTTCAAAACCTACAGATATACAAGGTGCTCAAGGTGTTTTTTTTGATATCCCATAACTTAAGGTTTTATTCCTTACTAAAAAATAATACTTTCTGCCAAATAATATGTGGTTCAAAAGTGCATACTTTCCAAGATATCATCAATCTTAATATAATGAGTTCATAAATGATCACCCTTGTAAAATCTCTTTAACATTCATTCAATAGGCGCGTGTCACTGAATACAATAGACAACAAAATCATTTTAAACGTTGAGGAACGTTGCATACAATGTATGTATGTACAACGCAAAACGTTGCGAATTGTACCTGAGCATAGTATATATATGAAATATTGAAAAATTATTCAAATGTTATTTTATTCTATTACATGGTCCCATTAATACCCTAGAGTAATGGGAAATCAACAGAAACACCTTGTATAAATTGGGCAAATTTTCCTACATGTAAAAAACACATTTCGTTATTATAAATTATCTACTCATTGCGAGACGTAACAGATAAAATAATTTGTTATCACATAAATAACTTAATCAGATTAATTTTATGAATAATAAAAGTGTATTTTTATAAGTTTTATATATTAAGATAATGTAGTCATTTATGTAACATTTTTCATATCCATAGCTTCATTAAGTAATAGTCAGTGACAATTAAACTAAGTTTGAGTGCCTTCCCAAAAATCTTATAAGCTGTTACGTTGAAAGTAAAATAAACCTTTCTATACTAAATTAAAGTCCTAAAAATATATGAGAAATAAATAAACGTTAATGAAATGGTAAAGTAATTTAAGTAAGAAAAAGTATTGGCACTTTCTCAAATAAACAGTGAACAGTTCTAATAGGAAACTAAACAAATAAACTCTATCCTTAAAAAATAAAGGGAAAAAGTGTACCTACACGTGTGGAAAAAGAAACACGTGTAAGTTCTACTTTAGTTTGTAAATTGTAATTTGGTATAACATTCGCGTGGTCTCTCCCTTCTATACCTGTCCCGTCAGATTAACAGGATAAAAAGTATCTGTCAAGCTATTTAAGCGTGAAAGAGCACTTATATTAAATCATCCAGTCACACTGGCGAGGTTACAGTCCCAAACTAAAGTTAAAATATTTGTACAATCTAATTTTATAATATTATACTAATAAATAATTAAATGTCACTCCGGTTCGCGTGTTAGCTATTATCTGATAAAAAACCGACAAAATTTTGCTCATAAATTAGTTTGCCCAAAGCTTTCATCCAAGGGTTCCTACGGGATTAAAAGTTATAACCACGCAAAGTTGCTAGTATCTAAATAAGGGAACACTCGAATTTATTTGACGTCACAAAATTAGACTATTTTGAAATTTGATAAAAACTTTTCCAAACATTTTTTTATTACAACTTTTGATGTTAAAATTTAAATTGACTAAACAACTTTCACTATCATAAAAATAATATAATGCTCTATTCGATTCTACTCTCTAATTTTAAGGCTTTCTAATGTCAAAGTAGAGGCTTCAAAATCTGAATATATCAGGATTTTATTGACAATAACTTAGTATGCATTCCATCCAATAGAGAAACCTAAAATTTGATACGTATTCGACGTTGCATTTTCTTGTTTTTTTTAAGTCTCTCCAGTGTCAAATTTTACGACGTGAAACCTGACAGCCTCATACATAAAAACAATTTTTTTCTCTTTCTGTCACGGCATTAAGAAACACTTAAAATAAGAGAATTCAATGTCGATATGGGCCCAATGTTGAATTGGAACCGCTTGTTACTGCGTTTGTTAATAGAGTTTTAGCCAAACTTGAAAGTTAAACTCTATAATAATTCGTTTGAAAACTAAGTTCTTTTAATGAAATGTATAATGAAAACTTTTGATCATTTTGGCAATGAGGTAAACGTATCTCAGACGCCAGTGGCTGCGGGTTCGAATCCCGCACGGCACAAGAAAAAAAAAGTTCTGGATCTGGGTGTTTATCTATACAGGATCAATTTTAACTAGCGCATCACATCTTGCACGCTGCCTTTCACATCAATCGCAACAACATTAGTTCTACGACTTTTACGAAAGTTATAGCTTTCCCATAAAAAAAAATATTTATAGCCTCGGTTTAGAGGAGTAACTCTATTCACTCTGAGCGTAGGTATACCACGCACCTTGCGTGTTAAAATATCGTTTCATAATAATGATTCCACTTCTTACAAAATGTAGAGTTAGGAGCAAACATTTTTTTGTTTTTAATTTTTGTGTTATTTATCAAGATTTGTAAAAAGTCGTAGAACAAATTTTGTTTGGATTGAAAGGCTGCCTGCAAGAGTTGATGTGCTAATTAAAATTAACCCTGTATATTATTTATTTATATTCTAGGTTCCCCCCTAGGTCGCTAGATAGTATCCCATATATGCCATGTAGTAAGTGTGATTGTTCGGGGATTTTTCAAGACAAATAGATTCAGTTCTTTTTGGTGTATTTGAGGAATGGTACATTAAAGTGATTAATATACTGATTCAAATTATCATATTAAAAGGAAAGATAGACAATCTTACAGAAGATAGTTATCAATAGTTGTGACTGATAAAATTGTATTGTGTAAAAATCTAATCTACACGTATGTACACGTTCTCGCTAATAGTATATTTAAGTCAAGTTACATAATCATGATTTTAATTAGGTATTATATTATTTTCCAAGTATCAGAATAATATGTCGACCGGAGCGATATACTAATTTCTGTAATTTTTTCGAAGACATTGCACCGTATGGCTCTATGGTTTTCTAATTTTAAATCAGCATTGACGCCATTACTGTTTTAGGTGTATTAAATATAAATTCACATTTTATACATAATATAAGTCATTATTGTGCATTTTAAACACAGAAATGAATTTCATTCAGTCCAAGAAATCTCGTTTTAACTTTATATAAAATTAAAAATTCCATGTGTTAGAAAAAATCATTAAAGATGATATTTTCGGTTTTATTAATAGAATGAATAGAATCTGAAATGTGTAGATGTTTTTTATGCTTAAAATAGTCCCACCGCCTGACTACCGACCACTTTTAGTCCCACCGCCTGACTACCGACCACTTTTAGTCCCACCGCCTTACTACCGACCACTTTTCCTATAATATCTGCCGCCAAATATCAACACTTCGAAGATGTATTCCTGCAATGTTTTTAAAAAAGCCAGTTCCATCCTAAACCCTTGTGCTGTCATCTTCGAGCTCATCTTTACTGACTATCAGATGAGATGAAGTTCAAACGAGAGTGGTGAAACTTGGCAATAGCATTGAAAAAACCAAACAAAATATAGGTTATAGCTTAAAGAAGTGAGTAATAGATATTTTATAATATAAGTATATTTTTTAATTTAACATTAACTTAATTATTCTTACATTATATTAAGTATTCATTATATTAGTTTTATATTTTATTAAGTATTCATATTTTCTAATTGTACATTGGTTTAAAAAAATAAAAAAAATTGCAAATGTTAATAACATCAGCAAATACTTCAAATATAGTATTGTCTTAAGTTTTCACGATTCATAATTTAAATAAAACTACTTTTTAACCGGATTAATCGCGTATAATTTATATTTTACGCGATTAATCCGGTTTTTGCAGACCCCGTGGTCACGAGCGACTGATCTTTGCAGACCCCGTGGTCGCTCGTGACCACGGGGTCTGCAAAGACACCGAAACGTCGAGTTAAAATGTAAAATATAAATTATACGCGATTAATCCGGTTAAAAAGTAGTTTTATTTACTTCAAATATTATAGTTCTATTGTATTTATTTAAGATATGTTGTTTTTTTTTAATATCAAAAAGTTAAATATTGGCTTATTAATTATAGTAAATAGTATTTTAATTGAAATTTTTATTATTTCTCCTTTTATTTCTTTACTTTAAATTAATTAAAAATTAAACAGATCACAATACTACAATCATATTTTATATTATGTTATTTTTAATTATTTTATATTCTCTAATATTTTACTTCAAGTATTATTCATATTATATGATAAAAGTTTCTGGAGTATAATTAAAACATTATTATTATTTTGTAATTTATCTTAAATTCAAAATAAAGGTATTTTATAGGTGTAACCTGAAACATTGGCTAAAACTATATTGTTTTAGTTACTACATATTTTACAACTTTTTGAACTTGATGAATTTAAAATCTACTAATCTAAAAATAGTAACCCTCAACAACCTACATCTTTAGCATATCCCCCACCATCGAAAACTTATATAATATGATCAATTGGACTGGCAAAATGGGCAAAATGCATTGTCCATTTAAAAACTGCACGAATTACGGTTGCACCATGCATACGCCATAAGCCGTGGACTCTCGGATATCTAGTACAACCACAGAATAAGTAAAAGTACCTACCGTTGGTACAGAAGAATCACTTCGGAAGAAGTTCTAAATAAATTCGAGTCTTGCTACGACGCGATACGGTGAAATTCAGCTCGCACAGCATTTTTTTTTTTTGTTTTTCCGCCACAGAAAGTTTTGGCACCCCCTAAAACAAGCTTTAACCAGTAAAGCAAGCTTTAGCTGAATCCTATTACGGACGAATGGGCATTCTATAAGCTGTTAACCCAGTGGCTAACGGAAAATAGAATGCCCAGACAGTGTGGAGACTCACTCAGTGAAGCCGAGCATACCCACTAAACATCCCCCTTTACGACCTACCTTGATTCAGGTTCTTGATCATTTATCGGAGCGACAGCCAATTGGAGAGAGAGGCTGCGCAGTGAGCGGCATCCGGTCGGCTGCCACCAAAAGGAACTGAAAGCGAGAAATTCAGAAGCTAAGACTAGCAGAAATGACAAAGCTGAAACTAAGAGATTATCTAGAGTGATCAGACTCACTCTGAGATAGGAATGCTGGAAAGAAGGACTACGTTTAGAAACGTTGAGCTTGCTGGAGTTTCCTAATAAGGGGAGCGAACTTGGTTAGGACCGGAAGAGCACCGTTCAAACCCTCTGGGCTGGCGTCGAGAGCGGCGCCGAAAGCCAGGATCTCGTCGATGGGAGCGAGCTGGATCCAGAACGCCATGCGGTCTTGAGAACCTTTTTCGTTCTGGCACTGGGAAGTCGGTTTGGCAGCCGGTTGCGATTGAGTCGCGACCCAGCTGCGCTGACCTGGAACGATAGAAGTAAAGGCCTTAGGGCCCTTTGAACTGACTGCAGGAGCGTCCGAGCTAGGCTGCGGTCGCTCTCTCCAGTTCTCGATGGGCTTCACGGTAGCCCTGGCAGCATGCGGTGCCTTGGGGCAGCCGCGAAAGTTTGCTGTATGGCCTGACTGGCCGCACAAGACGCAAGACGGAGCGGTGGGCGAATCGGGAGTGCGAGAGCACTCCTTAGTCCCATGCGGATCTAGGCACTTGACGCACCTAGGGGAAGCAAAACAATTTGCCGCCGCATGACCAGTAGTTGCAGCGGTGGCACTGACCTGGGAAACCACGCTTGTTTGGAACTTCGACGCGGATGTTGGAGAGACCGCACACGGTGGGCTTGCCTCTGAAAATGGACTGCCCTTGCGGGCTCTTCGCTAGGATTACTAGCGCAAGTGGGAACTGCTTGCCTCGGCGGCTGTGCATTTTGTGCACAGATTCGACGGGGAAGCCTTGAGAAGACAAGTCCTCTTGGATTTGCTCGTTCGAGAGCTCGAACGGCACGTTCCTGAGGACGGCACGAATCTTACGCTCCTCAGGGAGGGCGTAAGTGTGGTTCTCGAGCTTTTGATCAGCAAGAAGCCGAGTAAGATTCCTGAAATCGGAAATGGAATTGACAACGACCTTAATAGAGTCACCCACGTTGGATGCCTTACTATACTGGATCTTGGGATTGTGCCTACCGCAGAGAGCTGAGACCTCGGTCCAGCGGCTCTTGTCCCGTAGAAAGACGGGGGGCGGAGACTTGACTTTCGGCTGAGCCGAATCTGATTGCGACGCAGGCTGTGACGCCGGGATCGCTGTAACAAAAGGCGCAGGAGCAGACGCCGGTGTGACATTTTGCGGAGCAGGAACTGCGACTGGAGCAGCTGGAACAAATGGAGATAAAGTCGAAGAAGCATCTTCCTTCTTCTTCTTTGACTTTGACTTTTTGCAAACCTCTGTGAACTGAGCAGGAGATTCTGAAACTAACGGAGCGGAGTCGGAATCACTACCTGGCGGGGTAGTTTTCCGTTTGCATGCGGTGGAATCTACCGACATGCAATCTGAAAAAGGATCGACGAACTCAGATGGGTCTGGAGACGCCGGAGAATCGGTTTGGAACCCCTGAGAAATAGAGGCGACCTGGGAACGAGCTGACAATTGCTTTTGCATGGACTCGATTTGAGCGAGAAGAGCTTCCTTCTCGGCTGCATATTGGGCTTCCAGTGATTGTTTTTCGCTGGACAACTGACTGAAATCAGAAGATAACTGACTAAAATCTGAGGACGAGGGACGAGCGGATAATTCCTCCTGCAAGGAATAGATCTGAGCCTGTAACTTATCCTCCATCTCCTTTTCGCGGCGAAGAGTGCGATCGATTTGGATTCGAAGACCTGATTTATCTTCTTTGAGGTTTCGGATTCGACGACGATTGATTTCGCATTCATGCTCGGTACACTCAGGGTGACGAGGCATTATGCTGGGCTGAGAGAAGACGACTAACGAAACTGCGCTGAAAAGAACAACCTAGTGCGGACCTATTGCCGATAAACGGCGGACGATCAGGCTTAGTTGTCACGGTTACGTATCCACCTGATCAGCGATGCTTCGGCCGGCAGCAGTCGGGTCCGCCCTGAAAAGGGCAGATGAATTAGCCCCGACACCACACAACCTCCGCATGAGAAACAACAAGGGAACAAGGGCAGCGCAATACGAACACTCGGGAGCGGCCGCGAGACGACCGTTCGGGAGCGAACGCAAACGGGAAGGTTTTTGCTCGCACAGCATTACGTACCTGCAAATTTATATACCTAGAAGTTTTTTCTCTTTCTATCGCATGCCTCTTATCTTTTCTTACGCTGTTAGGGTTGCTGCCTAGTGAAGAATAATTAATCTCCTTATTTGTAATTAAGTATCTACCGATGTAGATATTACTGTTATTCTACCTTTGTAAAAAATATAATTTCAACATACCTAAAGTACAAAATGAAAAAAAAGTTACGACGAATAATTAGTAATACTACCTATGTTTTGTTTACTAAATTGAACACAATCAAATCTAAACATAATCTAATTGAATATTTGTTTCTTTTTATGTCCATTTTTAAAAACTATTTGCGACCTCGATCATATAATTACTGTGAGTGCTATTAGGTAGGTAGGTATCTACAACGCGCGCGCGTGACACACGACTGATTCGAAATCCGCCGGCGGAGCGCTTCGCTGTAGGTAAATAACGGATGTACCGCGCGGAGTGAGCCAGGCCTGGTACAACGCAAATTTCAACGATATAGATCGTTATAAATCGTAAAGTATTGATCGTAGAGTAAAAACAAACAGGCGAAATCAGTAGAAACTTTTGTGCAAAAACTTTTGTCGCTATATGTACAGGTTTTCGAGGTATGAGCGAAAACCTGAAAATAACGACCTTCACCCCCCCTACACCCTTAAGACACAACCATCCCTCTAGAACTTTTAGTATGTTAATATACGCATACGTGTGCCAATTTTGGAAACAACTCCAATTATTTCCTCTGTTTGCCTATTTTCGGCTTAATTTGACTGGGCTATTAACAATGACAAAAACTTAAGACAAGCTTGAAGCTAGAGTAATACTTTAGTCAATAGATAACTTTTATCTGACTAATGAAAAATCAAGCCTTAGTATAATAAGTTCTATTGCTTTATCATAAAGGGTGATACATTGTTAAAAAATCTAAAATTATAGCAGTGAACTGATTTTGTGACGTCACCAGATTGCTCTGCATTTTTTGCTCATAAATGCCGCCGGCGTGCGGTGTGGAAGGCGCGGGTAGTGCACGCAGTTCTATATGAATTAAAACAAAGCGAACCAAAATCCGTTGCGTCCCGTGCGTGCGGTGTATCCGGCGCAGGCCAGAGGACGCGGACCTTAATGGTGCGTACAAATTGCTGTAATGAAACTTGTAATATAACACTCTGCGCACCACACGTCCAAATACGCAACGTGCGCAGAATGTTACATTACTAGCAATCTGTACGCACCATAACATTCAGTCAATATAATCCGCTCAAATTAGGAAGCGCGCAGTGGATGAATGATCCTAAAGTTTTACGGTCCTTCCTAAATTATGCGGATAAATTCTAAATTAAAATGACAACAAACATCAAAGTCATCAATTTTAATTCATTTCTATAGGAAATATTGCAATGAACTATTTATAATTATTTTACGAATTATTTTGGAAGGGTTCATGATATTTTGTATTTTGTTTATACCAAATGTGGAATCAACAGTTTCAAATGTTAAATTATAAGAAATTTACCAAGTTGAAAAAAAAATACATAAATGAAGATTGATATCAATATTTCAGAAAGGATGTGGTAAGTTTCATGTCTAATATTACTATTTTCAAAGGATGTTTGTTGTACAAACAATAAAATAATAGACTCGTTTATGGTTACGTTAGATAATGTAATATTATACCATTATATTTTTTTTTATTATAAATAAGCGTAAACTAAGTTTTGTCTTTCCATTTTATCGGAGAGATGTATAAGAATGATCCAGATAAAACTGAAAATTTTAATTCGGCACCGTATATTTCCTTTGAAATCTAATCTCACGAGAAAGATTTTCTAAACGATTTGTTATTAAAAATCCAGAAGTGTACAAAAGCTGCTAGTTTATTTGATAGCTCAGATGTTAATGGGCTATTTACACCAGAAATTCTTACGAAAAGCTGTTGGTGTATAAAGAGCCAACGATACCCTCTTACGTATACGTCGCATGAATATGAAGTGAGTATTCTGTCTTTGCATGATGTTGTAGCTTCAAGCGCAAAGCCGCTAAAAATATACGTACCAGTAAGCAGGTCCCTTTAAGGCAGACCAGCGAATTTAAATGGTCGACGGTAAACGCTGAATGTGGTAAGCACAGCAGGCCTATTCGCGTAACTAAAATAACAGCCTGTGCTTGATGACGAGCTCGTCAACGAAATGGCAAAAAATTGTTGCATTTAAAAGAATACCAAAACCTAAATAAAACGATGAACTCAACGCTGTTGTTTAAAAGAATAGCCCTGCTGGACCGAATGACATTTAGAACCTTGGAAGGCCTTTCCTGAGCAGTAGACATCAAGTTGCTGATTATAACCATCATGGTACCTACCACGGAGGAAATATATAGAGGAGCTGCCCTATCCAGTTTTTTCTTGGGACTCAAGTGAAGCTTACGCGCGGGGTGCGGGAGGGGTAAGCGGTGGGTTTGGCCAATCATAGCCAAACAGGCGATGGCATTAGTCACCTAGTAGCGAGTAGTAAAAACCGGTTGAAACATAAGGTTAAAATATTCACATGATCATCAAAAAAGTTCAGCTATACTTTACTAGGTGGTTCTAGTTTTTTAACGTAATTTCATACGTTCCAAATCTGTCAGAAAGTACCGCGAAATAAAAGTATTTCTACTTGACGCTAGATAGCGCAACCTTTTTTCGCGGCATAAAAATCACCTAGGCAACAAATAACAATCTGGAATTTTGGACACAAATAATTGGAAAACAATACAATTTGTAAAAAATAATTATGAATGAAATTATCATCGTGGTAAGTTAATTTTATTTGGATTGTCAATGTGATTCCTTTATAAAAGTATAGAAAACTAAATTTTACATCGAGAAACAATCGAGGATTTAATTTTTTTTAATATCGACGCGTGTACATACTTCACAGAAGTCAGCGACGAACTGACGCCAGTGCCTCTAGCGAGGAATAGCTTGAACTAAAGGCCGTGACGTCAGGACAACCCAAATTGAAGCTGTGCAACTTTGCTTACAGCAGCTCTACTATGTATCTGCTTTGTGGTACCTACTACATAAGGATTATATTATAACCCTTTAATAAACCCGATTTTTTCTTACAGCTGTGTCTGCACTTTGTTCTTCCAAATCTTGAGTGCAATAATAACTATATCAATTGTAATAATTGGGATAATATTGCTCCTATGGATTCTCAATTTAGTAAGTATCAAAAAAAAAATTTCAGGAATTATTCCATGGTAAGTAAAAATGAGGTTGAAATGACAGTACACGGATCGGGACTATGAATTAACTTGCTCTTGATAAACCATTGGCATCATCAGGGTCCCTCGATAAGCCCAAAATTATCATCTCTTAGGAAGCCCACAAAAAAGCCTTACCTCTTCAGAAAATTACTGATATACCCTTAAAAACATGTTTTATACAAAACATGCATGACTTTTCATTTTCTTACGAAAACTTTACCACCAATTTTTTATTTAATGAAGCCCCATATTGAATCAGGGAAGAGTCGCGGAATCAGCAATTTTATTTAAAGCCCATTGAGATGATGTGTTTTTGTTACTTGCTGACTTTTGTTATTGACTTACTGTTATTGCCTTTGTTGGAGTTTATTTATTTGTTATGTCAGAGATGTGAATCATTCTTGATTACTTGTTGATCAAAATCATCTTATAAAATTTTTGGCTTCCGCTTTGGTATTTTTTAAGGTGATTTAAAGATTGGTTCCTGTTCTACAGAATGACATTTGCTTTCAGATACAACCTTTCTGAAGGAAGACAATAATATTCCGGTTCACATAGCAACAGAGGTAATCGACCATGTTTTAATATTGGAAAAAATTAAAATTTAGGACTTATAAAAATTACACTGAACAATAAAGATTCTCGTACTTGTGAGAAAAAGACTGCATGAAAATGACACTCATGATTGACCTCACATTTTTTTTTATTTAATATATCTAACCTTTGATAATCAATAGGGGTTCTAATTTTCAGATTGAACAAAGTGCAGACACTGAAAATTGTGTGTGTTTGTGCAGTGAATAAAGAAATTTTGCATACTTCATAGCACTTCAAATGATGTATCTTTTTGGGTTAAGTTATAATAAAGTGTTATTTCTATCAATTTCTTATTTAACACGATAGTACTTTTTATGATGTATGTCATTGATGTGACTTTAAATAATGTAGGGTCGCCACATAATAGTTAATATTATTTTAATAGCAGATTAAGAATGATAAGAAGGTCAGAACTAGGAAAAAAAAAAATTTTTAACATTTTTTATAAACTAAAATTTCAAAATTTTTCTAAGTGATCAAAATTTTAGTTTAATCTGTAGCTTATGACTACACAGCAAGTAATAAAAACATTTCCATGTTATTGTCAATATATCGACTGCCGCAACGAACAGTATCGAAATTGTAAATTATCAAAATTTTTTTATTGCTTTATTTGAAAGTGCATATAATGTTCTATCAGAAATAATAAAAATATTTTTGAAAAAATATATATTTAAACAAGTTTTAAGTCGAATAAAATCGATACTCCATACTCTGAGCGACTAACATCATCGAATGTGACACATTCGATCGTGTTCGTACGTGTCGATACGCGCGCATCGATCGTAACTGCCCGAGTCGTTAAGGGCCCCATACACGGTACGATTCGTCTGTACGATCCGTCGCTTCAGACCGATCGAAACGACGAATCGATAGTGTATGTCAAAGTCGTTAACGATTTACTTCATCGAAGACGATTTCGGAAATCGCAACAAAAACCCATGCAATCATGAATATCGTAACGATGAATCGACAGTGTATGGCTCTTTACGATCAACGATTCGATTTTGTCTCACTCTGACGCCGGTCGCCGCACGCATCGCACGCCTTACGTACTCGTACCTACCTACACTCGATGAACGAAATAAACGAAATGGCTACATGGAGTAATGATGATTTGATTGAATTTATTGAATTATTCAGAGAGCAAGAGCCTTTATGGAAAACAAAACATAAAGATTATCGTAACAATGTAAAGAGAATGGCGTGTTATAAAGTACTTTTGGAAAAAATGAGAAATATAGACAATACTGCAGATTTAAATAAACTAAAAAAGAAGATTAACAACTTAAGAACAGTCTTTCGGAAAGAATTGAATAAACAGATTAACTCTATGGTGTCCGGAAGCAGCGCCGACGAGAGTTATACACCTAAATTAAGTTATTTCAATAACTTAATGTTTTTAAAAGACCAGGAAATAAAACATGAGGGAATGAGTTCTACGAGTTCGGTGAGTACAAGTTTTTATTAAAATTTTAACTTAAATTAAGCTATTTCTATCCTATCTTACTAAAATAATAAATGCGAATGTTTGTGAGGATGTTTGTTACTCTTTAACACAAAAACTATTGAATGGATTTTAATGAAACTTTACAATATTATAGCTTATATATCAGAATAATATACATATATAATATATATAGGCTATAATTTGTAAAGATATTGTATAAATTATTGTCCAAAATATAGGTGAAACGATAAGTGACAATACGATTAATAGGTACATATAAAATGAAATAGATGGCCTGTGTACTTTTAAATAGCGCAATGAAGTTTCTTTATAAAAAAAAAACACTTTGTATGTACAACGAAATTACTTTTATTTAAATTAATGTTTTCGAAAAATCCAAAATTGTTTTAAGTAGGTATGGTTGCATTCGTAAGGTCTAAGAGTCCAAAATAAATTGCCCACGAGTTTTAGTTTGCGCGGGTGAAACCGCGGGCAGAAGCTAGTTCTATATATAATTGTTCTGCCACGGAACAGCACCGATTCCATTAAAATAGTCTACGAATAAATTCCTGTTTTCAGTTGCAGACTGAAAACTGGATCCTCTTCGTCTCTCGAGACCAAACAAGTTACTTTGTAGACCTTCTTGAATCCCTCTATTTTCATAGTTTTCTCTATCAAAGCTATTTTGTGGCGAGTAGGTGTCTGGATTTTCACGGCGTAAAAAGTTGTGTAGTGCACAACAAGCCATTACGACAGGGGCAATATTATCCAAGTCCAAGTTAATTTCATTACTTAGTATTCTAAACCGTGCAACTAAAATTCCAAATACATTTTCAATTATCCGTCTTGCTCGGGATAAACGGTAATTAAAAATTCTCCTTGTTTCGTTGAGCTGTGACTTATTAAATGGTTTTAAAAAATCGGTTCTTAAAGCAAAAGCTTCGTCTCCAACAAATACAAAAGGAAGCGTTATTCCATTCACTGAACCTGGTTGTGGCAAATTCAATGTACCATTAATAAGTTTTTGATAAAAATCTGTATTTTTTATCACCCCTCCGTCTGACACTCGGCCGTTAGTACCGAAGTGAAAATAAATCAACTTATAATTAGCATTAGCAATTGCCATAAGAACCTGACTGTGGAAGTGTTTATAATTAAAGAAATATGAGCCAGAATCAGGCGGCGGCTTTATTTTAATATGCTTGCCATCAACAGCGCCAAGACAATTGGGAAAATTCCATCGCTTATCAAAGTCAGCTCCAATTGCCTTCCATTCATTTTCATTAGAAGGTAACTGAAACAAAATAAATTTATTTATTTACAGAGTATTCCTGTGGAAGAATATGAAGATGACAACGAAAATTCTTCTGAGGTGCAGTCGCCAAGTCGAAATGAAGATGAAATTGCCGATAAGGTGCCACCTCCACCCGCACCAATTGCATTTAAACGGAAGAAGTCTTCGCAGGTGTCAAATTCAATAGATGTAACTCTTCAAAATTTAAACAAAAAAATTTTGTCAATTAAACCTGACGATACATGTGACATATTCGGAAAAACTGTAGCTTCTAAATTGAAATTACTACCTAAGGATCAACGCATCTGGGCAGAAAAAATTATTAATGAAACCTTGTCAGAAGCAGAACTTGGAAACCTAAGCAGACAGTCCGTGACTGGAATTAATAATATTTTCAATAACACTTCCCCAGATTGGCAACCGCAGACATCTCCATACTCTCAACCTCACACTTCGCCTTACTCTCAATCTAACACTTCTCCTTACTCGCAACCGCAAACATCTCCATACTCTCAACCGCAGACATCTCCATACTCTCAACCTCACACTTCTCCTTACTCTCAACCTAACACTTCTCCATACTCGCAACCGCAGACATCTCCATACTCTCAACCTCACACTTCTCCTTACTCTCAACCTAACACTTCTCCATACTCGCAACCGCAGACATCTCCTTACTCTCAACCTCAGACGTCTCCATACTCACAAGCTCAGGCCTTTACATACCCACAGACTCATCGACATCGGAATATTCCTCCATCTGAACAGCAAATACAGACACTACCACAAGAAGAGCAGATTGTACTATTAAACATACCTGAAAATCCGTCCTCCCAACCTCAAACTCAACCTTTACTTTTAGCCAGACAGATACCACCGCAAGAACTATCAAGAGTTAGTTCTCGTTCTCAAGAGTTATCAAGTGAAAAAGCACAAACTTTAATCACTTTTCTTGAAAACTTTGAATCCTAATGTGTTAAGATTCAAAGTTTTCAAAAAAGTATTTTTTTTGCTTTTTCACTTGATAACTGTTCACCTGTTTTCGAACAGTTGATTATATAAAGAAAATTATTATTATTATTATAAAGAAAATAAATGATTATAATTATATGAATGATGTACCTATCTTTTATTGCAGTACGTACCTTACAATAGTCATGGCATGCTGTGTAAATGGCAGCGCAGGTTTCTGGGATGATTTTTCCCAATAACTGTGGTGAAATTATCGATGAGTACTTTAAATCTTCATATGATCGACCAGTGGCTAGAAAACGCAGAGTTGCACTAAGACGCTCGTGACTGCTGATAGCTTGTCTCATGTTTGTATCGCTCTTCTGTATTTTAGGCGATACCAGTTTCAATAATTTTAGGTACGTGGGTTCTGTCATTCTCATATAATTGTGCCAATCTTCTGGATGGAACTTTAATTCCTTTAAAATATTTACATGCGAATAATGATTTCGCTTTAATAGCCATTTCTTAACCCACATTTTTCTAGGCTTTCTTTTTTTCTGTTGTAGACGAATCAAAGTTAGCGCCACATAGGTAAGGGAAAGAAGTTCATTTTCCATTTTATGGGGCACGTATTGAATTATTTGAATACGTCTTTATCCTTCAGTTTCAAACAAGTAAATGATCGATCGTTACGACCAATCGTTTCGTGTATGGGCGTCATTTTTGATGCGATCCATCGTCACGATTTTCATCAGATGGATCGTACAGACGAATCGTACCGTATATGGGGACCTTTAGTGTTCGCCGCGATGTGAGGAAGGAAGCACGTGTTGATGTTGTTTAATTTTAAATAGTTTTCATTTCTTTGTTTCTTTTCTTTGTGTTTTGTTATTTCTTATTTTAAGTTTGAAAATGAATAGGCGAGGTAGATGTATGGTTGATTTAGTTAAAAAAGTTGAACAACAACAGCGTTGTGAAACCGATATCAACGAAAAAAATTTCGAACATCCCGGTAAGTGAATATTTTATATTTAAATTGCTTACCTACATTAAAAATAAGTTTTGCTATATGTCTATATGTTTGAATTTATTTAAATAATAGATAATAATAATTTTGTTGCATCATAATGGGGGTTAACAAACAAAACTATCGAATGTGGTAGATTCGATACTGTTCCACGTAAATTTAAATTTATTTAAACCAAGTCTAGGCAAACAGAAACACATGAAATTAGCTATCTTTTAAGAATATAAGTTTTATAACATTATTATAATTTGTGATTGGAGGTCAAAATATAACTTTGAACTGCTCTCTTGTAAAGTATGTGATTTGCAGATTCGATACTGTTCGTAGCGGCAGTCGATATATAAAACTGTTCCGTTACTGACTGAGTGACTGAGGTACTGAGTGACTGAGTGACTGACAGACAACGTACAGCCGTAACTACTGGGTGTAGAAAGCTGAAATTTGGAACATACATTCTTTAGGGGATGTAGGGGTGCACTAAGGAATGAATTCCCGAAATTCCCACGGGAACGGAAAATATAGGACTTTTTAGTTTGTATGAAAAATCTTATTCCTTGAGTGCACCGATGTGAAACTTGGTGTAAAGGTTTTTCAATATGTGTCTGGTTGTGTTATGAAAGGAATTTCCGAAATTCCCATGGGAACGGGAAATATATGATGTTTTAGTTTGTATGAAAAAATTCCATCCCTTGAGTGCACGGGTGTGGTACTTGATATAAAGGTTTCTCAATAAGTGTCTATTTGTATTGAGGAAGGAATTCCCGAAATTCCCACGGGAAGGGATTGGGCTTTTTAGTTTGTATGAAAAATCTTATTCCTTGAGTGTACGGATGTGATACTTGGCATGAAGGTTCTTCAAAGAGTGACTGGTTGTGTTACGAAAACAATTCCCAAAATTCCCACGGGCACGGGAAATATATGATTTGTAGTTTGTGTGAAAAAAACTTATTCCTTGAGTGCATGGGTGTGATACTTGGTATAAAGGTTCTTTGCAGAGGGTGTCTGGTTGTATAGTTTCTGAAATTTTCACGAGAAGGGTAGTTAAGCGCATACAAAGTTGCGGGATAAAGCTAGTATAGTCATAAAATGAATATTAAACTAAAATTTTACTCATGGAAGAGAATTTCGAAATATTAATTTATGAAAAAAATATTTAAAAGAAATTTCTTTTTTCGAAATTCACTCCCACACATCCATCTTAATCTGCTGTTTAAATATTATTGACTATTATAGACGGACCCTGTATAACAGATTCCAGAAACTTTTTATTTTTTAATAATTTTTTAATCACGAAAATTATAGCCGTCATCACAGCCCACTGCAGGGCCATAAGTTTCTCCCCTGCGTGACGAGAAAGTATAGACCATAAACCACTAAGCTGGCCCAGTGCTGGTTGGTAGATGTCAGTTTTTTTAGGGCGCCGAAATGTCTTCTACTGACTACTGTATACAAATAGACAGCACCCAGGACTGCTTAACGAGCCCACCGAATCAGCCTTGCCATTTTTTTTAAATACGGAAAGGACGGTGGTTTTCCATGCCATGGAAAGTACGCATGAAGACTATGGTCGTACACGTCCATCCACGAGAAACATATACACTCGACTCTTAAAAGTTCCAGGACCGAAGTGATCTGGAAAATCAGACGCAGGCAGATCGAACTATCGAAGCATTGTGTTCGACTTCTTGGTAAATCTACACACATCAAAAAAGTCTAAGCAACATGTACTTATGTGAATTTTTTTATAATATTTCATGTTACAAAGTTTATATTTTTTATTTGAATATACTTTTAGGATATTTTTGAAGTAAAAACAACATCTATATTTTTATATTGTTCAAAACAAAAAAAAACAATATAATGTCTTCTGTATCATAAGCAAAATGAGCTAAATTGAAACCAAATAAAAAAATCGAAAAAAAAATACAAAGTTTGGCCTCCTCTGTTGTTTAAAACTTGTCGACACCGATTGTTCATGGAATCAATGAGTCTGTCAATCTGGTTCTGGGGTAATCTCTCCCAGTGGAATTTAAGCAAATCCTTTAGCTGCTGGGTTGTTGTTACCTGGGCCAAGTCCTCTAAAAGACTTCTTTGGAGCATATCCTACGCGTGCTCTATGGGGTTGAGGTCCGGAGACTGTGCAGGCCAGGGCATCACCCGGATATTTTCTGTTGCCAAGTACCGACTTGTCCACAAGACTGTATGTGAACGCGCATTATCGTGCATCAATGTGAAGTCTGGGCCAAGTGTTTGTGTAAATGGATGGACATGGGGTTTAAGAACATCTTCAACGTAATTTTCAGCGTTCATGTTTCCATTTACAAAAACGAGCTCAGTTCTCCTATTCTTCATAATCCCCGCCCACACCATAACAGTTGATCCGCTGTACGGATGCACTTCCTGAATGCACCTCAGCCTTTCTCTCTTTCCGGGACGACGGTACAGTCTCACTCTTCTAGAATCAGGCCTAAATCCGAATCGCGACTCATCACAAAATAAAATTTTGTCCCATTGTTCCTGGCTCCATGTTAAATGTTCCCTACACCTTTCATTCCGACGCACGAGATTGCTGTGACGTAAAGGTGGACACCTAATTGGGCGTCGTGCTCGTAGGCCGTACTCACGGAGTTGATTTCACATGATTTGGGGGCTAACATCAACACCACTTGAGTTTCGTAGCCTTAAACCTATCTGGCGGGCAGTCATCATCGGCTGGCGTCTTGCAGTCAGTTGTATGTAGCGGTCTTGCCGAGCGGTGGTACTCCTTCCGCGGCCTGGATGTTGTTCAGCAGGATCTCCTGTGTTGGTGTAACGCTGCCAAAGACGGAAAATAACGCTCCTGTTGACACCAAAATGCCGCGATACTTGGGATTGATTTCTTCCCGCTTGCAACATCCCTACAGCTCTTTGCATTTCATTTGCAGTCAAATGACGTCGCTCCATGGTGTAAAAAATGTATAAAATCACGTAAAATGTAATTATGTCGATAACTCTATTTAAATTATTGTTAAAATTTGTAAAATGAAGATTCAACACCAAATTCAATTAAGAAAAAAAATGCATTGAAATTCTATTGCCTTTAGCATTAAATATTAAATTTAGAAAGTCAACAAACTTTCTGTTATTTCTGCGTACCAGACTTGCACAATTTTTTTAAATATTTCTTATGAAAATAAAGCAAGAAAAAAATTATAAAATGGCAAGTAATTTGTTGAAGGAATATAGTTCAGTCATTTTACGCATTTTAAAACCCAATCTGCTGTAAAAAACCTAGTGAGCTGAATTTTGTTTTACACCTTTATTTACGGCGTTGTAATGTAGATGTAAAAAATTGACATTGATATCGTGCTGGCTAAAAAGAGGTCAAAATGTCGCGAAAATCAGTTTTATATATCTAGCGATCTATCGCTCGAAGACCAATAAAAGTCATTACAAATATAATTATCGTGCAATTTTCTACAAAAATGACTGTTACATTTTTTTGTGATACCATTTTCGGAGTAAGAACAACTAAAATGCACTCACATACGCGGTATTGTATACCGTACGGCGCCGCGGCGTAGACCTAGGTGTAAACTCGATTTTTTTTCATGGTTGTACTTGTGAAAAATATGATAAAAAAATCTCATTTCTGGACTCCAGTCAAAATCAACAAAAATAAATTATAATTCGGAGTAAGAACAATTAAAATGCACTCACATACGCGGTATTGTATACCGTACGGCGCCGCGGCGTAGACCTAGGTGTAAACTCGATTTTTTTTCATGGTTGTACTTGTGAAAAATATGATAAAAAAATCTCATTTCTGGACTCCAGTCAAAATCAACAAAAATAAATTATAACTTAGGAAAAATCACCTAGAGTTGTAAACTAGAGACGCTAAATATTGCGCTTAATACACTATTCTGAATAAAATGACAAAATTTCCCATCGAACCTGCCTCTCCAATTTGTTTATTCCAGTTCAAACATAAAAATAGGTAAGTTTTCTTTTAATTTTTTCTCGAAAATGGTCGTATCGGGAAAATAGACCACGCAAAAGTTGTAGAACATGCAATTTTGTACAAAAATTGTAAAGACATTTTCTTGCGACATACAATTCGTGGGACATCGCGATTATAACTGTTAGAAAAATCATATTCTACATAGGTAATTGCACACATTTAGGCAAAACCTATGCAATAGGTAATGGTACTTGGGGCAAATTTTAACGAGGCTTCCCCAGTTCACATACTCCACGATCTATTGCGATATAGTAGATTTAACAATCTAACTAGGGTCGGATGACATCAATTCCCATAGGTACGAGGTGTGTTAGATATAATCCGAGTATGAATTGATGTCATCCACCCGCGGGGAACACTCTACTTTTCATTTCGAATATAAGGAAAGTAAAAAAAAAACATTTTTCTTAAATATTTATTTAAAATTAATGGAAAAGTTCGAACAATTCGTAAAGTTTAAAGTGACATTTTTATTCACATATAAATCGGTGACATATTTCTATGTAGGTATAGATATCATTTTTTACATAAAATAACCCTATGTATTAAAATAATTATATATAATTAAGAAAATTATATATTTATATTTTTTTTAAATGATAGTGACAAAATATAGACAAATATAATTTTTTAAATTACTTTCTTTAACTTGACTTCTTAAATAAAAATCTAAATTTTTGACAGCTGGCTTCATAAGAAATGTATAAGTTCTATTTTTGAAATCCATTCCGGCCCTTGGTTCGGAATGAATTTATATGAAACATTCCGACCCGCGGGTCGGATGAAGCATTTTCAGACCGATACTTGGATCAAACATAGACTAGGTACTTTCCGAGTATGAGAAATGAAAAAGAAATTTTGATCTGATCTAATCCTATTGATTGAAAAAATGGTACTTTTGCTAAATTAAATGGTCAAGGCATGGAACAATAAAATGTTACAGTTGTCTTGCAAACCTCACGAAACACCTAATACTGCTTACACGGTTTACAATTAGTGTTGTTATGTAGAGCAGCCTACACACTTCACACTCTTACGTTATAATTATTTCAATAAAACTGAATTTACTAATGATACTGTATAATCTTCAGTTAGGTAGTTATTTAAATAATGATTATTCTTTATCGCTAGTAGTATTTCATTCTTAATGTGAAAATAAATGACTTACGACTCATATTTCATTAGCATAATTACATATATTGGTTTTGACTCGTTAACAACTGGTAATTTTCGTTGAAAATGTATTCTACCGTTATAAAATGATATCTACAATCGAATTTAACAATGTTTCTACCGAGATAAGCATTTGATAAATAAATTTACGAATAATTAAGGACATAGCTTTCATAAGTCATAAATATTCGTTGAAGACACCCCGTGTTAGTGTCAAAATGAGTTTACAAGAAGTTGAACCCGACAAACTATTCTCTGTATTACTCGGAAATAAAAATAAAGATCAAAAACCTCCAAATACACTTTCCAAATATTCCTTCGTCAACGCTAGTAAACCTATCGTGTACTTCGCATCAATAATGGGTATAAAAATAGTAAAATTTAAGAATAAAGAGATAAGAAAAGTGGACATTTTTAATAAGATATATAGTTTATTAGTTTTAATAATTATGCCTTACATGAATGTTATTTTACCGCCGGCTAGTTGGCGGTATACTATTAATGATATTCCACTAAACATTTTAACTAAGTGCTATGGAGCTTTTCACATCATCGAAGTGTTACTTGCTATAATATCGATTTCGTTTTTCAAAAGTTCATGTTTCTTTAATTTAATTACTACTATACATAATATTGACAAACATTTTAGTTTGGAATATAGATTTTTTGTATTTCGATCTATTTTGGTATCATTAATATCTATTGGGCCGTTCCTATATATAATTGGTTCTATTTTTATAAGATCCTTCGTCTGGAAGGATATTAGTGCTTATACAACAGTATTTACTTTACTTGTGGAGGGAGCTTTACTGAATTATTTTGTTATCAATATTTATGTACACGTTTTATTGTTTAATAAACTATTATTGGACGTCAAAGGGACGAAGTTATGCGATGAGAAAAAGATCTACTTAAAAAGTCGCATAGAATCTTTTCTTTTTGTAAGTATTTGATGACTTTATGCACATTACAATTTTTTTTTCAAAACATCTAATACAGTAACATTATTTATTACAGTCAATTTTCAGAATTAATTTTGAAAGCAAAAAACAATATTGTTGGTATGAAATTATGAAAATATACGACTACATTTCAGATTGTTTATACTTATTAAATGAAATTTATGCAATACAGGTGCGTATTTAAATTAAGTTTCATAATAAAGTTTGGAAGTTGAACCGAAACATTATTTCATAGTAATTTATGTTTATCAGTGAAATTATGCATGCTGTGCTGTTGCCATATGTTTTCCAACGTTGTATACCTATACATATACAGGTAAATATAAATAAATAGAAGCACATTATTTAAGTGTATACTTCATAGCTTTTCATTTTCTATCTGAATATTTTTCCGTGGCGTAGTAGTTAAGTGTTCGGCAGCGGCGTGATTGGTCCGGGTTCGAGCCCCAGCCGTGTCTGGGCCAGCTAGGTCAGGGGTGTTCTCTTCATTGGTCTGTCCGACTATGAAGAAAAGCCACTCGGGTTAGCGACCTAGCTACTGCGTACACTACAAACGTCCCCTCCATAGATGCAGTATCCTCTTCAACCGACTTACAAAAAAGGAGGAGATTCTCAATTCGTCTGTATGGTTATTTTTTTTGTGTTTGTTACATGATATTTCAGACAATTATGAATCGATTTTTAAAATTTTTAATTCATATTATAGAGGATACTTCATAGTTGGTCCCGTATCTGCGGTGGCTTGTTAATGGCTTACTCGACATTATATGTTAAACCTAGTTTTTAATTGATTGAATCAGGCGTTACTTTGCGGAAATCCATGACAACTACTATAAAAAGTTACTTTGCTAATTCCGCGACTTGTAATAAAATAAAATATAAATTTCATCGATATCGGTTGGGTACTTCATTGAACAAATTTTTGAAACAATATGTATGATTTCGGGGAATGTTTACGTGGATGACACTATTAGTCGGCCAAAGTGTTGACGTGAAGTCGATTTTTTAATGCTCTGCATTCGTTCATTATTTCATTCCTTTCATTCATAATTTACTTCAAAACTGGCCTAATCCTTTCCTAACCAGAGGGAACAATTCCTTTCCAGAGTGTCAGCCTATCGCCCACAAAACACGCCAGTAAAATCTCTGTCCCTTAATTGACTTTTACAGTATGCCCGTGAAGAGAATCAGCTGGAAGCAATAAGTATCGTATAATACGTATACACCCAGACCCAAAGAAGTTTAGGAAAGTTCATTTTTCTGACTGGACCAGGTTTTTTTTTTTTTTATATTGTAAGGATAGGACGTTTGTCTTCCATGCCACCTGATGGAAAGTGCGCATGAAGACTATGGTGTTACACGTCCATCCACGAGAAACCTATTCACTCGACACTTAAAAGTTCCAGGACTGTAGTGGTCAGGAAAAACAGACGCAGGCAGATTGTTCCACTCCTTGGCAATCCGTACCAAAAAGGAACCATCGAAGCGTTTTGTTCGACTTCTTGGTAAATCCACTATATAGGGATGGAAGTTCTGTCTGCGTCTGGTAGTCCGGTGGTAAAAAGGGGTGGGTTCAATTTGGTCAAAAAGAGCACTCGCACACTCACCAAAATGTAGCCGATAAAATACTGTCAAACAAGCAACCTTACTACGATGCTCCAGCGTCTGCAATTTTTTATTTGTAAGGTTGTTGTTGTTTATGATTTTACGGGCTCTTCGGTCAACAGAGTCTAGCGCTTCGAGCTGGTATTTGGCAGAACCATCCCAAAGGTGACTACAGTACTCCATGCACGACCTCACTTGGGCTGTGTATAAGTTGAGCAGCCGTTCAGGGCTGAAGTACCGCCGGACCTTCGAGATGATACCCAATTTTTTTGAAGCCGTTTTTGCCATAGACTCAATTTGTTGTCCGAAGTTTAATTTGGACGTTATAGTGACGCCCAAAAGCTCTAGTTGGTCGGTGATGGGAACAGATACATTCTGGAAAGTGGGCGTAAAAGTAAAGGTGCTCTTTTTTGCGGAGAATAGACAAGCTTGTGTTTTGGAGGCGTTGAATTTGACCAGGTTAGATTCGCCCCAATCGGACACATTCCGCAAGGTCGAATCAACGCGCTCAATCATAGACTTTCTCAAAACCTGGATTTCTTGGGCGCTCGTTCGCGCATTGGATATATATCTCTCAACAATAGTGCTGTCATCAGCATATCCAATAATGCCTGGTGTTAGGAGGTCATTAATGTGCAGCAAGAATAAAGTTGCAGAGAGAACAGATCCCTGAGGTACCCCGGCATTAATCGCCATTAGGTCAGAGGAGTAGCCGTCTAAGACTACTCGAATCGACCGTTCCCTCAGAAAATCAGATATCCAGGCGCAGAGCCCGGTCGGTATGCCATATGCTGGAAGCTTGCTTAAGAGACCATCATGCCAGACCCTGTCAAAGGCCTTGGATATGTCTAAGGAAACAGCTATTGCTTCACCATGACCCTCCAAGGCCTCACTCCATAAGTGTGTGGAATACACGAGAAGATCGCCGGTCGAGCGTCCACTGCGGAAACCATATTGGCTATCGCTTAGGAGCTCGTTGGTCTCGAGGTATGCCAGGAGTCGATTGTTCAATACACGTTCCATGACTTTGCAAAGTATGGAAGTGATTGAGATTGGTCGATAGTTCACAGGATCAGCACGGCTTCCCTTCTTCGGTACTGGTTGTACGTTAGCCAGCTTCCAGGATTTTGGGACTTTACCAGATTCCAAAGAAAGTCTATAGAGACGCGTCAAAACGGGAGACAACTCAGCTGCGCAGCGTTTCAACACCACTGCAGAAATACCATCTGGACCGCTAGCCTTATTCTCGTCTAGGTGCAGCAAGCATTTAAGAACCTCCTTTTGGCGAATATGAACGGTACCCATTGTAGGACCGAACTGAGGTAATTGGGGTGGGATTTTTCCTTGGCTATCTAGACGAGAATTTTCCGCAAAGATACTGGCAAATAAATCCGCCTTTTCCTTGGCGGTGTGGGCCAGAGAACCGTCAGGTTTCCGCAGTGGCGGCAGCGATGGGCGACAAAAGTTCGTTTCGACCGACTTGGCGAGGGACCAGAAAGCTTTGCTTCCCGAGGGGTATGACGCTATTCTGTCTCCAATACAGCCTATGTGGGCGAAACGAGCTCTTTTGATCACCTTCTTTCAGGACTTGGCGGCAGCATTGTACCTCTTCTTGTGTTCATGCGAGTCATCGGCTTTGCTTCTGCGAGCGGTTGCCCAGGCTTTGTACGCTTCTCGCTTACGCTTTTCAGCGGAAAAGCATTCAGCACTAAACCATGGGCGAGCTTTGATTTCAAGGGATAGATCAGCGTAGGGAATGAAGAACTCCATTGCTTGACCTATCACACTTGAGACTGCATCAGCGCAGCACGATGGATCGTTGATGTAAAACAAGCTTGCCGCCACGGATAAGATGCGAAGAAATGTCGCATTTCATCCCAATCTGCCGACTTGTAACGCCATACTCGCCTAGAACCACTTGGTCGGGTGTCAGGTGGCGAGTACTGCGATACATATTTCACCAGACAGTGATCGGATGTCCCTAAGGGTGCAGTGACGGACACCGAATATCTGTCGGGATCGGTTGTCAGCAGAAGGTCCAGGCAGTAAGCAGTGTGGCCAGCAACGTCTGGGATACGCGTAGGCTCGTCAACAAGCTGAGAGAGGCCATGAGTGAGCGAAAACTTAAAAGCCTCTCTACCAGCATGGTCAGTGTCCTGAAACGGGTATAACCACTGTCCGTGGTGTGCGTTAAAATCCCCCAGGAACACCAACTGCGCTGTGGGAAAACGTTGCTGAACCTTGTCCGCTGTACTGCTGAGATAGTCCATAAGCCTTGTTGTCTCCCGATCTCCGCTGTGTGACCGATAAATACCAGCGTATACCATTTGGTCTAGGCCGGTATCTATGTGAACCCACATAACTGAAAGGTCCGGCACTTCTAAGTAACGGAGACGCTGACAACAGATCTTGTCACTGGCATACATGCACACTCCGGCGTGCGGGTGGAATTTGGACTCCAGGATGTAACCTGGGTAACAGAGGTATGCCGAGTCTGACGGATCACAGATCTGCGTCTCCGTTAGGAAGAGTAGGTGGGGTCTCTCCGTCTCGAGGTGGTGGTGGACATCATTGAGATTGGAGTGCACTCCTCGGATGTTACAGAAGTGCACTTTAAACGAGAGGAAGTGCAACCGCTGTGTTACCTTACTCTGCTTTGGACCTTTCATTAATTTTGGAGTGGAGTGAATAGGGAGGAGAACAGAAGTTGAGTGAAGTGCTGCAAATGGACGCAATAACATTTGCAGCACTTCACTCAACGCAATAACGCACCTTTGGGAAACTCGCTTGGAGACTGCGGGGACGCCCGAACCCCCGCGAGTTCGCCATCGGGTTCCTTTCAAACCGGTCGCCAGCTGGCACGATGGAGCCTCCCGGGATTTTTCGCCAGGTGGCGGGGCAGCCTTTTGCATGTGGCTGGCATGCTACTTGGGCCCCCTACTACCTGCGGTCGGCCAGCGGTGCACCGTGCTTCGGATCCCGCTACCCTCCAAAACGAGTCACCCGGTGAGTCATTATCCTACGAGTTGAAAACAGTTCTCCGATGCAGCACGATTACTCAGACCTATCCTCCCCAATGGCTACACTAGACATCATGCCGGAACGCAACTAGGTTACTTGGCGGCATGGTTTTGTCTAGTGGGTGGTGACAAGCCGAGGCCGAAGCCTACCACCAGATTTTACTGCTCGTTTAGCACCACCCAGGGACCACGTACAAGGCATCGAGGGCTAAACCTTGCGGACGCGAGCAGTTTTCAGTCCCCTGGATAGAATAGTTCCAGTCCTATGCGGTTGGACTGGAACTCAGGACCGATCTGCTCATTCAAACGCCGACTAAATACTAAAATATATACTTTAAATTGCATTGACTGTACAGGATCCCACCGCCAGTTTTCAGGACTTCCATGTGTCATATGCAACCGCATGATTAATTGTGGCTCGATGCATGATAATTATTTAAGTTTCGCGATGTTATTTCAGGCAGACGGCACCGCATAAATTCAGCAGTTAGGAAAATCTGTTTTTTTATTTATGAATGTACATTTTTGTGTTTTAGATTCTAATAATGTTGACCACTTGGCTGGTTTGCACTCTGCTATGGATTTGTCGAAGTTTGTCTCCAAATTTGCCCAAAGTAAGTTGTAATATGGATTAAGTATTTATTTAAATCGCGGTGGATATTAAAATCAATGACGTGAATATTTTTATTCGCTCACCTCTGAAGGGGGATTTAAAAGAAAGTACGGCCGATAGCCAAGTGTGTTATGTTATCATTGGATGTTCAAAAACTTTTTGGTTACACGTCATGTGTTTAATATCATTATGATTATTGGATAACCTATGCTAATTATTATTATTTAAATACCAATCAAGACAAAGGAAAAGACAACTTGAATTTAAATTGGACAAATAAATTTTACACATTATGGAATCGTTATTTCAACACTGGTATAAGAAAATGCATCAGCTATTAATTATTGCCTTGATATATAATTTTTAACCTTAATAGCATTATTAATCCTACTATTCATGGAACCTGACAGCGGTTTCGTACTAAATCCGAGTAAATACATCCCGACGCGACGACGGTGGCGTAACTATTCTATCCGGCTTCCGTCATCTGTCATTTCACAAAAGATTTCTAGTCCCGAATTTCCTTGGATTCGGATCGGGTGTAGTTCGTAACCGCTGTGATGCCATTATTCGTCTGTGACTCCTTTGCTGAACACAAAAAACGACAAAATAATATAAACAACTAGATTAATCCAAAAAAAAATATATACTGAACTGCATATTTTTATTTTACAGAACTCGGTATCTTTTCTACATGATCTGTACATGTATATTAATATCAATAGCCGACCGATAATGTTAGCGACATTTTGCGAACTATTTATAGCGCAAAGAAAAAGGACTTTGGCAATATTAATGCATATTATATTACATGAAGGAAATGGTAAGAAAAAAGATATGTGGGACGCAAAAAACCTCGTTTATTTTTTTATTTCCATTACCACTTCGTTTTTGTGTCTCTCAGTCGGCTGAAATACAGCGTCCCAAAGGATGTGACATAATGTTGAGTCAGTGACCTTTTTCAGAAATAATAAGTTACTTATATTAAATAATAGAATTTTACTATCAGTGTTCAATGTCTCCTGGCACGAGCTCTCATTCGCCTATAAGAACTCTCTCGCGCGTACAGTAAGTTAAAAAAATGTTATATTATATTTTTTTATAGATCTATGTTATATTTCTTTCTTTATTAATACGAAGTCGTTTTTAGCTTCCGAAAAACTAAAACTTGTAATTTCTGTATTTTCTCCAAAATCAAAGATTCGATGAGAGGTTTCACTTTTTACAAATCTGAAGAGCGATTCATCAGCACATAGAAAACATGGATTCAGATCTGTAGTCCTGGTTTAAAAAAAAGTGCAATAGCATAAAAAGTTTTTTTTTTAATATAAAGCAATAATCATACATTTTTGGTTATATAACATGTTGTTGTTTTTAAATAACGCAAAACTTTTAGTTTGATCTGCGTATGTAAGCATAACATAAGCAAAGAATCACAAAATATACAGTTTAATACTACAGCGTGTAACATAATGAAGAGATAATACTTACGATCTTATGTTTGGTGATGTAGTTTATAAGTACCTAACAGTAACATAAATTTGTTATCCTTACGGTTCAGCTGTAGAACAAGTTCAAAGTTTAGATCAAAATATCTAAGTGTCAACCCTAAAGACAGCTGTGAGCTTTTGATGAAATCTATTCGTTAACAGATGGCGTAATAATAAAGTGATGGGTAACTGAGGCAGATACTACAAAGTTCAGACGGTGCGGGAAAGGTCATAAGGTCACTGACTGCGGCACAAGTCATGCTTTAGCTTATTAGGTTGACTAGGGTTGTCAATATATTTTGTTGTAAAATAATTAAATAAATTTGTATGAAAGTCTTTTTTATACCACCACTAATCATGCTAATTATTTTACTGTATATTCTACGTATGGTATAGGAGCTAACTCTTAAGTTTTATCTCTCCATTTTGTTACACGTTGTGTATGCTATGTCAGCTTGTCCAGCCTGCCGCTAGATACTATTTTTATAAATTTAAAATATTATTTAAGAGCTCTTTTAGTCTTATGTGCTTGTATAGCGCTTTTTGTCGAAACTTACTGTATTCCGCAGTCGGGTCTTTCAGTTTATGTAATTACTTATTTATTATTTCTAAATTGAAAAAAAAATTTTGCTTACTGTAAAATCTGTCAATGTAAGTACATGCCGCTATTTAAGATCCCTGTCTTTGATGAACCAAGTTGTACTTTTATTGAACTAAGTTTGACATAAGAGATAATAAGAGATCGCAATATCGAATACGGTAAAATCTTTTTGTCACCAACAAAATCCACGTTTGACCTCAATCTTACCTAATGGTAAGTAAAGATGAGGTGGAAGATGAAAATACACGGGCCTAGGAAAGAACTGGCTCTTCATAAGATATTTACGGAATACTTCACCGCCGGAGCAGCAATATAAATAAATAATAAATATTTCTGACACTCACACAACATTATCTAGCCCAAATTAAGTTTCTTAAAGAACTAGATGAACATGAAGAACTAGATAACTGATATACTTAAGAAATATATAAACATACATATGAAATAAATACATATTTTTTTATTAGAATAAACTTAAATAAACATATAAACATCCTAACTTGATGGCTAATATCTGTGTACATCACACAAATATCTGCCGCCGCCGGAATTCGAACCCAGGACCTCTGGCATAGAAGGCAATGTATGTTACCACTACATCAGCCGGTCGTCGAATATTCGACTGTAGATTTTATATGAAGAGTAGTCGTGAACCTGTCGGACCCTGACGGGATCCTACCATAAAGCGGGAGTCGCCTTTTACGACACGCTTATCCAGAGCCAATAGCTTAATTTATAGAAAAAAAATAAACAAATTCGGACAGAATCCTACTAACAATTTAATTGTGAAACTGTAGTCTATAAATATAGTAAACTAGCTTTTGCCCGCAACTTCGTACGCGCATAAACATGAACGCAACCAGTCATTGAAGAACCTTTATACCAAGTATTACCCGGGCGCCAGACTTAGTTTCAAAGATTTGCACAAATGTTTGACGACTTTGCAAAGTCATTTGAACACATATTGACGTAACCTGCCAGACTTGCTTCGCAAACACTTTTCTCCACAGTATGCTAGTAGACAACAAACAAGATGGACAACGATTTTGTAGACTCGGTTAGCCTGTATTATTTGTGTGCATGTAATTATATTTTTTTTATTTGTTATTTTTTGGGTTCCATGTACATAGTTGCCCCTGTAACTACTCTACAAATTCCAGAACGCACTCGCTGCCCCAGCCATTATTGGCCATTATATGGCCGCATGCAGTGTAACATGCACACAACCGTCCCGCTCAACTACGCTCGAGCAACTGGACACTGAACAAGTGTGGCAAGGCACGCAAACATTTGAACAAATTCAACTTTGAATGCTTTGATGTGTAGAAAAAGACCGACTCCGGATGGCAAAGTGCAAAGCTTTGTGCAAACGTTGAATACATACGCAAAGTCCAGCGCCACACATTTGTTCAAACATTTGAAGCTAAGTCTGGCGCCGGCCTTACATCCATGCAGTGAAGAAATATTTTTTCATACAAACTAAAAAAAACAATATTTCGTGTTCCCGTGGGAATGTCGGGAACTTCTTTCACAACACAAACAGTCACTCACTGAGGAACCTTTATACTAAGTATCACATCTGTGCACTCATGGAATAGTTTTTTTTCATACAAACTATAAATCATATATTTCCCGTTCCCGTGGGAATTTCGAGAATTTCTTTCATAGCACAAACAGGCACTCTTTGAAGAACCTTCATGCCTAGTATCACAACCGTACACTCAAGGAATAAGATTTTTCATACAAACTAAAAAGTCCAACCCCTTCCCGTGGGAATTTCGGGAATTCCTTCCATAATACAAACAGACACTTATTGAGGAACCTTTATATCAAGATCATATCCGTGCACTCAAGGAATAATATTTTTTCATACAAACTAAAACATCGTATATTTCCCGTTCCCGTGGGAATTTCGGGAATTCCTTTCATAACACAACCAGACACACATTGAAAAACCTTTACACCAAGTTCATTATAACTCTTCTTGCGCGATTTAATCGACGTACAGCGACATCTATCGAATAAAAGCAAACTAAAATTTTGTATTATTATAAATGTGACAGTTTGGTTGGATGGATGGACGTATGCATATCTGGATGTTTGTTCCTCTATCACGCCAAAACGGCTTAATGGATTTAGATGAAATTTGGCATCGTGATAGTTTACAGTCTGTAATAGTGAATAGGCTATTTTTTATCTCGATATTCCCAAGGGATTTTAAATTTCAACCAATAATTTTATTTCTAGAAAAAATATTGTATCAATCGAAGAAGTTTTAATTAATGCTACTTGAAACTTAAATAAAATGTTTATTTCTAGAGAACTACTGCTTTGAGCAGGTGCAGACACTGTTTAACTTGGTGCAATCGAGGAAGTTGGATATTTCTGCGAAAGTGTTCACAGTTAACATACCAATAATTATGAATTTTGCTGGAAAAGCGATCTCCTATAGCGTCCTGATGATTCAGTACTTTTATATGCACAATTAGTGGACAGCAACAGAAATGAATCTCACTTTTAAAATATTTAATGTACTTGTTGTAGAGTCTTTTATTATAATTCTTATTTAAAATTAAATACCTACATGTTTTTTTTATTTGTTCCGTTTTTATAAATGATTAGATAAGTTCTTTTGTTTTGCTCATCCTGGTTTTTCCTACATTTGCAAGGTAGCGGTAAAAATATTGCTTTTATATGCCAGATGTTCCATACCTTTTTGTATAGAATGTTAGCCATCAAGTCATGGATTTTTTTGTTTATTTGTAATATTGGTTTTTGTTTATATGTAATATTGTAGTATTTATATACTTTTGAAGCTTATTTATACGTTATCTAGTGTCTTAAACACAAGTTTTATAAAGTGCGAATGTTGAAAATATTCAATTATTTTTAAATAAATATAAACCACTAAATATATATTGAATTTGTTTAACTATTTTTCGAAAGAAAGTGCATGTTGAAATTTCTTAACCCCACAATAGAAAATAATATTTTATATATCACGAAAAACACACATACGTCCCTCCCTACCTACTACCTACCACTCTAATAATTGAAGATGCAATATCCAATCTTGATCTTTCAATCAGTGCAATTACAGTAACAATGGCAATTCCAGTTGAAGCCTAATTGTTGTCAGTAATACATCATTGACCTTCAACCTTCGATTTATTATGTCCTCAGGCCTTTGTAGGACCCCACATTAGGTGGATCTAAATAGCCCTACATAGACATATTTAATAAAAGACATTGGCCGTATTCAAATTCAAATTCACACATTTATTTAATACAAAGCTACAAACAAGACAACACAATAAAAATAACACATACAAAAAGCAAGATTAAAATAAAGAAAAATAAAATATATAAGCAGAAAAATACCAATTATGAAACGAAAATTTAAAAAAAAATTAATAGTATATTATGTAACAAGTGAGCGAAGTTGCTAATTACAGTCTCGGCTCATTATTAAGCCTCGACTGTAATTAGCAACGCTCACGAGTTACATACGACGTTTTTCAACACACTTGTGAGTAAAAGACAGACATATGTGGTCATAAAATAACAAACACACTTGATAACAAAGCTGTGAATTGTGATTGAAAAATGGCGCCGAACCTCGCGCATGCGCGTAGGTTTTTTTTTCCGTCAAATGTGTCAATGTCTGTATGGCATATACAGCCTATTTTAAGTGAAAATATTTAATTTGGAGTGGTAAATGCAAATATTTTAATATTTTATGACAAATGATTGTAAATTGTGAATAATTTGTTTAATATACAAATTTATTTTACTAATAAGGCGCAAACATTTAAAAATGTATATGGAATTTGAAGTGGTATAAAACCTCTTTGTTGTTTCTGAAAATATTTTGTGTAGGTATAACCCGGACCAATAAAATATGCTCTGTTTTCTCGCATGTTATTTGCACAAAGGTACAATTCAACTTTGTAGGATTCATTATATTATGCACTAGGGTATAATATATTATGCACGCGTGACTTATAGCCCAGTTTATAGTTCTAAATTCAATAGAATAACGCTCACTTTACGAGCAAGTGTGTTGAAAACTACTTTATATTATTTTATAAGTTGCCCTGTACTGCAGTAAGCGTGTTAAATAGGACACATCTCAGCATAATGCTGCAGCAAAAGGCACAGCGCTGATTTTCACATGTGCCCCGTTATTCGACATTGCACTGTGTAATTTTAAGTCCATAACACCAAACATAGCTTTCAATATCAGCTTTGGTGAAAACCTCGCTAAAACATTGAACATAAGAGAAACGTAAAAGAAAACGAGAAGCCCGTGTAGGGTTCAGCTAAAATAGCCCTAACGCCCTTGATAAACATATTGCGACTAATCCGAGTGACCCCGCTCGGTGACAGGATCTCGTCATGGTCCGACTGGCTAGCGACCACCCTTCATATAAAATGTGCCACCAAATATTACCGCTCCGGCGGTGATGTGTTTCGGCTGATTCCGGCAATATTTTATGAAGAGTCAGTTCCTTTCTAAGACCGTGTGCTTTCATCTTCGACCTCATATTCACTTACCACCAGGTAAGATCGAGGTTGAGTTAGTCGAGGCAAAAATTCGAGTAAAAATGTAAAATTAAAGTACCTAATGTTATTAACAGTGTGAAAAAAAGAGTCTGACAGTGAAGTATTAACAGTGTAAAAAAGAGTTTTTAATATGTCTCATAAATTAAAATTTTAAATTTCTTCTAAGTGATCAAAATTTAAGTTTGATTTGTAGTTTATGACTACACAGCAAGTAATAAAAACTTTTCCATCTAATTGTATGTAGTCAAAAAATTTAGATTAATCTTAAATTTTACTCACAGAGAATAATTTTAAAGTTTTAATTTATAAAAAATAGGTATTTGAAAAAATACTTTTTTTCCAAATTCAGACACTCTCGTCATTCCTAATCTGCTATTAAAATCTAATGGTCTATTATAGGCGGACCCTGTATAAGTTTTAGAATTTAGTTACCATTCAAAAAGTCCCTTATTTCCATTTAAGTCCATTTTTTATGCTTTTGTCATAAAAAGGTCCTGATTTGTCTGATATAGGATAAAGTTACATCACTGACGCAGTTAGGTTAGGAACGTGTGTTCCAAAGTGTGTTCCACGGCTAATAAGGCATCTTGAAGTTTAGTAATAAGCAAGTAACTTTTAATTTTATATTTTGAAGCGAAATGTAACAGAATGACAACTTTTTCCTTTTTTTATTGGTGACGAGTACAATTAATAATTTATACCAAATTTATATGTTTTTAATGGATAAAAAACTTCCCCAAATTTTGAAACTATTTATGTAGGTAAAGTCAGCTCCAAAAGTTTGCTTAACGTGTTCAAATTTTAAAAATATCTTGATATCCGAATTATCATAACTAGTGGTCGTAACAAGATACCAAAATCAACTTAACATTACTAACTCCCATAAAACGGTGACAGAAATTTTTCATTTGACACTTAACATCCTATATGTCTTAAGTCGCTGATAGTCTTTTATTAATACAAAATTAGATCAACAAAGCATGTTTGCCGAGTTCTTACCTGTGCATCTACTTTAGGAGATTGTGATGTTACTTGACTTTTGTATTGTAATACTGCATGGAAGGGATTGGGAATTTCTTATTAACCATGTTTTAAATAATCAACATTTTTGATAATCAACAAATCGACCAAGAAAATAAATTAAAACGGTCATCCAGGGAACTATGTTATCTTTTGAAAAAAATAAGTTCAAAAACTAAAACCCAACTACTAAAAACGTGCTCTAAAAAGTAGGAAACAAGTAGGTTATAGTCTCCGTTGAAATATTTATGTATTACGCCATATTGATAGAGATATGTTGAAAGGGTAGCCGTGATCGTATGTCATTTTGATTTGATTTTATTACATACATACATAACTTCACGCCTGTATCCCTTATAGGGTAGGCAGAACACCAGAGGTTATAAGACCGTCTGATGTCACATTTGACAAATGAGGTATTATAATGATGGAGAGAGGCTATTGCAGTGACAGGGGGTCAGCCTATCGCCCACAAAAATGCCAATAAAACCGCCCGGGAAGAGAAGCAGCTGGTACATTCTATGTTTTTTTTTCGCTCCCAGTCCAGCATGGAAGTTGATTTTTTTTTTTTTTTTATATGTGACTAAACCCGCGTTTGACCTCAATCTCACCTGATGGTAAGTGACGATGAGGTCGAAGATGAAAGCACACGGGTTTAGGAAGGAAATGAATCTGATTTTATTATTAAAATGAATCTGTTTTGAAGCTGTTGATAAAAGGTGGCATACGACCACAGCTATCTTTTAAACATATCTCTTTCAATATGACGTACCTAATACATAAATATTTCAACGGAGACTATTACCTACTTGTTTCCTACTTTTTAGAGCGTGTGTTTATTCGGGTTTAGTTTCTGAACTTTTTTTTTCACACGTTTTGGAGTAATAGTGGTTTCATATTTGAAATGTGCTAACGAAGTTCTTTTATTTGATATTCCACACGAAACCGTCAAGATTTTTTTTAAATTCTTTACTATAATTATTATTTCACTTATTTTGGATAATAATTTTTACATATTTTTTGTTCTTCACTTTAAGTCCCCAAGAGGGCGTTATTTTCAATTTAACATAACTTTATGTAGCCTGTAACCAGCGGACAGTGAAGAGGCTTCTAACGACACCTCATTTTTCCAATTATGATTAGTAGTTTAGAAGTTCTGAGGGAACGGCTGAACATCCATACCCACATACATACATGCACGTCTAAATCATAACCCTCCTTTTTGCTTCGCCGTAATCGGGTAAAAATTTGAACACATAGGTAAGCAACTTTTGGAGCGGCCTGTACCTAATTTAATAGTCTCTCTAAAGTATTGTGGTTAACGCCATCTAGCAAAACTGCAAAGAAGCTTTTCACTCTGTCGTGAAATCTCCGCGAGTTGCTATTAGTTCCCATAATTTTTAACTAGAGTGAACTAATGTTCAGTCAAAGCCTCGGACTGTAACTCTTTTTTTTTTCAAATAAATAGGAAAACAATTTTATATTACCTGCCTACCAACAAAAATCTTATACTTATGTAGAAGAATACATACATATAAGATTTTGGAGATGTGGGCTTAAGATATCGATAGGATTATTACATAGTTTTAAGACTTGGGTAGGTAGGTATCTTTTTTTCCGCCAAGGATGACTACCCCACCGAGCGACCCCTAAGGTAAACAGAGGGGTGAATTCTTAGAAGTACGAAAGGGAAAGGAAACTGTACGGGGGACAAACCCGACAGACGAAACCCAGACAGTGTGGGACTTTTATAACATCCCTTTACTGATCGTTTGTCTTTCTGAGGACAATCGACCGAAGACATGAGCCAGTCGGTTATAAAGACTGCGCTAGAGAACATTGGTACCTACTTACATTAACCGGGCCTAAGCATTATTTACAAAATATCTTTTATCGCCGCCAGTGCGTTCCATCAATTAGGTACTTTACAGTACATACCTACATGCTAAATCAATTGATACCGAGCAATTATTAGCCAGTTTGAGATTCGTCCGCGTGCTCAAAATTCCTAAACGAATCTATTTTAATTTGCCAGGTCCTATTTCAAGTCAAAATTACCGTATTGAGTACTTAAGTTAGGTACTCTATGACTGCAATCGAATGTTACAGTTATTTATTACTTAACTGTATTTAGCGGCCTTTATAATATCTTAACTTCCGCTATTATCAAACTTCTTACTATCGGTGATTGCTATAAGTTATCAATAACTCATAATAAATATTAGGTAGGTACCTACCTACCGGCGCGTTACTAACACTTTGTCGTGATGATCATTTTCGAAAAAAAAAAGTTTTAGGTGTCGTGCGTGAGTTATGAAATGCAGGTACTTATTTACAATACATATACTTAGAACGACACGATTGATTGTTTGTCTGTTGTCATTTGTCCTTTGCAATGACGACAGATTGTCAATTGGACTACAAACAGTTGTTACAGGTAATGAAAACAGATATATTAGCCGACGATAAATTAACCGTGCGATACTGTAAGAACGCGCCCTAATACCTACTTATTCAAACTGATTAATTAATTGTTTTATCTATTCTCCGAACGTCGCCGTTAATATTTATTTACGATAATTTAACTGATTCAATTAAGCACAAAATATATTGCAGGTTACGAAGACCCCAAAAAACATTGAAGAAAATTTCCATAGTTAGGTACCTACCTAAACATAACAAGCGTCACTAAAATTACACAACAAAGTTAAGCCATAAGTAGGTATGATGACTCAAAACATAAAACTATGACGTAGGTAGTAAGAAAAATCTTACTTGGACACCGTTGACTGGATATTTAGTACACGACATAGAAAAACAAAAAAGCGTTAATCGATATTGCAACCTAACACAAGCGTATAAGGAAAGATTTCCATTAATATAAAATTGACCAATCACAATTGTTGTAGTGTAGGAAGCGTTCGAAACTATATGGACTTGGTGGTAATTTATTGATCTTGTAAGACCTATTCAAAAGTTATTCCTTGTGAATAACCATACTTGATTATTATTAATGTCAGTTTTTTTAACACAACCTTGGCATTAATGACTATTTTGTAAAGAAATAATTACAGTTGATGAAAAGAGTCAAATGACAGATTGTCAAGAGAAATATCGCGGAACTTTGGAACGCAGCCGAGTAGAAATGACGTACAACTGCTGCGTGCGTGCGTGCCAGGGGGGGGACAAAAGCTTATTAGTTTAGTTTCTTTAAAGACAGTGACTCCATCTAACGGCAGGCCCTGAACTTTTAAAGTAATACTACTTGACGCTAGATGACGCTACTTCTCACATTCATTATATTATGAAAAAAATAAATTACTTTGTTTTGTATATAAATGCAAACTGGCCTTTCAAATGTGGTTTTTGTATATTTTAGTGTGCTGGTGTAAATTTGTATATTTTTATTTTCAAAACAAAATTTGAATGAATTTCAAGCTATGAATGAAGCGTTGTCAACGTCAGGTGTGTTTGTTTAATTTCAAAACACCAACACAACACAATATGGCGACTGCTATCTGCGTACGCCTGAGTTTCATAGTAATTTTTATATTCCATAAAGTCAAAGACTTCAAAATCAATATTTCTTAGAAAAATTTGAGTTGGAAGTCTTCAAATTGGACTTTAGAAGGAATTAAAATAAAAGAATGCAATGTCGAATACGGTCCATTGCCTACATATATGTACCTATCTATACGGAGATCTACATATAGATACATTAGTTTGGGGCCGATTTATAGTTAGCGTTAGTAGCAAATGGGATCCCAAAAAATTTGCAAGAGGACTCTCTATTCCTAAGTATAATATTTATCTATGGTGCGTGCGTATGTCGAACAACGCTTGCTCGCTCGCTCGCTCACTCACTCACTCGTCGCTCGTCGTCGTGCCAACCAACCATTCATTGCTCGCCCACTCGTTTCAACGTTCAAGATTATATTTATTTATTCGGCATAGTTTTGTTTACTTACATGCCGGTATAGATAAGACGGTACATTAGTATTTCGATCAGAAAGTAAAGTGTTGTACCAGGAATAGTAACTTATTTTGGTGTTTTCGGTTATATTCTAAAGGAAACAAAATGTGTAAGTATAAAGTTTATATTTTGTTAGTCACCTGTTTTATGTTTCAAAGTCTATGAACTTTCTAGCGTCATTAAGCAGGTAGTAGTTTTTACGTACGTAATATTTTTACGTAGTACCTTTTTATACTTTCGGAACTATAGTCAATCGGACATTGTTGCAACTATTACTTCCTTTATATAAGAGTATAATAACTGATGTAGGTATTTAATAATTAAAACAGTTCTACTTCATAATGCTTAAATAATATAGGCACCCAATTATTGCTTTGTTTACCTGTTACATTACATCAGTTTATACATCGTTACTGTTTCTTATTAGAATCTTATGTAATCTACAGAAAATCCTAAATCCTAATTTAAAGTTTTATCTCTTGACCTTGACGTTGTCTGGGACGCTGCATTCTTTAAAACGGCGCGTCTGCTGAACTGAAGTGTTGCGAAATAAAAATAGATATTGCTTACAGTTAAAACAGGATCTTTTCATATGTCAAACTACCCATACGGTAAAATAGATTGGCAACGGACGTATTTTTGCGAGACAAATGCAAACTAAATTTTCACAAAAAAAAATTGAAATCTATGTCAAAGTCAAATATCATAAAATGTACTGAGTGATGTACTTTGCTACATAGCAGTGTTGGCCCAAAGTAAATGTGATTACCTAATGATTAAAAATCATAATCAAAAACTTGATTAAAATGAAATAATCATAATTAAATTTAAAATGATTAAGATTATTATCCCTTATCTTAATTCATTAATTTGATTATTTGATTAACTACTAATTTATTTATTTATCTAATTTGTTGGAAGAGCATTCAAAGTGTAACATTCCGTATTCCAATTTCACAGACACCGGGGAGGTGTTTATTATTTTTTTTTCCTTGATTACTTAATTGATAAAAATAATTTAAAAAATGTTTTTTCATGGAATTAAAAACATTGATGGATGTATTAGTTTATAATCAAGTTAATCAATTAATGATTAATATCAATATTCATGATTTAGATTACTTTTTAATCATGATTATTTTAATCCTGATTAATTTAATCTGATTAAAATTATTTACATACATACATACACAACTTCACGCCTGTATCCCTTACGGGGTAGGCAGAACACCAGAGGCTATCAAACTATCTGAGGTCTCGTTTGACAAATTTAGAGGTATTATAATGATAGAGAGAGACTATTGCAGTGGCAGGGGGTCAGCCTATCGCACGCAAAACTGTCAATAAAACCTCTGTCCCTTAACTGACTTTTACAGTTTTCCCGGGAAGAGAAGCAGCTGGCACATTCTATGTTTTTCTTTCGCTCCCAGTCCAACATGGAAGCAAAATTATTTAAATTAATTAATTATTTAAATTAATAAATAATATTTAAATTAAAAGATAAAAAAATAATAAATTAATAAAATTATTAATGCCAACACTGCTACATAGGGATTGCAAAAGCTGGAATTTTTTCAAAACTGGATATTAAGATTTTCTTTGATAGAAAATCCAGATAATCCGGATTTTTTGAAGTTTTAAATTTTATTTTGTTACATTGACTGTTATGTTATTTTATTAAGTGTGTCTATACCTAGCGGGACCCCCATAGCTAGGCAAAAACGAATGCGAAGAAAAATTAGATCTATCAATCCCTCGAATTTCGATTTAACGACAGTCAACTGTAGTAAGTAACTATAACTAGGTAAATATTTAATTTAATTTTATCGTAAACTTTAGTGATTTGTGAAGTTTAAGAAAAAAATACTGTTTTTTTTAAAGATTAGGTCTTTTAAGTTTATTATCTTTGTTACATAACATTTAAAGACTGATATGTGTAAAAATTAATATTTGGGCTATGTATGTTGGTTAAAATTCTATTATAAAGATTTTCTATTATTGAACAAGATTTGCAACTCTAAATAAAAGTGTGTCTATACCTGTTCCTGTTTTAAGTAATTAAAAAGTAGTCCGATAGGCGAAGGTTTCCTTAGGGAGATATAATTCATTAACAGAGAGAGATAGATCAAATGTAATAACTTATTTAGATAGATCTAATGTAGCCCTAATTATCTAGACTAATAAGAAGTTCCTGTTTTAAGTAATTAAAAACTACAAAGATAATAAACTTATAAGACTTAATCCTTTAAAAAAGCAGTCTTTATTTCTTAAACTTTACAAATCACTAAAATTTACGATAAAATTAAATTAAATAGTAACCTAGTTATACTTACTTACTACAGTTGACTCTCGTTAAATCGTATTTCGAGGGACTCTTAAAATATACGAATTATTGAGTGTTTAAAATATGACGTGGTTCGAAATTTGTGAGGGTAAATAAATAAAACTTCCAATTATTAAGTGTTGATTTTAGTACTTTATTATGGTTGAGAGAGTAGGTACTCAGAGGAATCTTAAATTCTTTTTCAATATCGCTTTTCTTCTCACTTTTCTCTACTTTTTCAATTAACTTTTTCTTTTCGGCAATTGTCAATCATTTAGACTTTCTAGGACTCATAACTAATACAAACTTTTAATCTGTATACCAACGAAGGAGTATGCATAGACAAACCCATTCGTGAGAAATGTGTGTGAAATAGACAAACTAATCATAACAAAAACAAAGGCAGGAGCCTACGTGCCTACGTTTGAACTTGTAAATGTACCTACGTACTTACAATCTTTCGGCCTCTTTCTCTCTGCAACTTTGAATTGTCGACTGTTCGACGCCTATGAGTTCGAATTAACGTGTCGTTTTGTTATTCTATAGCGATGATTTTTTCGTTCGAATTACCAATTGCATAAAAATGTATTCATTTGCTGCGAAATATAAAGAGATTTTATTACAAAACATAAATAAAAACATAATATTTTAATTTTTATGTTGATTGAAGGTATTTATACTTTTACTTGTAGTATTCTGTGGTATTATGCAATTTCATCTTAACAAGAGCAGAGAAATAAGTAATTATGTACCTATCAAAACTAAATTAAGTTAAGGTAAATCTGTGTTTGTGAAGTTAATGAGTGTCAAAAACAACATTGGTGTTTATTATAGTAATGTAGGTATAGTGGAAATTGAAATTGTGATCGGAACTATGTTTTTGATAACAATATTTATGCTGTAAATATTATTATTTGGTGACTCTTAATAAAAAAAATATTTTATTATTATTATATTATATTTTGTAGGGAACTCGTGATCATTATAGAGAGGTTCGAATTATCGCAGATTTGAATTAGCGAGAGTCGACTGTATTAATTATCACATGAATAATTAGTCAAATTAGAAGGTTCATAATATCCATTAAAAAAGTACTTGAACAATTAACACGCCTAATTAAAATTTTAAATTGCTTACATAAGAGTACTTATTTATCTGTACCGGAACATGACGGCTACTGCTGTAGAGTATCGCTGCTGCTCGTTTTTACAATAGAGAGTTGGCGAGCAAGTTGTTCCTTGAAGCTGGTTAACGGTAAACAATAAGCAGACGGTGCTTAACAAGAAACATCAATTGTGATGATAGATAACAAGTACTTAATTCGAATTAACCGGATTTTGATACAGAAATCCGGATTATTAAAAGTTTCGACAATCCGGATTTTTTTAGTTTTTTTCGAATTTTGAAGTATCCGGATTGCAATCCCTATTTAGGTGGCTAGGCAGGGTACTCGTTGAATTCCACTGGCTGGTAATATATTATTGACGCGACAGTTACTTTCGAAATGAGAGCCTTCAGAAAAGATAGGCTTTTGGTATTAGCAAGAAGTGATGAAAAAAAATATAATCAAAAATAAATAATCTGCTATATAAATATTGAATAGTTATTATTGCATTAGATAAGCTCCACTTAAAAATCGACAGGGTTGGATTTTTATTGGTAACAAAATTTATGTTTCTGTAGATAGTATTACCGCGCTCTCATCAGATACCTAATTCTTGAGTTTAACGACACTTGACCCCAAAATCTTTACGGTTTTCACTTTTTATAAGAAGCTAGCGGTTCGTATAACCCGCGAACTTTCGATTCCGTAAGAGTTTCTTGACCTTCCCTAGGAGCCGAGCTTCAAATGCAAATACAATAAATAATCAAATTGAAACGGTATTTTCGAAAATTTGCGCGTTCAAAAAACAAACGCGTCAGCCTTATTATATTACTATAAATAAATATAACATACCTACGTTTTCCCACCGCTTCGTACGCGCATAAACTAAAAAGTCCTTTATTTCTCCTTCCCGTGGGAAGTTCGAAAGTTCCTTTTAAGCGCCAGCCAGACTGTTGAAAACACGTTGAAAACCAATGCTTCCAACCTTGGTTGTTGGTTGGTTATTGTATATTTTACTATGTAACTATAACTATAAATGACTCGAGTTTTGTAGCTTTTTAGTCTGCGTTTCAACCTTTATCCTCAATTGCATACAAAACTGCCATCGCGAAGATGTTGCCAACTCGAGAGATCAAAGCGCACTGACGATTTGGGGCGTGGCCTAGCGTGACCTTGGCTTATGTTCTTGTTTGTCTCCTTGTTTGCAACCTCCGTTTGTAACAGTGTGGATGACTCGGAATTGGTTGTCAACAACTTAACCTTCCTTAACCTTGGTTGGAACCATTGGTTTTCAACGTGTTTTCAACAGTCTGGCGGCCCCTTTATAGTGCAACTAGATATTCAAGAACCTTTTTACCAAGTTTCACATCGGCGCACCGAAGGAATAAGGTTTTTAATCCAAACTAAAAAGTCCTAATATTTCCCGTTACCGTAGGAATTTCGGGAATTAGTGCACCCCTACACCCCCTAAGGAATGTTTGTTCCAAATTTCAGATCTCTCTCTGCGCCCAGTAGTTATGGCTGTACGTGTTCTGTCAGTCACTCAGTACCTCAACGAGTGATAGAACAGTATATTGGTATAGGCAGTCTTGTGTCAAGCTATTTCCACATCCTGCTTACTCTTAAGCCCCAAATACACTGTTGGAAACAAAACATCAAACCAAGGTGACCTTGCTAGTTTACAACGTGTTTCCAACAGTGAAGACGGCTGTTGACAACCAAATTACATGACCTTGGCGGGTTGGAAACGGCGGTGTTTAGAATCACAGACATACATCTACATAGACAACGTAAGTGCCACGATTTGTATTCAAACCAAGCGTGCCGACTTTTTAAGACCTATTGTGACGTCACAGCTGATATTTATTACTGGAAAATTCAAAAAGATTCAGAGACACCGATACCGCCGATGAAATCGAATATTAAGAACGATATTGATATTGTGAACTCGATTTTCTAACAGACACACATACACGCATATTACAATACATATTAAATCTAGAGGCGACCAACCTTGACGCTTGGTCGGGGTTCGGAGACGCAAAGGATATGCATTTGCGTTATCTATGTAGATGTATGTCTATTTTTAGGACAGTGTGTACGCTTGTTATTGTATATTTTACTATGTAACTATAACTAGAAATGACTCGAGTTTTGAAGCTTTTTATCCTGCATTTCAACCTTTCCTTCTTTGTATCCTCAATTGCATACAAAACTGCCATCGCGAAGATGTTGCCAACGCGAGAGATCAGAGCACACTGACGATTAAGGGGCGTGGCCTGGCGTGACCTTGGCTTGTGTTCTTGTTTGTATCCTTGTTGGAAACCACCGTTTGTAACAGTGTGGATGACTCGGAATTGGTTGACAACAACTTAACCTTCCTTAACCTTGTTTGGAAGCATTGGTTTTCAACGTGTTTTCAACAGTCTGGCGGCCCTCTTATCGCAAAAAAAATTTTGTGTTCCGAATAGAACATCACGATAGTATACCTACTTACTGGCGTTAGAATTTACCATGATCGACGTCGTTGTAGCAATAGTCCCCCACAAGCAGAACTACTTGGGTGATGGTGATTAGGAAGGTTTTTCTAAATGAATCACCTGCACAAAACGCCTTGGAACAACTTCAGAAAGGACTAGATTTTAGGCGCGATCTATACTTTACGTCATGTATAGATCGCGCCACACACACGTTTACAAATCAGTACATTTTTTCAACGCGTTGCTCTAAGCCTATAATTTTAAGGATTTATACTTACATATCTAATAAAATAAATCTGATACCTTGTGACCACCATGTCAGGCTATCTGTCGGACTCCTCTTATAAGAAACTATAAAATATGTCTACTTGAAATTCTCAGTCACAAATTGAGTCAGGTCAAAGGATCCTGCTGTCGACTTTTAATAGTAGGTAAATAACGCCGATTGAAAGTAACTCATTATTATTATTCTGAAAGTATGTAGGTATGTGTATAGTGTGATGTGACGTATAACATTATGTTTTCTGATTCATGTCAATGATGAGTAATTACAGTACTGTGCGAATTAATGTGAACACGTTGTAATTACTACTAATACGCTTGTTTTTAATAGTTGGTGACATGTTTATGTCAAAATAGCGGCCATTTTGTATTTGTGTTAAAGTGGGTATTCAATCAGTAAGTCATTAGACACATATTGCTGCGGACGTATGATTATTTGTTATTTTTATTAATTATAGTGTTTTTTGCAAAAGGTGATTTATTTTTACAATTTTTGGTACTTATTTTTGAAGATGGATATTTCTCCAAAAAAACGTACTAAGATTGTTACTTTGAGTGAGCACACATCAATGACTCAAAGAGATATAGCCAGAGAGTGTGGTGTCAGCTTGGGAGCTGTAAACAAAATTTTAAAGCAAAATAGGGAAACCGGGACTATTGAGGTGAACAGAAAAGGGAAATGTGGAAGAAAAAGAAAGACAACAGCCAGAGATGAAGCTTATCTGATAAGGGAAAGTAAGTTAAACCCTAGAAAAACCAGCCAAGAACTTCAGCAAGATTTAGCGCATGCTGGGGTTGTTGTTCACGACTCCACCATACGAAAACGCCTTATTGAAGGAGGCCGAAAAACAATCAGGCCTCAAAAGAAGCAGTTATTGACAGCTGCTATGATGAAAAAACGATATGATTGGGCGAAAAAATATAAAAGCTGGACTGTAGAAGACTGGAGAAAAGTGTTGTTTTCAGATGAGAGTCATTTTATGGTACAAGGACAGCGATCCCGTTTCGTAAGAAAAAGCGACAACGAAAAACTGACAACCCAACATTTCGACCAAACGGTCAAACACCCATTAAAGAAGATGTTCTGGGGCTGCTTTTCCTACCAAGGTACTGGGTCTTTAGTGCCAATCGAAGGTATGATGAACTCAGAAAAATACAAAGGCTTGTTAGAACAGAAATTAGAAGCTGAGCTAACAAAAGTTGATGGCAATGGTCAAGCAATTTTTCAACAAGATTCAGCTCCTTGTCATGTGTCTAAGGTTATGAAGAAATATTTCAGTGAAAAGAAAATTAAATGTCTCGAATGGCCTGGGAACTCTCCGGATCTCAATCCTATCGAAAATCTATGGGCTATCGTGAAAGCAAGACTTCGAAAAATTGATTGTACCACTAAAACAAAGTTAATTGAGGCTGTAATTCAGTTATGGTTTAGAGACAGTCAAATATTAGAAAATTGTAAAAAACTTGTTGATTCTATGCCAAATCGCGTACAAGAAGTTATAAATAATAAGGGAGGACACATATGTTACTGAAACAATAAATAACTATAGTTACTTTCAGCTTATTTTTTCCAATAAACAATATTCATTATTTTTTCGACTTTTTCATTTGTGTTCACATTAATTCGCACAGTACTGTAGGTATGCATTTGTCATTTGTTATTCTTCGTTTTCGAAACATTAAAATTTTAGATATTAGGTTCCTACATACTTATTTTTTATTATCCCACCCTCTTAGATAAGATATTATTTTTCGAAGTTTCACTAAATAAATTCAACATCATGGGAAGTATTATTTCAGGCCACCGCACCGTGTGCGTACAATGCCAACTCAAACAGTAAGTCCGTTTCCACGTGCAAGAGTAAAAGACATTCGATCCAATCATTTTCACATACTATCACGTTTCTCTACATTTTCTTAGGGAACGTGTAAGAAATTAGGTTTAGAGAAACACGATAGAATTAATCACTGGGAGTCACTTAGGTAATATTGAGAATGTGGGATTGGGTATAACCCCGGTTAATTACTTTACAATTACATCACTACATACATATCTCCAACTTTTTAAATCATCTGTTGTCACGTTTGATAAATTTGGAGGTATTAAATGATGGAGAGAGACTTGTGAGCCTGCTGCCCACATTAACGCTATTTAAACCTCTGTACCTTAACTAACTTTCACAGTATGGCCGGGAAGAGAAGCAGCTGGTACATTCTATGTTTTTCTTTGTCTCTCAGTCCAGCACCGAAGCAATAACAACGCTTTAATACTGTGCTAACGTTCCTAACCGAATATCACCCTTGCCAGCATCCTAATTCAATACCTGCGCGGGCACCGGGGTCGGATAACAATCAGTCAATCACGAAACATCACCTATCGCTAGCTTTGACAAACGTCTGCCTGTATGCTCGGTGTTATCTTCAGAGCTACTGGAGGGATGTTGATTTGGTTTACTAGGGTGAATCAAAAAGTTCTTAGAAACTTATATACGTATTTAACCTTTTTGGAGGCTGTTCGATATTTTTTTTAAAGATTGACAATTACATATTATTTATCCAGACTTTCCATTGTTTTTCAATTGTCAAGATGGGTTCCACGAATGCTAACCGAAGAAAACAAAAATCGACATTTGGAAATTTCTAAGTGTAATCTCGAAATGTTCCAACGTGATTCAGATCAATTTGCCGTCGTGTTGTAACCATGGACGAAACATGGGTCCACCATTTCTACCCGGAAACGATAAGACAAAGCATGTCTTGGAAACGACCATCCTCACCACCCGTGAAGAAATTTCGAGTTTCTCCTTCCGCTGGCAAAGTTATGGCCTCGGTATTCTGGCATAGTGAAGGAATCCTTTTTATTGATTACTTGCCAAAAGGGCAAACGATAACTGGATCCTATTATGCAAACTTAATCCCGAAATTACGTGAAGCGATTAAAGAAAAACGTCGTGGAAAATTGTCATTGGGCGTGTTGTTTCTCCAGGATAACGCTCCACCTCATCGTTCGGAGGTTGCGCTCACCGCAATCTGCAGTGCTGGCTTCGAAGTCCTTGATCACCCACCATATTCTCCTGACGTAGCCCCGAGTGATTTTCACTTATTTCCAAAATTAAAGGAGCATATTCGTGGAACTAAATTTGACGATGATGACGCGGGTATGACTGCCTTAAAGGAGTTTTTTAATAGTCGAGAAAATGATTTTTTTGCGGAAGGAATAAGAAAGTTGGAGATGCGGTATTCTAAGTGTATTAGATTAGAAGGAGATTACGTAGAAAAATAAAATATTTTTGTTTAATTTTTTTTTGTATTCATTCTAAGAACTTTTTGATTCGCCCTCGTATAACAGTCTAACAGTAGTTCCTAGGGTTCACTATAGGCTATTAAACTTCACGATACTCAAAGGTAGAGTCGATATATCACTGTTTTGTGACAACATACTCGTAGATGGTGAAAAAACTTATACATTTGAAAAGATTTAAACTGCAAGGTCGTTGTCTTAAAGAATAAAACTCATATTCATAATAAAACTCAATACTGTCGATGTTAGTCAGCGCTTGTAATAATTTGCATAATCATTAGATATTGTTGAAAATGTAAAGTCGGTGTTTTGTTTACTACCTACGTAGGATGGCTAAAATAGAAACCTGCTAAATTATTCACTGAACCCTCGATTGAGTTCACATGCACAAAAAATATCTCCTTTTGTGGATACCGGGCCCCATACAACATAACTTTGTTATATTATGGAAGGTGACAATCTTATATTCTCCTGTTTTTTTTTTCACGTAAATTCCTATCTAAGTGTCGTTGCTGCCCCTTTGCCGTTCGATGTTTACTTTGAACAACATCAATTTTACAAAATAGTAGATTTTATGTCAAAATATTATGTCGTTTAAAACGATTTTAAGTAGTTTTATTCAGTTACGAATGATTTTAAAATAGCGGTGGTTGAATTTCGATCGTGAGACACGAATTCAAGAGCGTCGCGATATTGTAGCAAATGTTTTATGTTAATATCACCACTGGTAATACCTAGGTGGCGTCCTAAGGACGAAAAAAAAAATAAGGGACACGATTTTTCTTGGTCCCTATATTGTTCCCAGTTGAAGATGAGAGTTTTCAATCTTTTTAGTCATTTTAATCTATTTGTTAATATTAATAACTGTAATACATACATACATAACTTCACGCCTGTATCCCTTATGGGGTAGGCAGAACATCAGAGGTTGTAAGACCAACTGATGTCACGTTTGACTAATGAGGTATTATAATGATTGCGAGAAGCTATTGCAGTGACAGGGGGCCAGCCTATCGCCCACAAAAATGCCAATAAAACCTCTGTCCCTTAACCGACTTTTACAGTATGGCCGGGAAGAGAAGCAGCTGGCACATTCTATGTTTTTCTTTCACTCCCAGTCCAGCATGGAAGTAATAACTGTAAATAGTTCATGTATCATGTAATAAATTATTATATGTAATATGGTTATTTTAAGAATATGTTTAAACAGCCGGGGCTAGCACGCGACCATCAACAACGATAAATCGGGCCTTTTTATCGATCTTTTCTTAGAATATGGCAGCTTTGGTTCAATGGGCTTAATCAAAGGTCGTGTAGTTCTGTGTATTGTTTTGCGCATGCTAGCTGACATAACAGGATAAAATAATTCGGTAATATTTATCTTGTCGATTCGAGTGTTTATCGATGATCGGTCCGACGACATAGTCGTAACACTATTTCTATGGTAGCCTACGTACTATTTTTATTTATTTATACTTTATTGCACACAATTACAAAAGGAAAAAAAATACCTACAATGAAAAAACATACAGATAGGCGCAACAGGCGGCCTTATCGCTGTAAAGCGATCTCTACCAGACAACCTTGTATTTGAGTAAAGATAACAACTAGACAGATCAGTAGGTACTAATAAAGCACAAGTTCAACTACAACTACTAGATCCGGCTTCCGTCATCCGTCATTTCATAAAAGATTTCTAGATTCGTATTTTTTTGGATTCGGATCGTGCGTAACCTCTCTTACTAATGTTGTTCTTGTCCATTCTAAGATTGCCGGAAGAGATGGATTTTTGTGATAAGGCCAAAATAAATTTATATAGCTCTGTTAATATTGCATATTATATTGTTATATGTCGCGTGCTATGAATAGTTTTATATTGTATATTATTTAATTGTCAAATGTTCATGGATGAATTGATAAGTAAAGAACTTATATTTCTTACAGACCCTTACGGAAACCAGCAATACCCGGGCCAACAAAACCAGAATCAAATCTACCCACAAATATACAACCCCAGCAATGCTCCGCCACCGACTCAACAGCCTTCAGCTCCAGGGTACCAAGTTCCCGGACAGAACCCCCAATATTACCAGCCACAGCCAGGATTCAACTATGGATACCCTGGGCAGCAACCGCCCCAGGGTGTTCAGAACCCAGCAGCCATGTCGTACCATGGGATAAACCCTAGCGCACCCTTGCCACAACCGAGTTATGGCTATCCTGGAGCGCCTAATGTTGCACCTACAGAAAGACGTAAGTTTATACAATTTTCTAACATTCTCGCCATTTTAACAAAATAAAGCTTCTATAAGAACTTTGTTATGGATATTAAGTATATAAAAATAAATAATCTTCAATGAGGCTCGTATCCTCGTATCCGTGTTCATCATACAAATATCCACCAGAATCGGGATTCGAATTCAGGATCTCTGACAGACAGACCGCTTTTGACCGCTTCCCTGAAGGCCGTTTTTAAACTTAAATAATTACTTGCTTGTGGCGTCATAGGTTCAAGGCTACAGAGTAAATTTGGTCATCACACTTATAACCTTATACCATAACATTATTCACAATTATCAGGTCACATAGTTACCTAACACCTACTTATATGCATCTATGTCCTAGTCCTTGATAATGAATGGTATACACAAAAAAAAAAAAAAAAAATCAAAAAGTTTTATTCATCTTAGGAATTTCACAAAACACTTGATGAAGTCAGTCATCACATACTTCGGCTTTAACTAGTTGTTGATAGTTGTTAAATAAGATATTACAGTAGACCAAGAGACAAAAAAAGCCGGCGGAAAAAAACTCTTGGCACTCTTTTTCAGTCAGAATTATCAAATTAATACAAATAGGTACAGTACAAATTGACCGTGACATGAAAAAAAAAACAAACACAAGACAGCTGATTGTGAGAGCCAATGTCATGCCACAACCAAATTGCTTACATAGCAGATGCAATGAGCTATGGATGCACAATACGAACATGACAAACTGGGACCAGAGTATTTGAACAAAAATGGAATAAAATAGTCGTAGTATCATTAGCACCATGAATGTTAACACCTAACTTATGTTTACATATATTTTGTTATGCGAACAATGCTTAGTTTTAGTTTTAGTAGTTATATATAAAAAGAATCTAACTAGTGTATTGGCATAACTTTGCGATCATGCTTAAAGACTTGCCTAAAGTCATAGCATGGGGAATCGGCCTCATAAAGTTAAGAATGTCTTAAGCATTTAGGCACGTCCTAGAGACTTAAGTACTTATCAACTTAGGAGCTATCAAAGTTTAGTGCAGACGGGCATTTGTATTATAATTTTTATGTTAGTTTTACCTTTTTCTTTGTTTTTTACTGTTGAAGTTTTGTTGATCTTTTTTATGCTTTTTTATGTCGAGAAAAAATATTCATATATTTTTAAAATTGGACTTATTTTTAACTTTTTTCTACAAAACTCAATACTTGCCAATACCTTTTTTCTTAGAAAAATTATAGATCACATAACCTTAAATATTATCAAACTTTTCCAGCTATCGTTGAATGGATTCCATCAACACCGCAGCACGCACCATCACTGGCAGACCGCGCCGTCATCGCTGGCTACGAAGGTCATGACAACAGCCCTCTCTGGGTGATCAGGTCGAGGTTCCAAAACGACCTTATCCCAGGGAAACTGGCCATCAAGCACCACGCGGCTTACGTGGCGTGGGGCGGCGATGAAAACGCCGTGCAGAATATTGAGGTATTTTTTGACACTTTAAAAAAGTATTTTTTGGTAACCAAAAAGTTTGAAGCCAAACCAAACAAGTAAAACCTCTTTTAAATTTTACGGAAAGTAAAAGCCTACAAATAAAATAAATGGAAGGACAATAAAATAAAATAAATAAAATCCCCAGAAAAAAAAGCTTGTGTTATGAGATACCATGTGGCGAACTAGGGGGGAACCTAGAATATAAATAAATATACATAGGTATAGATAAACACCTAGACCCGAAACATATTTTTTTTTCTTGTTCTTGTTCAGGAATCGAACCCGCAACCACTGGCGTCTGAAGCGGATAGGTTTACCCCATCGCCAAAGTGGTCGTCAAATTAGTTAATTTACAGTTAAATTAATTATTTCTTTTTACAATTCAGATGCGTTGTTATTTTGAAGTTAGTGACAATGTGTATGAAGGTGATTATATCGGAAAATTATACGGAGCCTATGATATTTGCAACAGATTTTATATGAAAGACAGATCCAAAAGCGGTCCTATAACGATATGTTGATTCAATATTTGCTAACTGCCTAATATTTTACTTTATTTATCTATAACTACAAACGGATTAGTGTAAACTGCATGATGTCTGTCACTCACAATAATTATAACTTCTAATTACTGATTAGTTCCATAATAAGAGGGCCGCCAGACTGTTGAAAACACGTTGAAAACCAATGCATCCAACCAAGGTTAAGGAAGGTTAACTTGTTGACAACCAATTCCGAGTCATCCACACTGTTACAAACGGTGGTTTCCAACAAGGAGACAAACAAGAACACAAGCCAAGGTCACGCCAGGCCACGCCCCTTAATCGTCAGTGTGCTCTGATCTCTCGCGTTGACAACATCTTCGCGATGGCAGTTTTGTATGCAATTGAGGATACAAAGAAGGAAAGGTTGAAACGCAGGATAAAAAGCTACAAAACTCGAGTCATTTATAGTTATAGTTACATAGTAAAATATACAATAACAAGCGTACACAGTCCTAAACACAGACATACATCTACATAGATAACGCAAATGCATGTCCTTTGCGTGTCCGAACCCCAACCAAATGTCAAGGTTGGTCGCCTCTAGATTTAATATGTATTGTAATATGCTTGTATGTATGTCTGTTAGAAAATCGAGTCAAGAATATCAATATCGGTCTTAATAATCGATTTCATCGGCGGTATCGGTGTCTCTGAATCTTTTTGTATTTTCCAGTAATAAATATCAGCTGTGACATCACAATAGGTCTTAAAAAGTCGGCACGCTTGGTTCGAATACAAATCGTGGCACTTGCGTTGTCTATGTATATGTATGTCTGTGATTCTAAACACCGCCGTTTCCAACCCGCCAAGGTCATGTAATTTGGTTGTCAACAGCCATCTTCACTGTTGAAAACACGTTGTAAACTAGCAAGGTCACCTTGGTTTGATGTTTTGTTTCCAACAGTCTATTTGGGCCTTAAGAGTGACGCAACTATTCCGTGAAAAATAACTGCACTATCGCTCCATACATTTTTTGTTACATCCTGTATCTAATATGTATTTAGCACAATTATGTTTGTACTATCGAACCAACTAAATCATAATCCACAACAAGCTCATTTTGGCAAATTGTCTGAATGCTAGTAGGTTGAAATTTTCTTGAAGATAGGTTGCCTGTGTGACGAACTTGTTATCATTTCATTGGATACTGACATTTATTGAGTACAGAATTCGTACAGTATCTAAAAAGTCATAAGTGCATTTTACGCGATAGACCTTACAAGTTTGATAGTTCCAAACGAATTTTCAGCAAAAAGGGTCCTGCCTGCATGATTCATTTGGTTCAATGGTACAACTAATCACACGTAATCAATAATCGCAACGCAAATGAGGAATTAAGTGTCAGATCTTATTCTAAATTCAATTTATGTTCTAGAACTTCGGCACTAAGAAAACGATATCTGTTATTTTTCAAAAAACCTTGAGTGTAGAAAAACGTACACACTTATGGCACACTTCACTTCTCTATAGTACCTATTTTGACATGAATTTCGACACTAAAATTGAGATCTTACTTGAAAATCAAGTATAGTTAATATTAAAATACATAAGCATTTGATTTGATTTCAAGATACATGTAGCTACATTACTCGCTTAAATTGGTACATTAAGCTTAACACTCAAAATTAAGATGCTTTAAAATCAAAAAAAATTAAGTATAGTTGAATTCTTTTCAAGTGGTTTTTGTGACAGTTCAAAATTGACACCGTTGTAACGTTGCCGTAATGAAATTGTTCGATCTTCCATTCGATGGCTTTGACGTATCGAATCAGTCGGTGAAAAAATTTATACAAACTTCCGATTACAAGATAGCCGCTCATATTCATCGATTCAATGTCGATTCAGTAGGGTCAATCACTATCAACTGAACGTTCCGTTTCTTTGAATCTGTCTATTTGAGATGAATATTTTTATGACATTTACTTAATTTATTTACAGTTACTAATAACAATTACACTTTATTAATAGTTCAATTTATAATTTTGAAATAAACAATTTTTTTGACATAGTTTTTATTTTCTTAACGCGCCAATTTATATTTTATTGGTTGTAAATAGTTTGCGCGTAATGGAAAATGAGAACTGTCACGAAAATCATTCGAAAACAATTCAACTGTAATACTAAAACCTATCCCTTCTTCTTCAGGTTTGCTGCGCTCGTCCGGAGCAAGTCCGCTGGATTGCAAGCAGTGACGGCAACGTTCCACCGAACGCGGTCATTGCTGGTAACACGTCGTCTGGTGAGCCGTTGTACGTTGGAAGAGTTAAGCATGAGGGGTCGCTGACTCCTGGCAAGGTTAGTTATCATCTGCTACGTATTTAAAACTTTTCCCCGCTGTTCAAAAACTCCTGGCAGGACTTAAAATGTAATATTCTCGTGATCTTTGGGGCAATAGAGAAACTCAAAGGTTGAGTGACAATGTTATATTTATACCTATAGGTATATGCGCAATTAAATTCATTTAGAAAAGTCTTATATAATGAATCGTGGAAACTTGAGACTTTAAAACTGTTCTGTTTTGATTCAAATTAAAAGGTTACAGTTACATAAAGGCATGTTGTACCATAGTATATGTAATAATCAACGAATGCAGAGCATTAAAAATACCGACTTCACGTCAAAACTTTGGCTGAGTTAAGACTTTCATCAACATAAACATTCTCCGAGATCACACATATTTTTTCAAAAGTATGAAATTTTCAATGAAGTACTCAACTGATTTCGATGAAATGTAAATGGGACCAATTTTAAATAATAAAAAAATACAAAGACATAAAAAAACATACAGATGAATTGAGAACCTCCTCCTTTTTTGGAAGTCGGTTGAAAAGATGTAAAAGATAAGGATGACAGATCTTAGATAGGTAGTATATGGAGCACTGTAACGATAAAACCACTAAAAAGTTTTTTTTTATTTAAGGAGATTTTAATACACAGTAGTTAGGACAGAATTTAATATTTTGAATAGTTTGAGGAGTTCATGATATTTGGTATTTTGAATTATGATAAGGTTTTTTAAGTTACCACATTTGACAGCCTCCATGTTACATTGGTCAAGAATTGCTTGCGATACATGGGGTGCTGGGTTCGATTCCCACCTGGGTCTGACTGAGCACGGTAATATTATCTTTTTTTTTTTATATTGTAAGGATAGGACGTTTGTCTTCCATGCCACCTGATGGAAAGTGCGCATGAAGACTATGGTGTTACACGTCCATCCACGAGAAACCTATTCACTCGACACTTAAAAGTTCCAGGACTGTAGTGGTCAGGAAAAACAGACGCAGGCAGATTGTTCCACTCCTTGGCAATCCGTACCAAAAAGGAACCATCGAAGCGTTTTGTTCGACTTCTTGGTAAATCCACTAAATAGGGATGGAAGTTCTGTCTGCGTCTGGTAGTCCGGTGGTAAAAAGGGGTGGGTTCAATTTGGTCAAAAAGAGCACTCGCACACTCACCAAAATGTAGCCGATAAAATACTGTCAAACAAGCAACCTTACGACGATGCTCCAGCGTCTGCAATTTTTTATTTGTAAGGTTGTTGTTGTTTATGATTTTACGGGCTCTTCGGTCAACAGAGTCTAGCGCTTCGAGCTGGTATTTGGCAGAACCATCCCAAAGGTGACTATAGTACTCCATGCACGACCTCACTTGGGCTGTGTATAAGTTGAGCAGCCGTTCAGGGCTGAAGTACCGCCTGACCTTCGAGATGATACCCAATTTTTTTGAAGCCGTTTTTGCCATAGACTCAATTTGTTGTCCGAAGTTTAATTTGGACGTTATAGTGACGCCCAAAAGCCCTAGTTGGTCGGTGATGGGAACAGATACATTCTGGAAAGTGGGCGTAAAAGTAAAGGTGCTCTTTTTGCGGAGAATAGACATGCTTGTGTTTTGGAGGCGTTGAATTTGACCAGGTTAGATTCGCCCCAATCGGACACATTCCGCAAGGTCGAATCAACGCGCTCAATATATACAGTATTTCAGCTCGGCAGAATCTTTGAAATAAATGCCTACAGCTGCACACTTGTGCCTTGACTTAGACGTACGAAATGATTTATTATTAAATTTAAAACTATAAAAAATCCGCGATTTAATATTAAGCTTAGTCAAAAATTGTTTCGGCATCCAGCCGCGTAGGTATAGCTCGCGTTTAATCCGTTTGTATGAAGTTGAAATACTATATAGATAGATAATATTACCGTGGTTTGGGGAATAAACTATCCGACCTGACTTGGATCTGGGTATTCTGGGTATATACTAGCATAACTCCTAGCTCCACTGAATGGTCCTCATAAAGCAAGCATATTAAATCTTACTTTGAAGCTACAACTTTGTTAGAGTAAGGTTGATTAACGACTTTATCCATTAATCGAGTGACCCTGTGCTATGAAGATTTTTTTTTTCTTTATTGTAAAAATGGCAGCAGATCCAAACCTGTTAAAACATTGTAATTAAATCTGAACTCTATGTCTTGGACATTAAGTAAAAAATTGGTTGCGGAAATTTGACATAAATTTGACTATTGCATAGCTTCTATCGCGGGCCTTGAGCGTGGGGACCGAATCCAGAAATTCCGTAACGAAAAAAACCTAACACCCCCCACTCCGACCGGCACAGCGGTGATACTTTGATTTCATAACTATATATTTGCGGGCTTTAATAAACAATCAGCGCCATCTACTAGGAACTTGTGGAACTTCATATTAGATCAAACATTACTGCATTAATAAAATAAATAAATAATTATAATTGCATAAGTTGATAAAAAATGCTATGCAATAGCTTTACCGCGGCAGTCTCCGAGTGCCACACGTCTTTTTTTTTCAATTTTATTGATATATTTGTGATGATACATATTTTTTTGTCGTTTTTCACTTAGAAAGTGCAATTGTTATATGCCCACATAGCTGCGAGAACTGCTATGGTATGGCCCACGAGAGAAAAAGTAAAACGGCATTGACTCGACTTCAACCAAGTTTTAAACAAACTCATACGATACTCATACTTCTACGATACTCATGTTTTAGTCGTTTACGACATATTTGCGATAATTTCCATACACTTTTTTTGTGTCGTTTTGACAAAAAGGGTACATTGGCAGAGAGACGTCAATGACCTTTTATTTTTTCTCTCGTGGGCCATACTTTAGTTTATTATAATTAACTGAAATACTTTAATTTCTTCTTACAGGTGCACCCGTCACACAAGGCAATGTACATTTCCTTTGCTGGAAAAGAACACCCCCACAAGAGCTACGAGGTCCTATGCTGCGTATAAGCATAGATTAAATATATTTAACCAATCGAATATCATTGCGAGTTTCGTACATTTGCCTACAATAATAATTGTTCCATTTATATGAAGGAAGTTGAAATTTGTAGCGTTTTTGATAAATATACATTTAAGTATGGTTTAACGTAAAGTTCACATAAATAAACATTGCTGTTGTGTGAACAACCAATAATTTTAATACAGGTAACTGTACGAACAGTGCTGGTAAAAAGATGTTAAGCATTTTTTATAATTTCTTTAGAATCTCCATTATATGTCATACTGTCTGAAGTTTGTTGTATTTTTTATTATAGCGAGTTTAGACTCAGTAAGTGAAGAAATGAATTTTATTTTGTATTCAATATTTTAATAAATAAATCTTATTTTGTAATATCTACTCTGTTTTTCGATTTTTTTTTTTATAAAATATGGATGGGACGTTTGTCTTTCATGACACCTGATGTTAAGTGAACATGAAGACTAAGGTGGTACACGTCCATCCACGAGAAACCTATTCACTCGACGCTTAAAAGTACTAGGAGTATACTGGTCAAGGAAAATAGACGCAGGCAGTTCATTCCAAACCTTGGCGACCCGTATTAAAAAGGAACTGTCAAAGCGCTTAGTTCGACTTTTCGGAATATCTACCACATACGGATGGAAGTTCTGTCTGCGTCTAGTAGTCCGATGGTGTGAGGGTTCAATTTGTTCAAACAGAGCACTCGCGCACTCACTAAAATGTATCCTGTAGTACAACACGGTTAAACAAGCAACCTTACGACGATGCTCTGGGGTTTGCAGTGTTTTGGTCGTAAGGTCGACGTTGTTAATTAGTTTACGGGCTCTTCGGTCAACGGAGTCCAGCGCTTCTAGTTGATATTTGGCTGAACCATCCCAAAGATGACTGCAGTACTCCATGCATGATCGCACTTGAGCTGTGTATAAGTTAAGAAGCTCTGCAGGGCCGAAGTACCGCCGTAACTTCGAGATGGTTCCCAACTTTTTCGAAGCTACTTGAGCCATGGACACAATTTGTTGACCGAAGTTTAAACTGGATGTTATAGTGATGGGGATAGATACATTTTAGAAAGTGGGCGTTAATGTGAAGGTGCTCTTTTTTGCGGAGAATAGACACGCCTGAGTTTTGGACGCGTTGAATTTGACCAAATTCGACTCACCCCAATCGGATTTTTTCCGTAAGGTCAAATCAACGCGCTCAATCATTGACTTTCTTAAACTCTAGATTTCACGGGGGCTCGCTCGCGCATTGGATACGTATCTCTCTACAACAGTGCTGTCATCAGCATAACCAATAATGCCTGGTGTTAAAAGGTTATTAATGTGCAGCAAGAATAATGTTGCAGAGAGAACAGATCCCTGAGGTACCTACCCCGGCATTAATTGCCATTTGGTCGGAGGAGTAGCCATCTAAGACTACTCGAATTGACCGTTCCCTCAGAAAATCAGATATCCAGTCGCAGAGCCCAATCGGTATGCCATAAGCTGGCATAAAATTCCATATATGTCGTATTTGTTATAGCTCCGTCTAGTAACCAAACCGAGCAAAACTTATGAAAATTGAGTAATGGTTAGATCGATAGACTGAATCATATAATACCAATTATATATTTGCACCTTACTTCTTAAGAAATAAATTCTGATTTTGCTTACATTTGTCAAGCAGTAGGTATCATACACATAGGTAGGTATCAGTCTCTTGAACATCATTCAGTTATTCGCCATAGAGGCCAAGAAGTCAAATCAAGTCAAGAAGACAAATCAGTAGATTATTTTTATTCGACCTTGTACAACTGATATTTAATCGTACCAAATTAACCTTTCAGAAATACCTGTTGGTATCTTGTAGAAGCAAGAAGTAGGGACAATTGTCTTTTTCACTGTTCTAGCCTTTTTTTTTTTTTATTTCTGACATTTACACAACATTATCTAGCCCAAATTAAGTTTCTTAAAGAACTTGTGTTATGGAACTAGATAACTGATATACTTAAGAAATATATAAACATACGTATTGAATAAATACATATTTTTTTATTAGAATAAACTTAAATAAACATATAAACATCCATGACTTGACGGCTAATATCTATGTTCATCACACCGATATCCGCCGCCGCCGGGATTCGAACCCAGGACCTCTGGCATAGAAGGCAATGTATGTTACCACTACACCAGCCGGTCGTCATGTACCTAGCCTTTGCTAGGTACATGAAGATTGTAAGTAAATATTTCAGGAACCTTATTATTATTGTTGTCATAAAAGAATTGGCTTACGATAGTATTTAAGTCTGAATAAGAAAAAACTTTAATATGTAATTATTTTATGTCGAACAAAGCCTTGTAAGGCCAAAGTGTTCATGACCTCTTTCCATCAGTCGGCTTGGAAAACAAAAACGACACATCCTTATATCACATCTTCCAGGCAGCCTCTCCACATCAATGCCAACAACTTTATCCTACGACTTTCTACAAATCTTGATACATAACACAAAAAAAATGTTTTCTCTGTAGTTTAACTCTGTATTTTGTAAGAAGTACCTATTATTATTATTATTATGAAGCAATAGGTATTTTGCCTACACAAGGTTAATTAATTTTAAAAAGTCGTAGACCTAATGTTTTATAGGGATAGAAGTGGAGAGGCTGCCTGCAAAAAAATACCCTGTAACATGCTATGAGTCTCTCCCCTGGGTAACGAGGTGGCATAGGCCATAATCCACCAAGCTGGCCCAGTGCTGGTTGGTGGATGTCAGAATTTTCAGGGTTCTGAAATGGCTTCTGACAAACCCTAACGACTACTATATACAAGTATACAGCACCCGGGATCGACTGCTTAATGTGCCCTTCGAAGCACTTCGGTACACTGTATATCTGACTAAATTCCTGTTTGACCCCAAGTGAAAATAACAGCTTACGGATTAAGGAAAGAACTGGTTCTTAATAGAACTTTGCCAGAACACATCACCGTCCAGAAGCTGTATGTAGGTACTATAGATTCTTGGCGGCAGATTTTACTTATGTAGCGAAAGTTAAAAGCAACCTTACATCTTAGACAATTTTCGAGTGACAAGCATTGAACCAGAAAAGGGCATAAAATGAAACAAACTTTTAATTTCATCATTTTTGTATTATAATAATGTAAGTAATATTTTAGAGACTATAAGTACTTGATTATTTACAGTAATACTAAAAACATTGTTTTCATTACATTTCATAGTTTCTGAAAATTAATGAGTAGGAAATAAAATACGGGTTAGTGTCAAAGTTTAACTATAAATATAAAGTTAAGCCATAATTGGAATTAAAAAGGACGGAGTTTTATTGTTTTATTTTTGAATTAAAAAGGCCGATATTTTTTAAACAATTTGGTGACACCCTGTATTTAATTGTTATTACGTAATAAGATTCCCGACGGCATTTTCATAATCTTAAACTAAATATATATGATCTAAATTTCCTTGTATAAATTAACTAAATCACAACAATAATTAGACATCAATATATGAAAAATATAAATATCACAGTATACAGATTGTTTTTTTATTTAACTAGTAAAGTTTAGGAAATCTGTATAAGATTCAGGTACCTACTACACACGACAGGACTAAGGAATGTTCGAAGTTTTGGCATTATAAGTAGTTATTATAGTCTCAAATAATACTATCTCAAAAAATATTAGTCCCAAAAGTCTTGGCTTCTTTGCAACAAAGTGACATTTATTTAATTAAACAAGTCTTTATTTCCGTCTGAAAATATGTTATGTACAATAAGTAGCCTTCAAATTGCCTTTTAGATAGCACTATCGACTTTGTTATACATAAGATTAAAGTAGAGCTTAATTGCAGCCAATTTAGTGAACTATGTGTATGTATGTAATGTCCGAAATCCAGTTATTTCTAAGATAATCGTGATTTAAGACGTAATAATTTACCTCTTAAAACGTAGCAAATATATTATTTTCTGATAAACCTATAATCAGAAAACCATAAAAAATTTACAACCTTAGTGTTTTCTAGATAAGGCTACGTTTTAACCTAAAAATCTGGTTTCTTTTTATGTCTAAATGTCGATTTCTGGGCATTGCATCATTCATATTTTCACATGGCTAAATTGGCTGCAGCTAAGCTCTAATTTAAACAAAGTACAAGGACCCCTGTAATGCCACCAATATAATATAATTGAACGAATGATATCGTTGCGATCGTGTTCCTTAAGCGGTTATGGTCAAGATGCTTTACTTCCTGAACATCTTATTTTGCAAAAAGTATTAAAGATTAAGTTACTAATGATATTTCGAGTTCCCTACGTTTGGCCGAATGACGAATGCCCGAATAACAGAATCCCTAACACGCATGCCCGATGTTTCAATTCATCGAAACATCAAATGCCCGATAGCTTCAAATCCCGATCGTTCATAAGCCCGAAAGCTTAAAAGGCCGAAGGATTTAAAGCCCGAACACTATAGAACGAAACGTTTGTTAACTTCGCCACAGTTTGTGAAATAAATACAAAATGAAATTGGATTTGTTTTAGTTCATCAATGGGTAAAAACGAAAAGTACAAAGGCCAAATATATGTATAAGATCATGGAAAGGCTTGGTAACTGAATTAGGGACACAGTAAATTATGTTGGAGATTTCAATGGAAAATAATCAAACTCATTTTGTGCAATTATAAAATAAAAATAAAATTTAAGTTAAAAGTAATACGTAACAAAAAGAAGTTAATAAAAAACTTATAAATTATCCAGTATGTTTAGTAGGTATGGCAATTTTAGATTTCTTTTCTCAGAGCCTCTGAATTGCTTTAGAGAGCTTTATTTTCCTCTCAGGTGGTGTCCTGCTCACAGCTGCACGTACTTTTTAACCGAATTCAACAAAGGAAGTTCTCAGTTTGACTTGTAAGTACGACTTCAACAACTATGTTAATACCTATCCAGATAAATTATTAATTCATTAATTAATTCATTTTTGTCAGAAATTTACTATCCGGGGTAGTAATATGGATGGAATAGAAACAGGAATAGGATGGCGTTTATAAAAACTATTTAAACATTTTAGTGGGTCAGTTTTTTGAAGGCGGATCACTTTTTCTTAAAAAGAAATAATTTGTTTGCTTTCATTTTGGTTTGGGTTTTATGACTTTTTTTTTCAATCACATATTTGAACACGTTTGTTCCGTTTTCAGATAACGTACCTAGTCCCATACAACCCCAATGCCGCTGGTGTCAAGCTGGTGTCAGACGTTGTTTGAGTGCGTGGTAAACCTCTTTTATTATTTACATATTTTGACTAAACTTTTTTAACCTGCTACCCACAGTGGAGAAGTTAGCCGACCTTTCTGTCAATAGTGTACAGGCTTGAAATGCTTCGGCCTTTTCAGCTTTCGAGCTTATGAACGATCGGGATTTGAAGCTATCGGGCTTTTGATGTTTCGATGAATTGAAACATAGGGCATGCGTATTCGTGCATTGGTCATTCGGCCAAACGTAGGGAACCCGATATTCTCCTATACAGCCTGAGTTACAAAAATAAACTGTGAATTGGAACTTTAAATACATATTATTGATTGGAACGTTAAACAAGATTCCGTTTTTAAAGGCTCAATGGACGTATCAAACCTCTTATCTATCGTTTTCAAAAAATCACGGATGTAATGTACATACATTCGTATATTCTCATCAATTGTTACGTTTAAATTACCTTTTAATAACAATTATATCACTTTGTTCATTTTTAAACACACTTTACTTAAAACCTACTTGTATACTCGATCACAGTCTTTAATTACTATACTTCACACTTTTTTAAACTAGACTATTTCAGAGTTTGCTGGTACATATCATACTTTCAGTGAATCCCATTTCGATTTGCGACATCCTTCGCATTTTGCTCTCGTCGTCATCAGCTTTAACACTTAAATTGTTTTTAGTATCTTTTGTATCTTTGGTATCATTTTCGAAAGCTTTGTTTTCGATACCTATTTTCTCAGTTTTCTCAATAGACTCATTGCTTTGTGGTTTTTCATTTGCTTCTGCGTCTTGAGCTTCGTGTTTCTTATTCGCATAGTACAACCATCTGGAAAAAAATAATATCCATGTTATTATGAGCAGTTGGTTTTACACTATTGGTTTTAAAAATTGAACTATTGGTTCAAGTTTTTTTTTTGTGAGATTCCTTATAAAGTGTATTCATTTTTTTTTTCGTTGGCGTTTTTTTCTGGCATTAGGTAATTGAGGTTCAAAAATGAAAAGTAGGTACTCTTTTCTTTAGGAAGTCTAAGCCAGCCTGAAAGCCTTTTTCGCATTGGCGGGAACAAAACCTGCGATGTCCGGTATTTTTATGGAAGATGGTTGTGACCTAGACCGGGGAAGACTTTCTTCTATCAGTAGTCACTTGTTTTCGTCACTTTTCATATAAAACTAATCTAAAGCGATATTCCTACATAATATTTTCAATTAATGATTAAGTCATCCTATTTTATAGAATAATTAAGAGATTATCCAGCCTTTTGTTTTTTTTTGCTACTTTGTATTTCTAAGTAAGAAAGAAGTTTAATAGTACATTATGATATAAGTGCGGTAATTTCCAAAGCGCACGTATGTCATACGACGTTTTATAACTTATTTACGAGGAAATACTTTCGACTTTTTACTCATATGGCCATCTGAGCGTCTTTTTAGAAATGCTAGCAAGTTGGTGTATGACTTGATATCAATACCATGGTTTGTTTTCATAGTGCTTTTTAGCATTGAATAGTAACTACAATGAGTTTGATTTATATTTATGAGAAAGTTCCATGAAATAGGCTAAAAACACATTTTGTGAAAATGAATTTGCATTTTGGCTTGTTTTCCATAAGATGAAATTTTGATAGGCTTGTAAGTATCTATCGGTCGATTTTTCAGGTCAGAGGCTTAGAGTAGCCTTTTTCGCCGCGTTTAAGAGTTGTGGCGGTGTCAAATTAATAAATTCATCACTACTTGATGACATTTTCAAATAAAAACAATAGAGCGAAAAGAAAAGCGCGCAGAATTATTTTTACTTGTCCACAGATAAGCGATGCACGCGCATCAACGTTTTTTTTAGGCAAAGGTACAAAAACAGCCAAAATAAAGTAAATTAATATTTTTGTGTTTTTGTTACAGATGGTTGTAATTTATTGTAAAAATTAATTAAATTAAAGAATTAAATGTTTATTTGTTATATTTTATTTCCCAAAGTTAATTTTATTCATAAAATATTGACCACTTTCTTGACATAAAACCTCTTTGCTAAGATTTTTAAAAGTATCGCTAATTTTTAGACGGAGTAGGTATCATAAAACTTTATTTAAAAAAAACACGTGCGTTTTACATTACATTATCGCACAAGTACGTAATGAGATACATTACGATATTGAAATAGTATTTGTATTGTATTTACAACCACTTTACGAGCAAATATGTTATAAATATTGTAACTATACTTTTTTTTTCTTCGATAGATTTCTACATAGTTATACATTAATGTTTAAGGACATAGCAAATTATAGGAACTTACATAAATATCAAAACCGCAGGAACAGTAAGACCGCCGCCGAGTAGAAAGAAAGCTCCAGGAAAAGACTTAATAGTAGCCGTGTATACCGTCGTGTACATCGGGGCGTATACCAGAGGCATCATGGCTTCGGCTAGACCAAAAAATGAGTTCACTTTGCCTGAAATAAACAGCAGTACAAAATATTAATAATATTTTGGGTAACATTTTGTACATATACAAAATAAGGTAGCTATTACTGAAAAATAACAAAGAATAACATTTTATGAGTAAGCAGTTGAGTTTAATAAAGTAAGCTTTTGCGACGGTCTCTAAAGAGAGGGATAGAAAATTAAATTACAATAAATCATAAGTTATTTAGACACAAATGCATTTTTGTACATGTTGCTAGTCAACGTTAATCTTTAGACTTTTTTCTACATTTACTAGTGGTTTTTAAGATGCCGTACGGTGTAAATCAATGCTTTTCTATAATGAACCATGATGGAGATAATTTTAAGAGCTAATATGAAGCGCTGAGCAGTGCGTCGTGCACGACGCCGTGGAAAGTTGCTACGGCGCGCCGTGCGCCTTCCACGAAGCCGTAGGGATGGATCCACACTCTTAGTCAAGCACGGCATTGTTAAAAATGTGCTTTTTTAGTGTCTTATCAAATATATTAAGTTTTAGGGTCATAGTTACCTAACTCATCCTTGTCGACCAACTTGGATACCATTGATCTCATTGCGATAAATGATGTTCCATTAAAGATTTCAATCAACGGCGCTGAAAATATAATAAGGCATTATTATGGCACTTGCAAGTTTTGGACCAAAATGAACAGTTGACGAGTAATCCGAGTGACTCGTGCGTATTAAGGATACTGCATTATACTGGGAGCAGTGGTAGCCACTACATAGGACCTTAACATTCTGATCGACATTTTACGGGCTTGGCTTTTACTCATGAATCAAAATAATTATAGCTTCTGGTGTTCTGCCTACCCCATAAGGCATAGGTACAGGCGTGACGTTGTGAATGTAACCAACAAAACTTCAAAATGCTATAATGGAACCAAACCTGGCTTTCCGTTTTGATATTTTATTTCTGGAAAGCTCTCCACCTAATGCTTAATTTAAAATGTAACAGTTTTAATTCTAAACGCTACACTGTGTTTTTGAATAAAATTATGTAAGCGGACCTTGCCTCTTTGGGACAAAAAAAACTTTTTTATGAAATTCAAGTTATTATTCTCGAAACTAGTGCTGCTTAAATTTGTAAAGCTTTAATGTACATTCGTAGATGTCGGATTAGTATTTATATTGAGATAATAATATTTTTTTCCCAAAAATATACATAACCAGTCAATTGTGTAAATATGTTTCTCATGGATGGACGTGTAAGTACCATCTTAGTCCTCATGTTAACTTCCCATCAGGTAGCAAGGATGTCAAACGTCCCATTCTTCCTATGTAAAAAAACGGTTTAAAAGAAAGGCTACGTTTTACTAAAAGATTTGTTTCTCTAAATACATTGTATCTCGTAATTTTATAGTTGTGCAATAAAGAGTTTTTATTATTATTATTATTATGTTAAATATTTCCTACAGATAAAACTACACCATATCTATAACTAAAACTTACCTATATAGATATGCCAAGTTTTTGTTGCAAAAGCATACATAAATCCTGAAAGAATCTTACTAGTGCATGATATCACACCAATTATTGCGTCGTCGAATTTCAATAAATGGCTGAATACCCCAACAGAGAACAGGGTTCCTGAAACAATCATTCTATTACTTATTTAAAATAATTTGGAAACAATAGGGATGTTTATAATTATACCACACAATAAAAATACTTTGTTAAATTATAAAATTAATACCAATTGAGAATTGCGAATGCCGCTTGGTTCACTACCTTATGGCGTGAGAATATTCTTTCATTAATTTTATTAGCTTTTGATACCTCCCAACATTTTATTCATTTTAACAAAATCCATACATTTTGTACAAATTTAAATAATAAAATTTGATATTAATAATTAATATCAAATGTTATAATTATAATTATTATCCATGTAATTCATGTCCACTTCTTATAATAGTTCTGTATTTTTAAAATTATAGACAAATTTGTTCCGTGTGCGAATGACCCGGAGTCCTGAACTACAGGGTTTTCCTTAGATTAGGCTCCGGTCCACCTCCCACTGTCAATAACCTTTTGAGATTGTTTACTTTACCTATGTAAAAATTTTAAAAATCCTATATTGGTTGCCTGGTAGAAATAGCTTGTAGCGATAAGGCCGCCATATTGTCAATATATTTATTATTTATAGTACCTAATTGTAAAATTGAATTTTATTTGGCAATAAAGAGTATTTATCATTATTATTATTCGGTATGAAAAAATTAACTCGCCTTTCGGCGGAAAAGACCCGATAATAATAATTTATTATTATTATTATTTGTGGTGGAAAATAAACGAATTTTCATTTTATTTTATTTTTATCATAATCAAATATAGGTTTAAGTCCTAGGCCGTTATGTTTACAATTATCTTAAAGGACTTATATCTTACGAATGAAAGACAGTCAGATTTTACTGACATATTCAAATTATTTATTTATTAGTCACCAAAACTTGAATGAACTTTAGAAAACGATACCTATCCTCTACTTTCCATTTTTGTTTATTTAATTTGTGTTCTCGATATTTCGGCACTGTTACAAAATACCTACATTACGACAAGCCTTGCCGTAACATGGCACAAATTCTGCTAATTTAATAGATATCTATCATGCATTAATGTAAATAAAAAAAAGTCTTACCTACTAAAGAAGTACACATCGCATAAGTAGAAAACATACTAAAGTCCACTTCGTTCCAATTGAACCTGTATCTTGTAAAGAGATACATCACAGACATTTCACCTGAAATAAATAATTAATTTAAATACATATTATCCAGGATCACAACACCTTATCTTACTAATAAAAAAAATTCAAAGACAATCATACCAACTACATGGCCTCAAACTATGCAGAGCTTGTTATATGGGATATCATGTAGCGAACTAGGGCAGAGCCTAGAATATAAATACAGATATAGATAAACGTCCAGACCTGGAACTTTTTATTGCTTCTTAGGGGGGGAATCTAACCCGCGACCACTGGCGTCTGAGGCAGATAGGTCAATATTATAAATGTTAAAGTTTGGATGGATGCATGTTCCTCAGTCACGGCAGAACGTTGGATTTCGTAGAAATTTAGCATAGTGATAGTGTACAGTCTAGAATAGCACATTGGCTACTTCTTATCCCGATATTCCTGGGATTCGCAAGCCAAAACCTCGCGAAACAGCTAGTCTATTTTATAATCCCGAGACCAAATGATATCTTATTCAACAGACAAAGCAGAGTTATTAAAAAACGGCTAGATATCGTGTCGCAAACACACATTTCCTCATGTAAATGCATCATTGAATAAAAAAAGATGAACATCTGATGACAAAGACTAGTACATTCCATACTCAGACATTAACCTCGTTAGTGATATAAGTAATTGTTTTAATAGAATATAATTAGATTAATTAATAGTACATGTAATCTGCATTATTGACGGTACAGTCAATTTAATGTCTATCGTTATTGTTTTCGGAGGAATCTGATTAGATTTCAGCCAGTTTTTATCTTTATCAAGACGACTTATGTAAATATTGTTTTTTTAAGTCGATACAAGCCTGTATCGACTTTATTTGAAATTGATAAGGTTCCCCATTCTGGAAGCTGGCTAACGCACCGAAGAAGAGAAGCCGTGGTGATCCTGTCAATTATCAACCAATTTCAATCACTTCCATACTTTTCAAGGTCATGGAACGTGTATTGAACAATCGACTCCTGGCCTACCTCGAGACCAAGGAGCTCCTAAACGTAGCCAATAGCCGCAGTGGACGCCAGCGATCTTCTGGTGTATGCCACTTCACTTATGGAGCGAGGCCTTGGAAGGTCATGAAGAAGCAATAACTGTGTCCTTAGACATTTTCCAGGCCTTTGATAGGGTCTGGCATGATGATCTCTTAAGCAAGCTTCCAGCATATGGCATACCGATCGGGCTTTGCGATTGGATATCTGATTTTCTGAGGGAACGGTCGATTCGAGTAGTCTTTGATGGGTACCGCAGGCATCTGTTCTCTCTGTAACTATTCTTGCTGCATATACATGACCTCCTAAAACCGGGCATTCTTGGATACGCCAATATATATCAAATGCACGAACGAACGCCCATGAAACCCAGGTTTTGAGAAAGTCTATGATTGAGCACGTTGATTCGACCTTGCGGAGTGTATCTGATTGGGGCGAGTTAAACTTGGTCAAATACAACGCCTCTAAAACTCAGGTGTGTCTATTCTCTGCTAAAAAGAGCACATTTACCCTTACGCCCACTTTCCAGAATGTATCTGTCCCCATCACCGACTATCTACGATAACGTCCAAATTAAACTTCGGACAACAATTTGAGTCTATGGCTCAAATGGCTTCTAAAAAATTGGGTATCATCTCAAAGGTCCGGCGGTACTTCAGCTCTAAGCGGCTGCTCAACCCTATACACAGCTCAATTGAGGTCGTGCATGGAGTACTGTAGTCACCTTTGTGATGGTTCAGCCAAATACCAGCTTGAAGTGCTAGACTCTGTTGACCGAAGAGCCTGGAAACTTATTGATAACGACAACCTTACAAATAAAAAATTGCAGACTCTAGAGCACCGTCGTAAGATAGCTTATTTGACAATGTTTTATCGCCTACATTTGTGAGTGCGCAAGTGCTCTTTTTGACCAAATTGAACCCACTCCTTTTTACCACCGGACTAACAAACACAGACAGAACTTCCATCCCTATATAGTGGATTTACCAAAAAGTCGAACAAAATGCTTCCATAGTTTCTTTTTGGTACGGACTACCAAGGCGTAGCCTCATACGGCTCGATCTGCCTGTGTCTGTTTTTCCTGACAACTACAGTCCTGGTACTTTTAAGTGTCAAGTGAATAGGTTTTCCGTGGATGTACGTGTACCACCATTAGTCTTCATGCGCACTTTCCATCAGGTAGCATGGAAAACAAAGGTCCTATCCATTTGATATAAAAATATTACTTACAAAATTAAATTTTACAATTGCATCGTCTATTCATTCTTTCTAGCATATAAGCCATTGAATACTTACTATAAGATGTTTTGCTAGTTTTTCAACCAATAAAGTGAATTTTGCAACGATCCTTCCTAGTCAACTAACGTATAAGCTTACCAGAATTATGCAATATCAAAGTTTATACAGATTTGAACTGTATTTAAGACAATATTTTTTACAGGCTATAGAGAATTGAAAGCGAGTTGCTTGGTTCTGCCAGTATTATTTGCTTTTATACGGCATTATTTTGTGTTAGTGCTATTCTAAATTATCGTTACACAAGTAATCACAGATAATATACCGACTGAAAATAGGGAAGATAACAAGAACAGATTCCTAAACAACTGAAAAAATTGCTAAATAAAATTATCACCCGACCAGGACTCGAACCTGGGACCTCTCGTTTGCCGGACGAGTGTTCTTCCTCTGAGCTACCGGGGCCAAGCTTACTTAACGTAATTTTTTTTGTAACGTTATATTGCTAACGTAGCTCCATCTAATGGATAGCAGCTATACCACCCGAGACCAATTTCTTTTCTAAAATTGTAAATCTCAGTTAAAGTGCTATAGATAGTTCAACTCAGTTGTGCGCGCGGTGCTATGTGTGGGTGCGTGGCGCTATGTGTGTGTGCGCTCGTAAATATACAACTTCTACTTGTGTGGCAGTGACGCTGCAGTCATCGTCACTGTATGCACACATAGAATAATGACAAGTCACACAAAGTCACTATATACGTACAAGGTTTACCCACACATAGGGCCGCGCGCACTACTGAGTTGAACTATCTATACCAGTATTAGTAGCCTTTAACCAGAATAATTCTGTGTTGGGACTATTCTAAATGATCATCACACGGGTAATCACAGTTAATATACTCACCATAAATAGGGCCGATGACAACGCAAAGAACTATAACGAGCATAATAACTCGAAGCCTCCTATTGTTGGGGCCGGTTTTAAACGCAACCGTGAGAGTTTCCTTGACGTAGCGCATGTCGAAGAAATTCCGTATCGCTTCGCAACAATTCTTTGATGATTCCTGAAATAAAGTTAAAAATATTTCTTTATTTTTTGTACCTACGTTGAAATCAATTACCCAATTTTTTTTTTCATAAATTGTATCTCAATTTCCAATCCAATAGATATTCTTCATAGATTTGTTACGACAACATTCATACAATATATCTTTTAAATCTTAGATCGAGTAGGTACTAATTGACAGTGAATGTGTCATATCGATTTTGACTGGGCTTTGTTCGTATAATATAGGTACATAAACAGATTATTTTTTTGCATGCGATGATAAAAACAAAATAAACAGAGTATGGTAAATTTACATAAAAAACAATGAAACTTTGTACAGGTGCCAGCCACGGCTCCACATGGTTTCTTTCTTTCTAAAAATTTAAGAGCTAAAAGTTTTTGATGAATAGCTCCTTAATAGTTTGATGAGATTTGACTCATCTAAAAAAGACACTTCATCCACATAAGATCAACTACATCTGTGTTCAGTTTTTTTATCTATTTTTTATATCATTGACAAAATAATTGAAACTGTATTTAAAATCAACCCAATTTATGTTTATTATTTTATTTGTTAGGTAATCGAAAGAAATCTTACTAATCTTACTTCTTACAAATACGTAAATGGGTTTGGATGGATGGATGTCTGGATGTTAGTTCCTAAATCACGGCTGAAGGGCTCGACGGATTTGGATGAAATTTGACGTAATAACAGTGTAATATCTGGATTAGCACATAGGTTACTTTTTATTTCGCGGGTTGCACCGCGGAGCAGCTATTATAAAGATAAGCCAAAGGCACGGTACAGGTATCTACAGTAATTCAACTCGGTCGCATCTTTGAAATAAATGCCTACAACAGCGCCAAGGTCCGTTCACATATGATAGGGCTGCGCGCCTTGAGCGTTTCAATTACATTTGCCGATTTTGTGTTTACTTCCATTTAGTTTTGTGACTGCAAATATACTTTTTTTATATAAACTAATAAAATACTTTCTGAATTGAATAGGAAGTTTTCAACAAAAATATGTTTTGTATCAAAAAACCATGTTTACGACTGAGACGTACAAAATGATGTACTTATTATTAAATTTTAAAGTTTAAACAATCAACAATTGTTTCGGCATGCAGACACTCGCGACTGGCCGCATGCCGAACGAATGCCGAGATTGAGCAGCGTAAGTATAGCTCGCGTTTCGTCCGTTTGTATGAAGTTGAAATATAGTATTACCGTGCCAAAGGTAAAGGAATCGGCTTATGAAAGAAACCGGGCTCCCATAAAACCATCATAAAACCCTTCCAAGGCACATTTCATTATCATCATCATTTGATATTTTCCTTGTGCTTGAGTCCTTGTTCGAAAACTTTGATTTAAAGTACATGCAAATCTAGTACCTACCTATCATCGTTTTACGGTCTTCGTGTACGGAACTGCTTATCTGACCATGATCCTTTTAAGCGTAGGTAAGGTCACTTGGACTATCAATTTTGCTTCTTTACTTCCTTAGTAACAGTATACAGTTTGTTAATTTTTTTTAAACAGCATTAAATATAATATACATATATTTTTAATGCTTCCAAGAGATATGTCTGGTTCCTACATAAAGTTTAAAGTTGTTATTGTTTTTTGAATAAAACATAATGCTTATTTTTTTTGTCTTGTAGAAATTGTAATGCTCCATAATACCGTGTGTCCGTCACTGATATCAATTTTGTTAGATAAATAAATATTGAAGAATCCAATAGAACAAGCGTGTGTAGGTACAAATTTTCTTTTAATTGTTAAGTAACAGTGTGAAATTGTTGCCAAACCTGAATAAAGAAAATAGAATAAACTATGATAAATTAGCTAATAAATCTTTTCTTTAAGGAATAAATATAGGAAATGTGAGCATTTGTCTCATTCAAAGTAAACAGGAGCTCTACTCTTAAGGTTAATATTGTCTTAAGTTTTCGCGATTCATACTATTAAATAAAACACTTTTTGACCGGATTTAATACATTTTTTTTTTTAATTTTTACTCGACGTTTCGGTGTCTTTGCAGACCCCGTCTGATCAATCGAAGAGCTTCAAAGTCTGCAGTTTGTGAGCATTCCATGGACAAGCCCAACCACTACTTAAGGTTTGACTCTGTGAAAATTTTATCTAGAGAGAAACATCATATTCCTAGAATGATCAGAGAAGCGATTGAAATTAAAAGACACCCTAATTTCAATAGAGAAGATGGTTGGAAACTATCACCGACATGGGACCCTATCCTGAAAAACATTAAATCTAACATCCAGCAAGCCGCACGACCTAAAACTCAAGATACTGTCAGCTCGTTTTGTGTCAATCCAGAACGCTACGCTCGAAGACTGAGAAACAGATGAAGGTGATGATGTATAACTTTTTCCATCTATCAATTGACACCTCAGTCGCTCGTGACCACGGGGTCTGCAAAGACACCGAAACGTCGAGTTAAAAATTAAAAAAATTAAAATGTAAATATACGCGATAAATCCGGTTAAAAATTGTTTTATTTAATACTCTTAAGGTTTGTTGATAGATAGAAAGACGCGATGCATTGAAAGGCCAGCCAACTTCGGGTATCGACTCTTCATAAGAAAATCAGCTGAGAGATCATATTATTAAAATGTATGGTTTTACGCTACAAAGCCATGACCTCCGAAGTGGCGTGAGACTCTACTACTTATTCGTAAGGGCACGTCTAAGCACACGCGTCGCTCGGGGCTTCGCGCGTTTTCGTTGCATCGCTGGCTTTACTTTAAACCAGCGGATAGTTATATAGTAAAGCCGGCGATGTAGTAAAAACATTCGACGCGGACACACCGGTCGACGCGTCGTAATGGTGCGTACAGATTGCTAGTAATACAACTTGTAATGTAACATTCTGCGCACGTTGCGTATTTGGACGTGTGGTAAGCTAATAAGGTTGCAGGTTCCATCCCCGCACGAAGCAAGAAAAGAAAGTTCCGTGACTTCGTGTTTGATATCTGATTTCAAGTTCCCCCTAATTCGCTACATGGCATATCACAAGCTTTGCTTCGTTTGGGGCTATGTAGTTGGCGTAATTGTCCCTGGATTTACACTTTAATATTTTTTTCGTTATTGTACCATGTTATATGTACCACCTATTTTTGCAGCTATACCATTAGATGGAGCTATGTTAGCAATATAACTTAAAAATAAAAAATGTGGTAAGTAATTTCGAGGCGTACCGCCAGGCCCCGGTAGCTCAGTGGAAGAGCACTCGTCCGGCAAACGAGGGGTCCAAGGTTCGAGTCCTGGCCGGGTAGCGAATATACAAAGGCTATACTATTTGAGTCACGAGTCAGACTCTAATAGAGGAGCTTTTGTTTATGCATATTACTTGACAATACCTAATCGAACTCAGTAAAAAAATTGACTGAAATGGATTAGCTTTTGCTCTTGTAATTTTCAAAGAAATGCAATGACAAAACCTAGTACTGTATAATACATATTCACTCAAATAGATAAGCTTTTGTCAAGATGAAAAGTAGGTATATCTTTGTTTGATATACATTGCGATGAAAGAGATAAGCTAAGAGAAGGGCTCCCGCACCGGAAGTACGGTTAGGTGCGACGACGAGCGCAGCGAGGAGGAGCATGTTAGGTTGCATATAGTTATACACGTGCGCGAGCCGAGCGAGCGTAGCGAGCGGTGCCGCGGCAGCGGTCGGCGAAGCGCCATAAACCTGGTCAGCTATTATAGTCAACCCTGGATAATCCCAACATGGTCAAAAGTCAAACGTTAAGTCATCAAAATAACGATGGTCATAATGCATGCACATTTTATTTCTATCTTTGAAAATCAGAACAATTGCCATTTAAGTATCAAATTGAAGCCAACGATCGGTAAATATCGATATCAAATGGGATAGCTTTTGTTGCTGCAATGTTACATTGAAGTTATCTCACAAAGTCTACACGACTTCGGTCAATTTCTGTACTAGAATGGATTAGGGTTTGGGCAAGTTTTTGTCATACAAAAGCTAAGCCAGTTCAGTTTGCACTTTCACTCTAATGGTATAGCTTTTGTAAATACGCGGCCGGGTAATTTTTATTTATCACATTTTTTCGGTTATTTAAGACAATTTCTGTCTTGTAAGAGTGTCATTACTCCTATATTAATGTCATCAAATAGGTATTAAGGTTTTTTGCTTTGTTTGAGTTGCGTAATAAACCAACTTGTACCTGTGTACGTTCATAGGTACATAGACTCTTTAAAAACCCACAAAGAGGATTCTTTTAATGATACCAGGAATGAAAAGTATGAAGACATTGGAAAAAAAAAGATAAGATAAGAAAATAAAACATACGTAGTCCAACTAGATTAAAGTATTGACTTAAGCTTAATTCTGATAATAAATTAGACTGCTTTTTAGTTCAATAGTTAAAAAAAAAAACAAAATGTACGACTCGAATACTTAATATTGAACTTAGATATGAGCAATCCGTTGGTAGAGGTAGTCAAAACAAACCATTTCCCTATAAATCCCCTTCTAAATTTTTAAGGTTTTGAGTTTTTTAAATATTTCAAAACTTATTTTGCCTATTTTAAATGAGAAATAAAATAAATTGCAACCTAACTGCTTCTTTCGGTGAGTCCAATAGTTTGTTTTGACAAGCTAACAACTGATGCGGGTCCAATAACAATCCAATAACAAGTACGAATGTACGACCCTGTACGACTATATTACACTTTTGGATATAGGCACTATTCATGAATATATCAGTACTTATGTTTAACAATTTGATTTAGCAAATAATACTATTTTGTTTTTAATAACATAGGCAGGTATTATACACGGTTAATTTTAATTAACGCATCACCTCTCATGCCTCTCCACGTCAATCCCAACAACATTTGTTCTACGACTTTTTACAAATATTGATAAATAACACAAAAAAATTTTTGCTCCTTACTCTACATTTTTTAAGAATTACCATGATAATATCAATGAATGATAATATCATTTTGAAGCGATATTTTACTGTGCAAGGTGCGAGGCATACATACGCTCAAAGTAAATAGAGCTACGCTTCTGAACAGAAGCTATAAATATTTTTTATATAGGAAAACTATCAAATTTAAATAGTTGTAGAACAAATGTTGTTGGAATTGATGTGGAGAGGCTTCCTGCAAGAGAAAAAAAATAAAACAAAAAAATGTTTGCTCCTTACTCTACATTTTGTAAGAAGTACCTATTATAATTTTGAAGCGATATTTTACGGCGCAAGGTGCGATGCATACCTACGCTGAAAGTAAATAGAGTTACGCCTCTGAACAGAAGCTATAAATGTTTTTTATATGGGAAAACTATCAAATTTAAATAGCTGTAGAATAAATGTTGTTGGGATTGATGTGGAGAGGCTTCCTGCAAGAGCTGATGCATTAATTAAAATTATCCCTGTAAAAACTAATAATAAAACGAAATAATAAGTAAGTACGAATTCAATGTTATTAAATTAACCATTAACAACTTTAATCGCCCACCTTTACCAACTACTTACAACGATATTTACTCTATTGTAAAACATCGATCTAAGGTCAAAAAGTCTTAGTTTTTCAACTGATCTCCTTTAGTCATTGAACTTGTAATTTGTTACATCACTGGTTACGCTGGCTACTCACGGCCGTTGCTCAAATTGATCAATTTGTTTAACGTTTTTGTATAGGTGACAAATCATACCGGATTCTTACCTCACGCATAAACAGATACAAATACAAATCGTACTGTAAGCAATGGATGGCTCCTTAGATTTTAACTTTCTATTCAAGCTTAAGTTTTTTTTCTTCAAGTTGACATTCAATATAGGTACCTAATTACCAATCAGCACTGGGCTAGCTTGGTGGATTATGTCCTATGCCTCTTCGTCGTCCAGGGGAAAGCCCAATGGCTCTGCAGTGCGCTCATTAAAAAGGGTTATGAAGATGATATTTTTATGTGTATTTATGTTTCAGAATAAAAAATAAGTAGCTTGTTTTACAGGTCATTCAGTACAAATTTCACTCACTCAAACACATTACTCGGAATAGTCGTTTTTAGAGTGATAACTTACACAAGAATGAATCTTTGAGGAAGGAAATCTTAGGAAAAAATTATTATCTGCTATATATAGATTTTTTATAAAGATAAAGAATGCATGCAGGGTAATAAATCCCAATAGGAATTTGTAACGAAAATAGAAAGAACCTCATTTTTTTAAATGTGTGTTGGTAGTTGTACATACATATATACATAACTTCACGCCCGTATCTCTTACGGGGTAGGCATAACACCAGATACTATGAGCCCACCTGATCTCACGTTTGCCAAATTTGGAGGTATTACAATGATATAGAGAGACTATTGTAGTAACAGGGGGTCAGTCAGCCTATGGTCGAAAAAACGACAGTAAAATCTCCGTCCCTTAACTGACTTTTACAGTATGCCCGGGAAGAGAAGCAGCTGGTACATTATATGTTTTTCTTTTGCTCCCAGTCCAGCATAAGTCACAAAATTCTACTGTTTATTGTATTACTTTCATTTTTACAAATTTAGTCCGAGCTTCCATTAACGGATACGCACTTATTCTTGAACTTTATTAAACTTGTTTTGATGGAACAAGATTTAACTCTTTCCATTGCCATTCTAATTGACTTCCAATTATGTTCCTTTTAATCTTTTTACTAAGACACTAAAACAAACAAGTCAATCCGTAAGAAAACTTGCTAGGTACCTACTTAATAAAATTTAGTTTCACGAAGTTCCTCAGTATTTTGTAGGCAGATAGAGTAAGTTCAGATTAATGATCTTCAGATCTTAGCGACAAAACTAAGGAAGATTTAACTTTTACAGCTCGTATTTAAAACAAAAGCTGTTCATCAAATACTGTGCAGAAAATTATATTATTTGTGTGTCCATTCATTTTTAATTTGATGAATGAAACGATAAGATACACCCTCAAATAAATGAAATATCAGGTAGGTATGGTTATAAAAAAAAAGGAGCGATTTCGCTCATTAATAGAGGTACCTAGCAGTTACCTGCAAAATACTTTCACACTCATGCCGATAACATCCTGTAGGTATACCTACTACACAATTTAAACGCCTAAGGCTGCAAACTGGACGGCAGCGACAGCGAGAGCGACAGCCGCGCGGGCAGCGACGACGCAGGGAATCTGAGCCGTTCTCGACGCCAGCGGGCGCTCGAGCGATTTGTCGCGGTTTCATACAAACTCAATACTTTCTATCGTGTCGCGGAAATCGCTGCCCGCGCCGCTGTCGCTCTCGCCGTCGCTGTCGCTGCCGTCCACCTCCGTTTTTCACTTTATACGTTATCCAAATCAATCGAGTCCATTGAAAAATTACCTGATTAACCAATTAGGCTACATTTTCAACGGTCTTCAAAAAGTAAGAGGTTCTCAATTCGTGTCTATGTTTTTTGTTTATGTATTTGTTAAGCGATGATTTAGTCAACTATGAATCGATTTAGATGCTATGTTTTCGTATATGTTTCATAGAATAAAGAATACTTCAGAAGTGGTCCCATATAAATATCATCGAAATCGATTGAGCACTTTAAAACTAATAAATATGTACGAAAATGGAGAATGTACCTACACGTTCAGGACTTTACACTTCAGCCAAAGTTTTGACAAGGATTTTAAATATTAGATAGTGAAGTCGGTTTTAAATGCTCGCATTGAATATTCTTTAATACTATGAGAAACAAATACTCTTTGTTAGAAGAAATGTTTTCTATAAGATGTTATAATTTTTATATTCAAATCATTTTCTATACCTGCTGATTTGTGAGAACGGTTCCTCATTATTAACTATGATGTATTTTTAAAGCAAGTATGATTAATAAAACTTTTCCGAATCATAAATATTTCGACACTGGTGCATTAGAAACAAATGATACTTATTAAAATTTAACTTGTATAGTCGGTGAAGGCCTTTGTTGATTACGGTTTTGTATAAGAATATTTCGAAATGTAGGTACTTATGTCCTATTATCTTTTATGATAAATGCAAGCATGCTAAGTTCTTATTTTGCAACAGAGGTTAGCGTGTTTATGATTGGGAATGAAGTTGGCATGTCTTTATTATTATTTATTTATTTAACAATTTTTGTACACAGGATAAAAGACAATTGAAAATAAAAGTAGAATAAAGTTACAAAGGTCAGCTTATTTCTATAGAAATTTCTTCCAGCAGACCTGAGACTGGAGAGTTTGGTTAAAATGCAATAATAGTGTGCACGTACTATTATTGCATTTTAACCAAACGGTACTATTAAAATATATATTGAATATCCTATATACATTTTTTCACATATAAATACATACATAAGATATATAGTATATGTATCCATATATCTATACTAATATTATAAAGAGGAAACCATTGTATTTTTGTATTGAATAGGCTCAAAAACTACTGGACCGATTTCAAAATTTCTTTTACCATTACTTAGAGGGACTCTTCCGAATCCGTATAGGCTACTTTTTATCCAGAAAATCCTGCGGGAATCGAAATCGCGCGGGTAAAACCGCGCGCAACAGCTAGTCATACATAAAAATACACACAAAATACATACTTTTAGCAAGAGAAAGGTAGTGATCTCTTACTTTTTTCTTGTAAATAGATATAGATTGAGACTCACGTATGTGAGGTAGTGAATTCCACAATCTGACTGCATGAACCGAGAAAAATAGCGTAGGAAAAATAGTCAGTTTTATGAATGGGCATGTGTAGAAGAACTACTAACTACAGATTGAAAATAAGTTGAAAGGAAAAATTTGAACAACAATATAATAGAGCAATATGAGTATTCAGGTAAAAGCAAATATTTTCCCGTGTTATTAGCGTTAATACGATATTGTACAATAATATGCTGTGTTATTATATTGAAATGAAACTTTTGTAAGTAAAGACAGAAGGCAGCAGTTGATCTTGATCTTTACAAACCTGTCAAACTTCTTCAACCAATTTTTATCTCAATGTCCAGGGCATAGAGTTTCGACTGCATAACATTCTTTGACAGATTTGGAACGCTTGATGTGCTGCCTTCTGTACATTCTAATTGATGTCGATTTTAGATATATAACACTTGTGGTAAATTTTGTCATCTTTATACTCGTTTAATTTGATTTATGGTAACTATTGAGCAGATTCGTAAGGTTTTATGCCTAATGAGTTTTTACCAAAACTCGTATAATATGACTGAATGGTTTTTAATCTCCAAAACAGTTAAATATACCTGAAATTTGGAATTGCGTTTGTTCGAAATAGTTTCATTTTTACGACTAAAACTTACATTCCGTTTCATATCAAAGATCGATACCTACATACTAAAAAATAATCTGTCTTTTGGTTAACATGATAGGTGTTTTTGGTATGAAGTTGACCATTGGATTCCAAATTGACATATACTCTGAGCAAGTTGTTAGCAAAAAAATATATAAATAAAAAATTTACATACCGTTGACTGCTGCGGCCGCTTCACCTCCTTTATTCTGTAGAATCCATATAAGAAACTAATCACATACAATGTTGCACTCAGTGAAAAAACACCATACAATCCAATTTTCTTCACTAGAATACCACTTAAAGCGGCTCCTATAGGAACTCCTAGTGAATAGAACAAGTTGACGATCCCTATCCTTAACGTCCTTTGTTCTTCAGTTGTCACATCACCTATATAACTGAACACTCCCATAAACATTGTAAACCATCCACCCGTCAAAGCGGGAAATATAGCCTCAGTTACTGCAGCTACTTCCACAGGAAGTTGGTAGAAATAATAAGTATTCACTATCAATCCCATACTTGTCAAAAATTCACCAACAATGGGCAGGAGCATACAAAACTTTCGTTGTCCCACTCTATCACTGTATGCTCCTAAGAATATCAGTATGCCACATGGTAAAAAAGATTGAAGCACTGTTTTCCATCCTGCAACTGAAGCCACAAGCGTTTGAATTGTTTCTTCCTCATAAGTATAATTAGCTGTTTCTCTTCTAGTCAACGCGTCACAGACATGATCTGGAAAATTTAAATTAACCCGACAAGCTTTCTCTAAGTAAAGATTTTGTGTCGCAAGCGCAGACAGCACAGACGGCATTACGTAACACGCCAAAATAGGTTCTACGGTTATAAGTGAAAACATTCGCTTAATTCTTTTAATCAGACTTAATTCTTTCCAGTCATCCTCGTCATCTTTTCCTAATTTATCTTTTGGATTATCATTCTTTGATTTCTGTTTTAAATCAGGTTTATTTAAATCCATACTGTGCTTGTTGCGGAATATTGACTTATTTAAAAGCGGCATATTCAGTCCCGATTTTAAGATCTGAAACAATGAAAACAATTTTAGGAATAATAGCAGGATTCTCGTTGAAGGTTATTTGGTAAGTAGATAGTAATGATTGGTTAGTTGTCAAATTATTAGTTCGTGCTACAAGCGGCGGAAAAGGTAATCATCCTATTATTGCATGAGTACTTAGTACAATTGTGCCATCACAGACTGAATTAACTTTACCTAGACACAATAGTTTTATCGAACGGAAGATCGCTGACTTTCAATTTAAGTCATATGACTATGAATTGCTGCAGCTGTTTAAACAGAGTTTGCATCAAAATTGAAGAAATATTTCAGGATTTTGGAACTATATTTACAAAATTACCCAAATACTTTAAGGTATCGTTAGGATTATTTTTGTAATAGCCTCAATACCTACTTTAAATACAGCCATTTGTAATGTTATTAATAGTATGCAAATATATAAATATCGTCTGAAGGATAATGCTTGTGAAACATGATTGTTTTATAATTTGGAACCAAAATTATGAAATAAATATTTTCTTTATTTAATCATTTTATTAAATCACCAGACGATCTTTTCATGACGCACGCAATCGCTATGTAAATATTGTATATTAAAATATTGAAACAAATATAAGCTTAAAAATACTAGATTGACCTTCGGTTTTGAATGTTTAATTTACCGGTTGATTTCATTCACAGATCTTTTCTTCAGTCTTCCGGGTCTTTCTGTATAGTTTTAATTTAAATAGCCTATACAGAGATTCTTATCTCTCGAACTCAAAATTAAATTATATTTTTAAATCACTTGTAAATGTGTCGTACTTAATGAATGTCGGAATTAACAATTTCGGCTTAAAGAATGTATTGAAGACTGAAAGGAAAAATACCAGCGGGAAAACAGTCTCCGTACTCTTTTGCAGAAAGTTGTGAAAATTATGTAGGCAAATTATATGAAAGAATGAAACAGCTTTCGAGCGTCTTAAGGTGCCATATTGAAAAAATGCATTGACTTTCATCGCATACTATGAGAATATGACAAGGCGAGCGGATTTGAAATTATGATATATGTAAATTTATATCTTTATCTATACTTTGATTGCTCAAACAGTTATTTTTTCCAAAACACGTCTAAAAAAATACTTTTTCTTAAATTGCCACGTAGTTATGCAATCCATATGCCTAGAAATAACTTAAATAAAATCTTTTAAATTTTTTTTCGAACTTATGTTGATCAAAATTTACATAGCATTTACCATTATTTTTTTATCGATTGTTGAAACGATTTCAATATCTGAGCGGTGTCGAGGGTCGCGATTTCTATGTAAAACTTATGTCGGCGCGTTAACGTGCTAACATTTCAAGAAAAAAACATTACAGTGTGCCCTCTTAATGCTATGTGACAACCACGTTAATACATCTAATTCCTGTTTGACTTGCAAAAAAATCTTCACTACTATAATGGAAACTATTAAAGGAAAACTAATCCTAATGATACTAGCCTCATACATCCCATGCTTTCCTAACCAACCACTTCGGAACCCAAAAATCTGGCTACACATTGTTGATTTTATTAAAGTTGAATTTGTCATAATAAACTAACAAAAAAAATCTTATTGTACAATTTATGTACTTACATCATTGTGAAACCTTATTAGTTTGAACTTTGAATGCTCATATTTCCTGTAATTTTACCGTCAGTAATAGTTACCAACATGTACAAAACAACCGTTTGATGTAATGGTTCATTTAGAAGAGCTATTCTGCTAACTAGTGTACTTCGAAATAATCTAAAAATCTTGACTGGGTGAGACCAAACATTCCTGTCATTCATGTCTCTTTTTCTTCCCCTCAAAAATATTTGGTGATTATATAATTATAGTTGTGATGCCCTGACACCCCTGTACTGAGCTATCAATCAATCCTTGTGAAATACCTACAGGGTGACTGGTGACAAGTTTTAGATATTGAAGAAGAGTACTCTGAACTCGATTCAGATCATAATTATGTAAAACAGTAGGTACTTAATTTTTCTCCAGAATCCCCTATAAATGAATAAAGAGACATTCATTACTACACTTTTCTCGACACGCTGCGCCGCGCTGCCGCCGCCACGGTGTTTTCACTCAGAATCTGATCGCCAAACAAATCTATAGATGGCGTTGTTTGTAAAGTTACAATGTATGAAAGAATTATCTTTTACTTTATTTATATTATTAATTTACATAAAATACATTTTTTTGGTTTAGAGAATTATTAAAACAAAGTGATTATAATTTAGAAAATAAGAGCCTATGCTATACAGAGTCTCTATCATTCTATGGTTTAATCTTATTTTCAATCAATCACTGATTGATTCAATCACCTTACCAACTCGTTCATTCCTGCCGTTATATTTTTTTTTCATTCGTTTCTGCTTACGCGTTTCTGAATGTTGCTTTTGTCTTTTATGCCTCGGATTTCCATTTTTTACCCACAACCACCCGCTACGACCTGGACCCTGCTGAACCCTCCTAACATATTGACGCGGCTAAGCTCTTGGACTTCGAAAACTGCGCTGCAATTTGACCCCAGCTTGTTATTTGGTACTTCGATTTACAATATGGCCGCGGAAAAATGTTGTGTGCCTAAATGCAATAGGACTCGTAAGTAGTGCTGCACTATATTTACCGATATATTTACCAATTTTTGTGAAGCGATATAGAAGAAAATAATGTTTATCAAAAAATGTGTTCTGAATATTATAAAACAAGAAATAAAAAAAATTCAAAGTTTGTATTTGTTTTATTTGTATCTCATAGACAACTTAGAGGTTCAGGAAAGTAATAAATTATAATTTAAATTAATTTGAAGTATGAGCATGTATGAGCTTTATAAAGTTCGTATTTACTTTTACTTTTATAAAGATATCGAAAATACCCCTGGCTGCTTGCCCTTGTAAAAGTTTTCCAAACAAATATGTAGATGGCGCTGAAGCCACATTTTAACTGATGTCTCTATCTCAGTTTATAAAAGTTACTTTGTGGCCGCCGCCGCATCAGTCAACACTCACACAGTAGGTAGTGTTCCCGCCACACGCACACCAGCACCCGCTAAGTATCTATTGTATTAGGTACGCTAATGTAACCATGCGTTGCGTAATTAATTCTTTAACTTTCGGTTAAGTTTACTCAGTACCCCGTATAAAATCCCTAGTAGGCTCATTTCCAATTTATTAATGTCGTGATTTTTGTTAAACGGTTTATTTTTATATTTATCTCAAAAGATAAATATAAAAATTCCTTGATTTTAATACATGCATAATTGCCAAAATAAATAAATATTCAAGACATTGTTTTTACCTCTTAATAAAAACAGATTTCATATGAAGAGTGGTCACTTGACAGTCATACCATGAAGGTATCCTACCACCAAGCGGTGCCCCTGATCTATTTGCCATTGGCCTTTTACGGCATGCTTATCCAGGGTGGTTATACACGGGCAACCAAACTCATCAAGGTTGATTAAAGTTTGTTTCAAAGATCGAAATTTAATCCTGGTAGGGTTGAGTCTCCTATTTGAGTTCCTGGACTAGGCAAACATTTAGGTGTTAAGGTATTTCTTTCCATACAAAACAAAAGATATACCATTTAATCAAGTTTTTTTTTATTCAACTTTAAATATAAACCAACTTAACTATAACTCGTCCTAATATTGATCGTTTTTAACATAATTTGATACAGTTTCATTTTTTTGGGTCTAATAAGACGTTTCGGTGGATTTTTATGGTCCCATGTGACGGTACAGTGAAGATGATACTAAATATGTTGGCCTTCAAATCTTTAAACCCGGAAGTCATAGTAATAGTTAACTCTGACTTTTGATGTCCACGGTTTTTGTGTCCGTTTGATTTCCGGCTTTAAATACAATAAGAATAGGTTGCAAAATCAAATATTTCTGATGTAGCATGATACATAAAATCTACCCGCTCCATAGATCGGAAGGGTCTGTCGTAAGCGGTGACATCTCCACAATAGTACAAAAGTTACACTACACTGACCTTGTCCAATCTATTCCGTGTTCCTATTCAAGGGCATATTTTCATCACGTGTCATTTGATAATAAAAAAAAATAATAATAATGTTTATTAATTTCAGAAAAGCATAAATTACAAATATTGGCTTAAATATACAAGGAAGGATAGAACATTGGTGCCTGAACTAGGATAATCCTGTTTTTCAGGCTGGAGCGTGCTAAAATAACGTTTAAAAATCATTCAAATTAAATATAATAAAATAAAATAAAATATGGATCTTATACTTATACAAACATAGTAGAATCTATTTAACTATTCTTAAGAAATAAAAATAAAATAGGAAATTGTGACAATTTTAAATTTAAGAGAGTTACCTACATAATTTTTTCATTTATTAAACCTAATTACACATTTATGCAAACATTATCAAAAATTAACTTATAACAGTCAGTAGCATCTCGGTTTCATCGTACGACAATTCCTGGAGAACTGTTTTTAAAACTAACATAAGCTGATAAATTTACTATAAAATCAATACATTCCAATACTTTGCTGAATATTTCGCACGGCGTCGTTGACTACGGCGACCTAGTAACCAAGTTATACACAGGGTTAATTTCAATTAGCACATCACTTCTTGCAGGCAGCCTCTCCAAATGTTGTTGGGATTAGAGGCTGCCTGCAAGAGGTGATTTGCTAATTAAAATTAACCCTGTATAATAGATAACACTTTTCAAAACCTTATTTTCACTAACGGATGTATTATTAAAACTCTTCATTTCGATTCATGACCAAGATGTAGGGCAGACCGGGGCTAGTTGACTAATTTTTTAAATTTTTTGGTATAACTTTTTTTCTTTTTAGTTAATATAAATAGAAAAAAGTATATTCGAATGGATATACTTCTTTCTTTTTATATTTTTCCAGAAAATGTTCCAGTTTGTTGCCATCATGATTTTATTGATCGTTTTACTACACCATCTCCTTTTGGTCAACTAACCCCATACTCGGGGTAAGTTGACTATGTCCTAGGGGCAGGTTGACCTACTCAGTTTTTTACAGTGAAATATGTAAATAATCAAGTATTAAAAAAGAAAAACAATACACATTTAAAAATATTGCTCTTTATTGTGTTTAAAAGAAAAATCTAACAAATATACTCTCTTTGGTACAACAAAAAATACTTGAAATCTCCATAAATATAACAATCAGTCTTAAATGATATTTTTAATGAATTGCGCCTTGTGCACCTTTTTTTATGTTTTGAGCACTTTAAAGTAATGGCCCATGCTGAAAACCAGCGTCATTTAGTCTAACTAAATGACATTATGCTGAGCATGCGGCCGTTTGCCAAAGAAAAAACACATACGGAAATGTTATTATTATTATTTATTTATTTTTTCTTTTATTTATTACTTTGTTACGGAATGAACATTTTTTATGTGCATACCTACTACCTAAGCTATTACTGCTGTATATTTAATTTTTTTTTCTTTTCTCAATTTTTTTTTTTGTGTTCAGTGGTATATTGTTATGTATTCTGATTGGTCTTGTATTTTTTTGTTGTTTTTTTTTTGGCAATAAATGAGTTTTCTTTCTTTCTTTCTTTCAAATATGATCTTTGAATCACTATTTGTTAAGGAACATACATAAAATATTAGTCTTCAAAATCGCTACAATATTTGCATTCGTAAAATAATAAATCACCTCTAACACATTTTGAATGAGACCTCATTTTACAAGGTGTGCATTGGACCCAATCCTCGCCTGGCAAACTATCTGAAAAATGTTCTGTGCATTCTAAACATATCGTGTCTTCTTCACTTCCACTATTATCATCAGACACATAGTCTTCTTTCTTCTCTTTTTTATTAGCCATTTTAGGCGTTCCTTTCCCCCCTCCCTTCCCCTTCCCTTTTCCTTTGTATTTGGCTACTTAAGTCTCTTTGTCATTCTGTTTTTTTTCTTTTGTAAGATTCTTTTCGTTTTTGATGCATTTTAAGTTCCATTAAATTAATAATTAAATTAGATAGTCGTTTTACGTTTTCTGACTTTCTTGACGAGGTCCAGTCTTAGGGAATGGTCTGATAACTTCAGGAGATACAAAGGAAGTAGATTGCATGTTTATTAAGTCAGAAGATTGTAAAATATCAGGAGGTACAAAAGAAGTAGAAGGCATGCTTATATGATTTTTAAGGTAACCAGTAAATTTTAAAGTAAGGGTGGTTCTTGTGTGGTTTGGGTGCTTTTCATACATGTTCTTCATTTTCTGAACATAGCGGTGGAGCGTTTTATAAGGAATCTCATATTGTTGAGAGACAGAATTAACACTCTTCTTATCGTACTTCGTGGCAGGTTCTTTCTATATCTTTCGGCGTACTGGTACGACCTGTCTTCCTTTTGTACGTCCTCATGGCTCTATAGATAATAGAAAAAAGAACACAAATTAGTAATTTTGCCTATAAGTCAACTCAAATAAAGTTAACGGGGTTGGTTGACCAACTAGTCAACTAGCCCCATAGACAATCGGTCAACCAACCCCAAACGCCATTTTCATTTTCTAATTCACACCAACAAAAAAGTTCTAGCTAATTTGAATCAAAACAAGCACACACACAAAATAGACATACAAGAGTATCAATAACATTCGTTTGAAATAACTATTGAGCTTAAAATACGGAAATAAAAGAAATTATATGCAAAATAAAAAAATCACTTACGTGTTGTGGTTTTCAAAAATCCGCCACAGCAACCATAACATGTGCAACCGTAAAGCCGCGTGGTGGTCAACCGAGGGGCTCGCGGAAGGTATGTTACCGACGATATCGGATGACTCATTTAGTTGTGTTCAATTAAAAATATTACCTGTTAGTCTACCTACCCCTATAGGCAACTAGCCCCGGTCTGCCCTATAGATCTTAAAAATCGATAGTCTTTGTCTGCTAGTCGTTCATTGTTCACCGAGCCGTTCATAGGCCCTTTTAAGGTAATTCAACTCAAATAGTGATTGTTATTAAAATATACGAAAAGATTAACAAGTTGCAATATCTATCAATTGTCTCAACAAAACATAAAAAATGAATATTTTTGACTTATTTCACACAGCGCCAACCATCCCAAAAGTAAGCACATAACATTCGTTTTAAATACGAGACAAAGATATTCATGTCTGCTTGTACCACTTTTATACTACGAATAACTAAAAATAATATCACAATTAATACAATCAAAGTTTTACCTAAATATTTGCATTGTACCTGATAAAATACTGAGGTATTTGCATAGGGTTACCCCATCGCATCGCCACAGCGGATGTAAAATTGTATTTATTTATTTTTTCTCATTGACACCTTCTCTATTACAGCATGTATCAGCAGATTCCTAATTCGAACGTTTTCTACAAACATTGTAAATTAAGTTTAACATCTTAGGTGTCTACAATGCTTATAATAATTTTTATTTACGTAATTAGAAATTTTATACATATAACTAGAGTATCGACGGATAGATGAGTCAAGGCTTACATATATCTGATTGACCCTTGATCTATATAAAAGCCGAACAATTCTATGTTCTTATCTTACAAATGTCCTTTATGAATTTAAAACGTATAAATGCAATCTATCGTGAATCTATTCATTAATAGAGACTTATAGAAAACCGGTCATACTTATACACATAGTCATAATGTAAATCTGCTAAGAAAACGATGTTGTGGTAGGTCCTAGATTTAGACTTTGCCCAAGGTAATGTAGGTACCTCGTTCTGACCGACTATATTTGTACTAACATATAAGCACAGATTTCATTAAATTACAAAGATATTTTCATTCCACATATTTTCTGTTCAAAAATATCTATCTTTAATTTTTTACAAGTAGTTGACAACCCTACATTATTCAAACAAAATTTTATATTTTTAAAATTGCAATTACTTTTTGACAAGGTCTGTTATTTAGTACCTCACTGCATCTTGCTGGCTTCAAACTGTTTTTAAGTTTTTTAGCTTGACATTTAGTTAAGACTCGCTTTTTGCCATTCCCTTTTACTTTTTGCTAGTACAGCACTCAAAAATAACCTTGTCACAAATAAATCTATGCTATCAGTTATTGAATCTTAGTGTTCGCACATTAGAATAATACAGTATGTTAAGATAGTTTCTGTATGTATAAAAAAACCTTGAACTACTAGTTTTCTCTGCGTATTAGTTCATATTAAAATAGTAAGTAACTAGATTGTCTTATCTTTATCTATAATCAAAGCCAAAAGGAGCTTCAAATGCTAAGAAAAACAGTCAGTTTCCCTAAAAAAAAAAATTAAAGGGGAACTTGCGAAAATTCCTAAAAAAACCGTTGAAAATGTTATTTTTTGGCTGTTATCGAATTTCATCCCTACGGAATCCACTTACCCTAGTATGGTTTGGAAGATGCTGGTTGATGATAATATGATAGAAGACACACTTAATAGTCGTAATTAGCAATACCTAAGTAAATGCAAAATTAGAAGCAAAAGTAGATAGAATTCGACTTTGTGTAAAAATACAATTTTGGTGATATGTTAACGCATAAATTCCACAATTTATGGTGTTTGGTTGAGGAAAGCTAAAGTTATTCGATATTATTATTATTTTACATATCTCATATTCGGTAAGTAGGTTCTTATTACCTCCAAATGGGGCTTGTAGGTGACTAATTAGCGCTCAAGGGTAATAATCTAGCTAGAAAAGCCCTAGGGCGGTAATAAAAAAAAAAGTAGGTACTTAATAAAAAAAAACACTTCTTTCTTTCAAAAAGTTCGCGTACATCTAACCATCATACTAGCAATAGACATCATGCATTCAGCCCAATGACCAAAGAGGTCGCTTTGCTATTCAGCCTTGTCTTCGTGTGAGTAATAATAGTCATCAATTTTAAATATCAAACGGCGAAGCTCAATTTCGATCTTGAAAAAAAAATTAAAAACGTTCTTTACTAGAAAAATGGCGGGATTAGAAAACTTTCCCTTAAAAAACCCCTTTCTCTAAAATTTTAAAATTGTTCTCATTTCACTATAAATTTCAACAAATAAAATGTTCTATTCTTGTAATGGCGGTTTTTTCTACTTACCTCACAATTGAGATGTAAAGCAGAATAGTTAGCTCGGGTGTAAGCATCAATTGCACCCTCGAACTTTAGGCGAACGAGCGCATCGAGATATTAAAACAGCTAAATACCTTGGGCTTCAATTGATACCTTACAGCCCTTGGCTACTAATCTACTATTGCATTAATGTGCAGTGATGATAAGTGTATATCTTCAAACTTTTTCAATTATTTATAGTAATTTTCCTGCGAGATGTTGCTTATTATTACCTGCTGAGCACAGAAACAAATATAACGCTGTATACTTTATGTATGAAAAGGTTATTATAAAATATAATAATAATTTATAGTAAAAATAGAGCAAGTATGCAAGTGGGCTTAAAAAAATCTCAAATAATTTATATTATTTAAGTTTCAATAACCAAGTGATATTTGATCCCAAGTCCACGGTTGTTCAAAACCTTATTCTCAAATGCTTGTATTAACAATGGCGTGTATTGCAAAATATTGGATCATTGTAACAAGTATCAATTGTTTTGGTGGCTTTTTTAATAGAAATGATGTGTTTTAAGATTCTGTATCAAAACATTAATGTTCTCAACCGTCAATGTATAATAATAACTATATCATATGTGTATGATGATGCGTTTATGAATTTGTTTACCTATTTCACTTTTATTACTGTAGTTGTTGAAGTTTCAAAAATTTAAATCACAATGGAGACGAAAGCCTAAAAGTCGTTTGAAAGGTAATAAGAAAAAGAGGATTATTTTTTTCAGTACCTAATGACTTATGTCATCAGTTCCAGCCGCTTTCGAGAACTTGTTTCTACGACAAATAGGTTTCGTGGTATCCAGACTATGGGAGGCATTTGTACATTCGGCGAGGCGTTTGTCGCACTATGCTTCTGAGCCCGGTGAAATTTAAAAAGCCTACGAAGGCTATAGATATAATATCTTTAAATAAAGAAAACAACGTAATCCATGAAGCCTGAACGAGAAACCTCTTCACTCGACGCTTAAAAGTAGGTAGGTACTTAGACTATACTGGTCAGGAAAAATAGACGTAGGCAGTTCATTCTAAACATTATTGGTGACCCGAATCAAAAAGAAACTGCTAAATAGCTTAGCTCCACTTTTTGTAATGTACACAACATATGGATGGAAGTTCTATCTGCATCAAGTAGTCCGATGTTTAAAATTCTGTACAATAGTAGACTTGACAACGTCACTAACTCGTTAATGGTTCAAAGTGTATGCTTTTATCATAAATTTCTATATAACACTAGTTGACCCGGCAAACGTTGTTTTGCCATATAAGTAAAAAAAATAAAAAAAATAGATATTGGCCGATTCTCATAGATACCGGATAAGCACAAAAAATTTCATCAAAATCGGTCAAGCCGTTTCGGAGGAGTATGGCAACGAAAACTGTGACACGAGAATTTTATATATTAGATTTAAGATTTGTCCATCGATAGTAAAACAAGTGTTGTGAGAAAAGGACTACTTTAAATCAAATCAAATCATTTTATTGATTAAGATATCCAGATGCAAGAAGATGGGATTCCCTGGCTGTACCTAACCTGTAATTGTATATTTTTAAAAGATGGTTGCTTTTGAGTCTCTTGCCACTTCTATTCAGCAAATCGACTTTCCGAAGTGTTGGTAGATTCAGTTCAATTTTGTAGATAATTTGCCTATTTCAAGGGTATTTATGCACCTACGAAATAAAAAAAAAACGGAATTTGACGCTGGATAATTTTTTTTTTTTCCAAAAAACCTGTTTGAAATAATTCATTTACTTTTCGCTGTGTAATAAAAGTAACCGAGAATCTGTGTATTCTATAGAATTCATGCATTATCATTTTCATAAGTTTTCTCACGATTGGTTATTTCATTAACTATTATTTCAAGTTTATGAAATTTATTACTTTAACCATGAAACCAATAAAAACTAAAGAAAAGCACAATGGTGCACCATAATTATAATTGAATAAAAAAAATTATACCACACTGTTAAACTTTTTAATTACTTAACCATCAAACAGGACCGAAAAAAGGCCAATGCTAAAATTAAAATAATAAAATGTTTTTGTACTTTTACCTGTATCTAGAAGAAAATAAATAACGATTGAATATTAAAATTAAATATTCAATTTTGACATTAGGTACCGCTACTCTCTCTTGCCTACTTTTTTCTTATTGTTTCCAAATTGCAATTGTAAATGAACAGCTAAAATTATGTTAATATCCATAAAATTTAAAAAAATACAATTAGTTATCTTAATATATGGCGCACAAATTTTTTAGTTTATTGTAAAAATTAAAATGCATGCAAGGTCGTCTTTAAATTTCTATTGTTAGATGTCATCTGTCTAGACATTTTGTTACAAAACTGTTTCGTGAAATTGGGAGGAATAGAATTGCTATATTCAAAGTAGCTATTTTAAATACGATGCTTAGCTGATGTTGAGAGATTACTTTTTTGTTTGCACGAAAACATATTACAATAGGTACATACATTTGCTCTTCATTCTCCCCGAGAGGACACATTAGAGCCTAAAATATAAATTATATATTTAAGATTAAATAAAAATATACTTAATTTCCTTTATGTGAAAAGTTTTTGATAGTGCGAATTTGTGTTAGGTATACGCAAACCCACGGTGCAGTGCTCAACTTCCCTTAATAATAATCATACACTTTATTGTCCCACAAAATCCTTGCCGCATAAAATCAAAAAGGATTCACAAGTGAACCAAAATTTCGTCATGACTGTTGCTAAGTTGAAATGCCAGAGACACAGTACTAAAGAATGTGCCTGCAGGTCAAAGAACAATAAGTTCTTCGTAATGTACTTAGTTCTAATAAGCCTCTTAAATTTTAGACGGAGTGGTGCAATTCGTAGCATGACACCAGACACCTGCAGTTGAAATCTTTTTTCAGTTATATTAAGATGGGATTTAATTCGATGATTTAAGAAATATCGCATATAGGTAGGGTAAGGATTGGAATAAAATTTACTCCTGAGCTTTCTACTATAGGGTTATAAACGGTTTTAGCCACGAAAACCCTCTTAAAACAGTTTTAACTGGATTTATCGCAATTTATAATGGTAGTTGTATAAATTTTGTCCATTAAAAAAAAAAGGTACTTTCTACCTTAATTCATACACTCGAACTGAACGGCCCTATTAACTTATAGGGTAAATTACAGATAGGAAACGGATTGTTTCGGCATAACGCTGAGTTCAAGCCTTTTCTTTTTTTTTTTTTATTTATAAGTGACTAAACCCGCGTTTGACCTCAATCTCACCTGATGGTAAGTGAAGATGAGGTCGAAGATGAAAGCACAATTTTCGGCGTCAAATTGGTGTTTAGTTTTCCTTTTGTCTTTTCCTAAGTTCTTGTTTAATTTTAGTTCGTTTTTCTAAATGTTGTTAACTTTATTTGCTTGTCTATCGCGTCGAATAAATGATTTATTATTATTATTTTGTATACTTAAAGCTGCACGCCTTTCGGCGGAAAGACCCGACAGTTATTATTATTATTTTGTAGTAATTTATTTCTTCACTTGCATGGGTTTTTAATAAACTATTATTATGATTTAATTAACCCTCCGAAGAACGATATATCTATAACGCTAGAATTTCTTGTGAGTCATAGATATGATAATTACGGTAACATTCACTGGACACGCCTCAGCCCCATAAAGTAACTTTTATATTTGCTCAGTCCTACACGTTATCAATCAATGTAGGTATTTTGAAAGTGAAAAAATATGATAGATGATTTTACAGCCGTTTTGACGAGCACAAGAGGCAAGTGAACCAAAAGGATTGCAAGGAGTGTAATATGCGTACATACTTTTAACTTAATTCCATAAAGTTGAAATAACTACATACATGAGTTTGTGTCAGCGTTTTTAGAAAACAGGTAGGTACAAACAAAGACAGGCGACAGTTAAAAGACGACACATGGAAACAAACAGGTTCTCATTAAACAAAAAAGTTCAAATTGATATAATTGGAAAACTAACTTGACTTCACATACCATAGGAAAACGAAAAATGAAAATATATTTGCTTAAAATAGCTATGAATTAGGAAGAGGACAAATTTGCATGTCATGATGATTAAATGCGACACAAATAAAGTTGCTTCATGAACAGAATCATGCCGCTCAATACAATGGCATGCAAAATGATTTAAGTTACCTACTCTTTTGAAATTCAACGGGTAACAACTCCGTTATATCATCCCTAAAATCTGTTTCATTTTTCAAAACCATTTAAATAAGTTGCAAAGCATTTCATTATTTTGTGAGTTTAGTTAATAGCTATTCGCGTCATTGCCCCTTAATATGCTTTGGGAAGATCCACTATGAAGATGTTATTCACTACCTTTTCGTTATTCTTATGATTTAAGTCAATGACAATAAAGTGTATAGTTTCTATATGGTATGCATAGCACTTACTAACCAAATCAGTTTTTTGTTGTTGCCACGATGACTGTTAATTACATCATTTATTTTCGGAGGTAGCAGTTTTAAGAAATTTTAGTAATTAATTTTAGGAAGTAAAACTAACTTTTTAGGAAAGTCATTATAACTTAAAAAGAAAATGCCCTTTGCAAAGCGGGCCCGTTTTCGTAGGTGACTTATTTAGATTTCAAATCAGTTTTACTGTGGACCTGATTGAAAGGCAGGAGAGGAAATGTGAGAACTATCCTAGAGTACATTATAGTATATGGCCAGTGTCCTAACAAATAATTCAGCTAAACTGAAAATTTATTTTAGATGAGGTAGTATAAAATATCCCTGGCAGGTCAGTTTAACCGGGATATGTAGTACAGTCTGCAACAGAATTATGATACCACCCAGTCTCCCGCACTCATACAATATGCATGCACGCACATATTGTACAGCGCAAGGGTGGTATGTCGAAATTCTAACTTATTCTAACGACACTGAATCAGAAGTAGGACACCAAAGAGGCTTTGACTTGTAGGTAATCGTACTTAATGAAGATATTAATGCTTTTGTAATAAATAATAAATAAATAAATATTTCTGACACTCACACAACATTATCTAGCCCAAATTAAGTTTCTTAAAGAACTTGTGTTATGGATACTAGATAACTGATATACTTAGGAAATATATAAACATACCTATTGAATAAATACATATTTTTTATTAGAATAAACTTAAATAAACATATAAACATCCATGACTTGACGACTAATATCTGTTTTCATCACACAAATATCCGCCGCCGCCGGGATTCGAACCCAGGACCTCTGGCATAGAAGGCAATGTACGTTACCGCTACACCAGCCGGTCGTCAAAGTAGACATACTTTCTGAATGCTTTTAAGGAAATAAATTCTGTTCTGTTTTTTGTCGACCACTATGTAAACCTCAGACGCCAATTGTTGCGGGTTCGATACTCGACCGGAATAAGAAAAACAATGTTCCGGGTCTGGGTGCTTATCTATTCATATGTATATATGTATTTATAATCTAGGTTCCCCCTAGTTCGCTACATGGTATCTCATAGCACAAGCTTCGCTTACTTTGGGACCATGTAGTTGGTATGATTGTCTGGGGATTTTATATATTTATTTATTTTATTTTTTAGAGACGCTTTAGGCTTTTTTCCGAATCAAGTGTTAGTTAACGATTCTCAGATCCACATACTCTGAAGTGGGCACTAGTGCTCATTGGCTGCAACAATATCAGTTAGATTGATTAGTGAAGCGTAGTTTACATGACGCTTGAGTTTTTGAAACATTTTGATTTACGAGTGTTACGTCCTTGTAATGACTATCGTGAGAGCTGCAGATTGGCTCAGTAGCTGAAAATTGTATTTTCATATGTATTTTATAGTATACAGTGTACTCGGCTCAACGTTGAACATACGAAAATTAAGTTTACAATTCAGAAGTCATCTATCAATCTTATTTGTTTTTAAAAGCAACGCGAAGTTAAGTTTCAAATATTTTATTCAGACCTTTTTTGTGTTTGAGGGGCTATACCTTTATTTCTAGCAATGTACAATGTGCATTTTTTAATTTTAAAAGGAACTACCAATCACCTTAATTGTTATAAAGAAAAAAAGTTAAGTGCCATTTAAAAAAAAGTAAGATAGGTTTAAAAAGTTTATAAGTGAAACAATCCAAACATATGAAAAAAAAAATAGTAAAAAACCTTGAGTCCTAGGCAAAATCTTTTGTGCTGTTAGTCAACAGACCACTACTACACCCCATTTTTGTGTTCAAGGTTGTGCCGAACACTTTCTTTATATTAAAATTATATATATTTTTTTAAATTTATATTAAAAACTAATAAAAAATTATATTCTTTTTATAGTGCTATAGAAATTCCAATCACTGGATAAAATCTGATAAAAATGGTTGATCGCATTTTGGAGCATTTCCGTGGTTTTACTTGCGATATCAAATTAGTAAGAATTTCTTCATATTGAAAAATTTGAAATGTTAGGCTGTCTCTTTAAATATCAGGATTGAAAAGTATTTTATGTATTATTTCAAGTTATACATATATACCAACAACCTGAGGGTAGGTGTACATATAAAGTGTGATAGAGAGATAAACATCCATCCTAACAAACATACAAACATATATAACTTCACACCTGTATCCCTAATGGGGTAAGAAGAACAACAGAGGCTATTAAACCATCTGATGTCAAGTTTGACAAATTTGGAGGTATTATTATGATGGAGGGGATGACAGGGGGTCAGCCCGGAAAAACGCCAGTAAAACCTCCGTCCCTTAACTGACTTTTACAGTTTGCCCGGGAAGACTCTATGTTTTTCTTTCACTCCCAGTCTAGAATGGGAGCATTTAACCGAACCTAACAAACGTTTACATTTGTAATATAAAAAGAAATGCCCGTTCTATTATTAATTATAGTTTCCCAAAAGTTTAGTTTAGTTGTATTTCAGAACCGCCAATAACCAAACCATTTACTAACCTGCACGGCAAATTCCTGTTTTCATATAAGACTTAAATAAAGCTTTTTAAAAAATATACACTATATATCCGCCGTAATCAAGAATTAAAACATTTTCTTTGTTCAGTTTTTCTGTATGACAATAGCAGTCGTAATTATTCTTACACGGTGCAACAACAATGGTGTGGAATATGCAAGGTCGTATGGTAGATACGGGAGAACCAGCGTTTATATATCAATTAAACATACGGTTCTTTGCGTTTCTTGGTAAAAAAGAAAAAACATAATATTGCCTCAAGTTTTCGCGATTCATACTATTAAATAAAACACCTTTTAACCGGATTTATCGCGTATATTTATTTCGGATTGATATATGGAAAAAGTTATACATATCATCATCTCCATAACTTTTTCCATCTATCAATCCAACGCTTGACACCTCAGTCGCTCGTGACCACGGGGACTGCAAATACACCGAAACGTCGAGTTAAAATTTAAAATGAAAATATACGCGATAAATTCGGTTAAAAAGTGTTTTATTTAATTCCATTTAAGAATTAAACACGAGCGTCACAAACATCTGAAATAATATTGCCTTAAGTTGTTATGATTCATTTTTCAAATAAAATACTGTAAATTCCTGCCAATTTCTGCATATACTTGTATATAAATAAAATAAAATACTTAACTTACTTTTACAAAGCGTGTAAAAATGTGTAATGTAATCAAATGCGAGTCATATTCTGTTTATTACAAGAACAATATTCAAAGTCAAAGTCAAAAGAATACACAATAACAATTAACAACCAGGGAATCCCTTTGAATCTTCTTGCGTTCGGATATCTTACAGTAAAACTTTTTTTATAACACTTATCCTTAAATCTATCGAAGGGTTAATCTTGAATATTTTGGAATTTTATTATAAAAGCATACACATTGAGCCATGAACGAGTTGGTGATATTTAACTTATGTTGAATCTGTCTGGTAAAATGGACCAAAAAGTGGTGTGACACCCTAAGATTAAGATTGCAGATTCATAGGAGATAAAGATTAGTTTCGCTAGCTAGAAGATCGTTCCGACAACCTCTGTTACCAACTTTACCAGATTATAGAACGATGATTATTGTTTATTAGCTGTTTTTAGTTTGAACCTTGTTGTAAATTTAGATATCTTGGTTTGGAATTAATTATATAAATATATACCAACCAGCACTGGGCCAGCTTGGTGGATTACGGCCTAAACCTCCTCATCACCCAGAGGAGAGTCTCATAGCCTTGCAGTGGGCTCATTACAAGGAGTTGTGATCATGATCATCATCATATAATTATTAAGCCCGCATAAATGAAACCTACCAAAATGCCACGAAAACTCATAAATACATTCCTTAAACCTTATTTGTTTGTTTTCGACAGATAAACTGTCAATTTTTAAATTATATCACTTATTACAAAATGCATCTAAAATCTATTTAGGTAAATACACAAGAAATTAAGATTATTTTGGGTTCAACTTTATACTCGAGGTCACTAGTCCACCCTTCACATACCATTATACAGGTAAAGTTTTAAATTAAAAAAAGCTATTGATTCCATTGATGGAGTTGTTTATGTGACGATGTTTACCATCAACAGTGCCAAGTAATTGAAGCCTTTTACGAACTCGTTAAACTCTCGTTTTTTACCGGACGTCTGGACTAAGGAGGCATACGAAGGCATAAATACCTTTCAAACTACTCGAGTAATTAAACTATTTTCAACACACTTGCTCGTAAAGTGAGCCTTATTCTATTGAATTTAGAACTATAAACTGGGCTATAAGTGCATTATATATTATACCCTAGGGCATAATATAATGAATCCTACAAAGTTGAATTGTACCTTAGTGCAAATTACATGCGAGCAAACAGAGCATATTTTATTGATCCGGGTTATACATTAAATATATGAGCGCGCGCGTCCAGGCGGCGCGCGTGCAGCAGCAGCGGCTGCCCGGCGCCTCCAAGCAACGATAGCGTGTGTACAGGGACGCGCAGCAGCTAACAGCTGCTTCAAATAAATTTTATGACCACGTATGTCTGTCTTTACTCACAAGTGTGTTGAAAAACGTCGTATGTAACTCGTGAGCGTTGTTAATTACAGTCGAGGCTGTGATTTGAGCCCGAGCCACTTGTTACATAATATACTATTACCTAACTTGCGTCTTCGGGTGGTTTCTCTTTCAAAAATCTTCATAAAATATAGGTAGTCGATCTTTGTTAAACAATCTACCACAAGCTAATTATTTTAAGGTATGAATACAATAAAAGAAAAATATGCTATGTGCTAAGTAGTCCTAAGACTGTCTTTCCCTTTTTACATGCTTAGTGACGTTTTTTAGACAACCGCTTTTGTAGGTCGGCCACGAATAGTGTTTGTCTAGAGAATAGGTAACTACCTACCTATATCGATATATGAGAGTAATCGGAGAGACCCGCTTACTTATTGCTGAACCCTTTTCCAAAAACGAATTGATTATTTAATTAAAACGCGTTTCCCAATGTAGTTGGTGTGATTGTCTGAAAAAATAGTGGATTGTTAACCAAGGGCTGTATGACATCAATTGCATACGAGGTTTTTGGCGCCCGAGCATAGCGAGGGCGCTAATTAGGCCGAGTATGCAATTGATGCTTACATCCGAGGTAAACGCTCAGCTTTACATATCGACTGTGAGATAAGTTAAAAAACAAGCTAGCAGGTTTCTATGAACATTTATTAAAGAGAAACATGTGTATTTAATTAAAATTAATAGTGAAATTAGAACAATTTGTAAAAGATATGGTCAAATTCTTTTTAGGAATATTTACAGTTTGAGTATGAGTTTGTGATGATGAGACTTGAGTTTATGTCACACAGCTATTGATTAACAATCTACTATTGTACTTCTTCTGCAGTAAATACTACAGTTTTAAAAATAATACAGTTTTGTCATCATTGTAGTTTTTAGCATGGAATAAAAGCACCATAAACTGGAAGGTTGTAGCTTCTTAGATAATTCATTAAAATATGATATAAAAACACTTTCAGATTTAACTTTTTTTTCTGACCGTCTAATTTTTTCGTATGCCTTCACATATCTTTCTTTCGAGTTAAGCGGTAATAGATTTTCTAAAACTGTTTTTGCTTCTTCTTTTATAAAATCGGGGGTTAGATCCATGTTTTCGTCACTTGACATTTTTCAAAACTTTTGAGAAAGAACTCCAAAACACGAAAAAAAAAATACTTTCGCGCCCATCTAGTCGACTGCCTTTTTCACTTTTTTTTTAACTTTTTTACAAGCGCGTCAAATCGAGCTGGCCAGTTTGATTTTTAAATCGATTTCAACTAAGATACGATGTGACTGCGAATCAAATCTTCATAAATTCTAATATAAATTGTCTAGATTCCGATTTGAATAAATAATCGATACTGAGAAAAAAAAACTTTTTAAAAGTATACTTCTTGCAGTATGAGTATGACAGTTCTTTTTTCAAATTCTAAAATCTATGCTGTAATGATATCCATTCACCCCGGCATTCAGGGAAGTAAGTGACTACTTACAGAACAGGTGATATGTAAATAAATATAAGAGCCACCGGTATTTTAAACTATACTTATTATCTGAAACAATTTATAAAAAAATTATAAAACCGATATAATTTATAGAAATATTTTTTGATTCAAAACTTGACGTGTCTTATAATAAACTGTTCCTTTTTAGCACGTAATGATTGACGCTCTATAGGTACTTATTTTAACGTTCGAATGAAACCATGTGAAGTGACTTCGTAATGTTTATCTTTCGCTAGAGAACAAATTGGATGGGCATAAATGTCAAGGAATTGTAACTGGTTAGTAGTTAGTACCTACCTATTTGTTTTTGCTTATTACCGTTAAGCATAGCTCTTGAAACTCTATTTTTTATGTTTTTTGTGTGTTTGCATAAGCCGGTCTACAGGTTATGATTATTGAAATGAGACCATGTAATGAAATTAGAAATTGTTTCTTGAGCGTGTTCAGTCGACATTTAGAAAAGACCGAAATAATAAAAGTAAAAATTTTGTTAGGTTTGTTAGGTTAGGTTATACCTAAGTATACCTAAGTATAACCTAACTAGTAACCTAACTAATACCTAAGTATAACCTAACCTAACCAGGCTATACTAACCCAGGCTATACTAGCCTTCATACAAAGTCCACAGCCAAAAATAATAACTACGGCTAAATAATAAACATCCTGAATCCCGATTAAAGTGGTGATAGAATAATGCGATTTACTTTTTGAACTGCATACTGGCCTTGCTGTCATTTACCACTTGGTAAAACTCAGCTTCAAGCTTTTGGATAAATAAACTCAAAAATATTTAAAAATATTATAAGACTTGCGAACAGAAATATCACCAACTTGTCCTAACGTAGAGGATACTTAACTTGCAAAAGATGTTAAATTAAATGATTACGTAATTACTGAGTGCAAAAAACATCTGTTATAAACAATTTTTTATTGTAGATGATATATATTTTAAATTTTTATAATACTTTTTACCTACGGTAAAAAATCTTACTGAAGTAAATAATGCTTAATAAATACAAGCTGTCTAAATAAGTGAAGTGCAATCATTAAAAAATGTTGGAACACCCTTGAAAACTTCAACAGTAACTGCAACTGACACATAATTCTGAGTGTAAAGAAACAATAAATGTGAAAATACTACGAAACCTTTCTAAGGACCTTCTTAAATTAAAATAATATTAAACATTAACTATGTACCTACATCTTCGCGCTTAAAACATACAAACATAACTTCACGCCTGTACCCCTTATTGGGTAGGCAGAACACCAGAAGCTATTAAATCTGATCTGATGTCCAGTTTAACAAATTTGGAGGTATTAAAATGATGGAGAGAGACTATTGCGGTGACAGGGTGTCAGCCTATCGCCTGACCTGTCCCTTAACTGATTTTTAGAGTATGCCCGGGAAGAGAAGCAGCTGGTACATTCTATGTTTATCTTAGGCTCCTAGACCATCATGGAATATATTCTAAGCCAACCTTACGCGCCTAGTTATTACGGCTAATAGTTCATTGCCTCCTCATCTATTTAAAAGATTTTATTTGGCTCTTTATGTTTTCTCAATATGCCAATCCATAAATTTAATAGCTTTTCCCACCCTTTTTCTGTCCATGTAGACAGATACCTGACAACTATGCTAAATGGAACAGCTCAAATTCTATATCTTCTAAAACTGTTAAGTAATTCGTTAATGCGTTAATTGTTAAGATAACATAGAACCGAAATTCCAATTCCACCAAAAAACTCAGCGTACACAACTTACACACACTTAACTTCAAATCACGCATAGGCTTAAAGGAAAAGGAAATCTCCCCTTATAAATTTATATGAACCTATGTAAGAAAGACTCATATAATGAGAGTTTGGTTTAGCGTTAATCATGATTCAAGAATAGTTTGGTCAAATCACCATAGAGGACTGTCAAAAAGTCTATGCATAGGTTAAATTTATATTTGAGTGAGGGCATGTATAAGCACAGGCAGCGCGTCGCATTTTCGTTACATCGCCGGCTTTACTCGAAACCAGCGGATAGTTCCATAGTAAAGTCGGCGATGTACCTACTAAAAACGCACGACGACGCCTCGCGCGTTTCCTTAAACAGTAAAACTTTCATATTTCGAGCCTAAATGGCTATTCTTGTGGCTTAAGTGTAATGGTTTAGCGTGCAGTATTGACATCAAGTGTTTTTTGTTATTATTTATTGCTACCTCTAAGTATTCCGAAATTGGGCGAAAGCATCCCTTCTTTCTATACATTTTAGACGATCTAATGTCTCCGCGGGACAGTTTGGGCAAAATGCGTCTAGCAGGCCTATTATGGATCTCAAAACCATGCGATGATATCATGAAATAGTTTTATCCTAAACCATATCCTGAGATCATTATTCGGTACTACTCCTCGGCGAAACGTCATAGCTAAGCTCCTGCCATTACACTGAATACAATAATCCCAATATATAATAATATAGTACTGATTTATGAAAGCACACGTAACGGAAAAACATGCGATGATATCATGAAATACTTTGAAGTAAAACATATCATGCGATCTTTATTCGGTATTACATATTATATTAAATCTCATAGCTAAGTTCTTGCCATGTAGACTGAATATAATAATCCCAGTATATAATAATACTTATAGTACTTATTTATGAAAGCATTCGAAACGGAAAAACACAAATGAAATTAAGAAATAAACACATCATAGAGGTGGGTGCCATCTCACCTTTTTCAATTGACTTTTATAAATCATAGATGATATCATTGAAACTGTCATTGCAAAAGAAAATGCCTCTTGCATCTAATGAATTGCAATGTATGTATGTATATGTATTCGTTCATTCATTATATCATAGAAATCTTAGAATAAGAATAAAGTATAATTATTACTCTGAGATAGAAATCTTGTTTATCATGTCAATTCATGAAAGAACCGTAATAGGCCTGCAGATCATCCTTTTTTTTTGTTTTTGTTGTTGTTTTTTTTGCAAGCTTTAGGAGGAGGAGGATGAATCCTGTTACGGACGAAAGGGAATTCTAAAGAGCTGCTAACCCCAGTGGCTAACAGTATAGAGTACCCAGAAAGTGTGGGGACCGCTAGAGCGGCCACGAGACTCCTCAGAACGCCTGAGTATACCCACTAAACATCCTTTTCTGACAACGACGCTACGGTATGGTCGTCCGCGTCATCGTTTGGTGTCAGGATGTCACGGGGTTGTTCTTTAGACCCTAAGAACTTTTGACATCCGACATACATGGCCTGCCCGATCACCATTTAAGTCTGGCAGCTTTCAGGGCGACATCTGTGATGTTGGTTTTGGAGCATAGTTCTGATAGTACATATACGTTTCTTACATAAAGTAAAAATAAAATATACTTCGCTTCATTGCTCTCTGGCATAACCTGCATCTTTTTTTGTTCTTACCTGCAACTTCATACGTAGGTAGGTACTCAACTTTTGATGCAAAAAGTATTTTTGATTTGGTAAATAATTATAGCTTTCCTTGAAATTTAGGCTATCAAATACAGAAAAAAAATACAAATCTGGCCAGTTATTTCGGAATATTAGCGCATCAAAACTAATTTAGGTAAAACTATTTACTATAAACTATTAAACTATATTAGGTAATGTGTCTTGATAAAATTTTATTTTAAGAAATTAAAAGAAACAGCAGGGTCAAAAATTACGCGGCTAAACCAGCGCGCGTAGTACAAAGGTGATGAGAAAAATTTTATAGCCTTTTCTTTGTAACTCAGTTAGATGATATAGGTCATACAAATATCTTACGAGAACAGGGATAAAGATTGGCAAAATTTTATATACAATATAAAATAAAATAATATAAATATAATATTTTATATTTTTAGGTAATCCTTAAAGAAGAATCTTACGGTATCCATGGGAATAATGTGGCATTCGAAAAGCCACGACATTTTTTTTGAATAAGTCTACGTAAATGGTGCTGCGAAATATCTGAAGTTTACTCTTTAGATATCAATAATAAGTTTATAGGAAGATACAATAAAATAACAAAAAAAAAGATATTATGTAAATATCGACCTAGTTTTGAAGCATGAAATCTCGATATGATTGGTTTTATTGTCCTTATTAATTGGGTTCTACAAAATCCTCTTTGTCGTTTTGGGAACAATATACTTTAACGATAATACCTTTCTTCTTCATATTTTTTTAAGATTCTTTATTTACATTATGGAAATAAATTCGAATTACTTATGTGCAAAAGGCAGCAGATCAAGCGCTACATTACCTGCCAAATTTCCCCAACCAATTTTAATTTAATGTCGAGGGCATAGAGATCAGATTAAATAAAAAAAATTGTCAGATTTGTAACGCTTGATGTGCTGCCTTCTGTACCTACCTAATTACATCAGGATGTAACTCAAAGATTCTTTAAGTTACGTTTGTTTAAACCATTAAACCTGATACAATCTTATAAAACACTCAAACTTAAAATTCTGACATATTGTAATATTTAATCAAATATTTATTTATTTATAGATTGTAAAGTTATTTCATTACGTAAGGTTCGGTTTTAGGAGAGTAAATAAACAAACTTTAAAAAAAAAATGTTATCTCATGCTAAGCATCTAAAAAAATAACAATAACAAAACTACATGAACGGAATTGAAAGCGTACAAGCCGTATTAAATTGTTAGTAGGTATACGATAAAGGTACAAAAGCACAATGACATTACAAATTCATTGCACTTTCTCTTTAAAACTTTTTAGCGGTACGACACAATTATTGTGCGAATTTAAAAAACTCTAAGAAAAGTTTATATACAAAACAAAAATACTTAAAACAACTGGAACTCACCTGTAAATTGTTTAAGTAACTTTATCACAACCAAAATATTTTGATTCCCATTTCACGTTTGCATTTTTCAACTAACTATCAATAAATCAAACTATTAAAAAAACGAATGAAGATCGTTCTGTTTTTAAAATACGTGCAGATTGCGCGCGATTTACTTGCGGCCAGTGTCACCGTGCGCGCGGCCACTTCAGCCAGCAAAGAGAATCTATTTGGTTTGGTCCGGCTTATACGCACTATAAACCATTTCGATATAGTTGGCTAAAGGCGGATGTCCCAGCGCGTGATACTGTGTTATTGTCAACGTATTCCACTGGTCGCATTGTGCCTTATGTTTATCGATTGATTTCCCATGCGTATTGTAAAATATTTACAAGAAGATACATTGTATAAAATTTTGACGATCACTTCCAAGATAAAATTCATCTTGAGGTGTTTCAAAGAAGAATTTTTTAAACCAAATACCGCAAATCAATCGACATGTTTTTTACATTTTTTCTGGAAACTGGACAATTAACAAAATCAATTTAACATAACATTATTCAGAACCGAACTATAGAACTTAAACAACATTATTAGATAAAAAAACATTTAGGAAACCAGTGTTAATTTACCTCAATGCGCTGAATACACTCATTCTAATGTACACTTAATGAATAAAGTAAAAGAGTTTGTCTGTTTGTATGAGGTAATATCAGAAACTACCAGACAGTTTTCAAAAATATTTCGCATAGACAGCTCTACTCTTGACATAGGTTAAAAAGCAAGAAGGATCAAGAGTATAAACCTGAAAAGTTAAAGTGAAACTTGATTTCACCTGATGGTGAAGATGACGGGAAGATGATGGTTTAGAAAGTAACTGGATCATACATACATACATAACTTCGCGTCTGTATCCCTTACCTATGGGGTAGGCAGAACACCAGTAGTTATAAGACCATCTGATGTCACATTTGACATATGAGGTATTATAATGATAGAGATAGGCTATTGTAGTGACAGGGGGTCAGCCTATCGCCCACAACAATGCCAATAAAACCTCTGTCCCTTAACTGACTCTTACAGTATGCCCGGGAACTGGATCTTCATAAAATATTGCCGAAACACATCACTGCTGGAGCGGCAGACTTTATACAGGACTTTTTAAATTTTAATTAGCGCATCACCTCTTGTCGGCAGCCTCTCCACATCAATCCCGACAAAATTTGTTCTACGACATTTTAAAAATAAATAATTTTAAAAATTTAAGAATGTTTTGAAGTTTTTGCATTTAAAATGCTCAATTATTCTTAAATAACTGTAAAATGTGCTAAATAAAAATCACCCGACCAGGACTCGAAACTGGGACCTCTCATTTGCCGGACGGGTGCTCTTCCACTGAGCTACCGGGGCCTATTACTTAGCACATTTTTTGTTTTTACGTTATATGTATTTCTAACATGGCTCCATCTAATGTAACTGTCTGTCTATCTTTCTGTATCTAATGTCTCCATAATATAGCTTTGCAGCTAAGACCACCCGAGACCAATTTCTTTTCAGAAATTGTGAATTAGTTATAGTGAAGCACTGCAATGTTTAATAATATTTTTATGTTTTTGCATTTAAATTGTATACTACTCAAAACAAAATTTCTCACAGAAAACGATTGTATGACACTTAAAACTTAATTTTAAGCTAGTTTAAGTGTCTTTGCATAAAATTGATATGTTTATGTATTCTTAACATTATTCTAGAGTTACGCTAACAAGCTTATTTTTTATATTTTCATTTTGAATCGTTATATTTACTACTTATAGAAAGTTGTCGTCGTGTAAGACCCACGAGTGAAGGCCATGATAATAAAATATGATCAATAACTTGAAATTTAAAAATACCTACATCTTTATAGCATGCAAATAAAACAATCATGGTTTTTTTGCTTGGTGGTAGGATCCCTTCTGGGTCCGCCTGGCTAGCGACCACCCTTTATATAAAGTCTGCCGCCAAATGTTACCGCTCCGGCGGTAATGTGTTCCGGCAATATTGTATAAAGAGCCAGTTCCTTCCTAAACCCGTGTGCTTTCATCTTCGACCTCATCGTCACTTACCATCAGGTGAGATTGAGGTCAAACGCGGGTTTAGTCACTTATAAAAAAAATAAAATAAAAAAAGACTCAAAGTGTAGGGACGGATCACACAAGACTTGACAATTTCTATCAAGTTTGCGAGTTTGCATTTTGAAAACATTCTTTTTAATTTGGATAATGTACGACAGATTTACTCTAACCAATTACCTAATTAAATGCGAGTACGTATTTTTTTTTTAATTCGCTACACATCATTTTTCGCATCATTTTGATGTAAAATTTTAAACTACGATTTTTTTACAATATTTTCACATGTTGTTTTATCTCATAAAATGAATTGTCTCAAAATCGTATTCCGTATTATTAAATATCACTTGTTAAAATATCGGAAACTCTTCTTTTCTCACCTTTGTGTATACAAGCTCTTTACTCATAATATTATTTTATATAAAACTGAGTTTTTCTTTTTTTGGTTCCTATAAACAATTTTATCCTAAATACATATGTAAAGTACAAAATAACGAATGCAGATTATTTCAAAAGATTTTTGGACATCGCGTGTGGCATCGTCCTATCATATAACATATAAAATATTTTAAAATAGTTAGCATTCAATATTCTGTAGCGATCTTCAATATATTTGAGAAAAATTTCAATGTTGATTAAGACTAAAAATAAAAAGCGATTATGCGATCATTGCTCGAGACCATCGCGTCTTCATCGCAAGTTCGCGCGATTTTCAGTCGTACGCATCCGCGATCTAACATGTTGCCAAAGGAATAAGGTCCTTCGTCTATCTATACATTCAGGTGATGGACGCATCGCTTCCTCGCGCAATGACATGCGACATGTGGAAGATGCCCACGGACATTGTAATAGCCACACGTGGCTTGGCTCTTAAGCTCATACCTATTACAAAAACTTGAATTCTCCTCAGTAAGTAAAGATTTGTCCGTTATCAATGAAGAATTACGGTAAACTTGAGTCATGTCCAACGCTTCCATAAATTTTTGGTTATAAAAACTTAACATTTAAACAAAAACAATTGAATCATGCATGACCCACCATAAGTCCAATAATTTAGTCCAATGGTGCAGTAATAACGAGATGCATTTAATTTTTACTAAATTCCATTATGTCAAATACTCGCAGCACGATCTGTATATACAATTAACTCACATAAGTACTCTACAGGAAGTGGAGCATATATCTGACCTTGGTGTAATCTATGTCAAAAAACTTACTTTTACTTCCCATCTAGATAAGATTGTAAAAAGATCTTCCAAAATAAAAAATAAAATCCCCAGACAATCACACCAACTGCATGGCCCCAAAGTAAGCATAGCTTGTGTTATGGGATACCATATAGCGAACTAGGGGGGAACCTAGAATATAAATACATAAATAGATAAACACCCAGACACGGAACATTTTTTTTTCTGGTTCCGTGCGGGGATCGAACCCGCAACCACTGGCGTCTGAGGCAGATAGGTTTACCCCAACGCCAAAGTGGTCGTCAAAAAATGTTAGGGTTTGTAATTCGAAATAGTAAGTCTTTTACCAAAAGAAAAACAAAAATACTGCTCTACAACAGTTTGATTAGGAGTATCCTGGAGTATTATTCTGTGGTCTGGTGTCCCCACTATGCTTCACATACGTTAACAACGAGTTCAAAAGCGTCTTCTTTGGCATTTAGCGTATTCAACGGGCATTGCTAAGAAGATAACCTCTTATAATTCGGGACTACATTATTTTGACATAGACATCTAAGAACACCGTCCACGATGCTCTGTTTGCGTGTCAGGTCATCAAACAAAAAATTTACAGTGCAGAATTGTTGACATCTTTGACCTCATCTTCAGTTACCATCAGGTGGGATGGAGGTTGAACGCGGGTTTTGTCAAAGGAAAAAAATATATTTGATACAATCAAGCAGGCAAAGACACATAGCGGGCGCCTTATACTGGCCTAATATGGAACCTTAATCAGCACCACGTGCCACTTGGAAACCTGTCGTAGTGACAATACCTTATGACCAGGGTCGTAAGAGCTAAAATGTGACCAATTAATTTTCAATGATGGATCGTTGTTTAAACCCAACGATTGTTAACGTACACTTTCTTTCAACGCAACGCGCAACGACTGCAATATGAATGACAATTATTGCTGTAATATTCCATATTCAATTATCTTGAAAATGATTTATATGTTCAGCTAAATAACAATGACCAATGAAACGAATAAATTTTTCACATTCCAACGTAACAACCATATCTCATAATTATAGCTTCGATAAATAAATCGAAGAATTATCTTGTAACTTGTACCTAAACGTAAGGATTAACTTAATAGTTCATAAGGGATTTATGGAGTGTTATTCGACGAGATGGCTAATTTATCTGTAGAGATAACATAACCGAATGTATTTTCTTTTATCTAAAATTAGAAATGGTACCTCTATATTGAGTACTTATATTGATTCTAAAGAAAATTGGGCTTGGCAGACTGCGTATATCCAAGCAATATCGTAAGCAGTCCAAATAATTTTGTAAACATTTTAGTACCACGGGATTTCAGTACAGTACAGCTGCCATATAACTTCGAGAACATCAGTTTTAAATCAAGAAGGAGGTGATTAAAAAGGCAATATTATTGTTGAGTAACAGTGTTTGTTTATTAAGTTTGGCTTGTATTCTACATAGTGTAACTACGTGATATTAGTGCAACTTCGTAATCATAATAGTAAAACGAGTACGTGAGATAGTAGCGTTACTGTATTGATAATTACATGGCTATTCGGTAGTTCCGAGGATGCCACAGCTATGATCAAGTTATTTGCTCAAAACTGTTTTTTTATCGATTAAAAAACTTGCGTTTGATCTCAATTCAACCTGCTAATAAATAAATATGAGGTCGAAGATGGCAGCACACAGATTAAGAAGAAACTGGCTCTTCATAAAATATTCCTGAAACACATCACTTGTGGATATTTGGCGGCAGATTTCATATAAAAGATGGACGCTAGCCAAGAGGAACCCGAAGAGGTTCCTCCACTATTCGGAGGCCACTCGGGTTAGTCGTCTTTTACGAGACGCGTTTCGGTAAGGCTATTAAACCAAACCAATCATACGTAGCCAACTATAATAATAAAAAAGGATTTCCATTAAATAAAAAATTACTATGAATATAAACGAAGATGACGAACATCGAATACATAATGTCCTCTTAAATTGATATTGCTACTTTTTATATAGACTTCAAAGAAAGAGGACGTCAAAGCGTTGCCTGATCCTAAATTTTTCAAACAAAATTCTCGCCTTTTTTCTTGGACAGCTTTCGTTGCGATTACGGGTTGACTATAATCGGTGCTGCTAATTATCAAATCGGCAATTTTCACCTACTTTTCAAGCTAGAAAACAGGCAAAAAAAATCACACTAAAAATCACGATAAAAGAAAAACACACATCTTGTACATTACAAAACGTTTATTAAAATAACACTTTGGTCAAAAATATAATACAGCCGTTTAATAAAGCGTTCCATTTATTGCTTAAAATATGTGATGTTTTCTATTTTGCAACGACCGCATAAGTTCTTAGATAAATTCGGTAAATATTAGATACTTATAAAAAATAAAATATTTTATATCACCTACTCCTTATTTGGTTACTACTAAATCATTTATTTTCTGCAGGAAGGATGGGACTTTTATTCTCCATGCCACCTGGTGGAAAGTGAACTTGAGAACTAATATGGTACAGAAGGCAGCAGAACGTTCCAAACCTGTCAAAAAATTGTTATTGAATCTGAACTCTATGATCTCGACTTTAAGTTAAAAATTGGTTGGGGAAATTTGACAGGTTTGCTTGATCTGCAACCTTCCGTACGCCTCCATTCATGTGAAACAAATGAAACAAAGTTGTATTATTTAAATTATTGTAAATTATAAATTAAAAATCATTCGCTCGAAGGGTAAACAATATTATGGTTCATATGGACCGAGGGACCTGTCCTGGGATTGGCAAAATGATGTAGCAATATATATCGGTCCAAATTCATGCATAATATTTTATAAATAGTCTTAATTTTCTAGGAAAAAGAATTGATGTGTATTCACTTCCAAATAATAAGTATTTTTTACTTTTATTTCTCTATGAGCCGGAAATATGTGAATTTTCGTACCTTAAGCCAGTTAACAAAAATTAAAAAAGAACTGTTACTGATGACATAAAAATTAGGAAAAATGATAATAGCAAAGCAATAATGCTTCCACTTAAGGGGACCACAGACCACAAGGTCATCTTTTTCGCTTTATCTTTCTTGAAAACTACACATAAATACAACTTTTATCTGATGAAATTTGTATAAGGCCATCTTTAAATTATGTTCTACTAAACGCAATAAACATCATCGATATAGATTAACAACAAAAACAGGAGATTATTTAGAGTTGGTTAAAGAGATAATGGACTTAAGGTGAATTAATTATGTATATTCTTGAGCATAGCAAACCAGCTAACAGAGTCTTTTTGTCCCTTGTCGGACGTCTCGCTTACATGCCATAAAGGACCACCCTAAGGGCACGTTTAAAGACAGGCGGCGTGTCGCGCGGGGCTTCGCGCGTTTTCGTTACATCATTGCGCCGGCTATCAATATATACAATGTGTAACATAATGAAGAGATAATACTTACGGGGATTGTATGTTTGGTGATGTAGTTTATAAGTAACAGTAACATAAATTTGTCATCCTTACGGTTCGGCCGAAAAACAAGTTCAAAGTTTAGCTCAAAATATCTAAGTGTCAACCCTAAAAACAGCTGTTAGCTTTTGATGAAATCCATTCGATAACAAATGGCGTTAAAATAAATTGATGGGTAACTAAGACAGATACTACCAAGTTCAGCCGGTGCGGAAAAGGTCATACATAAGGTCACTCACTGCGGCGCAAGTCTTGTTTTAGCTTATTAGGTTGACTAGGGTTGTCAAAATATTTTGTTGTAAAATATTTAAATAAATTTGTATGAAAGTCTATACCAGCGCTATTAATGCTAATACTTTTACTGTATATTCTACGTATGGTATAAAAGCTAACCCTTAAGTTTTATCTCTCCATTTTGTTACACGTTGTATAAAACAGTTCCGTTACTGTCTGAGTGACTGAGTGACTGACAGACAACGTACAGCCGTAACTACTGGGCGTAGAGAGCTGAAATTTGGAACATACATTCTTTAGGGGATGTAGGGGTGCACTAAGGAAGGAGAATTATTGGACTTTTTAGTTTGTATGAAAAATCTTATTCCTTGAGTGCACGGATATGATACTTGGCACAAAAGTTCTTCAAAAAGAGACTGGTCGTGTTATGAAAGGAATTCCCGAAATTCCCACGGGAACGGGAAATATATGATGTTTTAGTTTGTATGATAAAATCTTATTCTTTGAGTGCACTGATGTGATACTTGGTATAAAGGTTCCTCAATAAGTGTCTGTTTGTATAATGGAATTTCCGGAATTCCCACGGGAACGGAAAATAGGACTTTTGAGTTTATGCGTGTTCGAAGTCACGGGCAAACGCTCGTAGTAATATAAACCAGCGGATAGTTCTATAGTGAAGCCGGCAATGATGTAGTAAAAACGCACGACATTAAAAACATAAAACGTAACATTAAAGAGGGATGAAGAATTTATAACTAACGTTTGTAATGGTTGAGCGAAAGATGACTGGAAGTAATTAATCTACTTAGGCCCGTATTTAAGAACAATCTTATGTTCACCCTATGCACAGTTTTTTCCGTCACTTTTTATACAAATATTTTATGTAAATACTGATGAGTCATTTTGCAAAAATACTGAAGACTCTGAACCTTTGTTTTGAAATAATCTGTCATTCAATTTGAAACTTATGCGGATCGGTTGGTAAGATTACCAAAGCACTTTTCAAAATGAGTGGTTTTTGATATTCGATTCAATTGCAAAAAAGCGTTGCAGACCCGACGTACCAACAGCAATCTGGTTGGTTATAGTAATTTGGTATTTTAAGAAAAAAAAATTGGCGTAAGGGTGTTCCAGTAGATATTGAAATCTACAAGGAACTAGGATCAGATACAGATGATTTTTGGGTAATAGTATGTAGTTACAATACAATTTAACGTCCTGCGTAGAAACTCGAACCATTTTGGGTGGCTATCGGTGGGATTTTTTGTGGTTTGGCGCCCTGCCATCACTGAGTCTAATGAAATTTATGGCTTACATACAGGTCATAAATAGAATAAGCATGTAAGTATAATAGATATAAGTATAATGCTGGACTGGTAGCGAAAGAAAAACATAGAATCATTTAATGAATTTACGGTATTCTTACCACGATTTTTGATTTTATTTTCGACATAGTGAAAATAACCGCGATAGTTTTAAACAATTATTAAAAACATAGAATGTCCCAGCTGCTTCTCTTCCCGGGTATACTGTAAAAGTCAGCTAAGGGACAGAGGTTTTATTGGCGTTTTCGCGGTCGATGGACTTGTCACTGCAATAGCCTCTCTTCACCATTAATACCTCCAAATTTGTCATACGTGACGTCAGATGGTTAGACGTCAGACGGTCAGACGTCAGACGGTTATACAGGCGTGAAGTTATGTATGTAGTATTAATTAATAGTCTCGATAAAAAAACTGAACTTTGATCAAATGAAATGTTTTGCTTTCCAAGGTATATACCATACATCATTAATTTAAGGATCAATTCTTACATTACACAGCGTTAATAAAAAACCTTGAACGAACTTAGTTCTTAAATACGGGCTTTAAATTAAGTAAGTATAAGAACTAATTCTAAAATGTTCGTCATCTTTCACTGTTTCAGTTAATCTTTCCTAATTTATACTTTGTCTTCACAAATACCTTCAACTTCACTTATTTTCGGGGGTGACATATCACGAGTCACGATATCCAAAGAACCGTTTTTACTTAAACCACAAACGGAGAGCATTTTACCTCCCACATTATATCTTTTTAAACAGTACAATATTATTATTATTAATGTTAGTAATATAACTATGATTCCTACAATAATAGGCGCTGTCGCATCCATGTCTTTATCAGAATTTTGATCCATTATAAGGTTTTCAGAGGTTAAGAATTCTCTTAATGGTTCGAAATATTTGAGTAATCCCTCGGTTGATAGTTCGGTCTGGTTTGTCATCGTTTTGAGAACAGTTCTCCAATCTTCACTGGCTCCCAAAGACATGCCTTTACTGGAACAAAGAGACAACAAATATATCAATATCCTATTCACAATCCTACAAGTTTTATGAACGTATAAAGTTTTTAAGAACGGATAGGTAGGAATTTGTAAGTCTTTACTGATAAAACGGCTACACGGACTCACAAATGTAGAGTATAGTCTGGAATTAAGTAAAATAAGATTTTTATCCTGTTCTTCAGGAGAGTACCTAAAATTTGACGAGAATTTAGTACTCTCCTGAACTAGTATATTGACAATTATTACAAAATTATGAAGTCGTGGCCGTTTATCGATGTTTACAGCAAATAATGTAAGTAATAAATCGATATTTGTTAATTTCTAAAGATTTATCCTATTCACCTCATTATGTGTATCGTACACAGGATTATTTGAAGTCTTTGTCAGAAGAGAAATGGGAAATAATACACAAAAAGTATGCCACGATTCAATTTAAATTTAAATGTTGCGCAATAAACTAACTAAGATCTAAATCACATCAGGTCAAACTTTGCGGTTCAGACTTGTTGAGTCTACTTTATATATTACTAGCTGCTGCCCGCGACGTCGTCTGCGTGAACGCTATGCAGCACCAAACGCACCTACGATTATAACACTGCTAGCGTGATAATATGTAGCCTATATGTTGACCCGACTTCTTAACTATCTTCATGCCAAATTTGAAGTAAATCCATGCAGTACTTTTTGAGTTTATCCCGGAAAGACAAACAGACAAACAGACAAACAGACAAAAATTCTAAAAACTATATTTTTTGTTTCTGTTTCGATTGTAGATCATACCCCAAGTATTCTTTTAAAAAAATATTCAATGTACAGTTTTGACTTTCCTACCATTTTATTATATGTATAGATGTCTGTGCCGGCCCCAAACAAAAGTAAGCTTTCAGCGGAATTCGGTCGGATAACTCCAATAATGAATCGAAATTTTTGGTATTCAAAAAATTCATTGAGTTTTTTGATGCTAATATTATTGTTCTGTATTATACACATTTTTCGATTGCCAGGAGAGTAACTACACTTTCTCTTGTCACCTACATATCACCCTGTATAATAACAAGAACAAGGACGCTCGTTTAAAGTCTAACAATATAAAATTAATTGCCGATTGTACTTCCAAGACATCCGAAGCCGGCACGAGCCTGCAGCACGGACTGCACGGACACTATTTACGAGCAATTGTCCATTTAACTTTTTATATGAGTAAAAACTAAATAACTCTGACCTTAAACCATGAAAGATTTTCCAAATGACTGCAATATTAGTTTTAAATTTAGCCACGTAGAGTGGGCTTTGGATAGTCCTACTGAACCTGGATCATCGTGTCGTAAAGGCGACTAATCCGACTCTTGGTGGTATCTATGTAACCCATCCAGTGGTTGCCTTGCTATTAACCTTCATATACCTTCATATACCCATTACGGCGGTGATGTGTTCCGGGAATATTTTATAAAGAGCCAGTGGTAAAACGATACAAAATCGTCACGACTAAATCATGACAGCAAATTATGTCGTCACGATAGTCGCTAAACGATATAAAAATTGGACACAAACAGTCGTTACATCGTCGGTTACGAAATAGTAAGAACGTGCCCTTAGAGTAAATAAATGAGATTAATTCAAAATTACGATATATAAATAGCGTTAAAACTGTACGAGAATTAAAAAGCCCAGACTTATATAAATGTCCATCCTAAGGACTCTATGATGGCGTTCATGCGCCTCCCAAGATTCTTGTAAAATTAAACCAATTAATAGAATAATTATGAAAGACAACGATTAAAATACTGTTTTAATGCCTTTGTATCTTTTAACAAACTAAACACAATATTGGACTATTCTGCATTTGTGTAGTCTTGAAACAAATGCTGTTAATTTTGATCAAGTTTTTCCATATTTCAAAACATATTACAAATTAAACTTCCATACTGTTCAAAACACGGTTCCAATTTGTAAAACAAGACCAACACATGCGGGATACTTTTTTGAAAAAAGAACGCTGTTTTTGTTTTATTTTTTACATCTTTGAGTTTGCTTTCTAATTATTATATGGGCTTTAAAGGACAAGATTTTATCTTCATACATTTTTTCCAATATGTGTACCGCGCGGTACATGGAAAGTATCAACCGAGGAACTGTAAAATATAGAATATAAATGCTGTAAAATAAATAGTTGAATTCAATTGCCCAATTGAAAAAAATGTATGAAGATAAAATCTTGTCCTTTAAAGCCCATATAATTAGAAAGCAAACTCAAAGATGTAAAAAATAGCCGTTTTTTTTGACATACGTCAGCAAATGTCAATAATAACAGTATGGCACCACTCCGTTTGCCATTCAAATAAGGTCGTTATTCCAATAAATAAACAGCAGAATGACATACTGTGAGTTTGACAGTAAAAGTGTCATTTTTTTATGGTAGGTAGGCATTTTCTTGGCATGGATAACAGTCTTTTTACTGCATAGTATAGCAATATGGTTTGTGTATAAACGAAATCACGAGTAAGATTTTTTTTCTCAGTTTAAAGTTCAGCTTAGAATTAAACTATTAATACAGTTTTCTTTACTTGAATCAAAGGTATTATAAACCGCTGAGCGTACCTCAAATGCCACTTATACGGAGATCTTTTGCATTAAACCTATTTTCAAGATATTTTAACAGCGAATTTTCGCCTTCTTCCTTTGTTATCATTTATTTTTCAGTTTCTTTGAAATTAATTTTTAGTTCCATGCATTGTTTGAGATCTAAGAAAATGGCAATGTTTTTAAAATAATCTGCATGCCAAATTTCATAACGCGTTTTTTGTTTTTAAGATTGAAGGCATTTTAGTGGAACAGAATCTCGAAAAATAATACTGGTTTTCGTCTCGCATCTTGAAATTTTAATCGATATTTTTTAATATGGAACCCGTATTTAATTATAACAACTTTTTTTTAGTGATACTTAATGTTTAATGTTTCATTATTTACTAATTCTAAAAAATGTATAGAACCATGATTTCATAAAACTGGTTCACTTTTGCATTATGCTTATGGGTTTGAAATTATAACAAATAGTCACCCCATCACCTTCTAACGAGAATACGTAGATTTACCCAAAAATCCTGTATAAAATTTTATCATCAATAAAAAATAATGACTGAACAACTTTTAAATGTATGACATAATTTTAGATAAGTACGTAATCCAGTATTCTTTTTATTATAATAATATATTAACAATAAATATCAAAGTGTAACAGCTGTCGATACTTTAAGAAAGTATAATTGTTTCACGTAATTTGTTTGTCAACTATTAATAAAGTTATGAGTTTAAACATAAACTATAAATGTAATACTGCCATTTTGAATCAAGGTTTCTGGTCAGTAGGTTATAAAATATAATGTAGGAACACAAAAGTGATATCGACAGATTGCAAATTATATTGCGGAAAACTTTAAAATAAAATTACGTCTTTTGGCTGAGACATCGTAATTCCAACGCGGAATGGATGAATTGTATGTTTTCTGCTCTTTCGCGATGACGACGTATTGAGATCAAGATTTGCATGCCTTTGGTATCTATTCCGTGGATACTTTTTACCTTGATAATCCTACCAGACCGGCATTGAAGTCTTTTATTATTGAACTAGCCGGTCCCCTCAGTTCCACCTGCATTACTCCCGTTTACGTGGGAACTCCGGGATAAAATAAAGCCTTCCTCGATAAACAGAATATTCAACGCAACAAGAGTTTTGCAATTCGGACTAGTAATATCAGAGATTAGAGCGTTCAACCAAACAAACTCTTGAGCTTCATATATGTATAAGTATAATATAGATATGATAATCTTACTAATATTATAAATGTGAAAGTTTGGATGTCTGGATGTTTGTTCCTCATTCACGGGAGAACGGCTATACGGATTTGGATGAAATTTGGCATAGTTATAGTGTACAGTCTGCAATAGCAATTTTTATCCCGAAATTCCCGCGGGATTCGAAATAGCGCGCGCAACAGCTAGTTCTCTGCATAAATTAAACATGTTTTTTATATTGTTGGTTAATCTGGCGGTTAGTGCAAACGTCGTCGGCAAGATCGAAGTTGAAGCATACCTACAGTTCAGGACAAAAGTGGCTCTTCATTAAATATAGGTAAATCATCACATTTCTTTGTAAGAAACTCAATACAGGGCCATGAATGAATCCGTCACTTGGCTGACGAGGATTAGGCAATTAACATTTACCATGCGTGTCCGGCACTGGTTGGTAGATATCAGAGTTTTAAAGGCGCTGAAATGGCTTCTAAGGGTGTTACCACACAATTCAATCGAGGTTGATCGGATTTTTTGGCATAGTGAAAACTATAGATCGACGTCCTAATGACTACCGTTGTGGCGGTGGGGTAACAGCGGGTAACAGTATCTGCCTCAAAACTCCAGTTGTCGCGAGTTCGATCTCCGCATATTTTAGACTAGCCACCGCGCGCGGTTTTACCCGCGTAACTTTTGATCCCGTGGGAATTTCAGGATAAAATATAGCCTATAACCTTCCTAAAGAGTTGGGCTATCAAATGCAAAGATAATTTTTTAAATCCCACTAGTAGTTTCTGAGATTAGCGCGTTCAAACAAACAAACAAAAAAACAAACTCTTCAGCTTTATATATTAGTATAGATATTTGGGTGTCGTATGTGTTTTGTGCTTTTTAGTTGAAACTTTGATGTCCTTACACAATCAATTTTTATCATTATCTTTTATTCCGCCGTCGGGTTTTTTAGTTTAATTTTTTATTTATTATTAACAGCAAATTCATCACTACATTAATAGTTTTTGCTATGTACATTTGTTTCGTTCATACTAAGGTGTAAAAAATCTTGACAAAAACTAATACAAGTGAAGTCTTCCAGACATGTAAAACCTACAAGTCATGATTAATCTTAGTGTAAGATATGTTTAAACGTAAATAAGGAAGGAAGAATAATGATTTATTCTAATCACCTTGATCTATGATGCTTAGAAGTATTTTAAAGATATATGTTAACGGTTTCATTTATGTTGTCGTTGCCAAATTTAAATGATCAGAACCTTGTAATAATAAAAACTAAAATCAGGACTTAGAGTCTCATATCACCTTTAGTCATAGCAACGGGAAAGTGTAAGCTTATTATTAAGTAAATTGAAACAAAAATGTGATAAGTAATTTCGAGGCATAGCGCCAGGCCCCGGTAGCTCAGTGGGAGAGCATTCGTCCGGCAAACGAGAGGTCCCAGGTTCGAATCCTTGTCGGTTGATTTACACATTTTTTCATTTATTTGAGAGTTATTAAGCATTTTAAATGCATAAACTTTGAAGTATTATTATTATATAGTGTTTTTGTTGCGAGTTAGATTGAAAGTTGGAATAAATTTAGGTTTCACTGGATTTTCTTTGTGGATTTCCAAGGTTTTTGGATAAGTCAAAATAATAATGAAAATAAGTTCGGGCTATATCCCATTTACTAACTCCCTACGTGTACCCAACTTCAGCCCAACTTAGGTTGGGTAATGTTAACATCTAAATCCGATAACCACAATAAGTATCTACTGAAAAGTATAGAGTTGACTATAACTATGAATTAAACCTAAGTAAGTATGAGTTAATTTCGAAATAAAGTTCATAATCATACTCGGATCACCAAAAGTTTGGGTGATCCGAGGTGACCGGGTTTACTGCATCTTGTAAGATTTTCCGTAACATATACACTATATATCTTTTCTTTGTACAAATGGTAAGCAGTTGTTGGAATTTCTAAATTTATTTAGTCAATTAGACCCAAAATAGGTACCTTAAAAGCGTCCCAGCATCAACGGAGCCATAAATAGTACACTCGTGCAAAGGTCCAGTATAGTTCGCTTTATTGCAAAGCGACAACAGAATTTGAAATTCTAAAATGTGAGATATCAGATACCTGTGAACAAGAACAAATTAGGTAAATAAGTATCAATTAGGTACTCAAATATAAATACAAATGCGAGCTTAGTTTCTAAGCAAATCACAACTAGGTACAGCTAACACGTTTATTATAAGTTAGGACCGGGAGTGCATGAATTGAATCAAATTAATTGAACCAAAATTAAACACAGATTATGTAGCGCCAACACAAGCTTACACAGGATATAATCATTAATTACATAAAAGGACAACTCTCCAATCGCTAGGTCTGCTGGAAGAGATTTCTGTTGAAATAAGCTGTACCTTTGTACTTTTGTTTTCTTTTAAAATTTTATGTAATGTGATTTTTTACTGGTGTGTACATAAATTGTTAAATAAATAAATAAAAGGAACATTAATAAACCGAAAAATGTCCAAACTATTTACGATTCCCATATCTAAATTTAATATGACTTTAGAAGTAAGGTTATAGTTTCTTTAATTTAAGGGGACTAGGGGGGATTCGCTGTATATTGTCATTGTTGTTAATAGCACTTAACGATTGCTTATAATGTGACTTCATTTTACTTCTAATAAAAAAATTATCGTAATTTCGATATAAGTTTAATTTTTTTTTGATACCGTAACTATAAATATAAGTAGTTATGTAGTGATCATCTGTGCACACTTAACGATTAGGTACATGTGGTAGAAGTATGCTTGGGTTTTGAATATCATAATATGGTGAGATGTTTAATAGTAGGTATGTCACCAAGAAGGTTAAGTTGATAAACTTATAATTATATGTTTAACAGTTGATAAAAACAAAACTGAAGCTAGGTTAGAAAAGCTCGTTTGCCACAACTTGACCAACAACCACGGAAGCTGTCAGTGAAATGGACAGATTTTCTGTTAAACTATTGCCAATAAGTCACATAAGTAAATGCACAACTTAATTGCTATTTTTGTGTCCGTTTTGATCTTAATTTTACTTGATGGTAAATAACGATACGATCTAATATAAGATCACTCTAATTAAAACTTTGGCGGAACACATCGTTTGAAAAAGAACTTACGTAATATATTGTACATGGGACACAACGTGGTATTTCGAGGCGGGGTCCAAATCTGCGGGATCCCTTGCAATCGGTGGTGATATTCCAGTTTCTTTAGTTCTGCAATATAACGGTTTAATTTATATAAATGGCACATTGTGAAGATACTTTAAACCTGATTATTGTGCTCACAATATATATTGACTTTTAACCGACTTCCAAAAAAGAGGAGGTTCTCAATTCATCTGTATGTTTTTTGTGTCTTTTTTACACGATATTTCGGACAATTATGAATTCATTTTGAAAATTGTTATTTAATATGATAGAGGATACTTCATAGTTTGTCCCATTTAAATTTCATCAAAATCGGTTGAGTACTTCATTGAAAATTTCAAAACTTTTGAGAAATATGTATGATTTCGGAGAATGTTTACGTTGATGACATTCTCAACTCAGCCAAAGTAAAGTTTTGACGTGAAGTCGGTTTTTTTAATGCTCCACATTCGTTGATTATTAATAAATACAAGAGGTACCTAATAAGACAAACGACTTGTGTTTAATAAGAAGATAAGAATCAATAAATGAAGATTTAGAAAATCGTATTTTATTCCAGATGCATATATAAAAGTCCAATTTCAAAATTATGTGCCAAATTACAAAAATACTACAAAAGGAACATACTTTTTTTCTTTTAAGTTTTACAGTTTATTTTTTGTCATTTGTTTAATTACTTAGTTTTTCTTTAGTTTTTACTTATTGATAAAAGTAAATTATAGTAATATTTTGAGTTACGATTTACTTTATATGTTTGCACAATAAGTTTATTTGTAATATATATCTAATTATTATGTTATTGCCTATAATTGGGTATACACCCGACCATGTTTTTTAGTTTTAATTTTATTTTTATACTAGCTGCTGCCCGCGACGTCGTCTGCGTGAACGCTATGCAGCACCAAACGCACCTACGATTATAACACTGCTAGCGTGATAATATGTAGCCTATATGTTGACCCGACTTCTTAACTATCTTCATGCCAAATTTGAAGTAAATCCATGCAGTACTTTTTGAGTTTATCCCGGAAAGACAAACAGACAAACAGACAAAAATTCTAAAAACTATATTTTTGTTTCTGTTTCGATTGTAGATCATACCCCAAGTATTCTTTAAAAAAAATATTCAATGTACAGTTTTGACTTTCCTACCATTTTATTATATGTATAGATCATGTACCTGTTGGCAATTTATAAATAAATAAATTGTAAAAAAACTTTGTAAAAAACATCAAGTAGTGGTGAACTGCATCATAACAACGTTTATAAAGAAGCATTTTGCACATTTTGTTAGAGCGCAGGGCCATCATCAGACTTCTTCTTGATTAACGAAAGAATCAAAATGTAAACTACCAAACTGGCACAGGTTTGGCTGAATAGACCCATAGTTATTGGACCTCAAGACCATTTTGCCATTTATTTGTTAGATAACTTATTGTAACACGTAAAAGCATGTATGTGTACCTATGTTTAAGATAAAATGATATAAGCACATCACTTAGAGATTAGAACATAAAATTAATCGCTCGTGATTCAAAAGAGCCTTGATGATATGTCTTTTTATCGCTTAGACCGTCCATGAACAATGCAAATTGTTAAATATGTTAAGTAAGTACATAAGAAAGCTACAATTTTTTTCCGATAAAACATACATACACATACATAACGTCACGCCTGTATCCCTTATGGGGTAGGCAGAACACTAGAGGTTACAAGACCATCTGATGTCACGTTTGACGAATTTGGAGGTATTATAAGAAGGAAAGAGACTATTTTAGTGACCTGTCAGCCTATCGCCCACAAAAACGCCTTTAAAACCTCTGTCCCTTAACTGACTTTTACAGTATGCCCGGGAAGAGAAGCAGCTGGCATATTCTACGTTTTTCTTTCGCTCCCAGTCCAGCATGGATAAAAGTGCACAAAAAAACGTATATTTCGGGTAATTTACCAGTTTTTTCGCTAGACCGGGATTTTGTCCAGATTAAGAGAAAGATGTCTATGAAAAAAAATATAATTTATAAAAATACATATGTTTAAAGAGTGGTCGCCATTCAAGAGATTCCAATGTTCCTATCAATAAATAAGTTGAGTTACGACCACCTCTTCCATCAGCCTTACCTAAGGGCTCTTTAAGACCGCCCTACGCTTATCAAAGAAAAGAAAAATCCCATATTTGGATCCTAATGACTAGTAATGTGAGTACAAAATAGTATTATCATTGTATGTTTAGATTTTTATTAAACGTACAATTTTCCTTTTTGCTATTAATAGATAATGACTACTGCTTGTAAGGATATATTTTATTGAGAGGACTAGATAAGATAGTGTTGCAAGGTAAATTGGCAAAGATGACCTCTGATATATGCACTCCAAGGTCCATCACGAATGGAATATTACTAAGATATTTAAAGAATTTTAAGTACTGTTTTAAACATGTCTACATTGCAACACAACTCAAAAAGAACATCTGTGTATTTTTATTTTTATAAGTGACTAAACCCTCGTTTGACCTCAATCTCACCTGATGGTAAGTGACGATGAGGTCGAAGATGAAAGCACACGGGTTGAGGAAGGAACTGGCTCTTTATACAATATTGCCGGAACATTACCGCCGGAGCGGTAACATTTGGCGGCAGACTTTATATAAAGGGTGGTCGCTAGCCAGGCGGACCCAAAAGGGATCCTACCACCAAGCAAAAAGTGGTATTGTGTAAGTCGCACTGTAACAATTAACACAAGCAAAACTTTAGTACTTATTTATTTTACAATTTATATAAGTACACATAAGTAAGCATAGAATTAAACATTGAACAATAATCAACGAATAATCGTCATCATCATTCAGCCAGGAAGCGCCTACTTCTGGACATAGGCCTACCCAAAGTTTCTCCACACAGACCAGTCGTGCGCTGCCCTCATCCATCGTTTAGTGTCCTTGCGGGATCGAATCAGAAATGTGGCGATTCAAAGGCGAACTAAAGACATAGCCAGAAGAGTTGCAAAGCTGAAGTGGCAATGGCCAAGGCACATAGCTCGCAGATTGGTTGGCCGTTAGGGCAGTTAGGTACGAAGTGTATGCAAAAAGTGTATCCATTTTTGCAAAAAGTCCTCCGCAAGATGGGCCGATGATCTGGTCAATCAACGAATGCAGAGCATTAAAACCAACATTTTCAAGTCCTTACCAAAAGTGGCTTTGACTGTAGTGAAACGTCATTGTATCGTAGTTACATATTATTCTGCTTTCATTAACTTTTTTTATGAAACTTTTTTTTTGTGTTTTATCTATCTTGAAGATGAAGTCGATTCATAATTAACACAAAAAGGAATCGCATAACAAACATACAAAAACATACAGAGGAATTGAGAACCTTCTTCTTTTGGAAGTCGGTTGAAAAGTGCAGAGGTGCAGTTTATTTTCAACTTACTTCCAAGAAAGGAGGAGGTCTCAATTCGTTTGTATGTTTTTTTTGTTACACGATATTTCAGACAATTATGAATCGATTTTAAAAATTTCTTATTCATATGATAAAGTATACTTCATAGTTGGTCCCATATAAATTTCATCGAAATCGGTTGAGTACTTCATTGAACACTTCAAATTTTTGAAACAATATGTATGATTTCGGAGAATGTTTACGTGGATGACACTATTAGTCAGCCAAAGTGTTGACGTGAAGTCGGTTTTTTTAATGCTCTGCATTCGTTGATTAATAAAGAAATTGATTCTATAAAAGCGGCTACACACGACCCTAAAATCACTGGCAATATCGGGACAGTGGTGGGGAGGACCCTAGATCGTCTCATAAATCGTCTCGAGTGTAGGCAAATCCTACCTGATTTTTATCGTCCCTAAATCGTTCCGAGCGAGCTCACGATTTAGGGACAATTATCGTCTAGGGAGCGTTGTCAGTACGTGTGTAGCGAAATCAGGATTGATTTCTACGCAGTCTGCGCTTGAGTGCCGCGACGATACGACGTGATTGCGGCTATAATTGTTTATTTCGCGCGAAAACATGGCGAAGGAGAAAGATCGAGAAGCGTGGACCAAAGCTATCGATCTATTCAACGATTTACCATATTTGTGGGATAAAAAACATAGAAATTGAGGAAGGTCGAACGGCAGAAAATGGAAGAAGTATAAGTACTGGAAGTATATGAAGTTCGAGAAGGAGATATGGGGTACTAGTACTGGAGAGTTTATGAAGTTTGAGAAGATGTTATTCGAGGAAGTAATTATTGTCATGGAATTAATGTATTTGAAGAAGTTGTTGATAATGGAGCGGCGTAATAATTCAAGAAGAAAGCACATTACTACAGAAAAGAAAAAAGGAGCTCTTCAAAACACTCAAAATCCATTCTTAAAAAGTTTCTAAAATCAACTACTTCTAAATGTCTCATCTAGTTCATGTGGCTAAGTTCATGACGTTTCATCAACCAGTTTTTAACCCAGGTCTTCCTTTTTCGTCTCTGCTTAGGTGGCAACGTAGTAAGTGCCAAAACAATGCCTATTTTCTGCTGTTTTGTGAGTGTCGGCGGCATCTCGGAACAACGAGCAGTCTGTTGCACGGTCGGTTTCGTACTGACTGGCAGAGACGTGTGTAGAGTAGTAGCCGATTTCATCCCCACTACCGCTGTCCCGATATCGCCAGTGATATTAGGGTCGTGTGTAGCCGCTTTTAGGCCTAAGTCGGGTGTTTAGTAATAATGCATCCAGATTTTACCCTCTTTGAACTTTAAACTTTGTAATTAAGTGTGCTTTACCGATTGAGGAGTAAGTTTCCAAAAAAATAACAAAGCTATCCTACGGCAATATTCAATTAGTATAATCCGTTGCGAGGATTTTCATAAAAAATATCATCTTCTAAAAGCGGCTACACACGACCCTAAAATCACTGGCGATATCGGGACAGTGGTGGGGAGGACCCTAGATCGTATCATAAATCGTCTCGTGTGTAGGCAAATCCTACCCGATTTTTATCGTCCCTAAATCGTGCCGAGCGAGCTCACGATTTAGGGACAATTATCGGCTAGGGAGCGTTGTCAGTACGTGTGTAGCGAAATCAGGATTGATTTCTACGCAGTCTGCGCTCGAGTGCCGCGACGATACGACGACGTGCTTGCGGATATAATTGTTTATTTCGCGCGAAAAAATGGCGAAGGAGAAAGATCGAGAAGCGTGGACCAAAGCTATCGATCTATTCAACGATTTACCATATTTGTGGGATAAAAAACATAGAAATTAAGGAAGGTCGAACGGCAGAAAATGGAAGAAGTATTAGTACTGGAAGTAAATGAAGTTCGAGAAGGTGATATGGGGTACTAGTACTGGAGAGTTTATGAAGTTTGAGAAGATGTTATTCGAGGAAGTAATTATTGTCATGGAATTAATGTATTTGAAGAAGTTGTTGATAATGGAGCGGCGTAATAATTCAAGAAGAAAGCACATTACTACAGAAAAGAAAAATTAGATGAAAACCAGACAAAGATAATTAAACAATTAGAAGGATGTCTGTCTTTTAAAAATAAACAATTAAGGGGATGAACGTAAGGATATAATTGTTTATTAATGGAACTTAAAATAATACACAACATGGTAATACTTAATTAGAGTATTGGGTCTTATGTTTTTGAGTTTCAGGTATCAAAGGAAAAGTTAACTTATGTTGCAGAGAGTTGAGGAGGAGTTTTTAAGTTTTTGAATAAACTCAGAGATGTTCAAATCAGAGAGGATTCGAGTAGGATTTTATGTTTTCAGGTGAACAATGGATGTTTATATCGGAGAGGATTCGAGTGGGAGTTTGTTTTCAGGTGAACAATGGATGTTCATGTCGGAGAAGGATTCGAGTAGGAGTTTAAGGTTTTAAGTGAACGAAGGAAGTTCATGTTGGAGAAGAAGTCTAGTAGGAGTTGGACTATTGTTGGAGTAGAGTAAGGATTGAAGATAAGATAGAGATACTATAGTTGTTGTTTGAAAGATTTTTAATGTATGTTGGTATATTGTAAAACTACAGGGTGTTACATGTGTGCAAGTGTTAAGGGGGTGTGTTGGAGTTTGAATTGGCTGTATCTGTGGTTGTATCCTTTTTAGTACTTATAAGCATTGGCAGGCAACACTTGACACATGTTAAGCAGAATCTTGGAATGTATTTAGAATGTCATAGTAAATAAATTGTTGTTATGAAATCACTTCTCGTAAAAAGGTCTATTACTTCATCGTCCCCCACCGTTGAAGATAGGGAGCGTTGTCAGTAGGTGTGTAGCGAAATCAGGATTGATTTCTACGCAGTCTGCGCTTGAGTGCTGCGACGATACGACGACGTGCTTGCGGCTACATTTGTTTATTTCGCGCGAAAACATGGCGAAGGAGAAAGATCGAGAAGCGTGGACCAAAGCTATCGATCTATTCAACGATTTACCATATTTGTGGGATAAAAAACATAAAGACTATTTCAACCGCGACATGAGACAGGAGGCATTCAAAATGCTATTGCAAGTTTACAATGAAGAGATCGGCAAAGACACATCGCTGGCTGACTTCAAGAAAAAACTTGAGAATATGCGTACTACGTATGGAAGAGAGCTGAGAAAGGTAAGATCATGTAGAATCTGTGCGATCTAAGATTATATGTATTAAAAAGAGCTACCCCTACTTACACGCTCAATCAATTTTTAACGTTAGCTAGCAGTCGGGTTTTTTGGTACCTACATCTCAATTCATGTGTTTCAGGTGAATGCTTCTAAGCAAACAGGATCGGGGTTTAATGAAATCTATGTACCATCGTTGTGGTATTACCCCCTCTTCCAATTCCTAGAGGGGACGACGGAGCCATGCCGAGCTGGTACGGATACTTTGGATGAAGTAAGAAAAAAATGTATTTAATTCATAAACTGATGTTTTATTTGTGAGATACACATAAACACACAATATTTATGTAGGAACTACTCTCAACATATCCTCCTGAAAAGAAACTCTGCCCTGTCCATTGAAATAAGTTGTAAATTTATTACGCACGTTGTTGCCTTCATTATTGCGCTCTTTTTCACTTGTTTGCGCCAGAGATACTAGTCCTGTGGTTTCTTCCCGCCATTCACCAACATGAAAAGTAGAATTGTTGATATTCTCAGCATCGACACATGTTTTTGTGATATAATTTTTTGAATTTGTTCTTAAATAATTATGTAAGGCACAACAAGCGAGCACAATTTTGTCGACATTATCAATGTGCACACTTATTCTTTGACGAAATATTCTAAAACGTGCTGCTAAAATTCCAAATGCGTTTTCAACTACTCTCCTCGCTCGTGATAATCTGTAGTTGAAAATCCTTTTCTCATGAGTTATGTTCTTAAACGGGTATGGCTTCATAATGTGTCTATTAATTCCGAATGCTGAGTCTCCCACAAACGTATATGGGACTAAAATATTTGTTCCCTGTAACGTACACGATGGTGGTAGATGTAACTTATCTGTCATTAATTTACTATACAGTGATGTATGTTGTATGACGCCGCCATCAGAGACGCTTCCGTTAATGCCAGTGTGTACGTACATAAACTCATAATTTGCATTTACTATGCCGAACAGAACTGTACTAAAAAAGCCTTTGTAGTTATAGAATAACGTGCCACTCCTCGATGGTTTTTCTATGGATATATGTTTGCCATCTATCGCACCAATACAGTGATCGAAGTTCCACTTGTCTTCAAACATTTTAGCAATATCTTTCCATTCACTTTGCGTAGCAGGCATCTGAAACAGAAAGTAAAGTGAACGTTTAATTACAGAATCGAAGATCACCAGAGACATCAGCATCGACATCATCGACACAAATTATAAATACAGAAATATGTGATAAAGAAGTGCCCGCGGACTCCACAAAAAGTTCACAGCCCAAGAAGCAGAAAATGTCCATACAAAGTAAACAAGAAAACCTACTTGATGCTGCTCAGAAACTAATGACTCAACAAGAAGATGACTGGGAGATAATAGGAAAGTCAATAGGCGTTCAATTAAAAAATCTGAGTACCCATCAACAAGTAATTGCCCAAAAAATTATCAGTGAAGCCCTATTTTACGGAAAACTTGGCAAATTGACAGACGAATCTATTATCACTTTGTCTCCAAAACACACAGTATTACATCCTCGCATTCCACATCGCTACTATCATTATTCCTCTGGCTCTTCGATGACAAATTCATCGCCGCAACCATGTCAACAATATCTGGTAAAATCGTCCCCTCAACCATCTCCTCAATATGCGGTACAACCATCCCCTCAACCATTTACACAATATATTATGCCACAATCCCCTCAAACACCTCCACAGCATACGGTACAACCTTCACCTCAAACACCCCGACATTATATGATATCACAATCCCCTCAAGCATCTCCACAGGATATCTCCACTGTACAACCATTTCCACAGTCTAGCCCACAATATACATTTGAACAGCCTTCCACAGAATACATAAATCCTACCATTCCTAACTCGACACATTCATCATCGACCGACATAGATCTTATCACTGAATTTCCAAACTGTACATTTAGTGACACAACAGTTCAAAGAGGAACTGGCACACACATGAAGGACTTTTTGATCTTTAATAATAAACCAAATAAATAATATTACTTACTTTGTATTTTTTTGCTTAATATAAATAAATAAAATAATGCTTTTAAATGGATGTTTTAATTATTCTAAAAGAATTCAGTCTATTTACCTTAATGAAGTGTTTCAAACATTTAAAGATAGCAGAACATGTCTCTGGAATCATTGTGGACATAAGTTGCGGCGATATTACGGCACTGAATTTTAAATCTTCATAGCTTTGTCCAGTTGCTAGGAAACGTAAAGTAACTGTAAGTCGTTCTCTGGGACTTATGGATTCTCGCATTACGGTATCCTGTTTCTGTATTAATGGTGTCACCATATTAAGGAGCTCTTCAAAACACTCAAAATCCATTCTTAAAAAGTTTCTAAAATCATCTACTTCTAAATGTCTCATCACGTTCATGTGGCTAAGTTCATGACGTTTCATCAACCAGTTTTTAACCCAGGTCTTCCTTTTTCGTCTCTGGTTAGGTGGCATTGTAGTAAGTGCCAAAACAATGCCTATTTTCTGCTGTTTTGTGAGTGTCGGCGGCATCTCGAACAACGAGCAGTCTGTTGCACGGTCGGTTTCGTACTGACTGGCAGGGACGTGTGTAGAGTAGTAGCCGATTTCATCCCCACTACCGCTGTCCCGATATCGCCACTGATTTTAGGGTCGTGTGTAGCCGCTTTAATCCTATCCCGTCAACCCTTTTTTGCAATAAAAAGTAGTGTGGACTATTTTTCAAGATTAAACTATATCTGTACCGAATTTAATTTAAATCAGTTCAGAGGATTTTCAAACTAAAGTTCACCGCCATTTCTAACCAATCAACCCATTTTTGCAAAAAGATAGTACCTAGTCAGGACCCTTTTTCAATATTAAGTCTGTACTTGTATTTTGTACCTTTAATTTAAATCAGTTCTGTGGATTTCCAAACAAATTTTCATCCCATATTTCAAACCCTCAAACTCCCTCTTTTGGTATAAAATTCCTATGTGCATCATTAGAGTTACGTCTATCCCTGCACCTACGTCTTTATTCAAATCGGATCAGTGCTTTAAGCGTGAAAGCAGACACACTTTCCCCTTTATAATATTAGTATGGATTATAGTGTGTACTAAGAAAGATTTGTACGATACAACTTTGTTTACAAAAATCACCACACGTTTTAATGTACCGTAAGCAATCACACTGACTTACATCAACAATGATAAGGTTCTGACGATTCGCTATTTGTACTTGGCGATTCACTAAATAACTTGTTCTCTACAGATATGGAAAATAAGGTACTGTTATGTATAGTCAGTGCACTAGTCTACATATAATCAACGAATACAGAGCACACTAAAAAAACCCACTTCACGTCAAAACTTTGGCTGAGTTGAGAATGTCATCAACGTAAACGTTCTCCGAAATCATACATATTTTTTCAAAAGTTTGAAATTTTTTATAAGGTAACCGATTTCGATGAAATTTATATGGGACCAATTATGAAGTATCCTCTATCGTATGAAATAACAATTTTTAAAATCAATTCATTATTATCCGAAATATAATGTAAAAAAGACACGAAATATACAGACGAATTGAGAACCTCCTCCTTTTTTGGAAGTCAGTTGAAATTTGTTTTTTTAGGATGCGTTAGTTGTTGGCTTGAATACCTGCTTATGCCGAAAAATTACAAGCAATAGAGCCTATTTATTTTGTTGTTTTAGTCAGCATTCGATTTAAATCAATGCCCAAGAAAGGTAACAGTTAATACGAAATTGGCGTGAGAATAATATCATAAAACTTAAACATTTTCTAAGTTTATAAAAAAAATATTAGTGTTTTTAAGTTTGTGCATCACAGAACTCCTAAAAAGTAGTGTAAGTAGTAGTAGAGTATTAATTTTCCTTAACAAAAAAGGCTTTAAGATTGTAGATCAAAAGTTCGTGTCCTTTGCTTTGAACCTGCAAACTTGACGTTTTATTCATCATCATCTCAGCCCGCGCTAGTCCACTTTGACGTTTTATTAAATGGGAATAATTACAAGAATGTGTGAGTGAAATATACAAATTCAAAGGCTGAATCTGTAACAGATGAATACTGTATTATAATTACATTTATACCATACATTCTTTGCTATAAGAATTTTTTAACGTAACTTGATTCATTTTTTGAGTTTTGTGATTTTGCAATCATAGCGCTTTCGTAACTCGAGCTCAAAAATCTAATGATTGCCAAGAATCACGTGAATTTGTTAAATTATAATTTAAATAATTAACCGACTATATCGAATGATATACACTGTAGCCACTGCGCCATGAAGAATAAAAAAATAATGAAGAGTCGTAACCCTATATTTTTTTAAGAAAACTCATCTCTGTTTTTAAGTGCCTCAATTCACAGTTTATTATAATATTAAAAAAATACTATTTCATCATTTTTAAATGGACTCAATTTGTCAACATTATAATATAATTGTACGTAGACACTAGCACAAGTTATTATTGTAATGGATTATAATTATGTGAGTGGATGGATTGTATTTTAGCGAGTAAATAAAATCAAATTTAACAGTATCGATTGATATGGCGGAGTAGCTGTTAAAGTTGTTTAACTGAATAAAATAAGTATTTTTAAATAAACTTTTGCTAAATATTTGAATAAATTGTGTAAACTTTTAAATACTAACGGCACTATTATATTTGCGCATGTTGTGGGTGACAGTTGCCTAAATGGTGCTAAATCTGTCAGTACCATCAGAGACTAGAAAGTTTACTAGTCTCTGGTACCATTTAGATTTTAGAGTTCAATCAGATTTTTTTTGTAGACTAGAACATTAGATCTCGTTAGGTCTGATTTAATTTACCACAGTAATTAGAGATATGATTATGAATGTGGTACAGCTGAAATACTAAGTCATAATTTGTATATCACGGCAACTTTCAGAAGTGAAACGATACGTTGCTGAAACTGTCGCCCGCACCATGCTACCGAGCAAATAATAGGATGCATTTTCACTTTCAACAAAACATGCCAAATTTCGAATACTAAATAGCATCAAAAGTGTGTCATAATATTGAGAATAATACATAATATTGAGTAAGCACTCACATAGAACTTACAAATAAAATAATATGTTTACATACATACATAACTTCACGCCTATATCCCTTATGGGGTAGGCAGATCACCAGAGGTTATAAAACCATCTGAGGTCACGTTTAACAAATTTGGAGGCATTATAATGGTGGAGAGAGACTATTGCAGTGACCACAAAAAAATCTCCAATAAAACCTCTGTCCTTTAACTGACTTTTACAGTATGCCCGGGAAGAGAAGCAGCTGGCACATTCGATGTTTTTCCTTTGCTCCCAGTCCAGCATGGAAGATAATATGTTTATATTTAGAAAACCTTCGATTTGGTATTTTTTTGTAAATAGACAATTTCATTTCATAAATATCAGTATTAACCAATAATTAGCAACGGTTGAATCTAAAAAATTTACAAGCATGGTCAATTTTAATTTATTATGGTTTATTGACTTCATCGCTATTACCTAACTCTACTTTTTTGGATTCCAATATTTTTATCTATTTGTAGATCTTACATCAAAAATACCTATCATTTGAACTTAATTCACCGCAGAAACAAAATTGTTTGAAACCTTTGAATTGAATTAAAGTAGTACAACGAAACGTTCTTCCCAAGTCTTTTTTTTTTTCTTTTTATCGCCTATTTAAGATTTATTCAACTACAACTTTCAAAAAAGAGCTCACCTTAAATCCCACCAATAATCATTCCAGTTATCCAAACTGGCATCACTGAAAACATCCCACCGCCACTTATCCAGCACATAAGCGTACGCCATGAGTGGAAATTTCTCCAAGGCAAGCCAAAGCAGATGGTTGAGCATGACCTCCTCGTTGACATCCACCTTTAGAAGGTTCAGGGACTTCAGATAGTTGGGAGAGGTCACCTGAACAGCAATTATGTCCGAGATTGCGTCGTGGAACGCTGCAAGGTTAGATTTTTTGTTATTTCATCTGTGGCTTAGGATAATATTGTCTTTAATTTTTAACAATCAGACTTATCGCGTATTGCGATATAAAGCGTAACTCGGAAACACATTGTCTGCAAAGACGCGATAAATCCGGTTCAAAAGTATTTTATGTCAGTAAAACTTCCGATCACAATTACAAAGAATTATTCCTACTTCAGTTTATGTCATTCGGATGTAAGTTTTTATGGCGTATCTTATTAAAACCTGTTTTCACACGGTAAACTATAGTGATTTTTTACAATCACAACTCCTTGTAATGAGCCCACTGCTGGGCTATGAGTCTCTCTCCTGGGTGACGAGAAACGTCTATTATTTTTTACAATGTGAATTTTTAAAAAGGCAGCATGAGGTAGGTACTTTCTTGAGTGTTGTACAATATCTGTCGTAATCTTTATCCTCATCAAAACAACTAAGTATCTAGTTAGTTGTTCATGATTTTTTTGTGATTTTTTTAAATTTTACTGCTCTTAGTGATTCAGGTGTGCCATGCAAAAACTAATTAGAATACTTATGAGTTCTCAGTAAAATTAGTCTAACTTGGTGCGAACTTCGACTCAAGTTCACTGTGTTTTTTACCTCGAAGGGCCAACAAAAAACTGAACAGCCATTGTTTTTCATCCATGTCAAATAAAACGTAGGTACTGTGACGCTACGATCTCCTAAAAAAATATTTCAGCTCGTTGAACCATTTCGTTGACAATTGCTATTGCACGCGGTTTTAAAAAAATCATATATCTCAGTACCTAAGGCTGAGGGTAAAATAACAATGTGTAATTAAAAAAAATGGCAACACTATTTCTTAAAATCTACCATCAAATCTTGTTTATTTAAATTTTCAAGATTGCCAGTATTTACTCCTATATCAACGGAACTCACCAGGATTCGGTCCATCTCTGTACAAGGGCGATAAGTGTCGGTAGTGCTTGAAGTACTGCACGTGCCCCAACAGCCTCGCTGCCCTCGATAGTCCATCGGCTACGTCTGTTATTTTCTCGCCACACCATTTTATTCTGCGCATAAATTAAATGATTGAAGCATTTCCATTTTGATAGGTATTGAATTACTTATTAAAAATAAGAGGTACCTATTATTATTATGAAACGATATTGTACTGCGCAAGGTGCGTGACATACTTTCGCTCAGAGTAAATAGAGTTACGCCTCTAAACAGAGGCTGTAAATTTTTTTGTATGGGAAAACTCATTTTAAAAAGTTGTAGAACAAATGTTGTTGGGATTGATGTAGAGAGGCTGCCTGCAAGAGGTAATGCACTAATTAAAATTAACTCTGTATAAGTTTGAATTTAGAAACGAACAAATCTCGTATAAACTACTGACACGGGCGTGCGTGACTCTGTCACAGGTCTTTGCCTAAGCAACCAGCTTGAGACATAAGGAAGGACTTTTTTATATACATACGACCATTGAACGCAGAGGTGTGTAAATGTATGTAAGTGTATAACAAATAGTTGTATTTTCAATGGACAGTCGGCTAAAATGGACTTCCAATTTCACCTATTGTCATTCCAAAATGTCTCGCAAAAAACCACATGAATATTGTAAAGCTGTTCTCAAAATAACATCATGACTTTTTAAGACATATTTTCGAGAAGTCTACATTTTAACTACTTAGATAGGAAAAATCTTCGGTGTTAAACGCATGAAGCAGCGTCGCTCTGCCATGAACTCGAATGAAACATGTTAACAAATATTTCACCCCAATTTGAACCTTCAAATTCACTAAGAATAACACCATAACAATAAAATTTCAAAATCGCAGACAAATAACAGGTTTTAAGTTGTAAATTGCTTACTTGTAATGGTTTCCATCACACATATCGTGACTTGAGGGCAAACAGTTCGGTGTCTGCATCGATTCTTGTATATCCTGATATGCATAATATGAGCTTTCAAACCCTAATGACTGATGGAAGTCGTCCACATTGTCAAAAAGCTCTTTCGAACTTATTGTTTCATTGGGCAATAATGGTGGTCTTATAAAGTCTGGAAACGGAGCTATTTTCGGAAACAGTGTTTGCCATTCCTGTGCCCACAGATTACCTATAACAAGAATGCTTACAATCAGTATTTGAAAGAACATTGCTATAAGTTTTATGTCAGGCTGTGATTCGAGTATGTTTAAGTTTATTTGCGTGCGTGGTTTATATCTTTTTAATATTTTATTCAAAGTATGGTAAGCTGATGAAAGGAATTTTTCATAAACAAATCTAAAATGTATAACCTAGGTTTGCAGTGTTGTTATTTTGAAGAATTATTAAACTTGTGTTATAAGTAGGTGACACCATAAAAAAATCTAGTATTAAATAACTGAAAAAATGTGATAAAAAAAAATTACCCGACCAAGACGATGAGTGCTCTTCCACTGAGCTACCGGGGCTCGTCTGGCAAACACAGGACAGACAAAAGGTCCCATTTTTTCAGTTGTTGAGCATTATAAATGCAAAAACTTAAAAACATTATTAAAATCTAGTATTCTTTTAATACCTACTTAATATTTATTTAAGGAGCAAACAAGCTTAGTTATCGGATGTTAAGTATTCATCAACGTCGTAAACAAATTTTTCTTTTCATTTTCTAATGATTTTTTTAGAATAAATATAAGCAAAATTATATACACACCGGCACAATTAGCGGAACAGAAAAAAAAGTGAGACTATGAGATAATAACGCATATATTTGACGAAAATGTAATTAGACACAAAATAACAAATTGATTAACATCTTTTAACAACGTTTTTGAAAAGTCTTCGTTATTTTTTTATTGAAAAATAAAGAAATTTGAAATAAGTGAAATTTTTTGATGATTATGAACCATCACAAAAAATAAAAAAAAGTAAGCATTAAATGATTTAACAATAAAATTAAAGCAAACTTAATAACAAGTGTTTCCCCCTCTTGCTTTGATTACGGTTTCCATTCGTCTGGGCATGCTACAGATTATGTTATCGATGATTTCTTGAGGCAAACCGCTCCCACTCCTCAAGTAATGCGTTTCCAAGTTCATTCAGATTGTTGGGGGGTGGCATTCTGGATTTAACCCTTCTTTTTAGCAAGTCCCATACATGCTCTATCGGATTCATATCGGGGGAATTTGCTGGCCACTGCATCACCGGTATACCAACGTGGCTCAGATATGCCTGTACCGATTGTGCACTATGAGCACGAGCATTATCTTGCATTAGAATAAAGTCGTCACCAATAAATGGGGCAAATGGTACAACATGTTCTTATAAAATGTCTCTGATGTATCGATCTGCTATCATGGCCCCTCCTGTGACTATCACTAACTCCGTGCGAGCTCCCAAACATATCCCTCCCCAAACCATAATCGAGCCGCCACCATAAGTCACTGTGTGTTCAAAATTTTCCATTTTTGAACACACAGTGTTCTTCCTAATTTTCTATTTTCAAATTTGACAATAAATTAAAAAAAATATAACTGGCCAGTTCCTCAAGGAAAAGATTTTAAAATCCTGCTTTTTTTTTGTGTTCCGCTAATTGTGCCGGTGTGTATATATTATATAAAATTAAATAAGTTTTCAGCAAAATTTTCTTATTTGTATTAATTAGGTACTTATAATATTTTAAATATTTGTACCAACTTTTTTTTAATATTTTTTTTTGTATTTTATTTTTATTTTTATAATTTGTGTCTTTGCTGCTATGTTGAATAAATGTTTTTTCTTTCTTCTTTCTTTCTTTCAAGTATGTTGCTCTTACAAGCCAAAATTATATAGAATAATGAGCCGAATTTATATAGAAAAAAAAGTTATTGTCCATAATAGGTGACAAACGAGCAAGTAATAATAATAATAATAAGCCTCTCAAACAACCACACGTCCTGATCGACCATCTGATCACGTGGGGGGCGGACACACGGATAAAAATTTACTGGCGTGGCTAACGTGGCTCTGGAAAATAATGATGATGGCACAACAGAGTAATATACGTATAGGGCCGCTACCCGGGGGCCGCCGGGGCGCGTCTGGTGCTGGCGCTGGGCGCGGCAGCATGCGATCCGTCAGCGCACAGAGACTGAGGCGACCACCAGCCCAGTCCTCACCACCATCATCGCCTTCAGGGAGCTTGGCGCCGGCAGGGGCATCACAGCCCCCGCAATCGGAGCCCGCTCCTGAAGGACGGCGCATGAGATGGTCTAAAACCCAAAACGCCAACCTCATGCGAGCGTATTACGGGGCAAGAGAGACGGAAACGGGTAGAACAGGGTATCGAGCACGCATGCACCGCGCTTTCATGCTGCTGGAGCCTCATTTAACCGTTGCCGAGCAAAACCTTGCGGATAGAGCTCGGTGGATAATGCGTTCTAACATCTTCGCTCCCACTGAGCTCGAACAACTGAGACGCGAAGCCTTCTCTGTGGTGCCACCCCCAGCCACTGCGAGTGTCGCCTCTCCAGTGCAAATGCCTGCTTTAGAGCAGCGTGCAGGTGAGGCAGACCGGAACAACCCGGTGGCAGGGGATGGTACAACAGAGATGGCTTCCCAGGATCTAGAGCACATGAGAAGGCTACTAGAAGAGGCGATCGAGGAAGTACATAATACTCCCCTTGAAGGAAGGCCGAAGCTTCCCAAACTACCATGCAGTGTTCGCAATAGGCAAGTCGTTGAGGCCGTTAATCAGATGCTGCCCCAACATTTGGAGAGCAGCTCTGATCTTGTCGAGACGAACTCAATCCTTTTTGGAGCGGCTATGGCGGTATGTCGGTTTACTGGCGCCATGGCTGCTCCAAGCCCAACTGCTGGACGTGCTACTCCCCGGAGTAACGCTGTACCAGCTTGGAAGAGGAGGATTGAGCGTCGTATCGAACAAGCCAGGATCCTCATCGGTAAGCTAACTTGCTTCAGCTCGGGCAACACCAGGCCAAGGATTGTGCGTTTTGTCAGGAGGGAGTTTTCCGGAATGGACACCAACTTGACCAAACCGGACTTCACCCGAAAACTGACAGAACGCATCGACGAGCTGAAGCAAAAGATCGCTGCATGGGCGAAGCGTATTCGGAGGTACTCCCAAAGGGTTGAGAGATACAACCAAAATCGTCTCTTCTCGAGTGACCAGAGGAAGTTCTATAAATCCCTGGAGAGTTCCGAACCCTGCTCGACTGTCCGCATACCGGATAAGGCCGACGCTATTAACTTCTGGCGCGGCCTGTGGGAGCGCCCAGTTGAGCACGGAGAGGGTCCCTGGATTGATAGGGTTGAGGAAGCGTGTGCGGCGGTGATCCCTATGAGTCAAGTCCTCATATCAGAGGAGGACGTAAGTGCTGCAATCCGCCGGAGCCCGAACTGGAAAAGTCCGGGCCCTGACGGATTGCAGAACTATTGGCTCAAGGGATTTTCTCTGTGCCATGCAACTTTGGCCCATCAATTCCAGGAAGCCCTGGACACCGGAGCTCTCCCGAACTTCCTCACTACTGGGGTCACTCATTTAGTTCCTAAGTCCAACGATACCGCGGATCCATCGAAATACCGGCCCATAACGTGTCTTTCTACCACCTACAAGACACTTACCTCCGTTCTGAGCACCAAGATTCGCCAGCATTTAGATGCTAATCGCGTTATATCTGATGCTCAGAACGGATGTAGGGCCGGTAGCCGCGGATCAAAGGAACTCCTTCTCGTGGACGCTGTCGTTGGCAAATTGGTCAAACGCAACCGTCGCAATTTCTCCGCAGCCTGGATTGACTATAAAAAAGCATTTGACTCCGTGCCTCATACATGGCTCTTGAGAGTTCTTGAACTGTACAAAATCGACGGTACAGTTCGAATATTTCTCGAGCGATGTATGAGACAATGGAGTACAATGCTCAGTCTCCAAGGCAGGCGAATGACGGCTGCGGAAGACCGAATCCAGATTGGTAGGGGAATATTCCAGGGTGATTGTCTGAGCCCACTTTGGTTTTGCCTGGCTCTGAATCCTCTTAGCACATTGCTGGAGGGATCAGAGACAGGCTTTCAGTTTCGTAGAGGGGGCATGCGGTTATCCCATCTTTTCTACATGGATGACCTCAAGCTGTTAGCTCCAACGGCTCCACGATTGGGGGAACTGCTAAAAATCGTGACAGATTTTAGCAGCTCCATCAAAATGGAGTTTGGAGTGGACAAGTGTGCGGTTGTTCATGTGGAGAGGGGAAGGATTACTCGGTCTCAGAGGGTTGACCTAGGTCCCGTTCACCTGAGAGCTCTCTCCGAAAATGAAACATACCGGTATCTGGGTATGTCACAGAACATCGGTGTCGAAGAAGCGAGCGTAAAACAGTCTGTACGCGAAGTCTTTTTTGAGCGCCTGACAAAGGTACTAACTAGTTCTCTGTCGGGTCTCAACAGAGTCCGAGCGTTTAACGGATGGGTTATGCCCGTTCTTTCGTACACCTTTGGCGTACTCAGATGGACTCAGACCGAACTAGACGCCCTGGATCGGAAGGTCCGCACTACTATGACCCTCCATAGAATGCATCATCCTCGATCGTCAGTAATGAGGCTGTATATCTCCCGGAAGTGTGGAGGAAGAGGCCTACTTAGCGCCAAAACCTTGCACAATCGGGAGATATATAGCCTCCGAGCCTATTTTATGGCGAAGGCGGACGTGGGTATGCATAGAGAGGTTGTAGCGTGTGACAAAGGACTCACCCCTCTCAATCTGGGCCTCGAGACATGGCAGACACCGGCGGTACTAAGCATTTCTGATCGTGAGACCGTATGGAAAGAGAAAGAGCTGCACGGAAGGTTTTACAAGGCTCTACACGAGCCACACGTGGACCGTAAAGCCTCCGTGCATTGGCTGCGCTTCGGGGACCTCTTTGGGGAAACCGAAGGGTTTGTCTTTGCGATACAGGATCAGGTTATCAAGACGAACAACTACCGGAAATACATTATGAGGGACGGCACAGTGGACGTATGTCGGGCGTGCCGCCAACCTGGCGAGTCCCTCAGACATGTAGTTTCGGGTTGTTCGGTTCTTGCTAACACTGAGTATCTGCATAGACACAACCAAGCAGCCAAGATTCTCCACCAAGAGCTCGCTCTGAAATACGGTCTCATCAATCAGAAACTGCCTTATTACCAGTACACGCCGGAGCCAGTTCTCGAAAATGGCAGCGCCAAGCTCTACTGGGATCGGCCCATTATCACGGACAGGACTATTCTAGCGAATAAACCTGATATCGTGTTAATGGACCGATCGTCGTCCAAGGTGTTTTTGGTGGACATAACTATACCACATGACGAGAACCTCGTGAAGGCCGAGACCGAAAAGCAACGCAAGTACTTGGACCTTGCACACGAGGTGACCGAAATGTGGGAAGTTATGTCCACCGAAATCATCCCGGTTGTAATATCCACAAACGGTTTGACCCCAGCCACTTTGGTCAGAAACCTTGAAAGGCTGGGATTCGGTGGCGGTTCGCTTCCAGCACGCATGCAAAAAGCGGTTTTGCTAGATACTGCCCGAATAGTTCGCCGGTTTCTGTCCCTCTTGCCCTGAACCCCGACCGACTGGTCAAATTGTCGGGTCTTTCCGCCGAAAGGCGTGTAGCTTTAGGTATAAATAATAATAATAATAATAAAACTCTTTATTGTACACCAACATAGTTACACAGATTAAATTAAAATAACAATCACAATTAACATACAAAGGGCGGCCTTATCGCCGAAGCGCGATTTCTGCCAGGCAACCCAGGCATTGATGGAAAAGGATGTGGGCGAGGTGTAAGGCTCATAAACATAAACTACATACGAATAATTACATACACATACATAAACGTGTACATAAATACTTATGTACTTTATAAATAAATACTATATCAATACACATATAAATATAAGTTAAGATGGACAGTGTTTCACCTGGTAATGCCGTTTAAGCATTCGTTTAAAGATGCGCGGTGTGCGCGCCAAACGGATCTCAATCGGGAGCTCGTTCCATAACGACACCGCTCGAATAAAAAAGGACTTGCCCAAAAATGTGGACGTATGCGATGGTGTCGCCAGGAGTAAATTCGATGAGGAACGCAAGTTACGGTCGTTGTTGGTATAACGGTACTTTAAACGGTCTTTCAGATACGTAGGTATCGCTTTATCGTACAGAATACGGTAGACTAGAGAAAGAATGTGAGTATTCCGGCGAAGGCGAATAGGAAGCCACTTGAGATTTGTCCGGAAGTCAGATATGTGATCGTATTTGCGTAATCCAAATACAAACCTTATGCATAGATTTTGTAGGCGCTCAAGTTTATTCAGAAGTTCTTCAGTTAAGTCTAGATAGCTGGCGTCGGCATAGTCGAGAATGGGTAATAGGAGAGATTGTGCAAGCGTAATTTTAGTGGCAGTAGGGAGGAAATTACGAAGACGCTTGAGCGAATTCGCCGCGGCAAACATCTTCCTGCTCAACTCAGTTACTTGTGGTTTCCAAGACAACGTGCGGTCAAAAATAATACCCAAGTTTTTAACAGTCTCGCTGTATGGAATAGAGATCCCGTTAAACACTATTAAAGGAACTGAGCTCCAGTCAACTCGTGAAATCATTTTAGGACTTCCAATGATAATAGTTTGTGTCTTATGTGGGTTGACTGTTAGTCCATGATTATAACTCCAGTCCGATATCCGTTTTAAATCAGCGTTGTGTAACTGGATAGTGTTTGGTAGGTTCTCGAGGCTACTTTGTGTATAAATTTGAAGATCGTCCGCATACAGATGGTAAGAAGAAGATATATTGAGAGAAATCGAATTGATGAATAGAGCAAACAGGAGAGGAGACAACACGCCACCTTGCGGCACACCGGTTTTAATATCACACCAATCAGAGAATTCCGTCTCAGTAGATATTCGTTGCCGGCGCCCATGCAAGTAAGAATGAAACCAGCCAATAGTCGATGGAGATATGTTAAAAGAACGCAGCATTTGCAAAAGGATGTCAAAATCAACTGAATTGAAAGCGTTACTAAAATCTAACAGGGTTAGTACAGTAAGCTTTTTCTGCTCCATACCTATACGAATATCTTCTGTGATATTAAGCAATGCAGTAGTCGTACTATGCCCAGGACGGAAGCCAGATTGGAGGGGATTCAGTAATTTGTGTTCTTGCAAAAAAGTGCTGAGTTGTTGGTGAACGAGTCCCTCAAGTACTTTGGAAAGGAAAGGTAAGATGGCAATAGGACGATAATCAGAAAACGAAGAAGGATTGGTTTTTTTGGGGAGAGGTATGATGTTTGCGTCCTTCCATGTATCAGGAAAGACACCATTAAGAACACAGTTATTGAGGATACAGGTTATTAAGTAGTAGTTTATCAGATGCTAATAATTACCACAGCACCTGGGAACCTGCAACTCCATAGGAGCCGCAAGTTCTCTGGCGACCCTGCGATATTACCTGATAGTCATGTTGCCAATTACTACAACTATGCTGTCCTTCCATTCAAAATACATCAAAGGACTTTTTAGTGCTGGAAATAAGCAGGATGGTGGTAGACGAACAGTTGCGAGACGTGTCGCGCATGATTTTTGTAAGTAATACACCTGCGCCAAACCTCTTGCAACAACTTCAGAGGTGACTAGATGCTTGGCACGACCTATAAATTCATTCGTACAAGGGCACGTTTTACAAACTAGTTGTACTATTCTACCAGTAACACGTGTTCACACACGCCATACTCGATGTACGCTTGAATGTTGCTGCGAGTGAGTATTGTTGACAATGCCAACAATGCTTTGTTACGTACACTAACGAATCTTGAAATAAACATGCGAGTACACTTCATCACAATATGTTCGTTTGTGAGATAAAAAACTACAAACGAATACTGCGGATCCGAGCCAGACAGGTAGTTTACTTTTGAAGTATTAGGCATTTTAGGGGGTTTGAATCAATAACATGTTCTGGTGTGTCTGTTTAAATAATTTCCTAGAAGCATTGATTCTGTATCCGTTTTTGCTAATGAGGTTATTGAGGTAGGTGTATATTATTAAAGGTATGGTGTACATGGTGACCTGTTGCGGTGGCTACAGTTTTACTTATCTAATCGTAGTCAAATCGTGGGGGTTGGGGGTTTGATGGGTTTTAAATCGTCACCAAAACCCGTTAAATCTGGAGTGCCTCAAGGTTCACACCTAGGGCCATTACTTTTTAATATCTTTATAAATGACCTCGTAGATAAGTTATATTGCCCTTGCCTTTTTACGCTGATGATCTTAAGGTGTATACCTCGGTGTCCAATGCAAAAGACTGTGAAACACTCCAAGAAGATGTACTCACTATAGCCCGATGGTGCAATTCCAACCATATGCATCTCCATATCGATAAATGTCTTGTCATATCTTTTACCAACAAAAGAAATATAAAATTATTCAACTACAGTTTAAACGGCACAATCTTGAAACGTATCTCAATGGTAAAAGATTTAGGAGTTTATTTCGATTCTAAACTTACTTTTCGTGACCATTATGACACTATAGTTCGTAAATCAAATAAACTTCTAGGATTTATATACAGGAGTACCAAAGAATTTAAAAAACTCGTCTAGTTTTATTTACCTATTTAATACCCTAACAAGAACAGTACTAGAATATGCTTGTGTCATTTGGTCACCTTACTACAAGGTGCATATTGATAGACTAGATCAAATTCAAAATAAAGCCTTAAAACTGATCGCATTCAGAAAGCACCTTGGCCGCTAGCTTACTTCCTATGATCAGAGACTATCCTATTTCAAAGTTTCCGCACTGAGTTTGCGTCGATATGAACAGGATCTTATATATTTATATAAATTAATAGGTACATAATAGAATCTCCTCTAGTCCCTTATTGTCCTACCTTAACTTTAACTGTAAAACAAACACAAGACGTCCAAAACCCTTTGTATTAAACGTGTACACAAATAATACATCCTTCTACAACCCTATCACTCGCATGTGCCATGCTTACAATGAATTGGTTAGTTTCGCTGGTAGTGGCAGAGATACAAATATTGACTTAGATTTATACAGCTTTAATTATAAAACCTTTCCTAGAAATATTGTTATGTGTAAAGAATATATGCACTGACTTTCGATATTTTCTGATCATTTTTGTAAAAATATTGATACCTTCTTTTATTTAAAACCGAAAAGCGATTTGAGATGTTTGTGCTTAGCAATATTATGCATGTTATGTGTACTATTAAGGTTCGCATTCTAGATCAAGAAAAATTGTCATTAGAATAAGTTAGCTTTAATCTGATTGCAAACTGTTTGTACACTTAATAAATAAATAAATAAGAACAAAATTAGTTGATAACATTGGTGATATTGATATTAGCTTTATACAAAACCAGAAAGCTTGCTTCTCTACATATGTGGATAAATTCCATGCTTCAAGTATGAACACTTGCCAATCATGTTGACTCTCGGACTGTACCTCTAAATTATTGCTAAAATAATAACTTTACGTATGCAAGTTTTAAATTATAAGTATTTACCAAGTAAATGCGCAGGAATATCTTGCGACTTCTTTATATCCTGTGCGTAGAATTTCTTCAACTTCTGCCTCACATATCCGTGTAGGAGAAAATAAAGCGGTTTCACTTCATCCCAGAGCTTTGACACGGTTTCTATAAAATTGTCATCTTCGAATGTATACCGCCACATATCGCCAGCATCCGTGAAGTTTTCTGACTGAGCGACGGTATTCATTCGCTTCACGTAGTCCTTGAATATTGGTCGTACTCTTCGGCCAGTGGCGTCTCGATACGCTTTCCAATAGTAGAGAAGTTCTTTCGTGTTGTTGCTAGTCTTAAATACAGTAATAACATCTGAAAATAAAAGATGACCTACTTTCTATATTCATGGTTATTCAAAGAACTAATTGTGGCTCATCTATTTCAAATATCTCTGTAAAATACCCAATCCCAGACATTGTTTTAAGTTTTGACAATTCTTGTATATTAACAAGAAATATTTTTTGCAGATGTGACGAAATTTTTGTAGTCCTAAATGTTAAATAATTGCGTCACATTTGTTACCTAGACAGACACCCAGGCCCCATGATAACTATCCGCAGATCCAGAAATATCGTTATAACTCATAACGTCTATGATATCAGTTGAATGTTCACCCTCAATGTTTGAATAAGGTTATTTTTGAATCCCTATTAATTAAATCTCCAGCGTTCAAAGTTGATATCCCTTGTAACTATCATCTCTACAAACTAACTCCATTCTAAATTGCAGCGTCATGTAACTTCAAATCAACTTAAGATAACATATAATTTTCCATACAGATTATTTGCTGTTGATACACAACTGATAATCCATTCACGACAAAGAGTATAATTTCACAAATTGTACGCTAACACATACTTGCACTAATGATGGTATAACTGAATTACTTACCGCCCATGTTCTTTGTTCCTTTGTAGGTGACTGGGCAGTCCGTTGATTTGTAAGGACAAATTGCAACAGAACTCCAAACGCTTTGCATTACGTCTATTTCTTCTCGTTGCTAAAATATATTGTTTCATAAAAAATATCTTATTGGTTAAATTTAAAATATTTATATACCTAATAACTTTTTTAACATTTTAAATAAAATATAACATTTTCCATTACGACCCGCATAGTGTCGGCTTATAACAAATGGCTTTACCGCGCCGGGATGTCGTCCTACAAAAAATTTATTCTTTTTTTGGCAAATGGCTGCATGCTCAGCATATGTTATTGGATAGATTAACATCCAGCTGACGTTAATAGTATCAAAATGACGCTAATTTTTAACAACAAAGATTTAAAATTTAAAATGAATTTGCTTGTTAAAGTTAGCACTAACTAAGACAAAGTATATAATATGTTCCAGCAATTTGTTATTTAAATTAGTCAATTCAAGATTCTTTTGAATGGTATTATATAGTAACTTAAAATGTGAACATCATAGTTATTTCATGAAATAAATGACTACAAAAGACAGCAGCAAAAAGCGATATTTTAAAACACCTTACTTTACTTTGTGGCATCTGCACATTCGTTCCTCTTTCCTTTATAACGCGAAGCTTTCTTTTCATATCGTGATCGGTGACATTTTGTATATCGTTTATGTAACGTTTCTTTATAATATCCCAATATTGCTTTTTAATTTCATCCTCAGCAGCAACAATGGCGATCTGGAATATTGAATTGAGAACATTTATATTAATTATGTTTCATTTAATTATATATATTTCAGTTAATTATGTTTAATTATTTGTTGGTTTTAGCAACATGGATAAACATGTTCATTTTTTTTGTTTTATCCTGATTCTTGTTGCTGGTATCTGACCCAGGTAACAGGGATGTCATATCTCCTAAAATCTTTATTTCTTCATATTTATGTACTTTACGTAGAAAAACATCCAGCATCATAGCAAACTATTTTTTATTTAACGAACATATGGTACAGAATTCTTGTGGACAAGCCGGTTATAAAAAAACTTCGATAAATAATATGCTGAACATCGACAGAAACTTACCATTCGATTCTTTTTTGCCTCGTTTGTGATTTCGGTTACATATTCCCACAAAGCTTCTTGTGATGTTCTGCATATAGCTAAACTCAAATTATTCATTCCGTCCATAAAATCCTTAAGTGAAAGTTTTTCATCGTCCATTTCATGTAATTGATATTTATAAATATCTGCAGTATCGATAGGTTTACCTATAACTGTAGTGGGATCTAAAATAGTTTTCATTGCATCTTTGATGAACTTTTTATCCCTTACATCATCTACGTCAACGTCTAAGTCTGCTTCGTGTCCGCTTTCTTCCGAGAATTCCATTGTTTTATTTATTGTTACATTTTTTTCACTGTCAGCTGATACATCCGAAGTTGGATTTACATTGAATTGAAGTGCACTTACTACTAAGGCTTCTATTAATAGTGTACATAATAATGTCTGCAAGAAATTAATATTTAGTGGAAAATAATACACCTTCATTGTTTTCTCAGCTGTATCAAAATATAACTAATTCACAGCAGTATTGAAATTTATACAATGCGTTGTCTTTATTACAATGAATCAACTTGAGAACATCTTCATAACTTTATGAACTAAGTGCGGCTTGATAACATCACTAATTATATTACCATGCAAACGATCTAAGAGTTGTCCTTCCTTCTAGTACCTGCTTACAAGTACGTACAGTATATGACGCGTGATACTGGCCCTTACACGAGTCGCTCAAAAATTAGACCGAAAGAAAGAAAACTTTTAAAAATAAGTAATAGGTTTGAAAATGATGGCCTCCATGACACAATGCAATGGTGCAGTATTTGCCAGTGGCGTTAGAGGTCTGAGGGCCAATTCACGGAGGCGCCGTCGTCGCTGATTTGGAATACATACTTTTCTACTCAGAATTAAATCAGCAGGGCTAGCATGCAACCATCGATAAATAGTTGAATCGACAAGATAAATATTATTTTGTTATTTTGTCCTTTTATGTAAGCTAATATGTGCATCATAATAGATAGAATTACTCGATTTGATACCATGATTAAGACCACAGAACCAATTATGTCATAATCTTAATAAATTACATACACTAAATACCATATTCTAAGAAAATATCGATAAAAGGCCCGATTTATCGTTGTCGACGGTAGCATGCTAGCCCCGCAGCAGTGCAAGCACAGAATTTTATCGACTCGTATGTTTACGAATTTTTGTGTAGTACGGAGTCGGTTGCGAGTTTTTAGTAACATTATATTTTTTTATTTTGCAGTTATTTATGAGTACAACGTGTATACAAGGCACACATTTATTCAATCTGGCCGTGCGGCAACAGATATATTTCAACTATTGCTTACAAACCGTCTTCATACTATACGAACATTCGTAAACATACGAGTCAATACAGTCCTGTGCTCGCACTGCTGGTAGCATAGTAGCATATACCCTAATTTAACTTTGTGGTCCCCACAACACAAACTTATCAAAGCTTTCCTTAGGCTCACATAGTTGGCGAGCCAGTTTGGGTAATTGATTATAAAGGTTAAGATTATTTATGGCTTTTTTAATGTTAGTCCTGAAGACGCTTTAGTGTTTCTGTGACGAACAAATAGCTATCATGTCATAGAATCAAAATCAAAACATTCTAGTTTATTTACGAAGTCTATTAGTATTTGCATTCAACAACACTAGTCAAAACTTGATCAATATTAAATAAATATCTATAAAAATTGAAACAAAAAGTACGTATATTCAAGGTAACATCGTGCGGTGTCTCGTATATTATTTTATTGACGACCGTAGATAGTGTGATTACATGAGTCAACGTTCAAGTGATAACAATCCAACAAGGGAGGCCTATAATGTCAGTTATATAATGATTAGATACATCCTTTGTCTACGGTACTGGGCATTCAATTCTGTTGTTATATGACTACTTTTAATTGAAAGGCCGATACAGAGGTGGCTTTTATGTCGCTTTAGGTAATTGTGTAGTGTATTAGTAATTACAGATGCACTCTACATAGCTCTACACTTAGTGGCCGTTTTCCATGAACTCACTGTACCATTACCAAAATTTATTTGTAATTCTTTATTTTTCTTTTTTTTTAAACCTAGCTCTGATGGTAGGTGACTAATAATAAATTAATATCGTAAAGTTTTCTGCTCGCATTATTTAGTTTACACGAATTGAATATAGCTGTGGCTTTGACTACGATAACTTGTTAAATAAAGGACTATTTAAAACTTTTCTCCAGGTTTTTTTGTGGCGTCTTTGATTCAATCGTTAAAACGTAAGTCAATAAAACATATTATCCGTATATTCCATTTTTATAACTCGTCTTCACGTTGATGCAATGAATAATTAAATTAGGTTTTAAAGTTTAAGCGTGAAGTCATGTTGTTTATTTTTTTTTAATGTTTTTGTTATTATTTAAAATACATCCTGGTAATAGGACCTTTTTAGGCTCCGCTGTGCTAGCGATCACCATTCATATAAAGTTGGTTGCCGAATACCTTCCCTGCCTCAATTTTAAATATTTTGCCATGCATATTTTACTAAGGGCCAGTTCTTTCTGAGTCATTGTAGCCAATGATTGCTTTCCTCATCCGAGGAAGCACTCCACGCAATAATTTGTAACACTACATAATATAATTTATCTGATTGTCGACAAAAGCTGAATGAAGGTTTATTAGTGCCGCGTTTGACCTCAATCTTATCTGATGGTAAGTGAGCATGAGGTCAAAGATGACAGGTTAAGGAAGAAAGAGCTCTTCATAAAATATTTTATATGAAGTATGGTCGCTAGCCCGTCGGACTCTATAGGGGTCCTTCCAACAATTGGAGGCCACTCGGATAAATGGCCTTTTCTCGTTCTAAACCAAACCTAAGCGGTCTTTAAACAAAAGGAAAATAAATGTGTTTTCTCCTCAACTCGTTTGCTAAATTTTCGACTTCATTTTCCCATAACAAAATATGAGATTGAGATAAAACCGTTTAGACACCAATAAAATTAAAGTTAAAAACAGACTGAAATTATACTGTCTTAATTACCTTTTACGTAATCAAAACAATGGTGCATGTTTATTATTTAGTTATTTACAATTAAAAATAGTACTTCGTTTTTCAGTTTACCAAGTAAGTATCTTAAAGTTATCTAGTGAGTACAAGTTGTGTATAATTGTTATATCTTTAATAACCGTAGGTAAACTTATATATTCAAAATAACTATAAATATAATTGAATATAAATGAATTTAACACAAATGTTTCTTTTTCAAATAAAAGTACTTCCGTAAATCAAATTTTAGTTGATACTCCGCAAAAAAGTCGCTTTGTTCAACACAATAGGTACACAATCTAACAATGTTTTTCTTTTTTCCTTGGAAACCAAAATAAAAAGAAACATTGACGGAAACTATAACATTTTTTGAGATTTTGTAGCTTAGTTATTAGCCTTTCTTAAATGGGATTAAATCAACAAAAAAATATTATGAGATAAGGTTAGACTTATTTGTAAATAAAATTAGTCTAAATAAAACAGGCCTATGACTATGTCCTCCGGCTATCTTAGAATAATAAGAATATTCAATCAAAATACCTACTAATAACTGCATCGTGGTATCACAAAATCTAATATCACTATGGGATAATCACATTTTTAATTGTCCATCTCAGAACACTATTGCTTTAAAGGTACAGGCAGAAATGTACTTCAAAGACGTCGATACACTTTGTTTGTGAATTCCAAATCACTGTTTGCGATAGATTTTTCAGATACCAACAACTGTATGGGTATGTTTTGAAAACGTTGTGGCCGCGCACTGCAGTCACAATTACTGTGAGCCATTGTACAACCCACTAGGTATTCTTGCTTACACCGACCGATCGTGTGTGACCGGACGTTGTTAAACTAGGGTAACTTGAAAATATTTGAAAATCGAACGCAAACTATCTTTTTTTTCTTATTAGCTGAATACAACCATGGAGGTTTATTACATGCGATACTTTTTTAAAATGCTCTACACTCAAATTGTATTTTTTTTATGTACCACTAAAAAAGAATATTTATTAACTGCCAGTACACTCTACATTAAAAGTCATATTGACTTAGCCAAAAAAAAATACAATGAACTATTTATTTTCTTCTTCGATGTGCGTATTATTCATACACTGGTATTTTCGATAAGGAGGAATAATAAAACTGGCAACTTTTCGAAACAATTTATTGCATTTCATTCGTGAATTATGTATGAGAATGTATTAATTCTATGATTGCATGATAACATTTGATATTTTCATGCGTCGTGTTAGTACCTATATAACCTAATACATTTAAAACACTAAATTTACATGCATAACTAATGTCTTCTAAAAAAAATACCATTGATTTTCTTACCACTATTCTAATTTTAACACATTAGCAGGGTCGATAAGGCTTCGCGTTTTATGAACTTAGATAGTTAAAATAAAATTAAGCTTCCCCTGATTTCAACGTTTAAATAAAGAGAGCCCACATAAATAAATTCAAATCGAATTTCAAAATCTTGAAATCAGGAACTATAGGTAGGTTTCATCTTCACGTCGAATTCCCCTTACTGTATTTTTATCGTTTGTTTTTATGTTGTTATATGTTTAAAATTAGCGCCAGCAATAAATCGTACAGTAGGTACTGTGTATACTCTTTAAATAACGAAATATTTGATCTGTTTTAAAGTGAAGATAAGATCGAAGAATAAATGAGCATTTAAAATGCAAAAACTTAAAAACATTATTAAGATTGAAGAAGTTTAGAATGGATGGGTTTTGTTTTTTTACGCTAATTAACCTTTGAAAATAGATCTACTGACGCTTAGCATAAGAACGTGCACTATAATTTTGAACATTACAAGATCTATTCTAATAAGTAAGTTACATGATTTGGAATTAATCTTCCATCGACCGTTTCGATGTCTCTTGGCGAAGACATTTAAACCTGCATATACTTACTTATTTACTAAGAAACACTTATAGATATACTATTATATTATTATTATTATTAATATTCAAAATTATATAATTTTATTTTTGAAATGTCTTAATGTTTAACGCCAAACTGTACAAAAGGTGTCAATAGTATTACAAAACTTAATAGTGGGTACAAACATGATGGAATATTTAATGATGCAGGGAATCTTAGTTTAGGATAAGTATTTCAATGTTTAACTTCTCTTTAAGAATGAAGCAAGAATCTCCGCACCGGTTTGATCTATTTCTTTATAACCAAATGGTTCCATATCGGTTTTCATTCTGTTAAACCAGGTTTTCAAATACCTCCAGTTCTTCAGATCAAATCCAAACGCCTGAAAAAATACAAAAGCAATATTAAAATAACAAGAAAATGCTTTGTTTTTTTTTAAGGACTGCTTATTATAGGCCAAGAAATTAATGAAATGTGAAGAAATTTTAATTTATTCTTAACTGTTGGTATTTTTTTTATAGCAACAGTCTCGCAGATTTTTTTCCACTTTTAAGAGCTGACTCTGAGATTATTGCCCACGCGATTATCCAGCTAATAAATATCATAGAGAAAATATGGCACCATAAAGAATTTCCTCTATGATAAATACCCAATGGGTGTCAGTTTAATTTTTGACCGATCTCACAGTAAAAGAAGTTTTTTTATTCAGTCCGTGTTTGACCTCAATCTCACCTGACGGTAAGTGAAGATCATCGAAGATGAAATCACACGGGCATAGGAAGAAACTGGCTCATAATTAAAATATTGCTGGAACACATCACCGTTGGAGCGGTTATACCACGAAATAAAATTCTCTGCGCTATAAATTGGTTGTTTCCATAGTAAGAAATGTACGATTAATTAATAAACTCATTCTGTAATTTTTTAGGGATAGATTTATTCTTCTTACTTTGACAGTCCAAACAAACAATCTTTTGTTATGTTGTCTAGGCTATGTAGATTTTAGTACTCACTTCTAAATTCGTAAATGTCACCAGTATGGAAATGTCAGCGATTGTCATTTGGTCTCCGGCGACATAAGGGTTACTGCCAATCATGATGTCCAGCCAATCGAGAGCCTCCTTCAGTTTCGCGACATCTTCATCATTCATCTCTTGCCCATGGAAGATAACTGGAGCCTGAAATAAGTATCATGGTTAACGAATACCTCCTTTTTACTAGTGGAAAACGTGCAATCACGTCCCGACCGCCCAAGGGCGAACGATGGGGTATGTGGGTATGATCCGGCAGAAGGTCAAACCTACCCACTAAAAACCTCCAGGTGTACCTCGTCCGCCATAGATGGAGCTCACGGTACAGCCATTGGCATTACCCGCAAGCCCCGGCGGATTGCGCTCAGCCTTAGCCGAGCGCCCCCCACGTTAACGAATACCTCCTAGTGTTAGTAATGCGGCCCCTAAGAAGCTTTTATAAAAGCTTGTGTTCTTGAGATATCCTAGTATACACCCGAGCCAGTTTAGTGCATTTCCTAAACTGTGGTGTGAGCACAGAACTTTCTCGACTCGTATGTTTACGAATGTTCGTTTAGTATGGAGTTGGTTGCAAGTTTTTAGTAACATTGTATTTTTTTATACAATATTATTATTATATTACAAATTAACAAGGCAGACATTTATTTAAGCTGGCCGTGTGGCAATGGATAGATTTCAATGATTGCTTACAAACCGTAACCATACTGTACGAACATTTGTAAACATACGAATCGAGAAAGTTCTGTGCTCGGACTGCTGACCCGGCTGGGACTCAAACCCAAGACCTCCCACACTGCAGTAAGTCTCGAGTGTTCAGCTGCAAAGCTGCTGAGCTGCTCGAGTCACCACTGTGCTACAAGGCCGTCAAATATATCGTGTAATAACTGTTTCGAATTAAATTTAAATGTAGGTATGAGACCGTTCTATTGACGACATTGACGTGCCATAATGTAGTCGGGAAATCTTTGGGCATTATAATATAGTTGATAGGTACTTTGATTAAAAATACATATTTCAGCTTCGTAGAACTTTCTATCCTGGGTTTAAAGTAGACGTTACTTTAAAAAAAATTGTTTAGGTATAATGAGTTCTGAACTCTTGTCCAGCACAAATCGACCATTTATAGTAGTTTTAACCGCAGGTTTAACCCAGAAACGGTCCTTATCACAGCTGAGATGGAAACAATTAGGTTTATAGAAAAAAACGAGATTACGTTAAGTAATTATTTTTCAATGTTTTTTTGACTCGTACGAGTATTTTGACTGTGTTATCTATAATGAATGCTTAATTGATTGGCACTGATGTTGCTGTAATTTGGACGCTCATTAAGTGTAGGTCGCATATCTCTTCTAATTTGGACGTTTATTAAGTGTATGTCGTATCTATACCTCTACAGTGAATATAAAAAATGATTTGATTTTTTGATTTAATTTGAGCTATGCCCGTCATAGTATGGCGAAAGGAATGCGGTACATCAAAGTCGAACGTGAAGTCGTCGTGGCGCCGTGGTTACTGTGTGAATTATACGATATCACAGGTTAAGCAACGTTCGACGCGGTCGGTACTTGGATGGGTGACCGCCGACCATTCATATCTCACGACGACTTCCGTGCTTCGGAGGGCACGTTAAGCAGTCGGTCCCGGGTGCTGTATACTTGTGTACAGTAGTCGTTAGGGTTTGTCAGAAGCCATCTAGGCGCCCTAAGCATTCTGGCATCCACCACCCAGCACTGGGTCAGCTTGGTGGATTATGGCCTATACCTCCTCTTCACCCAGGGGAGAGACTCATGCCCTGCAGTGGGCTCATTACAAAGAGTTGTGATGATGATGATGATGATGATGACATCAAAGCATGAAAATCACGGAGGAAATATATAGAGGAGCTGCCCTATCCTGCCTTCTCTAGGGACTCAAGTGAAGCCTACGGGCGGGGTGCGGGAGGGGTATGCGGTGGGTTATGGCCAATCATAGCCAAACAGGCGATGGCATTAGTCACCTAGTAGCGAGTAGTAAAAACCGGTTGGTTAAAATATTCACATGATCATCAAAAAAATTCAGCTATACTTTACTAGGTGGCTCTAGTTTTTAACGAAATTTCATAAGTTCCAAACCTGTCGAAAAAAAAACCAAGAAATAAAAGTATTTCTACTTGACGCTAGATAGCGCAACATTTTTTCGCGGCATAAAAATCACCTAGGCAACAAATAACAATCTGGAATTTTGGACATAAATAATTGGAAAACAAACAATTTGTAAAAAATAATTATGAATGAAATTATCTTCGTGGTAAGTTAATTTTATTTGGATTGTCAATGTAATTCCTTTATAAAAGTATAGAAAACAAAATTTTACATCGAGAAACAATGGAGGATTTTTTTAAATATCTACGCTTGTACATACTTCACAGAAGTCAGCGACGAACTGACGCTAGTGCCTCTAGCGCGGAATAGCTTGAACTAGAGGCTGTGACGTCAGGACAACCCAAATTAAAGCTTTGCATCTTTACTTACAGCAGCTCTACTATATATCTGCTTTGTGATGAAAATCCTGCATTACTGATGATTTGGAGTTGAGGAATTTGCAAGATAATTTGATTAAACTTTTTAGTATTTATTGATATTTGTATGGCAGTTATTCATGTAGAGTCCCTATATGTAAACAATATGAATTAATATTATTTTTTTCGGATTCAGTTACTGCCATTGTCATTCTAGGAGACAGACCAATAGTAACGTAGTGCATGTCTCTAATTGATGTTAACAATCTAATCTGTGAACAATTATCGTTTCAGTTGACATATTATTAATCCGCCTCCATACAGATGAGTAAGTTCTAGAACATAATTGTATAACTAGACTTGTACAGTTACTTGGTTTTGAAATTCAAAGTGTTGATATATCATAAACATACTTATCTTTAGATAGGACTTACCTTAAGACGGTGAAATGTTTCAATTATAATATAATACCTAATAAATATAAAATAATACCTAATAATTAAGTTTCATACTCACATAAACGTTCAAATATCTTGGATATAAGGTACTGAGATCGAACATCAATCGTTGGTCCACCAAAGCTCGCGTCTGAGGTGCCTTTGGATATAGGGCATCGTTTTTGCCGTAAGCGTTCACTAAGTAGCTGAGTATAGCACGGCTGAAATATAACAGAAACTTACAGAATATTATTTTAAGGCCTGATTTTTTAATGGACAGACCAAAGTTATCTATGCATCTGCTATCTGTTATCTGCAAACTGAACGATCGCGGGCCTAGAGTGGTGGTGGCTAATATATTTATATTAGTTATACATAACAGTTACACTGCAGAAATGTTATATTCAGTAATATGAAAATGTATTTATTATATTATTCAATAACAGTCAAATAACAGTGAGCGACGTTGCATGCAGTCATCAAAGCGCGCGATAATCATTATGTTATAATATAAAAGAATGAATATAGTACATTTTACGAACTAGATCAGAAACTCTCACTGTTATTTGACTGTTACCTAGTAACAGTTATGACACCATGTTATTGATAAAGCGTTATATTAGTAAACGGGCATATGAAAATTCGATCCTAATATAACATCTCTTGGCGTGCACCCTATGTAACAGTAACAGTTAAAAGGAATAATGGATAATGATTTATGACTTTGTTCGCACGTCTGTAATGGCTCCTATATAGTCCGTTAAATTGGTGCATTGTCTTCTTTAGCAGGAAATGGCGCTGGCTGAAGTCCAGGAGTCCATTATCTATCCGTTATTGCATAAGGTGGAGAATTAGGTACTTCTTTTTCAGGTATAAAATTAAATCCTGTATATTATTATCAGTATCTAATACTAGGGATTTAATACTAATGAGAACTCATCAATCGCAATTATTTTAAGAGGTCACATAATCAAACTTTAAACGTCATCTCCATTAGGAGATGGCATGTCTAGTAGAGCCATTTGGAAGTAAATAAAAGTGGTTAATCATAAATATGATTTGCAAAACCATGCCATAAAACCAATTATGGTTGCCAAACCTTATATAAGCTACCCTTATACATATAAGTCAGAAAGCTCTCTAAAAACTTCGTTGTGTGGATAACATGACGTTTATTAAATCGGGCCACAAACTCGTAGATGGCACCGTAGTATGTAAGCATTTTAACTTATGGACTAGGCTGCTCAAAAGAATTAGAGAGAGTATGTTAGGTATATTGTTGTCTGGTAGAAATCGCTACTCAGCGATAAGACCGCCAAGATTTTATGTTTAATGTAAGTGTTCTTTTTCTTTTACTGTACCTGTATAAACTGAAGTGTAAATAAATAAATAAATATATTTTACAATAATATCATCATGCTCAATAATCATCATCATCACCACATTCGAATTGATGAAAAACGTTAGAAGCGACAATTTTTTTTTTTATCGTCGTATTCAAGACGATGCATGCAGCAGTGTGCATTTCTATAACTAAAAATAAATAAAATCATAGTAAATATCCTATTTCAACTCTGAAGTCGACTTTATAGCTTAAAAACATTATTTACCTCTCCCAAAGCACAAAGCCTTCGTCATCCATCGTTGGTATGGTGTGCTGCGGATTCATCTGCGAATAAAATCAAAAAATCTTCTACATCTGTATATTTTAACATTGTTTTATTGGGAAATGGCTAATTATTAATCATGTTAGGGCCAGTTACTCTAAATGTACGCTACTAGTTTACTTAATGTGAGATTTTTGCTGAAATGCCTGAGCTGTTCCCATGGGATAGCGATTACGTTATGACGTTGATGAAGCCATGAGAAGATCTATACCGCACAGTATAATACAAGACAAGATATTATTTGGACGCTATAATATAGTGCATGTACACTATGAAGGGAAATTATTTTAAATCTTAGCAGAAACACATGTAAAAGGTGTTTTTTTTATAACGATATGTTACGATGACATAAGTGATATCACTCAACCACTTGAATCATTGATTACCAGGGCATTATTTGAAAACAACCAAAATCAACATACATACAGTCCCGTCTAATAAAATGTATACACTTAGCAACCTATTCGGTTGTTGCCGGGTTGCCTGTAGAAATCGCTTTAAGCGATAAGGCCGCTCACATTATCATTGATAATATTGTTAAAATGTTTATTTGTTTATTTCTGTAACAATAAAGAATATTTATTATTATACAAAGTTCAATGAAAATGTATATATATGTATACTAGCTGCTGCCCGCGACGTCGTCTGCGTGAACGCTATGCAGCACCAAACGCACCTACGATTATAACACTGCTAGCGTGATAATATGTAGCCTATATGTTGACCCGACTTCTTAACTATCTTCATGCCAAATTTGAAGTAAATCCATGCAGTACTTTTTGAGTTTATCCCGGAAAGACAAACAGACAAACAGACAAAAATTCTAAAAACTATATTTTTTGTTTCTGTTTCGTTTGTAGATCATACCCCAAGTATTCTTTTAAAAAAATATTCAATGTACAGTTTTGACTTTCCTACCATTTTATTATATGTATATAGATTATATACATTTTCATTGAACTTACGTCATATTATATTATTGACGTGATTGTGAATAACCTCACGCCTGTCTACCAAAATCAACCTCTAGCGGATTTTTGTGTACAATCTAAACTTTTCAATGTGGACTTAGGTGTCATGGCAACTCTCATAAATTGAAGACCTTTTTTGTCAAGGGAAACTGATATTTGTAGGTATTGGTGGAATGTGAATTAACAAAACATAATAGCTTCGTGTTGATGACGAAGTCTCCGCCTTAAGTATTGTGTAGGCATGGCATAATGGATGACTGTAATCGCCAATCTGAACAATATGTTTTGCACTGTAATTTTTCACAGAGTGCTCGTTTCACTATACTTTATCAAGATCAAATATAAAAACCATGTAATTTTTAGGACTAAGCAATGACATGAAATAATTTATACTTACATACACACATAACCGCAAGCCTGTCTCCTTTTGGGGTAGGCAGAGACAAGGGAACACCAATTGCTACGATCCAGACATACCTCTTTCGCTTCCTCCACGTTCATCAATCTTTCAGACATGAACATCGCCAATTTGATCGGCATTCGTTCGCTTAGGGCGGCCCCTTCCGACAAAACCATCCATTCTTGCTCTGTACACCTCTTTCGTAAATCTACTTTCACTCATCCTTTCCAAATGTCCAAACCACCGTAGCATACCCCTTTCAATCTTAGTCACTACATCTTCTTGCAATCCGCATCTCTTTCTTATTTCACTGTTGCGCACCCTATCACCCAATTTCACTCCACACATGCTCCTCAAAGCTCTCATATCCACAGCATTAATCCTGCTTTTATGTCTCTTCTGCCACATGCTCATCGCACCTGTTTAAGCCTGTTTTGCAAAAGACGTACCTTCTACAACATTTTTAAGACACAGCAATATTTTCTTTGCCTTTCAGTTATATATTTTTTTTTCACAAATTCATTTAATCACTTCCCGTAAAAAAAAAAATACGTACCTATTCAAAAACTGTCCCAACAACCCTAAAATTACCAGGATTCAAAAACCCACAAATATTAAGTAATTTCATAGTAATTTGACATCATGCATGATAAAAACTTTACCCATTTATAAGAATAATTGTACTTTCGTCTGCTCTTCCTAGCATTTTATTTTCCTATTTTCCAAATGCACTTTTCTTTCTTTTTAGATAGGTAAGTCGTTTAAATTAAAGAGTTTATTAACCGATTTTATTTTATGTACCTAAGTAGACACCGAAACCAATAGACCCTGATAAAATGCGAGGAAACTCCTGTTTTGACAGTTTTTGTGTTTCCTGAAAACTTAACTAAATAATAAATCGTTTAATACAAAACATACTAAAATAACAAATCTCTAGAGTACTTAAAAGAAACTAACCTTCAAAAATTGCGGTGTCATGTGCTCTCCTTCCATGATGTTGGTGATGACCAGGTCGAGATCCAGACCAAGTACTCTGGCCGTCATCATCACCGACCGGCAAGGCGGTGAAGGAGGCAGGTAGTAAAGCTTAATGGGGTGTGTCGCAGCTTTCTGCCTCTTAACTTTCGCCGCGGCATTGCTGAATTCAAACAGTTTTTTAAAAATTGATATAATTCTGTAAATGAAATATTTTGTTGCGACATTTTGTTTAATGATTTGGTGAGATTTCCCATAATTTAATTATGAATCTGAATTGTAAGATACGATACATAAAATAGGTTAAATTAATGTTTGTTGATGACTAATGTTTATATTGCTACCAATGAGCTTACGTTCAGCTCCCAGATAGGTAGAGTAGGGGAGAACGGGTATGGTTGTCTCACGGGTTGATTGTAACTGAACGAATGAATAAGTTCAATAAGAAGCGCCGAAGAAGCGCAAGAGCGCTTCACCTCAGTATTTGAGGTGTACCGGAGAGGGAGGTCTCGCTCTTGCACTTCTTCGGCGCTTGTTTTATGACAGTTATGACAACCAAACCGTGAGACAACAATACCCCTTCTCCCCTACCTATTGCCTAAAATAACTATGTACAAACAAGGTTCCTGGTCCCATCGTTGCAAAGTTAGCTACATTTCGTAGTACGTTTGTATTCATTTATTCTCATTTAAGTAATTCTTTTTCCACTTTTTTACATAAAATGAGAAGAAAAAAACTTTTAGTAAAATTGCAATATTTAGCAGATATTTTCCACAAGGCCCTTTTTAGACGTCAAATATTAGGCTTGCATACCATTTCTATCCTATCTTTTGATATATTTCATTAAACGTCATTTTTGTAATTTCTTTTAATAAACTACAGCTTAGGTGTGTATTAGTACTTACAGAGGCACTTAATATGCCAGTCGTTGTGTTGTGTAAGCCAATTCTCAAAAGAATCCATGACCAGAGGATTCATGAAAAAGCTCAATCAAACAAATCCGTAAAGTCTAAAACTGTGCTGGTTAATGCTTGGATGGCGTGCCGGGTTCAGTGAAATTTGAAGACACACGCAGGCTACTTTACATCCCGAATTGATCGTGAATAAAAATGCATGCTAAGCTCCTCTCCGATTCATTTATTTTTCCACCACCAAAGTAAAACACAAACACACAAGAAACAGTATATATATAAGGTTGTTTTTAGTCACCAGTCAAATTTAAATTTGATCTATCTATCTTTGATACGATGTAAACATACCTTTTTTGCAAATATCGTTTCTATAAATGATACTTATTGTGTAAAAAAAAATTACCCGGTGACTTAAAAACAACCCTGTCTAAATTGATGACGCATCAAAAATATTTAATTTGTATTTTCAAAGTATTGGGAAATATTATTTTGTTGTTTTACCTTCAGGATACAAGCTGTTTACCAGCGTCTACGGCCACAAATAAAAAAAATATAAAAGAAAAAGCAAAACGGAAAAACTAAATAAAATGGCATGTTCATATCTTGTCAAAAATCCTTTAATACGATTTTCATTCCTATAACTTCATTTTTTGTGACGATGACTACTTATTGAACTTAAAAGATAATTGTTAAGCTGTATCGAAACCTGGGTACCTACCTTAAATAATTTACTAATTAATCTACGAAACTCTTTATAGTCAATTTAAAATGTAAAGTTCTTATACGATTGTCTGACATATTATAACAATGACAGAATTACAATAAATAAATTAAAAACGAGCTTGAAGCTATCGAGTATTACTAGGGAGACTTTAATTTTGAGGCAACTATTGTTTTAATACTAATCGTGAAATTTTGAGACAATATTAGGAGCATAAACTTTTTTCCTATAGTTTGTACAATCAAACCTACTTAAAGTATATTCAACAATGATTCGTTGCTTTTTTTGTACCGTAATTTGTCAAAAAAGGTAGCGTGTGGATTCGAATTTTGCCTGAAATAGTCTACAGTTATGGCAACGCAACGTCATGAATCACGATGCTTGAAAGCAATTCCGTCATGGTCGACCCTGAAAACCGTTATTTACCAACGTAACTGTATTTAAATGTCCCTAATAAGTAACTTTTTACTCAAAAAGTACTCAGAAAATCTTTACGGAGGCACGTAACTGAAAACTTGAATTTTATTGCTTCTGATATTTTCAAACACGGGTGTAAATAAAATGCTTGAGATATGTCCGTTTATTTTAGTTTCGTACTGTTTTATAAGGAGATTTTGCAAAGTGGCACGTAACCTGCCGATAGTTAAGGCTACAATGCGTCGACACAATACAATGTGTAGAAGAAATAACTCCAGATCTGGCTTGGCACAGAAATTCCCGAGCACCGAATAATCAAGCTTAATAATAAATATTTTAGTAAAAGATTCAAGATCATAACTATTCTTTTTTTGTAATCTAATACATATTTTAGGCAAAATCAAAAAAAATCTCTTCGAGGCAGAAACCGGAACTCCCGATATACCTACCTCTGATAGTTGATCGCTATTCTATGCTTGAATTATAAAGTTTTCTCTGCTAAGTTAATAAAAAATCAGAGTGTACTCTCTGGCTAAATAAACTTTTATGTCAACACATTACATTACAAAGGATTCAGAGGTCATGATTTTAGAGAAGAGAGTATCATGACAACTCCATGTATAAGCCCTCTGCAGGGCTATGAGTCTCTCCTCTGGGTAATGAGAAGGTTTAGGACGTAATCCAGCAAACTGGCCCAGTGCTGGTTGGCGGATGTCAGAATTTTCAGGGCGCAGAAATGGCCTCTGTCAAACCCTAACGACTACCGTATACAAGTATAAAGCACCCGGGACCGATTGCTTAACGTGCCATACGAAGCACAGAAGTCATTGTGAGAAATAAATGATCGGCAGTCACCCATCCTGTTACCGAAGACCGCGCCAAACGTCGCTTAACCTGCGATATGGTATGATATGCACAGTAACCACGGCGCCACAACGAAGAGGTAACAGTATAGGGAGGGATTACTAATATGCCTTATTTCATCTTATCGATTGATTAATAATTCTCTAGAGACATATTAGTCGTTCTGATATAACTAAACTAGTGGTCATAATTTGACCGCAATACTTTTTCATTCTACACTATTTTTCTTGACGAACTACTCAACTCGCTTTTTGGGTTAAATGGGCAGCAACCTTTTTCAGCCGACTTCCAAAAAAGGAGGAGGTTCTCAATTCGTCTGTATGTTTTTTTTTTTAATTTCATCAAAATCGGTTGAAAATTTCAAACTTTTGAAAAAATAAGTATGATTTCGGAGAATGTTTACGTTGATGACATTCTAAACTCAGCCAAAGTTTTGTCGTGAAGTCGGTTTTTTTAATGCTCTGCATTCGTTGATTATTACGTATTATGAACCAGTGACTAAGCCTGACTTAATTTATCTTAATCAATGAATTAAGTACCTTAAACTGCATGGAAATATAATAAGTAGTTTTAAGTGTATCGCGTTCATACAAACAAGCGTTACGTGTTGTTTTATAAGTTGTAGTGATAACATTGTGTTGTACGATGTGAAAATAATATTATAACATCAATTCATTCACTTTTAACTTTTTTGAAAGAACAATTACATATTATGAAAATAAAATTAATTCATTCTTATTGTTCTCAATATGTATTGTATTGCGTTCTGATTGTTATCAATAATGCTTCTGACTTACAGAAGAAAATAAAATGCATGCATTTATGTTTTTACATGTTTGCTAGATATTTCCTACCGTCCCTATCTAGCTTCTTAGATCATTTTGTCAAAATTATCATTGTTGACAATGACCAGCCTTGGTATTTTATGAGCAATGACATGGACATGAAAATAATTACATACAAGAAGTTTGATTATTTCAGTCTATAAAAGTTTTTATTATCATATACCATAGTGTCCTTTTTAAGTATAATGAAGAAATAAATCAACATTTAAAACATACAAACTACTAACAAGGTACAAAACTAGTTCTTTATTTTTTTTATAAATACAGATATAGTCACTTATTAGAGTAAATAAAATTTACAATTTACTTTTTTAGGACATTTTATATCAAAACATTGAAATGTTGTTTAGGTTTCAATTATTAAAAAAAAAAGAGATTTTTATGTATCCACACACCGTTGATATTTATAATAATCTTGAGTGTTGTGATATGTAAACTATCAAATCTGGGTATTCTATTGGATAGCCAACTGAGGTTTGAGTCACATGTGGAGGATCTTGTTAGAAACTGTTTTTACAGACTGAAGGTTCTATATCTCAATTACGCAGATCTGGTACATGGACCCCGTCTTTTGTACAAAACAAGCCGCCTCCTGCAACGGGTACAGAATGCATGCTGCAGATTTATTTTTGATGTTCCCCCGCGAAGCCATATTACACCATTTATAAACAATGCGTCAATACTCAATATGGAGTCTCGCAGGCAGTTGCATCTTGCCTCGTTAATGTTTGACGTAACAAATTTTAGAAGCTAAAATTTCAAACTAAGCACAACGCTAAACTTAGATCAATAAGACCTCCTCTTAATGTCCAACATCACCGAACTGTGTCTTTTGCTGGCAGTTTTCGCTACATCGCGACCAAGTGCTGGAACAATATTCCGCCTCCAATAAGGAATACAAAATATAAAGAATCTTTTAAAAATAAATTTAAAGAATTACTTCTAGAAAAGCAGAAACTGCCGTCTCTTTGGTGCTTCATTGGCAATGAACATGTTAATTATTAATCCAGTTTTCTTTTTTTTCACCTATAAATCTATGTAAATTTAAAAATGAAAGGGCTTAAACATAATTATTTATTAGTTTATTAGTTGTATTTTTTATTTAAACTATTTATTTTCAATGTTATTAGTGTTGATGTGACATCTTTATTGTGATACCTTTGTGATTTGGAAGTGTTTGTTTATTGTTAGATTTGGTTAGGTGCCGTGTGTACCTCCTCAAGGCAGTAGCTGAAAACCAGCGATTTACTCACTAAATAATTACGCTGAGCTATGGCCGATTGCAATGCTACAGCACATTTTATATATTTATTTTGAAGACAAAAACGGATATTTACAATATGGTTAGTTAAAAAAAAAACATGTCAAATATAGTGTTAGTTAATTGTAAACTCCTTAACATTCTCACTGAGTAAGATATTACATTATTATACATAAGTATTACATTTTTTTTTGTTTTGATTCAAATTGTATCTTTCTTTATGTGTGTGCCTGTAGTACCTCAATGAACGAGTTTATCTATCCATCTATCATATAATACAGTTTTTTTATTCAGTATTAGTAGAATTATGTTTTGATTACAGGTACACTGCACTGAAATTATACGTCGATTTTAATCTTACTATATTATAAATGTGAAAGTACCTATGGATGTATGGATGGGTATTTGTTCCTTAATCACGGCACAACTAATTTATCATAGTGATAGTCTAAGTACAGTCTGAAATAGCAAATCGGCTTTTATCCTGATTTTCCCGCGTGATTAGAAACAGCCTTATTTATAATAGGGTTCATACTGTAACGAATGATCTATTATGTATTTCAATATCAAATCTCAGACCCCATTACTTGATTTAAAACAGTACAAAATTACAGGCCACAAGCAGCTTGCTATTTTTTATGATAAAATCTTTGGATTCATTCATTCGAACGCTTATCTTAAAGCACCAGTTGGGTTTATAAAATCTTTTCGCATTTGATAGCCCGACAATTTGGGAAGGCTAAAGGATATTTTACATATTAAGAAATCCCTATGGGATCCAAAGAAATCTAAATAATTCAACGAATGCGAATGAAAATACAATCACGCAAAGAAAACAGAAAGATTTATAAATGAAAATAAACATAATTTACCCATAGATTCCAAATATAGGAATAGTGAAAAATCTGGTTTAAAACTTTACTTTATACGAAATTTAACGCAAGTGGAGTCCAGTTTAGAAACTATTGTTACTAAACGGGTCACTAATTATCTACTTTAATCTTTATAATAGTTATCCACACAAGAATCAAAGTAGATAAAGCCTTATCTTGGCGTACATTCTAATTCGAACAGTCATTTTACCTAGAAGTACCTAATTCTATCTTACAGACTATACACACAATTCTAAATTTAAAATATACACATGTTTGTAACAAAACTGAGATGTAATATGCTCATTTAAAGTTACGATTTACCACTGTATAAGTTAAATATAACTTCATAACGAAAGAAACCAAATGTGCTCGACAAAACACAAACATAAACAGGTGAAAGGTGTAAAATTAAAAACAAATTAGAAAGGGCAAGTTTCAATACAAAAAAAAAAGAAACAAAATAATATTCATAAGTTACAGTTAATAGCATGGTTAGTAAATATCTGCTAAACTACCAAATCACTCGGTTATCCCCAAAAACAGACAAAAATTCCCGACTGACTCACCAGCCTATAAATGCTATTAAAATAAGAGCACTAATCTTTACTTCTTCCGTCTTCATGCTTAGCAATGGAATCTAAAAACAGAATAAAAAATACAATAACTTACTTCATCGATTGCACTTTTTCCGAAACAGTTTTGTCCATACATATTCCCACTTTAAAAAAATTTATAAAAATAAAAACAATCAAAAACAAATAATAATTTAAAAAGACAATATGAAACCAATTGTTTTTTTAAATAAAAAATAAATGTAAAACAAAAAGTATACTAACGCAATGAGGTTCTAATGCAACAAAAAAAATAGTAAATCCCAGATAGGAGATGTAAACACTTAGATGAAACTTAGAGAAATGCGCGATGCTTGCGGTGTGCTGCGATCATTACTATAGCCACTGTTATGCTTCAGGAAACCATAGAAACATGGGCGGGAAATGAAAAATCGTCATGTCATAATGACCGCTTGTATATTTAATGGAAACTTTATGCATTATGTATCCCTAGTCGAAAATAAACAACTACTACATGATTCAATTAGGTCATTTGACGCATTACACATAATTATGAGCAATCTTCTTAGCTCACTTGATCAAGCTAAATTAAGCAATTTTTAGTAAATTAAAACGATTTAAAACATTCAAAATTATTTTATTTTATGTTAAATACAATAGGGTTAGATACTTTATACTGATTTATAAGGCCTATTTAAAATCATAATCTTCGATTACTTCGGTAGCAAACAAAATATCTGCGCAATAATAAAATATATATTTTTCAAGGTTGCTTTACAGTTATATTAATAGCAAATTAAAGTATACAGTACATAATGCGCACATTACGTTACGTTTAGATAAATGACCCGTCAGTATTAGTAGCAATTTACCTGGATAATATGTTTACTTTTCCATAGTATACAATTCTGATAATAATTCACCACACTATGTTATACAACTTCGAAATTATTGCACTTATATGTAGGTATATATATGTAAAATCATAAAACAAATCCTTTTGAAATACTTCTCTGCTTCTCTAGTTTTGATAACAATAAATCTATTCAATGTTTTACAATTACTTAAGATCTGATCCTCGTGGTTTTAAGCTTGATAAACAAATACAAACACGTATTTTTTTAAATAAACAATAACATTTACATATTTCTTAATGGTCCAGTACTTCGACTGTAGATGCAGAACTAGTGTTATCATTTTCATTTTCCTTCACTTCGGTTTTATCGACGTTTTTCAGTTTATATTTGGAATTCGACATTTCATTGTTTAATGAATTGATTCTTTCGCGTGAAACATCACTGTTATTTTCACTTTGATTTATTTTCACTTTTTTACTTTTTGTGTTACCCATTTCTTGTCCTTAGCCTGCAATGTCAAGTGTAATACTACTTAATATAAGCAACAGTGTGACTAATGCAGGATATTGAAGTTTTTGATATGCGAGTCAGAGTTTAAAATAAGTCCTGACTAGTTAGAGGAAGGTGTGTGAGTAAAGTGTAACTGCGAAATAGAGCTATGTAGTATAATTTGATAAATGAAGTCACCTTTAGATAAGAAGGTAATGACACATTCGGGCCTGGATGTGTCTGAACTCTGGCGCATAAAGAGTTTCTTATCGCGTTGTTTTCTTTGTAAATTTAATAAGATTGACCGTATACAAAAATGTCGCGTTACTTTGTGAGAAACAGAATATTCATACATGTTTTTCTTTTCTTTTTATGTTATCATAAATTTATGTAAATTTCAATAGACGTTTAGGTTACTTTGGTAACTTAAAACGTGGTTAAATAAAAAAACACACATTATTTCTTACATCTTATATTAAGTACATAATAAAGTAAATTACGACATTAAAACATATTAAATTTTCTTAAATAAACTCTACGAAAAACTATTAAAATTACTTAAAATAGAAAATAGAGCGTCTTGCTCTCTTATTCTCTTCTGGAACCTTCTGAATGTTCTGGTATTTATTAATTGCAGTCTTGACGAAGTCTGCAGCATGAGAGATCTTCTCCAAACGTTCGGGACTCATAAGAGAACGCATTTCCTCATGAATAGGGCCGACTCCGTTGAAGGTTATAGAGCAAATATCTGTGTAAGAACAAACGCTCACAGTAAGGAAGGATCCGAGAAGGAGTACGAATATACTGCTGAATACCCAGTAAATGGTCCTGCCGACGTAGCTCACGATTGTCTGAAAAGAAGATACGGATTTTTTAATACATATTGATTGTAAGGAATTCTAAATGAATCTAAATAAGAATATCATAACAGAGTTTATCTGTATTATTGTTCTAAACTACTAGTCAACATCACCAAAGTATTATTTTATAGATGCAATTTAAAATTCATAGAAAAAGTTATATGCAAAAGGAGTTCTTTAAGGAAGTACCACGGGATCAAAAAAAAATATAAACACCTTTATCAGTTTGGTATTGGCAAAGATGTATCACACTTCACTAGTAAAGAATCAAGAAATAATTAAAATAAAGTTACTTAGTGTAAATGAGTCTTACTTCAAGTAAATGTTTACATTTAGTCATCTTGTTTGAGTTTAACTATAGTCAATGTAATCTTTATATGGTAAGTAAATACATTTATTCACTAAAAAAACTTACACTATTTATAAATTAGAAAGGCTCTACCAATAATAGTGTATTTCGGTATTAAATCTTAATTTCATATGAAAAATAAATTTGTATTTTGGTTACCATGGCCACTGTTTGAACTCTAAGATTGAGGTTTGAGATATCGAAATAATCCGTAATTTAGCAATTTGACCTATGAATGAGAAGTGACAATAAACTACATGGTATTATTTTGAAAATATTTTACACGTAAAGACTTTAATCGGACGTGTGTAAAAATTATATTTCTTCTCGTTTAACCTCTCTACAACCTTCACTTGCACATGGATCATAAAGAACGCGGTATCAGAAGGGGGACTGGCTGTTGATTAACAAATGTGGAAACACACAAGAAAACTTGACCTGGAACGAGGACTGACCAGTAATCAAATCTGTGACTGCCATTTTTTTCTAGCTAATCCCTAATACATTTAAAAAATCTATGGAAATCTTATTATTTAAATATCAGTGTAGAAATAAACGAATTGCGTCATTTAAGAGGTATTTCAGTATTGAGTAATATTTTTTATTCTATTATTTGTTTTTTCGCAGTGGACTAACGCGGGCTGAGATGATGATGATGATGATGTTGTTTTAATTTGATTTATAAATGACTTTCCCATAAAGAAAAATAAAACAAAGAACAGTCAAGCTTTGCTAGCAAAAACGTGAGTAAGTTAATCTAGAGTAAGGTTATATCCATTCCAAAATTTATTTAAATCTTTTGACAAATAAGTAACCCGAAACAAAGCCTTTCTGAATTTATAATAATACTGGGGTTTTTAAAGTGAAAGAATACATTGTTATACTCACTCTGGAATCGGGTACCTGGCTCCAAAGTAACCCAAACGCGCTTGTATCAGGCTCAAAGAGGTAGTTGCTCGGACTATTGTTGTAGACATCATAACTGTATACAAGAAAATACAATAAGTAATGATTGTTGTCATTCAACAGCTTTTTAATTTAAAAATGGAACACTACACAATTAAATTATTTTGTGGACATGAATTACTTAGAAGATACTTTTATAACTTTAAAGAATATTTTTACGATATTGATTGTAAAAATTGGGATTCGAACCCTTTATGGCAATAGCTTAGTGCTTCTTGGCTAGGTGGACATTCAGAAACGTCCAATTTTCATTAACACTTACCACAAAATTATTATCAGAGAAAAAAATGCAAGAAAATGGAATTCCTTATAACACTGCATTTTAACATAGAAACGCTTTGTCATGTCAAAGGTAAAAGCGAAAATGAAAAAACTTGCCTATTTGAAGTTGCATAGCCGGGGTCGTATCCATATCCGGGCGCGTAAGGAATGTCGGGATAAGCGACTTCCGTCATAGGTGCGTATCCATAATTAGTTGAAGGGAGATTGTCCTGTAAGTAAAGTAAGTACCTATGTAGTCTTAGTATTTATTTTAAATTATTAATTAAAGCTCAGATGTTTCCCGTGAGCATGGCCTTTCTAGATAAGTGTCTCGTAAAAGGTGACTAAGTACTTACTTAATATAAAAAAATGGGTGCTAATGAAAATCATTGCTTAAGGCAAACTTTGTTCTGGCAGTATTTTACAATGTGGTAGATATAGCCTTAAACCGTGAGATCCATTTTCATGTTCATCATTACTTGCCACCAAGTGAATTTTAGAAAAAAAAAAATTTTTGAATTCCGACGTTGAATTTTAGTACAGTTTCAGCAGAAAGAGCAAGGTGCTAAATATGGTTGTTCTACTGATAAAAAAATAGGACTTACCACTCGATTAACATCAACAGCACCAGCAGGTTCATCAGCTAGCATCTGCTCGTGTCTAATAACAGGCCCTCTCGGTCGCACAGGCGTGATTCTCGCTCTGACCTCATGATGTTCCTCCGGCCTATACACCGGATGATCTGCAGACACTTTCGGAGCAGGCTCAGGAACTGGTGTTCCATTGTCAGGGGTCAGTACTGCTTTGTCAAGAAGAGCCAGTTCAGCAGATAACACGTTTATAGCTAACGCTAATATTAGTGTTGTTGCTTTGTACATCTGAAATTTATTGTTTTATTTGTAGGTGTATTTTTGTATTTTTTTATATACCTATTTAAAATTATTTATGAATATACGCAACACATGAAGCTTTACGAGCCTTAACGTATGGCTCTAGGTAGTACTGGAAACTTCAATGAGTCGGCCTATTCCAAAGTAAATTGAAATGTATTTTATTTGCAGAGACAAGCAGTAAAGTAATACTGCACTATAACACAATTTGATATTGAAACTTATTTATTGATACTTATTGCACAATTTGATATTGAAATATTAGAAATGAATTCGACAAAACAAGCATAACTTACCTTAACAGAAACTTTCTTCTAGGGTCCTAGTAGTGCAGAGTCAAAACACCAACTAACAAATACCCTAAAATCCTTGTCGTATTTATATTACACTCTCAAAAGTATGACACACCCCATGGGACCTCAAAATTATCTATTCTAAAAACGATTTATTGTCTTTACTAAACCCAGAAAGTAAAGCTCTACACGTTATAAAGATATAATCGTAAAAGCGCAGGTATTTGCAAAAAATCTAAACTATCGAAATGACCAAGGGCGCAACGGAAATACATTTTAAACAATAGCCTCCTTTATCAATTTCTTCCGTGAAAACAATACATTTTTGTCCTATCAACAAATGGAAAAGACTTTTATGATAACATAATAGACGAAACACACAAAAACATTTATTCAAAAACTCACGTTGTATTTGCAGGTTTGCTTAGAATTTTGTTGATAAAAGTTTCCAACGGTGAGTCAAATGCTTAAATAGAATATTATGGTGAAAAGAAACTCAATCAAGTAATAGTAATCCTAGTTATATCTACCTGTTTGTTATATACATTATAGGCATCCCGATGGGTATAACACAATATGATATGAAATACGAGTAGGTATATGAGTAGGCAAATAGATAAGAATAGCTCTACCACGCTTGTGAATGAGACCCGCTAAGACCTCTTAGGATCCGCATTGTAATGTAAATTAGGTATATCCATATTGAACTACGTATACTCGCGCCTTCGTGGTGCGGTCGAGTGTTCGGATGCGGAGAGAAACAGCCTGTGTTCGAATCCCAGAATCTACGAAACGAACGTTTCCACACTGGCCAGGGACTGGGCGTTTAATGAGATACTAGGAACTAGGTCCGCTGTGTGGTATCCAAAGCTTATTACATGGTTGATGTGTCAGTATGTATAACTAATTTATTAAGTGTATTAAAAATCTTAACAGTTATTAATTTGTATTTTTAAGACGCTGCTGAGTTAAGCGTCGACTCTAAAAGCCCGGCTGTAAAGCATTATTGCTTTGGGTAGCTAATGGGGAAAGTTAAATTGGCCAAAGTGTTTATCTGAGTTTGATTCTCGTGGTGTATTTACCTATGACCCGGTACCTACTTTAGAAATACTTTTTAAACACAAAGCGCCTATTGGTATCTAAGAGAGTACAACCGATGACGCTAGGCATTATTTGTCCTGGCATATACAACAGGTTAGGAGTAGATAAAAAAGAATTAAGTTTACTTAACTAAATTATAACCCAACAGGGTGTACGCACAAAAACACATACCTAAACATGACACGTTAACGTAGGAACAGCGTTACAACAAACTCAATAAATTTACATACATACATAACTTCACGCCTGTATCCCTTATGGGGTAGGCAGAACACTAGAGACTAAGACACCATATGTTGTCACATTTGACTTTGGAGGTATTATGATAATGGATACTACTATTGTAGTGACAGGGGGTCAGCCTATCGCCCAAAAACGGCAATAAAACCTCTGTCCCTTAATTGAATTTTACAATATGCCCGGGAAGAGAAGCAGCTGGCACACTCTATGTTTTCTTCCGCTTCCAGTCCACCATGGAAGCTCAATAAAATAAATAAGTTTGCTTCTAACTTTTTTTCGAGTACCCGTGTAACTTTGATGCCATAAGATTATTTTAACAAAGTACAGTTTTTTCATTAACCTTTTCCATCAAAATAAATTTTTATTTTTTTCCAATTCAACCGGTTTTTTCAATTCAACCGGCTTCTGAGATTTGAAAGTGACAAATAAACTTTTCACTTGAAAATTCGGAAAGTGTCTCTGCCAATAAGAGCTAATCGCTGCGCTGTAATCCTATCTGTTATAGTCTGGGTCCAAAACACCAAGTTAATATTTTCCGAAATAATATCTGGCTGGATATCGGAACCTATAAAACATTGGACTTGTGCCGCAAACGGAGGCCTTTCCCTAACGATAAAAGATGAGCATATTAATTAACGAGGTTATTGGGGATTTATTGAAATTTAATGTGATATCGTTCGGTATAATATACAGAACACAGCCTCAAACATTTTCACAACTGTTTGCGTGAAAGCAGGTACAATATCAATCAATCCTTACGCCCTCTAATGTGGTAATTTACAGGGTTCAAGTTAAAAACTAATGATAATACGCAAGTTAACCACTAAATTGGAGTGTGAGCTTCATTATTTGATATATCTCACCTTTTCACATATTCCCAAAATAACTTTATTTCTTCTAATGTATCACTCTTGCTTATTTTACTCATCTTCATCCATAACAAAAACGTATGAATAGCAGACTGAAGATAGAGCAGCCAACGCCTTAAAAATTTCGATAGCAGTCACAACTTAAAACTACGTTGCCAATAGAATACAAACGAAAGACTGGACTTGAATACTTAGAGACTGTTGTCCGGCTAGTTCAGGGTTAAATTATTTATCGATTCCGTTTCCTATTAACCTACTTTCTATTTTACAAAAACAGTCGAATATCAAACAATCGATTAATTAAATACAACGATGCTCGGGTATTACTCATAACTTCTTTAGTTTCTTTATACTAGATCTACGAATTACTAGGTTTATTTATATTTATTAAGTATGCGCAACGCAACACACTTAACTATTGAAATAAATTAACTTAAAAAAAGGTTTTAATCTTTGAAAGTTATCTATCGGCTAAGCAACATGTAGGTACCACTCATACCAGTCATACCTGAAGGAAAAATCCGAAATATCCTAGCTAAAAACCATGGTGCGACCTTCCCATTTATTAGGCTTTACCTAAAACAATGTCTCCTAGATACTCATTTAAGATTGAAAAAACCTTAAATATATTCTCCTTTTTAATTATCAGTATCAATCAATCAATCTCATATGCGAAACTGAAACATCATTAAATTATTTTATAGGGGAGACCTCCTTTTGGTATATTTATCTTTCTCTATGGGAGAGCTGTAAAAAACCGTGTGTTTTACATACCTGTGTGTATACTGGGGCAAACCGTATAGCGTAGCTATTTTTGCCAATAAAACTTGCGCACAAGCCGCTCAGTGGCGCCTATCAATCAGTCCTATTTGTAAACCAACACTTGTAGCTGCAGGCTGACACAATTCGAAGCTACTTAATTTTATTATTTTTCTGTAGCCTTGATCTGTTACATAAGACACTTTTAGACAGAATTTTTTCGCGTTTATTTACTTACATTTTAAAATTTTAACTCGACGTTTCGTTGTCTTTGCAGAAAAAAAACCGGTTTAAAAGTGTTTTATTAATAGTATGAATCGCGAAAATTTTACTCCTGATCTGATTTTCGTGAATATATAAACAGTGATTATGAAGTGTAAAACTTGGTTCAATAAAGAAAGGAATCTTAAATGGCGTACGGTACAAACGTTGGCAGATAGTACAGTTAGAAAAAAAAACTATTCAAAAATAATGATCAATTAGTTATTACCTACATAAACTAAAAAACCCAACTGCAAAATAAAGTAAGTTTCAACTAAAAATCACATAAGTCTATAAGAGCTTTTAAATAATATTTTTGAAAAAAAAATAGAAGCGGCAGGCGGGACAAATATCTAAGCATAATATAAAGTGTTAAACTGTATATTTTGGTGATCTTTGCTAATATAATGCTTAGGTACATACGTAGGTCACACTAAAAGTTCTGTAAGGTTGTCAAAATATTTTGTTGTTAAATAATTAAATAAGTATGAAAGTCTATACCAGCACTGATCATGCTAATTCTTTTACTGTATATTCTACGTATGGTATAGAAGCTAACCCTTAAGTTTTATCTCTCCATTTTGTTACACGTTGTAGATCTGAATGCATGTTTTCTACTTGCTGATGGATCGCTATCACTGCCTATTGCGATTTGGTAAAAGTGAATTTTATTTATGACCTTTTATAATATCTATAATTATTAACGTTGTTTTGCCATATAAATAAAAAAAAATAGATGTTGGCCGATTCTCATAGATACCGGATAAACACAAAAAATTTCATCAAAATCGATCAAGCCGTTTCGGAGGAGTATGGCAACGAAAACTGTGACACGAGAATTTTTTATATTAGATATATTTTGCATGTGCATTCAATCATAGAGCAATAATATAGCAGTAAGTGTTTATTAAATTAAAAGATTGACAACAAATCTTTTACAGTTGCGTTTATTACATTTATTCGATGTGCAACGACTTTATGCTACGATGCAACATAACGTATTAACAAACGCCCATCGTTTAAAATGCTTATTTAATACTATGGTGCATACAGATTGCTCGTAATGCAACTAGTAATGTAACCTGCATAAAAGTTCCCATGATTTGGACGCTTCTCGAGCACGAACTGAGCGCGCTCGTAGCCTGCTCTAAGCTATCCGTACATTTTATGTTTTTTGGATAACATCAAAAAATGCTCGATGCTCAATTTGGACGGGCGTTCGTGCGTCCTAATTGCGCGAGCACGAATTGCGCCTGTGTAAGTGAGACTTGCCCCTGTGCGAGTGACATACGCCTGCTCGACGCAATCCGTGAATTGTCGGTTTTATAGACAACATCAAAAGGACTCTGATTGCATACTGGATATCATTATCCGAGAGCAACTTTAAAATTAGATTTTTGTTTGTTAAGTTATCGTAACGATTTTGATGTCAAATGAAAGCATTGGGTATAAAACCAATTTATCCATTTTGTGCAGGACAGTGATAGACAGTAATAATAAAACACAGCGATTGTGATCTAAACAGTTAAAAATATTAAATAACTGCAGTGTAAATATAGGCGGACCCAGACGGACCCAGATCCTTGGTGGTAGGATCCCTTCTGGGTCCGCCTGGCTAGCGACCACCCTTTATATAAAGTCTGCCACCAAATGTTACCGCTCCGGCGGTAATGTGTTCCGGCAATATTGTATAAAGAGCCAGTTCCTTCCTAAACCCGTGTGCTTTCATCTTCGACCTCATCGTCACTTACCATCAGGTGAGATTGAGGTCAAACGCGGGTTTAGTCAATTATAAAAAAAAAAATATAAAAAAAAAATATAAAGTTATAGTGTATAAACATTTAACAGACTCTCTTAAAGAGCAAATAAGAACGTTTATATTAGTTTTATAGTTAATGTTTACTAATAGACTTATATAGTGTTATGTACAGTGTGGAAAAAGTGATTTTATAAGATGATATAGCTTAAATAGTGTTTTCAGTGTGGAATTCAATATCGTTTATGATTAGATTTATAACTTATACTTGAAATAGCTCACAGTTAATTTGTATTAGGTTTTTGATTGAAATAAAGAGATGGTCACGAAAGCCTTTTCATTCCCGCACAAACAGAGAGAGATTAATAGAATATAGTATTTGTAAATAGCTTTCCAATAAGAAAACAGTTAAAGTCTAATAAGACAATCTAATAAGATTCCAATAAGATAGTCTATAAAGTTCTTATTACGTAATCGTCCGAGCGCGACAGACATGTGTATGTCCCGCTCGCACGCTTGAATTTGTCTCTCTTGTTGTCCTCGCGCGCCCGCACAAAATTATATAAGAAAGCGCCACATTCGCGTGGGAATCGCCGAAAAGATCCCGAAGAGTGAAGATCTCCGAAGAAAGAAGACCTCCGAAGAAAGAAGCCCAATGAAGCCTCAAGCTTGAACAGTGAACAGTGAAAATCTCTTGAAGCCCGAAGACTCTACTAGAAGCCTGAAGTCATAGTGAACACAGGAGACGGAAGGCAGAAAAATACAGTTATTTATTTATTTATTTATTTTTATTTATTTACACTTCAGTATACAGTACAGATAGTAAATGAGAAAAAAAAACATTGTGTTGTGTAAGTACCACTAGACGGTCTTATCGCTGACGAGCGATTTCTTACAGACAACCATGCTTGTGGAAACAACATAAAAATAATGTGTTAACAAATTCTTAATAAAAATTACAAAACACACAAACATTTAAAAAAAAAAACTTAACGAGTAAAACAAAAAAAATGCTAATTATTGCATTATACTTACCTAATTAAACATAAAACCTTAATATATAAAATTATAATACATACATACTAATATAATAAATATAATACATAGATTAATAAACGATGTAATAAACATAATAAATATAATTAACATAATACATAAATATTACAATAGGTACTTCTTTATGGTTGTATTTGACTCAGAAAATGACTTTTTAATTTAATTTTAAAAGAATGTAAAGATGAAGCAGGTTTAATGGCAACGGGAAGATGATTCCACAGTGATACTGCTCGAACCGCAAAAGATTGGTTGTAACTATGCGTTATATGTGAAGGGGTGGAGAGCATCAAATTGTTGGTAGAGCGTAGGTGTCTCTCGTGATTCTCGTGTCGGTATTGGAAGTGGTCACCAAGGTAGCTCGAAACTACAGGATTAAACAGCACTCGGTACAGTAAAGAAAGAACATGACTATCCCGGCGAATCGGAAGCCACTTGAGTTTAGCACGGAATTCGGAGATATGATCATATTTACGTAAACCAAATATGAAACGTATACATAGATTTTGAAGCCGTTCAAGTTTATTTAAGAGTTCTTCTGCAAGGTCAAGATACCTGACATCGGCGTAATCGTGAATGGAATGTAAGACAGTATGTGCTAATGATATTTTGGTAGGTATTGGCAAAAGATTGCGCAAGCGTTTAAGTGAGTGATTGACAGCAAACATCTTCCTACTCACTGTGTCAATTTGTGGTTTCCAGGACAAGGTCTTGTCGAATGTTATGCCAAAATTTTTCACGGTGTCACTGTACGGAATTTTCACACGATCAAAAATAATAGGTGGAATAGCTCTGTTAGTTATCTTGTTAATCATGCCCGCGCTACCAATTATGATGCCTTGTGATTTTGCTGGGTTGACTGTAAGCCCATGAGAGGTACTCCAATGTGAAATTCGAGCTAAATCATCATTGATTTGCTGTACAGCAACAGTCATTTCATCGAGAGAACTGTGAGTATATATCTGCAAATCGTCTGCATACATGTGGTAGGAAGAAGTTAAATTCTGTGATATTGAGTTAATAAAAATTGAAAAGAGGAGAGGAGACAACACGCCACCCTGCGGGACACCAGTTTCGAGTTGGATCCAAGATGAAGAGACATCGTCCATGTTAATACGTTGCCGGCGTCCATGCAGGTAAGTATTAAACCACTCAATTCCTGATGGAGATATGTTAAGAGAGCGCAAAATTACCAGTAAAATATCAAAGTCGACAGTATTAAATGCATTACTAAAGTCTAGTAAAGTTAATAGCGTGATTTGTTTGAGTTCTTTAGCTTTGCGAATGTCTTCTGATATTCTAACTAGGGCTGTAACAGTACTATGACCAAGTCGAAAACCAGATTGGAGGAGATTAAGAATATCATTTTTATTTAAAAATAATGATAACTGTTGATGGATAAGACGCTCAAGTACTTTGGACAGAAATGGTAATATAGAAATAGGTCGGAAATCACTATAGATCTGAGGAGAGGCTTTTTTAGGGAGAGGAATTACATGAGCGTCTTTCCATAATTTTGGGAAAGTATTGGTGGTGACAGATTTGTTGAAAATTGCAGTAGTAAAAGGAAGCAGGAAATCAAGAAGGAGGACAATCATTTTTCGACTTATACCGTCACAGCCTACTGCATTTGAGTTAATGGAGTTTATTGCTTTCCTAAGAGCGAAGAAGAGCGCGGGAAAGAGAACCAGAATATAGTGTGTAGCGTCTTTCTTTGTGAAGTGGAGTGCAACAGGGCCGCGTGGCTTGGCTTTCACGACCCCTGGTGAATTCGCATGTGCATTCGCATTTTCCTCTTGCCCCTCACATCGACTACAGTTTACAGAGTGGGTGGATAGCGCATTTCATTGAATACAATCGTTGACATTCATATACTATACAGTCTACTCGAGCTATCCCCCACACATTTGAATCATTTAAATCAGTTTACTCGTTTAGGAGATAATTTAAGAATAATTTGTATCGTGAAAATGTAAACAACCAGAGCTTTAATTTGTATCGTGAAAATGTAAACAACCAGAGCTTTTAAAGTTTTTGTTTTATCATCTGTAAGTCGTCTCTCCTTTTATACAATTCTGTGCACCACCAACGTCGAGGCCTTCGCAGTTTTTTTCATGAGTACGACTGCTCATGACTCCGTACGCGAATAATTACTGTCAATCTAGTATCCATAGCATAAGTTCTAAAGAAAACTTTATTTGTCCTAGATAAATGTGGTGTGAATGTTGGAAATATTTATTTATTTTTATGTAACTTAACAAACACCCATTGACGAACCTTTTTACCAAGTTTCACATCGTTGCACTCAGTGAATAAGTTTTTCATACAAACTAAAAGTCATATGATTTCCGTTCCCGTGTGAATTTCGGGTTACTTTCCTTGGTGCACTGCTACCTCTACATCTCCCTAGGAATGTATGTTTAAGCTTCAGCTCTCTACGCCTAGTAGTTATGGCTGTACGTTTTCTATCAGTCGATCAGGCGAATTTTAAATATAGGTCTGTATGATACTGATGAAGCTCTGATGAAAATTAGAGCACGAATGAGGTCTTCGGACTCTATACCTCGTGTGATCTATTAATTTTGTGAAGTGTCGCGGAGAGAGGTAAAATCAAATGCAGAGCATTAAAAAACCGACTTCACTAACATTTTTAAATCCTTTTCAAAACTTTGGCTGAAGTGAAATGTTATCTACGTAGGTATGTATCCTCCGCTTTCATACATATTTTTTTAAGTAGTTACTGAATCGATTCTATTAAATTTCTGTGGGCCTCCTTTGACTTATTTTGATCTATCAAATGAAACAAGAATCATCAAAATCGATTCATAATTGACCAATTAATCAAGTAACAAACATACACACGATTTGATAACCTCTTCCTTTTGAAAGTTGGTTGAAAAGAACTCGTGTGGCGACGCGACGGACCGTGCTCGAGACGAAATACAGAAATATCTTTCTCAGGATGCCCTTTCGTTCACTCAGTTCGTGCGCAATACACGTTCAAATACAGCGAGCGCTGGCATCGAGCGCTGGATATTACATTACTAGTTCCATTACAGCAATCTGTACGCACCATTAGCATTTGTGGTAGGTAGCCACATCGTTGGCGAAAAAAACGATGTCAACAACAGATGTTGGTTGAGAAACAACTAGGTATATACATCGATACCGAAAATATCCAATAAAATAATAAGTAATAAAAAAAATATTTATTATTAATTATAATAATAAAACAATTCATTAAACTGAAAGTTTTTTTACTGACCGTACGTGCGAGAGTGAGTATAGACGACACTAGTGTGCGAGCGAGAGAGCATGATAAGCGCCACAATTTTCAATTCCATTCTTTAATGAACCATGTTATACATACGTAAGTCACTAATCAACTACATTCTGTCCACGACTATCCTCATCTCCGTCCACATTATCTGTAATATCTCTCACCTCTATCGCTACATCTATCTACTTCTATCTTTACCTCTATATCTATATCTATGTCCGGGTTGCCTGGTAGAAATCGCTTTAAGCGATAAGGCTGCCCACATTGTCATCGCTAATTTTGTTAAAATGTGTATTGTTTAAGTTCATTGGCAATAAAGAATATTTATTATTATTATGTCTACGTTTCTGTCTAGTACTTGATTGCCTAATGTATAAAATATAATAGTAGACTCCAGAAGATCACCAACTCGTTCATGGGTCAATGTGTACGCTTTTATAATAAAAATTCCAAAATATTTAAGATTAACCCTTCGATAGATTTAAGGATAAGTATAAAGTTTTATTATAATACTAGCTGTGACCCGCGACTTCGTCCGTGTGGATACCGTTTATTAGAGTTGGATAAATACTATTATTATATCCTCCTTGAAGTTAAAACTTACCTTATTCTAAATTTCGTCAAAATCGACTCAGTAGTTTAGCTGTGAAAGCGTTACTGATAGATAAACAGACAGAATTACTTCAAAAACTATTACAACAAAGCAGTGATCCGCAGTTTCACCTAGGTTTTGTGAAAAAGTATAGGTAGGTAGGTATATTACATAGATGATGCCCGCGACTTCGTCTGTATTGAATTAGTATTTCGAGTAGGTTATTTTCTTCTCCAAGGTCCTAACTATCTTTAATAACAAAAATAAAAATGAAGAATCTTCGCCCATATAATATGTTTAACTCCTAACCACAAACATAGGTAGGTAACTATATATTAGGTACATTACAAAGTCACATAGCGTTATAAACAAATCGGGTGCCAAAGTGCCTTAAATTTAATGAATTTTAATATTAATTTTAATATTATATTGTCTTAAGTTTTCGCGATAACTATTATGTATGACTATTAAATAAAACACTTTTTAACCGGATTTATGGGGGATGACCCGTCCACCCACCGCCTCCACCCACCAGTGGGTGGAGGGGTAATTCGCATTTACCCGTGCACCCACTGCGTCAAGGCTGGAATTAAATTTATAAGTTCATCGATACATTTTGTCGATAATTTTTAAATTGTTTCGAAAGTTTCGTTTATTGTATTTTTTCAGATTTGCCCAATAATCTAAGCTTGTCGATAATTTTTAAATAGAACTGATAGGATAAGTAATTGTTTCAAAAATACGTTAATAATACCAGGAACACATAACATCACAGGAGATTGTAGTGTTTCAGATTTGCTTAACCGTGCCCAATAGCTCAACCATCTTAAAGAGGTGTTTTCTCTCGTAGTCCCATTGATTTGTTCACCTGTAATTTACCTATATTAACTTGTGAAGTCCTAGTATTTTAAGACTCAACCTTAATAGACTTTTACAAGGGCATTTTTTAAATTCGACAATTACAAGAGCATTTAACAAAATCTGATATTAACATTGTTTGTTCTGTGATGTTTGTTTATGTTGGTCATTGTAGGGTTTATGTTGTAGCTTACCTCTTTTACCAAATAATTTGGTTTTTGAGGGCTGGAATTATATCACTAGGGAATGTTTAAATATTAATAACACTAAATTAAACAAGTTTCTTTCTTATTTTGACAAATTTTATCTTAAAGAAAAGTTTATCGACGAATGGTGCGTATATAACAAACGCCACCGGACAAACAATGTTAGCGAAAGCTGAAACTCTTGGTTTAGTAAGAATATCAATAAAAATTATGTAACAGTTGCAAAGTTATTATCGAAAATACTGGCAATAAATAATAAATTAACGCAAAGGCGCGAGGAAGCATATCAGTTAAGAGACCATCAAATAATTGATGCACAGATGCAACTACAAAGAAACGAAATAAGTGTTGGTCATTTCTTAGAAAAATTACGATAATTATGTGTACATGTTTATGTTTTCATTAAAAGATAGTTTGAATTTATTTTAACAATTTTCAGATTTTTTTGCCCTCGTAATAATTGTCGAATTCAATTAAGGTTGAGTCTTGAAATACTAGAACTTCACAGGTTAATATAGGTAAATTTCTATAGGTGAACAAATCAATGGGACTACGAGAGAAAACACCTCTTTAAGATGGTTGAGCTATTGGGCACGGTTAAGCAAATCTGAAACAATACAATCCCCTGTGATGTTATGTGTTCCTGGTATTATTAACGTCATTTTCGACACAATTACTTATCCTATCAGTTCTATTTAAAAATTATCGACAAGCTATTTATTGGGCATGGTTAAGCAAATTTGAAAAACTAACAGTCTCCTGTGATGTTGTGTTCCTGGTATTATTAACGTAATTTTCGAAAAAATTACTTTTCCTATCAGTTCTATTTAAAAATTATCGACAAGCTATTTATTGGGCAAATCTGCAAAACTACAATCTCCTGTGATGTTATGTGTTCCTAGTATTATAAACGTATTTTTGAAACAATTTAAAAATTATCGACAAAATGTATCGATGAACTTATAACTTTAATTCCAGCCTTGACGCAGTGGGTGCACGGGTAAATGCGAATTACCCCTCCACCCACTGGTGGGTGGAGGCGGTGGGTGGACGGGTCATCCCCCGGATCACGTATATTTTCATTTTAAATTTTAACAGTCGCTCGTGACCACGGGGTCTGCAAAGACACCGCAACGTCGAGTTAAAATGTAAAATATAAATTATACGCCATTAATCCGGTTAAAAAGTGTTTTATTTAATGGCTTCAATTTTACTTAATTCATTCAATATCTTCATTAATTATACTTAGCTTATTGTTATTCTAGGTAAAGCTAAGTAGTTTTTGCGTGAAAGAATAGCAAAAATCAATCCATCCAGCGATTATCAGTGTACATACAATACTACCTATAGTTATGTATGGCTGCTTTTCACTGCCAAACGGCTAAGCCAATATTAATGTAATTTGGTATAGTAGTTAACACATACGTTACTTTTTATTCCGAAGAAATCTACGGTTTCTGACTTCCAAGAGGCAGAAACGATCATGAAATAAACAAAACCTTGATTTCCATTTTATCTCTGTATGTACAGAAGGCATCAAGCGTTACAAATCTGTAAAAAATTTTTACTTGAATTTGAACTCTATGCCCTCGATATCGATAATAAGTTAAAATTGGTTGGGGAAATTTGACAGGTAATGTAACGCTTGTTCCTTCTGTACCTACCTATATTAAATCGCGCAAAAGCTTGCGCTCGCCTCCCGCCTTACCGCCGCGAGCCGCGTCGAGCGCGGCAACCGTTACGCAAAAATAATCCTTAGGTATATCATTCAGTATTCACGCGCGATGGGTTATTTATTAGCGCATTTCATGTATAAGTTTGGTGTTTCTATACCGATTTCTATGATTCTTTTTTATTGAATAAGTAATAATGTTATTTTTTTAAATTAGGGATGAGTGAGAGTATTATAAACGTAAGAGTAAACAAATATAATCAAAAAGCTCCGAACTGCTAAGCTATCGGGATTTACACGTGTTATTGTGAGTCAACCATAAAATATAGACATATACTGTTGTGGGATATTTTTTATATAATTTTATGAAGAATATTTCTGTCATATATGATTTCTATGTAGCTTTAACCATTAAGACTGCACACGCGACGGAAGCTTAAAAAATGAAGTAACTTCTCCCGTTTTTTCCAACATTTCCTTTCACTGCTCTGTTCTTATTGTAGCGTGATAATAAGTATACTATAACCTGCCCAGGAGTATGAAGAATAATTTTACCAAGTTTCGTTAAAATCCGTCAAGTAGTTTTTGTTTCTATAAGGAACATACAGACAGACAGACAAAATTTTTACTGATTGCATTTTTGGCATCAGTATCGATCACTAATCACCCCCTGATAGTTATTTTGAAAAAATATTTCATGTACAGAATTGACCTCTCTACAGATTTATTATAAGTATAGATATTTCTGTCATATATGATTTCTATGTAGCTTTAACCATTAAGACTGCACACGCGACGGAAGCTTAAAAAATGAAGTAACTTCTCCCGTTTTTCCAACATTTCCTTTCACTGCTCTGTTCTTATTGATTGTAGCGTGATAATAAGTATACTATAACCTGCCCAGGAGTATGAAGAATAATTTTACCAAGTTTCGTTAAAATCCGTCAAGTAGTTTTTGTTTCTATAAGGAACATACAGACAGACAGACAGACAAAATTTTTACTGATTGCATTTTTGGCATCAGTATCGATCACTAATCACCCCCTGATAGTTATTTTGAAAAAATATTTCATGTACAGAATTGACCTCTCTACAGATTTATTATAAGTACCTATAGATAGATAGATATCCGGATGCAAGAAGATTGTAAATTGTTATTGTTATTGTGTATTTTTAAAAGATGATTGCTGTTGAGTTTCTTGCCACTTCTCCTCAACAGATCGACTTTCCGAAGTGGTGGTAGATTCAGTTCAATTTGTAAATTGTGACTTATTTCAAATGTATCTAAATACTTATGAAATAAAGATTCTTTTGACATTGACTTTGACTATGTTGTAGGTGATTTATTTGTTCTTAAACGCAATGTTGTGTGATTGTATGCTTTTTGGGTAAACCAACTGTGAACGTTGGTTTTCTCTGAGTTCATATTCACTGAGCAAGTTTAGTAATCACTACGCGTTTGACTGATACAGATATTATGTTTAAAGGATAGCCCTGCTCGTATGCTTGCCACCTATTGTAGCAAAAATATTCATTAAAATAATAAATTAAAAAAAAATCGGCTTAGGATCAAATTGGCAAAAAACTTGTGTCATTCTTTTTAGAGCGTGTTTACATTTTATTACATAAATATTTCATCGGAGACTATTTTCTTGTATCGTACTTTTTAGAGTGAGTATTACCTACACTATTTTTGATTTGTTTCTTTGGATGTATATTTTTTTACCTAAATTTTTTGTATTATTTTCCTTGTTTCTTTAGAATTGTATTTTTTCTGATTTGTTATCAGTTGTATCAAAAATTGTACAAAGTTAAACGTTGGTTAAACGTTTTCAATCGATTTAAAACTTGTCGAAACGGTTGTACTTATTACATTTAATATTGTAAATGTGTGCTTAAGGAGCTTTTATGTATCTTCTTTAACCCAAATAATTATTAAATAATGTTTTTTCTTTATATTGAATAATAAATAGTGTATTGTATAAAAATTAGATTGAACTCTTAATCTGAATAAGACTTGAACAGCTTCGGAATACGTCTTTCTCGGTGTCAACCAGTGAGATGGAGATCTATGTCAACAATACTTCAAAACTGAACAGGTTGATAAACGTAACGTCAAACCACCCGTCAAACATCAATCGTACAAAGCAGCGAGCGCTGTAAACAAATTTAAAAATAAGGAAACGTGCGTCCTCTTTTAATTTAATCAACACTTTGATAAGTTAATTTGAACAATGGCTTCTGGACTTGAAAACTATGTGAACCAAACAGTGTCTGTAATCACGTCGGACGGTAGAAATTTCATTGGCACGCTGAAAGGATTTGATCAGACCATCAATATTATCTTGGATGAATCTCACGAGCGTGTTTTTTCATCATCTACTGGAGTAGCACAAGTTGTATTAGGTCTACATATTATACGTGGAGATAATGTAGCAATAATTGGCCAAATAGACGAATCTGTTGACAGTCGGTTAGACTTAGGAAATATCAGAGCAGAACCATTAGGAGCTATTGCACATTAATTTAATATGAAGTACAATTCTAAGTATTTATAAGTGTTTATGTAAGTTACATCAGTAACAAACTTTCGTAATGCACAACTACAGTGAACACCGTCACTACTATCAACAATAAGCTTGTGAAAAAGGACCGGACGGAAAGGAAATAAAAATCTGTGTGCAACAGTTTGAAGTGTTAATGAAATAAATTATTTTGAAAACTATATCTTTAATTTGTCAATCTATTTACAAACTAAACATGAATATTATTTACAATCATAAAATACCTAGTGTATGTACAGGAAGCACCACTATTAATGAAAAAATAATTTAAATGAAAAACATTCAGTGTAATAACAAGCTTAATTTCTACCTTACATTCATTGGTAACATATTACACAACCAACAACCATGAATATGCAATATTTTGTTAAAGAATAAAATTTACTGCCATGCCTACCTACTAGCCACATAACATAATCAAAAATAATTTAATTAATTTGTTCCACGCTTTGTTAGGATACATCGTTTAAATTAATAAACAGTATGAATTTCTTCAATGTCTTTTTTTATGAATGTCAATGGATCAGTGAATATATAAATTTTTATAATGTTACATAATAATAAAATACAAATATAAACGGGTCAGAATGAAAGAAAGATTTCTGATATGTGTATGTAGAAAAATTTATATATTTCTACACTTAGTTATGGTTAGACTAATGGGCATTAGGAACTTATTGAATTTCACTTGATTTTTAATCTAAAGACTAAGTTTTATTAAAGTGCAATTCAAGCAAATTTACTACAAAACAATAATTTATAAATAAAAATACCAAAGTAAAATGCAACATAAATATAGATAAATAAACATCCATACATGATTTACATTTGTAAAATAAATTTATTGGCTATGTCTAAAAGTAGCATAGCTTTTAATATTAGGACAATTCAGCTATATATATGGAGTATTCCATATTACAACAGTCATTCAACTAGTCAAACAAGATCACATAACTGGAATGAAAGAGTCTTAAACTAATCATTTCTGAAATAGCTTTTTATTTCTTCTTTCACATCAAGAAAAATCTGTACTTTGCTTGCTCAATAATACTACCTCCTGGTGCCTGAAACAAAAATGAAAAGTTAAAATAATATAGCATATTATGAAGTAAAGTACTTCTGCTGTAATTCATTCATACTGAGTTACTGTAACGTAAATCAGTATGAATGAATTTTCACATGGTTCCCACCAATGGACAGGGTATTTATGGGAGCCGTTATTATTTACATTTTATGTCATTTGTATAAAATATACCATTATTGTTGAATCTGTCAAAGAATATAAAAACATGCTGAATGAAATCTTCACTCTTATACACATGTTGTGTTGAGGCGAGTTACTGGTATATTCATTATTTTTGAGACTATACATATACATTTAAAAGAATTTAAAAGAGAAGTAAAATTTTACAATCAAATGATATTTACTATAAGGCTGCATTCTGTTTCTATTCAAGCGCCGTGGAGATTTCGAGCATAGTGATTGGACCTATTTACAAAATAAATGTGTTGTGTTTGTCTTAAAACAATAATAACTGGGATTGCTATTATGATTATGAAGAAATTTTTCACAATAAATGATTATTGTTGTGAATTATATTTAATTAAACCATCTAATACTTATAGTTTACGTATTTACATTACTACCTACACTAAATTTCTAACTTTCTCAAAACTAAATACAAATTTTAATTATGAAACTTAGTTTGTTTTATTTTCTCACATTTACAACTTCATTTAAAAAATATGTATAACAAAAACTAATACATAGAGCTACATCATTAAATATTAATGAATACTAAACTGACAAAGTAAAGCTTTAGAATACCTCCAGTATTACATTATTCATCTTTTATAAATAGAATTTCTATTCCTTCTCTGAAATGAAACAGAATTAATGTACTGAATTGGTTTTCATGGTCTTCAACAATACACTTCCAATACATATTTACAAGAAACAACATAAAATTTCTGTCCTAAGTACTGCAACCTTAGTCCTATGGAGACTTATGGCAATTATTCAGAGTTTTCCTCTTCATTTATTTTTGAAAGAGCACTTTTCCAATGCTAGCCCTCTTTGTATTGATCATTATGATAAGGATGTGCTTTGGGTCAAAAATAGGCAATGTGACAAAGTTTTTTTATGTTACAACATACCTTTGCATTTTGTCCTTATATTTTTGTAAATTATATTGCTGGAAAAATTGCTTTCCATATTCAAATGTTGAAATCATTATAGCACAAGCAGGTGCTACTTTAAATATTCGAGGTAAAAGTCCAGTGAACATCCCTCTGAAGCCATGATTTCTATATATATTACTGGCAATAGCTTTCATGTTTGCTGCTCTCTGTTGACTTCGACCATCTGAAAGCAAAAATATTCACAAAACATACTACCCATCTCCATGTTATTACAATATGTCCACTGCTGCCAGAGGTACTGCCCTAATGCTACATTTGCTTGACAAAAGAGTGGACGATCACAATGTTCAACAGTAAAACGCACCCTGATAATAAAGATTCATGAACTCTGGTATATTTGAGGACAGTGCATGCCCTGAACAATCTGAGCGCTATGGCTGTGTTTATGTTTAAATACTTTAGATGCTTCTTAGTATTTGGGGTTCTTAGCTGATACACTACACACTTAATACAGCTGACTGTATTGTACATACAATATTTCACAGAGATTTTAACTATTGAAAAATTTATTCTGAAGATGCCATAGATACTTCTGAGGTTTAAAATATGACACATTTTAGCAGTTGATTAAAGTGTTCACAACAGCTTCAAATTATTTAAAAAATTTGAGGCTGTTGTGAGTGATGCTATGACGCTATAACTATGACAATATAAAAATATTATTTAATTACCTGTGTAAATTTCTTTCTCACCAACTTCTATTTGTTGGTGAGTTTTGATCACATCAAATGGCAGTGTGACAAATGCAGCAATCTAAAAAGTGTTATGGCAATATTATAAAATTTTATTTTAAAATATTATGTATAATAATAATAATATGTATTTATTTAAATTATAATACTCACACTGCCTGCTACAGATCCACAAAAGAAATTAAAAACAAAAGAGTTCTTTTCTGAATCTGGTTTGTCAAATACTCTTTTTGTTGCCTCAAAAGTGGTCCAATACACACCTGAAAGTTAAAATTATTTGAATTCGAATGTTGGAAGACTATCTACTGTATCTGCTTTTTTAGTAAGGCAATAAAATAATAATTACCAGAGAATGGTACATCTCGGAGTAAAGTAGAACCAAGCCCTCGAAATAGTCCACGGTAGCCTTCATACTTTACAACATTACGCAAAGCTGCATTGATTTCTGAAATAAAATGAGAAAGTGATTATGTAACTGCAAGTAACAAAACATTTCACTTAATTTAATAAGTATTTAAATTATTGCAAAACTGTAAGAACTATTAATTATACAGTGAATATTCAATTTCTATTGTTCATTCTTATTTGTTCTGTACCAAAATGTCATATGTGCATAAAACTGCAATAAAGTAGGTACTTATTTATACTAAGACTGAAAAACAAATGCAAATAAACTAATAGGTAATTGAAACTAACTAAACATTTACTATCGAAGTGTTCATTATTGGGTATTCCTTAATGAGGCATTTCCCTAATAAATAGATTGGTTAAGATATATATGAAATTTTGGTACACAAAACTTGAAAACAGTTTGTTCAGAATCGGTACCATGTTTAACTTTAACTCAAAAATCTATACAGAACCTTAAATAGTACAGGTACACACTCCATCAAGCGCACATCATATGTGAGCCCAGGATGGAAGTAGGTACCTTTGTTATGAAGAGGTAGCATCTGAGCCAGCCTATAAAGCCATGCGCTACAAAAGCAAGGCACTACAAGAAGCTTGCAACTTGCCAATTTCTAAGGATAATATTATATTTTTTTGTACACCAATTTTCTGTAGGTTGTATAATCAAAAAACAATGTTGTATTGTGTACCTGCATATGTTAAGCTTTTGGACTGCATCTTCGTTCGTATAAGTTCTAATGGACTAACTATAGAAACAGCTATCATTCTAGCAGTTGCTCCAGCTATTAATGGTATCCACATTGGTTGTATTTCTGAAAAAAAAATTGTTCATTTACATACAATTAGTTTCATAGCAATGCAAATTCTTTGTTTGCATTAAGTACTTCATTTCAAAGTAATATAAAATCAAAAAAATATATAAAATCTTACTTGTTTTTGTCATTTGGTTATACACTGTTTTCATTTTATACCTTAATTGTTCATATGTTACAAAATAAATGACAGTGCATGGTAGAGCAAGTACTAAAGTAGGACTCAAGCCTGACCATAATGCTGATACTCCTTCTAATTTAGATATTTTGTAAAATGCGTCCTGTAAACAAATACTAAATATTATTTTTGTTATTAAAGAGATAACAAATAGTTTGAGGATAAATAAATAATACTAATAAATATTTCTAACACTTGCACAACATTATCTAGCCCAAATTAAGTTTCTTAAAGAACTTGTGTTATGGATACTAGATAACTGATATACTTAAGAAATATATAAACATACATATTGAATAAATACATATTTTTATTAGAATAAACTTAAATAAACATATAAACATCCATGACTTGACAACTAATATCTGTGTTCATCACACAAATATCCGCCGCGGCCAGGATTCAAACCCAGGACCTCTGGCATAGAAGGCAATGTATGTTACCACAACACCAGCCGGTCGTCAATAAGTAATTGATTCTCTGTGAACTATAAACAGTTAACCAATCAATATCCAATCAGAAACTAAATACTTAATCATAAAAAAAAAAACCAAACATGCTAGAGGTTTATCACTTAATTGGTTTATGCTAAACAAATACCATATCAGATTTACTTACAAAGGTGCCATTAAAATGAACCCTTCGAGGAATCCATGCTGTTTCCCCACAAGGACACAGATGCTCCATCAATCCATTGCAATACAAATAACATTTATTTGACAAAAGAGCTTTTTGTTGAGCTTGGAGTCTAATTTTAACAACATCCAACGGTGTCACTAGAAGTTAATGTGTTTATTAAAATAACCGACAGCTAATATTGTGTAATATCTAATATGTTTACTGCAAACTTACTAAATAATGAGGTTATAAGTGCACCAGTACATGCTGATGCCATCTGCTGAGCAGTAGTAATGCGAAACTGCGGATCATCTTCACGGATCATGGTAATAATTTAACTAAATCGAATATATGATATTATAAAAACATTTGTGTAAAGCAAAACAATTATATCTGATAGGAGAGGCAGGCAGGCAGTCACTTTGACACTTTGTTTGTCTGTCTTGTCAAGTGTCAACAATGTCATCTTCTAATGTAAAATAGTTATATTATTATCTAGGGAAATCAGTCGTTGTTATACATTGTTCACTATTTATATGGCAAGTTATTCTGGTGTCACTGTTGTCAATCGAACAGTTGTTTTTGGACTAACTATAGAAACAGCTATCATTCTAGCAGTTGCTCCAGATATTAATGGTATCCACATTGGTTGTATTTCTGAAAAAAAAATGTTCATTTACATACAATTAGTTTCATAGCAATGCAAATTCTTTGTTTGCATTAAGTACTTCATTTCAAAGTAATATAAAATCAAAAAAATATAAAAAATCTTACTTGTTTTTGTCATTTGGTTATACACTGTTATAACCAAATGACAAAAACAAATAGGTACCTATAGGTTGGTTTAGGAAGCTTATGGAGATGGGAGGACTCACTCTTTTCCTAGTGAAGACAATGGCTTTACTTTTGGAAGGTGAGAGGGAGAGGCCATGCCGCCTAAGCCATTCATCTAGGTACGAGAGGGCAGAGTTAATACGATGGGGAGCATATTCTATCAAGCTTACCCGAAGGTACAAAGCAATATATGATTTTAGAGAGCGTAGAGGACAAGGCCACTGGCTGGAAGGAGTTTGGGTCTGTCGGGTCTTTACCACTCTTGAGGATTGGAATAACGAGATGAAGTTTCCAGGAATCTGGGATATGGCCAGTTGCAAATATACAGTTAATGACAGCCAAAAACCGCTCTTTGAAGGCAGCGCCAGCTTTTACAAGGAAGGAATAAGGGATGCCATCATGGCCAGGGGAGGTATCCTTTAAGCCGTCAAGAACTAGGTTGAGCTCATGGAGAGAAAAATGATGTCAACAATTATGTCAATGCTTCAGCTGAAAGAAAGCAGATAGGTATAGGTAATATTTAAAATTGACATTAGCCCTCAAGCCTACGAGAGTTAGAAAAAAATATTTATAAAAGTCGGGCTAACGAAAGTATACAATGGGGGTTTTAGAAAACTTTTTATATGGCAAGTTATTCTGGTGTCACTGTTGTCATCCATCAATAGAATGAGATTTGGGCACTGCCAAACAAAATCCCATTTGTGCAGACTGAAGCTTGTGGATAGTGGACTATGTGAGGAGTGCAACGAGGAAGAGGACATAGAACACGTTGTTATGAAATGTAGAAAATATAACATTTTTTTTTATTTATTTTTTTTTTTTATGGCAACCAGCCGTTGTTGCTACTCAACAGACTATTACTGCCAGTGTCACGTATTGGAGAAAACACGGTTTGATTGGGAGCATTCATTTATTACTGAATTAGCTTAAAATGCGAAAAAATATCTACCAAACAACATTTTACATATAATTTGGTAAAATTACAAAGTAAAATTTAAACTAATAGGCAACACAGCTACGCACTACTCTTTACAACCTAATGTTAAATTGGTGGATGAATTTACACAAAATTTTGAGCGTACAGGGATTAGAAATAGTCAAGAGTGAAGGAATATTAATCGGTCTTGGAATATGAGGAGGTAGGAAGTCGAAAAGGGATGCTGTAGTAAGAGGGCAATTGAAAATAATATGCTCTGCTGTTCCCTGTTCTAGGCCACAATCACAAAGTGGAGAATCCCTGACCCCTATTTTGTTTAAAAATACAGGGGTACAAGAGTGTCCCAAGCGAAGCCTGCAGATTACTGAGGTTGACCTTTTGTCAGCACTTTTTATTTTGAAAAACCAAGGCTTGATAGGAATGGTCGGTTGGATTTCGCCGTAGCGCCTACCTTTAATTTGACGTGAACTATCCCATTGACGATTCCAAGTATTCAGAAGGTGATCTTTAGCCAGAAGACAGAGGTCCTGAGCAAGGCATTTGTAGTGTTCCAAGGAGCCTGTTTGGATGGAGTCTTTTGCAAAGGAATCAGCTATTGTATTACCAGGGATACCCGAATGGCCAGGAATCCAGGCCAAGACAACGTTTAGAGATTGTTGGGAACATGTGAAGAGGAGATTTCGAATTTGTAGAATTATTGGGAATTTGGACCCTGTTTTGAAAGGGTTTCTTTGAAGTGCAAGGAGGCAGCTTAGGCAGTCTGTAAGGATCAAGGTCTTATTTAATTTGTGATCGAGAGCAAATTTTACTGCTTCGAGAATGGCAATTGACTCGCCAGTAAAAACTGTTAGAGAGTGTATAACATTCCGCTTAAGATTACTGGCCACCTACAGATAACAGGAGGTTTTAAATTTGATTGAATCTGTGTACTGTCTTGTGTTGTATTCTGTCACATGCTGTCTAGAGAAAAAACTATGTAAACTGTCTTTCTTTAAATTTTGTAATATTTCGTGTTTATTCAATATATTTTTATTATTCTATTGTGTTGTTATCTTTCTGTACTAATTCATTAATTTATCAGTGATTGGGACGAAATCTCGCCCATCAGGGTTATGGGGAACTGGACTTTAGTGAAAATATAGAAATGGCGCACGCTGGATATAAAAATGAAAATTCGAGTTCTGAAACACGAAGTGCGGGTGTTAATGCTGCGTATATTGAAAAATTAGTAGGGAGCTCTAATTTTCACACATGGAAGTTTGATATTGAGTTATATCTAACGGATGATGATTTGTGGAAATATACGCAAGTGTCACCACAGCCGGAGGATGTAGCAGACATTCGTAGAGACCAAAAAGCACGGGCTCGAATCGGTTTGATGGTGGATCAGAGATGTCGCACCTTGATAAGAAATACGAAGACGGCAAAAGAGGCCTGGGAGGCGCTAAGCAAAGCCTATGAGGACAAGGGCATAAATAACAAATGTCGATTGTTGGGCAGATTAGTTAGCATGAGATTGGAGCAGTTTCAAACGATTGAAAAATATGTGACAGCCATACTGTCAGTGTCACAGCAACTTAGTGACATTGGTAAAGATATTGATGATGAGATTCTGGCTACATTGATGCTTCAAGGTCTTCCGAAGAAGTATGAACCATTGAAGATGGCTATTGAAAATAGTAATATAACTATTACTACAGACTACGTCAAGACGAAGTTATACAACCTAAGCGATGAGAGCACACCATCCACTAGTTTCCAACAAGATGATTCTGCTCTTGCAGCAAGCAAAAAGAAATGGAAAGGGAAATTCAAGGCAAACCAGAAAGTGAAGATTAAGTGTTTTATATGTGATGGAAACCACAAAGCGGCTGAATGCCCTGACAATCCTAACAGAAGAAAAAATTATTCGGCAACGGCAAATGTGTTTGCGACCTGTGGTCAGGGATCTTTAGCGGAATGGGTGATTGACTCGGGAGCGAGTTCACATATGACAAATGAGAAAGGTTGGCTGAGGAATTATGTGGCGTATGAATCGAAGAGAGAGGTTGCATGTGCGGATGGTGGTAAGGTGTATGGCTTAGGAGTTGGTGATGTAGTTGATGAGGATGGGAGCATAAGAGTGAGAGACGTTATGTATACTCCTGATTTGGATACAAATTTACTAAGCGTAAATACGTTAGTCAAGAGAGGTAGAGTTGTAGTTTTTTCAAAAAGAGGTTGTAAAATCTACAATTCGGATGATTGCGAGGTGAATGGATCAGTTGTGGCTGGTGAATGTTGGGTAGATAATGGCATTTATAAACTTAATCCTTTTCAGCAGGGCACTATAGCACTTGTCTCCAGCATGCAGAAGGACGATCAGCTGATGTTGTGGCATCGGAGGATGGGTCACCTAGGAGTAAGCAATCTTAAACTTTTGAGAGATAAACTGGCAGATGGGGTAAGTTTTCAAAATTCTAATAGTAAGTTAGAATGTGTATCTTGTCTGATGGGTAAGCAAACAAGGCAGCCTTTTCCAAAGCGTAAGGTTAAGAGAGCTAGAGAAGTACTTGAGTTAGTACATTCCGATATTTGCGGACCAATGAGTGTCAACTCTATGTCGGGGTATAGATATTTTATGACACTTATAGATGACAAGACAAGGAAAACTTTTGTCTACTTATTGAAGAATAAGAGCGAAGCTGTTGAGAAAATTAAAGAATTTAAAGTTTTTGCAGAGAAGCAAACAGAGAAGAAGCTGAAGTCAATCCGAACGGACAACGGCAAAGAGTATGTGAACAATGAAATGAAAAGTTTCACTAAGGAGTACGGTATAGTTCATCAACTTACTGTCGAGTATACCCCTGAGCAGAATGGGGTGGCAGAACGTGCAAATAGAACTCTCATGGAGAAAACTAGGTGTATGCTGCATGAGGCAGGATTGGAAAAACGCTACTGGGCAGAGGCTCTTGTATATGCAGTTTTTCTTAAAAATAGGTCACCTACAAAGGCCCTTAAGGATAAAACACCTGAAGAAGCTTGGACGGGAAGAAAGGTGAACCTAGGCTTCCTGAAAGTTTTTGGGTGCAAAGCCTACACGCACGTTCCTGATCAAAAGAGGCGCAAGTTAGATCCGAAGAGTAAGGAACTTATACTTTTAGGATACTGCGAAAATTCTAAAGCGTACAGACTGTTGGATCCTGTTTCTAGAAATCTCCACAAAGCAAGAGATGTAGTATTTTTTGAGAATACTCTAGCTTTACGGAAACAACCATCAAGTGAGATTTTGACTGTTGGACAAAATTCTGCTTCTTATCAAAGGCCAAATCCAGAGTTTACTGTGGTACCACTAACAAGTACTCAATCAACGGAAGAGGTGGTCCGTGGAGAAGAGACAGAGGATGATTGTAGTAATGAAACAGCGAGACACTTTTCAACAAACGGAGGAGATGTTATAATGCCCGAGTCAGAGGATGTTGGAGTTGATATAGAACAGGACAGAACAGGTGCTGTTTCTTCGGTTACGGAGGAGACTGAAGACAGAGATGATACTGAACAATGGTATCTGAGTTCCGATGCACCCGTTTCGGAGGAGAATAATCATGGAGGTGATCAAACGGATGCACGGAGATACCCTATGAGAAACAGAAAGCCACGAGAATTCCCTGATCACGTCTTATATCAAGCAGTTCTACCTGGAGAGAGTGGTTTTGGTTTGGAGGAACCTATAAATGTTAGAGAAGCACTCGCTGGGACAGACAGCTTACTTTGGCGTGAGGCTATTAAGGAAGAATTGGATGCCCTTCACAAGAATCAAACTTGGCAGCTTGTAAAGAGAGAGCCAAATCAAAACGTGATTGACAGTAAGTGGGTTCTTAAAGTTAAGACTGAAGCTGGAAACAAGCAGCGATATAAGGCTAGGCTTGTAGCGAGGGGTTTCAAACAACGCGGAGGTGTTGATTACTTTGAGACATATTCACCTGTGATCAGGCATAGTTCGTTGCGACTTCTGTTGGCAATGGCTGCTGAGAATAAATTGAAAATTGATCAAATGGATGTGAAGACCGCTTTTCTTAATGGCTACATTGAGGAGACAGTGTACATGAAGCAACCTGAAGGCTTTGAGGAAAAGGGAAAAGAGGATTACGTGTGCTTACTGAAAAGATCGTTGTACGGTTTGAAACAGGCTCCAAGAGCTTGGAATCAAAGGTTGGACTCAGCACTGAAACAGTTGAAGTTCACTCAGCTAGACAACGAACCATGTGTTTATGTGAGGAGAAGTCAACACAGGATATTAATCCTAGCAGTGTACGTTGACGATCTAATGATTTTTTGGAACAATAAAGCAGAGATGCAGCAGGTCAAGAAGGAGTTAAGAGAGACTTTCGAGATGCGCGATCTTGGTAAAGCGGATTTGTTTCTGGGAATGCGTCTACAACAAACTGAAGATTACATTACACTGGATCAGGAAGGCTATATAGAGAAAATGTTAGCCAGGTTTAACATGCAGGATTGCAAACCTGTTTCTACACCTCTTATTGCTGGTCATAGGTTGACCAAACCAGTAGAAGCAAATTATGAGCCACCTAATAACATTTCTTATCAAGAATTAGTAGGTTCTATAATGTATTTGGCAGTCTGCACAAGACCAGATGTAGCTTTTGCAATAAGTTACCTAAGTCAGTTCAATAGTTGCTATGGAGAGCTACATTGGCAGACACTAAAACGAGTTCTTCGCTATCTTAAAGGCACCAAAAGCCTGGGGCTGGTGTTTAAACAAAGTGGAAGAAATTTAGAAGGATTTGTTGATGCAGATCATGCGGGTGATGTAACAGACCGCAAGTCCTATTCTGGTTACATTTTTCAATTTGGATCTGCACCTGTTAGTTGGGAAAGCAGAAAACAAACAGTAGTTGCTTTATCAAGTGCAGAAGCGGAATACATTAGTATGTCAAATGCTGCAAGAGAAGCAGTTTTTCTTAAGAGGTTATTTGTAGAAATAACTGGAGTAAACAAGACTATTAAGCTGAATAGTGATAGTCAGTCTGCAATAGCTATGGCAAACAGTGAGAGTACTTGCCATAAGAGATCAAAGCACATTGACGTCAGAGTTCACTTTATTAGAGAGGCACTTCGCAACAAAGTGATCAGTCTGAAGTATCTGGAGACAGAGTCGATGGTAGCTGACATTCTCACAAAGGCCCTGCCAAGAGGAAAGTTTGAGTTTTGTTTGAGAGGCATGGGTATGAGTATGTGTAAGTGTTGAGTATGTATCTAATGAGTGCTTGAGTGGCCGTAAGAGTAACGCAATGTTACGGAGGAGTGTTAGAGAGTGTATAACATTCCGCTTAAGATTACTGGCCACCTACAGATAACAGGAGGTTTTAAATTTGATTGAATCTGTGTACTGTCTTGTGTTGTATTCTGTCACATGCTGTCTAGAGAAAAAACTATGTAAACTGTCTTTCTTTAAATTTTGTAATATTTCGTGTTTATTCAATATATTTTTATTATTCTATTGTGTTGTTATCTTTCTGTACTAATTCATTAATTTATCAGTGATTGGGACGAAATCTCGCCCATCAAAAACTGTAGTGAGGGGGGGGCATTTGTGAGACAGTAAAATGGAAAATTTTGGAATCCATACGGCTGAACCTACGCATCCTGAGATACCTTTGATGCATCCGTATAAATCTGGGTCCAGTTTAGCCATTTTCTGGCCACAATACTAAGGAAAAGCGACTCAGCCATAGGGCTGTTTTTAGGAATTCCGAGATCAGTGTATATTACAGGAGCGGAGATCAAGCATTCATATGGAAAGGTATATATGAATTGTTGCCTGCAATTAAGAATAGGGGTAAGAGATACATCCAGATTTGAACAACTGACTACGAGGCGTGGAACCTCTTTATGAAGCCAATACGCGGAGTTGGAAATACTAGTTTTAAGAGAGCTTAGTTTATTGTGAAGTGGATGCGAGGAGAGTTGAAGGGTTTTGGCGAGGAACCTGTCAGATAGAAACTGTCTGCGAAGATGTAAGGGAGGATCTACACATTCCACTTGCATAGCATTGACCGCTGTAGATTTCATGGCGCCTAATACAATACGTAATGATTTACTTTGTATTCTTGCAATAGCGACCAGACCTGATTTATTACAGGGCTCTAGTAAGAACGAGCCATAGTCCAGTACACTTCTTACTAGAGCATTATACAGTAGCTTCTGAGCGTATGGATGGGACCCCCACCAGACGCCAGAAAGGGCGCGGAGAATATTGATGTTCCCTTCACATTTTTTAGTTATGTAGTTTAAATATAACATAAAAAGATTGTTATGGTGTAGTGAAATTGACAATGACACTGACAGACAAGAGCGACAAGAAGAAACATCGTTGAAAAGTTTACTTTCAGAGAAGAAGTTTTATAAATCTTTATTCCAATTTTTATTGAACATAGAAATGAAACTGTAATTTTAAGAAGTGTTAACATTTAAGAAGTGAACTCTATTTGTAAACTGTATATTGTTAATTTGTGTGGCTAAAAGGACTCGTTTCCAGGCCCGTTAAATAAAATATAAAAAAAAATCACTGTTGTCAATCGAACAGTTGTTTTTGGTACGATTTTGGAATTTTCATATTTGAAAATGAATAAAAAAATTAAAAATTTGATAGTTTCATAATCAATGTATAGTCCGACAAGGCTTTTTTATCGCTTGGATAATGACGTCAGAGGGATGTGAGGGTGAAATAAGGGTTACCATTTAGTATAATTTCCCTATTCTCAGGGAAATATATGAATGCATAAAGTACACTGACCTCTATATTTACCACTGGACTGGCTGTTCCGTAAGTTTGACAGCTATTTTTTTGTGCCTATTTGAAGCGCCACTAGCGAGTAGCGAGTGTCCGCAGAACAAATTTTGACGTATATTGCAAGTGGCCGCCAGAGAAGTGCTTGCTTATTTTTAAGTGATTTTATATTTTTTAAAATTTAAAAAACAATAACAACATAAAATTCGAATTAATATTTAATATTAATTCGAATTTTATGTTGTTATTGTTATAAGAATTATATAAAAGTTATCAAGAATGAGGACATGTGTATATTGTAAGCGACTAGTTTTAGTACCACGGACACTCGCTACGTCCGACAGCGCCAAAATGGCGATTATCAAACGGGCACAAAAGCACTTTGACAGCCGCCAGTCCAGTGGTAAATATAGAGGTCAGTGATAAAGTATTAGTTTTTTCATGTTTGAAAAAAGAAATTATTTCTATTTATGTACTACAAAAAGGCGTAAACTTTGAGAAAAACGTAAGTGGTTAGAAACACAGGGGACGGTCTAAATAGAAGATTAAGCAAGAAAACATAAGTATTAAAAATACAGTAACATGAAAACAATATTATGTTTTTATGATAAATTGTTTTCCTCGTCATCCTCGTCACCACTACTTTCTTTATTAGGTACCTACTCGTATCTAGAAATGCTCATATTTTGAAAGGTTTGTAAAAAATCTGCTTATCTTTCTTCACATATCATCTTTTTAAAGAGACAATTCTCTTGAAATCGTTATTTTTATTGAGATTTAAAAAAAATAAATAAATTATGTTCTAAAGTGTATTTTTCAAAGTAAGGCAATATGTAAACATTGCAGAGACAACTTGCTTCTTTGCTTTTAAAAAGGGATTTATTGAGACGTTAAATTTTTTTTCTTTCTGAAAACAACTATAACTACAATAAGTAAGCCCACATTTTGTAAATTTTGGCGTATTTCATATCTTAATATTGAATTTAAAAGTACATTAATAATTAATATGAGTGATAAAAGTCATGAAGTGACATTTCCCAAAACGGTAGATACTTCCAATTTTTGCCACGCGCCAAGATATCCTTGTCGGACTATAGGGAACAGCGATACTAGTGACTCTGACGATTCATTCCATAAAGAGTCGCTGGATTCAGATTTTGATGATTTTCAGACAGTGCATAATAGTAGATTATGCAACAAGGGGATAAAGTGTATTATGTCACAGGCATCATATTGAATCCTGAGCGAAATGAAGGATTCTGTAGACAATTCCCGAACGCAGTGAGGGAATTAAGATGTTAATTCCCGAACGAAGTGAGGGAATTATAGTAAGAATCCTGAATGAAGCGAGTGATTCAAGACTGCCCAAGACTAAGACACTGTTATCCCCGAGGAGCTTACTCTACTTTATACACCACCTTGTAAGATAATCAGGTAATGAAACGCAGGAATTAAATCAAGTACTTAGGTATTTAATAATTTAGAAATTAAAGATAATATTAGAAACAATTGACCAGTTATGTAAAGATAAAGTGATATTTCTATTTGGTAGGTAGGTAGGTATATTCATTGTTTACTGTTGTCTTCAACATTGAATAAACAGTCCATAGGCTGCTAGGTTTCTTTGTAGCAGACAACTGTTGAAAATATACTAAAAGCAATGAGTCCGAAATAATTTTCACGGCTTTTTTAGTTTTCCAAGCAAAGAAATCTTCGTAAAATTTCATGTACAAATGCTTTGATTTACACGGCAAAATATTATCGACGATACTATTTGCTTCATTTCTAATATCTTCTGGTGTTAAATCGTCACTCAAGCTCGACATATTTTATTTATTTGAAAACTATTGAAATAAAAACTCTGAAAAATTTTCTTTTCAAAAACCGCGCAATTTTACTTTTTATTTGTCTTTTTCAAAAGGCGAAACCGTCGCATACAGATTTTTTACGAGGGTTTTTAATTTTTTCTTGGTAGTCGTTCCAAATGCAGAGGTACACAAATTTAAAGTCCATAATATTTTTTAATTAGGCAAAGCAACTAGTCATACAGCCATGTCCATGTAGGTATTATTAAATTTCGCTCCAATTGACATTCCAAAATCAAATGACATTATAACCCTTAGGATTAAAGTATTTTTTATTCCCTGTAAGATACCTTTTTTAATCTTAAGGGATTAATATCTTGTTTTAGGTGGAGTTTATCTCATACATAATGCGAATTTTAAACAAAGGTGGTGTATAAAAATAATTATTGTACATACATATATACATAACGTCACGCCTGTATCCCTAATGGGGTAGGCAGAACACCAGACGCTATAAAACCATCTGATGTCACGTTTGACAAATTTGGAGGTATTGTGATGATGGAGAGAGACTTGCAGTGATAGGGGGTCAGCCTATCGCCCACGAAAACGTCAATAAAACCTCCGTCCCTTAACTGACTTTTACAGCTGGCACATTCTATGTTTTTCTTTCGCTCCCAGTCCAGCATGGATAATTATTGTATTTTCTTGTTTTATTTTTAGGCCTGGATAATACTAGTTTTAATAATATTAAATTATATACCTACTTACATTTTATTTATACATATACTTTTGATCAAAAAGTACCAATATTGTTATTTTTTACGATAATTTCATAATAATAATTTACAGCGTGACCTATTTAGCATGAAAGGTGATTCTTTTATTTATGATTAATTTATTTATGTTTACGAAATATGTTCACTTAGAATAGCTACACTTAGGAGAAATTTTGACTATTGACTTTGAAGTGAACCTACATTTTGAATCCGGAATCACTCCCAATATACATAGGTATAGTCCGACAAGGATCTTTTGGTGCGAGGCAAAAATTGGAACTAACCACCATCTTAGAAAATGTCACTTATGACTTTTACCGCTTATATTTTTTAATGTACCTACTTTTAAATTCAATATTAAGATATGAAATACGCCTGAAGAAAATTAGAGTGTTTTTATGTGAAATCGTTGTTAATAGTGCAGAATACTGCCATTACAATGATTAGATTTAGTGTATTAGGCTGCCCCAAGAAAAACTGTGAATGAGCATTACGGCAAGCCTCTTCTTTGTTTCTGACTAAATGTAAAGTAGTTATGTCATGTCCTCTGTTTTTCAACTGCGATGTTTGAATCGCATAGTATGTTGATTTTACTTACAACGAGTAACAGTGGTTACTTTCAAATATAATTACCTAGCAGATCGTAAGATATGTTTTTGTGTTTAAATCACGGATAATAAAACACAAGAGGAAAGGGCATCGCTTAATAATTCATTAGGAATAGCTGTCGCCAAACTAACACATTTACATTTTACGCAAGTAGTATAATATTGGGCATTCAACCCACCTGAGTGAGCGAAGCGAACGGTCGAGAGCGAATAGATTGGAGAGCTCCTGCAGTAATCTATAATGCCTCTCGCGACTCGTCCAATCACATATAAACCCTTTGAGTGTTCTTTTAGCCTTCGAGCCAACCTGGTCACTGGTATCTTTAATGATATCCTGTGGAACGACACGAGTCAATCTGATCTGATTTTTTTATAATTCGAAATTCAGGTGTCTTCGTTCGAGCCAACCTGACCTGAATCTTGATTTAATGGGAAAGCGTGTCTTTAACTTATTCTGGTAACACGATTAGTGAAGCATAACGTTTTAAAAATATGGCACTGACTGAATTTTACATAAATGAATATTACGTACTTTATGTGAGTAAAGTAAAATCAGTGGAAGTGATATTAAGCCGAACCATCCTTTCAAAATGGAAACTGTAAGTTTTTGAACAAAATTCATTATTACACATAGTATTCCTATTTACGTTGCCTCACAATATTATTGGGTATTCTGCCCTACCAGAGAGGGGCATTATAGATTACTGCAGGAGCTCTCCAATCTTTTATTGGGCATTCAACCCAAGATTCAACCCACCTGAGTGAGCGAATGTTTAAATGTTTCCAATGTTTAAAATTTAAAATGTAATCTTCATAATTTATCTCTTTCGGATCATGAAACTGCACAAACTTTGACATTTAATATTTCTAGTAAATCTGACAATCGTATGAGTATTCCAAAATTTTATTTTATCTATAGGAGAGATCTTTGTCATGAAAATCAGAAAATTTTTCTACGATGTATATCTGCCTTATCTTTTAGTGATATTCTTTCAGAAAAATCAACTGAAAAAGCTTTCAACTTGTTTCATGATTACTTGATTCTGTTTTATAAACTCTGTTTTCCTTTAAGAAAAATAAAAATAACAAATAAACCTAAGAATAAACAATTTATTTCTAAAGGGTTGAAAAGGTCATGCATTAAGAAACGTCAGTTATATATTAAGTATCGGTTAAATAAGGACAATAAAAAGCAGAATAAAATAGCATATTATAACTATAATAAGTTGCTTAAACAATGTTTTGAGAGTATCCGCAAAGTACACAATACAAAATATCTTCTCAACTCAAAAAATGTGTGTAAAGCAAGTTGGAACTTAATTAAAGAAACAACAGTTGGTCATGCTAACCCTAACTACATTCATGAAATTAAATTCAATGAAAAAAGCTATAAAAATCCTAATGACATATGCAAATTATTTAATCAACAATTTATTAATTCATCACAACATTAAGCAAAGTCTGTTCCGCCTAACACTTATAAATTTAATAATTCGAATACAATTTTTATGACGCCAGTTAATGAAGCTGACATCTTAACTATTATTAAGAATTTGAATAATACTCCAACAACTGGGTATGACGAAATTAGCACACAGATAATAAAAATTAGCGCTTTATATATTGTGGCACCCTTGACTCACATTATTAATCTTTCTCTGACGGAAGGCATATTTCCAACGAGACTAAAAAATTCTATTGTCAAGCCACTATTTAAGAAAGGCGACATATTAGATATTAACAATTACAGACCAATAGCAAAGGTTTGTGTGTTATCAAAAGTATTTGAAAAAGTATTCAATGACAAATTATATAGCTTTTTTACTAAACATAATTTGTTTAAATCTGAACAATTTGGATTCATTAAAAATAGTTCTACAACACTTGCATGCTATTCTTTAATTAAAAGTGTTACAGAATCGTTAAACAAGGGTATTTATCCAATATCTATATTCTTAGATATGACAAAGGCCTTTGATCGCGTTTCATTTGAGATACTATTAAAAAAGCTTGAATGCTATGGTGTTCGCGGTACGGCACAAGAATGGATTAGTAGTTATTTAAACAGGAAACAGTATGTAGAAATAGTTGTAGTTGTAAACAGTATGTAGAAATAGCTCGGCTGACAAATAATGTACTAAACTATTATCAATCATCATATGAATCTAATGAAAGGGGAGTACCTCAAGGCAGCGTTTTAGGACCCTTGCTCTTCCTGATCTATATTAATGATCTTCCAGACGCGGTCGAACATGACTGCATTATGTTTGCTGATGACACTACCATCACTATTAAATGTAAAAATAAAAATGACGCTGAAAAAGAAACTAGTAATGCTTTGACTAAGGTAATTAATTGGTTGGACATTAATGATTTAAAAATAAATATTTCTAAGACGAAAATAATTCAATTCCAGACTTATAAGAGTACAATTCCTGACATTAAAATTACTTACCAAAATTGCACACTAGACATAGTGGATTCAACAAAATTTCTGGGTTTATCAATAGATAAACACTGCAACTGGAAGGAACACGTACGGAACTTAAGTGTGAAAATTGACAAATTTATCTATGTACTGAAACGAATCACTCACACAATATCACCTCAGGCTGCTATGTTAGCCTATCACGGATATGTTGGATCAAACTTGCGATATGGTCTTATACTTTGGGGTAATTCGGTAGAAGCTCATGATGTATTTGTGATCCAGAAAAAATGCATTCGTTCTATTTTTAAAGCACATTATTTAGATAGTTGCAGACCTCTATTTAAAATCCTAAAAGTGTTACCACTTCCATCACTATACGTCTTTGAAATTTGCTGCTTTGCAAAACGTTATGACTATCTTTTTAAGAGTAGTGATGGTTTTATCGGATGTCGTAGTAACAAAAAGGGAAAACTTTATATACCTGCTCAAAAGCTAACAATATTTAGTAACAATGTTCATTGCATGGCTATTCGAGTTTTTAACAAGTTACCAACAAACATCAAAAATTTACCATTCAATAAATTTAAAACAATATTATTTAATTTCTTACTTGATAAAATGTATTATAGCATCAATGAATTCATGACTGATAGAGAAATGACATAAACTTAAATAATTTAACTTCACTTTTCTTCCTTTTAATATGAACATGACATAATCAATGATCTAATTTTATTATAATTCAATTGACATAGTTGCTTATTTTTATTTATTATTATTATATTCTAAATTAAGTTTAAGGTGACATTAGTAAATAGAATATGTTTTAATTTTAATAATACCTTTTTATTTTTTATTTTATAAAATATTTGCACGCTGTACTGCAGCAGTATATGTATAGATCTTTTTTTTTATAAATACCACCAAATTGTTATGTACCATATACTGGCAAATAAAGGAATTTGAATTTGAATTTGAAGCGAACGGTCGAGAGCGAAGCGACCCACCAGTACTTACTACTTACGCACATTGAAATATATCCAATTAGAGCGGTCATAATTTGGTGAAATCAAGAAGACATAAGGACTATTACGAATAAAAGAATATCAACTATAGTACACTTGAAATAGAGTAGAAGTTAGTAATAACACTTATGGCGGGTTTCAATATTATGAAAACTGTTCGTTTTGCCTACGAACAATAGAATTCACTACCAAAATGCCTTTCTATATTCAAAATCTTGACATCTAAACCACTGCTTACGAACTGTTTGACTGTAATGGGTTGCTAGGTTACATTTAACCATTTACAAAATAAGTCATTTTATCTAGCCAACGACGACGTAGCAAGTTAATTTAAACCAATGAGGTAAAGGTAGCATGGCAGTCTGCTGCGGCCAATAAGGAGTTATGTTTTCATTACGTACGACCAATTAAAGAATAGGTCATTTTATCTAGCCAACGACGTAACAATTTATTCATTTAACGAAATGTCCTATCAAATATCTGTCAACATATCAATAATCCAGTTTTCTCTTTCTAACTTATCTATAACTGTTTTTGAAAAAAAAGGACGAATATTATTGAATTACATAATTTTTCTTTTAAATATTTACTTTGACGTCATAAAAATGTGATTCAACCAATGGCAAAATTAGTCGAAGGATTGGCGTTTCGTTTTACGTAAGCAGTTAAACGAAATTATTAATAAAAAGCTCTAAAAACATACTATAATATATTTATCGAATACTAAAACATAGCAAACATAAATTGAATAAGTTTATATATTTATTTAGTTCAAATATCATACAAATAAGTTGCGAATGCGTGATATTCTATAAATCACATATCACCTATTTTCTTGGAAGAACGTTACGCAAGGAGGGCCCATGCCAAATTTGAGAACTTACAGCCCGTAGCTAGTAGATATTGTGAAACGCTACTTTTTTCCTACCAGTTTTGTACCTGTACCGGTTACGCATAGCAGTCAGTTGAATATTGAAACCCGCCATTAGTGATTTATGTCAGAATGCTATCTGCATGCTTTTAGTTGATTCTGTCAATTTAGTTATGCTCTTCGACGATAGATGTCGTATGGACCACACGTTGTGCAATTTTAGAGTTTATTTCAATGAAATACATGTCATTTTTCATTTACACTAATATTTTTTCCGAATTAATTGGCAAGAACGATTAACGAAACATAAAAATTATAATTAAACGAAAATAGCGACTTACCGATGATAGGAAACACCTGATCGTATTAACGTTTTAGTACCACTATAGTTTTTACACTCTAGAACAGAACATCGAGTAATTTTATGGGTTTTTTTTTGTAATGGAACACACCGGCAAAAGACGTCACAAAGCGTTGTAATCACCAGAGCGACTGACTCGAGTTAAGTCTCACTAGTCTTAACTTTGGCACGTGCGCCACGCCCACACGTCCCTTCCTCTTTAAACGTAAAGAAGCATTTAAACGCTTCTTTACGTTTAAAACCACTCCTTTCAGCCGCATTTAATAAATCTTGCTGAGAAGTTTTATTGCTTCCATACTGGTCTGGGAGCGAAAGAAAAACATAGAATGTGCCAGCTGCTTCTCTTCCCGGGCAAACTGTAAAAGTCAGTTAAGGGACGGAGGATTTATTGGCGATTTTGCGGGCGACAGGCTGACCCCCTGTCACTGCTATAGTCTCTTTCCATCATAATAATTCCTCCTTTGTCAAACGTGACATCAGATGGTTTTTATAGCCTCTGGTGTTCTGCCTACCCTATTAGGGATACAGGCGTGAAGGTATGTATGTATGTATGTAAGTTTTATTAATTCACATAAAAATCAAAATTACAGTAACAAACACAAGAGTCATGCATGAAATGACATAAATAATTATTATATCATAAATTGTTCAGTTAGTTCCGATTTTGGCCACGCACCATAATAACCTTTTTCGCACTTTTATCTTATCAACAAAGTTACAATCTACCTCGTGTCTATCTACGTTCGTGTAGTCTGTGTACTGCATAGATGACAGACGGGGGGCGATAGCTAATCGAAAATTCACAATATTTTCACTAAACACGTGAAAATTTGCAATTTCGTTGGATCTTAGTTAATTTATGCAATATTTATTAAGTGAAAAATGTTTTCGGCTGTGCCTAGATCATTACTGTAAGTATAGTTAGCTTTTTATTTATTTTTGGAGTTTACATAACTTGACAGGCAGCTGGTTTTCATTGATTTTATCACAGAGGTTTCACCAAAAACTAAGCTGTGAAATAATGACTTAGTCTCATTTCATAAATTTTACCAAGAAACAGGATTATTTTATATATTGTTCTGAAATAAAAGTGTTAGCGTGAACGGTTTAATCTTGCATTCAGCCCGCAACTATTTCTTTATCACGAATTAAAAAGTAAACAATAAATAAATTAGGTACCTAGCAACTTGAGACTTCACTTAAGAAAAGGAAACGAAAGAAATTAAATTATTATTCCGAGGTTTTTAGTAATTATTGATTTTAATTTAAGAAGTACCCGAGTTTTCGACGTCCCGGAATTGCCAAGATCACGGCGCTGTGATCGGTAAATTTAAATTATGATTTAAATAAACACAATTATTGGAAACAATTTCCCTTGTAATTCTTCAAAGCATTTTATATTCTTTTACTTACTGTACTAGATGTAAGCATAGTTGTTTGAGGAGTATCCTGGTTTACTATTGGAAGACAATTTTCTAAGACAGTGTAAATAAAGTACCCCAGAATAAATAGATGAAAATAACTAACAAATATACAAGAGATTTTTCCTTTGTATTACAAGTTTTCTTCTAAAATTTAGAATGCTAGAGAATTGTTTACAACATTGTAGTGTTTTGTGTTGGACATCTTGAATTCAATATTATGTAAGTACTTAGTGTAGAATTTTTTTTTATCGTGATTTTATTCATTTTATGTACAAATTATTGTTTACTAAAGTTGGGAAGTAAGAAAACACTAAAGTCAGAGTAAGATGTTATGCATTATACTACCTTCATTAATTTGAGGTAACAACATAATTTTTTGTATATTAATTTTTTTAACAAAAATATTTGACTTATGCCCTAGATTTTGCTTAAACAAAAATTAACATTGCTGAACCATATAAAACAACACTTTCAAAAAATATTGCTCAAATGTAACTGTAGTATAATGCTGCAATTGTTTTATAAAATACGTTAATTAAACAGTTTTTTTTGGTAAGCATAAAGAATATTCTGTTTAATATTGTATATATCCTTTTATTTCTGGTAATCATAAGGAGGATGGGTAACCCACTTGTCTCACTAAGATCTTGGAGATCAGGTGTTAGTACTAATCCTCATATATCGGAAACCTTATAATAAATTTTGATGTTATTAAAATAGTGCAAGTGAGCACATGGTGGTAAGTGATGATGAGGCTGCAAAGCATTAACATTGTTACTATGATGATGGATTTATATAGCACTTTATAAAGAACCATTACTTCCTAAATTTATGATCTTCATCGCCACTTAAAATTGGTAAAATTGAAGTCTAAAAAAGATTAACTAGTTTTCATTAAAGAAAGGGTCTGTGTACAGTATATACATTCTGCCTGCACCTACTAATAGTTAATCTACTGTGTGGGATTTACTTCATTCTCAGTTTGGTGGTAGGACAGTATTAACTGGAAGAAGCAAGCTGTTTTTACCCACCCTAAAAATTAATCTCAAAAAAATATCAAAATCACCATAAATCCATGGTTCATCATGGTTGTCTGGTAGAGATCGCTTCCCAGCCATAAGACCGCCAATTTTATTTCAAAATTGTTATCATGTACTTCGTTTTTTTGTACCTATTTATGGCATACATTAAGTGTAAATAAATAAATTATCGAAGCTTATTAGGAAAATCAAATTAATACATAAGATTACAGCCGCAGTTCAAACAAATTTTATGACTTTGACTATGATAAAGAATTAAATGCCAAGGATATCCGGCAAATTGACAGAAATGTTGTGTTGTTAAAACTGTTTTCATTATCACGATAAACATTTCATATCAACATTTGATATCAACATAGTACTTTGTTACTGATAACGATGCTGCTTTTTTATCTGCAAGTAACAATGTATTCGTCTATATCGGAAATCGAACAGGTTTCCGTTAGTTAGCTCTTTATATTAAAGGGGCAACGCTGCGTCAAGGCTCAGAAGGAAATCGGTGAAACCGGGGCTAAATCTCTTCCTATTTGGCTAAACCTCGACCGGCTGGTGTAGGGGTAACGTACATTGCCTTCTATGCCAGAGGCCCTGGGTTCGAGTCCCGGCGGCGACGGATATTTGTGTGATGAACACAGATATTAGTCGTCAAGTCATGGACGTTTATATGTTTATTTAAGTTTATTTTCTAATAAAAGAATATGTATTTATTCAATATGTATGTTTATATATATTTCTTAAGTATATCAGTTATCTAGTACCCATAACACAAGTTCTTTAAGAAACTTAATTTGGGCTAGAGAATGTTGTGTGAGTGTCAGAAATATTGATTTATTTATTTAAAATAGAACAAAATGTGTAGTACACGCGTGAGCTAGCCAGGCACCAAGCGCGTGTGGCGCGTGCCGTACGTCCTTGCCGCACGCGAACACGCGCGTGGACACGCGTTACGCAGCGTTGGCTCTAAAACGCTCTCCACTCTCATACTGAGGCCACACTATCTTACCGTCTACCGGGCTGTTACCGCAAGAATTATGACATTAAATTACCGTTTAACTTACTGCATGAACTGGTGTGGTTACACTAGAGCATACCTAGATATGTCAATAAATTTGGCGGAAAATATCACTTTTTCAAGTTGGAAGTCGAAGCTGCAGCGTTGTTGTGTTTTATATGTGCCAATAATTTTTACATGAATCTTTTAAATTTTAACAAAGCTAAAAGAAGAGAAAAAAGGGTATCCCAAAGAGACGGTTCGGATTGGAATAATTCTAAAAACTCGAGCGCTTTTTCATTTGACCACTCCATTTCGGTCGATACGTGCGTCGCCGGTGAGCTCATATTGCACACTGGACAAACGGTAGTGTGGCCACAAACGCAATAATTACTGCGGTAATCTTCTTGCGAAAAAATACCGCCGCCGGAGCTATTGCCTACCACCATTTGCCATATTGATAGGCATTGTAAAATTATGGCCATAAATCGTAGTTACACCTAGGTGTAGTTTAAGTTATGGCAATAATTATTGGCATATCACGGTAGTGTGGCCTCAGCATAAAGCGATCTTAAGAGGCCGAATTTCACACTTCTTTATTTCGCGGAGCTCTTAGTTTTATAAATATGGGCTTTAGACACGACGGCAGATACCACTAGCCGCATTAAACTAGTTTTAGCCGCGTCACTTTGGATCTCGAAGAATATCTTGATAAAATTTTGTCTAATATCCTTCGTCGAGAGCTTTTCTATCAAATCAAGCTTCAGCTTTATTATCTTAGTGCGTATAGAGAATAAGAACTAAAACAATATATTAAAACAACTTCTAAATAAAAATGGTTAAAGCCGCAGCATTATAATATAATGTCGTTTGCTCGACGCGATTTTAATTTGGCACCGCGTCGTCCCCGTCTTCATCTAAGAAAATGTCAGGGGTGGAGATCGTAATATTGTGGTGATAATTATAACATAACCGAAATGTACAGAAGCCAGCAGAACAAGCGTTACCTTACCTGTCAAATTTCCCCAAGCAATTTTAACTTAATGTCGAGGGCATAGAGTTCAGATTCAAGTAAAGTTTTTTGACAGATTTGTAACGCTTGTAACACTTGATGTGCTGTCTTCTGTACAATAGGAAATCATATATTTTTAATGTAGCAAGTACTACATTAATAAACCTATTTGAAATATTCTAGTTTATGTTGTAATAGGTACTCGTCGGACCTCTTCGACAATATGTAGTGGGTAAAAAGCCGCTTGATTGCCACTGATTTATCTGCATTCTATAACATATTTAAAACATATATCTCGTAGTAAATTAAGTAGTATATGAAGAGTATTACCACCAATAATTATCTGCAACATACCAACAAGAAAATCCTTTAACCCGTGTAGGCCTTACAAAAATGTCAGAAAGAAAACTATTGAAAAATGTTACAACTCTGTCCGTTTGTCACACCTTCCTATCTCGGTAACTACACGCCTACACGATCACGCACTACGATTATCCAGGGTAGTGCGTGATAGCCACTACCCTGGATAATCGTGTCGTAAATTGCGTTATGATTGATTTTAAAATCATCCAGTGCATTAGTAACCGTGTCTTCGACCTTAACTTATCATCACTTAAATAAAACTACTTTTTAACCGGATTAATCGCGTATAATTTATATTTTACATTTTAACTCGACGTTTCGGTGTCTTTGCAGACCGCAGAGTTAAAATGTAAAATATAAATTATATGCGATTAATCCGGTTAAAAAGTAGTTTTATTTAAATTATGAATCGTGAAAACTTAAGACAATATTATCATCATTTACCCTCAGATGCGATTTAACGGGTTCAGGAACCTGGTAATGTGGTAGACTTCAAATGAGCAAAGAAATCCCTTTCGTATCATACCGGAAATTCTTGTGGCGTAGCGGCTTCTAAGTTTCGTTTCGACATTGTTCAGCTAGGTCCGTATGTACAAAGAAGGTTATCGGGGAACCTTAAATTACCAAGATTTTCGTGCTTCTGAAGGCTCGTTAAGCCACTATTCCTTGCACTATTTAGGTAGTTTTGCACAGTACTAGCAATCATTAGTTTGATAGAAGCCATTTTCATTTCCACGAAATTTTCTTTCATCCACCTATCAGCAATAAATAGTCTGCCTGCCTTATTACAGCCTTGCTCATTGAAAGGGGCTGTAATGAAGACATCATAGAGTACTCGAAGATTAAAATTTTGCAACTGTAAAGAGATAATATAAAATATTTTTAAGTTTTTCCATTTAATCATTTTCAATTATTGTTTAATAACTGAAAAAAAATATTTTTTCAGTTCTTTAAGATAATAAATGTAAAAATGTGGAGTAAGTACTTAATTGGTGGGTAATACTTGCAGTCCTCGTGTACACTTCAACCGTCTTTGACTAGACACAACAGATTTTTAATAGATCAAAAACCTTTATTTTTGCGTGGTGACTAAACCCGCGTTTGACCTAAATCTCAATCACCTGATGGCAATTGAACATGAGGTCGTTATGACCGCACACTCGCTTGGAAATTACCTGGCGCTACATAAAATACCGCCGAACACATCACCGCGGGAACCGTGGTATTTGGAGGCCGATTTTATATGAAGGGTGGTCGCTAATCAGACGGAAGCCACTCAGCTTAGTCACCTTTGCGACACTTTGTTTCATTAATACTGCACTTGAGACCAGTGCAAAAATCGGCTACATTAGTGGGGAACTATTAGTAAATTTCATGAAACTGTATAAAAGTTCCGGTCGAAGATTAGACCCACATTAACATTGGACTGATGACAGTACTGATCACAGACTTATATAACTATTGATGGTCAACATATCACCTACTGCGGTTTAATGACACAATGCATTTCGTTAAATTTCCTTTTAGGAAAAATAATATTCTTATTAATTTCACTTTACTAAAATCGGAAGCGAAGAATTGCATTGATATTGTGACTTTCAAAAAGACAACATCTTCCTAGAAACTATCATGAACTCGAATAAAAATGGGTATATTTCGTTCACTTTAATGTACAAATGTTTAGTTTTTTTTTAATATAACACGCATGGCGCAAATGAATGTACTTATGTTTAACATTTATGTTTTTGTTATAGTTCCTGTGCAAATGTTTTTGGTACGCATCGAGCCCTTGCGGTGGGTCTAACAAAATGTCCTATAACCGAGATCTCGTCCATACAATGCCGGGACTACCACGAAGTCACCGGCAATATCATCTGTCAAAACATGGTCAAAGGAATTGATTACCTCAGGGATCCACGACTTAATAAGGTAAGCTTTCTTTTGGATTTCAATATTTTTAATAGATATTTTAGAAATATTGCCAAAGTTTATAATATGAAGTTTAGGATATGAACTAGTATGAAAATGTCGATTTTGCTAGCATATTATATTAGCCAAAGAACATCATAAAACTTGAGAATTATAGCTCATTACATTTAAATGAGTTTGACATTTTAAATAAAACGAAAAGGCCACAGTTGAGAGTATGACATAGATTTCTCTTGAAAGCATATCGAATCGGCGAAAAAAGACACAAAATTCGATGAAATATCGATATAATTTTTTTACCGCATCTGTTTTTGCCCTCCACCGCAAATCACAAAACCGTTTTCGAAAAGCTTTTCGAGTTAGCGTTGAATGATTTCAAACTCAAATTACCGGAACAAAACAAGTATCTCAACGTTAACCCTAGAGAGATATTATGTACATGTCTCACTGATCCAAATCAATCTCCGATGTATGATCCCGTGTTCTGTGAAAGTGTACTGAGGCGTGAAGTTTTGCTCATTATTCAGTTTTCTGCAGTAACCCAAGCAAATATAGCCAAGCAAATATACTTTTAATCCGTTAAATGCTTGCTCGGTGCTCAAGAAGGCATGGCGCGTGAGTATCTACACTTCACATGGAAGCCTTCTTTCTGTATGTCATTTATATATTCGTTCTGGCAACTTCATAAGATAGATAGATGCAGTTAAGCTGATGTCTGCTTTGCGTCGGTTTTTCCGCGTAACTATCATCTAAAATCGATACTGGTAGTTGCAGAGATTTTTTGATGTGTTTAGTATCAATTTTTTTCTATTTAAATAAATATGATTCATATTAATACGGATTATTTCATTATGTTAATTGCGGAAACTAGCAACAATCAGGAGGTGTGGCCGTTTGCTAAATATACTACTTACGTGCCCCATGAGAAAGGAATAAACAATAATAAGCCTAAACTTCTGTTTCCTAAACTCCTAAACCCGCGTGATTACTTTAAAAAAAGCTAAATCATTATAACCACCTAGAAAAACAACCAGTTTGCCCAGGACGTGACCTCGCACTGTAAAAGATGAACACTCAACAAGTATCAAATACCTGTATAATTCTTGCAGAAAGTCTGTTTTAATATTTTATTTTAACGTGTTGTAGTTAGTAGTCAGGTGTCAGCTATAACTCGGGCACAAAACTTTGTTTTTACGATTAAACTCACCTTGACCTAAATCTTGAAAAAAGTACTGATTGTAAGTGACGTTGAGGTCGAAGTTGGACCATTATTGGGGTTCAGAATAGAAGTGAATCTTCTTATAACATTACCATCGCCGGAGCCATGATTCTGTATGAATGGCAAGTGCCAGGCAATTCCTAAAGGTGCCCTTAAATCAGTTAACCTGTTTCCGCGGTCCTAGAAATTTTATTAACTGATCTTAAATGCATCTTTTTTTTTAAAAGTAGAAATGATTAAGGCGGAAGAACTAACCAATAATGTTTTTAGAAAGACAGACAGAAACGATAACGGTTGAAGTTTTTACCGATAAATATATTATTGTTATAGGAGTTAACAAAAGGGACGGAAATCTAACTAGTTTATCCTAACTTCGACCTTGCAGTCAGTTGAGGCAATGCTAAACCGTAGTATTTTTCCATAGGGGAGCTCTGCAATGATCTTTGGATTTAGAATATGAGGCCTTAGAGTTTCATTGATTTAGTGGCAATGAGTGCAATCTATTCACTTCCTTACCTTCTTACAGAAACTAGTTTTACGCCATTTATTTGAATCAAATAGACCGAGTACCCCAAAATAAAAGAAACGGAACCTTTATAGGATGACCTTGTTGTTATGACTCGTTTATGCCGTTTATTTTGACGCTCTCAAAGTAGTTAAATCCTACAGAGTATCTACTTAAGGTTAATCTATAATCATATATTTTTCAAAAAGGGAGAAGTTAAAGTGAAAATAAGGAAAAGCTTCGAAAGTTGGTGTTATACGTACGCAAACCTCGATGTCCGAGTCTTTTTTTTTTTTTAATATTGTAAGGATAGGACGTTTGTCTTCCATGCCACCTGATGGAAAGTGCGCATGAAGACTATGGTGTTACACGTCCATCCACGAGAAACCTATTCACTCGACACTTAAAAGTTCCAGGACTGTAGTGGTCAGAAAAAACAGTCTAAATCGCACTCATCGATCACTCTCACACTATGGGGGCGAACGAGGTTGTGGGTCACTTAGTGTTAATTAATCACCACCGCCCATGAACTCAAGGGGGAACTACCATTGCGTTACCGACCCTGGGACATTAGATTGTAAGACCCGGTATCAGTAATTACAATGCATATCTAGTCTTTCTATCCGTGACAGCAAACTTTTTGATAGCGGAATAGCGGCGCGGTGGCGGCGTAAGGACGATTTAGAATAGCCTCAAAGTTCCGGCCAGTTCCATTCTAAACTCTCACTTACCATCACTTATGGCGGGTTTCAATATTAAACTGACCGGTATGAGTAACCGATACAGGTACAAAACTGGTAGAAAAAAAATAGCGTTTCACAATATCTACTGGCTACGAGCTGTAAGTTCTCAAATTTGGCACAGACCCTCTTTACATGACGTTCTTCCAAGAAACTAGGCGATACGTGATTTATAGAATATCACACATTCGCAAATTATTTGTATTATTTTTGAACTAAATAAATGTATAAACTTATTCAATTTATTCTTGATATGTTTTGGCATTCGATTAATACATTATAGTATATTTTTAGAGCTTTTGTTAATAATAGCGTTTCATTCCTTACGTAAAATGAAACGCTAAAAATTTTGCCATTGGTTTAATAATTTTTTTATGACGTCAAAGTAAATATTTAAAAGATAAATTATGTCATTCAATAATACTCATCCTTTTTTTCAAAAACTGTTATAGATAAGTTAGAAAGAGAAAACTGGATTATTCATATGTTATAGGATATTAAGTTAAATTAATAAATTGTTACGTCGTTGGCTAGATAAAATTACTTATCCTGTAATTGGTCACATGTAATGAAAACTTAACTCGCTGTTGGCCGCAGCAGACCGCCATGCCACCTTTACCTCATTGGTTTAAATTAGTTACTTGTTACGTCGTCGTTGGCTACATAAAATTACTTATTTTGTAAATGGTCAAATGTAACCTAGCAATCCATTACAGTCAAACAGTTCGTAAGCAGTGGTTGAGATGTCAAGATTTTGAATATAGAAAGGCATTTTGGTAGTGAATTCTACTGTTCGTAGGCAAAACGAACAGTTTTCATGATATTGAAACCCGCCATTAGTATTAAAGTCACAAGCGGGTTTGGTTTCGTACCTACGCAGACGAAAATGCGTTATCTATTGGTTATACTCTAATATCATTGAAATATGGTATATTTTGTCACAACAGGGTCTCGCGTTTACAATAGAAGAGCGCCAAGCGCTCGGGATCCATGGCTTACTGGCTGCCAAGTTCAAAAGTCAGGAGGAGCAACTTGAGATCTGTCGTATTTCCATTGACAGATACGAAGACAACCTGAACAAATACCTCTATCTCGTCGAGTTACAGGTGACTAGACCTAAGCAAGGTATAGTTTCTGTTGATTTTTTGTTTTGTTTTCCAAAAGTGGGGTACCGGTGGCCTTGACGGGTTTTCAGTCCGGTTTCATTGTAGCATGCCTTTGAAAGTATTCATGTTAATAAATAAAAAATGTTTTAATTTTGGCATCCCGAAAAATATTATTTTTTACCTTATCTGGTTATGCAACTAAGGGTCTGTTTCACAATGTATGGATAAAGTACCAAATAGCTATGTAGCACATAAATTATTTGGAAGATAAAAGTTCCGAATAAGAAACGTCGCGTTTCACAATCATATTTTATCTGGCACACAATTATCCGAAATATAAAGGAGATTGCGGTGCTAAAATTCGCATGTTCCGTTTTTGTTTGTCTTTTTGTTACGAACAAATAAAATTAATAAGTGTCAATTTTCTCTGAGTAGTTTGTGTATGCTGTTTTTGTGATTCGAGAGTGGTTAAATCTTTAACTTCAAAAAATGTCGACGCTAAAACGTGAAAGAAGCGTCAATTTCAGCCGGAAAGAAGTTGACCTTCTAACTTCGCTTGTTGCTGAAAATAAAAATTTACTTAAAAATAAAAAGAGTGACTCAGTCACCTGGCAGGAGAAAGAGCAGTGCTGGAAGACGCTGGAGGCGCTGTTTAATAGCACAAGTGGGCTAAACTTTCGCAGTGAATAAACAAACATCACGGCTTCTTTAGTAAGTCTGAACCGTGTCCTAAAGTCCGTTTCGTCCAATGACTCCATAGTTAGTTCTATGCTGAAATACAGGATTCCTACGCGGTGTTGTGATGCGATCAATATATTCATCAAACTCATTTTCAAGAGTTTCAAAAACGTCCATCATATTATTAAAACACAACGTTTTCTTGTCTTCCATCTGGCAAACACAAATCTCTTCCATACTTATGTTGCAGATAAATTGTGCTATTTGCCACTTCATCGGACTTATAACTTATGATGGACTTTATGTGACAAATAGCGCTATCTGACAGTCGTGAAACGCAACAATAGTGTTTATCTTACCAATAAGTAATAAATAGCTTATTTGGAACTTATGTAGAACTTATCCGTATATTGTGAAACAGACCATAAATATTATCAATAAGTTCATGATTTTTATTCACTTCATTATTTTATATAACTTTTCATTATTCAAATCTTGATTGATTTATTCACCTTTGTTTTTCTCGTGAGTTCATAAATTACTATGAAAATATTACTTACATATTCATTTACTTTTACGTACACATACACATACTCATACAGTGCATGGGTGTTGGAAGTTAGTTTAAGCATCCAATTAATTATCTTTAATGAATGATATAATATTTGATTTTGATCTATTAAATAATTACTATCGTTATCTTTATTCTTTTATCAATTGACGCAAATATAAAAGCGACAGATAAGTGACTAATTATATTTTCTTTTATAAATAAAAATCTTGAAATTGGTCTGGCAATCTCAAAAGATAAGAATCCAAAAAGATACTAGTGTTGTACTGCGTAGGTTATTTTTATCTTATCGATTGTTTTTTTTATGCTATCTGTGGCCCCCATGGCAGATGTTTTATAATATTTTGGATGATTGCAGGACAGAAATGAGAAGCTATTCTTTAGACTTCTCTCTGAGAATATTGATAAGTTCCTGCCGATTGTATATACACCCACTGTAGGTTTGGCTTGCCAAAGATTTGGTCTTATATACAGAAGACCCAGAGGCCTTTTTATCACGATCAATGATAAAGGACACATCTATGATATAATGAAGAATTGGTAAGTTTTTTTACTAAGTTAATTTTTAGTTATATGTAAGTGAAAAGAGTAGTAGTTTCCTACGTTTACCGTTCAAATCAGTTATTCAAATGTTGTTATACCCATGGAAGGTTCGCATAGGGCCGGCTTAGCCGTTCAACCTCTTTTTTTACGGGAGGAAAATGATCCGGCAGAGGGCCGGACCCACCCACTAAAAACCTCCAGTTGTACCTCATCCGCCATAAGTGGAGCTCACGGTATCGCCATTGGCATTACCCGCGAGCCCCGGCCGGTTGCGCCCAGTCTGAGCTGAGCACTCTCCGACGTCGGAAATGCTCCAGTACACAAGACCATTTTCCCACCATAGCCCTAGTAGCCACATCAGGTCCCCTCACCTGCTACGGCTGGCTATCGGGAGGGAGAAGGTGTGCGTATCTCCTTCTCCGTCCCCCCCTCCGCCCTGAGCCGTTCAGCCCCTATATAAGCATATCGATATCATATCTGTTTGACCTCTGATTAGTGGTAGGATAAGTTCACTTAACATCAGGTAAGATTAGCTTTTTAGATTGACCCGGGTTAAGTACGGATTAAATTATTTATATTGCAATATACGATATTTATATTGGAATAAGTTTGTATTCGGGATTACGCAAATAGGACCACATATCTAATTCCGAACTAATCTCAAATGGCTTCCCATTCGACTTGGTCGGAATACTCACATCCTATCTGTAGTCTACCGTATTCTGTATGATAAAGCATTTCCTGTTTACCTGCAAAACCGCTTTAACTATCGATTCAACAACAACGATCGTAACTTGCGCTCTTCCTCAAACCTTCTCCTTGCAACACCATCACATACATCCACATTCTTAAGTAAATCCTTTTTTCGGTGTCGCTTTGGAATTACTTACCCTTAGAGATCCGCAAAGCTCCCAGTCCTTACACCTTCAAAAGGATCCTTAAACGCTATTACCTCGTGAAACACTGCTCATCGTAACTTATTAATAAGTATGTGTATGTATTATTAATGTGTAAGTCTATATATAAATAATATTTATGTATATTTATGATTAATAAGTATGATATGTAATTAATTGTATGTAGTCTATTTTATGAAACCTGTACCACCGCCCACCCTAATTTCCTCTATTCATGTCCTGTCCTTACTGGGTTGCCTGGCAGAGATCGCTTTGAGCGATAAGGCCGCCTTTGTACAAATGTTTTAAAATGTGTTGTAAAATGTTACTAATACTGTTGGTGTACAATAAATAATTATTATTATACGATATTTATTTGCAATAAGTGCAGTAGTTTTGTGTTTTACGGTAGTAAGTTAGCTAGCACAATAGCTCTGTAGAGATATTTCACCTAGAGTGACATTCTAACCATTCCATGTTAATTTGTAACGCATATAACGCTATGTTTAGGTATAGCGTCACGACATAAAGAGCTTGACAAATGAATGATTTCCATGAATTTATTTGCGCTCATGGTCTTTCCTTTGTTATATTCAGGTGTCGATTTACGAGGAAAACTAGATAATTGTAATATTTTATAGTTTTCTGTTTTTAATCTTAATTTGAATAAACTCTGAATTGACAATACTTCTAATATCTATTTGACTTCAACCATGTTCGTATCAACTTGTTAGAAAAGATATATGGTGGTGGATTAATTACAATGTGTTATCTAATTTCAAGTGTACCTATATGTAAGTACCGACTGTAAAAAGATTATTTTAAATCCACGCTTATTAATTCAGTAAGTTCTGATTAAATTTTTTATCTCTATGTTTTATAAAATATAACATTATCATGAATAAGTATTAGTTTCATGGGGGTATGTTTATATCATTATATTTCATTGCATGTTATTATTGTAAGTATATAATATTCGTATACAACCCTCTTCTTTATACTCAATTTCTCCTCAAAGTTTAAACATATTGTCAAAAAGGCCAGCTCTCACATATACACTAAAAGGTCTGTAAACGCCAAAACTAGGAATAAATAATATTTATGGCTAGATAGCTCGCTAGTCCCAGGAAAAAGGTCAAACCCTTCCTCAGCAGGTTTTTATAAAAGGCATTCAGATACAATCCTTCGTAGACATGTATGACATTCTACGAAGGATGTTAATGTGTAATGACATTCCGCATTGTTTTCATCATTCTGATACGTTTATGTATGCGGATGATCTGAAATTTGTGAGAGTTATAAAGACTATGGAAGATACGAAATATCTTCAAAAGGATATCGATAACTTATTCAAATGGTGTTGTAATAACGATATGCAACTAAACTATACGAAATGTCATTATGTCAAATACTCAAGAAAGCACGATACTGTAGAATCTGTATATACAATTAACTCACATACTATACAGGAAGTGGAGAATATATCTGACCTTGGTGTAATCTTTGACAAAAAACTTACTTTCACACCCCATTTAGATAATATTGTAAAAAGATCTTCTAAAATGTTAGGTTTTGTTATTCGAAATAGTAAGTCTTTCACCAAAAGCAAAACAAAAATACTGCTCTACAACAGTCTGGTAAGGAGTATCCTGGAGTATTGTTCTGTGGTCTGGCGTCCCCACTATGCTTCACATACGTTACGCATAGAACGAGTTCAAAAGCGTTTTCTTTGGCATTTAGCGTATTCAACAGGCATTGCTAAGAAAATAACCTCTTATAATTCGAGATTACATCATTTTGCCATAGACATCTTAGAACACCGTAGGACTGCCCACGATGCTCTATTTGCGTGTAAGGTCATCCAACAAAAAATTGACAGACCAGAATTGTTAGCACATTTCAACTTCCGTGTCCCTTATCGTATTCCACGTAACCCCATTGCTCCACTCTGCCCTCCGCATAGACGAACTGTATTAGGTGCTAACTCACCTTATGCCAGACTAAGCAATGTTATAAATAGGTGCAGCACTCACATAGACCTAAACTTTCATACAATACCAGTCCTCAAGTCTAAAATTTATGATATTCTTTGTGGTAAATAAAAATAAAAATAATTTCTCTATGTCTTCTATTAAAATCTCTATGTACTTATATGTAATTTTTATGTAATCTGTCACTTCGCTATATGTATTTTGGTTTTTTATATATTTTTTCTGTCTTTTAAACTTTGTATATTCTGTTCGTTCACTTTATTTGCTCATGTGGTGTTTACCCTTAAGTGATTGTTGCACTGTATATGTATACCTACCTTAATGTTATCTGAATATTTTTGTGTAAACAATTGTGGGTGAACCAAATTAATAAAATAAAATAAAATAGATTATAATAATTAATTATTGTCACCAAAATGTAAAATTTGCGGCCCTTCGGTCTCCTAGTATCTAAACACTTATTCCCAAGTTATTTTAAAATCATTAGTTTCCTTAACCTTTCAAAAGAAACTAATGATATTTTTTCTTACAAGTAAAAGTAACTTATATTCCGATATGCATTTTGCGCATATACAACTAAAAACTTTCCCCTACCAGTAAACAAAAGTGAAGCAGGAAAAGAAGTAGGAAAAACTTTCTTAAGTCATTGAAATATATTTTACATAGCATCCATCGATTATAATTATCGCCTGATATCGTGATTTCTGTTTTTATCAAACACATGATTGTTGAGTTTGTAAGTTGGTTTTCAGTGACCGTTGAATGATATATTGTATAAATAGTAGCAATGACGTTTATTTTACGTGTCTCTATCATATGACCAGACGAGGTTTAAACATAATGTGAAGCCATAATAGTACTTTTTTTGAAACTTTATTATTATTATAGCAAACTATACTATCTATAACTAAACTATATAAAGACACCGAGACGATTAAACGTGAAACAAATCATGAAAAATTAATAATTACGATTCTAAAATAATTTAAATCTTTACAGCAGTGCGAGCACAGAACTTTATCGACTCGTATTGTTACGAATATTCATATAGTATGGAGACGGTTTTTTTAGCAAGAATTGAAATCTATCCATTGCTGCACGGCCAGCTTAAATAAATGTGTGCCTTGTTAATTTTGACTGTTTGTAAACATGTTTTACTCTTAAATAACTGTTAAATGAAAAAGTACAATGTTACTAAAAACTTGCAACCGACTCCATACTATACGAGCATTCCTAAACATACGTTTTGGAATGAACTGCCTGCGTCTATTTTCCCTGACCAGTATAGTCCTAGTACTTTTAAGCGTCGAGTGAATAGGTTTCTCGTGGATGGACGTGTAACACCTTAGTCTTCATGTTCACTTAACATCAGGTGGCATGGAAGACAAACGTCCCATCCATAATTCATAAAAAAAAAAGATGAAGTTCTGTGCTCGCACCGCAGTATTGATCTCCGCTGCATGCTTATACTTATTGGTAGTGACCACGCCATTAGTCTCTCTTTAAGTTTAAATAATTCCAAGTGACTATTGGTATCTTGATAAATAGTGTCTTGTCCATATTCAAACTCAATCATCGATCTTATCTTTAAAAAACTCTACACTGTATGAGAGTTGCCATGACAACTAACAATACAGCAGTGCGAGCACAGAACTTTGTCGACTCGTATTTTTACGAATGTTCGTATAGTATGGAGTCGGTTGCAAATTTGTATTTATCTATTATACATTTATTTAACAATACAACATGTTCAAAAACATTTTAAATTAGCAAGGCATACTTTTATAAAAACTTGTCCTGGAACAGTGGATAGTTTTCAATTGTTGCTTACAAACCTACTCCATACTATACGAACTTTCGTGAAAACCCGAATCGATAAAGGTCCGTGCTCTCACTGCAGATTTGTGTATGAGAGAATCTATGAATATTTAGATTGAAATAGCCACATCTCAAAGTTGAGCAGATAACAAAACTTTCCCCTGAAATTGTTTCAAAACTATACTATCTTCATTGTTGCTGGGTAGCAATTGTATAATGATAGCTTCGTCTTTTTATAGACACTTTGAGCGACGAATGTCTTATTTATAGCGTATTTTTTTATTGTGTATTCAATTTTTGCTACCAGTAGGTATGCCAAATTACGTATACAAAACAAAATTGTTTCACCTTTGAGATAACCGATATCGTTTTTTATTTAGTGTCTGTACTGGCTAAGACTATGGCTTTGCCCGCACTAAACAAAATATAAAAATGATCTCTATCGCATAGGTATCGTCTTTGTGTATTGCTAAACTAATACTGCCTATGAAGCAGAATATATTTTCTTTTGTGTACTTACATAGTGTCTATTTGGAATAAACATACCTCCTTGGGTTAGGTTAGGTTCGGAATTGATTTTGCTTGCCAAATTTATTTAGATCATTTTATACTGCAACATAGTAATAATATGAATGTAATGCCAAAATATTCGTCAATTGTCATGTTCGCACAACTAGATTGCGAAGTGCGAATCAACAGTTTTATAATCGTAGATGTTATGTTGTGTTCCAAAATAATAAGACAGGTTAAAAACGATGAGTGTGTGATGTTTCCGTTTAATTTAAAGATGTATGTCGTTTTCCAATCAGAAACCAAAGGAGACCGTAAGACAAAGAAATGTTAGAATATGTTTTAAACTTCGCTTCATACAATTTACAAAAACAACAGGCTTATTTAAAGCTTCTATTACAAATTATGAATTCTCTACGTGCACTGAATAAATATTTTCTAAATAAACAATTTATAATAAAAAAATAGCGAATGAAATAAGGAAGTATGTAGTTCAAAGGTACCTTTAGAAATTCTCGCCAAACCCTGTTAGAGAATAGCTCTATGAAAAAAATGCAATGCCCATATTACATTAACCCTACGATTTTAAGCCAGAACCCGACGTAAGAGCCATCGTGTTCACGAACGGAGAACGCAGCCTAGGCCTCGGCGACCTCGGCGCGTATGGGATAGCCATCCCAGTCAGTTGAGCCTCCTTGCAACGGAATAAGTTGTGAAGTGTATACATATTATTCGACGTGTCTGTACACTGCTTTGGCTAGAATTACAGTAACAACAGTTGCCTATTTTTTACAAAACAAGTGGCGAAATAGATTGTTTTGTAAAGCAAATCATAAATTCGTCTCTACATGCACTGAAATAGATCTTTTGTTTTTTTAACGATCTATAATTATTGAACTTAGGAACTATATTTTTGTATATATTTTTTTACAATTTAATCATGAATGAACTTGAAAACTCTGTTGTTCAAAGTAACTGCTAATTGCTGCAGAAATTATCCCTCGTACCGTGTTAAAGAATAGTTCTATGAAAGAAATGTACTGCCATCATCCGACGAGAATGTTGTCCAAAGAAACTGCTTATTGGTGCAAAAACTCTCCCCTTACCCTATTCAAGCACACTTCTTTGAAAGAAATGAAATGCCCACATTACATTTAGCGTACGATTTTAGGCCAGAACCCGACGTAAGAGCCATCGTGTTCACGGACGGAGAACGCATCCTAGGTCTTGGCGACCTCGGCGCGTACGGGATGGGCATCCCGGTCGGAAAGTTATCCCTGTACACTGCTTTAGCTGGGATCAAACCGCATCAGTGTCTGCCTATTACGTTGGATGTCGGAACTGATAATCAGGTACGATATTTTTATTTGTTTATTGAGTTGTCAAATCTTTTATAGTCTGACTAATGAAAGTAGAGAATGAAAAAATCTGGCGAATTTAAAAAAATCCCATCTGTATTACACATATGGATTGAACAAGCTTGATACTTGTGTATTTTTTTTAAACATTTAAAAAGTTAGGAAGTATGAAATATTTGGAAATAGTTATTATTTTTGTAAAACATAAGGCTACACAACATTTTTGACATTATGTTTGGGCTGTTACTTTACATCCTGGATATTTGCATCTTAGCCTCTTCTCAGTCCATTAGTTAATTTCCTAACTGATCTAATCTTACCTCTCTAGGTGGAATGTACTGGCATGGCCCTTTATTATTATTTATTATTTATTTATTTATTTATTAAGGTATATCAACTTTTTTCTTTTTATCCTGGATCAGTGCTTCTACATCACTGGTGCGCTTGAGCCGGTTTGTTGTTTTATATTTTAGCAATGTTTCAGCAATTTCTAGTGTAAACTCTGCAGAATTTAGCACACGGTCCTTATTATCAGTATCACCGTGAATTCTTCTATATAGTAACCAAGCATTGCACATGGTCATATAGAGAATTTGCATTTGCTACGAAGTCTAATTTTATAGTGACCCATTGCACAGTCCATTAAATCCACACCACTTATGTGGCGTTTGTATTCTGCCACAATAAAAGGCCGTTCTACCATAATATGTTTCTTTTGCTACTTGTCAAATCTACGAACAAGAGATGTCGGGTTTTTGCCAGCAAAACTAGATGTCAGGTTTGCAATCTTGTTGTCTCTCCAAGCCACTATCGATATGGTGCAGCGCAGACGGCACACTTTATGTGGCGCCGCAGACTCGATCGCACAAAAAGATTTTAGTTATTAGTAAAAATCGGTGGTTAACTATTTTTCTTTTTATTCTCAAATGTTGTAACTAGATGTCAAGTTGCACCCGAAAAGAGCCGGATACTAGTGCTAATTATTTAGTTTGTAAAACTTTTATAAAAAAGTTTGTCAAATTATTGTGCGCCGGACTTTTTGCGCGTCGTGTGCGTTACTGCATATAATTGCATAGGTTCTATTTTCACAGACTAAAAAGTGCGTCACGGATAATCTGTCGTCTGCGCTGCGCCTTAGACAACACCATTATAGTTTGCAACCTGTTCAACTGATGTCCCTCTTGGTGGTTTTTTCAATAATTTTTCATAGCTGGAGCTTACAGTTAGGTATGCGATTTGGCCTAACGGTTCCCTTTGCCAATGTACCATGGCGTGATAAAAATTCGATAAACGCCCAACTATAGTGCTTGTATTGATGTCGATCTCATATACTGCGTCTGGTAAGTCCTCATCAGAGTCGTCATGTTCATTCTCATTTTGGTTCAATATGTATGACGGATCAGCCACGTCATCGTCGTCTGAATAGTCTAAACCATCATCACTGTCATTCCATTCGCCCAGAATACTCTCTAATTCGTCAGTTGTTAAGCATGGAAGCCTGGAAACTAAATTTTGACGCCTCGAACTCATCATAAAAATGAAAAAAAAAAACATGATATATATTAGAAACAAAATTATAAATTAAAGACGTTAAGCGCAATGATGCATTTCTGCATCCTACAACAAATTTTCGAGATCTCAGTAAATACAGTAAAAAACTATGAAATTACACTAATTTTACAAAAAAACAACAACTTACCGTCGCTCCACAACAATTTCAAGTAGATATTTTCGGTATTACTTATAAAAACTATTTTTTGAAGTTGCGTCAGATTTAGACAAACCGGTTTCAAGAAGCATTATTGCACTTCAAATAATAAAAGAATGTAAAACAACGCGATCTAGAGTAAACAAAATGAACTAATTCGTAAGTGTGCTTTGCTGCAAAGATGTAACGTTGCGTTAATTGTTTAATTTTTTGTTTCTTTAGTAAATTTAGATAGGTTGAACGGTATGATACAGAACTGCAATTCAACGCCGTAAAGGGTGAAATTATCGTCAAAAATAACAATACTGGTACTGTCCTACTTCTTTTTTTTAAATTTGTGATTTTGAGATGGAATATTTTTTAAATTGTACTTTTTCAAGGAATTTTGCTCAGTAACATTTTTTTATAAAAATAATTATCTTTTTGAAATAAAAAAAAATATATTTGAGTTTTTATTAACCAAAATTGAATTTAAAAGTCTTAATGCAATTTCGGATAGTAAATTATTGAAAGAAAAAGAGGGTTTAACGAAATATTCTCAATTTTTTTTATGAAATTGTTTTTATTTAGTACAATATAACTCCTCCCATGGCTCGAACACATGCGGCAATCCTTCTTGGCATGCTGAGAATTAAGTTACCCAGCATTTCTTGCGGTAACCTGTCCCATTCTTGAAATACGGCTTCTCTAATCTCTGGCTCTGTCTGGGGAGTTGGCTGACGGTTCCGAACAGCTGACAGCATCCCAAGCGTGCTCAATCGGGTTTAAGTCAGGCGAGCCGGCAGGCCAGTCTAACCTGGTAGTGTCGTACTCACGTAGAGGAGCGTTGATTCGTTGAGCTCAATGTGCGGGTGCATTATCGTCAACCATTACGAATCGAGGGCCATGGTTTATTCTAAAAGACCTGACAATTCCATCAATAGCAATGGTTTGGTATAAAGCTGCAGCCATCGAGCCACGATACGTGATCAACGGCGTTCTAGCACCAATCATTATATCGCTTCAAAAGGATACCGATTTTCTGCCTCTGTTCTTTGTCTTTCAGCGTCTCCACGTCTTCTCCAGAAGCGAAGACGTCAGTTGTCTGGATGAGTACTAATTATGGACTCGTCAACGAAGAGACAATTCCGCCAAATGTTTTCCTCGTCGGTTTCTTCATTTTGGCGGAGTCTAGCCCACTGCAATCTGCGGCGCTATCTTTGCTGTGAGTTCAGGGGTGCTCGCCAGGATCTCCTCGCTCGTAATCCAACCTGGTGTAAGCAATTCCTGATGGTCTGAGTGCTACTTTGTAATCCAGTAGCAGCCCGCAACTCAGCTTTTATTTTAGTGGCATTGATTGTTGGGTCTCGGGCATTCAGCAATCTGATGTAACGCTTTTGAACAGCAGTAAGAACAATTGGCCGACCATTGCGAGGTCGATCAGCAAAGTTATCCACGCCGCGATACTTCCGTATCGTGTTCACGATACAGGATTGGGATACAGAAACTCTGCGTGCTATTGCTTGCGTAGAATGTCCTTCTTCCCTCAATGTAACAATTCTTGCTCGTAAAACTTCTGATAATCCCCTCGGCATCTTTTTGATTGAACTCCTTCTTCGAAAAGTCAGAAAAATCAATCATCAAGTTGGCCAGATTTCTGAATGAGTGTAAACAAGGATTCAATCCCTTTTTATACACAAAAACAATTTTAAAATCTTACAATTTACAATAAAATTTTAAGATTTTAAATTCTTTTCTTATTAAAAGACTTGATTTTTAAATGAAGAATCTCAGAAAAAAACAAAATAAAAATTTTGAAAAACCCACGACGCGACGGTTAAAAAGTAATTGAAAAAGAATAAAATAATTTAAAATTCCCCGACTGAAATGATTTATGTGACGAGAGATAATTAACGTGAAAAGCTTTTTTAAAAGTTCACTTAATCTCACACAAAGTCGGTCATATCATGAACAACATACTATTCGTTTTCATAGCACTTCCCTACGCTTACCTATTCGGTTCTCGAAGATGTAGATGTCGCAATAACATAGGTATTCAACTCCCTATGAACTTTATAAGAAGAGCAAGAAAATCCGTCGAGGGCTGCCATCAATATTTTAAATTTCAATATAAAACTACAAAACGAATTCATTCAATGGCAGCCCCAGACGGATTTTCTTGCTCTTCTTATAAAGTTCATAGGGAGTTGAATACCTATGTTATTGCGACATCTACATCTTCGAGAACCGAATAGGTAAGCGTAGGGAAGTGCTATGAAAACGAATAGTATGTTGTTCATGATATGACCGACTTTGTGTGAGATTAAGTGAACTTTTAAAAAAGCTTTTCACGTTAATTATCTCTCGTCACATAAATCATTTCAGTCGGGGAATTTTAAATTATTTTATTCTTTTTCAATTACTTTTTAACCGTCGCGTCGTGGGTTTTTCAAAATTTTTATTTTGTTTTTTATTTCAAACTTTTTAAAGAGCATAATATAGGTACCATACATTACATAACACAATACCTCGTTCCTCATCAGCCCTCTAATGTCCCCACCACCGCTGGAAAACCCATGTTGTTTATTTAAATACATAATAATAATAATAATAAAAACTCTTTATTGTACACAAACATGGTTATACAGTTTAAAAATAAAAATAATGATCACAATTAACATACAAAGGGCGGCCTTATCGCCGAAGCGCGATTTCTACCAGGCAACCCAGGCATAGTGAAGTATTATAATAAGTATTTACAACTCAACTTTGCTGGTGGCTCAACTTTGGTGGGGCTTTGTTGTAATGTAACTCGATATCATATTACGTAGAATGGTTTGTGCAAACCAATGTTACCATTCTTCAAAACCACTGGTCCGATTTTAATGCGGTTTTCAGTGATGGCTTTATGTTTACTGCAGCGCCCCTTGATGAGTTGTTACCCGCATTTAAATCGGACCAGCGGTTTTAAAGATTAATGGTAACATGCAGCGCCCCCTGGCGAGTTGTTACAGTAACACCTATCTAAGAACATGCACCAATCAAACCCAAAGCGATCACTGAAAGCCACATTTAAATCGGACCAATGGTTTTGCAGAATTAATGGTTGTTATTACAAACAAATGTTTACTGCAGCGCCCCCTGATGAGTTGTTACCGTTAAACCTATTTAAGAACATTATACCAATTAAATCCAAAGCGATTATTGAAAACGGCATTCAAATCGGACCAATGGTTTGCAAACAAATATTTACTGCAGCGCCCCCTGGTGAGTTGTTACCGTAACACCTATCTCAGAACATGCGCTAATCAAATCCAAAGCGATCACTGAAAACAGCATTTAAATCGGACCAATGGTTTTGCAGATAAACGGTAACATTGGCTTTTACAAACAAATGTTTACTGCAGCGCCCCCTGGTGAGTTGTTACCGCGACACCTATCTAAGAACATGCACCAATCAAATCCAAAGCGATTACTGAAAACCGCATTAAAATCGGACCAGTGGTTCTGGAGATAAATGGTAACATTGGCTTTTACAAACAAATGTTTACTGCAGCGCCACCTGGTGAGTTGTTACCGCTACACCTATCTAAGAACATGCACCAAGCAAATTTAAAGCGATTACTGAAAACCGCATTAAAATCGGACCAGTGGTTCTGGAGATAAATGGTAACATAGTTTGCACAAACACCCTCTCACCCCAAACGCATATACCGTCTCCGTTCCGTCGTGGGTAAAAATAAAGAAAAAACGTTTTGTGCTAACGTGACAAAAAGGAGGTCGTATATCAAAGTTATCTCAAACTTTTTTTGATGTGTATATGTAATTAACAAAATAATAATACAATTATTATTTTTATTCATTGTAATCAAAATCTGAATCCAGTAATTCTATATGGAATAAATCTTCAGAGTTACTGGTATCGCTGTTTACTACATTGGTTATGAAACTATCAAATGTTTATTTTTTTATTCTTTTTCAAATATGAAAATCCCAAAATCTCCATTACTAAAACCACCAACAACCGTTCGATTGACAACAGTGATACCAGAATCAGTTGCCATAAAGAAAGTTTGCAAAAACCCCCATAGTCTACTTTCGTTAGTCAGACTCTAGCAAAAGTATTTTAAGACGTGTATTTCGTTTGTTTTATATTATTTTTGATGGTTGTTTTGATTCTTTATGTAAAATTATAATATTATTATTAATATAACAACAGTTTGTATGTACAAAGGCCAGAAAACTTTTAAGGTCAAAAAGAGAGGTGAAGTAGACGTAGTTTGTACGTTTGAACATTGTTAATGTTATATATAATTATTGATAACCTTAGTAGACAGACCGTTGTACACTTTTGTAAGATGTAGAGACATCTCCATTAATGAACTCTTGGTTTACAGTCAATTAATTGCACAGCAAAAGAATATGTATAGTTTGAATCAAGCCCGGACGCACTTAGCTTTTTTCTAGAATTGATTTAAAATAACTCAGTAATTATATTAATATTACATTCGAATTTAACTGTTGTAGGTACCTAAACGTATTGATCATGTTTAGGAAACCTGAATAAAATTAGCATAACAGACAAAGAACCTACATAACGTTTAATGTAAGTTGTTTGAAGTAAATATTTTTTTAATATATTTAAAAAGGTTTGGATATTGAAAGAAGCAGACGCTATAACTTTAGCCAGTGTTTTAATAATAAATTTTATAAAAATCTCATTTCCTCTTGCATGTTTTTATTTTCCTCCAAACCGCAGATGGTGAGTTAATCTCTCTGAGCAATATCATTGAAAATTACGTAATGCAAACAGAAATGACTGTACATTCAACTATTCGTTTTACCGCCTTACTGTAAAAATAGCCATGTCGCAGATGTTATTATGCGCCAAATTTGAAATGCATTTAAAGTTTCTATCATTCTTAGTTTCTTTTCTCCTGCCACTCCCGTTAATTTGATATGAATGTCCGCAAATCACGCATCGATGCAATGGTTACCTGTTATGTTTTCGGATGTAAAAATTCAATTGAGTTGAAAAGTTAGCAACTTTCGTTGTGAACCAAAAATCATACTTAAAAATATAAATTTATAGACAGGTTATAAAAGTAGCCAAGGATAGTTTATAAAAGTGTGACTTGGGAGTTAAGTTACCTACTGGGGTGCATCTCTCACTACTTTAGTATTGTCTTAAGTTTTCACGATTCATAATTTAAATAAAACTACTTTTTAACCGGATTAATCGCGTATAATTTATATTTTACATTTTAACTCGACGTTTCGGTGTCTTTGCAGACCCCGTGGTCACGAGCGACTGACTACTTTTTCTCACTACTTTTTCGTTTAGTCCATTAGTTATTTGATTCAACAAGTATTTTTATAGTAATTATTATAAATATGCCTATGCCAAACGAACCGCGAACTAAAAGTAGGTAAAGTCAATTGTTTTAATTTAACTACAATTTGAAGTGTAATTAGAAGTGGATAAAAATAATGATGCTTAGTAGAAATTTTTAGAAGTAATTTTCTGCATATTTAATATTTAGCACTTATTTATGGACGACCTCTAATTCATCCCACGCAGACTTTTTACAGTAAAGTTGAGTAAGATTTTGTTTCGACTTTATTCATCCGACGTTAATCGTCCTCTTGTGTTGAGGTCAAATGTGGCTATAGCTATCCACAATTATAATAAAAAAATATAGTGTAATCATGCCGCAGTAAAACCTACGCTATTTTATCCTCAATGTGGCATTCAAAAACAAGTCTGTGGTCATTATCCATTAGTCATTCTGCAGCACAAGTCTAGCATTTGATTTCCGATAATGCAAGATAAAGTCTTTTTTTATTTTAAATTTCGAACAAAGCGCTACAATGATAGCTGAGTATATGATTTTTTCAGATCTTATTACCTGTGCTGTAATTGTTAATATTCTGATGTTTAACAGCATTCATGTGTCAGTAACTAAAGCATTTGTCACTCGTCAGGCTCAGAGCCGTCAATTAGAAACAATACATTTAAAGTTTCGTTATAGGTCAAACTAATTGGATGGTTAGTTAGTGTAAACGGTTAAACTAAATAGAGAAAATGTAACACAAACAGTTTGAACGATATTTACGTAAAACTGGTTTAGTTTTCATAGGTGACCTTGGTGTTATTGACTTGATGTGAACTTTAATAAGTAGGTTTGATTTTAATCTTACATCCTTATGAAATTCCTTCAGTTTTTTTTATTATCTTTGTTTGCTGAAGGCGTTTGTTTACAGCCATTGTACAATGTCTCTGAACCAGTTTGTAAACATGTTTGTTACGGTAAAGAACTGACTTTCATGAGACTTTCGTGTAGACCTCTATTCTTGTTATCGTTCTTAGTAAGTAAACAAAGAAAGTATATGAAAATTTCGATTATCGCACGAAAAAACAAAGATGGAACTATCAACAAGAAGTTATAAAGTAAAATAATATCAAAGTCTCACTTCGATTTACTTACGTGGTATCAATAACATAATTTTATCCGTGACGTGGCCAGTATATATTTACAGTGCATTGCAAAATCGATCTTGCCCCCATATAATATGACTTGTTGTTACAGGACCTCCTAGAAGACCCGCTATATATTGGTCTACGACAAAGAAGAACAAGGGGACAGGAGTATGACGAGTTTATTGATGAATTCATGGAGGCCTGTGTCGAACGATACGGCCAGAATACATTATTGCAGGTAAAACTATTATTAACTTATACGGAACTGTACGAAATGTCAACGCCTTGTCCGATTGGCATTGCTGAACGAGTTTCATTCCGGTTTGATGTAATGTGCATTATGTAAGATCGAGACGAAAATATGTTTTCAACACACTTGCTCGTAAAGTGAGCGTTATTCTATTGAATTTAGAACTATAAACTGGGCTATAAGTCACGCGTGCATTAATATATTATACCCTAGTGCATAATATAACGAATCCTACAAAGTTGAATTGTACCTTTGTGCAAATTACATGCGAGTAAACAGAGCATATTTTATTGGTCCGAGTTATACATTAAATATTTTCAGAAACAACAAAGAGGTTTTATACCACTTCAAATCCATATACATTTTTAAATGTTTGCGCCTTATATTAGTAAAACAAATTTGTATATCAAACAAATTATTCACAATTTACAATAATTTGATATAAAATATTAAAATATTTGCATTTACCACTCCAAATTAAACATTTTCACTTAAAATAGGCTGTATATGCTATACAGACATTGACATATTTGGCGGAAAAAAAAACCTACACGCATGCGCGAGGTTCGGCGCCATTTTTCAATCACAATTCACAGCTTTGTTATCAAATGTGTTTTTTATTTTATGACCACGTATGTCTGTCCTTTACTCACAAGTGTGTTGAAAAACGTCGTATGTAACTCGTATGTAAATATACTATTAAATTATATTTATACGTTAATAAGATTCAATGATGCTAAAAGTTTCACCTAAGAAAGAAAGAAAGAAAGAAAATATTTTATTCTTAAAACAATCACCACTGAAATTCGTACAATAATACTTACAACTAAAACTTAACCTAAAGAACATGAAAATAATTAATAATTGTAACAAATACCAACGATGATTATTATAAAAAATGGTTACCAACTCAGTATACAGTCGGTACCTTAAAGGGTTCACGACGCTGGTTTTCAGTTGGCACCAAGTGAGTGGTATCCCACGGTTGGTCGGGGATGAGGGTTTTGGTGTAGTTATTTTCCACTTTGCAATTAATCTATTAAATTTTTTAATTAAAATAAAATAAAAGCTATATTATATAATAGAAATTATTGATAATCTTAAATTAGAGATAATAAAATAAGTATATATAACATGTAAAAAATGTAAAATAAATTAAATATAAAGAGATATTAACATTAAAATAATGGTGTGACAAATATAAAGAGACTTCGTAAGGATTAAATAGTAAAATAATAAGGCTGAGCCTGAGATTGATTTTTGCTTGGTGGTAGGATCCCTTCTGGGTCCGCCTGGCTCGCGACCACCCTTTATATAAAGTCTGCCGCCAAATGTTACCGCTCCGGCGGTAATGTGTTCCGGCAATATTGTATAAAGAGCCAGTTTCTTCCTAAACCCGTGTGCTTTCATCTTCGACCTCATCGTCACTTACCATCAGGTGAGATTGAGGTCAAACGCGGGTTTAGTCACTTATAAAAAAAAAAAAAAAAAGAGATACTACATAAGTTCTTTTGATGCTGAAATTACCGTGAAATATTCGGGATTTAGCAATGGAAACAGCCAGTTATCTCCCAAGTTTTTTTTTATGAAAGTGTCTTTGTTTGGCAAAAAAAACTTTCTTAAAAATTAAGATCGTGAAACTTTTGTCTTCTGAAGTTCGGTTTCGTGTGTCGTGCAGTGTCGGCTTTTTCACTACTACCTACTCTCTTCTCATAGGTTTCAAACAAGGACGTTTGTTACGTAAGATGGCCCTCACATTTGATTGTGCGTAATTACACCTTACATTATTAAATTTGACCCAACTCAATCGAAATACGGATTAAACTACATTACGCAGTATGTAGGTAGATTTTTTTTGACGACCATTTTGGCGATGGGGAAAACCTTTCGGCCTCATACGCCTGTGGTTGCGACTCCTGTATGGAACAAGAAAAAAAAAACGGGTCTGGGCTTTTAACTTTATATGTATTTTCTATTCTAGGTTACCCTCTAGTTCGCTACATGGTATCTTATAAAACGAGCTTTGCTTAGTTTGAGGCCATGTAGTTTTTTATTTGGTTTAGACACCCATCTGTTAATTACATATTTAAGATTTTAATCAGTAGACTCATAGATTAGAAACTCTGTAATCTCTTATGAAATGACGAAAATAAGGTAAAAACGAAAAGCACCTCGTTATTTTTAGGTCTTAAAGAGATTTCTTATTTCGTCTGTTTGTTTATTCAATGTGTCGTAAGCCGGCGCAGCGGCTTCATTCTAAATAATTTTCGGTTCATTGGTTTGATGCTGACCATGCTGGACTGTATTTAAAAAAGTTCTTGTGAATCTCAGTTTGCTCCATTTTAAGTATAATTTTTTAAATCTATTATAGGTTTTACAGAAAATTGCTCAATAACATCGGTCGGGCGATTGAGTAATAAAAAAACGAATCAACGAAACACAATTAAAAGAGTAATGTTCATAGCAGACCTGTCAGATTTTTGACAACTCATGAAATGTATTGAAACAACATATAGTACAAATAATAGCTCATGTTCGGTTAATTCCAAATCAAATGATCAAATGATACTTATATTAAAAACCACAGCAAGGATTTTGATATTTTACCCACTCAAGTTACTCAATAGACTACTAGTATCGTCTACTTGAAATGAAAATCCCGATATCGTTTCTAAGAAATTAAATCAAGTCTGCACCAATAGTTTAGATATAAACAGGCAGCATTTCAATAATATCATCTTTATACATTCACATAGGTACCTAACAAAAAGTGGTTTGACAGGTCAGAGACTGTATGGACCGTGAACATTACTCTTTCAAAACTTTAATGTAACATTAACGTAAGAATCAACCAAGGTTGTAGATTGCGCGCATTGCCCCTTTCGGCACACAGAAATAGATTGGATATCCTCGGAATTTCCCCATAAAAAATACCACTTGTCGTTGAGCTGAGATAATAATCAAAACAAATTAGTCGCGCAGTAGCTTCGTTTGAAGTATATCTATTTTTTTATGGCATATGCCTTTTCGCCAATCTATTTAACGGTCCCGACTGTACTTTTGCGCCTCGGGTAATGCTAAAAAATACCATGGAAATTTAGTCGTGGGACACCCATATAAACTGCTTACCCGATGATCTCTTTATATTGCCCATTGCAAATAAGATTTAAGAAGACAAGTGTGCGATCATCGAAGCCATTATGGTGCACTTTTATGTGAACCTTATTAGGTAGTAGTTCCGCGCAATCATTTGAGCAGTTGCAGCCTGAAATAGAAGAAAATGTTCGTCTAGCCATCCTAACATACGGTCAAGCATAAAGTTGTATGATCCCAATATATTTAATAATAAATCAAGTTCTTTATTTTTATTGCAATGCATTTGTAGAATAACATCTACTTAATATTTGACTAGCGGTGACGCGCGGTTTAACCCATAGTTCCTGATCCCGTAGGATTTTTTATTATTGAAATATAGCATAAATGTCATTTCAAAACGTAGCTCTCTAATGATAGAAGATCAATCTTACTCGATTTAGAATATTGAAAACGGCCCTGTAGCTGAAATACTTTACCTATGACAAAGAAACTAACAAACAAACAAATCAATATTTCTTTTTATAAATATTAATATGACAATGAAAAGGTCAGATTAAAGTAAGCTGTGTAACTTTAACTTCACAATATTGCTGCGAGTTTTTTAAATAATATTTTATCACATCCAGCTTGTTACTTTTTAAAGATGTATATGTCACGGGAAAATAATAATTTCCGTAAATTTATAAATTATTATTTATTATTATTTAATAAATAATAATTTTAATAATATAAATTATTATTATTTTCCATAAAGAAAATTAAAGAAAAAAAAGCGTTAAATTAAAAGCTCTACTGTGATTGGTCGAACCGTTTAGAATCTTACGAATGAATATCCGTAAGTTTATAAATTTACCACGAGACGTCGTAAATTGATAAATTTGCGAAAATGTGAGCGTAAAATAATACAATTTATCTCTCGTTTAGAATTTTACGAAAGTTTATAAATTTCCTCGTTAAATTATGAACTTATGGTTCTTGTTATTTTCCGGTAACATATACACTGAAAAGGTCAGATTAAAGTGAGCTATGTAACTTCATTTTCACAATGTTGCTTCGAATTTTTTAAATAATATTTTATCACATCCAGCTTGTTACCCTTTTTGGAGTTCTAAACATTGACATCTCTTATCGTTTAATCACAATATCTTCGTAAATATTTGCCGACCGATTTCGGTAATAATTCAGGTAAGCCCTTCGTTCATTAAAATTCAAAGGTGATAATGATTATGATACAAATGTATTCAATGGATAAAAAAGTAATAGTGTCTTTTGATTTAATTGTTTTTCAACACACTTGCTCGTAAAGTAAGCGTTATTCTATTGAATTTAGAACTATAAACTGGGCTATAAGTCACGCGTGCATAATATATTATGCCCTAGTGCATAATATAATGAATCCTACAAAGTTGAATTGTACCTTTGTGCAAATTACATGTGAGTAAATAGAGCATATTTTATTGGTCCGGGTTATACATTACATATTTTCAGAAACAACAAAAAAGGTTTTATACCACTTCAAATCCATATACATTTTTAAATGTTTGCGCCTTATATTAGTAAAACAAATTTGTATATCAAACAAATTATTCAAAATTTACAATAATTTGTTATAAAATATTAAAATATTTGCATTTACCACTCCAAATTAAAAATTTTCTCTAAAAATAGGCTGTATATGCTATACAGACATTGACACATTTGGCGGAAAAAAAAAACCTACGCGCATGCGCAAGGTTCGGCGCCATTTTCAATCACAATTCACAGCTTTGTTATCAAGTGTGTTTGTTATTTTATGACCACGTATGTCTGTCTTTTACTCACAAGTGTGTTGAAAAACGTCGTATGTAACTCGTGAGCGTTGCTATTATAGTGTATGTTTCTATTCAATATAAATTTTCAATAGAAGATTTTTTCATACATCAGATAAATCATGAAAAAGAAGTTCAAAAAAAGCATTCGCACACTTTCCACAATGCAATGTCTATGCTTAAGATTCGGCAATATTGTATTTGCAAGGTCATGAGTTAATGAGTTAGGTACTTTAAGTCTACGCAATCAAAATACATGACGGTATACGCCGAAATTTCTGAAGCTCGGTAATCAAAACTTATAGGGCACTTCCCGTTGACTTCCCGTTGACTTCCCGTTGGATGACTCATGAATGGCAAGAATTAAGAACTCAGGTACAGTAGAAAAAAGGATAAATAATCTGGAAATTTGTAATTTACGTAGGGAACCTTCGGTACGCGAGTTCGACTGTCAAGTAACTGTTTTTTAACTAGCAGACGTGCCACTAACCTTAACCTTGAACAATTGAAATACATTCGGGTACAATAAAACAATCAAGTATACTATAAAGCAAGTATACTAAAATCTGTTCGCAATAATATTAAATTCTGACATGTTCAACACAATATGTTTTTTTGATACAGTGAAATTTAATGAGTTAGAAAAGACTGCCGAAATTACTATAAAACTATGTATAAAGTTCTAAATGTTGAAAACGGGTAACACGTATTCAGCTGCCATAAAAAAATTTGCATATTTACCTATTAATACTATGACCTTTTCTGATTTAGCAATGATTCTAAAATTAAGTTTCTATCTATTTAATATATAAAATAGGTTGCAGCATCTGTATTGTCGCTATTTTTAGTCACACGTTATTATGTAGATTTGATTGTTAGACTATAATACTAGACAAAAACATACATAATTCATGAGTTGATTTATTTGGCTACAGGTATAAACATTTCTAAAATATTCTCGAACTCGAAAAACTGCTTGTAGTAAAAAATAAATAAAAAGAATTATTTCTTTCATAGGGAAATTGATTTAATTTATAAGTATATACTGTCATTTTAGCATCAATCATTTCTTTTAAATCCAATACTTTTTTATTCTTGTACACCAATTTAATATGTATAGATTTAAAAAAAAAAAACCTTCGTTCACGTTAAGGTCAATACATAACTTTATTGTAATAACTTGCAGGCATCTCGATCTTTTGGTTATCCCAGTTCCTTTTGTGTGCTCGTTTCGTAAAAAAGGTCAACCATATTTGCGATTCCTGTGCGGTCTACATAATTGCTATTTTTAGCCAAGCCAACTTGAACAACAACATTTCTAAATTAGCCCGTGTTTCGTTGTGTGATAAATAACCCCGTTTCACGTGGTATCCTTAACACACATATTAAGCTTAATTTGATAACATTACTGGATTGTCAGAGTTGGCAATTTGTTTCTTATTTTAAGCACCTTTTCTTTTAATATGTTGGTAACGTATAAGCGACCAAAGCTAATATGCTAATATACTTAGTGTAATTACTTGTTTATAAGGTCTTCTGTGCCCGACTGTCGATGCTAATATATTCATAGATTATGTCATGCGCATACTCTTTTCATGCTTTGAGAAGAGTTAATACACTCAGTTTACATACTTTCGAGTAAAATTGAGTTGACTAATAATTAATTTACCGATGAAAAAACTTACTTCTTTCATTGCATTCCTCTGACATGAGCTATCTGCATGTCTTCCGTATAATCGATTATGGATTTGCGGACAATACTATCGTATCGTAAATCAGTGTTCGCTTTAACAACGAACCGTTTATAATTACCTTAGCAACAGTATTTAGCTTCTGCAGCAGTACCGCTTATTATATGAAATGACCTTCAAAATCGGTGTGAGCATGTTTTATGACATGGTAATTATCACCAGTAGTTTTTGTCAGTTTCGAGTTGTCTTTCAAAACTAGTTGTGTGTAGTGATGGGTCGGGGGCATAAACAAATATGGACACAATGGGCATAAACTAGGCATATTGGGCATAAATGAGTTTACGTCCAAATAAATGCCCGATCACTAGGCACAAAAACAAACAACTTAATTTTGTACAAAATTAAGCAGGAACTGGAATAAAAATGAAACTTTAAGTATTTTGTAAATCAAAACTTTTAATCAAATAATCAGTCATTAAATAATCACAGCGTTACACCCCTCCCGCTTCAACAGTAAAATCCATAGTCCATTGAAATGTTACATTTTTTAGGCCTAACCTTGCGTTTTTCAGAGGACGCAATTCTATTTTTTTGATGTCCCCTACACATCAGTCGTCGGTGTAAAGCTAAAACCAAGTTTGTGAGGTCGCCACCCTTGTCCTACGGCCGCCATCTTGAAAATAGGGGTTGAAATGGTTTTTACGATATATCTCTTAAGCTATTTAGTTGATAAAAAACATTATTAACATATTTTGTTGCAAATTAAATTCTCTACAACTTTGGTTAAGTAATTTTTTGTCGTAGAACTATAAATAAAAAAGTTATAAGCGAAAATGTTGAGAAATTCGAGAAAATAATTTATATTTTTTGATATAACTTTTCTTTATCATTTTACGAAAAAATTATAACAGACCATTTTTGTGGATCTTTTTTTGAGAAACAACTTTTATAAGCAACATTTTTTCATTAAGTCAATAGTTAAGGTATTACAGCGCTCCGAAATGAGTAGGCTATTTTTCAGTACTCTTAAGTAGACTTATATTATACGTGTGTACTAATAATGTGTCATCAGTAATTGTCTTTTTTTTGTTTTTATTTTGTTATTACAATTTTTTTAATTATTAATAATTGATTATTGACTCTTTTCCACTCCATTACAGAATTTGACAATTATTGATTTTTAAAATAATCGTAATCTGATGGCCGTTACCGAGAATACCTTCCAGGTAGAAAATACTTTGCTCCAACTTCCACTAAGCTGGGAATATTAGCTATGCATACATACATATACATAATACATAACTTCACACCTGTATCCCTAATGGGGTAGGCAGAACACCAGAGGCTATAAAACCATGTAATGTCACGTTTGACAAATTTGGAGGTACTATTATGATGGAGAGAGACTATTGCAGTGACAGGGGGTCAGCCTATCGCCCGCAAAAACGTAAATAAAACCTCCGTCTCTTAACTGACTCGTACAGTTTGCCCGGGAAGAGAAGCAGCTGACACATTCTATGTTTTTCTTTCGCTCCCAGTCCAGCATAGAAGAAAGTTAAAAAATTTGCTATGCGATTAGTAATATTCATTGCATCGTCCATAATACTTGTTTTTGTACTCCCATTACGTACAACACAAACCCGCGCTGGTCGGCTTGTATGCGAATTACTTGGATCCTGAACCGCTTTGGCACAGATGAATCAATAAACTACTGGAGCTGCTGCTGCGACGACGAACAACATTATCGGTTCGATTGTCCACGTAATAACAATAACACGCAATATGTACAGTAACTTCCGAAACAGTTCGTAAAAATTGTAAAGCGCTGTAAAACCTTAACTATTGACTTAATGAAAAAATGTTGCTTATAAAAGTTGTTCCTCAAAAAACGATCTAAAAAAATGGTCTGATATAATTTTTTCGTAAAATTTTCTCGAATTTCTAAACATTTTAGCTTATAACTTTTTTATTTATAGTTCTACGACAAAAAGTTACTCAATCAAAGTTGTAGAGGATTTAATTTGCAACAAAAAATGTTAATACATTTTTTTATCAGATAAATAGTTTAAGAGATATATCGTAAAAACCATTTCAACCCCTATTTTCAAGGTGGCGGCCGTAGGACAAGGGTAGCGACCCCACAAACTTAGTTTTAGCTTTACACTGACCCCCCCTACACATCAAAAAAATAAAATTGCGTCCTCTGAAAAACGCAACCCCAAATGTAACTTTTCAATGGACTACCAGCTACCCCCGTTGTTCTTTCAAACCAAGTTATAATTTTAACCAATCGATTTTGGTAAAATGTTAAGGTTTATTGCAGTATATTAGTTAAAATAAAATATGTTTTTAATGAATTATTTTTTTTGTATACTTAGATATAAGATACGATAATAAATAAATAAAAACAAGCTGTTTAAGTTTATGCCCAGACAAAAGACATTTACTCGGCATTTACGGGCATTTATCAGGCATTTACTCAATGCGCCAAAAACGCCAGGGCATAAACCCATCTCTAGTTGTGTGTAGTTGTTGTCTTTAGAAACTAGATGAAAATCCAAGAGAATATGCTTCTTCTTCGACTGAATTCTGCAAGAGTAATACAAAAAATCAAACACGATGGTAGTTGGAGGTAGGCAGTTGAATAAATAAAGAGCACAGATCATCGACAGCTGTCTGAATTATACATACAAACAGAATCTTAATTAGTTTTAAGGCTATACATGTGCACTAAAGTCACTTCATGATACACGGCGTCTATGACATCATAAATACAATTAATAAATGTCCAAATTTTTTCAAACTACATTATGTAAAAAATTAACATCCAAAAAAATTAAGAGAACTCTACTAACAAACTATTTTATTATTTCCAGTTTGAAGATTTCGCCCTCCTAAACGCCGGTCGCCTATTGCATAAGTACAGGAACAAATACTGCACTTTCAACGATGACATTCAGGGTACCGCCAGTGTGGCAGTCGCCGGGTTGATGGCTGCAGTAAGAGTAACAAAGAGGAAGCTTAGCGAGAACATCTATCTCTTTTTAGGAGCTGGTTCAGTAAGTTATTGTTTAAATGGTACTAATATTATAAATGCGATGGATGTTTGGATGAATGTATGGATGTTCTTTCTTCAATTACGGCAGATCGGCTAAACTGCGGGCCTATTACGGTTCTTTCATGACATGACATGACAAACAAGATTTCTCTCTTCGAGTAATAATTATAATTTATTCTTTCTCTGAGATTTCTATGACACAATGATTATATAATAAATGAACGAATACATATACAAACATACATTGCAATTCATTGCATGCAAAAGGCATTTCCTTTTGCAATGACAGTTTCTATGATATCATCTATGACTTAAAAACGTCAATTGAAAAAGGTGAGTTCGCACCCACCTCTATGATATGTTTGTTTCTTGATTTCATTTCTGTTTTTCCGTTTCGTGTACTTTCATTAATCAATACCATACTATTATATATTGGGATTTTTGTATTCAGTCTAATGGCAAGAACTAGCTAAGAGATTTTGGCGAGAAGTAATGCCGAATAATGATCGTGGATGTGTTTTACGTCAAAACTATTTCATGATATCATCGCATGGTTTTGAGATCCATAATAGGCCCACAGATCTTGACGATATTTCGCATAGATATTTTATAGTATGAAATATCACATAGCATACTTTTCATTCTTTTATCGTTTTTACGGAATGCATTTATTTAAATGAATAATTTGAAGTCACGCTTTGACACTAGCTGGCGCAGATATTGCTTTCAATGAAAAGCAAATGAGTAAACTTCTGGATTATGCGTTTCAAGAAATTATTTTTCGTATTATTAATTCTTTTTCACACAGTTATGGCAAGGTGGTATCGAGCCCGGCGTCAATAGTCCTGCTACCAAGCGGGGTACACTCGAATATGTCGCCTTTTACGAAACCTTTGCCCTAGGGTGGTAGGGTTATTCTAAGCCAAAAACTCACGGCTAAAAACACTTCAACTATTCATCATCATCATCATCATCACAACTCTTTGTAATGAGCCCACTGCAGGGCATGAGTCTCTCCCCTGGGTGAAGAGGAGGTATAGGCCATAATCCACCAAGCTGGCCCAGTGCTGGGTGGTGGATGCCAGAATTTTCAGGGCGCTTAGATGGCTTCCGACAAACCCTAACGACTACTGTATACAATTATACAGCACCTGGGACTGACTGCTTAACGTGCCCTCCGAAGCACGGTAGTCGTCGTGAGAAATGAATGGTCGGCGGTCACCCATCCAAGTACCGACCCCGCCGAACGTTGCTTAACCTGTGATATTCTATGATATACACAGTAACCACGACGCCACGACGACTCAACTATTGTCACTTAGAAAACACTTGGCTACACTAAACTGTTCTTAATCTATCGAAATAAATATATTACAGGCAGCCAATGGAATAGCAAACTTAACAGTAGCCGCTATGGTCGCCGATGGTCTAACCGAGAGGCAAGCTCAAGAAAGAGTTTACATGTTTGATGTAGACGGTCTCCTATCCACGAGAAGAGAGGGCGGGGTACCAGCTCATGCTAAAGTATTTGGAAAGGATATTGAGCCGGAGAAAGATTTTGAGAAGGTCGTGGCGAAGATTAAGCCTAGTTGTCTTATTGGTAAGATATTTTTGTGTAACTTTCATTTAAGTAAAATATAACGGCCATAATATAAAATTGTATATAAGACGATTCTTCTAAGATTCAGTAATGCGATCACAGAACTTTATCAATTTGTGTGTTTACGAATGTTCGTATAGTATAGAATACATTGCAAGTTATAAGCAACATTGTAATTTATCTATTTTACAATAATGTAGCAATACAACACGTTCACAAAATTTCAAAATTAACAAGGCACACATTTATTTGTTTGCATTTGTCGTGCTGCAGTGGTATTACAAATAAAATCCAAAATAACTTGTGTGGCTATGCCTTAGTATATCCTAACTAAAACTCATCGCCCTTTCTTTTCAGGTTGTTCAACAGTAGGAGGCGCGTTCACGACCAACGTTTTGAAGCAAATGGCGCAGAACACCGACCGTCCCGTGATCTTCGCGCTTTCAAACCCAACCAGTAAAGCTGAGTGCACGGCGCAAGATGCTTATGATCACACGGAGGTAATAAATTAATAATTAACTTCAATTTAATATTAATTATTTCATTAACATCAAGTTGAAGAGTTTCTTCATTAAAACAGGCTAACTGTGAAACTGCTAGTTATTTTTTATATAACATAAGAATGGGAAGTTTGCCTTCAATTCATAACACCAGGTGTTATGAAGACGAAGGAGGTACACATTTTTTTTTCGCATTATTTAATATAGCCTTACATCTTTACCGTTACGTCGGCTATGTATGTTTACAATAACTAAAACATAACAATACACAAACAATACATAGTTAACAATTACTTATTAACTATCAGTTAATCTTTTAGCTAAGGAGTAAATTAGGAAACTTAATACTCTGTCACTATAAGTACTTTCGAAATTAGAACTAAGGCATGAATGCAAAAGGAAAAACAATTCTAGTTTGTGGGTTCCAGTATCAGTTAATAGACTCGAACGCTCGTTTTCGTTCCGGACACATTCCAATAGAAGATGATACAGGTCATCTTTTTTTTTATAAGTATTACATTTTTTTTTTTTTTTTTTATAAGTGACTAAACCCGCGTTCACCTCAATCTCACCTGATGGTAAGTGACGATGAGGTCGAAGATGAAAGCACACGGGTTTAGGAAGGAACTGGCTCTTTATACAATATTGCCGGAACACATTACCGCCGGAGCGGTAACATTTGGCGGCAGACTTTGTATAAAGGGTGGTCGCAAGCCAGGCGGACCCAGAAGGGATCCTACCACCAAGCAATTTAGGAGTGTCAGATCTACCAACCAGGAATTTAAAAGCATTAACATGTCCAGAGCGAACTCTCATACATATGACCAATTGCCTTCTATTTAGATTACTTTTGGAGAACCATGGGACACGAGGCGGCTCACTCACTAAGGTTTTGTACCACATTCCCTTTTTTATTGACTTCTGATTGAACAAATCCTTCCACCTTGATGAGTATTCTTTTTATGTTACTTAAAATGTCAGAGTAAATACCTATTACTTTTAGTTCAATACCATCGTTCTATGAACATTTCGCAAGTGAGTCAGCTACCTCATTTCCGCAGATCCCTACATGTGTGGGAAAAGTAATACACATTCATTCAGGAGAAAATATGTATTGTATGTGATTGATTGATTGTAAAGGACCGTCAGTTTTATTAAACAGGGCCCTGGGCCCTATTTAATAAAACTGTTACGCGTATGACATCCCTTGCTTGTAATTAATATAGATGAAAGATGAGACTAAAGAGGGGTTACACTGTAAATTATTTAAATAAATTAAACCTGCATCAAATGTTATCTATACATATTAATAAAATTAGAGTGTCTGTTATATTTAAATATTAGTTTTTTACTACGTGCATATGAATATAAATGTCGGATTTAAATTTTTAATTTTAATGAATGTATTGTTATTAATTTAATTTATAGATTGCATAAAGTTTCCTCTTTTCATTTACTTTTATTTAATTATAATTAGTGAAAATTATGTTACAGATTTAAATTATTTTATTTTTCATAGTTGTATTTCCTTAAATTTATATGCTAAGAATTTCGTCATAAGGTTTTTCTATTTCTAATTTAATTAATAACATATGGACTAACGTCTGAAATAAATCGATTTTATTTTATTTATTATTTATTTATAAATGCGGCACAAACACCAAAATTTTTTTTTTTTACTATTTTTGTGTGTCTGTTTGTTCTGGCTAATTTCTGAAATGGCCAGACCGATTTTAACGGGGCGAAGTTTATTTAAGAAAAACTCTTTTACTTTAGAAATATAAAGCTATGTTGCAATATCCAAGTACTGTTCAGCTATTGTCAATAAAAATATAACCTAATTTAAAATAACTAAAAATGAAATGAAATGAAAAAAAAAAACGACTGTTAGGCGGAATTAAGTTTGCTGGATCAGCTAGTAATTAATAGGCAAGCAGATTCTGGTAAACAAATCGTCAAGTTTTCAATCATTTTTCCTTGCCTTTATGATGTGTCTGTACCAGAAGTTGAATTTTTGTCAAATCGATATTTTCACTGACTTTGTCAGATAAAATTGTTATACTTGATAGCTTACTGTGCCTGAAAACTAGACTTGAGACTGGTGCAAACTAGAGCAAAAAGTTCCGAAAATTACCTCAAATAAGAAAGACATTCCCTTTCATAAAATACATGATAAAAATTCACAATAGTATTTATATTATTATATGGTATTACCTTCATTTTACGTTTTTTTTTGTTTAAATATAGTTAATTTATCTTCGAAACTCAAAACTGTTCAACGAATTTTTTCAATTGAAATTTTCAGGGCCGTTGCATCTTTGCTTCTGGTTCACCATTCCCCCCGGTGAAATACAACGGAAAAGAGTTCCATACCGGCCAAGGGAACAACTCCTATATATTCCCTGGCATTGCTTTGGGAGTCATCGCGACTGCTACCCATCATATACCTGAGACTATGTTCCTGACTGCCGCTAGGGTAAGTTTTCTGTTTATAGTTATAATAAACTTTATTTTAAAGAATATCTAGTACAGTAAATTCAGCAACAATTTCAATTTCAGTGTTATAGAATAATACAATAATAATACTATTTATCACTACTTCCTAAAAAGGGCATGGGCCCTGTAAACTAAGAATAAGTAGAGTGCTCAACCTATACATTTTAGACATAATTATTCTATAATTAGGTCAACAATTAGGAAACAAGTTATTGCAATAACAATTTCAGTTTTATATAAATGGCATCGCTATTAAAAATTATAACATAGAAATAAATAAAATCCCCAGAATGTTGAAAAATATTGAATCGGAGAATAAATTCTTGTTTGACCTCAATCTCACGTGCGGAAGTGAGGACGAGGTTGAATAGGAAAGTACAGTAAATATCACCACGCATAACCGTTGTAGTGATATTTTTTGACGGATTTTATTTAAAGGGTGTTCAACTTTTACGAAACGCTTCTACAAAGGCGGTAGGTCCTACGTGCCATTAAAAATATTTATCAAAAACCATGACAAAAAAAAAAAATGAGCAGCTAAAAATAAAACGAGGACTATAATAAAAATAATACTGGACCGACTGGTCAGACTGTCAGGTCCTTTCCGCCTGTAAAAGGCGTGTAGCTCTTAAGATGCCGAATAATAATACTAATCTAATATACTGATATATATCTGAAATACGGTCTCATCAATCAGAAGCTGCCTTATTAACAGTACACGCTGGAGCCTGTTCTCCAAAACGGCAGTGCCAAGCTCTACTGGGATCGGCTCATTGTCACGGACAGGACTGTTCTAGCGAATAAACCTGATATCGTGTGGCGGCACATCGAAATGTTTTTTCTTGAAATGTTAGCACCTTAACACGCCGACATAAGGTCGCGTATTGCATAGAAATCGCCTCCATCGACACCGCTTAGATACTGAAATCGTTTCAAAAATCGATAAAAAAATAATTGTTAATGCTATGTAAATTTTGAGCAACCAAAGTTCGAACAATAATGTGGAGATTGTATTTAAGTTATTTCTAGGCATATGGATTTCATAACTACTTAGTAATTTAAGTAAAAGTATTTTATTAGACGTGTTTTCGAAAAAACCTATCGAGTCAAAATCATTAAATCATGTTTTTGAGCAAGCAAAGTTTAAATAAAGATATGAATTTACACATATCAAAATTTCAGATCCGCTCGTCTTGCCCTATTCTCATAGTTTGCGATGAAAGTCAATGCATTTTTTCAATATGTCACCTTAATGGACCGATCGTCGTCCAAGGTGTTTTTGGTGAAGATAAATATCCCGCTTTCACGAGGTTCTCGTGAAAGCCGAGACCGAAAAGCAACGCAAGTACTTGGACTTTGCTGACGAGGTGACCGAAATGTGGGAAGTTGTGTCCACCGAAATCATCCCGGTTGTAATATCCGAAAACGGTTCGACCCCAGCCACACTGGTCAGAAACCTTGAAAGGCTGGGATTCGGCGGTGGTACGCTTCCGGCAAAAATGCAAAAAGCGGTTTTGCTCGAGACTGCCCGAATCGTTCACCGGTTTCTGTCGCTCTTGCCCTGATCTCCGACCGACTGGCCTGATTGTCGAGTCTTTTCCGCCGAAAGGTGTGTAGTTGTAAGGATACGTAATAATAGTTTATTCCCCAAAAATTAATAAAAAAGTGTATGTAATTACATACTAAAAAACATATTTGGACTTTCTGAAAAAAAAAATATGAAAATGAACGGCATGAAATATTAATAGTGCGACTGAATTACTAAGTTAGCTACTAAAACACAGACTCTTTATTTAATCACCAGAAAGCAAGTAGGTCGGTTAGGTGAAAATTATTGTAAATCATACTGTCTATATTTATACATGTGTTTTATACTAATATTCATTTGATTGGCACGATTTAAGTAGTAACTCTGTGTATTTCTTTTGCAGACTCTGGCGAACTACGTGAGCGCGGAAGATTTGGCTATCGGCCGCATTTACCCGTCGCTTTCTGACCTTAAAGACGTGTCCATTGCTATCGCTATTGAAGTCGCCAAAATGGCTTATGACGAAGGTGAGTACTTTACAAACTGATTTACAATAATAACATTTCTTTAGGTGAATTAGATACCTACTACATTTTTATTTCTACTAATACCTATGTAGAATGTGTACATCTTATTTGATGATTCAGTGTCGATGAGAACAATAGTTGAGTATGAATGATCCTACGATAATTAAATGTTAATTTCGATTCTTTTATTTATGTGCGGTGTGCACGAATGAATGCACACTATAAATAACTCAATATATTCAGACATTTGACCACACGGTTATCCCAAAAAACTTCATAAACAGTAGCTCATTAAGTACTGCGTTTCTTACACTCCATGGCAAACTGAAAGGGAGACAACATATAGCAATTTTATAGTAAATAGGTTTATAAGAGGGTTAACGTCTATAAATCGGCGGCGAAATTTCCGGCAGTACTTTATGAAGAGCCAGTTCTCTCCTAAGCCCGTGATGCTACCATCGTCGACCTCAACTTCACTTACAATCTGGTGTGATTGAGCTCAAATGCGGCCTTAGATAATTAAGCAAATGTACGAATAACTTTATGCTGAATTTTATTAGGATACACTTTGTTTTTTTTTTTTTGTGTATACAGGGTGTCCGGTGGCAAAATTAGGATTTTAAAATTAAATAAAAAAAAAACTACAAAATATATTTTTTTATTTCTATAACTAAAACAAAGAAGGGAAGTGCGGGTTTTATTTCTTAAAAATTACTTCGTCTAAATGTTGACCGTCTCGTCGAACACACTCTTGGAATCTGGCTTCAGTATTCCGCGCGACTCGCTGGAGAAGGGACGTCGGGATGCCATTAATCTCGCGAACGATATTTTCTTTTAATGCTGAGATGGTTGGTGGGGCGGTTTCATAAACTTTAGTTTTAAGGTACCCCCACAGAAAAAAGTCCATAGGGGTAAGATCCGGCGATCTGGGTGGCCAGGGGATGTCTGCGAACCGGCTAATCAATTTGTTAGGGAAGAAATCACGAAGAAGCGCCATGGTCTCTCTAGCAGTGTGAGGCGTGGCGCCATCTTGCTGAAACCATGTCTGTGAACTGTAGGCAGGATGTTCTCTCAATGTTGGCAGGAAAAAGTCGTTAATCATGCGTCGATAAGAAACGCCGGTCACAGTAATGGCTTGTCCTTGACGATTTTCAAAAAAATATGGCCCAATTATTCCTCTGCTTGACAATGCACACCAAACCGTCACTTTGGGACTGTGAAGTGGCTGCTGATGTTTCAGTTTTGGGTTCTGCCCTTTAAGTGCCCAATACCGGCAGTTCTGCTTATTGACGCTTCCATTTAAGTGAAAATGGGCTTCATCACTAAAAAAAATTGTGTTCACGGTACGAAATCGCTGTAACATTGATTCGCAGAAATTTTTGCGCAAATTGTAATCATTAGGCTTAAGCGCCTGCACGATTTGAATTTTGAAGGGGTGAAATTTAAGGTCCTTTTTCAAAATTTCGTGCACAATCGTTTTTGAAAGCCCTAGAGCAGCCGCTCTCTTACGCACGGACTGTCGTGGGTTATCGCGTAAACTTTTTGCGACAAGCTCGATGACGTCATCAGTCCTAGACGTTCGGCTGGGTCCCGGCCGCGGATTATTTTCTGCTGAACTTGTTGCTCTGAACCTTCGCACCCACAATCGAATTAAATCTTTGCTTGGCGCATCACGTAACCGTCGGATATTGTACCGCGAACAAAATCTTCGACGAGCAACAGCACAAGAATCGTTTGCTTTAAAATACGCTTCGATTGCGAAGGCACGTTGTTCACCCGTCCACTGCGACATCATGACTAAGAAACCCGCACGAATGACGAATCGAACGAGACCCCCCGCCCGCCTCTCCGCTCAACGGTTCGAAAACAGTTTGAAATTTAAATCCTAATTCTGCCACCGGACACCCTGTATAAGTCTATGCACTGATAATGATCGTCTAATGTTTTCTTTACAGGCCTGGCTTCAGTTTACCCCGAGCCTAAAGATCTAGCTAAGCATGTGAAGTCTCAAATGTACAACTACAACTATGAAAGTTCTATGCCCGTCGTATGGTCTTGGAAACCCGAAGAAAAGTTCAACGTAAGACCTATTGAACCTGTCCCCAAGAATATTTAAACAGTCATAATTTATTTTAATTTTAATTCGAACCGATAAACAGAAACTTGGTAGAATTTTTTATTGAATTACAAAATACAGTTTCGTATCTGATCTAGGAAAAATTTTAATCTTCATTAGACAGGAATTCCCCAGTAAAACACTACGTAAATAATGTACTTGAATTATTGATTTAATTTAAACTTTATGGGCATGTTATTATATTCGTAATTTCGATGTCTGCGTGTTCATAAAATAAGGACGGTGGCCTTTTTAAACATCGTAACTTAATGTTCAGTAAATTGTATGCACTTAATATTTAACTCTATTATGGACTTATGATTTGTAGATAATTCTAAAATTGATTATGAATGTATGAATATATATGTAAAAACTTAATGCTGTTTAAAAGTATGCAATGCTTTTATTTATATTGATATCATGATATTTTTAGTTTATTTTTGTAATGTATGTCTAAAATACCAGGTTAGAGGCTCTAAAAGGCGCTCTTGAATCTAAAATAAATTTCACATGTGTATTATTGATGGCCAATTGGCGCAGTGGTAAATTTTTTTCCTTCTATGCCAGAGGTCCTGGGTTCAAATCCCAGTTGAGTTGGATATCTGTGTGATAAATACAGATATTACCCGTCAAGTTGTGTATTACGTTTTTGTCTAATATGTATTCAATGTGTATTTTATATTTTTTAATTTACCCACTGTCTAGTATCCAGAATATAAACTTTTAGAGAACGTTGGTTTGGGCTAGATAATGGCGTGCGAATGTAATAAATATTGATTTATTTATATTTTTTGTCCTTTCTATGTATTATTTCGTTTAGTATTAAATCAGTATCCGCAGTATTATTTTATAGTTATCGTGACTTTGAGTATTATCTCAATATTATACAATCATACAGGATTACAATACAATCTAGTCACAGCATTAAGATCATATACCAGTGAACTTTATGAAAGCATTTTAAAATATGTTATTTAAGATAAGTCCAAAATACAATAAATCGTTTATAAAAAATATAGAACAATTAGAAGATGACTAGAGATTTACAAATTATATCGATGAACGTAGTGCCACTTTTTTAATCATTTACCTTTATTCGGAATGTTAAGAAATGTAGATTGCTTGTATTTGCTCGAAAATATGAAATGTTGAACCTTGATGTTAGAGATATAATTACAGATTAGCAATCCAATATGAATACCTAAGTATATTTATGTACCTAATGGAAATTAACTGCATTAGTAGTAACAGTTTATAAATAAGTTAAATGGTTGTACAATGTAACACAATGAAAATTTTATCGCCTGCAAATTTCTGCGGACATGTGTTCAAACCGATTTTCTTCAAGCATATACTCCTATAACTTCTAACTAAACTAATGTATACTTAAGTAATTTAAACTTTTACGTATTAAACTTTTGTGTTAAACAATATTATTTTTAAGTCAATTATGTTTCTGATTTCAGTATTTTTTACTTTGTGTGATATCCGATTATTCGCTGAGCGAAGTAAATGTGTTTTTATTAATATTAAGTAGTTAGAAAAGAATCTGTTCTGCATTATTTATTTTTTATCGTGTATCTTTAGATACGAAGTGATTTACTTTGCTGTGACATTGTCTAATTTATTTAAAAATAAATTTAATCCACTTGTGGGTTTTTTAATAAGCTCGTGTTAAAAAAGCAAACTAAAATTTATTGTAAAAGTTGTGAAAAATTGTTATGGTTTTTGTCAATTAAGAGGCAATGTAACTGGTTCTATTCGTTTTAACCCCTCAATAATGATACTTCATTATTTCATCCAGTAACTATTATTTTACTGTCAACCATTTTATATTTATTTATTTTTACATTAAGATACGATACCAACACGATTAATTGAGAAGGAAGTTCCTATGGGAAATAAAATTAAATTTGTTTCGCAATGTTAATTTAGATTTTGTGTCGTTGAAAATAACGTAATTTTTCGATTGTTGCATTACTTAGTAAATAATTGACGTTACTAATTAAACTGTTCGAGAAGAATCGATTGCTGTTTGATTTCTTGTTATACTTTAATATAGCTTCAGTGATTTTTATTATAGACTAAGCACGCGTTTGAGCTCAATCTCATCTTCGACCTCATAGTTGTAAAAAAGCCGTTAGCTACCGTTATTTAACCAAATTTATGGTTTACTACCGATAAAATGCTGTTATTAACGGTTAAATATCTGACACTGACAACGAAAAAGGATAAAGTTTTTCTTTCTTTTGTTAACCGACATCATAAAAGGAGGTTATCAATTCCACTCGTATGTATGTAATATTTTCAGAATGACCGAGTTTTCGTATATGTTAGTCTATATCAACGTCTGAACTAATGTGCCAAATTTCAATAGTGTATGTATGTTTTTATGTTTGTGTTCGCATATCTCCGGAACTACACGTCCGATTTGACTAATTCTTTTTTTGTTGCACTAGGTATCGTTCAACTAAGGGTATAAGTTTTATCAAAATCAGTTCAATAGTTTTTGAGGTAGGGAATTTCAACCGACTTTTTTTTGCCAGTCGAAGCAAGCATCATCGCGCAACTTGCGATTCACATTTCAATCTGCTAGCGACATCTCACGCAGTGATTGTATGCTTTTTGATCTCACGGTGGTATTTAACCGTAACAAGCATAACATGCGGTTAATTAACCGTTAATAACGAAAAATGCATATTTAACCGCGTGGTTAAAATCGTTACTCTAGTCACATACCTACATACATAACTTGACGCCTGCATCCATTACGGGGTAGAACAGAACAACAGAGGTTATTAAACCATCTGATGTCACGTTTGACAAATTTAGAGGCATTTGATGGAGTGACAGAGGGTCAGCCTATAATTTTTGCAGTATGACCGGGAAGAGAAGCAGCTGGCACATTATATGTTTTTCTTTGCTCCTAGTCCAGCACGGAAGAATCATTCGGATTAGTCTTTCTGTATATCAATTTTATCTTAAGACGGTTTGAACAAGGTGTTCGTTCCCAAATCCCAAGAATAGCCATGGCAGGCCACGGCCCGATGGTTGATGTCGGGATGTCATGTATATGTCGCAGTCGTCTGGTTGAATTTGCTATTTAATTGAATGACTAGCGCGTTCATTGAATGACGACATTTAATTGAATCACTAGGCCGAACGTTGATTGAACAAGCGTCACTCAACGTCCAACTAGTTAGCGGATTGTAACATAGCCCTGTGAACAGAGCGGACGTCAAATCAGTCAGGTGATTGAAATTTAGTTCATTTTTTCAATCCGATAAGTAAAAAAATTGTTACAATAATACAAGAAAGAATAGGGCCTTACAATTTTTTTACAAGGGATCATATTTTGTCTCGGACTCTGTTTTGTGCGATTATAAAAAAATAACCCTCGGAGGTTCCTCCGAGGAGGAAACTCCTAACCTAACCGGTCCATGTCGGTTTTCAGGCAGTTATAACTATCGTTTAAGACCAAAATTATTCATGAAATAGTGCGGACAGATATAAGAGCCAACCCTGTTAACCAAACATTACAAAGTCGGCTATATCCCATTCAACGACTTCGCTAAATAATGTTCAGTCAAGACGTTAAACGTTACATTCAACGACTTGACGAGTTGTCCTTTAGTCATTCAATTAAATGTCGTCATTTAATGAACGCGCTAGTCATTCAATTAAATAGCAAATTCAACCAGATGACTGCGACATATACATATATATGCTAGTCGTTATAGAAACTTTGATAGCGCGATTTAGGACTTTTCGTCGACTTTTGGGACACCCTGTATATTATTACATTATTAGTGTCGCTCGAACGATAATACGTGCATATCTACTTGTAATATGATTCTTTTGGGAAATCTGTTATTAGCCTTAAGTTTGGAGAAAACTATTTTCTTATAAAATTTTTGTAACGCTGTTGATTTCCAAAATAAATAAATACCCAGAAATAAAAGGAAACAGTTTTAGAACGCTTCGTGGCGGGCGGCAGCGGTACTAGCAAAATTGACCGAATAATTATTATTTCTAATTATTTGAACTATAGAGGTCGAGCTGATGGTGTGTGAGAACTGAGGGACCGCATTATAAGGGCTGTAGTTTTTCATATGTTTTTTAAAAATTCCCTGATTTGCTTTATTATTTGCTTAACGTGTATCTTTATACTAAATCGCGTTACTTTATATTTTCGAAATACCAGTGAGGTCCCTCAGTTCACAAACACAAAATAAATCATCAAGAATTATTATCTATGACCAATGTTGACTTTGTAAACTGTGCTATCACCTTTATAATAATTCTTTAAGTTCAGTAAAGAGTCCAAATGGAAATTTTATTTGTCACCTGTAATCACTCAAAAACGACTTGCATTCATTGCATTGCAAAGGGTTATTATTGTATTTGTTTATATTTTAGTGTTTTGAAAGTCTTGTAAAGAAAGAAAGTGTTTTGTGGTCATTTTAATTTTTATGTGTTTCGGAGATAACTTGCTAAAGAACAAATTTTGAATGTGTGCAGCATGGATCCAATATTGACCAGTTTATTAAAATCGTGTAAAATTATTTTACGAGTGCCCTTTCGGTCGGTGCGCAACGAATATGAGGCGAGAAACATTTTAAGAGGTCTTGACTATATCAAAGATTCTCGATTAAACAAGGCATGTAATTATAACAAATTTACTTTATATTGCTTTTTTCAATGACGAGAAGGTAGGATTTTTGTATGGTAGGATTTGAACAGTAGTATGCAGCTATACAGGGTGACTGGTGGGTCGCTTTCGAAATTCGAGGACGTGATAGTTTGAGATCATACATGAAGAGGAAAAAGACGTGTGGCACTCGAAGACTACCGCGGTAAAGCAATTGCATAGCATTTTTTATCAACTTATGCAATTATAATTATTTATTTATTTTATTAATGCAGTAATGTTTGATCTAATATGAAGTTCCACAAGTTCCTAGTAGATGGCGCTGATTGTTTATTAAAGCACGCATGTAAAGTTAAGAAATCAAAGTATCACCGTTGTGCCGGTCGGAGTGGGGGATGTTAGGTTTTTTTCGTTACGGAAATTCTGGTTTCAGTCCCCACGCTCAAAGCCCGCGATAGAAGCTATGCAATAGCTTAAAAATAATAAATAACCGAAAGTGAAAGTTTTTCGACCTAGTAAAACTCTATTAATTTATAGGGAATTCTGCTAAAAAATTAAGTACTTACCTACTTTTATTACATAATTATGATCAGAATCGAGTACTGAGTGCTCTCCTTCAATATCTACAATTTGTCACCAGTCACCGTGTATAGTTGTAAATTACCTAAAACATGGCAATTGCAAATCATTTTCAACTCAACATCTGACTCTGCATTTTGTATCTGAAATATTCTACGCATTCGTAGGTATCTATGACTAATATAGGGTCTTTCAATAAAGACATCTTGAGGTCACAATGGAATATATCAAGCTGTGTGTGAGATGTTACCGAAATTATTAGAATGTTTTTTTTTTTTTTTTTATAAGTGACTAAACCCGCGTTTGACCTCAATCTCACCTGATGGTAAGTGACGATGAGGTCGAAGATGAAAGCACACGGGTTTAGGAAGGAATGGTCTGTGGTCTGAGATAGCATAACAGATGAGATGCAGATAAAGGTGGCATAGAGGGTGTATGTTCGTAATTTGAAGTCCAGTAGAGCAATTACTGGAGAGGGAAGGTACCCGACGAAAATCCACCAACAGCTTGATTCTGAAGATGAACATTCATGTTGCATTTACTGCATGGATTCTTCGAGCGATTCTCGTGCCAGAAAGTAGTGGCACAATGTTGTATACATTACTAGCCTAACACAGTTAAACGAGATATTTGTGATATTTACCTATAAGTCACCGTATTCTATGAGTTGTTTGCTATGTCCATCGTATGCCGTCTTATCCATAGGGGTTGGGTGAGATGGGTCTTTGATTATTTTAGAAGAAATTATATTTTTTTGTTCGATTTTGAGGTCGTTTATTTGTTACAACTAACAATTATTTCATATAGAGTTGCTATTTATGTCAAAACAATGAGTTGTTTCCTAATAAGTACATTTACTGTTATTTTCAAAATCTACGCCATTTTAGACCACGTTCCTCTATGATTTTATTTGAAATGCCCATGTATGCCACTACGCAATTTTATACATTACTTATATAGGGTCTTTCATTAAGAGCTTCCTTAATTTAAATTTAGATTAAACAAAGTGTGTGAGATACTAATTTGAAAGACCTATCGATAAATATAATTTCATTCAAATGTCCGCCATGAGTTCTCTGGGTGGAGCTTATCTGTAATGTAGTATTTTCTATGACTCTGGCGCATAAATCAGGCTAAATTTGATCGATGGCATGTGTTATTATCGAGCATTCCCGTTGATAATGATGGCTTGCAGGGCTAGCATGCGACTATCGATAAAGACTCGAATCGACAAGATAAATATTACCGAATTATTTTATCCTATCATGTCAGATAACAGCGCACCAATATACATAGAATAACTCGATTCGATACCATGTTTAAGCCCACAGAACCAAAGCTGCTATATTTCAAAAAAATACATACTCTAAGTGCCAAATATTGTAAGGAATTATCGATATAGAGATCCGATTTATCGTTGTCGATGGTCGCATGCTAGCCACCAAACAGCGACTTTTTCGGTCTACATTGGATGCTTTGGATCTCATGTGGATTGGTGTCATCGCATATTCGACAATTTTGTGTGCTCACGTTACGTATCATTCAGAAATTGCCCTCATCGCTGAAGATCATTTGTCAATTAAAATTATGGTAGTACCAGAGTAATTTTTTTAAAATATTTAACTTACGTTCAAACTAATTATTTTCACGTGTTGTTAAATGCTGACCCCGTCCATAGTGATTTGGCAAAACAGACAGACTAAATTAACACAAATTTCAAGGCTGTAGCTTCAACAAGATGCCCGTTTTAACTGTCAAAGTTCGGAAGTCCCTATTGAAAGACTCTACGCTTTACGTATGTCGAATATTAGGTACAGTAGTGTGGCATAATACCTACTTTTCGAGATTCAGCGTTTGTACAAAGAACCATACGACTCTTTGTCGTTCCTTTATTAGTAGATAACCGCCTATAGATATAGCTATATTTATTTAATATACTTCTTAAAAATTTATACTTCACCTTGGAATTTTTAGGCATCAATGATTACCTGCTTGTTATCATGAGTTTCTTTCTTTTTGAATTTTAGTTTAAATTTTAGTCTCAGTTTGATTTTAACTTTAGGGCTTGGCGTTTACAATGCTCGAAAGACAAGCGCTGGGTCTTCATGGACTGTTAGCGCCAAAGTTTATAAGTAGCGCCGATCAACTGGAAATCGTCAAAATCTCAATTAATCGGTACAGAAGTAATCTGAATAAATATCTTTTTCTGGCTGAGTTACAGGTAAAATATCTACTATTACCTTTACCTTGATTAGGTTTAATCTTGTTGATATTAGATTAGGTACTATCGTGGGACAAGGACCACCAATAAACTGTGGTGTTATTTATGTTGTAAGTATTGGTTTGTGTGTCTGTTTTTTGATAGCATATCAGTGGAAGATGTGGAAAAAGACGTTAAACTACTTAGTTTAACTATAATTTAATGTTTTCACAGGATTCTTCCCACGCGCAATATAAAAATCAAAAATCGTGGAAAGAATCCCGTTAATACATTAAATTATCGTCAGATTCCTATCTGACCGCCGAGCATTCATCGCGACGAGTTCCGTGCTTTGGGGAGTACGTTAAACAGCCGGTCCCGGGTGCAAGGTACTTTTTCTGATAGCGAACAACTTACAATGGGCCAGATTGGTGTTTTATAGTCTAAACTTTTGACTCATGGCTCTGCAACGGGCTTATAAAAGGGTAAGATGAGAATAATGTTTTGCTAATTATTTTATAAAAAAATAATCATTACTTTTCTATTTATCCTATCTATCAATTAACTTAATCTTTAGAATCACTCAATTCATTTTTGTGCACACAGGAAACAAACGAAAAATTATTTTATAATCTACTGATGTCAGATATAGAGAAGTATATGCCAATTATATACACGCCAACAGTTGGACTAGCGTGTCAAAAGTTTGGTGTCGTCTACAGCAGACCCAGAGGCCTCTACGTAACCATACACGACAGAGGACACGTATCCGAAATTATTAGTAATTGGTATGAAGTTATTGTTTATTTTCGCCTTTAAACTTTTAGCATTTTTTTAAATCAATATGTATAAAACTGTTCCGTTACTGACTGAGTGACTGACAGACAACGTACAGCCGTAACTACTGGGCGTAGAGAGCTGAAATTTGGAACATACATTCTTTAGAGGATGTAGGGGTGCACTAAGGAAGGAATTCCCGAAATTCCCACGGGAACGGGGATAATTGGACTTTTTAGTTTGTATGAAAAATCTTATTCCTTGAGTGTCGGATATGATACATAAAGATTCTTCAAAAAAGGACTGGTTGTGTTATGAAAGGAATTCCTGAAATTCCCACGGGAACAAGAAATGTATGATGTTTTAGTTTGTATGAAAAAAAATTAGGTATTCCTTGAGTGCGCGGATGTGATACGTGGTATAAAGGTTCCTCAATAAATGTCTGTTTGTATTATGTAAGGAATTCTCGAAATTCCCACGGGAAGGGGTTAGACTTTTTAGTTTGTATGAAAAATCTTATTCCTTGAGTGCATGGTTGTGATACTTGGCATGAAGGTTCTTCAAAGAGTGACTGGTTGTGCTATGAAAGGAATTCCCGAAATTCCCACGGGAACGGGAAATATACGATTTATAGTTTGTATGAAAAAATTAATTCCATGAGTGCACAGATGTGATACTTAGTATAAAGGTTTCCCAGTGAGTAACTGTTAGTGTTGTAAAAGAAGTTCCCGCCATTCCCACGAGAACACGAAATATTGGACTTTTTAGTTTGTATGAACCATTATTTCTTCAGTGCATGGATGTAATACTTGATATAAAAGTTCTTCAATGACTGGTTGTGTTAAATATAAACAGTGTTTATGCGCCTACGAAGTTGCGGGCAAAAGCTAGTATGTTATATTTGTAGACGCGGTGTTAAACGAGCACGAAGTTACCTGATTCTAAGTATTATCCCTTGCCATGGCAAACGTGATCTTACGTCATTACATAGTTGGATAGTTCCAAGGATATTCGCAGGCGAACCAAAGTCACCGACATAGCTAGAAGGATTGCAAAGCTGAAGTGGCAGTGCACATAGCTCGCAGAACCTTCGGGATAGAAAAGTTCTCGAGTGGCAAACCCCCCGCAAGATGGACCGACAATCTGGTCAAAGTCGCCGGTAAACGGTGGATGAGAGCGGCATGGGACCGAGTGACGTGGAGAACCTTGAGAGAGGCCTATGTCCAGCAGTGGACGTCTACTGGCTGTTGTTGATGATGCTGATGGGGATAGTAGACTACACTGACTATCCTGTTGTATCCGGAAGAAACCGGTTTGCATTAGAAATAAGCAGGACGAAAGAATCTACCTACGTTTCACGAAAACCATAGATACCGATACCAAAGTACCACTTGTGCGTAGATGATATGAGTTTGAAGATGAAAATAGCACAAGGATGGCTCTTCATAAAATATTTCGCCAACACATCACCGTTGGAGATGTGATATTTAGCGTCAGATTTTATATAAAGGGTGGTGAACCATAATAATTATGTTTTGTAATAGTAAGAATTTTGTAAGAGTAAGAATGATCTTTTAAATATTATCATTCTTAATTAATTTTTATATTCAGGCCTGAACATCGTGTCAAAGCAATATGCTTTACGGATGGCGAAAGAATTCTAGGTCTTGGAGACCTTGGGGCGTATGGCATGGGCATTCCCGTTGGAAAACTGGCCTTGTATACTGCTTTAGCTGGTATAAAGCCATACAAGTGCCTGCCTATTGTGTTAGATACTGGAACTGATAATGCCGTAAGTTTATTGGGGTAATTATTCTTAATTAGGTCAGTATACATTCTATATCACAAAAATCCAATGGAAGATCCTTTTTGCAAACGACTTCAAGTTTTTGGTGAAGGAAAATCACGACCTGCTCAAAAATCTGGCATCTTAACAAAATGCAGACGAGATTGAAATTGTTACCTTACTATTACGACCAGGAAAGGGTTGATAGAGCAAGACACGATCTTGAGTGACAATTTATTAACATAAAGAAATAGCTTATATACTAAAAGATACGTGTATAATTAAGTTAACAATATTTAATCTTATTTTGGTATTGATTTTATCGAGCACGTTTGATTAATAGATAATAATATATTGATTCTCTGTGGGTCCAATATACCCACACATACTAGCGGCTGACCGCAGGGGCGGCTAACCGCGCGGTTAAACGCTTTTCCAGTTAAATATGCTACCGCTTGTGATTTTACGCACTTAACCGCCGCAAATATTCAACCGTCGCGGTTGAATAGAGAGCTGCGGCCCGCTTCGCGGCTGAGCGCAATGGCAGCCAACCACGAAGCAACCGCGTTGAAACTGCGTTCAGCAGTTGGACCGCTCAAACGAACCGCCTAGGCATCCAACCGCTAGCGCGTATGGGCGTTAATAGACGTTAAATTTGTCAAGATGGATGAATGCTTGTCACTCTTTCACCCTTACTTGACAATGACTTGAGAGATTTAGCTGGAATTTCGCATGGAGTTAAGGCATTGTCTGAAACAACACCTAGTGCTGTCGAACCAATTGAATCATGACCCACTAGAAGCTCATTTTGGCAACCCGTCTAAATGCTAGTGGGTCGAAATTTGCTTGAAGATATGTTTCCTCGCTGACGAACTTGTTTTCATTTAATTACACGGAATTTGATTAGACGACCACTTTGGCGATGGGGTAAACCTGTCTGCCTAAGACGCCAGTGGTTGCGGGTTCGATTCCCGCCCGGACCAAGAAAAAAGACTGTTCCGTGTCTGGGTGTTTATCTATTTACGTATTTATATTTTAGGGTCCTCCCTAGTTCACTACATGGTATCCCATAACACAAGCTATGCTTTCTTTGGTGCCATGTAGTTGGTGTGATTGTCTGGGGATTTTATTTATTTATTATTTATTATATATTCGACACAGACATTTACAGAATTCGTACAGTATCTAAAATATCTTAAGTGCCATAGACCTTACAAGTTTGCTACAACGAATTATAAGCAAAATGGGCCATGATTTAGTTGGTTCGATAGTACCTAGAAATATATTTTTCCTAATATTCCCACGAGGTCTGGTATGAAGCAAGTGAGGCTGCTGGAAATTATATTGTATTTTATACATCTGTTTTTTTCTCTTTCATATTTTTTAAAATATTTTTATTATTTTTTCATATTATTATATATATTTATCGATTTTCTATACATGCATTTGGCTTCATGCTCAGAACGGCAAGTTAACTCGAAACAATTAATGTCATTTATTGATTTTTTTATTTTATTTGACAAGTATTTATAATTTATTATATTTCAGCGTCTTATTAAGGATCCCTTGTATATTGGCTTACGAAAGAAACGAGTGAGGGGTGCAGAATATGATGATTTTATTGAGGAGTTTTTGGAAGCCTGCGTCGACCGTTATGGATATAGCACACTGTTGCAGGTTTGAATAATAAATAAGTAAACTAATATAAATTAATAAGAGATTGTCCTCTGTCGGGACAAGTTTTTATCTGAATATCTTATGTCAGCTAATTATTGCAGGCAGTGCTAATGTAGGTAATTCAGTGTCAGTAACTGAAAAAATATGCTAAATTAAATTGAGTGTCAGTAGTTGTGGAATACACCCTTACACAGTCAATGGTGGGTGTTAGAAAGACGAGCTGCTATTAACATTGTAGTCCAGCTTTCGTCAGAGAAACTTAATTTGGACTGGAGTTGAGAATGTCATTAACGTAAACATTCTCCGAATTCATACATAAGTATTTTAATTTGAAATTTTCATGGAAGTAACCTAACCGATTTCGATGAAATTTATATGGGACCAACTATGAAGTATCTTCTATGATATGAAACAACAATTTACAACAAATATAGTGTAACAAAGACACAAAAAAAAAAAACAAAAAAAAAAACATACAGACGAATTCGAAACCTCCTACTTTTCTGGAAGTCAGTTGAAAAAGTTAATGTTTCCATGCAAAATCACCTACATACTCTCAGTGATTATTTTCAAATTAATGGAATAAATCCTTATTTAGTTAAAATATACATAGAAAAGCTTACAAGGTGTATCAATAAAGCGGGCAACTCGTCACGGTGCCGCCCGCTGCACATTCTTTATAACCAAATGGCTGTCGTTCCTTCCCCTACGATCCAGTACCTCTAGAAAGACACGATCATTCAAGCTAAGTGAGTCCCACATTGTCAGGGTAGTCTTTCGTGCGTTCACTTACCTCCGAGTTTGATACTCTGCTGGGCCCCTAATTTTTCATTTTAACCAATCATTGCTGAAACTCAAGAGAAAAATAAAAGACCCGAATTCTTTTTTGTTATTTATTGACCAACCCTAACTACAACGTCATCTAAAAAGGCTGCTGTGGCTATAATTATAGGCTCGCACATAAACTACACCAGTGTCACTGTATAAGCGCAACGGACAACTTTTAAGTAACATATTTTTCCAGTTCTTCTACACAGACTCTTTGCCAATCTATATTTCAAGGCAACTACAGCATATTCCATATTTCACAATAGCTCTTCGTCTATTTACATCATTATTTATTTAAATTATTTATTAAAAAAATGTAAAACGAGGGACTGCCGATGTATTTTTCAAATCTGAACTGACATTGGTGTACTGACTTTTACATCGTCAATATGACAGTTGCAATAAGTTTATCAATTGAGTTGAATGAATGAAATAATTTTCAATAACATATCAATTATTAAAAAAAATAATTTCATGATAAAATAATAGGTATTTTTTTATATTTCGATAGCTTAACCAACATTGGGGTGATAAAAATCAATAAACCTATTAATGTATATGCAAATTAAAAATGTTATGAAGTTTGTGCTTTATTTAGAACGAAACTTGTCATACGCCATACATTTATTAGATGCGTTCAAGGTAAACAAAATGTCAATTTATAACTAGATTTGATTACAAGATTCAATAAAAAATAGCTATTTTATTTAATGCCAATTCATTTTACGAGTTGTCAAAATGTTGACAGGTGAGAGCGTGTCACCTTTCTTTAACCCAATGAGGTAAAGAACACTATAAATAGTTGAATTGTTTTCAAATGATTCCTATGACACTGAAAGTAATTCCCACAACATAACCTTGTAGTGCCGTCACCATTACATTCGAATCGTATTGCAGGCTTCTAAAAATGGCATTTATTTATTTTAGGTAGCTATATTCCAATACAATGATATTCCGTTGGAATTACAACAATCCATAACATTTGCAAGAAATTATCTCAATCACAGTTTACATTTACGTTGTGCAAAAGTTACTTCATAGGGTATTTCTTAAATCATACCTTACATCGCCTATGTCTTCTCTAGTTCGTTAGTACATAGTATCTCAATATGATATAAGTAATTTCGAATTACATCGAGAACTGCTTTTTTTCTTATATTTTTTTCTTAAGCCTGCGCCGAGTGAAATGTGCCAAAAAGGCACTCACCGTTAAGTTGATAAAATCAACAGTGTTTGTCTAATACATATATAAAAAATATATTTATCATAACAAAGAATGGTTCGACACTTTCTCCGAAGCAAAAACTTAAAATTTTTATTATACTAGCCTACAAAAATCCCTAAAGTTAGACGAAAACTGCAAAAACGTAAGCTGCCGTTCAGTGACTTTTTAGTTTATAACAGTAGAAATCTTATCTAATTTTCAGTTCAATCGAAAGATGAAAGTTTACACTACAACTTTTCCGTCTCAAATATTTGAATTAGTATCCGACAGTTAAAATATAGAATTATCAAAATGCGCTTCAAATCCGCCATACATTTTTCCTATGGCGGGTCGCGTGCCGATATAAATATATGTCACGCGTGCCCTGTAATTCAGTCGTCCGTGAGTGTCCAGAGCGAGCGCACGTCACTTTGCACAAGCATCCTCCGATCGCGTAATCTCTTACTCGCACATAGACGTAGTATATATTGACGGTCTGCTTACCGGCAAAACGATGTAAGTATGTTTTCGTAAGTTTTGTATTTATAGCTTACTTTATTTATTGGACTGTAATTTTGGATCTAAAATTAATAGTTTTAAATTTAACTCGACGTTCTGCCGTCTTTCCAGAGGCCTTTCCATGTTACGAGTAGTAAACGGAAAAAAACATGGAATTGTGACTAGCGATTGAAAATGTCCCAACGTAGATTTTGAAGTTATAATTCCATGTTTTGTCCGTTAACTGCCGTGGAGCTAAAATTAAAACTAATAATTTTAAATTCAAAATTACACTATATTATCCGGTTAAATTTGTTTAATTTCTATTTTTTTTCCAGTAAAATGGGAAATCGTAAGAAAGGATATTACAAACTTTCAAGCCCAGGGATAACTTCACATTACACAAAGAAAAACCTGCATATTTGTTATATGGACAAATGTAGATATGAAAATAGAACTGATCTATGAAGATAAACTATTTTGGAATGAAATGGAAGAAAAATTAAAAAAGTTCTACTTTGATTGTCTTCAGATGGAAATAAAAGAACCTAATTATATTCTAGAAGCAATCAACGACAGAAACAAAAAAGAAAACAAGCGGAAATTAGAAGGGCCTACCAAAGAAATAGAGCCAAATAGAAAAAGAGCAAATGATGTACTTGGTATCAATCCCACTGTGGCGTCCTCCGACGTGACCCACAGAGAATCAATATATTATTATTTATTAATCAAAAATGCTCGATAAAATCAATACCAAGATAAGATTAAATATTTTTAACTTAATTATACACGTATATTTTAGTATACAAGCTATTTCTTTATGTTAATAAATTGTCACTCAAGATGTCATCGTGTCTTGCTTAAAACCCTTTTCCTGGTCGTAATACAAACCAATTAAGTCCATTCATACTACACCAATAATAGCCTTGTACATGTAGTGATCTTACCAAAAAGAACATAATTTAACGGATCGCAAAAGATTTATGTGCAATGCAGATAAATTAAAATTATATTAAAAAAATCCCTTTGCGTGTATTATTATCACTTACATACAATTAGTGTAGTATACTAGCCACCGCGCGCGGTTTTACCCGCGTAACTTTTGATCCCGTCGGAATTTTGGGATAAAATATAGCCTTAAATTATAACCTTCCTCAAGAGTTGGGCTAACAAAAGAAATTTTCAAACCCTATTTATAGTTTTTGAGATTAGCGCGTTCAAACAAACAAACAAACTCTTCAGCTTTATATGTTAGTATAGATATGCGTAAATCATTTACCTCATATTAACAACCAGTGATCATAGTGAGTAATAGTGACAAGATTGACAACTTTAACACAACTGAAGTTGAACCTTATTCAAATGATGCGATTGCTTGATTCTGATTGACTTAATTTTTATGATGATGGTGATGATAAGTAAGTATTCGCATACCAACACACCTTAGTTTGGACGCATTCTAATGAACTTTCTTTAGTCATTGTGAATCTAGTTGTTTATATTAGGTCTATGGCGTAAATATATAGAAATATACACCTCCATACTGAAACGAAACAAAATAACGCATTTACATTGTTTAAACCCAAGGTTCATAAAAAATAAGTATTTAACTTTAAATACAAAATTCATTATTCTTCTTATTTCATTAATTAAATTAACAATGATTGTGTTTAAATAAGATGACTTTCATAACGCTAATAAAACTTTACAAGTTGACTTAGCATCGATAGCAAAGTACCTATACGAAAATATTACCAATACATCAAGTACATAGTAGTAGGTACTAACTGTACTAAGTAATTTTTCATATCAGAAAAATAGTGTCAGAAACGTGAAGTGTGTGAGTTCCGATGCCGTGCCGCTCCGAAAAATATTATTAATTCTTTTACTTAACTTTTCTTACACTATGCTTCCTTAGAAAAAATATTTAGTATTATGTATTTATTATTGTACAAAAACTGACGAAAAGAATAGTAGAGAATATAATTTAAAAAAAAAATAACTTCTTTTATACTTTGCTATCGATACTTAATCACCCTGTAAAGTTTGGAAGTCAACCTATATATAACCCCCAATTTATAAAAAAACTGAGTTATATTCTTTTGCATCAGGCTGTTTGGCCGACCAAGCTAGACGCACACTCGCTGTTGTGTGCGTTCACGCACACATGTAGCGAAACACCTAAAGAGCGCCCGCGTCTTACGCTCGGTACAGGCTTAAGTAAGATGGATTTTTCTTAATAAGATGGGACGTTTGTCTTCCATGATAGTAAGTGACCATGAAGGCTAGGGTGGTATACGTCCATCCACGAGAAACCTATTCACTGGACGCTTAAAAGTGCCAGGACTATATTGGTCAGGGAAAATAGAGGCAGGCAGTTCATTGCAAACCTTGGCGACCCGTATCAAAAAGGAACTGTCAAAGCGCTTAGTTCGAATTTTTGGAATATCCACCACATACGGATGGAAGTTCTATCTGCGTCTAGCAGTTCGATGTAAAAGGGGGAGGGTTCAATTTGTTCAACTCGCGCACTCGCCAAAATGTACCCTGTAGTACACGGTTAAACAAGCAACTTTACGACGATGCTCTAAGGTTTGCATTTCTTTGGTTGTAAGGTCGACGTTGTTTATAAGCTTACTTGCTTTTCAGTAAAGCCCTAGATGGTCGGTTATAGGGACAGATACATTTGGAAAGTGGGCGTTAATAATGTTTTTAAGTTTTTGCATTTAAAATGCTCAATTATTCTTAAATAAATGAAAAATGTGATAAATAAAAATTACCCGACCAGGATTCGAACCTGGGACCTCTCGTTTGCCGGACGAGTGCTCTTCCACTGAGCTACCGGGGCCTGGCGGTACGCCTCGAAATTATTTACCACATTTTTGCAATGCTTCACTTTAACTGGGATTCACAATTTCTGTAAAGAAATTTGTCTCGGGTGGTCTTAGCTGCAAAGCTATACCATAAGATGGAGCTACGTTAGCAATATGACGTAAAAACAAAAATGTGGTAAGTGATTTCGAGGCGTACCGCCAGGCCCCGGTAGCTCAGTGGAAGAGCACTTGTCCGGCAAACGAGAGGTCCCAGGTTCGAATCCTGGGCGTTAATGTGAAGGTCCTCTTTTTTGCGGAGAATAGACATGCCTGAGTTTTGGACGCGTTGAATTTGACCAAATTCGACTCACCCCTATCGGACATTTTCCGTAAGGTCAATCATTGACAGTCTCAAACTCTGGAGTTCACAGGGGCTTGTTCGCGCATTGGATACGTATCTCTTCTCAACAGTGCTGTCATCAGCGTAACCAATAATGCCCAATGTTAAGAGGTCATTAATGTGCAGCAAGAATAATGTTGCGGAGAGAACCAGATACCTGAGGTAACCCAGCATTAATTGCCATTAGGTCAGAGGAGTAGCCATCTAAGACTACTCGAATCGACCGTTCCCTCATAAAATCAGATATCCAGTCGCAGAGTATGCCGTACTCTGGAAGCTTGCTTATAGACCATCATGCCAGACCCTGTCAAAGGCCTTGGAAATGCCTAAAGATACAGCTTTTGTTTCACCATGACCCTCGCTCCAAAAGTTAGTTGCATACATGAGAAGATTCAGAATTGAACCGGTGTTACGTTTGTAACATATCTTCAACATATTGTTGCAGAATGTTACACAGTGTTATACGATGTTATCAAGCTGACCAATGTTTTGTGACTGCTGTAGAGCACAACAATAAAACAAAATATTTCTGTTTAGTTCGAAGACTTCGCTCTGGGAAACTCACACCGACTTCTGACCAAGTATAGGAACAAATACTGCACTTTCAACGATGATATTCAAGGAACTGCTGCGGTATCCGTGGCAGGCATTATAGCATCCAGTAAGGTCACTAAAATGATGTTAAGCGATCACAAATTTATGTTTCTTGGCGCTGGGTCAGTAAGTATTCCCCTTATAAATATGTTTTTTTCAAAACATGGCATATTCTTCATGTGCTACTACTTAGCGTTTACTGCGAACCACAATACTGCGGTTCGGCGTTTTAAACCTTGTCCTAAATTAGACATTGTGGCGGTGCAAGCGTTATTAAACCCCACCGCCTTTAAAGAGACTAAAATCTTTTATTGAGGTTGAAGTAAATATAAATTTGTTAGGTACTGAGCTTGGGACAAGGTTTAAGAAGCCCAGTGTTAAAGTAAGTGTATCTTAGCTACAGGATTAAAAGCATATCTCAGATATACATATATTCATTTCTTTCCAAGAAATTTGGAAAAGTCAGTTAGTCTGATAGTCAGTTATAGTGTAATCAGAGCTTACGTTGGCTAGTCTATCCTCCATGCCTACCAGTGGAAAGTGAACAAGAGGACTAAGATGGTAAGATGTGACCATCTATGACAAACTTAAAATTTCCAGTACTGTAGAGCTCTTTAACGTATTTATTGAAATATCTTAACACCCTGGTTTCATTGAAACTCAAAACTTGAATGGTTAAGTAGAAATAGTCTTCATGTCAAGGTTATGGCTGAGCTTTTTTATTAAGTATTTAAAGCAAGAGGGTCACACGTGTCCAACAGTAATCAATAACTGTAGCTAGAAATAGCACGTGGACAGTAGACGAGGCCGTGAACTTATTTGTCCATACATGCTTGACTCAGAATCTCTACCTGTCCTGTATTATTGTGTCGTAACAGGCAAATAACTGTTGTGGCATGTTAGGTCTAAGGGCTACTTTTCCTATAAACTCTGCCGCTATGTATAGTTTTCCGATACCGTGATAGAAAAAGTTTTCTACCTTGTTTTTCTTTAAGAGTTATCACGTATTATGATTGCATGTTCCAATATACTAGTTTTAGGTATCTGCCTCTTTTTATAACAAAAGTTGTACAATGATTTTAAACCAAAATAAAAGATTTCCATAGCCTCCGTGCAAAGAGAGTTTGAACCCCAATAATATGTTATTTGCGAGTGTAAACTTAAGTCCTGTCAAAATTGGTCTTGCCGTTTCAGAGAGTAGCTAGAACAAACAGAAAAATATTTAAAAATTGATATTTTGGTGAGAGTCCTGTATACGTTTACTTTCACTATGCCTTTAGAATTTTTTTTATTTTGATGTTACCATCAGACACTTTCATTTTATTTATTTGTATAGATAAATAATAGATTGAACTTTTAGGATTTTAGCCCGGAACATTAGTCTGGAGGTACTATGCCCAACCGCCCAAGTAGCTCGACCTATAAAAAATAGCAATAAAAAGTATACAGGGTCCTGATTAAACTAAAATTTTTAATGTCTTCTAAGAGAACGAAGTTTAAAATTACTATTTAATTTACGATTGAATCTTTGACTTCAAATTAGAATCATCTTCAATCCTGAGTAAGTATGACGTAATAACAGCTGATTCCGTGGTAGCTAATTAGGTCACATATTCTCCCGGATGCCGAATATTGCCTTGAGCAGGTCATTACCCGGCTAGGTATGTACTAACCGCGCCGTGCAAGATTATTTTGGGTAGGTCATTGTTATCTTATTTCATTAAACAAATAGATGGAAACGTTTATATTTCTTCCCATGTAGTCGTAAAGCACAGATCAAACTTAAATTTTGTTCACTAAGAATTTCAAAATTTTTATTCATGAAAAATATTTTAGAAAAAAATGTAATTTTATCCCACACATCTTTCTTAACTTGATCTTTATATATTTTAAACTAATTTATCATGTATACTCTTTATTGATATTTTTTCTAGATCGAGCTACTAGGGCGGGTGGGCTCATATCCTAGGTATATGTTAATTTTATTGATTGAGTGTTTTTCAGGCTGCAGTTGGGATTGCTTCGTTATTACTCGATGCTATAATTGATGAGGGCAAATCTAAAGAAAGCGCAATAAAGAACATATATTTTTTTGATCTCGATGGTTTGCTTACAAAGAAGAGGCCACATGGCGTACCAGAACATGCATCAGCGTTCGCTAGAGATTTAGATGAAGAACATAGTTTTGAACAAGCTGTAATTAAATATAAACCTTCTTGTCTTATAGGTGAGTGAGATTTTATTATTTGGAACGCAAATAAAAATACTTCCATCCATATAAAATACTCATAGGTACATTTTGTTATTGTATTTTGTATTAACTGATGAATATAAATGTCGATAAAAAAGTTTATATTTTCAACTGTCGATCAACTGGTCGCGCTTGTACGTTTTATTATATACAAAGTGAAAAGTTTTTGTCTTCAAGTTGAATTATCGTTTAAACCAAGTTTAAACACTCCAGCTTTCAAATTTGACGTTTCCGTATGACGGCAAGTAACACTTGTAACAAAGTATCTAACTACAGAACATATAAACTTCATTAAAAGATGCTTCTTCAAAAATTTACTCACTCAAAATTACATATCTAGTTTACCGAAGCCAAATATTCCATCCTTTTCATTTAGTCTATTTTCGGAATGCGATGTTAAAAAGAACATACTCTCCGTTGCGTCCAATGCGATTGGATCAGACTGCATTAGTCGTAAGATGCTCATCCCTATCCTCAACATCATCCTTCCATTCTGAACAATTCAATTATTACTAGTGTGTTCCCTGATGTTCGGAAAGACGCTAACATCACAGCTCTCCCTCAACAAACTGATCCTTTTTCCTTTTCCGATTATCGTCCTATTGCCATCTTACCTTTTATCTCCAAGGTGCTAGAGGGACTTGTTTGTCAAAAGCTCTGCGATTTCCTGCAAGACCATAATCCACTCAACCCTTATCATTCTGGTTTCCGTCCTGGGCATAGTACAACTACTGCATTACTTAATATTAGAGTTAGGTACCTACAGGGAAAGATGTAAGAAGTTTAATTTATTAACACTCGAAGATCGACGTAAGTTAATGGATTTATGTTTGTTTTACGACATTGTTAGGGGTAACGTGGATTGCAATGAGCTGGTGGAAGGTGTAAGGTTCAACGCACAAGACCGTCGTCGTGCCCGCCGCCGGCTCTTGCCAGTATTCGTTGCCCCAGCAACGTATACTAACTATGCGCGCAATGCTCCCTCGTCCCGTTTACCGCAAACCTATAATGCATTATTTCATGAAATAGATTTATTTACTCACTCAAAAAATACAATCAAAAGTAAAGCTATTGAAATTCTGAGCATGCAAATTTAGTTAAAATAATAGTGTACAATTATTGTCTAAAACTTAAATTACAAATTTTTGGTGTAGATAATTATATAAGTATATGTATTATTTTGTGTTTCTTTTAGTAAATGTCTATTTATGTATTCTAATATATGTATTATTATATTATATTTATTATTATACTGTACCGTGTAAATTGAATGTAAGTATCAGAGAGAACATGTCTACTATTAATGATTTTTAAGGGAAACCTGTTATTTGCCTTTTATAGATATAAGTACTAGTTTAAGATGTATTATAAAATTACGCTGTTGGTTTTCTTAATAAATAAATAAATAAATAAATAAATTACCGAAGATATTCGCATGGGCATGGGTATTGCTAAAATCTCCTTCTTTCAACACCATCACATACATCCACATCCAAATCCTTTTTTGTGCGATCGGTGCCGCTTTGGAATGACTTACCCTTAGAGATCCGCAAAGCTCCCAGTCCTTACACCTTCAAAAGGATGCTTAAACGCTATTACCTCGTGAAACACTGCTCATCGTAACTTATTAATAAGTATGTGTATGTATGTATTATTAATATTTATGTCTATATATAAATAATATTTATGTATATTTATGATTGACTTGTATGATTAATATGTATGATATGTAATTATTTGTATGTAGTCTATTTTATAAAATCTGTACCACTGCCCACACTAATTTTCTCTACTCATGTCCTGTCCTAACTTTTTTACCTGGCAGAGATCGCTTTGGGCGATAAGGCCGCCTTTGTGAAAATGTTTTAAAATGTGTATCACAATTTTACTAATGCTGTCGGTGTACAATAACGAATTTTGCTTTGTTGGTTTATGTAAAAATAACAACAGAACAAACGAATCTTGGCACTGACATTCAATCTACGTTAAAATAAAAGCTTAAATTCCCTATGTATACCATAATTGTGTATTAAAAACAATCGGTTAAGTGGGAGTCGAACCAGTGCACGAAGGGAAGGATACCGCTTCTGCTCGTACCGGCCACTTAGGCACAACAGTACATTCCATACTCGGTGACCTGTCGGTATACATCCACTGTCGTTTATCATAATATACAGGGTTGTTTTTTGGCCACCAGCCAAATTTGAATGTTAGTTTCTTTGATACAATATAAACGTAACTGTATATTTATTTTAGCCTCCTCATTACAAAAAAGTAGAAATAGTCGCTGTTGATGAACATAGCTACTACGACGCGGCATTTCATTTTTAATAGTACGACATAGTACTACGAGATGTTTTGTAGTAGAGCGTAGTCGACTTTATTTTAATGGTAATTTAGAGTGACCATGCTTAGCTTAACATGTAGCGGATATATTAATTTCCTTGAAAAAAAAAATTTTTTTTTTGCAAAAATCGTTTCTATAAATGATACTGATTGTGTATTTTGGTACAGAGTTGTTTTTCATTCAGTATCAAACAATAACTTCGATTGTATATGTGACGCGCTCGCTGCAGTTTTGTGCTGCAAGACCACATAAGACAAGAGGAACTGCATGGCATTTACTAGTCCAATGGTTGAAGAATAACTACAGTGGTTGTCACAATTGCTATTTAGTAGCAATGCTGCGGTATTACAGCTGACCTATGTTATAGCAGAAAATCTTGTAAATCGTTGCAAATGGTCAAAGATCGTGTCGTCATCGTTGAAATGCGGCTTCTTTGTAGCGTCAGTAGATGTCCCTTTAGATCTGTCCACAATGTATGAACGTTACTAAATGTAAACGGGACTCCAGTCCGCAGCAACATTAATTCTTCCATCTCGTACACACAACAAAATAAATGTAAGAACAAAATTTCATGCCTGTTGTTATCAGAATCTCCATCGACAAGTACTTCATAAACAATTGAACAGAGAGCAGAAGACAGAATCTAATATGACCGTTTCAAAACCCTGCCAAACATAAAAAAAACCTGAGTTCGAATCATACATAGAAGATACAAGAAATATCTCAAGAAAGTTACTGAAAAACATAACTTTATTTGCTTTAGGGCAAATAGCAAATATTAAGGCGTATTAACGCCTTAAAAATGAATAATGACAATAATCCAGTTCGGCTCAGCTGAACTAAAAAAAGGGCTGAGATAAACAGCTTACCGAAGGCCTAAAATGGACTTAAGCATTTGCCAAATCAGTAGAGGTGGTCGCCTAAAGCTAAATTCAAAATCGTGGTAAAAAATATGCATAAGTTGTCACATGGGTAGAAGCTCTTATTTATTTATATATTTATTTACACTTCAGTATACAGTACAGATAGTAAATGAGAAAAAAAAACCAGTGTGTTGTGTAAGTACTACTAGGCGGTCTTATCGCTGACGAGCGATTTCTTACAGACAACCATGCTTGTAGAAACAACATAGAAATAATGTGTTAACAAATTCTTAATACTTTATAAAAATTACAAATCACACAAACATTTAAAAAAAAACTTAACCATAAAAACAAACATAATAAATATAATTAACATAATACATAAATATTACAATAATACTTCTTTATGGTTGACTTATCTCACTCTTGCGAAGTTAAATCTATCTCATATCTCTTTTATGCATATAGAATAAGTCGCGTACAGGAAGACCCGATGAGGTGAAGCAGCGCCACGCCTTATAAAATTAGGTGTCTACACTTGATACTTATATTTTTTTTATGATGATTTCGGGTTGACAAACACAATAAAGTTTAAAAATCCTATTAAAAAAAGCACATGGCTTTTGAACTTTTTATGTTAGGCATAGCAGACAACCTACTCTACAGACCATATCAATTTGGCCGGCGATGGACCAAACACCCTGTATTATGACCATTGCACATAAAGCTGACTACTTTATGTGAGCTATTTAGAACACAATAGTAGACAAAGTGTAAACACTAACAAAGAGTAACCACCGTGTTAGTGAATGAATCTTCAGGAACTTTTACGGGGAAAAGACAAAAGTCTCTTCCACACATACTCCTACACACACACACACACACACAACTTTGCACTTGCATCCCTTACGGGGTAGGCAGAACACTAAAGACTAAGACACCATCTGTTGTCACATTTGACTTTGGAGGTATTATGATAATGGATACATACTATTGCAGTGACAGGGGGTCAGCCTATCGCCCACAAAAACGTCAATAACACCACTGTCACCTAACTGACTTTAACAGTATGCTCGGGAAGTGAAGCAGTTGGTACATTCTATGTTTTTCTTTCACTCCCAGTCCTGCATGAAAGTGGTTTTATATTTTCAGTCTTCTTAACGAGGAAGCTTTAGATCGGTAAACACATAAGTGTAATGTAACATGCAATGCTGTCAATTAAATACCAATTAAAAATGGTATACTTTTGTATTGCATAATTTTAAGCTCAAATGACGTATTTTTTTCGATTACGTCACCTAAAAAGATTCCGGCCTAATTACCAATAAACCTGTTGGTATAACAAAAGTTTGATGTTACAGGTTGTTCAACTTCTGCAGGGGCCTTTACTCCTAAAATTCTTGAGACAATGGCAAAAAACAATAAAACCCCTCTCATTTTTGCTTTATCGAATCCTACGGCGAATGCGGAATGTTCAGCTCAAGAAGCATATGATCATACGGAGGTAATATTTTTACTTCACCCTTTTGCTTTCGAAAGTACACCACGGAGCCAGAGATTTCACCATTTCATGGCTCATATTTTGAAAACCTTTCACCCAACTGTAATTCATGATGCTACCTTGGCAAATAATGCAATGCAGTAAACTGACAGTTTGAAATTACAAAAAGAAAAATAACGATACCATTTAAAATCTTCGTCGTGTACAGAATGAGAATGGTTGAAATTGAATGGCACGTTTTCATTCGGTCAGCACAAATTTTTTTAAGCAATGGATAAATACGTGAATTTGAGGTGTGTCTTTACGGGAACTTTAAAGAAAATTATTAATTAATAAACTTACCTAGTGCTTTCAAATGTTAACGGCGGAAGAAAAATTACAATTTTGCTATTTTTAAAACGAAAAAGTAATTGAAGTAAAGCATCTACTCTAGAAATGCGAAAATAAAGTATAAAATATTTTGTGAGTCAACATATTATTTTCTTACTTGACGATATTATTGAAAAAAAAATCTCATTCTTTCACTGAAACTGAAGAAAATGAGAAAACTGGAACTGTCATTTTACTGCATTACATTATTTGCCAAGGTATAAGAGCCACTATCCCAGGCACATAGCCAATCGAACTCATTTCCCAACTTTTATAAAAAAATACTGATATTTATACAGGGTGATTGGTAATTAGTGGCGGAGCTAATTCCAGTCGAAATCATTGTAAGACCCACTGTCCTAAGGTTAACGCTTTTCAAGATATACCTACTTGATTTTTATTTTTTACAAAAAAATCCTACTCAAAATCTTGAAATATTAATAAATCTTAAAGATCGAAGATTTGACTATTAATATCATTTACTTAGAATACCTTTGTATCTAAACAAAAAAAAAATTATGTGAAAAACCAATCTTTAAAATTTATTAATATTTCAAGATTTTGAGCAGGATTTTTTTGTAAAAATCTTTAAGTAGGTCTAGCTCTTGGAAAGGGTTAACTTTAGGGCAGTAGGTCCTTTAGTAATTCCGCCTGGAATGAGCGTAATGTTGTCACTCTTTAACGGCTCCGCCACTAATTACCAATCACCCTGTATAAATAAGTGTGTCATATAATCATCTTTTATGACTACACAGGGTCGATGCATTTTTGCCTCGGGTTCGCCATTTCCTCCAGTGAATTATAAAGGAAAAGTCTTTAAAACGGGACAAGGGAATAACGCCTTTATATTCCCAGGATTAGCCCTTGGTGTCCTAGCGGTTGGGTGCTACCATATTCCGGATTATATGTTTTTAGTTGCAGCAAGAGTAAGTCTTTGATTTTAAGAATATTAGATTCTATCTTTCATTTTAGTTTTAAACTGAGAAATGGACTGCAAGCGCAATCTATTCATGAGGTTCAACAATGCAAGCAGAGACCAGTAAAGTAAATAGACCGACGATCCCGAACAAAAATTCGTGCCTAGGTGTTACGAATCAAAGATGGCGCTAGGTGTTACGAATCATGAAATAAAATTGATAAAAAAAGCTAACACTAAGTGGTACAATATAAAACTAAACGTATATTTTGAATTACAGTGAGTCAAAACAAACCTATGTAGGTCGACGTCACACAGTGGACTGAAATTAGCTTTCATAAACATAGATTTTAACTTCAAGTGAGGGATTCTTTCGAGATATTACTTATATCTAATATGTAAAATTCTCGTGTCACAGTTTTTGTTGCCATACTCCTCCGAAACGGCTTGACCGATTTTGATGAAATTTTTTGTGCTTATCCGGTATCTATGAGAATCGGCCAACATCTATTTTTTTTTAAATTTATATGGCAAAACAACGTTTGCCGGCTCAGCTAGTAGATCTATAAAGAATTGATTTTGCATAAAGACGTAGGAATCATAAATTATATTTGTATGAGAAAAACTGATATAATGATACGAATAAATATATTTTTTCATAAATCAAATAAACGCTAAAATTTCCGTATTTCATTATACCCGGCGCGGCGAACCTTGATCCCTATGACACTGATAGTAATTTCCACAACATAACCTTGTAGTGCCGTCACCGTTACATTAGAATCGTATTGGAGGCTTCTAAAAATGGCATTTATTTATTTTACGTAGCTATATTCCAATAAAATGATATTCCGTTGGAATTATAACAATTCATAACATTTGCAAGAAATTATCTCAATCTCAATCACACTTTACGTTTACGTTGTGCAAAAGTTGGGTATTTATTGAATCATACCTTATGAAGTAACTTTTGCACAACGTAAACGTAAAGTGTGATTGAGATTGAGATAATTTCTTGCAAATGTTATGAATTGTTATAATTCCAACGGAATATCATTTTATTGGAATATAGCTACGTAAAATAAATAAATGCCATTTTTAGAAGCCTCCAATACGATTCTAATGTAACGGTGACGGCACTACAAGGTTATGTTGTGGAAATTACTATCAGTGTCATACGGATCAAGGTTCGCCGCGCCGACTATAATTATCCAAAATTTTATTTTTACACGAATTATTCCGTTCGGTGTTTTGAGAATGTCGATCATGTTTTCGCTCTAATATTAAGAAATATGTAATGCTGAAAATATATTTTAATTGCTCATCGTTTTGACTGATCATTTAAACAAAACTACCTACCTACAATCGATTGTACAACATGATTTTATTTCATTATTCATTTGTCAATGACAACTGCTTTACTCCTCTACTAAACTGCTCACACCACATTCTCTGTTTTTCACCATCAGGAAGCACCTTCAAACGTTTTTTTAAATATCTTGTTTTGCTGGAATTATTTTGCAGATCGTCAGAAAGACTAAAGGATTCTCGTCACTGTGATATCATAAGCTCGAAGTATGATGTAGTTTGATGAATTCGTAATGGACTGCATTCTTCGTAGAGTAGAATCAGAGCTCAGTTTTTTTTTATAAAATATTCGATTATATATGCATCTACATAATTATGTGAATTCACTGGAACCTTTACCAGTATCATCCTCAGGCCTCCACTTTTTTATTTGCATCTCAGATAGTTTCTTCAAATAGTTTGCGGGACCTTTATGACTATATAAGAACAAACATGGTTCTTGAGAGACTGGGTCTTGGTATCAAATCATCAGTGCCTTTTGATTTTCAGTGATTTTTTTTCGCACTTAATCTTAAGTGTTTGCCATTCAATAAATTAACCAGCCGCCTGTGTTAATATGATTATTTTTCAATCATATCCCAAAACTAACCGTTTCCGAGATAATCAACTTTTATTTTTTAAGCTATTGCATAGCTTCTATCACGGGCCTTGAGCGTGGGGACCGAATCCAGAAATTCCGTAACGAAAAAAACCTAACACGCCCCACTCCGACCGGCACAGATTATAATTGCATAAGTTGATAAAAAATGCTATGCAATAGCTTTACCGTGGCAGTCTCCGAGTGCCACACGTCTTTTTTTTATAAAAATTGTCCTTCGTGGTTGTGGCTGCACTTACCCCTGATGTAGGACTCCATAAGAGTTTAAAACTAGTTTGACACCTCTGACAATAAGTGTGAGTAAAAGCCGCATAATAAACTATAGCTAATATGACTCACAATACATTTATATTCTTCTATGATGTATTTATCGAATTGTATTTGTAGAATTTCAGTCCAAAATCAGTGAAATTATACCTTGAAGTGTGTAAAGCCATTCTACATGTGCTAACAGAATATGTGAAAGTAAGTAAAACAGTAGGAACATATAATATGGGTTTTAACTTTTAATTAGCCTTATAATCTATTTATTAAACAACAAATTTTACTTATGACATTATAATTAATACATTCAGTACACACTAGCACTTCTTCATATGAACAATAGAAATATTAAGTATATATTAGCGTTTCAATTAACCTTATAATAAAAAATATCACACCGCATAATCCAGCCCAAATTAAGTATAATTAAGAAATTGTTTTCTGGAATCTGGATAATGAAGAAATAATCTAATGAAATATATAAATAGCATACTTTTTTTGCACATATTTAATTTAAGAATAACCTTAAATACATTAATAATATACCTTATTCATGACTTGTAAGCAAATAGCTATGATCAAATGGCACTGATGATTTGATACCAAGACCCAATCTCTCAAGAACCATGTTTGTTCTAATAATGTCATAAAGGTCCCGCAAACTATTTGAAGAAACTATCTGAGATGCAAATAAAAAAAGTGGAGGCCTGAGGATGATACTGGTAAAGGTTCCAGTGAATTCACATATGTAGATGCATATATAATCGAATATTTTATTTAAAAAAAAACTGAGCTCTGATTCTACTCTACGAAGAATGCAGTCCATTACGAATTCATCAAACTACATCATACTTCGAGCTTATGATATCACAGTGACGAGAATCCTTTACAGTCTTTCTGACGATCTGCAAAATAATTCCAGCAAAACAAGATATTTAAAAAAACGTTTGAAGGTGCTTCCTGCTGGTGAAAAACAGAGAATGTGGTGTGAGCAGTTTAGAAGAGGAGTCAAGCAGTTGTCATTGACAAATGGATAATGAAATAAAATCATGTTGTACAATAGATTGTAGGTAGGTAGTTTTGTTTAAATGATCAATTAAAACGATGAGGAATTAAAATATATTTTCAGCATTACATATTTCTTAATATTAGAGCGAAAACATGATCGACATTCTCAAAACACCGAACGGAATAGTTCGTGTAAAAATAAAATTTTGGATAATTAATGAAATACGGAAATTCCAACGTTTATTTGATTTATGAAAAAATATATTTATTCGTATTTCCTGTAAGGATATTATGTTCTAAGACACCATTATATCAGTTTTTCTCATACAAATATAATTTATGATTCCTACGTCTTTATGCAAAATCAATTCTTTATAGAACTATATAAACACTCCAGCCATCACTAAAATCACTAGATATGTTAGCTCTACATGTATTGATCATATATATGTGAAAAACGTTCAAAATTATGAATTGTTACTCGGACTAGTTTGTCAAACTGAAATAACGGACCATTATCCAGTTATTGCTGCCCTGAATCTTAATAACCCGAAGCAAAATAAAAAAAGTAAATATACTATTAAGAGAGATATTGAAGCTATCAAAAAGGAGCTAGGAAAAACAGACTGGTCTTTTATATGCAACCTAGACGACGTTAATCAGGCTGTCATCAATTTCAGTAAATACTTTTCAAATATTGTTCAAACACATAGTCGTATAGTTAAGATTCCTAGAGCAAAATATAACCTAAATTCATGGATCACGCCTGGTTTAATACGGTGTATTCGTCACCGTGACAAATTACACCAATGCGCCAGAACCGAACCTGAAAATATAGTCCTTCAAGTCACCTATAAACGATACCGTAACTTTCTAGGCACTCTACTAAAGAAAATTAAAAATGGGTTTGAGGAGAAAGAGTTAAAGCAATATAAAAATAACCCAAAGCAATTGTGGCGTTCAATTTTAAACATTTGTAACATTACAAACAGTAATAAAGAAACCACAGAATTGCTGTCGCTGGAAGGCTGCTCTAATGCCCAACAATCTATTGAACTTGCCAACACTCACTTCTCTGCCATGGGCCAGAATCTTGTGGATCGTATCCTGGGGGACACCAAAATTTATGTTTTTGTAACTGCTAGTAAGCTCACTAACCTTCACACACTGTCTCCGGTCCGTCAAGTAAGTTTTGAACCACTCTAAGGCAATACCACAAATACCTATACCTTCAAGTTTCCTTAACAGTATTGGAACGGAGACAGTATCGAAGGCCTTAGCTAAATCTAGAAAGACTCCGATGCAAGACTGTTTCTTGTCTAAATGAGATGATACTGTAGCTGTTAAAAGAGATACTGCATCTTCCGTACTCAAACCACAACGGAAAACAAACTGCCTGGGAGATATTAATTTGTGTGTTTCTAGATATTTTACAAGTCGTTTATTAACAATTTTTTCAAGTAATTTAGAAAATACCTGGAGCCTTTTCGTTTTGAAGACTTAAAATAAGAGATTCAACTTCTAATTTATCAGTTGGAGACAGAAAAAAAGAGTGTGATGGTGAATCACTGATGTGTATAGACCTGGCCAAATCGTCTTCCGACTTTCCGATACCAAACAAAATACGATCCGCAAGATTCTGGCCCATGGCAGAGAAGTGAGTGTTGGCAAGTTCAATAGATTGTTGCGCATTAGAGCTGCCTTCCAGCGACAGCAATTCTGTGGTTTCTTTATTACTGTTTGTAATGTTACAAATGTTTAAAATTGAACGCCACAATTGCTTTGGGTTATTTTTATATTGCTTTAACTCTTTCTCCTCAAACCCATTTTTAATTTTCTTTAGTAGAGTGCCTAGAAAGTTACGGTATCGTTTATAGGTGACTTGAAGGACTATATTTTCAGGTTCGGTTCTGGCGCAAACCAGGCGTGATCCATGACTTTAGGTTATATTTTGCTCTAGGAATCTTAACTATACGACTATGTGTTTGAACAATATTTGAAAAGTATTTACTGAAATTGCTGACAGCCTGATTAACGTCGTCTAGGTTGCATATAAAAGACCAGTCTGTTTTTCCTAGCTCCTTTTTGATAGCTTCAATATCTCTCTTAATAGTATATTTACTTTTTTTATTTGGCTTCGGGTTATTAAGATTCAGGGCATAAATAACTGGATAATGGTCGGTTATTTCAGTTTGACAAACTAGTCCGAGTAACAATTCATAATTTTGAACGTTTTTCACATATATATGATCAATTCATGTAGAGCTAACATATCTAGTGATTTTAGTGATGGCTGGAGTGAGACCATGTTCGGACATGAAACATTGATATTTAGCCACATTTTCATCGCCTTCAGTGTCTAATATATTAACGTTTAAATCACCAGCTAGCACAAATGGCAACTTATCAACAGTTCTAATCAAATTATCTATAGAGTTTAAAAATGGTGTCACATTAGGAAAGCAAGGCTGCCTATACACTCCTATGATGTTTATCTTATTGCTTATATGTATCATCAAACAGTTTGCTTCATCTAAAATGGGTTCAGTAACAATAGGAGACCATATATCTCTCACATATGCCACTACTCCACAATTTTGGTTTATAAATTTATTATTCATTGGAATTTGAACCTTATCACAACCGAATAAGTTGCGAAGTGTGTAGGTACATATTAATGCACGTGACTGTACATCTTTATGAATTTATGCATGTGAGATCATTTCACTGCCCTAAATGCTTACACTTATTTGGCGCTGAGTGTACAAATAAACTTGCGTTATATTCTAAAATTTAATCAATCTATTTCTTTATTTTTTTAGGCTCTTGCTAATATTGTGACTGCGAAAGAATTGGAAGAGGGCAACATATATCCTCCTTTGTCATCGATACGCTCGGTCTCATTGAACATTGCCGTAGAAATTGGGACAACCGCTTTCAAAAAAAGTAAGTTCTAGCAACAAAGGGACAGAGGTATTATTGGGGATTTTTCTGTGGGCGATAGGCTGACCCCCTGTCACTGCAATAGTCTCTCTTCACCATTATGATGCTGCCAAATTTGTCAAACGTGACATCAGATGGTTTTATAACCTCTGATGTTCTGCCTACCCCGTAAAGGATACGGGCGTGAAGTTATGTATTTTTTGGTTTACTGTTGTAAACTATTCATGATACCCTACTGAAAAATATCTATTGGAGTTAAACCCGGACTGCGTGGACGCCAGTTTATATCACCTCTTTTGGATATTTATTTGCCAAAGAAAATGCATAGTTAATAAATAAATTTATATGAAAAATGCGGTATAATGTTAATATATGCACATTCAAAGCACTTGCAAGCTCCCAAAACCATCTATATAAAACCATCTGATGTCATAATAATGTTTTTAAGGTTTTTGCATTTAAAATGCTCAATTATTCTTAAATAAATGAAAAATGTGATAAATAAAAATTACCCGACCAGGATTCGAACCTGGGACCTCTCGTTTGCCGGACGAGTGCTCTTCCAACGTTCTTCTCAACGTTAGCAATATAACGTAAAAACAAAAATGTGGTAAGTAATTTCGAGGCGTAGCGCCAGGCCCCGATAGCTCAGTTGGAAGAGCACTCGTCCGGCAAACGAGAGGTCCCAGGTTCGAATCCTGGTCGGGTAATTTTTATTTATCACATTTTTCATTTATTTAAGAATCATCTGATGTCACTTTTGATAAAATTTATAGGTATTATACTGATGAAAATAGACTATTTCAGTGACAAGGGGTCAGCAGCTGGTACATTCTATGTTTTTCTTTCGCTCCCAGTCCAGCATGGAAGAGTAAATAAAAAGTATTCACTACAAAATCGCAGCAGTCACAGCAGGAGCCGACTTGCCAAGCCGTTATTTTTTTTAATATTTTGACACTGACACAACATCATCAAGCCCAAATTAAGTTTCTTAAAGAACTTCACATCATTCATGGTTCATTTCAACTAAAGAGATCGATATCCTGAATCTGCCAATGGTTACGGAAGTGATTGACTTCCACATCACCAGATTTTAAACACGGCTTGAGAATCATCCCAACCAGTTGACGGGACCATCCCTGAAACCGTTCGTCGGCTGAGAAAACGACGATCTTTGATGGCTGTGGTCGCCTAGAAGTCTGACTGCACATTAAAAAGGGTGGGCTCTATTGGGAGTGCCCTTCCACCCTACTCGATAACCAGCCCGACAACCCATGTGCTTATAATCCATGACTGATTGCAAGATCATCGATGAGGAAAAAAAGAAATTGTTATGGGTACTAGATAACTGATGGACTTAAGAGATATACAAAACATGCATATTGAATTAATACAAATTTTGGTAACGAACCCTAGGCAATGTATGTTACCACTACACCAGCTGGTCGTTTTGGACTACTTATACAGGGTGACTGGTGACAATTCTAGACATTGAAGGAGAGCACTCTGTACTCGATTCTGATCATAATTGTGTAATAAAAGTAGGTACTTAGTTTTTCACTTGAATTCCCCATAAATAAATACTACTATGTTACTATTTACTTCACTTACGCCCGAGTCAATCGCGGCACGTAACCATGCGTCGCGTACTCAATTCTTTAACTTTCGGTTAAGTTTACTCAGTAAATAATTATTATACGTATATTTTATTATAATTTTCTCTTCATGTATGATCTCAAACTATCACGTCTTTGAATTTCAAAAGTGACCCACCAGTCACCCTGTTTATTTTGTACCTACTTAAATAATTAATAAACTTTTTTCTATAATTGTTTCTTTGTATTTCATCAAAATTTGAACTTTCTTTTGAGTCACCCCAGACTCGTCTATGCAGACGTTTCTAAGCTTTCATACGTGATAAGATCCTAGCAAATATTGGAGCTGTGAATTCAAAATGTTTGTTTTGTGTTTACTTTCGGTAGTAACAGGGGCAATATTTAGTTTCTACACCCACCAGTAAATAAATGAGAGTCTCAGGACGACCAGCAACTTGTGATGGAAAGGAAATAACGAAGCTTCTATAGAAATGTTCGATAAATGTATAAATAAACTCAGCAGTATTTTTAGCCAACCAAGAATTTGACCGTTGAAAACATAAAAAAAAATATATATGATGTTTGATACTTTGTTACCACTATCGCTGGTTGTATAGTTGACCAGAGGTGACCTGTGCACCACAAAGTAAAAAAAAAGATGTTACAGATTCAAAAAAGATGTTCCATGCTGGACTGGGAGCAAAGGAAAAACATAGACTGTGCCAGCTGCTTCTCTTCCCCGGGCATACTGTAAAACTCAGTTAAGGGACAGAGGTTTTATTGGAGGATTTTTTGTGGGCGACTCCACCATTATAATGCCTCCAAATTGGCAAACGTGACATTAGATGGTTCCCTCTCTTGCTTCTTCTTTATTTGCTTTACCAGTTGTTCTCATTCGGAATGACAGAACTGGTAAAGGTGGGGGAGGGGTGGTCATATACCTACGTGACGATATTCCCTTCAAGATAGTTAGCACATCTCCGTCTACGTACTCTGAATCTTCAGAACACTTGGCCATTGAACTCACCCTGCATCACACAAAACTACTTATCACTATTAAATAAAACACTTTTTAACCGGATTTATCGCGTATATTTACATTTTAAATTTTGACTCGACGTCAAAATTTAAAATGTAAATATACCCTTACAAATATCCCCTTTACAAGACCCAGGTGTTTACAAGATTGACTGCGGCTGTGGGCTTTCCTACATTGGTCAAACCAAAAGAAACGTATCAACCCGCGTAAAAGAACAAATAGCTGATATTAAAAATCGAAGAGCTTCAAAGTCTGCAGTTTGTGAGCATTCCATGGACAAGCCCAACCACTACTTAAGGTTTGACTCTGTGAAAATTTTATCTAGAGAGAAGCATTACATTCCTAGAATGATCAGAGAAGCGATTGAAATTAAAAAACACCCTAATTTCAATAGAGAAGATGGTTGGAAACTATCACCGACATGGGACCCTATCCTGAAAAACATTAAATCTAACATCCAGCAAGCTGCACGACCTGTAACTCAAGATACTGTCAGCTCGTTTTGTGTCAATCCCGAACGCTACGCTCGAAGACTGAGAAACAGATGGAGATGATGATGTATAACTTTTTTCAATCTATCAATCCGACGCTTGACACCTCAGTCGCTCGTGACCACGGGGTCTGAAAAGACACCGAAACGTCGAGTCAAAATTTAAAATGTAAATATACGCGATAAATCCGGTTAAAAAGTGTTTTATTTAATAGTATGAATCGCGAAAACTTAAGACAATATTATTACTTATCACTACTTTTTATAGTCCAAACCTTACAAATTTTTTTGATTATTAAATTATTATTAATAATCAATAATCAATTAATTTTAACAATGTTGATTATTTAATAATCAAGATTATTAAAATTAATTGATTATTTTGATTCCTTTGATTCCTTCCTCCATAATGTGTGCCCTATATACGAACATGTGATAGTGATGGGCGATTTTAACACATGTATGTTAAAGAACAATAGTTGTTCCTTAAAACTGAAGTCCCTTTTAACATCTTATAACAAATAGAAATAGTTTATATAGTAAAATGTATGTGTATAATTAACATTGTTAGCAATATAAATGTGCACTGGTCAACATGTTTTTATTAAGCACGTTATATAGATATTAATATATTCAATCTCTGTGGGTCACGTCTGAGGACGCCACAGATACTCCCCCCTTAAAAAAAATGTAAACACAAAATAACGATTCAATGTTCTTACTCTAAAATTAAATAGTACATGACAATATCAAGCAAAATACTATTTTTTGTTGACTTAATACATATTAGAAATATTTGAAAACCTAGCAATTTATATAGTACTATGATTACGTAAGACCATAATATCAATTAAGACGAATAGCTTTTGGTTTCTCATCCGTTGGAGTGATTCCTTGGCTCGTTATATGATAACCTAAGAAATCGAGTTCGATATTGAGAAATTCACATTTTTCTATGTTAATCGTTATCCCAAGTTCATGCAGGCCTTTTAAAATTACGTCCAGATGTTGCAGGTGTTCCTCTTTGAGCTTGAAGTTAGATGTGTTGGTTGCTGCCTTGGTTATATCTTCATATTTTCCAGTAATTTTCATATGCTACTTTCCTGTGAAACAGTTTCAACGATAGGATGATTTGCTCTGATAATTGTTGCAGGCTCAGTAACTTTCTCAATAAGCTTTTTTCCGTCGTTAAAACTGATATATTTGCCCCGGTATCGACTAAAAACCTCTCGCCACTTTGTAGGTCGGCTAGGATAAGGCGGTCGTAGGGGTGAATAGCAAAAAGTTCCGCCCTGGTTCAAGCTAATTGTAGAGCCCGTTATTTTTTTTTCTGGTTTTTCCTGGCACTTTTCTTGACATTTATGTGTCTTTTTCTTGAATCGCTTACGATATTGACCTTGGTTACGATATCTCGATGCACTTCTTAACCTTGATATTGAGCGGAATTCAATGCGTTGATACTTTTCGTTTTCGTCGCGTAGTGCAGCGATTTCAGTTTTCATCTGTGTCAGCTGATTTGCAAGTCTAGTGACCTCGTTAACTTCATTACTTAAGTTTTCAAATATCCGGTCTGCCATCTCACAAATTTTTTTGGGTGTTGCGTTTTCTAAAACAGATTGTACTTGTAGTCATCTCCTTGTTTCTGTGCGGCGACTATAGCTTCGAAATGGGTAAACCATAATTTGGGTTGGTCTTGCCAGAAGCACGGGATACGTTCCGATATGTTTCTGGTGGCAACTTCAGGTTCCAATGTAACAGGATTGACTGGAGCACGTAGAGCCACTTTCCTTTTTATTTCTGGTCGGGTCCTCAAAAATCTTCTTGCTTAATTGGCTGCGTGACTAACTTCGGGGTCACCACTTATTACGACCAGGAAGGGGTTGATAGAGCACGTTATTTTTTTTTATTAAGCACGTTATATAGATATGGATAGATTTTCTTGGTGGTAGGATCCCTTCTGGGTCCGACTGGCTAGCGACCACCCTTTATACAAAGTCTGCCGCCAAATGTTACCGCTCCGGCGGTAATGTGTTCCGGCAATATTGTATAAAGAGCCAGTTCCTTCCTAAACCCGTGTGCTTTCATCTTCGACCTCATCGTCACTTACCATCAGGTGAGATTGAGGTCAAACGCGGGTTTAGTCACTTATAAAAAAAAAAAAATATTAATATATTCAATCTCTGTGGGTCACGTCTGAGGACGCCACACGTGGTTTACTAGACATGCCTGTCCATAAGACTGATTTTGCTTCTTATTCTTTTTCCGTCCACCTTATCCGACTCTGGCATTCATTGCCTCACGAAATCCGAAATTTTTGCACATTTTGAAGAGAACAGTTAGAGAGATCTACCTGTCCTTAACATAATTTGTAGAAATTAGACTTTTATTTTATGTTTATCCTTAAAGTTGTTATTAATAATATTGTTTATTTATGTAATAATGTATTTTATTATATATGTATGTAGGTTTTGTGTGTATTTATATTTTTGTATTTATGTAGGTGTGTATATGAATTTTATGTTCATTTATTTATATATTTATATAAGTAGTTATTTTATATTCATTACTAACTTAGCTGCACACTAAATTGCCCTTTATATATCCCACTCTCCACTCGCAGGACTGCTGGAAGAGATTTCGCTAGGAATAAGCAATACCTTTGTACCATTTTATTATGTTTCTTTGTTTTATTATTATTTGTAGTGTGTACATAAAAAGTTAAATAAATAAATGGTTTTATAACCTCTGATGTTCTACCTTAGTTAAGTTATGTTTGTAAATGTAAATGATCGTTTTTTATAAAGTAAGCATGGGACGTTTGGATTCCATGCCACCTGATTAAGTGAACATGAAGACTAAGGTGGTACACGTCCATCCAAGAGAAACCTATTCACTCGACGCTTTAAAATACCAGGACTATAGGCCCATTTAGACGACGCCATTTTCTTGAACATTCAAAAGCAATTATTGCATGAAATCTAGTGGGAGCAATAATTGCTCTTCAATAATTGTAAGCGTTTACATGCGGCCAGTAATTCCAAATTGAATGCAAGTCTGGACAGGAAATAATTGCCAGTGCCTTTTGTTTACACCAAGGAGATTATTGACAGGCAATATTTGCGTTCAAGTTTTGACCTGTCTTAACACAAACTTTTATGTCATTGTACCACTTTTTGACGCGTTGCTTCAATTATTGCACGAATTTGAGCAGACAAAATTTTCATTCAATATTGAACGTTCTCAGAAAAAAACCCACATTGTCCCGAGTGTTTCTTTCATATTTAAAAAAAAATTAGTAGGTAGGTATGAATCAAAAAGTATTTAAGTTTGGTTTTGCTGATTTAATCAAGTTTGCCAAAATTTATCGCAACCGTGAGTGTTTGTGGGACATCGTAAACAATAATTATAAAAATCGTGATACGCGTAATGCGGCACTTGCAGTATTTGCTGAAGAATTTGGAGTTGAAGGGTTTGGACCTAAGGAAATAACAAAAAAATAAATAAATTAAGAACTCAGTACCAAGGGGAACGGAAAAAAATAAAGGATTCTATGAGTACCGGATCTGGTAGAGCTGATGTTTATAAATCTAAACTGAGTTGATTTAATTTGATGGATTCTTTTTTAACTTCTGAAACAAGGAAAACAATTACTATATAGTAGTGTTTTGCTTTTGTATAGAAGGTCTAAATTTATCCAGAAAATAATTAAATTGGAAGAATTTTTTCAATATTTCTTGTCTGAGAATAGCAGCAACTAATAACACACCCTCCTCAACTGCACTCATGTTTCCAAATGGTAGTACATACAATAATTGCATGTAAGAATTGGTTCGTGCTGTTTGCACCACGAACAGTTTTGAAGAGAACTTGCTCAAATAGTGCAATAATGTTACGTGTTGTTTAGACGATACAAGACATTTATTGCTTCAATTTTATGGTATACCACAGGCAAGAAAATGGTGTCGTCTAAATAGGCCTTTCATTTGGATATAATTGAAATATTTTACAGAATTAGTAGGTTATTTTTGAATATCCTCTTTTGTAACTGTAGCTTCGGATCGGGTATAGTAAAATAATCTCACTTTACAGATATAGCGTCGGCGTATCCAAAGCCTACTGATATGAGAGCATACATTGAAGGTACTATGTATAATACAGAATATGTGACTGCGGTTCCGCCATTCTATTACTACCCAGAACATAAGATTCAGTTGGATTCTTTCGAGGATGCTAACAAATTTTATGAGTAAGTATAATGACTATTTTTATGACCTAGTTAAAGAGATGAAAAAAATACGTTTCTCACCTATAAGTTTGTTAATTTGCTCCTACGTAACTAGTTCTTATAATTTAAGAAATAAGGCTTCGTTGAAAACGTCGTGAACTTTCGTTGTTTATATGAAGACGTGTTATTTAGTGGTGTTAATAAGGGCAAGTTTAAGCACAGGCGGCGTGTCGCGGGGCTTCACGCGGTTTCGTTACATCGCCGGTTTTACTATTAACTAGCGGTGGGTTCCATAGTAAAGCCGGCAATGTAGTAAAAACGCACGGCGCCCCGCGCAATGTGCCGCTTGTGCTTAAACATGCCCTTAGATAACAGTGGTCATATTGGATTAAGTTTATTTTATGATCACTTGCTGCTGTCAGAATGAATTCTTTTTTTTATATAAAAACAGCTTGCTTCCGAAACGTTAAGTCTTCGATGCCTTTCACATGGCCACTGGGTGGCGCTAAACGAGCAATATTTCCTGGTGGCTTATTCTTGTCATCCACTTAACTCATATCGCCAAGTGAATAAATCGTGTTCTGAAAATGATGTCTGAGGAGGATGGGTCTGATTAATTGTACTGCATTAGAGTACTAACTTTGCCTCGTAGGTTATTTTCCTGTTAGGAAAAGTCGATCGCTGGTCCATGGCTGGTAGAAGTGTGGAAAAAACATGCGAACGGCTGCCCTTGCGGAAAATCCCTTGAGGTTTCATTGTGCCGCCAAGGTTACAGAAGACCTCATGGTGAATTGATCTCGTGTATGGTTGCAACACAGGATAAACTAACGGTGCCTTGTTTTAGTAGTGGCGTGTTCGTAACCTGATTTTGGGAATTCCGATCTATTACAATATTGATATATATTGCAGACCTATCTTTTTTATTTATGTCAATGGTTAAGACAAAGACCTATTTATATTTATAAAATTATATCCATTTTTAGAATTTGGAAAAAGCCAAAGCTGGCTTGATTATGTTAGAAAATTTATGCAGATGGATTTTACCACAATTATTTCATATTGTATTCGATAAGCATTACGTTCGAATATTGTTGAGACAAAACTATGTCATAAGTAGGTAATCTTCTTTTGCAGACCGAAAAGGGCAAAACCATCGAAAACGTGATTAATTAATAAGAATAAATCGTAGACTAACTAATTACAGAACTTGAAAAGGTAAGTAAATAGCTGTAACGTAGCTGTGTGTTTTAGAAACGAGGTCTTTGAGGTTTATAATACCTATAGTCCAGTCAATAAATGACCCAAAATGAGGTGTAGAGTGCGTGAGCAGGTAACTAAGCGATTCCTTCAGAAACTTGTTCAGGGGACTTAGGTTGTTAAAATACCAAAAGTCCTGATCCGGTGATGAGCGGTAGGGAGGAGGGGGGGGGATAAAGGTACGAATTTTGGGTTTTTCGCTTATATCTCGAAAACGGTGCATCGGAGAGAAATATTTTTAGATAATAAAATGGAGTTCTTAAAATTATCTAAAACTTTTATATCATATGTTTTTTTTTCTAATTCCTAACCGTTTTCGAGCTTATACCCTCGGAAAAAGTGAAAACTGCAAATGTCAAATCAACTATTGAATTCATAGACCTTTTACCAACTCGAACAGCATCATAGCATGTTATCGTGGCATCTCCGACAACTCCACTCGAAATTGACATGATTTGAGAGGTTTCTGTGTGAGTTAAGAATATGATATACCTACAAACTAATTTTCTGAAAATTGCAAAATGCTATACAAGTTTTAAAATGGCTGTAACTTTAGGCGGGTTGGACATTTTTTTTTTTTTTTTTTTTTTTTTTTTTTCCGCCACAGAAAGCTTAACTACCGACTTGACGCCCCTAGGGGAGCCACAGAAGGAGAGGAGGTGAATGCTTGATGCACGAAGAGGGGACCTTTGGGGGACTACCCCATCAGCCAATCCCTAACAGTGCGGGACTCACCGAACCCAGCGATACCCGCTAAACACCCCCTTTGCTGAGATATCCCGAGTTGGGCGTGTCTCCTCATCTGAACGACAGCCAATTGGAGTCAGAGGCTGCGTACCGGGCGTCCCAAGAGACAACCCGTCACGAAAGCTTATCGCAGGACCGAATCTGTAACAATAAAAAAATTGAAAACGACGTCGTAAGAGTTATAAACACATGTTGTGTGAATTAATTGTTAAGGACAACCTAGAACCGGTTGGCTTGTTGAAGCTTCCTCACGAGGGAGGCGTGCTTGGATAGGATGGGGAGAGCATCGGCGAGAGAGTCCTGGCCGGCGTTGAGTGCAGCGCCGAGCTCAAGAATCTCGTCGATAGGAGCGACGGTGACCCAGAACGCCAAGCGATCAAAACTGACCTTCGCGTTCTGTACCGCGGGTTGGGCGGGCGGTCGCGACGGAGTCGCGGCCGCGCGCCCAGCCCAAGCGGTAGGAGTGACGTTCGAAACGGGTTTCGATGCGCATTCCACGGCCTGAGGGGCCTTAGCTTGAGGGGAGCCCTTAGGGGGCTGGGGGCGGTGTCTCCAATTAAGGGGATCGGCCGCCGCTTTGGAACGGACCGAGCGCGGCGCCTTAGGGCACCCGCGATAGTTCGCCGTGTGGCCGGACTGGCCGCAGAGGACGCAAGACGGATCTGTCGGGGACTCAAGGGTGCGGGAGCACTCCTTGGTAGCATGATCCTCTAGGCACTTAACGCACCTAGGTTTGGCAAAGCAATTGTGTGCCGCATGGCCATAGAGTTGGCAGCGGTGACATTGGCCGGGGTGACCTCTGTTGTGAGGTTTTTCTACACGAATTTGCGAGAGGCCGCACACAGTGCGGACCCCATTGCGAAGTAGGGAGTTCCCAGCTGTGTTATTCGTAAGAATAACAAGCGCAAGGGGAAACTGTTTGCCCCGTTTGCTATGCATCTTGTGCACAGACTCAACGGGGAAACCTTGGGATTTAAGATCCGCGGCGATTTGCTCGTTCGATAGCTCGAACGGCACGCCCCTAAGGATAACGCGGGCTTTACGCTCTTCCGGGAGAGCGTTAGTATGATAGGCGAATTGCCTTTGAGTTAGTAGGGAAGTCAGATTCCTGAAGTCGATCAGAGTACATGGCTCGATCTTAATGAAGGCACCGGTGTTGGTTGCCTTCTTGTAATTGATCTTGGGGGCAGTCAGACCCCCCGAACAGAGGGTCGACACCTGTCCCCAAAGATGTTTATCCCGAAGGAAGACAGGGGGAGGGGGCTTAGAGCTCGGGGGAGGACCCTCGGGCTTGGAACGCGGGGCAACCTTGGGGCGCATTGCCGCCTTAGGGGCTTCTGCCGCCTTAGGGGCTACTGCCGCCTTAGGGGCTTCAGCCGCCTTAGGGTCCGCTACCGCCTCGGGAGCCGCCGCTGGAGAGGGCGTGGGAGGAGCGGAAGAAGCGGTATTCTTCTTTTTCCTATTAGAGGACTTTTTACCTCGGACTGGGGTGAATTGAGTATCATCCGTAACAGTGTCATCCGAGTGGGACGCACTGACGGGCGAAGCCTTGCGTTTAGACGCAGCGGATTGGGCGGAGGACTCGGCAGACTCGGAAACGGAAGATTCCGATTCGGAGATGCCGTCCATGTACTCTGAGGGGCCAGGAGACACCGTAGAGCGTTGGGACTGGGCATCGAAACCCGGGGGGACCTGAGGGGTCTGAGCGGCTTGAGCCTGATGAGCGGCATAAAACTGAGCGACTTGGGCCTGGGCGGCGTTCAGTTCCGATTGAAGCTGCGACATTGCATTACGGAGTTGTGCCTCATGCACGTGAAATGTGGCGAGGAGTCTGGCCTCAGAGGCCTGAATAGTTTCGGCCACGTGGGCCTCCACTGCTGCATCGAACCTAGCTTGTTGAGAGGGGTCCATGATGGAGTACCCTCCGAGAAGATTGAACGTGCCGATGAACGGCGAACGAACTTAACCTAACGAAAAACCGATGCCGATGAACGGCGGCGGAAAAGCTGAAAAGAGGGGGTGCGTGCTCCTAATTCGAGCAGGCACCTAACCGTCCCCCTGGGAAAGGCCCAGTGCAATGGGTTCGGGTCTGCCGGATTTGTTAGCCCTGGAGAGCTAATAGCGTTCCGGGGCCACGCTAACGAGCTTCGTTGTCACCGTAAGGTATCAACTCGTTCAAACGCGGAACTTGGAAGTTTGTTTAAAGTTCGTCCTTTTCAGCACGAAAATCACTCAAACTTCCAAGTAGTAGGGTAGCGAAGTTCGCGAATGCGTCGTTGGCACGCAAGTGGCGCCACTGTCGCAAAACGGCACTAATACGCGGCAATACCGACCGGAGAGCCTCGGAGTCGATAAGCGGTACAACGGAACGATAACGATAAGGGTCCTGCCGAGTCGACAAGTCCCTTATCGATAGAGACGGAGAGCACTGAGAGCACGATAAACACGACCACTGCGCGCGAACGATGAAAGCGAACTAACCGGGTTGGACATTAATCAGCATATGCATATATATTCTAAAAGGGAATTTAAAAATCTACAACTTCTTTCCTATTCATACTTTTCGTTTATGAATAGGTTTAGACAATATGATGCAATGTTTATGAATATTTTGACGTAGGTAAATTGTTTTTTTTTTGTAAATTTAAACTTTTTCCGAGGGTAAATAGCTCGAAAACGGTTAGGAATTAGAAAAAATAACATATGATATAAAAGTTTTAGATAATTTTAAGAACTCCATTTTATTATCTAAAAATATTTCTCTCCGATGCACCGTTTACCCCTCCTCCTCCCCCCCCGCTCATCACCTAGGAGTCAGGACTTTTGGTATGTTAACAACCTAAGCCCCCTGAACAAGTTTCTGAAGGAATCGCTTAGTTACCTGCTCACGCACTCTACACCTCATTCCTTGACTGGACTACTATGCTAAGTATAATAGCTATTTTTAATTTACGGAAATCAACCACCAAGTATATAAACCCAAAGAGGTTTTAAATAGAGGTAGAGGTTTTACTGGCGTTTTTGTGGGCGATAGACTTGTGTAGTGACCTTCTGTCACTACAATAGTTTCCATCATTATAATACCTCTAAAGTGAAAAACGTGATATCAGATGGTCTTATAACATCTGGTGTTCTGCCTACCCCATAAGGAATACAGACGTGAAGTTATGTATGTATGAGGTTTTAAATAAGACTGATAAAGGCATCCTTGTGATCGTATTCACGACTATTCTGCAGACTTCCTCGTCACGCGGGAGAGTCACATGACCCTGCAGTGGGTTAATCGACACGGTATTCTGATTAGTGGCAAGAAAACGCCAATCTCTGCACTGACAGCTTCTGCTTAGTATAAATACGGGAATGATTGAATATCAAATTAATAATAACATTCATTTACTTTCTTTTATATTCCATTTATTTATTTTGTTTCAGGCTTGACTAGAGATTGCGAAAGTAACTACCTACTATAGACTAACTTTTATCGCGAGTAAAAGTTGAAATTCCCCACTTCAATACTTTTGTCATCAATGTCTAATGGGGTCACCTTATAAGGATTTTTGTAAGAAGTAAATAAAATATTTTTCATTGTTTAGATATCCCTACGGAATCAGAATTGACTTTAGTAAAGTGGTGGGGAATAGCTATAATTTAAATAAAACACTTTTTAACCGGATTTATCGCGTATATTTACATTTTAAATTTTGACTCGACGTTTCGGTGTCTTTGCAGACCCCGTGGTCACGAGCGACTGAGGTGTCAAGCGTCGGATTGATAGATTGAAAAAGTTATACATCATCATCTCCATCTGTTTCTCAGTCTTCGAGCGTAGCGTTCTGGATTGACACAAAACGAGCTGACAGTATCTTGAGTTTCAGGTCGTGCAGCTTGCTGGATGTTAGATTTAATTTAATAAGTGTTTTATTTAATAGTATGAATCGCGAAAACTTAAGACAATATTATAAAGCTATAATTAAATTTTAATCAGTCTATGTATCCAAATTGAAATTAAACCGCACTATAATAATCATGACCTTATTTCAATATGATTCGAAAAAGTATCCTTTGAAAAGTTATTGATGCCTAGGGAGATATCTTTAACAAGTTCCCCTTACAAGAAATACTTTAAAAGTAACGCGTCATTCAGAAAGTTTATTTTTTGCTCAGAACTCAGCTGGACCAGGCAATTATGTAAAGCTTGCCGACCATTTGACTTTATAATGTGACGCAGACCAAAATTATGAATTTATTTATTTATTGAGTTTGAAAATCATGGATGTTTAATTATTGTCAACAGCGAGTTTTTCTGAAGTGTCGCTGAAGAGACTGCACCTGTAGTGTGATTTATAAAATGATTAGAGTAGATAAATTACTACCATTCACAAAACATTTTCTAACCCTAATTTAGTTTCACACCGAACTGGTGTAAGTCTATAAACGAACCTATTGAATAAATGTATATTTAAAATAGATTCTTTGACTTAGTTCGTTAAGGTGTTGCATCTGTTGGCAACTTAATAAATAAATAATCGTACAAACAACCAACACTGGATGCAATTATATCTGTGTCCATATATCTGTCCTCTCATGATTTGTACCCGTATAGGAAACGGCGATATTCCATTGCATTCGTTCAGTATTTATCTGTGGTGTTGAAGATTTGAGTAGACTTGCGGATTTGAGTAACCGGGTCAGACTGGGAAACGTAATTTAGGATACCAAACTGGGATACCTTCTAGTTCCACGGTGTGATATGCATAACATAAGCTTATTTAATAAGGTTCTTAACAGCTTTGGATGATATTATGATTATTTACACCAAGAAAGCCACACGATCTCCTTTGAACATATATTGTCTTCTGTTTTCCCATTATAACCACATTTTAGAGGAGTGATTGAAAAAATCAGGTTGAAAGTTAAATGTAATTATAGTTTTTCGTATCATCATCAAAACTATTTGTAATGAGCTCCCTACAGGGCCATGAGTCTGTCCCGTATGTGACGAGGAGGTATAGGCCTTAAATCCGATTAGAACCGTTATATTATCATTAGCACCTGTTGATAAAACATTAAGGGCCAAGGCTGGGTTACGCATGTCCACACGCGTTTTCATACAAAACTGCCAAGTCGCGTGGCCACGGGCGTAATACACGCGAGTAAATCGTTTTTTAATTTTAATCGAAGTACAGTCAAATAGTAAGGCTGCAAACTGGACGGCAACGACAGCGATAGCGACAGCGGCGCGGGACTTGGGGAATCTGGGCCGTTCTCGACGCCAGCGGGCGCTCAATACTTTCTATCGTGCCGCGGAAATCGCTGCCCGCGTCGCTGCCCGCCCCGATGTCGCTTTCGCTGCCGTCCTGTTTGCAGCCTAAGAGATAGGGTTGCCATTGAGATATTTCCATTGTACAAGCACACTATTTGCGCGTGAACACGACGCATGGTCACGGATTTACGGCACGCGCGTGACGCAGCGTTGGCCCTAAAACGATATCAAATCTCAATATAATGGAACGACAATGTTTTTCGACGTGGCCATTTTAACTCTAATATAGGAAATGATCCGGCTATTGACATTTCGTCCGAAAGTATGAAAGAAAACCTTGAGTATTTGAAACCTTGAGCCCTATAAATTCTCTTAAGCCAAATGCGATTCGTTTGTTGTTTTTTCTAGAAAGTTTTTTTCGTCCGCATTTCGACTTCCTTGGATTTCTTTAGACGCTTGAGTTATTCTTAGTATAACCAGTGTTCCGGACTTGACTATAATATACTACCAGCATGCATTATTTTTTTGGATATTTTTTGATGTAAAAAATATCTGACGATATTTTGGGCGATATTTGTTACGATATAAAGTACTGGGAATAGAAAAAACAGTTTAAAACAAGACTTTCTTTAAGACTGCTGGAGTGGTTTGGAATATTAACTGCCCTCAAGTCCAGCGTTATGGGTTCGATCCCCGTATAATGCAAAAAAAATGATTCCCGTTTCTTATTATCGGTATAGGTGTGTGTACAACATGTCAATGTACCTACATAATACGCCCGGTGTGAAATAAAATCATTGAAGCGTTTGAGAAAGTATTGAACGGAAAAATTAAGCAATCTTTAGACATTTCTATTAGTTGATTTGTAGTTAAACTTACCCATTATATGTTTTTCTAATTGAGTTATTTTTTACAGGGTTTATATGATGGCTTTTTATGAAGATGTAATGCCAATCTGTGTTTTGAAAAATTATTAAGATTTCATTTCTATTAGATTTATTTATGGTTTTGGGTGAACAATCAAAGTATATTTTTGATAGATTTAAAAATACGATATTATACTTATATATGATACATAAAGAAGTTTTATTTTATCTATCTAGTAAGTAGTTTTAAAAATTGGTGTTGTTGCGGAGATGCTCTACCCGATATTCAGATGGCTGCGCTTGCTAAACTTTTAAGTAAGGTATTTACTTATTTTTTCAAGCACGTACTAATTCTGTACACATTGCATGTAACTGAGACATTGATGCATAAACAGCAAAATAGATAATGGAGTATGACGTGTAATGGTGTGTACAGATTGCTGAAATGGAACTAGTAATGTGACATTCTGCGCACGTTGCGGATTTGGACGTGTAGTGCACCGAATGTAACATTACAGGTTCCATTACAGCAATCTGTACGCACCATAACATTCCAGCAGTTAGCCATGATATAGTTGATCGTTTTTATTTAATTTTAAGTTGATTGGCTATTTGAAAAGTTTATTTACTCTAAAACCAGTATAAATATTGTATAAAATTTTATCAGTGTGAATGCGGCCTTGGGCTGTTAATTAATACTATTTCATCCTTACATGAAAATCGAGTCTTATTACGTGGGCTAGGTCAGGCTAGTCCCTTTTATATCCTTACATTTACCAACTCATGCCAGTTATCCTTAGGATTAACGGGTAAACCCTAAGATTAAATAAGGACTTATACAGTAACACACTAAATATAGGTATGGAACATATACCAACTCATAAATTAATTTTTTATTCATAACCAAAAAAATATATAAAATTATGTCAAAGTGAGTTAATTTCAATTTTTATAATTTCTTTTTACCTGACTGCGGCACGCCAAGGATGGTTATGTTTTTACCGCGTATGTCCGTTTCTTGTTTATTTTTTTATGTTGTTGTACTTACAAATAAAACTTTTGTATTTTCATATGTTCTAGTATTTCAGCGTTCAAGGGGCAGCAGTTTTTTTTTCTCAACAAAAAATAACGATTAATTATTGATCATACTTCAATAGTTCCAATACAATGCAATAAGCTAAACAGACACTCACACAACTGGGCACGGGGCCAGTGTAATCGGCACGAGAACAGCTGTTACAACATATTGTGTTGCGACCACAGAGTATACATTGTTGATGGATCTCTGCAGTTGGTTTACTCTCATGTTGGAATACTGTAAGCTAGGAAGGCTTAAAAGGTCGCTTGGTAAATTTTAAGATAGAACGCAGATAAAGATCTCAAAATCAGTATTTAAGACTTACATGAAGAGCTTTTTCAGCAGAATTCGGTACAGATCACAAAGCAGATATATAGAAGAGGTGCTGTAAGCAAAGATGCACAGCTTCAATTGGAGTTGTCGTGACGTCACAGCCTCAATAGCTTAAGCTACTCAGATAAACCCAGATGTGCGCCAGCCCTAATTCGTCCAAACTGGGTATCAAAAACTCACGTAACATGGTTCTGTAGCGTTCTCCAGTGACAGTTACCGCATTCCCTCCAGCGTCGTCGAAAAAGTTGGGTCCGATCACTCTGTCAACACAGATGTCACACCATACAGTAACTTTTAGTGGGTGTAAAGGTGTTTTTTGAATAATGCGCGGATTATCAGTGCCCCAGAACCGAGTGTTCTGCTTATTTACATGCCCTGAGAGATGGAAATACGCTTCGTCACTCATAACCAATTTTGAAGAAAAATGATCCTCTTCAAGGTTGAGGTTTATGACGCGCTGGCTGTATTCTAGACGAGCTTGGTGGTCAGTAGGCAGCAGCTGATGAGTCATGATTTTTATACGGGAACATCAAGTCTTTCACCAAAATACGCTGCAGGGTCCGTCTGGAAATGCCCAATTGCGTGGCACCTCGCCTCGTTGATGTTTCTGGACACTCTTCCACATCTTCGCGCACAGCATCGATATTTTCAGCTGAACGGCCTATTCTTGGTCTCCCAGACCTAGATCTTTCTATATAAAGCGTCGAATTGTGCGACCAATCGGTGCTGGACGGTGGGGAAATCGTCGACGAAATTCACGTTGTGTTTTTATCACTGATGAATTATTCCGTAAGAACATTGACACGATTCTTCCACGTTCTTGGGCAGTAAAACGGTACATGTTTATTTTCAGTGTATTTTACATTTGTTCACTACACAATTTTCAAAAACAGAATGACAGGAAATGTCATATAAAAAAAAAACAGTATTTTATTTAGTTCCAGTACTTTTGCGCCACCCAGTACTTTGATTTTGCGGTTTTTTCGGACAGATTTGGAACGCATGAAAATTTATTAAAAAACTAGAGCCACCTACTAAAGTATAGCTAACAAACTGCTTACCCCTCCCGCAACCCGCCCGTAGGCTTCACTTGAGTCCCTAGAGAAAACGGGATAGGGCATCTCCTCTATATATTTCCTCCATGGTACAGACAGTGATAGCGTTTTACATGCATAACCTAAATTACATAAATAACTATCTCAAAGTTTTTTTTATTCCATAATAATATACTTCTGAAAATCATCTAGTGTAGGTTAAATATATATATGGTGATGATTACTGGTAGTGAGTTAACCGATATAGTCGATTGTCTTTATTACCACATAAATAAATGTGAAATCTGCTGCCAAATATCTTTTTTTTTTTTATTAGTGACTAAACCCGCGTTTGACCTCAATCTCACCTGATGATGTTTATTTGGACTTAATTATTGTTTTAATCAAATATTAGAAACGCTATAACTAAACTGATATAAAGCTGAAGGGTTAGGAAACTTTCCGACTGGCTACAGGATTTGCAAATTTTATCAAGAACATGATAAACCTAAGCAGGAAAATCCGCATGGATCTTCGGTCACCTGTATGACACTTATAGAATGCGAGTGAGTGACATGGCCATCGCGGGCCAATAATGTTGCGCGACCAATTCCTGCAAATCGGGATATTTTTAGGTTATCATTACTTATTAATTTGTATTTTCGTAGTTTATGCAGAAGTTACTTGGTCACATCAATTATAATTTGTTCTATTTGCAGATTTTATTCCCGGATCCTGGCTGGTATCCAAATTTTGGCTTTATATGAGGAAGTTGCTTCAATTGATATTTACGCAATTGTCACCGTTACACTGTCGAACGAATTCCATCGGTATTAGCAGGCTGGCGCGCAGAGTGTAAGCTGAAACTGATATGATAGGTATTAACAAAGTTCTTCGCCATACCAAACTTGTTGAGTGTTGCATTGGTCTCATAAGAACTTTAGCGTGGACAAACGTCCGAAATAAAAGGAAAGATCGGAAGTGATACTGCATGGGTACGGTAATTGAAAATGTAATTATGTTATGTGAAGTATGTTAAGTCAATAATCAACGAATGCAGAGCATTAAAAAAACCGACTTCACGTCAAAACTTTGGCTGAGTTGAGAATGTCATCAACGTAAACATTCTCCGAAATCATACATATTTTAAATAAAACACTTTTTAACCAGATTTATCGCGTATATTTACATTTTAAATTTTAACTCGACGTTTCGGTGTCTTTGCAGACCCGAAAACGTAAGACAATATAATACATATTTTTTTTAAAGTTTGAAATTTTCAATGTACTCAACCGATTATGATGAAATTTAAATGGGACCAACTATGAAGTATCCTCTATCATATGAAATAACAATTTTCAAAATCAATTCATAATTGTCCGAAATATCGTGTAACAAAGACGCAAAAAAATCATAAACATGAATTGAGAGCCTCCTCCTTTTTTGGAAGTCGGCTGAAAATTATCTTTTTTCACATATTTTTGAATCGTTTGTGATCTGGTTCTTAAATATGTAAAAACTTATTGTTCATATGTATGGCCTTAACATTTTTAGCGACACGATTATATGGAAAGTAAATATGCATGCATTTTGTTTTATTAATTTAGAGCTTTCCGTTTTCTTACCTATTCGTCGTTATGCCACTGTCACCTTTACACTGTGGAACGAATTCCATCGGTATTCGCAGGCTGGCGCGCGGAGTGTAAACTGAAACTGATATGATAGGTATTAACAAAGTTCCTCGCCATACTAAACTTGTGAGTGGAACTGTTGCACTGGTTTCATCAGAACTTTAGCGTGGACAAACGTCCAAAATAAAAGGAAAGATCGGAACTGATACTTCTCGAGCATTATAATTGAAAATGTAGGCGTCAACTAGGTACGATCTTTTTTCACATATTTTTTTTTGTGTCGTTTGTGATTTTTTTTAAATAAAACGATTGATGAAATAGGCGTCTATTGAATATTGTTGTCAGTTAGTTGCATGATGCAGAACTCGGTCTTGAGGACTATTTCTGTTTGGTATTGATGGTAGAATAGCGACCACCTTTCAATAGTCTGCCATTAATTACATCTTCCACAGTGAGTGTTCCATAAATAATGTTTTCCTAGCTCCTTTTAGTAACTCCTTTTCCTAGCCCATTTCTTCGAATTCATCGCGATTATAACCAGATGAATTTGTGGTTAAACCACTATAATAGACCCACTATTTACCTATAGAAATATACCTGATTCCTTTGAGATCTTATTATTTGTTGGTAGATTTTAAAAGCTATGTTTAAATTTTACATAATTCCTTTGTAGTGGAAATGCCGCAAATCAAAAGCAAGGTGTAGGACTTAAGAGCGTTTTTCTTTCGATTATGATAAGGCAATAAGGAATAAATTTAAGGAATAATGGAAAGTAAGAGAAAGAGTACCTATACGCCATCTTGTTTTAAAAAATTTAAATTTTCAATGAAGTACTCAACTGATTTCAATTAAATTGATATGGGACCAACTATGAAGTATCCCCTATCATATAAGACAAGAATTTTCAAAATCGATTGATAATTGTCTGAAATATCATGTAACAAAGACACAAAAACATACAGAAGAATTGAGAACCTCCTCCTTTTTTGGAAGTCGGTTGAAAATACAATTTATCAAGGTTTTCTGTCATAAACTGGTGTTGTAAGCCGTATAAAACAAAAGTGTAAACATGGCTTAAACCTAAAAACCTAATAACTGTATTTTCATTACACACTTCAGTTAACTACAGGCTTCCAAATCAATTTCTCGACTTAACAGCTTTTTGACTACCTTCTTTCTAACACGATTATTAGTTTTAATCACGTCACCGTAATTATATGTATTTGAACCATTTTCTCATAATATAATTTATGTTAGCCTATAATTTTGTAAAATATTCGACATGGCTAAAGCTTGCGTGACTGCCGGACCTTGGGTAGCGTGTGATGGCGCGGGCGGTAATTTTTGATGTAATACATACCCTTTCTTTTACGAAAATTGCCTATCATTTTTTTGTAATACTTTATTTAAGGCTAACTCAGATTTCGGAGTTCTTGCAATGTTTTGTGATAAAACAGTTTCTTCCTCAACCTTAATACTATGTATGGGGTATTACGACTACATACATATGAAATGCAAGGTAATTATTATCAAGAATATTCTAAAAATATATATTTTTTTAAATAACACCTTATAAAAAAATTGAAACAACGAAATCTACATAATATGAGTGTCCATTGTTCACTAAGAAATTTGATGTAAGTACCTATATATAAATGTAGTTTCTGAATCTATCAGTCAAATTCATAGAAAATAGTTAAAAAGCATTTAAAGTGCATTTTAGCTACAACACTCTTTAAGGTTTATAGTGTGTTGTAAGTGAAGGTGATTCATAGACATCTGAATAGTATATTTCATTACGAGTGCGGAAAGCCTGTCATTGCAAAGAGTTCCGACAAATGTCTACACGAGCCGAGGCGCAGCCGAAGGCGAGGGTTGACAGTCGGAACGAGTTGCAATGACGGTTCCGCACGTGTACTGAACGACTATTTTTAATACAGTTGCGAAAAAATTAAGCAATTTTATAAAATATACAAAATGGCGCCAGCCGTGAAAGATTATAAACAGAGTTTTTTTTGTTTTGTTTACCCATTCTGGGTAGGCAAAGGGAACTATGCCCATACAGCCAAGTACTAAATTTTTTGCATTGACATGAAATGAAAATGAATTTAATGAGATAAATGAAATGAAACCTAACCTAACCAATTGCATCAAATCATTTTACCTGATATTGAAACAAATTAGTAGCTTCTTTTCAGAAATATTTGTCATGAATCGTAAAAACTTCTATGAATTTTGTTTTAAGTAAAAACTTCGTGGTTGATTTTTTCTTTTTAATGGACATTATTTTGACATTTGGAAAAGAGAACGCACGAGTGCGGAAAAGGTAAAGAAAAAGCACAAGTGTGTAATAGCCCACATCCCGAACGCTTAACGTCCCTGCAATACGCCACTTTTTGAGCAACTGTATTAAAAAATCCTATTTTAACTAATACACCGTTATTATACGGATTACATTACGCATGAGCGGAAACGTCGCATTTCATTGCACCAGAGATAAAATTGTGTTTTTTTTGCCCTAGGGCTATGGATATTTCATTTACTTGCAGTTATAATTGGCATTTGACAGGTCGATACAGACATTTCATTTCATTACTTATTTTTGTTTTCGTCAGTTTCGTCACAAATTATTATAGATTTATCGCCTTGTTCAGTGCCTTCGTTTATTTAAATTTTCTGTGCCCCGACTCCCGACTATTCTTGGAAAAATACTACCAGTTTTTTTAATGCGGATGTGTGTGCAATCTATTGCCCCGATTACATTTGGGAAGTTCCTGATTGCTCGGAACTCCCTCATCACCTGTTCTTGCTCCTGCACAGTGTTGGGCATGAAAATGAACTCTTTACTTAATCGGGCAAGAGCTCTTGCTACTCTAGCGCAAATGCGGCATACAGTAGCTTGGCTTATGCCATGAAGCTCACCACTGTCATCCTGAACCTGAAATTATTGAAATAAAATATTGTTATTGTGTACAACGTACACAATAACAACACAATAACGTACAAGTATTACAATAAAATATGAACTCTGTACAGGGTGTACATGGCTTTGCTTCACAAGAGATATCCTCTTTGTAATACCTATAGCCTTATAGTGAGATTTTCTTTTGTGAGGCAAGGAAAATAAAGAGCCAGAAATGGTCAATATAATTACAACAGACTCATCTTCACATCCTCTCACCGCACTCAGATGGAAACACACTCCCTGTACTAACCTCATTTCTCGCCCAGCACCGCAACGCTGTCAGCACCTGTAGCTCAGGGGATACTGCAAAACCTCTTGGACATCGCGTAATTTCATTACGAACTAAATCGGTAATACGCCGTACAGTATCTTTATTAAAGCGATATCTCTTTTTAAATTCAATATCGTCTAGAGTAAAAGGGTCTTTTCTTCGTCGGTACTCCTTTCTCCTACGTCGCACTCTATTTGCATCAATACGAGCTATCAGCTGTATGTTAATCAAATTGTTCATCACATCCATCATCATCATCACAACTCTTTGTAATGAGCCCACTGCAGGGCATGAGTCTCTCCCCTGGGTGCAGAGAAGGTATAGGCCATAATCCACCAAGCTGGACCAGTGCTGGGTGGTGGATGCCAGAATTTTTTAGGGCGCCTAGATGGCTTCAGACAAACCCTAACGACTACTGTATACAAGTATACAGCACCCGGTACCGACTGTTTAACGTGCCCTCCGAAGCACGGAAGTCGTCGTGAGTAATATGAATGGTCGGCTGTCACCCATCAAAGTACCGACCGCGCCGAATGTTGCTTAACCTGTGATATCGTATGATACACACAGTAACCACGGCGCCACGACGACTTCCATCCATCACTGACCACAAATTGACGCGACGAAAAAAATAATCACAGGGAACGAGGAAGGAAGACGAAGAGTGAAACTGTGAAACTCAAATTATCAATTTCAATAACTCGTTAATATTCGTTAACCTTCGGGTAGACTCGGCCGGTAAAATGGGCTTAAAGAAGCCTCATTCTGATTGTAAATTTGACATGTTTAGAAAGCCGTTATAGTATGTTTACAATATCATTTATCGTCTATGAATCACCTTTTTTTGGTTGTGCTTTGTAAACCCTCTGTAACGCTGTTTTAACGTGGACAAATTCTCTATGAATTCGACAGTATTTCTCTAGCTCAATTACAAGAACAACCTATGTCCATTCCAATTTGAAAATATATCGAGTCGTAATATGTAGTCTTTTTGAAAGTCGAGTGATCGACCTACCTGCAGAAGCGTTAATACAAAATTTCAAACGACTTCCGTCAAACAAGATACTTGTAAGTCGGTCGTGACGTGATAAACATATTAACTAGGTACTTGCATAATTTATGTAATTAAACAAATAAACAGGGCTAGTTTTTCGTCATCGACCAATTTTTTTTCACATAATTTACACATTTATAAGAATGAGTTTTGCACGAAAAGTTACCTATGTATTTTTTTAACGAGAGAATTAATATAGTCGCTACCAAATTAAGCAAAGCACTCTAAATTATGAATGAATACTATTGTGAATAAAAACGACTACGTGCTACTACAAGACATCTTGAAGTACTACGCCGCAGTGTTGTCATACGTAATCAATGAAATGCCGCGTCGTAGTCTTGCAGCGAGCGTAGAGTGTTCATCACCAGCGAATATTAGTAAAAAGTTTCTGGTGCATTTTTTCCTCTGAGTGATATTAAATTATATCTGTAGGTGTAAAAAATAGGTGGTTTTCTTCGGAATAAATGGACTGTATTTTCTGATTCGAGACAAAGAATTTAATGAGATCAAAAACGTGTACAAAAAATAGCTTAATAATACGCGCGAGCGCAGATATTTTCGCAGCTCAACGACGCGGGTTTAGTGTAGCACGTTAGTTGCGCGACTGCCCGCCACCGGCGCTCTCGTACGTTCCTCGGGCCGCCGAAGATCCCGTTACACGGCTCGCTCCGTGCGTTCGTTGTAGTTCAAACATACTCCCGCCGTTGAAGAGCCTTGGTCTTCAATAGAAACTGGTAGCGGCACAATAGTATTGAAGGCCCTCCGTACTACTCCTTTACGGGTGTAAATATCAGCTACTCGCCCAACTCCGTCTCTACCAGCAATCACTCGCTGAATGCGCCCAAGAGGCCATAGAAGTGGTAGAGTGTTGCTTTCCTTGATCAGCACGAGGGTTCCTTCGATAAGCGTGCCCGTAGAATGACGCCATTTAGTTCTCTCTTGAAGCCACATTATATATTCTTTAGAAAATCTTTTCCAAAAGTGCTGTTTTAAGTAATCGATCCTATTAAAACGCTGGAGACTGCTTATGTTGATGTCATTCACAAATTTTTCACTTGGCAACGTGACTAAGGACCGACCAATAAGGAAATGGGCTGGAGTTAATGGAACAAGGTCATTAGGGTCACTAGAAATAGGAACCAATGGACGGGAGTTCAAAATTGCCTCTATTTGACTCAAACAGGTTGCCATCTCTTCGAAAGTTAAATGTGTTAACCCTAAAATACGCCTAAGATGATATTTTACCGACTTCACTGCAGACTCCCACAGTCCACCAAAGTGCGGTGTGTAAGCAGGTATAAAAGAAAACTTTATAGCGGGATCGGCGCTTTGAAGTTCAAGATCCTGTGAAAGTAAACGGGCCAACTCATTAAATGCGCCAATAAAAGTTGTACCATTATCGGAAAATATAGTTCGTGGCTTTCCGCGACGTGCAATAAATCGGGTTAAGGATGCTAGAAAGGCTTCCTTTGTCATGTCAGACACGAGTTCCAGGTGGACAGCTCTTGTTGCTAAACACACAAACACACAAATAAATGATTTAATTAATTTACAGCCTCTACCTTTCCGGTCCGCTATCATAATTGGTCCAGCGTAATCGACACCAGAATCTAAAAAAGGGAATTCAAGCTGAACGCGTTGCTCTGGGAGATTTCCCATTATCGGTTGTATGGTATTAGCCTTGACTCTACAGCAACGTACACACTTTTGTGTGATTTTCCTAGCTAAATTTCTGCCACCAATGGGCCAGTATTGTTGCCGAATAGTTGCAAGTAGAAGTTGAGGTCCTGCGTGAAACAATTTATTATGAATCATTCTGAATAAAATTGTAGTAATATGATGTGAACTACATATTAAAATAGGATGCTTAACATCAAAATCATAGAACGAATTATTTAATCTACCACCAACGCGTATAACTCCATGTTCATCTAAAAAAGGTGAAAGTGATAGATATTTATTTTTTGGCGGCAAAGATTTACCCTGTTTCAATAACCTACATTCTTCCGAAAATGAGTCTTGTTGGGAAATCTTCAATAACGTATGTAACGCATTTGTCAATTCATTAGGCGTAAGAGGACCTTGCACTTTAATACCCTTGCAAATATTTTTAAATCGTAAGACATAAGCTATAATTCGCTGTAACTTTTGAAAGTTTGAACATTTTAATATTATATTTTTGATAGAGTTTTGATTTGTACACGACTGCTCATCGACAATAAACGATTTTATGGTTTCCGGTAAATGATTTGACGTGGTTAGAGCTTTGGGAAATTTAGGCCAACTAGAATCGTCATGGTTTAAAAAATCTGGACCGGACCACCACAATTTTGCCTCACATAATTTATCTGCTGGTAATCCACGCGAAGCGAGGTCTGCGGGGTTTTCATGCGAAGGTGTGTACCTCCACTTATATTTACCTACTGTATCTTGTATTTCAATCACACGATGACGAATGAAAGGTTTTAAATGCATCGGCGACGATGCCAACCAGCCAAGAACGATGGTGGAATCGCTCCAAAATATGCAATCATTAAAGGTTAGTGTGAGTGATTGCGACACCTTTTCGAATAATCGGGTTCCTAATAGAGCTGCGCAAAGCTCAAGTCTTGGAATTGTCGTGGCTTTGATTGGCGAGACCTTACTCTTAGATGTTACCAAGTGAGTGACATGTGAGCCATCTGCCAGCGAACTTCGAATATAAATACACGCCCCGTATGCCTTCTCCGACGCATCCGTAAACACGTGTAACTGCAGATTCAATGCTGTGTCACACGTCACCCATCGAGGTATCCCTATTTTATTTAAACAAGGTAGAGTATTTTGGAAGCTCTGCCAAGCATGTAGAGTCCCGTCCGGAACTGGCTCGTCCCACGAACATTTAGAGAGCCAGAGTTGTTGCATAATTAACTTGGCCTCAACAATACTTGGAGTAACTAGACCCAGTGGATCAAAAATTTGGGCAATAACTGATAATATTTTTCGTTTAGTTATAGTTTGATCGATAGGAATATTAATTGTGAATTTGAATGTATCACGTGAACAATGCCAGTTTAGACCAAGAGTCTTTGAAAGTTCATTTTCGCTGAAATTTACATAATCGCCCGCGTTCGATGAGCCACATAGAGCTTGTAACAATTCCATAGAGCTCGACTGCCATTTGCGTAGTTTATATTTAGCAGATTGGAGAATTGATACGACTTCTCGGCACTGATTGAGTACTTCATTAACAGAAGAACCGCCTGAAAGATAGTCGTCGACATAGAAGTCTCTACTAATCGTAAATCGCAAACGCGGGTCAGAACATTCATAAGCTAGTTGTAATAAGCATCTAGTAGCTAGATATGGCGCTGAAGCTGTTCCGTAGGTTAAAGTGTTCAAAGTATATGATTTCAAAGGCTCGTTAGGATGTTTTCTCCACAATATTTGTTGCAACGGACGTTGTTTTTTGTCCACTAAAGTACAACGGTAAAATTTTTCGATGTCGGCTACAACTACAATTTTATGTTGGCGGAAACGTATTAATATGGATAGCAAATCGTCTTGTATAGTTGGGCCTATCATCTGTATGTCGTTAAATGACTTTCCTGAAGTGGTGATCGCCGACGCATCAAAGACCACTCGGAGCTTGGTAGACGTGCTCGATTCCTTTAAAACCCCATGGTGTGGAAGAAAACATGTAGTGTCAGAATACGTTGACGGATGCTCATTTAAAGACATGTGCCCCAGTTCAATATATTCGGCCATGAAATCGCTGTACATTTTGTTTAAAGTTGGATTTTTATTTAATCGTGTTTCTAAAGAAAGGAACCGTTGTTTAGCTCTATTGTAAGAGTCGCCTAGCATACTAGGGTCATCTTTTAATGGAATTTGTACTATGAAACGACCTTCAGAATTACGACTAGTTGTTTCTGTGAACAATTGCTCACAAGCTCTTTCTTCGGCAGTCAATTTATGTTTAGAGGAAATTGAGTCTAACTGCCAAAATCTTGTAAGATCGATTTCTTGGTTATCCGATTCATAAGCAAACATACCAGTATAGGTAGACGGCATTGTTTGCGTCGGTTCGATAGCACCTGATATGATCCAACCAAGTTTGGACTCAATCATAGTAGGTTTATTCTTGCCTAGTTTTAAGCGATTCGCGCCTACAATTTCCCAAAATATTTCCGCGCCGACAAGGATGTCGATAGACGCCGGAGAGTTAAATAATGGGTCGGCTAGACGAATGCCATCGGGTAAGTTTAGTTCATTTACATTAATAAGAGTGCTTGGTATCGATGAATTAACTTTAGGTAAAACAAGACATTTTATGTTGAATTCGTAGTCAACATTTAATGATCGCAGAGTTAACGACGCTGATTTAGAAATAGTGCAGGACTGATTATTCAGACCAGTAACGTTTGATTGATAGTTTGAGAAATTCAAAGAGAGCTTACGTGAAAATTCTTCTGAAATAAAATTTGCCGTACTGCCGCTGTCAAGCAAAACTCTAGCTCGGTGCAGCTTGCCTCTACCATCTACTACATTCACGATAGCTGTGGAAAGTAAAACAATACGTGATTTAATATTCTGACTGATGGTGAACGCTACATTTGGAGTAGAAGGAGATTCAGGACTTTTGTCAACGTGCAGTAAAGTATTATGTTTATGTTTGCAGTATTTGCAGTGACTGAACTTACACTTAGATGAAATATGTCCTGGTCGGAGGCAATTATTACAAACATTAAGTTGATTTGCTTTAGTTATACGTGAATCAACAGTGAGTTCCTTAAATTCATTGCAAGAGTACAAAAAGTGAGGTCCGTGACACATGGGACATTGAGGACTAGAAACTTGAGACAACGCGGCTGTGAAGGTTTTTGGCTTAGGGTTAAAAAAATTGATAGCATCTTTCTTACCTTTGACCTTCGATTCTTCAAGAGTCTCAAGGAGATCCGCTTTATTCGATAGAAAATTTGTGAATATTGTTAAAGTTGGTGGCTCTGCGAGGTTGTTTCTATGCTGCTCCCAGTCTCGGTTCGAAACGCTATCTAATTTTGTAGACATCATGTATATAATAAGCGTATCCCAATACTGTACAGGTTGATCTAAAGTTGCCAGAGCTCTCAGATTTTTATTAGTTATGTCGATAATATGACGTATTCCGCGACTAGACTCTTTGTATAAAGGCTCTACTTTAAAAAGCGCTTGGACGTGGTTATTCACGAGTAAACGTTTATTATCAAACCGTTCACAGAGCAACTTCCATGCCGAATCATAATTATCAGACTTGAAATCTAAATTATCAATTACCAATAATGCGCTACCTTTTAATGATGCACGTAAGTAATGCAGTTTATTTATTTTATCTATGTTGTTATTATTGTGAATAATAGATAAAAATGTATCCCTGAATTCCAACCAATTATAATAGCTACCGGAAAATTTAGGTAAATCAATTTTAGGCAACCGAATAGAATTATTAATCTGTGTGTGATTACAAGAACCAACCTGGGACTCGTTGTCTTCTGGTTGCGATAACAGCTTGCGCGTTTTGCTAGAAAGCTGCCGGGCTGAAGCTACCAGGCTGTAGTACATCCGCTCAAAATCCTCCCGTTCCGCATACTGCTCAGCGGGATCATCAACCAGTGACTCCAGTTCATTCTGTAATGCATCGTATTTTTCATATAAAGTTTCAAATGTACTGAGCCGATATTCTATTTCCGTGAGTTGTAAATCGCTTAATTTTTCACAGGATCTCGAAAGGCTCAAATACGAAGAAAATTGCGTAAGCTTAGCCTTCATGGATGCACGCTTTTTAGTTAAAGTTTTTATTTCAGCCATATCGAGCGTATGCGAAAAACAATTGGCAACTCGATAATTGTGAAGGTTAATCTGATTAGGTTAAGCCTTTTTACTTACTTATAATTTTAATGACTAAAATCTAAATTATCTTTAGCAGTAAAATAAAGTAAAACAAAGACTTAACTAAAAATAAATTTAAAAAAAGGCAAGCAAAATCACACAATAAAAGTTTTGCTATTTTATTTGTGCAGGCAAAGTTAATGCGTGGGTTATCGGGTAAAATTTAAAAAAAATATAAAATTATCAAAGGATAAAATCTACAGTACAACTAAGCAAGCAAAATTATACTATTATAATGTAATTATGAATATATGAATTCGATTATGATGATGGCAAGAAAGTAAAATTATTTTGGCAAATGGTGATTAATGTGGGTGAGAATGAAGATGAAATGGATAATGATGATTTTCGTGACTAGGAATTGGTACGGTCTTACTTGTATATGCTGCAAATTAATCCTTTCTTCAAGTTGTTTATATGTGTAGCTTGTAGTCTTAAGATTCCTGTAGTAGGTAGTACGTACAACAAGCACGTAATTAGTTTTTCTTTCTTGTCCCGTAGACGCGAAGTCAATTGCCTTCGTAGACGCCTCGTTGTAGTTTGTATGTTGTGTATATTGAAATGTACTTGCTGTAGCAGGAATAAGTTTTGCGTAGCGTAACACGTAGTTCTGGTTGAACGTAGTCTGCCCGTAGATCTTTTTTGTCGTCCCGTAGACGCAAAGTTACATTCGTTGATAACCCCTTAGCAGTCTTCTAGAAGTCCGACGAAGAATCAAAGGGCAATAGCCGTTGCTTGATCCAAAATTCCTTTGTTCTCTCGGGTTCAAAGTTCAGGTAGAAGGACCATGTAAAAAATAGGTGGTTTTCTTCGGAATAAATGGACTGTATTTTCTGATTCGAGACAAAGAATTTAATGAGATCAAAAACGTGTACAAAAAATAGCTTAATAATACGCGCGAGCGCAGATATTTTCGCAGCTCAACGACGCGGGTTTAGTGTAGCACGTTAGTTGCGCGACTGCCCGCCACCGGCGCTCTCGTACGTTCCTCGGGCCGCCGAAGATCCCGTTACACGGCTCGCTCCGTGCGTTCGTTGTAGTTCAAACAGTAGGTACGTTTATATTGTAGCAAAGAGCGTAATATTTAAATTTAGATGGTCACTAAAAAAGGAAGTATACTTTTTATACTTACCAGTATACTTACCAAGGTCACCTGGTAAGTATGCTTCTAAAATATCAAATAGCAAGAGAAATGGTAATCTACAGCTTACGCTATTTAAAGGCGAGAAAAACACAAATCTTAGGTAATTTAAAAATTCTTCCAAGCTGGAGTGGGAGCAAAAGAAAAACATAGAATGTGCCAGCTGCTTGTCATCCTAGGCAAACTGTAAAAGTCAGTTAAGGAACGGAGATTTTATTGACGTTTTTGTGAGCGATAGGTTGACCCCCTATCACTGCAAGTTCATCATTAATACTTCCAAGTTTGTCAAATGTGACATCAAATGGTCTTATAACCTCTGGTGTTCTGCCTACTCCATAAGCGATACAGGCGTGACGTTATGTATGTATGTTTAATAAAACCGAATAATTTGCTAGATCTTTTGATCGCGCCATAAAATAAATATTTCATAATATTGTCTTAAGTTTTCGCGATTCATACTATTAAATAAAACACTTTTTAACCGGATTTATCGCGTATATTTACATTTTATACATGACAGTCGCTCGTGACCACGGGGTCTGCAAAGACACCGAAACGTCGAGTCAAAATTTAAAATGTAAATATACGCGATAAATCCGGTGAAAAAGTGTTTTATTTAATAAATATTTCAATTAGATTTTAATACGGGATCAAATGTTTGGCAGAAAACCGCGTGAAACTGCTATCTACACCAATATAATAAAACATTATTTTTATTTATTTACTATGAATATTATGGTAATTAATAGCCTACCTCCTTAGAAAGACTATATTTTTTACTTTTTTTAGGTTTTCAAAAAGGATACGAGCAAAACCGCGCAAAGCTGCTAGTTTATTATAAAACGAGCTTATTTTCCTTAACTTTATACAGTCATAGCAAGCGATTTACACTCTTGATTTAACAATTACATAACTCGCACAGTTCTAAGCTTTGAGATAAGGGAGTAGAGACTAGTCTTGGCTGAATAAATTTATGGAAATATAATAAATTTGATTTACGGGTAATACGTGTGGTGTTTTGTTTAACATTGCCAGTCGTATCGCGAGGAACATGAGGTGCAAAATGAAATTCAGACTGGATGATTTTGTGCGGTGGGTAACCAAGTTCATTATTATGATATTATGTTTTGTTCGTTATTTTATGTTGCTGGAACTAATTCTAGGAAATTAGTTACCTAAACTAGCATTTGTGTTTGTATGTTTTTTCCACCTTTTTTACTTAATAATTACAGGGTATAATTTAACACATTATACATATATTATTATTTATAATAGTCACATTTTAAGAGATCGAAAAAATAAATAGCATTTGATGACAACTTATACATTTACAAGTATTCCAGAAAAAAAGAGGGTACGCCTAGGAAAGTGGCCCATTGTGTGGTAACACGGATGAAATACGCTGCAACTAAGATACTTGGAGAAACAATTTATAGCGAATGGTAGCCACGACTTAGAAAAACCAGAATAAAGAAGTTACTGAACACAAGTTCAGGGTATAACTTCGTGAATAAATCCCATATTAGATACAGTACTTAGAAGTAGCGTTATAGAAGGAATTGGATTCGTCTTCATTTTAAGACTGGTGTTCATCGGGAAAAAATATTTAGAAGTGTAGAATTAGTTGTTTATAAATTATATTCGCACCGCAATAAGCTATTTAAATGAATTACTAGGATGATTAAGACAGTGCATTAGGAATAAAATGATACTAAAATCGTAATTTTGCTTAAACTCTATTAGTATTCTTAATCCGTATCTCCTAGTTACAATAACCCGCAACTATGTCATATGCAGATGGCGCGCCAGGGACAAGTTTATTCGTGTGAACGATCCAAAGTAAACAAAAGTGCCACAACATAAATCGTATTCGATAAAATCGAACACCCCGTGGGCAAACTCCTCCGTAGCAAATTCGGACGGCATACGAGAAAAAAATCGTTCTCAAATACAGTATATCCCCGCATAGACGTCGCGTCGTGTGAAATATTTTTTTGGTTTATTTATATACATTTTTCTTTTGACACTGCTGTATCTGATATATTCCTGTAGAGAGTATAAGCAAAAAACAACGTGGAAAAAAACAGGATAAAAGCGAACTATTTTGTAGTTTTAAGAAAATCGATGTCTGATTCTCTAAAGCTTTTGAAACGAAGATTTCGAGAGTGCCAATTTCGCTTTATCTATTCAATGGAAACGAACGTATTTCATTTCTCAGTATTCCATTGAAACTGTCTAATCCTTGTGAGGTGAATTCCGAATTTGAACACAGATCATTGAAACTGAGCAATAATGTAATCAACAGTAAATATAATGTGGATGAACACGTTTCGATACTGGGTATTTAGGTGATTAGGAACATTGAAGTGTTACAACTTCAAATGTTATTCGGCATTTGTTTCTGATGATAATGTATTAGAAATGGGATTAAATTTTTGCTATTTTATCTAAACTTATGTCAAGTCCATCGATGTACGAATCTAAATAGGTATTTTGTTTCAACTTATAAATTGGTAAAACTATCTTGGAAAAAACATCCTTCCTATTTAACAAAATTATCTAATAAATTAACATCCACGTTGACAAAATCGTACTTTAATGCCAACTTTAATTTGCTCTTCTATTCCGTGGTGCAACGACTTCGAACAAAGCTTAGAATTGTTCGTGCTTTATTATAGTGTAAAGTAACTTAACCAACTTCGTGTCGCAGGGTTTTCTTTGGCTCTTTCCAGTTTTAAAGTAAACAAGAGTTTGTAATTGTTTAAATTAAAAGTATGTTTGTGCAAGCGTGCGGTGGATACAAGAAAAGAAAGTGCCTTTGTCTCGGTGCATTTGGACCATCTGGTGGTCTTAAAATTACGGTAATGGACGGAATGCAACTAAATTGCACAAGATTACCCAGTTAATCTTATTTTATTTTTCTGAATGGAGATTTGGTTTCTTTAAATTTAAACGAACAAGAAAATTAAAATGAATTGTATTTTTGTTAATTATACTCATTTATACTAAAATGAGACATAAAATTTTTACCATATTGCTGACTGTATGCTGTATTTTAAAAAAGATTTGTACTAATTTAGCCTTAAGTTTTTACGGTTCATACGCAGGATAAATAACTATTTTAAAAGATTCTTACTGTCCTACCAAATTTTTCCCAATAGATTGAACCTGTGGGCTGTCATCTTCAGTTACCATGAGGTGAAATAGAGGGGAAAACGCAGGTGATAAAAAATATCATACATTATAATCTAGGTTTTGGCGTCGATATAGATTCCGAAGTCAAAAGTCTTTATTTGTTTTAGCCTCATCCAAACTCATCCACCATGAGGCAAAGGATAGAGTACAAAAGTATAAGAAGCTATTATATTTCGCAGTAAACTTTAAGCAATGAGTTCTTACTACAAAGCTGGGACGTTAGGATTATTCGCAGTCTTCGACACGCATGTAGGCTTACGTAAACACAAGACAACAAGCTCAAGGGGTATCCGTAGCTGGCACAGAATGGTATTTCTGTTAAAATAAAGTTAATTAGTTTTTGCTCTACTCTGTCTAGTTTTGTTTTAAAGATAAGATAGATCTTAGAGAACAAAATGCGCTCATAAAGTTTGATCACATTTTGGACATTGTCTTATCTTACTTAAAATAAGCTTGTCAGTTTTAAAATAAATTTTGTTAACTATACAGGGTGACTGAAGACAAACTTTAGATATTGATGGAGAGCACTCTTTACGCGATTGTGATCATTATTATGTATGTAATAATTCTAGTGAAGTACTATTTTTCACTGGAATTCCCTATACTTAGATAAATAAAGTGTTTTTTCGCGATACTCACAACTCTGTAAACCGACGCATCAAAAGTAGTAAGCTGCACGCCGCCGCAAAAGTAGTAATGTGCGCTAGTGTAACCATGCGTTTCGTGATGAATTCTTTAACTTTCGATTAAGTTTACTCAGTACATAATAAATATTTATTTTTTCTTAATGTATAATAATCTCAAACTATCACGTCCGCGAATTTCGAAATTGATTTACCAGTCACTCTGTAAACAAAACAATATTTCAATTGACTTACTAATTGAATACAGTAAATAAAGAAATATTTTTACGAAAATAAATATCATTTGTTTTTTAAATTATCCATAGTAAGTAACGCTACATCTTTAAAATGAAATATAAAATGATAAACTTTATGAGGCAGGAAAATAAAATAAACCAGGATAAAGTCTGTTTTATTATGAGACTCTCAAAACCGTGAATAATGTTTTAAGCACATACAATTTTTTTCTGCCACTATTGCGCTACAAATAGGTAGTGCAAACTTGATAGAATTAAATTATTTTAATGGATCGCCCTGCTAACCTGTCCAGTCTCGTGATTGATGCTTTTATAAATTATTTTATGTAACATAGGGGTGAAGTGAACTTAGTGCGAGTTGATGGAATACCATTGAACATTTACATATAAATATGTAAAACTATGCACGAGAGGCTTGACAAGAAATCCATCAAAAGTTTAGAACTCGATTCAAAGATAATATCCTGTGCTTGAGTAAATTATACTTTTGTGTAAGAAAGACCTTAAGATTTGTAGTCCAGTTCATACAGCGAGGTTCAGTCTCTGGATTATAATACCAGAGATTTCACTAACCTGCTTATAATGTGAATCGAAGTAAAAATATTTATGTTTATATTTATTTGGTACAAGACGTTTTCACCTAAAAAGGTACGGCAGAATTATTCAAAAATACAGTGTAGTGTTGTAGAATAAAAACTGCGGACTTGCCATACCTATTTATAGCGTTTACACGACGCGGTTTTGGTGAAATTTTGTCTTATAAAGCTATGCATAACCAATAACCACAATTGACCATCAATAATACAAATATGTTTGAGTATAAATCAGCATGAAACAAAAAGATGTCTAAATATCCCTTAAGGTGCTAAAATATACAATTTTCTTTATGTTTCTTACAAAACAAAGTTATCAAAATATATTTTGGTCCTACCACCGTTCTGACAAAGTACCTAATATTTTCCAAATGTCAACACAGATCCTCACAATTGACCGATAAGATAACGGCTATTCTTCTAGTTCTATTGTTTGTGAGAACAAATTATATTAGGGAATGTGAAAGATAGACAATTGTTTGAGCCTATAGGTATCGGCTTTCGATATTTGTTGAAAGCTTGTTAGTCTGTTATTTTCTCTTTAGGTGGGACTATTTTTGTGTTATAGGACATTTACGGCATCGAAGACATTTTTTCAAATTTTCTTTACTTTGATTTGAATGATAAGCGATCAAGTTATTTATCGGTCAAGTGTCGTTTAATCTAAAAGATAGTTATTGAGGGGATAGTTGTCTGGGGATTTTTTGTTTATTAATCTTACGCTTTTTTTAAAAAAAAATATGTTACTTAACTTATTCTATAGATAATTTTAAAAAGAATAACTAAAGCATTTCTTTTTACTAACTAAATTAAGATATTTTGTACTTAATTCTTGTTACCATGTCGTGGACTTAAAATAAAACTTAATAACGTCATAATTTTGTACTTCGGCCTTAACAAGGTGTTGATTATTATTATTATTATTATTGGGGGGTTTAGGGACTATGTGAGCAGTCTTGTCCGCTCGTCACACTGCGACCTAAAAGATCTATTGTGTGAGTCCCAATTTATAACTCGCCGCACACTCCAATGGAGTCCAGGAAATTTAGGATTTTCCTTACGGCGATGCACCTAATCTCTTTTGGATCTAGCTCGTGCTTATCCAGGTGAGCGGAGCGCTTGTGCATAACTGCGGGGCAGCAGCACAGTAGATATAGAGGGGTTTCCTCTGCGCTTTTGCAGTATCTGCAGAGCGCCGTGTCAGTGAGACCCAGGTTGGACATATGCTTGTTTAGTTTGCAGTGTCCCGTTAGCGATCTTGCCACTGCGCGTACTTGGGGTTTGTTAAGAGATACTACCGATTCTGTGTATGACTTGGAGTATCCCTCTATCAGTTCCCTTGAGTGTCTCATGCCTAGTGAAAGTTCCCAGAGGCTTTTGCTTTCTGAGAGGCACTGGGTGGTGAGTATTAAACGCGTCAGGCTCTACGGGATGCCGCAGAATGGTTCTGGACCGTACCGGCTACCCATTGCTCCTGCCCTCGCGAGTTCATCAGCGGCTTCATTGCCGTCTATTCTGGAATGGCCCGGAACCCATTTGATAAAAACTCTATTATGGCTTGCCAGCCTGTTAAGTGTTTCATGGCATTGCTTTACCAGTTTGGAGTCAACCCTTGAAGAGTCAAGGGCCATTAGTGCAGCTTTGCTGTCAGAGAAGATATGTATGGTTTGCCCTTTGTAGCCTCTGTTTAGGCTGATTTCCGCACATGATAGTATGGCGGTAATTTCAGCCTGGAAAATCGAGGGGTAATGACCCATGTTGAAGCTAGCTCCATACTTGGGTCTCACCCCGTGAATTCCATAGCCAACCTTGGTGTCCATCTTTGAGCCATCCGTGTACCATATGTGGCTGTAGTCTTCGCAGACTACCCGGCTCTTGCTCCAATCTTCTCTGCTTGGGAATTCTACTTGGTAGAATTTCGTGAATAGCATCTCCGGCATTGTGCTGTCCGAGGGCATGCTTAGTATTGGATTTCTGTAAACCCTGTCCCTGAGCTGGGTTAGGTTTGCAGACAGCCATGTCTTTTTGAGCTGCGTCGTCACCCTCAGCATTCCTACAGCCGCCTCCTTGCGTATTGTCAGATGTAAGGGTGGGAGATCTAACAGTGCATCCAATGCCTGTCCTGGCGTGGTAGACATGGCTCCAGTGGTCATGATGTTAACCGATCTTTGAAGTTTGTTAAGCTCCATAATCACCGTCTTTTGGTAGGTCTTTTTCTGCCACACCACACACAATGGCAGTATATAGCCACATGATCATCTTGGGCTTAAGACCCCATCTTGATCCCACCATACGACTGCATAAGTATAATGAGGTTTTGGATTTATGAATCACATTCTCAATGTGTTTGTGGAAAGTGAGTTTTTGGTCAAAGGTGATGCCCAGGTACTTCAACTCCTTGGAGAAGTTAAGTAGCAATCCGTTGACTGAAGGCGGTCTAAGTTTGTCCAATTTCCTTTTGTTACAGAATGGTACTATTATTGTTTTGTTGGCGTTGATTGACAGTTCATTGTCTTTACACCATTTTAAGGTTGTATTAATGGCACCTTGAATGAGGTAAGATAGGACTTCCTGACATGGACCTCTAACTATGATAGTGATGTCGTCTGCGTATCCTATGACCTCATAGCCTTAATATTGTCTTAAGTTTTCGCGATTCATACTATTAAATAAAATACTTTTAACCGGATTTATCGCGTATATTTACATTTTAAATTTTGACTCGACGTTTCGGTGTCTTTGCAAACCCCGTGGTCACGAGCGATTGAGGTGTCAAGCGTCGGATTGATAGATTGAAAAAGTTATACATCATCATCTCCATCTGTTTCTCAGTCTTCGGGCGTAGCGTTCTGGATTGACACAAAACGAGCTGACAGTATCTTGAGTTTCAGGTCGTGCAGCTTGCTGGATGTTAGATTTAATGGTTTTCAAATAAGTCAACATCTTCGCTCAGTTAAATGCAACATCCCTTTACAAGACCCAGGTGTTTACAAGATTGACTGTGGCTGTGGGCTTTCCTATATTGGTCAAACCAAAAGAAACGTATCAACCCGCGTAAAAGAACACATAGCTGATATTAAAAATCGAAGAGCTTCAAAGTCTGCAGTTTATGAGCATTCCATGGACAAGCCCAACCACTACTTAAGGTTTGACTCTGTGAAAATCTTATCTAGAGAGAAGCATTACATTCCTAGAATGATCAGAGAAGCGATTGAAATAAAAAAAAAACACCCTAATTTCAACAGAGAAGATGATTGGAAACTATCACCGACATGGGACCCTATCCTGAAAAACATTAAATCTAACATCCAGCAAGCTGCACGACCTTAAACTCAAGATACTGTCAGCTCGTTTTGTGTCAACCCAGAACGCTACGCTCGAAGACTGAGAAACAGATGGAGATGATGATGTATAACTTTTTCAATCTATTAATCCGACGCTTGACACCTCAGTCGCTCGTGACCACGGGGTCTGCAAAGACACCGAAACGTCGAGTCAAAATTTAAAATGTAAATATACGCGATAAATCCGGTTAAAAAGTGTTTTACCTCATAGCCTTTCTGGCTTAACCTGTTAAGGAGGGGGTCAACCGTGAGAGTCCAAAGCAGTGGTGATAAAACACCGCCTTGTGGACATTCACGTGTGGTTTGAATCTCATGATTACAACCATTGAGTTCTAGTTTTGCTTTTCTGGTTCTGAGCATTGCCTCTATCCATCTGTTCGTGGTCTGGTCCACCCCCTTTTCTGCCAGTCCCTTTAGGATGGAGGTTATGGGCGTGTTGTCGAACGCTCCATCTATGTCCATGAACGCACAGAGGGCAATTCGTTTGTCGTCAGAGGCCTTTTCCAATTTATCTGTCAGCTCAAGTAGCGCAGATTCTGTGGACCTGCCTTTGCGGTAGGCATGTTGCGCTGGATGCAGTGGGCACGAGCTTAGGATCTCTTCCCTGATCCACATGTCCACGACCTTTTCCATGGCCTTCAGCAAAAATGACGACAGACTGATCGGTCTAAAGGATTTGGGTAGTGCTTGGTCTTTCTTACCCTGTTTGGGGATGAAAATGACCTTTACTACTTTCCATGATTCTGGTATACTGCCCAGTGCGTAGCTTGCCCTGTACAGTTTTATCAAGTGAGGAAGGAGAATCGGTAGTCCCTGTTGCAGTAGAGCTGGGAATATTCCGTCAACCCCTCCACTCTTGTATGGTTCAAAGCTGTTAATGGCCCATCTCACCTTTTCACCGGTGAACAAAATGGCAGCCTGCCGCCAATATTTTATCCGTGGTCGGTGTCTCCTACCATCTGTCTGAGACCCACTGGCATGCGTTTATACTAGCACCGACCCTGGGAAGTGAGTTTGAGCCAGTAGTTTTAGAGTTTCCTCTTCAGTGGTTGTGAATATACCATTCTGGTCTCTGAGTAAGCCAAGTTGCTTTGGGGGATCCTTTGCCAGTATTCTCTGGACTTTAGCTACTTGGGGCGCTGATTCTAGCTCCCCACAGAATTTATGCCACGACTGCCTTTTGGCCTTTCTCAGCTCGGTGTTGTATTCTGTCAGTGCTTTTCGGTATAGGTCCCAGCTGTGCCCGGTCTGAGAGTTCTTGGCTTTGTTGAAGAGTTTACGTGATTTCTATCTCATCGCCGTAAGCTCTTTATTCCACTATGGAACATTTCTGCTGTTCGCTTGAGTTATTTGGGGGCAGTTTTCCAGGTAAGCTTCCATGGTAATGCCTTCCATCATTTCCGCCGCCATGTTCAACGTTTCCGCAGTTTTTATTGCCTTTGGAAAACTCTTCAGCTTCTCTCCAAGTGAGGACCTGTAGGCTTTCCAATTCGTACGTCTTGGATTCCTGTAGGTTGTTGTGGAAACCTCCGAGCTTCTCCCAATAGTAAATTGGATGTGTTTGTGATCAGACATCGATATGTTGTCGCAGACCCTCCAGGTATTTTCCTGCTGAGGCCTTCCATCGCAAAGGTGATGTCTAGTACTTCCTTCCTGCTTCTGATTACGAAGGTGGGCTTGTGACCTGTGTTAGAAATAAATAAACAATTAGAAATAAGAAAGTCAAATAGTAACTCACCCCTTTTGTTGGTGTCCGTGCTCCCCCAACACGTGTGGTGAGCGTTTGCGTCACATCCCACGATTAGTTCGGCGCGTGTCTTCTTGGCGTCTTCCACCACTCGCTCTAAATCTTCTGTGGGATTGGTCCTGTCACCCGGGAGGTACGCTGAGCACACTATAGTCCTTTGTCCCCCTGGGTTTAGAACTGCCACTGCTATGTCGTCATTAAATTAAAGCCTTTCCTAAATAAGATGCAGGCTCTGGGCCTAACGCCATTGGTATTATATAAGAGATTACCTGTAGTATTAAGGCCCAGAATTTTGCTGCCGTTTACCCACGGTTCCTAGATGAGCGCAAGGTCTAAGCCATCGGATGTGAAAGTCTTCTCCATCACTGCCGTGGCAGCCGTGGCATGCTGAAGATTGGCTTGCACGACCTTCACTCCACTCCGTGAGTACGCCATTGGGATTATGGCCTTCTTCCGGTCCCGTAGGACCTACCCCCCTTTCCCCTACCAGGTCTACCCGGTGGTCTACCTCTTCGGGGTCTGGGCGCCATCCTCGGTGTCGTCGGAAGGCTTCCTCCGCCTCCGGACGGCGTTCCAGGTGTCAGACCCCTCCACATCCCTCCTACCTTCACGTCCTCGTCCACGTGTCGTCCTCGGTCCACAGCCTGCCCTCGGCGAAGAAAGTGCCTCTGGCTTAGAGCCTTTGCCACCCCCCACCCCGCTGGCCTGCCGCGGACCAAAGCACATGGCCTGTCTGGGCTTGGAGTACAAGCCCTCAGCCACTCCCGACAGTCCAGCAACAGGTTCAGGCACTGGAACTGGCCCTGCAACCGTCCCGGCCGGTTCATGCCGTTTGCCCTCCTGTGCCGTAGGCGTAGGCTGACAGTTGTCAGTCACCGGACCGGGCTGAGGCATGGCCTGCTCGGCCCTAGCTGTTGCCGGATTGGCCCCTGAGACCTTACTGGGAGCTGACTTCAGCCAAATCCTCACCTTACCAAACCCACACTCTGGCCTGAAGTCCACTCATTTGAGAGCCTCCAGCCCTTCCTCTTCGATGGAGAAGGTCAGCAGCTGACCTCGCTCAATTGTCTTGGAGTGCAGAGGCTTCCAAACTCCTGTGTCCAGTCCACAGTTTTGGGCCTTTAATAAGGCAAAGGTGGTTTCCACAGACGAAAACTCATCTGCCGGTATGAGAAGGGACGCAATAATGGGCTTTGGCAGCTCGTCCATGACGGACAGCTATGCGCCCTTCCAGGGTTTAATGCGACCCACCTCCCCCTTCAGCCATTCCCTAGTGCCACTGTCTCTACAGCTGACTAGCAGCCACCCCGCCTTGTTCACCATGTAACTAATTTTACTGGGGGATATCAAATAATACTAAGCGTTACTGTTTACAAAGTTTATTGTACAAAAAAAAATGATTGTAGAACAAGCAAGATATAAAATAAAGAGATTTCAATGAGTTTACAGGGTGTGGTATCTCAGGTGTTGGTCTGATTAAATAAATAAGCTGAAGGCTGGTCCAGGCTAATCCACCCGAACCAGTACACAGTACAATCTTAAAACTAAAATCAGTCTAAGACCGTTACAATTAATGTTGAAATACAAATTTAAAACTATATTCAGTACTACTACTTGATGGCTAGTAACGTCAGTTGTAGGTAAGAGATGATGCGAAGGTAAAGAGTATTTGTAAGTAAAAAAAAAATAAAAGATTCCACCTTTAGGACGGTTGTTGACGGTAAAGTAAACCAAAAGGGGTACCCGGCTCGCCGACCAATCCCGTTCAGGATGACCGCAGGATCCCGAGCTGTAGTCCGCTGAATTTATAGGGCCTGGGGTTGTACTCCCACCAGGAAACCTCCCAAATGGGAGGTTTGACAATGTGCGGATTGAGATAGCAAGAAGAAACAATTCGCCAACGCAGCGCCGAGCTCACCGGTCATCACTAGTCAGCAATTGTGAAATAAGTCTACATGTTTGACTCGGTGATCTGGCCGCTGACCGGCTCAGGAAGAAACTCTTCTCTCTTCAAAAATTTGCAGAAATAAAAAAGACCTCTCTAAGGTCAACCCGGCTTTTATAACCTTTAGCATAGAGTAACAACACCTATTAGAGAGTTAATGTCAAAAAAGATAAGGCAACGAACCCACTCGGTTTTGATTGACAAAAGGTGACAGTCCATCGAACCAAACACAAGGTAAAGAAAAAAAAAGGTGTTACACACTCCCTCGCCCACCAGAATTTTGTTGGGAAGCAACAAAATTCATGCTGGCCCACCAGCTAACTAGTCCCTCCGGAATCTAAACAATCCGGGGAACTAAAGGAAAAGAAGAGTAAATCTAACCTGCCCCTTTCATATCTTTTATGTGGCTTACACTAAGTTTGCCCTTTGCATCCCTCAGAACGTAAACCAAACGGGAACGCTTTTCCGTTACGGTACATGGTTCATACTTGGGGGCTAAGTTGCTGGCAAACTTCTTGGCGGCATCACTGTGGAAATGCGTACGTCGCCAAACCACATCTCCTACGTTATACGCTACATACCTCCGGCGTTGGTTGTAGTAAACAGAATTCCGACCGTGAGCCTTATCCAGCTCCTTACGGACGGCGTTGAGATGACGAGACGCCGGCAGGGGACCAACCAAATCGATGCTGACGCCCTGGAAAGGCCTACGGCAGCTCTTCGGGGATCCTATTAATCCGGGGGTACGACGATTAGTACTCTTATATCCTTTACATGTGTTACATCCGGATACGTAACTGACTACATCATCGTACATGCAGGGCCAGTAATAACTTAGGCGCAATCTCTTATAGGTTTTACTCAAACCAAGATGCGAGCCGAGCGGCGCATCGTGGTTGTTCCTAAGGAGGTTTTCCCGGGCGGCGACCGGTACAACCTCTTTCCAATCAAAATCGCTGGTTAAGGTGAACTTATTTTTGGTGTAGCGAAACAAACGGCCGTCAATAATTTGAAAATTCGGGCAAGACTGCGGCCGGTCCCGGCAACGCAAAAACAAGTTACGATACCAAGGGTCACTGTCAACCTCGTGAAGTGCTGAAACTGGTCCCTTATGGTCGAACACGTGCTCAAGGGGGTCCGTGCGACCCAAACCCTTATCCTCGAACGAAGTAGCCTGGAACTGTTGAATGGCCCTATCAGCTACCGGTCTCTGGACTGAGCTTAAATTATCGAGAGGGGGCAACTGCCGAACTTCCGAAAAAAGACCTCTCTAAGGTCAACCCGGCTTTTATAACCTTTAGCATAGAGTAACAACACCTATTAGAGAGTTAATGTCAAAAAAGATAAGGCAACGAACCCACTCGGTTTTGATTGACAAAAGGTGACAGTCCATCGAACCAAACACAAGGTAAAGAAAAAAAAAGGTGTTACACACTCCCTCGCCCACCAGAATTTTGTTGGGAAGCAACAAAATTCATGCTGGCCCACCAGCTAACTAGTCCCTCCGGAATCTAAACAATCCGGGGAACTAAAGGAAAAGAAGAGTAAATCTAACCTGCCCCTTTCATATCTTTTATGTGGCTTACACTAAGTTTGCCCTTTGCATCCCTCAGAACGTAAACCAAACGGGAACGCTTTTCCGTTACGGTACATGGTTCATACTTGGGGGCTAAGTTGCTGGCAAACTTCTTGGCGGCATCACTGTGGAAATGCGTACGTCGCCAAACCACATCTCCTACGTTATACGCTACATACCTCCGGCGTTGGTTGTAGTAAACAGAATTCCGACCGTGAGCCTTATCCAGCTCCTTACGGACGGCGTTGAGATGACGAGACGCCGGCAGGGGACCAACCAAATCGATGCTGACGCCCTGGAAAGGCCTACGGCAGCTCTTCGGGGATCCTATTAATCCGGGGGTACGACGATTAGTACTCTTATATCCTTTACATGTGTTACATCCGGATACGTAACTGACTACATCATCGTACATGCAGGGCCAGTAATAACTTAGGCGCAATCTCTTATAGGTTTTACTCAAACCAAGATGCGAGCCGAGCGGCGCATCGTGGTTGTTCCTAAGGAGGTTTTCCCGGGCGGCGACCGGTACAACCTCTTTCCAATCAAAATCGCTGGTTAAGGTGAACTTATTTTTGGTGTAGCGAAACAAACGGCCGTCAATAATTTGAAAATTCGGGCAAGACTGCGGCCGGTCCCGGCAACGCAAAAACAAGTTACGATACCAAGGGTCACTGTCAACCTCGTGAAGTGCTGAAACTGGTCCCTTATGGTCGAACACGTGCTCAAGGGGGTCCGTGCGACCCAAACCCTTATCCTCGAACGAAGTAGCCTGGAACTGTTGAATGGCCCTATCAGCTACCGGTCTCTGGACTGAGCTTAAATTATCGAGAGGGGGCAACTGCCGAACTTCCGAAACAGCGCCCCAAGAAGCTCTTCGGGGGCGTAGGGAATCGTCAGCGGCTAGCAATCTGAGGATGTCAGGAGCGATACCAAAAGCTCGCCAAAAATTTAATCCAAAAATTAACTTCGAAGTAACCTGAGGAACTACATAAAATTTAATTATTACTGACTTTTCCTTTGTCTTTACGGGTAATAGTACGAAACCAGTAACAGACGAGCGTGCACCATCGGCTGTCACGATTGAATTTATCTCGTCGCATGGGTAAAAAGTAAACCCGGTTCCTAACTGCTCATGAAAACGGTTTCCTATGATAGATATCTCAGAACCGGAATCCAGCAAACCCGAACAAGGGCGCTGGTTAATAAAAACGTCTAAGTAAGGCCTAGTATCGTGAGCCTCCTTAAATACTACATTGGAAATTAAACTATATGACTTTGAAATTAAACAAACACTACTGGGTGAATCCACCCTACGTCCATGACTAGAATTTGAGTTTTCAGCTGAACCGGGCGGTTTAGTAACCCGATTCAGCTTTGCGAGTTCTTTTGCGCGGCAGTTGGAACATGAGGCAGCAATCTCACCCTTTAGCCCGCAACGGTAGCAGATAACTATACGAGGTTGCCTACACTCGGCTAAAGTATGACCGTTTACGCGGCACTGAACGCAGAATTTCTGTAAGTCGGGATTCTGGGCACTGACAGCACTGACTGCACGATTGCCCCGGCCCTTATAAGTCAAATCCGACGCCACCGCATGCTGAACGTTGCGTGGAGGTTCGACGAAGGTCTCGCAGCGGTATCGGACAGCCTCCAGCTGTCTACAACGTGCCTTTAATTCTGCTAAGGAGTTAACCTCCACCAAAGCAAGCCCGCTGGTGTAGAAGGGACGCAGACCGAACCTGACGATGTCCAGCTGCTCCGACTCACCTAAAGGTTTCGAAAGGCGCGAAAAGTATTGCGACATGATATTTATATAGGTGGAAACACTCTCCTCGGTTCCCTGAGTACGAGCACGGATCTCCTGCAGGAGTCGGTGGTCGTAATCTATCGGCAAGTACTCCTCCAACATCAGCGACCTCAGCTCCTGCCAACTATCTACGGAGTTGCGTACTCCACGGTACCAGAATAAAGCATCCTCGGTAAACAACTCGACGGCGGACATGAAAAGTCGCGCCTCCGAAATACCTCGAGCCGAACACAACTCCTCGACCCGCTGTATAAAAACCTGTACGTCCTGACCGTTAAATTTTAAATTAAGTGACTGCACATTCGCTGCCCTATCACACCTGACCGGCACAGCCACCTCGGCGACCGGAACCTCCTCCACCGTGGGAACCTCTGAAGCTTGCTGACTGGTCTTAAAACTCGAGAACATATTTTCTAACCAAAGAAGAACGCGTTGGAGTCGAGTCTCCAACTCGGCGAGGATTTTTCTTTCCTCCTCTGAACGGGGCTGGACGCGGCCTAATCGGTGGAATAAATGGTTACCGAGGGCATTAACACGTTTCAAATTTTTAAGGTAAGGTTTATGTTTACGCAATTCCTCTATCTCATCTAGCTTGGTCGATATGGTCTGCAGTTCCGCAGACGGGTCACCCTCAAACTCCGCAATCTCATCGGAGGGTATCTGTTTGGCAAGATTTTTGATCTGTGCCCGTAACTTTTCTACGGTACTAGCAGGCTCCGCATCTCTGATAGCCACCTCGTAAACTAATTCGTCCTTTCTTAAAAGGTGGAAGCAAATGGGCCTTTCTTCCATTGTTAAATATAAAATGACCAATATTCAATTAAGTTAACTAAAAGTTTCCTTAGTACGGAATGCAAAATTAATTGAAGTTAATGAAATGACCACGATATCTAGTATAAACAATATTCAAAGAAATCTTAAACTGGACGAATGTATGTCCAAGTGAATACACAAAACGACTAAGTTTATAAATAAATAAAAAGTTATTAAATAAGTAAACAAAAGTTACTTAAACGGAATGTATCCCAATCAGGACCACTAACAATTCTAGTATATTGGTAATAAAAATTAAAACTAAAAAAAAAATTAAAACAGGTAGAATGTATCATGTACGAATGACATGAACAAAGTATAAGGTACAAAAACAAAGTAAACAATAAAAAAAATAAAAAAAACTTACGAACTAAGAGGGGCAATGAACTGCTGCCTCCCTAGGCTAAGGTGGAAAAACCTTTTTGTTCCCGGTAAACACACACTGGCTGTCCTTCCCTAAATCCGGAACTCACACCATAGGCGTTTATAAGTTCGGATTTATTAATGGGAAGGATGGTAGTACCAACCCAGGCGAGCCTTGAACGGGGCCCTACTACCGGTGTAATCAGACCAACTATCACTGAGCAAGTGACCAGTGATAATACTTAGGATTTAACCAAAAAAAAAAGAAGCTAAATCCTGAGATACCAAGTCCTATGTTCGGGCGCCAAATTGTAACTAATTTTACTGGGGGATATCAAATAATACTAAGCGTTACTGTTTACAAAGTTTATTGTACAAAAAAAAATGATTGTAGAACAAGCAAGATATAAAATAAAGAGATTTCAATGAGTTTACAGGGTGTGGTATCTCAGGTGTTGGTCTGATTAAATAAATAAGCTGAAGGCTGGTCCAGGCTAATCCACCCGAACCAGTACACAGTACAATCTTAAAACTAAAATCAGTCTAAGACCGTTACAATTAATGTTGAAATACAAATTTAAAACTATATTCAGTACTACTACTTGATGGCTAGTAACGTCAGTTGTAGGTAAGAGATGATGCGAAGGTAAAGAGTATTTGTAAGTAAAAAAAAAATAAAAGATTCCACCTTTAGGACGGTTGTTGACGGTAAAGTAAACCAAAAGGGGTACCCGGCTCGCCGACCAATCCCGTTCAGGATGACCGCAGGATCCCGAGCTGTAGTCCGCTGAATTTATAGGGCCTGGGGTTGTACTCCCACCAGGAAACCTCCCAAATGGGAGGTTTGACAATGTGCGGATTGAGATAGAAAGAAGAAACAATTCGCCAACGCAGCGCCGAGCTCACCGGTTATCACTAGTCAGCAATTGTGAAATAAGTCTACATGTTTGACTCGGTGATCTGGCCGCTGACCGGCTCAGGAAGAAACTCTTCTCTCTTCAAAAATTTGCAGAAATAAAAAAGACCTCTCTAAGGTCAACCCGGCTTTTATAACCTTTAGCATAGAGTAACAACACCTATTAGAGAGTTAATGTCAAAAAAGATAAGGCAACGAACCCACTCGGTTTTGATTGACAAAAGGTGACAGTCCATCGAACCAAACACAAGGTAAAGAAAAAAAAAGGTGTTACAACCACACCGTCGAACAAGATGGGGCCCGTCAACGTCTACTCCTGCGTCACCTGGTAGAGCAGCGCCTTCTTCACCAGAGCCATCTGCTCTTTAGACATGGGGGATGCGTTTTTAACACCCACCCTCCACGCCTTGGCTGCCGCGCTGTATGAGCCACCACCCGTGCTAATGCAGGGGGCAGCCGGCTCACAGCTCGGCACTGATGTCTCTGGTAGAGCATTGGTAGCTTCAGGCATGCTAGTCTGCTTAGCAGCCTTATGCTTATGCTCTTTAGGGGACACCTCTTCGGTTCGGGGGCGCTTTGTAGCCGCCTTACGAACCTCCGACGGCATGTCCCTCATCTTCAACCTGGCCAGCTGTAGGGCGTCCGTCCTCGGAATCCCTTTGGCCAACAGCATTTTGAGACATATCCTTGCTGCTCCACAGAGTCTGTTCCTAGCCTTGGGCTCAGTAGGCCCCTGAGAGGGCACACGTGAGCAAGGCTCAGGCTGCGGCTGAGACACGCTTGAGTCCACAGGCAGATCCACGTCTATGGACGTGTCCGCCTCTGACTGCAGGAGGCTAGCCTCCTCCTCTTTTGTCAGATCCAGCTGCGAAAATTGCGCCAGATCCGACAACTCCTCCTCCTCGTTATTTTTATTATTTAAGCTCTCCATACTGTTCCCACGAGTAGCTAGGGAAATAAAGGTCCACCCCCGCAGAGCCCCGCTTGCGAAAGGTAAGGCAAAAATACACCACGAGTCTGCCTGGTATCGTGGAGGTACCGCTTGAGACCAACATTACCCCGTTGGCCATGCAACCCCTTGGCCCGGTTCACATAACACCTTGGGGTTCGGGGTTCTATATATATTTCAAATATAATATATACTTTATTAACATATAAATGCTAAAATACTTACTATACATAGTTCCATTAAAATACATATCCAGACCTATATACTTAAACTAATAATTATACTAAAAGGAAAGCAGCGAAGCGTTGATAGTTATTGAATAAGATATTACAGTTGATCAAGAGACAAAAGAAGCCGACGGAAAAACTATCGTGGCACTCTTTTTCAGTCAGAATTATACGAATTAATACAAATAGAACAGTACAAATTGATCATCGCATGAAAAAAAAAACACAAGACAGCTAATTGTGAGAGCCAGTATCATGCCACAACCAAATTGCTTACATCGTAAGTGCATTCAGCTATGAATGCAAGACACGAACATTACAAACTTTGATTTTTAAACAAGAATGGAATAAAACAGTCATGGTGTCATCAGCAAATCCACCTGGCACAGCTAGCAGCACCTGTTCACGAGTATAACGCAACCATATTTTAGAGAAGAGGGTGACCCAACACCCGACGCTCTTGCATGACGCATGACATTCTTGCTGTTGTTTTGACAAGAAAACAAGTGAGAAAAACGGTCACCAGTATGCCAGATGGCATATTGCACAGCCAAGCGGTAAACAAAATTAATAACTTCTAGAAATATCCTGTTGTGTGCTAAATCTCTCCTATGCCTTTTAATCGTCTAATTAATCTTTAGCTTTATAATAAGCGTTTCGAGATAGAGTGTCTTTAATGATTGATTTTTGATGTTTTTTTTTATTTTAATTTCTTTAACGTTATTAACACACTGCCTGTTAACGGCCTGTTAACACTGTTATTGTTGTTTCTCATAATTGTATCAAATTAAAAATAAAAAATCCCTAAAATATCATAGTTTTCCATAAAAGACACATCGCAAGAAATTAAATAATTCTCAAACAAACCAAAAAGCTACTTCATAATTCTGTATCATAACAGGATTTTCATATCATATGAAATAATAAAGGCGTTAGCCTTGGAACATCTCTAAAAATATATATACTAGTGCTGTAATCCTGGTTAATAAACGCGGGACGTAATATAAAGATAATCTTCGTTTCCAGTTTTCGTGTTTGGAACATAAACCGCAGTCGTGGGCGTGACCAACTCGTTGCACAGAGGAGACGATTCAGCGGTGAAAACGGTTTTTATATTACCCAATAAAAGTGATGCAAGTCTGTTAAGTTCTAAATTTGAATTTATCTTTGACCTTTACGTTTATTTTGAATGCTTACGTATTTCCATGCTGGACTGGGAGCAAAGGATAAACATAGAATGTACCAGCTGCTTCACTTCCCGGGCATACTGTAAAAGTCATTTATGGGACAGAGGTTTAATTGGCGTTTTTGCGGGCCATAGGCTGACCCCCTGTCACTGCAATAGTCTCTCTCCATCATTATAATACCTCCCAATTTGGCAAACGTGACATCAGATGGTTTTATAACCTCTGGTGTTCTGCCTACCCTATAAGGGATACAAGCGTGAAGTTACGTTTGCATTCTATTAATAGGGTTCTTAGGTGCAACTTAATTTTAAATAATAAACTGGTTATTGAATATTTGTGAAAAAGTCAGATACGGTCGTAAACAATATATGTGTTATAAGAGTATGATGAGTTTATTGATGTTCGTTATTTATTTACTTTATATAATATTCTAAATATATATATTTACGTGTGAATATAAGAAATAAATATAAAAATATAGATTTTGGGTTATTATAAAAATATATTTTTTTAGTTTTAAAACTGATAAGTGATGTTGCGTTTTTTATTTCATCAGTTAATTTATTATACATTTTTACGCCTTCAAATTTATTGTTCTTAAAACCGTAATTGGTTCTTGGATGGCGACTTATTAAATGATTTGCATTACTTTATTTCATTCTCTGTGCACGTCCTTTTTTGTGAAATTTTAAAGATGAGTGGATGTGATTATTAAGTATTTTGTAAATTAATATACAAGTGTAGTGTATGTTTAATGTTCATTATTTTGGTGCCACAATATTTTTTTTCACTAGTGTGCAGTAGTCGTATTTAAAAAGAGACTTAATTTATTTTTTTTGGGCTATTTTTAATGTTTCAAGATTACTGTGGGCAGCTGTTCCCCAAACTTCTATTAGGTAATCGATGTGTGGTTTGATTAAGGAATTGTAAATGAGATATTTTATTTTACGTGGAAGACAATTGGATACGCTGCGTATACTGCCAGTTAAAGATGTTAGTTTACTTTTAATTCTATTTATATGTCTTTTCCAGTTTAAATGGCGATCAAGATCTAGACCTAAATATTTTTCATGTATTTTTACATGGATTGTATCGTTGTTTATTTTAAGCTGAACGGTGTCAGAGATTTTTTTTATTTTTTGCTGTGAAGATGACAAAATTAGTTTTAGTTGTACTAATTGTTTTGATAGGAACCAGTTGTTAAGTAGTTTTAAGTCACTTTGTGCTTTTGGTATAATAGATTTAGTTGAATGACCAAAATAAAACAAGCTTGTGTCGTCTGCATACAGTGTCATGTCAGCAGACAAGCCTACATACACAAGTATTTTTTTAAAGTTTATAATTTTTCAATAATACCATTAAGTTTAGTTAACTTTATAAATACTTTTTTTTTAAATAATGATATCATTTAAACTCTTTTCTTTACCATTATATTCCCGATATCCTTCTGAAAATTTTAATCTGTGTTCACTATTTGTGGAGTGCGCAAAAATAATGGCCATGCAAAATGATTCCAGCTTACGGCTACGTGCGCTTTGATAATTATTTCAAACTAATTCTCCCCCTCACGCCATTTTGACCTCTATGTGTAGTACAGGGTCATAGATAGTTATATTTTTTGTACTAAGCTTTTTACCGCATCATATCGGGTCATAGTCAGGTTTACATTTTATGTAAAAATCGCAAGAATTCATTTTTAAATGCAGTGTCTTTAATGTAATTATATAAATAATATAAACATAATTAAACAATGTAATAGTATATTATGCAACAAGTGAGCGAAGTTGCTAATTACAGTCGAGGCTTAATAATGAGCCGAGACTGTAATTAGCAACGCTCACGAGTTATATACGACGTTTTTCAACACACTTGTGAGTAAAAGACAGACATACGTGGTCATAAAATAACAAACACACTTTATAACAAAGCTGTGAATTGTGATTGAAAAATGGCGCCGAACTTCGCGCATGCGCGTAGATTTTTTTTTCCGCCAAATGTGTCAATGGCTGTATAGCATATACAGCCTATTTTACATGAAAATATTTAATTTGGAGTAGTAAATCCAAATATTTTAATATTTTATAACAAATTATTGTAAATTGTGAATAATTTGTTTGAGATACAATTTTGTTTAACTAATATAAGGCGCAAACATATAAAAATGTATATGGATTTGAAGTGGTATAAAACCTCTTTGTTATTTCTGAAAAAAAATTATGTATAACCCGGATCAATAAAATATGCTCTGTTTACTCGCATTTAATTTGCACAAAGGTACAATTCAACTTTGTAGGATTCATTATATTATGCACTAGGGTATAATATATTATGCACGCGTGACTTATAGCCCAGTTTATAGTTCTAAATTCAATAGAATTAGGCTCATTTTACGACCAAGTGTGTTGAAAAATATATTTAACACACTCCCTGAAATTGTGAAGTCGTACTGAATCTATTTTTGTGATTTATTTATGTTTTCTTTTTTTTTAGTAAATTAACTTTTTAACTTTGTTTATTGAAATGCTAAGTAATTTCAAATGATGTAACAATATTATGATTAAAATGGCTTTCTTTCTTATGATAAAATGGGATCTGCGTGAGTATAATCAATCATTTTTCATAAACAAGCAGATTTCATTAAAAATATAAAGAGATTATTTTATAGTAAACGGTGATTAAACTATGTTTTATTATTATGTTATCACAGTTAAAAATTGTAAACAAAACAAGTATCTAACGAACACAAACGAAAAACCTTTTAGGTATTTGATTAAAAAGTTTATTTTCTCGTAGTGTTTAAACTCTTAAAATTAACTCTAAAACTTTACTATAAATTTTCTGAATATCGCAATGTTCAAATGATTCTTATGCCCGATCTAGACTCTCCACGAGGCAGCGCGAGGGAAGGCGAGGGCGAGAGTGTGGACGGTGGTGCGCTCGTGTCCCCTCACCTCGTCTAGCGTCGTCTCGCTATCGCTCCGCTTTGTGTCGGTTTTTCGGGCGCGAGTCAAAGGTCGCGAGGGGTTGAGGCGAGGGAATCAACCACACTCTCGCGCTCGTTCACATTGTTATGAACTGCTGCAGAGTGAGGACGTTTGTTTTATATCATGACGGAGTAGAATAACGAGCTGTGTACCACTTTACCAAATGGAACCAATCATTTGGTATCCCAAAAACCTGTTTCAAAAAAAGGAAGAAAAAAGCGTCGATTAAATCCGGTGCTGCTACTGTGAAAAAAAAATCTAAAAGTTAAACTCAGGAATTTCAAAAAACACTTGATGAAGTCAGACATCACATACTTCGGCTTTAACTAGTTGTTGATAGCTGTTGAATAAGATATTACAGTAGACCAAGAGACAAAAAAAGCCGGCGGAAAAAAACTCTTGGCACTCTTTTTCAGTCAGAATTATCAAATTAATACAAATAGGTACAGTAAAAATTGACCGTGACATGAAAAAATAACACAAGACAGCTAATTGTGAGAGCCAATGTCATGCCACAACTAAATTGCTTACATACTAGGTGCAATGAGCTATGGATGCACAATACGAATATGACAAACTGGGACCAGAGTATTAAATGAATAGATTGATTAATTTTTTTTGAATGACAGGGATTGAATTGACTTCGGAATTTTGTTATACAACGTGTAACATAATGAAGAGATAATACTTAAAGGGATTGAATGTTTGATGATGTAGTTTATAAGTAACAGTAACATAAATTTGTTATCCTTACGGTTCGGCCAAAACAAAAGTTCAAAGTTTAGATGAAAATATATAAGTGTCAACCCTAAAAACAGCTGTTAGCTTTTGATGAAATCTATTCGATAACTGATGGTGTAAAAATAAATTGATGGGTAAATTAGACAGATACTACAAAGTTGAGCCGGTGCGGGAAAGGTCACAAAAGTCACTGACTGCGGCACAAGTCTTGTTTTAGCTTATTAGGTTGGCTAGGGTTGTCAAAATATTTTGTTGTAAAATAATTAAATAAATATGTATTAAAGTCTATACCAGCACTGATCATGCTAATTTTTTTACTGTATATTCTACGTATGGTATAGAAGCTAATCCTTAAGTTTTATCTCTCCATTTTGTTACACGTTGTATACAGGGTGTCAGTATGAAAGCGCGCCATATTGTACAGGGTGTTACAGTATCGATATGGGAACACAAAAAAAATGATTTTAATTTTTTTTGATTATTTTTTTATTTTTTTTTTAAATTATGCGAGCCCGTAATTTGTGCTGTATTTCATTACTAAACCATAACTTGTTACGTTTTGAATTAAATCTGATTAAAAAAAATGCAATATCAACGCTTCTGTAATAATAGGAAAGTATTGAACAGCTGACGCACGGCGGGGTGAGTGACCGGCGCGTTATCACCGCGGCTGCGCGGCAAGCTCCGCGCTCCCCGCACAGCCTCCGCTCGGCGCGCGAGTTTACTTCTAGTACCTAGATGTCCATGGGCCAGGATGCCTGTCAGGTGAATCCAGTATTACAAGTAAAAGAATACGTGTGTCATACCTAGGTTGAAATAATTAGGATATCTACCAACATCAACAAGTAATGAAATACAGCTTTGGAGGTGTTTTTTTTTTTTTTTTATAAGTGACTAAACCCGCGTTTGACCTCAATCTCATCTGATGGTAAGTGACGATGAGGTCGAAGATGAAAGCACACGGGTTTAGGAAGGAACTGGCTCTTTATACAATATTGCCGGAACACATTACCGCCGGAGCGGTAACATTTGGCGGCAGACTTTGTATAAAGGGTGGTCGCTAGCCAGTCGGACCCAGAAGGGATCCTACCACCAACTAAAAATCATTGTCGACTATCATGACCTTAATAAACGTGTACCTACGCGTCGTGAAATCGCGTACTTTATTAGATAAATTCATTCTAACATGCAGCAACAAAAAAGGCCATTCAATTTCAAATCGATATTAACCGATCTTTAGCTTCAATAAGTAATAGGTTGATATACAATACATAAATTACACGGCAATAGTTTTACTTTAATATTAAAAAAAATACTTAGGTACTTGTTTCTATTTTGTATCACTATCTACCTACATCAACAAGTAATGAAATACGGATTTGGAGGTATTTCATTGTCGACTGTCCATACAGAAGACATCCCTGAGAATATTTTTTCATTTCCCGACGACCCATTAGCGCCGGTTGAGACGCAAGGGTCGCGAGTTCGATTCCCACACCAACACAAATGTAGATAGGGCATTCATTTTATTTGTCGACGACCAGTGTGCATTATTTTTCTCAAATTTCACCACTTTATCGAGTTGTCAAATGACCACCCATGATGATATACTTACCTTATTACCTATAAGACTTAATAATTTAACCGCAAAAACGATGCTATGTTGCATAGGTACCTAATAATCAGAATAATCTTACATAAGTTGCATTTTGTAGTCAACTTGAGTAAAAGTTTTCATAATCAGAAAGATATGAGATAATTCGGTACCTACCTAACCTACAAGGATTTCTTAAAACCCATGATAGTATACTTACCTATTAAATAAAATAAGTAAATAAAATCCCCAGACAATCACACCAACTACATGGCACCAAGCTAAGCCAAGGCTTGTGTTATGGATTACCATGTAGTGAACTAGGGGGAACCTAGAATACCTATACATAAATAAATAAACACCCAGACCCAGAACACATTTTATTTTTAAATGGTCTGCACTGGAATCGAACCCACGACCTCACGAACTGCTCGAGGTTTGACGCCTTAGCTCATGCGCCACGGAGGCGGTCAAAAGACTTAATAATCAAACCACAAAAACGATATTATGTTGCATAGGTAATAAACAGAACAATCTTACTTATTTTTTAACGTTTTGTATTCAACTTGAGTTAGTTTCCATAATCTGAAAGATATGAGATACGTAAGGAGGAGTTAGGTACCTATACTTAGCAGACTCGCGACAACGCCGACAGAACCAACAGCTATCTCTTTTTATTGTTGGATGGCCTTCATAGCGCCATCCTTGTTCACCCACCGGCGGCGGCGCGCGAGTGACGAAAAGAAAGTAATTGAAGGACGACTTTGCGATTTTTGCTATTAGTAATTAGTCGAAATTAGGTCACGGTCAATGTCACATCTCACAATTGTTTCTTAATTCTCGGCTTTATCGGTTCTAGTGCGTTTTTAGTGATATCGATTTGTGCAGTTTAAGTGAAAATGTCTCGTCGTTTCAGTGAAATTGAGTACCATGATATGAGAAATAATAAAACGTGTAAATGCGTGCATCGTGCAATATCACAAAAATGTTTCAATTTTTATAAATCTTGTTTCCGTGATTGTGTTGTGGTGAGAAAACCAAATGTACAGAAAGCAGTCATAGTTCCACAAACGGGTGAGTATTTTTTTACTTTTCAATTAAGGATTTGATAATTATTTTTGATAATTAAATGTTGAAATATCGATGAGTAGGTAAGTACCTACAAAACAAAACTCGCGCGTCGAACACCTCCATATCTGTGATAGTTACCTAACTTAATTAATTCAAGTTAAATACAAAACACATTTTATTTGATGCAACATACTTAGCGTATTGTTTATGGTTTAATTATTAAGTGTAATCTAGGTACACGATTATTTATCGCGGACGCAATTGGACGGCGTCGACTTGTTCATTCATTTACTACTGTGAAAAAATATTTATTTATTTATTTAAAACTTTATTGCACTAAAACTATGTAAAAAGGGCGGACTTAATGCCTTGACGAATTTTCTACCAGTCAACCTGAAGATACTGTATACGGAGAAGTGCAACTCGTGGGGGTTTGAATATTTACATATTAACGTAACTTAAACATTATTTAGGATTAGGTTTATCTGTGCCATGGTTCTTTGTCTCCCGATACTAGCCATACGTTATCAAACGTACCTATACGTAACTGTGTTACTCTATTTTAAAGCTGCCTTTCCACCATAAGCAATGAATTTACTTACGAGTTGTTTATTGTTGTTTCATATGACGGCCTCTGTGGCCATTACGGCTTAAAGTGTAAGACTTTAGTCATTGCGGATCATGAGGTCGCGGGTTCGAATCCCTAACGGAGCATAAAAAAATCCGGTTCTGGGCATGTATTTATCAATGCATGTTTATTCTACGTTCACAACTAGTTCGTTAAATAACACAATCATAACTTACTTACCATACCATGGGGGGCATGTAGTTTGTTTCATTTGTGTGAGTGTATGGGGAATTTATAATTATTATTATTTGTTCTCGCAACAAGTGCGTGCCTGTGTTTCTTGCCTCATAAAAGTTCATGTATCGTGTTTCTTTTTTTGACAGTCGAATACAAAATAGAAACAAGTGTTTTTTTTAAATATTAAAGTAAAACTGATGCCATGTAATTAATGTATGGTATATCAACCTATTACTTATTGAAGCTAAAGATCGGTTAATATCGATTTGAAATTGAATAGCCTTTTTTGTTGCTGCATGTTAGAATGAATTTATCTAATAAAGTCTACGCAATTTCACGACGCGTAGGTACACGATTATTAAGGTCATGATAGTCGACAATGAAACACCTCCAAAGCTGTATTTCATTACTTGTTGATGTTGGTAGATATCCTAATTATTTCAACCTAGGTATGACACACGTATTCTTTTACTTGTAATACTGGATTCACCTGACAGGCATCCAGGCTCATGGACATCTACTACCTACTCTAGAAGTAAACTCGCGCGCCGAGCGGAGGCTGTGCGGGGAGCGCGGAGCTTGCCGCGCAGCCGCGGTGATAACGCGCCGGTCACTCACCCCGCCGTGCGTCAGCTGTTCAATACTTTCTTATTAATACAGAAGAGTTGATATTGCATTTTTTTAATCAGATTTAATTCAAAACGTAACAAGTTATGGTTTAGTAATGAAATACAGCACAAATTACGGGGTCGCATAATTAAAAAAAAAATAAAAAAATTATCAAAAAAAATTTAAAGCATTTTTTTTGTGTTCCCATATCGATACTGTGACACCCTGTACAATATGGCGCGCTTTCATACTGACACCCTGTATACGTATTGGCATTCCAATAAATGATTTGCTACTTTTAGCCAGCCTTAATTTAGGAAACGCTAACTTATGGTCGTTCCTAATCTTTACAGAGTAATTTTATCATGATTATCTTTCCTAGTTCTAAATTTATTACTAGTCTTATAAATTTACATAATGTTTTCATAAATATATTGTGATGCAAAGATCAAGATACCAATCTCTTTAAACTTTTCTCGAAGACATTCTCTAAATGCAAGTTTATACAAATGATATTTATAAACCGATATGGTTTCTGTACGAACTTATTTTTTTTAGGTTATGTATACGCAAGGCATTAAAATATTGGTAGTCAGTCACATTAAGAAGCTAACACTCTCACTTCAATCACGCCCATCTTGCAGAATGTAGCGGGAAACTGAATAAAATGGAGAATGTGGATGGCTAGCACTCTTGCAGCCTACACTCGTCAAGGCTCGTGCCGAGCGCCTCTAGGACGCGTCTCGCGAGAGTCTGGATCCGGCATTAAGATTGTTTATTGAGAAAACAAAAAGTTGTGACTTTAAATATGGCTCAGTACACGGTTTAAGCTATTTGAAATTCCTTTAACTCCCCAAATAATTAGCATAAAGATTATTGATTACTAACTAAAATTGTTGATGCGGAAGTTATGAAAACGATGACAACAATCTGCACAGAATCCATAATTTGCTATAAGATTGATGCTCGGACCAAGAGGTCCGAGGATTGATGTGATTTCGTTTCTTGTATTATCATCATCATTAGCTGAGAGACGCCTTCTGTTTCTCACAAAAGGGTCATATTCAAACAGCCCTAACTCTCGAGTTATGCAATTAACAACAATAATTGTAATACTTAACAACGCCAATTTGTAAGTAATATCCTTAAGTATTAGGACAGTAAAAATTTTTTTTATCAATGTGCTAGTTTTTGAAATATTTTCAGAAAAATTAAAAAAACAGTCAATTTTTTTCACTTAAATTAGCATTCTAATTGTTTTAAGATATTTTGCAGGGAAAATTTTCCACAATGTTTATTTTTATTTGATAGTTGCTATTTCTACCTTTACATCTGTAATAACATTACATTTTTTTTACATCTGTAGGATCTTTCTGTCCAGACAAATCGGCATCTTTCAGCAGAGGTATCTACAAGAATAAAAAAAGCAAATGGCGGCTATTCCGACAAGAGGGGGGTAGACCCCCATATATGGGTGTTTTTGTCGATGAAATTAGGTATATTTTGTAACCTTAAATTATCGCTAGGTCGTGACGGGACACACTGTATATTATGTTATAGTAGGTACTATAAGTGAAGTCGTGATAGCAAAGTGGTTCTTGTGTATATCATTCAATAGAGTAGTTTATGTAACGTTTTGGGGCGATCGGTATAAGGATGGGTGAACGCCAACCACTTACGATGATTTCTGTGCTTCAGAGTTGTACAAAAATTCGTAACTGGATGCAGTATACTTGTATACAGAAGTCATTAGGGTATTCAGAAGTAGTTAGAAACATGCTAGTTTGTCTTCCATACAAATACCAAAATTCTATTACTACTAGCGCTACGCGCCGGGCACTCCTGGAACTTTCTTATTTTTTTCTGCGTTCGATATCGATATATCTATAGTACCAGGCAGCGTATTTATAGTATAGTATTCAACCAATCAAATTTTTGCACTCGTTGCATTTGCTTATTTTTCTGTGTGTTTTTTGTCGCTGAATTCTTTTGTTAGTGTTTTCTACAAAGTACGTTGAGTAGAGTGTTCACTCCTCGCGTTTTTACGATCTCAAATCAAAGATTTTACTTTTGTGAAGTGATATTTTTACATAGGATGCTGACTTTCTAGTGAGATAGTGAGTTAAGAAAAGGAATTGCATTGATTTTGAATGACTGGTGCAAGGAGGTGAACAATTTGTGTGGCAAAAGCATTGAGTTTGACGAAAACGACCCGAACAAATCTATGGCCTATAATTATTATATCAAACACAAATAATGAAGAAAAAATAAATAATTGTCTGAGATGCATATTTTTTTTTACCCCCAACTCGCATAGCATCATGCTTTGTGCAGTTTATTTCAACTTATTAGTGTTGCGCAGTTTGCAAAATAGTAATAACTGGTACTACAAATTTCTGAAAATTTGAAAGTGGTGGTACGGCCGGGCTGCATTCTAGGTTTGTTGTGGTCAAAAAGGTTCCTAGAGCGGATACTCTGTGGCGCTAAAGTGCAAAAACCGCGAGACGGTCTTCTATACTTTAGTACTTATATTCATCTATGGTTAGAAATGAATTAAAAATAAAATCCCCAGACAATCACACCACCTAACTACAAGGACTTAAACCGAACAAAGCTTGTGATGATATCATGTAGCGCTTTACGAGGGAACCTATAATATAAATACATGTATAGATAACATTATTTTACTCATTTACCGCGCGGGGATCGCGCCGTCGAAGCAGCGACGCGGGGAATCTGGGCCGTTTTCGACGCCGGCGGGCGCTCAAGCGATTTGTCGCGGTTTCATACAAACTCTTGCTATCGTATCGCGGAAATCGACACCTGCGCCGCTGCTAGCGCCGCTGTCGCTGCCGTCCAGTTTTCAGCCTTAGACACTACGCCATGGATGTCGTCACTCTACCCTACACTTACATATACTTATTCACTTATTTCAAATTTGATTTAATATATTACCACTGTACTATGATCGACTACTCACTGTTTAAGAAAGTTATGCACTCACAAAGTAATCACAGAGTAACTCACATACGCTTAAAGCATATTTCTTACCGCGAGGTTAGATAACAGGATTACATAACAAGTCAAAGGCATTGCTCCAAAGAGCGATTTAGTTCGGATTACATTACATTTTTGTCACTATATCCATAGTTGATCAGATTATTACACATATTATTTTATTTTAATAGTAATACGTACAATATTTATATTTGTTACAGAAATCAAACCTTCAGTTTTGACATAAATATGGTTTTCTCTACTTAAAAGACGATTGAAACTTTTCGTTTTTCATTTCAGAAAGAAAGAAACAATATAAGTATTGCGAACTTTTGTCATAGAAAGTGAATTGGAAGTTATGGTGGTCTTAAATTGAACTTAATGCTACTGTTACACATGCTCAGTTAGAGCATGCTCGTGAATTGACAGGCTTGAGATTTTTGAGCATGCTACCAGCGGCGCGAGTGCAAGGGGGTGTGCTTTAAGGCGAGTATTTTCGAGCGCAGTAGGCATTAACGCTATATGGGACTGCGTGGAGGGCAGTCGCGTAAATGAACACGTCAGCGCACAGAATTGTCACAGTATAATTAATAGTAGTAATATAGTAGTACTATACCTATAGTGTGGCTTATTATACGAAATTCGTTTCTACGATGACTAAAACTTATGTCAAGGATGATGTAACATAATCTATATTTTTTATTTATCTGGATTTAGTATTGCGATACCTATACTTACTATTTTTTTTTTATATTGTAATGGCCATTTTATAGATGAAATCTTTTTAAATTTATCATCATCATCATCATCACAACTCTTTGTAATGAGCCCACTGCAGGGCATGAGTCTCTCCCCTGGGTGAAGAGGAGGTATAGGCCATAATCCACCAAGCTGGCCCAGTGCTGGGTGGTGGATGCACGAATTTTTAGGGCGCCTGGATGGCTTCTGACGAACCCTCACGACTACTGTATACAAGTATACAGCACCCGGGACCGACTGCTTAACGTGCCCTCCGAAGCACGGAAGTCATCGTGAGATATAAATGGTCGGCGGTCACCCATCCAAGTATCGACCGCGCCGAACGTTGCTTAACCTGTGATATCGTATGATACACACAGTAACCACGGCGCCACGACGACTTTGAAAAACATAATAATGTTTTTATTATAATAATAAACTAAATAATGTTTAAATTTATATCCTTACTGAATTCTGTTGTGAAAATCGTGCTATTTTGACTTGAAAGTATATCGTGACGTTAATTTATAACTTTCATAAATTATTTGTTCCAAAATTCATTAAAATCAGATAAGTAGGTAGTTGAGATCTTTTACATACACTTTTATGTCTCATTTCAATCCTATAGGGGCTGGTGTTTGAAAAAAAGTAGGGTTTGGGAGCTATTTTCATTACTAATTTTCTACAAATCGGTCGGATGGTTTGGCTGAAATAAAGGAACAGAAAGATAGACTTTCGCATTTATTATTTAGTATGGATCCGTTACTTAGTCACTCAACAACACGAGTTAATTTGAGCTAAATAATGTAGTGTGAATGTTACAAATAAGTCATTTTTTTATGAAATGAAATTCAATCCATCCCTTCGTAATGTGCACCTGTTTACACGAAGTAATAAATTTTTAGTAGTTATTAATATCTAAAAAATAATTATGTATGATTATATTCTTAAATGTCTATGTGTTGTCATAATCTATTAGCCGTCTAATCTATAAAGCCGAAGGGTTTGTCTGTTTGAACTTTGAACTAGATTATTCGTGAAAGAACCGATCAGATAATTAAATGTTATTAAAGTTGATGTATAAAGGTCCAAAACACTATATTTTTGAAAACATATCATATAAAAGTTTAACCACAAAATACATAAAAGGTGACCAATTTAAACTAACTTTTAACACTGTGAAATTATAACTATCTGGAAGCATAATTTTAACACACAGGAAAATTGGTGGTAGATGCCATCTATATTCCCTTTCAAGAACGAAGTAAGTACTTTTTATTTATGAATAACTAGGTACATCAAAAGAATTGTAGGTGGCAGCATTACTCAAAAACATATTTCTTGAAATTATAAAGATACGAAACTAATTTGATATCTGGAACTTTTGAAATAGAGTCTATTTTACTCGTGACGAAAATAAATACAAGAAGGTATTTTAACGGACAGACATTTTCAATCCATTATTTTATTGGACGTTGAAGTACAAGCAAAGCAATATTATTTGAACGTAACCCATTCAAACAAATTCACTAACAAATTAAATGATATTCGTTTCTATATTAATAACTAATACCCATCAGCACCTCACCATCAGTGCTAATGTCTTATCAGCACCCATCAGTACCTATCAATACCCATTAGAACTTATCAGTAGTTACCCATCTGCACCCATAAACACCTATGAGAAGCCATCAGCACCTATCAGTACCCATCGGAACCCAATAGCATCTCTCAGCATCCTTCATTACCCATCAGCACCTATCAGCACATCTGAGCACCCAACCTATCAGTACCCAACAGCATCTATCAGTAACTATCAGCACACATCAAAAAGAACACCTCTATAATATACAACTTTGCATAGGTGTTCTTTAATACTTATATAATATATATCCCATAACTTTGAGGTTTTGTTCCTTACTTAAAAAACAATACTTTTGGCCAAAGAATATGTGGTCCAAAAGTGCATACTTTCCAAGATATCCTCGGTCTTAATATAATGAGTTCATAAATTATCACCCGTGTAAAATCTCATCCACTCAATAGACGCGTGTCACTGAAGTCATACAATAAACAACAAAAACATTTTAAACGTTGAGGAATGTTGCATACAATATACACCGCAAAACGTCGCAAACTGTACCTACCTGTGCATAGCGATAAAAAAGGAGTAGAAAAAGCCACGTTGTCATACTTCGCATAAAGTTATTTTTGACTTAATTGAATTATTTTGCATGAAAAATAAAAACCAAAAGACATTTGAAAAATTATTCACATGTTATTTGATTCTTATTCACATGTTATAGAAAAATTAAAACTGTAGTAAAGTTTTCAAAAACTCGCTTCTTCACCCAGGAATCGAACCGACTTAAATCTAAAAATGAAGATTTCATGGTTTTCCTTTCAATAAATTAACCTAGTATGTGAGAGATATTTTATTCTTGTGATTGGCTCTAACGAACTACACAATAAAATTACAGGGTGTCATTTTTACAGATTTTAGTCGGTTTGACTCCCAGGTGAAACGAGTGAATTCTTAAAAATCTTTGAATGCGGTTTTATTTCTGTTCAATAATAAAGGACAGTTTCTTTTGAGTACATTTTGCTATCTCTATTATTTATAGTACTTTCCCTCCAGATGGCATTAAAAATTACACCCTGTATATTTATCGATAAGCACCTATCAGTATCTACGTTGGAATTGATGTGGAGAGGCAGCCCACAAGAGGTGATGCGTTAATATTAACCCTGTATGCGTACGTATAGAATAATAATCCTTCTTTTGGTTTCGTCGGGTAATTACGTAAGAAAAGATTTATCGCAAAAAAAATTATATGCTTTTTTTTGCACTTGTTGTCTAATAAACTTAAAAAAAAAAAAAAATATCAGAAACAAGTTTTTAGCTCTATATTCAGCAGTCATAATTGTTTATAATACTCCTTTAATTTATTAATCAAAATATAAAATGTGACTAAACAAAAATTAAATAATTAAACTGCGGTACTGTTATGTGTACGCTATGGTCAATAAGACGATCAATTACGCGGGAAAATTGGGAGCAAAAGCGACACAGGTCCTACCTCCATGACGCTTCGCGTGGTACTGAATTGTATCGCTCGCACCGCCGTCTTTATTATATTATATTATAAAAATAGAACGGTTTAAGAAAAAAATATCCACATAATATGATTTTATGCTACATTACCAATATTATGACAAGTTTTTGTAAGTATAAGTTTGATATTCTCTTAGAATATCGGAAAATCATTTAAAATTTTCATCTTTTTCGTATTTTTTTATGATCGAGTAAAGTTTTTAGTATCGTGTTTTGATCCAGATATTTATAAAATATATGAAACAAACTTCAACATATATTTTTATCCGATCCAGACAAACAATATTGGCCGGTTGTAATGAGTTTGAAAACGCATAGATTTCGCGAATGGGGCCCTTAAGTGCGAGCATGCTAGTATCGATCAGACACATTTGTCACATCAATCTCAACAACATTTGTTCTAAGACTTTTTACAAATCTTGATAAATAAAACAAAAAATAAAAACAAAAAAATGTTTGCTCCTATTTCTAAATTTTGTAAGAAGTACCTATTATTATTTTGAAGCGATATTTTACTGCATAAGGGTCGTGGGATATCTACGCTCAGAGTAAAAAGATTTACCCTGTATACGCATATTTAAAACTAGCCTGCTTATTGCTAGCAAATGTAAACTGCTCTTAAGCATGTTCGTATAGAGCATACTATATAGCAAGCTTTTAAGCATGCTTTTTTCGAGCATGTATAACAGTAGCTTAATGTACTTATATGTGAAGTCTTATGATTCGTTATATAAGCTTATAGTCAAGGGCAAAAATCGATTTATAGTGCTAATTTAGTTGCTTGAATGAATCCAGCCAGAGACCAGCCTTAATGATACGATCGATTAAGATATCAACTATTTAGGGTCTTGTAGCGCATATTTTCCTTATTTTTGATCTTGTTAATAATTGCCCAAAGACTAAAAATGTCTTATAAAATTATTAATTATTTGACGGAGGGTTGGCTAAGGATGTCCTTCCTGCTTCTGGTAAGCATGTCGTAAGATGCGACTAATCCAAATGATCGTGGTGATAAATATAGTGCCTTTTTCGAATTTACTTGTTAGCCTTCATATACACACATCAACATGGTATAGGGATATTTCAAATATCTTATAATTTACCTTAAACCTCAATAATAAAATTCTATTAACCTTTTGTAAAGACACTTATTATGTGTCACCTATGTGTCAGGAGAGTCTTGGGTTCAACAATTTTTATAAAAAAAAAAAATTTGTTTTGATTAGGTTTTGATGTTTCAAAAATAAAGTTAAGATTGAAATTTTGTCTGAGTTTTTCCTCTTCTTCTTAGTTATTTTATTAATCTTAACTTTATCTAAAAGTTTATTATCAGATTAGATAGGCTATGTGTTTTGTAAATTATTATTTGCTGTGTGTACTTATTGTTTGGCCACACCTTTGTTTATTTTTAGGTATAGGTACTCTGTTTTTTTTTATTATTATTGTGTGTCCCTTGTGTCAATCCTAAAAAATGTAAATCCTTAATTGGCTGTGATTATTGTTTTAAATGTGTTGTTTTTCTATACCTAAGAGCTGTGGATTTTGTAATAAATAAATAAATAAATTAAACAAGGTTTATTTTAATGTGTAGGTGTCTTCACAAAAAGTAAAAAAAAAATTGTTATTTAGGTTTAATTGAAATATCCCTAGACCAAGTTGATGTGTGTACTTGAAAAATCTACCGATAATCCAGTAACATGCATACGAATCCCAGTTTGGAGATCCATTAAACAAACATGTATCCCTGTAAAAAATATGTTGAAAAATATATCCTCGGATATTGGCGTACTCGAATTTAGTAGATGAAGTCTGTATTTCAGGTATAGATTCGTTGTCTATCATTTTTTTATAATGTTTTTAAGTTTTTGCATTTAAAATGCTCAATTATTCTTAAAGATTTTTTTTTATTAATTTAAATTATGAAATACATACATAATTTCACGCCTGTATCCCTAATGGGGTAGGCAGAAAACCAGAGGCTATAAAAACCATCTGATGTCAGTTTTGACAGATTTGGAGGTATTATTATGATGGAGAGAGACTAAAGCAGTGACAGGGGGTCAGCCTGTCGCCCGCAAAAACGCAAAAACGCCAACAAAACCTCCGTCCCTTAACTGACTTTTACAGTTTGCCCGGGAAAAGAAGCAGCTGGCACATTCTATGTTTTTCTTTCGCTTCCAGTCCAGCATGGAAGCAATGAAATAAATAATTTTTATTTATCACCTTTTTTCATTTCTTTATCATTTTTTTGTTATTTGTGCCGCTTTTGACCTCAACCTCACATGATAGTAAATGAAGGTGAGATCGAAGATGACAACAAACAGGTTTAGAAAAGACTTGGCTCTTCATAAAATATTTTATTCGAAGGATGCAGGGCCACTCGCGTATCCTGAGGCAAGGGGCTACTCTATTCCGACCTTACGCGGCCTAATCAATACTGATATAACACAGTTGAAGGGTTTGTTTGTTTGACAGAACAAACACATAAACAACGAATGGAGAACATTAAAAACACCGACTTCACGTCAAAACTTTGGCTGAAGTAGAAGGTCGTCAAGGTAAACGATCTCCGAAGTCATACATATTTCAATTTTTTTTCATGAAGCACTCAATTGATTTCAATGAAATTTATGTGGGACTAATTGTAAAGTATCTTCTATCATATGAAACAAGAACTATCAAAATCGGTTTACCCAGTCAAAAGTTATGAGGTAACAAACATAAAAAAACAAACGTGATGAATTGAGAACCTCCTCCTTTTTTGAAGTTGGTTGAAAAATATTATTCAGTTTTGAAATATGATCGCATTTGAACACCATAATTAGGATATAACTGTAGGATAATCTGACATTAAATTTTCACAGTTCTATTATTATATTTTTTGTATTATCTTATTTCTTGGAATGACCTTAACAGGATCATGCTTTCATAAACTTTTTCGTCACTCATTTGTGGGACCCAAAAGTTTTAGGGACACCCAATCGTGAGAACAACGTATAATTTTATTATTTTTACATCTATGTCGACTTTTGGCAGTATTTTTTTTGGTATAATTATGATAAAGGGTAAGTTGCTTTAAGATTTCGTGGGTGTAAATAAAATATAATAGATGATTAAACGAACTTCTAAGTGAAGTTCTATCGCTATTATATGAGTCGCTTCATTCGAAGATATTATATAACAGGTAGTCCTTTTTAGGTACTAGGTAACTTCGCATAATTTAAAGTATCATAAAAAAAACACTGTGGTGGGGCACCGCGTGGCATGATCCACCCGGTTCGCGCCAAGCCCTCATTCTTTAGAGACCCTAAACGAAACTTTTAAATGGGTTCTGGGGTGGGTGGGTACGTCATATCTTCGAATGAAGCGACTCGTATAATAGCGATAGAACTTCACTTAGAAGTTCGTTTAATCATCTATTATATTTCGTCGCTTCATTCTTCAGATATTATATAACAGGTAGATTTTCAGAGATAGAAAGTTTTGTTTAGGTATATTGTAACATTGTGGATTGGGGGGAGTGTTCAGTTTGTGCCCGGAGTGAAGATTGCTTAAGTTGTAAGTAACCAGACACTCCTACCAAAACACAGGTCACAAAATAAAGATACTCTGAGCGTAAACACCCTAGACTCACCCTCGATCCTACTTATCCAAGATATAGCGGGGTAGGTCCTACTTAACAGGTCTTGTGATATAAAATAAAAGATGTTAATACTGATAAATATCACAGATTTTATTGTGTAATAGTTCAAGGCGAGTCCTGAGTATCTTTACACAGAGAGCGGTGAGAAAAAAGTTTAACTAGCTCAGGAGAGGGAGTTCACCATACTAAATCACCTCACCGTCTCTGTTATACATAAAAAGAACAATTTATATAGGTACTTTAAATTACCATGAAGTTAAATTAACAAAATAATTAATAAACTAAGGTTAGTGCTTAAGTCTACTTAAAAACTAACCGCAAGGATTATCTTTTAAAACAATAATTAAAGAATATTCTATCTCTTAATGTCACTACAATAACTAATATCCAGTTTCAATATCCAATATCCAATATCAATATCCAATATCACCACAGGTACTTTCTTTCTTGATTTTATAGTTGTAAGTAGATAAAAGATTACCTTATAACTCCTCGGTCAACATTTTACTAAAGCAAATCTGCATGTTACCATGAGGATTTCATGCTCTTGTGTTAAATCATGTAACAAACAGCTTCAGCCACATTTAAAAACAATGAAAACTCCACCAGAGTTACTCCTGCAAAGCACCCTGGAAAGAATTATAAACTTGATTACCCGAGATGGTCAGATCTAGGTTATGTTTTTTTTTTATATGCTTCAATTTGGAATAATTTAAGAAACGACAATTACCAACATTTGTGATGGAGCCTTAAAAAGATATCTAGCTGAATATTCGTTCAAACTAATAGGATTAACATCAGACGTGAAGATTTGACAATGTGACTTACCATATGGTTTCCAATATGGGCTAAAATTTATTTCTAACACAAACTGCGGCGACTACATATTATACGTATTTCACCTTATTAAATTTAAGGTTTTTTAAATGGGACGATCACAACATCTAGCCAGCAAAGCCGGCCCAAAAAAAAGATTTCACATCTTGACAGCAGCGGTGCGTTCCGTCCGTCTTGAAGAAAAAAAATAATGTTGCCAATCTCAAAATTCTAAGGTCGCGAGTTTTAATTTTTTATAACCCACAAAAACTACTACGTTACAATGCCCCCCCTCCAAAGAAAAGGGTCATGAAGTGAACCGATCGCCGTCCCGGCGTTGAAACAATCTACAACCAACCTAAACTGAGAAAAAAACTAAGTTATAACACAACAATGAATCTAAGTAGATAGGTAGATACCTACAATCTGTGAAATATATCAGTAACAAAACAAAAAAAATGTTACACCTATGGCCAACATACCATAAGGTATAACTAAAACCCATCACCACAAAACAACAACTCAACAGCTGTTAAAAGAGAAAAAAACTTGTAAGTAACAAAGTTTACAACCAACTATCAACAAAGTTGTATTAGAAAAATATATATAGGCATAACAGCCACTTAAGTAACAACAAACAGTTGTTAAAAAAAACAATACCAAAATTACAACATTAAGTTTAGTAAGTAAACCTACTTACTAAAAAATATAAATAAATATCCATCTTTCAGTTATCAATCCAAAAAAAAACCAACAGGCAGGTCAGATTTTATACAAACTACACATTCCTTACAAGACCGGCCATAGCATAAAGTCATTCAATGAGTCCTTGAGTTGTGTCAGTCTTATCACCATTCATTCACATTCATTCATCATCGGGTTGAACATACATCATCTTCTAGAGCGCTCTTTGCAAAATTAGTAACTAACATAACCATTCATTCCTTACATTCATCTCTTTCAGAATTACTGTCTTTGTGTTAACACAGCAAAATCTGTGCAACACTAAACAATAACAAAAACATACTACTTCAGTATAAAAGTTGTAAAGCCAACTTTACACCAGAACTAACAATGGACATCGAATTGAATTTGCCTTTAGCTATTACTTAAAAAAAATATAACTTCAGTATAACTGACAGTTATAACAAAATATTGCCGAAACAACAAAAATGTGTCAGGTGAGTAATAGAGAAATACCACCTATATGACAACAAAATAACTGCAGATTGAACTCAATACTGACAGTAACCAAAATCTGTACCAAGTGAGTAGTAGAGAAATACCACTTGTACAACAAAAAATATATTTATCTGCAGATTTATCTGACAGATAAAAAATACACTAACATTTAGTGAAAAAAAATTTCACAAAAAGAAAATATATCTACCAAAATGGTTATATAAAAATGTATAAACACAAAAAAATAAGGACTACCAATGGTGAAGTTTCAATAAAACACAAACATATTAAACCTTTAGGTCCTTCACGTGCCATGAACCAATAGGATGACCTTGGATCAGTTAAACCATTAAATTTAATATTCCACCAGACAATATTTCTATCCCCAGAACACTCAACAATAGTCGGGGCCAGTGGTACCTGAACATCTGCACTGACAGATGGTACAGCTGAAGTGTCTATAGACAAATAAGGTTTTAATTTATCATTAAGAGACAAAATCTTCTTCTGCAACGCTGGGCTACTAGAAGACAACCTATTTATTCGCCAATACAAGTGACTGCATAAACCCTTGAACCGTGAACTCGAACTTTTATCACTGTCAAACAAATTGGATAGTTCAAGCAGCTTACTTTCAATCATTGGAAGCTCTTCCTCAACATCGACCTTGTCATCCAATACATATATGTCATCTGGAGAACATTCCTTAGACAAAACTCTAAGTTGCTTCCTCAGCCCTTCTACAGTTGTGCTTGGTGTCTCAGAACGAATAAGAACTTCATAAATGAGTTCTTCCTTATTTAAAGCATGAAAATTAATTGATTTTAAGTTCGCCATGGTGATATTTTAACAAGAAAACCTTAATAATATTAAATACTATGTTAGTATTATAATTAAATACAAAATATATCTGTAAATATCAGCTAATGTAAGAATATATGGTAACATCAATGTAAATTACCTGAAAAAAGTTTGTTTGTAACAAACAATAAAAACAGAACAGTATTTGACAATAAAATGTTCAATAAACAAAGTAAAGTGTGTTGTTGTACACAAATTAAATGAATTTTAATTTGGAACTGCAAAGTTGTAACATTGACAAAAAGAGATATATTATTTTCAATAAAACAACACACAAAAATGTAAATTGGACGCAATAACAATTATTACACCCTTAAACAATAAAAATTTAAAGATTGGGCGCCATTTGTAACATTGTGGATTGGGGGGAGTGTTCAGTTTGTGCCCGGAGTGAAGATTGCTTAAGTTGTAAGTAACCAGACACTCCTACCAAAACACAGGTCACAAAATAAAGATACTCTGAGCGTAAACACCCTAGACTCACCCTCGATCCTACTTATCCAAGATATAGCGGGGTAGGTCCTACTTAACAGGTCTTGTGATATAAAATAAAAGATGTTAATACTGATAAATATCACAGATTTTATTGTGTAATAGTTCAAGGCGAGTCCTGAGTATCTTTACACAGAGAGCGGTGAGAAAAAAGTTTAACTAGCTCAGGAGAGGGAGTTCACCATACTAAATCACCTCACCGTCTCTGTTATACATAAAAAGAACAATTTATATAGGTACTTTAAATTACCATGAAGTTAAATTAACAAAATAATTAATAAACTAAGGTTAGTGCTTAAGTCTACTTAAAAACTAACCGCAAGGATTATCTTTTAAAACAATAATTAAAGAATATTCTATCTCTTAATGTCACTACAATAACTAATATCCAGTTTCAATATCCAATATCAATATCCAATATCACCACAGGTACTTTCTTTCTTGATTTTATAGTTGTAAGTAGATAAAAGATTACCTTATAACTCCTCGGTCAACATTTTACTAAAGCAAATCTGCATGTTACCATGAGGATTTCATGCTCTTGTGTTAAATCATGTAACAAACAGCTTCAGCCACATTTAAAAACAATGAAAACTCCACCAGAGTTACTCCTGCAAAGCACCCTGGAAAGAATTATAAACTTGATTACCCGAGATGGTCAGATCTAGGTTATGTTTTTTTTTTATATGCTTCAATTTGGAATAATTTAAGAAACGACAATTACCAACATTTGTGATGGAGCCTTAAAAAGATATCTAGCTGAATATTCGTTCAAACTAATAGGATTAACATCAGACGTGAAGATTTGACAATGTGACTTACCATATGGTTTCCAATATGGGCTAAAATTTATTTCTAACACAAACTGCGGCGACTACATATTATACGTATTTCACCTTATTAAATTTAAGGTTTTTTAAATGGGACGATCACAACATCTAGCCAGCAAAGCCGGCCCAAAAAAAAGATTTCACATCTTGACAGCAGCGGTGCGTTCCGTCCGTCTTGAAGAAAAAAAATAATGTTGCCAATCTCAAAATTCTAAGGTCGCGAGTTTTAATTTTTTATAACCCACAAAAACTACTACGTTACAATATACTTGGAATTGAAATAAGTAAAGATATAAATATGTAATTACATATTTTATTATTATAGTACTTAATAATTAGTATTATTACATAATGAGCTTCAAATAATCTTACTTTATTTGAGTCGCTAGAAATTATAATCAGCTTAAATTAATGAAACTTAGTGATAGTCTATTTATAGACACATAATTTTTAATGTAGTAATTTACCTAATATCAAAATACGTAATATTCAATAACTATTTTTAATATTAGGTTAAGTATTGTTCATGTCTCGATTAAGTATCGACAAAGCAAAGTTATTTTGTTGATCATCTAAAGGCCGATGGTAAACTTTGCGAACACCTGTGAGTTTTGTGTCCACCCGGACGTTTTTCGAATGACATCGACACTGATACCGGCCGCGCGCGCGGCTGAGGTCGACGCGTGTCGTGTGCTGTGCGCACTAAAACGCTCATGTCAATGCCGCTCGTGGCGAGCGTTTGCTTAATCCATCGACTTAGCGTCTGACTTGATGCAGTTCTGTGGGGAGCTTTGAATGTTACGAAGAGATTCCCGGATATTGAACCTCAGATATTTTTTGTAATAAAAATATATTCTTTTAAAGTTGATACTGGGCATATGTTGATATTGCTTTGAAAGTTTGGGAGAGATAATAAGGGCTGTTCAAGATTTGGAGCGGAAGTCTTGATTATTATATCTGTTATTCTGTTCATTCTCGTTCATTCGTTCAGTAGACAACATTAGATAGCTCCGTATATTTAATTATTGTTTCACTAGTAAAAGTTTCCAATCTTAACTTACTATAGTAAAAAAACATCCGCGAGTGCATTATCTTCATTGTTCATATTGGCAGTGCTATAAATACAGTGGTCATACGATAATTTCAAGTATACAGCAATCACCAGTGCCACTTTTGAAACGCAAAGAGGGTGTTTTTGCATTTTTATATTATAGTTTGCTGGTAGTGAAGACTTGGACGGAGAGAGATCCGGTAATTTGCATTGTTTGTATTAAGTTAGAGGTTAACTGCCAAGCTGACTTGCAAGTGACATTTAACATCTCTATTTGAAAGTGACAGTGACACTTTGTACCATTCCTTCAATCAAACGGGCTTCATATTAGGCTGCGTTCAGTATTCACACTTTATTTAATTTTGTGTCATACGTATCAATCCGGCAGCGCTTCAATATCATCGCAGCGGTGTTGCCGACTTGGATTATTTTATTCAAGAAAGTATAAATTTGTTTTATTTTTACATACTTCTTAGATATGGAGTATACTTGCTGCAGTAAATCATTTAATGCCAGAGATAGCAAAAAGAATATATTAACTTGTGCTTATTGTAAGAACCTGTATCACTCAGCCTGTATTCTTCCGAATAAAAAGGATTGGACACCTGACGCAGAATTCAAGTCTACATGGCTTTGCCCATCGTGTGTACACACTGGACCCCGCGATAACAAGGATGACACGCCTATTCGGACCACTTCTAAGTCACGAACAGCTGTGGAGATGGCAAATGTACCATCTAAACCCTCAAAGGCCCAGCCTAAAACTAAAGAAATTATTCGTCCAGTGGAGATGGAGGTTGTCCCATTAGATCAAGTTAGATCAATAATTCGCGAAGAGTTAAAACTAGCTGTAGCTGGGTTTGAAATATCTTTGAACAAATTAAATGATGAGTTCTCTAATCTGAGCCAATCGGTAAAATTTTTGAGTGATAAATATGATAACGTGGTCAAACGAGTGGATACAATATCTAATGAGCTTAAATCTTTGACTGATTATAAAACATGCTTAGCGGAAGTTACTTCAAAGATGAAAATAATCCAAAATGACCTTAATCAAAAAGACCAATGGGTGAGGCGTTCTAACGTTGAAATTGTGGGATTGCCAGAATCTAGAGGTGAAAATCTACTGGAATGTCTGTCTAAATTGGCTAACATAGGTGGCGTAAAACTTAACTGTCAGACTGATGTCGATTTTGTCACACGTGTTGCCCCCAAGGATAAAAACACCAAGAAGCCTAAAACAATAGTCGTGCGATTCACATCTAGATATAGGAAGGATGATTTTCTAGCAAAAATGCGGGCACTTAAGGATCTTAAGGCTTCAGATATTGGCCTAGTCAAAACTGATAGGATTTACTTCAACGATCACCTTACAAAGATAAATAAACTGCTGCTTCAAAATACGAAGAAAGTGGCAATGGGCAAATTGTATAAGTACGTCTGGGTGCGTAATTGCTCTATCATGGTTCGAAAAAACGATACGAGTCCAGTAATAAATATAGGCAGCGAGGAGGATTTAAAAAAAATTATTTAGGTGTCACGTCATATTACTGTACAATTGTAATTAAGGATACTTCTACTTTTAGATGGCATAATTTTTATTTTCAAAAGATTTTTTTAATTGTAAGTCATTTTGATAAACTTTTTTACTGTTTTAGATTATTGCTAGAGCTTAAATTTGTCATTTGCGGGCTGTTTTCAATATTTTTTATTTTAGTTTTAATTATTTTTGTTGATTTTTCTTGCTGTATTGTGTTATTGCTGGAGCTTTTTGTCAGTTGTGGGTTGTTTTTAAAAGCATATATTTTAATTTTATTTAAAATGGTTCATTTCTGTTATTTAATTTTAATTTTTCTATTGTTGACATTTACCAGTTGTGGATTGCCTGTCAATTTTGATCGTTCAGTTTCAAATAATAAGTTTCATAGTGATTATTTTTACAATGCATAACATAATGGTCTACTACCAAAATGTTCGTGGCCTTCGGACAAAAACTGGTACATTTTTCAAAAATATATTAAACTCCGACTATGATGTTGTTTGTCTTTCTGAAACTTGGTTGTTGCCGGGAATATTTGATTCCGAATTGTTTGATGATCGATTTTCGGTGTATCGTTGTGATAGAGATTATGAATCCAGAAACGATAGTAGAGGCGGAGGAGTTTTGATTGCAGTCCGTAAAGGCACCGCAGTAACAGAAGTATCTTCAACATGTTCTAGTGCCTCTTCGTCTGGCGACGTTCTCTCTGTTAGATTTGTTACTGGCAGCGGAATAAATATTAAGTCATGCCGTTTATTTTGCTGCTACTTTCCTCAGTGCAATACACAGTTAGACGCCGAAATAGATTTTTTTGATAAGGTTTCCGAGTCCTACCTTAAAAACCCTGAAGACAAATATATTGTTTTGGGTGATTTTAATGTAAAAGATGCTTGTTGGACAGCTAACCACGGCGATGATGCCTGTCAATTGAGTGCAAGTATTAATAGTCCTCTGGTATCATCCTTATCAAATTTTTTGTCTTTTAACAATTTTGATCAGTACAACTCGATTCCTAATATAAATAATCGACAGCTCGATCTTGTAATATCAAATTGCCCTTGTATTGTTGTTAAATCTATCCATCCCCTGATTGTGGAGGATTTTCATCATCCTGCTTTAGAAATCACAATAAACGGTTTAGAAAACAATGTTTTAAAGGGTCCGCCTCGTCTTGTCCGCTTATTTAATAACTGTGATTACACTATTATTAATGAAGCTTTATCAAAAATTGATTGGAACTGCATGTCCGATAGCTGCGTGGAGTCAGCTGTTGACTCTTTTTATAATATTTTGAACACGATAATTTCGGACTATATCCCATCGAAAATAGTACATAATCAACGTAAATATCCTGTTTGGTTCTCAAGTGCTTTAATTAAAGTGATAAAGGAGAAACTAAAATTCCACCGCAAGTGGAAATGCTACCAGCAACTTCGTGACTACCAAACATTTTGTAAATTACGGGATAGACAGAAACGTGTTGAATCTAAATGCTACGAGTCGTTTGTTGAAAGGGCTGAAAGAGGTATATCTAAATGTAGTAAATTATTTTGGACTTACATTAAATCGAAAAAATCATCAAACGATTTACCAGATACACTGAAATATAATGGAACATCTTCTTCTGACGGTGAAGAAATTTGTAGCATGTTCAACGCTCATTTTAATGGGGCTTTTAATTTGGAAACAGAAACGGTTATTCCAGTTACTAAAGAATATCATAATTCGGTTAACTTATCGTTCTTACACTTTCCTGAACATACTGTTCGTAAATATCTCATGAATCTAGACGTAACAAAAGGTGCTGGCCCCGATGGCATTCCTCCAATTTTTTTCCGTAATTGCTGCGAGCAACTGTATTTACCTCTTCACAAACTGTTTCAGTTATCGTTACGACAAGGAGTAATGCCTAAAACATGGAAACGTTCTTATGTAGTACCTATTTTTAAAAGTGGAGATAAGCATAATATTATTAATTATCGTCCTATATCAAAACTGAGTGTTGTTCCGAAAATGTTCGAACGTATTGTTTACGATTTGGTATTTCCATTATTGAGACCTTTTATAATTGATCAGCAACATGGTTTTCTGAGCAGAAGATCGACGGAAACCAACTTGTGTGAATTTTTAGATTACGTTGCAAGAGCTATGGGTGACGGTTATCAAGTGGATGTCGTGTATACCGACTACTCCAAGGCGTTTGATAAGATTAATCATGCAATTTTATCAAAAAAGCTCTCGGAGGCCGGTATACATGGTGATTTGCTACGTTGGCTACAATCGTATCTAAGAGATCGAACTCAATCTGTAACTGTCAAGGGCTTTTGCTCAACTTTTACTCTTGTCCCTTCTGGTGTGCCACAAGGGTCACATCTGGGTCCATTGCTCTTTAATTTGTTCATAAATGATGTTAATAGAATCTTTAAACATTCCAATTGTCTGCTTTATGCTGATGACAAAAAAATATTTAAAATTATTAATAAACCTTCCGATTGTACAGATCTTCAGGAAGATTTGAATTCTTTACATTCCTACTGTCATGACAATAAACTTTTTTTAAACGTTGAAAAGTGTAATATAATATCTTTCTCGAGAAAAAAGAAACCGATTCACTATAGTTATACTTTCAACGGGGTCACTATTAAAAGAGTTGATGTAGTAAGAGACCTAGGCGTGTATATAGATGCGAAACTACTGTTTAATACTCATGTAGAAACAATCGTAAAAAGAGCTTATCGTATGTTAGGGTTTATTCTTAGAGTATCCAAAGACTTCAAGCATTTTTCAACCCTAATAATTCTATATAATTCTTACGTCAGATCAATTTTGGAATATGCCTCGGTTGCTTGGAATCCCAATTATGCCATATACATCAACCAGATTGAAAAAGTTCAAAATAAATTCAATAAACACTTGGAATATCGAGCTTCTTTGCAAAATCTACCAGTTCCAAAACAACTCATGGCTTTGAAAGTTAGAAGAATTAACCGTGATCAATTGTTTTTATATAAAATATTGAATGGTCACATTGACAGTCCATATTTACTGAGCAAAATTAAATTTCGATGTCCACGTCTTACTGCTCGGCATTATAAATTATTTGAACCACCCACAACTCGTACAAACTATGCTTTAAACTCATTTATTTGTCGCTCTATGAAATTGTATAATAAGTTTTTCTCCAGTATAGATTTATTTGATATGTCAATCTCCAAGTTTAGATCAGCCATTGTTAAAGTAGGGACTACATAGTTTATAACACTGTAAAATATTAACAGCTGTAATGTGCTTCTTATTTTCAGAAAATTTGTTCTCTTTTTTTCGAAATTAATTTTTTTTTTTTTTTTAATGTGTTTAATTAGATTAATATATATACCATGTCTATTAAATGTATAACCTATCAGTGGAAACTTTGTTGGCTTAAGTTTTTTTTTATATTGTAATTAATTTAAATTGTAAATTGTGCTGTTTGTTTCCCAAATAAAGTAAAATAAAATAAAATAAAATAAAATAAAAATAATAATATTTACTTTATCAGATTGAAAAACAATATTTTCTAATTTAAGTAAAGACAATGTCTGTACTCTTTGACCGGTAGGTACATAAAGCTAATAATGTAACGAGTTTTTTTTTGTAATATTTTCTAATGATAAATTAATATTTGGATACCAAGAAGACAGTTGATTTAGTACTAAATTTGGATCCCAAGTAAATGAATATTTAGGCTTAATATGTTTAGTTTTATAGGCTCCTATTAAGAGGCGTTTAACACAACTGTTATCACTTATCTCTTCTCCTAATAAAAGAGATAATGCAGATCGATGTGTATTTAATGAACCGTAAGAACATCCCTTGTTAAATTGCTCGTTTAAGAATCAAAGAAATAATGGAATGGATTTTTCGAAACTATTAATTCATAACCACACTTCTTGAAACCATAACTTCAATGAGACGTTGTACTGGCGAACAGTTGTGTCTGCGAGCGAGGCGAGCATCAACGTGAGAGCCTCTGGTGGGCAGCTGCGCCGGCTGAACGACGCCCGGAGAGCCTCGCGGCACCCAGGGTAAGGCTGGAGTGCAGTGGGTGCTGACTCCATGGCTGGGAAGGCCAGAAGGGGAATACAAGTACCCCTTCGGCTTTATCATCAATGATTTTTCGTATACATTTTAATACAAGAGAAAAGGGAGGAAATGCATAAAAATCCAAGTCAGCCCAGCTTATTGTAAATGCATCAACTGCGACTGCATCAGATCCAGGCTTCCAGGTGACAAATAATTAACATTTGGCATTGGCTAGACTTGAGAACAAGTCGATCTTAATGGGCCCGAAACTATTTACAATAAGTTGGAAAGCGCTATCCGAGAGGGCCCATTTCTGGACTCGAAATCTGCTCGATTTTCTTTGGTGTTAACATAAGAAGCAAATATCCATAAATTGCGTTTTTCACACCATTGCCAAATTTCTCTACTTAAAATATTCAAATGTGGGAACTGATTACCTCCCATCCTATTAATGTAGCTAATGGCGGTAGTATTGTCAATACGTAATAATATTGCGCAATCTTTTCCTTCACTAGCTATACTTTTGAGACCTAACAAAACCGCGAGTAATTCTAAAAAGTTCATGTGATTTTCTTTTTCACTGTTCGTCCATGAACCACTATATTTATTATTTTTGCATACTGCTCCCCAGCCTGTCCTAGATGCGTCGGTGTAAATTTCTGACTTATAATTTTGAGTAATGATTGCACAAGAAATAATATTAATATTATTTTTCCACTACCATAAATCTTTTAGTAATATCTTATTAAGATTCATTTTCACCTCATAGTTGCCTCCGAACTTATTTAAGGCTAAAAACTTTTGTCTCTCTAATATTTTTGTATATAAGAATCTATATTTTGTGGTTGGACAGGCTGCGATCAATACACCTATAAGTTTAGCGAAATTTCGTAATGAACAAGTTTTAAGATTAATGTACCTATTTATTAACTGTGCAATGTTATGCCGCTTATCGCCAGGTAACGTAATGTTCTGTTCTGTGTTGAACATAAAACCTAAGAATTTGATTGACTTTTTTGGTACAATGTGACTTTTATCGAAATTTACAATAAAACCTAGACAATGTAATAACTTCAAAGTTTCTCTTACATTAATCATGCATTCTTCATATGTATCTCCAATAAGAAGATCGTCTTAATAGGTAGTAGACTTAAAACCTTGTTTTCTCAAATGACTCATTACTTCACGCATAATTTTTGTAAATACCCACGGAGCTACCGATAAACCATACGGCATTGCTGTGAACTCGTAAGTGATCGGCTCAGACGAATCATTTTCTTGGAATTCGAATCGTAGGTACTTTCTGTCACTAACAAAAAACGGCATAAGTAGATATGATTCTTTCATATCAATGTTGGCTAAGTATCCATTACGAGGAATTAATTTCGAGGCTGTTTTATAAGATTCCATTTTAAAATGTACTTTTGTTACGAACTTGTTTAAAGATTTTAAATTTAGTATAAACCTTTTTTCTCCGTTAGGTTTCGGAGCTAAAAATATATTTGAAATAAATTGATCATTTGAAGGAGAACAAGGCTTTATAGCCCCTAAGTCTAATAATTTATTTATAGCTATTTTCATGTCACTTTTTTCACATGATGACAAATTATTTTTAGGAATAGAATACTGACAAATTTGAGTATCAAATGGTATTCCAAATCCATAATTTATCCACTTCAATATAACTTCGTTTTTAGTTACTTTTGTCCAACAATCATAAAATAAATTACTTAGACCTGCATGTACCTTGATTAATGTTGGGTCGGAGCACGCGTCCTGGACTAAGTCTGCGGCTGGAACTTGGCGTTGAACGCAGAGTTCGATTGAGGGCGCCGCTGTGTTTGAGCTGCTATCGGTTTCCTCTGACCTCCCCGCCCCCCCCTGAACGACGGGTAACGAGGAGGTCCTGTACAGTTTCCCTGCTGAGACGACCGGTTGACCGTTGATATTTGAGAGGAGACTGTTTTGGCTGGGCCTTTTTTAATTAGGGCTCCCTACTTTTCAATGGCTTTACTTGCCTTTATTTTTTCCGGCAACGAACTTCCGAATAAAGTTTCGTCTCTTTCGGAGTCTTGTATAACATGTTTAAAGTTTGTATCCAAATTAGGTAAAATCAGTTTTACCCTATCTTTGGTGAACATAAAGTGGAGGTCTGATAATAGGCAGCATCCATCACTTACGTGACGGAAGGCCTTCATTTTGTTTTCTTCCTTCTCAGGGAGGACGTCCATCTCTCGATTTATGGTGGTAATACCGTACCCCAGCTGTTGCTGAAAGTTTTGGTTTTTTTTTTGTCACGTGCTCGTGCTATGTCAGTTATGGCTGCTGAGATTTCAGCATTTATTTCAGCTATAATCGTATTGAAAACAAAAGGTGATCGATAAAATCAGATAAAATTTATTGAAGTTTACATCATTACGATATTGAGCAGTTAACGTGATATATCTATTATAGATTACACGCATTTTCTGCTCTGATTTTTTTTAATAACCTTGGAGGCGACATGTTTATGTCTAATTCATATTAAAAAAACGCCCATAACGTTATTATAGACAACGAGATAAATCTCCTTGAGATTACCCGCATTTTCTGTAATCGTATTGAAAACAAAAGGTGATCGATAAGATCAAATAAAATTTATTAAATTTTACATCATTACGATATTGAGCGGATAACGTGATATATCTATTATAGATTACACGCATTTTCTGCTCTGATTTTTTAAATAACCTTGGAGGCGACATGTTTATGTCTAATTCATATTAATATAACGCCCATAACGTATTACAGACAACGAGATAAATCTCCTTGAGATTACCCGCATTTTCTGTAATCGTATTGAAAACAAAAGGTGATCGATAAGATCAGATAAAATTTATTAAAGTTTACATCATTACGATATTGAGCGGATAACGTGATATATCTATTATAGATTACACGCATTTTCTGCTCTGATGTTTTAAATAACATTTTTAAACCGAATAAGTAGGTCTTACCTTGTAAGATTTCTTCTTCATCGGAGGAAATAATTCGCTGTTTCCGTTTTTTATTTATTTTTTGTTCCAACTTTTTTATCTTTATATTATAATGTTGAAGCTGTTCTTCTGCTGTACGTTTAGGCATTTTGTAAAAACTTAAGTAAATGATTAAAGTAAATGACGTATGCTTGTTACCACGCACGAAAAAAGAATGAGGGCTTGGCGCGAACCGGGTGGATCATGCCACGCGGTGCCCCACCACAGTGTTTTTTTTATGACACTTTAAATTATGCGAAGTTACCTAGTACCTAAAAAGGACTACCTGTTATATAATATCTGAAGAATGAAGCGACGAAATATAATAAATTTATGATTACCAATGACATCGATTTTTATGTATTTTTTCTTATAGTTCCCAAATTTATATGTAAATTTTATAATATCTTTGTGGCATATTAACCACTAACTTAAGTAACTGCAAACTGTAAGCTCTTCCAATATTTTAACATAAAATTTAAAAAAATAATAAGCTGATTATTTTTTCCCCTTAAGTATTTATATCTGCAATGAACATTGCAGCTCATTTCAGTTTAAAAGTGAGAAGTCTATTCCATCATGTAGTACTATTATTAAAAATAAACAATCATTAGAAACAGATGGAGAATATGATGGACAGTTTTCATGAGTGTCAACTTGACGCCTGTCATCTTAAACTCGTGACCTAAGCTTCTGATCTGTTTCACTCCAGCTTATAGGTTTATGAAATTAAATAAGTTATCATTAAAATGAATAGTTGCCCGGTTAAAAACATTAAGTACTTCATACATTAAGTACATTAAGTAATCACTTAAAGTAAATTCAAAATTATTGTATTTAATTAATGAAAATTGTACAGCATTTCACCAAATCTTAAGTAATTTTTTTCACAATTATAGTCGAGTTAATAATTTATGAATTAAAGAAGTATGGCAGGCGTGTATGAGAATTCTGTATCGTTTTCTGGAACTTCACAATGTTTTGTCAAACATTTATATTTTATAAATATTACATATGGTTAATCATGACAAAAGTTTTCAGATTTTTAGAAGTTGGGATATAAAAGTTATTTGCATTTCAAATATTGGCATCGTATTGTTAGAACGTAATTCGTATTGAACGTAAACGTGAGCTTGTGATAAAAATCGTTTGTCAATGTCATAGCTAGATGTCACAATAGCATATATTACTAAAATGGCTGTTACTGTTTTTGTTGAAATGAAAGTAAATTTTACTACTGTAAAATGCTTCGACGAAGTTTACAAAAACACGTACGAAAAGCTTTTACACACTCCAAAACGCTATTTATTGATTTTTATTGAATGAAGATGAAGGTGGGTGACGTAGTATGACATTTGAGTTGTCAGATTTGACACAGTAAAAGTTTTCGTTTAGTTTGTTGTTTACATTTACGTTTTGCTTCCATGCTGGACTGGGAGCGAAAGAAAAACATAGAATGTGCCAGCTGCTTCTCTTCCCGGCCATACTGTAAAAGTCAGTTAAGGGACAGAGGTTTTAAAGGCGTTTTTGTGGGCGATAGGCTGACCCCCTGTCACTACAATAGTCTCTCTCCATCTTTATAATACCTCCCAATTTGTCAAACGTGACATCAGATGGTCTTGTAACCTCTGGTGTTCTGCCTACCCCATAAGGGATACAGGCGTGACGTTATGTATGTATGTATGTATTTACGTTTCGTTATTGAATTTGTGTATGAAAAACAAAAACTATTCAAATTGCGATTTTTCTTTTCTCCGGACTTTTAAAAATGATCTAATTACTGAAAAATGAAGATAAGAATCTTCTTATTCAATAGTGTAAGTTTGGTGCCAAAACGTTGACTTAAACAGGCGATACACCATCCGGCATTCTTCTTTGCTTGAACATATCACCACGAAAACGGTGATAATTGGCAACAGATTTCATCCCACCCCCAAGGGGCTACATGGAATTGTCGGCTTTTCTTACACTTTTTTCAGGTTCACTAGGGCTTTTCTGAGGCGATCTTTCACGAAAAGTATTATATTACAACATAAAACTTTACGTCCGGAATCAATATAAATAAATACGTTTGATTAAAGTAATCTAAAAATTTCCGTGATTTTATCAAAACTTTGGGGAAAGTTTTTGTCTAACAGTGGATTAGCTACCTGTCGTTGTTAGTAATACGGACATTAGGTATATAAAAATGTCAAACTAATGAGTTATGAACTTCTTTATAAGACAATAAGCAAATGGAAGCTGAAATTCACAGCGATAAGAAACAAAACACAGTCGTTCCTAATACTTCATAATAGTTGATTGAATCAGGCGTTACTTTGCGGAAATCCATGACAACTACTATAAAAAGTTATTTTGCTAATTCCGCGACTTGTACTTGCACTAGTGATGCAGGATTTTCATGCGTAGGTTCACCGCCCTCCCTCCCTCAAGCAAGAAGCAAGACATGCAATGAACACACACCTGGAAACCCACACCACAAGCTATCACCGACACGTGTTTCGCTTAAACCATAATAGCTTCTATGTAGTAATCCTGTTTACGTTACATACGAGAGCGAGACAGCATACATTTGTAGCCATCAACGTAAATCATTTCTACCTGTCAATTATCTCAAACAGGAAAAATCCGCTTCTCAACATTCCAGATCGACAGATTGTTTTGATTGGGTATAGTGTTTGTAGTGCGTAAACAAACTTTACGATTTGCATTGGTTTTATTTTCATTTATTAGCTGGTAAAGTATCTTTTAGGGTTTACATAATAAACTGCTTATAGTTAATTTTAAAGGTTGAGAGTGAAATTCAAAAATTCAAAAAATTCAAAATTTAAAAAGTTTTATTCATCTTAGGAATTTCACAAAACACTTGATGAAGTCAGTCATCACATACTTCGGCTTTAACTAGTTGTTGATAGTTGTTAAATAAGATATTACAGTAGACAAAGAGACAAAAAAAGCTAACGGAAAAAAACTCTTGGCACTCTTTTTCAGTCAGAATTATCAAATTAATACAAATAGGTACAGTACAAATTGACACTGACATGAAAAAAAAAAAACACAAGACAGCTAATTGTGAGAGCCAATGTCATGCCACAACCAAATTGCTTACATAGCAGATGCAATTAGCTATGGATGCACAATACGAACATGACAAACTGTGACTCAACAAGTGACTCTGACAATCTCTGGTTTCTTATCTTATCATAACGTATACTTTGAATTTGTTTTAATCTAACAACAAAACATTGTTATTTAAAATAATTAACTAATGCAGAGCATTAAAAGTTAGTGTAGTTGGTGTGACATCACTAACATTTTTAAATCATAGTCAGAGCTTTGGCTGAAGTATTCGGTCATTGACGTTCAATTCACCCTATCGATACATATTTTTTTCGAAAGCTTTCAAATAGTACTCAATTGATTTCGATGAAATTTATAAAATACGGGGGCACTTCTGAATTGTCCTCTATCATATGAAACTGACATGAAGAATATTCGAAATCGATTCATAATTATTGTCCTAATTGTCCGTAAAATCGCGTAACAAAAATAGAAAAAATGAACATACACACGAATTGAGAATCTCCTCCTTTTTACCCACGACGGAACGGAGACGGTATATGCGTTTGGGGTGAGAGGGTGTTTGTGCAAACAATGTTACCATTTATCTCCAGAACCACTGGTCCGATTTTGATGCAGTTTTCAGTAATCGCTTTGGATTTGCTTGGTGCATGTTCTTAGATAGGTGTAGCGGTAACAACTCACCAGGGGGCGCTGCAGTTAACATTTGTTTGTAAAAGCCAATGTTACCATTTATCTCCAGAACCACTGGTCCGATTTTAATGCGGTTTTCAGTAATCGCTTTGGATTTGATTGGTGCATGTTCTTAAATAGGTGTCGCGGTAACAACTCACCAGGGGGCGTTGCAGTAAACATTTGTTTGTAAAAGCCAATGTTACCGTTTATCTGCAAAACCATTGGTCCGATTTAAATGCTGTTTTCAGTGATCGCTTTGGATTTGATTAGCGCATGTTCTGAGATAGGTGTTACGGTAACAACTCACCAGGGGGCGCTGCAGTAAATATTTGTTTGCAAACCATTGGTCCGATTTGAATGCCGTTTTCAATTATCGCTTTGGATTTGATTGGTATAATGTTCTTAAATAGGTTTAACGGTAACAACTCATCAGGGGGCGCTGCAGTAAACATTTGTTTGTAATAACAACCATTAATTCTTCAAAACCATTGGTCCGATTTAAATGTGGCTTTCAGTGATCGCTTTGGGTTTGATTGGTGCATGTTCTTAGATAGGTGTTACTGTAACAACTCGCCAAGGGGCGCTGCATGTTACCATTAATCTTTAAAACCGCTGGTCCGATTTTAATGCGGGTAACAACTCATCAGGGGGCGCTGCAGTAAACATAAAGCCATCACTGAAAACCGCATTAAAATCGGACCAGTGGTTTTGAAGAATGGTAACATTGGTTTGCACAAACCATTCTACGTAATATGATATCGAGTTACATTACAACAAAGCCCCAGCAAAGTTGAGCCACCAGCAAAGTTGAGTTGTAAATACTTATTATAATATGTACTTCACTATGTATTTAAATAAACAACATGGGTTTTCCAGCGGTGGTGGGGACATTAGAGGGCTGATGAGGAACGAGTTATTGTGTAATGTAATGTATGGTACCTATATTATGCTCTTTAAAAAGTTTGAAATAAAATACAAAATAAAAATTTTGAAAAACCCACGACGCGACGGTTAAAAAGTAATTGAAAAAGAATAAAATAATGTAAAATTCCCCGACTGAAATGATTTATGTGACGAGAGATAATTAACGTGAAAAGCTTTTTTAAAAGTTCACTTAATCTCACACAAAGTCGGTCATATTATGAACAACATACTATTCGTTTTCATAGCACTTCCCTACGCTTACCTATTCGGTTCTCGAAGATGTAGATGTCGCAATAACATAGGTATTCAACTCCCTATGAACTTTATAAGAAGAGCAAGAAAATCCGTCGAGGGCTGCCATCAATTTTTTAAATTTCAATATAAAACTACAAAACGAATTCATTCAATGGCAGCCCCAGACGGATTTTCTTGCTCTTCTTATAAAGTTCATAGGGAGTTGAATACCTATGTTATTGCGACATCTACATCTTCGAGAACCGAATAGGTAAGCGTAGGGAAGTGCTATGAAAACGAATAGTATGTTGTTCATAATATGACCGACTTTGTGTGAGATTAAGTGAACTTTTAAAAAAGCTTTTCACGTTAATTATCTCTCGTCACATAAATCATTTCAGTCGGGGAATTTTACATTATTTTATTCTTTTTCAATTACTTTTTAACCGTCGCGTCGTGGGTTTTTCAAAATTTTTATTTTGTATTTTATGGAAATATATAATCATCAAATAAATGAACAAAAACAAAGTGAAGTACAACTCTAAATTAGTTTGCTTGGGGCTTAAGAATTTTAAAAGTAGTCGAACTTACTTCAGTAAACTACATAAGACAAAGAAATATGCACACGAGCAGCTTATTTCCAATAAATCTATGCTTCGGGTCATGTAAAAAAGTATCCTAGGCCGAGTCAGTTGAGTTTTAATGATATTTTATTAATATAGATTATTATATTATTATTTGGTACTTTCAAAGTTTTTAAATTTCAACCCGACATTTTGACCAGTCGATCGGGGTCAGGGCACGAGAGACAGAATTATAATGGGTAGTATTTAATCGAGTAACTGTAAATAAAAATTTTAGGTGACAAAAATAATGAATTTGGCTTACTGTTTTAATTAAGTGAGCGACTGAGAGCGAGTGACGAAGAATCAATGAAACAGCGACTTAAAAACACTTTTGACCATGTCGGGATTGTCCAGGGTTGACTATAATAGCTGACCAGGTTTATGGCGCTTCGCCGGCCGCTGCCGCGGCACCGCTCGCTTCGCTCGCTCGGCTCGCGCACGTGTATAACTATATGCAACCTAACATGCTCCTCCTCGCTGCGCTCGTCGTCGCACCTAACCGTACTGATTCCGCCTTCCGGTGCGGGAGCCCTTCTCGTAACTTATCTCTTTCATCGCAATGTATATGTGTTTTAGTCGCTCACTTAGTAATTCAGTCGCAATATTAATATTTAAAACCGTTCATTTTCATATATTTTTCAAGACAGTCCAAATTTGTTTTTTAGTCGCTCGTTTTATTATTTCCAGTCCAAATTTGTTTTTTAGTCGCTCGTTTTATTATTTCCCAATTATAATTACCACTTCGTCCTACTTCATATTACATTTTAAAATTCTTAATATGATCTAGTTATTTTGTCGCTTACCATCATTATCACAAATGCGTTCAACCGCGTTTATATTAAAAAAGTAAAAACCCAAAAAACATAGGCCAATTTAAAAATGTCGAATAATAAAAAACCCTGCAAACAAAACGTTACGACCATTATTTAAAAGGATTTGTCATCGGCCTTTTAAATAAATTTCCGAAACCGTAACGTCGCATTTAAGCCGAATGACGGTTCGGCCTCACGGGACAAAATACCTTAAACACAGCCCACTTATGGACATTGTTTCTCAAACGTGTTGCGATACGAACGGGCCCCTTGTGGCTTAACGCCTTCATTTGTTTCGACAAAGTGCTCCCGGAGGTACGACTGTCTGTGGTAAAATTTACCTAATTTTTCGACCAATTTTTAGAATATATTTTAGGTTTTTTTTAATTGATGTGTGATATTTGTTAGATTTGAATATCATAAAATATGCTTTTTTAACATTGTCTTAATTTGTGAAGATGCATAATCTAAAATAATTTTCAACCAGATTTATCGCGCACTGATAAATTTTACATTTTAACTCGACATTAAGATGTCTTTGCGGACTCAGTAGTCAAATACAAATACGCGATAAGTCCGGTTAAAAAGTGTTTTATTCAAGCTCATTTAGTTAAGTTTAAGAGCTGCAAAGGAGGTCAATTTGCCGTCATACAAGCTGGCCCATTTTAGTACCGTGAGGTACATGGGCACCAAACTGTAGGGGAAGACTAAAGGAACTCGTAAATATGCAAATATTTGCAAAAGAGAGGATTAACTTTATGAAATAAATTATTGAAAGTTGTAACAAACTAAGGAAACAATGACGGTGAACATGAACACAGCTTATAAAAAACGGTTTTGACACTGACGTTTTGTCCTTCTGTTGGCAAATATCAAAATGGCGGCTATCTGTTATTCAAAGAAATGTTTATTCCGTTCGTTTCTGCGTTCCGGTGTGCTCTCTTTTCGATTGCTGTGCTGTGTTTTCCTGATTTATTTATTAAAAAGATGAACTCTATAATCTTTTTAATATATACTTAACGATTAATTAATAATAACAAAGCAACAACAAAAATAAACAAAGTAAATGTCGAGTCGAGTTGATGAACACGAAGTTGACAGTTCGACTTGACAGTTAAAGATAACATAACAAAAAGAGAGAAAATGGCTTGCGCGTGAAGCCCACAAAAATATTTTTTTCTTGGCTCAAACTTCAAACTGTAAATGCAGTTGTACTCAGTGGTTAGTACGGTGTTATAAACCGCGGAGTGTACCTCGGTACCAAAATGGGCCACCTGTAATGACCTTCTTAACTGTTAAAACTAAACGACATCAATTTAAAATAAAGCATAGGTATTCGTTTAAAACTTTTCTCCATTAAATATAATATCAGAAGGTTAAATTTGTGTGGTGTACATTATACAAGAACATTTAGTTCAATTTATTGGCTGCAAAGTTACTGTAATAAATTAATCTTAATATTTAAGATGAAACATATTTCTTCAAACTTTTCTTTATGATATCGAAAGGTAAAATATATATTTAAAAGTATCTCCAGAAGTTGCTGACTGGAAAGCCTAGTTGTCTGCAGAGCAATATAGAGACTGCGACTTCAAATGGTTGTCTCGTCGAGAGAGCTCGCACTGCAGGTAAGTACACCCAAAGGACATCGCTGTACCTCGCCACTACTATGTACCGCTAGTTTATGCTCTAATGTTTATTGTTTGCGAATTATGTGCTATGTTTTTAGTGTTTATTTGTCTTTTTATAGTATTAAATTTACTGTAGGGTAAGTTATTTGAAAAAATATTATTAGATTTAGTCTGTGGGAAAATAAATTCATAATTAGTAATAATAGATTAGTTAAATGGATAATTCCGTTGTGTTATTTTAAAAATCTAAAATCTCAATAGCTGTAAAATGAATATAAATTTATGAATAGTCTTTTCAGTTAAATTTTTCATCAAAATATTTAATATCGATTTAGAGACCTATTTATCACAATCATAATTGATACAAAGGTTCATTTCTTAAACCAACGTGATCATACAGATACAGAAAGAAATAAAAACCAAACGCAGTTATCTTATCAAATAAAAAATTTCAAATAAAAATTTTTATAAATATTTTTGCATTATTGGAATATATTGATATGCTGTGACTACAAAACAAAAGATGAAAAGCGACGACACAGAAAAAACAGAAGACATATGAGGCGTTTTATTCCTTATGTGCGCGATACAATTATCTGCCAGTATTTTTAGAGTATTATAACAATATTAAAAAAAAAAACAAAAGTATTATTAAGATTGCCTTTAAAATCAATTTGGAATATTCGATTAAAATGCCAGGTACCAATGCGACTTTATTGATGTCTGCATATAGCGTGCTAAAGTCTTACCTTTAAAGATCTGAATATATATGCTAAGCTGAAAACTCCAATGAGCTTGTAGTTTTGTAACGCGCTGAAATTCTGCTTTTTTATGAGAACGATCTTAAAAATGATTTTAATAACTATTAAAAAATAATTTCGTTCTAAGTATTCACGTTTTGTAATCTTAAATAAAACACTTTTTAACCAGACGCCTGACACCACAGTAGCTTGTGACCACGGGGTCTGCAAAGACACCGAAACATCGAGTTTCGGTGGTCAACTCTGCTACATTGGCTTGGCGGGTACCAGTACCTTACATTGCCAATCAAGAAAACTTCTATCCCAAACACATTTAAAAGAAGATAAGGCCTAATTTTCCATATCAACCGAATGGAATGATGAATTATGTCAGAGTAGGTACATGGTTAACGTCTATTATTCACGGGATACCTATTCTTTTTTTATCGGTAGCTAAACCCGCGTTTGACTTGACCTTAACCTTAACTGATGGTAAGTGAAAATGAGGTCGGATTTAAGAAGATACTGGCTCTAAATAAAATATTACCGGAACGCATCCACCGGTTGAGTCGTATTATGACAGATTTTATATGAAAGATAGGTGTTAGTCAGCCGGACTCTGAAAGGGCTCCACTACCTTCCATGAGATATTTGGATTAATCTCCTTTTGCGTCTGCTTACCGTGGGGCGGGGGGGCTATTCTAACCCAACCCTGCACAAAAAATATAAAAAATATATATTTTCAGTATGTATAGAAAACGAATACCGAATACCATAAAAAAATGTTCGCGTATTGTTCAAAGCAATAGTGGAAACTAAAATAGTTTGAATGATAGCGCCGTTATTGAATTTTGTTAGCTGCATCTATTCCAGCGCGTTTGTGCATTGTTTCAAACGCTCGTGTTTTTTTTAATTGAGCATGAACAGATTCAAATCTTAAATTAATCACTTTTTAACCGGATTTATCGCGTACATTTTAAATTTTAACGCGATGTTTCGGTGTCTTTGCAGACTCCGTGGTCACAAGCGACTTTCAGATTCAAACCTTCGAAATTCAATTTTCTTTCGGCAATAAATAATATATTTAACTATGAGTAACACACCCACAAACAATCATTAGATGTCTGCATAACAAACAAGAGACATTAATTCAACTATTTGTATTTATTTTAGTATTGAACTTTTCTTCTTATTATTTTCTTCTGAGGTGTTTTTGTTCATGCAAGGGTTTTTGATTAAGCCTTTAGGCTATTGAGTTAGTCAATTAGTCGTTTTCAATGTGGATCCTTCTGGTATAGTCATTCGCTGTATAATGTGGTTTTTGTAAGATAGCGGCGAAACTGGTTGAGTACCGAAATATTAAAAATCCGGTAATTGCTCTACCCGTTTTACTATTTGGATACGGAACCCTAAAAAGTCGTTAATAATATGGGTTGTGTACTAGAGTAAAATGCCTTTATTCAAGAAATACAATTGAAGTTATAAGGACGCACAATCTAAATGAAATATAAGATTTCCGATGATAGACCTGAGACATACGAGAGTTCCATTATTTTGTGAATTTGTTGACAATGCGCTCTATTATAAAAAAAAAAAAATACAATGGCGACCATAGTAACAGATGAACTGTGTAATTAATTTATAATCCGGCTCATGAAACTGATATATCTGGAATTTTCTATTATAAAATATAAAACCTTTCAATGTATCATGGAAAATCCATATAATTGTGGTTAAGTATCTGTGGGGGATAGCTCCAGTGGACTGTATAGTCTATGAATCCGATAACGATTTAGTCAAATGATGCGCTATCCACCCACTCTATTAGCTAGAATCGATGCGAGGGGCAAAAGGAAAATGCGAATTCACCACTTAACACGGTCGTGAAAGTCCAGCCGCGCGGCACTATATCACTCGCGAATACGCCACAAGCACACTCTATTTCCCGCGCTCTTCTATTACTGTATTCTGCCTTCAGTCTTCTGTATTCTGTCTTCTATATTGACTTCAGGCTTCTATATGAGTCTTCGGGCTTGAGATTCACTGTACTGTTGCTTGAGGCTTCTTTCGGAGGCTTCTTTCTTCCGGAGATCTTCACTCTTCGGGATGTTTTCGGCGAATCCCTCGCGAATGTTTCGCTGGCGGAGTGTGGCGCATTCTTAAGTGATTAGGTGCAGGCGCGCAAGGGTACCGCACAAGAGAGAGTAATGCAAGCGTGCGAGCGGGACACACATATGTCTGTCTCGCTCGAATCTAATTCGAACGTTCTAGATTTTTCTAATAAGATTCTAACGGGATTCGACTATTCTTATTAGATCTTTACTATATTCTAATTTGAAAACTATTTACAAATTCTATTATCTATTTAGATCTCTCTCTGTGTGCGGGAATGATAAGACTTTCAAAACCATCTCTTTATTTCCAAATCAACCCTAATACAAATCGAGCTATTTTCAGGCTAAGTTTTCGTAGCAGTTATTGATTAATCAAATTACAATCAAATTACAAAGATACGAACGACTAAGCAAACACTTTTAAACTATAAAGTATTAAAAAACACTGTTACAAAGCACTATTTCTTACAACTAACACTTGTATGTGACGCTATTCACTATAAACACTATAAAAACACTATTTTAAACGTTCTTAGCTCTTTAAGAGTCTTATAAAACACTATAACACTATCTATATACACTATTTAACTTTATACAACTGTCTTTTAACTGTCTTATCGTCACTGTCCTGCACATACTCCCGCCGTGCGTTGTCACCGCCGTTGACGACGCATCTTCCTCGGTGCAGGCAGGTGACTCGGAGATCAGCACGACGAGCTGACGGGTCTTCCGTGGAACCCATCTCTCGCCCGCGCGTCGACTGTCAGGGCCGGGGAAGGTCGCCACGTCTCCCGGCTGCATTGCGGGGCCGCGCCCGTGCGGCTCCCGCCGGTGATGGAGGTCCGGTGGTGGGTACTCCCGGGGCTACCTGGCCCGGAAGTGGTTCGCCAGCTGTAGGGAGGCGCGCCAGCTATTGCGCCCCCTGAGGCCACGTTCGGTGAGCGGGACCATGGATGGCGCGTACGGCGCCGGCCCGCCCACAGTGGAGCGGTACGGAGTGCGGGGTCTACCGTCGACTGTGGGGTCGACCTCCGCCAGCAGAGGTCACAGGACTTCTTCGGAGGGACGCTACTTGCGTAGCAGCGTCGCGGATGCTGTCTGTCAAGTGGCGTGGATGAATTTTCTTTTGTTTTCCTTTTCTGTCGACGCGACGGCTGTTTTCTATGTTGCTGTTTGATGGCGGCGATACTGTGTTCTATGTTTTCTGTTTTCTCTGTATTTTCTGTTTTCTCTGTATTTTCTATTTTCTCTGTGTTTTCTATTTTCCTGTTAAGTGCGTTGACGTAGTGTACTCGTTGGCCTTTGTTGCGAGTGCGCGCGCCGTGCAACACCCATCCGAGCGGAGTGAGAGAGGCGACAGGCTGATCGCGCCGTCCCTTTCTCGATGTAGACGCGATGAGTAGGGGCCAGTTGTCTTGCCCGATGAGTATCTTCGGTTTCGCTGTTTCATATTGGAGCTTCTCGGCGATGTCTTTAATGTGTTCGCAGTCCGCGAGGTCTTCGTGGGTGACGCGCTGTGCAGATAGATTCAGCCCGGTGAATGTATGTGCGTGAATCTTGTGTCGCCCTTCTGTTGTCTGTAGCGTGATAGTGACCCTGCGTGACTGCTCGGACTCGAACTCTGTACTTGCGATGGCTTCAATATGAAGTGGCTCGACGGGTCCCTTGGCGCCTACTTGCTGTGCTATCTCGGCGTCTATGAGCGTAACTGTTGAACCGTCGTCGAGTAGCGCGTGGGTCTTGACGCTTCCTCGCGGCCCTGTGACTTCTATCGGTACGATCTTGAGATAAGCTTGAGTGTTCACTGACGTCCACGTAGATGCGACGATTTCTGTTCTATGTTCTGTTTCTTCAGGCTGTTCGATGACCGCGCGCCTCTCAAAGTGAAGGAGAGGGTGGTGTAGCCTGTTACACCCGTCTGTATTGCAAAGCCTCTCCCTGCACGCGTGGTTTCTTGCACGATGACGGAGACACCTGTAACATAAATAATTAGTTTTTGCCAAGTCCCATCTTCTGTCTGGGTCGGCTTCTATAAAACTTCGGCAGCTGCCGGCGTGGTGCCCTTTCTTCTCACAAATAGGACACCATGGGTCGAAATCTGTGTTCACTGTAACTGTTCGCTGTGGCGCTGTTCTGTTTTGACTGTACTCTTGATTTAATTTTCTGTTCGCCGCCAGGTGGTCTTCCGCGACGCGCTCCGGTTGCGCGTAGGGTCCGCAGCGATCCGCTTCTCTCTGTAAAAAGTTAGCAAGCTTTATTAAGTCTGCTTCGTCTTGAGGGTTCTCGGCAGCGTAGTCAAACCAGCGATATCGCATAGCCGGCGTTAGCTTCTCTGTTGTGATCTTCGTGACTTCCGGGTTGTACAGGTAGTGAACCTTCCCCAGGGCGCGCAGCGTTGTTACGATGTTGCAGACCCGCGTCGCGAATACGCACAGGTCTCTGGGCGCGTCCGTAGGCTTCTGTAGTCCCCGTAGTCGCTCTAACTCGGCGAGGGCGATAGCGTCGGGCCGTCCGAAGCGTGACTCGAGGGCTCGCAGGATTTCTTCGGGCTTCGCGTTGTAGAGGAGAAGCCCTTCGACGACCTCCCGAGCTCTTGAACGCAGGCTTCGTCGTAGACGCGCTGTGTTTTCTATGTCGCTGTAATATCCCGCTGTTTCTTGATACGCTGCCTTAAACATGAGCCATTCTTGGTATGACCCGCTGTACGGAGGGAGTTCTGCTTGGAGTCTAGGCGGCGGCGGCTGCGGACCCGTCCTGGCGGCGAGTGCGATGGCTGAGGCCAACTCGCTGAGGTCGATCTTCTGTTGCGGCACGGCGACTGTGTCCCCTCCCGCCGGTACTGGATCCGGGGGGGGGATGAAGCTCGCCGGTGCCGGGAGCGCCGCAGGACGCGTCGGTTCTTCAGTCTGTTGCGGTTGCTGTGGAGGCTCTTCAATTTCGCCCTGGCCCTGGATTGCCAGCGGCAAATCTGTCGGATTATTTTCCAGCCATACGGACACTCTCTTCGTGGTGTCTTCAATGGAGGGTGCTTCAGATTCCTCTTCTAAGTCTGTTTCGTCGTCTTCGAGAGCGGCGACTTCGGCGGCGGCGAGTTCGACTTGTAAACGTAATAATTTCAACTTCGCCTTCGTTATTTTCGAGGATTTCTTCGATTTCGAGACTTGGGATCTCTGTGGAGCTCGCTGTGGCTGCGTAGCTTCGATTTGACGGGTGGTCTTCGTAGTTTCTGTAGCTGTGGCACCCGTCGTCGCTGTGGTTTCTGTCGGCGTCGTCGTTTCTGTAGCCGACGTCGTTGGCGTCGTCGTTTCTGTGGTTTCTGTCGGCGACGTCGTATTCTTGCTCTTCACGGCTTGAGCTTGAGACTGTTCTTGAGCGGGCCCTGTCGAGGCGGCCCGCTCCCCGCGGCCTGACTGCGACCGTGTAAGAGGCATCGCTGTCTCCCAATTGCCCTCTCAAAGATCCGGCTCTCGAAGGACCAAAATGTGGGGGATAGCTCCAGTGGACTGTATAGTCTATGAATCCGATAACGATTTAGTCAAATGATGCGCTATCCACCCACTCTATTAGCTGGAATCGATGCGAGGGGCAAAAGGAAAATGCGAATTCACCACTTAACACGGTCGTGAAAGTCCAGCCGCGCGGCACTATATCACTCGCGAATACGCCACAAGCACACTCTATTTCCCGCGCTCTTCTATTACTGTATTCTGCCTTCAGTCTTCTGTATTCTGTCTTCTATATTGACTTCAGGCTTCTATATGAGTCTTCGGGCTTGAGATTCACTGTACTGTTGCTTGAGGCTTCTTTCGGAGGCTTCTTTCTTCCGGAGATCTTCACTCTTCGGGATGTTTTCGGCGAATCCCTCGCGAATGTTTCGCTGGCGGAGTGTGGCGCATTCTTAAGTGATTAGGTGCAGGCGCGCAAGAGTACCGCACAAGAGAGAGTAATGCAAGCGTGCGAGCGGGACACACATATGTCTGTCTCGCTCGAATCTAATTCGAACGTTCTAGATTTTTCTAATAAGATTCTAACGGGATTCGACTATTCTTATTAGATCTTTACTATATTCTAATTTGAAAACTATTTACAAATTCTATTATCTATTTAGATCTCTCTCTGTGTGCGGGAATGATAAGACTTTCAAAACCATCTCTTTATTTCCAAATCAACCCTAATACAAATCGAGCTATTTTCAGGCTAAGTTTTCGTAGCAGTTATTGATTAATCAAATTACAATCAAATTACAAAGATACGAACGACTAAGCAAACACTTTTAAACTATAAACTATTAAAAAACACTGTTACAAAGCACTATTTCTTACAACTAACACTTGTATGTGACGCTATTCACTATAAACACTATAAAAACACTATTTTAAACGTTCTTAGCTCTTTAAGAGTCTTATAAAACACTATAACACTATCTATATACACTATTTAACTTTATACAACTGTCTTTTAACTGTCTTATCGTCACTGTCCTGCACAGTATCGTATATCCATGCTGTAGTGGTTTAATATAATTAATGGTTTTTCGTAAAACATTTTGTTATTACTGTGTCTTTACAATTATTTTTATAAACTAAATAATAACTGAAAAACAAAAAAACACAGTTTCAAAATCTACCAAGAATCTCGTTCAAAGTCGAAAGTCAAAGTCAAGATTTTTTTTATTTCGTAGATTTTTATACAAACACTTGAAATAAGTTGCACCATTTACAAAGTGGAATGAATTTATCACCACTTTAGAAAGTGTAGGTATCTATTCAGAAGAAGTTGCAAGAAACTTAACAGCAATCATCATTTTTATAATTAACAGCCAACTGCTTTTATCTTCACAGTATTGCCTGCGTTATTCTTATTGAATAAACTTTAAGGAGTGATATTTAGTACAACGTTTTTTACAAATCTTTTACTAAGACTTGCCATTTATGGCAAATGTAAATTAAAAGTACATTATTAAAAATGGATACCTGCCAGTCACGATTGAGGGTCTAACTTTAATCGAATGTAACTTTTGAGTTCAGAGTTTTACAAACTAGTGGTTACGGGAACGCAGGCACAGCATTGACAAATGCTATAACCCTTTTTCAACCGACTTCCAAAAAAGGAGGATTTTCTCAATTCGTTTGTATGTTTTTTTTTTGTCTTTTTGTTACATGATATTTTGGACAATTATGGATCGATTTAAAAAAAAACTTTCATATGATAGAATATACTTCACTTCATAGTTGGTCCCATATTAATTTCATCAAAATTGGTGAAAATTGGTCATTGAAAATTTCAAATTTTTGAATGAATATGTATGATTACATTGATGACATTATAACTCAGGCAAAGCTTTGACGTGAAGTCGGTTTATTTAATGCTCTGCATTCGTTGACTACATATAACTTTCGTCTTACAGAATCTTAAAAGTACATTCCTTTGTTGTGTAAACTCAATAGAAATTGACACTATAAATATTTGAACTTCAAGAGGCACATGGTAAGGGCTGATACATCCAAGACGCACACTACTTGAGTATTTGTGTATCTGCACTCACAGCTCTATACTCCTTGCTTACTTCAGCAAATGAACAAGTGAGGGCTTCTGATAAATCATTCCAATGGTTTCTCCTCTTTGCCTTTAAGGATTTTCGATATAAAATGTTTGTGGAAAAGATTAAACTGTCTAAATTGTTGAACCTTTTGCTTTCAAGTTGTTATATTGGAAGCCATTCATGTTTTGGCTATATTTATGGGAATTTAAGTGTGGAATAAATCATTTGGCTATTTTAAATGTTTTTTTTTTCTTTTTTTTTTTCAATATTTCAGGAACTTTCAATAGATATATCAACGTCGTTTTTTTTTGCGTCAGTAGGTAATGTCTAAAGTTTTTTTACTGTATAAGGTTGTAATTAAAATAAGTGTTTAAAAGAAGTGTTTCCTCTTCTTATTTTTACATTTGTACACAGTCCATAAAGAAAACTTTTTGGTCTATATTCATATACCGTTTTTTTACTTATATAACTAAGTTTCCCAAAAGATTCCCAACAGCAAACAGAGGCTTGAAGTTAAGGAAATCAGGTTTGAATTGCTCGTGTGAACTACAGCCTGTGGCCGTAATACGCGTACCGTGTGGTCCAATGAGATTTGGTACTCTCGCATCGAATATACCTGTATTGGAGGGTCGATCTGACTTTATACAAGCGACTTGTTCATGTCTGCTTGGGTATCATATTGGAGTTGATTTTTTCAAACATCTGTAACAAATATTGACATATTTGTCGACGAATAAGTTGTAAAATACTTTCATGATTTATACACCGTTTACTTTCCTTATGAACCACTTTATTTGTTGGTTTTAAGCGAATTAAGTACTTTAAATAAAACTACTTTTGAACCGGATTAATCGCGTATAATTTATATTTTACATTTTTAACTCGACGTTTCGGTGTCTTTCGCTCGTGACCACGGGGTCTGCAAAGACACCGAAACGTCGAGTTAAAAATGTAAAATATAAATTATACGCGATTAATCCGGTTAAAAAGTAGTTTTATTTAAATTATGAATCGTGAAAACTTAAGACAGAATTAAGTACTTTTTATTGTTTCTAAGCTTATCACATTCAAACGGACAGAGAAATGCAGGTGATGTGATGAGAGATGCACGAAATTGTGTTTTGAGACTCCCCTGAGATGAAGTCAAAGATGACAAACTTGTCCAGGAATTAACTGGTTCTTCAAATTATACAGGGTGACAAATTTTAGATATTGAAGGAGAACACTTTGTACTCGATTCTAGCATAATTATGTAAAAAAGTAGGTACTTAATTTTTTACCAGAATTCCCTATAAATAAATACAGAGTTTGACTAGGTCGACAACCGTTCGTAAAGCCGTCTTTATGGTGGGTTTCATTATTCAACTGACTGGTATGATTAAGCAATACAGGTACAAAACTGATAGAAAAAAAATAGCGTTTCACAATATCTATTAGCTGCGAGCTGTTCGTTCTCATATTTGGCATGGTCTTTACATGCCGTTCTTCCAAGAAACTAGGCGATATGTGATTTATAGAATGTCACGCATTCGCAAATTATTTGTATGATATTTGAACTAAATAAATGTATAAACTTATTCAATTTATGCTTGATATGTATTGGTAAGGTATTCGATAAATATATTATAGTATATTTTTAGAGCTTTTTGTTAACAATTGCGTTTAATTAATTACGTAAAACGAAACGTCCATCCTTTGACTTATTTTGCCATTGGTTAAATACACATTTTTATGACGTGAAAGATAAGATAAATAAACGTGAAAGATAAGAGAAAGATAAATTATGTCATTCAATTATACTCGTCCTTTTTTTCAAAAACTGTTATAGATAATTAGAAAGAGAAAACTGGATTATTGATATGTTGACAGATATTTGATAACATGACATTTGATAACATGATGACAGAAATTAATAAATTGTTACGTCGCTGGCTAGATAAAATTACTAATTCTGTAATTGGTCACATGTAATAAAAACTTAACTCGCTATTGGCCGCAGCAGACCGCCATGCCACCTTTACCTTCAGATTAATAACTTGGCACGTCGTCGTTGGCTAGATAAAATGACTTATTTTGTAAATGGTCAAATGAACCCTAGCAACCCATTACAGTCAAACAGTTCGTAAGCCGTGGTTTAGATGTCAAGATTTTGAATATAGAAAGGCATTTGGTAGTAAATTCTATTGTTCGTAGGCAAAACGAACAGTTTTCATGATATTGAAACCCGCCATATATCTACCTACCTATGCTGTGTTGATAGCGCCGTGCGTACGTCCGTACCAGTGTAACCATGCGTTCCGTAATGAATTCTTTAACTTTCGGTTAAGTTTATTCAGTACATAATCGATATTTATTTTTTATTTTATTTTTATCTCTGCACATATGATTTCAAACTATCACGTCCTCGAATTTCTAAAGTGATCCACCAGTCACCCTGTATACCGAACAGTGATGTGAATGTGGTGGTTGCTAGCCTGGCGGACCCTGAACCGGATCTTTCATCTAAATTACTTTATTATGATCACCAAGCGATCATAATAAAGTAATTTAGTACAAATATGGGAGACCGGGTCAAAGCCGTATAGCTAAGGGTCTGGGTATTAAGCTCATCCGTTTTAAAACGCAAAGGTATTCATGGTATAAAGTTGATGGTGTTTGATCAACGAGCAGCGCTGATGAAAATATGATAATAATTAGACTTAACTATCTGGATCAAAATCTTATATAACCTGTTTTACCCCATACGGTTGTGCCCCAACACGGGTGTAGAACAAAAACATCATTTACTCACTCATAGTCAATACGAACTTGCCGGTCCAAACATTGCATTTAAGAACAAATACATCAGCTACAACATTTATGATTAGTGTCATACCTGTTGCGTACGTACACTTCACAATCACTGCTTGTGTATTCACGAAAATATGATCAAGACTATCGAAAAACAATAAAGTTGGATAACTCCGAATTGCGCTAGCCTACAATGACAAGTGTTTGTTTGCAATTAGTACTGCTTGGTAGGCACCTCTAAACGGCTTGTGTGCACGAAATTTGGATTATTGGCGAAAAAAGCTACGCTATACGGTTCTACCCAGGTAAACGGTTTTGTAAAGCTTTTTTATGTTAAAAAAAATGAAAATCTTAAGCGAAGATTTGTTCTTAATTATCTCTTATCTTTGTTCAATTTAATAAAGAAAACGGCAAAGGAGGGGTTTCTTAATTAAATAACAGGAGCACTAATTAGTTACTTGTATAAAATTACACATTATTTTTTTACCTTCTTTTACACTTTTAATGATCTCAGTTTCTTCAATATTGCTTTTTATAAAGATAAGGATGTTATTTGATATTCTAAACGGTCAATGTTTTGTGGTTAATGATGGTAATATCAAAATTGTATCTGTTTAAATAAGAAATAAATCTCTTAAAAGTTACAAATGATTGCGTATCCTATAAATAAAATAAATAAAAATAAAACTCCCAGACAATCACACCAAATACATGGCCCCAAATTAAGCATAGCTTGTGGTATGGGATACCATGTAGCGAACTAGGGGAAAACCTAGAATATAAATATATTAGATAAACACCCAGACACGGAACATTTTTTTTATGTTGTTCCGTGCGGGAATCGAACCCGCAACTACTGGCGTCTGAGGCAGACAGTGTTACCCCAGCGCCAAAGTGCTCGTCAAATAGCCTACGAGGAACAGAATTCGGTCTTTTAATTTAAACAAGCAACATTACTTGGTTTCACCGGCGAATTTTTATACCGTACCAAGAAAATACTCCAAATTGTAAACATGATATACAAACTAAGTCTAAAAGGATTCTTGTCCTCTAAAAAGAACCATAACAAAATGGTTAAATGTTTATTCTAAAATTCAAATAAAACTTTAAATTTTACAGATACTTAAAACATTGTTCAGAATGAAAAACGTCAATATACACTAAAAAGATTTATTGAAGTCAGTAAACTGGATTTTAAATCTACTTCTTATATCGTTTTCCTGTAGTTAGGAGCAAAATCGGTGTCTTGGGAAAAGCTGAAGTTATCTAGAAAAGCAGATATTGTGTCCGTGATCAAGAAACAGCCAAAGAAATAAAGAAAGGAAAACAATCAGTATTCGGTAAAAACAAAGCAACACAAACACATTTTTTATTGAAGTGTTTACCAACACAAAATATTTTTCCTCAGTAATCTATTCAGTCTTGGATAAAATTTGTGGATATAGTTTAAACAAACAAAATACAATGATTATGAAAATAAAAAGCTTTATTTATATTGATTGGATAGTCTTCTTGATAAATAGACTAGATACAGACTAGAGATAAATAGACACTCATTTGACGGCACAGTTATTCATAGATCTAATCAGGTTCGTGACTTGGGCGTGCTCCTTGACTCAAAGCTTGCTTATGGTGAACATATTTCTAATATTGTAACCAAATCCTACAAAAATCTAGGCTTTGTGTTAAGGACCGCTGCACCATTCTCTGATATTACATGTATAAAAGTACTATACTACTCATATGTTCGTAGCGTTCTGGAGTACTGTAGCCCCATATGGAATGCCCAGTATGTAGTCTATAAGCATGCGATTGAGTTGATTCAACATAAATTCTTAAAACACGTAAACTATAAGCAGCAATTGAGTAGCATACAGTACACGGAAGCTTGTAAACATAATCATATTTTAAGCTTAGAAAGTCGACGTTGTTTGCTTGATATGGTATTTCTGTATGGAGTATGTAACGGTTCTGTAGATTGTATGGATTTGACACAACTCGCTCTTACTTTACACACACCCTCCTCCAGAACACGGCACACTCAACTATTCTACACACAACTCGCCAAAACAAATTACAACCAAAATTCACCAATAAATAGGATGCATAACATTTATAATAAACAATTCTCACGTATTTGTGATATATTTAATGACAGCAAGGTAAAGTTTCGGCACGATATATTAAATATATTATTTAAAAATAATAAGCATTAAAAAACAGACACAAACACTAATACAAACATACAACACAAACATACACTCACTTAAACATATAACATATCCAAACACTCATCATAAATAAGGGAGACTCAAAAAAAAAAAAACAAAAAAAAAAAAAAAAAAATCTATAACAATTAGTTTAAGTATTATCGTTTATCATCATTTTTTAATTTTTTATTCTTAAATTTTATATTATGGTCAAAACTCATTCCAGCATACAACTCAAACACTAATTTTGACATAAAACATACCTATACCCAACACAAACTAGGGAGTCTTATTTATTTTTATTGCTTTGTTTAATTTTTTTTTTATCCTTTGTGTTTTTATTAATTAATTAAGTATATTCTTGTTTTGCACTTTCATGATATTTTGTTTTGTATATTCTTGTTTTTACTTTTTATTTTGTGTGCCTGATGTCAAACCTAAAAATTGTAAATCCATAATTGGCTGTCAGCATCGTTTAAATGTATATTTTTTATAATTAAGAGCTGTGGATTTTGTTATAAATAAATAAATAAATAAATAAATAGCTGGAGCGGCATACTCAGTTGCATGATGCACAGTTTAGATTCAGGCTAGGGCTGTCAACTGAGAGTGCTATCCTGTGTCTCAAGCAGACTGTTCAATATTTTACAAGTAGGAAAACGCCTATATACGCTTGTTATTTGGACCTTTCGAGGGCATTCGACCTGGTGTCTTATAATGTTTTGTGGAGAAAGCTAACTCTGAAACTACCCTGCCTTCTGAAATAACAAATTTATTTGAATACTGGTATGGCAACCAAACTAATAGTATAAGGTGGGAAGGGGTGTACTCTGAAGCGTATGGGTTGAGGTGCGGGGTGAGGCAAGGTGGGCTGAGCTCGCCGCGTCTCTTCAACTTGTATGTGAATTGACTGTTGGAGGAGCTCGGCAGCGCAAAAGCCAACTAATGCTTTTTAACGCTGACACTAAAACATATACCACAGTGCCTCCGGTTATGTTGTCCGGTGCACCGCTGTGCACAACCACGAAATTTAAATACTTAGGCCACTGGGTCACTGCTGACATGAAAGATGGTTGTGATATAGAGAGGTAGCACAGGTCGCTTGCTGCACGAGCCAATATGTTGGCCCGCAGATTTGCTAGATACTCAAAAACTGTAAAATTAACACTAATCAAGACCTCCTGCCAATCGTTTTATACCTGCGGTCTGTGGGTCAGTTTTAGGCAAAATGAATACACTGATCTGCGAGTGAACACTAAAATGCATTCAGGGTGGTGTTGGGGCTGTCGCGGAGGTGCAGTGCGTCGGGGATGTTCGCGGAGGAGCACACGGATAGTTTCGCTGCAATCATGCGCAAGCATTGTGCCTCCCTGCTCACTCGCCTCCGCGACAGTGCCAACACCATGCCCAGTGTGTTTGCTGAGAGGTGGGACTCTCCCATGGATACAACTTCACGCGTTAAAAGTTTAAGTTTATATATATCTTGTTAAAATATAATTTAACTTTATAAATGTTCCATTAAATTTAATTGAAATTGAACAAATATGAAAATTGTTATTAAAATTAAAATAAGGTATAATGAATAAATTAAATAAGACGTGTAAGACATGATATAATTAAATACTTACACTTACATTTTAAGATAATTTTGTTCCTACCTATTCAGTATACTATATGGAAATAATTCTGACAATAAACGTTATATTATTTATATACAACGTGTAACAAAATGGAGAGATAAAACTCAAGGGTTAGCTACTATATTCATACGTAGAATATATAGTAAAATAATTACCATGATTAGTGCTGGTCTAGACTTTCATACAAATTAATTTAATTATTTTACAACAAAATATTTTGACAAACCTATTCAACCTAATAAGCTAAAACAAGACTTGTGCCGCAGTCAGTGAACTTATGACCTTTCCCGCACCGGCTGAACTTTGTAGTATCTGTCTTGTTACTTATAAACTACATCACCAAACATACAATGCACTTAAGTAATTTCTCTTTATTATGTTACACGTTGTATTTTTGCTTTTCTTCAAAAGTACATCAAGACTTTTTTCTTCCTGTTCAGACGTCAATTAAAATATTTTAACATTGATTTGGAATACGGAAGATGTTGTAATTGAAAATAAAATACAAATTCAATTTTGATTCTGCTCGCCTAAACCTCAATTCCAGAGAAATATCAGGAAATAAATTTCGATGTGTACATAATTCATGCTATGCCTACTTATGTGTATATTTTTGGTAAGTGTTGATAAGATAGAAAATGGTATCACATGTGTTCAGAAACGTAACAGCTCTTGAAAAAAACATATATACATACATAACTTCACACCTGTATCCCTTATGCGGCAGGCAGAACACCACAGGCTTTAAAACCATCTGATATATCGTATAGAAAAAATTAGAGGTACCATATTGTTGAAGAAAAACTATTGCAGTGACAGGGGGTTAGACGCCACAAAAACGCCAGTAAAACCTCTGTCCCTTAACTGAATCTGACAGTATGCCTGGGAAGAGAAGCAGCTGGTACATTCTATGTTTTTCTTTTGCTCCCAGTCCAGCATGTCTTATATTTGAATAATTAATAATTATATACCTGCATAATCGCTCATGACCACAGTGTCTGTAAAGACACCAAAACGTCGAGTACATTGAGCTCAAGTATACACAAAAAAATCTAGTTGACGTACGTGTTTTAAGTACATACACGTTAATATTCATTTTTTTTCTATATACATACTATTGAGTTCTACAAAATTCTTTAACGAAGCCATAAACAAATTGACGATTCGCCCAATTAGCTTTTTAACCTAATGATTCCCTTTGCAGCTTTAATAAAAAGGCAAACTTAAGCTTTCGGTAGACAAACCTTTCATTTTTAGTGATTCGAACTCTACAGACTTTGTAAGAATTCGTATCGCTAGTCAGGTGAAAGTAAGCCGATACTAAGCGGGAGTTACTCTGTACTACGTTTTCTGAATTTTTATTTTGCGGTCTCAAATATCTCAAAAACACTATTTTCTATTTTTTCCTATCAAAATTATCGTCTGTGAATAATTAAAATAATTCATAAATCTAGTTTTAAATCCAATATATTATTAAGTTATTATGTTGTGTTAGATTTTTTGTTATTATTCACAACAAAAAATCTAACACAACTTCTACAGGTACCCTTCATAGAATAAAGTCTTTAAATATTTTTTCTATGAATATTAAACAACTAACAATCGAAGTCTTAGCAAAAGTGGTGAAAAGTAATATGTCATGCTTCGTAGTAAGGTCAGTTGGCCGCGCTCGCTACGGGCGCGTAGTCGTCTATAACGTAGTCAGACTACGCTCCGGTGTACAGCTACGCGATCGAAAATAACTTTTCTCGATACTAAAATGTTTTAAATATTAAATTTAAAAGTGGTACCTATTGAAGGTATTTATTGTAAGTGTTGTTTATGTAGTAATCATTAAATTTAAATTAATGTTAGAGTGATATAAAATTTACAAAGTGACATTAGTGGAGGGCAGTGACTGTTTGTGCACGTAACCTACTTAAAACCATTGCCATAAGTAAGTTATTACTATTAAGTACGATTTTGAAATACAAGTCCAATTTCAAATATTTATTTTATAAATTTTACATTCGATATAAAATATACAAAATTTATGAATTGCAATACAATGAATCCGATTAATTAATTAATTAAATTTTTGTTAAGTAAAAGCAATGCTTCCAGTTAATAAATAAAATAAATTATGTGTGCTCGAGTAATATATTCAAAAATATGCATATTCAAAAAGAAAGGTTTCTCATTAATTGAAAAATTTAATTCATGTCAAAATTCACATTTATAAGCAGTTTATTATATTAAATAGTATAGTATTTTTTTCTCACATGATGGTAAAGAGCAATTTCAATCTAATAAGATCGGAGAATGATGTCGCTTTGATCATTACATGTAGATTGGAAAATTCTTTGATTACACATGGCAAAAAATAAAAAAGGCCTGCGATATATTTTCCAATGTTTTTTAAATTTGGGTTCTATTGGTGCACAAATAAATTTTCATTTATGAATTTTGTGCTAGTTATAGATAATTATCACGTATACCCGTTGTTAATGTATAAAAAGTTTAAATGACATGATATCATGGTTTATACAAAATGCCAGTACTAGTTAATAGGAGTCAGCAATGTAACTTATTTGTAAAAGCAAATAGCACAAAGCAAACACACAAACAAATTATGTAGGAAACAAAAAGATATCTTGAATTTCATGAAGCTTTTATACTTCAACTATGTGGTTAAAAAGTGAGCGGATAGTAACTCGTTTTGATGAGACAATATATTTAAGCTTGGGAAACTGTTTAAACTAAGAAATGAATCGTTTAGTGTTGCAGGCAAAACTAAAATAGAAATTTTAATTTTTCAATGCGAACCCAATTATTTGACACTTTTCAGAAACATTAATAAGTATTAAACACTTGAAAATGCTTCTTGTTTATTTAAAGGTGACGGTCTCTGAATAAGATGGTCGGAAAAAGATTTTTAGTGAAAAAAGGTTTTTGTAGCTGTTAATTTATTCGTGAAATGTAAAATTTCTAGTTTTGATATAATAATATTATAAATACTGTATATGACACATAATGTTAAAAATTTGTGTAAACGGTGAGCGTGGTGAATTAAATATTCTGTGGATTAAGAGCTTACTGTCTAAACTAACGTTATCCTTTAAAAACGCTTTAATAGCGTGCTTATTTTATGAATACGAGTATATGTTTTGTATTTTTATGTAACATTCACACCACATTATTATAAGTTAGCCCAAATTAAGTTTCCTAACTTGTGTTGTGGACACAATATATTAAATAAATAAACCGAAGGAACATAAAAACATATGTGGTGAATACATTAATGTTCAAAATAAAATTCAATAAATATAATATGTATCCAGTACTTGATGGCTTATAACTCTGTTCACCACCTCTGACATAGGCCATAGGACATTTTTTGCCGCTAATTTATAATTTCGAATTGAAACTACACCGACACCATAAAGAAAGTAATGTTAATATATTTTTTTTGGACAAACACGAGTGTAAATCAAATATACAATAAATTAATTAAGCATTTTATTTTGTTTTACTATTTCTATCGTAATTAGATACAAACACACATAGTTTTAAACGACTATAAATAAAACAGTAATTGCTTTATTTAATGAAATACAGTACAAATTGTTTGGCGTTCTAGAAAGTCTGCCGGATATTCATTTTCGTTTCAATAAATAGAATTTATTCATTTCATATTTAAAAATGTTATGAAAGACCGGGATAAAATGTGATTTTGAGCTGAGCAAAAAATTGACATTCGATATGAAAACACTTCTAATCTATTTGCCATTTGATAGCATCCGTAAAGCCTCGGTGGACAGTTCGACTACATCGCCCCGGGTTCGAATCTCAAATGGGCCATTGCACGAAATTAACGTTTCTACATTGTCTCAAGTCTGAGTGTATCATCATCATCATCACAGCTATTTGTAATGAGCCCACTACGGCGCTATGAATTGCTCCCCTGGGTGAGGTAGAGGTTTAGACCGTAAACCACCAAGCAGTGCTGATTTGTGGATGTCAAAATTATCAGGGTGACGAAATGGCTTCTCGTAAACCCTAACGTCTGTTTACAAGCTTACAGCACCCAGGATCCACTGCTTCACGTGCCCTCTAAAGTATATAGCACCCAGGATCTACTTCTTAACATGACTTCTTAAGTTTACAGCACCCTGGATCTACTGCTTAACGTGTCCTCTAAAGTACTTATATAGCACCCAGGATCCACTGCCTAACGTGCCGTAACGAAGCGCGGAAGTTTTAGTGAGAAATACCTAAATGGTCGGCGGTCACCTATCCTTGTATCGACCATGCCGAGGGTTGCTTAACCTGCGATATCGATTTATATATACAGGAGCCACCGCGCCATAATGACTCCCTGCATTTTGCATAATTTCATACACGTCTCATACATTTTTTTAAATACATTCGTCATTAATGTTTCATATATGACTCAGACAAGCCTTACATTTTTCTTATACGACTTATACATGTTTCATACACGTCTCATACATAGTATAAAGCGGCCCTGCTACCTGTCTCCTAATCCTTTGAAGGAGGAAACCCTGGATACTGAATGAGCTCAGTACACTTTGCCGGATGGAGCCTTTATGGCGAGGTGAGGATACGTTTCATACATGACTCATATACGTTTCATTCACGACACTTTCATTTTTTATTTCTGTGACATACATGTTTCCGTTCCCAAAAATCTCAACATTACACTTTACGGTAACCTAAGAAACGCTGTAATCTAGATAGCAGAGGTTTACTGCGAATGGAATAGAAGAGAGCGGCGCGCGGTTGAGTTGTACGCGTCCTTTTTATTTCGGTAAAACACGGTAAGCTTAGTAAAATTGGCTGCCTACATGTTGTTATAACAAAACACGTTTTTTTTTTAATTTTGTGTGTTCTCCTTAAAAATACAATATTATGATTCCATAGTGAAATCAACAAAATATTATCAAAAATTAGTAGAAAAAACAGTTCCGTCTATCGTCACTGAATTAAATTTGGTGACGAGTTAAAGTTGTAAACTATTAATCTCGTTTTTCTTAAATTGACATTTTACAGATTACAACGTTTTATCCTAACACGGTCTCATGTCACTCGGACTTTAGCTGCCCATGTCAAGCTTCTGCCCAGATCACTTAGCGAATCTTCTGGCTATTTTAGTGACTGATTTGTCCGCGAATTCCTCACTTCTGACTCCGCGTAGGATCGATTTTGAATAGCCCCACCACTCATGGATAAGCAGTGATGTGTAGGTACCGGAATATTTTAAAAGAGGCAGATCCTTCTTCAACCCGTGCGCTGTCATCTTTGACCTCATCTTTACTCACCCTAAGGTGAGATTGAGGTCTAATGTGGATTTAGTCACCAATAAAAATAAGATCCCGCAGGAAATCTCCCACCTCGGCCCTGACCTTTGCCTGTTGGGAGAATTAGGGCTTCTTTATAAAAACAAAATCCCCAAACAATCACACCAACTACATGGCCCCAAACTAGCAGAGCTTGTGATGTAGGATACCATGCAGCGAACTAGGGGGAACCTAGAATATAAATACATATATAGATAAATGCCCAGACCTGGAACATTTTTTTTCTTGTTCCGTGCGGGAATTGAGCCCGCGACCACTGGCGTCTGAGGTAGACAGTGTTACCCCATCGCCTAAGTGGTCGTACTACTGGATCGGAGTCGAAAATTAAAAGGGTAGTATCTACCAAGTAGTTTTAGTACCGCAATTATAGAAAGCTCTCAACTCTTAGCTTAGCTCTTAGCAGCACGATCTTAAATGGGCGAATCACATACGTTTAGTGGATCGTTCTCAAAATTAGTAGCGTTTTATCAACCGGTGTCGAAAGATTTTAATAATTGTTGGTCGATTTTGAAGGTTCCAAAATGATTTTGACAATCACTGCTCCCTGTGGTTATGTGTTAGGGTAATATGTTTTGAAGAAATTCCTAAGCTTGTGTGCTGTTTTCGACTTCATCTTTACTAAACATCAGGAGATATTGAGATCAAACGTGGGTTAGTAACCAATGTTAGTTAGTGGTAGTAGTGTCCACGTGACAGGACACGCCTGGGGCGGTACAACAGTCCTTCCTATTTTACCCGCCGTAGAAACTACGAAAAGCGTAGTTGCGTTCCAGTTAAAGGGGAGGAACAGCCAGTGAGACTACAGGAACAAAAGGCTTTTACAGCTGAATCCCTGGGTCGGCAACGCATCAATGCTCATACATCTTTAATTTACCATAAATTAATGATGCATGAGCAATGGTGTTGGATACTACTTACCATTAGGTATCTACCTACCAGTGCCTGCTTGCCAGTATTTATACAGCATAAAAAAATGTAGAAAAATCAATAAGCGCCTAGGTATATTCTGATCTCATTCAAAAGGGATCGTTCTGTTTAACGAGCACTCGAAAACAGGGGACAATGAACTCAATTTTGAAATTCGATATTCGTCCATATCTCTGGAAAAAAAGATAGGTAAAAGAATAGATTTTTTCAAGTCATAAATATGTCTGAACTTTAAATAATACAGGAAAAACTGTCTTAAAAATACATCAAAATTATCCAAAAAAACATTCTGAAGAACCACTAAAAAAGAAATACTGAAGAGAATTTAATACAGTCCAAATAGTTGAAAAAGAGTTATATTTCTTGAAAATTATGTACAGCTTCGTTAGTCGATTCGTCCCTTAAAATTATATTTCAGTAAATCCACGTATGTTTTAAATAAAATACTGTATTCGTCGCTGTAACGTTCTGATTTTACATTGTCACCTAATTTTCCGATTCACGGGTTTCTTCCAACCTCATTTTAGATGTTAATTATTTTAAAATTGAAATGTACTCGTTTTGAAGCTTGTTTCGACGATATAAAATATGATATAGTCATACTAGTCACAGTGTAATATTTATTCCACGCAAATTTAACCTTAAAGAACAGTCGCGGCAATATATTTTATTATCAAAATATGTAATTTAACATAATAACGGTCTAGTAAGTATCATCGGCTTCATTTATTAATGTCCAGGTTTCTGAAAACAAATTCATACATATGTACTTCGCTTAAGTTTTTTAATGAGCCAAACTGGTTCAAAAACTAGGTATAAAATCCATTTTTACTAAAATTGCACAAAATAATAATACGAAAAGAAAGCAAAAGTAAATAATTCATGACAGACAACTTAGACTTGACGTGGGTATGTTAAAAGAGATATTCGATTTCACAAACACCAGATGTCTCTCAATATTTTGCCAACCCTTCAAAATTCCACCATCTATCGTTAAATCTTAATCATTTGTAGTCTTAAAAAGATTTGAAAAACTAGATCTGAAAAACATATGAAAATGCTTAGATTAAACCGTGGACACAGGCAAAAGTTCTATTCTTAAATTATGTGATCTGGAATTTCCCTTCCCTCTTTTTTTTCTTTGTCTGGAGGAAAACGTGCTATCACCTCCCAGACCGCGCAATAGGAACGGTGGGGTATGTGGGGATGATCCGGCAGAAGGCTGGTAGGCCACATATCACATACCTCTATCTAGAATAACCCTACGTAATAAATCTGTTTGTAATATTTACTTTCAACATAATATCATTTCAAACTATACGAAGAGATGATACTAAACTAAACTTAGGAGATAAAATCATTGTATGTTTTTCAGCGACACCTAGTGCTTTGAGCTCGGATGAAAATATATGCATTGCGTCGCGTTCATCTTTTTGAAGGAATGCGCCTCTTTGCACAGGATGTTTACATAACCTTCAACTGCCAAACGGAAATATGGAGAAAATCAAACTTATTCACAAATAAATATATTACGTTAAACCAATTTGTTGAAAAATCGTAGATGAATAAGTTATTAAGATAAGTGATGATTAGATTTCTAAACGCTAATCATTTCTAGTAACTAAGGACCCGCCTTTTTTCTTTTTAGAATCCACGGTTTTAGCGAAATTAGACAAAGTAATTTCCAATATTATGATTTACTAGCTGTTTCGCGTGGTCTGCGCATTTCGAATCCCGTGGGAATATCGGAATAAAAAGTGTCCTATGTGCAATTACAGACTCTACACTATCACTATCTATCGATTGTCACACTACAAATAACTATGCCAAATTTCATTGAAATCCGTTGAGCCGTTCTGCCATGATTGAGGAACAAACATCCATACATCTAAACTTTCACATTTATAATATTAGTAAGAAATCCCGTGGGAATATCGGGATTAAAAGAAGCTATTTTGGACTCTACACTATCACTATGCCAAATTTCATCGAAATCCGTTGAGCCGTTCTGCCGTGATTAAGGAACAAACATCCATAAATCCATATATCTAAACTTTCACATTTATAATATTAGAAATATGCATTAACTGTACAACTGTACAGTAGTCAACACCATTGAATATTTGTCAACATAAAATACCGATTGCGTACATAGATAATAAGCACGGTATATCATCATTTCACTATGTTAATTGTACGGTTGGGAGCAATGGAACAACTAAAAGTGAATATTGTTGTATGTATTTATAAGGTTTTAGTGTGATTAGCGCTGATTTGAAAAGATGATAATTGAAAATAAATGATTTAAAAAGTTCTGTATTTGTAATTTTTTCATACTTTTTACTGTATCTTTCATGGCTGTATTTTTCTTTCTGTCACTGAATTTCATTAATTTATAATGCAAATTAGAGACCTTGGGCTTTTGCTGGAATTGAATTATATCTCTAAGTGGCTGTTTTTATTAAGAATTAGAGTGTTTTGAATAAAAAGGAGACTTTTGAACTTTGGCAGAATACACATTTCCGTCGATATAACAGGTTTAATTAAACTTACCAAGTGCCGGTTCTTATTCTTTATAAAATCGTGGCATAATGCTGTTTAAAATGTATTATTGTTTTTCTCTCATTAGAATATATTTAAAATTTTAATTCTCTAATTATTATCATTATTCTTGTATGTGTTTTTTTATCAAAATTCGAAAGTGTTATCTACTTCACTAAGTTATACTTTGTATTTAATTAATTTTTAATATTTCAATCATTTTTGTATGGTTCTAACAATTTACTTTTAACTAAATTGTTTGAAATCCAATTATTGTAATAAGTATTATTGTTTTCTATTATTTATATCCCAATTGTGTATTTCTTTTTTTGTCCTTATCTTAAAATGATTTTAAGTTGATTATAACACGTATATAAACGCTGTAAAAATTCCTTTATATAAATAAATAAATTGTTTTTCCTATTACTAATCAAGTACATATTTGACTTAAGGTAACTCCAGCTAATTTAAAAACTCCGTTGGATAGTTGACAACATCATCTTGGTCAGTAACGGAATCAATCGATTTGTATGTCATTAATTCGCCAGCTATCTTATTTTGAATCTGAAAATTCATTTCGTTGACATCAACGTTTTTTGCAGCCAATATAACTCTTTCGCTCAACCATACATGATCTCTGTAATTTTGAGCAATGTTTGGTAAAACCTTCTCGATGAGTTCGGTCTTAGTTTCAGTAAAGTGACAAAAATTGGTAGGAAATGTGATGTATCCAGACGATGAGTCAACAGGTATTTTGTCATTACCAATATCGATCAATTGTTTGGAAAAAACTTTCCAGAATGGTCGTTGTGCAATTCGACTCTCATGTATTACATGAGAGTGTTATACTTAATTTGAGCGTTTTAACGTCTTTCCATAAAATGGATGACTTTAAACATGCGTTAAGTTCGTCGGCTGGCGTTGATCGTGGTATTGCAGGTAGTGTTTGACGAAAATCACCAATGACAACATTTGAAAACAATTGTTATATTGCTGGATATGAGTCAAAAAATTTTTAGAATCTGGCCCATTTCCGGAAACCAGTGAATGTAGTGGCTCTGGTAGCGGTTCCAATGGCGTCAATTTGACTTGACCGCTCTCGCAACACAAACCAGGAGCTTCATTTTTAAATTTAAATGCCTTGCAATATTGACACACAACGTTAATTGTTCCAATAGTAACGATTTGCTGTGAACTGTAATTTATTTCCACGTTATAATTGAATGCAGCTCGATAGGGGCTAAACGCAACATTTCTATGTAGTTGATTTCGATTCCATCGATTTCTTTCTACTTCATGCCGCGCTTCGCGTTGCTCGTCATTTTGACTTGCTCTTGTATATCTTTGACTCGCAGCATTGCGAGTTCTGCGACTTAAGTTTGTACGTCTAGCTGCTGGCATTTTTATAAACGAAAATTCATCTGCAAATTAAAATAAAACTATTGTATTCTTCTTTATAACCAAGTAGGTATAAACCACTTGTTATGTTAGTAACGTGTATGTTAGTCTATCCTAACTCACCAAAATTCTATATTAAATTGAACTTTTAATATTAGGCCTGATGGCTCTAAAGTAACCGTCATGTGAACTAAGAAAATCAGGTTTCTTAGATCCTTTAAATTAATTATTTTAAATGTATTGATTATCAATAAAATAAGATTGTCAAAAGAATCCGTTTTAAACGTCATTTTTTTTTCATCCTCTTTGACTATATTTGCAGCACGCATTCAGTCAATTCTATGTCTAAAAAAGTTTAATAATTTTATATGGTGGTTAAGTAATTTTAAATTTTCTAATTTTCCGCGCAATTTCCTTAATTTTTTCTTTTATAAGAACCTTCTCCTGATAATAACGAACAGAACAAAAAAAGAATTAGCGAAATCGGTCCAGCCGTTCAGGCGTGATGCCGTGACCAAGGGAAATAGGGATTCATTTTTATATATATAGACTAGCTGTTTCGCGCGGTTTTACCAACGCCATTTCAAATCCCGCAGGAATATCGAGATAAAAAGTAGCCTATTCGCTATTTCAGACTGTAAACTATCACTATGCCAAATTTCATCCAAATCATTAAGCCGTTTTGCCGTTATAGAGTAACAAACATCCAGACATGCATACATCCATCAAAATTTTAGTTTTCTTTTATTCAATAGATGTCGCTGTACGTCGATTAAATCGCACAAAAAGAGTTCATCGTCATTTTCACAGTTATAATATTAGTAGAAAGTAGGATATGCGACGGAAGGAACTGGCTCTTTATAAAATGTCACTGGAACACATCACCATCAGAGAGGTGATATTTGACCAGCCATTCAAACTGTTATTCAAAGGGGTTCATCACTCGGTTTAGTCACCTTTTACGACACACTTGTCCAGGGGCAGTATTCCCCCAAAAGAACAGTGGCAGCGTGATTTTACCATACATGATTTTAGTTGATGTTATTCTGTGGCGTTTAACAAACAAAAACATATTAGACTATTCGGAATTCATTCCTGAGTAACTCAAAAAATACTCGTAATAATACTAAAAGATATTGCATTTTAAATATTATATGTTGTGTATGTCTTTGACACTTATTTTTGGACGATTTTCAAATTTCATTTATTTTAAAAACACTACACACTTTAAACTAATGCGTTGAAAATTCGTAGGAGAATAAGTTATTAAGATAAATGATGATTAGATTTCTAAACGTTCATTATTTGATGTAACTGAGGATCCGCCTTTGTTCTTTGGTCACCAGTACAAAAGTACATTAGGAATAGGCCTACCTTTCTACCTTTCCATAGGCCTACCTTCTTTAAAGAGAAAATATATCAATTTCCGAAGGTTTCACACTTTGTGGGTAGGTGACACATATACTACAGCTTAACTCGTCACAACAATGGTGCAACCAAATCGGGGCATGTCACACGCTCACTGTCAGGTTCGGACACGCAATGTGGATTTCGATGCAAATATTTTGATCGATGTTTACTTTGCTTCATCTTCTATCTTCTATACTTATAATAAATCTGTAGAGAGGTCAATTCTGTACATGAAATATTTTTTCAAAATAACTATCAGGGGGTGATTAGTGATCGATACTGATGCCAAAAATGCAATCAGTAAAATTTTTGTCTGTCTGTCTGTCTGTATGTTCCTTATAGAAACAAAAACTACTCGACGGATTTTAACGAAACTTGGTAAAATCATTTTTCATACTCCTGGGCTGGTTATAGTATACTTATTATCACGCTACAATCAATAAGAGCAGAGCAGTGAAGGGAAATGTTGGAAAAACGGGAGAAGTTACTTAATTTTTTAAGCTTCCGTCGCGTGTGCTGCCTTAATGGTTAAAGCTACATAGAAATCATGTATGACAGAAATATTCTTCATAAAATTATATAAAAAATATCCCACAACAGTATATGTCTATATTTTATGGTTGACTCACAATAACACGTGTAAATCCCGATAGCTTAGCAGTTCGGAGCTTTCTGATTATATGTGTTTACTCTTACGTTTATAATACTCTCACTCATCCCTAATTAAAAAAAAATACATTATTACCTATTCAATAAAAAAAGAATCATAGAAATCGGTATAGAAACACCAAACTTATACATGAAATACGCTAATAACCCATCGCGCGTGAATAGGTACTGAATGATATAGGGATTATTTTTGCGTAACGGTTGCCGCGCTCGACGCGGCTCGCGGCGCGGCGGTAGGGTATAAAAAGGCGGGAGGCGAGCGCAAGCTTTTGCACGATTTAATATAGGTAGGTACAGAAGGAACAAGCGTTACATTACCTGTCAAATTTCCCCAGCCAATTTTAACTTATTATCGAGGGCATAGAGTTCAAATCCAAGTAAAAATTTTGACAGATTTGTAACGCTTCATGTACTGCCTTCTGTACATACAGAGATAAAATGGAAATCAAGGTTTTGTTTATTTCATGATCGTTTCTGCCTCTTGGAAGTCAGAAACCGTAGATTTCTTCGGAATAAAAAGTAACGTATGTGTTAACTACTACACCAAATTACATTTATATTGGCTTAGCCGTTTGGCAGTGAAAAGCAGCCATACATAACTATAGGTAGTATTGTATGTACACTGATAATGGCTGGATGGATGGATTTTTGCTATTCTTTCACGCAAAAACTACTTAGCTTTACCTAGAATAACAATAAGCTAAGTATAATTAATGAAGATATTGCATGAATTAAGTAAAATTGTAACTCGACGTTACGGTGTCTTTGCAGACCCCGTAGTCACGAGCGACTGTTAAAGTTTAAAATGTAAATATACGCGATAAATCCGGTTAAAAAGTGTTTTATTTAATAGTCATACATAATAGTTATCGCGAAAAATTAAGACAATATTAAAATTTAAGGCACTTTGGCACCCGATTTGTTTATAACGCTATGTGCCTTTGTATTGTACCTAATAGATAGTTACCTACCTATGTTTGTGGTTAGGAGTTATACATATTATATGGGCGAAGATTCTTCATTTTTATTTTTGTTATTAAAGATAGTTAGGACCTTGGAGAAGAAAATAACCTACTCGAAATACTAATTCAATACAGACGAAGTCGCGGGCATCATCTATGTAATATACCTACCTACCTATACTTTTTCACAAAACCTAGGTGAAACTGCGGATCACTGCTTTGTTGTAACAGTTTTTGAAGTAATTCTGTCTGTTTATCTATCAGTAACGCTTTCACAGCTAAACTACTGAGTCGATTTTGACAAAATTTAGAATAAGGTAAGTTTTAACTTCAAGGAGGATATAATAATAGTATTTATCCAACTCTAATAAACGGTATCCACGCGGACGAAGTCGTGGGTCACAGCTAGTAATCAATATAAGTCTAGCTTTTAATCACCGGCCAATTTTTTTTACTCAATAGGTATCATTTCTAGAAACGATTTATGCAAAAAATAAAACGGTCCCCGCAGTAGGTAAACTTGTATCGTGGGGTCCCAAAAATAAAATACTATCTAAATATACAATTGAAGAATCTCATAGGTGATTTGTTATTGTTGAAAGTGATCAATTTACTGTCAGTCTTGTCTACACAAGATTTCATGGCCAAATTTGGTCTTTATACTTACGGACCAATACTTGATGCCCGATATTGACTTGATGCCCGATATTGTATAAGAGTAAAGAAAAAAGTTTGAATGTGTTTATTATTAAATCTAAAATCGACGCCGTGGTTCCAAAGAACAGATTTCGCTATATCTCATAGTTTTTGACTTCTCCATACTGACTCATTTGCATTGTACACCCTGTATAAAACTGTTCCATTACTGATTGAGGTACTAAGTGACTGACAGACAACGCACAGTCATTACTAAATAACATTACTATAAACATGCTATAGAAATTTCATAGAATTGACATAGTTTTTTTTTTTTTTTTTAAGTGACTAAACCCGCGTTTGACCTCAATCTCACCTGTTGGTAAGTGACGATGAGGTCGAAGATGAAAGCACACGGGTTTAGGAAGGAACTGGCTCTTTATACAATATTGCCGGAACACATTACCGCCGGAGCGGTAACATTTGGCGACAGACTTTATATAAAGGGTGGTCGCTAGCCAGGCGGACCCAGAAGGGATCCTACCACCAAGCAATTGTATGGAAACTAGCGACATCTTAACTCCAAAGCGATAGTTATTTGGTGCTTTTCGGCTATGTTATAGTCTATGGTAATAGTTATACTGTTGAAAGTTATTTTTATTTTTTTACAAAAATAAACTTGATTACACAGGACTTTCTTAATAATTATTAAGTTTCTAATAAGTCTTGTTTGATACTGAGATAAAATCGATCAATCAATCATTACTCTGATTAATACTTACTAACATCTGTAGGTAGTCTTTCTGAACGAACACCAACATTAGCCAACATGTCTGTTTGCAGTTTGCTCAAAAATTTTCATTTTGTGTATGTATTTCACGAAACTATACTTATTTTTTTCAATTCTTATATAATAGTTACGCAAGTGAAACGCGACGGCTAGTTTCTGAATAGAAAGAAAAACTGGAGGAATATGCACACACATTGATAAAATGGTTGTTTAGTGAAATCATGTGTGTCTGTGTGTGAGGCCTTATGTATGTGTGTGTGAAAACGTAATCTTTATTGCGGATAGATGGCGCTATTTCACTTAATAAAAAATAATCGAATGGCCTATCTATGTTCGTTTATATATAGTAATCTGTGGGCGTAGGATTCTGAGATTTGGAACATTTATTCCTATGGGGCTGTAGGGGTGCACCGAGAAAAGAATTCTTGAAATTCCCACGTAAACTGGAAATATACGACTTTTTAATTTAAACGCGTTAACAAAGTCGCGGGAAAATGCTCGTAAGTCATTAGTGACGTAGTTTGATTCAATGAGGTTAAAGAGATTTTTTATTGTTGAATAGTGTCAAACATGTTGTCTTATGACCTCGAAGTAATATACGTATAGATCTAGTATTATATGCAAACATAACATATGAATAAAATTAACATCCTAGATTAACATCCCGATTTTATGAATCAAGGTACATTTCAGTAAGCATTTTTGCATTTTTTAAAAGAATTATTGAAAAGTACTGCAACGATAGGACGTTTGTATTCCATGCCACCTGATGGAAAGTGCGCATGAAAATTAATTATAAGAAAATTAAAACTAGCAATCCTTACCTATAGTTTGTTGCGCATCATTTTGCAGTTTGGAGCTTCTTAAAAAACCAAGCGTTTTTTACGTCCTTTTATGTTCAGACTTAGAAATGTAAAGCGTTTGAACGTAAAAGAAAAATAAAACACGCCGTCTTAAATTGTTTCATAGTTAAGACATCATTCTCTTTAATTATCTAAAAAAGGGAAAAAAGAGGTATTTCTTAAAACAATAAGTTCTTTAACGAAAGTTATCTAATAAAATGTTATAAACAATTTATCGTCTTTTAAAACGAAGTAAATGAAATTTCTTTATAATTAAACTCCTCATTAAGTCTAAAGAAGTTTCCAAGATTGAATTTCCGGTAGCTAAGATTTAAAAGTTTTTTAATTGCCTTTGCATTTAGCAAAAAAATTTACTGCATTCTGTTAACAATATTTTGCTTCAGAATCTATGCTAATATAACAAAGTTGAAGAGTTAGTTTTTTTGGTTGTTTGAAGGAGCAAACCTCTGCAACTGCCGCGCCGGTTTTGAAAAATTCTTTTAGCTTTTGTAAAACTAATTCTTGAGGAAGATGATAGGCTATGTTATGTCCTTAAATTCTTAAGGGATCTAAAGTTATGCAGGTAAAACCGCACGAAGCTGCTAGTAAATAATAAGAAATAATAAACTATGACGAAAGCTACACGAAACAAAATTTCGTTTGTTCAATAATGTTAGATGTTTTTTTTACATTTGTTGTCCAAACACCTAAAAAAAGGAAATGAATACAAATCATACTCGCACATCTCCTAGCATCAAATCTTAACCTGAATCGTTTGCTTATAACTATCAGATTAATTCAAAACAATTCAAGTTCATAACAACTTAGACATATTTACACACTGCAAATGCATGTGAGTATCATTCTCGTACAATTTTATCGCAAACTAAGTGAAACATCAATACCATTGTATTAGTACAAATGTAGTGAAACATAACCGAGCGAAGTGACTGGAATACAAAGAGGATGCCTGTTGAGACGACTGCGGTTACACCGAAGCGTTCAGTTATTTTGATAAATAATATTATTTGTATTCTGGTTGCAAGATATTGAAGATTTCTCTGAGTTATAAGATAAAATCTACAGTATTGTTATTTATATAGAGTTTTATGCTAATAATTATACTAACGGAAAGTCATAACTCAGTGTCGTTTAAGTAGGTATATACCTACACAAGGTGACTGGTGACAAATTATAGATATTGCAGGAGAGGTTTCTGAACTCGATTCTGATCATAATTATGTAATAAAAGTGCCTAGTATTAAATTTTTCACCAGAAGTCCCTTTGAATAAATAAAGGGACCTTCCTACACCTATCCCGACGCACTGCCCCAGTCAACACGCACACAGCAGTGTTCCTGCCACCCGCTAAGTACTAATCCATTACGCTTATGTAACCATGCGTTGCGTAATGAATTCTTTAACTTTCGGTTAAGTTTACTCAGTAAATAATTAATACTTATTTTTTATCTAATTTTCTTCTTCATGTATGATCTCAAACAATCACGTCCTGGCATTTCAGAAATGACCCACCAGTCACCCTGTATACATATGAAATATTAGGTTAGTATCATTTGGTCCGGGCGGTTCAAGGATGGGTGACAGCCTATAATTTATTTCTCACGACGACTTCCGTGTTTCATAGGGCTCGCTAAGCAGTCGCTCCCGGTTGCTGTGTACAATTGTCGTTAAGGTATTTCAGAAGCTATGACGGCCTCCTGATTATTGTTCCGTTTCCAACTAGCACTGGGCCACCCTCCTCATCATCCAGGCGAGAGACTGAACTGCCCTCTTTAAAAAGCCTTGTACGGTATATTATAGTAAGGTAAAGTTTCAATAATAAAAAACGAATAAAATTAAACAAAAGGAGGAGAAATTGTTTGGTTACAGCTATTACTTTCAGCCTTTGTGTAGCACAAGAGTATCAATAATCAGTAATAATGACAAGAGCTCTTTGCGACCAATAAAATTACTATGCAGAATGGTGTTGGGACCGCCGCGGTTTTGTAGCGGATCGAGTGGATTCGCAAAAACTCGCCACAACACTTTTTATGCGATTATACGAGATAGGATTGTGTCGAAATAGGATTGTAAATATTTCGTTCCTTCGTCAGTTTTATTTGATAGCACAATAAAATAATGGAATAAAACATTGGATAGGTCAATAGTCGAATTGCTGATTCTGCCCATCGTTGGAAAATTTATTATTATTTTTTATTAAATTCTAAGGTTGTATTAACTTTTACTTTGAAGTTTTTAAAAACAAAAATAATTGTATAGACTTGATTCTTTCCAGTGCCAAATAGACAGCCTCGATACATCGTGGATAAATCTTCGTCTTCTTTTTTATTTTTCGTCTTTAATTGAATAATAAAACAGCGATGGTTGCGTGATAATTTCTGAAAATCCCCAATAAATAAAGTTTTACAATAATTAAAGTAGTTTTCGATTACCTCGAGCATTACGACTACCTCTTTACTTCTCTTATCAAATAACATTGCGTACATAACTTACATTTATAAATAAATGCAATTTAAATGTATCAAAGAATCTCATAAATATGAAAATCATATTTAAGTTTCCGAGACGCTCAACTTAAAAGTTGACATAAATTAATTTTATGTACGACTTTGAAATTTCATCTCTTTTGTAAACAATATGAAAAGAGAGTTTTTATTTAAAAGAAAATTTAATATTTACCATTTGCACTGGTTTTAAAATCACTGTCATGGAAAGATTGTAAAGTTTTTACCTTATTGCGTAATTTCACATTTTTTTGGCCTGTGTTATCAACACCGGCACGAATAATAAAGTGCGATCGTCTACCGGTTTACAACTGTTTTTTAAGTCGAACGATCTGTAACGTAACGGTGGTTTATTCAAGGTTTACTTGCACTAATAAACTTTTTTATAAGTTTAGTCATTCTACATATTTTTACTCCTCATTATGTATTAGCTCGGTTCTGTGCTGCCTTAATCTAGCGTTTACCAGAGGGGCAATTCAGCTATTTTTTTCATATCAAATATGACATGTAATACGTTTTACAATGTCATATCATAAGTCAATCGGAAAGTGATACCTAATATAGCAATCAACTGTAACATTGCAAAATGGTATACACGTAACACTTTGTAGCATAGAGATTAGTAATTGACAAGAGAACAAAATGATAATGCAATGAGATAAAATACCAAATTTTGTTCATTTCAAATTAGCATTACGATATTTTCAAGTTTCATTCTCGCTATAATAGCTATAATAGTAGACTCCACGGTCAGTTACTCGTTCATGGGTCGTCAATGTGTACGCTTTTAACATAAAATTCCAAAAATATTTAAGATTTACCCTTCTATGGATTTAAGGATACGGTAAAACAAGTGTTGTGTGAAAAGGGCTACTATAAGATATCAGGATGCAAGAAGATGGGATGCCCTAGCTGTAAACTGTTATTGTGTATTTTTAAAAGATGATTGCTGTTGAGTTTCTTGCCACTTTGTAAGTAGTTTGACTTATTTCAAGTGTATTTAAGTACCTACAAAATAATGAACTTTTGACTTGGACTGTCCAGCATTGACCTTCAGATTGTCAGTCCACCTTAAGGGAGATCTGCCAACACTATGTCTCCCAGTACGTGGTGGTCACTCGAGAAACTTACTATCCCAACTACCACCTGCGAGATATGTGCTTTGCTCATTGCTACTTCTGTATTGCAGTTCTTCTTAGTACATCAATTATAACCTTTGGTTTGCCTGCGAATCTCCTCATTTCTGATTCAATCCCGTATGAAATTTTACGGTAAACATTTATTTTTGTAATCGTAAAATAGGCGTCAGTAACAAAACGAAAAGGGTTCCCCATTAGATGAAATGACCGATACTGAGTTATCGCTCCTATCAACGATTAACGCAATCCTTTTTCAGTCGCAAGAAAGGCTAAAATCGCCTGTCCTTTTCTTAAATCTTTTAAGTGGGAACTAAGGGTAGTATATCTGATAACTGTTTGATACGATGTTGGTATTTATCCTAAACCAAGTAAAACATTCACTTTACTCTAGTAGTTTATTAGATAAGCATCAATTAAAACCAACTACTTTTCGAACGAAAATTAAAATTTTGGTATAAAAATAGAAAAAGATATGAACAACCAGACTTTTAAATCTTTTAATTCATCATCACAACTCTTTGTAATGAGCCCACTGCAGGGCATGAGTCTCTCCCCTGGGTGACGGAGGAGGTGTAAGGCCATAATCCATCAAGCTGGCTCAGTGCTGGGTGGTGGATGTCAGAATTTTCAGGGCGCCAAAGTGGCTTCTGACAAACCCTAACGACTACTGTATACAAGTATACAGCACCCGGGACCGACTGCTTAACGTGCCCTCCGACGCACGGAAGTCGCCGTGAGAAATGAATGGTCGGCGGTCACCCATCCAAGCACCGACCGCACCAAATGTTGCTTAATCTGTGATATCGTATGATACACACAGTAACCACGGCGCCACGATGACTTCAATCTTTTAATAATACAGGGTTAATTTTAATAAGCACATCACCTCTTGCAGGTAGCCTCTCCACATCAGTCCCCACAACATTTGTACTACAACTTTTTAAAATTAATAGTTTTTGTAAAATTATAGTTTTCTCATAGAAAAAATATTTATAGCCTCTGTTTAGAGGCGTAACTCTATTTACTTTGAGCGTAGGTATACCACACACCTTGCGCAATCAATATATATAAAACTGTTCCGTTACTGACTGAGTGACTGAGGTACTGAGTGACTGACAGACAACGTACAGCCGTAACTACTGGGCGTAGAAAGCTTAAATTTTGAACATACATTTTTTAGGGGATGTAGGGGTGCACTAAGGAAGGAATTCCCGAAATTCCCACGGGAACGGGAATTATTGGACTTTTTAGTTTGTATGAAAAATCTTATTCCTTGAGTGCACGGATATGATACTTGCCACAAAAGTTCTTCAAAAAGAGACTGGTTGTGTTTTGAATGGAATTCCCGAAATTCCCACGGGAACGGGAAATATATGATGTTTTAGTTTGTATGATAAAATCTTATTTTTTGAGTACTTGGTATAAAGGTTCCTCAATAAGTGTCTGTTTTTATAATGGAAGGAATTCCCGGAATTCCCACGGGAACTGAAAATAGGGCTTTTGAGTTTATACGTGTACGAAGTCGCGGGCAAACGCTCCTAAAATATAATAATATGTAGGTACTTCTTACAGAATATAGAGTAAGGAGCAAACATTTTTTTGTTTTTATTTTTTGTGTTATTTATCAAGATTTGTAAAAAGTCGTAGAATATGTTTTTGGGATTGATGTGGAGAAGCTTAAGCAAGAGGTGATGGATTAAAAATAACCCTGTAGATCTTTAATAAAAACAAATACAGAAAAATCACTGTATTTGGTTCTGAAATAATTGTTTTAGAAGGCAAATCAAAGAGCATCGAACCTCGTTGGCATACCTACGTCTACGTGGTTTCGTCACTTAGAAAAAACTGTTTTTGGCAGCCAGTGATGAAACATGTGTTAATCGATATAATAAGTCATTACACATACATTTTTGTTTGTAATGACTTATTCTATCGATTGACACGTGTTTCATCAATGGCTGCCGAAAAAAGTTAAGTATGCCAGGTTCCATACTAAAATGTTCGATCCCTTTTGGTATTTAGATAAAAATCCAGATTTCTCATTTCAATGAAAAAATCTTAGATTAAAATAGAATAGAAAACTGAATATAAAAATAAAAGACTGGAAATTATTTTTCGTTATTATTTTAGTTAATCGATTTTGTAAAAGAGACAAATAAAAAGGCGAAGTGCAATAATAATCTTATAATATAAAGTTATAAAGAGTAAGGAATTATATGTTTATTCTATTTTAAAGCAATAGAAAAACATGATACAATTCGAAGGTTGCACTAAAATTTAGAAAGCCTTAGTGGCACCCAATTTAGATCCACCACGGTTTGACACTTTGCTCTCTCCTTTGAGAGTTTACAGGGCATGACTGTATGGAAGTGCAATGTGTTCTAGAAATACGAATGAATGGATACGAAGTACAAAATAGAATGGATATAAAAATAAAGGTTATCGCCGTGTTGAAAAGAGTATCTAATGATGAATGTTAGAAGTTAAAATCGGGGATTTAATTAAATAGTAGAAGTAAGGAAAAGAATTTCCGAATATGGGGAGGGATCAGCCTGTGTATACAGGGTGTCCCGCCAACCCTATCAAATACCTTCACGGAGGTATTCTAGGAACATAAGGATTACAGTTTTTTTTTAAATTTTTGTATGTTGAAAATTGAACATTAAATTAAGACTTTTTTATATTTTTTCTGTAATTCTTAAGGGTACTAAAATTCCTTCGTGAAGGTATTATACAGTATGATTGGTGACAAATTTTAGATACTGAAGGAGAGCACTCTGTACTCGATTCTGATCATCATAATGTAATAAAAGTGGGTGCTTAATTTTTCACTAGATTTATCTATAAATAAATACTACTATGTTACTATTTACTTAACATACAACGGAGTCGATCGCGGCACGTAACCTGGCACGCGGATCTCTGCGAATGCTAGCGTAACCATGCGTTGCGTAATTAATTCTTTAACTTTCGGTTAAATTTACTCAGTAAATAATTAATATTTATTTTTTATTATATTTTGTTTCTCCATGTATGATCTCAAACTATCACGTCCTTGAATTTCAAAAGTGACCCACCAGTCACCCTGTATAGGGTTGGCGGGACACCCTGTATACAGGTTTTGACGTTTGCGTTGGGTCGAGAAAAGTGACGAGCGTGTATAACTTCTCGTTCAAGCCCACTAACCGTGATATACAATAGTCTACTGATCGTTTGCCGGCTCACTTCACATCTTACTAATATTATCAATATAAAAGTTTGGATGAAAGGTTGTTTGTTCCTCAATCACGGAAGAACGGCTCATCGGATTTGGATGAAATTTAGCATTGCGATAGTGTGGGGTTAAAAGTTGTGCAAAAAGTTAAAATTCATTTTCACAAGTAAAATGTTTATAATTGAAAGGATTAAACCAAAGCGTATTTTTTAGTAGACCTTTTATGCTGATCGCATTACACCTACATTCTCCAAACAAAACTCCTTTGAAAGTCCCTGTATGTCAATAAATAAGCGCGGGCAACAAGTTTTAAGCACGCGATACTTGACGTGATCGAGAGTTGTGGATAAGAGGCACGTGAAAAAACTATAGTAACTTCATGCTGTGCTTGTTAAATATTGATACAATTTTGCTGTATTATTTTTGTTTCAGTGGTTACGCAGTAAATTCGATTCTTATCCGATCCGATTCCGAGCAAAATAAAAATCTAGAAAACTTGTATGAAATGATGGAGGACGGATGATGGATGCCGGATGTAAGGCATGAGATATCATAGAAATAAGTTCTACGGCTAATTAATTAATTTTCGGATTTGAATCGGTTTTAGCGCGTAACCGCTCATAGTGTATAGGTAAATTTACTTAGTTGCATTAGAAACTTACAGACCATTGTATATTAAGAGTTAGCACTGTTCAATATAAAATTTCAAGCAAATCGGTTCAGAGCGAACTTCTTATTAAAATCTTAAAGGTAATGACATTACAACTGCTCCCGTGTGATTCCTAAAGCATCAAAACTTTCAAAAACCTATTTAATTTTATTAAAAGTGATTTAAACTTTTGTTTAAAAACTAAACAAGTTGGTAGTCTTTAATTTTATACTGATAACGTTGTTTTTAATGGGAGCCGATCCCGCGTTTGACTTCCATCTGAGGATAAAAGACTGTAAAGTACTGGTCACTAGCAAGACGAATGTCAAATAGGTCCTTCCTCCAAACAGAAATCACTCAGATATGTTTCTTCTTGCGGTATGTACTTTAAGGGATTATAGGGTTTATTGTGATTTAATAGCCCTATAAGGACAAAATCCCCGTAGTGTTTTACCTTCTCATCTCTTAATATTTACGGACACTTGTATACAGGGTGACCCGCCAATCCAACACATATAATACCTTCACGGAAAGATTCTAGTACCCATAAAGATTACAGAATAAATAAAAAAAACTAAATTTATTTTTAAAATTTTGTATAAAAGAAAAAGTTTCAACTTATTGCTTTCATACAAAACTTGAAAAATAAATTTCGATTTTTTTTATATTAATCTGTAATCCTTAGGTACTAGAATACCTCCGTGGAGTTATTACATAGGGTTGGCGGGACACCCTGTATTTACATCATCATCATCAACTGCCTGTAGACGTCCACAGCTGGACATAGGCCTACCCCAAGGTTCTCCATGTCGCACGGTCCCACGCCGCCCTCATCCATTGTTTATCGGCGACCTTGACCAGATCATCGGTCCACCTTGGAGCCTACCTACGCTGCGTCTCCGAACTTCCGCCACTCGAGAACTTTACTGCCCCAACCGCTATCTGTTCTGCGAGCTATGTGCCCTGCCCATTGCCACTTCAGCTTTGCAATCCTTTTACGACTGCGAATATTTTATGATATTTTATAGAGTTATAGTAACAATGCAGAAGTCATGTTACATCTGCTGTAATGCAATGCTTCTAATAATCGAAAAAAAAATCACAAAGAGAAGTGTAGGTTATCCTAACGTTCATTGACACGAATGCGATTAGAAGTGTAAATTATTCTAAAAAATAGAAAAAATCACCATAAAAATGCGCTGACTCATTGAATATTTTACAATTTGCATAGTTCAAGTTACTAAACCACATAGGCAGTGTCCAACGTGTCGTAGTATTTTAACTAAATATAATTTTGCGATATTATAATTGCAGGCAGAAGTTTTCTGGCACGAACCGCGTGGCAACAAAACTAGTTAATTGGGCTCTAAGTGGACTACTTTTGAATGAGTATTTCATACACAGCGTCGCTACTGGGTATGTACTCGGCTTTTGTGCAGTTGGAATAAATTGTTGCCAAATATAAGTATGAGGGAAGTTTAGTTACTTATATTTGTCCAAACATAGTGTTTTTTTTTATTTTAGTTTGTTCATGTGGGTTCATGAAATTAATTTGATGCGACCAATATTTGGAGTAATCATCCATCATTCCTTATTTGTTACCGATTTACTTCATCCATTTTTTATATTTTTGTTGTTCGCTCATCAGTTAAATGAAAGAAATAAGTAAACAAATTAAGTGCGTTATTGGCCGATGACAGCAGTAAACTGCTTTGACGTCTTTTAAAGCTTTGTGACGTCTACGGCGCGCAGCTCATTTTTTGCTAAATAATGCCAGCGTGCGGTGTGGCCGACGCGGATAGTGCACGCAGTTCTATATGAATTCATACAAAGCAAACCAACATCCGTTGAGTCCTGTGCGTGCGGTGCGTGCGTTGTAGCCCAGTGAACGCGCACCTTAGCACCTTATATCAGTTAATAATTCTTATTTGGCGTGTAAAGTAGTTTGAATTTCAATATACTCATTTAATTCCTGGTCGTTCAAATATTTTGACAAAGGAGTGAAGGCAGGTTTACATGGATCCGAATTACTGGCATCAGTATCACTGGCTTGATAACCCTTGTTTTGTAACCCTTTTGGTTCTGCTTTTTGGCAAAGTTTAAAATATGTGACGTGCGAACAGAATTAATCTGTTTTTGTGCGAAGCCTTCGCGTCGAAAGGTTATGTACGTTGTTGCTGTTATTTATGGCTAGACCAAGTTTTAAGTAGTGTTATGAAAAAGGTACACTGACGGAAAGCATTTTTGATATATTAATATATTTATATTTCTTATAATTATGTATTTTTATTATTTTTAATAGTTTTTTAAAATCAATCATATATTAAAATAAATAGTTAATTGTACTTACATTAACAATGAGTTAAAAAAATAAAAAAGCACAAAAGTTCAGAATAGATACACATATGCTCCTATTACATAAGTTGCTATAAAATGGAATGCTTTAATAAGATTTATTCTTAGTGTAAGTTATTTTTACTAAGTTAGCTCTTAAAGTACTTAAATCTTAGACAGAAGTAAGAACGGTCATTTTCTCAAATAATGTTAATTGAATTTGAAGACTTCATTTCTTGCTCTTAATAAAAAAAAAATATTAATTTTTGCACTATCTTATTCCGTGATATAACCACTTTCCACCAGGTTAAATGGAAGACAAAAGTCACAAACTTAGTATTTAATTCATGTTAAATGACATTATTAATTCAAACAAGTGAAGGTCATTCACAGTCGGATAGACTCAATTTTATACCAGCGCTATGGGACAGCAAGGCAAATACATAAAAGTTTTTTAACTATTTAACCACCTCAGTAACACGCAATGTATTAGGTATTTGTCCGTGTAGGGTTGGCTTAGCCCTACCGCCCTGGATAAGCGTGTTGTAAAAGTTGACTAAACCGAGTGACCCCCGCTTGGTGGTAGGATCCCGTCAGGGTCCGACTGGCTAGCGGCCACCCTTCATATAAAATCTGCCGCCAAATATTACCACTCTGGCGGTGATCTGTACCGGCAATATTTTATGAAGAGCCATTTCCTTCCTAGGCCCGTGTACTTTCATCTTCGACCTCATCTTCATTTACCATCAGGTGAAATTGTGGTCAAACATGGGCTTTGTCTTTATTAAAAAAAAATTCGTTTTTAAAGAAAAGCTTTTATCTTCATGTAAACCTGCCTTTACTAAAAATATAAATGATCAATATTTTTTTTGACATTTGCTATACCTATTCGAATGCGCAAATTCAAACGATATTTTCAAGTATTTGATAAATATTTTAAGCCGATTTCCATATGTATTTCCTGACAGAACAATTATTACAGTGGTTCACATTGAATCTAGCTCAGTAATTGGACCAATTTTCAGTTGTTATGCTTTGTATAGTGTACAAACGAGAAATTGAAGAAGCATCAATAAACATTGATACCTTTATGGATAAACAAACCAATTAATGAAAATATAATTTAAAGTCAGTAGTAAAAGCCTGATTATTGTGTTCATAACATGTTTCATCAATCATTCAGTCATTCATCATTCAATCAGTATCCAAAAATTTTAAGAAATATAAAAAAATGTGTTTCTGTTTTACAGCTGAATCTGTTTTCAATATTGATCAGCTAAGGAAATTACAAGAACAATAGAAGTTCCCAATTTTCATTTTTGGTAAAGAAAAATAATAATAATAATATGCACATCTTCATAGTCTACATTTCGACGCCTCTTATCATCAGGTGTATCTTGCTCATTGGCCTTCTTACTTATCATGGAAAAACTCTTACATGTTACATGTTACTTTTGTTGCGTATCAATTTAGCATTAATTATTTGAGCTCTATTGATGAACTTTTAATAAAGGATCATACATAACTTTGTATGAGCTCTGGTACCCGCTTCAGTAGACACGTGTGATATATCGTTAAAAAGAGTTCACCATCCAGAACAAGAATTGGTATGGCGCCTGTCTTGATTCTGAGTCCAAGCTAATATAATTAATCAAAATTGAATCTCATTGTATTAATTCTCCGAATTCAAATTTAAAAGAAACTTTAATTCTGGTGTGCAACAGGTATGAGGGCGGCGGTGTCGCTTACTATCTTTAGGTGACCCGTCTGCCATTTTGCCTCCCGGCTCATTATAGTATCGTCAATATAAGTATCACCAATATTCCAAGAAGAAAGTCAAAGTTAAAAACTAATCGGAGTCCTTAACCCATTGCTGGCCCACTTACCGCTTTGATTTCATCCCCTCCGCCCATCATAGTACAAAGGTGCAACGAAAAATTTAAATAATTTAAAAATTACAAATGCGTGTTGTTGTATAGTCTCACGTTTAGGACCTTATGTGAGACTATTAAGAGACTAATTAAGCTCTGAACGGACTAACTACCGGAACTTGGCGCAATAGTAACTTTGATTCAAGTTAGGTACTAAGACCTATCCAACATGGTATTCTACATGGCTATTGGCGGTGGGTCCAAAATTATGCATCGTCCTTTGTAAAAATAATTATGCTTTGTCAATTTTACATAAAAAGCAATCATTGTACATATTTTTATCATTTAAATTTTGATCTATGTAAGTTATAAACTTTGATCTCAAAAATCGAATTAGAAATTTGAATAAGCAGTCTCGATAGGCAATATTATTACTTTATCCAAACAAAGGATTAGATTTACCTACAACTTTCTAGAATGTCAAATTTGTGATTAATAAGAGTTTAAAGTGTAGATAGATAGCGCTCAACAATTTAATTAAAAGCTAACGCGAAAATAAATTAAATTTTGTGTTCGTTTAAAATTACAAAGTTTCAACAACAATTACAAAGGATGAATTGAGGTAAAGAGCCCTAATTGTTATACAAAATATAATGTGATTTATTATGATTCTCGTTTATCAAAACTTAAGCAATTAGCTAATAAATAACTAATAAAACAACCACTATATTTTGTTACAAAAACAATATCGTTAGCCTGAAAAACCCACTTGAGAGACTGTACAAAGATATTAATCCCCATTTTTGATAAAATTAAGTTGAATCTAGTTGTTAATGAGTTTTAGTATGGTTGATATGAGACATGCTTAAAAAGTGTATGTTCCATGGAAGGCTGATTAAATACTGTTCAGGAGTCGAACTAATATTTTAAATTATCTCTTGGAGTTTAGGTACTCGAGCAAATTTTATGACACGAATAAAACCTTGATTCTCTAACTTCAATAACCTTGAATTTTTTAAATAAAATAAAAAGAAGAAACGGAGGCAGATAAAATATTTTATTTTTTAAACTTGCAATATTTAAAATAATTTAAGGTTCTTATGCCGTCACTTGTGCATATATTGAACCAGCTGGGAAATACCGTAAAGGTACTGCATGCAGTTCGATTTAGTTCTGAAAATCCTTCAAGAAAACCTTAGTTCATCGTTGACAGCATAATGACAATGAAATTATACAACGATTTCAAACTACTCTACTTATTTCAAGGATACTTTATCAAGAGCCGCTAAAATGCAAAATAGGTTATTGATTTTTTATATCTAGCCTTATTACAACCTACTCTAAGATACATTTTCGTTCCAACAGAATTATAAGCACTAGCTTTAGTGATCGTATTGTATGAGCCGAGAATCAGTTAAGCCTGTCTACACTTACTGTAAAGCCTTATAATGAAACCAAAACAGGCACTCAAATTAAGCTTTGTTCGTATTAATATAAAATGCAAAAATCTGTTTCTCATTTGCATTATAATACGTAGTGTTTTTAGGTAATGGATTTCTGTCAGTATTGCCATTATTTTCTGCTTAATTATGTGTGTTTCACACATATCAATTAATAAAAAACGTTATGAACATAAGATTTTGTACTTAGAATGATTGTCTTAAATCTGATATACCTAGTTACATCTGAAGATCAAAATTACTACAATTATCTATTTCGAATAAATGGAAGCATTAACTTTGACATTAAAGTACCTAAATCATATTTTGACTACAACTTTCATGTCAAAAACACATTTCTTATGTTCGAATATATTTTCCGTTTTGAGAGCAAAACTGAAAATACTAGAATAGTGTGACGTAAAGGAAGGAGCATACTTTGAATAAGAGTGATATAAGGGTTGACACATCCATTGTGCGAAAATATTTTATAAATTATGCCACGACCGGGTGTAATTTTCTTCATAATATTTTATTCCAATTTTATTTTCTAGTACAATACAATACAAATACACTTTATTGCCAGAATCAACAGGATACAAACATATTAAAATATTGAATATACAAGGAAAACTGGATTCAACACAATTTAGGCGGCCTTATCACTCATGAGCGATCTCTTCCAGGCAACCTTTATTTACAAAAAAACATACTTAAAATAATAATTTTGTAGAGTTTGCATTGCCATTATAATAATAAAATAATATATATACAATATTAATTGTATATAATAATAATAAACTTATATATAAATAGATACATATTTCTTAATACATATAAATAAATAACATAAGTACACAAATATATTTGGAGCGTAGTTAAATTTATGGAGAAGTAGTCTGAAGGTGATAATTCTTAACATTTTTCTTAAAGGAGTCTACAGATTTTGCATTGTGAAGTGACAAAGTCAATGAGCTCCTAGTATTTTTTGTATTTTCACTAAATGTTAGTGCATTGTTTTTTTACGATTCAGGGTTATACTACTCAATACTCAATTGGACAAATGGACCGAGAGCTAGTTTAAAATGTCAGTTTGTCCTTTTTTAAAACATCATCAAAATCATTAAACGTTTAAAAATGTAACAGTAATGAGAATATTAATTATTTTATGATCAGTGAACGGAAAAAACATGGATTAGCTGTAAAAAACAGTAAAAAACTATAGAGAGGAATGGAAAAAACGGTGGGAGGCCTTTGCCCAGCATTGGGACAGCGGAGGCTAATATTATAATACTAAATGAGAATATCAATTATTTTATGATCAGTGAACGGAAAAACATGGATTTGTAACTTCCAACAAAATATCTTTGGAAAACGGCTCACGTCTTTGTTTAGTTTTAAGAGCTACTTGTTCTCTATGAGCATCATCATAAATTATTGTATGGTTTATTCTACATAACTATTGCGTGTGCTCCCGAAGATTAACCTTTATGTTTTAGACGTCGTAAGATCAACTAAAAAATTTCATACATACATACATAACGTCACGCCTGTATCCCTTATGGGATACAGAGGTTACAAGACGTTTGTCACGTTTGAAAAATTTGGAGGTATGATAAAGATGGAGAGAGACTATTGTAGTGACAGGGGGTCAGCCTATCGCCCACAAAAACGCCTTTAAAACCTCTGTCCCTTAACTGACTTTTACAGTATGCCCGGGAAGAGAAACAGCTGGCACATTCTATGTTTTTCTTTCGCTCCCAGTACAGCATGGAGCGAAAGAAAAACATAGAAGAATTTCAAATAATTCATTTCGCTGCCATATGATTATGTGATTATGAAATATGATTATGTTTTTTGGTGAAATTTTTGTCCAGTATAGAAAATAATTAAATAATAAATTAGTTGTTATGATGGCTAAGATATTTACCTTATAAGAAATACATAAAATCGAGCTTATTATTATATGTATAAGTAGCGTAAAACATGAAGGTTACCTGATAAACACCTCTTATTGACTGACCTAAAGACGTTAGCTTTATTTGAAAACCTGAATATTTTATCGTATTCGACAACATGAAATTTTACTGCGCCGTATGTAAAAATGGCAATATACTTTATTTTAACTAAATTTAAACGCAATAATAACAAGCTGTAGTTGTTTTCCGTATAAAGGTGTGGCCAGTAAAAAAAATGAAGCAATATGCTTTCACGACGAGATGTCAATCACAAAGGTCCACGTCTGGTTAAAATTTAAAGTATGTTTAAAAACGTTAAATTTTAAACAAGTTTATTGATTTTAAATTTAAAACTTGGAAACTATGGTTCACTTTATAGTCAGCTGTCGACAATAAGTTTGGTGTGAACAATCCCTGAGTGGTCTAAACGCAATGAAAACATGTAAAACTTTAAAACATTATGAAACATGTAAAAAATGTATACTCTTACGAATTATATTTTAATGAATTTATTACTTTTACATTTATAAAGTTTGCTAAAGTTTCGCTGGTAGATACTGACTCAAAGCATCGAAGCCTCCTGTATATTCAACTGTGTATAAAGAATAAACAAATATTTAATAATCCATTTAGAGACACCTTACACTTGAGAGTCTAAATTTAAACATCCTTAGATACAATAATAAGAACGCAAAGCAGGCAACTAATGAAAATAATTAGACCACCGCACCGCCGCTTCTTAAGCCTCTCCCATTACATTTTAAACTTAGGTATTCACGTAATTTGAACGATAATATGTTCAACAAGTACCCTTAGTTGTAATCTGAGGGTTTTCTTTATAACATGAAACTTTTGGTTGTAACTTTAGACCTAATCATGAAAATGGTATTGAATGACATTGTTATAATTTTCCTAATGACAGAAGTTATGTTGTTTTGTTCATTTAATATGTTCAGCAGGTACCCTCAGTTGTAATCTGAGGGTTTTCCTTATAACATGAAACTTTTGGGTGTAACTTTAGACCTAATCATGAAAACGGTATTGATACGACTGTAACCTTAGCTGTAACCTTAATTTGGAAAAAAAATAAAAAAAATTAGTTGCAATTAAAAATTTTTTGTGAAGGAAGCTATAAAAGTCTCGTTCAGAATTTATAAAAAACATCAAAGTATTCCTAAAATCCGAAAGCATTGATGCCCTACTAAGACTCGCACTTGAGTAGACTTTACTTAAACATTTCGGACATGTTATTTGTGTGTAAGTTGGACTTAAGCGTGTTATGTTATGAGTCTTATTTATTTACCTCAACATTTTGACCGAGTTACCCCGGTAATGATCATGAAAGTTATGTTTCGTATATGTTCAAATCGTCGTACTGCAGTGATTCCTGTGTATACAAGTATCAATCAATATCGCTATTGCATTTTGATTAAAAGGATTACTGGGATTGATTGATTGACCGCCAATTACTCATTTCTCACGGCGTCTTCAGTGCTTCGGAGGGCACGCTAAGCAGTCGGTCGCTGTATTCTTGTATACAGTATGCGATAGGGTTTGTCAGAAGCCATTTCGGTACCCTGAAAATTCTAAAGTCCACCAAACAGCACTGGGCCAGCTCTGGTCATACCTCCTCGTCACCCAGGGGAGAGACTCATAATCTTGCAGTGGGTTCATTACAAAGAGTTGCGATGAATGAACTCACAAAAACTTTAGAACCGTTTGCTACAATTTCAGCCATTTTACTCATATATTTTGATAAACATCTTCAATCTCTATTTTCGCTATGATAGTATGTGAGTAACTCAAATTACTTACTATAAAATTTTCGTTGGAAAAATATTATGTGTTTATTGACCCCTACCAAGTTTCTAGATGGTTCTTCACATCTTCTTAGAGCAAGTACAGATTTCGAGGTTGATTGGTAGTTAAAGATAAAATGTTCGAAGTGTAGGGTACAAGCCCAGTAGAGTGGTGCCCTAATGCGTCCTGTATGTAGGGGTAATCTTGTTACGGATTGGTGCCATCTGCGCCGACCCACTAAGAGCTGTGAAAATTGTAAGGCCTAATTTTAGACACATTCAAAAGAGGTCGATACTTATTGATTTTTTTATTAATGATAAATGATTTTTTTTTATTTGACGACCACTTTGGCGATGGGGTAAACCTATCTGCCTCAGCCGCCAGTAGTGGTTGCAGGTTCGATTCCCGCACGGAACATAAGAAAAAAAAATGGTCCGTGTCTGGGTATTTTATAATTATTATTATGCATACTTATAACTACACGTCTTTCGGTGGAAAAGAAATCAATCGGACCAGTCGGTGGGGTATCAGGGCAAGAGAGAAAGAAATCGGCGAACGATTCGGGTAGTATCGAGCAATACCGCTTTCTGCATGCGTGCTGGAAGCGAACCACAGCTAAATCCCAGCCTTTCAAGGTGTCTGACCTGTGTGGCTGGGGTCAAAACGTTTGCGGATATTACCTACAACCGGGATGATTTCGGTGGACATAACTTCCCACATTTCTGTCACCTCGTGTGCAAGGTCCAAGTACTTGCGTTGCTTTTCGGGTTTTTCACGAGGTTCTCGTCATGTGGTATGGTTATGTCCACCAAAAACGGTCATTATTTTATTATTAATGGCAATTCCTATATTAGAAAAAAACATTTGATTAAAGTTTCTTTATATTTTGTCGAATATGTAGATCGCCTGTCTTTAAGATTCTCCTATCATGTTCACCTTCTTTTACCTTCACTATTAGCGTCGTAGTCCTGCTAGGACATAATGCTGAGGTTGTTTACGGTACTCAAAACCCAACCCGGTTTTCCAAAATAATTCTAAAATTCATGTTTTAATAAAACAAAGTAAAACAGGGGCAGTCGGTCAAAGTAAAAAGATTTGAATGACTGGAAGCCGAACTGGAACTCCTATCTGAATTTCAATTTCAATCAGGTTCATTTCCTGTCAATAAAATGTCCCCAAGACACTTGGTCTTCGTATAACAAACCAATAGAGTCTCAAGACAACACCACAGAGACCGACTAAGAAGATTCACGTAAGCACATAATAGAGACGCAAAGCACTAAATTAACTGAATTATTTAAACCGTAACTGAAACCTCCATACAATTTCCATTACATATAAAATTAACATGTATTCAAGTAATTTGTAACGATAATGTGTTCAGCGAATATCTTAAGTTGTTATAGCTGGGTTTCCCATAGGATTTTCCTTACAAAATTAAACTTTCGGCTGTAACTTTAAACCTTATTGTTAAAACGGGTTAAGAAAACGTCGTATCTAGCATAATCACACCGTTAAAGCTTTCTTAATGGTTTCAGTTTTATGTAACAGGTGTTTAGTGAATTTGCGGTCTAATGTCATTGCTAAATTCGGCTTAATGTATCCTGTTAATATCATCGGGTAGGTTTAATAGTAGAGTAGGTTTAATAGTAATGTAAGTTTTTATTAATACGTATTTTCTGATTATTGACTTTCACAACTTTAACATATTCCAATGCAAATGTGAACACGTTAATCATATTTGCATTGAAAAACAGTACTTAGGACAGGATACATATTGTTTCATATGTATACAAGAAATATTTATGTTTATACGAAACCTGAAAACAGTTTATTCAGAATCAGCAATAAATAATAAAGTTTTTATACCATATTATATTATAGAGCGTAATGGTGCGTAAAGATTGCTGTACTGGAACTTGTAATGTAATATCTAGCGCTCGATGTCGGCAGGCTACGAGCGTCACTCATACAGTAGCAAGTCTCTCTCAGGCGCAATTTGCGCTCGCGAGTTGTGCTCGCTCAATGAGGACGGGCGCACGAACTCCCGTCCAAATTGAGCACCGAGCATTTTTTGATGTTATCCAAAAACAGAAAATGTACGGATAGCTTAGAGCAGGCCACGAGCGCGCTCTACTGCGGCTCAGTTCGTGCTTGAGTGGCGTCCAAATCATGGGAACTTTTTTTGCAGGTTAAATTACTAGTTGCATCTGTACGCACCATAATACACCGCGCGCTGGGTCTCCTCACTCGCGTGACAAATGCAAGGCACCACAGATGCTTGAAACTTGCTGAGTTTATAAGCTAATATTATATTGTCTTAAAAACAATATTTCAAACCGTGTATTCGTTTCCATATTAAACAAAAAATAATCTTACTATTATTATAAATGTGAAAGTTTGGATGTATAGATGTTTGTTCCTCAATCACGGCAAAACGGTTCAATAGGTTTGAATGACATTGGGATAGTGTACATTCTGGAATAGCATAGGCTATTTCTTATACCGATGTTTCCACGGGATTCCAAATTGCAGTTGTATAAAGAAGATTTAAGAAAATGTGACAATTTTATCACTTATCACTTAAGCGACCGAGGTAGTCATTGCACAGCTTGCCTGTTATTGCAGCACAAAAATAGTGTAACTTCGGGCGGCATTTCCCCACTAGCTAATGTCATTTGCCTGCCCTAAATAACAATTGGTATCAATCTATGATAAGCACGGTAAGGTTGAAGATGAAACAAACGGATTATAAATAAATAATAAATAAAATCCCCAGACAATCACACCAACTACATGGCCCCAAAGTAAGCAAAGCTTATGTTGTGTGATACCATGTCGAATATAAATACATAAATAGGTAAACACCCAGACACGGAACATATTTTTTTCATGTATTGGCTTTTTATTTATGTAATTTCTTCAACACATTGCTGATATTAAAAATCGAAGAGCTTCAAAGTCTGCAGTTTGTGAGCATTCCATGGACAAGCCCAACCACTACTTAAGGTTTGACCCTGTGAAAATTTTATCTAGAGAGAAGCATTACATTCCTAGAATGATCAGACAAGCGATTGAAATTAAAAAACATCCTAATTTCAATAGAGAAGATGGTTGGAAACTATCACCGACATGGGACCCTATCCAAAAAAACATTAAATCTAACATCCAGCAAGCTACACGACCTGAAACTCAAGATACTGTCAGCTCGTTTTGAGTCAATCCAGAACGCTACGCTCGAAGACTGAAAAACAGATGGAGATGATGATGTATAACTTTTCAATCTATCAATCAGACGCTTGACACCTCAGTCGCTCGTGACCACGGGGTCTGCAAAGACACCAAAACGTCGAGTAAAAAATTTTAAAATGTAAATATACGCGATAAATCCGGTTAAAAAGTGTTTTATTTAATAGTATGTATCGCGAAAACTTAAGACAATACTATGTGTTTCATCTTCAACCTTATCTTTACTTACCATGAGGTGAGATCTATCTTTTATCAGTTACTTACGCAGGTTTAGTTACTGATAAAGGAAAAATATATATTTCTGCAGTATTGGCTTCGCTACGGTGCGGCGACTTTTAAGCTCAGCAAACCTTTCTGCCTTCAATTAAAACTTTGTATTTTATATCTATTGGGCGTCTCCTGGCTGAATGATTGATTGATTGATATGAATGTTGAATATAGAACGCAGTTAAGTCTATAGTCGATGGTTCTTATTAAAGTATGGCGTGAAGTAATCTCTCTGCTTTTTATTTCTAATAATAGTTCAAAACGCTTCCACTGCGCAATTAACTTAATAAAGTGAAAAATCAATGTTGCTGAATCAAATATATTATGTGGAAGGTATTGGTTTCAAAAGTGCAAGTTGAAAATAGTATTTGGTGAAAATAAGACAAAAATGTCTCACATGGAATTTCCGAAGCTACAAGATGGCGTAAATTTTTCTAATTGGAAATTTCGCATTATGTTGTTATTAGAAGAAAAAGGGGTGAGCGAAGTGTTAAATCAAAAGGTGGAAGCAAGCAACAAAACACTAGATGCAAAGGCGAGGTCCATAATTGTGCAAGGTTTATCAGACAAATTTATAGAAGTAGTCAGAAATTGTAATACGGCGGCCATGATGCTGACTAAACTAAATGACATGTTCGAACGAAAAAGTGTTTACAACAAATTACGACTCAAAAGACAACTTCTCACTTTAAGGTGTAGTGAAAGAGAGAAACTGCAAGATTTCTTTATGAAATTTGATGCTATGGTAAACGATTTGATGGCCATAGGTTACAAATTAGATGACATGGACTTAATTTGCTACTTGCTGTCAGCCATGCCAGTGTCGTATGAAAACGTCATAACCTCAATCGAAACTATGAGTAACGAAAAGGAAATGCATATCGATTTCATAAAAGCGAGATTGCTGGATGCAGAAATAAAGTTATGTTCATCTTCACGAGAAAACAATACGACAGAAGACGCTTTCATTACATGTTATAAATGTGGTAAAACCGGACATATAAGACAAAATTGTAAGGAGCGCGGCAAGTGGAGACCTTCACGTGGTGGACGAGCACGTGGCAGACGTTATCAAAGAGGTCGCGGCAGAGGTGGTACCTGGGATCATGGTCATTGTTCTTACGATGATTATCAGTGTTCTTTTACAGCGTTTAGTGTCAGTGAGAGCATTAATTATGCATATAACTCTAACTTTGTGCAATTCATCATAGACTCAGGTGCGTCAGACAATATGATCAAGGAAGATTTGCAACAATACATAACCGATGTCGTGAACTTGGAAAAGCCAATTAATATATGTGTAGCTAATGGTGAAACTTTAAAATGTTACAAACGTGGCAAGTTAAATTTAAATTATAAAAATAAATTTCCCATAAGTATTGAAGGTCTTATTGTTCCAAAGTTGTCACATAATCTTTTGTCAGTAACTAAATTATTGCAAAAAGGTTTTCAAGTGAAATTTGATAAAAATAATGTGTCTATTTTCAATAGGCAACATGAGGTGCTTGGTGAATTATCAGGAAAGCTTTATGTAGTGAAATTACAGTTCAATACTATTGAAAATTGCTTGGTGACAAATTCAAAAGAAATCTGGCATAAAAGGTTAGGACACGCGAACCGCAAACAGCTGCGTATAATGAGGTTGCCATGTAGTGATGAGCCGTGCAAGCCATGTCTGGAAGGAAAATCAACAAGAGTGCCTTTTAAAGCAACGCCTAAGCCCCGTTCGCGCCATATTGGAGAGTTAATTCATACCGATCTATCCGGACCCATGAAAACTGCAACAATAAACAATGAAATGTATTATCAAACTATAATTGACGATTACTCTCATTTTACAGAAGTTTACTTGTTAAGAAATAAATATGAAGCAACAGATCAGTTAATTAATTACATAAATAGATTGGAAAGACAGAGTGGACATAAAGTGAAGAATATAAGAAGCGACAATGGTGGTGAGTTTAAAAATTCAAAATTAAATAAATTTTGTACAGAAAAGGGAATAATTCAGCAGTTTACAACTCCATACAGTCCTCAGTCAAATGGCGTAGCGGAACGCATGAACCGCACTATCTACAATAAAGCCAGGACTTTGTTAATCGAATCTGGATTACCGAAATATCTATGGGGAGAAGCTGTAAAATGTGCAGTCTATCAGATCAACCGTTGCCCTTCGTCAGTTATTGGATTTCAATTACCTGTTCAAAGAATGTTTGGAAATAGAGACTTGTCAAGATTGAGAGTGTTTGGTTCAAGAGCATGGGTTCATATTTTGCCTAAACAAGATAAGCTTCTACAAAGAGCAACAGAAATGAGACTTATTGGTTACAGTCCAAATGGATATCGGCTGTGGGACCCGAGAACAGACAAAATAGTGATATCAAGAGATGTGAGGATAGATGAAACCAATATAGAATACATTGAAGAAGAAAAGGACAAAACAAGAAAGAATATTTTGACAGATGAAGAAAATAAAGAAGAAGAAAAGGATTGTCAAGACAGTATTGATAAACAAGAGGAACAAAGAATAAGTAAAAATTTGGAAGAAAAGGAAATAGAAAGTAAAGAAAGTGAAAACTATAGTAATAATAACAGTGATGAAGAATATAAAGAAAGTCAAGAATACATAACCAAATCAGGAAGAGTAGTTAGATTGCCGAAAAACATTCAGGATTATGTAATGAATACAGCCTACTGTTTATTGTCAGGAGAACCACAAAGTTTTGAAGAAGCCATAGAAGACAGAGATTGGAAAAATGCGATACAAAAGGAATTAACGTCACAAGAAAAACTTCAAACTTGGGAACCAGCCACATTACCGGAAGGTCAGAAAGCTATAGACACCAAATGGATCTTTAGAATAAAACAGGATGGAAGAAAGAAGGCTCGTATAGTTGCCAGAGGATTCCAACAAAATTCCATAGATAATAACTATGCACCAGTAGCTAAGATGTCAACAATCAGATTGATGATGAGTTTGGCGGTTACTAAAGATTTACAATTAGTGCAATTAGATGTACCTACGGCTTTCTTAAATGGTGTTCTTGAAAAGGAAACTTACATAAATTGTCCTAAAGGTCTCCAATTGGCTGATAACAAAATATTGAAACTAAAAAAGGCTTTATATGGCTTAAAAGAAGCGCCTAAGTGCTGGAATCAAAGTTTTCATCAATCTGTCACTAAGAAGGGATTTATTCAATCAAAATATGACTCGTGTCTCTACTGGAAAGGAAATACATGGATACTACTCTATGTCGATGATATTTTGGTACTTGGTGAAAATAAAGAAATAATAATACATTTGGAAAAGGAATTTAAAGTAAAAAATTTAGGAGAAGTTAAAGACTACTTGGGATTGGAAATTACAAGGAAAAAGGATGAATTAAAAATAAAACAAACAAAAATGATAAAAAGGTTATTAGAAAAATTTAATATGCAAAACTGTAGAGGAAGCAAAACACCCATGGAAGTAAATTTTAATGTAAGTGATATAACTTCAGATCAGATAATTGATGTTCCTTTTAAAGAATTGGTTGGGTCACTACTATACTTGTCTGTGAATAGCCGTCCAGATATCACTTTTGCAGTATCTTACCTTAGTAGATTCTTGGATAAACCTACAACTGAACTGTGGAAAGCAGGAAAACGAATCTTACGTTACCTAAAGGAGACTCAGGAACAGGGGCTGCTGTACAGGAAAACCACAAGATCTTCATTGCTCTGTGGATATGCTGACGCAGACTGGGCTGCTGATAAAACCGATAGGAAGAGTACCAGTGGCTGTGCCATATTTCATGACAGCAACCTAGTGAATTGGTTTTCCAGAAAACAGACTTGCACTGCTTTATCAACAGCCGAAGCTGAATATGTAGCCGGCTCTCATGCTATGACAGAACTGGTTCATCTTAAGAATATTATGTCAGAATTTCTACCTAGTGAAACCATAAAGTCACAGTTGTTGATAGATAATCAAAGTACTATTAAATTAATTCAAAATCAAACAAATACAAAAGCTTCAAAACATATAGCAATTAAATATCACTACATTAAAGATATAGTAAACAGTAAAAGTGTAGATATTTCTTATGTATCAACAAATGAAAACATATCTGATATTTTCACCAAGGCACTGCCTATTGTCAAACATGACTATTTCTCCAAAATGTTTGGTTTATCATAATATTATTTTATTTTATTATAATATTGTTGTTTTAATAACTTGTAATTTACTTGTTTGTTGTAGTAACATTAATTTAACGTTTTTAAAGTTTAAGAAAATAGCGCATTGTGCCCTATTTAATAAATAAATTGTCATAAACTTGCTTGGAATGTCATAAACTTGTAATTTAGTTGGTTCATTATGAATATTGTGTTACATACTTAGTAAAAGTTTATTAGATAAAGTTTATTCATTACAGCATAAGAAAATAGAGCTCTCTGCCCTATTTATAAGATAAGTAAGTTTTTTTTTGGTATATGTCTAAGAACTGATCCCAAGATGTTATCATAGGACTATATTGTGAGATATGGGTAGATGTTGTCAGTTATAGGTTTTATTCTCATGTGTGTTAATCTGGTGGTATTTGTACTGATACCAGGACACTGTCCTAGATATAACCATTGTTAGATAGGTACAGGTTTATAAAGTGTTTAGATATAAATACTGAAATGTTTTAGGTTTAAGTTAAGTTCATTTGTGTCAACTTAGGTACCTACATTGTTGTTATTTTTTGTAACTTTTGTGTACTTTATTAGTATATATAGGCTGAATTGCCTTTGGTAAAGGTAATTAAATTACTCTTAATAATTTCTTGTCACTGTAAATTAGTAATTACAATATTAAGTTTTGATATTTAAATTTATTAAGGAACTTAAAGTTTGTATAACTGCTTATGTGGTGCAATTTAAGACTTTTAAGATTAAAAAACTCTGTAAATTGAGGGGCTGTGTTGAATATAGAACGCAGTTAAGTCTATAGTCGATGGTTCTTATTAAAGTATGGCGTGAAGTAATCTCTCTGCTTTTTATTTCTAATAATAGTTCAAAAATGAATAACATAAAATAGGTTCCAATAATTAAAATTTATATATTTTTCGATGTGAATATTGCTCGAAATTGGAAATTGCTTTTATTTATGTACCTACTTCCTGTTAATAATTAACTAACTAAATAAACCTCGATATTACTTCCTGGGAAATGCTAATGTTCAATATTTATATAGTTTAGTAGTAAATTTTAATATCCGACTAGTTAAATACTAATAATTAAATATTACCGCGAAACAGCTTTTTGTTCTTTTTGTTCTTTTGTGTTAATAAGTATGAGATGATAATTTGATATATTATTATTGTATATTTGTATTAGACAACGTATTGGATTATTTTTTTTAACTCTTATTTTGTTACAATATGTAGTACGAGGGAAACAGTTATTTATTATTGACTGACTCATGTGTGAACTAGGTTGTCAATCCATTTGTTTTGTTCATCGTTTTACGCAACTATTCTAGGAAGATTTAAATTAATAATACTCATCGTAATTGCTAAAACAATCAAACTGTCTCAGGTTACATAAGTAAACTATGGTTCTAGAGAGAAACAGGTTTTTTTAATAAAGTTTAATGAATTATATTTTCATCCAGGCTCACGTGATGCGCTATCAGGGATATCACAGACATAAAGGTCGAAAGCAGATTTTAACTCGTAAAGAAAAACGGCCTACCTAATCCGTTCCGTTCGCGACTTTTTGCTAAGATTAATAAAAAGTTCAACCAGCAGCATTGTACTGAACATCTGCATCATCAAGGGTCATAGTTTCATCTGCATCAGAACATAGCCAGCTCAAGGTCTAAGCAGGTATTAGTAAGTTCTTGTCTACTAATATTATAAATAAATATATAATAATATAATATCTTCCATGCTGCACTGGGAGCGAAAGAAAAACATAGAATGTGCCAGCTGCTTCTCTACCCGGGCATACTGTAAAAGTCAGTTGAGTTATTGAGGTTTTATTGACATTTTTGTGGGCGATAGGCTGACCCCCTATCACTGCAATAGTCTATCTCCATCATTATAATGCCTCCGAATTTTTCAAACGTGATATCAGATGGTTTTACAGCCTCTGGTGTTCTGCTTACCCCATAAGGAACACAGGCGTGAAGTTATGTATGTATGTATAAATAACAATAAAAAAAACATTAAAATGTGAGCTTCAAAACCATTTTTGACGACCACTTTGGCGTTGGGGTAAACCTATCTGCCTCAGACGCCAGTGGTTGCGGGTTCGAACCCAGCACGTAACTAGAAAAAAAAATGTTCCGTGTCTGGATGTTTATCTATTTATGTATTTATATTCTAGGTTCCCCCCTAGTTCGCTTTATGGTATCCCATAACACAAGCTATGCTTACTTTGGGGCCATGTAGTTGGTGTGATTGTCTGGGGATTTCATTTTATTTTATTTATTATTTTAGAAAAATAAATATTATCTAAACAAAAGCGAGCTACATAACATACCAATACTGATAGGTTTTGGTCCATTTATTATAAAAACATCAGAATAAAACTAGAATATCGGGATGAAAAGTAACATATATGCTATTCCAGACTGTATAATATCACTATATTAAATTCCATCCAAACCCGATGACTGCCGTGACTGAGGAACAAACATACACATCACATAAACATCCATCCATCCAACCTTTCACATTTATTTTATAAGCAAGTAAGAAAAGTACATCTGTATTTATACGTAGCAAGACACGAGTTGTTGTAAACAATACAAACATACAAAATAATCCTGGCAAGGTTTTTATTACCGCAAAAGCCATTAAATTTTTGTTCCAGATATGATCCCGCTTTTTTATGATGCATTGAGTTAACCGAACCGTGGATAAAAAAGATTTCGGTTTACTTATATTTACTTTTGATTTCGTTTATTTGCGCATTTTTTAAGTGGATATGTCTATCCTATTGCCACAAAATGTAACTGCAATATATAACATCATCATTAAATTTATTTTCACATTAAAATATTTCCTAGTTACTTACCTACCACCTTGCTTCTCGTGCTAATGGTAATCATTAAGATTTTTAATTAATAAATCTATATTTTTCATACTAATTTCATTGAAGATATTCGAAATATTTTTGAGTTTTTGTACTTGATCAAAATTTGTAAAGTACGAGTTTAAGAACTAATAATCTTGCGATGTCATTATTATATGTTTCAGATTTTTTTCTCAATGCACTTATCTCAATATTACTAGTCAGATTGGCATTAAAAATTGGATTTAGTAGCTCAATTCAAATATTTATTTATTTATTTATTTAATTCTTGAGTAATATAAATACATACATACATAACATTGCGCCCTTTGGGGTAGGCAGAGACTAAGGAACGCCAACTGCTACGATCCAGATATAGGTACCTACCTCTTTCGCTTCCTCCACGTTCATAAATCGTTTCATACATGATCGCCGGTTACGGGTACTTTTAACTAGGCCCTTTTTAAGTATGTCGCCAATTTTATCATTATTATTTGTAATATCGTAGCTGATAGTGCTAAAAACTCACTGCATATGAAAAAACAGTATTGAGAGGTCTTTACGTAATTTTGTGACGGAAATAATAGAAGCTATAATCAGAACTCAATACAAAAGGTGATATCAGATATTATTTTTCAACCCTTTGATCATTAATTCTAAGATATATTTTCAACTTCAGGCTTTGGACAAAAATGTTGATAATAAAAATAATAGATAACTACGGATATTTCTTTATATTGATGAAGTAAGAAGCTTAGTAAATTAGTAACTTAATAACTTAGGAACTTAAAACTACTAAGTATAAACAAAGCAGTTTAACTCATTTTTTGCATTTAGAAGAAAACTTTTTGTAAAAGCAAACAACAAAATTAAAATCTTAATCTCAATGGTCTAAGGCAAAAAAAAACAGTTTATTATGTAGTTAAATGTAAAGATAACAAAATTTATTTCTAAAGCTCAATTTCGTCCGTTTTTTCGATACGATAACTTAGTGACGAAAAAATGATTATTAGGGACAGTCTTTTAACTTTAAATGAACGCGTCTACTCCCAAATCCCTGTAATATCACTCTGTGACATCTTTATTATACGTATGTTTTTATAGTTTCTTAACAATAAGAAATAGTTTAGTGATATTTGGTTCATTACGGTAAGCATGACCATGTTATTTTTACAGAATGCTGTGGACTCCAGAAATAGGTTTGGAATGGTCTATGACATAAACCTAAGTTAACACAAACACTTGGTGCTTTTAGCATTATACAGGGTGGAATTTTTTAATGCTCCCTGGAGGGAAAGTACTCTAAATAATAGAGATAGCAAAGTTTACTCTTTTATTTTATAAAAGGAATAGAACTACATTCAATGATTTTTCGGAAATTTGCTTGCTTCACCCAGAAATCGAACCATCTAAAATCTAAAAGTGAAGATTTCATGATTTTTCTTTCATTTAATTAAATTAGTATGTTAGAGAGATTTCATTCTTGTGATTGACCCTAACGATTGATGCAATGAAAATTTAGCCTCTTTGGCCTTCGAGTGATATTGAAAGCTTGTCAAAGCTTGTCAATATCACTCGCAACAGTATTACTATTAAATATTATTCGAACTATAGTAAAGTAACAAACACAGTGACGAGTTGCTAAGTTCTTAATCATGTCTGCATTGACAGCTCACTTCGCTCTATTCTGAAAGTTCGTCGATCCGTGACTGTGATCTGTGATTTAGCAAATAAGTTGCACAATCTAATTGAAACTATGCTTGATGTAAATGGCAAGTTAAAAAGATGGTTTACCTTATTCATTAGTTTTGAAATTGGGTACGGAAAGATTGAATAAAAAAGTTGTCTTTGTTACTACTGAAAGCAGTAACAATTGTTTTGAATTTACTTGAAGTTTGGATAGTCGTTACAATTCGGAATGAACTTATTTTTTTAATATTTTATTAGCTATCGTTTCAAAGTTTTGGTTTCATATTTCATATTTGCTGTTCAATTATACTTAAAAGTTCAAAGATCTTTTTATTATATCAAAAAGATAATATTCATTTCCAAAATCATATTGTCCCATAATATTTATTTCTGAGTTCGATGCCATTAGCAACGTTTTTATTTCCAGTTAGCTACTAAAACAGATTTATACTCCGAAAATGTTGATCCATTATCAAACACAGCGAGAAAGAACAGTCAGCAAAATTGATGCGGTATCCGTATAATTTATATGGGATCATTTTATTCCAGCTTCTCGCTTTTCAATTCAAAAGTAAATAAAACTGGAATATATTCTAAAATACTGGAGCTAACTTCCGAGGGAATCGCCTCAGGAATTGATATGTAATATTGTTGCGAGAGGCTCTCACAAACAGGATTAGACTCGGGTACGTGCCGCCGGCCGACGACAAATCTAATTGAGACTTCGTGCTTTCTCCATTCTGGGCTGTACGATATTTTTGTTGATATGATTTTTGTAGGCTGCATCTTTTCAGCCGACTTCCAAAAGGAGGAGGTTAATAATGTTTTTAAGTTTTTTGCATTTAAAATGCTCAATTATTCTTAAATAAATGAAAAATGTGATAAATAAAAATTACCCGACCAGGATTCGAATCTGGGACCTCTCGTTTGCCGGACGAGTGCTCTTCCAACTGAGCTACCGGGGCCTGGCGCTACGCCTCGAAATTACTTACCACATTTTCGAATGTGAAAAGATTCGAAATGTGATAAATAAAAATTACTCGACCAGGTTCGAATCCTGGTCGGGTAATTTTTATTTATCACATTTTTCATTTATTTAAGGAGGAGGTTCTCAATTCGTGTGTATGGTTTTTTTGTTACGCGATAATTTGGTCGGCTGACAATCGATTTTGATGACTAATAATTCATTTGACAGAGGATTCTTTATCACCTCCATGTAAATTTCATCGAAATCGTTTGAGTTCTATTTAAAAATTAAAATTTTCGAAAAATATTTATGAAAACGGAGAACATACATATACGTCGATGACCTTATACTTCTGGTTAAGTTTTGACAAGGATTTAGAAATGTTATTATTGAAGTTGGTTTTTTAAATGCTCTGCGTTTGTTGATTATTATAATATCTATCAGTTTTGTTCATAGAATGAACATTCTGTGAAGTACTGCCGTTGAACACTTACAGTGTTCGCTTGAGAACTTTCTGCTCTACTGTGCGCTCACAGAACTTAATCTTGATCGATAAAGATAAGCGCAAAAATTCAAAATTAACTAGGCTCACATTTAAGACTACACTTGTGAGGCAGTGGATAAATTTAAATTGTAACCGGACCAGAGTTATAAAGCTCTGTGATCGCAATGTTGGTCAGCTTACGTAAATAATAAATAGAAATAAATATTTCTGACACTCGCACAAAATTATCTAGTCCAAATTAAGTTTCTTAAAGAAATTGTGTTATAGTTACTAGACAACTGATATCCTTAAGAAATATGTATATAAACATACATATTGAATAAATACATATTTTTACATATTATATAAATACATATTGAATAAAAACATATAAACATCCATGACTTGACGGCTGATATCTGTGTTTATCCGCCGCCGGGATTCGAACCCAGGACCTCTGGCATAGAAGGCAATGTATATTACCACTACACCAGCCGGTCGTCAAAAAATAACAAGGTTTCGGAAGTTTCCGTATCTTTAAAGACACCTTGGTCTCATGTGAACTGAAGATTGTGTATTTGAGAACTTAAGACAATGGTATACCTAAATACTTACGGTTTCTAGAAGAGCCTTAGTTCCGCTATTACCATAGCCCAAGCTTTTTACAGATTTCTTTGTAGCTTCGTACTTGGTAATTTAGTGAGGGTGACTCAATACTTTTTACCTTCCCAACGGTCAAAATTACATAGCCATCTTTTCACAAACTCTTCTTAGAATTTCATTTACTTTTTACGATGAAAGTCAAGTGATTAAACTTTTTTTAAATAATAAAGAATGATTTCTTAATTCTAAGTTTTAGAATCAGTAGACAAACCATTGCCAATAAATTACTTTGAAAATTAAACAAGTTCAAGGAAAGTTCCATGAAAAAAATAAATATATCTATAACGAAATTATGGAAATAGTTCACCACAGGCGGCGCTGTCGAACTCTTCACACCCACTCACGCGATTATGTAAATACAGATTATATCTAGACGGTTAAATCCATGGAAGAATCTATAAAAATACGACCAACTTAGTGTGAAATCACTTGATATAGGAATATACAGGGTTGTTTATTAGTCACCGGTCAATTTTTTTTACATTATAAGTACCATTTATAGAATCGATTTTTGCTAAAAAAAGGTTTGTATTTATTTTACAAGGAAACTAATATATTAACTAAAATCTTAAGCAAAGTATGGTCACTCTCAATTATGAATAAATACCTTTAAAATAAAGACGACTACGCGTTACTACAAAACATTTTGTAGTACTACGTCGTAAACAAATGAAATGCCGCGTAGTAGATGTGTTCATCAACAGCTACTAAGTGTAAAAGAGTTTGTGGTGCCATACCTTATTTTTTTATTTCTGAGCGTTACTAAAATAAATATGCACATACGTTCATATCATAACAAAGACAATTACATTTAAGGCTGAAAACTAAAAACCAACCCTGTATAGGTTATTAGCATTAAATTACATACAAACACAACTCCAAGGGAGACGTGAAGTTGTGTGTGTATCAGCAAAATCTGTAGGAAGGAACGCAAGTTTCTTTTATCGGCGACAGATCCTGCATCTGACCTCAATCTTACCTATCGGCATGCAAAAATGAGGTCGAAGATGAGTGACGGGTTTAAGAAGAAACTGGTTTAGCATAATCGGAGCGACTATTTTTGTCGGCATACCTTATAGACAGGTATTATATGTGGTGACAGAAAAAAAATTGAGATAAAAAAATAATAGAATTAGAATTGTGTTGGTAATACCTTTTTCATCAATATCTAGTACAAAATGACACATTTGTAAACGTGTCTTAAAAATTGTTGAACGGTGGTGTATAATTAGTTTTAGACTCATATAAAGCTCTTTATCATGACATGTGTCGCGGTTCCTAGTCGGACCTGAAATACGCGCTCTTATCGTAATTACACTAATCTTCAACAGATTTTAGACCATGTAACTTAGTAATATTGTCTTAAGTTAACACAAAATGAGCAACCTCAGTCGCTCGTGACCACGGGGTCTGTAAGGACACTGAAACGTCGAGTTAGAATGTAAAATATAAATTAATTATTAAATTATTTAAATTATTCGCGGTTAAAAAGTAGTTTTATTTATGTAGCTAAGTGTTTATAAAATAACCACAACTATTGACAAAATCAGAATTAATTCTACACTTGACGTTTCGAAATCAAACAGCGAGTTGTCTATTAAAACAAAACGAGAATAACGCTTGAGTTCTGTGAGTGTACAATATTTCAAGATTTCCAATTTTCTTTTGACCCCATAGTTCATTTAATGCCTGAACCTTTTAAATTTCACCGGGCTAAGATTAAATGGAACTAAGATAGTACAATCGCCTAAGGGTATCCAATAAGATAGTAATTGGTTTTCAACTAGCTTTGTTTCGAAAAGTGCCGCCACTTAAGAGGGCGAGGAAGAAACTCAGCAGGGAGCGGTTATCGTCTTGGTAAGTCTAGATCGACACTCGAGCTGGGGTTAAATGATTTCCACTGTTGACTTAATAGCTAGCTCGGAAAACGTGCATTCATAATCTTTCCACTAGAATAAATTCAAACCAACTGAATAGAATATTCTGAAAAATATTCCGCGTTTTTCACCCACAATATTTACTTTAAAAAAAAGCCATGGATCCAAATTGAATCCAAATTACGTACAAAAGAACGGCAATTGCGAAAATATAAATCAACATAAAGAAAAATACAAGTGCGAGTTAAGATTCGGTATTTATTAGGAGCCCGTGCGGAATATAAAATCATTTTCTCAAATAATATCTCGACTTCTTGTCGACGTCATGAAATTTACGAAATTAATTCGTGAGCGCAATTTCTAAATAGTACAGAATATAAGGTTTTTATTCAAATCACATAATATAATAAATGCAGCAGTACATTATACGACCCGAAATGTTTATTTTTTGAATTACGGAACTCTTAAATTCGCATGATTTTTATTTGTTACCGAGTACACTTCACTGACTTATTTTAACGATGGGGCTCCTTTTGTTTTGAAGGAGATATTTTTCCAAAAGTAAAAAGTATGAATGTTGAAAAAAAGGTCAGCGACAAAGATAATATTAAGGTCTGATCAAACCAGATGACTTTTTATTCAAATAAATAATTAAATTGACTATTTTGTTTGTGCTTTGGCTTCTTTTGTAGTTTATGGACTGTTGAACGTGGGCTCAATAATAAGTTCGCTGGTTTAATTAGTTAATTAAGGAGAGCTCTGAATGAGATTTACGTTTCGGATTTCTTTAGTTGATTGAAGAGTTCCTCAATTGATTTCTGGCTTTTGAAGGTAGTTTTCAGTTAGAGCGAAACTTGTTTAAGTGTGTGAGACAAAAATAAGTGAATCATTTAAAAGGTTATTAGAACATAAGTTCTTAATGGGCAACTAAACTCGCGTTTGAAGTCAATCTCACCTGTTGTATGGGATGCAAGATGACAGCGCCCCGAACTGTCATCTTCTTGTCAACTTCTCAAATCAATAAAAATCCGAATACTTATAGAATTTTAGCCCAGTGCTTTGCTATTATAAGGGCATTTCCGTTTGCCTCATAGATGTCTCTGTAGGTGCAGGAAGTAGGAGAGAAAGGACTAGACAAGTGCGCCATAGATTGCATTGACCCGCAGTCACATTGTCATTCGTGCAGAAGCCCTATCTAGGAATAAGTTCCTTACACCTACCAACACCTGATCGAAGTCTATTTAACGACTTCCATGTGGGCCATGGTTCGTCGTTACCCGGGGGGAGCTATCCGCAATAGGGATATACGGGTGTTCAGATGGATACTTCTTGGACCACAATTCTATCCTAGCCTTAGATTGGTCGGAGTCGGAACTGTCATCATGGATTTACTCTGAATATTCCCCTTTTACGACAAGCTTATTCAAGGTCAGTAGAGCTATACCCTGGAAAATAATTCAATGCAGTAAAATGACAGTTCCAGTGTCTTAGGGAAGAAAAAAAATAGTGATGTGGTTTAAATGAATGAATGATTTTTGTTTTAATATTTTGTTTTTATTTCATTCACAAAACATTTTATACTTTCATTTTCTCATTTCCAAAGTGGAGATGCTTTGCGTCACTTACTTTTTGGTTGTCTTAAAAAAAATTGCAAAAAACTAATTACACTTCTTATGTGACCGTTTTAAAGCACAAAGTATGTATGGTAATTATTTATTTTTGTTAAAGTTACTGTAAAGATAAAGTACACACCTCAAATACACGTATTTATATTATTGTTTAAAATTTTATTCTAAACGAATGTAAAGGGACTATTCAATTTCAATCATTCGCATTCAGTACCTTACACTACGAAGATTATAACTGGTATCATTATTTTTCTTTTTGATATTTCGACCTGTCAGTTTACTGCATTGAATTATTTGCCAAGATATATTCTACGGTTTACGCAGCTAAAGAATAGCTCTGCTGGCCTAATTGGTTATACTCATATTGCCTTAAATATCATGGATTTTATTTTTGTTTTCCGTTGAATCGAAACGCATTCTTGTCAACCGTCTTCCAAAAAATTCGTCTGTATGTTTTTTTTGTGTCTTTGTTACACGATATCTTGGACAATTATGAATGATAGAGGATACTTCATTGTTGGTCCCATATAAATTTCATCGAAATCGGTTGTGAACTTCATTGAAAATTTCAAACTTTTGAAAAAATATGTATGATTTCGGAGAATGTTTACGTTGATGACACTCTCAACTCAGCCAAAGTTTTGACTTGAAGTCGGTTTTTTTAATGCTCTGCATTCGTTGATTATTTGTTGTTTGTTTTTAAATTTTGACACACGACGTCACATTTACGTCTATTGAAAGAGTAGAATTCCGTTAAGTTAAATTTAAACTAATGAAATTCAGTTGAAAAGCCTTCAGCTGATTAGTTAACTCGCCGGTTTTGTTACATTCGTATATGTGAAATAAGTTATTTTCCAAACAAGTCCTATCGTCATAACGTCATACTTCAATGAAGATATTTTTAGATAATTTGTAAGCTAAATGAATTCTATTTTATAAATTAACTACAAGGAATTGATAATAAATAATAATGACTACACTGTATCAGGAAATCAGGCTGCGTATTTGTTTAAATCATGATTACAGCAATATGTGCGAGGTACTCTATATTTTTTAAGGAAGCTTTTAGGTTCTTATTAATTAAAATAAATTAAGCAAACTGACAAAAAAGCATGTGGTTTCAAAGTAAGCTTATAATTGAGTTTGTATTATGGAAATAGCAGAACTATTTTATGTCTTATTCTATAATTAGTTTCTTATTAAGGATTTTTGTTTGCTATACAGGCCAAAACCTACCACAAAGTTACAGTTTTTTTGGGTACTAAACCCAACCTCAATGTGATAAAACATAGAGTACTTTGAAACATAGAGGGCTTTAAGATTGAACTGCTATAGGAAAATATTAATAATGAGAAAACCTACGATGAAACTTAGTCAAATTCTAACTCCATGGACTATGAAATATTGCTGGATTGGGGAACAAAAATGAATTTCATTGATGCGGAAATGGTATTAAAAAGTATTTAGCTGGCGTGGCAGATCTAGAAGAAATCTTTCGTATGCAGTCGCATCAAAAGTATTAATTATTAAAAATAAAAAATATACATAATTTTTTTTCTAATAAATGATAAAATGATAAATCAGTACGTACCGTTTTAGAAACTCACTGTCCATGATCACTCACAATCAAAAACTTTCATTTGAAATTAAGGTCAAACGTGGGGTTTAAAAACTGAAAAAAAATGTAATAAAGAAAGGATAAACTATTTATTGTTTTTAGATTCTTATAATCTTTATAAAAACATAACCTAAGTCATAAAAGCATCATATCACAAAAACGCTCGATTTCAAAAGCTGTATATACAGGGTGCATTTATTTAGCAATAAGTGTCACAAGCGTGTGATAACAGCCGCTGTTCGCGCTGTTAATCTACTTAATGAATTTTCATAGACATTCCCATTTGAAACACACAATCCGACCAGTGAGCTATGACTGAGCGTATATTACATACGTTTAATTCAGGGTGTAAGCTCTGTTTGTTTAAGTTTTATGACTATTTTCCATAGAGAATTAAAGAGATTTACAAGTGTAATATGTTTTTATAGGTATAATATTGCATGGATAAAATTAAATCTTCGTCGTGAGAGCAATTATGAAACTGTAAAATTAAGTGCCTAGCAAAAATGAATGTTTAGTACATATTTAAGTTAACATGAACAATATTGCAATGTGCCCTAAGGAATGTAAAGAACAAAGGAAAATCGCATAAAATATTCTTATAATTCGAATATATTAAATTACCTTTTAAATAAATTTATAGAATGACTAAAGAAAAAAAAAGAAATAAAAATGAGCGTCAAATTATATTTTTTTACAAACAAAGCTCATTTTTCTGTTCCCTTTAAATTCCCTTATCTTATTATGGAATATTGTCATCATTCAAAGTTTTCTCGTCGTTGAAAAGAATTATCTTGTACGGTTAACTTAATTTATAATTAGTTTGTGAAACAAAAGAAAAAGACCATTGAATTTCTTGTTCTTTATTTTTGTTTTAATCGTTTTACTCCACAAAAAATACTGAATACAAAGGGTTTGATAAAGACTAAAACAAAGGTCATTCTTATTTAGAAAAAGTATATCAAAAAGTAACCTTTACAGAAAGAAAGTTGACATTGATGAATTCTGTTGAAATGAAAAAAGAAACATAAGTGCTACGTAAAAGTCACAAAAAAAAGTACAAAATTCTTGTGTCGAAATTATTTCTGCTTGTTTTCAATCGAAACGAAATGCTATATCACACTGTTTTCTACAATGATTCCCCAGTTGTCATGGTTCACCAAGATAAACTGCTATGTATTAAATAAGATACTCACCATGGTCACCATAGCATTCATCATCTGTTATTTTTCGCGTTCTAGTTGAATTATTATGCATTCGGCTAAAAACAGTTTTAACTTATTCATAATCACGTAACATATTTAAAGGCGCGTGACTTTAAGACCTTGGCAGTATTGAAATTGAGCCACCTACTGTAAAAACCACAAAAATTCATTACATTTATTAAAAACAACTTTCGATACAAAAAAAGACGTTTCTACTGTCTGCCTTTCGATATCTTTATACACCTATACGTCAAGATACTTAAATTTTATATTGCAATTAAGTGTGATAAAATCTGCTTTACCCAGAAAATATATCTAGAAACTTATAGTAGATTAGGACGTATTACATAGATTTACAGGAGGAGCAGCAAACTCTAAATCTTGATATAGCAGGCTATCCGAGCTGTAATAATATAGTCAACGAATGCAGAGCATTAAAAAAACCGACTTCACGTCAACACTTTGGCCGATTAATTATGTCATCCACGTAAACATTTTCCGAAATCACACATATTGTTTCAAAAATTTGTAATTTTCAATGAAGTACTCAACCGATTTCGATAAAATTTATATGGTGGTCCCATATGAAGTATCCTCTATCATACGAATTAAGAATTTTTAAAATCGATTCATAATTGTCGGAAATATCATGACACAAAAAAATCAGAGGAATTGAGAACCTCCTCCTTTTTTGGAAGTCGGTTGAAAAGGTGTTTACTTACTTAAACACTTACCCAGTATTATAAAGAGCAGAGACGTTCCTATGACAAGGAAAGTCACAATTATTATAGGTGTCTCTAAAATAAATTAAAACTGTATTACCAATGCGGTCATTCCATTTCCCAATACATACTTAGTTAACTAAAGATATCCAGTGATTATGCAGATTAGTAAACGAAATATATAAATGCACTAATAGCCTGGTTAGAACCATTTTCTTCTCAATTAGTCCCATCTACTCCATTGTTTAAACGTTAAGGGTACTTTTGATTCGCCTTTGCCCCGCAGTGTACTTTGCCAAATGGTTTTAATTTTTAATTTTTATAGTCTCCGGTTCAGTCTGGCACTTGTATGCAATGTTGAATACAAAGTGACTTGGTGAATTTTACTATATTCTTTGGTGATGAGATTTCTTAAAAAATCGTAGAGTCAGATTTTTGTTGGCAGAGAAATTATGAATTAACTAAATGATGGCTGCTTTTTTTTGTCATAGACTAGATTTTTTTCAATATTTGTTACGAGTAATTTTGCGCTGTTTGATTCTCGTGTCTCCTTATTCCTTAAGATATTTTTTTATAAAATATCGCCTATGCTACTCCTGAATAATCAATCTTCCTAATGGTGAAAGAATTTTTGATGTTAGTCTATTAGTTTTTGAGTTTGCCCATTAAAATCAAACTAAACTTCAAAGTTATTATACTCTTTTTAAGACTGAACAAAGACTGAACAAAAATAATAACTATTGCCCACCGAAAAGATAAACATTATAAAATTAACATTAGAAGGCAAATTTTCATGCCTTATACTTTCTTGACCTTCTAGAAGCTGTTTGAAAATAGAAATGCCTCCATGAGAGAGATGCAGGATGGTTAAGGTGCCGATGAAAAATAAAAAAAAAAAACGTAAGTTTGTCTTTAAACATACGTACATACATACATAATTTCACGCATGTATCCCTTATGGGGTAGGCAGAACACCAGAGGCTATAAAATCATCTGATGTCACGTTTGACTTTGGAGGTATTATAATGATTGAGAATGACTATTGTAGTGACAAAAAAGCCTAGACACGCCAATAAAACCTGTATCCCTTAACTGACTTTTACAGTATGCCCGGGAAGAGAAGCAGCTGGCACATCTATGTTTTCTTTCGCTATATCATATTTATTAATTATAAGGTGGAAATAGTTATCTATCATATTTATTTACACTTCAGTATACAGTACAGACAGTAAATGAGAAAAGAAAAAACAATGTGTTGAGTAAGTACTACTAGACGGTCTTATCGCTGTCGAGCGATTTCTTACAGACAACCATCATAGACAAACATGAGTGTTTAAAACTTGGTTGTGCGTCGCTCCAAAGCATTCGATGCGATCTACAATGCAATTTAAAAAGTTCGAAGTGTACTTGAAATATTTAGATTTTTGATTCTAGCAAAGTAAAGCTTTGAGAAAATCTAAAAAAATTTAGATATTTACCTTTTTCTATGAAAAAGTACTTTTTATTAAATAAACAGCCACCCCAACTAGCTTTTATAAGGGTTATGAAATAATTAAAAAAGAAAAACAATTAGGGTTTTCTTAGCACCTATTTGTTAAAATCAAGATCAGATTAGAAAATTAAAAAAATCATAGAAAAAGTTACATATTTAAAATTGTTTAGATTTTCTTACATATTTAACTAGCTCCGGCAGGACCAAGATCCTCTCATAGGTGCTTCAGGTGCTTCAGGCACTTCGAATGTTTCACAGAGGTTATGGCAAAGTGATTCATGCAAATAGCATTATGTTAGAAAATTATAAGAAAAACGTTCGTTATAGTTTCAGCTTTAGATTTTTATAATAACGTCAAAAGTTACCGAATAGTGTTTCAAAATGTTTTGAATAAAGTATAATGCACGCAGCATTACGTACCGTGACCTCAAAACTTTTAACAACGGATACGGGCGTGGTTCGTGGGCTGTTTAGTGACCCCGAATTTGGTCCGTTTCGAGACAGGATTTAAATCCCGAAAGTGTCCGTTAGTTTAATAGGTTTTTTGATTATATTGTCATGAATTTTCATGATTCATAATCTAAAATAAAACACTTTTTTACTCGATTTATCGCATACATATAATCATTTTTACATTTTATCTCGACTATTTATTATCTTTGCAGGCCCTACGATACAGACTTGACTTGATTTGGTTACGAGCGATTGAGGTCTCATGAGTGATGAGTCAGATTGATAGTAGGAAAAGTTATATATAACCTATATCTAAATATTAGAATGTAAAATATAATTATGCCTGACAAATCCGGTTACAAAATGGTTTAATTTTAGGTTTTTTTGAAATCGTAACCATTATGTTGTTTAGTGTTATTAAGTACAAGACTAGTTATAATAAAGACAGTGGGTCCAATTACATTTTATGTTAACTTGTATCATATCACACTCTTGTCAAAGTTAGGAACTTACGAGTAGTTGCTTCCAAATATGAAATTTGACGTGTCTTAGTTTCTCATACGAAGGTCATCAAATTAGATAATACCATTTTAAGTTGGTCGCAGTGATTTGACGTTTTTTAGAATAACTGAACATTTTAATGATATTCTCATGATTTTAATAAATAATACGACTGTTTACCATGAACTATAAGTAAATAGGAATAAATAACTTAGCTTTTCAATACATTAACATAAGAATTTATCCATAAAAAAACAGTAGCAAAGACAAAAAGTATTTTATTTTCAATAAGAAAAGAACAGGATTTAGAAGCAAAATTGCTCCTTTCATAATTACTAATTACGCGAAACTAAAACACCCTGTATAAAGGCGCAATATAAGAGCTTCGCCGGGCGCGAGCGCCTGCATACATTAGTGAGATGCAGGTTTCCAGGTCACAAACGTTCCATGTCAACAATGGAGTGTCCAAGTTGTAAGTCAACCTAACTATGAAGATTATAGCTGGTTCATTTACTGCAATTTCTTTGACAAAACAGTAAGAGCTTTTGTATTGTAGGCAACTTTTCTAGCTTACGAAATAACCAACAACGTAGGTAATGTGTACGAAGTATCTAAATATGGAATTAGCATATTCGACGACCACTTTGGCGATGGGGTTATACTATCTCCCTCAGACGCCAGTGGTCGCGGGTTCGATTCCCGCACGGAACAAGAAAAAAAAATGTTCCGGGTCCGGGCGTTTATCTATATAATATGTATTTATATTCTAAGTTCCCCCTAGTTCGCTACTTAGTATCCCATATCACAAGCTCTGCTTAGTTTAGGGCCATGTAATTGGTGTGATTGTCTGGGGATTTTAGTATTTTATTTTATTTTATTTTAATGACCCGAGGAGAATATTAGCTAGTTTATTTCTCATCAAAATGACATTGAAATTTTGTTGAGATATCGTAAACGTCAAAATATTATTGACGTAACACGTTTTTAAACATCTACAGCCAATCGGAAACAGATAATATTTTGTAACATTTTTTTGTATTTGTTTATTTATTTATATTTTAAGGAAACAAACAGCTTAACAATATTTCATAAATATTTTACATATAAATATCACATATGCCAATAAAGTTTCCGCTGTGAAATAAAACATTTAGGAGCAGGGCATTTTACTACTGACAGAAAAATAAAAAATACTTACTATTAATTACAATTACAAAATTAAATTAAAATACAGATTAAAATCAAAAACAAGATTCAAATTAAAAACAAAATTCAAAATAAAATCAAGATCAAAATTAGAATATACTCGTAATAGAGGAATATGTTATACATGTAGGTTACTTAAGATCTTTTAAAGTTACAATTATATCTCTTAAGAATTGAGAAATAATTAATGTAAAAATATCATTATTTTCACAAAGACGGTTATAGGTATCACATGTTCTGGGAATAAACGAGATCATGGCATAGTTTGTTTTACAGGGAGGGCTAACGAAAATCTTATGTTTACGAGAGCCAAGGCGAGGACAACGGATACTTATTTTACTCAACAAATACAAAGCTATTATATTAATTATATGGAGATTATTGATTGGCAAGACATCGAAATTATAACGCAATGAGATATTCTTTAGCTGAATACCCAATTTCGTTCAATTCAAAACAGCATTGCGATATTTTCAAGTTTCGTTCTCGCTGTCAAAAACTTACATGAATTGTCCCCTTGTTCTAATTTCAGAAAATATTTTTTAACCAATGGCATATATACTTAATATTGAATTTGAAATAATATTGACAATTTGATCGTCATTTTACCGTCAGATGCATTCTACAAACGCTTTATAAATGCATTAATTAACCCTGATTGTCTGTGTTTTAATTGGTGAATTACGAGATGTTGATATAGGTATGTTTGACCGGAAAAAATCTAGCCTTTAGGTATTTATTTAGATTATAATCTCTTAATTATAAGCTAATTCCTTAAAGGTTTGGTTTTGAATATCGATATTTATTTAATGTATTTGGGCATTTATATATATATCGGTTTCCTATATTTCTTATTTTTTGTAATTTTTACTTACACTCTATTTTCTTATATGAAATTGTTAAGGAGTTCAAACACATTGATGAGCCTTTAATGTATTTGTTCATTCGTTTCTTAGATTATAATCAAGCTTATTTTGCTCAGTATTGTCTGAGGTTTACACGGTTTAAAAAGCGATCTGAAAAACCACCGGATCGTCGTCTTGAAACGTAGAACATCATCAACCGGTTAAATTATCTTTTATTTAACGTAGGCTTAAAATTCCTTTACTCCTCCACTTCACAAAAAACTCCATCACAATGAAAACATTTTTGATCAGTAAATTTTTGTATGTTTTCACAATTTTTTTATAATAATGCTGCGGATTAACATTTGAAGACGTGAGTTTATGAAGGTGTTAAGTGACATTTTTGAATTTTTTCATATTTTTGCAGAAATGAAGGTGTTATGTCCCAAACTTCATACTGCCCTTCTCAAAACATCGAAAAAATCAATAGGTACAAAAAGAGTCAGGTCGTGAAGGTGATATGTAACATAAAAATATATTTGTAAGTCAATGAAAGTGTTATGGGTACTTGACACCCCATGAAAATCAAATAAATTCCATTAAATTACTCTTTTAGATTGCAAGAATGGGTTATGGTAACATACTCCATTAATGTACAACAAAACAAACATATTTAATCAATCATGTTCGTGCATGAAGGTGATAAGTACGTACTTATCACCTTCATTTTCAAAAACCCCGCCTTCTTCTGAGTTCATTGAAAGATTGGCAGATTAAAGGCGTTATGTTGATGCACATAACACCTTCTTTAACGACTGTCACTGTTTTGTTTTGATTATCGGTGCGAAGTTACTTTGCGTATTTCTCTTGCTTTAAAATAAAAATACTCCGTATAGTGGCTTTCAAATAGTGCAAAACTTGCTAAAAATGTCGAGGGCCAGGAAAATAGTAGAGGCAGCAATGAATTCCATGGAATACATGTTGTCAATGGTAAAAAAGAAAGGGCAGTTTGTTGAACTTGGACGGAGAACGTTGCTGATCGGGGTGGTTGTGAAGTTGCGAGTGCATTGCTAAGATTCGTCGAAGTTTACAGTGCTTGTCATAATAAAGAACTTTTCATAGTCTAATACGTTTAATAGATTCATGTGCAGGTCAGAATAAAAACTTTAATATGATCGTCTTGTACCAATACATGATAAGAAAAGTCTACTTAAAAGTGATAGATCATAAATTTACAGAAGTGGGTCATTCCTTTTTAGATTCCGACAGAGATTTCCAAGGTTTTACGAAAGCATGAGACTGTGTATGAACCAGATCAGTATCGTAATAAAATATGTAAAGCTTCGCGTAATAATACTGTTAAAGATATGTCAGGTCACTTTCGAAAAATTAATGACATACATACATAACCTCACGCCTGTCTCCCCTTGGGGTAGGCAGAGACAAGGGAGCACCCTTGTCAAAATAGGCCCTTTTTCAAAATGTCACCAATTTGATCGGCGTACTTTCGCCTAGGCCGGCCCCTTCCAACAACACCATCCATTCTTGCTCTGTACACCTCTTTCGTAAATCTTCTTTCACTCATCCTTTCCAAATGTCCAAACCACCGTAGCATATCCTTTTCAATTTTAGTCACTACATCCTCTTTCAATCCGCATCTCTTTCTTATTTCACTGTTGCGCACCCTATCACTCAATTTCACTCCACACGTGCTTCTCAACGCTCTCATCTCCACAGCATTAATCCTACTTTCATGTCTCTTCTGCCACACCCAAGATTCACTACCATACATATGTGTTGGCGCCAAAACTCCTTCAAGTATGGCCAGACGAGCCTTATTCGGTATAATTTTAATTAAGAATAAAATAAATAAATAATAAAATAAAATCCCCAGACAATCACACCAACTATATGGGCCCCAAAGTAAGCATAGCTTGTGTTATGGGATACCATGTAGTGAACTAGGGGGGAACCTAGAATATAAATACACAAATAGATGACCCAGACACGGAACATTTTTTTTTTCTTGTTCCGTGCGGGAATCGAACCCGCAACCACTGGCGTCTGAGGCAGGCAGGTTTACCCCATCGCCAAAGTGGTCGTCAGAAAAGAAAGTTAATATACTTAAAAAACATGGCTCTCCTGACAGTTTTGAAGTTGAACGGGTGGAAGGGAACTATGGCACGATAACCAAAGAAAAACGGGACAATATACGGGAACAGTTAAAGTTTGTGAAACCTGAACATCGCTACTTCTACGATTCAATTTTGAATTCTTAGGTTATATAAGATTTTTAAAGGTCTCTGTTGAACATAATTTCTCTGATTTATACAGAAAAACACATTCATTCCCTAAAAAAAAAATACTTTTTTAAATTTTTGGTAAATTAAGAAGGTGTTATGTTCCTTTTTTTCTCAATAAATAAGTGAAATTTAATAATTTTAATTTTGTTTTTTTCATTTCTATTAAAAAATCTCAACACCTTTCTAATAAATACAATTTTAATTAGGTACGCCTTCTAATAATCAAAATATTCCAAAGATAAAGATAAAATCTTTAAGTACCGTTTCTGAACATTTTTAGTTTTGTAACTTAGCACCTTCATAGACTCATGTCTTCATTTGTTATTTTAAAAATATAAAAAGCAGATTATTTGTAATATCACTTAAAATACAACTCCATTAAATAAAAATAATTTGCCATGTTTGGAAAAATGTTGGAAAAACTTTACTTTTAAGCTATATCCAGCAAAGTGTGAAACTAGACATAACCTTAATAAATTATGTAGGTAAATTTACTTTGGGAAAGTGTTGTTAATGGGCCTCCCTTGTTGAAGTAGTCTTATAACTTTGTTTCATTATCCATGTTTATTACATTTCGGACTAAAGTTACAAAATAGGAAGAACAGAGGAAATTATTAAGTTTGATGAAGAAAATTACAATTGACTGTTATAACATTCAAAGATGAGCTAAATGGACCCAGAATGGCTATAGGCAATCCAAGTAAATTTAGTAGGCACTAAAAATAACAAATTTAATCAACGTTATCGTTACATTATAAATAAATAATAATAAAACTTCGTTTAACTTATTAGCTGTACCTGTTTTTTTCCTTTTGTTTAAATACAAAAAATTCAACAAATTAATTCATATTGCTAGTTCCTAAAAAATCCTATTACTGGGGAAAAGCAATAGTTGAATCAATTTGAAAAAAATTCATCAAGTTTCAGTCTATTTCTAATTAATAAAAAAGGGTTTTCTTATTTCTTTTGTTCCACAAAAATTATACCCGTTCTCAAAGCAATTCAAATAAAAACCGCTCCGCGATAAATCATTCAACTTTCAGAAAATCAAAACCAGAAAAATATTCCGCAATAAAAAAAGGATCGGTATTCGGCGATACGAAATCGATTCAGTTCTGAAATGGCATTAGTAACTGCGAGAGAAAACAAATAAAGGCGACGTGGGAGGGGTAGTAAAATGTAAATAGCAAAGGAAGTGTTAAAAGGAGCTGCGGTAAAAGTTTTGCACACGCGAACTTGGAGACTCGCGGCCGTCCCGTTAGCTCGGGACTTGGTGCGAGTCAAGTGACGCAGCGAGTTGAAAAATTCACTGTATATTCGTCCGATTGAAATTTTCTTCTCTTATCTTATTACTTGGATTGGCTGGTGGTCGACACATTTTACGTGAGATAGACTTTTTGACTTGACTTGCACTGCACGTGTGCGATAATATCTTCATTTGGAAAATTTGCATTGCACCATAAAAACAAGTGTATAGAACACTGCAGTGACTCCATAAAATCGGGAATATTTTTTTGACCTACGTCCTTGTGGGTTACCTGATGCTAAGAGGTCAGCACCGGCCATAGGGATAAGCAACTTTTTTCTTTAAATTAATTTTTAGAGATATGAAGAACGGTTGCTAGACGGATGTACCCAGGAGGGTACTCCATAAAATCGGGAATATTTTTTTGACCTACGTCCTTGTGGGTTACCTGATGCTAAGAGGTCAGCACCAGCCATAGGGATAAGCAACTTTTTTCTTTAAATTAATTTTTAGAGATATGAAGAACGGTTGCTAGACGGATGTACCCAGGAGGGTAATACTTATTACCACACGGGTTAGTCGCCCATCTCGAAAAGTTTATTCAGTATCAAAATCCATGTCTTCACACGTGTATCCCTCATGGAGAAGGTAGAACACCAGAGGTTATAAGAGTTATTTGACTTTGGGTGTATTATAACGATAGAGACTATTGCAGTGACAAACAAGGGTCTGCCATCTTCCACAAAAACGCTAATATAACCTTTGTCCTTTTACAGTTTTCCCGGGAAGAAAATCAGCTGGCTTATTCAATAAATTCATTAAAAATAAATGCGTTTATATTGAATATCCGTAATAAGTTTGGAACTTAAGCCTTAAATTATAAAGCGTTTTCTTCTAACGTAGGAAATCCGGTACAAATGGTTTCTTTGCGGTATACCCAGTAGGTATTTCACGACATTGTATATTGAATAGAAACCCAAATTTGTCTGTTTTAAGAATTAGGTGATTTATAATCATAGTTTTGGTACTATTTTAGGTTGTGTTATGAATAACTAATCTATGTGGAGTCAAAATTCTTCTTAGTCTTAGGATAAAATGTAAAAATAATTCAATTTATTGTAAATAGTTACACAAATTCTTAACATGAATAAATTTAGAAAAGTGTGTTGTGAATATTGACGTTCGTAGCGCCGTTAACGCGAAATGTTACGGTTTAATCCCTGCTACATGACCAATCATTTTAATATCTGCGGATATTTGCCATAGAGACGAGTACTTTTTCAATTTAATTTTTTTTTATGCTATCCATTGTCTATCCATCAGTTAATATTTTTATAACAAAGCTGTAATATAGTTGTTGGCAGTCTCCATAGTACCTACCAAACTCTTTATTATGTTACCTTTTTTATACTTCTGTTTCTTATTATCTATTTTCAATTAAAATGGTTGTACTTAACCCTCTCGTTTAACTTACAATATTATTGAAAAATCAGACATTTCTATGAGATTCATATGAACCACATTTTATGTTATAATATTAAATACACAAATATTTGATACAATAATATCACAAATATTTTGTACACCTGATTTGTTCGTAACTATGTTTTCTTCTTGGAATTTTTTCACAAATGTAGATAGAATATTACTACAATATTACGATTCTTACCTAGAAGAGACTTAACTTTTAAGGACAAGATTGGTAAATAAGGTATATGTAATACCTATACTTGATAGTAAATATAAAATACGCATCAATAAATTCGTAAATTTATCCATTGACTATTCTCGAAACCAAGACGAATATAGAAGCTCGTATTATAAAGATTACATAGTCTGGTAAATATCGTAGTTAAAGGGCTTTGGATCGCTAGCCTAAAGCATGTCATGATGTTTGTACAAAGCTACGATGAGAGAGCCTAGCCAGCCATAGCCTATAATATATACATCTATGACAAAAGTTCAAAGAAGAAATTCAGTTCACGCCTGAGGAGTAGCAGTGTCTGAAGATACCTAAAGTGAATAAATCCTGCTTGGTGCACTAACCTTTCAGGATTCTGCATCAGTACAATTATTTACATACCGTCTAAAATTTAATATGATAGGTAGTCACAATGGTGCATTGGTGTAGATACTGTCAGTCTTATACTTATGATGGAATACTTAAAACCTCCAGGTGTACCTCATTGGCATTACCCGCGAGCCCCGGCTGGTTGCGCCCAGTCTGAGCCGAGCGCCCTCTGATGTCGGAAATGAGCCAGTACACATGATCATTTCCCCACCATAGCCCTAGTAGCCGCATCAGGTCCCCTCACCTGCTACGGCTGGCTATCGGGAGGGAGAAGGTGAGCGTATTTCCTTCTCCGTCCCCCCCTCCGCCTACGGCGGACCGGTCAGTACCTGCACACGACGGAAAGTCAGAGTCCTTTTTTTTATATAAATTATGGATGGGACGTTTGTCTTCAATGCCACCTGATGTTAAGTGAACATGAAGACTAAGGTGTTACACGTCCATCCACGAGAAACCTTTTCACTCGACGCTTAAAAGTACTAGGACTATACTGTTCAGGGAAAATAGACGCAGGCAGTTCATTCCAAACCTTGGCGACCCGTATCAAAAAGGAACTGTGAAAGCGCTTAGTTCGACTTTTCGGAATATCTACCACATACGGATGGAAGTTCTGTCTGCGTCTAGTAGTCCGATGGTAAAAGGGTGAGCGTTCAATTTGTTCAAACAGAGCACTGGCGCACTCACCAAAATGTATCCTGTAGTACACGGTTAGACACGCAACCTTACGACGATGCTCTGCAGTTTTTTGGTTGTAAGATCGATGTCATTAATTAGTTTACGGGCTCTTCGGTCAACGGAGTCCAGCGGTTCTAGTTGATATTTGGCTGAACCATCCCAAAGATGACTGCAGTACTCCATGCATGATCGCACTAGTGCTGTGTATAAGTTAAGAAGCTGTGCAGGGCCGAAGTACCGCCGTACCTTCGAGATGATTCCCAACTTATTCGAAGCTACTTGAGCCATGGACACAATTTGTTGACCGAAGTTTAAACTGGATGTTACAGTTACGCCTAAAAGCCCTAGATGGTCAGTGATGGGGACAGATACATTTTGGAAAGTGGGCGTAAATGTGAAGGTGCTCTTTTTTGCGGAGAATAGACACGCCTGAGTTTTGGACGCGTTGAATTTGACCAAATTCGACTCACCCCAATCGGATACTTTTCGTAAGGTCAAATCAACGCGCTCAATCGTTGACTTTCTTAAACTCTGGATTTCACGGGGGCTCGCTCGCGCATTGGATACGTATCTCTCTACAACAGTGCTGTCATCAGCATAACTAATAATGCCCGGTGTTAAAAGCTCATTAATGAGCCAAGAATAATGTTGCAGAGAGAACAGATCCCTGAGGTACCGCGGCATTAATTGCCATCTAAGACTACTCGAATTGACCGTTCCCTCAGAAAATCAGATATCCAGTCGCAGAGCCTAATCGGTATGCCATATGCTGGAAGCTTACTTAAGAGACCATCATGCCAGACCCTCCTCCTTTTCTCCACCCACTAAACGAGGACCAGACGAATCGCATCGATCACCAGGTTCCGTAAGCGGGCGAGGCGAGTGACTCTTCCCACTCCTTGAGGAGTGCCCTCCTGGCACTCCTGCCGACGCGCGCCACCTTCTCAGGACAGGGGTACTCACCCGCATCAATCCTGCCAGCACGGTATCGGTAAACGGCACCGAGCACTTCCGCCTCGAGATCCCACGGGGGGCGCTTGCCAAATCACAGGCGGTCCCATGGGCTTGCCTCTCCCTCTTGACCCTCTTGAGGCTTGAATCTCCCTAGGTATCCCTAGTTCCTCTGTAAATTCATCTTTAAGTTGGTGTGTTTACTTAGGTTGTTGGGCAATTAAACATAAAACCTATACCGAAGATTTATTTCGATAGATAATTCCATCTTAAACGCGAAAGCTCTATTTAAGCTCCATGGCCCGCATAACATAAATTTTGAATAGTTATAACCCAGTCTTACTACCATTATCACACGTGATTAAGATATTTCTATAATTAATACAACGGCACAATAATTCCATCAAATTGTAAAGTACTAAATACTCAACAACTTCTATACATATTTTATTCCGCTGTATTCAAGTGCTTTACGTTTCAAGATTGCTCGCTTTATAATTCCTTTGAATGCTCACATCATTCCTATTTAATTTCATAGTCTGACGGTAGAGTATTGTTGCAATGTGTATTGTGTAAATCCATTGGGATCACTTTAAACTGTTATTCTTTCCGGACTGGGTGTACTTTGGAGTCATTGTTTGGTGCTGAGAATTTCAGTACAAATTGTGCTTCGTATTCATTTTCAAAAGCATTTTATGCGCACGCTTCTGAAACTTAGCTTGTTGAGTACTCTTGGCAGCGTCATGCTTAAAATATTAGATTTCATAATCCCTTAATAGCATTAAAATTAGTTGTTTCAAACTGTTTGGTAGTTTGCTGAGTTTTTTTTTTTATATATCAGAAATTAAACGATTTTCCTTCATAGTAACTTTAGCTAAAGGCAATACTTTAATATTGAAATAAAAATCCAACCTAGGTTATCTGGAGTTTTTGTGACCAAGACGACAATTAATATATGTATGAAAAGTGTTGAACGTAATGTAATAAAATGTATAATTATTTTAAAAAAATATTGACTTATTTTCGGATTAAACTTTAACTTTCATACCAATTTTAGTTAACTAGAAATAGAGCCTACCCAACTTGTTTGTCGAGCCATCATTTTTGTATGGTTTATTACACATAACGAGTCATGCACGATTTATTCCATTGTTAACGCTATTTGTAACTGGAAAGTTATTCAGTTTCAATTTAAACTCTAAATTTTTCGGTGAATGTATGTTTCCTACAGTGAAAATCTAGAAAAACATCGGGGTTCGTATAGTGTGGTTAGGGCGACGGATAGTTGTTTGCAGTTTCATTAAAACCGTTCAGCGATTTTTGTACGTGTTACTTAGGTACATGACAGACAGTTAAAAGATACATTCTGGAAAGTGGGCGTAAAAGTAAAGGTGCTCTTTTTTGCGGAGAATAGACACGCTTGTGTTTTGGAGGCGTTGAATTTGACCAGGTTAGATTCGCCCCAATCGGACACATTCCGCAAGGTCGAATCAACGCGCTCAATCATAGACTTTCTCAAAACCTAGATTTCATGGGCGCTCGTTCGCGCATTGGATATATTTCTCTCAACAACAGTGCTGTCATCAGCATATCCAATAATGCCTGGTGTTAGGAGGTCATTAATGTGCAGCAAGAATAAAGTTGCAGAGAGAACAGATCCCTGAGGTACCCCGGCATTAATCGCCATTAGGTCAGAGGAGTAGCCGTCTAAGACTACTCGAATCGACCGTTCCCTCAGAAAATCAGATATCCAGTCGCAGAGCCCGGTCAGTATGCCATATGCTGGAAGCTTGCTTAAGAGACCATCATGCCAGACCCTGTCAAAGGCGATTTCGTTCTATCGATCAAAAATAATGTGAACAGTTTCTGGGCAAAATATTAAGTGCTATTTTTATGTTAATTTTAAGCCTTCATATCGTTCAGCCACATACGCCCACTGCTATACAAGCCTCCCTCAAGGTTCTCCACACAAGTCGGGCCTGCGCTGCCCTCATCCAGCGTTTGCAACTTTGACCAGATCGCAACTTTGACCAGATCGCAACTTTGACCAGATCGGTCCACCATGCGGGGGACTACCCGCGCTGTGTCTTCCAGTACGTGGTCGCCACCCGAGAAACTTATTGTCCCGACGGCCAACTGTTCTGCGAGATATTTGCCCTGCCCATTGCCACTTTAGCTTTGCAACTCTTCTGGCTATGTCGGTAACTTTGGTTCGCTTGTGGATCTACTCGTTTCTGATTCGATCCCGCAAGGAAACTCCGAGCATAGCACTTTCCATTGCTCGCAGAGCTACATTGAGCTTGTTTATTATTCTTGCAACCAGAAAAAATGCTTACAAGCAAATGTAAGCAAGCATGCCAGTGAAACAAGAATACAGTATTGGATTTTTGTCTTCAGTACTGCAGAAAATACCACGCTCATTTCCGCAACTTATGTTTTAAGGACCTTCTTCAGATGTTATCCTAGGTGCCAAGCCCTTATATACCTTAACCTTTATAGGATAGCCTTTAATCTATATTAACCTAGATATAGGCTTTCCTTACTTTCCTTAGTACATATAAACTTGTAATCAAAAACAAAGCTTTCGACATCATTGCCGTATAATGTCATAAACATTAAATAGTTCCATAACAGAGTGATGACCCACAAACTAATGTTCACCCAAAGTACTAACTTCAATAAACATGTTAATATTAGTTTGGTTGTGTTATGAATTATATAAGCTTTGGGTAACATTCAAATTTTCTGTATATTAAACTTTAGATTTGCGGATTTCTTTAATGATAAATATTGGTATGTGGATCCAAAAGAGATTAGGTGCATCGCCGTAAGGAAAATCCTTAATTTCCTGGACTCCATTGGAGTGTGCGGCGAGTTATAAATTGGGACTCACACAATAGATCTTTTAGGTCGCAGTGTGACGAGCGGACAAGACTGCTCACATAGTCCCTAAACCCCCCAATAATAATAAATGTGGATGGATTTTCTGACTGCATTTAGTTTAGTGCGCTTAAAGCTATTTCGTATTTATCACAGTGTTGGTGATCAAGTTTAGTTAATTTACTTAAGTGTAACCAATTTTAAATTCTTAAATTGCATTTATTAAAGTGGCATTTTTGTCATTGCTAGCACCAAATGTATCACTATATGTTAAGGGGCTGGTTATTTAGGTAGCGCACAATAACTAAAACATTTAGTGAATTTTTTTCAAGTTTTTCGGCTTTACTTAAGAATTTCATGAACTATTTTGCATTTTATCTTAACAAAAATTACTTTAAATGCTAGCAAATATCACAATCTTTCAATTAAGACCACTTTTGAGTATCGGTGCGACATAAAAATGTGAAAAAAAATGAGTTTCAGTTAACTCATAGAAGTACAAGATATTAAATTTTAAAATGGCTGTCATTCAAAGGGGTGAGGGGTGCGACCCCCTTTGTATAGTATTTTGTCGATAAAAAACGTAGTATACGTGGTTGAAGTATAGGAAATCCGAAGCCTAACACACTGTATAGGAACACATATAGGTCATATAGGAAATATTTTTGAGAAATCATGCTTAGTACAGTAATTATAGACAACAAAAATGGACACGGACACAAATTGAAAAAATGTGTCAATACCCAATACCATTTTTGAAAACACAGTTCTTCCAAATTGCTACGTTTTAATTAATAAAAACAAATAACTGAAGCAATGAAAAGTTTTTCTCACCGGTTATTTATTATTCAGGTGTTAATTATTGTACATGTACAATATTTAGTATTATTTATTTAATATTGACTTTAGTTTTTATGGTTCATTGTCGAAGTTAATATCCTTAAAAAGGCGGTTAGTATATTTATATGAACGCGCTTATCTGTAAACATACCAGTTAGGAAAAATAATGCGAGCTGGGCATTATTTTTCCTGCTTTCCTTGAGAAAGTTTATTTAAAGACAATTTTATCAAGAACTTCGACGGGATAAAGGGTTAAATAAAATACATGTTTAATCGGATTGTATCGTGTTTTATTAATCTTTACATAATATTGTCTTAAGTTTTCGCGATTCATACTATTAAATAAAACATTTCATTACATTTCAAACATTTCAAACACACGCGATTCATACTATTAAATGATTCGACGTGTCGGTGTCAAAACAAGACACCGAATCGTCGAGTAAAAATTTAAAATGTAAATATACGCGATAAATCCGGTTCAAAAGTGTTTTATTTAATCTTTACATTTTAACTCGACGTAAGGGTTTCTGTCGAATAACTTAATTATTTTTCATTAAAAATAAATAAAATCTTAAATACGGTATTGCCAACAAAAGAACCAAATCAATTTTGTTCTACATTTATCGCTTGCCCATCTTTTTGTGGTCGACGTTGCAGTTGGCTAACGGCAGATATTCTTTCTACATACCAAGCCACATAAACTAGTTGTAGCTTCGCTCGGATTCTCGGATGCAGGCTGTCTCTGTAGTTGACGTCTTTACAAATCGGTATTTTATCTGACTTACTTTAAAAATAATAATGATTAAATGCAAAAACTTAAAACATTATTAAACATTGCAATGCTTCCATGCTGGACTGGGAGCGAAAGAAAAACATAGAATGTGCCAGCTGCTTCTCTTTCCGGGCATACTGTAAAAGTCAGTTAAGGGACAGAGGTTTTAAAGGCGTTTTTGTGGGCGATAGGCTGATCCCCTGTCACTACAATAGTCTCTCTCCATCTTTATTATACCTCCAAATTTGTCAAACGTGACATCAGATGGTCTTGTAACCTCTGGTGTTCTGCCTACCCCATAAGGGATACAGGCGTGACGATATGTATGTATGTATGCAATGCTGCACTTTAACTGAGATTTACAATTTCTGAAAAGAAATTGGTCTCGGTTGGTTAAGCTGCATAGCTATCCACTAGATGGAGCTGCGTTACCAATATAATGTAAAAACTAAAAGTATGCTAAATAATTTCGAGAGGTATTTAGCATATTTTTGTCTGTTATTTAAAAAAAAAACTATGTTAACTGGCTTGTAGATAATGTATCGTGATGTCTAACAGCCAAAAACTATTCAGTACCTTCAAAGATCAAGCCGAACATTTTAGAAATACAGTTTCCTTTTATAAGTAAGATTTTATAGGCTTCTATAGTAACACAATATGTTTGTTAAGAACCTGAATAAAATTGCTGTCTACTTCCTGTTTTCAATTTTTCGCTGTATTTATAGGTGCCCGTTTCTTTGTTATTTTCCACAAAACATCAAAGGAAAAGCGAAAAGAAGCCGTCAAAACGATCATGTATTGACATTTTCGCATTAACCTCGATACAGAATTATGTAAATTTGGGTGTCTGCCGATAAATGGTTATTGCGTAAAGAATTGATATGTCTATATTATAGCTACACATATTATGTCAAGCATTTAGAATTTTACAAATAAACAATTGAATGTGTATTTGTGAATACTTACCAATTATTAGTTATTTTCATTTGCAAGTTTTATTTTAACAGGAAAACCAATATTATTTGCTTGTTTTTTAGGAAAATAAAGTGAACCATCTTAATTGGAGTACTTAAGAAAGCTTTTGATTTCTAATATTTTATTTGTACGTCAATTGTGCGGGACATATTATATTGAATTTTATTTAATAGGTAAATAAATATATAAGGTATTGTATTGTTTACTTTATTTATTTATTATACCTATATAAAAATTCTACTATATTTATAGCGGTTTTACAAAATTTTTGTTAAACACTATCTGATATTGTGTGTTTTTGGGTTTCAGTAAAAGCCTGTTTCTCAATATAAATTAACTATTCTGTACCCATGTTTGACATTTCAGCTTAATTAATTTAGCCGTTTCAGAGTGAAAAGTATCAAATATACACACACAAACCTTTTTTTTAAACCGCTCAATAATACTATTTATTGGACTGTTTATATATTAGACTGATAACATATTTTATAGTGGCAGTATTCATTTGATTTTAATTATAAATGAACAATACCATAAATGTATCTTTCTAATCGATTGCCATTACCAAGGCCCCTCAACAGGTAGTTACATACATACATAACTTCACGCCTGTATCCCTTATGGGGTAGACAGAACACCAGAGGCTATCAAACCATCTGATGTCACGTTTGACGAATTTGGAGCTATTATATTATAATGATGTACAGAGACATTACAGACTATTATAGACTACTAGCTGCTGCCCGCGACGTCGTCTGCGTGAACGCTATGCAGCACCAAACGCACCTACGATTATAACACTGCTAGCGTGATAATATGTAGCCTATATGTTGACCCGACTTCTTAACTATCTTCATGCCAAATTTGAAGTAAATCCATGCAGTACTTTTTGAGTTTATCCCGGAAAGACAAACAGACAAACAGACAAACAGACAAAAATTCTAAAAACTATATTTTTTGTTTCTGTTTCGATTGTAGATCATACCCCAAGTATTCTTTTAAAAAAATATTCAATGTACAGTTTTGACTTTCCTACCATTTTATTATATGTATAGATTACAGGTAGTTAATTACTGAGATTTCAATAATACAAGGCAATATAGATTATCTAGCTGGACTATGACATCAACGACCACTTTGGCGATGGGGTAACACTGTCTGCTGTCACGCCAGTGGTTGCGGCTTCGATTCCCGCACGGAACAAGAAAAAAAATGTTCCTTGTCTGGGTGTTTATCTATTTATGTATTTATACTCAAGTTTCTCCCCTAGTTTGCTACATGGTAACCAATAACACAAGCTATGCTTACTTTAGGGCCATGTAGTTGGTATGAAATTACATAAATACTTAATAATATTTTTTAATAAAAGTGGATAGTAATCGCACATTCATATTTATCCCAAATTGTTTTAGTGCAAACGAGATAAAGTTTCACTGATAAAAATGTATATGAAAAATATTGAATAAATAAAATTAAAATAATTGAACTTCAAAAATAACAACTAGAATTTAAATACTAAAATAAAAATACTGTATTTTACAATTTCAAAAATATTACAAAACACATACCTATTATCGAAATCTCGTTAAATAGTGAACTTCAATTAAAAACCCGATACCATAAAAAGAAACAAACTGCCATTACGCTGCATCGCCCCAACAAAGTAAAACATATAAACTACACTGCTGTATTTATTCCTGTCCATATATCTCCTAGAGATAAAGATCTCGAACTATCTTATTCCACTGTAAAATGGACTGTATTTTAATATAATTGCAACCATTATCCTTTCGAACCCTACCATGGTCAGATTTCTGTGACAAAATGACCAAATGACTGCCCACAGATGGGGGCCCGCAATTATACTCGCTTTCAGACGAAAAGTTCTCGCTTTTGGAGTGTTTGGTGACCTTAACCACTACTATTATTTTCAAGTGACTCTAGCGTTTACGTAGGTGGAGTTAAAAGCTTTTGTAACGCGATACATGATGTGGATATTGCGTTTTTTTTATAGCGATTCTTTGTTTGTACGGCATTGTTCTTTCACTATACGTGAAAAGAGTACTTACCTACGGCTTTTTTGAAGTATAAACAACTGATTAAGAATATTAGTTTATTTTATGATGTCTTTGACAAAGTCCAGTTTATTTTATAAGTACTTACACGTATAGAATTACATTTTTTATAAACAAGATATTAAAAAAAAATGCTTTTCAGTGTATACTTTAGAAGTTTAGATTCTTTTTTCTACAAAATCGGTTAAAATACTCCTGAAAAATTAAAGATTATGTTTTAAATTAAAAAATTAAAGGACCATGGTAGGGGTTTATTTAACCGCTTCAATGAACTTTCACAGCTTTTCAGTTGACGTACCTACTAAAATAGCTTAACACGCACTCAAGTGGTAAAAATGTTGTTTACCCGGAATCATACCTTACAGTTCTAGAAATAAGACACAATTTCGTAAGGTTTTCATTGTTAAGCAGAATGGCAAAAATTTGGATTATAGTTGACTATTCTTACTGAAAAGTTATTTTATTGGAGTAATAAATGTACGGGATGAGTTTCTTTAGAATTTTGGCGTAAGGGAGGATAAAATGTAGAAAGTATAATATGAATATGTTTAGAATTGGAACTGGAGTTATACGGTAGTTCGTAAAAGAGTGTATTTTTAAGTGTTCTCCTTTCGCTAAGGTGAACTCGTAGTAAAGTTCTCTAAAAAATCTTGCTACTTACGAGTAAGTTCAAGTTTACAGTAAGTTTCCCGCGCTGGATTTTCCTTATAGGTTAACTTGTTTGGTGAGACACCAGTAATTATTCTTATAGAAAAAGGGCCGCAAATATAAAAAAAAAATATTGAAATAATCTGTATACAATTATCTACTTTATTTATAAGTTAAGTACCATATTTTTCTGCTCTATTTTTTTTTATTTTTTTCTTATCAGGTGCCAATATACGAGTTTTAATGTTTTATCATCGGCAATGACAAACTTTGTTTTTTTTTTAAGCATAGCTTCTATCGCGGGCCTTGAGCGTGAGGACCGCACTCCGACCGGCACAGCGGTGATACTTTGATTTCATAACTTTACATGCGGGCTTTAATAAAAAATCACCGCCATCTACTAGGAACTTGTGGAACTTCATATTAGATCAAACATTACTGCATTAATAAAATAAATAAATAATTATAATTGCATAAGTTGATAAAAAATGCTATGCAATAGCTTTACCGCGGCAGTCTCCGAGTGCCACACGTCTTTTTTTTAATTAAAGACGAAGCCCGCGTTTGACCACAATCTCACCTGATAGTAAGTGAAGATGAGGTCGAAAATATAAAAGCACTCGGGTCTAGGAAAGAACTGGCTCTTCATAAAATATTGCCAGAACACATCACCGCCGGAGCCTTAATATTTGGTGGCAGATTTTATACTGCTAGCCAGACGGACCCTGACGGGATCTTGCCACCAAACGGGGGTCACTCGGATTAGTTGAATTTTAGAGAAACGTAGGGCTACTATAAAAAGTTATTTTGCTTATTCCGCGACTTGTACTTGCACTAATGATGCAGGATTTTCATGCGTAAGTTCACCGCCCTCCCTCCCTCAAGCAAGAAGTAAGACATGCAATGAACACACACCTGGAAACCCACACCACAAGCTATCACAAGTCGCGGAATTAGCAAAATAACTTTTTATAGTAGTTGTCATGGATTTCCGCAAAGTAACGCCTGATTCAATCAATGTAGGGCTATTCTAAGCCGACCCTACACGGACAAAAACATCCAATATACAAACTTTCATCACCTCATTTAATCCCTTCAATACATTTTTGTAATAAAAGGTACTTTCAAAAGCTCTTGTCAATATCAATGCCAATTTTCATCAAAAGCGGTCTAGTGTTTAGGGTGTGAAAGCCTAATAGACAGGTAGAGTTAAGACATTCATTTATAGCAGGGAAGAAAAAAAATTTTGGATAAAACGGAATGAAGATTCATTAAATAATAAGGTAAAAGTTAAACTTAAAAGTAGTAATCTTGTTACTAGGTATGACTTGCGTATTGTCTCTAACTCGAGAATACTTAATTAAGACATTAGCTATGCAGTCAGTTGACGTCTTTGTTAATATAATTAGTTGTTGATGTATCCTTCTTGGATACAGTTTATGTTATGTAAATTATATTGTTGTTGGCATATGATCAATACTACTAGTGCCTAGTATTTTTTGTTTTATAATCATCCGAGAAATGTTCAAAATATAAGTAGGTTAAAGTTGGATATATACGTAATGTAATTAAATAAATTTAATTATTAATCGGGGATTTTTTTCCGAAAAATATCACATTTTGTTCCTTTGCATTTGTTTCAAATAAAAAATCTAAGGTAAATATGAAATCAAATAAAAAACGCGCGATGTAGTGCGATGTTGCAATTCTGTAATGGCATCCCACGATTTCCACTCTGATTGTACCGTTGCCGCCATAGATGAATATAAGTACGTTGCCGCTTAGTGCAGTAGTCAATCGGCTTTTATCAGTCTAACAAAAAAAAATTAAAATTTAACTTCAAACTGTGGATTAAATTAACGTAAGAAGAGACCGTCCACGGCGGTCGGTGGACGATAAGAGCCTAATCCCGCAAACGTGTTACCATAATTGAATTACACCACCAAACAGTAACATATATCTTACTGTTTCACTGTTATTGTCATTGCATTGAGCTAACATACTTAGGTATTCAAATATTTGTAGCGTTGAAATGACTTCTGAAATACACGCAATGACCACTATATACAAGTATGTAACACACACCTTTACTTGCCTAGCTATATCGAATGATATATATGAAAAAGGCACTACGCCACGACTGCCAGTATTTCAATAGTAAAGTGGAAATAATAAATGATGTTTCGCTTAACAACACTATTTTATTGTTACTCAAACAATAAAATGTAGTTGTGTGGGCCCTCTGTATCGTTTAATATAGCAGGTTCAGCAACTTTACTTCGGGTAGTGTATCTATTCTTATTTATATAGAAAGGGTTTATTTAAAAAAAAATTAGGAGCAGCGTTTGTGGGTTTTCTGATGTCAAATATTCCCATTGCCCATGAAAACTTACAACTTAATGAAAATTATTTTTAAAACAAAGCATAGCGATTTGTCGGTGAAAAAAAGCAGGATACTAGGAAAAAATGGTAGGTACTTGCGCAAACAGGCACGCTTCACAAATAAGTTATTCCATAACAATATTTCAACAGAAGCCATTTAGCCACTTGGACAATGCCGATACGTTTTTTTTAAATCTTTATTTAAAAAGCTGTACATCTATAAGGTAAAGTTAGATTTTTTTTAAAATTTATTTATCACTAGTAAAATCTTATATAGACATCATTTTGTTTCCGTAATACAATATAATACAAAGTTAAAAAAAATACATAGCGGATGGTGGTGTGCTTAGGGTGGGAACACTACTGTGTGCGAGTTGACTGAGGCGACACGCGTCGGCAAAAGTGTAGAAAGGCCTCTTCATTTATTTGCAGGAATTCCGGTGTAAAATTAAGTACCTACTTTTATTACATAATTATGATCAGAATCGAGTACAAAGTGCTCTCCTTCAGTATCTAAAATTTGTCACCGGTCACCCTGTATAAAAATAAATAACGCGTTGGCTATTCTCAATCTTGAATTTGAATAGGTTGGGGAAAAAGTCTTTTCGCATTATAGTATGTATGAACTTGTAATAAAATCTCTTTGGCTATAGTATTTATATCTGGCTGGTTTTGGTATCATTGAAAGTTAAAATTTTAAAGAACATAATTCCAAATTCAAATTAGGAAAATGTGTGATTTTCATTTGTTTTCGATACATTTTAAAATGTTACTACAAAAAAGGTAAAAAATATGCAACGCAAGCCGCGAAAAAAAATTGCGATGCTTAAGTGCAGTGTCTATGAGAGTAGCACAATTAGCACTCTTCACTATTATAATGCCTCCTAATTTGTCAAACGTGACATCAGATGGTTTTATCACCTCTGGTGTTCTGCCTACCCCATACGGGATACAGGCGTGAAGTTGTGTATGTATGTATAAATTATAAGAAAAAAGAATATTGAGAAAGTTACTTTTAACTAAAAGACAAGAGGATCTAAGTCTATTTTTGTAATCAACCTCTAATCGAATCAAACAAGCACGATACGGGCTTTAATAAAACACTATCGTTATTTTCCCAAAGCATTGATGAGCCACTTTAAAATTCGTGTGTCTGTGTTTTGAACAAAACGGTTTATTTGAACTGTTGGCACAAAGGACTGATCCCATTTTAATTGGACTCGGAGAGAACCACTAGGTCCGGGTTTTGTGCAATTCACAAAAGTATTAGAGCCAAAATAGAAATGCATTGATAGGAAATGAGAGATTCAAGGAAAGCTTTTGAGTATGATACTCTAAAGTTGGGGCTTAGAGTAAGTTTTATAAAGTAAGCGACTGTGCTTCAATTAAAACCGATTTGTTACTGCAGATATAAATCAACTTTCTGTGAAATCTTTATTGAATTAAACCAGGTACTTACGGACGGGACGAAAAGCCACAGCACAGACCTCACATGTAAAGGCTTTTAAAAACCAATTACGTTATGACAGACCATAATAAAAATCCTGGAATGCTCCCAAAAACATTGTATTTTTTAACACAAATTGTTTGTAACGATGTCTTTTTTAATGGTACGCAATATTTTCAATTATTGCAGGTAATAAATTATTTCGTTGGAGGCATGAAAATATTTTTTTATGCTAATTGAAATCATTCTTCGAATAAGGGCTATAAAATTGAATGTAAACGTGCCTCGTTTTTGGCACTTGAGAATAATGGAATAATGTTTTTTTTTTGTTATCAGCATTATATTTTTAAACTTTTTTTTTTTAGTCGTTCCTTGTATATTGATTGAAGAATTATAGAACAGTGAATGTTTATTTACCGGTATTGGTTAGCTTACAAGAAAAAAAAAGAAATGCCCATGGTGAAACGTGGTGACCTCACTTGGTCTAGGAATCTCTTCAGGTACCGTCTATCATAAAAAATGCCCGTTGCATTAAGTGTAATGAAGAAAATTTGCCGTTTCATTTTTTGGCAATTTTCTATGGAGAGTCGATTCCTTCCTAAATGCTTACGTTTTATCTCCTTTCCGTCTTTTTTAAACTTTTATTAAACCCGCGTTTCATGAGAAGTGAGGTCGGTGTGATCGTAGATAGATAGTCCTATTTGGTGGCATCCTTTAATAGAATGGTGGGCGCTAAGTGAGGTCGGTGTGATCGTAGATAGATAGTCCTGTTTCGCGGCATCCTTTAATAGACTGGTGGCCGTTAAGTGAGGTCGGTGTGATCGTAAATAGATAGTCCTGTTTCGCGGCATCATTTAACAGAATGGTGGCCGCTAAGTGAGGTCGGTGTGATCGTAGATAGACAGTCCTATTTGGTGGCATCCTTTAATAGAATGGTGGCCGCTAGGTGAGGTCGGTGTGATCGTAGATAGACAGTCCAATTTGGTGGCATCCTTTAATAGAATAGTGGCCACTAGGTGAGGTCGGTGTGATCGTAGATAGATAGTCCTATTTGGCGGCATCCTTTAATAGAATGATGGCCGCTAGCCAGGTAAACCCTAGCCAAGCGGGTTTCGCTCGGATCAGTCGCCTTTTACCTATGTGCTTTTCCAGGGCGCGGTAAGGCATTTTTTTTTCATTACGACAAGGCATAAATATATGATAATGCACCTACGATACATGTATAAGATGTCCCATACTATATTATTTTTATATAAGGAAAATAACGTAGACTTGTAGGCGGCTTTTTTTGTAATTGTAAAGGAATTGTAGATGACTCAGGTGAATGCAAATTGTTGCTTACTATCTAAGCTTTTTCTTTTAGTTATTGATTCATTTTTGGACTCAATCTCACTTCACAGCAAGCATAGCCGGATTGAGAAAACATTCAGTGAGCTTCTTATAAACTTTTTATAAACTTTGACAAAGTTATGAAGTATAATTGAAAACAATGCGATTGGTAAATAACTCAAAAAATGGGTCATTTTTCGTTCTTTCAATTTTCCTTACTGACTGAAGGTAAACTATGAAAATCTGTCATTCGGTTGGACACACAACATAGCCTTGAATCATATCCGTAATCAGTGAAGTGAAACGATTGAAAGTTGACACGATTTTTACACATTCAATTCCGCATAAAAATCACATAAATCAAAACGATTTGAACAAAGTGCGTGCTCCCAGAGAATAGCCAGTTTTCATACAATGGATTGCGTACAAATTCATAATGAACATTCACACGCGACTGACCATACAATAGATTTAGAGTAGTTAGTTATTTAGCTATTAAATTAGCTGCCCTTTATTAACAAAGTTTTTATATTGTTCGTGTATTATATCTAATAACGGTGTATTCATTGTATTCTCATGCTCAATGAAGGAGAAAAATGAAGCATTCAAAGCATAAAAGGCCATGGTGATAATCTCTTAATGCAATTTTCATGTAGTTTATCGTTACTCGTGTAGTCGTGTATTATTCCGTAGTAGTCATGAAAAGAAAGATCATTGAATACAAATGTTGACGCGTTGCGTGAGCTACACTCGTTTACGGTCTGAAACTAAGCTTTTTTGGTTATAAGAGTTGTTGTGAAGTCAAACTAATTGATAATTGAAATGAAAGTTTGTGGCACGCAACACACATGTATAAAATGGCTTTACACCGTATTTCTGTTTTTTTTTGTCCCCAGAATCAGGCTTCTACATTTTTTAAATAACTTTTTTTTGGTATTTGTGTTTGAATTATTTGTAATAGATGAAGAGCAACGTCTATGAAGGTTTAGGTTGTAAATAACATTCACTAAGTCAACACTTAACTCCATATTTGCTAACAATATGACCAAAACTCATGATGAATAAAAGTATGGTATTTCGTGATGGATTAAGTCCGGTGGCGGATGTAGTCGGATAAAGTCCTATCAGTTTATAGGGAACTCAACTATTCTGAAATAACTCTACAAAAACACAAAGTAGGTACTCTAAAGTGAAGTACTCTAAAATGAAGTACCTCTCATAAAAAAAATCTTCTTGGAAGGTTGTTGTGGTAATAAATAAATAAAATAATAAATAATAAAATCCCCAGACAATCACACCAACTACATGGCCTCAAAGTAAGCATAGCTTGTGATTATGGGATACCATGTAGCGAACTAGGGGGGAACCTAGAATATAAATAGATAAACACCCAGACACGGAACATTTTTTTTTTCTTGTTCCTTGCGGGGTCGAACCCGCAACCACTAGCGTCTGAGGCAGATAGGTTTACCCCAACGCCAAAGTGGTCGTCATGTTATGTTTGTTTTAATCCAATATAAAATTAAAACCATAAATAAGAGGGCCTTAATATTTCAAAGCTTTCAAAGCAACGACAATTTATCGTAGTAATTTGTCAAAAACATTTGTAAAAAATTAGTAGTGTTTTCGACACAGAGTTCCATTTCATAAACATAGTGTCAACTCTGTTTACTCGAACTTTCCGCAAACTTACAAAGTGAATTACTTGACTTATCAAAGCTTGATTTATAGTGTGACCTGATTCCTTTATTAAAAACGAAGTTTACAACTTCTCCTGAGCTTTGGCCAAGTTGAAGTCTTGTTAGAAAATATCCAGCCCCTTACACTAATATTTAAAGGCTGAAGCAAAAAATGTAAGTTGGCGTTAATTCAACATAACAAAAATAAATAAAATTAGCTACGTGCTTTAGACTAGAGCTAGAAGAAGACGGCAATACTTGGTAAAGCGGGTTTGTTTTACGTGTGAGCGAGAAATAAGAGTGTTTAAAAGGAAATCCACCCAACAAGGCACACTAATTGGGCGCTAAAGTAAATATTTAAAAAGGTGAAAGGAAACGTGAGGTTTTAACTTTTCAATTACGTCAATTAAGAATGCCTGGCTTCGGCAGTTTAATTATTTATTTTTAAAATATATCTTATTAAGCGAAAAACATCGGGGTATAATTTATTTATGCTTTCCAAGGTGTTAAAGTATTGTTTATTAAATAAAAATATCGAAACACATTTTAATTTGTCTCCATTTGAGTAATTGTGTTAAAAGTAGTAAAAAAATATTTCAGATAAAGTTTTGTACATTTAGGTACCTACGTAACCCGGATTAACACATAGGGTTTTTCAAACCGACTTCCAAAAAAGGGGGAGGTTCTCAATTCGTCTGAATGTTTTTTTTTTGTGTCTTTGTTACACGATATTTTGGACAATTATAAATCGATTATGAAAATTCTTTCATATTATAGAGGATACTTCATAGCTGGTCCCATATAAATTTCATCGAAATCGGTTGAGTGCTTTATTGAAAATTTCAAATTTTTGAAAATATATGTATGATTTCGGAGAATGTTTACGTTGATGACATTATAACTCATTCAAAGTTTTGACGTGAACACGGTTTTTTAATTCTCTGCATTCGTTGATTAGAGGTTGATTATTATTTCTTTAATTTTTTGCATAAGACAAATTTGACAGTTTTGACGAAGGCAAAAGGTACGTGGTAGCTAGCTATTTTTATTTTTTTTATGTAACTGTTTTTGGAAGAAGTATTCTCAGAACAGTACTAAATATAAAATTAGCAACAAAAAGAAACGAATTGTATTTTCAGTCCTAAGTTTGTCTTCGTTGTAATTTTATGGTTGAATATCAGGGCCTTGTGGCTTGCCATCACAGAAATCCGGTTCTTGATCGCCCGATATTACATATATATAAAATAAAACCTATTTATGTTAAAATATTAAACATGAAAATTATGTACACTAAGGTAGTTGTTCGTCTTGATAACCTGATCTTGTATCGCAAAGACAAACCCTTCTGTTTCCCCAAAGAGATCCCCGAAGCGCAGCCAATGCACGGAGATTTTACGGTCCACGTGTGGCTCATGTAGAGCCTTGTAAAAACTTCCGTGCAGCTCTTTCTCTTATTACGAAATATACGAGAACGGTCTATACGGTCTCACGATCAGAAATGCTTAGTACCGCCGGTGCCTGCCATGTCTCGAGGCCCAGATTGAGAGGGGTGAGTCCTTTGTCACACGCTACAACCTCTTTATGCATACCCACGTCCGCCTTCGCCATAAAATAGGCTCGGAGGCTATATATCTCCCGATTGTGCAAGGTTTTGGCGCTAAGTAGGCCTCTTCCTCCACACTTCCGGGAGATATACAGCCTCATTACTGACGACCAAGGATGATGCATTCTATGGAGGGTCATAGTAGTGCGAACCTTCCGATCCAGGGTGTCTAATTCGGTCTGAGTCCATCTGAGTACGCCAAAGGTGTACGAAAGAACGGGCATAACCCATCCATTTATGTTTTGTTATGTGTTGTTTAATGCTCGGACTTTGTTGAGACCCGACAGAGAACTAGTTAGTACCTTTGTCAGGCGCTCAAAAAAGACTTCGCGTACAGACTGTTTTACGCTCGCTTTTTCAACACCGATGTTCTGTGACATACCCAGATACCGGTATGTTTCATTTTCGGAGAGAGCTCTCAGGTTAACGGGACTTAGGTCAACCCTCTGAGAACGAGTAATCCTTCCCCTCTCCACATGAACAATCCAAGCTCCATTTTGATGGAGCTGCTAAAATCTGTCACGATTTTCAGCAGTTCACTCAATCGTGGAGCCGTTGGAGCTAACAGCTTGAGGTCATCCATGTAGGCATTTCAAAATCAACACGCGTTTCGGCGGAAAAGACCCGACAATCAGACCAGTCGGTCGGGTATCAGGGTAAGAGAGAAAGAAACTCATGAAAAAAGAAATTCGTACAGTTTCAATCAAAACTGCCTTCTGCATACGTGTTGGAAGCGAACCACCGCCGAATCCCAGCATTTCAATGCCTTCGTGGCTCGTATTATTATTATTAAGTACCCTGTGATAACTCACTTTTCTACCTATGGTAGCTTTATTACAAGCCTACCCTTTGTTAGTTTTTCAGCCATACCGGTACATTTCTTTCTACCTACCAAATAAGTATCTGTAGCAATCTGACGTTCATATACAAACCTGTTACATTTCGTTGTGTTCAAAAACCGCATTATTGTGTATCTTATCTCAATAACATTTTTGTTGTACACTGATTTTCATTTACATACAAAACGTTTTTCGCAATAACTCTTGGTTAATGTATTTACATTTCCAATCGACCGTTAAAAGATAATTTTAGTAATTATCACTGCATACATATTTTAACGTGCATAATATTTTCCATGTATGAAGAGTAAAATTCAAGTTTGTGTATATGGAAATAATTGTAGAGTTTTGTCTTTTGAATTTACGTGTGTGTTATTTTATGTCACCGTGTATTATTCATACACACATCATATTACATTTCATGGTAAACTCATGGCAAAAATATTCATTAGGCGCAAGATAGAGCACATTTAATAGATGTTTTGGAATAGACTCTACTCAATATTTTTTAAATGTCATGTAACGTACCTGCATGTTTATTTTAGTATCGCTCAGTGGAAAAAAAATAAAGATATGGCAACATAAACTTTGAAACAGACTTAACAGAATATTTTACAACATAAATAATATAGTGTAGAGATAATAAAGCATTCCCATTTACCAGAGGTACTTGAATCTTTGTGACTACATGGATCAAATATTGAACAGCAGCAAGATTTAATAAAAAATAACATAAATGTTTTAAGACAAAAGTACAAAACAAAACTTAAAAGTCATGACTATTTATATATGTTTAGAAAGAGACATCACCCGGGACCGATTGATTAATTTGCCCTCGGAAGGATGTCGGCATTTAATTTCAATATCAATCAATATACAGGGCTAGTTTTTAGTTACCGACTAAACTTAAATATTATGTAACGCAGGTTTGTTTATTGTAGTGACACTCAGTAGAAAAAAATAAAGATATGCAACATAAACTTTTTTTACAAATAGTCGTTCTTGACGAACACCCTACGAAGTGGCTATAATACTACGACATAGTACTACAAGATATTTCGATATTACGTAGTAGCGCTCAGTCGTCTTTATTCATAATTTAGAGTGACCATTCTTTGCTTAATATTTTGGCGAATATATTGATGTACTTAATATTAGAAAATATTGGAAAAATCGTTTCTAGAAATGATGCTTATTGTGTAAAAATATTGGGTGGTGATTAAAAACAAGCCCTATATGCATATTAGTTTTCGTTTTCCTTTGTATTCATCATGATGTAGAATAAAAGGTAACTACATAAATAATCTTTGTAACATAATTGACCATACTTATCCAAACTGCAGTTCATTCCCGATACTAACGTCACTAGAAATTGTCACCCAGCTTAAATTTTCCATTACTTCCAACTGTCCTCATGTCCGGAACTACGACACTAAGTGCCTGAATAGTATTATCTCTTAATCCTCTTGTATACTGAATCTCTTTCCTTTTCATGATATAAATTCTATATTTAAATACAAAGCAGAAAGGTTCACAATCGCAGGAGCGATCCGTGGTATGATGCTTATAGTTATTTTATGCAAATGGCGAGTGTAATGTCGTATTTGTTAAGGCGGTATGCCATTTCGAGCGGTGATTGTAGTATCTTAGTATATAGGAGATTAATTCTGTGTAATGCTACGTTAATGTAAAGCGCAATGGGATGTCGCATATGCAATAAATGTTTTAAAATATGCTACGCCCCTTTTTACGTCTGTAATTTTATGTCAGACAAAACTTAGAGATGTAACCCGTGAGAAGGCACGCCCTAAAAAGCTACACAAGTAGGCGCATGTGAGCAAAATGCTCACCGTCTTTCAAGTGAATTTTTATTAAAAACAAAAAAAAAGAATAATAATATTTTTTTGCCATTATAATAAATTTAAAGTCTCGTTTTAATGAAACTTACTTTTGGCTACTCGTTAAATAATAAAGAAAAAATAATAATAAAAATGACAAAAATCGAAAGTTTTTCTCCTTGTAATCTTGGGATTTGTATCTATTATGCCATATACTGCACATGAATCTCACATGCTCGGTGCAGAGCAATGTCTTGCTCAAAGCACATGCTTTTTTGGAACGCCTATTTTTTCTCTAAGGAGTTTTCACTACAGCAAATTATTACTTAGTTTTATATTCTTTTAAAAATATAAATTATAACCTTAAATATTTACAATTGTATATTAGAATTCATCCATATTTATTTCAAAATCACTTTACTTTAAAGTTATATTTAAGGTTATATGAAGGAAAATCGTTCGGAAGAGCCTAAAGACTCCCTGACATCCTACAAGGACCTCTGGAAATAGACGATTATTGAGACAAGCTTATCCAGGGACGGTAGGGCTTAGCTCCGCTTATCCCTAATCCTAAACGTACCAAAAGTGAGATTCATTTTTATTTTATATTTTGGCTTTGCTAAGCGCCTTTTAGATTCCTGAGCAATGAAAAATACATTTACTGTTATAAAGCCTAGATCATGATTACTTTTTACGGAAAACTTAAGGTACCTACATCGTTTTTTAGAATTGAAATTGAAATGAAATGAAATTGATAAGATGAAAGATGAAATTTTATTTTATTTTGATGTACAACCCTTTTTTGTGTCTTTCTTCTTTTGTTTTACTTCAAAGAGTTGTCGAAAACTAGATTATTTCAGTAAAATAACATCAACGCTGAACTATTTTAAAATAAAATACATCTTACAGTTCTATAAGTTCATGTCTTGAATAAATAATATTGCTCTAAAGAGAACATGTAGGAGGTAGTGAAATTGACGTCTGCTTTCAATAATTTCTGGTTTGACATGTAACAAGCTTCGATCTAATTCGTCATGCGTAGATAGGGAGGTTGAGCCGCCTAAACCTGTCATGTCAAGAAGCATTTATACAGACATTAGATACGAAACTTGATAGATAATGATGTGAAAGCATTTAAGCATTTTGATAGGGTGATTTTCTTTTAACCTCTTGTTTTACTGAGTTACCAATTTTGAAAAGTCTGTATTGTTAATTAATAAATAACACAATATTATTTCTTATTATTTCGTATTATTTTAGTTTATTTCTTTTGTGAAATTAATACGTAATATTAATTAAAAAATAATCAAAATAATTCAATACTATTAAACATTTAATCATGAGGGTTATAATAATAATAAAATCCCCAGACAATCACGCCAACTACATGGCCCCAAAGTAAGCATAGCTTGTGTTATGTAGCGAACTAGGGGGGAACCTAGAATACAAATACATAAATAGCTAAACACCCAGACACGGAACATTTTCTTTTTCTTGTTCCGTGCGGGAATCGAACCCGCAACCACTGGCGTCTGAGGCAGACGGGCTTACCCCATCAACAAAGTGGTCGTCAAGTACAGAGAAACTACCATTCTTGCCGATCCTATGACATTATTATGGTAGTCCCGAGTACCAGTAATTACAATGACGGCCCTTCTGTTCAAATCTGTTTGGTGGTAGAAATAAGCAGAAAACGAGTACAGTCTGCAACAAAATCATGTATACCATCCAGTCTCCGGCACACATACAATATGCGTATATATTGTAGGTAATAGAAATTTAAATTGTTAGAGCAATTTTTGTATGAATAACACAAATAATTAAGACAACCGTAAGATTAAAGTCGTTTGTTTATTTCACTATATCATAGACCATGTTAAGTATACATCTAGAAGTGAGACGCATAGCTCGCTATTTCCATTATTTTTTCTTAATTTATAATTCGTTTTTATAAAAGAAAAAAAATATCAACTGAGGACAAACTCAGTCTGAAGCATGCGGCAAAATATGAAGCAATTAAAAACAACCAATATTAACAAATAGAGTCGATCAACTCTTCGCCATTATTTCAGTACACCCGAGTCAATCGATTTAACACACATATGCATCGCCTATTAATAAATACGCCAAAGTTATTACAAAAGTAAAAATGGAATTTATATCGAATGGCATAGGTATTCTCGTTTATTTGAAATTTTAAATAAAATAAATATTTTTGTTGATTTCCAGAACGTTACTAAAAAGTTTTATTTATTTTACAGGTACAATACAAATTGGCATAATGAATAACTACCATGGGACGCCGCAGTAGCACGATGGAGGTAATAATATTATAAATGAATTAAATCACCAATATCAGTGTTTATTTATTAATAATTAATAAATTAATTTAATTAATAGCGGTTATTATTTTCATGCACTGTTGGAGATATTTGCACTCGCAAAACTAAGTTAAAGTATTTTGAACTAAAATAAAATAATGTTGAAAACAGAAAGTTTTATGTAAATTTATTTTAGTTCTACAGTTTGCCCTCATTAATTTGTCTTGAATATTCATATAAATGAAGCAACTGACAATTATAAAGGTAAAATCTTTTATATTCATATGAAAGGGACTTAAACTTCAAGAGAAAAGTATTTACATAGTATTGTTGAAATCATTTATGGATATAATCTATACTAATATATAAAGCTGAAGAATTTGTTTGTTTTTTTGTTTTTTTTTTTGTTTGTTTGATTTGAAAAATTCTTTTTGCATTTGATAGCCCAACTCTTGAGGAAGGTTATAGGCTATATTTTATTCCAAAATTCCCACGGGATCAAAAGTTACGCTGGTAAAACCACGCGTGGTGGCTAGTGACTGATATAATGTAAATAATAAGGTTTTTGTTTGAATATTTGTGTGAAAACTGGATTATAAATAAATAGTGAATGTTATTTGATGACAAAAATAAAAAATAATAATAGTAATATAAATCAAATTCGGAAGTCGTCATGGTGCCACGGTTACTGTGAATATTATACGATATCGCGGGTTAATCAAGGTTCGGCGCGGTCGGTACTAAGATGGGTGACCGCCGCGTCGACCATTTATTTCTCACGGCGACTTCCATGCTTCGGATGGCACGTTAAAGGGCAGTCGGTCCCGGGTGCAGTATGCAGCATGTATACAGTAGTCATTAGGGTTTGTCGGAAGCCATTTAGTCGCCCTGAAATTTCTGACATCCACCAACCAGCACTGGGCCAGCTTGGTGGATTACGGCCTATACATCCTCATCAATCTGGGGAGTCTTATTACAAAAGAGTTATTTTGAGAAATCTAATTATGTACCAATAGATTCAGTGAAATAGTAAGTACTACATTACAATTTAACATTTGTATGAGGATTTTGTATTATCATCAGAAAACTCTTTTAAAAATCAAACTTTCTGTCTCTCATCTGGATGACAAGGAGGTGAGTTCCCCCTAAGCAGAATCAGTGCATTATGGCTCTGTAATGGCTTCTGTAAACAAGCTTTCGTGCCTGATTAAATGCATCTCAATGTTGATTGGTCTCCTACGTTGGTGCCGATAGGTAAGTTGTATTGCTATATTTAGCAATTGAACCGCTTACACCATAACGTGTAGCCATTTAATAACTAAACAAAAGTTAATCTGTCTTAAAAGTACATTTCACATAGATTGCATTCATTATCGTGGATGTTAAAATTTAATGAATAATAAGCGATATTAAATTCTAATATTTGGTATTTAAAAAGCAACTTTTTTTTATAAACATGGAATATTTACAAATAAGTTCAGGTATTTTCTAAACCCAAAACTAATTTATTTCGTCGAACTCTATTTTATTAACATTTCTCATTAAAACAACTTCACTCTGGGACTCTAAAAAATAACCAATTTAACTTTCTAACCGAGTAAACTAAACCTTGCGTCTAAATAGTTGCATACAACATAGTATTTTAGTTGCAGTCACAATGAATTAAAAAGCCCTACAAATACGGAAAGCGTAGATTTCGAGCAAACTGTGTCAAACTCGGTACTTCGAGTATACAAAACAGTTTCATTCATTTCTACATTTTTGCTGTCCAAAGTACTAGAGATTGAACGGCGAGTTTGAAACTTGGAGTGTTGTTGGTGTTCAAGAAATTTTGTGGTGCAAGTTATAAGCGGGAAAGGGATGGCCATTACCAAAAAATTTGAATTTAATTTTTTTGTAGTGATTGAAAAAGTATTGCTGCCATTGATATCTCTATTTATAAAAATGTGCACTTCTCTAATCTAATAATAATAATCAATTAATTTTCAACCGACTTTCAAAAGGAGGAAGTTCTCAATTCATGTATATTTCTTTCTTTTTTTTTGTGTCTTTGTTACACGATTTTTTGGACAATTATGAATCAATTTTTAATATTCTTTCATATGGTAGAGAATACTTTCCAGGTGGTTCCATATAAATTTAATTGAAATCGATTGAGTACTTCAGGATTTTTTTAATTTCTTTAAAAAAATATGTAAGTACGGAGAATATTTACCTTGACGACCTTATACTTCAGTCAAAGTTTTGACTTGACGTCGGTTTTTTGAATGCTCTGTATTGATTGATTATTAAAATTACGAAAATAAGGTTTTAATTTATGTTCTAAGTGACAATTCTATGTCAATTTATAAAAGTAACACAATTTTTCCTTATTATAGCTTATCAATTCACATATAATAAAATGAAATACTACTGCAGAATATAGTGCATCATTATCACTCTGGAATGGTAGACAAGGTGTTGGATGAACATTAATTTATTTTGATTAAAGGATCACAAAAAGACACTATATTTTCTTAAGTTTTAAATATTCATTTTTGTAGATAAAAGACATTTCAACCGGATTTTAATATTAACTTTATTCATACATACATAACTTTACGCCTGTATCCCTTATGGGGTAGGCAGAACACCAGAGATTATAAAATCACATGATTTCACGTTTGACTTTTGAGGTATTATAAAGGTGGATAGAGACTATTGCAGTAACAGGAGATCAGCCTATTCCCCAAAAAACGCCACTAAAACGTCGGCCCCTTAACTGACCAGTATGCCCGGGAAGAGAAGCAGCTGGTACATTCAATGTTTTTCTTTCACTCCAAGAATCCATTTTGACCAAATGTGCATTGAGACCCTATTGATAGATCAACTATGAAGTTTTATCTTTAAAAAGACGAAGAATTATCAAAATTTTCATGCAGTTGATTTTCTCGTTTTTGGAGTCAGTTAAAAATGTAGAATCTACATTTGTGTGTTTACACTTCCCGTTTGCGTTCGCTCCCGAACGGTCGTGTCTGCGGCCGCTCCCGAGTGTTCGTATTGCGCTGCCCTTGTTCCCTCCCCCGCACTCGTGCGGGTCAGGTGCCAAGTTAAGCTCTTTCGGAAAGTTTTTTCTCTTGTGGAGGCTGTGTGGTGTCGGGGCTAATTCATCTGCCCTTTTCAGGGCGGACCCGACTGCTGCCGGCCGAAGCATCGCTGGTCAGGTGGATACGTAACCGTGACAACTAAGCCTGATCGTCCGCCGTTCACCGGCAATAGGTCCGTACTAGGTCGTTTTTTCTTACAGCGCAGTTTGCAGCAAGTTCGCCGTTCACCGGCACGTAAGGTTTTTGTTAGGAATAGGCTTCCTTTCAGAATAATTCAGACTCCCCGGCTTCGATGGAGGCCCCCACCGAATCCGGGGCTCGGCCCGATGAGCTCCAGGAACCGGTAAGTCAGTATCAATTCCTTCAATTCCAATTCCAAATGAATCAGACGCTCAAGTCATTAAGTCAGCAACTCGCAGCAGCATTCCCGGCCATCGCGTCCCTCCCGGCCACTCCTCCTTCTCTTAGTTTCCCAACTGATTCTCCGGCGTCCCCAGATGTCGAGCCTGTCGATACTATGTCAGATTTCATGTCGGTCGATTCTTCCGCATGCAAACGGAAAACTACCCCACCGGGCAGTGATTCCGACTCCGCTCCATTGATTCCAGAATCTCCTGCTCCGTTCACCGAGGTTCGCAAAAAGTCCAAGTCCAAGAAGAAGAAGAAAGATTCTTCTTCGACTTTATCTCCATCCGTTTCAGCTGCTCCAGCCGCTGTTCCTGCTCCGCAAAATGTCGCACCGGCGTCTGCTCCTGCGCCTTTTGTTTCAGCGATCCCGGCATCACAGCCTGCGTCGCAATCAGATTCGGCTCCGCCGAAAGTCAAGTCTCCGCCCCCCGTCTTTCTACGGGACAAGAGCCGCTGGACCGAGGTCTCAGCTCTCTGCGGTAGACACAATCCCAAGATCCAGTATAGTAAGGCATCCAACGTGGGTGACTCTATTAAGGTCGTTGTCAATTCCATTCCCGATTTCAGGAATCTCACTCGGCTTCTTGCTGATCAAAAGCTCGAGTACCACACTTACGCCCTCCCTGAGGAGCGTAAGATTCGTGCCGTCCTCAGGAACGTGCCGTTCGAGCTCTCGAACGAGCAAATCCAAGAGGACTTGTCTTCTCAAGGCTTCCCCGTCGAATCTGTGCACAAAATGCACAGCCGCCGAGGCAAGCAGTTCCCACTAGCGCTAGTAATCCTAGCGAGGAGCCCGCAAGGGCAGTCCATTTTCAGAGGCAAGCTCACCGTGTGCGGTCTCTCCAACATCCGCGTCGAGGTACCACACAAGCGTGGTTTTCCAGGTCAGTGCCACCGCTGCCAATTGTATGGTCATGCGGCGGCAAATTGTCATGCTTCCCCTAGGTGCGTCAAGTGCCTAGAACCGCATGGGACTAAGGAGTGCTCTCGCACTCCCGAATCGCCCACCGCTCCGTCCTGCGTCTTGTGCGGCCAGTCAGGCCACACAGCAAACTTTCGCGGCTGCCCCAAGGCACCGCGTGCTGCCAGGTCTACCGTGAAGCCCATCGAGAACTGGAGAGAGCGACCGCAGCCTAGCTCGGACGCCCCTCCAGTCAGTTCAAAGGCCCCTAAGGCCTTTACTTCTATCGTTCCAGGTCAGCGCAGCCGGGTAGCGACTCAATCGCAACCGGCCGCCAAATCGGCTTCCCAGTGCCAGAATGCAAATGGTTCTCAAGACCGCATGGCGTTCTGGATCCAGCTCGCTCCCATCGACGAGATCCTGGCTTTCGGCGCCGCTCTCGACGCCAGCCCAGAGGGTTTCAACGGTGCTCTTCCGGTCCTAACCAAGTTCGCTCCCCTTATCAGGAAACTCCAGCAAGCTCAACGTTTCTAAACGTAGTCCTTCTTTCCAGCATTCCTATCTCAGAGTGAGTCTGATCACTCTAGATAATATCTTAGTTTCAGCTTTGTCATTTCTGCTAATCTTAGCTTTATTTTTTCTCACTTTCAGTTCCTTTTGGTGGCAGCCGTCTGGATGCCGCTCACTGCGCAGCCTCTCTCTCCAATTGGCTGTCGCTCCGATAAATGATCAAGAACCTGGATTAAGGTAGGTCGTAAAGGGGGATGTTTAGTGGGTATGCTCGGCTTCACTGAGTGAGTCTCCACACTGTCTGGGCATTCTATTTGCCGTTAGCCACTGGGGTTAACAGCTTATAGAATGCCCATTCGTCCGTAATAGGATTCATCCTCCTCCCGCTAAAGCTTGCTTTACTGGTTAAAGCTTGTTTTAGGGGGTGCCCAAAATTTTCTGTGGCGGAAAAACAAAAAAAAAAAAAAAAAAAATTTGTGTGTTTAAATCTTGTTAAAAATTCAATGATAGAATAATTATGTTTTATCACTTGCACCACAAAATAAAAACTATATCGCATCTGTGTCGTCAGTAGTTTTATAACTAGGGCCCGTAGACTCGCAGACAACCGTTCCGCAACGTTATTTTGTAGCGTTTGCACCGTTTTTGTGTAACCTGATATCGCACTACGTTTTTCTTGTAACGTCTTCTGTTGAAAATACAAAGGAAAAATCTTGGATTACTCGATTAAAAGATGTTTTAAGTTTCATTTCAGAGGTTTGATTTCGTTGATAATTTTGTTGATAAATTTGAACTAAATTTTACTTTTTGGCTGAAAAAGTTTAACGTTCATATTACCAAGAAAGCGCCTTGGTAAAATTGACGTACAAAATACTTAAGGTTCACAATAATAAATGTCATAATATAATACATACATACATAACGTCACGCTTGTATCCCTGATGGGGTAGGCAGAACACTAAAGGCTATAAAACCATCTGATGTCACGTTTGACAAATTTGGAGGTATTGTAATGATGGAGAGAGACTTGCAGTGATAGGGTGTCAACCTATCGCCCACGAAAACGTCAATAAAACCTCCGTCCCTTAACTGACTTTTACAGTATGCCCGGGATGAGAAGCAGCTGGCACATGTTTTTCTTTCGCTCCTAGTCTAGCATGGGAGCAAAAGAAAAACATAAATTAAATTTTTAATCTCATTTAAATCTCATAATATAAATTAATCAAAATATTTGAAATATTTGAAATATTGAATAGCAATTACAAAGTTAACAATTGTATGCCTTTACAAACAAGAATTGCTTACAAATGACTACGTACTGTTGCTTTGAATTATTTATGTATTCAAAAATATTGCAAGTACACAGTGTTGTCATTTAAATAAAAAGGAAAAAATAAAAAATGAGGGGATTCTCGCCTGTTTATATTATTTATTTTTATGTTTTAAGTTTGAGTCAACCCAAAATTGCCAGGAAAATAACAAAACGCAATCTTATTTTAGAGTTAAAAAGCAATAGAGCTGCGTTTGAAATTTTTTTCAAGCAAAGCACCCATTTTCTGTTTATCGTGTTATGTCAGCAAGTCACACAATATCATTGCCACTCGCAAACCAGTTATTCTTTGAACTGGCAATTTCCCAAAATTAAAACAGTTACAGCAGATTCTATTATTTTTTTCAATGTTTCTGCAGCGTGTTCACAATGAAAATTATACGTAAATCCAATTTTATGTTCATGTATACTGTGCTTTAGGTTTTATTGTTTAGAACGCATTTTGCTACAAAAGTTTGCAACCATGTTTTAATTTGTGTTTGCTACATATTTGTATACTAGCTGTGACCCGCGACTTCGTCCGCGTGGATACCGGTTGTTGGAGTTGGATAAATACTATTATTATATCCTCCTTGATGTTAAAACTTACCTTATTCAAAAAATTTCGTCAAAATCGATTCAGTAGTTAAGCTGTGAAAGCGTTACTGGTAGATAAACAGACAGAGTTACTTGAATAACTGTTACAACAAAGCTGTGATCCGCAATTTCACCTAGGTGTTTTGTGAAAAAGTATAGGTAGGTAGGTATATTAAATAGATGATGCCTGCGACTTCTTCTGTATTAAATTAGTATTTCGAGTAGGTTATTTTCTTCTATTTAGCCCTAAGTACTATCTTTAATAACAAAAATAAAAATGAAGAATCTTCGCCCATATAATATGTATAACTCCTAACCACAAACATAGGTAACTATATTAGGCACATTGCGTTATAAACAAATCGGGTACCAAAGTGTCTTAAATTTTACATATTTCATGCAATACCTATCTTAATTAATTATAGCTTATTGTTATTCTAGGTAAAGCTATATTACTGTAAAGTTTCAGAAGAATACATTCGACAGTTTTTGCGTGAAAGAGTAGCAAAGATACATCCATCCAGCCATTATCAGTGTATAATGTGTATCTACCTATAGTTATAATTGGCTTTCACGGTGAAATGGCTGAGCCAATATTAATGTAATTTCTTTTGGTAGTTACACATACCTACGGTACTTTTTATTCTACTTCTAAATCTACGGTTTCTAACTTCCAATAGCTAGAAATGATCACGAAATAAATAAAACCTTGAGTCCCATTATTTTAAGTTTAACTTTTTTACAATATTATCTCTGTATGTACAGAAGGCAGCACATCAAGTCTTACAAATCTGTAAATTTTTTTTTACTTGAATCTGATATCTATGCTCTGGACATTACCTAAGTTAAAATTGTTTGGGGAAATTTGACAGGTAATGTAATGCTTGACCTGCTACCTTCTGTACCTACCTGTATTAAATCGCGCAAGAAGCTTTATTAATGATTTAGCCCTATCAACATAGCAAAATTTTCTACTGCATACCAACTATTTTTCAGATTTATTCTTTTTAAGCCCCTAGTACTTTTACCAGGAGTATTTCCTTAGAATTCTTAGAGTTCGTTGCTTCCACGCTGGACTGGGAGCAACAGAAAATCATAGAATGTACCAGTTGCTTCTCTTCCCGGGCATACCTTAAAAGTCATTTTAGCGATAGAGGTTTTATTGGATAGAGAGTTTTGTCAAATTACTACTTACTATTCTTATAACTAACCATTCTACCATCCATTTGTAGTAGCTTTTACTCATGTAAAATATTGAAACCCAGCATTCATTGATTTTGACGACAATTTAGTTATAATTTAGGTACCCCTAGAATAACCCTACCGCCTCTGAATAATTGACTAATCCGAGTGAGCCCCGCTTGGTGGTAAACTGACTGTCTCGGCTGACTGAAATTTGCCGTCAAATATCACTACTGCCAGCGGTGACGCGTCCCGAAAACATTTTATAAAGAGCCAGTTCTAGAGCCGCAAACGGGTTTATGATAGAACTGGCTTGGCTTCGGTATTCGACCTCATTTATACTTACCATCAGGTGAGAATGAGGTCAAATTCGGGCTTATTCACCGATTTGAAAAAAACTTAGTATTTTTAATATTTTGGAATAGAAAGTTATAAAATTAAAGTCGTAGGTAGTCAGACTCCCAACCGTTACAAAAATTTGGTGGTTCATTCAGAGAAATCTTATTTCCAAGTGAAATAATAAAAGTTGGGTGAATATGGTCATAGGCATCCAGAGTTTGGTAGGTATCTCAAACAATTAACAGCGTGAGTGGCCGGCCATGCCAGCCAATCACTCGCTCGCCCGCCCGCGTCTTATCGAACATACCTACCTATTTTATTACGGAGTTATTTTAAAATTATTACGATATCTCTTTGGATCTTGATTGAAATCAAGTGGTGTCAAAGACAATTTTGTTCACCATTAAATATTTATTGTAAACAAAATAAAAAAAATATATAATAAAAAAAAACCCGAGCAGGATCGAACCTGAGCAACTGAGCAATGAGTACTTCTGATCTGTATGCCGAACATCTCCACCATATTCTAGTAAGTTTTAGGCATAACTTTTAAAAATCTATTACAATTTTTTTAGATCCTAGATTTTCTTATGTCTGCAGAATCTGCTCATCATCCTGGACAACTTTTGTTAAGGCATCATATCTATATTTCTTACGGTTTTGATGATCCCTTAAGGGTTCTGCATCAGGTGTTCCAGTAACCGAAATAAAATATACCCTATATGTTGCCCCGGTTTCACAGCTATACATCAAAAAAAGGTTCATTCAAATCCGTCCAGCGGTTCCAGAGATTAGCGTGTGCAAACAGACAAACTTACAAACAAACAAACAAACAGGTTTTTTTATTTTTTTATAACCCTAGTACATTTTTTTTGTAAAAATATTAAATGTACTGACACGTTTTTTTTACTGTTTTATTATATGTATTGATTTTTGTATTAATTTCAATTTGTTAAAACTTATTAAGTTTTCGCAATAGTGATGAGGACTAGGTGCTAACATAACAATGCTTGGTGTTCACTGCTGGACAAAGCCTCTACCGAGTTCTATCATCGCCACGTCATTGGCGAAACGCTTATGTTATCAAAGATTGAAAACGTTGCTGTCCGCTTTAGTAGTAGGCATTGTTAAATCAAACTCTTTGGAGAGGACGTCATAAATTTCACTTAACTTCGCGCGTTTGGAAAGACACATGATATATTCTGATGGAAATCGGGCAAATGAAATTTTTTAAAAGCTTTTAGAATTTATGTTCGTATAATTAATAAAAATATCGTATATAAGGAGAACATTTAAATCCTATTTCATAGGATTATGGCTAATGATGTCCATGGGCACATCACATGGAACGAGCGCGCGTTTGCAAGCTTTTAAATAATTTTCAATAAAGTTTAGATAAATTAAAATCTATTGATCCCTTGAGCTATCAAATTTTAATTTTACTATGCGAACAAACTCTTCAGATTACTATCAGAAAATCATTATTATCTAGGTATAGATAAAAAAAAAACAATCATCATTTCTAAACCTAAAGCTGTAATCTAAAACCAATAAAGTCTGTTTGAATCTGGTAAACCAACAATGTAGTTTATATATTCTCTACTACTATATAAATATGTAGCTCCATGTTATGTCAATATAAATGCAGCAGTACTTTAACTAGCTTCACAGCTCAGTGTTTTCCGTCACAAAAATAAAACTAAAACTCGTGTATCCAGCACGCTGCACCGTTATTGAAACCCACAAAAACTAGATTCCTGGTAATTTCTTTACAAAAAAATGGACATAAAAACCGTGTTAAAACAGTTTGCGGTAAAAACTGCGGTGAAGTTAAAACAGTATTTATTACCAAGAATTTCTATAGTTTAAACCAATTACCCTTTTTATTTAGAAAGGTTACAAGTCCCGATTAGCATAAGCTTTGAAATGGCCGAAGCTTACGAAAGCTGGCGTTGGATTAGGGTTACTTTGCCTATGTTGATGTGTGTGTGAGAATCGTGGCTGTCTATGTAAATCAAAAATGCTTTATCACTTTTTGCAACATAAAAACTAGGTATTTTATTTAATAGACGCTAAAATATATTGTGCTTTTCAACTCGAATTTCCGATGTTTATGCGGAACTGTGCCTAGATTTTATCAATACTAAAGAAAAATCAAAACATCTCAAAAATTTAAATCTCGTTAAACCTGGTCAACTGAAATCCTCTTAAATAGTTATTCTTCAATATTAGCTAAAACTTGCGCTAGCAAAACACTTCATGCAAAGTTTTCCCCCAAATCTTATGCTTGTAAAAATGATCTGTTATGACAATGCGTTATGATAAGCCAGTTCATAAGCCATAAACCCGCATGTCCTATTTTCGACTTCATCATCCCATCTTCACCAGCCAGTAAGTATAATTCATTGCTTATAGTGTGTATAGTGAAGTGTGCACTTCGGCTTATTTATAGAAACGAAGAAAACTTTTGCCTGATCCAAATTTGAAATTAATCTATTAACAGCTTTTTATTTAACTAAACTCTAATGACTGCGTATTTTCAACACTTTTTTTAAGAGCTTTTAAAACTTTACAGACGAATTACACATTTCTAACACGCCCTTTCCAATCTCCCTAATCAATCTCTCTATTTAATATATAAAAATCTTATTCTATGTTCGTTATCACAGGATGGAATATATTCAAATAATTAGGTTGCTTAATTTTACTTTAAAGTTTAATAAGATTTTACAACTTCCGGTTCAATTTGCGCCTCTTCTCTCCAGCCATCAACATTTCATGAAAAGTTTCTGCTTGTAACATTAACATTAAGACATTACAAAGTTCTTGGCAAATAATTTTGACGTGTATTGTGAATTGAATAAGTAATTTGCAAAATATTTATTTATTTATTTATTTAACAATTTATGTACACATAAGTTTAGATACAATAAAGAAACACATTGAACAAAAATAAGTACAAAGGTACTGCTTATCTCTTATGAAATTTCTTCCAGCAGACCCAAGACTGGAGAGTTTGGTTAAGATGCAATAATAGTGTGTACTAATCGATAATATCGTATAAATTACTTAAATACTTATGAATATACATACAAATACATAAAAATAATATAAAATCTACTTTAAATATACTTATATAAAATACATACAACTACAATACTAATATCATAATATTGTTTAAATAGTAGTGTAGGTTACAAAACTTACTGTAGAGAAAAGTAGTGATCTTTGACTTTCTTTTTAAAGCTAGATAAAGTTTTAGACTCACGAATTACATGAGGTAGTGAATTCCACAATCTGACTGCATGAACAGAGAAAGAGTAGGAATAATAATCGGTTTTTTGATTATGATTAATGAGAATTAATAAATTTTATCATATTTATATCCTGCTTGGTGGTAGGATCCCTTCTGGGTCCGCCTGGCTAGCGACCACCCTTTATATAAAGTCTGCCGCCAAATGTTACCGCCCCGGCGGTAATGTGTTCCGGCAATATTGTATAAAGAGCCAGTTCCTTCCTAAACCCGTGTGCTTTCATCTTCGACCTCATCGTCACTTACCATCAGGTGAGATTGAGGTCAAACGCGGGTTTAGTCACCTATAAAAAAAAAAAAAAAACCTTTTTGAAAACTGACTTTTACAACTAAATCAGCATCGTATTTTTTTTTTGTGATACACCGTAGTTACGAATGACTGAAATGCAGAATTTTCGTGCATTGGTACACCGCCCCCTCTATCTCAAGAACCAAGGCATGCAATGAACACACCATCGGACGGTACACTGTAAACCACACCACAAGCTACCACCGACACATCCGAAGCATCCTCAGGGTGCAACAACCATACCAATTCTGAATCATTAGTGCAAGTGCGAGTTGCGGAACCAGCAGGGTAACTTAGTTATAGTAGTTGTCATGGATTTCCGTATTGTAACGCCTGATTCAATCAATTACCGTGACAATACTTGTCTAAACTGTTACACTAGATAATTTTTGTCATGTTGGTGATCCTTTATAAAAATTAATAAATTTCACCAGATTGTAAGTGAAGATGAGCTCAAAGATGTACACGGGTTTAGGAATGACCTGGCTCTACATAAAATATTGCCGTACAAATAAATAAATCCCCAGACAATCAATTCCAGTACATGCGGCCCCAAACTAAGCAGAGCTTGCAATATGGGATACCATGTAGCGAACTAGCGGGGAACCTAGAATATAAATACATATATAGATAAACGCCCAGACCCGGAACATTCTAAACATCTGGCGTCTAAGGCAGACAGTGTTACCCCATCATCAAGTGGCCACATCACCGCGGGAGCAGTGATATTTCAAGGCAGGCTTAATATGAAGGGTAATCACTTGCCAGGCGATCCTTGAGGGGGTCCTACCGTCAAGCGGTGGCCACGCATTTGAGTAAACTTTTTGCGAAACGCTCTTCCAGGACTAGATACACTGTTCTGAGCTGATCTTACGCGGGTCTATCTCATAACGTGTGTTTGGACTTCATTCCTCCTGTTTGTAAGTAATGATGACGATGAAGACAGAGCACATAGACTATAGATTAAATTGGTTGTTGATTACGTATTTCAGGAAAACACTGTTAACAGATCGATCATATAAAGAGGACAGAAGAACTGTTTCGGAGAAGCGTAATTATTTTGCTTCTTTTATATGTTAGCTTATTATAAATGCTTTAATTTTATATTTGGTTCTACAATCTAATTCATTAATTGATATCGATTGCAGTGCTTTTAGGAAAACATTATCCATAATGTTAAACCGTAACCAACAATAAACTGTTGGTCACATGCGGAGCACATAAATCTAATTTACTGTTATAAAAATATTAGTAGACAATAAAATTGAATTACACATACATTAGTAAAAAAATCTAATTAAATTTATGCACTTTATACATGCATAATAAAGGTTTAAAGTTCTCCCTATTCTGAAGATTTATTCAGCAAAAGAGTTATATCATTCTTAAGTTGTGGGTGCCCTGAGGCGGGTCGCAGACAGACTTGCCAGGTATATTACAGTACTATCTTTTGTTCAGGGTCTGTCCCGTCTTGAAATATCACACTGAGAATAATATACTTCATTCTCTTAATTGAGATAATATGAAATGGCGGCGATAGTTATATTCTCTGATACAGCAGAATCTTTTCATTGAAAATTGTTTACAAATGTAAATTCGTTTTAATTACCAATTTATAAGGTAATCTAAGCGTGAACTAATATGATTTTACAATTCAGTGCTTCAATATATTATTTTGTTACATGGTCAGAGCCTTCAAAATTATTATTTCATTTGCCACAATATTCTAATTTGTTTTGAATAAACAGGGTTGTATTTTAGTCACCAGCCAAATTTAAATGCTACTTTCTTTCATACGATATAAACATACCTGCTTATTTATTTTAGTATCGTTCAATACAAAAAAACAATATGGCACCACGCTGTTGTTGATGAACATATCTACTACGACGCGGCATTTCATTGATAATACTACGAAGTAGTACTACAATATGTTTTGTAGTAACGCGTACTCTTTCATAATTTATAGTGACCATGCTTTGCTTAATTTGCTAGCGGAAATATTAATTTTCTTGAGAAAAAAATTGATATCTTTTTTTGCAAAAATCGTTTACTATAAATGATACTTATTTAAAAAAAATAAGGCCGGTGACTAAACAACAACCCTGTATATTTTGAAATCTTCGACTTTTGTTAACATATCTGTAACATCGTATGACATGAAATTAATATAAAATGGTCAAAGGGTACCTCGCTAAACTTTTTAGCACCATATTATGTCTGTGAGTTATACCCTCAAAATTGTATGTTTTGTGGGAACATACCTTTCGCAGTACAAATTCTAAACGTAGAACGAATGTAGAGAGACTGCGAATCTGCAATATTAATATTCTGTGCCAGGTGGATTGCACAGCAGCGTTACTATTTTTATGTTTATCCTTTTTGCAAATTTTCAACATCTATCTACTATTTACATGACTATATTACAGCAAATGCCTATGTGACTGCATGCATGTTACATTTTTAATGGTGAATTAACTTGTTTTTGACGTGAATCTAAACTCATGTCAAGGGACGATGAAGTTGCGAGAAGCATTCGGCTGTAAGGCTGCAATCTGGATGGCAGCGACAGCGCCAGCGGCCCGTGCAGCGATTTCCACGACACGATAGAAAGTATTGAGTTTGTGTGAAACCGCGACAAATCACTCGAGCGCCCGCTGGCGTCGAGAACAGCCCAGATTCCCCGCGTCGCTGCCCGCGCCGCTGTCGCTGCCGTCCAGCTTGCAACAAAAACGGACAAAATCTAAGCAAGTTTCGGCCAGGGTTGGTTTCGATACAGTTAGTAATAAAATATTTCGGCACCCTGAAGATGCTGACATCAGCATTGGACCAGCTTGTTTGGTTTATACCCTAAACACTCAGGGGAAAACTCATTACTGGACCAAATTGGGTTGTGATGACCAATTCTATATATTTTCATTAAATATCCTGATAACATACTGATTGATCGTTATAATTCATAATAAATCATTTTATAACATGAATTCTTTAGTTTATAAATGCCTGTTAAATGCTTTCACAGTTGTCATAGTAATTTGGTAATACGCAATACGCTTTGGCTTGGGACAAAATTAATTAACAGTTGATCATAATTATCGATAATTTGATACTATTAATATCTATCAATATTTTGTCCCTGAATTTAATTGCACAAAATGCTAATAATATGAGTCTATACTATTAATGATATATTATTTTATAAGGAGTTTCTGAAAAGCAACGAACTTTATTTTCTTTTACCTCGTATAGTTCGGTATAACTTAAATGTGTTATAGTATTATGTTTAAGTGCCTACTCGTATTTACTAAGTTTGAGAATCTTAATCGATAAAACATTCATATTAAATTACTTAATTTACATGTTTATACAAGTAAATCTCGCGACAAGCTTTTATATCGTAAAAATTGTGTCAAATTTGAAATGTCGTTATAAGTTTACAGTAAAAGTTTTGGTGTAAAAGTTTATTTTTTTCTTTTAAGTGCATTTAAATAAAACCTTGCCTTTAAAAAGTTTTTTTTTAATTTAATTTTTTTTTACTTTTTAGTCATCTGGACATGTTTCTAAGTCTGTTCATCTCTTGCAATGCATAATTGTTGCACGGTCGTTTGTTGCTTAATTTTAAACAGTCTAGCTCTTCAATAAGTAGACCTTCAAATGATTTCACCCTACTCAAGGCCACGTATGTTTGACCAGCAGCAAAGAGCTTTGAGCCTAGGTATACAACGTCAAGGTCGACGGTATTACCCTGCATTTTATGCACTGTACAAGCCCAACATAATATAATTGGCAGCATTCTGCGTTCTGTAGTGCCGTGGCTATATTTTGAAATTGCACTGTCTTGGGTTGAATGTGGTGAACGCCATCTTTACTGAAGTCTATACGAACGGATAGTATGTCAGTTTCATACATTTGTGCTCTTCGGAAGCTGGGCCATATGATTTCTGTAATTTCTCCAATGGCACCATTCACTAGACCCTTAGACACATCAACATTGTAACGCAACATCATCTTGGCCCCAACAAATATTTCTAATTCCTTACGTAGCCCCTCCGTCTTGTTAATGTCAGATGGTATTATATTATTTAAGTATATGTTTTCGTTTTTTCAAGTAGAATCTACCAGACTGTCCTGTGCAATTATTTTGCTAATTATTACAAGCTCTGAAATATTCAAGAACAGTTTTGTTGTGATTATGTACTTGCTGGTTAGTGGGATAAATTCGCAGAGCCCTTTCGTTCGCAAATTCCCCAGTTTGGTCTTTGTGTAGTCGACTCATCAAGAAGCAAAATGTTCTGATTGTATTTCACCGATTCTTAGTGCATTCAAGAGGTTTTTAAAAGTTGTGATACCTTGTTGTCTCATATTTTCAGTCAATTCAATTACAGAAAAAGAACGCCATTGATATGTTGCTAGAACAAATCTCGAAGGTTGCTCAAACACTTGACTCTCTCGCACAGGAGGAGCGTTAAGTAACTGCATTTAGTTTACAAATACCACCAAAAAATAAATTATTGTTTTTGAGTACAGTCAGATAACGAAGTGTACCCAATTATAAAAATTATGAAAACTTTGTGTGTTTTGAGGAAAGCGCCACCTATCCATGGCCGGGACTCGAACTCTAGTTTAGAAGGCAATGTGTGTTACCTCTACACCAATCGGTCGTCAAATTATATACAAGTATATTACGCTCAGCAAGCCCTTTCATTTGATATCCATATAGTAGGAACGCATAAAACTACTCCGCCATTTTGAAACCAGAGTGACGTCATATTGAATTTAGAATGACGTTTTCGTGTTATTCTCAGCAAGCCCTTTCATTTGATACCCATATTGTAGGAATGCATAAAATTACAGCGCCATCAAGAGTGATATCACATTAAATTTAGACTGACGTCACATGCTTTCGTGTTATTTTCAGCATTTGACACCCATATTGTAGGAACGCATAAAACTACTCTGCCATATTGAATCAAGAGTGACGACACATGTTTTCGTGTTATTCTCAGTGAGCCCTTTCATTTCATACCCATATTGTAGGAATGCACTAAAAATAATTGGTCCACCATCTTGGGGATGGCACCATGTTGGATTTAGAATGACTTAATACAATTAACCGTGCATTGTCATCCAAACTGAACTTGTTTACAAAATTTCAGCTCAATCGGTTAAGGATATCTGCTTCAAAATTGAGTTGCAAGATTTCACCCGAACATACTTACATATTTACCAGGTACATACATTGCAAGTTAAATAAAAGCTTTTTTTTTTAAATAGAGAGATACCTGTATAGCAGGTGGTAGGTGTAAACATACATCATTACAATTATAAGTTGTCTTGAAGGTGATTTTACTTCCAAAGCTAGCTTATTCTACTTGGGTACTGCTCTTCTAAAGGATCGATTGAAATGGTGCGATTTTTTTATTCTCAGCAAAAAAAAGTCCGTGAAACGTGACTGTTTCTTGTGAGTCGGAAAAAAAATGATCTTCGGTACATCATTAAACTATAGGATTAAACAGCAGCGGTACAGTCATCATCACAACCCTTTTTGTAATGAGCCCACTGCACGGCTATGAGTCTCTCTCCTGGGTGACGAGGATGTATAGGACCGTAATCCACGAAGCTAGCCCAGTGCTGGTTGGTGGCGGTACAGTAAAGAAAGAATATGAGTATCCCGGCGAAGGAAAATCCAGAGCCACTTGAGTTTAGAGCGAAATTGTCTCAAGGTTACATGAAACAATATCCGTACTACATGTAAAGCTGAAGAGTTTGCTTGTAAGTTTGCTTAGACCCTCTAATCCCTGAAGTTTCGCGGGTAAGCTAACCGCACAACAATGTTGGTGATGTAATAAAGTTGATGTTTTTTTTTGTTTGTTAGTTTGAACGAGCTTATTGAAGAAATAACTATCAGATTTTGAAAATACGCTTTAGGGAGTTGATAAGATTTTATGAACAAAATTTTAGTGATAAAATACTTATTATCAAAAAATATGTTTCGATAAATTCCAAGAAGCTTCTTCTTCTTTACATTTCTGAAACGTAACGTTTTGTTGTGAACCAAATATTATCTGTGGGATATGACTTACGACTACACTAATATATTGATTTAATTGTTAAATCTTGTTTCCTCGTCATTTAAATACCAATTTATACTAGCTGTTATAGCTGTATTATTCCATAATAGAGACGACCACTTTGGCGCTGGGGTAACACTGTCTGCCTCAGACGCCAGAACAAAAAAAATGTTCCGTGTCTGGGTGTTAATCTATTTATGTATTTATATTCGAGGTTCCCCCTAGTTCACTACATGGTATCCCATAACACAAGCTATGCTCACTTTGGGGCCATGTAGTTGGTGTGATTGTCAGGGGATTTTATTTATTTATTATTTATAATATTTTATAGCTAATAAAGTAATTTATTTATTATCGGTCACTAAACCTGCATTTGTATACCATCTCAACTGGTGATAAGTGAAGATGAGATCAAGGAAGGCATCATGAATTTCTTCTGAAGTGATGATATTTGTCTTACCATAAGCAAGGGTCACTCAAATTAGTCGCCTTTTTCGAAACCCTTATCCAGGGTCGGTAGGGCTCTCTACACGGCTACAAAAAATCTTTAATACAACGTTTCCGAAACCCAACATAAGTTCTATTAAGCTACAGAGCCGCTTATCGAAATCCATCAAACTGGTTAAAACCAAAAGTTTAATGAAGAAGAAAATCTTAGGATCACAACTTGAGTCGATCTCGGCCACGTGGCTAATTCCTGAACTACTTAAGCCCGTTTCCGCGAAACAACTTAAGAGTGAGATTAATTCGGTAGGGAACGATCTATTTACTCAGGATGTTATTTAGTTTGGATCTATTTATAACTTTGTAAACAATGTTGAAGAAGTGATGCAAGTACAGATTTTTATTTACGTTTAATCATCTTGAATTCATACTCGTAATGGTGACGTCGCTGGTTTTAGTTTATGTTAATTATGCGGTCCTAATCTTTGGTTTTGCATAATATCACTGTGTTACAAAGTAAAAATATTTTGACTAAAAATAACTATCAATTCCGTCTACAGACATACTTATTCTTTTAATATTCCTTAAACATAAGGATCGCATAATTTTCTAATATCTCCGCATCAATCCAAATAGAATAATTTTGGAAAATTACAAGCCATATTCGCGCGGTTCTGCCCACGGTTTTAATTATTGTGTTTCCAATATTTTGGCACTGCTACAAGCACTAATGATCACGAATTAAAACCAATTAACATTGAAAACAATATTCAGACGCGCGACAGAACTGCAGAGTCTCGCAATTAGTCCACAGAAATATAATACCGAGATCAAAATATGTGCTTTTTCAGGATCTAGATCACCCTTGTTTACTAAACTTCATCTATACAGGGGACTGGTGGGTCACTTTCAAATTTGAGGACGAGATAGTTTGAGATCATACATGAAGAGAATAAATAATATGAAGTATACACATTAATTATTTACTTAGTAAATTTAACCGAAGCTAAAGAATGCATTATGCAACGCGTGGTTACACTGGTACGGATGTACGCATGGCGCTATCAACACATAATAGGTAGAAAGGTATAGATGGCTTCACGAACGGTTGTCGACTTAGTAAAACTCTTTTTTTATTTATAGGAAATTTTACTGAAAAATGAAGTATCAACTTTTAATACATAATTATGATCAGAATCGAGTACAGAGTGCTCTCCTTCAATATCTAAAATTTGTCACCAGTCACCCTGTATAGTTTTTAGCTGAATCAGGAATAAACATCAATACATCAAGCCATCAATAATCCAATCATTAGCACTGGGCCAGTTTAGGTGGCTTACGGTGTAAATCTCCATATCACTCAGCGCAGCTCACCTTTTGGTGAGCTGTATAAAAAGAGTTGAGATGGACACAATGATGAAAAATCCATACATCTTTAAAATTTTATTTATTTAGTTATATGTTCATAGGTGCAATACTAATGAGTATACATTTATTTGGACGTTTTTGGTGACTTCACAGACCGAGTGGTCAAATAAAGAAAATCTATAACATGGATAGCTCAAGTTATATCTTGTCGAAGCCTTGAATGTCTTATTTACTGTAATAACTTGAAACTGTATAACTGTAATAACTTGTTGTTACTGATAAAAGTATCGTTGTGGTACTTGAAAACCAATTTATTTGTGGACACATATCAATAGTCAGTCATATGTCCAAATCATTGGATTACAATCAACCGCTCATTAACACTCGCTTTTGTTTTAGTTTTTCATATCAAAATATTATCATGCATGTGTGCAATAAATAAAACCTTAATTTTCCATGCCACAAACTAAGTTTTAATTGGGAATATATCAACAATAAAAAATAGAAAAAGAGAGCAAAATATACTATGACAGGGAAATTTAGTGAGGTTTTAAATTGACGATGAAATTTCATACGATTTTTGGAACCAATAAATTCGAAGTTTGAACTAGTATTGATTGCCTTCCAAACATGCGAAACAGCAATAAAACTAAATCTAGCCTACCAATTTCAAACCGTAATAAGGGCTGGTACTAGTATTTATTAGTTAAAAACTATGCCTTTCGTTTCGCTCGAGGTAAAAGCGGCTTAGTATGAACTAAATTGTATACTTTGTAACTTCACATTAGCTGTGTACGTCAACTGTTTTTTCAATAAGTCAATTTTAATATGACTGTCTCGTACGTACATGTACATAGGTACATAACTTCACGCCCGTATCCCTTATGAGGTAGGCAGAACAGCAGAGGTTATAAGACCATTTGATGTCACGTTTGACTTTGGAGGTATTATAATGATTTATTATCGTAATTGATTTTAATTTCGAAAGACGTGACTTTACTTAATTAAATGTAACAATAAGAGGCCAACGAAAATTAGAGTTATCTTCTGGTACGTTATCACCAACGCTCATGGATATCTGTGGCCGATGCTGGAACGTTACAGTAATCAAACTGTCTGAGCTGCAGTGCGATCACAGAATTCTATCGATTAGTTTATTTACGAATGTTTGCATAGAGTGGAGTCGGTTGCAAGTTGTTAGCAACACTGGTCCGGTTAAATTTAAATCTACGTAGCACGACAAGTGAAAATAATAAAATATATTGAATGAATTTTCTACATTAAGACCATAATTAAGAATGTTGGTGAACAAATTGTACTTTTAAATAATTTTAACTAACAACTTGCAACTATTTTGACTCCACACAAGGCGAATATTCCTAAACATACGTATCGATAAAGTTCTGTGTTCGCACTGCATCTTTTCTATCCGGAATAAAGCAAGGCCTAACCTACGTAGGTATATAGTCACTTTTTACATAGTGATAAAAATCACCAGTCTTCTCTTAGTGAATATTCAGCCGGCACGAAATCGTTCGACGAATTCACATGAGTCTTGATGATATTTTATATTAAAAAAATATTAAAGTAAAAATTTTCATCAACAGAAACAACTACAAACAAACTTTATGGTCCTGTTAAATAAATTTACAGTTTTAATTAACAAAAACAACGTTAAATTTACAGACGATGTTATCGCAACGGTTGTCTGGCTCCCATGTCGAAAGCTCGGCTTAGTGATATTCCACGACACTGTGAAAATGTTGCCCAGGGTTGTAATTTTATATTTAAATAAAAATCAGAAGATTATTACAAAGTATTTTTTCCTAGCATCCAGAACTGCCGTATTACATGTTGATGCTTTTATTTAAGAGTTTCCAACGACAAATAACAAAGAGCAATAAGAACACTTTTTAAATGGGTTTATTGAGTGTAGAAGTGTTAGCTCGACTTTTCGGTGTGTAAAGTCGCTCGTCGCCGAGGAAGATAATTTGACTATAACTCGTGAAAATTAGAAAGAAATATTGTTAAAAAATATCTCTAAGCCGTTCTTTCTCTTTTACCAAAAATAAAACATGCTCTTTGATATTTTTGTATCGCCCCCGCGAATTTCCCGTCGAAGTGAAACTTTTAGTTAGTGATACGCGTCACGTTTTACCAGAAGTTTCGATACTCAAATATAATAACTTTCGTTTTGCACCGAAGGGCGAAGTAAAAACGGAACAACTAGATAAATCAATCTTGTAGGGAATTTTTTACTTTCTTGAACTAAAAAGGTCTTTTTGACCTCAAAATTTATTTTCGTTTGTTTTTTACATTATTTTTTTAGTATTATTTGTTTCATATGTTTGCTTACATTTAATATTTTTTTTTTAAATACAGCTTACATTAATGATAATTAGAATACAATTAGACACAACTCATACTCATATATAATTGATATAAAATGTACCTACGTATTGAAGTATTTCTAAGCAGACAAATAATTCCCTATAAGCCATTTACCTCTGACCCACGAAAACAGGTCTTAAGATACAAAAAAATGTATTTATAGCAATTGCATTTACCACATAATCCACCAACCAGCACTGGGCCAGCTTGATGGATTACGGCCTAAACCTCCTCGTCACCCAGGGGTGAGACTCATAGCCCTGCAGTGGGCTCATTGCACGGAGTTGTGATGATGATGATGAAATAATCGACCTCGTTTGGTAATCCCAAGATAGGTGCCAATAACAATTTGTTCAAGACTTCCACGGAGGTATTATATGTTTTTTACTATTCAATATGATCTCTAAGAAGGTCGTATACCTGAGTAAATATTATAATGATTGCAAATTATAGAATCCTACTTTTGTATCTGGATGAAAACAATGAAATCTTCCTTATTGAAAATAGTTATTTGGTTTTGGCCAGCATATTTTGTCACAGTACTCACAGAGAATTTAATTACCTTTCGAAATAAATACAGCAGTCATGACAAATATGCTGGTGACTACATTTATTTACCTTATTACTAGTTACATCAAAATAAGTATTGTTTTTTAAATTATTTGAGCACACTACCCCCACTATTTGAGCACATTCCGTGCACAAAGTAATATATTCCCAAAAAAACTGATATTTCAAAGAAAATTGAGGTGAAAATTCAAGCTTTAAATTAGCTTTTCCCTTTTTGTTTAAAATAATCAATGAGTTTAGTGGAGCGCAAGTTAAAGTTGAGACAGTTAACTTTCAAAGTCACTTGAGTGCAATTTTGAACTGTATTTTATGCAAATCTTAGCGAGAGCATAAAAACTATTCTATGTTATGTCAGGGATTAAAAATGATAAAATACATAATTATTTAATAAAATAATGTCTGATTATACTTTATCGGCTACTTTTTCAAACACAAGAATATAAAGGTTAAAAAATACCTTTATTAATAGAAGAATACGCTCAGAATAAATACATCAATTGAATTTCTCAAAAACAAAAAGTACTTCCTAAATAAACTCTTCACAAATAAGTACTAAATAAGCTTAAGTACAAATGCAATATTTCGTCTAGTACGTTATACTGTCAGTCTTCTTACCTTTGCTGCGATTTAGTACCCTGAGACCGCGATTTGCTACCCCTCGGCCGTTATCGCGTTGTAAACCAGGAATTTAATGACTTCTCAGAGGAGACTGTTCCCAACACGCGTCTGGATTTATTCCGTTTTGATACTGTCTTGTTGTCTTATTGCAGCTTTTGAAAATGGCTTTATTTTGTAAAGTGTAAATTCATTTGACATGTCACTTGTAATCAGGGAGGGTGTTTTTGGTAAGCGTGATAATGAGAAGCACCAAATCGTTTATACAGGGTGAATGGTGGGTCACTCTTGAAATTCAAGGACGTGATAGTTTGAGATCATACAAGAAGAGGAAAAATTAAATAAAAAATTAATATTTATTATTTTCTGAGTAAACTTAACTGACAGTTATGGAATTCATTACGCAACGCATGGTTACGCTAGCGTTTGCAGCGATCCGCGTGCAAGGTCATGTGCCGCGGTCGACTCAGTTGTATGTAAAGTAAACAGTATCATAGTAGTATTTATTTATTGGGAATTCTAGTGAAAAATTAAGTACTACTTTTATTACATAATTATGATCAGAATCGCGTACAGAGTGCCCTCCTTACGTATCTAAAATTTATCACCAGTCACCCTGTAAACGTGATCTTGATAAAATTTAATGAAAAGGAAAAATAAAGATAAACTTATTTGTTAAAGTGCTGCGTACATAGTTGCAGCAGCAGTTAATATGTAAAGAACGAATAAATTCAAAGGAAGGACTTTCTGCTACATTGTGGTCCTTTAATATTAATACATGTGTCTGTCAAAGAGTATAAAGAAAACAAGGATCCTCCAAACGTACCAATTTAAATATAAAATAAAGTCAAATGTAAGTAAAGTCATATTTCAATCCACTTTCCAACTGGAAGTTGCATTTAATTTCAACTTCCCTTTATTTACCCACCATAGTTGAGCCAAATATCAACAAACATTATATTAACTTCCTACTTAGGAATAGACCTAAAGTAGTGCATCGCAGTATTACACCACCCTATATAGTTAATCCCCAGGCTGCGATTAAGCTGAGCACATTATCCTATGATCCTCGTATTAGAGGTAACCACCACTGTGTCGAGAGCAACTGATGTTTAATGTTTGCGAGTTACACACTTTGCGATACATTGTAGTTGTAGCTAAAGTGAATTATGCAGTAATGTAGGATGTTGGTAATCTAAGCTGGTGATAAGGAACTAGGGTTGAGTTTATGAACTAGTTTTTTTTTATGTTTAATTTATGAGATTTTTTTAAAGAACGTTATAAATTTGTATTATTTATACGTAGAGCACCTTTATTTTTAGTTCTTTGTGATTAAATGATGACAGTAGAAATGTAAATGTAGTTCAGAATGTAAAAGTAGTTAAGTAGCTTGAACTAAATCCTTATTACGCTTTCCTTAAGAAAAAACAAATCCTTAAGAAAAACATAGAATGTGCCGGCTGCTTCTCTTCCCGGGCATACTGTAAAAGTCAGTTCAGGGACAGAGGTTTTATTGAAGTTTTTGTGGGCGATAGGCTGACCCCCTGTCACTACAACAGTCTCTCTCCATCATTATAATACCTCCAAATTTTGTCAAACGTGACATCAGATGGTTTTATAGCCTCTGATGTTCTGCCTATCCCATAAGGGACACAGGCGTGAAGTTATGTATGTATGTATGTACTTAATCCTTGTGAGAGCAAAAATATGGTACATAAAGTTGCTTTTTTTTTTTGATTTGAATTTTTATTCAAGAAAAGAATGCTAATTTTAATGCAGAAAAGGCTCCCTGCATGTAGTAATGACTAAAAGTACTGAGAACATATCATCATCATCATAATCACACACTCGTAAGCAAGACATAGGTTTACCCCAAGGTTCGCTACGTTACTTGATACCTTGCTGCACTCATCCAGCGATTATACAGGGTACCTGGTGGGTTACTATTGAAATTCGAGGACGTGATAGTTTGAGATCATACAAGGAGTAAAAATATAATAAAAAATAAATATGAATTATTTACTGAGTAAACTTAACTGAAAGTTAATTACGAAACGCACACTCGCGTTGCAGCGATTCGCGAGCCAGGTCACGTGCCGCGATTGACTCAGACGTAAGTAAAGTAAGTAGTCACAAAGCTTTATATATGTATAGGAAATTCTAGTGAAAAATTGAGCACCTACTTTAATTACACGATTATGACCAGAACCAAGTATATAGTATAGAGTGCTCTCCATCAGTATTTAAAATTTGACACCAGCCACCCTGTATACTGCACATATTACCGGGGTAACAAGTGTATTTATTTATAAATTTAAGATAGAGTCCACCTGACCATTTATGTAAAAATAATTAGATCAGTAAATTCTACTACAAAAAAGTAACAAACATAGTCCACAAAAATAAATTCACTTGGCACCTTTTTTAACGTCACATTTATATTTATAAATGAATGCGGAAGTTCTTCAGAAAAATCCCCAGCCTGAACAATACGAACATCTTCAAGGCGTAACAATAAATTCCATTCAAAAACTTTTGCTGAAATAAGGCACCACCGCGCCAGTACACCACTCTCCGCCATTATTGTTCGTATACTGTCAAGCCTTGACATACCTACTTTAGCACAAAATAATTTAGGTCAAAGTGGACGTAACTATTCACTTTAAAAGCATGTTTATTTCGTTGTGTTTTGGACATCACGGAAGTTCCGCTAATGGACTTTAAGGCCTCGGTGGATAGACCCTACATTTTGGAATCTGAACGTAATTAGAATAGTAAACTTGTTTTTAAGTTTCTTCAGCACCTTAAATTATATGGCTTGTGTAAACTTATAATAAACTTAGCGTTTATACGAATTATAAGTAGACCGACGGGAAAAAAGATCAATGGAAAAGTTCAATTGAAAGGGAACTGCCATTCTGGCGAGACGTCTTGGACCTATATTATCAAAAATTTTCGAAAAAGTCATGTCAGTGAGAATTAAAGGTTTTTTAAATAAACATAACATCCTAGCAGAGGAGCAATTCGGATTTCGCGAAAGAAGCTCAACCACCTTAGCTTGTTTTTCTCTAATCAAGGATATATCTGAGAGCTTAGACAAAAAACTATTTCCAGTAGCACTGCTATTGGATATGAGCAAAGCTTTCGATTTTGTATCGCATACCATTCTATTAAAAACTTTAGATAAATGTGGCATAAGAGGTAAAGCAAACGAATGGATTCAAAGTTACTTAGAAAATAGATCGCAATGTGTAGAACTAAGCTACTTCAACGGAAAATATAGAGACACAGTATGTTCCCCTTATCGCGAAAACAAATACGGAGTACCCCAAGGTAGCATATTAGGTCCACTTTTATTTTTAATCTACATAAACGACATACCATACATAATAAAAAAACAAAAATCTATATTATTTGCAGACGATACTACACTTGTAATAAAATCTAAAAACAAAAACGAATTAAAAACTGAAATAATTAAATCAATGACAGACGTTGTATCATACTTAAATTATTTAAACCTCAAAATAAATATAAATAAAACTAATTTAATACAATTTTTGACATATAATTCTAAAAATGATCCAATTGACATAACTTTTGATAATCATAAATTAAATAACGTTGACGCGGCTGTCTTCCTAGGTATTACTATAGACAAAAATCTAAACTGGAAAGCGCACATAGACAGATTATGTAATAAAGTAGACCGATTTATATATGCACTTAGGAGAGTCAAAGAGATAGCAGGACAAAAAACTTCCCTGCTCTCATACCACGGATACGTATCGTCTATCTTGCGTTACGGTATTGTATTATGGGGAAACTCAGTTGATATTGAGCTCGTATTTAGAATACAAAAAAAATGCGTGCGGGCGTTAGCAAGTGCCGATTATACGGATAGTTGCAGACCGATTTTCAAAAACTTAAAAATTCTTCCATTGCCTTGCCTTTATATTTACGAGGTATGCTTGTTTGTTAAAAAGCATCCAAATTTGTTCCCCAAAAATCGGGACATGATTTCTGGACATAGAAGACATGCAGAAATGCTTTATACTCCAGCCCAGAGACTATGCGTTTTTCAAAAAAATATTGTCTGTATGGCGGTAAAAATATTTAATAAAATCCCTCTAGATATTAAGAATTTACCAATTAATTTATTTAAAAAAAGAATTTTTAACTTACTTCTATACAAACTTTATTACAATGTTACAGATTTTTTAAATGACAAGTGCTTATAGACATTCAAACTACATAAATCAAATTGTTTCTATTGTAACCTTTTCTTTTGACATCAGGACGAATTTAATATGACAATTTAATAATATGAATTTAATATGACATTTAAAAATTATTGTATTTCACCAAATTTTGCACACCAACACCTGTTGGTAGGATCTTGTGAAACTTTCTTTACTTTTAAGACCTAAAATGTACCAATTTCCTGGCAAATAAAGACATTTCATTTCATTTCATTTCATTTCATTAGCCTCGAGTAATTTAATTAAGTCTTATTTATATTTATAGTGTTCATCTAAGATCTGGCACCATATTTAAAGAAGCTTGTTTAAGTTGTTGAAGATTAAGATCCTCTCCTTGTAGGTACTTCATTGGCCTTATCAGATGATCACATTAGTTAGTTACATACATACATACATAACTTCACGCCTGTATCCCTTTTGGGGTAGGCAGAACATCAGAGGTTATCAGACCAACTGATGTCACGTTTGAATAATGAGGTATTATAATGATTGCGAGAGGCTATTGCAGTGACAGGAGGTCAGCCTATCGTCCACAAAAATGCCAATAAAACCTCTGTCCCTTAACCGACTTTTACAGTATGCCCGGGAAGAGAAGCAGCTGGCACATTCTATGTTTTTCTTTCGCTCCCAGTCCAGCATGTTAGTGATAACATTAGTTAGGTATCAAGATTTATTTAAATGTGATGTGATTGTATACCTCTTTGCTGTAATTCTTCTATCATAGTTTGTAGTGTTTTATAAAGAGCCAATTGCAATACCTGTGTCGATCACAGACATAAACTTTATAATTATAAATTATAATATTAATTCTTAGCATGTTTCATTACTTTTCGCGCAGCTTTTCAAAAAATAAAAACCAGCGCAGTTTAATGTTTGAAAGCGTTGATGAGTTTTTAAGATTAAAGTGTGCAAAAACGAATTACGACTTTCTAGCCTACGGTTTACAATCTAATTATGAAGGAAAGCGTTCAATAAAAAGTTATACCGCCTATAAAACTCGCATTTATTCTTTTATTGGTTAATTCCGTTTCGCTGTGATTTTTACAACGAGGATATAAAACACTCACAAGTACCTACGATGGAATAAGCTTCTGGATCATAATTTATTTCTTTAATGGTATATCTTAAAAGTGAAATTGTAATCATCATCACGTCAAAATCATAACCCTTCTTTCACATTGAATAACCGACTTTTTTTGTCATAACACAGAGTGTTTGTTGTTCTTGCTCAAACCTAACTACTTATAAGTAAAATTACTATACTTGAAAACAGTCAGTAACTGCAAAGAATCTGACAGATTTTAGTGATCAATGAGTGTTCGAATTGAGTGTTCGAGCTAGAATAGGTTCGAGCTAGAATAGGTTATAAAACAGATTTACTGGGACACTTTTAGCTCTTTTGTCTGTTGTTCATGGTACAAGCTATTAAAATTTTTTAGGGTTATTGTGGAGTTGCAAGTCAATCTTGGTACATAAATATATACCTACACATAACTTCACGCCTGCATCCCTTATGGGGTAGGCAGAACATCAGAGGTTTTAAAACCATCCGCACATTTGGAAGCATTATAATAATGGAGATAGACTATTGCAGTGACAGGGGGCCTATCGCCTACAAAAAAAAACAAAATACCTCTGTTCCTTCACAGACTTTTACAGTATGTCCAGAAAAAGAGAAGCACTGGTACATTCAAGCTTGGAATTGTCTAAGTATTCACGATTTACATCCTCAACACTTGTGTTGTCATCTCCCAACCAACCCATCTTCATTTTCCACTTACAACAGATAAGATTGAGCTCAAACGAGGGTTTAGTCACTAATAAAAAGGTATGCATAAAATCCCCAAAGATATCGAAACATTGAGTAAAATATGTAATACAATGTCACCTTACGAGATTTTATCCAGCTAAAGCGTAGTTTAGTAACACAAACTTGGTTTTAATATGCTTGGTTAGAATGCTATAGCAGATCGCTGGGACTCGCCTATGGTCGCTCGGTGGATAAGACTGCACGCAATAAAATAATATTTACGAATGTGACATATATTTTGAAATTATAATTATGTTTAACTTGAGTATTTACAATTTTGACATTAATTTTTATAGTGTTGACATTGTTTTTTAATTTGAATTTATGATGACTAAGTACCTAATAATAAAATTGATTTGAATGACTAACATTAGTATTAAAGTTCGCATTGTAACTAACCTTTAATATGGATAACTTCTGAAATAAATGATTTATTATTTTTATATTATTAATATACTTAAAATTAAACTAAAAATACTTGCTATTATTACTTAAAGGTGCCAATTTAATACTAAGATATTTAAACAAAGAAAGATAGATATATAAAGGCAAATTAAGTTTATACCTACATTTGTATGAGAAACGCAGCCTTCATTCGAACATAAATTTAATTTAGCTACGGTAGATCTAAATATTTGAATAAGACGGAGTGGAGTCGGTATTAAACAATAACATTTTGGTTGTCTGGCAAAGCGACAATATAAAGCGTCGGAAAGCTACCCCGGAGACTGAAGTTCTTGGTTTTATTACTCGTTAGAGTAATCAAAATAATGCAGAACGCTCTGAAATTCAGTTTAACGTATAAAGTCCTCCTCTTGTTCATAATTCGAGAAAATTGAAAATTGTGTCATTAAATTTTATCATATTAATATTGTCTTAAGTTTTCGCGATTAATACTATTAAATAAAACACTTTTTAACCGGATTTATCGCGTATATTTACATTTAAAATTTTTCAATTTCAGTCACTCGTGTCCACGGGGTCTGCAAAGACACCGAAACGTCGAGTCAAAATTTAAAATGTAAATATACGCGATAAATCCGGTTAAAACGTGTTTTATTTAATTTTATTATATTTTTTACGGATATTCCTATATTTCTAGTCGGTATTATTTCATTATTTCTATAAAAGACTATTATAATTTTCCCTATAGTTTCTAATACATTTTTCTTACAGTAGGATTTGTTTAGATATAGGCAATATTTTTTCATCTCCCTTTTATACGATTTATTCAATACTGAAGCGGAATTTTCTGCGAAAATGTATATATGATATACATAGTTACATTACCCATCTGTCTTGTTCTTATTTATTCCTTGTATTAAAGAAGTAAGACATACAAGTTTGGTGAAATACTTAGAATACTTATTTGTGGATTTTAAAATTATGTTTTCTTTTCAACCGACTTTCAAAAAGGAGGAGGTTCTTAATTCGTCTGTATGTTTTTTTTTTTTTTTGTGTCTTTGTTACACGATATATCGAACAATTGTGAATTGATTTTGAAAATTTATATTTTATATGATAGAAGATACTTCATAGTTGGTCCCATTTAAATTTCATCGAAATCGGTTGAGTACTACATTGAAAATTTCAAACTTTTGTAAAAATATGTATGATTTCGGAGAATGTTTACGTTGATGACATTCTCAACTCAGCCAAAGTTTTGACGTGAAGCGGTTTTTTAATGCTCTGCATTCGTTGATTATTATTTTTTTGTTGACTTAACCTGCCTAAATCTCAAACTCACAATGGTAAGTGAAGATGAGGCTGAAGATGACAGCATACGGGCTTACAGAGGAACTGACTCATCAGTAGCTCAAACATTGGTGAAACCACAGACATACATCTACATACACAACGCAAGTGTCACAATTTGTATTGAAACCAAGTGTGCCGACTTTTCAACACCTTTTGTGACGTCACAACTGATATTCATTGCTGGGAAATACAAACGGGTTGAAATACACCGATGCCGCCGATGAAATCGATTATTAAGAACGATATCAATATTGTGAAATTGATTTTCGAACAGACATATATACATACGCGGGGACTGAACCTAGCGGCGACCAACCCTGATGCTTGGTCGGGCTTCGGAAACGCAAAGTACATGAATTGCGTTATCTATGTAGATGTATGTCTGTGGGTGAAACACATCTCCACCGGAGTGGTGATATTTGGCGGCAAGTATTACACGAAGGGTAACCAGATAAATCAGGGCAGTGGAGCTATTCTAATATCCACCTATTCGCAGTTTTCATAACGGTTTAAACTTATTTATTGTGATTCACGTTATACACTATTTTTAGTGCTAATGTCAAGCTATCGCTTTCTAAACACAAGGAACGTGTCCCATCTCGACGTTATCACGACGATAGGCTGGCGTGACGGAAGGGTTCTAACTGAGCATATTGTGTCGCTGACACGTTATCTTCGAAAACATTGCCGGCATTATTGTTCGCTTTAATTAGTTTGTTTAGGATCAACTGACTTCAAAAAAAGAATGAGGTACTTACTCAATTAGTCTGTAATCTGTACGTTTTTTTTAAATGTTTGTTACCTCATAACTTTTGACTGGGTGAACCGATCTTGATGATTCTTATTTCATATGATAGAGGATACTTTCCATTTGGTCTCATATTTCATCGAAATCAATTGAGTACTTCAGGAAAAATTATAATTAAATTATGAATTTGGAGATCGTTTACTTTGACGACCTTATACTTCAGCCAAAGTTTTGACGTGAAGTCGGTTTTTTAATGCTCTGCATTCGTTGATTATGCATTTTTTGTTAATAACAGACATTCATCTTTTAAATTTTGTGTTTAATAGTAGTACACCTCATACTCGTAGAAGTTGAGTGTTGACACTTTCAAATGTCGAGAAATACATACATACATTTATAACTCTCCCTTTGGAGCAGGCAGAGACAAGGGGACGCCAATTGCTACGATCTAGACTAGGTATTTATTTTTTTTACAAAGAAATAAATATATCCGCTAACATATAAAGCAAACCATGATCACTCTAAATTACCATTAAAATAAAGGCAACTACGCGCTACTACAAAACATCTTGTAGTACTACGTCGTAGTATTATCAATGATATGCCGCTTCGTAGTAGGTATGTTCATCAACAGCAACTATTTTTTTTAAAGTTTGTGGTTCCATATTTCTACTTTTTTGTACTGAGCGACGATAAAATAAATATGCAGGTACGTTTATATCGTATCAAAGAAACTAACTATTAAATTTGGCTGGTGAATACGAATCAACCCTGTATATCAAACTTTTAAAATGTAATGCAAATTGCACTCTAGTCAAAGTTGGTTTGTAAAATAAAACATAATTCAATCGCTATTGCTTAGTTTAAAATAGCACCTAGACTACACAAACTTTGCTTCCTTAGAGTGATTTCTCTGTCCTACGTAGACATACCGCCTGCATTAAGAGGCATTAGTTAACAAAGGATGGTGACAAAGTGTCTTCCTACAAGACACAATGGAAACTTCGCCTTGCTCGAATAGTTTCCATTGTAATGTAGTTTTGATTTGCTTTCAATGATAATATTGATTAGGAATGCATTGGTATTAAGCGGTTAGATCAGTACTGATAATATTTGGATGTGAAAAGATTAAAGTTGAAACTGTTGTAAACTGTAGCGGTTAATTTAACAAACGAATATCCTTGTAACCCCCATGTTCACACATGGTACGTTTTACTGGATACGTTTTACCGGATACGTTTTTTTTTCATCGAGGGATTACAAAATAGCATTATTTTTAAATACAGCAATATTTGTAGGTACAGTTAGAAAAATAGCCCAAGGTGCAAAATATTTAGTTTTTAAAAATATACCATTTACTTTTTAAAGTACCCAGAGGGGATTTTTTTAAATTTTTTTCTGGTGAACCCCTTACACCCCCCTTCCCAGCTACGTAACCTTTTGGGACACCCTGTATAGATAAACGCCCAGACACGGCACACCTTTTTTTTGTTCCGTGTGGGAATCTAACCCACTACCTCGCGATTGGCGCAGTAGCGAGTAGACCACTGAACCACGGAGATGTATTAATTTTGTTTCTCTAATAAAGGATTTTTGTAATGAATAAATTTCAACCCAAAATTTTTTCATTTCACAACAACAAATCTGGATCTTGGTTGTCATGGCATCGATCATAAATTTAAAGTGTTTACAAAAAAGGATCACGGATTGAGATGAATGGACATGAACTCATTAGAGATATAATAAGTGCGATCAAGTGTGAGACGAACTCTGATTATTTTCTTCATTCGTATAGTTAGTTATCGATTTATTCCTCTTTGGACATTATCCAACGTTTGGGTGATCCTACCTAGGTATACCCGGGTAAACCTAGGATACTACATCTTTTAGAATTACCGGTAACATATACAATGTATATCGTCCAAATGATAAGTTGTGGCAGCGTTTTAAAAAAAGGTCAGTTTCTTTTCCCTCATCTTTGGAACAGTAATGAAAAATGATCGAGATTGAGCTCAGTCACAAAACAAATTAAATAAACATTGGCAAGAGCGGGGTCAATTTTTTCGATCGTAGTATTTTTCAATTACACTCTTCTATGTTGATTTTAAATTAGAGTTTTCAGCGGTGTCAATTTCTGCGATACTCGTGCTTTTCAAGTGGGTACAGAGTTCATTATCAATTTGAAATTAGAGTTTACGTACACTTATTTTCCACCGACTTCCAAAAAGAGGAGGTTTTTAATTCGTCTGTATGTTTTTTTTTTGTGTCATGGTCACACGATTTTGTAGACACTTATAAATTAATTTTAAATATTCTTGTTTTATATGATTGAGGATACTTCAAGGGGATATGGGACCACATATAAATTCCTTCGAAATCAATTGAGTACTTCATGAAAAAATTTACCTTGACGACCTAATACTTCAGCCTTCAAAGTATTATACGTGAAGTCAGTTTTTTAATGCTCTGCATAGCTGCCATTTAATCAAATAATAATAGAAGATTATCTTGATAATCCGATTACAATGTAATCTATTTGAGTTAGCGTAAGCCCCTAACGTTGTTAATATACCCAGTTTGGAGAACACACATAACATATACTTACCTAGATTAAAATGATACAAGTAAGTCACCATTGAACCAAACAAAACAATACTTAAAATAAGTCTCATACATACATAACTTCACGCCCATATCCCTTATGGGGTAGGAAGAACACTCAAGGCTATAACACCATCTGATGTCACGTTTGACTTAGGGGATATAATAATCATGCATAGAGACTATTGCATTGACAGGGGGTCAGCTTATCGCCCCAAAAAAATTATTTTTAATTAGTCTCATTATTTATAAATAAAAAATTAATCATCACCAAACAGATTTTGTTACAAAATGCTTTTCAATATTTTAAAAACCCATGATGATAAAATAAAATACACGCTCGAACAACACTTGAACTTTTATCAATAGTTGACAATTTTGAGCGTATTGAATTAAAATTGAAAATACCAGCTATGATTGCCTCGCAGAGGTTAAATAACGTGTCCTGTGACATGTCACAATTCCGTTATTATCGTATTTTATATCAGAATTAACTCGATTACATCTGTACATTTTCCAACGCCAGCATAAGGTGATGCAATGAGTTGGGATTGGGACGGTATATAATCTGAAAAATGTGTTTCATGAACCATTGATGTCGGTTTCCAAGAATGTAAAAACTTAATTTTTTATTGATTTTATTGATAGAATATCCATAATCTAATTTCCATATCAAAGGTCTGTTTAGTTTGGGGCTGGTTGGCACTGTGTACATATTCTTCTTTATTATGTATTTTTAAAGTTATTCTTTTGTGTCACTTACTTTTACAAGACAATAAAAGGTTGACGATTGAATTTCACTAGACAACAAAGGATTTATCTAACTATGGGTATTGCCTGTGCAGCCCCAAAACACAGATATCTATATTGTGTTGAAATGTGAAAACATAAGATTTTAGGCATAACTAAAGCTACATATAATTTTCTTGTTACCGGTCGAACGCTCTGTGAATATTTTTATATGACTGTCTCTATCTAGACAAAAATAAATAAATAAAATCCCCAGACAATCACACCATCTACATGGCCTAAGTAAGCAAAGCTTGTGTTATGAGATACAATGTAGCGAACTAGGGTGGAACCTAGAATAGAAAATACATAATTGTAGATAAACGCCTAGACCCGGAACTTTTTTTTTCATGTTCCGTGCGGGAATCGAACTTGCAACCACTGGCGTCTGAGGCAGATAGGTTTCCCCCATCGCCAAAGTGATCGTCCCTAAACAGATATGTCCGCCTTTCTTTTGCATTGGCCGTCTTACTAATAACATACTTAACTTTACAAAATGTTTGTCATTTCAGGTTTCTTGATGCCAGCACAATTCTTCTACGTTATCTTTGCATTGACGACGAGTCATAAAACCTCGCAGCTTCAACATTTATTTTGCACAGAGTACCGCGTAGTTAAAAGTTATGTATATTTTTAATTAAAATTACACTAACAATGTATGCTGTTTTTGTGTATTATGTTTTTACCTTTAAAATTAAAATAGTTTTTAGGTTTAAATCATTTTGCTTTGTAGTGACTAGTTAAAAAAAAAATCTGTTTGTGAGTAATGCCGGCTAACAGCTTGAGCACGACATTCCACATCGATGTCAACAACCCTTATTCACTATTATTGCATCTAAATGATCTATCGTTATTATTCGTTTCTACATTTAAATTTTAAATGTGTAGTTTCATCATCATCATCACAACTCCGCGTAATGAGCCCACTGCAGGGCTATGAGTCTCTCCTCTGGGTAACGAGGAGGTTTAGGCCGTAATCCACCAAGCTGGCCCGGTGCTGGTTGGTGGATGTCAGATATTTCAAGGTGCCGAAATGGCTTCTGATAAACCCTAACGACTACTGTATACAAGTATAAAGCACCCGGGACCGACTGCTTAACATACCCTCCGAAGCACGGAAGTCGTCGTGAGAAATGAATGGTCGCGGTCACCCATCCTAATAACGGCCGCACCGAGCGCGCTTAACCTGCGATATCGTTTGATATGCATAGTAACCACGGCGCCACGACGACTTCACAGCTTGTAGTTTAATTGCATGTGTAGTTTAATGTATTTCTAATAATTATTTTACAACAAATGAATATTCATAGTGCACATTCAACTATTGAGCTACATAGGAATGGTATCTCAGGTTTCCTTAGGCTGTAGCTGAAAATCTGAGCTTCCTGAAATCTGAGAAAATACAAATGAAAAGCGGTCCATTCCACATCTTAAACAATGTGGATTAAAAAGGACCGAAAAGGACTACCCGATTTTTATACTTTTGTCAAAAAAGAGGAGGTTCTTTTTTTGTATTTTGTTACACGATTTTTTGGAAAATTGAGAATCGATTTTGGATATTCTTGTTTCATATGATAGAAGATACTTCGGATGATACTTCAGAACTTAAAAAAAAAACATGTATCTATCAGTACGTAAATACGCATATTGCTCTGCATTCGTTGATTATGTTTATGCATGTATTTGTCTGTAGTATCTATATTATATATTTTTATGTGCATACGAAAATATTTCAAACTTCCACACCATATTATCCCGCCTAAATTTAGTTTCTGTAACAACTTGTACATTGAAAAACATACTCATTAATTATTTTAATAATTAAAATCTTCAGTTTTCAATTATGTTCAGTTGTTAATTGAATGTTAAAAAAACCTCAAAAAATACTCAATTGAATGCTTTTTGCAGGTAATATATTGCTTAAACATAGGTGTAAGGTTGCCTGGAAGAGATGGTTTTCAGCTATAAGGCCGCCCATAGTACACTATTCTGTCATTACTTTTATTTTATTTTTATAATTATATAATAAAATGCAATAAAAAGTTCTTGTAGTGTTTTGTAATCATAAATAACACACCTAAAAGTGTTCGATTTATAAACAAACCGATTCGATAAAATACTTTTTGTGCAAAATTCCGAACATTCTAGTGTGTTTTAATATCTACAGCACAAGATTATTTCCGCAGTAAGCTACCGGGCCCCGTAATAAACTAACATTATTATCGGGCAAGCAATTATTGTAACAAATTGAGTTCATAACTACTTTGCTATTATACTTTGTTACTTAACAATAATGATTTAGGGAAAATGAGTTATGGACGTAATGGAAATCCTAAGATGATCTAAAGAAAAGGGAATATCTGTCCTTAGTAATGTTGAACATTAGGCACAATGCCATTACTTGAAACCTCAAATTAGACCTTGTGGGGTGGTTAATAGACATTACATCAACGTTTTGATTTTGTAGGATTTCGTACTTGAGTCGAAAAAATTATCACCGAACTGGTGAGATATCGAGCTGAAATTGATATCACATACGCAGTACTTGTGCGTGTAAATCATACAATATAGCAGGGACATTATAATCATACATGCGGCGGGGACAGTACAAGAATGGCTGACTATTAATTTCACAAAACAACCGCCGTGATTTAGTGAGCATATTTAGGCAGTCGTTCACGGGTGTTGCAGGAGGTTAAATAAAAAAGGTCGTGCTGATGAGACTGAGTCTGCATTATTTTGTCATCATCACAACAACTCTTAGTAATGAGCCCACTGCAGGGCATGAGTGTCTCCCCTGGGTGACGTATAGTCCCCCTAGCTGGCCCAGTGCTATGTGGTGGATGTCAGAATTTTCAGGATGCCGAAATGGCTTCTGACAAATCCTAATGACTACTGTATACAAGTATACATCACCCGGGACCGACTGCTTAACGTGCCCTCCGAAGAACGCAAGTCACAGTGAGAAATGAATGGTCGGCGGTCACCCATGCAAGTACCGACCGCGCCGTAACCTGCTTAACCTGTGATATCGTATGATACACACAGTAACCACGGTGCCACGACGAGTTCAGGACTTCGCTACGCTTTATTTTGTAGCAGAGATAAAATTAAATGTCTAAGATATCGCATTAAAAAAATACGAAAATCTTCTTAGGTCATAGAATACCCTCAGGATGAGCCTGTCTAGTGAATATTCTAAATATGTGTTTGGCAATGAAGTATTCTGTTATTATTTAATAAGGAACAAATGTCATCCTAAGCCTATGGTCGCCTTCATCCTCTCCTTTGTAGTCAAATACGGATTATCGATAAAAAAACAAAAAGTCCAAAATCTAAGATATCAACTTATTTTCCACGTACCAATTGTGACAAATTACAATCATTACTTCACTGCCACCTACTATCACTACTGACTTCACACAAGGTGTTCCATACCTAACATAAAACGACGGAAAAGTTCTCCACGAACGCTTTACCCTCAATAAATCGGAATCAACTCGGCTATTCCTTTTGCAAGTCCAAGACGCTGCAGATTATTCACGAACTTCCCTCGTTAAAACCTTTAGAGACAGGGTAACTTCGCAAAACTGAAACACTACGGGACATTTAACTAGTCGAAAATAATAGAGAATGGCTTTCTGTGCTATACACCTAATCGGATAATTCTTGTTTGAAATTGTTTTCCGATAGTGTTTTGTTTTTTTCCGTTTGTAAATTTCGGGGATCGTTACGGCGCAGAATGGGATTTTAGGTTTGGTAGATATCGCATCGTTTATCGGTGGTCTTTTGCATGTTCTTTTAGAGAACTATATTTCTTGACAGCTTTGATAGCTTTTGCAACTATGAGGTACAATTGATGAAATCTGCCATTCTACACGAAACAAGACATAGCGCGTTCCACACTATTTAATTGTTATAAGTGTATATTTTTCAACGAACACATTTCAACCACATATTAGAATTCCAAACAAATGTGGCTTCAAAAGACAGGACAATTGAATTAAAGACTCACGAATTCTTATTAGTAGTATTGTCTTAAGTTTTCACGATTCATAATTTAAATAAAACTAACAGACTAACGGGGTCTGCAAAGACACCGAAACGTCGAGCTAAAATGTAAAATATAAATTATACGCGATTAATCCGGTTAAAAAGTAGTTTTATTCTTATTAGTAGTATTGGAAACAGGTTTCCTATTATAGTCATGTCAAGTCAAATAGCTTTCTATCATCCAACTATCAGTCAAGAGCTTTTTTCTCCGGAACGCATATAGGAATTAAATAATTTAAAATTCTCAGTTCTTAGAAGGTACTTTCCTATGACCTAGAATCATTACATTTGTCAGAAAGTGAAATTCAAGGAAATTAATAGAAAATTGGTAGTTTGCTATTATTTCACGGAATAAACCATAACAAACGTATAGATATTTCTAATTCATTTCATGTAATGAGCTTGCAAATTTAAGCTCATGCTAACTTTCACGGATCGATAAAAATCTTTGAGACTCGATTCCAGTAATGGGACATACGATTTACATATCTTACTAAGGAACTCTCGATGTCCCGGATGCACTTAGTGCCAACGCTGCGTTACCCATAGATTTATATAACACTGACTAAGAGAGATTCAAACAAACAAACTTTCATAACATTTTCCGTACCGTAAGCGCGTATCATACGCGGTGCTTGGCGCATTCCGAACGTCCGTATCGAACGCGCGTATGGTATGAACGTTGCAGTTTTTATGAAACGCGCGTTCGAACGCGTGTCGCAGCGTTCGCACTAATGAGGTCTTTTAATTTCTTTCTCCCAGTTTTATTTCAAAGAGCTTAAAGATGATAATGATATTAGAACAGAGTAATACAAATTGAGGTGCTCAAGTAATAGAATACAGCCATTAATTACAGAGAACCTTATGACAAAAGTAATTATTCTTTTTTCTCCTACAGTGAACCTGAAAAATTACTAGCGATTTACGAGTAAGTATATCTCCAACAAAAAGGTGAAATTTCGCGACCTTTTTGGTGGTATCGCAAATTTAAAATGAGGTTAGGTACAAAATGGTTGACTTTTATATTCATTACGTGAAATGTTTATGTACTTTTTATTTTTCTTGTGTTTACGTTCCTTTTCATAAACATTTTCATCGTGTCAAAGAGCATGCCATTGATGTACAACATTCTGTGATAGGAGATCGTTTGACTGTAAAAAAAATTAAAACTTTGAACAACAAAATGATAAATTCACTTGGGTAAGATTGGTATCAAGAGTAATCGACGACCACTTTGGCGATGGGGTAACACAGTTTGCCTCAGACACAAGTGGACGTGGGTTCGACACCCGCAAGGAACAAGAAAAAAAAAATGGTCCGCGTCTGGGCGTTTATCGATATATGTATTTATTATATTCTAGGTTCCCCCCTAGTACACTATATGGTATCCCATATCACAAGCTTTGCTTAGTTGGGGCCATGTAGTTGGTGTGATTGGGGATTTTATGGTATATTTAATTTTTGGTTTGTTTCTTAAGTATGTAAAATTAAGATAAAATATGTAACTCAAAAATATGTAATTCAAAAGGTTGAGAAAATGACTGGCTCTGTATGAAAAATGTCGTGATATAAACGTATTGAAGCTATAATATTTGGCGGCAAGCCTTATGATTTATAATGAGTGAAATTCCCATTTAAAAAAAAGAATCAATACACAATCGACCTCTAGCTTACCTCAAAGACAAAGCAGATGAAGTGGAAGATAAACAATTCGTCTTCTTTTACAACACGCATGTCCATGGGCTGTTTGAATGATTGTTCTTGGGCAAATCTACGACGTAAGATACTTGTAAAAATTATATAAAATCTGAATTAACACTAGGAAAGTACTCAAGTAAAAATATACAAATATTATTTCGTTAGGCCTGTACAGTTGTTTTCGGTACACGAAAATGAAACAATAGAGCGTTTACAATCTTTGTTGTATCCGAAGTGCGGACCCATTTTTTTGGATACGATAATGTATGACGTTAATAAAGGCTTGGCCTAGTTTAAACGCTGGACGTCAAAAATATATCGGCATATATGATGTAAAATATTCTGCATTGAATAAAATATTCTGTGTTGGTTTCAATAAAGTTGAATTATTATTATCCTATTATGTGTGTATTTTGTCAGTATATTCAATATAATAGTGTATACGTTCTTACAAATATTTAATCATATCACATTTTCTAACATTTTCTTACTTTTCCAAGCGTTCACACATTCATGATCATGCACGCATATAAATACACACACACACACACACACACACAATACACAACGAATACTGCAGGTTGTAATATGCATCTCTTTATCAAATATCTAATCTGTTCTCTCAAATTAGGTGTTATTACTATATTTTAATAAATTTCATTCTCATTATGTCAATTTAATCATTCAATAATTAGTTGTCACTTAGAAAATAAATAATTTTAACAATGTACTGTAGTCAACTTCAAGCATTATTCAATTATGTAATTTATCTGAAAGTTGTGAACCTGTAATTGGCAGTAAAAATTGTATTTTAAAGATCTGTAAAAAAATATTATACCTTCAAGCTTTTTGAATGTAATTCTGTTCCAGGTTACCAAGCCAGAATAACTAAAATTTAAAATATTCCTACTATTTACAGCCTTCTCTAGGTTCCACATAGGGTAGATTTTAGTTAATTACATTGCCAACTATCATTGTTTCGGAAGATTCTGTTACTCAGGAACAAGAAAATCAGCAAGCAACACTTATCGTCTGTGCTTATGTCGACGCCTTGTGTTCTTAACCAGTACAAGAGCCACTTTGTTTTGAACCAAGTTCAACTAATCCTACTTGTAAGATAGATTTATTAGCTACAAACAATTGTAGATAATCTATATGTGTTAGGGTGTTCTTAAGTGAAATAAAGAATATTTTGACTTTGACTTTGACTTTGAGGGTTGTGTACTCATCCTTGCCATGGACACCTGCAGCTCTAAGTTAAACTACGTCACCGATAAATATATTTATATCGGATCCCAGCCGAGATCGATTTCATTAAGTAGTCTATACTAATATTATAAAGAGGAAACCTTTGTATTTTTGTATGTTTGTATTGAATAAGCTCAAAAACTACTGGACCGATTTCAAAATTTCTTTTACCATTACTTAGAGGGATTCTTTCGAATCTGTATAGGCTACTTTTTATCCCGAAAATCCCGCGGGAATCGAAATTGCGCGGGAAAAACCGCGCGCAACAGCTAGTTTATATATAAAATTAATGACTTAAAAGAAATTTATCGGAATTTATATCTAAATTATTGTAAAGCAATTTTGTATCAGGTGGTAAATCTGCAAAGCCTCACCACAGGTTGGCGCCACGTTAGCATTATATCGAAAAAATCTCATCTTTTAAATAATAATAATAATAACTAGCCACTTTGGTCAGAAACCTTGAAAGGCTGGGATTCGGCGCATGCAAAAAGCGGTTTTGCTAGATACTGCCCGAATAGTTCGCCGGTTTCTGTCTGACCCTCTTGCTCTGATCCCCGACCGACTGGTCAAATTGTCGGGTCTTTCCGCCGAAAGGCGTGTAGCTTTAGGTATAAATAATAATAATAAAAATAAATCATTTATTTCAGGTATTTTACACCCATCACTATTTGAAATTTGCAACATATCACACACTTAAACTGATAAAAATAAAATATGAGTAAAACTAAAATAAAATAAAATCACAAAAATAAAAATAATGTCGCAACGGCTAGGACCATTCTCAGTTGATAGAGTCACCCGAAGGCCGTGATCAATTTTATTTAGTAGGTATTTTTTTCTATAAAATTACGTGTCTAATTTTGAACCATTCGATAGTAAGCCTAAGGGGGTAATCTCACTGCTTGTTCAACCCTTCGAACTGTAAGGGCACCTTCAAATTAGCTGAGCGACTGCAGTCGTGCGTCAATTATGTGCACGGAGTAACCTGCAGCACAATTGATTTGAATACGCAGAAAATCTGTTTGGTGTACACAAACAAGCCTTTGGTATGTACGCAGAAAGTTACATTTCATATAGTGATAATCCAGTTACATCTCTTGAGAGGAACAAAATACTAGGGTTAAAAGAAACAATGCTTGTCTAACGAAAGATATAAGTTTAAATGTTTTTTAATCCATCTCAGATAACTATTTGGGGATGTCTGGTAGAGATCGCTCTGAAGCGATAAGGCCGCCCATTGTAAGTTTGTGTTATCATTGTATTTTTTTTCTCCTTTTGTAATGTGTGCAATAAAGTATTAATAAATAAACTAATATTCAAAGATACTAATGCCACTCACCTCCAATTAAATGAGATCAGTTGCAATATAATCAGTGCAGGTATATTGTGTAAAATAAATCTTTATTCATAACAAACTTGCCCGTTGTTTACTAGCGATGAGGTCGTAAATAGGAAACAGGATGGAATTGGCTCGTAACAAAGCACCCGAACACACTATTATTAGTACGACTAGTATTTAGTTGTAGTGTTTATATGAAAGGTAAATAAATATTTTTATATGAAAGACTTTCAGAAGTTGTTCATCTCTACTAGAACGAATTTGTCTTCTCGTATTACATGCTTGTAAAGAGTCAGGAGGACTATTCTAAGAAATCAGCAAAGCTATATAGATTTTGCGATTTGCCGATTTAAAGATTGATTGATGCGTTTTTATTACCTATATGCACATACAGAGCTGATTTTTAGTTTATATAAACGTACCTACATATTTATTTTAGTATAGTTTAGTACAAAAAACATGTGACACCACAAACTTTCTTACAAATAGTCGCTGTTGATGAACATACTACGACGCGGCATTTCATTTCATTGAAAATACTATGACGTAGTACTACAAGATGTTTTGTAGTAGCGCGTAGTCGTCTTTATTTCAATTGCGTTCATTCATAATTAAGAGTGACCATGCTTTGCTTAATACGTTAGCAAATATATTAATACAAACCATTTTTGTACAAAAATCGTTTCTATAAGTGATATCTATTGGGTAACCAAAATAATAATAAAAAAATAATAAACAAATAATAACCGGTGACCAAAAATCAACCCTGCATTTAGTAAATTAAATATATAAGTTCCTTTGTTTATGTATCCATAATCAGTTGTTGCGTAACACAAGTCCGTAGAGAAATTTAACTTTGGCTGGATACTTTGGCACCCATAAAATGAAAAATCTACTTTTCAATATCCAAAAAGTCAATTTATCATCCAAAATCCCCCAAAACTCTTTTGAACAAACATATAAACAGCTGGGTTTGTCACTCCGTGTAACTCGCGCTAGTATAAACCAGTTATTTTCCCTGTAAACACGATCATGTTGTTTAAAATACGATCTTATGGCATCATAAATAGAAGCCAAATAAATACGAAACTGTTAAACCTAACGTGTAGTGTACTAAGCAGACTTCCAGTTTGTACCATTTGTACAAAGTTAATGTTTATAATAGTGCCGCCGACGTTTGCTACTTGTGAACTGTCACAAACAAAGGTGACTTCATGAACTCGGGTCAGTGTTAAGAGTAAAACAAATTCGATGTTTCGAGCTTATTATTTTTATAGCAAACTTTCCATTGTTCTCGGGTTTGTTGAATTAAAGTACGTCCTTAATACACTTGATCCTTTAACTTTTCGGTTCCTTGGATTTATGTAATTTTCAAATAAGTATGTTATGGTTTAGAATTATCTTGAACTAGAAAAATTATGTAAAAATATATTTTACATAACTTGTGGATGTTCATATATTATTACACAGTGTTATTTTGTAAAGGAAATATAGTGAAAGGAATACCTACCCTATTGTTATTCCTGTAATTCTTGTATTTTCTATCGCAATGTCTTATCGAATAAAATGTAAAATATACATAAACGTGACAAGATTTGCATTATAAATATTTTTGCATATAAATATAATGAAAGCAAAATCCAATTTTATGTTACTTGCTGACCCTCGCTGAACTACCAAACGCCGTAATAATCCAAATATTAGAAAATCAAAACTTTCTCAAGCAAATTTCAAATGAAACGCCGTCCATGATAATCGAAACATCTAGAAGCCCTAAACATTTCTTTACGAAACCAAAAGCTCATTTCAGCTTACTCCTTTTGCTTCTAAATATTCAAAGTACCTATTTAAAGTGATTCACAAATTCAGAACTTTTGAAAAGGACAACTCCTTTCAATGTATAGATAAAGGTATTATAGGTTGAAGGTGTTTTAATTAATTTATGTTTTCACAAGATAGTTTTACTATCGTGTCCTTTTCATAATTAAGACAATCAACTTTGACGTTTTTTCGAGTATTTCTAGTTCGTTCAGCTGAGAGTTTCTGACTACATAGTTGGTTCATTGTCCGGATAATTGATTTACTATTAAATTCTTTAACTTCATTAACGCTCAGAAATCTTAACGAAAATAACCGTCTATCTAAGTACAATCTATTGAATAAAAGAAAAACTTTGTAAGGCACCCTGGCAATAAATTTCAATAAGTGTACCCTATATGTGTGTATTCCTATTTAGTGGGTAGCGAAACTGTAATCAATGTGGATGGACCTTTACCTTTAACACATTTGTACGACATTTAGTGTTATTTAATTTATCGTATGGCCATTACTTTAGCGCATTTTTCAATTAGGAGCTCTATTTCAGATTGTATTGTATTGGCCATTCGTAATATTTGCCGATACACATTGATACTCATTGAATTATAGACCTTGACCTTACCTGTAAATCTATATTTTCCACGGGGAAAACCGTGCTAAAATTCGATAAGTCATATTTAATTTCATTGCTTTCAGAATATTTAGAAGAGAAACTTTATTTTCTCATATAAATATAATGAAAGCAAAATCCAATTTTATGTTACTTGCTGACCCTCGCTGAACTACCAAACGCCGTAATAATCCAAATATTAGAAAAACAAAACTTTCTCAAGCAAATTTCAAATGAAACGCCGTCCATAATAATCGAAACATCTAGAAGCCCTAAACATTTCTTTACGAAACCAAAAGCTCATTTCAGCTTACTCCTTTTGCTTCTAAATATTCAAAGTACATATTTAAAGTGATTCACAAATTCAGAACTTTTGAAAAGGACAACTCCTTTCAATGTATAGATAAAGGTATTATAGGTTGAAGGTGTTTTAATTAATTTATGTTTTCACAAGATAGTTTTACTATCGTGTCCTTTTCATAATTAAGACAATCAACTTTGACGTTTTTTCGAGTATTTCTAGTTCGTTCAGCTGAGAGTTTCTGACTACATAGTTGGTTCATTGTCCGGATAATCGATTTACTATTAAATTCTTTAACTTCATTAACGCTCAGAAATCTTAACGAAAATAACCGTCTATCTAAGTACAATCTATTGAATAAAAGAAAAACTTTGTAAGGCACCCTGGCAATAAATTCCAATAAGTGTACCCTATATGTGTGTATTCCTATTTAGTGGGTAGCGAAACTGTAATCAATGTGGATGGACCTTTACCTTTAACACATTTGTACGACATTTAGTGTTATTTAATTTATCGTATGGCCATTACTTTAGCGCATTTTTCAATTAGGAGCTCTATTTCAGATTGTATTGTATTGGCCATTCGTAATATTTGCCGATACACATTGATACTCATTGAATTATAGACCTTGACCTTACCTGTAAATCTATATTTTCCACGGGGAAAACCGTGCTAAAATTCGATAAGTCATATTTAATTTCATTGCTTTCAGAATATTTAGAAGAGAAACTTTATTTTACAATCTGCAATGATACATAGTGTCAAAACAGTGCTTATCGATTGAGAATGCTAAGAATTGCAGCCAAAATCTAACATAATCAGGCACAGTTAATAAGATCAAAAGGGCTTTCAAATATTTTATCTAATATTTTTTTGCTTTTTTTGCTTTGCAATCTACAAATACTGAACTCAAAAGAACAGAAAAATACTGTTTTTTTTTTATATAAGTTCGGTTGCGAAGTGCGATGTATATTCAATGTAAACGTTATAGTTTTTTTCATATCCGTTATATTTTTATTTTGATTACGTATCATTTGACACTACATATTTAAACTATAATTATTAAATTCTAGTAGAGACAACTGATAACACCCGTACCGATTTCAATTTTCTTAAGACTCAAGATACGGACGGACGAACTTTCCATGTTTGAAATCTTCTCTGTTCAGTGAGTGTACATATGTTGTAGATGTATGTATGTACACCTGTATGTATGTAGCCAGCAGATCAAGCGATACATTGCCTGTCAAATTTCTCCAACCAATTTTAACTTAATGTCGAGGGCATAGAGTTCAAATCGAAGTAAATTTTTTTGAAGGATTTGTACGCTTGATATGATGCCTTCTGTACATACATTGCTGTTTAATTATAAGATAACTTGCTAGAATCGGAACTCACTGGCGTATATTGACACAAGCTCTGCGGTTTCGTTGTTAAAGTAAAGGTTTGTGTTTCAACTATCTACGAAATACATAGATTCATCAATGGCAACATGTCGAGATATCCTTGTTATTGATATACTGAGGTTATGTTATCAGAAATGGTATGAAATTCTTAAAGCTGTTTTTTTTGTAAAACCTCGTATAAAATTGAATCTAAATTTTAAACAAAACCCTAATTGGCTATCGCCTGCGGCTTAATGATCGAGAAATCATCTCACAACAGTATTTTATTGGGATCAAAATGTCTGGAAGGGGTTTTTATTTATTTGGTCCAAATAAAATTTCTTTAAGAACTTTTGTTGTAGTTACTTAAATATCAGTTAAATGAACCTGAGATTTATTTAAATTGTACATCTATTCTGATATGATAAAGCTGAAAAGTTTTGTTTTTTTTAACGTAAACTATCTTTGAAACCATCTGTCGGATTAAAACTGCAAAAGCAGTTATTCGAGAAGTTACTACGGGACCTAATTTATGCGAGCAAAACCACATGACACTGATAGTGTACCTATTGAATAAATAGAAATTAATATAAAAAAATCCGTGACTTGACAGTTTATAGTATTTGCATGTATTCCCCTCTCTCAGAATTCAAGCCCCCTCTGGCCTTAAACACATAGTTTTTACAACTACACCAGAAAGCTATCAATAAGTTAATTATAAGTGGACTTAAGATGTCATTAACCGTATAAAACTAAGAAAATGTCAATCATCATTGCAGTAAACGGTCGGAATATATACTTTGATTAGCCGCGTGGGGTCTGCTTAGAAACCTTCCCACATGCGTGTAAAAAGCGACTTATCCGTGCGAGCCTCCTTGGATATCCCATCGCGTTCTTCTGGAAATATTAAGTCTGCCACCAAAATATAATTCTTCCACCATAGATCACTCTTTCAGCGGTGATATGATTCGTTAATGATTTATGGACAACAGGTACTTCCTTAACCTACTAATATCACAATTGATAAAGTAACTTTTATAGGTTGAGATAAAGATATCAGCGAAAACGGAACTCTAGCGCCATCTAGAATTAGTGACTGAAACTTTTACTAGAACCAGTCGGGAACTTTCCCTGTATTTTTTTTTAAGAATATTTGAGACTCCTCAAATATGTATATTATCATGATTATATGAAATATGTATATATCAGAAAATCTACAATAAAGATTTTCTATTCTATTCTATATCACGATCAAAATTCCAATAAACATGCAAAGGTCAAATTGCAGCGTTGTTTCCGAAATCCAGTAAAATTGCCGGGTCATAATTAAAAAACTGAGCGTCAGAGTCCAAATGGTGGCCGGGTTGTGGGTAAAAGGAATCCAAGAAAAAAGCAATAAAAACAACATTCGAAAACGGGTGCGCAGTAACGAACACAGGTAACGAATGAAAGATAGATTTAATGAGCTGGTCAGGTGATTGATTGAATGAACCGAAGAATGAAAAGAAGTATGAAAGAGACATTTTCTATGGCATTTTTCTAATTTTATAAATTACTAGCTTTATCCCGCAACTTCGTATGCGCTTAACTACCCTTCTCGTGGAAATGTCAGAAACTATACAACCAGACACCCACTGAAAGAACCTTTATACCAAGTATCACACCCATGCACTCAAGGAATAAGTTTTTTTCATAAAAACTAAAAATCATATATTTCGCGTGCCCGTGGGAATTTTGGGAATTTTTTTCGTAGCACAACCAGTCACTCTTTGAAGAACCTTCATGCCAAGTATCACATCCGTACACTCAAGGAATAAGATTTTTCATAGAAACTAAAAATTCCAACCCCTTCCCTTAGGAATTTCGGGAATTCCTTCCATAATACAAACAGACACTTATTGAGGAACCTTTATATCAAGTATCACATCCGTGCACTTAAGGGATGGGATTTTTTCATACAAACTAAAACATCATGTATTTTTCGTTCCCGTGGGAATTTCGGGAATTCCTTTCATAACACAACCAGACACACATTTTAAAACCTTCACACCAAGTTTCACATCGGTGCACTCAAGGAAAAGGATTTTTCATACAAACTAAAAAGTCCTATATTTCCCGTTCCCGTGGGAATTTCGGGAATTCCTTCCTTAGTGCACCCCTACATCCCCTAAAGAATGTATGTTCCAAATTTCAGCTCTCTAGGCCCAGTAGTTACGGCTGTACGTTGTCTGTCAGTCACTCAGTCACTCAGTACCTCAGTCACTCAGTCAGTAACGGAACAGTTTTATATATATTGATTGATAAACAGCGCCATCTATATTTTAGTGATACTAACGAAATCTAGTGAAAACACCGTGTGTGAAAGTGAGCCAAGTCTAGAAGTAAATATAGCTAAGTCATTCATAACTCTTCTTGCGCGATTTAATCGACGTACAGCGACATCCATCGAATAAAAGCCAACCAAAGTTTTGTACATCATTAATGTGAAAGTTTGGATGGATGGATGAAACATCCCTACATGTATGCATGTCTGGATGTTTGTTCCTCTATCACCGCAAAACGGTTTAATGGATTTGAATGAAACTTGGCATAGTGGTAGTTTACAGTCTGAAATAGCAAATAGGTTACTTTTTATCTCGATATTCCCACGGGATTTGAAATGGCGCGGGTAAAACCGCGTGAAACAGCTAGTTACTAATATCTTTGACCTCATCTTCACTTATCACGTGAAATTGGTGTGAAACGCAGGATTGGTCCTTTAGAAAAAAACTGAATTAAAAAAGTTCTGTTAACGATGGTTATTGTATCGGTGGCCAGTTTGGCAAAAAAATATATTTTCATCATTTCAACGACTTTCCAAAGTTGTTGTCGCGTCGAAAAGAAACGGTCCGAAAAGTTTTCTTTTATGTGAACGAATTTTTTCGTGAAATTTCTCATTTTTACGAAAATTATACGAGGATTTACATAGTTTTTTGGTCATAATACAAAGTATTTTGAGACCTCGTGCGAAATTCGTGCGAAAGTTTAGTGAAAAGTTATCTATATCTATATCTTTACATATAATAAAATTGGGGTGTCTGCATGTAATATTGAAATAATCGTTTTTTACTAAATGTATATGAATATACAAGGTTTCTTAACTTAAGGGTTACTTAACCAGTGTTAAGTTGACCTAGATCCGTTAAGGGCGTATAGTACCTGTCTTTTCTAACTTATTTCACTATGAAACATCCTACGCCAAACCTAACCGTTTTCGAGAACTTTATGGATAAAAATTACCGATTTTTTACCATTAAATGTCACATTTTGAAATTGGTGCGCTTGATTATTATTACTTATTTCTTACATAATAGAAATTTTTCCGATTATTTCAAATTTCAATCGCTCAGAACTATATGTTTAGTAATCTTACGTAATTTTTGGTTACTAAATCATAGACCATTTTAATCTGCATGTAAGAAATAAATAATAATAATTAAAAAGCGCTCCAATTTCGAAGTTCCGAAGTTCGGATCTCCTACTATTATGTTTGGAGTAGGGTGTTTCGTAATAAAATAAGTTAGAAAATATGAGTACTATACGCCCTTGACGGATCTAGGTCAACTTAACCAGTAACCGTGTATATACGTACATGCACCAAAATAACATTTTTTTAAATTTTTGTCTGTCTATCTTTCTGTTTGTTCCGGCTAATCTTTGAAATAGCTGGAACAATTTTGATGGGACTTTTATTAGCAGGTAGCTGATTTCATAAGCAGTAACTTAAGTTTATTGTACAAAAAAATAATAGGAGCGAAGTTACAGATGAAAATGTTTCAAAAACGGGGAAAAATATTCAATTTTGAGAGCTTCCATTGCGTACCCTGTGTAAACGGTTTAAGTAACGTAAAATAATGTATAACGGAATTGTTCCTCTTTGAAAGTTATACAAAAATGTCCGCAACAGCATATATCTATCCATTCTAAATCCATAGACTCACAATAACCAGCCACTCCTGACAATGAAGTCAGGCAAATTCAAAATGAGGGGTTTATTTTAGTTATACGGTTATAAACATCTGTATTAATTTGCGATGGAGTTTTATGTATATAGTATTAATCCTTATCAAATTTTATACGCTACTTATCATAAGTATATAAATGTGAACAAAATTTTCTTTGACACCACTTGATTTTAATCAAAGTCTTAGGAGATATCATTATTTTAAAATAACTCAGCAATAAAATAAGTAGGCATGGTCGCCACTCGCGCTGTTAATTCTTCGAGATACCTACCGAATTCTGGATGCCTATAACTATATTCCCTCAACTTTTATTATTTCACAAATAATATTTCTTTAAATGAATCACCAAAGACTTCCTGCCAATGACGGCTACTATTCTTACCATTCTATAGAATTACATGCTTTTCGTCCAGAATAGGGCCCAAAAACACTAAAATTTATTATTCATTTTATTAGAGTCATTCAGTAAATAAGTTTGTACAAATCTTAATGTTGAATAAAAAAGATATTTAACTGAATTTATTCTATTTGTTTCGTCATGTCTGACGAGGCTTTTTTGGCGCTTGACGTTGTCTACAATGGTTACCATTTTGTAAAATCACCCAATTCTTAGGGAGAAATAAAAATGCACACTTAAACATGTTTGAAAAGAGAAATAATTTGTGTTAAAGGAAAAAGTTAGGTAAAACCACGGCATTTGAGAAATAACTGAAGATTAAACGTTATTTTTAAAAATAAACAAGCATCATTTATGGCTATCAGAATATTTTACTGTTATTGGGTTCTGCAAATATCATAGTAATAGATGACGACATAATAAATCAATTTTAATGTCGTCATCTTCGTCATCACTACTTTCTTCGATCTTTGAAAATAGTTCAATAAAGTAAGGCATTTCTAATTATCTGTCTGTCTTGCGAATTCCTTCATGTAATTTCTTTATATGTGAAAAATGACGCCTTCAATAGCTCTAATGGCATTAAATTCATTTTCAAACATTTTTGGGATTTCACAGGGTTGCTTTCCAACTTTGACTTGTGCTAATTTTCTTTTAAAAAAACCCTAATCATTTCGATCATGTTAAAATCACACTGATAGATATGGCGGTAAACGCAATATCTTTAAAGTTAGCTAAATTAAACTAAGATGCAAAACAAAGACCCCGTAAGAAACAACACAAATAATGTTTCCTAGTGTTTTTTAATTCCATAATAAATTGTATATCGGAAACCCTCGGAATATTTTTAAATAATTTACTACCTATATAAAATGCCGCATCAAAAAGAAGGATCTATATTAATTATCGTTACCATTTCTTTCTTCAGAATAAAATAATACACATATGGTGAAAGGTCCATATAAATATCTGCCGAGGTTAATTCACTTTTCGTAACGTCCCTACAGCAGTAGTTAATCTCCTGAAATCGTAGTTTCATTTAATGGAAGTATAACAAAAATAATTACATTTCAAAAATATCACTTTCAAAGTATGGCAATATGTAAATATTGCAGAGGCAACTTTCTTGTTTACTCTTTTTAGGGGTTTAAATTGTTTTTTTCTTTCTTAAATAACTTCTTTACTTTTACCACCACCATAAGTAAGCCCGCATTTTATACATTTTGGCGTTTTTTTGAACATTTTTGTTAATTTAAAGTACAATAATAAATATGAGACGGCAAAACTCATGAAGTGACACTTCATAAGATCGCGGTTAGTTCAATTTTTTGCCACACGCCAAAAGTCCCTTGTCGGCCTATACATTCACAGATACATGAACTCGCGAGAGAAGGAGGTCGATACGGTCCAGAACCATTCTGCGGCATCCCGAAGAGCTTGACGCATTTAATACTCACCACCCAGTGCCTCTCAGAAAGCAAAAGCCTCTGGGAACTTTCACTAGACATGAAACACTCAAGGGAACTGATAGAGGGATACTCCAAGTCATACACAGAATCGGTAGTATCTCTTATCAAAACTTATAGTATTTATCCAACTCCAATGACCGGTATCCACGCGGACGAAGTCGCGGGTCACAACTAGTATTTTTATAAGAGTTGCAATTTTTAAGGATTTCTCCTTTTTCTGGGCTTTTAATATTTTTCTTTTTAGAGTTTTAATTTACCAATCTTAGATCATGTTGCTTTGTGGATGTAACATTTTTTGGGTACTGAGATTGCTTCTAACATATCGTACATACTATAGAACAACAAGCAGGTAGTGACACACTATATTGAGAACTTTATGAGAACCTTGAGCCGCAGTGGTTTAACGAATATAATTGCTAGTCATCTCAGTATCGATAATACCGTAGAAAAAAGGAAGCCCTTCCTAAAATCTTTACTCAAAGTATTAATACCTAATTTACCATGACTTTACTATTGGAGTAAACACCCACATAAATTGGCAGATTGCAAGAACACAGACAACGTCAGCATTTTTGTATTAATACTGAACGTTAAACCCAAAAGGCTAGAGTTCATATTTAGGACGATTACTCAGACTGGAGTTCTACTTAAATGTATATTTTCTGACAGTTACCGAAGGAGAATAAACAGAAAATGTACGATCACTTATGCTTGAGTCATCTTCAACGCTTAACACGTTATAAAATGCAACATATTTGATCTTAATAATACGATATTTGATTATCGCCTTACCTAATTGTGGTACAAAAACGTACCAAATGGTGAACCAATTTCATTTTGTTTTAACAATGACCATCATACTTCTAAATTTGCAATGTAAAAACTCGCTTGGTTATAATTTATCAAACCGAATGTTTTTCATATAAAAATATAGCTGCAAAGTTTGGTAGTAAACAGAAAACATTTTAAATTTTCAAAATTTACTTTTATTTATATACTAATTAATTTAGTGTCGCAATTGCCGGAGGCCAACAAACGAAATAACTTTGGTTTTTAAAGTTAACAAAACTATAGGGTTTAATTAATGGCTCTAACTTGATGTATTCTGGCGAGTCTGTCATTCGGGTTTAACAAGAAGCAGTGTCTTGCTGCACAATTGTTCTCTGCCTTTGGTCTCAACAAGGTCCATAATAGGTAGGTTTCTTTACTATAAAAGTATTATGGTCATACAAATAAGGGGTTATAAAGGGTTGTTTTTAGTCACCAGCCAAAAAATGTTATTTTCTTTGATACGATATAAACGTACCTACATAATTATTTTAGTATCGTTCAGAACAAATATTAAAAATGTGGCACCACAAAATTTCTTACAAATAGGCGCTGTTGATGAACACAGCTACTACGATGCGGCATTTCGTTGTTAACAAATGCCGCGTCGTAGTAGCTGTGTTCATTAATATTATTATAATCGTATTATTAATAATATGACGTAATACTACAAGATTACAAGATTTATTTTAATGGTATTCATTGAGAAATTAGAGCGATCATGCTTTGCTTAATGTGTTAGTGGATATATTATTATTTCCTTTTTTTTAAATATGCATAACTTTCTTGCAAAAATCATTTCTTTTAATGATACTTATTGTGTAAAAAATTTGGCCGGTGACTAAAAAAACAACCCTGTATTAAAGAACACTCGTAACATGCTTAACATGCATGCCTTAACATAGGTTCTTTTTGTAGGATTGTAATTGCAGCCAACTTAACAAGTAAAACAGAAATCCTTGTGAAAAAACCAAATTTTTTTACAACGTAATTTTTCGGTAAGAAGATTTCCTTAGATACGTACAGTTGGAAAATATTTTCGACAAATCTTGTTGTCAAGTTTTGCGTTGGAGAATCCTTTCAAGTTGGTCCAAGACTGATGCAATTTTCTTTGAAGATGTTATTCTTACAATTATGAGTTGACGCTTTTATTGCATTCAGTGGACGTGAATATCAAGAAGTTTTTATTATATTGCATAAACTTCATTTCAATATTTTTTTTATGATGAATTGTTAGCAAGGAAAGGGTTTCTTTCTTAGATTGAATCTAGAAGCTAAATAAAGCTGGTCGTCAAAGGTATTTAAGTTTGTGTCTTTATCGAAAAAGGATGGCCAACGAATATTTGTCTGTTTACTGAGCTGACCCCCAAACATCGGAGTGTAAAACTAAGCTGTAGAACTCGGGTTTGACAAATTTACTACCTTGTAGCTCTTCCTTATTAAAAATCTACATCTACGAAATAAGGTTACATACAGATACGTATCTTACTAACAGCGAAGCTTTTACAATAACTTATTATAGGCAAACCCAAGATTACAAAGCAAAAAAAGCATAATATTTAAATGCATTTAGTTTTACTATCACAAAAGTTTTATAAGCTCATCAACTTTTACATAATAACATTTATAGTTATAATATGTATAAGAAGTAAAAACTCCTTATTTTGACGACCACTTTGGCGATGGGGTAAACCTGTCTGCCTCAGACAGGTTTCCCGCACGGAACAAGAAAAACAAATGTTCCGTGTCTGGGTGTTTATCCATTTACTAGCCACCGCGCGCGGTTTTACCCGCGTAACTTTTGATCCCGTGGGAATTTCGGAATTTGTAAAATATAGCCTATAACCTTCCTCAAGAGTTGGGCTATCAAATGCAAAAAGAATTTTTCAAATCCCACTTGTAGTTTCTGAGATTAGCGCGTTCAAACAAATAAACTCTTCAGTTTTATATATTAGTATATAGATTTATTTATATTCTAGGTTCCCCCTAGTTCGCTACATGGTATCCCATACTTCAAGCTATGCTTACTTTGGGGCCATGTAGTTGGTATGATTGTCTTATTTTTGTGATTTTATTATTTTCTTATTAATAACATTTATTTTTACTCATATGGCTCTTTACGTCATATAGCTGCGGAATGTGTTCCGAAAATATTTAATGAGAAATCTATCTTGTGCTCCATCTTCGACATCATCGTCATTAAACACCAGATTAAATAGAAGTCACACGCCGATTTAATAATTATTGATATGAAAAAAAGATAAGGTTACATATCATAAGATTTTCAAAGTAGGCTTCTTCACGAACGCTCTTACTCTCTACAGCTATAACGACTTATTTATTTATTTATTTCTTTACACTTCAGTTTAAACAGGTGCAGTAAAAGAAAAAAGAACAATTACATTAAACGATTCGATTCGAAAACGGAAACGGAGCGATTTCTTCCAGACAACCATGAGCTAACTTGTCATTTAGTTCGAAAGACACTTGGTATATATCTTATATAGGGTGACTGGTGGGTCACTTTAGAAATTCAAGGACGTGATAGTTTAAGATCATACATGAAGAAAAAAAATAAATATTAATTATAAGGTTGGGGAAAAAGTCTTTTCGCATTATAGTATGTATGAACTTGTAATAAAACCTCTTTGGCTATAGTATTTGTATCTGGCTGGTTTTGGTATCATTGAAAGTTAAAATTTTAAAGAACATAATTCCAAATTCAAATTAGGAAAATGTGTGATTTTCATTTGTTTTTCGTACTGTCAAGATGAGTGAATCTAATGATGAAATTCGATACATTTTAAAATTTTACTACAAAAAAGGTAAAAATGCAACGCAAGCCGCGAAAAAAAATTGCGATGTTTATGGACCTAGTGCAGTGTCTATGAGAGTAGCACAAATTTGGTTTAAGCGTTTTCAATCCGGAAATTTTGATGTCAAAGATGCACCTCGCTCTGGTCGCCCTATTACGGATAAAATGGATGCCATTTTTGAAAAAGTGGAGCAAGATCGACATATCAGTAGTTACGACGTAGCTGAAGAACTGGGAATTGACCACAAAACAGTTTTGGCGCATTTGAAAAAAGTTGGGTACACAAAATAGCTCGATATTTGGGTACCTCACGAGCTCACTGAAAGAAACCTAATGAACCGTGCACTCATTTGTGATTCTTTATTACGAGGTAACGAAACCGAATCATTTTTCAAGAAGCTGATAACTAGTGATGAAAAGTGGATCACGTACGACAATAACGTGCGAAAAAGGTCGTGGTCAAAGGCCGGTCAGGCTTCACAGACTGTGGCGAAACCCGGGTTAACTCGCAATAAGGTGATGTTGTGTGTGTGGTGGGATTGGAAGGGCATTATTCATTATGAGCTGTTACCACCAGGCGGGACTATCGATTCTGAACTCTACTGCAAACAAGTTATGAGATTAAAATAAGAAGTTGAGAGAAAGCGGCCGGAATTGATCAACAGAAGGGGTGTGGTATTTCATCATGATAACGCTCTAGACCTCACACACCTATAGCCACCCAGCAAAAATTAAGAGAGTTTGGCTGGGAGGTGTTAATGCATCCGCCGTATAGTCATGACCTTGCACCTTCAGATTTCCACCTGTTTCGGTCTCTTCAGAATTATTTAGGCAGTGTCAGGTTAACATCACGAGAGGACTGCCAAATCCACTTGTCGCGGTATTTTGATGCGAGGTCCCAAAATTTTTATAGCAATGGGATCAAGTCCCTACCTACAAGATGGCAAAAGGTTATCGAACAAAATGGAACTTACATACTTTAGTTAAATGCCAATAAACTATATTAAAAAATGTTTTGAATTTTCTTACAAAATGGGAAGAAACTTTTTCCCCAATATGTACTGAGTAAACATAACCGAAAGTTAAAGAATTGATAACGCAACGCATGATTACGCTAGCGTTGGCAGCGATGCGCGCGCCAGGTCACGTGCCGCGATTGCCTCATTTGTATGTAAAGTAAATAGTAACTTAGTAGTATTTATTTATAGGGTATACTAGGGAACAATTAAGCACCAACCTACTTTTATTACATAATTATGATCAAAATCGAGTACAGAGTGCTCTCCTTCAGTATCTAAAATTTGTCACCAGTCACCCTGTATAACTATATCACTATATAAAGTAACAGACTACCCACATCCACACCGAGGGGCGTTACATCTCAATTAGATGATGGACACATTTGTCCCCGAGGAATGTCGGGTTATCTATCACTGATCTAATACTCAGATAACTAAGATGTATAAGGTAGAATGCAAATCTGAATAGTTTGAATAACTTATATTGTTGTTACGTGACATGTGACATATAGGATATTCTGTACTGGAAGTGTTATTATATATTAACATTCTATTCATTTATACAGGGTGACTGGTGGGTCACTTCAATCAAAAATAAATATTAATTATTTACTGAGTAAACTTAATCGAAAGTTAAAGAATTATGCAACGCATAAATTCTTTAACTTCACACTAGAATTGGCATTGATGCGCGTGCCAAGTCACGTGCCGCGATTGACTCAGGCGTAAGTAAAGTAGTAACAAAACTTTATTTAATTATAGGCTATTCTAGTGAATAATTGAATACCTATTTTTATTACATAATTACCAGAATCGAGTACTGAGTGCTCTCCTTCAGTATCTAAAATTTTTCACCAGTCACCCTGTATTGTGTTATTCAAGACTATATCTTTAGCAAATTTTATCAAGATCCGTCAACCCGTAAAAGAATAAGCATAAATGCAAACCTGCGCCTTACGAGTAATATAATTACGAGTCACTTCTCAAGTATTCAGGATATAAGAAAGAATATATTTTATTTTCAACCGACTTCCAAAAGGAGTAGGTTCTCAATTCGTGTGTATGTTTTTTTGTATCTTTGTTACACGATATTTCGTTAGGTCAATTATTATGAATCAGTTATTATGAATCGATTTTAAAAATTCTTGTTTCATATGATAGAGGATACTTCATAGTTAGTCCCATATAAATTTTATCGAATCGATTTAGTATTTCATGGAAAATTTCAAATTTTAGAACAAATTATTCGGAGAATGTTTACCTTGATTCAGCCAAAGTTTTGACGTGAAGTCGGTTTTTCGATGCTCTGCATTCGTTGATTATAATTTTTCATAAACACTTCTTTGTATACGATCATATTGCTAAAAATAATAATCAATTGGTATATAAAAACCAGGTGGTTTTAAAGCTGTAGAGAAACATCCAACACGTGGAACGTGCCTGAACCTACTCCTAATAAAATTGAACCGCGAGAAAATGGAAATATTATAAAACGAAATATGACGTGATTATTTTATGCAGAAAGCTAAAAATAATATTTACTATCCAGTCTAGACAGACTCAAAATAACAACTGATAGTATAATACACTGATTGGTAACCTTTCAGTTCTCGTCAGACCTGAAACTAAAATAAAAAGTTTGTGCTTTTAAATATTGAATAGGTAAATAGAATGTCATATTATTTTAAAGTTGATGAGTTTATTTGTTCTTAGGAATATTTAGTTTTGTATACAAATGGAAAATGTAGTTTCTTGTACCAAAAGTTTTATTTAAATCGGATTAACGCTTTTAATTATGTTTTACATTTCTACACTACGTATTTTGTAGCATTTTTTGGTTGAAAACTACGTAAGTGCACTAAAGTGATAGGTTAATAGGTATTGCAGAAGGTAAATAATGAAAAAGCCCTTTTTGGCCTTTCTAACAAAGGTTTTCGACAAAAATATACCAAAATATATAAACTGAACATACATATATTTATTACTGCCTCATTTCACCCTAAAGTACGCACATAACTTGAGTTATAGACAGTGAAAATATTTTTTTTCTTTTCAAAATAACTCGGCTGAACTTTGAAGTATCTGTCTTAGTTTCCTATCACTTTATTTTTACGCCTTCTGATATGGAATAGATTTCATCAAAAGCTAACAGCTGTTTTTAGGGCTGACACTTAGATATTTTGATTTAAACTTTGTACTTGTTTTTCGGCCTAACCGTAAGAATAGCAAATTTATGCTACTGTTACTTATAAACTAGAACACCAAACATACAATCCCCTTAAGTATTATCTCTTCATTATGTTACACGTTGTATAGTGCGAAAATCAAACCTTCGACTAATGGCGTCCCACAAAGTCGTGGGCGTTTATTTCGGTTGTATTTCACGAAGAGCCACTTCTTTCTTAATCTAACGCGCATTATCACCAACGTTCCAATCACTTACTATCAAGTGGAATTAAAATGAAACGTAAAAGTCTCTTTAAAATTCCGTTTCGGTAAAATATTTCCCGACACCTTGTCACTTTGACCTCAATTTTTATCCGATTACCAACGTTCATGAAACACCATTTGCAGAAGATCGATTTTGCTTCACTACCGACAAATCGGATTAACCATAATCCAGTTTTTTGTTTGATTGGAAGGAAATGCAAAGTAAGAGCTGCTGGAATAATCCTTGTTAGTGTAATTAAATTATTTTTCAGAGAGAGGAACACGGATCAGTGATGTGACATTGCATTGGAGTAAAAATTATGAAGAGATCGAACCCTTTTAATGTTTTGTTGTGGAGATTTTTATTTATTTAAGGCTTGAGTTTTAATGACAAATGACAAAACAATTTATACTAATTTAATAAAAATGATGGTTTGTTTATTTCAGATACTACTAGTAGCTGAATAATGTCATTTCTTGTTTTTTTTACACTTTCCAATTTATATAAAAATAACACTATTTGAGTTTTTTTAGAACTAGCAATACTTGTGATGTTATCATTGCATCGATAAAACTATATGAAATAGAAGTTTATAAACGAAAAATACGCATTAACCGTTCAAGAGAATTACATAGACATGGAAAAAAATCTAACAATATAAATTATATGTTAGAACTGATGATAAGTAACATTAATTAAGAGTTTGTATGACTTTATGGAAATGGAAGCTTATCAAAATATAGAGAGTTCTATCGGTATTGTATCCACCTCAATAAGTTACAATAAAGTGAATACTCTACAGTTTTTTTAAATCCTATTCTTGATTTCGCCGACATATGCATTTGCTACGCCAATTTCTTATTGATGACAATATGTCAAATGTCGTTTTCTTTAGACTTCTACAAATGCCAGATATAGAGCCAATTGATAGCGCGAGGTTATTTTGTGTTCTATGCATTATCGGACCATTTCATGAAAAATATTGTATACGGGCAACAAAAGAATAGCCAATAGAAAGCTTTAAGATCGCAGTTAAGTTTCTTTTGGAACGTGAGATTTTGTCTTCTGCCATATTATGTCCTTGAATGTATTTTATATTGTTTTAAAGGAAACCTACAGTTCATTCAAAATAACTGTTAAGTATACATAGTCATACTTTGTTTAATCATTTCAAGTTCAATTCATGTAAAAATTATCAGACCTAAGATAGACATTTGCAGATTTAGTTTTAATAACCACGGGAGAGGGTCTTTTTTATGATGTGAGTATTTGAAAAAAGGTTAAAGTTTTGTGATAAAAGCCTCTGCAAGCGTTATGCTGCTAAACACCTATATGTTCTCAAGACCATGGTTAAAGGTCACAAAATTATTATCCGAAAACAACTCATTACATTTCAACGGTTGTACATTCTTATTTTTGGCACAACCAATTAAACAATCACTATTAATATCCTTTTAATTTTCTTATATCATATTCCAAACAAATCAGATTGATTAATAATCCAAAATCCGTTAACAAAGTTTAACTAATTTTGCACATATTATAACAAATTGTTAAGTAAATATAACGAAACAGTCTTAAAACAAGAACTTATATACCTTATATCGTTCTTTACCTTTTAAAGAGTATATAAAAACCTTTGTTTCAAAACTAATTACAAAATGTATCGAAGTTTATATCCAAGTATCTTATCCGATCTGAAAAGAGTATCTCTCTTTGTCTATAACGGGAACACAAAATCAATTGTACATTTTACAATCTTTCAGTTTATTGCAATACAAAGACGTGTCTTAAGCTACTGTTACACATGCCCGAAAAGAGCATGCTTCAAAGCTTGTTATTTAGTGTGCTCAATACAAGCATGCTTAGGAGCAGATGCTTTGCTAGCAATAAGCATCCTTGTTTTAAGTATGCTTATATATTTAAGTATGAACAACTGATTGAAACTAGATGCTCGAACATCGCAAGCCTGTCGATTGTGACACATATGCTCAATCGAAGCAAGTGCTCAATTGAAGCATGCTTTCGTGCTTAAAATGAGCATGTGTAACAGTAGCATAATACTAGCAAGAACAGTCTACAAAGTTTAATATTAAGTTATGTTTCATTGAAATCTTTCATCTTTCTTAGTTGGAGTAATACTAGGGATTAATCAGCCGTTTCTTGGGTATTACTGTGACCTTTCAATAGACCCGAGGAACATTTAATGATTCTGTTTCATTGTGAACTAGCTTTGTTTAATTAGTTCCATTTTCGACATGAATGGTTATAGATTGGTGGAATATGTGGATACTATTGATTGTATTAAATAGTTTAAGTGACTTTATGTACATAGTGCTGAATAATAAAGTAACTGCGGATATTGATCCGATAATTCAACGGCTTGAAATAAACTAATACGAGCCTATAAATTTCGATTAAATCGAAGGCATTTTAACGGGATTTTAAAGCGTTTTACTATACCATTCATTTTTATTTGATGTTCTGTGTGTTTGCCGTGGATAGTTAATTTTCATCAACGGTGATTTTTCCTGCAAAGTGATCATGAGCTGGTAAAAAGTCCACGCTGGCTGGAAAAAGATTTTAATTTTTCAAAACACAGGCTCTTTCTGTGCTTTTAATTAATTATTCGTGGTATGATTCTTTTTCTTGATGGCCTGAAGGTCAAATTTATTCAAAAAATCCTGTCAGAAGTTTATTCCATGCAAAAGTAGACCACAATCACAAACTGGAGATATAATTTCGGTAAGTCGGTGGTAAAATGAAGGATGAAAGCGACAGGTAAAAGTCCTAACAGCTAATAGTGAACTCGCTTGAAAATACAGAAATCCTATATATCTGTTGGACTGAAGATCTCTTAGTGTTTGAGATAAATCTAGCGTTGTAGGCGGCCAAATGGAGTGTGAAGATTTGTGCTCACGGAGAAAGCGCGAGTTGACAGTAGTAGTACACAAGGCCCTGTGTTCAGGCGTCTAATGGGAATTTATTGTTAAATGAATGAAACTTCGCTGATGGGATAACACTGTCTCAGACGCAAGGGGTCGCGGGTTCGATTCTTGCTCAATTTAAATATGTTTGTGCATATAACATGTTTGTTTGCTTTGGTCTTGGTGTATTATTTATGATGTGTAAGTTCGTTTATCCGTTGTTCAGTATCTACAACACATACAAGCTATGTGCTTACTTTAGAGCTAGATGGTGCTGTATGAATATATGTATGTCCAATAATGTTTAATAATGAATGAATTGTATATAATAACACCATATTACAATGATCTATATCTGCAGTCACATACGGTGAGACACGGAGTTGTTCCTTAAAAGCACGACCGGGTTTGTAACTCATCGGGCAGCCCATCACTGTCTTCTTGACTCGATGAGCCTGCTCTTGAAACCGTTTCCAGTCCGATTAAAAGTAAATTTAATTATAAGACAATATTGTATTTTGTATTTGACAATAGCTAAAATCGGCCATAATAAAACATGTTGAAATAAAAGTAGCTTATCCGTCGAGCCATTCCCGACTGATTTCTATTAATATAATACAAACAACATACAATTTAGTATTTGAGATAATCTCATTTCCATTACATTAATACTAAATCGTAATTAGATTTCAAAGCTCAAAGTTCAAAATACTAATTATTAGGTATAATATACAATTGATACACGCATTGGAAAGTTATATACATACGTATATTCGCAAAAGCGAGGTCATTCAAACAATGTTACAGCATATGTTACCAAATATATGTGACTGCACGTCAGCTTTGCGTGCTAACCCACTAATCTGGAGGATATTATACGTATTATAGATATAATTATAAATTGTAAGCATATAGTATATTTCATATGTGTTCTAGCATATTACTTTGCATAATGAATTTCATGTTATTACTAGCAGCGCGCGGTTTTAACCCAGTAACTTTTGATCCCATTAGGATTTATTGATTTAATAAAGCCTACCTTTCCAAGAGCTGTGGTACATACATACATAACTTCAAACTGCATCCCTTATGGGGTAGGCAGAACACCAAAGGCTGTAAAACCATCTGATGTCACATTTGACAAAATTGAGAGAGAGACTATTGCTGTGACAGAGGTCAGCCTATCGCCCGCAAAAATGCCAATAAAACCTCTGTCCCTTAACTGGCGTTTACGGTATGCCCGGGAAGAAAAGCAGCTGGCACATTCTATGTTTTTCTTTCACTGCCGTCCAGCTGTGGTATTATTATATATAATATATTAGCATAGATTAAAACTACATATTAGGTAGCAGTTTTTTATTCTGACTCTTGTCGTGTTTGTAAATCAAAATAAAATGATTTAAAAACTCATTAGAACAGATGAACAATTTAAATTTAAATAAAAAAGGTATGCTTTGAAATCCAATTAAAATCTTTCTTTGCGTAAACATGGCTAGATTCAAAGTAAAGTCAACTTTTGAATACTAAAGAACCGCTTCATCTTTAAAAATCGCTTCTCTCTAAAAATCGATAAAGAATTTATTTACATTCAACCTGCGGCTTATTCTAATTCAAACAAACTCAGAATCTCAATTCAGGCTCACAGTTAAATCTTTTGTCTACACCATCCTTTTAATTTTATTTGTTCCCACAAACGTCTACGAGTTTAAGTTACGCTACGAACGGTTACTACGAGCGTAGCTGTCCCAGTTACTTCTAAATTATTAAGTTGGCTCACCTGAATAGTACATTCCTGTTGAATTAAGTATTTAAACACGTCTGTGGTATTTTATATAAAATAATTCTACTTGCAATTTGTTTTTAGTAATTACAGTGTTATTTAAATATTAATTGGCTCTGTGTGGTAGATGGTTGTGATATTTTATATGTTTTGTTTTATGAGTTAAAATAGCTATTTATTATCTTTATTTCCTAAGGCAACAATTATATGGAAGGTTAATTTGGTTCATTTCAATGATTATTGAAATGAACCAAACAAGAGTCTTCACTCGTATGAAAGAAATATTCAAAACAATCTTAAATACTTAACTACAAATTTAATGTGTATTTAACACAAATTAAATTGCAGATGTTTATCGTATAAATGGTACAGTAAAATATTTCAGCAAACCTTTGAGACTTAATAATAATAATAATATAACGTTTATTGTCAGAATTATTTCCATAGTATAATAGTTAGTAACAAAATTATCTTAAAATGTAAGTGTTAGTATTTAATTATATCATATCTTATTTAATTTATTCATTATACCCAATTTTAATATTAATAATAATAATTTTCATATTTATACAATTTTAATTTAATGTAATGGAACTTTTATAAAGTTATCAAGATAAATATAAACTTAAACTTTTAACGCGTGAAGGTTTATCCATCGGCGTAACATGGGAGAGTCCCACCTCTTAGCAAAAACACTGAGCATGGCGTTGGCACTGGCACGGAGGCGAGTGAGCAGGGAGGCACAACGCTTGCGCATGATTGCAGCGAAACTATCCGTGTGCTCCTCCACGAACATCCCCGACGCACTGCACCTCCACGGCAGCCCCAACACCACCCTGAATGCATTATTGTATTGCACTCGCAGATCGCTGTATTCACTTTGCCTAAAGCTGACCCACAGACCACAGGTATAAAAAGATTGGCAGTAGGTCTTGAAGAGTGTTAACTTTACTGTTTTTGAGCATCTAGCAAATCTGCGGGCCAACATATTGGCTCGTGCAGCAAGCGACCTGCGCTCCCTCTCTATATCATAACCATCTTTCATGTCAGCAGTGACCCAGTGGCCTAAGTATTTAAATTTCGTGGTTGTGCACAGCGGTGTACCGGACAACATAACCGGAGGCACTGTGGTATATGTTTTAGTGCCAGCGTTAAAAAGCATTAGTTGACTTTTGGTGGAATTATACTTAAGGCCATGAGCCTCCGCATATGACTCGCAAACAGCCAACAGTCTTCGCAATCCACTGATGGACGGGCTCAGAAGCACCATGTCATCAGCGTATGAGATGTTGTTCATACAAACACCATCAACATAGCATCCAACGTTGGCGCTGCTGAGCTCCTCCAACAGTCGATTCACATACAAGTTGAAGAAACGCGGCGAGCTCAGCCCACCTTGCCTCACCCCGCACCTCAACCCATACGCTTCAGAGTACACCCCTGCCCACCTTACACTATTAGTTTGGTTGCCATACCAGTATTGAAATAAATTTGTTATTTCAGAGGGCAGGGTAGTTTCAGACTGTAGCTTTCTCCACAAAACATTATACGACACCAGGTCGAATGCCCTAGACAGGTCCAAAAAACAAGCGTATATAGGCGTTTTCCTACTTGTATAATATTGAACAGTCTGCTTGAGACACAGGATAGCACTCTCAGTTGACAGCCCTGGCCTGAATCCAAACTGTGCATCATGCAACTGAGTGTGCCGCTCCAGCTGTTTATCAAGCAGACTATCCAATACCTTCGCTATCACTGTTGCCAAGGATATCGGCCTGTAATTGGACGTGTCGGAGGCATCCGCAGTTTTATTTTTAATCACTGGCACCACCACCGTATGCATTATATCAGCCGGTAAATAACAATGAGTTATACATAAATTAAAAAGCATGGCTAGCACCCTTGGCAAATGAACTCCCGCATAACGTAGGTGCTCGACGCTAAGGCCATCGTGCCCGGGAGACTTTCCTCTTACCATACCTTTTATAACTTTATCTACTTCCTTGGCCGTAAACATAGTTGGGAGTGCGGGCACGATAGCGTCAGCACCGGGCACTGGTGATGGTGGCTCGGGTGACAACAGCGGCTGCACCTCAAAGTGACGCCGAAAAGAGGCAGCAATGTCTGCTGGCTTGTGCGCGCCCGCTACGCTCACAGGGATGCTCGGCTTGGGGTTCAATATATTAGTAGATTTCCAGAATTTATTGAATTATTTTTCTCTATGGTTTTTAACAATTATATCTATTTTTATCTGTTTCTCGTTATCTTTACAAAATTTTAACTTTGCCTTAAATACTTTTCTAGTCTCAATCATTTTATCATGAACGTATCCACTACTAGGCTTTCGATACAATAGCCATGTTTGGTACCACCGCCGAGCCTCACTGTGAGCATCACGAACGTATTTATTCCAGCCCGGTACATGTTTATGTCTACAATTAACCTTTCGATCTATATAGGTATACTCAGAACTATTTTTCAAAATACTTACAATTTTACTATACATTTCACATATTAGGTATTTATGATTATCATCATGGCATATTGTGTTAGAGCATACATGAAACTCTTCAGGAAAATCGATCATTTTTAAGTCAGTGTTACACATATAGGCATATTCATCTATTTGGTTACTGTCCCTTTCCCCCCATACAACTCTGTTATGTTCTTTTATGGGCACACATATTTTAGGTTTAATTGATTGCAAATTACAAGTAATTGACAACGGAATGTGGTCAGAAGTATAGGGTCCATACATGACGTTTACATTTTTAACTAATTGCCTTGCCATAGCACTCACTAAACAATGATCTAACCATCTCAAGGAACCATTCTGAGCGCTCATAAATGTGTGAGTGTCACTAGGTAGCAGCTCCATATCTACACAGGTCAACGCTTGGTCTAAACATACCGTCTCTAACTCGCGGGCGAATCGTTCTCCAGGGTGCGCATTAAAGTCACCGAGCACAAATACTGAATCACTATCACTGCTTTCAATAATGGCTATTATTTCACTTATGCACTCCGTAAATTCTATAAGATTAGTCCTGCAGTCCGTTGGCATGTACACAGAAAATAACAGCAAAGAGCAATTATTTAACACTATTTTAATAGCCACTAGCCTATCACTATTACACGACACTGTAGAAACCACCGGAAAGACAGACTTTCTCCACAGTAGAGCGACGCCTCCGTAAGGCCGCCCCCGCAGTGTGCCCGCCGTGGTGTCCACCGCCGACTTGCCCGTGTAGGCAAACTCCTGATCCAGCGTACCTAGGAACGCTAGGTCATGTGGCAGCAGCCAGGTCTCTTGAAGCGCTATCACATCTGCCTCCTTACACATCTTTCTTACACAATCCATTGAAGTCTCTATATTTTGACAATTAAATGTGATTAACTTAACATTTTCATAACTGTAGTCCATTTTTAAAATATTAATTATACTGATAATTCATCCAACTTATTTTATGTCTTATTTATAAATATCCGTCTAATATATTTATATGTATGTCAATTAGGTACTATTAATGTATATACTCATATAATAATCTATAAAAACAGTGCTACGAGCTGTGTTTGCGATCGTTATTGATTCTCGAATTTCCAGATCTTATTTTATTAAACTCAACAAAACGTCTGTACGTTAAAGAGAGGTAAAATAGATATACAGTCAGGTACAAAATTTGATTAACACATTGAAATTTTTAAAGTCGTTTTTCACCATATTATGCCTAAATAACTACTAATATTGACTAAATTCTATTTTTATTATTACAACTTTAAATAGAAGTTAATCAATATAAGTCGTTATTAAGGCACAATATGGTGAAAAACAACTTTGATTATTTCAATGTGTTAATCAACCTTTGTAGCTGACTGTAAGTGCTAAATTCTGCAAAGGAAACTGAGTAAGCCTGGGCCACAGGGTTAACAGGTTGACTTTGGTCTAAAAAAATAGCTTATAAATCCTTATTCAAAATACATAAAACCCCTAAAAATGTAGTGAGGGGGAAACAAGTATATTCAAGATATGGAAATCGCTGTCATGGGTTTTTAGTATGGATGAATAACTCATAATATAATTGAAAATACGCTGAGTAAAATTGAAAAAATATTAAATGAGATCATTAGAAGGTAAAATGAATGTAAACTAACCGCGTTAGTTTTATTTTAAATAATTATTTGTAATTAAAATAGGCAAAATTCTTTATTAGGTTTGGCAATACTGAGTGAATGAAGAACGAAACAATGGTAATTGACTCGTTCAGTAAGTCGATCGATTTATTTTTTCACTCGTTTGTTTAGTTTCTTTCCTTGCGCTTGAGTATTTTCATGGTGTTTTCTATTTTTAAGATAGCCCTAAGAAAAGTGAAAATTGTTATTACCGTTTATTAGTTTGAATAATTGTTTAAAACAATAACTAATAACTAAGTAAGTATAAGTAAACATCTTATAATGTCCTATTTTATCTAGTATGCTATCTAAGTGAAATGTGCTACTATTTATTCTTAATTATAAACTCTCTAAATAATTCAAAAAACAATAATTCATGTATAGATCTCAACAATAAGAAAAATAATAGCTTTCGAAAGTGATTCTAAGCTCACTTAACTTCTGTGTATACCTATAGACAAAATTATGGATATCTCAATTCCTCAACACTGGTTTATCTTGAAAATTTCGGTGATGAAACATGATTATATTTTAAATAAAAAAAAGCAAATGTCAAGTTGTTAACACCGTGGCCCAGAAATGTATGGAGTAGGTTCTGTCTCCTTTATAGACAGCTGAAATATTTACGTGATTTAAATATATTTATAAATTAATAAATATTTAGTGTTTGAGTTTAGTTGTTTAAGTTTTTATTCTATGGGGGTGTGTCTCATTGTCACTTATCTGATAATAAGTGACAATGAGGGCTAAGAAAGAAACTGGCTTCGCATCAAACACCGCCATTACCTACACAGCCCCGCTGATATTGGTTGCAGGCAGACTTTACACAAAGGGTGGTATAAGGAAAGACGGACCCAAGAGGACTTGCCAACCAGCGAGTCAGTCGCCATTTACGATACGTTTATGACCCTGCACGCCTAAGTATCCAAACCACAAATAGATAAACGATTCGTTTTGAGTTACTTGCTGAATGTGAGTTTTTCTATAAGCTTGTGTTACGGGGACCAAACAGTACAACTAGGGGGTATCATACTATAGTACACTAAATTATCCGGCTATAATAGTGGACTTCGTTGTCACTGATTTTGTGAGCCCATATGCTCTTTTCTAATAAGAATACCACAAATATACAAAATTTATAAATCAATAAATTTTACGATAGTAATAACAATAGTTGTGTCAAAAAGGTTATTTATAATTTATAAACTATTTATAAAATATGTTTTTATTTTTAATTAATTGATATTTTAACTTTCACTGTGAAAGAAGCACACTTTTTTAAAAGCACTGGAGTCAATAATAAAGCGCACCTAAAATTAAATGAAAACATATTTATATTCAGAATTTAGTAACATTGTTTCGTTCAGGATACAAGCGCGTCGCAGAGCCGCAAAGCCGGAAGGTACAAACGGAATTTATGAAAAAATAATTCATGGGCTTTGTTTCAAAGTTAACATTTTATAAATTTGTTCAGAATATTTCTAAAATACAAATTTCGCATACCTTCAGTGTTATGTTATTCAATATATTTTACGTATTTTAAATAATTTAAAATTGCATTCTATCGCGTTTACTCAATTATATTTATACAGGGTGATTGGTGACAAATTTTAGATACAGAAGGAGAGCACTCTGTACTCGATTCTGATCATTATTATGTAATAAAAGTAGGTACTTAATTTTTAACTAGAATTCCCTGTAAATAAATACTACCATGTTATTATTTACTTTACATACAACTGAGTCAATCGGGGCACGTGACCTGGCGCGCGGATCGCTGTTAACGCTAGAGTGACCATGCGTTGCGTAATCAATTCTTTAACTTTTGGTTGAGTTTACTCAGTAAGTAATTGATATTTATTTTTGGTTATATTTTTCTCGTCATGTATGATCTCAAACTATCACGTCCTTGAATTTCAAAAGTGACCCACCAGTCACCCTGTTTATACATTTTAACTTGATGTTTCCGTGTCTTTATCTTTTTTATGAACATGAAACTTCAATATTTTTCTGTGACTTTGTTATGTTATGAATTTAAACGATTTTCAACTCAAAAAACTTTCAGCTTTCGACATACATTTCTTTAGTACACTCCAAGCTATATTGTGTTAAAAATGTATTTGTTCTGCTCTGTGCGTCCGCATATTACATTTTTTTGTTCTATTTTAAAAATAGGACAAATCGAGGTAACCTGCAATGTAATAAGTAACCACATGCGGGGCACATGCAGGTAGTGTATTGCCCTTACTGGGAGACTTGATATTAAGTGGTGCCAATAATTCCACTGCCTGTACTGCCATTATATCCGGAAAATATTAAACCTGCTTTAGCTCTCTTTATATGCTCTCTGGTCAGGCTGCCTTAAAATCACAACGTCTATTACCTGAACGTCTATTACACCTGACTAGGAAACAAAATGCCTACACTGTCATATACTTAAAACTAGCAACCGCACGCGGTTTTGCCGCGTAACTTTTGATCCCGTGGGAATTTCGGGATAAAATATAGCCTGTAAACTTCCTCAAGAGTTGGGCTATCAAATGCAAAAAGAATGTTTCAAATCCCACTTGTAGTTTCTGAGATAAGCGCGTTCAAACAAACAAACAGTTTCTGAGATAAGCGCGTTCAAACAAACAAACTCTTCAGCTTTATATATTAAAAGTATAGATAGTTATTTGCATTTTCAACTTTAACAATAAGGCATTTTAAATAAAACTAACAGAACACAATGATTACAAAGTCTTTAGCAGCCATTTGTTAAATCATCACGATTAAACTCTAACTAATTTCCAAAATGCATTCAGAACGCAGTTTAAATCCCCATAAGTAAAAGTTTACCGCATTTAGTTGAAAATAAGAGTACACTAAAATTTTACCAGCATCTGGCCTGAATTTCAAGCACACTTTTGGCAACATTTTGCTGCAAGTTTGTTTAGAACTAACTCTGACTAAAACGAGGAAGATAAAATATTTCTCGCAGTTCTACCTACAGGGTGTTTTTGGATTTCATATAGGTCGTTGTTTGATCAGATATAGTGGTTAGTGGTGAATATTTTAGATGCTCTTAGACGAAAGATAGTAAAGTGTTATAAATATGTCGATAAGACGTGAAAAAAAAGTGGTACGGAGTCCATACTTTGGACTTTGCTAATGAAATAAATGAAAAAGTCCCTTCATTCATTCTGTGGAATCTTAAAACTATGTGTTAATGTTTTTTATGTAGGTTAAGTTATAATTGAATAAATTACACTTTTTACGTATTTTTTAAGTTTGGCTGTCTAGCTCCCTTCAATCTTCCCCTCAGCTACGTGCTATTTTTGACTATAATGGAGATAAAATTGAGACACAAAAGTAGTCTCTAATAATATCAAAACAGCGGCAAAAATATAATTGGGATAATGCGTGACTTAGTGTCAAGAGAAAAAATTGTTATGAATTTGAACAGACCGAAAAGTACTTTTTATATCCCTTGGGTAAACATTCAGCTTCTTCAGAAATCCGTGTCAATTTAACAGTCTTTGGAAATGGAATCAAGTTCACTTCAATATTTTTATTATTATTGAGTTAAATATATACTTAAAAGCTTTAGTTAAAAATAATGCATGAAATTAATATGTATATGAAAATGAATGTTGAATGATGATGAATGATGAGAGATTATAAAATATTGAAAATCGCTTCTTCCTTCAAAAGATTAAGCAGAACATTAAGTAGCACACTTAAAAAGTTACTTCATAATATTTTGGTGGCATGTACAAACCGTTTTGTAAATTATGTATTTATTTATTCATTTACATAATCCACAGCTCTTAATATAAATTGATACATAAAATATAGAGAATAATTCTTATAGCCAATTACGTATTTACATTATTTTTGTGTTTCTTCTAGACGAGTAGGTAACAAATTATTATATTCAAATCATTAAAATTATTAAATACTAATAAAAAATTATATGTAATTAAAAAAATGGATTATATTGCAAAATCTCTCACCAAACCGTTTTACTGTGTTTCGGATAAAAAGTCAGGAAAGCCAGTATAAATACTGAAACCTAACGTCCTCGGAACGGCAAGACACGGGTTCCCTTGGTATAGAAGGTACCCAGGTAAACATCAGGTTACCTACACGTACAATAAATTTTTTGATTTTTATTATCTTGTCTTTCATTAGGTACCTGATTACATTAAACAACGTTAATAAATCGACTGCATCCTTTACATTTAAATGTCCACATTACAACTGCATTCTATCCTAGAGGTATCCTTTACAAGAAATAAAGCATTAGCAGTAATGGAGTAAAATTTCCACTGAAAATAAAGAAAGGTTTACCGTAGTGGTAAATGGAAAACGTTTGCTTAAATTACCCGCGTTTCAGTGCTGGCAACTATTTGCTGATACGACTAAATGGAAAATTTTCCTTCTCTGTAAACTATGTGTAGAAGTTAAATTAGGTATATACATTGTAACAATGGATACTTTGATTAGTAACAATGGATACTTTGATTAGACATGGAAGGAATTTAGGATAAAGAAAGATAAATCGTAAAATTTTATGTTGAAGTGTTTAATTATGTAATTTGAAAGTGTAGGTACTTATACTACGAATATGAAAATAACAAATCGGAAAATAAATTTCGAAAACGATAAAGATTTCTTCGAATCCAAAACCTTAATATTTTTTCAAGGCTAATCAAATATTATTAAGTCACCAAAATATTCAAGGAAAGTCTTCTTAGTTTTATTCCACTTTTTAATGTAATACAGCAAAAATAACATTTATCATCATGTAACGAAACTTTGTTTTAAACCACACTCAGCTTGCAAAGTGAATTACAACTTTTGTTTTATTATGTTAAACCACTTTCCGAAAAGTCTTTTTTCTTCGTTTAAATATATCTCTGCCGTTCAATTTTATTTTATTTCCAAGAATTTAACTAATTTTTCCTAGCAGTGGGAGTGAGACCAAATGAAGCACTTATTTAAAATAAAAAACTGGTAATTCATAAGCACACAGCTTAAATATATGACTGTAATTCGTTATTAAGGCATATTTTAAAATATCGTAAGGATGTTCGTCTATTAATAGTCCCCATGTCTTAAGGGCTCTTTCTTGTTTTTATCATTCAATAAAAGAGTAAACAATGTTCATCTTAGTCAGGAAAAGTATTAGAGACTCCAATCATTGTTTTTCTCAAAGACTGACATATTTTTGAGGGCACAGTTAGTCGTGAGTTCAGTGTAATATATATTTCCAGACTCTAGTAGTTTGAGTTTGTTGTACTAGTGACCCACTGAGAGCAAGACCATCTTGGTAGATTACAGCCCTGTTTTCATCTCCCAGAAGCTTTTATTTAATATAATATTACATTGATACAAACGATAAAAGTAGCCCTCAGGTCGACTTGTACACCTAGATATATACTGACTCAACTTCTAAAGGCAGTTGTGTATACCCGCTTCTAACATTAAAACCTCAATAAAACTAGAACTGTTTTATATTGACCCATAGCAATATTTCAAAGCACAAGAACACTGCTCGTTTTTTAAACTGGTTCTGTAATAAAAAGCACAAAAAAGTCTATTCCGTGCCAAGTTTTAATTGTTCAAAAGTGTAATGGTGAAAGGAAATGGAATGGCTTTAGTACAAGTACCTGCGTGTAATACGTACGAGTATTAATTATAGTAAATGAAAAAATGCAAAGAAAAGAAAAATTGTGAATACTAATAACAAGGTGTTTTAGTTACGGTCACGCAAAATTTTCTTTGTGAATTTTCTGCACTTCATAATCAAACACACAATCACAATGACTGACCTTGCGTCGAAGCAAATTTTACAGAAGTGGAATTAAAAGCGGTGCAAGTAGACAATTATTCTTTACGAGCGTTTGCCCGCGACTTCGTACACGCATAAACTCAAAAGTCCTATATTTTCCGTTCCCGTAGGAATTTCGGGAATTCCTTCCATAATACAAACAGACACTTATTAAGGAACCTTTATACCAAGTATCACATCCGTGCACTCAAGGAATAAGGCTTTTTCATACAAACTAAAACATCATATATGTCCCGTTCCCGTAAGAATTTCGGGAATCTTTTCATAAAACAACCAGTCACTTTTTGAAAAACCTTTATGCGAAGTATCGTATCCGTACACCCAATAAGATTTTTCCGTACACCCAACAATAAGATTTTTCATACAAACTAAAATGTCCAATAATTCCCGTTCCCGTGGGAAATTCAGGAATTCCTTCCTTAGTGCACCCCCTAAAGAATGTATGTTCCAAATTTCAGCTCTCTACGCCCAGTAGTTACGGCTGTACGTTGTCTGTCAGTCACTTAGTCACTCAGTAACGGAACAGTTTTATATATATTGATTCTAGGCGATTTACTGACGGATGTAAGGTTTACGTTCTCAACTGACGATCAAAAAAAGGGGGAATCCGTGAGGTTTTGGCAATTTTAAACAATCTCCAAAGGAAGTCAAATTAAGTACTATTTACAACAATTTGATGATGATGATGATGATGATGATGATTAAAGTATTCGGTATGAAATAAATTAGTAGTCGGTTGGCACATTGCTATGTTGGTAACACATACCTTTTTACAACATTTCCTATGAATAACTTTGACAATTTTTATTTATGTAAACTACAATAAGAATGGATAAACATAAAAAAAATATCCATGATCACTAGAAATAAACGTATGACTGGTAATCAGGTCTTCAGGATTCAAGGTCTTTAGAGACACAGTCGTCTATTTATACTCTGGCAAATAATTCAATGCAGTAAACTGACAGTTTCAAATGTCAAATAGAAAAATAATGATACCAGTTAAAAACTTCGTAGTGTAACTACAGAATGAGAATGATTGAAAACGAATGACTCTTCATAAATTTTTAAGATAAAAAAATTCTTAAGATTTTTGCATAAAATTTTAAAGAAATTTATAAATAATTGAATTTGAGGCGTGTAGTATATCTTTTAAGTAACTTTAAAACGGTTACAGTTGAAGTAAAATAAACTTGATAACTTCTTTATTTTTAAACTCGTTTTGTCGTTTAAAATGAAATTTCAAGAATTGTTGCCTTTTGCTGACAGCATCATAAAAAAAGAAATATCTTAAAAGCCGATATATATATTTTTTATGCATTACGATATTATTATTTAAAAAATAATTACATTCATTCACTTAAACCACATCACTATTTTTTTCTCCCCTAAAGGAAGGCTCAAAATTGGAACTCTCATTTTACCGTATTTTTTTTTTTTATAAGTTACTAAACCCGCGTTTGACCTCAATCTCACCTGATGGTAAGTGACGATGAGGTCGAAGATGGAAGCACACGGGTTTAGGAAGGAACTGGCTCTTTATACAATATTGCTGGAACACATTACCGCCGGAGCGGTAACATTTGGCGGCAGACTTTATATAAAGGGTGGTCGCTAGCCAGGCGGACCCAGAAGGGATCCTACCACCAAGCAAAAATTATTTGCCAGGGTATATGTAATCTATATGGGGAGCCCCCGTGAAACCTATCAAATTATTGAAAATTTTTGTTTTAAAAATAAAGCCCTATAAAAATCAGTGCCACAAAATAATGTTTTTTTTTTTATTGATAACGAAATTAAGGCGTTAGCTAGTCTTGTATAAAAATAATTTGATTTAAGATCTTGAGAATAGTGATTGTTCGTTTCATAAAGAGAAGATTTATTTTGTAAAAATGTAGATATTTGAAATATAATCTATAATAATAATCTCATCTTAAAATCTTTTTAGTCACTTAAATAAGTTATAGGTACAAAACATCACGTCATAAATATTTAAAATTATTTTCTTTAATACAATACTTTTTAAAACCTTCTTTTTAATAGGATTTTGTTGCGATAACACTTTCGCAAAGTTTAATGTAGTTGTTAACTAAAATATGCTTATAATACTTAGAAAACATTTTTTTCTTTACGCAGTAAAAAAACATACTTAAGAAATTAGGATTAAATGACAGCTATATTTTACTTTTTCAATTCATAAAAATGAAACTTAATGGAATTCAACTTTGCTTCAATTAGTTTTTCTCGAAGATTGTAAAAACAATGCTTCAAAATTATATTACCTTTAAGATTGTATCAAAGAAATATAATGCATATTAATTCAACTTGTAAATGTACAAATGCTTAAGCTAAAGTAACACATTTTTATGAATGTTTCTTTTCTACAAAGTTCATTAACAATGCAGCTAAATTCCTAATGCATAATTCTGTATTTTGTTCATTAAAATTTCTGTATAAATGGTGTTGAAAACATAATTCGTACTTATGTTCTTGGATGAAACGAAATTTGAATTAAGGTTTAGAATGTTTTACTTACGTATGCAACGAAAAATGTTTTAAAATAATCTTGTACAACTTTCTCTTTTATATAAAAATGTAATTATTGATGTTTGTCTTGTTACCTGATGGAAAGTATCGTAATAATAAAAAAAAAATGTCATAAAGTATTACATAACACAACCTTTAAGATTAACTCTTGACATTTTTTTTAAATTTATTGTCAAACTTATGATACATAACCTGCCCAGGAGTATGAAGAATAATTTTACCAAGTTTCGTAAAAATCCGTCGAGTAGTTTTAGTTTCTATAAGGAACATACAGACCGACAGACAGACAGACAAAAATTTTACTGATTGCATTTTTGGCATCAGTATCGATCACTAATCACCCCCTGATAGTTATTTTGAAAATATATTTTATGTACAGAATTGACCTCTCTACAGATTTATTATAAGTATAGAGAAAATATATTTCATGTACAGAATTGACCTCTCTACAGATTTATTATAAGTATAGATAGATAAGTGTTAGATAAATAGGCGTTAACGGGTTTAGGTAACAAGTCTACTTACCTAGATGTGGGTCTTGTATATAGACTCAAAGTTGTTCAACGAACAATTAAGGGTCTATGTTCGGAGTTTCCCTGTGGGATCGTTACCGACTCTGCTAGAAGAGCTGCAAGCTCGGCAATGGGCAGGGCACATAGCTCGCAGAACAGATCGCCGTTAGTTAGTTAGGTTCTCGAGTAGCGACTACGGACTAGGAGACGCAGTGTCGGCAGTTTGAATGGACCGACGATTTGGTCAAAGTCTAGTATGGTTGACAATGATTTGTTGAAAAAAAAAAACATATGAGATGTCTAAAATTAGGCGACAGTAAACGTCCGATTATATACCTTCTCTGAAATCTGTACGTCATTTAACTAAATTACCACTAACAACGAACCTTTAACTTAAATTAATATACCCCACCTAACGTAAAACTATTAACAATTACTTACCATAGTTCTAATAATTGTAAAGTTATTTAATTTTGAACTGTACATAGAACTAAATATTTAAATTGTTTTGTTTCAGTTATCTGCTACGTTTTTGGTGTTTCTTCACCTATCATTCCACGTGGTCGATGAAGGGCTCGCTATTAATCCAAGTAAGTTTTTAAATTATTAAATTATAATAAAACAATGATTATCTCAAGTTCCTGACATGACCGAAGGATTACAAAGTTAAAGTGGCAACGGTTAGGCTCTTTGAACAGATGGCCGTTGATGTAGTAAGATTCTCGAGTGGTGTCCACTAACTGAACGACAGAATGCGGTTAGATGATCAATAATGTAGAGAAGATAACTAGTACATGTTGGATATGGACAGCAGATAGATCCTTCGGGAAAGCTAATGGATGAGACAGGTTATTTAATACAAAAATAATGGTATGATTTTATTTGACACTTCACCTTCGCTTAATCTTAATCTGTCCTAAAGGTATGTTGCGATTAGGACTAAGACAGTGCAGTAAACTAGAAAGAAAAAAGAAATATTTTGTTAATTACATATAACAAAATATTTTCGGACTACATATAACCGGTGGAATTTAGTTGCCTTTATATTTTAAGGTTGCAACAAGTTATACCACCAAGAAGCTTCATTTCATGTCATGCTTATCAAAGAGTAGAACGGCTTTGTTTTTTCAACCTAGCGTGGATATAATTTGACATAATTTACATTCTAAAAGTTCTACAAAATATTTTCCAGATGTCTGGTAATTTGTAGAAATAATGTGACATGGTCAGGATACAGCACGATCATTGCACAAATGCAAAATCTTTATTTAATAATCCAAAGCTAGCAAATAGGGTCAACTAGATTGTCTTAATCTAAAATGTATTGTTACATATTCAAGGCAACAATAAAGTAAAACAACAATAAAGTAAGTAAATTATAAGTATTTAATTACCCAGTTTGGAATTTTCCTATTTAAGCACAATAAAAAGGTTTTTCTGAACGTATTTTTGCAAAAGTTGTAAATATGACGGAGACGATGAAAAGTAATACCAACGCAACCTGACTAGTTAGCTAAAAGAAACAAATGTAATTAACAATTTGCTACTGTTTCCGTAGCATGCTCATGAAGCGAAACTTTCATATTGAAGCTTTATTCTTCAACAAAGGAAATCAATTAGCCCTCATTTTTATGGTTAACTGAACTTACCACGAAAGTTAAATGAGTAATGGGAAGTTGAACTGATATGTATCTTCATAGATTCAGATGAAACTGTACAAAGTATGATAGGAAAAGTATGGGTATAAAAATATAGTATTGTCTGAATAGAGGTGGAGTTTTACATACCTATACATACAGGGTGCTCTTAGGCTATAGGACATCAAGGGAAAGTACCTTAAGTTTTGTAGATAGGGTATTTTGCTAAAGGAAAACTATATGACTTTTTAATATAAGAAATGCTGCATTTGAAATATTTCACGTGATTTTCCACCTTTTTCATAGTATAGATTTTTGAAAAACAACGTTTCTCGTTGTCCTGTATTTCGCTAAAATGTACAAATGCTTGACCATATCACATTTAGTTGCCTATGTGAAAAACATTGGTATATTAAATTGAGTCTGCAACTTTCAATATTTGTCCTTGTGCCTTGTTTATTGCCAACGTGAAAGCTTCCTGTAAAGAAAACTGTATCCTTTTGAACTGAAAAGGAAAATGGGTTGCAATTATCGGGATAACCTTCTGATACTCCTTTCATAATAATTACTGCCTTAATGATAGAAATAACAATGCTCATTAACAAAATAGCAACACCGACTTTAAACCTCAACTTATGGGAAGGTACACCTGACTACTAACACAGCAGGGTAGGTTGTCACTTATCAACGACGTCCGTTCAGGTTAACATAGTTTGTGTTATGCGCTTCCCCAACCGAAGTGACCCCGCCGCCGCCGACGTCATCGTGCCGCCGTCGTTGCGGCAGTACTTCCACAGTCGTCGGTTAGAAAAACAAAAATCAATCTATTTCTCCACCTTGATTTTCAACCGACTTCCAAAAGGAGAAGGTTTTCAATTCGTGAGTTTTTTGTGTGTATTTTTACACGATTTTTTTGGACAATTATGAATCGATTTTTAATATTCTTCAGAGGTGGTCCTATATAAATTTAATCAAAATTGGTTGAGTAGGTACTTTATGAAAAAAAAATATATATATGAAATGTATGAGTAGGTGCGGAGAATATTTACATTGACGACCTTCAGCCAAAGTTTTGGACGTGCATTCGTTGATTATAGAAAAATAATGTAGCCTAAGTCCTTTCTCCAGACCTCCATTACCCATGAATCCACAAAAATAAAAATCTAACTTTTTCTTCCTTAAGAAAATATCTGTACTTACCCCTATAAATGGGGTGAATATCCAAAAATGCATACGTGTTCATTTATGTTTTTATTTTAGGCAATAATACAGAGTTTCAAATTAATCAAATACGAAAAAAATTATCTTCTTACAAAATTTGTTTCCCTATTTCACCACATCACTCAATATCCTTTCTTCAGAGCATTTTTATCCGTATATCGAAACTCATATAAATCGGTTAAGCGCTTTAGGCGATAAAACGTACGAGACAGACGTTCTGCAAAATAAAGCAGCCTTTTTAGTGTCTCGAGATCATTTTATATACGATTATCAAAAATCATAAAAATCGGTAGAGCGGTTTAGGCGTCAAAACATACCAGACAGACGGAGACATTTTCAGACTTATAAATTAGTAAGTAAGTAAGCATATGGATATGGATTGATGTTGTATTACTTTAATTGTAGGTCTAACTGTGGTATTTGTGCATCTGTGACATGTTAAGATTACCTTGAATTACATATTAGACATTAAATCAGGGATGTTTTTTGGGTTTATTAACGTCATCTAGTATCTAAAACACTAGTTTTTTAAGAAACTGAATTGGGTCTAGATAGAGTAGTGTAAATGATAAAACTACCTATTGTTTTTAGATAAATAAAATCGTAAGATTATATGCATACATACATAACTTCACGCCTGCATCTCTTAAGAGGTAGGCAGAGCACCAGAGACTATAAAATCATCTGATGTCTTGTTTGACAAGTTTGGAGACATATAAACCTCTGTCTCTTAACTGACTTTTACAGTATGCCCGGGAAAAGCAGCTGGTACATTCTATGTTTTTCTTTCACTCCCAGTCCAGCATGGAAGCTGTTATTTACCTATAATTTAGTTTTTACAAAATAACAATAAGTTCATCATCTTTAAAAAACATGCATTTTCAAAGTTGAATTTGTAAAAAAATCCAAATGCTTTTAAACACTATTTCGTGGCTATGGCTATTACATGGCCTAAAGAACCTTTATACTGGAAAAATCGAGTTATTTTAGGACACAATATACTTCACATAATGTTATTCTTAGCCAACTCTCCATGGTTAAGCTTAAAACATCCACTCTTATTTATTTAGTTACTAATCATATTTTTTCCCTTATCCTTAATTATTTAGAAGTTTTTACACTAATCTAAAGTTGCGACAAGAAATATGACATAAGTTATTACTGAAGTTAAATCGTGCTGCAAAAGCTAACTAACGCGCAGTAAAATGTATTAATCTCACCGACCACACGACTAGATCATTAGTTCTGCTGCTTCTAATTTCATAAAATTGCTTTAAGCATATTATAGCATTTTGGTAGGGTCACATTTAGTGCGCAAATTTATTGCTGTAAGTTTTGTAGTTTTGGTAATATCGTCTTAAGTTTATTTTTAATACGTATTTTGGTGTTTTAAAATACCAATTGTTATTTTTCGTTTAAAAATTAAATATAAAAAGTATTAAAAAGTTTAAATTTGCTTTTATCCCATGAAATATAGATTGTGTTTGCAGTGTCAGAAAATAAATCTCTTAAACGAATCACGACATATTCTGTTGAACCACTCAAAGCAAATGAACATTTCCCAAATACTGGCAACACAGCCATGCACCGCAAATACCTAACCAACAATATCTACATATTAAATGATAGCACACTACCAACAGTACAAATTAACTCATAATATAGAATATAAATCTTAGCAGTAATTCTGTCAATATTAATTCTGAACATATAATGTCAGAATTAGCTGACTTGGCAGCTAACAGACCTCAGTAACAGACGCTTGCTATAGTCCGACAAGGATCTTTTGGCGCGTGGCAGAAATTGGAACTAAACACCGTCTTGGGAAATGTCATTTCATGACTTTTACCGCTTTTCAATATTAAGATATAAAATACGCAAAAATTTACAAAATGTGGGCTTACTTATTGCAGTTATAAAATTGAAGAAGTTGTTTTCAGAAAGAAAAACAATTTAACGTCTCAATAAATCCTTTTTTACGAGTAAAGAAACAAGTTGCCTCTGCAATGTGTACATATTGCCATACTTGAAAAATACACTTTGGAACATAATTTATTTCATTTTTTAAATCTCAATAAAAAATCACGATTTCAGGAGCATTGTCTCTCTAGAAGGTTGTATAAAAGGTGAAGAAAGATAAGCAGATTTTTACAAACCTTTCAAAATACGAGCCTTTCTTAATGCGAGTAGGTACAGAAGCCAGCAGATCAAGCGTTACATTGCCTGCCAAATTTTCTCAACCAATTTTAACTCTATGTCGAAGGCATAGAGTTCATATTCAAGTACATTTTTTTGACAGATTTGTAACGCTTTATGTGCTGCCTTCTGTACCTTATGAGGGAGGAATGTTGACGAGGATGACGAGGAATCCAATTTATCATAAAAACATGATACAATTTTCAAGTTACTCTATTTTTAATACCTACTTATATTTTCTTACTTAATCATCCATTTATATCTTTAACCCTGTGTTTTTGTATCACTAACGTTTCTGGCAAAGTTTACGCGACTTGCCTTTTTGTAGTACATAAAATGAAAGAATTTCTGTTTTCAAACATGAAAAAAACTAAAAGTTTATGCATTCATATTTTTCCCTTTCCCTGATTATATATGATATATAATTATCACAAATTATACTGAATTTATACCCTTATTTCACCCTCACGCCCCCCTGACGTCATTATAAGCACCAAAAAAGCCTTATCGGACTGTACATATTAGGTAATTTATGTATATGATAAATGAACAATTAAAATAAATATATGTATACATAATATAAAATAAACTCACTAACAAAGTTTCTTCCTAAAAAAGGAAAGACCCAAAACATCGAAAGTTTAAAAAAATAATAGGCTTACTTTTTTTTATTTATTTACATACATACATAACTTCACGCCTGTATCCCTTATAGGGTAGGCAGAACATCAGAGGTTATAAGACCAACTGATGTCACGTTTGACTAATGAGGTATTATAATGATTGCGAGAGGCTATTGCAGTGAAAGGGGGTCAGCCTATCGCCCACAAAAATGCCAATAAAACCTCTGTCCCTTAACCGACTTTTAAAGTATGCCCGGGAAGAGAAGCAGCTGGCACATTCTATGTTTTTCTTTCACTCCCAGTCCAGCATGGAAGTAGCATTTTTATTTATTTACGGCATGGATTACTCTTACAGTATCATTGCCAGAAACTCCATTAAAACATCTCAATTTTCTGAAATCATATCTGAGGCTTAAGTTTAGAAACTTTAGAAATACAATTTTGTAAAAACCGGAATATTAGTAAAACGTCATATTTTTTGTACAGATAATTGACAGAATTTAATTCTATAGATACTTTTGATCATTTTGTAGGTCTTCAACGAATACAAAGCTAGATTTTAGGTTCTTTCTCACAGTTACTTAAAATTTCTCACCATTACATAAAGAACAGTAACCCTAAAACTAGTATCAAAACCACTTTGAAAGCTCTTAGATATAGCTCAGAAGCCACTTTATAGTGGAAAGTGATGTATAAAAAAACTTTCCCAAGTGGTGTGCTCACAACGGGATTGCCATTTCACTTTGAACGAGTTCATGTTCATTAGGGCAACAAGAGAATGCGCAGAAAAATCTTTCTAATGTTAGAAATGCGGAAGTTTGGATTGACGTATGGATGTTTGTCCCTCAATCACGGTAGAACAGCTCAACAGATCTGACTTTGATTTTTCACCATGACACTAGATGTCACTGTTACTATTTTAAATCGCGCATGCAAATATTTAATTTAGGAATGATTCTTGAATCAAATTTCCCACAGATAAAAACTCAGGACGCGAAAGTAGTGGGCATCAACAGAGTACAGAAAAGCTTGTTTTACGGTTTCACGTTTCAAGGTTGGATTCAAATAAAGAATACGGGTACTTTCGCTCGAAAAACGTAATTACATTCATGATTGCCTTATTAACCGAAATGACATTTGCTACGTGTTACGTATGAAAAGTAACCACCACTAGGTTAAATACCAGAATATATTTATCAGCAAATATCGTTATTATCCGGGATGCGTTTTAGTTATTTGATTATTAGTCTAATTACAAAATTATTTCACTTAAAGTCAGGTAATTTAATTCACTTGGAAAATATGAAAAGTGCTCTGGCACTTATGATTTAGGTTTTTGGCTTCGCTTACGGAAAGTGAGCGTTAAAGTATCTTAAATGTTAGAACCATTTTACTTTTACACTCACAATTAATAGAACAATATGGATTCGATGTAATTGTTATTGTTATAGATAACAGGTACGCTGTTTTTGCTGAAAGCTGACAGCTTTATTCGCATATAACCATACGCTTTGGCGAAATCAGGACAAAAATCGTGTATGTTATTCCACGCTTTCTTGTTTTCCTCCTAAACCCTTTGCAGATCAATCTGACATCATTGGAACAACAAACATCAATCCGTTCATTTATCTTCCCATGCGCTCGTGTTTAAAATAAGCCCGGAAAGTTAAACTCATAGAAAGCTAAAACAACATTTTATTCAATTATAATTATTATATATTTTTTAAATTAACAAAGGCAGTTTTTCAGTTAAACAGAACTTAGATAATTTCTAGACATTGAAGACATTTTAAGTTGTCGATTTTACAGATTTTATTTGGTGACCTTTTTACCTACTTTGCACTCAACAATTGCTAGGAAATACTATTTTTAGGATTTCAGAGAGACTAACATAGGGACATAGGTAACCCATTGTCAAACCGGGCCATTTCACTCAACATAAAAATATGATATTATTATTATTATTGGGGGTTTTGGGACTATATGAGCAGTCTTGTCCGCTTATCACACTGCAACCTAGAAGATCTATTGTGTGAGTCCCAATTTACAACTCGCCGCACACTCTAATGGAGTCCAGGAAATTTAAGATTTTCCTTACGGCGATGCTCCTAATCTCTTTTGGATCCAGTTCGTGCTTATCCAGGTGAGCGGAGCGCTTGTGCATAACTGCGGGGCAGTGGCACAGTAGGTGTAGAGGGGTTTCCTCTGCGCTTTCGCAGTATCTGCAGAGCGCCGTGTCAGTGAGACCCAGGTTGGACATATGCTTGTTTAGTTTGCAGTGTCCTGTTAGTGATCTTGTCACTGCGCGTGGTTGGGGTTTGTTAAGAGACCGAATCTGAGTATGAATTGGAGTATCCCTCTATCAGTTCCCTTGAGTGTGTCATGCCTAGTGAAAGTTCCCAGAGGCTTTTGCTTTCTGAGAAGCACTGGGTGGTGAGTATTAAACGCATCAGGCTCTTCGGGATGCCACAGAATCGACTACCCAAAAATATTATATACTTTCAACTCTAGTTTAGGTTATATCATCGCAAGATTAAGCAATTAAAATGGCTGAAGATATCCAACAACCTATTAGCTGTCGTTTAAACCTCGGATTGGATAGCAAGTAGTTAATGAATGGCAAGTATTTGACCCGAGTTTGTTAGCGCCAGCTCGTCTGCACTAATTACGAGGAGCAAGTTTGCTTGAAATCTTTGCAAATTATTTGAATTAAGCAGACATCTTTTTATCTTGCGCTACGTCCTAGGTTTTGGTAATTTAGTTCGGGTTTATACAAATAAAACTTAACGATTTGAGTAAGCACTTTTTAGGTGGAAATTAAATTTGTAAGTTTCAATTTGTAAGTTTTACAAATTTCTTACTTCATTTCTTACAGCATTTTTTACTATTTTGGATAACAAAGGGATTATAATCATTACTTACAAATATCATTGATGAACTTATAAAAAATACATATAGATTTTTTGGTGGTAGAACCCTGCAGGGTCAAACTGGATAGCAACCACTCTGCGCTTAAAGTTTGCCGTTCAGTGCTTAATGAAGAGCTGGTCCCACCCTCACTTTAAATATTGAATGGATTTTATGTATTTATTATTAAACTTATGAGTTGTTTTGAAAATTCATTTTCAAATTTAATATTGTGTGAAAATAAAACATTATTAAATAATTTATTTCAAGTTTATTATTTAATTTAAGACCCCAAATATTAGACTGATATTCCGGTCGACAGGTATGAACCCTGATAAATGGTTCTGTAAATTACAGGTCATCCTCTCAAACTGTGACGTATTTTTTGGAAATTTTCAAATAAAACATGGCTAAAGATCATTAATATTTTGCACAAATGTTTACTTAAAAAAGTTTTGGGAACAATATAGCCACTCATTTACAGAAATCAATCATTTTAAACTAATAAACAACACAAATATGAACCTAAAATGGCAACCTGTAAGGTTCAAATACAATGTTCAGTAAGGTTTTTTGCACTCATTTTGAAACCACGTCGTGATATCATCCCAAGAGTACACATTAGAAACAATTGGGGCATCTTCAAACGGATCTTTTTCTACTGACCCCGTATTGTCAGTTCCAGACAAGCCACTTGAAGAGGGATATAGGCTTGAAATCGTCTTGTGTTTGTAGTTTTTCTCAGATGACACATCACCGGCAGAATTCCAAGTTAGTCTTTGGTTATTTCCTTCCCATTTCACTATAACGGATGGATAAGGATCTTGACTGTTTAGCGTTCTGAAGGTACACGGCAATTTCAAAGGCTCTTTAGCTTTAAATCCCTGTGATACGGCGTCTTCTATGACCAATTCTTTGGAAGCAATTCTTGATTCACATATAGTGTAGGTTAAGAAAATAAAAAATATGATGGACTTCATGTTTACGTCGCTAAATGCTTATTGGTTATGAATGTGAAATTAAATAAGCTAGGTACTGTGTTCATTTATCTGCATTAAGATATGGAGGTCGGAGTTTAAATTGATAGTTAATAATAGCTGATAAATATTTTAGCTTACACCTTTATTCCGATATTTAAAAAATATATATAAAGTATTTGTTTGTATTAGCAATTAAATGTATTGTACTATACAATCTAATTAAAACCATTTTTTCAAAGCCGGCGGCGGTTGACAATTTCATAACTATTCAACTAGTTGTAGAAGATCGTCAAAAATATTTCATTCTCGTTCAAATGTTATAAACAGTTGCAGTCAGTTACACTTCATCCAATTAATGAAAGTTAAATTAACTTCGGGAAGTTAACAAGCCACATTAAGGAAACTGAAAACTGTCTGATAGTGACCCGAGTCAAGGAAAGATATTAATAATTTCATATAACTTGTTTTCATAAAAAAAAAAACACAAAACTGCATTTTGTTTAATTTCCATATAAAAATCGAAATTGAATACTTCTGAAAAGCAATTTCGTTATGACAAGTTTTGAAAGGAACTAACAATCGAACATAAAAAAAAAACTTTAAAAAGCCTCAATAAAAATATGTGAGAAAGAGTTTATGTTTTAGTCTGTGGTTTTAGTAATACTATTTTTGATTATTTTTTTAGGATTAAAGCTTTAGATCTGACAAAGTTCAATCAGCTGAAACAAGATATTTTAAAACTTTTAATTGAAACGTTTTGCGGTAGAAACCGCCCAGTTTAGCAATAAGCTAAGCAAGATAAGGTTCTACAGGAAATGCTTGAGAAATAGTTCTCAATGGAAAGGGACAATCTGAACAAGTTAGCGGAGTTGAGTTGAAAGACGGAGGCGTATTTAAGTGCTGAGTTCGAAAATATCACGGATTATATAACTTCATTAGCTTATTTTTAATGGGAGTTTGAAATGCTTGATGTCATAATCAGTTTTGTCATGTAACCACCACTTTACTTAAATTATTAATTTCCAACAAAACTATTAGTATGCTAATACGAAAGTAATAGTAGGAGTAGTAAGAGTAACTTTCGTAAAAAAAGTTATTAAAAAAATATCAGAAATAAGCAAAATATGAGGAAGTAACACACTAAGTAGGTACGTTCTCAATTATCAATTCAAAGCCCTGAAATTTATACTTCAACTAGCTGACCCAGCAAACGTTGTTTTGCCATATAAATAAAAAAAAATAGATGTTGGCCGATTCTCATAGATACCGGATAAGCACAAAAAATTTCATCAAAATCGGTCAAGCCGTTTCGGAGGAGTATGGCAACGAAAACTCTGACTCGAGAATTTTATTATTAACAGCTCAGCAACAAACTTCAATGTTTGTTGCTGAGCTGATTCATTGATAGACTCGGCAAAAAATATTGCTGTTTCACTCAGCTTCCCACGTGGTTTGTCATGTTTGATGAGATGCACCATAAATTGTTACGGTTATCAAGCATGAATGAAGAAAGAAGCTATTATTTGAAGTTATATATACGAAATAAATCCTTTGTGATTAAAAATAATATTTATACTTAAGGAGCTACATAAAAAATAACATAAAAGTGATAAAAATATAACGTAAGACTTATGAAGCTGTTTTTCCAATAATTGTTTCGTTCTTAATTGCTTCGACCTCCAATATTGGATTACTGTAAAATCATTGGAGCGGGAATGGACTTGTCTATTGGAACAGGATAAATAACCTTTGCGTTTCAAACTACCACAGAAATTTATTTACTTACGTAGAATTCTTCTCTTTGTATAAAAATATCTTTTATAAAGGGTGACTGATGGGTCACTTTCGAAATTCGAGGACGTGATAGTGTGAGATCATACACGAAGAAAGAAATAAAATAAAAAAAAGACGTGTGGCAATCGGAGACTGCCGCGGTAAAGCTATTGCATAGCATTTTTATCAGCTTATGCAATTATAATTATTTATTTATTTTATTAATGCAGTAATCTAATATGAAGTTCCACAAGTTCCTAGTAGATGGCGCTGATTGTTTATTAAAACCCGCATGTAAAGTTATGAAATCAAAGTTTCACCGCTGTGCCGGTCGGAGTGGGGGATGTTAGGTTTTTTTCGTTATGGAATTTTTGGATTCGGTCCCCACGCTCAAGGCCCGCGATAGAAGCTATGCAATAGCTTAAAATAAATATTAGTTATTTACTGAGTGAACTTATTCGAAAGTTAAAGAATTTATTGCGCAACATGGTATGTAATTACACTGATAACTACTGGCTAACTACCACGGCTGTACGCACGGCGCGGCGCTATCAACACAGAATAGGTAGGTATAGACGACTTCCCGAACGGTTGTCGAGCCGTAAAGCATTCGTGAACTCTTTATTTATTTATAGGGAATTCTGGTTAAAAATAAAGTACCTGCTTTTAGTGCATAATTGTGATGAGAATCGAATACAGAGAGCTCTCCTTCAATATCCAAAATTTGTCACCAGTAAAATGTCAGCTTAGAATAGCCCTAACCGCTGGGTAAGCTTGTCGTCACACACGACAAATCTGAGCGCCACGGCACCCGGATGATCGAACAGATCAGTGAACAGATTCCTACAGGAATCCTAACAACCACCCTTTTATATAAAGTCTACCGCCAATTATCACCAATTCAGCGGTGAGACTCGTATTTTCTGGCAATGTAAATGAAGACCCAGTTTCTTCCTTAGCCCGTATGCTGTCATCTTCGGCCTAATCTTCACTTCCAAAGGTGAGATTGTGGCGTATTTAGTCACAGTTAAAAACCTATAACCCCAAATATAATCATCATCATCATCATCACAACTCTTTGTAATGAGCCCACTGCAGGGCATGAGTCTCTCCCCTGGGTGACGAGAAGGTATTAGCCATTATCTAACAAGCTGGCCCAGCGCTGGTTGGTGGATGTCAGAATTTTCAGGGCGCCAAAGTGGCTTTTGACAAACCCTAACACTACTGTTAACAAGTATACAGCACCCGGGACCGACTGCTTAACGTGCCCTCCGAAGCACGGAAGTCGTCGTGAGAAATTAATGGTCGGCGGCCACCCAGCGAAGCACCGACCGCACCAAACGTTGCTTAATCTGTGATATCGTATGATACACACAGTAACCACGGCGCCACGATGACTTCCCAAATATAATAAATTACAAAAAATAATCACAGCATATCACACAGTTCACTAATAAAAACCTTCTACTCCTTTCAATTAAGTTAAGCCCCACTACTAGAACTTTATTTCCACACACTTGCAGAAACTGAAACGAAAACACTTAACCAATAAACGAGGCCAATGAAGAATGTGCTTGGCAGGTAGTAGCAATTTAGCTGAACAAGTACACTTCTCAAATGCTAATTCATTCAAACTTTATGTGTGTGCGAGGTACAGTCGCGCTGGAAAATGACGATACGGACCGCAATCAGGGTGAGATGGCAAAGTTCGTTCTATCGAAAACACTCAACCTGTGCTGAACAACACTAAGGCGCTGCACACGACTAAGATAATATTATATTTTATCTTAAAATACGATATCGCTCGCCATACAATTCAATGGACCATCACACATGCAGAAAAAACATTTCATATCTTTCGTACCTTAAGATAGAGAGTGGTATGAGATATATCTGAGCATAACATCATTAAGTTATTAAATATAATATCTTAAGATACATAACGTTACTACAGCATATCGAGATTTGTAGGTAAGTTTGTTGCAAAATCGTGTGACAAATTCTATCTCGAAAACTTACAATATGCTATCGTATCTTCGTCGTCTGTAATATCCTAATATACATGAATATAAATCTAATAGTATCGTAGCTATGTGTAGCGCCCTTAATAAACTCCCTCATAAGCCTAAACAGTTAAATTAGGGTTGTGTGCTGTACCTAGTTAACGGCTACCTTGTTGTCGGGGTTTGTTGTTGACTTGGGTGTGTTAGGGCCCTATGATCATAATGATTTTAGTGTGCCTAATAAAGTCCGAAGCCCGAATTAGTGCGGATGTGGGAAATCGTATTTTGTTTATCAGTTACTTAGTGGAGCGGAAGTTAGGAAGGCTAATTCGAGGCTTGTTTCGTATCACGTGGTAAATGCTGGGTTAGGTCGAATCAATTTGCAGCCGTAAGCGGTAAGTAGATATTGCTTTTTTTATGATTACTGCTTAAAATTTAAGTGTCTACGGTTATTAATTTTTGTAAAATATAAGCAACATGTAATTACAAGGTATGAAAAATAATTATAAGCATTACTTAAGAAGATTTAACTTCATTTTTATAACATACTAGCTGTTGCTCGCGACTTCGTCCTCGTAAATATCAGTTATCGCGGTTGTATTCTATAATATACTATGGAAGGGCCTTGAATTTTAAGCTTATTCAATACTAAATTTTGTCAAAATTGATGCAGTAGTTAAGCTGTGAAAGCTTTGCAGATAGGCAGACAAAATCACTTCAAAAACTATTATAACATAGCTATTCATCGTAGCATTTCAGATTTAATTTCATTATTATTTTATAACCTTTAAAATCTATAAAACTTTTTAATTAATCCTTGCATATAAATGACTTGTAATGAAATTTCAATTAACAAGTATAACACCCTATATTAATTAGACTGCGCAGTATTTGTCACATACTCGTAACAGGCAACGTCCACCACAGCTTCTAATAAACATTTATTACAAAATACCAAACTGGGTCAGTACGAAATTCGCACAGCAGGCTAACTTGCTCTGCATTGGATTCGATTCCAAAATTAATTCGTGGCCAAATTCTAATATTGTGTAGTGGTTATCTGTGGAGAAGTTACTTTGTCCGGAAGGGGCGAAAGGGGCGAGTGTAGCCAAGTGCTGCCAATATCCGCCTCGTCCAAATCCTCCGGATACTTTACTTGTAAAGTCAGCATAAAAATGCTATCATTATTTATTAGGTTTTATTATTTAAACAAAATAAAAGAAAAAATTAAAATGCAACGGTATTTTTAGTTTGATTAACCTATTTAGGTGGACAGAAAGGTGGATGGTATTACCACATTAATCGATCGACCGTCAATCGACGGACGAATGGATTTTTAAGCTATTGCATAGCTTCTATCGCGGGCCTTGAGCGTGGGGACCGAATCCAGAAATTCCGTGACGAAAACACCCCCCACTCCGACCGGCACAGTGGTGATACTTTGATTTCATAACTTTACATGCGGGCTTTAATAAACAATCAGCGCCATCTACTAGGAACTTGTGGACTTTCATATTAGTTCAAACATACTGCATTAATAAAATAAATAAATAATTATAATTGCATAAGTTGATAAAAAATGCTATGCAATAGCTTTACCGCGGCAGTCTCCGAGTGCCACACGCCTTCTTTTTAAATTTTTATCGTATTTTTTGAATATCACCTTATAATGTTATCCACACCAGCTAATTACAAACCATACAACAAAAAGACTTTATCGCAAGAAACATGAATATTATTTTAATATTTTCAAAAATAAACACAAAATTCCAAAGCCTTATTTAAATAGCTGATGCTCGTCTTAAAAACTCAGAAGCTTATATTTTCATTAAAACATTATAAATTAATTTAACGTAAAAATTTTGGCAGAAAATAATTTTACGCCTTTTATAGTTACCTAAACTTTTTTAAACTTGCAAATTGTAGCTATCTTGTTTCATATTTTTAATACTAAAAGATTTTAAAATGTTTTTTCCATGTAGCATGGTCTATGGAATGCACTGGTTTTATATCATAGTAACCAAAAATATGGCTAAAGTCGGATTTAAATTAACTATTTAAAATTTTATTCTACTTATTGATAAAGAACTAAAATTTTTAAATAAGATATAATTTTTGATTTATTTTGTATGAAATTAACCCAAGCCCATACTAATCATAAACATATTGACTCAAAAGTCATATTACAAGGGTTTTTTGTAACACCTTTTTTCGGGTTCTTCATGATTCATTAACCTAAAAACTCCTGAAAACATTTGTTAGTATATCCATGATCTTCCCTCAAAATTAGTTTGTCATTTCAGGGATCTAATAATCATTACATTGTTAATTTAAACTTCAAAGAGGCCAATACCATCTCTTGGAAGTTAAATTGATGTCCTGACCAACTCCTTAAAGATTTGAGAGACTACAAACAGGAACAGAGATCACTCAATTGTGTATCTCTTTGATATTCATTCTGATTATCTGGGTTTCGTGGTATTATTTGATGTATTTTCCATGAATTTGTAAATTTTCTTTTGCGTCAATAATCATACCGTTGCTTTAATATATTTTACCCGCAATGGTACTACTCAGTTTATTCATCGGATGTCACCATTGCACAAGTATTGATTTTCCTTTAAGTAAAAAAATTCGTTTAAAATTGTATTTTAGCTTTGTATAATCTTTTGTGTAATGGAAAAAATTAAGTTTTCATTCAGAAAAAAAAAAAAATTTCATTCAGAGTTATAACTGATAAGCAAGGTATAAATTTCTTCGTTTTTTAAAAATATTAAAAAATGATATTGGCTAAAGTTGTCAGGATTCATGACACAAAAAATATTGATTAACATATAAATAATATTTCACTCTTTAACTCGACGTGTTTGTTTTTTATTTAATATTTTAGGTTCTATGTAAAAACAGTAATGTTATCACACGAGCTACGCAAGATAGACCTCTTTAAAATTTATTTATTTTCATTAACAGTAGAAAAGAAACTTGGGCGTTACCTCATGCAAAATAAACACCACAATGTGGATTATATGCAAGATCCACTCTGTAATATGGTTACTCTTGCCACTGTTATAGCCTACTGCCCTTGTATTCGAATGATATAGCTGTTTAGAAAGAGAAGTAAGTAGGACAATAGCACGAAGACTGACAGGTTTTAAAAAGCGAGCATCACCAGTTAAATACCCAATTAATATGGAAGCCAAGAAGTAAATTGGCAGACATTTGTTGCTAGTTTTAGAAACTTAAACAAGCTTCGTCTGACTTAAGACCTTTTTTATGTTGTCTTTTCAAAGTGAAACTTAATTATCTTAATTTATCGTTAAATAACTGAAAAAATGTGCTAATTAAATATCACCCGACCAGGACTCGAACCTGGGACCTCTCGTTTGCCGGACGAGTGCTCTTCCATTGAGCTACTGGGGGCTGGCGGTAGGCCTCGAAATTACTAAGCACATTTCTGTTTTACGTTATATTGCTAACGTAGCTCCTGGTCGGGTGATTTTTATTTAGCACATTTTTTTAAATGCAAGAACTATAAAATATTATTCATTTATCGTTTTTGATGATTATTGTATATTTTATGAGAGTATCAGTGAAAACTTTCAATCGTTATCTATAGGACCTTAAATGTCAAGTACCTATTGATTTTCAGTCGTAGTGGCTACAGAATAGATACATTTACAAGTATCTGCTGTACATAGCTATTGTCGCTAAAAACTATTTCGGTAACCTGATATTTCTGACATCCATCAAGCAGCACTAGGCCAGCTTGATAGTTTATCGCGTAAACCTCTCCATCAACCAACCTAAAAACTTGCGTGTAAGTATGTGTGTGGTGTGATACACACTTATTTAAAGGATAGAGAAATTCCTGTACAGTCTGCTTAGAATAGTTTTACCAGCGCTGGACACTACTAGGCACTAATAGGCCTAACTTAATTCTGGAAATATTTTATAATAAACCAGCTCTCTCTGAAACCGCTGTTCTTCTCCACCATCATAATATCTTGATCAATTTAAAAAAAAAGACGTGTGGCACTCGGAGATTGCTGCGGTAAAGCTATTGCATAGCATTTTTTATCAACTTATGCAATTATAATTATTTATTTATTTTACTAATGCAGTAATGTTTGATCTAATATGAAGTTCCACAAGTTTCTAGTAGATGGCGCTGATTGCCATTAATTATTAATTTTTAGTACGCATGTAAAGTTATGAAATCAAAGTATCACCGCTGTGCCGATCGGAGTGGGGGGTGTTAGTATTTTTTCGTTACGGAATTACTGGGTTCGGTCCCCACGCTCAAGGCCCGCGATAGAAGCTATGCAATAGCTTAAAAATGAGATGAAACTGTTAATATAGCCGCGTAGGGTCCGCTGAGAATAGACTTATAAGGCCTCGATAACCGTATCGCTAAGGGCAACTCATCCGCTGGTAGTAGGAACTCTACAGGGCTCAACCTGTGTGTCATCTTCGACCCTATCTTTTATTACATACCCTCAGGTGTGATGGTTCAACGCGGATATAGTTCAACACATTATTTAAAGTCGTCGTGGCGCCGTGGTTACTGTGTGTTTCATACGATATCACAGGTTAAACAACAACGTTCGGCGCGGTCGGTACTTGGATGGGTGACCGCCGACCATTCATTTCTCTCGACGACTTCCGTGCTTAGGAGGACAGTCGTTAAGGTTTTGGCGCCCTGAAAATTCTGGCATCCACCACCCAGCACTGGGCCAGCTTGGTGGATTATGGCCTATACCACCTCTTCACTCAGGAGAGAGACTCATGCCCTGCAGTGGGCTCATTACAAAGAGTTGTGATGATGATGATGACATTATTTAAAATTTTAATACTGCCTAGCTTTGTTCTTAAATTTTGGTTTTTTTTTGCAGGTTGTTCGTGTATCCGCTACACTTCTACACACGGAAAAGAGAGAGGCACATTCAGTAGCCCGGACTACCCAAGACCTTACCCAGCTCGAGTGGAATGCCTGCTATACACCTTCGTAGCTGCTCCAGATCAGATCGTTGAGATCGTGTTCACAGACTTCGATATTTATAAGGAGAGCAATGAGTGAGTTGTAGTTTATTTATTATTTTTATTAACATTTGGTTGGAAACTTAAATCAATCCCATTTATTAGTTAATAACCAAGAATTATCTGAATTCAGAATTTTCTAAATTTTTAAAGAATAGACAATATGTTTTCCATGTCATCTGTTGAGGAATCTTATTTGTAAATTAACTGTAGAAACGGGAAATTTATCATATTTTTTATTTATTTTGAGTTTTTAATACCGATACAGTACCGGTAGTGATCATGGCGATTGCAACAGTGCCAAAATATCGAGAACTGAATATAAATAAAATAATCAACGAATGCAGAGCATTAAAAAAACCGAATTCACGTCAAAACTTTGGCCGACTTAGAATGTAATCCACGTAAACATTCTCCGAAATTCCACATATTGTTTCAAAAATTTTTAATTTTCAATGAAGAACGCAACCGATTTCAATGAAATTTATATGGGACCAACTATGAAGTATCTTCTATCATATGAAATAAGAATATTTAAAATCGATTCATAATTGTCCGAAATATCGTGTAACAAAGACACAAAAAAAAAACAAAAAAAAAACAAGCAGAGGACTTGAGAACCTCCTTTTTTTTGGAAATCGGTTGAAAATAGTAATCATCCCGTTTCTATTCTTAATTTAAATGCTCATGACCATGGTACTTTAAAAAAACTTAAATCTTGTTTTATTATTTAATATTCAAGTTTAATTAGGTGTTAGAAAGGTGTAATATGCACCTCGATACCAAAACGTTAGTCGTATATTTTCACGGTGTATATTTTAATGGTAAAGAAACCTTTTTTTTTTCATTCTCGTATACAAAAGTTTTATTTCCCGTTTTTAGGATAACCGACAGTATACTAACAACTTTGCGTTGTTTTAAAGCTCATCGATAAGTATTAAACAGAGAGAAGTGAGAGATTGTTTTAGTTCGTTATAGTAAGATAAACAAAACATTCTCGGGCAAATATTAATAAAATGAATTTGAATCACATAAAAATATTTAAGTGTTTTCAGATCTGAGCATTATTAAATGCAGAAACAAAACATAGAATTTTTTTTTAATTAGAACGATAGGACGTTTATCTTCCATGCCACCTGATGGAAAGTGCGCATGAAGACTGTTACATATGGTGTTACACGTCCATCCACGAGAAACCTATTCACTCGACACTTAAAAGTTCCAGGACTGTAGTGGTCAGGAAAAACAGACGCAGGCAGATTGTTTGATTGATTGTTCCGTACCAAAAAGGAACTATCGAATCGTTTTGTTCGACTTCTTGGTAAATTCACTATATAGGGATGGAAGTTCTGTCTGCGAAGTAAGTAGTACAAATATTTATGTAGGTAATTTTAATTAAGTTCAAAATTATACATTTAATATTCAAAGTCAAAGTCTTTATTATACAGGTTAATTTTATGTCACTAGCCATTTCATTGATAATACTATGACGTAGAACTTCAAGATGTTTTGGTATTTATTCATAATTTAGAGTGACCATGCTTTGCTTAGTATTTTAACGACTATACATATAAATTTCCTTGTAAAAAAATACATACCTATTATTTGCAAAAAGCTTTTCTGATACTTATTGTGTTAAAAAAAAATTACAGGTGAAAAAGGTTGGCAAAATCAACAATGTATAAAATTGCGAAAGAAATATCGTACTTACATTATTTGCTACTTTGTGAGGAGGAATATTTTTTGCATGTACTCATAATATGATACGATACTTGACATGTTTGTGAATTTCCATACTTATTTCGGCTTTTTTCTAGAATTCGTGAAGATTGAAGCCAGAATATTAGAGTTTGTTTGTTTTTTAAGCTGGCTAGACATCGAATCAACCTCTAGAGGCACCGGTACCTTTTCAAACCGTTGTTTCGTCATCGAGACCGTTAAAATATGAAAAACTCTTTTTAATTTTTACTTTCCACAACTCTTAAGCAACCAATTAATGTTACCTCTGTATTATTTTTCTACGACTCTCTTTATCAGCCGCAGATGAACGTTAATTAATCAACAATTAAACATTTATTATCTGTTTTCATATTCTTCAAGAAATACCATTTCAAAATAAAACAGTTTTGAAGATAAAACAAAACTCATGAATATTGAGATTTGCATTTAAATCATTTCTCAAAATAATTATATTTCGTCGCTTCATTCTTCAGATATTATATAACAGGTAGTCCTTTTTAGGTACTAGGTAACTTCGCATAATTTAAAGTATCATAAAAAAAACACTGTGGTGGGGCGCCGCGTTGCATGATCCACCCGGTTCGCGCCAAGCCCTCATTCTTTTTTCGTGCGTGGTAACAAGCATACGTCATTTACTTTAATCATTTACTTAAGTTTTTACAAAATGCCTAAACGTACAGCAGAAGAACAGCTTCAACATTATAATATAAAGATAAAAAAGTTGGAACAAAAAATAAATAAAAAACGGAAACAGCGAATTATTTCCTCCGATGAAGAAGAAATCTTACAAGGTAAGACCTACTTATTCGGTTTAAAAATGTTATTTAAAACATCAGAGCAGAAAATGCGTGTAATCTATAATAGATATATCACGTTATCCGCTCAATATCGTAATGATGTAAACTTTAATACATTTTATCTGATCTAATCGATCACCTTTTGTTTTCAATACGATTACAGAAAATGCGGGTAATCTCAAGGAGATTTATCTCGTTGTCTGTAATACGTTATGGGCGTTATATTAATATGAATTAGACATAAACATGTCGCCTCCAAGGTTATTTAAAAAATCAGAGCAGAAAATGCGTGTAATCTATAATAGATATATCACGTTATCCGCTCAATATCGTAATGATGTAAAATTTAATAAATTTTATTTGATCTTATCGATCACCTTTTGTTTTCAATACGATTACAGAAAATGCGGGTAATCTCAAGGAGATTTATCTCGTTGTCTGTAATAACGTTATGGGCGTTTTTTTAATATGAACTAGACATAAACATGTCGCCTCCAAGGTTATTTAAAAAATCAGAGCAGAAAATGCGTGTAATCTATAATAGATATATCACGTTATCCGCTCAATATCGTAATGATGTAAAATTTAATAAATTTTATTTGATCTCATCGATCACCTTTTGTTTTCAATACGATTATAGCTCAAATAAATGCTGAAATCTCAGCAGCCATAACTGACATAGCACGAGCAGGTGACAAAAAAAAAAAAAAAAAAATCCAAAACTTTCAGCAACAGCTGGGGTACGGTATTACCACCATAAATCGAGAGATGGACGTCCTCCCTGAGAAGGAAGAAAACAAAATGAAGGCCTTCCGTCACGTAAGTGATGGATGCTGCCTATTATCAGACCTCCACTTTATGTTCACCAAAGATAGGGTAAAACTGATTTTACCTAATTTGGATACAAACTTTAAACATGTTATACAAGACTCTGAAAGAGACGAAACTTTATTCGGAAGTTCGTTGCCGGAAAAAATAAAGGCAAGTAAAGCCATTGAAAAGTAGGGAGCCCTAATTAAAAAAGGCCCGGCCAAAACAGTCTCCTCTCAAATATCAACGGTCAACCGGTCGTCTCAGGGAAACTGGACAGGACCTCCTCGTTACCCGTCGTTCAGGGGGGGCGGGGAGGTCAGAGGAAACCAATAGCAGCTCAAACACAGCGGCGCCCTCAATCGAACTCTGCGTTCAACGCCAAGTTCCAGCCGCAGACTTAGTCCAGGATGCGTGCTCCGACCCAACATTAATCAAGGTACATGCAGGTCGAAGTAATTTATTTTATGATTGTTGGACAAAAATAACTAAAAACGAAGTTATATTGAAGTGGATAAATAATGGATTTAGAATACCATTTGATACTCAAATTTGTCAGTATTCTATTCCTAAAAATAATTTGTCATCATGTGAAAAAAGAGACATGAAAATGGCTATAAATAAATTATTAGACTTAGGGGCTATAAAGCCTTGTTCTCCTTCAAATGATCAATTTATTTCAAATATATTTTTAGCTCCGAAACCTAACGGAGAAAAAAGGTTTATACTAAATTTAAAATCTTTAAACAAGTTCGTAACAAAAGTACATTTTAAAATGGAATCTTATAAAACAGCCTCGAAATTAATTCCTCGTAATGGATACTTAGCCAACATAGATATGAAAGAATCATATCTACTTATGCCGTTTTTTGTTAGTGACAGAAAGTACCTACGATTCGAATTCCAAGAAAATTATTCATCTGAGCCGATCACTTACGAGTTCACAGCAATGCCGTATGGATTATCGGTAGCTCCGTGGGTATTTACAAAAAATATGCGTGAAGTAATGAGTCATTTGAGAAAACAAGGTTTTAAGTCTACTACCTATTAAGACGATCTTCTTATTGGAGATACATATGAAGAATGCATGATTAATGTAAGAGAAACTTTGAAGTTATTACATTGTCTAGGTTTTATTGTAAATTTCGATAAAAGTCACATTGTACCAAAAAAGTCAATCAAATTCTTAGGTTTTATGTTCAACACAGAACAGATGTCTATTACGTTACCTGGCGATAAGCGGCATAACATTGCACAGTTAATAAATAGGTACATTAATCTTAAAACTTGTTCATTACGAAATTTCGCTAAACTTATAGGTGTATTGATCGCAGCCTGTCCAACCACAAAATATAGATTCTTATATACAAAAATATTAGAGAGACAAAAGTTTTTAGCCTTAAATAAGTTCGGAGGAAACTATGAGGTGAAAATGAATCTTAATAAGATATTACTAAAAGATTTATGGTAGTGGAAAAATAATATTAATCAATCATTACTCAAAATTATAAGTCAGAAATTTACACCGACGCATCTAGGACAGGCTGGGGAGCAGTATGCAAAAATAATAAATATAGTGGTTTATGGTAAAAAGAAAATCACATGAACTTTTTAGAATTACTCGCGGTTTTGTTAGGTCTCAAAAGTATAGCTAGTGAAGGAAAAGTTTGCGCAATATTATTACGTATTGACAATACTACCGCCATTAGCTACATTAATAGGATGGGAGGTATTCAGTTCCCACATTTGAATATTTTAAGTAGAGAAATTTGGCAATGGTGTGAGAAACGCAATTTATGGATATTTGCTTCTTATGTTAACACCAAAGAAAATCGAGCAGATTTCGAGTCCAGAAATGGGCCCTCTCGGATAGCGCTTTCCAACTTATTGTAAATAGTTTCGGGCCCATTAAGATCGACTTGTTCTCAAGTCGAGCCAATGCCAAATGTTAATTATTTGTCACCTGGAAGCCTAAACCTGATGCAGTCGCAGTTGATGCATTTACAATAAGCTGGGCTGACTTGGATTTTTATGCATTTCCTCCCTTTTCTCTTGTATTAAAATGTATATACGAAAAATCATTGATTATAAAGCCGAAGGGGTACTTGTATTCCCCTTCTGGCCTTCCCAGCCATGGAGTCAGCACCCACTGCACTCCAGCCTTACCCTGGGTGCCGCGAGGCTCTCCGGGCGTCGTTCAGCCGGCGCGGCTGCCCACCAGAGGCTCTTACGTTGATGCTCGCCTCGCTCGCAGACACTACTGTTCGCCAGTACAACGTCTCATTGAAGTTATGGTTTCAAGAAGTGTGGTTATGAATTAATAGTCTCGAAAAATCCATTCCATTATTTCTTTGATTCTTAAACGAGCAATTTAATAGGGGATGTTCTTACGGTTCATTAAATACACATCAATCTGCATTATCTCTTTTATTAGGAGAAGAGATAAGTGATAATAGTTGTGTTAAACGCCTCTTAATAGGAGCCTATAAAACTAAACATATTAAGCCTAAATATTCATTTACTTGGGATCCAAATTTAGTACTAAATCAACTGTCTTCTTGGTATCCAAATATTAATTTATCATTAGAAAATATTACAAAAAAACTCGTCACATTATTAGCTTTATGTACCCGTCAAAGAGTACAGACATTGTCTTTACTTAAATTAGAAAATATTGTTTTTCAATCTGATAAAGTAAATATTATTATAACAGATATAATCAAGACTTCCGCTCCAAATCGTGAACAGCCCTTATTATCTCTCCCAAACTTTCAAAGCAATATCAACATATGCCCAGTATCAACTTTAAAAGAATATATTTTTATTACAAAAATATCCGAGGTTCAAACTCCGGGAATCTCTTCGTAACATTCAAAGCTCCCCACAGAACTGCATCAAGTCAGACGCTAAGTCGATGGATTAAGCAAACTCTCGCCACGAGCGGCATTGACATGAGCGTTTTAGTGCGCACAGCACACGACACGCGTCAACCTCAGCCGCGCGCGCGGCCGGTATCAGTGTCGATGTCATTCGAAAAACGGCCGGGTGGACACAAAACTCACAGGTGTTCGCAAAGTTTTACCATTGGCCTTTAGATGATCAACAAAATAACTTTGCTTTGTCGATACTTAATCGAGACATGAACAATACTTAACCTAATATTAAAAATAGTTATTGAATATTACGTATTTTGATATTAAGTAAATTACTACATTAAAAATTATGTGTCTATAAATAGACTATCACTAAGTTTCATTAATTTAAGCTGATTATAATTTCTAGCGACTCAAATAAAGTAAGATTATTTGAAGCTCATTATGTAATAATACAAATTATTAAGTACTATAATAATAAAATATGTAATTACATATTTATATCTTTACTTATTTCAATTCCAAGTATATACCTAAACAAAACTTTCTATCTCTGAAAATCTACCTGTTATATAATATCTGAAGAATGAAGCGACGAAATATAATATCTTCGAATGAAGCGACTCATATAATAGCGATAGAACTTCACTTAGAAGTTCGTTTAATCATCTATTATTAATGAAATATCAGAAAGATCCGACTTCAAACGTAATATAATTTTCAATTAATTTTAAGGAAATTTATGATTCTGTCACTGAACTGAAGATCAACTAAAACCTTTTGAATTTATGCTTAAAACATTTTATTGTGTTTCAAATATTGATATAAAATTAAGGAAAAACAAAACATTAAGCCCCAATTTCACCGTAGTAATAAAACGCGATCAATTCGAGTTGAACTCGGCTTACGCGTTAATCTAGGCTCAGAAAGAAATCGGTGTAATCGGGGCTAAGTATCATAACAAAAAAAAATGGATTGGATATTTGAATTATTCAAAGATAAACATGGACAGTTTTTTATGGTTCAGTACTGGCTTTCTTAGCTTTTCGTAGTCCACAGAGTTGGCTGCAAAACTTTTTGTAGTCTATCATGATAGCAGTTCCTTTTTGAATGATGGGAGCCTCTTCGAGGGCATAGTCAGTCTCTTTCTCGGTAAATTTGTCTCCTTTCGTCATGAGATCCTTGCGAAATCTGAAACATTATAGATGAAGCATTAAGTATTAACAAGGTTTTTTTTATCGTAACTTTACGCCTGTGGGTATTCTGCCATTAAGGGATTATGGAGTAGGCAAAACACCAGAGACTATAAAATCATCTGATATCACGTTTGACAAATTTAGTCGTATTATACTGATGAGGAGAGACTATTGAAGTGACAGGAGGTCAGCCTATCGCCCAAACAAACGTCAATAAAACTTCCGTCCCGTAACCGACTTTCACAGTATGCCAGGGAAGTGAAGCAACTGTACCTATAGTCTATGTTTTTCTTTTGGTCCCAGTCCAGCGTGGAGCATTTTTCATTATAAGTCAGCAAATAAAGCTGAACTATAATATAACATCGTTCCACATTGCTTCCAAAATAGACTAAGCTTTTGTTGTAAGAAGGCTGTGACGGTAGAATACTAAAAACATACATACATACATAACGTCACGCCTGTATCTCTTATGGGGTAGAAAGGTTATAAGACCATCTGATGTCACATTTGTCAAAAATTTGGAGGTATTATAAACATGGAGACAGACTATCATTACTGGCATTATAAGCCATTTAATCCTTTTATTTTTATCATTTCACATTTAAAATAAAAAAACTGATAACAATTTATACCTAATACTCGTATATAAGGTACTTCAAGTAGTAATCTAAGATGCGGTCTAAGTGTTTCTACAGCTAAATATCAGTGTAAAAGAGCAATGAACCATCTATAGTCACAAACTGACTTTTATAATATTCATACATATAATCATAACTCCACGCATGTATCCCTTATGGGGTAAGCAGAACACCAGAGGTTATAAACCCGTCTGATGTCACGTTTGACAAATTTTGAGGCATGATAATGGTGGAGAGAGGCTCTTGTATGACAGGGGGTCAGCCTAACGCCCACAAATAACCTCTAACAAAACCTCTGTCCCTTAACTGACTTTTACAGTATGCCCGGGAAGAGAAGCAGCTGGCACATTCTATTCTTTTTCTTAGCTCCCAGTCCAGCATTTGTTGGATTTATCGAAACAAGTCCTTCGCACCAGCCTTTATAAGATGGTCGCTCGCTAGCTAAGCCGTAAAAGATTTTTCAACACACTTGCTCGTAAAGTGAGCCTTATTCTATTGAATTTAGAACTATAAACTGGGCTATAAGTCACGCGTGCATAATATATTATGTTCTAATCCTACAAAGTTGAATTGTACCTTTGTGCAAATTAAATGCGAGTAAACAGAGCATATTTTATTGATCCGGGTTATACATTAATTTTTTTCAGAAACAACAAAGAGGTTTTATACCACTTCAAATCCATATACATTTTTAAATGTTTACGCCTTATATTAGTTAAACAAAATTGTATATCAAACAAATTATTCACAATTTACAATAATTTGTTACAAAATATTAAAATATTTGCATTTACCACTCCAAATTAAATATTTTCATTTAAAATAGGCTGTATAATCTATACAGCCATTGACACATTTGGCGGAAAAAAAAACCTACGCGCATGCGCGAAGTTCGGCGCCATTTTTCAATCACAATTCACAGCTTTGTTTTTCAAGTGTGTTTGTTATTTTATGACCACGTATGTCTGTCTTTTACTCACAAGTGTGTTGAAACACGTCGTCGTATATACTATTACTGCCAAGCGGGAGTTATTGGAATAAGGTGCTTCTTAATGTAAAACTCTTCAAAGTCAAAGACAATAGTATATTATGTAACAAGTGAGCAACGCTCACGAGTTATATACGACGTTTTTCAACACACTTGTGAGTAAAAGACAGACATACGTGGTCATAAAATAACAAACACACTTGATAACAAAGCTGTGAATTGTGATTGAAAAATGGCGCCGAATTTTCTGGATGCGCGTAGGTTTTTTTTTCCGCCAAATGTGTCAATGGCTGTATAGCATATACAGCCTATTTTACATGAAAATATTTAATTTGGAGTGGTAAATCCAAATATGTTAATATTTTGTAACAAATTATTGTAAATTGTGAATAATTTGTTTGATATACAATTTTGTTTAACTAATATAAGGCGTAAACATTTAAAAATGTATATGGATTTGAAGTGGTATAAAACCTCTTTGTTGTTTCTGAAAAAAATTAATGTATAACCCGTATCAATAAAATATGCTCTGTTTACTCGCATTTAATTTGCACAAAGGTACAATTCAACTTTGTAGGATTCATTATATTATGCACGCGTGACTTATAGCCCAGTTTATAGTTCTAAATTCAATAGAATAAGGCTTACTTTACGAGCAAGTGTGTTGAAAAATATTTTTATTTCGTAGGTACTTTTATATACCTTGATAAAACATAATTTACAAATTAAAAATAATCTTCTACGACTTTAGAAAGCCGTTCAGAAAATTACTACATTTGAAGTGGTAAGGAGTACAGCAATCATCTTTTTTAAAATAGTTTACAATTTTTATGGTCCTTCCCTTTGATTATCTTTATGTCCTTCCATATATTCTGCTATTTTTTATACCTTTTTTACACAACCTTTGATCGAATATATGATTTATTTTAAATTGCAGATATGGTTCGCGATTCTTCATTTTTTTTTCTGTTTTTGACTAATCTATATACAATATTTATTGTTCGGATACCTTAAAATAATCGTCACGTTGTGTAGCGAATCAACTCTGTATGCAATATATCATAACTCTGCAGGTATTCATTAAATTGATGCTTCATATCAAAAGTCATTTTTCTCGAATTTAGATCAAAAAGCTACATCCCACATCCATTCAAATATTAATTACTTTACTGCCAATATTTGCATGAAAATTCCATTTTCAAATTCCTATAATACCTCAAATATTTCATAGAAACTAACCATCAGTTTCAAAATCTTACATTAGACCTATTTTATTATTAATGGCTGTAAAATATGTCACATTTACGCAAGCAATTTCCAGAGTAATAACCGTTTTATCTTTAGGTGCTCGTAATAATCTTTAAGGTGTTAACACATTTGATGATTCAACCCACGCCAAACTGTGGAAAGCATATCGACGACGGAAAACGTATTTGCTGTAAGCGCCAAAATACGAACTTTTCACCAGAGCAAAAAAACTGTTCTCAAATTTAAAAAAATATTATTATTCAAAAACTATACATCGTAGGAACATGAATTTAACAACATAATTTTATTTTACCATCTTTTAACTATTAACTATAAATATAATCTTCTAAGTAAATTATTACTGCCTGTTTTGTCGCTTACAGCAAACGAGTTTTTTATTACAAACCTTAAAAAAGCTGTAACCACCAAGGATCTTTCTATGGCAACACTTTATTTGTATTATGTTCAGAAATTTAAAACGCTGTAATCGCATTACTTGATTTTTAAAGTAAAACTAAATAAACGTAAGGTACAGTGAAGAATTTTCTTGCATTGCTGTTTTGCTTTAAGTAAGTGGACGAGTTTTAATATTCTATAAATAAAAGGCAGTAAGTTAGGTTTATTAATTTATTGTAGGTTAACAGAATGTATTTTTTTTTATTAAGTATTAAGTTAATGATCTTTTCGTAAATTTCTATTACCATTTTGTATTAAATAATCAACTAAATCTGAACTGATAACAAACAGATGTCTGTTAAAATTAGAAAAATTCAATCCTCTTCATCTGTATCTGGTAGGCGGTCTACTGTTTTATTATTATGGTGTAGGTCCAAAAATTCTCGTTCATAATTATGTGGAATAATTTTTTTTGTTACAAGCTTTTCTAGGTCCTTGTATTTTTGAAGGGAAATCGGCAGTTTAACTCTATATAAATTTTCTTTTGGTTTACTGTTACCCATATCTCCCAGTTCAATTTCAGTGCATTCAGCTTCTGCTGCCATAGACCTTTTTATACACATCACATTTGGCTTGTTTTTTTGAAAACTACTACACTTACAGTTGAAATGAGTACTTTAAGATTCTTTTTAAATGATTTATTCACAATGTCGTCAAAACCCATGAAAGAGCTTCCATCTAGTACAGAGGCTTCATAAGGGAACGGGGTTTTTCTGGCCATTTCCATTATTGTAGGTCATTGTGAAGGTGCCCACACAGTCGTTTTTCTAACCGCACGTTCTATAGTTGCATGCATACTATCTACTGGCATGTAGGTGTGACTAGGGACTAAGTAATTTATTTGAATTACCTTTAAGTTATTGCATTTCGACAGTGCATATCGAAGTATGGCTAAAACGACTTTATTCTTATTCTGTCCAAAGCACGAATCACAATAGAGAAGTAATGTCCTTATATTGCCTCTCTTGTCAACATTACTTGTAATATAATTGAATAGACAAGTCGATATTTCGTTTGCTCCTCTGTGAGCATCGGTTTCCGTCCCCACATTGCAAAAACCATTTCGTGTACCACTCTCATATATTGTTAAATTATAAACAGCAACTTTGCCATGAGGATTATTTAATACCTTTTGGAAGTCAAAACTCGCGCAAATAAGGCTTGTGTCCTTTTACAACCGTTTACTGTCTTTTCTAGAGTAATGTGAAGGCAACAGAGGCAAGGAATAAATGAAGGATTTGCCAAACTCAATCATTTCTGTGGGAGTTTTATTGTGTGAAGCATGTTTACCTCTTTGATCGAGTTTTGCCAAGCCTTCATCTGACATAGTTTTAGCGGTGTACAAAATAAATCTCTGTGAGACGTTTAGAGTTGCTATCAAAAATTGTTGACAAACTTGTCTTCTCCAAAAATATGTAAATATAGCTCTGCGGCGTTTTTCTGTGATTTCAGCACAATTGTTTTGACATAACTTACCAGCACAAGGATTTTGCTGCATTTCTTTTCCTTCTACGATTTTGCCTTTGGTGTTGATATAACTTTGGCCCTCTAGTTTTTTTTTATTGTTCTGAAATTTATTTTGTTTCTTCTTTGTTTTACCTTTTTTCAATATTTATAGCCACAGATTCACTTTCTATATATTTTTTGTCGTTTTCTTTTTCTTCAACTTTTTCCTCTTTTTCACATTGTTTTTCTCTCTCTTTTCATCACTAGATTCTTCTGATTCATAGTCATCCCAAGTTCCAGAGTCTTCAGATGGAAAAGCTTCGTTAAATAAAATATCTTCGGAATTTTCATCAATAAAATCTAAGTAAGATGTATTAAAATCTAATTTGCGTTTTGATTTTCAACGTGGTAATCCTTTGGCTACAGCCTTACTTTGAGGAGAGTCAAGTAAAACATCAACATCGCAGGACGTGTTTCGGGTGTCGTTTACGGCTTGGTGTTGGTGACCATCAGGTATGACATCACCATCCCAAGAATTGCTTTGGTGGACGCTCGCAGTACGCTGTTGGTGAGGGACAGGTAAGACATCAGCATAACAAGGCTTGCTTCGATGGACGCTCGCGGTACGCTGTTGTTGAGGGTCAGGTAATACATCAGCATCACAAGACTTGCTTCGGTGGACGCTCGCGGTACGCTGTTGTTGAGGGTCAGGTAATACATCAGCATCACAAGACTTGCTACGGTGGACGCTCGCGGTACGCTGTTGGTGATTGTCAGGTAAGACATCAGCATCACAAGACTTGCTACGGTGGACGCTCGCGGTACGCTGTTGGTGAGGGTCAGGTAATACATCTGCATCACAAGACTTGCTTCGGTGGATGCTCGCGGTACGCTGTTGGTGAGGGTCAGGTAAGACCCTCCAGCATCACAAGACTTGAGTATTAACTCACCGCTAGTTACTATTTTTTTATTGATAAAACGTCGTAAATGTTATTGCAATTAATAAGATGAACCAATTTAATGATGTAAGTGATAAAAAAATTAAAAATGCATCCCGCCATAATGTCGTAAGTCTCTGGATTGAATTTTTTTGCACCGCGAGAATAGCGTAAGCAACATTGACAATTAATCACTAAACTTAATTTTGCAGTAAGCTAATAAACCCTTAAAATACAGTTTTTTGGTAGACTTACGACAAAAAATACATTAGTTTTGTTCAAAAAGCCTACGGCGTAAGTGTTTTTTTTTTCATCCTAAAAATATGGGACCCAGACTAATCGAAGAAGCATTTTTTTCTGATTAAACCGAACGTAAAAAAAGTTTTTACCATTTTTGGCGCTTACAGCAAATACGTTTTCCGTCATCGATATTGAAATCAGTCTTCATAATCTAAAGTGAGAACTAATAAGTATATTTATATTAAGTATATAGTATTTGAAATTAACCCTCCGATAGATTTAAGGATAAGTGTTGCGTAAAAAGGTCTACTATAAGATATCCGGATGTAAGAAGATTGGATTCCCTGGCTGAAAATTATTATTGTGTATTTTTAAAAGATGATTGTTGGCGAATTTCTTGCCACTTCTTCTCAACAGATCGACTTTCCAAAGTGGTGGTGGATTCAGTTCAATTTGTAAATGGTTTTACTAGTTCAAGTGTATTTAAATACCTACGTTTTTTAAATTTTTTTTTTACAACAATGAGCTGTGCGCATGGCTGATGTTATTCTGCGATATGCGATAACTGATTCCGGTGTCTAGTGACACCTTCATCTTCTATTGGTTGATTTGATATCTGGACCTACAAAATAAAGATATTTTTTACTTTGACTTTGATTGATGCTATCCAGTACATACATGGTTTTGGAAAAGCTTAGTCAGTCAAGTGATTTTATTTATTGACTGCTAGAAAAGTTAAACTACAATCATGTCTGACACGTATGCCCTTTGCGTAGAGATTGTCAAGCTGTTTTAGGGGTTGGCATCAGTAGAAATCAAAATAATTTTTATCTGTAGGAAATTCAAAATATTTGTATATTTTGAATTTCCTACAATTTTTTGGATTTTCTCTGATTTTTAATGATGAACTAACTCGTAGATAACTATTTTGAAACGTTTCTTAAAGTTGTACTAAAAGTGTTCAAATACGATAATTTAGTATTGTTAAAATACATCTTGCCAGAACGTTAGGTAATTATTGGACACCAAAGGTTTCAAAGATATAAATATGGCGTCAAACTTGATTAACACTAGCGAAACGTACTTTGAAAAATAACAATTTTGTCGTAAGAGTGTTAATCTAATATATAAAATTCTCGTGTCACAGTTTTCGTTGCCATACTCCTCCGAAACGGCTTGACCGATTTTGATGAAATTTTTTGTGCTTATCCGGTATCTATGAGAATCGGCCAACATCAATTTTTTTTTTATTTATATGGCAAAACAACGTTTGCCGGGTCAGCTAGTTTAATATAGAAATGTTATGAGTTTCATGAACTTTCTGCTAAAATGTCCCGCAAGCGAACTGCGGCCAACAACCGTACTAAATCATACATATTTTGAGCCCAAGAAATACGTCAGGCGTATAACTGAAAAAGTAAATTTAATCTGGCCCCGAATTGTTTATGGATCTCAAGAGAAATGTGAGATGTAACCGGTTTGCCTTTTTTACGGCTATTAAAATATCATATTCATTTGGTAGGATACCCTTAGGATTTTGCAATAGATATCTCGCACAATTGGTTTTGAAAAGATCATTTTAAAAGAAACAGGGTTATGTAATAAATATATTTATTAATATGGGATAATATACAAATAAGGTTTCAAGTTGCTTGTCTGTTTCTGGAAAAGAATTCTTATTTTTATCACGAAAAAGAGTTATTTTAAATAATTCGACTACAAACTTGTGTTCAAATTTATTGAAAATTCAATAGAGTTTATTTACGCCAACAATCCGGTTGCCGTCCAAAATAAAATACGATGTAAACTTTTGAATTGATGTGCTTTTGCTACCATAATTTCGTTTTCATATTTTGCCCACAATTAAAATGCGTGTCGGTCACAGACATACATCTACATAGACAACGCAAGTGTATTGAAACCGATTTGTTTTCAATACTATTTGTATTGGTTTCAATACGATTTGTATTGAAACCAAGCGTGCCGACGTTTTAACACCTTCTGTGACGTCACGTCACAGCTGATATTTATTGCTGGGAAATACAAACCGATTCAAAGACACCGATGCTGCCGATGAAATCGATTATTAAGAACTATATTGATATTGTGATATCGATTATCTAACAGGTATACCAACATACGTGCGGACTGAATCTAGCGGCGACCAACCTTGACGCTTGGTCGGGGTTCGGACACGTGAAGTATATATATGCATTTGCGTTTTATATACTTGCATATATATTTGCGTATATATTTGCATATGTTGATGTATGTCTGTGGTGTCGTTGTATCTTGGCGGTATTTTTTTTTCTGTAAAAACTATCGAAATAACAGCTTTAAACAAATGATTGCAGAAGAAACTTACAATTTTTTGGCAATTTTTTGGCTTTGATATTTTTTTGGATTTTTAATGAGCATTTTGTTGTAATGAAAAAATATAACAAAATTAAAACCGGATGCAAGAAGATTGGATTCCCTGGTTATACTGTTATATTATATTTTTATAAGATGATTGCTGTTGAGTATCTTGCCACTTTTAAATAAAACACTTTTTAACCGGATTTATCGCGTATATTTACATTTTAAATTTTGACTCGACGTTTCGGTGTCTTTGCAGACCCCGTGTGGGCTTTCCTACATTGGTCAAACCAAAAGAAACGTATCAACCCGCGTAAAAGAACACATAGCTGATATTAAAAATCGAAGAGTTTCAAAGTCTGCAGTTTGTGAGCATTCCATGGACAAGCCCAACCACTACTTAAGGTTTGACTCTGTGAAAATTTTATCTAGAGAGAAGCATTACATTCCTAGAATGATCAGAGAAGCGATTGAAATTTAAAAACACCCAAATTTCAATAGAGAAGATGTTTGGAAACTATCACCGACATGGGACCCTATCCTGAAAAGTATTAAATCTAACATCCAGCAAGCTGCACGACCTGAAACTCAAGATACTGTCAGCTCGTTTTGTGTCAATCCAGAACGCTACGCTCGAAGACTGAGAAACAGATGGAGATGATGATGTATAACTTTTTCAATCTATCAATCCGACGCTTGACACCTCAGTCGCTCGTGACCACGGGGTCTGCAAAGACACCGAAACGTCGACACAAAATTTAAAATGTAAACATACGCGATAAATCCGGTTAAAAAGTGTTTTATTTAATAGTATGAATCGCGAAAACTTAAGACAATATTATCTTGCCACTTCTTCTCAACAGATCGACTTTCCGAAGTGGACTACGAGGGTGGATTGAAAAGTTCGCGGCCTAGTCAAGAAAACAGAATAAAGTACATACAAAATATTTTTATTTTTCGACGTAATCTCCATTTAGCTCTATGCACTTCTTCCATCTGCTTTCCAGAGCTTCCATACCTGTTTTAAAAAAAGATTCCTCAAGGTCTTCAAAATACAGGTTAACAGCGGCTTCGACCTCTTCATTCGTTAAAAATTTCTGCCCACCGAGGTGTTTTTTCAGGTTTGGAAACAGATGAAAGTCCGAAGGTGCCAAATCAGGAGAATAAGCTGGATGTGGCAACAATTCGAAACCACAATCACGAATTTGAGCCATAGACTCGACAGACGTGTGGACTCGGGCGTTGTCCTGGTGAAACAACACTTTCCTTCTCAGTAATCCTGGGCGTTTCTGTTTAATTTCTTCACGTAAACGGCGCAGAAGGGTGCTATAGTACGCAGAGTTTATTGTTTCGCCTTTTGGAAGGTAGTCCAACATAATGACACCCTTAGCATCCCAAAAAACCAATGCCATCACCTTGCCAGCCGACAGAATTGCCTTTGCTTTTTTCGGAGTTGGTTCACCTGATTTTTTCCATTGTTTGGATTGTTGTTTTGATTCTGGGGTATAGTGGTGAACCCAGGTTTCATCCATTGTCACAAATCTGTCAAGAAAACCTTGTGGATCAGCCTCGAACATCTCCAAACAGTCGCGAGAAATCGTGAGTCGAATTCGCTTTTGCTCTACTGAAAGCAATCTGGGGACCCACCTAGCCGAAACCTTAGAAAAGCCGAGTTCATGGACAATGATGTTTTGCGTTCGTTCATATGAGATGCCTATAGTGTTTGCAATTTCTCTGATCGTCAATCTACGGTCTTTCAATATGAGATCACACACTTTATTGATGTTTTCTTCGGTCGTAGACGTCATTGGCCTGCCGGAGCGAGGGTCATCTTCGATGTTCTCTCGTCCACGTTTAAATTCTGCAACCCATTTTTTCACAGTGGTATAAGACGGGGCAGATTCCCCTAATGTTGTTTGCATGTCATCTTGGATCTCCTTTGGTGTTAATCTTTTTTTAAACAAATATTTAATCACAGCACGTTGTTCAAATTTCTCCATTCGCGGGCTGACAATTGAATAATGACAGTTCAAAATGACGGCAGAAAAAATAACAAAAGTTTTTTTTTTTAATGGCCATGCCGCGAACTTTTCAACCAATGTAGTAGATTCAGTTCAATTAGTAAATGATCAGACATTTTTCAGGTGTATGTATGTATATGTGTATGTATGACGGTCTCCATGTTACAGTGGTATAGACGCTTTTGCGCCAATCGTGAGGTCTCGGGTTCGATTCCCGCACGGAACAAAAAAAAATCCGTGTCTGGGTATTTATCTATATATTTATATTCAAGTTTCCCCCTACTTCGCTACATAGTAACCCATAACACAAGCTATGCTTACTTTGGGGCCGTGCAGTTAGTATGATTGTCCGGGGATTTCATTTTTTATTTACATTTAAAATTAAGAATTTTTTGAACTTGATTTTAAATTCAAAAGTCCTACGGACAGCAAAAAAAAACCAAAACAAAAATGTTATTCACTGTTGGTTACTTAATCAGTGTAAGAATACTCTTTTTCTGTACTACCTTGGCTTTAAATGGCTTTAAGTATACCTAAGAAGTGCTACAGAATAAAAATCCACAGACAGATAATGCAGATACCACTCTGCGCATGCCTTTATTATAGCTGCAGTAAGTCAGTAGTGAAACTTAGCAAGGCATGCTTCAATGCCCCGCGTATAGATTGCAAAAGTTCTCCCTAGATCGGGTTATGTTTTCTCATGGTTTAATACTTATGTGGCTATAATATCCTAATATTTAATGTTTATAATTGTCTTTGTTAGTTCCATTTAACGCACTAGATGGCGTCGATTGTCTATTAAATCATGCATAAACTGAAATAAATAAAATGTATGTATACTTGTTTTAAGATTTGTTAAATTGTTCTTGATTAAAGTGTTTTCCAGTAATATACAAAGTGAGTGGTTTCAAATAGTAGTGTAAGCATTGGTCCTTCGAGCCGAATATTCTTTAGGTAGGATGTAGTGTAGTTTGTAATTTAGCCTTGTAAAGCCAAAAGAAATTGTGATGACTTGGTGGACGTGACCATGCTTATTCTATTATGAGTTTTTTTAATTAAATCTAGTAAGTATTAGGGTTATATTATATGTTTTTAGTTGTAGTAGCTTTCGAGATTAATGGATCATCACCACCACCACAACTCTTTGTAATGAGCCCACTGCAGGGCTATGAGTCTTCTCCCCTGGGTGACAAGGAGGTTATAGGCCATAATCCACCAAGCTGGCCCAGTGCTGGGTGGTGGATGTCAGAATTTTCAGGGCGCCGTAATGGCTTCTAACAAACCCTAACGACTACTGTATACAAGTATACAGCACCCGGGACCGACTGCTTAACGTGCCCTCCGAAGCACGGAAGTCGCCGGGCGAAATGAATGGTCGGCGGTCACCCATCCAAGTACCGACCACGCCGAACGTTGCTTCACCTGTGATATCGTTTGATACACACAGTAACCGCGGCGCCACGACGACTTCGATTAATGGATTAATGGATATAAATGTACGTTAATTTATCTAAAAATGTATACATATTCATTGGATGTGGATGTAATGTATGTAATTGGCTATGGCGGATAAAATGTAAAAAGTTTAAGCAGTTAGTATTATTTGAATACGCCATTATCATTTTTCAAAGTGTACAAATAAAATTTACCTTTCTTCAGGAATAAGGCCGGATTTATTGACATCCCATCGAGACATCGCGTCTACTAGATCTTCTTCTGAATCCAGTTCCAAAGTTTTGTATCCGAGCAGATTCACAAAAGAATCGAAATCTAAGGGACTTGAAGCCTGTAAAAAACATCAACATCGTCTATGTTAATTTAAATATAACTCCGTCTATGCCACATATTTTGACATTTGAAAGGTAACCGAAACCTACAGGGTACTTTTCGTTGACCTTTGGAATCATGAAATTTGACAAGAAGTGCCGATCAGTATCAATAAAAAGAAATCTAAAAAATATTCACTCAACACTCCTAGCTAAGAATATATTTTCAGTACATGCTAACATTTGTGGTGAAGTGGGAAACCCATATTGAAAAGCCCTAGAGTCTATTTGCTCTAAGTGCTACCTATCTATACTTATTAAAGAGGAAACCTTTGTATTTTTGTATGTTTGTATTGAATAGGCTCAAAAACTACTGGAACAATTTCAAAATTTACCATTACTTAGAGGGATTCTTCCGAATCCGTATAGGCTACTTTTTATCCCGAAAATCCCGCGGGAATCGAAATTGCGCGGGTAAAACCGCGCGCAACAGCTAGTAAAATATATATTTAGCCGATTTGTCAGCAGTTCCATAACGTAAAGCCACTAATATCCTATCGTATTTACTTAGGTAATCCCACTAATCGTATGTTTTTAGTCTTGTATTTTATTAGTGTATGACTCGATTCTCTACTTCTGTTATAACATTTAGTTTTATCAATCTGACAACGTATGCTTCTTTTCTCGTACCTTTTACTTAAAAACTAGTATTTTTCAAAACTTTATAAACAAATTTTGTACGATTAGAGACTTGTTAAATAAAAACGCTAACTGCATAATTTTTCAAGAGCAACATAAAAATATACAATAAAAGTAATTTTCCGGAATTTTATCGCAATCTATTCTTTATTTTCATTTTATTATCATGACGTGACGCTTGAGAAGGTTTCGAATGTCAATTTAAAAGGTAAATTATTGGGTTATTACACGCGGTTACGATAAGGAGTTAAACACGATTTAATGTCCTACTTTTATATGCGAAACTCAATTTTTTGATCTCATTTCACGAGACACCGTTGGAAGTTCGAATTTGATATTATACTTATTGAGATATTTACTATCGAAGTATAGGCGAAAAAATCTGTTTATAATTTGCACTCTATGTACATTATAACAAGAGTAAAAGCGACAGAAGGAAACAAAACATTAAAAGCCTTCCTTCAATCATAGACAATAACTTTTTTATTCACTTTCAAAACCCTTTGTAAGCAGCCTAATGCAGGGCTATGAGTCTCACCCCTGGCTACGAGGGAGTTTAGGACGTAACCCACCAAGCTGGCACCAAGCACTGCTGGTTGGCTTAATATTATATGAAACTAGCTAACCCGGCAAACGTTATTTTGCCAAATAAATAAAAAAAAAAATGTTGGCCGATTCTCATAGATACCGGATAAGCACAAAAAATTTCATCAAAATCGGTCAAGCCGTTTCGGAGGAGTATGGCAACGAAAACTGTGACACGAGAATTTTATATATTAGATGATTCTGATAAACCTAAGAAATAAGATTTATTACATGTTATAAGTCACTCTACAGCAATTAACGGTATATTTGCAAATCGCACTGACACAAATGTTTATAACCATATAACTAAACTAAACCCCTCATTCCATTAAGCTGAATGTAACGAAGTATCATATTAAAAGCTAAATGAAACAGAGTGTCATGTTACTTCCAGGTGTAACCTATAAATGTTTTATTCGTAATGCCTTCCTTCTTTACATTCACAGCTCATCAGGGATTACTTACGCAAATGTAACTTGGAAAACTCGTAAAGTCTTTTTGATATGGGAGAAAATGAAATGAAAAGGTTACGACCTTGCGATATTAAAAATTAGCTTCACTCTAGCTCAAGGTAAAACTGAATTTGAAAAGACGGAAAATAAGACACAAGAAGACTTTTATTTTTAATACATTTTAGATGCAAAGTACTTGGTATTTTTCCCAAATGACACAATGTTGTTCTTTTTTTAACACGCCCAAAACAATAATTCCCTATAGGTACTTTTTTTTTTTAGATTAATTTCAAGAAAAAACACAAACATACTATATTCAAAGACTTATGTTATCGCGAATAATTGTATGCGTCTTTAATTGGATATAATTATATTGACAATGTGGTCACTTCAGTCTCATCCTCTGATAAAACAAAGCTAATGAGAACCTTTTATCGGGAAAACTTCGAAAATAAATTACTTAGCTTTTACCTCAGAGATCATCGCACGAACTGCATTGTCATCAACTTTTTCACCCAAACTGACCAAGGTTCCTCTCAAGTCATTATTATCAATATAGCCGTCGCCGTTCAAATCGAATAACAGAAATGCCTGAAAGAGACAAATAAGCCTTCAGATAATGAAAAATTACGCAAGAACTGACTGTTTGTGCCAAAACTTTTCTGCGACACTAAAAATATCCTCAAGAAATTGAAATAAATGTGGTTGTATACGCACGTCTTTTGAGAACGCAGTCAATAATATTATGGATATGAGTACATATAAAGTTCAAGTTCGTTTGGTTTCAAATATTTTTAATGATACACTTTACAATTACTTTAGATGTCAATAAAACATATTAGAGGTGATATAAATAGTTTACTTGGTACAGTTAGTCAATGATAGCTATACTTCATCTGGATTTTACTATGAGATTTAGGTCTTATTTCTTTACAGAAATTCTAAATCTCAATTTAGACCGAGCATTCAGTTTAAGCTATAAAATTATATTTAATCACAAGAAACGGGAAAAAAAGTTACATTTATAGTATTTTAAATACATTGTAAAATCTGTTAAAATTAACTCATAAGTTCAAGGCTTAGCAAACAAAAACAACAAAAATAATTTAATATGGAACAAAAGTTTTATGCAACTTCAAAACACATTTGTCAGTTCAGACGAAACTTGCCCCAATAACGCCTCAGGCAGAAATCAAATCCGTGTAACTGAGAATCCATCGACTAGTTATTCGTTTTTGTTTATGTCATTAATCATAGTTCTAACAATCTACCCTCTACAACAAGAAAACATTTATATGAGGTGTAGTTAGATTGGGCATTGTTTTTAGAAAACGGGTTTTCTTAACCCTTAGCACCACTCGGTATTTTCAGTCTACACATTTACACTCGTGGGGGACCTAAGTCCCCACATTTTGTGTGCAAAATTTAGGTTATGAAATGTAGAATATCTTGGGATATCTTTTCATAATATAAATAAAAAACATGAACAATGAAAATGAACAGTTTTATTCATTTTTTTTTTATAATAATTAAAAACATTTCTAAGTTCAAAGAAACATAATACAAAATAAGTATATTTATAGACGTTACTTTTCAGGCCCAATATAATTTAAAAAAATTACTTCAAAACAAAAAAGAAAGATTTTTTTCAAATAAACTATTTACCTTTTATTAAAAACAGACATAAACTCTTTCATAAATTTAAAAATATTCGAAATCACAAAAGGAATGTTGGGCTTAGTTGACTTAATTTTTTTTTTAATTCTGTAAACATATTAGCAGTCTCAGCAATTATGCACTTCTGTAGCTCTCGGGTGTCACTGGGAATACACGGAATCGCAACCGCGTCGGGCTCTAAATATTAATATGATTTGAAAAAAACAAAGCGCTGACCTTAAGCGGGGACCTAGGTCCCCCACGAGTGGTGCTAAGGGTTAATTATAAAATTCATAACAAAAAATATCAAACCTCCTTGAGTTCAAATATTTTACTCTCATCCAACTCTGCCAGTACGTTCTTTGGAATACACAGCGATTCCCGAGCGCGTGAAGTGGATCTAGATCTTGTATATTTTGGAACTGTCATTTCTGATGCAGACTCTTGAGGTACATCGGATAAGATTGAACTGAAAAGATAGATCGTATAAAATATCGTGATGAAGGCCGGTTAAGGATAATTTTTATGCTCCTGGATAAGTGTATATTAAATGCCGACTAATTTCATCCAACGCCCAACGTCTCTATTAAGTATGTCACATTAAACAAAAAATAAAAACGTATAACGGAAAAATTCAACTTAGTCGAAAAAGCTCTCAAAGGGTCTGACCAGCATTTTTTTTTAAATACTAATACTACAAAATGATTTACGAGAAAAAATACGAGTAGCAACTTTTTTCGGGTGAACTTCCATTTTCCTTTAACAGCCGGTGACTCATCGGTTGCTAAAAGGTAGGTAAATCAAAAACAAATCAAAATTTTCTTAGACTCGTAAGCCAAGATTTAACCAACGAAAAGTATTAACTAGTTTATATTAGAACTACACAGCAAAGCTAGTGGTCACACAGTCACAAACACGTAAGTCAGATTGGTAAAGTTTGATTTCCTAATTTACCGAGTTAGTGGACGATTCGCCCGAATTTTGCTAGTCCGAATCAGAAGGTTTGTCCCATTTAAAAAATATAAATTTTCTGTAGGCAATTCGTCCGAATGCCATTTGTTTGCTGACAAATTGTCCCTTCAAAAATTTTTAAGTTGTCAACATGCCCGAATTTTATATTAGTGAAAAAAACATAAAAAGTACAGTCGTGCATGAAAATCATAATGAAAATAATATGAAGCAAAGTTTAAAGGTAAGATATTATAGTTAAAACTAGGATCGAAATGCATTTAATATGTAATAAGCTCTAAAAACCAAGTTATATTGTCAACCACAACACGAGGGAGACAGCAAAATATTCGCTACCAAAAAAAATTAAGAAATATATGTATTATTATTATGCAATGGGCATTGCTCATTTTTTTTAATTTATTTCATACGAAAAACCGTTTCGAGGAATAAGGTTTCTGATTAATTTAGTCGATTTAAAACATTTAAAAATATTGGGGTTTAAGAGATTTTTAACAAAATACATTTGACCTTTATTTAACCTTGATGACGTCATCAAAGGCATCAAATCGATCAAGTGTTATGCCTTAAAGCTGTTTAAAAAAAGTCAAACTAAACTCTATAGCTCTATGGTGGTTGTTTTGTTTTGTTTATATTTCAACGTAACCTCAACATAACAAACTCAGCTTCTTTATTTTTCCCTGCGATTGATCTAAGTTTAATTAACAATTAAAATTTTAAGAATAATTAATTTAATTATTTTAATTATAGATTATTTATACAAACTACAAAGAAAAGAAACAGAGGAAATAAAGACAGTTAAGATTTGATTTGAATCAATGTTTGAAATGTTGGTTTGTTGTCTGTTGACAATCCATTGGGTGACAGTGACATAGCATGACTTTAGCACACAGACACAGCTAATGTTTTTTTTACTGACTGACACATGTTTCTAAAGTTAATGCCACTGATGACGTCATCACGTACTAATTTCATTAAATCAATATAAATTAAACGACACAGTTAAAAATAAAACTATTCAAATTGTTCTCTCAAAATAGGCTAAAGATTAATATAACATAATCAAAATAATAGGTTAAAAAAAGTGAACAATGCCCATTTCAATATTTAAAGTCTCTTTTGATTAATGTTGAAAAGTATTTTTATAGCATTAGTAGTATTTATAATAAAGCATTATATAGTAATATAGCATTTCAAAGGTTTGATTTTAATGTGATTACTGTGATTATGATTTTAAATAAAAAAAATATTGTGATGAAAGCCAATTTTTGATTTTTTTTATATTTAACCTATTTCTAAAATACTTTTATTTTTTTATTGCGTGGCCAAAAAAATATATGTAAGTGTTATTGTTATGTGATTTGAATACATTAATTATCATTTAATATATTGTTCTTTAAGTTTTTATTTAAAAAAAAACCTAAACAACTGTTCATTCAAAAATTTGGTCTAATGCTTACATTTTATAGTATTGGTTTAAAAAATGACTGTTATTGTGAAAGTGATGAAATATGATTATAAATGATTAAAACCATTTTTTTTGTAAATAAGTATTTGTTTTAGTTTGTGAAACATATTTACCTATAAATATTTATATTTAAACGTTATTGTTAAGGTTGTTAGGGTTAACTTTAAGTGACCCTAGAACTTTTGATTACCTAAACTATATGTAGTTGATTTTTATTTCTGTTTTATTTCTCTTTTTTAACAATGAAACCTTTTACCTGTTTTAATAAAAATATTGTTCATTATTTTGTATCTCATTTTATGTCAATAAGAGAAGGTATCCTTTTAAAAATATGTTGACCCTTAAGACTTTTCTGCTTGATTTTTTTCTTGATAAAACATAACTCTATTGAATGAAACACAATGCATATATAATATTCGGGCGAGTTGATTACTTTAAAATTTTTGAAGGGTCAATTCGTCCGCTAGCAAATGGCCTTCTAACGAATTGCCGATAGAAAATAAAAAAAAAATTAAAGGGGTCAATCCGTCCGATTTGGACGAGTAAAATTCAAGCGAATCGTCCACTTACTTAACTTACCGACTGATGTCGTAAATTTGGCTCAATGATTATATGCCAAAAATTTCTACAAAGAGTTCCGACAATACCATTGCTAGTCAAAGCGTTTTGGCGATTTACTGATAAAATAATAAAAAATATCGAAAATCAAACTTTGAAAATTAGCTCGGTTAAAGGCAAGATAGGCATACGTTCGCCTAGGGCGGCCCCTTCCGACAACACCATCCATTATTGCTCTGTACACCTCTTTCGTAAATCTACTTTCACTCATCCTTTCCAAATGTCCAAACCACCGTAGCATACCCTTTTCAATCTTAGTAACTACATCTTCTTTTGCGGATTGCATTTCTTTCTTATTTCACTATTGCGCACCCTATCACTCAATTTTATTCCACACATACTCCTCAAAGCTCTCATCTCCACAGCATTAATCTTGCTTTCGTGTCTCTTCTGCCACACCCAAGATTCACTACCACACATAAGCGTTGGCGCCAAAACTCCCTCAAGTACGGCAAGACGTATTTGGTATAGTTTTGCTTGCCATTATCGAGTATATGGCGTCATTAACACAATTTCCAGCTTTTACCCTCTTTTCAATATCATCTTCATACTTCCCATCCTTGTACACAAGGACCCTAAGTAAACAAACTCTTTCACTTGTAATGTATGTAATATTAAAATCGGAGAAGTATGTTGCACTTCTAAGGTACATAACACGGCTTGTGCTTAAATGTTACACAAATAGCTTGCATTGAATATCACATATTTTATAATAATATTCATATTAAACAGGGATATGTTCCTGGGTGAAGTCACAAAAACAGTAAGTTTACAATAAAAATTAAAGCGTATTTAAGTTTAAGACTTTTCGCTTGCAATATCTTCTTTCGAAATAAACTGTTATATGAGCGGTTGCTTTTAGTGTTTTGCAGAAACGTGAATACCCGTCTAAGGTGATAAAGTGCTATGCACTAAACTGTTTATAAAATATCCCCCAAGTTAATTGACTAGCTCGAAACTCTATAAAAATACTCTTTTAGAGAGAAACTCTTTAAGACGTATCACCTTTGGGAGCCATTTCTGGGTACTGCAGTTTATATTAAAGATTTTAATGGAGTCTTTAAAAACCTGTAAATGTTTTTAATATTGAAGGGATTATACAAATCCCAAAATGAACAATGTTTTCAATCGCATCTTGATGAAATATGCCACAAAAATTCTGTAGTAATTTTCCGCCTTAGGTTTGACGGAAATTACAATTTGTATATTAATAATAGCCCAACGAATAATGACTTGGATTCAACTTACAAGAGATTGTTATTTAAAATTGGTAAATTCGTTATTTGTTATTTCAAGTAGCTTTTTGAGTACTATTTTTACAAAGATAAAAGATACGAATACAAAGGATTTCAATAACAAGGACTCGATTCTTTTTTTTTCTTTTATGTAGATATTTGTTATTGTTCGAGGAGAGGTCCCAGGTTCGAATCCTGGTCAGGTAATTTTTATTTATCACATTTTTCATTTATTTAAGAATAATTGAGCATTTTAAATGCAAAAACTTAAAAAAAATATTTAAACATTGCAATGCTTATTTTTAACTGGGATTCACAATTTCTGTAAAGAAATTGGTCCCGGGTGGACTTAGCTACAAAGCTATGCCATAAGATGGAGCTAAGTTAGCAATATAAAGTAAAAACAAAAATGTGGTAAGTAATTTCGAAGCGGACCGCCAGGCCCCGGTAGCTCAGTTGGAAGAGCACTCGTCCGGCAAACGAGAGGTCCCAGGTTCGAATCCTGGTCGGGTAATTTTTATTTATCACATTTTTCATTTATTTGTTATTTTTGTCAGTAAAATGTTATTCTAATTGTTCCGTATCAATAAAAAACATAAAAGTTCTCAGCTGCACAATATCTATGTTCTAAATCAAAAAGTGTAAATCGCTAAAAATCCATAAGAGTGTAACGTTTGAAGCTTAGAAGCCTCGAAGTAAACTAATGTATTAGTAAATAGAACGTGTTATGAGAAGTTATGAAAATTCAATGCCAAAAAGCTTGAAAAAGTTTGTTTCGCGAACTTTTCTTTTTAGTGCCGAAACACATTGTATAAATATTTAATTTATTTGTGCTTTAGTAAGAAAAATCAATAAAAAATTCAAACTTACTCTCCTATAGATCCGCCTCCAGACACAGACGAAAGCAAGTTTTCTTTAAACTTTTTTATTTCATCTTTGACATTTGTAGGGTCTGCCTCTGTCTTGCTGCTTCGTCGCTCACTGTTTTTACTCTGAAATCCGCAAAACTATGTAAAAACTTCAACAACGATGCAAATTTATAAAGGAAAAACTTACTTTCTTTGAAACATTGCTTGCTTCATCTTCCATTTCTAGTTTATACGGTTTTCTTTGCCCCGAAGCACCACGACTGATCTCCGCTCAGCAAAAGTTATGACTACTCGAAATGTTATCCTAACTATCATTTAGCGTTTCAAGCTGATGTAATTATTTATTTCAGACGGATGCACGCAAATTTCGAGATTAGCCGAGATGTTTGTCCCAAGTAATTAATCTTTAGGCCAAGACTGCTCTGAGACTTTCAGGTCAACGATTCACTGGTGCTTCGTTCGCAGGTTTCCATTGACTTGGCAATGGAAACGAGGCATAAATTTCGCAGCACTTGTTTGTTTTGGCAAATATACTGTTTGCCTTAATTGAAAGTTAAATCTTCTGTTGTGCCATTCGTTATTTAACCATTTAGATGCGTTTTATTTGAAATTATATGCTGCGTTTGCGAATTAATTTGATTTAGTATTCTTGTTATTTATTTGTTGAATGGAATAAAATATGGTTTCACCGGTTTTTATTGTGATAAAATATTATAGGATACATTTAAAGAGGCTCACAAATTAAATTCAATATAATCTGACTCAACCTTAAGTGATTTTTCAAAATGAATCTTGAAACTATTTTCAAATTTAAAATTAATGAATTGCCACATTAATGTAATTAAAAGTTTTTATTAAACTAATTACATTACATCAGATAACAGTTCATCTCGTGTAATCGGAGTTTTAATCTGCTGACATTAATTAAATTATCCGACTTCACGTGTAATCAAATATGTGCTCTCGAAACAGTTACTTGTTGATTTAAAATTGTAAGTTCGCAAATTAAGCTATTAAACCCTAGAAACTACGCGCTCAGCTGGAAATATTACTTTAGTTAATTAAATAAAATTGTTAATAATATTTTCTTCAACGTTGATTATAAGTGTTATACAGTATTATTTAAAATACGAAGGTTAAATACGCTGTTTCGGCAGGACCATTAAGGTCCATTTAAAGACAATGAAAAATTTTAAAAATTAGAATCATCACTGTTAGTTAGCATTATCTCAAGATATTTTTAATAGTGACTTTTACCGAAGTCTTATACTTTATTTATAATAACCAGGCTTTACACGTTGTAGTGAGTAAAGTAAATTAAATAGATACATGCATACATAACGTCACGCCTGTATCCTTTATGGGGTAGGCAGAACACCAAAAGCCATAAACCATCTGACGTCACATTTGAGAAACTTGCAGGTTTTTTTTTCTGACACTCACACAACATTATCTAGCCCAAATCAAGTTTCTTAAAGAACTTGTGTTATGGATACTAGATAACTGATATACTTAAGAAATATATAAACATAAGTACATATTGAATAAATACATATTTTTTATTAAAATAAACTTAAATAAACATATGAACATCCATGACTTGACGACTAATATCGGTGTTCATCACACCGATATCCGCCGCCGCCGGGATTCGAACCCAGGAGCTCTGGCATAGAAGACAATGTATATTACCACTACACCAGTCGGTCGTCAATTATTATGATGGAGAGAGAGTTGCAGTGATAGGGAGTCAGCCTATCGCCCACAAAAACGTCAATTAAACCTCCGTCACTCAACTGACTTTTACATATGACAAATTCTATGTTTTTCTTTTGCTCTCAGTCCAGCATGGAAGAAATTAAATAATAATAATAAAATGCTATTCCCAGACAATCATGGCCTCAAAGCAAAGCAAGCAAGGTTTGTGTTATGACCATGTAGCGAGCTAGGGGAGAATCTGGAATATAAATACATATATGTATAGATAAAAAAAAATCCTTGACCTCACGATTGACGTAGTAATGCCTAGACCCCTGCACCACGTTTTAAAAGTATTTAAAAGCGATAACATTTTTGTAGTTTAGCAACATAACAAGATAATTTGCTGGTGTGTTTATCGACACTAAGTTTAAAATTAAATTCACAAAATAAAAAAAAAATAACAGAATCGCTTTTATGTCAAACGAATACTTTCAGCTCAATGTTGCTGTAAGCTAGTAAAGCTGATTTTCAGAATCCCGTTTGCTCCTCGCCGTTATCGAATCAAACGATCAAATTGCAGGTTCAAAGAATTTGCATTTGAACAATGATACCTTATAATAAACGAATGCAGAGCATTTAAAATAACCGACTTCACGTCAAAACTTTGGCTGAGTTATAATGTCATCCACGTAAACATTCTCCGAAATCATACATGTTCTTTTTCAAATTTTTGATATTTTCAGTGAAGTATTTTAACCGATTTCGATGAAATTTATATGAGACCAACTATACTACATATGATAGAAGATACTATGATTCTTCTATCATATAAAATAGAATTTTCATAATTGATTCAGAATTGTCAGAAATGTCGTGTAACAAAGACCTAAAAAAAAACACAGACGAATTGAGAACCTCCTCCTTTTTTGGAAGTCGGTTGAAAATAAGAATAAACATTCAACAAGGAACAAGTAAAACAGCATTAACACTTCACATATTGATTTCAGAAACATGCAATTCAGAATTTAATATTCAAAGTCACCATCTACATGTATAGAATTTAATTAAAAACAACGATCATATTAAATTAAAGTAGAGTACTAGAAAATGCATACCTTTATAAATTTAGTGCTACCCCTTTTAATGTTTACTTAGGTTAGCTAATTAAACAAGATTTGGGATTCGGTTTTGTTTAGTCTGCCTAGTAATTTTTGCATTTATAATATAGACAGGGATATTACTACTCTTTTTTTTATTCATTAATATATTTTGACTGAGGCTCGATTTTTCAATCGTTGGATGTTATCTGACGGAATAAAGTATAACTCGGCGGAATAACGTTGATTTACATTGTAATCAACGTTATTGTAATATGATACAATCTTGAATCCGTCGAGTAATACTTTATTCATTAGATATCTGTTATCTGACCATTGAAAAGTCGTGCCTAATTTTTTTTTTAATAAACCGCGATAATTATTTAGAAACTATACCTTATACTCGTATTATAAATATTATCATCATTTTTTTTTTCCTGCCAAAGAATGACACCCTACTGTGGCTCGCAACCCGTTTTAAAAAGCCCATCGCTTAGCTATAAGGCTGCAAACTGGACGGCAGCGAGGGCGAGACAGCAGCGGCGCGAGTAGCAACGACCTGGGCCGTTCTCGACGCCAGCGAGCAGCGGAGCGATTTGTCGCGGTTTTATACAAACTCAATACTTTCTATCGTATCGCGGAAATCATTTCCCCGCCACTATCCCTCTCGCTGTCGCAGCCGCTGCCGTCCAGTTTGCAGCCTAAGTTTCTTCTTCTCTAGGTGACGAGGAGTTTAGGCCCTTAATTCACTGAGCTGGCCCAGTGCTGCTTGGTGGATGTTAACTTTTTTAAAGGCACCAAAATAGTTTCTGCCACTCCTTAGATGAATTCAAGCTTAAAGCACCGGGATCAGAAAACGGAAGTAGTCGTTCATCCATTTTTATCCCGTTCGAATTGGCCAACGTTGCTGAACCTACACTGAATTATTAAATAATAATAATAAAACTATTTACTGAAGTATCCACGCCACGGTAAATTCGCTAAGTTGTAAGTTATAAACAGTGAATGAACCACAACAGGCTTAATGTATTCATATAAAACATTTTGCAACCACGCAACTTTTAACTGTAATCAAAAGCTCGTCGTGCTCGATACTTGCTGAAGTTCATTTCTCCATATAATGGAATTAGTCAAGCACATCGTTGTCACGTACACTGAAACAGTATCGGTCGTGGGATGTAAATTATAAATTACGATATTTCGTGTGAAAAATGTTTTCTAAATGCAGCTGGCTCATTAAGCGCCAAAATATGACTATTTTTCAAAGAAGTTTAATATATTATATAAATTTTCTTTACTTAATTGCGGTGTAAGTGCACAGTATTGGATAAAGTATCTAATTATGCTTACACGTTGTGTTGCTGGGTTCCAAATTTCACTTCCCTGTAATTAGTGCTAACATTCTAAGCTTAGTTTCACTCTGAATAAGTAATATAGTAATTTACAGCCTTTGTTTTCAGAAGAGGTGAAACACTATTACAGCTTGAGGAAATGCATAATCGAAATAGTCTTTCGACCCTATACTTCAGCCATAGTTTTGACGTTAAGTCGGTTTTTTACGCTCTGCATTCATTGATTATAATTTATAATAAAAAATATTTGATGATCCATACTACTATTAAACGCTACTTTAAAGTTGTAATTGAAAAATAAGTTTTAAACTAGGTGGTTGAATTGATAAAGAATGTTTTTTTTTTGTTTTTCCTCCAAGGAAAGTCTTTGGCACCCACTAAAGCAAGCTCTAGTAGGAGGAGGATGAATCCTGTTACGGACGAAATGCAATTCTATAGTGCTGCTAACCCCAGTAGCTAACAAGTATAGAGTACCCAGACAGTGTGGGGACCGCAAGAGCGGCCACGAGACTCCTCAGAACGCCTTGGTGTAGGCCACTGATCATAATCGGAGCGACAGGCAATCGGTAGATAGAGGCTGCGCAGCGAGTGGCAACCTGACGGCTGCCACCATAGGTGATCTGGAAGCTTGATAAATAAATTCTTTCGGGATCTTAATATACGCGGGTAAACTGCATAGAGCTGCTCGGTGGCAAGTGGCAATATGTTGGTATAGTCATTAGATACATTATTTTTTAATTTCATCTTATTAGTCTTTACTTGAGGTTAGTAGGTAAAATGGCACTGGAGATACGTTGCCAGGTTGGTTCCGTAAGTGTCCATAGTGTGATAAAAATTAGACTGTCGTTAATATATAATACCTTTAAATAGCTCTTTCGCTGAAGCGATGGTGTGTAGTGGTGAATTGAAATCTTTCGCCCTTTTGGTCCTTTTTGATCCACAATACGTCAAAATGCAAATTCCAAAATTAGTCAACATAATATTTTGTTAACTATGGTACTCGTACAAGCCTAAGTATTAAATTTAATTAACTTCTGAAAATCGGATGTACAGTTTCGAATGACTCACACTGTCAATATTGACAATACTCAAGTCTTTTTTAATTTAAACTCTATTAAAACTTGAAGCCGACAAACGTTCAGACAGTAAAGTACGAGTATATTCAATACAAAGGCAATTCTCGGTAAGCTCGAATAGTGCAAATATAATTGCTCAATTTCATTGTGTTACTCAATTTTTTTAGATTTCTTCTATTTTTCGTTTATGAAAGATAAGTTTCAATTTTTTTTATAGAATTTACTTTTTTAGATTTCGTATTCATTGAAATTCATGTAATTGAAATACAATTTTAAGTTCAATTTCAGGCAATATCAAAAAATCCTAACACACATTTCAAAACTTTTAGCAAACATTTTTTTCTGGATACATGCAATAAAATTCGGTCTTAAGATGAGTAAACATTTTTGCTGTAGCAAATAACTGACTAATGTTGGTGCATTTCAAAATTGCGATCACCGGATGCCGGCAAGCGTTTAGCTTCGAGTGGTCGCTTCAGCAATTTCTTACCTCACCCCATTTATACATAAAGTTACAGGAAGATGTTTACTTAGCGGGTTATTATACTTTTTGTTGTATTTGTCAAAATACATTAAGATCCTTTTTATCTATATTCATCACCAAAAATATTACAGGGTTACATTTTTACCTACTAATAACAATATTTATTTACCTAGGTATCTGGATTTAAAATTGATATGTACGTACATAGTGTAACACGTACTCGTATTTGCATATTTTTAGGCACATGTAAGCAGATTAAAATCGCCATTTAACGGCTCGAATTACAACTTCTATTTTCTTTTCATATTAGGTACTTTTCATACTATTTGGAACAAAAAAATACAGGTGGTAATAGTCATCAAAGTTAAAGGTAGATAGATATTTAATACTAATCCTAATAACGTATTTCAATCAGAACCAAGTATAAGCAACTTGTTGTTTAGTCTGAGTGGAGAGAACATCATGTTAAGTTGAATTATTTCCTCTCCGCCGCTGTATGTGTGTCAAATTAATCTACATTTAGATCTTGGTGAATCGTTGAGCTTGTAGTTGATTAAAAATCTGCTCACTCGCCTACTTGGCACTATTAACTCGAATGTTTAACTTGGTAATTTTGTGCGAATCCACATTTAACTATCGTTTATTTACAGCTTGCAATTAAATGTACTCGGATTGGAATACTACAAGTTCTGCTGTCTCTATTTAAAATTGTTTTTGCTTTATTTGGTGCTGTTATTTAATGTTTACTTCTTTTTTAGCTGCCTTCACGTTGCCAAGGTAAAAATATATATCCTGAAGTCTCTAGTATAACTCATAAGGTCGTTAGATTTAATTGCCTTTCATTGATTATTTCGAACATTTTAACTCGAAGATTCGGACAGAAACGAGAAACGTATGTCTCTCTAATTTAAAGTAAATATTGAACATATACATATATCATTCTGGAGTAGCTGTTTGGTCCAGTGCAGATTTTTGATTTTTTTATACTATTCTTTACAATCCAGCGCTGGGTTAAATTATACATAATACAATAGATGCTTTGATTTTACTTTGACAATATTAATAAATATTTTTCACTGAACTCTATACTGCTAGATATTTTTTTTAATTCCAATGAAAATATAACTCTCAAATCCATTAATGCTATAAGTATCGCATCGAACCTCAAAATAATTTCGGAGTCAATGTACGCTTGACACAAATTACAAGTTTTTGATTTTCTTCGTTTTAAATCCATATTTTTCCATCAAAGGAGGAAAGAGAGTGTAATGAGCAACCGAAAATGTATTTCAGTTTTAAATCGTAATATTGAATAAGTTCAATGAATCGTGCGCTGCGTCGGTGGCACGAAATTCGAGTGTGATTAATACCAAATGACGAAAAAAAGGGAGGAAATATCGCTGATATAAAAAGTATAATTTAATAAGTCTTAACTTAAGACTTACTAATATTTTGATAATCGTCAGAACTTGTAAATGAAAATAATTAATAAACAAACATCTTCCACGAAGGGTTGGATTAGAATAGCCATTTGAAAAAGGGGAACGTAAAAACTGACTAATTCGAGTGACCCCGTTTGTGTGGTAGAACTCCTCCACGGTTCCTTGACCCTGAACAAAAACCTTGATATTCAAATTGCTGCCATACATCACCGCTCCTGTAATGTGTTTCGGCAATATTTTCAGTTAGTAGTGTACTGTCATCCTTAACCTCATCTTTTCACTTACCATCAGGTGAGATTAAGATTAAACGCAGGTTAAATTACCGATAAAAAAGCTTAATACATTCAAATGAGATATTAAACCCTGCAGCTTATTATCATATTGGTCCTGTAATGTGTACTTAAGACTACTGTAACTGTCCTTGGTATTTGAACAAGTCTTCTGTCACAGCCTTAATTTTTATGCTAATCTATTGTACTAGCCACCGCGCGCGGTTTTACCCGCGTAACTTTTGATTCCATGGGAATTTCGGGATAAAATATAGCCTATAACCTTCCTCAAGAGTTGGACTATCAAATGCGAAAAGAATTTTTCAAATCCCACTTGTAGTTTCTGAGATAAGCGCGTTCAAACAAACAAAAAAAAAAACAAACTCTTCAGCTTTATATATTAGTATAGATTATGAAAGTGTTTCATTTGTTTTAAAAAAGCTTTTGAAAGCTTCTACTTTAACTGTCAGAAACAACGAGCAACTACGTGTACAAACACGGACTATATCATGCCTCCCGCCGATATAACGGGGTAAAGAGTTCAAAACTTCATCAACTGAAATTGCTGGTTATTATCATGGCAGCCGTTTATTTATACATCGTTACAATAGTAACTACCGGTGATGCAGGCGAAATAGTCCAATTTACGCTGCACCTGAATAACTGGCTGTTTCTGGTATTACTTGTTATTTTAAAATAGCATATTTTATGAGCTTTTGTTTTGGTTGGCCATATTTTTTGGGTGTTCATTGATTTACAGATTTATTCAATAAAAAATATTTGACTAAAGATTCAGAGTTGTATTATCTAGTTTTTAAAATAAGTGAATAATTTTCGATGTAATCAAAGGAAAAAAATATTTTTAATTTTCATATTTTTATTATCTATAGATATAAATATTTATTTTTAGTTTTTTAGGTTATATACTCAGGTCGACATGGTTTAGAGTTATTGGTGTTAAAAAAACGTTAATAACCGGATTATATTGCTTTTAATTATATTAAATACTAGATACGTTGAATCATACAAACATTTTTATATAAGAGCTGAAATTAAAACCCTCCTTTTTGATTTACAGTTTCAAATACTCAATAAATCATTGACTCAACAAACCCTTCCCTTTCTATCAATTCAAACAACTAAAAATTCACACCAAAGTTGACGCAGAAACAACTTTTACGAAGCAAGTTTCCCTTTGATTAATTAATATGGAAGTTTCTTAAATAGGAACTTACTATAATGACTTCACTGACTGTGACTAAGGAACGGTGCAATGAAAATGTAAATCGACTTGAACCCTTTTGTTAACTATAATGAGCAAGAAACGACTTTGTTCCAAATTGGAACGTCATGGAGGGGGGAGGGCTAAGAAGCCCTCTTAAGGAGTTAAGTATAGGGGACTGGGGTGCTCGTGCTAAATTGCTGTGAATAGTTTTTAGGAATGGTTTTTTGAACCGTTTTATACTGAAATGTGGATAAATGAGATTATATTTTTACATCGCGATAAAGAATGATATTGTTGAGTCGGATTTAGTGCGGGGGTTAAGGTCTAGTTTTGTGTTTCAACTTGTAGCATTAGTATCAGACAAGTGCGAATTTAATACTTACTTCATAAATAAGTGAAGAACATTTTGTCATAAAGTTTGAAGACCCATATTATTGCTATACCTTAATTTTTGACTTGCTCTATTCATGAGATAAAAATATATCATGCATTGCATGATATATTAAACTTATTTCATGTCCTATTACAGTAAATTTTTCAGTGGAAGCCTTAAAGAGGCTCTAATATGATATGATAGTTTTGTTTCTAAGTAAAATATGAATTAATTGAACAATACCCCCTGTCTTTTATACAGGGTGACTGCTAGGTCACTTTTGAAATTCGAGGACGTGGTAGTTTCAGAACACACATGAAGAGAAAAAATATAAATAAATATTAAGAAATTATTTACCGAGTAAACTTAACCGAAAGTTAAAGAATTGATTACGCAACGCATGGTTACACACGCGTTGGCAGCGGTCCGCGTGCCAGGTCACGTGATGTGATTGACTCAAGCGAATTAAAGTAAATAGTAACAAAACTTTATTTTTTCATACGGAATTCTAGTGAAAAATTAATACCTATAATTACATAATTATGACCAGAATCGAGTACAGAGTGCTCTCCTTCAGTATCTAAAATTTGTCAACAGTTACTCTGTATGTATAGGTATATCTAAGTAGGTATAGTTTGAAAAATGCACGTGCAGAAACAAGAGGTAGAAAAAACAGTCTGCCTTTAGCTGCATGAGTTTTATGGAATGTTAAATCCCCTCAGAGTGTGCTAACGAGCAGCCCTTTCTATAAAGTTCACCGTCGATGCCCTTTGCAAACGCATTGACGTATTGCAACGGCGTAGGTACTGTAAAAAGTCTGATCTACGAGTACTATAGTATTGCATACTCTACATGCAACCTTATCTAAGTATTCTCTAAATTTTGGAGATTTATTATATATACACATAATAACACAATAGAACAAAAAAAATTGTTTGTTATAATCTCTAAAACGAGACAGAACTGAAAAGCATATTTTGCACCTAAAAGTATTCTAATGAAGGAAGGTGAATTTTTTACAAGAAGTTTTCACATGCTCAAATTATAAAAAAAAAATCCTAACTTTGCAACAACAATATGTGATAAATCAATACGTGGTTTTCCGGAAAATATTGCGTAGTTATTAACTATTTGCTTTGATTGTGATTGTTTTATCCCTTTTTGAGAAATTTCATCAATCAAGACATTTCAGTGTAAAAGAGTAATTAACTTCTATCCATCTATCCATTTCCACAAACTGTCAAAGTTATAAAAATAGCTGATCTAGTGGCGTTAATTGCACTTATCCCTATCAATTGAAATTGCATATACCTGCCAAGCGAAAATCAGGATAAAAATATCTTGAGAGTTATTTCAAGCTTTGCTCTACCGGTGTGCGAAATTTGGCGTAAATATGCAACAACTATTCATCTTCATAAATTTTCTCGTTTATAATATGAGTAGAGTTTTACAGGAGGTAATAAATTATTAGCAGTTACAGTAATCCAGGTACAAATTTACTCATCTCTATTACCACTACCACTTCATTAGCCAAAAGATTTATACAAAAAATAATTTATCCAGAATCAAATTCACCCGGTCAATTTAGACATTCGAGGTTACATAAATTCCCACAAGCTGAAAATCGGGTAGATTGTTTAAAATATGATTAAAAATAAAATTTGAAAGTTCCCTATTTTTTCCCTGTATGGATTTTTTTTAATTAAGGTCAAACGTCAAAAATATAAGTTTTATGCAATTTTCAGCAAAACGGTAAGTTTTATCATAAAAATACTATGGACAAAATTGGAGATCATAAAATTATCTACAAAAAATGTAACGATATGTTTTTTCATATGTGCTACCGTTTTGGAGATATAACGATTCAAAAAGTTGTAATTGTCATAATATGCACACGTTTCCACGCCACCTACGAGGTAGTGTTCTTATCGCATTATTTTTAACGTGGTTTCCCCAGTATGCCATATTCCACGGGTCAGTTCCAGGGTCCTGTTTAATTTGAAACTATTACAAAATAATGGATATTAGCAGATATTGAAATGATAAAAGCAAATCGAGTTAAAAAAAAAATAGTCAAATTTAATCATCCGACTCGTTTTGTGCTTGTTCGTCTTGTTTTTCTTCATCTTGATCTTCCTCATCTTCATCCTGAGTGCATGTAAACTGCATTAAAAGTGATGTATCCCATGAAGCCACGTTGGAATCAAACGGGTCTTCTACTGTTGGTGATTACTGTTGGCAACCACTTTTAGCACTGCACCCCTTTTTGCAGTAGCAAAAATTGTGTTCAACAGTTTTTCCGGCGCAGGTGGAAGTAAAGCTTGAACTGGTTCTTATGAATTGTTGACCATTATTACGACCAGGAAAGGGTTTTAAAGCAAGACACGATTACATCTTGAGTGACAATTTATTAACAAATATAAATAGTTTATATAGTAAGATATACGTGCATAATTAAGTTAACAATATTTAATCTTATCTTGGTATTGATTTTATCGAGCACGTTTGATTAATAGGAAATAATATATTGATTCTCTGTGGGTCACGTAGGAGGACGCCACAGATACTCCCCCCTTAAAAAAAAAGGTAAACACAAAATAACAATTCAATATTCTTACTCTAAAATTAAATACTACATAACAATTTCAAGCAAAACACTAATTTTTTGTTGACATAATACATATTAGAAATATTTGAAAACCTAGCAATTTATATAGTACTATGATTACGTAAGACCACAAAAACAATTGAGGCGAATAGCTTTAAGTTTGATGCTGCATGTGGTAGACTGCTCTGGTAAAAATTTACCATTCCGAGAAACCGTCTCAAATCTTTAACTGTTGCTGGTTTCGGGAAATCGAAAATAGCCTTTGCTTTCTCATCCTTTGGAGTGATTCCTTGGCTCGTTATATGATAACCTAAGAAATCGAGTTCGGTCTTGAGAAATTTGCATTTTTCTAGTTTCCGTTAGTAGTCCGTTTGCAGCTCGTACTTTATGACCTGTAGCTTGCCTGTGCTTAAATGAGTTTCCTCTTAAAACTGATATATTTGCCCCGGTGTCGACTAAAACCTCTCGCCACTTTGTAGGTCGGCTAGGATAAGGCGGTCCTAGGGGTGAATAGCACAAGTTCCGCCCTGGTTCGAGCTAATTGTAGAGCCCGTTGTTTTTTTTTCTGGTTTTTCCTGGCACTTTTCTTGACATTTATGTGTCTTTTTCTTGAATCGCTTAGGATATTGACCTTGGTTACGATACCTCGATGCACTTCTTGACCTTGATATTGAGCGGAATTCACTGCGTCGATACTTTTCGTTTTCGTCGCGTAGTGCAGCGATTTCAGTTTTCATCTGTGTCAGCTGATTTGTAAGTCTAGTGACATCGTTAACTTCATTACTTAAGTTTTCAAATATCCGGTCTGCCATCTCACTAATTTTTTTTGGGTGTTGCGTTTTCTAAAACAGATTGTACTTGTAGTCATCTCCTTGTTTCTGTGCGGCAACTATAGCTTCGAAATGGGTAAACCATAATTTCGGTTGGTCTTGCCAGAAGCGCGGGATACGTTCCGATATGTTTCTGGCGGCAACTTCAGGTTCCAATGTAACAGGATTGACTGGAGCAAGTAGAGCCATTTTCCTTTTTATTTCTGGTCGGGTCCTCAAAACTTCTTGCTTAGTTGGCTGCGTGACTAACTTCGGGGTCACCACTTATTACGACCAGGAAAGGGTTTTAAAGCAAGACACGATTACATCTTGAGTGACAATTTATTAACAAATATAAATAGTTTATATAGTAAGATATACGTGCATAATTAAGTTAACAATATTTAATCTTATCTTGGTATTGATTTTATCGAGCACGTTTGATTAATAGGAAATAATATATTGATTCTCTGTGGGTCACGTAGGAGGACGCCACAACCATCATCCAATCCCAGTTTGTAGGATCTAGTCGATGACCAAGCCACTCTTGAACTTGGTAGTATACCCGAAGAAAGTGTTGATGAGCGGCAACTGAGGTTGAAGGCAAACAAGCTAATTGTACTTGTTTTATACTTTTCAGATTTTTAACAAAACATGCATATCTATACTTATCTGAGTGGGTAGTTTTTTTAGGAGCTACGTACATATAAAGAAGAAAACAAATGCCTTTAGTGATAATTTCTTGTCGAGTTGAGTTACTATATTAAAAACTTTAGCACATTGAATTAAATTTCGTTTTTCAAATATTTTGAAAACTGTAATTTTATCCCTCTTGTAAAATGCAGACATCGTATCACAGCCAGTTATTGTGTGTAAAAATAGTTCATGATCTTGACACTTAAAAGTAGATAAACGTTTTGATGAATATATTTCCGATTGATGTTGACCTTTTCCTAGTTTTAAGGTTGGAGTTCGAGCAGTGAGTAATACGAGTAAGTGTACATCTTCATCAACGACAATAGTTATATTTTTTAAATTAAATTGCTCTAGTGCTGTTTCAATTATCAATTCATCAGCATCATTATTAGCTTGTTTTAAGTGTAAGTTGTCCAACGCTAAAACTCATTTTTCTCATTATCGGCGGCTAAATAGGCAGATCGAGTTCTTGAATCGCGACATACTCTGTTTTAATACAGATCTTATAAAAACGGCTATTCAGCAAAGCTGAAGTGGTAATGGGCAAGCCACATAGTTCACAGAACGGATGGCCATTGAGGCAGTAAGGTTTTTGAGTGACGACCACGTACGTGAGGAGACGTAGCGTTGGAAGTTCCCGCAAGATGTACCGACGATCTGGTCAAAGTTACCGGTAAACGCTTGATGAGAGCAGCGCAGGACTGATCTGTATGGAGAACCTTGGGGAAGGCTTATGTCCAGCAGTGCGCATCTCCTGGCTGAATGATGCTAATGAAGTTACAATGACCGATAGAAACATACTTTAACATATATTACAACTATAGAGATGTATGTACGTACGTGGATTACAACTTTTAGAATCGTTATATCTCAAAAACGGTGGCTTGTAGGAAAAAAAGTGTTGATACATTTTTTGTAGATAATTTTATGGTCTATAATTTAAGGTATTTTTAAGCTTACCGTTTTGCTGAAAATCGCAAAAAAACTATTTTTTTGACTTTTGAAATTGAATTAAAAAAATCCATAGACGGGAAATATGGGGAATTTTTAAATTTGACTTTTAATTATATTCTAAACAACCTTACCGATTTTCAGCTTGGTGGGAATTGGAGTAACTTAACTCTTATTTTTCGTCTAATTTGACCGCGCTAAATAGCTATGAAAAAGTTACAAATTACTTATGTTGTATAAATATATTTTTCTATTGCTAAAATAATGCTTTTCGGCGCGTTCATAGAGAAAGCCATAGATAAGATAAATCATAGAGATAAAATAGAGTGACTGATGGTTTGATTGGTCAGTCACTCTGGCGGAACGTCGTATCTATGGGAGCGGGGAGCCATCTTGTTATTGACGAGAGTGACCAGTGCACCGTAGTTTTCGACGGATCGCTTAAATTAGAAATAATCTTAGTTGTTTATTTCTGCTTAAATTGATATTGTGAGAAGATCATGGCCCTCCTGGCGTTACATGCTTATATAAATGCAGCTAAATATCCAACATAATAACCCTTATTTATATTTACCAACCGGAGATAATAATTGATTAACAAATGAGGTAAATACTTTGTTTGGGTATTACATGTTATATCACGACATAGACACAGCAAAAAAGTTCAACATTAAAATTACTTTGACAGCTCTTAAAAAAACCAAACATTTAAATTTTCGTTTAAAAACCTCCAAAGATCGCTAAATGTAGATAGAAATACATATTTTTCAGCAAAAGTTCGTGCCATCTCTTATATCATAGAGTTCTCGTTCCGTACTAGCGCCCGGTATTTATGTACGGACTCTATTCAGTATTTACGAGTATGCAGGTCGGTACGATTAGCGCGGGCATTTCTGCGGTTTTCTGAAGTGAAGGATTTTTGTTCGCTATTTCTCTCTTTTAAATTGAATATAACTTGAACGTTTATTTGACACGGGTTATGAGAACGTATTTATAAACATAATATGTTAAATGTGAAGTTAAATATATGTTTTGTGTTGAAAAGAAAAGTTTTTTGAACTAAACTAGGTCTTTTAAATTTACTTTAGAAAACGGGGATATTTACCACGTTACTCTAGCGTCGAGGTCATGGCGGCAAAATATTGAGAAATCAAAATACTAATAAAAAACAAGCTAGTTAAATATCTCGTTTCCAAAGTTAATTTAAATGTTGAGGACCGACGTTCCTTCCGGAGCACGGAAAAGGTAGAAGATGGCCGAAGTCCCAATGCGTAAGCCATTGCTCAAACTACTATTGTAGTATACCTATTTGTAGTACAACTCGTAATGCACTATAGCCACTACGCTTCGATTAATTCCTGAAAAATATTACGTGTTTTTTAGTTTGAGTATAACAACAACAGTAATATATAGGGTGACTGGTGATAAATTTTATAAACTGAAGGAGAGCACTCTGAAATCGATTCTGATGATAATTATGTAATAAAAGTAGGTACTTAATTTTTCACCAGAAATCCCCATGAATAAATAAAAAGACCTTGCTACACATTTCCCGACGCGCTGCCTCAGTCAACACGCACACAGCAGTGTTCCCGCCACACGCACACCACCACCCGCTAAGTATCTACTGCATTACGCTTATGTAACCATGCGTTGAGTAATGAATTCTTTAACTTTCGGTTAAGTTTACTCAGTAAATAATTAATAATTATTTTTTGTTTTATTTTTTCTCTTCATGTATGATCTCAAACTATCACGTATTGGAATTTCGAAAATAACCCACCAGTCACCCTGTATATAAAGCATCATTGTTTAAATAATCGACGCGCTGCCTCAGTCAACACGCACACAGCAGTGTTCCCGCCACACGCACACCACCACCCGCTAAGTATCTACTGCATTACGCTTATGTAACCATGCGTTGAGTAATGAATTCTTTAACTTTCGGTTAAGTTTACTCAGTAAATAATTAATAATTATTTTTTGTTTTATTTTTTCTCTTCATGTATGATCTCAAACTATCACGTATTGGAATTTCGAAAATAACCCACCAGTCACCCTGTATATAAAGCATCATTGTTTAAATAATACATTTATAACTTAAAGGATTTATTTTACCTCTTATTACTCATTTACTTCAATAAAAAAGGAATAGTAATTTTTGAAAAAAAATCAAAGAGCCAATTTAAATACGAGGCTCACGCACAACTGATATTATTTCAGAATCTGGTTTTCAAATTGGTTCGATGCGAAATGTCTAAATATTTTTGCGGCTTACCGTACTGGAATATCTGTGTTTTATATGGCACGCCGGGAAACATCGGACTAAATACCGTGATGTATTTTGCATAGAGTGCAGGTGAAAGATTCATTTTATTTTTGCAGGAATTTATGCTATGGAACCTGAGAAGTTAAATATTTTCACGGGAATCTCAGCTTTCGAATATTCAGATTAAATGATTAAAATTGCATTTTTTATATCTTATCACTATTTGAAATCATAAAAATAAAACAGAAAGCAAATAAAGTTTTAATTTTTTTGTTCTATCATAAAAAAGTTACTATAAATAAAAAGTTTTACCTGGGCAGGTAAATAAGTCCGTGACTTTTTGAATTTCTGACCTCTTTACTGAAAAAGCAACACTACTCCTATCAACAGGCATCTGTCAGTTGACTCCTGTCAAAATTTGAACTTGCTGCGTATTTTAGTATGTGTTTGACAGCTATCTTTATCAGACTACCCATTAATTGGGAAAAAAAATAGAAAAAAGTAAATTTCGTGTGCTTATTAAGCATTAATTTTTGCGAAAAAAAAACCATTACCGAGACTAAGGCTAAGCTTGATAAATACTATGGGGACTTTGCACCATCGATTTCAATGGTGAAAAAGTGGTTTACTGAATTCCGTTGTGGCCGTACAAGCACTAAAGATGCCGAACGTCCTAGAGGCCCATTTGAGGTCTCTACACCCGAAACAATCGAAAAAATTCACGATAGTGTTGGCCGACCGAAGATTGAAAGTGCAAAAGATTGTGGAAACCGTAGGATAATCCACATTGACTACCTTCAAAAAGGAAGAACAATCAATGGGGAATATTAAGCCAACTTATTGGACCGATTCAATGACGATTTGAAAAAAACCGACCTCATTGCCTCAATGCAGTTGCCATGGCAAAAATCCATGAATTGGGCTATGAATTGCTCCCTCATCCGCCCTTTTCTCCAGATTTGGCTCCGAGTGACTACTTCTTGTTCCCAAACCTGAAGAAATGGCTTGGTGGAAAAAGATTTGACTCCAATGATAAAGTCATCTCGCAAACAAAGGCCTATTTTTAGGACCTCGACTAATCATATATTTTGGAAGGGATAAAAAAGAGGAGAAGCGTTGGACAAAGTGTATAGAGCTTGAGGGACTACGTTGAAAAATAAAATGATTTATTTATCAAAAAATCTGTGTTTTATTCCAAAAGTCACGGACTTATTGACCCGCCCTCGTATCTATTACCTATGGACATTATTATTTTTCTTGGACAGAGCAGCGCTCGGTCCTCTTGATACTTGTGTGCATAATCTGCTGAAAAGATTTTTCAGTTTCACGTTTAGCGCCTTCGTTTTCAAAAGATCGCTTGCAACTACCAAAAGATCGTTTGGTAGGTAGTTGTGTTATGAGTGATGTCTAGCGGGTATACATTTAGATTGGTGACAAACGTTAGATATTCAAGGAGATCATTCTGCACTCGATTCTGATCATAATTATGCAATAAAAGTAGATACTTAATTTTTCAATAGAATTCTCTATTTATAAATAAAGTGTTTTTTCGCTGCACTGACAACTCTGTAAGCTGCCGTATCAAAATTATTAAGCCGGGCGCTGCCGCCGCTGCCAAAGTAGTATTTCGGCTGGTGTAACCATGCGTTGTATAATGAATTCTTCAAGTTTATTCAGTAAATAATTAATATTGGTTGTTTATATATTAGCTTCTATGCTGGACTGGGAGCGAAAGAAAAACATAGAATATACCAGCTGCTTCTCTTCCCGGGCATACTGTAAAAGTCAGTTAAGGGACCGAGGTGTTATGGGAGGCTTTTTTGTGGGTGATAGGCTGACCCCCTGTCACTGCAATAGTCTCTCTCCACTATAATAATGCCTCCAAATTTGTCAAACGTGACATCAGATGGTTTTATTACCTCTGGTGTTCTGCCTACCCCATACGGGATACAAGCGTGAAGTTATGTATGTATGTTTATATAAATTTTTCTCTTCATGTATGATCTCAAATTACCACGTCCTTGAATTTAGATAGTGACCCACCAGTCACCCTGTATACCTAGTTCCGTGGCGTATTCCCGATTAGAAAAACTTATTTTGGATAAGTGAAAATGGAGTCTAAGATGGTCGAAGATGCAATTGCTTTGCAAATACAAACTAAGCTAAATAAAACATTTGTTGGGTATCAGTTGGTCAAAGTTCAATTAGTTTCTGCAGAAGGAAGTATAACAAGTTCTCAGTGCAAATTTAATTTAAAAATTCTAGTAGGTACTATACGGCGGCTACCGAATATTTTAAGTGTTTTTCCGATCTTGCAATGGAATCCCAATGAGGTTTAAGTTCGATATTTTTTACATACAAATAAAAAACGATAACACGCGCTGGATCTACCTGATGCTTTTAGCATTCGGGCCCCAGAGCCGAAAATAATTATAAGTCATAGCATTACTGTTATGATTTTACACCCAATTATTGAACTGAATCAACGAATGCAGAGCATTAAAAAAACCGGTCAGGTCAAAACTTTGGCTGAGTTATAATGTCGTCAACGTAAACATTCTCCAAAATCATACATATTCTTTCAAAAATTTGAAATTTTCGATGAAGTACTCAACCGATTTCAATGAAATTTATACGAGACCAACTATGAAGTATCTTCTATCATATGAAACAGAATTTTCAAAATCGATTAATAATTGTCCGAAATATCGGGTTACAAAGACACACAAAAAAAAACCATACAGACGAATTGAAAACCTCCTCCTTTTTTGGAAGTCGGTTGAAAAGCCCAATGTTTCCGTTAATCACTGGGCAGCTGAGTTCCACCGAGCAACGAACATCTAGTCTCGTTATTCTAAAGCTACGCGAACGACGTACTTCGCTCGCGCACAATACTTTCTACGAAGTCTTACATTATCGAATATAATTATACTGTACGCGTTAGTCTGAAACTGTTGTACAGTTAAATTCCTGTACCTACACAAGATATACCTACAGTCCACTCATTGAAGTGCACCCAATTCTACAATCCTTTTGTTGATTAAGCTAGAAGATTAGCGGCTAAATTAGCTTACATTAGCATTATCCTAACTCACCTTTGTACAGAGTTTAATTTGGACAGGTTTAATATTTCATATGCAAGACGCTAATCGTGATCAGTAGGTAAAATGCATTTAAGGAATCTTTAATTACATATAAGAAAAATTGCTGAGTAAATCGCTCTTAGTATCATTTAAAAACTACTGGCAGAAAACAAAAAAAAAAGTTTTCAAAAGCCGCTCTACATAAAAGGGTTTACGCTCTACATTTAATAATGCATAGGTCGCCCATAATGAAGTAGCTCTCAGTTTATATAATAACGAAGGTTTTAAATTAGAAAGTGTTCCAGCCGCCTCCTTCGGGTGCTATTTTTCTGACCCTTGTTTTTCAGAGAAGCTTCTACATTCGAACCAAGCAGAGCGATTTTAAATGCATTTGTTTCTATCGAGAGTAAAAGCAGGAAATTGTATTAATGGCGCCATATACTCGATAATGGCAAGCAAAACTATACCAAATAAGTATCGTCTTGCCGTACTTGAGGGAGTTTTGGCGCCAGCCAACACTTATGTATGGTAGTGAATCTTGGGTGTGGCAGAAGAGACATGAAAGCAAGATTAATGCTGTGGAGATGAGAGCGTTGAGAAGCATGTGTGGAGTGAAATTGAGTGATAGGAAGCGCAATAGTGAAATAAGAAAGAGATGCGGATTGAAAGAAGATGTAGTGACTAAGATTGAAAAGGGTATGCTACGGTGGTTTGGACATTTGGAAAGGATGAGTGAAAGTAGATTTACGAAAGAGGTGTACAGAGCAAGAATGGATGGTGCTGTCGGAAGGGGCCGCCCTAGGCGAACGTACGCCGATCAAATTGGCGACGTTCTTAAAAAGGGCCTAGTTAAAAGTACCCGTAACCGGCGATCATGTATGAAAAGATTAATGAACGTGGAGGAAGCGAAAGAGGTATGTATGGATCGAAGCAACTGGTGTTCCCTTGCCTCTGCCTACCCCAAAGGGAGACAGGCGTGAGGTTATGTATGTATGTATGTATGTATTGTTTCTATCCTGACATCTTATAAAAGGTAATAAACTGTGTGTTCAAGGTAATACTTCAGAACTACTGAACTTACTTTAATCTAATGTTTTTACGTTTTTGCATTTATACATACATACATAACGTCACGCCTGTATCCCTTATGGGGTAGGCAGAACACCAGAGGTTACAAGACCATCTGATGTCACGTTTGACAAATTTGGAGGTATAATAAAGATGGAAAGAGACTATTGTAGTGACAGGAGGTCAGCCTATCGCCCACAAAAACGCCTTTAAAACCTCTGTCCCTTAACTGACTTTTACAGTATACCCGGGACGAGAAGCAGCTGGCACGTTCTATTTTTTTTCTTTCGCTCCCAGTCCAGAATGGAAGATTTTATAATGCTCAATTTATCTTAAATAACCGAAAAATGTGATAAATAAAAATTACCACATTTAATAAAATATTTAAATTAGTTATTCTATCGCATTGGGCATGACCTGTAAGGATAGATATAAGTGTCGATAAATAAATAAATACCCTGCTAGGACCTGGGACCCCTCGTTTGCCGGACGAGTGCTCTTCCACTGAGCTACCGGGGCCTGGCGGTACGCCTCGAAATTACTTGCCACATTTTTGTTTCGAGTCCTGGTCGGGTAATTTTTATTTTTTTATTTATCACATTTTTTCGGTTATTTACTTTAATCTATTAAAATGTTTGGTCATTACTATTGTTTAATTGGCAGCACTCAGCCTGAGGGTAGTCGATCGGTTTTTTCTGATCAAGTCCGATCGGATTGGTCCAGTAAAAACTATCGATTGACGTCGACTAATCCATTTTACCATCGACCGATGGCATCGATCAATGATCGATAGATTGGTGCGGTAACACCCTAATACTACGGCCACACTACCTTACCGTCTACCGGGCTGTTACCGCCATAATTATGGCATTAAATTACCGGTTAAATTACTGCATGAACTGGTGTGGTCACACTACCTTACCGTCTACCGGCAATAATTATGGCATTAAATTTGGCGGTAAATATGACTTTTTCAAGATGGAGGTCGAAGCTTGCCATATATTTTTACATGAATCTTTTAAATTTCAACAAAGCTAAAAGAAGACAAAAAAGGGTATCCCAAAGAGACGGTTCGGATTGGAATAATTCTAAAAACTCGAGCGCTTTTTCATTTGACCTCTCCATGTCGGTCGATACGTGCGTCGCCGGTGAGCTCATATTGCACACTGGACAAACGGTAGTGTGGCCACAAACGCTATAATTACTGCGGTAATCTTCTTTGATGTGCGAAAAAAGACCGCCGCCGGAGCTATTGCCTACCGCCATATGCCATATTGATTGGCTTGTAAAATTATGGCCATAAATCGTGGTTACACCTAGGTGTTGTTTAAGTAATGGCAATAATTACTGGCATATCACGGTAGTGTAGCCGAAGCATACGAGTGTGTCCATCTAAGAGTAGTTTGTGGGGCTCTGCGGTGCGAGCACAGAACTTTGTCGTCTCGTATGTTTACAATAGTATATTATGTAACAAGTGAGCTAAGTTGCTAAGTACAGTCGAGGCTGTGATTTGAGCCCGAGCTCACGCTCACGAGTTACATACGACGTTTTTCAACACACTTGTGAGTAAAAGACAGACATACGTGGTCATAAAATTTATTTGAAGCAGTTGTTGAAGGTACAGTTAACAAACTAATATTCTACATTATTATTTGAAGTGCTGCTAGCCAGCTCGTCCTGAGTGTATGTCGGCGACATAGACCTATCACTGGAATGATTTGGCATTTAATAATTAGTGCTAGATGTCGACGGTTGTGGTTCAAGGCCAGGACAAAACTTCTTCTGCTTCTGCTCTAAGTTAATGCCGCCTGGACGCGCGCGCTCAGCGGAGCCCCGAAATATATTAAATATTTGAGGGCCGAGGAGGCCCTCAAATATTTAATGTATAACCCGGATCAATAAAATATGCTCTATTTACTCGCATGTAATTTGCACTAAGGTACAATTCAACTTTGTAGGATTCATTATATTATGCACTAGGGTATAATATATTATGTACACGTGACTTATAGCTCAGTTTATAGTTCTAAGTTCAATAGAATAAAGCTCACTTTACGAGCAAGTGTGTTGAAAATGTTCATGTAGTACGGAGTCGGTTGCAAGTGCTTAGTAACATTGTTATATTTTATTTTACAGTTATATAAAAGTACATGTTTAAAAACATTCAAAATTAACACGGCACACATTTATTTAAGCTGGCCTTGCGGCAATACATAGATTTCAATTATTGCTTACAAACCGTGGAGACGAACATTCGTAAACATACGCTTCAATAAAGTTCTGTGCTCGCACTGCTGTATAGACTATTTAAAATCACGATGAATTTAACGATTTGTCATCCAATTCGATGAAAAAGTAATTTTAAAAACTGCAACTGAAAAGATACCAGCAACTCATAGTTAAATTACATCCGAGTGCAGAAGGGATCGAAAAACACTTAGAAATTTACATACTTCACGTTTTTATCCCTTATGGGGTAGGCAGAAAACCAGAGGTTATAAAACCATGTTTGTCAAATTTTCAGGCATTATAATGGTACAGAGAGATTAATGCAGTGATAGGGGGTCAGCCTATCGTTCACAAAAAACCTCCAATAAAAATACAACCTTCACTGACTTTTACAGTATGCCCGGGAAGAGAAGCAGCTGGCACATCTATGTTTTTCCTTTGCTCCCAGTTCAGTATGGAAGAAATTAAATCTGGTTAAAACACGCTGGTATTACATTTTACTTGCTTGTACAATAAAAATGTACCTAAAAATAAATAAGTAAGAGTATTTGTTTACTTACACATCCATCTTGGCTAATGTTTTACTTAAATACGCCATATCAGTATACTTAACTAGCTATTTACCTCCTCCATACTTCTTGTTAATCATGACACTCGTCTGTAAAATATGCGAAAATTTCGCATGATGAATGCATCACATTTACAAACGCGCATTAATGCTATTAATTACCGCAACACATTACGGAGCTCAGTTTATTGTTTTATATTCAGCCAACAGTGGAAGTGATCTGGCTATGAACGTGATGTCATATTCATTCAAACGATTGATCAACTACTTTATGGCAAAAAAAAGTAAAAAAGTAATTTTTTTAATGCTAAAGTTATTGCTTTTGAGCATGTGAGTGAGATAAAAGTATCGCATGTATACAGGATGTAGTCAAATTCTTTCGATATAAAAAGTTGGTGTAACAATGGTTTACTTAGTCAGTTGTATATTGACAGAGGTTGTACTTTCAACTCTTGGCACGCAAGTTTGGTAAACACACTTTTCTTAATCGGTTTCGAAAGCTGATGGCATTATTATTTTATTTAAATCAGTCTAGGTAAAACTACACATTATGTCTCATTAGCTGGATGCTTACGACGATTTTACATTTACGAACACTGCCGATCACATTCTCGCGTTTTCCAAAACCGCTCAGCATTGACAAAGCCGAAGCTCATATTTCTCTGGTCAGTTTAATCTTTGTTCCTTTTCCTCTATGATGCACGTTTCATTAAATTTATTAAAAATGGTTATTTTCTTTTTTTTTATAGTTAACGTGAAAAGCAGGTTCAGTTAAACCATAACTTAGTAAATAAAAATGGAAGTGTTTTCAAAACGTGGACAAAGAGTTTTGAACGTTAACTTTGTAGTAAGTTACTAAAAGGTTTTCAATAAAATATTCTCTATGTTTGCACAGTGTTACCGAAGAGGCTTAAGTTCACATCCTTTGTGCAAAAGTTTTAAATTGAAAAACGCAACTCATTTAAAACCTGGTAAATTACTAAAATTCATGGTAAATTCGTTGTTCTAGAATTACTTAGTTGTGTAATAAATTACTAAAGCTAGCAATAAGTTTAGCTAAGCAGACCGTATTTACAAATTTATTAACAAAATACAGAAACAAAAGGTCTTCTTGTATTTTTGACAGTCTTCCAATTTCAAAGATCAAATAAAATATCGTATTTCTATTCTAAAGCTTTGAGATATTTTTAACAAAAGACATTTGATTTCTAACTCAAATTCGACACCATTGTTTTGTTTTGAAGGTGCACGCAATGGGCATTGTTCATTTTTTTTTATTTACTTCATATGAAAAACCGTTTCGAGGAATAAGGTTTCTGATTAATTTTGTCGATTTTAAAAAATTAAAAACATTGGGGTTTAATAGATTTTTAACAAAATATATTTGACCGTTGAAGTTAAATAACTTGATGGCATCAAATCGCCTAAGATGTTGATTTGACAGAATAAATTTTTGCAATGTTTTTGTTTACAATCCATTTGGTGACATTTCATGACTTTAGCACACAGACATAGATAATGTTTTTTTTTACTGACTGACACATGTCCATAAAGTTAATGTCACTGATGACGTCATTACGTACTAATTTAATAAAAATAATATAAATTTATAGACACACTTAAAACTAAAACTGTTCAAATTAGTGCCTGAAAATAGGTTAAAGATTACTATACCTTAATAAAAATAATAGGTAAAAAAAATGAACAATGCCCATTCTTGGACTTAATGTAGGTACCTATTATATATAGTATTTTTCCGTGATGGAAGCTGACGATGAGTTCTAGTATAAACATCATCCGTATTTGAATATAGTCATCATCATGATCACGAGTCTTTTGAATCTCTCGTCTGGTCGACAAGGACATATTATTGCTTACAAACCGTCTCCATACTATGCGAACATTCGTAAACACACGAGTCGGTAAAGTTCTGTGCTCGCACCGCAGTGCTGGTTGATTACGAGGGCGTATCGGGCATTAACTATTAAGCAGGCCCAGTGCTGGTTGGTTAGAATATAGTACACGCTCTTATTATACAGGGTTGATTTGTAGTTACTGGCCAATTTTTTTTACAGAATAAGTATAATTTGTAAAAACGATCTTTGCAAAAAAAAAGTATTTATTTTTTTTACAAAGAAATAAACATATTCGCTAACATATTAAGCAAACCATGGTCACTCTAAATAACCATTAAAATAAAGACAACTACGCGCTTCTACAAAGCATCTTGTTGTACTACGTCGTCGTATTATCAAAGAAATGCCGCGTCGTAGTAGCTTTGTTCATCAACAGCGACTATTTGCATAAAAGTTTGTGGTGCCATATCTTTACTTTTTGTACTGAGCATACTGAAATAAATATGCAGGTACGTATATATCGCATCACAGAAGCTTTTTTTAACATTAACATTTAAATTTGGCTGGTGATTACAAATCAACCCTGTATTTCTGTCACGAAATTGTGTTTATACGAAAATGTTTTGTATACCGCCGCCTTGAGCAAATATAGACATTTCGTGGTCCTCAAGGATGTGCTATGCATTAAAAATTTAAAGTTTTAATCGATTTGTGTTTCATATCATTATGTATTCATATGTTTTATTTTTTTATTATTGTGCTCCTGTTCTTAATTTAAAAAGCTTTAAAAAGAGGACTGTAAGTGCCAAGTTTAAGGCATAAAAATCATTAACTACATATTATTTTTCGTGGTACTGTCCTGATAATGAATTTCCTAAATTCCTCTACAATTTTCAAATAAATTATATAATATTTTAAATAAATATTTGGATTCATATTTTTAAAGGTTTAAAAATCAATTAGAAACTGTATTATATGAGCTTTGCAATTTTAAAAAACTATTGCCGTGGTTGTTATGAGAAAATATATTGGTAGTTTTAAAGATACTCCAGAATACTAACTCCTAATTTGTTGAAGTAGTATAATCTGCTGAGATGTGCACTGGCTGTTTTGAACATAACAAAAAAATGTTCAGCTGCCATGTGTCAAGTTTTCTATTGTTTTTCACCAAAATATATTTTTCCATGTAAACCTGTATTATTCATTAGGTTATGGGATATTTATTGTAAACGTTGATATAATTATGTCTCAATCAGTGCGTATAGAGTTACTGGATAAGGAGAATTATGAAACGTGGAAAATACAGGTTCAAGCGTTGTTGACTAAGACGGAAAGTTGGCAATACGTAAGTGGTAAAAATATAAGACCATGTTCTGAACGAGGTAATGAAAAATTATTAGATGATTGGTTAGCTGCAGATGAAAAGGCGAAGGCAGATCTGATTTTATCAATTAGTCCGAGTGAGTTAAGGCACGTAAGAGGGTGCATGACTGCACGAGAGGTGTGGTTGAAACTCGAGTCTATATATGCATCGAAAGGACCTGCACGTAAAGCAATTTTATTGAAACAGTTAACATTACATCGTATGCAAGAGGGCGAGGATGTGCGTGAACATATTTCAAAATTTATGGACGCTGTAGATAAATTGAGTAATATTGGAATCGAAATACACAAAGATTTGTTATCAATATTATTGTTATATAGTTTACCAGCAAGTTATGATAACTTTAGATGCGCAATGGAATCCCGCGATGATTTACCTTCGGTGGAAATATTAAAAATAAAAATTTTAGAAGAAGATAGCTCGAGGCGGCATAGTAATAATACTATTGAAATACAAGGAGCTATGTATGCTAAGAAAAATTGGACGAGAAATAAGTCTTTCAAGACCGTCAATACTGCATCTAATTCCAGTGGTTCATTCAAGTACAAATGTTATAAATGTCATAAGTATGGTCACAAAGCTAGTGATTGCAAAATAAAGAAGGAAAATCATGAGATAGGATGTGTAACTGAAGAACAAGATAATTATGAAATGTTTAATTGTGGCGATTTACCAAATAATTTAATTCAAAATTCTTTTATTTTAGATAGTGGGTGCACATCTCATCTTTGCAAAGATCCTGAAAATTTTGGTAAAGAGGTTTTACCGTATACTGCAAAATTGAATTTAGCTAGTAATCTGTCGACAGATGTCAAAGGTAAGGGTGATATTCATTTCGTAGCTTCAAATGATCAAGACAAACGTCAAATTCTGCTTCGCGATACTTTGTACGTTCCCAATTTAAGAAGTAATTTAATTTCAGTTGCCAAAATTACTGACAATGGTCATAATGTTCTTTTTAAACGTGATATTGCTTATGTCACTGATAACAAAGGCGTTATCAAAATGACAGCCGATCGTGTGGGTAACTTATACAGAGTGAGAGAGGTGAAAAATAGAATGAATGACGCATTAATTGCTATGAATGTAGATGTACGTTTGTGGCATGAACGTATGGGTCATTTGAATGCTCGAGATCTTGTGAAATTATTGAATACTTACGGATTTGATGTAAAGACAGATGATGTGAATGGATTACATGACTGTGAAACATGTGCGAAAGGAAAGATGACTACATTACCGTTCTTGAAGACGAGAGGCCCATGTAACACTAAATTAATGATTGTCCATTCGGACGTCGTTGGACCAATGAGAACCGAATCTCTAGGTGGAGCTAAATACTTCGTCACTTTTATAGATGACAGTACACGTTGGTGCGAAGTGTACTTGCTCAGTAAGAAAAGTGAGGTATTAAGCGCGTTTAAAACGTATAAAACATTTATAGAAAAACAATCTGGAATGAGAATTAAAGCTCTTCAGTCTGACAACGGTGGCGAATACTGCAACAAAGAATTCGATGATTTTCTAAGAACAGAAGGAATTCAACGTCGTTTGACGGTAGCACATACACCTCAGATGAACTCTATAAGTGAGCGAATGAATCGTACTCTTACGGAGATGGCGAGATGTATGCTATTGTCTTCGGGACTGTCTAAAGGTTTTTGGGCTGATGCTGTTGCAACTGCCTGCCATATTAGAAATCGTTGTCCGACTAATACTTTTAATGGTGATACGCCATATAACATGTGGTATGGAGAATCAGCTAACATTGAGTACATGCGATGTTTCGGTTCTAAATGTTTTGTTTTGGATAAGACGCCTAATAAAGATAAGTTTGTCGCACGTGCTCGAGAAGGCATAATGGTGGGATACCCACGAACTTCAAAAGGGTACAGAATATGGATACCAGACGAACATAAAGTTGTTATTGCACGAGACGTGAAATTTCAAGAAAATTATATTACCAAAATCAATAAAATTTACAGCAATGGAGATGGAAATGAGATTATCGAAAAGGATAAGAAATCAAATAATGAATCGATAATTGATGTAGTATTTAATAAAGATACAATACGTGATGATATTAAAATTGTACATCAAAATAGCTTCAATGATAACAATGATAATGACGATTCAAGTGAAAATGCAACTGGTGGAGCAAATGAAGATAAAACAAATCCGATAATATTAAAAAGAATGCCTGGAAGACTGAAAATACAAAGAGGTCAACGTGGAAGGCCTAAGAAGCTATATAATGTTAGAGAAACCAGTCAAGAAGTGAATCATAATAAAGTGACAGAAAATACAACAATGCAATATGATCAAGAAGACAGTGAAAGGCTTTATGAAAATGAACATTTTGCTGGAGCTATAGAAATATCTATAGATGAAGCTTTATCGGGTGATGAACGCGAAGGGTGGATGGAAGCTATTTCGTCAGAAGTTCAAAGTCTACTTAAAAATAATACTTTTGATATAGTTTTGAAGCCTGACAACTGTGATGTTGTAGGATGTCGCTATGTTTTAGTAAAGAAACAGAACATTGATGGCACTGAAAAGAAAAAGGCAAGACTTGTAGCCAAAGGTTATAACCAACGGTATGGTGTAAATTATTTCCAAACGTACGCTCCGGTAGCTAGACTTCAAACAATAAGATTATTGTGTGCTCTTGCTGCTGAATTTAATATGGAAATACATCAAATGGATATTAACACAGCGTACTAAATGGAATGCTTAATGAGGAAGTTTATATGAGAATCCCAGTACATTTAGAGAAAATTTTAAAACATATTATAAAGAATGATAGTACAGATGAAAACAATTTGATGCGGGCAAAAAGGATGTTAAAGGATCTACAAGGTGGTGGTAATATATGTATACTTAAAAGGTCGTTGTATGGATTAAAACAATCCGGACGACAGTGGTACATACGTTTAAATGAAAAATTAGAAAAAATGGGAATGAAATCTACACTTAATGAGCCTTGTTTATATTATAAGAAAAATGAAGATGGTCTTTTACTCCTGGTGACTATATATGTAGATGATATTCTAATAAGCTGTAAAGATAGGCAATGGATTCTGCAGTTTAAAAAGGAATTAGCAACAGATTTCGACCTAAAAGATTTCGGAGCAGCAAAGTATTGTCTGGGCTTAGAAATTGAAACATGTGTTGATGGTGTAAAGCTTTCTCAAAGAAAATACATAAAAGAAGTTTTGCAGAAATTCGACATGGAAGATTGCAATACTGTATCGACGCCACTTGAAGTTGGCATGAATTTTTCAAAAAGTGTTGAAATAACATGTCAACAGTCATGGCCTTACAGAGAACTCATTGGTTCTCTCATGTATATAGGTATTGGAACGAGACCAGATATTTGTCATACGATCTCGAAACTTGCTCAGTTTACGGAAAATCCAAGTAAGTTACACTGGATATGTGCAAAACGTGTAATGAGATATTTGAAGAAAACTATAAACCATTCTTTATTTTATAAGAAATCTGGCAAATCATTGTATGGTTTTAGTGATGCAGACTGGGGCAATTGCTTGTTTGATAGATGTTCATATTCTGGATATCTGTTTATGCTTGGTAATGCTGCGATATCTTGGAAATCACAGAAACAGAAATCAGTAGCTACATCATCAACGGAAGCTGAATACGTAAGCCTGGCAGAATCTATGAAAGAGAGTATATATTTGAATAGCTTATTAACTGAAGTAGGTTTGGATGACCTTGCTAAGGTGGTGATGCATGTTGACAATAGAGGTGCAATTTGTTTGGCTGAAGATCCTAAATTTCATAACAGAAGCAAACATATTGATATTAAATTTCATTTTGTACGTAATGCTTTGAAAGAAAAATTTTTGACCTTAAGACATCTGTCAACGGATTTAATGATAGCTGACATCTTTACTAAAGCTTTGCCAATATCCAAACATTTATTTTGTGTAAAAGGTTTAGGGCTCGTAGATAATGCAGATTAAAGGGGGCGTGTTGAAGTAGTATAATCTGCTGAGATGTGCACTGGCTGTTTTGAACATAACAAAAAAATGTTCAGCTGCCATGTGTCAAGTTTTCTATTGTTTTTCACCAAAATATATTTTTCCATGTAAACCTGTATTATTCATTATAATTTTCTCTAAAGCTAGGAATCTTTTTGACGTTATGTTAGTTCTAAAGCTTTATGATTCCTTTTAATTATAGATCTTGATGCAGAGTAACTTTAATTAAATAATACGTTAAGACCTAATAATAAAAGAACTTGTCTTGTTTGTACAATTCATTATTTAATTATTCCTATTGCTACTAAAACAGACTGGAGTTTTTTGATAATGGAATAACCAAAGAAATGGTCCACAAATAAAAAGTAATAAAAAGGTCATCTAACTTGCTCATAAAGACGAGAAGGACGAAAAATTCGATCCGAACAATCAAAAGAAATAGGAAATTGCGATATGATCAGTCTATTTGTGAATCTTTATTAGTGATCTGGATAATAAATTAGTCCTTATTATGTAAGAAGTATTATATTCGGGCATAATAATATGGTTTTATATTAGTTTTCTTATTTAACAGAAATACAGTGGCAAGGGATTAAATTATTTTTATATGAAAATTGAGATTCATGGCAAGGCTTTATAAATCACCATACATTAAGGTCATTAAAAAATGCATAAACGAGTACACAGACACACTTTTTTTAGCCATTTAAGCTTACAGCTAGAAGAATATTCAAAAAATAAATCATCTTAGGATAAAACTTCTGTCGCAAAATTTCAACATTTTGATACTTATTTAACGAAATATTTAAATGAAACCAATTAAGTTGTAAGGATTTCTTACATTACATTACAGTTAGTTTGAACCTTTTTATGTAATTTATTTATTGATCCTTTGATTGCAACGATGATACTCGAGAGACGTGATTTTTTAATATTATTGCTTAGTATAATAAGTAATAGTGCTGCTAGCGGTGCCAGGTCGTTTTGCTGATGATACAATGACTATTTTATTCCATTCTTGTTTAAATACTCTGGTCCCAGTTTGTCATGTTCCTGTTGTGCATCCATAGCTTAATGCACCTACTATGTAAGCAATTTGGTTTTGGCATGACATTGGCTCTCACAATTAGCTGTCTTGTGTTTGTTTTTTTTTTCATGTCATGATCAACTTGTACTGTATGTACCTATTAGTTTTAATTCGTATAATCCTGACTGAAAAAGAGTACCAAGAGTTTTTTCCGCCGGCTTGTTTTGTCTTTTGGTCTACTGTAATATCTTATTCAATAACTATCAACACCTTTTTAAAGGCGAAGTACAAAATTGTAACGTCATTAAGCGGCCATTCGATGGTCCTATGATGAATAAAAAAAATTTCATTTCATTTCATTACTTTTGTTCGTTAAAGAATAAAACTACTGTGCAAACCATGCCCGTTTACTAAAGCAACACCGCCGTGCTTATTTCCAACGCCAAAGGACATCGCTGGGTAGAAAATCTGCGCGGACTTCTTGTGTAATTTCCCAAGTTTGATATCTCACCGATAGAACGATGAAGTTGCAGGTGTTCTTAGGCAGTGTTGGTAACATAGCATCGGTAACTCACATATCCGTTAGGCCTTTATTATAACATAATAATAAGTAACCAACTGCACCTGATGCCCATGTGTTAAAATAGCTTAACTAAACGAACATACACTTAACTAAATAGCGTTTTAATGCGCTTTTATTGGTGGTTTGACTATAGACCAATGCATATAAAGTTTTAGTGACTATATCAAATCTTTCTATTCAAACGTTATCATATTTTGCGACTTTGGTTAATTATCATGTTAGTTTTATGCATTAAATAATTTACTTTATTTGTAGATACAATCCAATATAATATATATAAGATAAAAGAAGCGTTCGACTAATGTATTTTAAGGTCGTTTCTGTTATAGACTTATTGATTGTTAACTGACTTGTAATGTGAGTATAACTTTTTTCGTGTCCTTTTACCAAGTCAGATATCAAAACCAATAAATCGAATGTAACGCGAAAACTTATTCCTAACGTGCTCGTTTAGTTTTTCGATAGAACGTATCCCAATATCATATTGATACTTTGCCAAACTGCACTTAGAGAAATCGAGAAATATTTAATGGTGGCTAATGACACCATTAACTTATTTTCTTTGTCAACAAAAGTATCTGTAACAGAGGCTAGAGAAAATAAAGCTAACTTAGATAAATGTATATTGGGTTTTTGTTATACGTATTAAAATTATTGTAAGTTTGTTCAATTAATACGCTTTTTATGAATGTTAATAATTAAAAAAAAAACTTCTTACGCTAAATGAAATAATATTTATTCCTAGGTCTTAGGAGAAGAAATGTAAATAAAGTATTTTTTTTTTACTTTTTACTGCTTTTTTATATTTTATCACAAAAGTAAGAATCCACGGAACTTTTCATGTCTTATGTGACCGTACGTCACTTACGTCTGTATGCGAAAAAACTTTTTTATTTTTTACTTTAATGCAAAAATAAAATGTTATACCTTAAATTTATGAAGCTCTTATATTTTAAAGGAATACTGTTAAATTATTTAAAAACTTTATATTATAAGTACTGTCTTTTATCGCTTATAGAAAACAGTTATCATGTTTTTTTATCTTTTACTGACACTCAGAGAAAATTGAAGATATTTTATATATATATTTTTTTTCCTATTTAACATTGCGTAAAATCAGATAAATTTCACATCACAACTTTACGAACTGTCACTAAAAACGAAACTTGCATTTATATTTACATTTTCCTTCTGTCCACTAACTACCTTAAATTTACGAAACTTTTACTATATTGTGTAACGAACTATTGTTTTCGGCTGTGTTACTATTATATGCTGCAAGTTTATACAAACTCTTCAAAAAGTAGAGTAAAACTATAATCATTTTGGCTCCAGTATTTACGAGACTCCAGGGTAAAGATGCTATGCATTATTTATGTTTGCCGGTCCTCTTTATATTAAACTTTGTAAATAATGACAGAATGTTATATTTCAGTGTTGATGCATTTTATGCAGACTTTTGTGGGATAATTATTTTTACAAAAAATATTATTTTGTTATTTTTATTTGGACTGATGGATTTTTGGCTTAAAACGGTTCATTGAAAACTGATATTGCCTTCGAGAAGATAAATGTTGGGGCTTATTTACGTATGATAATAATAGAAAGTAGGGTAGTAGGTACAATCATTGGCAACCTAAGCAATTTCGCAACTTTAAAGACCTCTAGAAAACAATCAATTTAAACTATGATTTAATGTATTTACGGGATACTTACCACGATTTTCGATTTTATTTTCGCAGTCCGCGATCATGGTGCTTTTAACAGCATCGAAATATCGGAGGTGCGAAAATAAAATCGAAAATCGTGGTAAGAATCCCGTAAATACATTAAATCATAGTGAAAATAATCGCGATAGTTTAAAACAATTAGTCAATTTAAATATATGTAGATTTAAATTTGATTCCGTATGATTCACTAATTATTTAAGACAAGATTCAAAGGATTTGTAGGTATGTTAAAGATATTTAATTTAGAAATTTCTCACAAAATATCAAAGAATACCGAAACTACTAGTTATTGGCACTGTCAATAATTGTACACGCGACATGCTCATGAATAGTAAAGTTTAGTTAATAATTTTCAACGACATAACAACGCCAAACGATATCCGACTTATCCTTAAATTTTATATTTAATAGTGTTTGGTCCTACTTCCCTGAGTAGAGATTTCTTCCAGAAGTTTCACGAGAAGAGATTTCAAATTGGTGGTAGGATCCTGTCATGGTCCGACTGGCTAGCAACCACTCTTCATATAAAATCTGCCACCAAACATGATTGCTCCGGCGGCGATGATGTGTTCCGGCAATAATTTATGAAGAGCCAGTTCTTTCCTAGGTCCGTATGCTTTTATCTTCGACCTCATCTTCATTTGCCATTAATTGAGGTTGAGGTTCAACGTGGGCTTGGTCTTAAAATAAATAAAAAAATATAAACGCATATCATACATACTTAAACACTCATTTATCTTGGCTAAATTATTGCCTCTATTAATGTTATAAAAATCAAGTAAGGAATTCCTATCCAGTGGATAGACTGTAATGTCTTTCTGTGTTCATGATTTGAAGATGAATGAAGACATACCTACGTAACTTCATGCCTGTTTCCCTTATAGGCTTGGCAGAACACCAGAGGTTATAAGACCATCACTTTTGACTTTGGAGGTATTATAATGATCTATTGCAGTGACAGGGGGTCAGCCTATCGCCCACCAACGCCAATTAAACCTCTGTCCCTCAACTGACTTTAACGGTTTGTTTTCTTTTGCTTTCTTTTTTCTTTTTTGTTTTCTTTAGTCCAGCATTGAAGCAGAATGAAGATTATGACATTAAGATATTTTTGAGGACGCCTATTTCTAACACTGAAAGTTTTTGAGCTAAGTAATATATTATCATCATCATCATCTCAGCCCGCGCTAGTCCACTGCTGGACGTAGGCCTCTCCTAACGCGCGCCACCGAATTCGGTCTCTAGCGCTGCGCATCCAGTCCCTGCCAGCCGTCTTCCGCAAATCGTCTTCCCAACGTGCCGGGGGGCGTCCCACACTACGCTTGCCTTGACGTGGCCTCCATTCGAGAACCTTTGGACCCCAACGATTGTCAGTTCTTCGACATATATGGCCAGCCCACTGCCACTCTAGCGTGCTAATCCGGTGAGCTATGTCGGTTATTTTAGTTCTCCGTCGGATAACCTCGTTTCTGATCCGGTCTCTCAGAGAAACACCTAACATAGCTCTTTCCATAGCACGCTGTGTGACTTTAAGTCGGTGAACTAGCCCTACTGTTAGGGTCCACGTCTCGGCTCCATACGTGAGCACAGGCAGGACGCACTGATTGAAGACTTTGGTCTTCAGGTTTTGCGGAATAGGTGACGAGAAGACGTGACGTAACTTCCGAAATGCTGCCCACCCCAACTGTATCCTCCTGTCGATTTCCCTCTCGAAGCTGTTTTTACCCAGATGTATAATCTGCCCTAAATAGGTGTATTCGGTAACAACTTCGAGAGGCGTATCTGCGACGGTTATCGGCATTGGGGTAATATGTTTGTTAAACATGATTTTTGTTATATCTAAGTTCATTCCCAAGCCAATCCGCCGAGAAGCCACAGCTAAATCATGCAGCATTTCTTGGAGATCCTCCAGCGATTCTGCCAAAACGACAATATCGTCCGCGAAGCGGAGATGTGAGATGCGTTCGCCGTTGATGTTGATGCCACGTCCGTTCCAGCTGAGCGTCTTAAATAAGTCCTCCAATGCGTTAGTGAACAGTTTCGGTGAAATAATATCACCCTGCCTCACTCCTCTTCGCAATTGGATAGGACACGATCGCTGATTCTGTACTTGGACGGACATTGTGGCGTTCTCGTACAGGCATCTCAAAACATCTATGTATCGCCAGTCAACTTGACATCGCTGTAAGGACTCCAGCACAGCCCAGGTCTCGATCGTGTCAAAAGCCTTCTCATAGTCCACAAATGCTACGCACATAGGCAGATTATACTCGTTGGTTTTTTGGATAATCTGCCTCAGCGTGTGGATGTGGTCTATGGTGCTGTAACCCGACCGAAACCCGGCCTGTTCTGGAGGTTGGAAGTCATCGAGTCTTGTCGCTAGAAGATTTGTGATGACTCTCGAAAACAGCTTGTATACGTGGCTTAGGAGCGAAATTGGTCGATAATTCTTCAATAGGATTTTGTCACCTTTCTTGAAGAATAGGCCGACGTAGCTCTGACTCCACGCCATTGGAGTTCTCCCGTTGTGGATGGTGGAATCGAAGAGCTTTTGTAGCTCGATCAGTATCGGTGTATTACCGGCTTTGAGAAGTTCTGCTGTGATTCCGTCATACCCTGGGGCTTTTCCATTCTTAAGCTGTTTGAGAGCCAAACGCATCTCGTCTAAACTGACGTCGGGGAGTTCGTCGGTGTAGTGGCGGGTCAATGTAGCACGGGGGTCTGTGATTGTGGGCACCTGCCGTGATTGCTGGGAAGCATACAGTTTGCCATAGAACTGCTCTATCTCGGAGAGGACTTCAGGTCTAGAGGTGACGGTCGTGCCTTGTGATGTTTTGAGAGGTGTCAGAGCGCTTTTGCCGAGCTGCTGAGCAAACACTTTCGACCCTCGGGTCTTCTCAATAGTCTCTTCGATGAGAGTCGTATTGAAACTCCGAAGGTCGCGTCGGATCAGTTTCCTGATCTGTTTGTTCAGCACTCGGCGCTCCAACAACGTGGCAGAGTGTGTTTCCCGTCTAACCCTCTATATATTATGATGTTTACATATAAGTGTAAAAAACAGGTAGTTTTGTTAAAATGACTTTTTCAGATAGATTATTCAACTCGCTGGTGTCAAGCGGGATAGAAGTATAGAGTAACAGGATCGGGGGTAATGAGTATGTATAGAAATTGCATTTCGTTTGAAAGTAAACCTTACCTCAATGTTTACAAAAATCCTATGCAAATAAGAGCGATGTTGCAGACTTTCAATTTTATTAAAAAGGTGACGAACAATTTGCATTCCCATCTATGGAATAAAATTGGGACGTACGGTCAGACTTTTTGTAACTAAGTCAAATTCGATTTTAGTTATGATTGTCTGTTGGAATTTCTAGTAAGTGTTTTTTTTGTTGTAAATATGTTTTTAATTTTTCTGTTTTTAAGTAAGTAGGCAGCTTTTCTGATTTTTGTCTATATTGAGCTGTATTAAAGGATATGTGGCATATTTTTAATTAGGTTTGTGAAAATTATAAGCTCTAATTAATTATTAAAATATATAAAATCATAATACTTTAAAGGGTTTTATTTTAGTGCAAAAAAACTTCGTTGAATCCTAAACTTTTTCTTGGCATGGCTAAAAATAATCTGATTAGTCTCTCTCCTAATATCAAACCGTCGTCGCGTCGTCGTTACGTTACTATTTCATTCATAGAATAATAAGGGAATGCTATTTAAACACGTTAAATTATTAATATTTCTTTGATTACAAAAAGGTCTAACAAAACATCTGTGCTCAGAGAACTTAAGTTGCAAGGATCTAACCGCATACTTAAAATAGCTATAAAATATGCAACTACTCTAAATGGTCTCTATCCTTTTGCCTAACGCAATTAAACTGTCGTAGGTATATTAACTACATATTTCTCGCAGTCCTAAGTATCGAAAACCGCATAAGTCCAGTATCGTGTAACCGCAATCGCAACCCTTAAAATAACTAAGCATGAGAGCAATTTCCCTTGCAACGAGCTTTGCTGTCCGTTTGCAACTGATTAATGTTTCATTGTCTGCATTTATGGGTCAATACCCGCATGACATTATGCGCCACATTTATTTTTGATTTTATTACTTCTGTTTTGTGACAGACGAAAATGATCGTTAATATATTGCTTTCTGAAATCTAGCTTGAAAAATTCAGATCTACTGAATAAATTAGGGGTATTTTTTTAACAATAGAACATAATTGAACTGTCATGATGTTACCATAACAATCAATCGACCGTCGATCGATAGTTCTTAGTATGAGAAAAAATCCGATCGACCAAATCCGAATATGCTTTTTGTTAAAATGTATTCAGAAACAGAATATTTACATCTTTATTTACTTGAGTTCGTGATATCTTGCACTGTTGCGAGTCTACATTACGGCTTACGAGAATTCCAAGTATACTTCGGAAGTCCAATAAACTTTTATTTAGAAAGTACCAAAGCTTGACTAAACACTCTATACAAGGTGACTGGTAACAAATTTTAGATATTGAAGGAGAGCACTCTGTACTCGATTCTGATCATAATTATGTAATAAAAGTAGGTATTTATTTTTTACTAGAAATCCCTATGAATAAATAAAGAGACCTTACTACACTTTTTACGACGCGCTACCTCAGTCGACATGCACCCAGTAGTGTTCCCGCCACACGCACACCACCACCCGCTAAGTATGTATTGTATTACGCTTATGTAACCATACGTTGCGTAATGAATTCTCTAACTTTCGGTTAAGTTTACTCAGTAAGTAATAGTTAATATTTATTTTATTTTTTCTCTTCATTTAAGATCTCAAACTATCAAGTCTTCGAATTTTGAAAGTGACCCACCAGTCACCCAGTATAAGACAATATTTTAACCCTATTTGAGAGTTAACAGTTTTTTATTACAAACAGTTTACTTTTGCCACGAACTTTTATTTTACATGTATCCAGATATTAACTAAGAGGTGCACTATTTAATGTAATTTTATACAGTATTTTATGAAATAAATTAATATGTAAATTTTAATTATCTTATTATACTCAACTTAAAATCAAACGATTGATGATTGTGTTTTTCTTTAAAGTTAACATATAAAAATAATTCCACTTTACTATAGAATTTACTCCACTTTACTAAGAAAGGAGTATCCTTTCTACTGGGTCCCAAAAGTAATATTCCCTGAAAACTAATTTCCTATTCTAACCTTCCAATATGTCTTCTGTGGGTTTTCGAAGATTCAATATAACCTAATGAAACAATGGATAATACGGCTTAGGCTCACATCAGTGTAACTTTTGGAACGAATAGTTTACCATTTTAGTTTAAGACATACCTAATAATATAATCGCAGGCCACCCTTTTTTCGGGATTTACATAAAAAATTAATATAATATGAATTCTAAATTCCGTGCTTTTTGTAAAAGTGTGCAATAAAGTGTAAATAAATAAATAAATGCTTGCATGCTGGACTGGGAGCAAAGAAAAAAAAAGTATGTGCAGGTGCTTCTCTTATTGGTCATACTGTTAAAGTCAGTTAAAGGACAGAGGTTTTATTGGGATTTTTTGGCGATAGGCGGACCCCCTGTCACTTCAATAGCCTCTCTCCATCATTATAATACCTCATTTATCAAACGTGACATCAAATGGTCTTATAACCTCTAGTGATCTGCCTAACCATAAAGGATACAGCATAATCTACCTCATTAGGGATAGGTGTGAAGTTATGTATGAATTCTAAGTGTTATTTTTTTTGATATCTGAAAAATATCTCTTCTTTAAAACAAATTCTATGATAAGTGTTTCTACGCTTAATTTTATCATGCAGGTATACATTTTAACTCATGGTTTTAGTGCCTGTGTCTTCTTCGAAGTCACGGCTAATGTAATGAAATAAGTACTTCATGTAATAGGTACCTACAGCATTACGCAAATGCAATACTTCATACTTAAATAAAAGCATCTCTTTCATGGACCTTATCCAGACTATTACATCTTGCTACTTATTAAATTGGAATATTTTTTATTGTAATATGAGCTGCTTATGAGCTTATATTTAGAGTAGCCATTAGTTTTTTTATTAAGATGCTTATTAAGTACTATGGAACCGACTAAATCATGACCCACCATAAGCTCATTTTGACAAACCGTCTCAATGCTACTAGGTCGAAATTCGCATGAAGACAGCTTTCCTTGGTGACGAACTTGTTATCATTTCATTCGAAACTGAAATTTACTGAGTACAGAATTCGTACAGTATCTAAAATGTCCTAAGTGCATTTTATACGCGATAAACCTTACAAGTTTGACAGTTTCAAACAAATTATCAGCAAAATGGGTCATGATTCAGTTGGTTCGATATGTATATAATGTCGTGGCTAAAAGACTTTGGGGCCAAGCCTTCTTCAAGATCCAAAATACAAATAATATTTATTACACATTTACCCTGAAGAAATATTTTATGAAATTAAAAAAAACGGCAACGAACGAGTTTGATTCCCGTCTTAAAAGTAATTCTCTCAATAATTATTTAATTAGAAAAAAAGCACTTCTTTTTTCTGTTTATTTTTTTAACACAATTTTTTTTTCATTTACCTCATGCTACTGAATATTAACATATCTTACAATTTAGCCCATTTAAAAATCTGAATTTCATTAGAAATTTGCTTAAAATATTTATTTTCCATCTTAATAAGCCATCGTTAGTGCAAGCACTACATTTTTTCTATCAACAATTCATCATAATGCCTTTGCTGCTCGTAAATGTAACAGGAATCTAACCGCATGCATGCTCCCTGGCGCTTTCATTTAATCGTTTGTCACAACAAAGAGCAGGTATTGTGTGAAATTTCATTGTAGCACCTAAAAAACCCAATAACTTGAAACTGCAGAGTGAAGTGGAGGCATATCCGCTTATGCAGCTTTATTGCGCCTGTATAAACGTGAAAAAATCGTATCAGCCTTCATAGAAAGGCTGGCGTTACATTTGATGTGTTCCATGAATGTTTTTGTGGAGAGACAGCTCTGTTCTAACGCCGTGAGTTCTATTTACTCTAGCCATCAGTTCAGATTGAGTTTAAAAGTTCAGTTTGAAACTTTAAGGATTTAAATAACGTGTCAACTTTAAGGTGACGTGTCGTAAGGTGTGTTTTATCATAACACGCTTGATACCAATCGAAAGTAGTGAATTATTTACCTAGAATTATTCAAACTATACTTTTGCTAGCAGGAAGGAATCTTCTGGAGTGCGCCTCGCTACCATAATTCAAGTCTGCCATCGAATATGTTCCAGTATTTTTTATGAAAAAAGTTTATTCATCTTCTACCTTGTCTTTTCTTGCCATATACTCAGACTGAGGCCAAACGCGGGTTCAGACATCAATCAAAATATACCCTTTAAAAGTTAATATGGTAATATTTTAATTCTTACGTATGAATCGAGTCTTTTCTATGAAAAGAGAATGTATGTTCTACTCTGCGGTTGAATGCTTGAGCACAGTGCAGCGTAGACGTTTGTGTTATATTTTGCTATTCTATTTTACATTTGGCTAATTTTAAAGGAAGCCATGTGAAACATTAAACAAACGCATATGTTTAAAGCATAAATATAATTGTTTAAACAGACTGTATTCATAATAAATGTTCTGCATTTCATTGTTAGGTTTATCTAGGTGTGTAGGTTGAGATATGCAGTCGTTTGGTAACAGAAGCTATACTCAAAAATTTAAAAAAACATTCATACGTACATAACACGTAATCTAGCCCAAATCATGTTATCATTATGAAGTTATCTTTTGTTATGGATACAAGATTACGGATAAACTTTAAGAAATTAGGACAGGCAGGAATGCAATATTCAGTAAATATTGAAGGTAATGTGAAGAAACTTCATATATTTTCTCGGTTTTTCCAGACAAACTTTTTTTATTGCGAAATTGTCATAACTAAAACTTGAAGCATTGACAATGTATGACAATATATTAAGTATTCTTGGTTTCAAATCCTTCATAAATTATTATAATACAATTTTTCTTTAAAAAATAAACAAAAAATATGTTAGATACATATTCATTTATACATTAATGAGCTAAATTATAATACCAATGTGTAGTTAAAATATAATTCATGGCTTATTCATAGAAGCTACCTGATCGTCTTTTGTTAATCTAAGTCAGTTAATATTGCACATTGTTATTAATACTATGCTAATAGTGCCGACAGTGATCGAACATTTGTAAACCTGGCTTAATTTTAAGTTCAAAATGTAAGCGGCTAGGCAAAGTAAGACAAAATTCAAATATATATTTTTTTAAGATCTAATTCAATCAATTCAATCAACTGAAAGTATAAGGTACGATACCGTAACGCTCATCCTCTATAAACTAACTTTGTCCGAAGTTTTTTTATTACTTAGAGAGAAAGGTAGTAAATTTTGACAGAATCAGGGATTTTTATTGCACAGATAGTTCCTTTATAGTTTTTTGTGTCTATAGAAGCTTACAGAAGTTCTTAATGTTCAAAAGAAAACTTTAAATGTGTATGTATGCATTTAAAATATAGGGATAAAATATAAGTGTATACTGTATTATCACTTAGCATCGCAAGCCTCTTAAATTTAGTTTTAAATTGGATATTATAAAGTCCAGCATTCAAAATAATACAAACGTTTTTTCTTTTATGTTTGTCCCTTTACGCCTCAGGCTACAATCTTCATCGTCAAGATGGGACCACTTCAAACCGACCTAAATACAATCTCGCTATTTCATCAACACTTACTAAGGACCGAAAAGGGCTTCAATTTACTGAACTTTCAATAAAGATCTCATTGATTTCTATAGCCCATAATACTCACGACTTTATCGTGGAGCGCTCTCATATTTTCCTAAATTTATAGCGGTTCAGTTTTTTGCGGTGCCCAAAAACAGTTCCTCAGATATTTGTATTGGAAGTTATTTATTTCGTTAGGGTTAAACCTGATATTGAAATGGGCATTGGTTATTGCAACCGAGATTCAATAGTAACTGAGTTATTGGCACTTACAATAGTTTTCGTGTGAAAATATTGGATTGTTAATCGTAAAAACTGAAGTTCAGTTTTATTTTTAAATAAAAATTTGGTTTGTATGCGGGATATAAAATTTGAATTGCTCGCTTCTCGTATTTTGATAACCTTTTGTGTTCCTGAAATTTAACAGATTTCACGCAAGTTATGTAAGTATATTGATTGAACTATATTGATTGGACGTTCCATTCAGGTTAAAGATAGTTCCGTATATTCCTGTTCTCATGTGCTGACATAATTTTCATCATCGATCACAAATGATTTACTTGAGATCCAACGTGGGATAACCTTTTAAAAATCTTCTTTGTGCTATATGCAATCAAGAATAAAATAGACATTCAATAAGATATAACAGACATTATCACAATACAAGCTAAATAATAAATTACTAACCAAATGCATCGGAATTTCGCACAGAAATATGAAAATTTACGTTGTTCAAACCGGTTCTATTCGCTGGCATCTAGAACCTTCGTGTACAATGCTGCCTCGCATCAATGGGTGTATGGGGTTGGAATGGAATTTTTGAATCGGGAACACCAGATCTGGGCTTGTTGGATTGTAAACTTTGCATATTTGCCAAAATGACTAGCATTGTTTCGATAGCTGGTGTGAAATTTTTAATGATCAGCTGATTTCTTGTTGTGTCTGTGTCTTAGGGAGATGTTTAAAATGTTTAATTTTGAATTTGTACTAATAAAGGATATTTTTTACTGTCTTTTCCGAAATCCAACGTATTTGAAAGGATTATTTCCATTAGTTATTTTTGAATCAGTTATTATCAATACAGAAACAAAGAAATATTTGTTTTTGTAATTGTAACTAGTTTTTATTTTAACATATGATTATTAATCGTCAACATTGTAATAATCATATGTTAAAATATTTGAGTGATTAACATTGTAGTAGTAAGAAAAGAGTCTCACTATAACTTTACTCAAAAATCTGCAAAAGAATGTCACGCTAGAGTACCATTTTCGGTGCTTCTTATTGAAAAAAAAATATGTTTTATTATTTATTATGTTATAAAATCCTTCACAAAAGGATAAGCATTTAATATCCTGACTGACTGACTCTTGAGCACATTTTCTGACAAGCCATTGAAAAAACAAGCATCAAATTTTAAATAGCATAACAATTTTAATTATACGACATCAAATCAGACAAAAATAATCGATAATTTAAAATAACAAAATCATACAATCCTTCAACTTTTATTCGTACTCCAAATATATTCCTCGCAACGTTTTAAAATCATTATGCTATAATTTGACGAATGTATTTTGGAACACAACCAAATGCATAAGATATTATGAAGCGAACCGCTGTTGAATGAATGAATGGATCCTCAGATGAATGGCTCTCAAACTTCACACTTGAACTAAGTGTTGGAGCGAAGAATTCTTAAAGGCATTGCAGTTCTGTTATTGGAGATCTGCATTCTGTGTAATGGTGTTAAATAACGATGCAACTACAGAAATAAACATATGACACAATTTGGGGGGCGCATATCAGCATTATGGATTTGAACCAAGAATTCTGAAACAATTTAGATGCGACTATTGCGAATTGATTAAGTTGTTTTAGGAAAATTTACACACTATTTAGCGATGATTCCATATGCGGGTTACTTAAACAGAGCTACATATAAATATTGATAAAACATATTTAAAAGTAAAAATTATTTCAAATATAAATAAATAAATAACCGGAATACATTTCGTCTCTTCTTCAAAGCCGAAAAAAGTAGTTTAGTTACTATAAATATTTTAATTATTAGACAGTATAATTATTTATAAGCATTTACAACCTGCTTTACTTTTCGTAAAAAGCAATCGTATTATGGACTAAACTGACACAAAATTACACGGATACGCAAAAGTACGTTTTTACCCACCATTTTTGCTTTAAAGTTTAAAGTAATGATGACTTTTGACATTTGAACCTTGAATAATTTAAACACAAAGCGGCAGTCATTTACGCTTTATTCTGTATTAATGTCTACATAATAATATAAAAATTAGCATAACAATTCAATTATTATAATTCCACTTCTTCATAAACCCCATCCCATCTTATTTCTATCAATCAAATAAATCCTTCCAAACACAAAACCTATATAATAATTCTCAAAAGCAGAATAACATTAATTAATGAAATTGTCAACTCTATTCTATTGGTTATAAGTTCGATTGTCGTTTCAAAGGAAACAATTGGATTGATTTAGACACATCCGTATGTCAGTTACGATTAGAGGAGCAATGCCTCAAATGGTTATAGTAATTCGATTGTGACAATTTGTAGTAAGTTCAGTATGTATTTTCTTTGAGAGGCTGGTAATATTACTTCGTTTTGGTTATTTTGAATTGATTGGATCAAAATAACGTGGAGAATAATCAACGAATGCAGAGCATTAAAAAAACCGACTTCACGTCAAAACTTTCGCTGAGATGAGAATGTCATGATATATGTATGATTCTCCGAAATCATACATATTTTTTCAAAAGTTTGAAATTTTCAATGAAGTACTCAACCGATTTCAATGAAATTTAAATGGGACCAACTATAAAGTATCTTCTTTCATATGAAACAACAATTTTCAAAATCAGTTCATAATTGTTCGAAATATCGTGTAACAAAGACACAAAAAATATATACAGACGAATTGAGAACCTCTTCCTTTTTTGAAAGTCAGTTGATAAAATCAATTTAAACAATCCTATTTCTTTAAACTAACGACTGAAATTGGGTTTTGCCTCCAATTTCATTATAAAATTTTATAGCTTTTATAAATATGTTTTACTTTGGCTATTCAAGGGTCAAAGACTATGTAAATTTTATTAGTGCCTGACAAGCTTTAAATTATATGCTGGTACGTTTGTAGAGTGTTTTTTTCTGTCTTTAAAAATGGTAGACTAACTGTCTTAATTAGTTCTAAAGTTATAGTCAAAATATATATTAGTAAAAAGGAAATAAAATGAAATATTAAATAATGGTCTCGTGTGAAGATTCATATTTTTTTTTAACTTAAGTCCCTTTGTCTTGTGATTTTAATTCAAAACAGAATTCAAAACAGCGATATCTCTATTAATTCAAATGCACAGTATCTACATTATAAACTCTTTTACATTGCACAAAGATATGTCCAAAATAAGCACTTATACTGTATATATTATTTGTTCTTTTATTCTAAATCTTACCAAGTGTCTACTTACATACCGATTGAATCACTGTAACTGCAAAATGAAGCAATACTCAATCACTTAATCCAATTAGATAATTCGTGATGGCCAATCTTTTTTATAATTTGTTCAACAGTTCAGTCCGAGTTCAGTCTGAGTTTGAAATCGTTTTGTTTGGTTTTTAACCGACTTCAAAAAAAAGGAGGAGGTTCTCAATTCGGATGTTTATATTTTTTTTTTTTATGTATGTTCGTTCATAACTCTGTCAAATATAGACGGATTTGCAAAATTATTTTTTTGTTCGAAAGGGGATTATTCCGAAATGGTCCCATATAATTTTTATGGCATTCGGTTCACAACTTTTTGAAAAAAACGACAAAAACCAAAAAAATATATTCAATTATTAGTAAACAACATTAGTTGTTTTTTCTATACTTATATTGATGAATTTATATTTGTGGTATTATTAGATTGTATGTAGTTCTTAAAAAAAATATCAGAGACATCAGCTCACGTTGCTCAGCTGATGATGGAGGGTAACTACGTCTCCACAACGGTAAGAAGTTATGGATACTTTTTCGGCATGTTTTGACCTTTCATTGTAGTTTATAACTGATATCCACATGATCCTATGGCAGTTGACCCGTATCGGAAATATGTTAGGATATTTTTTTTGCATCTTGGCTTTGTGTAACCTTGTTGTTAGCGTCAGCGGCAGCATCTGCTATTCAACGTCCTCATATCTAAGAGGTATCCTGATACTGATATCACATGCATCGTACACCTAATAATCTTTAAGATTTGCTATTTTATTCAAAACCAAATCACTAAAAAGTCAAAAATAATCTTAATTCCAACAAGAATATTATAATGCGTAGTTACGTACAACCTGTTAACTTTTTAACCGACATCAAAAAAGGAGGAGGTTCTCAATTCGGATGTTTATATATATTTTTATTATGTATGTTCTATCAGAACTCTGTCAAATATAGACGGATATACAAAATTTTTTTTTGTTCGTAAGGAGATGATTCCAACCCATATAAATTTTAACATATAAGATCTACGTAACATATAAGATCTCATTTTTGACAATCTAATTTCGCGCTGGTCAGGCCTCTCTTTTGAAATGCTTAGAGATTTTCTTTCCCTATTAGCTTTTAACTGTTTTCCTTCTGCGGTTCCGGTTTCAGTGTGACGCAGTTTTCTCATACGAGCAGCATCTTTACTAGGTCTACCCATATTTTGTAATACCTACGTATAAAAATTAAAGCACTAAAAATTTAAAAATAAAAAGCTTTTTAACAAAAAAAAAAACCGACTTCAAAACTCTTTTAGCACTAAAAAGATTAAAATAATACTAAATCTAATCAATCAAAACTGTAGCCTATATAACCTAACCTATAACAATTTTTTTCAATTTTTGGAGTCGGTGCCAACTGCCAAGCCCTACGCAATAGATCACAATATTACTAATACGAACTACTATACATACACAAAATATAACATGAAACTTAATGCAATCAAAATGAAATATTATGATTATAAGGTACTAGGTAAAAAATTAAGTAAGAGAAAAAAAAAAAATAATAAAGAACCAAATGGGTTATCAGCTAACTTTGCCCAATAACAATCGAATTTGAACGACTTAACTACTATAAATTAACACACACAAACAATATTTACATAAATCTAACTAACTGCGTCAAGCTAACGATTATTTATTATAAGGTATTAATTTCGATTATAATGTAAAGAGAATAAAAAAAATTCAGAACAACAACGACCAATTACGAACTTCGACCATTTACCAATTACGAAACCTTACGAACCAAAGACACCATTGAACGACCAAATTCTACATTAATCACTTATACAACTAATTAAAAACAGTGCTTGCGCGATTTAATATACAACTAACACCATCTAGTGTCGGAAGGTGAAACTAAAGTAAGAGAATTTTAGATATCACACGACGTAAGGACGATTATGATCCATGGAGCCCAAGGCTTACTTAAAAAGTTGAATACTTGGCACCGACTCCAAAAGTTGAAAAAAATTGTTATAGGTTAGGTTATATAGGCTACAGTTTTGATTGATTAGATTTAGTATTATTTTAATCTTTTTAGTGCTAAAAGAGTTTTGAAGTCGGTTTTTTTTTTTGTTAAAAAGCTTTTTATAAGTAAATAGGTTAGTACTCACAAAAATTAAAATCCACAGCAAAATATAAATTCCACCTCAGTTTATTTTCGAATTCCTACAGACGATATTTCAGAATTAATGCTTAACATCAGTCAATTCTCGTATTTGCGCAGGATGCTAAATCAGGTGGATATCTCATCAAGAGATTTATGAGAGAATCCACTTCTAGGCCACCGAGTGCGCGCCATTAAAAGAATTCCCCAAAATTATTAGCGCAAGTTTAGATTTATGGATGAGCTGATAAATTATCCAGATATCGAAATTTTAGATTAGAGTGTTTTACAAGAGTGATTTAACTTTTATCGGTTTTGAAAACTTAAATTCTGGAAGTTTACATCTACCGGGTAATGTGTCTAATACTTGCCAAGTTGTGAAAGCTGCAGTAAAGAAATGTTGAATGTTGGATATTATATGGTTTACAAAGTTTAGCAAGATTAATGTGGGAAGTAACGATGTTTGCTAATGGTAATCTTTGTTTGTTGTCGTGCTATTTGTTAGGGTTAATATGGAAGCAATAATTATAACTATTATGTTTATTAACTCTTACAAACCAAAAGAGCTTAAACTGGTCAACGAATTTTTATACTAGAACAATTTCCCTCTCTTTTGGTTTTGACCTTATTCTAACAAAGACAAATAAAACAATCGTAGCTCCAACATCTTAAGACAAGACAAATACGATGAATATTTCAGACCTAAAATCATTATATCGGCAAATTAGTAGGCAGAATAACAATTCACCAACCGAAGTACACAAACATTGACATTAATTAATGATACATACATACATACATACATAACTTCACGCCTGTATCCCTAATGGGGTAGGCAGAACACCAGAGGCTATAAAAACCATCTGATGTCACGTTTGACAAATTAATGATCTCCTACAGTATTAATTTGAGTAGATAATGGGTCTTTTGTAGCTCATGAAAAAGTAATTTGTAAAGAAGTTTCGAAAACCAATTAGATTGTGAAAAGTGGAGTAAACCAACGTTATTAATCTATCGTCATGCCTAACATTAACGAGGAGAATATTGAAATGTTTACGAATTTCGCGAGAGGAATTTTCAAACATCTGTATGATTAGATAAAGTTCAAATTATCACGCTGATCAACGTCTTATTACAACTTCAATGTTTATTATAAAGCAAATTTTTAATTAGTGTCATAACTTATTCAGTAATTAAGATAAATAACTTCATAATTTAAGCAGTCTTGAAATATTTCTTCACCATAATATTTTTTCTAAATCTTCGAGATTATAAATCTATAATTATCTTGTAATATAACGAAAACCGTTAGATTGTATTTTGATGGCCTTCAAGAATGTCCTTGCATAGTAGCTGACTAGCTGATGAATTAAAAGGTTTCCGTTGCATATGAACGGCATATGTCTAATTTTAAAAAGAAAGTCAAAGATCACTACTTTTCTCAACTGTAAGTTATGAATATAAAGAATATTATTATGATATATTGTATATGTATTTATGTTTATATAATATTATATATGTATTTATATTATTTTAATCAGTTTGTACGATATTATAGATTTGTGCACACTATCATTGCATCCTAAACAAACTCTCGAGTCCTAGGTCTGCTGGAAGAGATCTCATTAGAGATAAGCTGTACCTTTGTACTTATTTTTGATCCATGTATCTTTAAATTGTGTCCAAAGTTATGTGTACATAAATTGTTAAATAATAAATAATAGAAAAGTTTGTAAGGACAAGATTTAATTATAATAATTTAAAAAATCAAGAATTCTATCTGTGATTTGGTTTTCTGCTCCACTGTCATTAAACCTAGATGGCGCTTACCAACATAACAAAACACTTTTTGTAATAAAGCTACTTTTTGAAGTTATTTATGTTTTAAATTCAATGATATTCAATAAAAAATTACTGCAAAATAATTTAACTTTACAAAAATAAGTCGGTATATTCAACACCTAATATTTATTTTCAATTTGAAAAGAAAGTCTCATTACAACCTATTTTTAGCTAAGTAGGTATAAACTAACTAGAGTTGAATGATTTGACGTTTAATAGTAATTAAATAATAATTATATTCTATTCTAATATCTATTTAAGAAAATCGGTAAATCGCTTTCACTTAACGTAATCGTTGTCGAACAATATTACTCGTAGATAAATTAAGATAAGTATAAATAAAATATATGCTTCAAATTGAATGAATTCGGAATTGTATCATTCTATTACATCCGCAGGTTTTTTGACGAATATAATTCAAAAACTTAGTTTCAAATAAATCCACTAAACTTTCCAAAGCAACTGGATTCCGTTTCGTATTTTTAGCTCGCAATACAAATCCGCAGTAAAAATACTTCCGAGATGAATGACATAATAAATTTCCAGAGAAAACTTACCTAAGTTTAGTATCGTCAATAAACTTGATTTCCTTTGAATACTACAACTTTCCGTTCAACAACTTTATATGGTTTTGTTAAATTCTGTGGAGTTTAGTTCAATGATATGGTTTCCATTGGTATAAAATTAAGTAGCAGTAACTAAAACTGGGGTTTTTAAAGTAAATGCGGTGGTGACTCGTTTTTCTAGTAAATAGTTTTGATGAGTAAGGTTAAAGTTTAAAATAAAAGACCAGATGAGCAGCACCAGAAAAAAAGTTAACGTGCACACGCGTCAATTGTTTATGAAACATAGTGATTACAAAAAATTACTACCTACGTCTCTTTTTCCCGAACACTACGGTCCTGGTACTTTTAAGTGTCGAGTGAATAGGTATCTCATGGATGGATGTGTACCACCACACTAATCTTTATACGCATTTTCCATCAGATGGCTTGGAGGACAAACTTTTTATCTTTACTATATAAAATTAAATATGGTAAATCAAATACTTGTTTATAAGACCGTAGTAGTAAGTTCCCATCTAGGCATCTCTGAAAAAAGTAACTTATAACAGTTCGAACTCTTATAAGACTCACCCAATTACTACATCACTTCCCGTTTGCGTCCGCTCCCGAGCGGTCGTGTTTTCGGTCGCTCCCGAGCGCTCGTATTGCGCTGCCCTTGTTGCCTCCCCCACACTCGTGCGGGTTAGGTTACCAAGCCAAGCTCTTAACGGAAAGTTTTCTCTCGCGGAGGTTGCGTAATGTCGGGGTCATTCATCTGCCCTTTTTAGGGCGAACCCGTCTGCTGCCAGCCGAAGCATCGCTGTTCAGGTGGATACGTAACCGTGACAACTAAGCCTGATCGTCCGCCGTTCACCGGCAATAGGTCCGTACTAGGTCGTTCTTTTTTACAGCGCATCTTGCCGTTCATCGGCACATAGACTTCGTCTAGGATAGTATCTTTTACAGCACTCTCCATTTCCCCTTGCTCGATGAATCCCTCGGATTCCTCTGAAGAGGCATGCTATCACTCTTTCGCAAAAAGATTCAAAAGCAGGACGTCTTTGGAAGTAGAAAGCAGGACTGTTTTCTACTTCCATTTCAGGTCAGAGCAGCCGGGTTGCGACTCAATCGCAACCGGTTGCTAAATCGGCTTCCCAGTGCCAAAACGCAAACGGGTTTCATGACCGCATGGCGTTCTGGATCCAGCTCGCTCCCATCGACGAAATTCTGGCTTTCGGCGCCGCTCTCGACGCCAGCCCTGAGGTTTTCAACGGTGCTCTTCCGATCTTAACCAAGTTCGCTCCCCTTATCAAGAAACTCGAGCAAACTCAACGTTTCTAAAAGTTGTCCCTTTTTTCCAGCCATCCTATCTCAGAGTGAGTCTCATCACTTTAGATAATCTCTTAGTTTCAGCTTCGCCATTTTGCTAGTCTTAGCCTTGCAATTTTCGCTTTCAGTTCATCTATGGTGGCAGCCGTCAGGATATCGCTAGCTGCGCCACCTCTAGCTACCGATTTGTTCTGATCATGATCAATGGCCTACACCAAGGCTGATCAATAAAGGGGGATGTTTAGTGGGTATACTCAGACGTTCTGAGGAGTCGCGTGGCCGCTCTTGCGGTCCCCACACTGTCTGGGTACTCTATACCTGCTAGCTAGCAGCTCTATAGAATTCCCTTTCGTCCGTTACAGGATTCATCCTACTCCTGCTAGAGGTAGCTTTAGTGGGTGCCAAAGACTTCCCTTGGCAGAAAAACAAAAAAAAAATAAGGCTCACCTGTCTTTTTATTCTGAAATGTTTTAAATAATAATAATAAATGAGTCCCTTCTTCTTAAAAATTAAGTATAACTTGCAATTTGATCAAACCTCTAAAGAGCAAATGCTTAATAATAATGCTATCTTAGCTCCCTTTAAAGCATAATCTATTTCAGTCAACTTATAACAAAAGTAAACTTCTATTGAATGCAGCAAGAATGAATTAACTTAGAAATCTAGAAAACCCATTTTACCCGCGGGGCAAAAGACCCACTCAGCTTTAATGAAGGAATTCCGTTTTTATTATACTAAAGTGCACGCTGTCACATCTATCTTACTGGACTGTTGAAAAAGCTAAAAAAAACCTTAATGTGGACATAGCACACGGATTTCAAGTTATTTTTACGTGTTCAGAGTCGTAAACCTTTTGCTATTTAACATGGGTACGGTTCTTTTAAACCTGAAAGCTTGCGTGAAATATGGAGATTTAATGATTTTTTACAACCATGTTTTACTGTATTTTTTCTAAAGGGAAATTTTATTTCCGTTCTTTTTTTTCCAACCCCGCATTTGATCTTAAACTTACTTTAATTTAAGAGCAGATAAGGTCAAAGATGATATGCACACACGTTTAGGAAGGAACTGGCTCTTCATAAAACTGGCCTAAGGGTGTAACCACACCAATCGATCGACGTCGATCGGATTTTTTGGCATAGTAAAAACTATCGATATACGTCGACTGTTCCATTCGTTCATCGATCAACGCCAAATTCTGAAAAGATCCGTGTCTGGGTGTTTATCTATTTATGTATTTATATTCTAGGTACCCCCCTAGTTCGCTACATGGTATCCCATATTACAAGCTATGCTTACTTTGGGCCCATGTAGTTGATGTAATTGTCTGGGAATTTTATTTTATTTATTTTTACAAGTTTGCTTGGATAAGTCGTCCTTTACACTTTTTGACTTAAGACTTTTTGACTGCATGGTCTCTACTTCACAGGCTAATTTATTTTATTTGAGGGTTATTTAATTTACATGTCGATTCGGGTAAAGTTTTGACTTTTTATATACGTAATGTTTTACGGATTTATTAAGTTTGATGAACCAGCGGATCAGTGAATCAGATTATCTAAACCTTCTTAAAAAGTAGTTAATGTATGATTTTAGTCCCACGACAAATTCTTTCTATCCCCATTTATATATTTTATTCATATATCTCGTTACCCATAGAAAAAAAATATTAATATTGTAAACATACCTTCTGATTTGACCTTAGAAATAGAAGTTAAAGTTTTAGTATTTTTTACATTAGTACACAACTTACTTAACATAGACTTCCAGAACTCATCATATTTAATCCATTAAACTCGTTAAAGTTAACTCAAATGAAACGATTAACTTTGTAAACATGCCGAAATTGTTACTTATTATACGAATTCATACTTAAGTTACACTGACAACTGCCGAAGCGTTATTATTTAATGAACAAACTTATCCTATCATGGCTTTACAGGGTTAAAACTTCCTACGTTATGAATGGAGGATATATATTTAAACTTAATTAGTTGCTTTAGTAAATGTATCTAATACTCGAACGTAAAATGTACTTTTGGTTTGTTCCATGTTAAAAAAAAATTAAAAGTCTCAGCTATCGGGTATTGAACCGTACTTCATTGTGGAACGTAATAAAAAAATTAAACGTCTCAGGTATTTAACTCTACGTCATTAACGATCGTCGATAGCTTACACGCAATTACAAACACTTTCTTTATTTTAATTTTATTTGCCTCTGTAACAATAAAAACACATTTATTTCCACAATAAATCACAGTATATACATTATTACAAGATTTTTTGGAAAAAGGAAAAGACTCAAGTTGATTGCGGCTCAAGATGAAAAACGAGCAGCGCTGGTTTTGAGGCTTGCCGGTAAACTTAACACACTACACAACATTAACAAACATGGCTACAATAAAGTTTAAAGATTAATACAATTAATTTATATATATATATATATAATGTAAGCGTCCCGTTCCTTTTGCACATCATGCCTCTTATTATTGTTAGTCTATTCTTAGGTATCGACCTCTTCTGGAAGATGGCTGCTCTAATACAACTAAGCCGAAGACAGATCCTTATTCCATTCATTTGCTTGTCTCTTTAATTTATCTGATTGTTTACTTAATTCTGCTAACTATAATCAAAGATGGACAAGGAAGGCAGTTTGCCGTCCTTATAGCATGTATTAGTTCCTAATTCATCAAATTCGTCGTGACTTTATGATTGAAGATAAACAACTTCTTGGTTAGTATACAACAAATATCCATATAGACGTTCCGATTGGACACGGAACGCTACGATAGAAATGACTGCATTTGTAAAAGGTAACAATAATTTAAAAAATCAATACTTCAGCATCGTTCAGCATTCAGGCTCTATAACCAGTAATTTTCAAATCGATGGTCGTCAAAGTGACCAAACGAAGTAACAGTGCATTTAATGTTGATGTGACAAAGAAAAGCTGACTTTATTATTTAACTGTTTTCATATCAAAGCTAGGCAGCAAGGTCATGTGAAACTAGACTGATAAAGGTCGCAAGGAATAATTTATATCACGTCAATCGCTTCAGAAATCAATATTGCTAGTTGAATTTTTATCGATTGTAATAGCGGCTGTACATGTTTAAACGAGATTCAGGCGACTGGGCCCGCTCTTAATTTTAAACACAAATCCATTGTTAAAGAACCAGATCTAGTACAGTTAGCAGAAAAAGCGTCACACATGAAACAAAGTTTTTCATTATCTTTCTTCTCGACGACCACTTTGGCGCTCGGGTAACATTGTCTGCCTCAGACGCCAGTGGTCGCGAGTTCGATTCCCGCACGGAACAAGAAAAATAAATGTTCCGTGTCTGGGTGTTTATCTATTTATGTATTTATATTCTAGGTTCCCTCTAGTTTGCTACATGGTATCCCATCGCACAAGCTATGCTTACTTTGGGGCCATCTACTTGGTGTGATTGTCTGGGGATTTTATTATCATTATTTAAAGTTTTTAATTTACGTTCTTGTACTGATGAAAAAGTGTAACAAGCTGAATGATAGCTACAATACGATAATTTTAATTACTATTAATTATAAAAAGTCACTAGAAAATCACAGCATTAATAGTACCCAAAGATATAATTGTCTTATTGTGCAAAAAAATAATAAAAAATATTGATTTCTAATACCACCTATAACTCGTTATAAGAATTTTAAAATCAGTCTTCACATCGATTAAATATCTTCTAAGTCACTATTATCATACAAAATCAAAAATATAGAAATTACAAGAGAATCACAATATTATAATAAACCTAAGTTATGAGTGATCTTAGCTTTAAACAAGAAACACTAATAATTTAACAAATGAAAATCAACAATTAAAATCAACAAAAACCATAAAAAATATAGGTAACAATTAATCGTAATAGGAATTTTAAAATCAGTCTTTACGTCGACTTAGGTATTTCTAAAGTTTCTAGGTTGGAATATCGGTCTCGCTCACACGTTTTATGTACCTTTATTGAAACAATAGGGCTTAAAATACACTTTCTCAAAATACTGTAATACTACATTAGATAAAATCCTGAGTTAAATTACTTGATTTTTCTGTTAACTGTACTTTAAGTAAGTCAGATTTGTGGCACCAGTTGACCGATTCAAAAATCAATTCAGGCGACTGACCCCCAGCGTCCATTTTGGAGTGGGCCCATGAAAATGTTCGCGCGAGGTTGACAACAAGAGATTAAGAAAGGGTAGACCAACGTAGGCATTATACCCTGGACTAGGAAGGTCACCTTAGCCAAAATCGGCAAGGGAGAATGTGATGAAGTAGAGGCCTTTGTCCAGCTGTGGACGTTGCTCGTCTAATTATGATGAAAATTATAGAGATTTTCCGTCAATATTCACAGTTTTTTTATCAATGACCTGTGTTTATTATTTTTCATCCGCTAATCTACCTGTTTTAAAAAATAGAAAATATTAATTTACTGTATGGTCAATTGAGCTTAAAAATCATACACTTGTGGTGTACAGATAAATTATCAAAATAAACTTATTCACATTTGCGACAAAGTCCTAATATACACATTTCGGAAGTAATGCAACAACTGACATTCAATTCGATAAAAACGTTGACATAATACAAATTCAGTTTCTATTCGCCATTTCAAGTAACATTCTGTTTTATTATTCCCATACGGAATACTCTTGGCAGTATTTTCAGTTGCATGTAAGTCTACGTGTCACTGTTTTGCTAGAATGCATTTTCAAATTACATATTCATTTATTGGTAGTTTCTTAGTAGCATTTTGAAATTTACAATTCCAACTTTAGTGTGCTTAATATTATGTTATGCTATTTTCCTTTGGTAAGCGTATACAATTTTTGATAGTTTCATACGTTTGTGGATCTTTTATATTCTTTGTGTTATCTTTCTTTAGACATTCTTCATATCATATACCTATTAAATAGTTTTTATACCAAACTTGTTTTGCCGAAATAAAGTAAGCCATCATATGGTGAATGGTGTTGGTGTATTTATTTAGCTTAGTTTTATATTAAAATGAAGTAACCGGATTGGAAAAAGAAAAGCTTTTGGTCATATCGTCGTCACGCAAATTAAATTGTGCAATACCCAAATTGAAACAATTCCATAGAAATAAACCTTGAATTTTCCTAATTAAGTTAAGGTGGTAACAAATTTCGAAGGTTGAGGGAAGTGTAAATCAATAGTTTTATACAGTGTGACTGGTGAAACATTTTAGATGCCAAGAACAAACAGCCAAGTCGGTTTTGAAACAAAAGAGTCACTATCAAATGTAAGTTTATCGGACCGTTGATAATTATTAAGTACTTCAATTTCAGCTTTGATTTTATCACAATTTATACAGGGTGACTGGTAGGTCACTTTTGAAATTCAAGGACGTGATAGTTTGAGATCATACATGAAGAGAAAAAATGTAATAAAAAATAATTATTTACTGAGTAAACTTAACCGAAAGTTAAAGAATTGATTACGCAACGCACGATTACAGTAGCGTTGGCAGCGATCCGCGTACCAGGTCACATGCCGCGTTTGACTCAGATGTATGTAAAGTAAATATAACAAAGTAGTATTTATTTATGGGGAATTCTAGTGAAAAATTATGTAACAACTTTTATTACATAATTATGATAAGAATCGAGTACAGAGTTCCTTCAGTATCTACAATTTGTCATCAGTCACTCGGTATAAGGTTTGTAAAGTGTTTTGCTATGTGTTTGTTTTTCCATTTAATTACAACAACAAGTTATTTTCTACAAGTTATTTTCAAATCGTTGTCATCGAGATGATGATACCTAAAAACGCATGTTTGATAGCTGCTTCTAACAAACACATGCCTCCTGTAAGAGTCAGTTCGGGACAGAGGTTTTATTGGCGTTTTGTGGGCAATAGGCTGACCCACTATCACTACAATAGTCTCTATCTACCTCCAAAGTTAAACGTGGCATCAGATGGTCTTATAACCTCTGTTGTTCTGCCTACCTTAGAAGGGATAAAAGCATGAAGTTATGTATGCATGCATGTTAGGCATTAACTGAACATTTATGGCCACTGTAGAGACAATAATGTTAGTTTAATTTCCACCTCAACATTTTTAAAACCTTAATAGTTAATAGTACCACTGACAAAAAATCAGATTATTATTTATTTGTGGTTGCTGTGGCGCAGTGAACACGGTTTCATGTACATCCTGTACATATCTGTGTTATTATTTAAATTTTTCACTGATTCTCAATTTTACAAAAAAAAAAAAAAGTGAAATCATAATGAAACCTCTACCATTGAACGCTATTGACAGTACATTCAGCAGCAATATCTAAATAAACATTAATCAGAGCTAAATAAGTGATTTGGATAAAGCATTATCCTAATGTTCGCTGCAGTTGTAGCCATTAATATTCGTGGCTAGGCTTCGACACGATCCAACGCAAATAAACACCCGTTTGATTTAGTGTTGACCCGCATTCTAAACCATTGTATCATACACAAATACAGCCACGAAACACGTATGCAATCATATGTGAACTGAATTTTAATGAATTCTTTGCTGAAATGACTAGTTGTATAGGTCGGTTGGCAATCCAATTTCAATAACAACTCGATATTGATTTTTTTGTGTTTGTATTTGTATTTGATGTGATTGGAATTATGTAAGGTGTAGGTAATCTTTTATTGAGTTTAAAAATATTTATTTCTATTACGTGGGAGGCGATGAATCGTAGTGAATCTATAAACCCGTTAACTGGAGTTAGTCCGTTTATAAGACTGTAAGAAAATCGCATCTTCTTGCCAGACTACTCAACCATATGAAAAGGGCGGAGACTTTTATACTTTTTTAAAATTTCCCTACTTTTTTCATAAATATCCATTTCATTAAATTTAAGTATTTTTGATTATTTTTTTCTGAATACTACCTCTGAACACTTTTTATGATTGTCGTTTTAGGACGTAAATTTTTTCAACCTTTTTCATAGATTCAACTTTTTATCATTTAGTGTGACAATAAATATGGTGCTGTAGCTGCCCATAACCTTAAAAGCGTTTCTAATATATTGTGTAGATTCTTTAAAGGTATAACAAGTTTACAAGCTATAGAAGCTAGCTATAGAATCAAGGTCAGAATTTTCATTTTTCAAGTTATGTTATAATTGTTATAAAACTTGGTCGTAATGACTGTATTATATCAAGATACTTTATACAAGCACGATTAGGTGACTAATTAGGATGTTCAGAAAAAAACCAGGTGGTTTTATGGAAAAAATAATAATATAACTCTACGATAAATTTAAATGTGTCATACGAAAGACATGTTTTGACAAGTTATTTCGAAATTCAGAAGCATCACGAGGTAAAGAACGGACAAAAACTGCAATACGAGGACACTCTTTTGGTAGAAAGGACGATTGATGGTCACTGTTACAGGACAGATGTGAGCCTTTTACACCCACACCTGTTTAAACTTTTGCATGACTTTCCTGTTTTTTTATTAAATATCCTAATTAGTGGCCCGATAGTTTTTGTAAAGTATTTTGATAGCAAAAATCATTTTGACCAAGTTTTAAAACCAATTATGACATAACTTGAAATTATTTTATTATATTTTAATTGATTTTATCACTAAGCATATGTTACGGTCTAAAGTTTTGCGAAATCCAGTTAAATTGTATTAAATGAAAGAATTTTTAACTAGAGTTTATCGCGAATAATTATATTATTTAACCCGAACGTCTTGTCTTTACAAACCCCTTGCCTAATCAAGAGTGACTGTGTGACAATCAAAAATGTATTTTATTTCATAGTCTGCTCTACATTCCTTACCTTTAAGTACTAGTATCTTCTAGGAAATACATCCATAACTCATTTTCTTCCATCCTCATTCCTGACACGCCATCGGCAATTGCTGAATATTTCCGGTTGCGATGTAAATAAATTGTATTTATATGATGTCTGCCTTCACCTGAATGTGGATCATTTACTGCTTATCTGTCACTCGTTATGTGTCTGACCAGTCTGCGTGACCAACTACGACTTTAAAATAGTTATCGATTGGATAATCTATGTCAGATAGTACCTAGTAGTATACTTTGATGAGTAAGTTATTTTTAGCTTTAAAGTTTTAAGAACCACTATAGACGCATTATAACAATTTGATGTCATTGCTGTTTTTTCAAAAAGTTATTTTAAGTGCATAGGAACTCTTAGATTTACATGTTATTATGACGTTCTTTAGGATCACTATTTGCATACATAGCTTCACGCCTGTATCCCTTATAGGGTAGACAGAACACCAGAGGCTATAAAACCATCTGATGTCACATTTGACCAATTTGGAGGTATTATGTTAATGGAGAGAAACTATTGCAGTGACAGGGAGTCAGCCTGTCGCCCGCAAAAACGCCAAAAAGTCCTCTGTCTTTTAACTGACTTTTACAGTATGATCCTCCGGGGCATAAAACCCTGTAGGGTCCATAATGCCAAAATACATAATATAATGCAATACTAAACTTTGGGTGTATACAAGTATGTAACATGCCTATAGCGCAAGCTGGATGAGGGTGTAACGGCATCGAGTGACGTGAAGATCTTTGTCCAGCAGCGGGCGTCACCAGGCCGATGATAATGATGACACGAGTATTGAAGATTCAGTAGTTGCCTTATTTGAGCCATCTACACGTGCAGGAAATACTATACTATGGATAAACGCTACCGCGGCTTGAACCCCGATCCATTCTGATAAACAGGAAATACTATAGAGAACCGTGTTTTACTTCGTCAATATAGTTTTATATCAATTTTACTTTTGTTTGGAACATGAAAATACTGTAACGTAGCTTATACACGGTGTGTTGTAATGAATGAAGAACCTATTAACTGCAGTTGATCCGAATGTTAGACTGTAAGAAAATCATATCTTCCTGCAAGGATTGTATCAACTGCAGTTAACGTATTATTCATTCACTAGTTTTGCCTGCGACTTCGTTCGCGTGGACGACGAAACTCATCAATGAGTTTTTTTGTGTAAAGTGGTATTTGTGTACAACGTAATTTATCGAGTATACCGGTATAAGATAATGCTTCTGTCCCGGCGGGGGCCCTTTGTGGACAATTACAATAGAAAGCCAATTGTATAACTAGCGGTGATTAAGAGGGACTATAATATCTTTGTTTGCGGCATCGCTCGCGTTCTGTATGTTTGGTGTTTGTTGTAGATTTCTTCTTTAGTACCTGTTAAGCATGGTAACCGACAGCAAAGCTGCCGTTCATTGCCACAATTTTCTCACAAAGATGATGGTAATGACAGATAGTTGATAAATGACATCAATTGAGAGCTTCAGCATACACGACATTATCAGTGAGCCCGTCTGGAATAATTATGAACATAAAGGTTCCTTGGACTGCTCACGCTAAAGCTGACCATTTGAAAAACAACTCACGCTAAGATCGACGCCAGTAATGCCTAGAGCCTTATTTATTATCATAGCGTAACGTAAAGCTACAAATTCTACTCTCTTAAACTGAAATGGGAAATTGTTCGGAATCAAATGAATTCTAGGAATCAAAACAATTTCCTCGGCTCCAAAACCGGTTAAAATCTGCGCTTTATCACTATTAGTATCACTATTATTATTCCACATACGGGATTTTCTGTGCGATCAAGATCGATAGGTATTTTAAACATAGTATGAGCTATTTTTCCTCCTGGTAACAATGTCGATGCTATTCTTGCTAAGTATTCCTAATAGAATTTCTCCAAATTATTATTAGTACTAAAGCGGACACGGTCAAATAACAATTTTTGCTCGTACGGATGTCATCTTTGAAACTCTGTTTTCCAAAGTTTCTAATAGTTCTGCAGGATTATAGTTAGTTTCTGCAGCGTTTAATAATTTACGTTCGAATAGCTATCAACACTGATTTACGGCTAAGCTCAAATATAAAAACCATACGGTCTACGCCTTATACCTAATAGTAAACGTTAACGTTCTAAACTTAATAAATAAGAAAAATCGCTAAAAACTAACATCTATACGAATGACTAATCCTACCTAAACAGTATAATAAAATATCCTACGGTCACTACATACAATATCAAAACCGAAGAGTTCTGGCAATATTAAATGAAGAGTCATTCCTAGGCTGGTTGGTATAATCTTTGAATTTATTCTTTCCTTCCTTCCGGTTATTTTAAGGCTTAAATTGTACATTTTAAAACGGTGTTTTATCTTATTTCAATAGTCATTTTAAATCTTTACCTTAAATAAGTACAAATAATATGAAAAAAAATGTCTGTAACCCTTTGGCAAACGCATACACGCCAAAACTAATAAAATATATTCAAGTTAGACTACAATATATAAATGTAGGTACGTATATCTTACTTTCTTAGCCACAAACTGAGCTAATACGAACATATGGAGCAGATAAATTGCATAAATACCGTACCCGCTGTGTGTACATGCATTAATCTCACCCGGAATTCTACGGCAAACTCAGAGCAAGTCAATTTTGATTTACTACTAGAAACTACCGATATACGAAGTGGCTATCTGTATCAATTGCCATACGTTTGCCTTTTGTTCTATTGTTGTGGCTCTCTGGTTACGATTATGTGTAATATTCTGGATTAAGGTAGGCGTCAACGTTACCTATAGCTGTAGCTACTGTAAAATAGCTTTGTTATTTAAAAAATGCAGTTTTATTAGAATGTATTTTATTTTACTTTTAATACATCGCTCTATAGCCTCAAAGAAAAAAAAGCTTCAATAGTCTTTATAAAAAGTATATAAGTATATAATCATTTCTGGGATAGTGAAAAGTTGTCTTAATATTAGAAAACTCCTTCCAAATTGAAATTTAAGTAGTTTCATTATCTATCAAGATTCAATATAAAAAAAAAACGAATATATTTTTGACGAGATATGTGTAATATAGGTAGGCGTTTTGGTGTATTTACGGACGCCAAGCTCGTATGCGATTATCCAAATATCAGCTTAATTATTTTATCATTTAAAAATATGAGTTTATTCTTAAGTGAATTTAAAATTGATAAAGACTACTGTTTTGATCTTTAATACAGAAGAATCTCGTTAATAATACTCTCGTATGGTAACCAGATGATACGAAGAATACTCTTAATTTTTGCACTGTACAAATGTAAGATTTTTAATACAGAAGAATCTGGTTTAGCTGCAAAGCTTTACTGTTAGATGGAGCTACGCTAGCAACATAATGTAAAACAGGATAGGTATGCTAAGTCATTTCGATGGCGTGTCTCCAGAATAAAAACCGAAGATTTACTTACTGGAATAATTGTCCATTACATTATAATCTATACTAATATATAAAGCTGAAGAGTTTGTTTTTTTGTTTGTTTGTTTGTTTGAACGCGTTAATCTCAGAAACCACAAGTGGAATTTGAAAAATTCTTTTTGCACTTGATAGCCCAACTCTTGAGGAAGGTTATATAGGCTATTATATATAGGTTTTACTTTATCCCAAAATTCCCACGGGATCAAAAGTTAAAAATAAATAACAATTCAATTCAATTCAAACACTTTATTGACATTTGCATAGAATGGGATTATTATAAAAAAAAACATTAAATGTACAATTTGGGTGGCCTTATCACTTCAAAGTGATCTCTTCCAGGCAACCTTATCTTAAAATAAATTTAAAAGAAACGTGAACATGGCATTATTATTCTATAAATAGTACTAATTGTACTAATTGACATATACAGGGTGACTGGTGACAAATTTGCAATACTGAAGGAGACCACTCTGTACTCGATTCTGATTATAATTATGTAACAAAAGTAGGTAGGTACTTAATTTTTCACCAGAAATCCCTATGCATAAATAAAGAGACCTTACTACACTTTTCCCGACGCGCTGCCTCAGTCAACACGCACACAGCAGTGTTCCCGCCACACGCACACCACCACCCGCTAAGTATTTATTGTATTAGGCTAATGTAACCATGCGTTTCGTAATGAATTCTTTAACTTTCGGAGAAGGTTACTCAGTAAATAATTAATATTTATTTTTTAATTTATTTTTTCTCTTCATGAATGATCTTAAACTACCACGTCCTGGAATTTTGAAAGTGACCCATCAGCCACCCTGTATAAATAGGTATAATAATATAAAATACTATACAATATAAAATACATATAAGTGGAAAGAACAAAGTATACTTTGTATTAACATAGATTCTATATAAAATGAGATAAGTGAGAGAGATAGAAGTTTTTAATTGATATTTAAAAGAAGCTATTGTCTTAGCGTGGTGGAGAGAAGATGGTAGTGAGTTCCAAATAGATATTGCTTTCACCGTGAACGACTGCTGATAAAGGTGGGAGCTGTGACGAGGAGTTGCCAGCAAGAAATTGCTGGCTGACAGCAAGTTACGTTCATGGTGTTGATGGCGAAAAATAAATCGTTCTTTAAAATAGATTCGCAGACAAAAACAATGCTTAGGTTTTAAATCACAGTTCTTTAATAATAATTATGCATCTTATTTAAAATTACAATAATTTAACCTTATATAAAAATCCGAATTCAGTTACTGGACTAACTGTCAGTTACATTATTATTATAAAAATAAATAACAATACTTAGGTTTAAAAATAAAATCTCAGTCGTTTTATAATATTTAGCATCTAATTTAATAATAAATAAAATCCCCAGACAATCACACTAACTACATGGCCTTATGATACGGGACTAAGCAGAGCTTGTGATACGGGATACCATGTAGCGAACTAGGGGGGAACCGAGAATATAAATACATATATAGATAAACGCCCAGACTCGGTTTTTTTTCTTGTTCCGTGCGGGAATCGAACCCGTTGCATCTGAGGCAGACAGTGTTACCCCATCGCCAAAGTGGTCGTCAATCACAATAATTTTACCTTATCTTAATCACATATTCACTTACTGAACTAATTGTCTGAATAATTATAATTATAAAAATAACTTAATTACTAATAATTAATTACTAACTAGAGCGTGATTTATTAAGCACAATAGCAACGTAAGTCGTTGTTGAGTTTATTAGTTTTATATCGTATGATAACTCTTCGTTACGAAGTAATCTGGAAAGTACAGATTAAAGTATAAATAAATATTATAGTATATTATGTAACAAGTAAGCTAAGTTGCTAATTACAGTCGAGGCTGTGATTGATACAGTGCTTAATAATGAGCAGAGACTGTAATTAGCAACGCTCATGAGTTACATACGACGTTTTTCAACACACTTGTGAGTAAAAGACAGACATACGTGGTCATAAAATAACAAACACATTTGATAACAAAGCTGTGAATTGTGATTGAAAAATCACGCCGAACCTCGCGCATGCGCGTAGGTTTTTTTTTTCCGCCAAATGTGTCAATGTCTGTATAGCATAAATGTGTATGGATTTAAAGTGGTATAAAATCTCTTTGTTGTTTCTGCAAATATTTAATGTATAACCCGGGCCAATAAAATATGCTCTGTTTACTCGCATGTAATTTGCACAAAGGTACAAATTAACTTTGTAGGATTCATTATATTATGCACTAGGGTATAATATATTATGCACGCGTGACTTATAGTCCAGTTTATAGTTCTAAATTCAATAGAATAACGCTCACTTTACGAGCAAGTGTGTTGAAAAACATTTTTCCGTCTTAGAATAGACCCGTGGACAAGGCTTGTTGTGTCATAAAAGGTTACTAACCCGAGTGACCCCTTTACGATATTCCTGGCCAACATCTACCAGACATATAAAGCCCCAGCATATTTGATGGCACCAAAAATATCATCGCTCCGTTTAATTTTCAAGAAGTCGAACAAAACGCTTCGATAGTTCCTTTTTGGTACGGATTGCCAAGGTGTGGAACCATCTGCCTGCGTCTGTTTTTCCTAACCACTAAAGTCCTGGAACTTATAGATCCGGCAATATTTTAAGAGGAACAAATTTCTTTCAAAGCTCGGCTTATCCAACTTAGTAACTTTCACTTACCATTTGTTGAAATTAAATCAAACATATTGAGCCATTACTACGAAAATAAAAATAAGTAATTAAATGTACAGTGAATAGAGAAATAGACACAGTAGGAATTTATATTCTAATATTCGTTCCCAAGGAATAATTTATTTATTTATTTATACTTTATTGTACACCACAGAATATAATAATTACAAATTTTAAAATACAAAGGAATGCACAAAAGGTGGTCTTATTACTAATGAGCAATTTCTACCAGACAACCTTTTTTTTATTCTTAATATATCGGTAATATCTATATAGATAGGTAACGCTAGATAAAATCATCGTCACAGGAAACGAATGCGTTTTTCAATCTTTATTTACAAAAAAAAAACGGGACACGTTAAGTCAAACGTACAATTCATAGACCCATGTCTGCGCAATACCCTTGTCTAGATCCTTAGGCCGGTTTGATTTGAATAAAACCAGTTATCTTTCACACACTTAGATAAAAAGAGGCAAAACGTCGGCACAAGAAGATCCCGAATTGATGGCCACACACGTGATTGATGCGAACCTTCCTCTAGTGATGGACAAAACGGATTTTGATCCAGTATCGGATTAATCACAATAATCTGGGACATTATTTCAAAGAAACTCCTTAGAGACTCTTAGAACTGTGTGACTGTTATGAAAATAAACGTTGTTTTGAATAAGTTTTAGGGATAGAAAGAGATAAATATTTTAAATTACATGTTACTACACTATGTGACAAGGCTTATTTAAGTTTAATTAAGAACTTGTGTTTTTTTGTTTTGGGGGAAAACATGCTGTCGTATCCCCAACGGCCCAAGGGGGAACGATGGGGTATGGGGGATGATCCGGCAAAAGGCCAAACCGAACTACTAAAAACCTCCAGGTGTACCTCCCCCGCCATAACTGGAGCCTATGGTATCGCCAGTAGCATTGCCCGCAAGCCCCGGCGGAATGTGCTCAGCCTGGACGTGCGCCCCCCACGTAGGAAATGGCCACGCGGCCATTTCCTCACTCATAGCCTGTATAGCCCCAGTAGGTTCCCTCACCCGCCACGGCTGGCTATCGGGTGGGAGAAGGCGACTCCTTCTCCGTCCCACACTCCGCCTAACCGAACCTAACCTAAAACCTTATCTAAAACCTTACCTAAAACCTATCTTAAACGATGTAACTTAACCTAAAACCTATCCTAAACGACGTAACTTAACCTAAAACCTATCCTAAGCGACGTAACTTAACCTAAAACCTAACTTAATACTACGGCCTGGACGTCGAAGTAGTCCAAGACCGCCGACCCCAGAGCATCCGGTGCACGACCAGAGCTCGCCACCTCTGTGTCCTCATCGGTCCACTCTGCTATCAGAATGGTACCGAGAGGACCCAGAACGGGAAGGCGCAGCTGCCACCCAATGCGGACAAACGCAGCTTGCCACCGCCGTATTTCGCTTCACCCCAATCTTCACTGGATTGCGACGGGCTACTGAGCTCCCCCCCCCGACGAGGCACACTCTAGTTGGAGGATGTGATTTGAAACCTAGATAACGGACAAAAAAAATCTCCTGAACTTTATTTATCTACTCTCTAGTGTACATAAGTTAGTGAAGTCTAACAAAAACCTAAATTTACATTACCATAATGGACTATTGTATTTGGTTCATACAAAATAATTTCAACTCACAACCTTGATAACATAAACTAGCCTATTGGAAAACAATATTTGTGGACTGAATATTGGCAAAAAATAAAATAATTATAATAATAAATAATTATTAAAACTTAAGATAACTTCTCCAAGACATCAAATTAAATAATAGTAGAGCACTAATGAAACACAAATATTTTCTCGCATATACAAAATTCCTCTCGTAAAATTAAAAACACGACATCAAATTATAACAACTTTTGAAAATATTTTCATGTTAACATACGAGATCTTTTAATGCACTTTCAATATAAGGTTAAAATTCTATGGAGAGAAGAATTCTAAGCTTTTAAGCAAGATAAATTGAAGCGTCTCGCATAGCTTGGATAATACAATTTTTAACCTTATAGAACAGCAATTTAAATTTTCCCATATAAAATATTTTCAAAGAGAATTCTACGAGGTCTTATATTCTTGTAGCAAGCTTCATGGCATGTTAATGAAAATTTGCTTAGGTGTTATACATATAGTGCCGTTACAATGCAACAGGGCTTGAATAATGCAACATTAATGTACACAGTTAAGGTCTTTAACATATTATTCGTTTCTAAAGCACCCGTTTTCTTTTTATGAGCATTCACTAAGTTGTATGAGTCAATAATTTTGAATATTTTTCAATTGAGGTAGAAGCACAATAATTTTATATTTTAGAGTCGAATATAATATAGATACTGAGTTAAAGATATCTTAAATACCGAGATAAATTCAAGATACCGGTAAGTGATAAAAATGCCAAAAAAGTGGATATTTGACATACCACCACTTTGTCTAAGTGCATTACAAAAAAAGATCATCGCAAATGATATGATATTCGGCAGTAAACTCATATTTTGTTGTTCATTAGTAGGGCCCTGATACGGTCAGCCATTTAAACAGATTATTTTGATTAATCGAATTGTTTCGGAAAGCGTATTTGAATAATCAAAAAATGCAGAGCATTAAAAAAACCGACTTCACCGACTTTGGTCTACTGTAATATCTTATTTAACAACTATCAACAACTAGTTAAAGCCGAAGTATGTAATGACTGACTTCATCAAGTGTTTTGTGAAATTCCTAAGATGAATAAAACTTTTTGAATTTTTTGAATTTTGAATTTCACGTCAAAACTTTGGCTGAGTTGAGAATGCCATCAACGTAAACATTCTCCGAAATCATACATATTTTTTCAAAAGTTTGAAATTTTCAAGAAGTACCCAACCGATTTCGATGAAACTTATATGGGACTAACTATGAAGTATCTTCTATCATATGAAATTACAATTTTCAAAATCAATTCTTAATTGTCCGAAATATCGTGTAACAAAAACACACAAAAAAACATGCAGACGCATTGAGAACCTCCTCCTATTTTGGAAGTCAGTTGAAAAGATGGGAAAGAAGTAGGTAAGCCGTTAGCTTGAACTGACAAAAGAGCAAAAAATTATGATATACCAATATGTTAAAGTTTTCAATAGAACCAATACTTGTAAGTAAGTATAAAGAACTATCAATAACCATTCCCCGTCATTTTGTTTCAAGTATTTGACTTCGCTAATTCACACTATCTTTTACAAAGATTTAAAAATATTATGTTTACAAAAGTCCTCGTGCACTTTATTTTATTCGCTTGAAAAGATACGTCTTTACTCGGGTAATGCAGCTCCGATCTAATATGTACGTGTGAGAGACTAATCCAACTCGATAAACACAGCAACGAGATTGGAAGAATTGAATTTCCCCTTTCAATACAACTAGTTTATCTTCAATGGATGACTTTTAAGTGTATTTTATACTAAATAAATATAATTTACATATAGTAAGACTATTCGGAAAAGAAAGTTATTCTAGCTATACTATACACGTTAAAATAAATTGGAGTTTTGTGTTGGTTCGGTTATGTGTCTTTTGTTTGTTATTTTTGAACGGAATTTCGGACAAAAAATATTTTTATTTATCATGTTCCAAGACGGTAGTTCTCTCAAGGGATTTTTGTGACAAACACTTAAAAGAATAATAGATGAATATAAGTACTAACTTTTACAACGAATATTAGAGTTGTAAAGTTACGAATATAGGCATAAGTAAATTATGAATACCCAGTATCTACCTAAACCCATCTATTCATTTTTCTATCTCATTAGTGCATATTAATTGGTGATATTGTAATAGTAAGGATGGTGTATGTTTTAATCACTAATAAAAAAAGAGTCCAAGGTTTCTGAGATTTTGACTCTACTCCTATTGAAAAGTGGCAAAATAGGTATTTTCAAATGATTTGCCGAGCGTTATATCGAAAATCACAGGCGTTCAATCGTGCAAAAATTTAAATATAAAAACATTAATTTTCAGAACTCGCTCGGAAACAAAGATATTTTTTACTGATTAATTGATGAAGCAAACCTATGGTCACAGACAAAGCGTTACCAAGTTAAATCACTGACAAAGTGGTAGGGTCAATGAGATTGGTAAGTTCCTCATAAGCGATAGCGTATTTGTAACTGATGATGATAGACAAGAGATAAATGTTTTCATATTCACGAATATGATAACTCTTCAAGAACTACATGCCTTCGGAAACCGTGTTTGCAAATTTCGCTGATCATAAATCCTTTGTGAATCCTTTTTGTTCTCTGGTTGTTCTATTTTGTTTCACTATAACCATCATCATAATTATAAAATATAAGAACGTTCTTGATGTATTGTTTCTTTATAAGCAAAATTTGAAAATTTTGATAAGCTGTAAATTATGCTTTGGGATAATCTAAGACCATTCTTTTCCGCCACACTGATTAAGGCTGAGATTAATGTACTAAACCCGAATTTCATCTAGGGTAACTCCAACAGCTTTGAATACTCAGAACACATGATATATTTTTTATTTCAAAGATCAAGCCCAAATGTTTAATGATGTTTAATGCGTTAACCCGCCTACATTAAAAACAAGTTATCCAAAAGGAATAATATAGAGTGATATGACAACTTAAATCTTAAGGGTTATATTTTGTGGCGCACTAGGAAGAGTTATTAATATTGGCGACTCTGGCTTTGTGAGTAAAGGGAAAGTTTTGCTGAGAAACTCGGTTGAAAGTTGGACCTTGATGCAAGGTATAGTCGGTGTCGCCTCTATAAATCTCAGCCTAAGCTACTGACCTCTACTTCCTCGTTTTCATTTGTCATCCTATATGATAGTATCATTCGTCTTCATAGTCTTTTTTATGTTTATAATATTTGTCTTTATATTTATTTACCTTAAATAAACTGTAGATAGGCTGAAAACATTTTGCAAATAACACCATAACTGATTAGATAGTCAATTACTTCTATTGTACCAATAACTGGTTCCTTTGTGTCATGTAAATCGAGTGACGAAACCAGACAGTAACTTAGAAAGTACTTTCTAAGTCACATCATTGCCTCAACTGGCTCCGCTGGTAACAAAACACTTAAAACGTCAATATAAAAAGTACATTTACAAGATATTAAGAAAAACCGCTTCAGTACAATATCCTAGCCAAACCCGAAAGCTCTTATCGAACGACAGCAAAAACTAACCCTTTGTAAATTGCTGACTTCTGTTTCATCCGACGGACATTAAGAATGTCGACACATACGCCTTTTTTCTACAAAAGCAATTTATCTCTTACCATATTGTATTCTTCTTCTGGCTTTGATGGAATTAATAACAATATGTAACAAGTGACGCTCAAGTAAAATAGTGTCAAAAATATGTTATGATTAATTTTAAGAATTAGGTCTGCAATTTGTTTTATTATGGCTTATACATTTTTCAAGGTAGGTATAATTTGCTCGCGGTTGATGATACTGTATTTATTTAACATTAATATTTAAAAAAAAATCTAAGTCAATTTAATGAACTTCAGAATATATAACATTTTATTTACGTTATATGTAATTAGGAGCTGGTGTATGGGGCTTCCCAGCGATGCCAAAATATTTGGCAAAACAAGGGTTTTATATTCAACACAATAGTTGAATTGATACTGGTAACCCCTATTATGTTTCAGCGTTGCGATGTAACCTAAAGCCACAATGCCATTCACAGAGGAAATTGATTGATATATACATATCTTAATTTCGTATCACTTTTTCATACAAAATGAATCTGGATTTTCGTTGCCATAGCAACGCATACAGTCAAGGATTTTGTATTGAGATTCGATATACGTCCAGCGTTTTTACGTATGTTGTGATTTTTGGATTGACTTTTGTATTGAACATCGAACCTGCCCTAAAACAAAGGGCAGCGAATGGTAGATACATGGCAATTGGTTCACATGGACGGTTGAAACAATTATTTTTTTTTGCTTTCCCTATATTAGATTGCTTAAATGCGAAGTCATGAAAAATTATATGTAATGAACTAGTGAAGAAGTGGAGAGTAAATTTCAAAGAAGCCATATACCATTATGAAGTCTCTTCGCTCTTATCTGTTCAATTAGATATTGTAAAAAGAAAGCACACCAGAGTGTGCTTAGGGAATTTATTATCGTAGACACATCTTTGGAAGCTAGAGATTTCCCAAAAGAATCGTTTGTTTTCAGTTTAAGAGCCAAATACACTGCCGTTACTAGTACTTAGTGACACTAAGAGTTGTAAAATAAACTTTATGCCAAATGCTTGTCCTATAACTAACAGCTTTAAGCGTTCTAATATACTACATCTAATATACTACATGTCTTTTTAATGTTCAAAGTGACAAATGAAAATGCAGGCTATTAAATAATTGACAATAGATAACTGTGTCTCAAAAATATTCACCAACCGCTACTTCGTCGGTCATATTTTCCTTGAAAATCAATAAAATTATTTGAAATAGTTTTAATTTTTCACGATTATTTGTTTTTAATCTAAAGACTTTTTAACCAGTATTTTGTTATGATCAACCATATTTAACATTTTTAAAAACTTAAAGCACTTGGTAACACAGACTATAGAAGTCAGATCTTGATTTTCAATCTAAGGTATTCAATATAAACACACTTTAATAGACTACAGAATAAAGTAGAACATTTATTTGACCGAGAAAATTTTGCTTGAAGGGTTTCTTTTCTTGAATGTTACTAAGGTAAGCAAAATTAAGTCGGTCTTTTAAACATTACCCCTGCAAATAATCGCAAAATTAAAGAGAAATAATATTAATAAAATTTTGCACTAGCCAATCGGGCCTATAATAATCCATCCAACAATCAAATTGATTTAAATTTAATCTTAAAAAATCATAACACACATATAAATTCATTTTGTCATATTTTATTGTATAAATATAAATTGAAAACCATTTATTCAACGCCTATCCGAATATCACCGGGCCTCTCATGGACCTGCTAATTGACATTTCATATTTAGATCCATAACAATGAAAAGTTGAGCAACAAAGGGGTTTGTTTTCAGATGTTTATCTGACAGTGACAACGTTATTAATGTGGATGTTGGACGCAATTCAGATGAACTGCCTGTACTGTAGCTGTTTGTCATTCTATTTGTTTACTTTTACCAAAACCTTTACGACTTTATAATGCTTTCATACATGTATAACTGAATCTACTTATCGTCAGTTCAGATCGGTTGTAAACAATTAACAAAAAAAACTTTAGTAAGTACTATGATGGAAAAATGTATGAAAATTTTACGATTTTCTAGTAGTAGTCTAGCAGTGTAAGCATAATGCTAATTTTTTTTTTGTTACAATTTATTAAAAACTTTTTTCATTAGCAACGCTAATGTTCATAAACTACCTACCTAATGTTCCTGATGTTACTTAATTATGTTCATCAACTAAACGAAATGAAAATGTCTTTCTAATTTTTGGGACAAAAAATAATATTGGTATCAAACCAATGCATTCATAAGAAGTTCCTGAAAATTCTAAATCATACGATACAATTTGCAGAAACAATTCTCTTCCTAACAAAACATTTTTCAATTCCCTGTAACAATCCCAATGACAGTAATACTGAAAAAACTCGGCAAACATTCGAAGCACGACACCCTGAAAAAGTTCAAAACTTTTACATCGACAAAGTTAAAATTAAAATCCAATCCAGATGAGTTCTGCGGAACCCGCGAAATGTGCTAACTGCATCTGTTTGCATATTGTCAGTTATGTTGGTTATGACGCTATGTGAGTTTTGCATACTAAGTGCATGCGTTAGTGTTACAATGTTCAGCGGATCACAGACTAAGCAGATGCGATAATATTTTATCTCATATATAAAATTCTCGTGTCACAGTTTTCGTTGCCATACTCCTCCGAAACGGCTTGACCGATTTTGATGAAATTTTTTGTGCTTATTCGGTATCTATGAGAATCGGCCAACATCTATTTTTTTTTTTTTTTTTTTGCAAAACAACGTTAGCCGGGTCAGCTAGTCTTCGTATAAAAACGTATCTTACCTGAAAGAATCACACACTAAGCAGATAACATACAAGATGATTAAAAGCAGTGCGATTTATGAATTTGATGCTGAGCACTCCAATACATAAATCGCACTGCTTTAATCAATCCTTTTCCGTGAGACCAGTGTCCTTATGGAATAAACTACTGTAACCGCTTATTTTTGGAACGCACCCGAAATGTCGACTGTCAACGTCACAGTAATGTCTTTTTGACAGCCGGTTTCACGGTCGCGTCAGGGGATCTTTTTCCAACCTCCGCGGCGGTGCCTGCGCCGAATTGTATAATTTAATTTTTGAAGATTTTGGTAAGCGCCCCGTGAGCTTTGGGTTGAATTTGTCGGATTCCTTAGGCGTTACGATGAAAGTGAATATTTATTTTACAGATCGTTGTCTGGATTGCGTGTCTGGATTTTTTTTCGCCACGCCGCCTTGAATGGCGTTGTTTGCACGTGGTCGAATAAAGGAATTTTATTTTGAAGCCCCTTATTGGTGATGTTTGTTTGATATTATAGCTCCGACAGGTGAGATTTTCTGTTATTTTGACCTAAACCCCTTCATTTGCCTGAACTGGTTCGTACTGCGTTTGTAGAATATTGTAGCTTACTTAACTGGTTTTATTTCCAGGAGTTTTTTGGTCGGCTGACAGTTTCCCCCGAGCCCGGCAGGTGTGCTACCCATTGCTTGCTTACCCTGCTTTGAAACCGAGGGAAGGTCCGACTGCTGAGAACCCATACTATTGATGCAGGACTGGAGTTGGTGATGTAGTTTTCCGATTGACTTACCCAGTAAATTAAATCATAACGGTCTGGTATCCGTCATTACCAGTGGCGCCCATTTAACTTTCTAAATATTCTTATAAACTCACTGCAGTGCCTCAAGCAACCCATCCCTAACTGCTCGAGCTAGCTGAGTGCAGGGTTAGATACTGTGACAGCCTGACAGTAAATTAAGTAGGAATTACAGTGTTCATTTCCTTAAAGGTTACATTAACATTACATACTAACTAACCACAAAATTAAACCGATAATTTGATTCCCTTTGTTTCATTGCAACCTCTCAGAAAAGGGAAAGGCTACAGTGGCGCCCAACGTGGGGCCTTGCTTGAGGTAATTGTTGTGTCATAAGCTACAACAAGCAGTTAATTATAAATCTTTGAAAAAACTATTAACTATTTTAAATTCATTTAACTTTGTTTATCACAATAGGTTTGTTTTTAGTGTAATTTGTGCATTTAATATAAATTTGAACTGTTAAGATTTTATTATAAGAACTTACATACTACATTTTTATTGTCTAAATACCAACTCAATACTTTAATGTCTTACAACTTACTTTGTTTACAATTTTAGATATACTGTACTATACTGCAATTTAACATAAGAAAATACTGTTTAGTTATACCTTTTACTGGTTTACAACTACACATAAAATTTTATGGGGTTAATCTTGGCTGACAAGAGTTTTTTTTTATGTTGTGTTAACTTCTTAAACTTATCTATTTAAAGTTTTTATTTACACTTGTTTAAGTTAGGTTAATCAATTAATGTTGGTTTGTTGTTAATATTGTCAACATAATACTAGTTTTAGTTGTTGACAAATGGTTATTTTGATATGATGGACAGTAATAGTAACAATTTATTTTACTGAGCTGTAAGATATTTTGTTGTATTTACACCTTGTTTTGTAGATACTGATTTTTACAGTTTAGATCTTAATGAAATTTTCCCTGCAGAGACATATAGTATAACTGTGTTTACTTACTAGTTTAATTGAATGAAAATCTTTTCATTTTAATATTTATTGATTGTCTCAATATTTGTTAAAGCTAGCTCGAATTATTAGGAATGGAGAGACCAATAACATACAATCTTTTACGAAAAGATGAGTTAACTTATGAAAATGAAATCCGTGACGGTAAACCAGCCACTACTGTAGAGGTGCTTCGTGCTCAAGTCAGGGAACTTTCTCGAACGGTCCCTGCCGATGAAATTGTTGATAGCCCCTATGATCCTAGGTCGGAGTTATCCATTGTGGAGTCTAAGTTAGCTGAAGTTGGATCATTCTTATCGAAAAGCTCCCCCCCATTTAAACAGTTTAATCGGATTAGGGCCATTTCTCACCATCTTTTTCATCGTATGAGTAGGATTAATACTGAAGGTGAACTAACCGAACTGAAGGATTCTATTCAAGTTAGGCTAGATAATTATTTGAAACAAATTGATTCACTTTTTTCTTCTTTTAAAAAGTCTTTTGATGAATCTTCTTCAGATGGTGCCTTTGTTCAAGCGGCACCAATTGCTGTTTGTGCTCATAGTAAAGAGGTGGCAAAGCTGAACCATTCTTATGATGGAAGGAGCTGTGCTCGTGCCTATTTACAACGTTTAGATGAGCTGTGCCGGTCCCGTAGAATCTCTGACCAGCTATTGTTTGATTCTGCAGCAGAGTTATTTACAGATCAAGCCTTGACCTGGTACCGTGGTGCTGTTTCTTCATTGTCGGATTGGTCATCATTAAAACAGGCCCTCTTAGCCGAGTTTACACCTGTAGATTTTGATAGCCGTCTCTTAGATGAGATTAAACGTCGAACACAAGGTGCCGAGGAGTCTACCTCTATTTATATTTCCTATATGCTTAATTACTTTAATAGATTACATATACCTATTTCTGAAGACGAAAAACTGCATATTATCCGCTATAATTTACGACCTCGATTTGTGAACGCGCTTGCCCTGTCTGACATAAACAGTATTAGTGAACTTAAGGCCAAGTGTAAGTTGTTAGATGTATGTGAGGCTAGGTCGACCTGTTTTCACGAACCACCTAGGCCCAACGCCCATACGTTAGCGCCTGACCTTGCGTATGTAGGAAGAAAAACTGAGCCTCGTGTTGCAGCTATGACTTCCGCTATAGCGAGTGATTTTTGTGTTCGTTGTCGTGTTGCAGGTCATATTCTTAAGGATTGCCCTTCCAAACAGATAGTCTGTTTCAAGTGTGGTTTGCAAGGTTCCAAGAGTATATCTTGCCCACGTTGTGTTGGTAAGGTTGATTTAAACGTTTCAAAAAACTAAATGGCTCTGCCAATCGCAACCATTATGATCGTGACGATTGGCAAGCTTATTTAAAACAGTTGTCTTTATTTTTTTGTTCCTATCGTACTAGTGTTGCTAGTGTACATATTTTTAAACCTGCTGATGCGGATATAAGGCCTCATTTAACGGTTCGGATTTCTAATGAGGATTATTATGGCCTCTTAGATTCGGGTTCAAGTATTTCTGTTCTTGGTGGTACTATGGGGAACCATTTTGTAGGTTTAGGTTTTCTTTTGCATCGGCCGGATAATATTAATAATATTGTTACCGCTAATGGATCTCGTGCTCGTGTGGAGGGATATTTATTGTTGCCCGTCACACTTGGCGATCGTTTAATTACTATTAAGTTCTATGTTATTCCGGATGTGTCTACCCCCATGATTTTTGGAGTTAACTTTTGGAAGGATTTTAATTTGGCTCCAAATCTTTTTGGAAAGTTAAATTTCGTTGATAATATTTCTTCGGTAGAAGTTTGTGAAGTCAAACACCTGCACGAATTTAGTGATCTTTCTTTGGATCAGCGATTACGTGCTAGGGAAGTTATTGATAATTTTGAGGGTATATCTTTTGAAAAAATAGGTCTTGGACGTACTGACCTTCTTACTCATTCCATCGACACTGGTGACACTCCGCCTATTAAGCAGCGTTTCTACTGTTTGTCGCCCGACCGTTTGAAGGAGCTTAACCGTCAGTTGGATGAGATGTTAGAGTTAGGAGTGGTGGAGCCAAGCTCTAGTGCCTGGAATAACCCGACATTGCTTGCCCCGAAGTCTAACGGTGAGTGGAGGTTTTGCGTCGATAGTCGTAAGTTAAATTTAGTGAGTAAAGCAGATGCCTACCCCCTTCCTTACATTTCCCAGATTTTAAATCAATTGGGTCAAGCGAAATTTCTTTCCTCCATCGATTTAAAATTTTCTTTTTGGCAGATTCCCTTAAATTCGACTTCTTCGTGTGAAAAAACTGCTTTCACGGTTCCTGGCCGTGGTCTTTTTCACTTTAAAGTGATGTGTTTTGGTTTGAAAGGAGCTCCTGCCACCCAACAGCGTCTTATGGATAAGTTGTTTGGTCCAGAGTTTGAAAATAAAGTTTTTTGTTACTTGGATGACATTATTGTTGTAAGTACTACCTTTGAAGAACACATTTGTTTATTAAATAAAGTCTTTGACAAACTAAAGTCTGCTAAATTATCAATAAACTTGAAAATATCACACTTTTTTAGAAATAGTTTGAAATATTTAGGATTTGTCGTAGATGTCAAAGGTTTACGCACTGACCCAGAGAAAGTTCAGGCGATCGTCGATTACCCGAGACCGACTACTCGCAAAGAGGTAAAAATGTTTCTGGGGACTGCTTCCTATTACCGACGCTTTATTCGAAACTTTAGTACTATCGCCGCCCCCCTGAACGCTCTGACCAGTGCGCGGAAGAATTCTTCCCCTTTTCTTTGGTCTGATGAAGCTGAGAAGTCCTTCGTTGAGTTGAAGATGGCTTTAGTTTCCGCTCCTGTATTAGCTTGTCCTAATTTTGCTGAGCCTTTTAGTGTGCATTGCGATGCTTCGGCATTTGGGATTGCTGGTGCTCTCACTCAGGTGAACGAAATCGGCGAGGAGCATCCAGTGGCGTTCGCCAGTCGCGCTCTTAACAATGCCGAACGTAACTACTCTGCCACCGAGAGGGAAGCTCTTGCTGTCGTGTTTGCCGTAGAACATTTTCGCCCTTTTATTGAGGGAGGAAAACCATTCAAGGTTGTTACAGATCACTCTAGTTTAAAGTGGTTCTTTAATTTAAGTAATCCTACCGGACGCTTGGCCCGCTGGGGTTGTCGTTTATCGCCCTTCGATTTTGTTATAGAACATCGTAAAGGAAAAGACAATGTAATCCCTGACGCGTTGTCTATGACTGTTCCTGTAGTCGAACTTGACATCGCCTCGGATGATCCTTGGTATGATAAACTTCTTGATAAATGTAGGCGATATCCGACCTCTTGTCCTAATTTTTCCATTCATAATAATAAGTTGTTTCGTTATACTAAAAATAAATTTAGTCTGGATGGCGCTTTTGATTGGAAGGAAGTAGTTCCAGTTTCTGGCAGAACTGCTATTTTAACGTGCAACCATGGTAGTGGCACGTCACCTCATTTTGGAGTATTTAAAACCTATAAAAGGATAGCCTTGCGTTATTTTTGGCCAGGTATGTATTTTGATGTGGCTCGTTTTGTTAAGGAATGTAATGTTTGTTCGGCTTATAAGCATCCTCCTGATGCCAAGCCTGGTCTTATGGGTAGTCCAAAACTATGTTCTCGTCCGTTTGAGATGCTAAGCATGGATTTGGTAGGCCCTTTTCCTCGGTCGCGTGCTGGCTATACTTATATTTTGACTGTGGTTTGTTGTTTTTCCAAGTATTGTTTTATTTTTCCTTTACGTCGTGCCGTAGGCAAGACAATAGCCGCGCGAGTTGAGGAGGGTGTGTTTCTGGTTCATGGTGTCCCTCGAACGGTGATTATGGATAACGGTACACAATTTACTGGTAGCGAGATGCGTGCCCTTTTTAACAAGTATAAGGTTCCGCAAGTACATTTCACTCCTAAATACTGTCCCCAAGTTAACACTGTCGAACGTTATAATCGGACGATCGTGACGGCGATATCTGTTTTAGTTAAGGATGACCATCGTTCCTGGGATTTATCTTTGTCAAGAATACAGTTTGCTCTAAACTCCGCAGTGAACGAAACCACTCGGTTTACTCCGTTTTTCTTGGTTCATGGAAGGGAGGCTGTGATTTGTGGGTCTACGTTTGGTGAAGCTGACGCTGCCGTACCCACTTTTGAGTGCGCTTCGCGTTTAGATTTTGCGTCTAAGCTGGGGTGTTTGGGTGATGTTTATGTTAAAGTGAAGAACGCTATTGCTAAAGCGCATGCTAAGAATGCTCTTTACTACAACAAGTCGCGCCGTGCGGTTTCTTTTAAGGTTGGTGAGATTGTGTGGAAGAGAACTTTTCCTTTAAGTGATGCTAATAAGTTCTTTATGGCCAAGTTAGCTCCCAAATTTGAAAAGTGTAGGGTCGTACGTGTGATCAGTCCCCTGGTGTATGATTTAATTCGTGTTGCCGATAGTAAGCCATTAGGAGCATGGCATGTCAGGAGTTTAAAAGGGAGTTGATGTCTTGTAAATTTATATTGCCCGGCCCCACAAGGTAAGTGAAGAATAGGAAAACATCTGGCCTGGCCGTTGGAAATTGTAGGATTGTGGGTCCCTGAGGGAAAAGACAGAAAGTGATGGGGAGTAGCGTAGTTTTTTTTTACACATTTGCTTTTACTATTTCGTATTGTTGGTGTTGGTTTTCTGACTTCCTGTTTTCGCAGTTATAAAACTGAAATTTATTTGGTATTTTCATTTAATTTCAATGGCCCAATAGTTGTAAGGGTGAGGAGAACTTCCGTTAATGTATTATTTATGCTTGACTTGGTTTTATGGCGGATCTTGGTCTCGGGACTGTGGACGTGGGTCCGTTGATTTTTGTTTTTATTTGTGGTTGGTTAGTTGAGCTGGAGGGCCAGCTCGAATTTTCCTTGTAGTCCAAGTAAAATTCTTGGAGGAACGGGGGCACTGTAACCGCTTATTTTTGGAACGCACCCGAAATGTCGACTGTCAACGTCACAGTAATGTCTTTTTGACAGCCGGTTTCACGGTCGCGTCAGGGGATCTTTTTCCAACCTCCGCGGCGGTGCCTGCGCCGAATTGTATAATTTAATTTTTGAAGATTTTGGTAAGCGCCCCGTGAGCTTTGGGTTGAATTTGTCGGATTCCTTAGGCGTTACGATGAAAGTGAATATTTATTTTACAGATCGTTGTCTGGATTGCGTGTCTGGATTTTTTTTCGCCACGCCGCCTTGAATGGCGTTGTTTGCACGTGGTCGAATAAAGGAATTTTATTTTGAAGCCCCTTATTGGTGATGTTTGTTTGATATTATAGCTCCGACAGGTGAGATTTTCTGTTATTTTGACCTAAACCCCTTCATTTGCCTGAACTGGTTCGTACTGCGTTTGTAGAATATTGTAGCTTACTTAAGACGACACATCGAAATGTTTTTTCTTGAAATCTTAGCACCTTAACACGCCGACATAAGGTCGCGTATTGCATAGAAATCGCCACCATCGACACCGCTCAGACACTGAAATCGTTTCAAAAATCGATAAAAAAATAACGGTAAATGCTATGTAAATTTTGAGCAACCAAAGTCCGAACAATAATGTGAAGATTGAATTTAAGTAAATTCTAAGCATATGGATTGCATAACTACGTAGTAATTTTAACTAAAGTATGTTTTTAGACGTGTTTTCGAAAAATAAAACTATCGAGTCAAAATCATCAAATCATGTTTTTGAGCAGGCAAAGTTTAGATAAAGATATGAATTTACACATATCAAAATTTCAGATCCACTCGTCTTGTCATATTCTCATAGTTTACGATGAAAGTTAATGCATTTTTTCAATATGTCGCCTTAACTGGTTTTATTTCCAGGAGTTTTTTGGTCGGCTGACAGTTTCCCCCGAGCCCGGCAGGTGTGCTACCCATTGCTTGCTTACCCTGCTTTGAAACCGAGGGAAGGTCCGACTGCTGAGAACCCATACTATTGATGCAGGACTGGAGTTGGTGATGTAGTTTTCCGATTGACTTACCCAGTAAATTAAATCATAACGGTCTGGTATCCGTCATTACCAGTGGCGCCCATTTAACTTTCTAAATATTCTTATAAACTCACTGCAGTGCCTCAAGCAACCCATCCCTAACTGCTCGAGCTAGCTGAGTGCAGGGTTAGATACTGTGACAGCCTGACAGTAAATTAAGTAGGAATTACAGTGTTCATTTCCTTAAAGGTTACATTAACATTACATACTAACTAACCACAAAATTAAACCGATAATTTGATTCCCTTTGTTTCATTGCAACCTCTCAGAAAAGGGAAAGGCTACACTACCATACGAGGTAAAATCAGCCCCTTCACTCAATTCATTTAAATTTAAATTGAAGAAATATTATCTCTCTTTGCTCAAAAATTAGAAGAAGTATGTTATTATTAGCTTGTAGGATCAAGATTTGTATTTAAACCTAGGTATTTATTTATCTATATATTTTATGTGTATGTATAATATCTATATATATATATATAAATATGTATTATATTATTTTTATTTGTAGTATGTTTATTGTTAAAATGTAGTTGAACTTGTGCTTTATTAGTACCTACTGATCTGTCTAGTTTTTATCTTTACTCAAATACAAGGTTGTCTGGTAGAGATCGCTTTACAGCGATAAGGCCGCCTGTTGCGCCTATCTGTATGTTTTTTCATTGTATTTTTTTTTCCCTTTTGTAACTGTGTGCAATAAAGTATAAATAAATAAATAAAATAAATAAATGATACGATCACTCGAAATCCTTCAGCCTAAGTAGGTTTGTTTTAAGGGCCATATTTTGTGTACCGGCTGTTGCTATCTGCCGATATCTTTGTCTACGCAGATGTGATCTAGAGGAATTCGTCTAAACAGGGTGACTGGTGGGTCACTTTCGAAATTCGATGAGGTGATATTTTGAGATCATAAAGAGAAAAAAAAGACATAAAGAGAAAATTTTAAATAAAAAATTAATACTAATTATTAATTATTTACTGAGTAAACTTAACCGAAACTTAAAGAATTCATTACGAATGGTTACATAAGCATAATACAATAGATACTTAGCGCGTGGTGGTGTGCGTGTAGCGGGAACACGTCAGTGTGCATGTTAACTGAGACGGCGCGTCGTGTGTATATGTTCATACGAAATGTATACAAAACGATATTGACAGATATCTGCAGGGCTAGCATGCTCACATCGATAAATACTCAAATCGACAAGATAAATATTATTTTGTTATTTTATCCTATTATGTAAGCTAATATGCGCGCCATACTAGATAGAATTACTCGATTTGATACCATGATTAAGACCACAGAACCAAATACGTCATAATCTTAATAAATAACATACACTAAATACCATATTCTAAAAAAATATCGATAAAAGGCCCGATTTATCGTTGTCGACAATAGCATGCTAGCCCCGCTGAACAGATACCGATATCTTACCGCATCTGCGTAGTGTATGCGTCCGTGTTACAGCGTTCGGCTGTGGCGGGCGACCTAACGCGTGATTAGCATTAATTTTCTGCTTCAAGTACAATTTTGTGGGAAATTTTGTAGCGAGTTATAGAAATATATATTTACTTTCAAGTTGAGTTTGTGTTGGGAATATTTATTTTGCTTTTAGCGTCGATGTGAAAGTGAAAGCTAATAAACTGACACACTGAAAAATTTAATATTGTATCAAATTACGCTTTGTTTTTAATTTTGCATCGATCCTTAGTGTCTTCTGTAAAATAATTGCGACTGTACTATTCATAATTAATTTAATCATCCTAATATATTATAATCTCTTCAAATTAGAATGCTTAATGCTAAGTGGTATTAACGTCAATATAGATCCAGCGTAGAGTAGAATAAGCCTACATGGTACATCAATAATTCAGCGTGTTAAAACAAGCGGCTATTTTGAGTGACAAAGATCCAACAGACAAGGGATTATTAAAAATTACTGAGTATTAAAAATTACATAAAATCTGCAAAAACCCGAGGTTATTTTGCATTACTATCTCTTAAGAGGTAGTTTCATCCTAAAACAATGTGCGACATCGAGCACCTCATTATCTCTCATTATTGGCAGTCGAGGTCAGAGGTCATTATTATTACTTTATTTTATTTATTTACACTTCAGTTTATATAATACAGGTACAGTAAAAAACAAAAGAACAGTTACATTAGACATTAAAACTTTGCGGTCTTATCGCTGAGGAGCGATTTCTACCAGATGTTTGTGGAAGCGACAAAAAAAACTTAAACTAGAAATTACACAAATACAGGGTCCGCATATAATAGTCAATTATATTTTAATAGCAGGTATGATGAGTGGGTCTGAATTTCGAAAAAATTTTTTTTTTTTTCAATATTATTTGCTGTTATTTATTTGAAGTTGCAGAGTTGAAAAACACTCTTGCCGTAAGTAGGTCACCTGAGGCTCATAACGTCAACAAGCGGCTCGAGGCATTTCATTTAGTGCTAAGTGTGCAAGTTTCGAGTCTGTAAAACTTGACTCATCGCCGCCGGCCGCTCACCCCGCACGTGCAAGCGCCCGTCCCCCGCCTCCCCCCGAGGTGGTGTCGTGACCTGTCATCGTCAACCCTGAGACGAGACTACGCCGCTGCTGCTACCAACCTGCAGCCCCCACATACTTTGCAAGGTAGTGGAAATCACCACGACGAGCACCCTCGTGCTTACGTCTGCAGTGAACAGCCGAAACAAGATGGCTTCATTAAGGTGGAGCGGAAGAAAAGACAACGGCTTTGTCGCAACAATTGCGGCACCGTTACGACAGGACCTAACTTTCTCCTGCGTCCCGCTGTACCGGTCACGTATGCGTACGTTTCACGTCTCCATTACTCCACGAAGGATGCTGATGTCGTAAAGTACTTGGAGAAAAAGACTAAGTTCCGGCTCAGGGTTGAAAACCTGGAAATGCGCAACAACGTCAACTTTAATTCGTTTGTTGTGCGCGTACCCCGGGACCACGTATCGGTGTTCCTGAAGGAAGAGCTGTGGCCGAAGGGAGTTGTCTTAATTACAACTCTTTGTAATGAGCCCACTGCAGGGCATGAGTCACTCTTCTGGGTGACCAGGAGGTATATAGGCCATAATCCACCAAGCTGGCCCAGTGCTGGGTGGTGGATGCCAGAATTTTCAGGGCGCCAAAACGGCTTCTGACAAACCCTAACGACTACTGTTTACATGTATACAGCACCCGGGATCGACTGCTTAACGTGCCCTCCGAAGCACGGAAGTCGTCGTGAGAATTGAATGGTCGGCGGTCACCCATCCAAGTACCGACAGCGCCGAACGTTGCTTAACATGTGATATCACATTAACCATGGCGCCACGACGACTTCGACTTTATTTATATACAGTTATTTTTTTATATATGTTAGTTTTTAAGGTATTTATTTTACTATGGGCCTCTGTAATCAATTATCATTATGTTTTTTATTATTACAGTAGCTAAGGCCTGCTATCCTGTAAGTTTATAATATTGATGAAGACAAACATATGGGTAAGATATTTAAAGAAGATCGCGACAAAATTACATTAAAACAACTTGCATTTAAATAAGAGATTACGTACTTATTTTAACGTAAGGTTCATCACTTTGTGATAACACAGGGTGCTCTGAAAAAAACTGAAATTTCATTTGTTATTTCACAAATTTTTTACGTATTTGTGATGTGAAAATTATTTGTGTTTAATGAATCCTTATTTATTTATTCTAATTTATTTACCTAATATCTGTCAGTGGGATGTAACAACCATGCAAGCATAATACCTATTTAAATTCTTACAAAGCCTTTCTAAAAATATACATTTAAAAAACTATTACAATGGTTATTAATATTTTAATAAGCGAATTGTTTTTTCATTAAACTTTACTAACTTGCAAAATTAACTCGACGTTTCGGTCCTTTTTCGTTCGTAATGATCGCCAGTGAATAAATCTCGAATAATAGGTAAGGTTATGAAATATATCTGTGTACGAGCTTTTTCCCGCAACTTCGTATGCAATAAAATACCTTTCCTGTAGGAATTTCAGAAACACCTTCCATAAAACAAACAAACTCCCATTGAAAGAATCTTTATACCAAGTTTCACATCCGTGCACTCAAGGAATGAGCTAGTTCATACATACTAAAAAGTCCTATATTTTCCGTTCCCGTGGGAATTTCGGGATTTTTTTCCATAAGACAACCAAATATTCATTGAAAAACCTTTATACCAAGTAGGTATCACATCTGTACAGTCTAGGAATAACATTTTTCATACAAACTAAACAAATATTTTCTTTTATTGTGGGAATTTCAGGAATTCCTTCCTTAGGAATGTATGTCCCAAAATTCAGCTATCTACGCCTGGCAATTTTGGCTGTACGTTGTCTGTCTGTCACTCAGCCAGTAAAGGAACATATATGTAGATTATAAAAGACAGTTGGTATATGATAGTAAAAAAAAAAGTATAAAAAACTCAACATTTTGTAAATTGAAATGTAACACCCTGTAAACTGCTACTCAAGTCATAAGTCGTGAAACGTAGACGTTAATATGTAGATCTCCATTCACGTCTACATTTGTTTGTATGAAGATTAAATTCAAGGAAAAGTTTTGTATAAAGAGTTTGGAATAAGCGACTTAGTTTACATACAGTTAAAGTGTATAAGATTGATATTCTTCATCATGAATGTGTTATGGATTATGCCTCAAGTAGGAGTACATTGACTTCGCTCGGATACGAAGAAATGTGAGCTATATGTATTTCAGAATAATCCTTTCTTACATGTTCTACAACTAATAATGTCTTTTGTTTTCACGATTCATAATCTATACTAATATATAAAGCTCAAGAGTTCTTTTTTTGTTTGTTTGGTTGAACGAGCTAATCACTAAAATTACTGGTCCGATTTGAAAAAGTATTGTTGCATTGAATAGTCCATTTATCGAGGAAGGCTTTAGGCTATATTTTATCTCGGAGTTCTCACGGAACGGGAGTAATGTAGGTGGAACTGCGGGGACCGGCAAGTCGCTAATGGAACACTTTCTTACTTGATAGCTCGATCTTTAAAGAACGCGTGGAGTATGAGCGACTAACTTAATATTTAAAATATTAATATGCAATACATCAGGATAAAAAGTGTTTTGTACAATACAACAATAAAATGCAGATTATTATCGAACTTTTATCAGCACAAAATTTGTGAAATACAAATTAAATTATCAAGTTGATTGGTCGTTATTTTTTTATACAGGGTTGATTTGTAATCACCGGCCAAATTTTTTTTACACAATAAGTATAATTTATAGGAACAATTTTTGCAAGAAATAAGTATTTATTTTTTTACAAGGAAATTAATTTATCCGCTAACATATTAACCAAGGCATGGTCACTCTAAATTTCCATTAAAATACAGGTGACTACGCGCTACTACACACATTTTGTAGTACTATGTCGTAGTATTATCAAAGAAATGCCGCGTCGTAGTGGCTATGTTCATCAACAGCGACAATATTTTTTAAAGTTTGTGGTTCCATATTTCTACTTTTTTGTACTGAGCCACACTAAAATAAATATGCAGGTTCATTTATATCGTATCAAAGAAACTAACATTTTAATTTGGCTGGTGATGAAAAATAAACCCTGTTTAAACCATGTTAAAGTACAATAACGGACGAAGTGTCAAGGTACAAAGGAGTTTATCCTTCAATACAAAATATTTACAGTTAACCTTTGAAGCCTTTGAAGTCTACAATACAAATTAGAATGTAGTAACTACACTATAATTTGATCTGAGGCTTTGCACAAAAGCAGAAACTTTCTTTGATGCAGTCTAAAGGAGTAGACTCGAGATTTGTGAGCCGTTTCTGTTTGTGATAGAATTGAAAGCTACAATTTTGGTTAACTTAATGGATTTGAGTACATTCAACCTACAATTACAGCAATTTTTAGTAAATATACGTAAACATATCATGAAAATTAATTGATACCAATTTTCATTGGTTCAGCTTTTCTTTGACTGTGATAATATTGAATAATAGAAGTGGAGTCAGGCTTGAGTGCCGAGAATTCCGTACATGAAAAACCAAATTTTGTTCCTTTATTTTTACTGTTAGTTTTCACTTCTGAACAAAATTTACGATTTTTGGGTAAAAAGGAGAGTTAATACTTTGGCTTTGGTTACTTGCAAGCGTCAAAATATGCAGAGCATTATGGTCGTATCATTTGATTGCTTGACTTTGACGTGTTTCCTAGTTATTACAGCTGCATTTCTGTCCTAACTAATAGAAAGACGAAGGACCACAAATTGATATTATTTGGGTTTAGTTTTTTTCTTTAGAGGTACCGAACCTTAAAATTAGTAATTATGAATCAATAATTATCTAATTATATGTATGTTTATGAAAGTTTAATTTTACTACTTAATTCTGTGATTCCCAAAGACTAAATTTTATGTTCAACGTAATCCATATATGTATTTTTACCTAACGGTAATATAGAACATGTTTTTTCAGTTCGTATTTGTTTGAAGATTCAACCAAAACAAGCTATACCGAAATTTGCAATTCGACAACCGTCGTCCAATAGTAAACAGTCGCCGTTTGAAGCCTCATGTTTGTAATTTGGGTATCGTCCTGTCTGAAGGTAGATACAATTAGCATGTAGGTTTGCAACTATTATTTACTTTTACTGAAGTGTAATTCAGCCCTCAGGGCGTGAATCTATATCCATATACGGCGCCGCAGTGTACCGCTCAACACTTCATATTTGCTCTTAAAATTATCTCCATCCACAGGTTCATTATAGTAAAGTATGCCGAGCGGTTCGCCATGCACGACGCCGTGGAACGGTGCGACGCCGAGCCGTAAAGATGGATCTACGCCCTTAAATAAGGCCCTACTAGTAGTGCTTTTTTAGAAAACCTAAAAGGAGACTCTGACCTCTATAATACAGACTCTGTCTAGTTTAGGGGTCAGAGACTTCAAATAAGCTTGTAATACTTTTTTCTGAGTTAATAAATTCTTATTCTCTATCCTCTTATTCTCTATCTGCCTGACTGAGTGTTCTAGGGCGTCTTCGGAACTACTGAACAAATTTTGATCCGGTTTTTTGGAGCTATTAAAAATTATACCACGTAACCAACGAGCCGAGATATCAGGGTTTCTGATAGGAAAAGCAATGAAAATGCTTCAGCTACAACGACAGAAACAATTAACTAAACTACAACCAAGTTGATTATATTTATAACAGTTCTTTGGTTATCTAAATAAAAAACTTTGCCGACACAGGAACATTCTACAAAAGGTTCTGGTGCCAGTAATTAATTTAAAAGTTGCTCTTAATAATGCTACATATTTTTGGTGGTTTAACGTAATTTAACCACAAAATGTCCCTTTTCAAACATTCAAAGTCAAAGTCAAAAGAATCTTTATTTCGTTCGTATAAAAATCAAAATACAATGTCCTAGGCAGTACATCAATTGGAATTAATCGAAACATTCAGTTGAACCCGACATGTTTGTCGAACGGTTTACTGAAATCGCTGAAAACGCAGTATTTAGTACTAGAGCTGACCTATGAATATGTGATGTTTATTTGGGACTTAGCTGCTGAACATTATCTGTCTATCAATGTTACTTGTACAAAACTTTTCAGAGTAATATTCTACGTTACTTAAAAAAACCCTAAGCGTAGTCGCCCAATAAGAGAAAGCGTATCTTATGTTTATCTATACGTTGGAATTTTGGTATTCTGTTGACAGCTCAAAAAGCCAATCAGTGCCGCATACAAAAAATCCATAATTGAGTCAGTAAAGCCGTTATAAAATGTAATCTAAAAAATATGGATAAGTAGTATGATTCATAAAATAAAAATAAAATATAAATATAAAGTTGTAAAATATAATTTCAAATCAAAATTTAAATTCAAAAGCCAATAATGCTTTCTAAATATATTCCGCAAAAGCATTATCTATTATTGATTTATATAGACTCAGACTTGGCTAGAGCTAGTGATTATTTACAAGTTTGTAGTCTTCTATATATTATTAATAGTAATATATACGAATATAAGTTAATGCTAAGATAAACTATTCAATATACTTCATGTATCAATAGATATCATGTCTAAAGCTTTTGTAATTGATAAAAAAGTCACAAAATTTAGAGTTCATGCTCTCTTACACCAAGCATAGTATAGACACAATTGCAGAAATATACCCAATTGACTCCAGCTCATGGTGTGAAATAAATTAAATCTTTTCTTATATCCTTATATTATCCTTTTTACCTTTCTATAGAAATACCTCCTATTACATATGGGAAACATAGTCTTTCTTTAAAACTTTTCTCTAGACATTATATTAAATTCGTGTGAGAGATTTATAGTTAGCCCCGTGAACTGTGGACCTCGTAAATTCCGGGATATTTCCACCATGCGGTATAGCTACGTTGACCCATTACTGTGGTCATCTTGAAATAAGTTTTTGTGTATTTAAAACTAAGATATAAGTAGCTATGCTGCTATGTTGATGATATAAATAATATCACTTCCTTGGTCGTGGTAAATTTGTTCTATTTTTTGATTTATTTTGGCAACAAACAGTCGTTTATATAAAATTTATTATAATTAAGTCATTTATACAAAAAGTACACAGTACCCAAAACGAATTTGAAACTTATTACTAAATTAAAATAAACTAATAAGATGAGATTTTAACAGCTTTACATATTAACATTATTTATATCTCTTTAAAAACAACAAAAATACATAAAACTTATTCAATTACTTATAACAGATCAGAAACAGCACATACATATAGGCAGGAATAAGGTCTAGATTAAGCTTAGTTTCACATTCTTTTTCAAAGATTTTAGGGAGATGTTAAAAAGATCTATTTTTGAGAATTCTCTGTTATATTCATTGGTGGAACGGTAAAAGTATGAATTACGAGTATAGTTTTTAATAGTTGTTCTTTGGTAAAGCTTTTGATTATTAAAAGAAGACACACCTAGTAATTAATAAATGTCTTCACAGAATAGAATTCGTAAAAAAAAAATATTCTTCTAAATTAAATGTAATAATGTCATCTAACCAAAAAAAAACATTAAATATCAGATTGAAACAAATTAATTTATTAATATAACAATTCTTTAATAATTTGTCAAATTAAAGCAAGTCCAAAGTCTAAAGAAAGCCTTATACATATACCCATATAATTAATGCGATATACCCATCTAAATGAATACCAGCCAATATAAACATTAAGTCAAACACTGTTTGATTAAATCGTTAATGATAAAACAATTAACAGCAGAACATGTAATTTGAGATGCCCAAATAACATCGATATAATAATGAGATATATAAATAAATAAATAAATAAATAAATAAATGAGACAATAATTAGACTTCGAGATATTAGTTACGATACATTGAACAATGTGAAAAATTATTTTCAGTATTGTTGACGTTGTTGAACTGTTTTCACAATGATTTTAATGAAAGTCCTTGCAAAATATGATAAGTTTGGGCAATTTATTAAAATTTTTATTTGACGTTAAAACAGTATGGTTGACAACCCTGCCTAGTCCATAAAGGGTCTACTATATCTGCGGTCCCGTCTAAACTACCATAAAATGAGACTGAGTTCAATTGGAAGTTGACATAAAGAGAAGAGTATACGAGTATTCTTTAGACTATAATTAGAAGTCTTCAGAATTATGTGTATAGCGAGAGACTTTGTACTCCCATTTGACCGTCAAAATCAGTGCAGCCGTTTTGAGAGATGCTGGAACAAAAATATAGACAGAAATATTTTGTAATCTAAATATCATTATATTATATAGTCATATTTTAGTGGTAGTAGTTACCATGTTTAATTGTATTAATTTATATGTAGTTAGGATATATTTTTAAGTATAATTGACCACTTTAATTATTTAATGCCTTTAATTAATTTTTATTTGTAATGCAGATTTGTATTTTTTTTTTTATTGTAAAATAACTAAGTTGGTCAATTCACCCAAATGCTGTTGTAGCATATTTGTTTTTTTAAGTTATCTAGTGCATGCTGTGCTCTTTTGTAAGTAATGGGGGCATTTAGATTAAGTTAAAATAGCTTTCTTTGTAAGTGTTCCTATTGTTAAAGAGTCAATTATAAATTAATAAATAAATATAGTGGTAATAGTGTCCATGTAAAAGGACACGCCTGGGGGTGTACTATAGTCTTTCCTATTCTACCCGCCATAGTAACTACGTGAAAGCGTATTTGCGTTCCGGTTCAAGAGGAGGAACAGCCAGTGAGATTACAGGAACGAAAGGCTTTGACAGCTGAAGCCTTGGGTCGGCAACGCATTATTAATCTTGCCATCTTTAATCAATGATATCCATGGGCCTGGATATTACTTACCATCAGGTGGATCCAGTGCCCGCTTGTCGGCTTTCATGAAACGTAGAAAAATACACTTTCATATACATGACCGTTAATTTGAAATTACAGACACTTCAATTTTATTTTTTTGTATAGATGTAAGTAAAAATACAGTGGGCCCGATCGTACATTGAATTTTCTTATTGTAAGTTCTTAATTTGTTATTATTATTAACTCATTTATTTCAGATAAAAATATTGAAGTATTATAAAGATTAAGATAACAAACAAAAATTATATTAAATTAAAGATACAAAAAATTAAATAAATAAATAACAATCAGTACAAATTATAAAACCAAAGTACACAATCTATACATATAATAAAATGGTAGGAAAGTCAAAACTGTACATTGAATATTTTTTTAAAAGAATACTTGGGGTATGATCTACAATCGAAACAGAAACAAAAAATATAGTTTTTAGAATTTTTGTCTGTTTGTCTGTTTGTCTTTCCGGGATAAACTCAAAAAGTACTGCATGGATTTACTTCAAATTTGGCATGAAGATAGTTAAGAAGTCGGGTCAACATATAGGCTACATATTATCACGCTAGCAGTGTTATAATCGTAGGTGCGTTTGGTGCTGCATAGCGTTCACGCAGACGACGTCGCGGGCAGCAGCTAGTAATAAATGTCAAAAACAGTTCAAGGTCTATTAAATCTAATTGCACGCTGTGAAAATTAAGAATTAAATTAATGTTAATGTGGAATGAATAAAATTAGAAATTTTCATTTATATGAGATGTGGTTTCATGTTTTTTTTTAAATAGTCTTGGTAATTAATAAAATAACTTTTCGAACGCCGTCGTAAGTTCTTGCTTAAAGTTATGTCTCCGATTTCCCATGTCATAAATAAGGAAGAACTTAGGCGTATCATGTCAAATCAACCGTCAGACAATAAAAATCAGACTATAGTCCTGTCACAGTTAGTTCACGTCCTGCTGTTAGGTTGGCTGTGATGAGTCTTGGGTTGCCGTATTAAATTTCAATTACAAAATACCGTTTGTAATAATGTATGCACCTTTATTTTTAAACGTCTAGAACACTATATTATTTCATATTAGAGCGTAATATTTCGTTCTTTCTTTTACAATATTTGGAAAATTTACAGCAATTTAGTTTACCATTTTGTAATAGAATTAAAAAGGCTAGTTAATTTTTTTATGAAAACTATCAGGGAAACTGGGCAGTAGGGTCAACATAGAGAAAACATACGTCAGAGGTAAAGCAACTGTGAACGGACTGTACAGACTTAAGTATCATGCTTAAGAGCAAAGTTTAGTACAGACGTCACTTAACAATTTAAAGCAACTTGAAATGTCCTTCAAAATCTCATTACTATTATCAGTGCGGTTAGCTTACAGTTCAGTATAGTTGAATTAATTTTCCAATCCCTACTCCAATGAAATACCCTTAGGAGAGTCTGTCGTGTGGTTTGCGATATGATGTCAGTAATTTTGAAATTATACCGAGTTCATTGTTATCTAGTTAGCTATATTTATACTGATCCATTTGTGGTACAATGTTAATAAATGTCCCTAACGATAGGCTGGATTATAATGAATCTTATTTATACTGCGAAAGTTTGGGTTTTAATGAAATTTGACAAAGTGATACTTTACAGTCTGGAATAGCATATACGCTACTTTTTATCCCCATAATTGCGCTGGTGAAACCGCGTAAAACATGAACAAATAAGTAATAAAATAAATAAATGAAATTCCCAGACAATCACACCAACTACATGGCCCCAAACTAAGCAGAGCTTGTGATATGGGATACCATGTAGCGAACTAGGGGGAACCTAGAATATAAATACACAAATAGATAAACACCCAGACACGGGATATTTTTTTCTTGTTCCGTGCGGGAATCGAACCCGCAACCACTGGCGTCTGAGGCAGACAGGTTTACCCTATCGCCAAAGCGGTCATCGAATAAACGAGGAATAGAGTTATATTCTCTGCCATGTTTATATCCTACAAACTCCGTGCGGGAATCGAACCCGCAACCACTGGCGTCTGAGGCAGACAGGTTTACCCTATCGCCAAAAAGGTCATTGAATAAACGAGGAATAGAGTTATATTCTCTGCCATGTTTATATCCTACAAACACTAACTTGGAATCGGGACTAAGATACTCCTTAGCTGTGCTGTGTATTTTCCATGACGCAAGCTTATTAAAAACTTAGTTTAGGGCTATTATGTATTGGTTATAGTAATAATTTGGGGGGATGCATATAATTAGCTCTTTCAGACTAAAATGGTTGAACAGATTAAGCCGATTTTGTTCACTAGATTCTATTTATTCTAATATTTGTAAGTTAAAGCTGTTTTGAATTTTAAAGAAACTTTTACTCTCACAATTTTGAATATCTATTTTTGTTTATTAACATTGGCTATTTACGGGGTTGGTGTTGCTCTTTGTGAAAGCTTAGCAGTGAAGCTCATTTTGACAATCCAATCTGGCGTAAAAGATCAACAAACAAAAGTAGAAATTTTAACGTTAATAGATCAAAAATTACGCAGGAGCTAAATTAACCTTGTACAGGAGTATAGCTTTGTAAGAAAGGTTTTTAAAAAAAATACGCATGTAACACCACATGAAGCTTTTTTTTAGATATAGAAACCAAAGTACTTTAACAAATACAAATCAAAAAAATTAAGATACCTAAATTATGTACACTTAATGAGGGTCAAACGTTGGATGTATGAGGCGCGGGACCTGGTGACGACGTGTAGAATCTTATGGCGGGAAAAGATGGCCGTAATGGAACATTCTCGTTGCGTATTTGTGCGTTTATGTGTATAGCGTGTATTACATTACAAGTTCCATTACAGCAATCTGTATGCACCATTAGGGGAGGCCTTTGTCCAGCAATGTGTCTCCCGGCACATAATGATGACAAGGAACATGTAACTTAGAACTTCAGCTTTAAAAAACGAAGTACAATAAAATAAGAAACTAAAATAGGCCGAGAAGATAAAAAAAAACCTTTACTTAAAACTTTCTTTTAAAAACCTCCAACTCACTTGTAAGTCAAACCTGTTTAAACAATGAAAGGAAAGTTCCAAACCTATTAAGACTTCAATCTGGATTCCATCTTAATAGTCAAACTATCTTGGATGTGAAACTTTGAAAACTTCGACAAGAATGAAGTAGATACCTATGTGATCTTTAGTAACTTAATGGAATATGAAACTGTTAAGTACACTGTATGGCCAATAGTTTAACCGGTACAAATTAATGAAGTTGCATGAGATAGAGTGTTTTTAAATTACACGTTATTTTTGAAAAGTTGTGGATCTTAGATAGATAGACAGGTCCATAGGCGATTTTTTTTCCGAAGTTATAAAAAGAAAAAGCATTATCAAAAATATATTCTTGTGGCATTGGAAGTAGTAACAATATCTTGGCCAACGTTGAGTTAATAATTCCAATTATGGTTTAATTTAGAGCCATATTCACAGCCCTCATAATAATATGGAGTGTCCTATTATCAATATATATAAAACTGTTCCGTTACTGACTGAGTGACTGAGGTACTGAGTGACTGAGTGACTGACAGACAACGTACAGCCATAACTACTGGGCGTAGAGAGCTGAAATTTGGAACATACATTCTTTAGGGGATGTAGGGGTGCACTAAGGAAGGAATTTCCGAAATTCCGACCGGGAATGTGAAATATAAGACTTTTAAGTTTGTACGAAAAATCTTATTCCTTGAGTGCACCGATGTGAAACTTGGTGTAAAGGTTTTTCAATGTGTGTTTGGTTGTGTTATGAAAGGAATTCCCGAAATTCCCACGGGAACGGAAAATATATGATGTTTTAGTTTGTATGAAAAAATCCCATCCCTTGAGTGCACGGATGTGATACTTGATATAAAGGTTCCTCAATAAGTGTCTGTTTGTATTATGGAAGGAATTCCCGAAATTCCCACGGGAAGGGGTTGGACTTTTTAGTTTGTATGAAAAATCTTATTCCTTGAGTGTAAGGATGTGATACTTGGCATGAAGGTTCTTTAAAGAGTGACTGGTTGTGCTACGAAAAAAAATCCCAAAATTCCCAAGGGCACGGGAAATATATGATTTTTAGTTTGTATGAAAAATACTTATTCCTTGAGTGCATGGGTGTGATACTTGGTATAAAGGTTATTTCAGTGGGTGTCTGGTTGTATAGTTTCTGATATTTCCACGAGAAGGGTAGTTTAGCGCATACGAAGTTGCGGGATAAAGCTAGTTTCTATATAAATATTTAAGAAATACTTGAAGTATTGCTGCAGTTTTTGAGGGTGGCATGATACTGAGCGACGACAGGTTAGAGGGTTTTCCACTTTGTGTACAAAGGTACAGCAGTCTTCCAGCTAATGCTAACGAAGATGATCATAAAGTGATGACTAAAATGAATGGTTTTATTAATTAGTATTATTATATTTTGTGATGGCTTAAATAATATTTTTAATCACGAATATATTTTGTTTGCCTAAATTGGACTGGCCAGTATTTTTCATTACTAAGCACGAATTGTAATATATTTTCAAGATGTGCAAATAATCTATATCAATACGTGAATCTAAATTATGCGAGTCAACAATAGTCCGCACGTACGAGTAATTCCACAATAACCAATCCATTTAACTTTGCAGACATTTCACAATCCCAAGATCCAGATAATATGTTCTAAAGGTTTGGTAATAGTATTCAGCACCCAAGTTTACGATTAAATTGTACAATTCCCAAACTCTATTACCAAGGGTTGCTGAGAACTAAGCAGAATCGAATCTTGTCTTCAACTGTAAGACCCGTTGTGAATTGGGTACATTTCGAATACTTGGTCCAAATGTTGGGGGATCGTTTCCAATCACTTGCTTGCTTAGATTTTAGACATAGGTCACCCGTTCGTAATAAACTTTAAGAAATTCGCTTGAAATGAAATCTGTTTTGGGCATATTCCCACAATTTGCTTGGTGGTAGGATCCCTTCTGGGTCCGACTGGCTAGCGACCACCCTTTATATAAAGTCTGCCGCCAAATGTTACCGCTCCGGCGGTAATGTGTTCCGGCAATATTGTGTAAAGAGCCAGTTCCTTCCTAAACCCGTGTGCTTTCATCTTCGACCTCATCGTCACTTACCATCAGGTGAGATTGAGGTCAAACGCGGGTTTAGTAACTTATAAAAAAAAAAAAAAAAAATTACCATTTGAATGCTCCGCATTATTTTTCTATATCTATTTAGTTCATTTTAGTGGAGTTTCGAGTTTATTAGCTTCTTGATCTTTTTTGTCCTATGTTACAAAAGGTAGATGAAATCCTAAAGCTTTTCCAATATCATTGTCGGATTCTATAAATACCAAAGTCATTTGACAGTGCGGTACCATACAGGAGTCCTATCAACATTCACTGGAAAAGATGCTTTGTGCGACTCCTGCCTATCTCGAAAATACTAATCTGGCCATGCATGCAAATCAACATATCAAAGTCAAAGCCAAAATAATCAAAGGCATTTATTCTCAAAACATCGAGTACAAGTAGACTTTGCTTAAAACATCTACACATCCTTGTATAATTTCACATTTCTAATATAAGTAGACTGCATCTTATAATTGGCGCTAAAGTTTTTTTGAATCTTAGTATTTCAGTTGAAATTAAATATTGTATCACATATTCCTCAACTTTTTATTCGTTAAATAGTGAGAGTGTTTTATTTTTACATGAAACAAAATAGAATACACTTTATATATAAAATAAAAATAACATAAAATAAGTTCACTTAGGTAGGACACTATAAATTCCATTTTCAGTCAAGCGTAAATTCAAAGTCCTACGGATTTGAGGTGAAATACAATGGCATCCATATCTTCACTTTAGCCTGGTATCACGATAGATATTCCGTATATTCAACATACAACATACAAGATTTCCACTTCAAGTCAATCGTGTCAAGAACCAAATATACAAGGTGTTCCTTTTGATTTTCCATAACTCTAGGGTATTAATGGAACCATGTAATAGAATCAAATAACATGAGAATATTTTTTTAAGCTATTGCATAGCTTCTATCGCGGGCCTTGAGCGTGGGGACCGAATCCAGAAATTCCGTAACGCAAAAAAACCTAACACCCCCCACTCCGACCGGCACAGCGGTAATACTTTGATTTTATAACTTTACATGCGGGCTTTAATAAACAATCAGCGCCATCTACTAGGAACTTGTGGAACTTCATAATAGATCAAACATTACTGCATTAATAAAATAAATAAATAATTATAATTGCATAAGTTGATAAAAAATGCTATGCCGCGGCAGTCTCCGAGTGCCACATGTCTTTTCTTTTGTTTTTATTTTGCATACAAAATAATTCAATTAAGTCAAAACATCTTATGTGAAAACACTTTAATGCGAAGTATGACAACGTAGCATTTTCTATCCCTTTTTTATCGCCATGCACAGTTACAGTTCGCAACGTTTTGCGTTATATGAGTACATTGTATAAAAAAAATAAAAAAATAAAATAAAATCCCCAGACAATCACACCAACTACATGGCCCCAAAGTAAGCATAGCTTGTTATGGGATACCATGTAGCAAACTAGGGGGGAACCTAGAATATAAATACATAAATAGATAAACATACAGACACGGAACATTTTTTTTTCTTGTTCCGTGCGGGAATTGAACTAGCAACCTGTGCTGTGGCGTCTGAAGCAAACAGGTTTACCCCATCGCCAAAGTAGTATACAACGTTCCTCAACGTTTAAAATGTTTTTCTAGTTTATTGTATGGCTTCAGTGACACGCGTCTATTGAATGAATCTTAAAGAGATTTTACAAGGGTGATAATTTATGAACTTATCATATTAAGATTGATGATATCTTGGAAAGTATGCACTTTTTAACCACATATTATTTGGCAAAAAGTAATATTTTTAAATAAGGAACAAAATCTCAGAGTTATGTGATATCAAAAAGAACAACTCGTATAAATTGAATGAAATACGTTTTGACCCAGATTTTTCTACGTTTAATTATATGTTTCTCCAAAAAAATACTGAGATGATTACCGATTGATTCCTTACGTATTTTTTAATCTGATTTTTTGGTCAATTCAATCACTCTTGACCACATTTTCCATAACTACTAATCGTCGAGCTAGCACGTTAAATATAATTATTAAAAATGCAAATATTTGGCTGAAAATGTGTATATTGGTTGTCTGGTAGAAATCGCTACTCAGCGATAAGACCGCCAAGTTTTTATGTTTAATGTAAGTGTTCTTTTTTCTTTTACTGTACCTGTATAAACTGAAGTGTAAATAAATAAAATAAATAAATATATTTAATACATATTGTACAGGGAAGCAGCTGTACAATAGGTCTCTATGTTACTAGGTTATGATGCCACTTGAAATGTCGAGTAATCGACTTTTAATGTAGGTTATTATAACGCTAACTAATAACTTACAAATTTATGCTTATATTTATAGTTTACCTTTAAGATTAAATAATGAATAAAGTTCAGTGTTAGATCGACTATCTTTGGGTTTGTTTCTTACCATCCCTCATCTCTCACTCATCACATCACTGTAGAAACCCACTACAGTAAATGGTCCTTCGAGCCGATTATATGAAGACTACAGTAATTGGCCCTTCGAGCATCGAAGTAAATGATCGTCATAATCGAAGAATACAGTAAATGGTCCTTCGAGCGAACAGTACCAGCAGTCCCACTTGACTAAGTTTCTGGTAATTATTTCTTTCGAACATTGTTGGCGATTCGGTTTTACTGGCTTCTCACCAGCGAGATCCCCCAGTTAAAATTGAGAAGGCGCATAACAACAATTTAGAGAGAGTGATTACCTGGAACTCCGGGACCGCAAGGAAGGATATTCACCTGGAAAACATTCGACGGCGAGATATCCAGTCAACTACTTGCCATCAGCTGCAAGAAATACAGTCGTACTATAGACTATTCGTCGAGTGAACGGACAAGACAAGTTAACGAAGACCAGAACCTGCCCCTGTCTCTCAACGAAGCCGCGACTTAAAACCACAATCGAAGACTACCGTGAACTACGTCGAACCTGTGAAACTCCATCGAACATTTGGGGTATGTACAGCAAGACACAGTGGATTAACGCTTACACTACTTTGTGTTCCTAGTGGATCCGTACGAATGCGAATCGGTTTTTCTGGCTTCTCACAAGCGAGATCCCCCAGTTAAAATTGAGAAGGTGCGAAAAGTCGTGCTGGGTTCACGAAGACATAGAGTAAAATTGACCACTGCGTATCCACATATACTGAGAAAAAGATCAGTATTTATTGAGTGACATATCAGTTACATAAAGCTCAAGCGACGTCCAGCGTACCTACATAAACTCTCTGCTTCCTAAGAGGTTTAACGCTACACACGTGAACAAAATGGAGAGCCTTCTTCAGCGACAACAAGAAATCATTGAAGCTATCAAGAAGGTAGAAAGAAACTTCAGTAAAGATTCTCAAAGCCGGAAGACTCGTTCATACTTGGATGAAAGACTCGACTCAATTGACAGACTATGGGGAGAGTTCCAAGTCAACAACCATAAATTATCCGACTTTGAGAATGACAAAGAACCTTATTTCATTGAAAACCAGTTTCAACAAGCAAGAGTATACTTTGATGCAGTGCGTAACAAAATCGCGTCATTTGCTCCAATAATCGAGACCTTTCAACTAACTCCAACCAGACGAGAAGAGAAGTCTAGGATTCAGTCAGATTCCGATCAGAGAGAGGCTTCTACGTCGAGAGGGCGACCTGTACCCCCGACGCCAATAACAACACTCCAAGGGCCGGTAGCTGAGCTGCTATCCCTACAACGAACCAACTTTAGAGCGTATCTACGGCAAGTAAACAGCTTAAAAGTTGATGAGATGCGTGACAAATGGGAACTCGAAGATGAGCTACGCAGCATCCAAACACGGTGGAATGCAATCGACGCTCTGCACCTCAAGATTGACAATATTTTACAAGGCTCCGATTACAATTATGATGAAGAGTTCCTCAAGTACGAAAAATCATTCAAGGAGGTGAAAAGAGCCCTTAACCTCCAGCTAGCCTCTACGGCGCATCTTCAACAAGCAACCCCACACGTCGACATCCCAATATTCACGGGGAAATACACTCAGTGGCCTACATTCTATGACCTCTTTGTAGAGACCATACATAATAACAACAGCCTGACCAACGCACAAAAAATGCAACATTTGAAAGGACGGCTGAGAGGAGATGCTGAGCGACTAATTCAGCACTTACACATTTCAACCGAAAACTATGAAACAGCATGGGAGATTATAACTCACAGATATAATAACCCTCAACTGTTGTTTACTAAGCAGATTGAAATATTTATAAATCAACCTGTCGCGCATAAGCAATCGGCACATGAGATAAGACGACTCTATGACACGACTAGAGAGTGCATCTTTGCGATACAGAATCTAGGTATAGATACAAGTACCTGGGACCCGTTATTAGTACATCTCATTGCCAAAAAATTAGATAGTGAGACGTACAGCAACTACAAGGAAGCGCGAAAGTCTCCACGGGATTTACCGTCGCTATCTGAACTTATGAATTTTCTCGAAGACAAATTCAATGCTTTGGAGCCCATAAGCAAGAAAGATAAAGAGATTATGGCACCTTTTTACAAGTCTGATCTACATAAAACCGTTAATAGCAAGCCGTTTAAACATCTTCAACCACGACTTGGGGGTCATCGTTTTGGAAAACCTCAAAATCGAGAATATCAAGCTGCCGCCACTTGTACTACAAGGTGCCCACTTTGTAACAAAGGTCATCTATTGTACAAATGCAGCAAATTCTATAAATTGAGTTCAGACGACAGACTGATGACCGTCATAAAATTGAGTGTATGCAACAATTGTTTATACTCACACAACGATAATATATGTACATCGACGAAAAAATGCAGAGTTTGTGAAAAAGGCCATAACACAATGTTACATGAAGCGTATGCGAATTTAAACAATGTAAAGCAACCGAATGAGACTGCACATTCATCAGTTTCTCCAACCGCCCCAATAACACAGAAACCTCAAATAACGTCACGACAAGATAACAACCGAGACCTTTGCGTTAACCATGTCGCTGCGGATAACGAAGAGATCTTGTTAACGACCTTGTCAATCAAGGTCAAGGCAGCCGATGGAACCCATGTTACCATGAGGGCGCTCTTAGATCAGGGCTCACAGATATCCCTTATATCTGAAAATGCCGCCCAGATATTAGGGTTGCCTCGGCAGCGGTATCACGCATCCGTATCCGGAATCGGGAATGGAAATAAGCAAGGGAAAGGAGTTGTTGTCCTGGAATGTCAGTCGGTTTATGAAGACTACGACTTTACAACACAAGCATTAGTCATAAATAACGTCATAAACAACTTTTTACCTAATATGACTTTCAGTAAACAGTCCTGGACGCATTTGCAGCACATACAACTGGCAGATCCTGAATATAACGTCTCCCGACCCATAGACCTGCTACTAGATGCCAGTATATACTCCGATATAATCATGAGCGGTCTCATAAAGGGTCCTAGCATGGCACCCATCGCCCAACAGACGAGGCTGGGTTGGATCTTATCAGGCAATGTGAAAACATTTAAGTGTCACGTTGTTATTAATGACTTATCAGCCATATCTCAATATTGGGAGCTAGAAGAGATAAGCGAATCGAACTCCGAGTTAACGCAAGATGAGCTATACTGTGAACAGCTGTATAAGTCTACAACGAAGCGCTTAGAAACCGGAAGGTACGAGGTTGCGCTCCCGATGAATCCTGGATTCGAAAAGAAACTCGGTACATCGCGAGCTAAGGCCGTCGCACAGTTCTATAACTTGGAGAAAAAGCTGCATAAAAATGAAGAATATGCCACAGCGTATAAAGATTTTATGCAAAGCTATGAACAACAGGGTTACATGGTTCCAGCAAAACAAAAGGGTGAACCATCGTGCTATCTCCCTCATCACGGCGTGTTGAAACATGAGTCCACGACAACAAAACTGAGAACAGTTTTTAATGCATCGTCAAAAACTTCCAGTGGCTATAGTCTTAATGATTTGATGAAACGGGGTCCTAACCTTCAAAAGGATCTCCAGCATCTCATCTTAGTATGGCGGCAGCACAAGTACGTCATAACAGCAGATATTGAACGCATGTTTTGCAGAATTTTTTTGAGAGAGTCCGATCAAAAGCTTCAAAAAATCGTATGGAGAAACTCGCAGGAAGTACCTTTGACAGAATACCAACTCCGAACAATCAGTTTCGGGACAAAGGCAGCACCTTATCTTGCTATGCGTACTCTGAGGCAGTTGGCTATGGACGACGCACACAAGTTTCCCTTAGCTGCTGTGACCTTGATGACGTCGTTTTATATGGATGATCTGTTGGCAGGTTGTGATAAAATCTCCGAAGCCAAAAGACTACAACAAGAAATTATAGAGATACTAGCAGGAGCTGGAATGAACATACGCAAATGGTCTAGTAACTCCGATGAACTCACAAAGGATCTATCGGCTGACCAGCGTGACATGCCCCTCCACTTTAAGTGTTCTGAAGATCGGAAGACATTGGGGCTACAGTGGAACCCCTCATCCGACTCTTTCTCTTTTCAAAATAAATTCGAAGATGACACAGGGGACGCTATTATTACTAAACGTCAACTATTATCAAAAATATCGAAGATATTTGATCCCTTGGGTTGGCTTTCTCCGATCACGATAAGGGCTAAGTTATTATTTCAACGTACGTGGACAGAAGAAACAGCTGATTGGGATAAACCACTTACTGAAAATATTAACAAAGAGTGGATTCGACTAAGAAATGACATGCAAAGATAAATACATTCAAAATCCCACGCTACTTGGGTGGTAAAGACTATATTATTCATGGCTTTTCTGATGCATCTGAGAAAGGATACAGTTGTGTAATTTACGTAGTCACAAAAAATCCTTACGGCGTATCCACATCAACACTAGTGATCGCAAAAACAAAGCTAGCACCTTTTAAAAATAAATTGACTCTTCCAAAACTAGAGCTTTGTGGAGCGCTTTTACTATCACGCCTCATTAAGAAAGTAAAAGAAACCTTTAAACAAAATACTCAGGTCTACGCGTGGACCGATTCCATGGTGGTGCTTGGTTGGCTTCATGGAGATGTCAATAGATGGAAACAGTTTGTGGCCAACAGAGTTCGTACAATACTTAGCATCATCCCATCATCGTCTTGGCACCACGTCCGATCTGAAGAAAACGCTGCAGACTGCGCTACCAGGGGTCTCACTTCGTCACAACTGGCTCAGCATTCCTTGTGGTGGCGTGGACCGTCATGGCTACCGACATTAGATCCAAACAGGATCATTAAAAATAAATATGAAGTACCACTAATAGAAACAAAGAAAATCCACGTGAATGCAGTAGTATGTTATAAAAATCAGCTATTTATAAAACTACTAAATGAATGTAGTTCAATTCGACGTATAACAACAACAATATGCTGGCTATCACGTTTTGTGCAGTGGTTGCATAATAAAAAGACTACACAACTTAACCATTTAACAGCCTCTGAAATGCAAACTTCGCTTAATTTGATTATCAAGGCTACGCAATCTATCGAGTTTGAAGACGATTTATTTTATTTGAAGGCACACGGAAAATTAAAAAGGGAAAGTAAATTAGCGAGTCTATGTGCATACATAGACCCCAGGGATGATCTGCTGAAAGTCGGAGGGCGATTGAATAACTCCATGCTCAGTCAATCTGCTAAGCACCCTATTATTTTACCTAGTAACAGCAAGCTCACCGAACTCGTAATAAATCAAGCTCACTCTGTCACGCTACACGGTGGACCGAGCTTAACGTTATCGTATATTCGAGAGAAATACTGGATAATCAGCGGTCTTCGTTCTGTAAAAAGGGAACTCCGGAAGTGCGTGACTTGTCGGCGCTACAGAGAAGAGAAAAGAACACAAATTATGGCCGATCTACCAGAGCCCCGTGTCACTCCTTCCCGCCCGTTCACTCATACCGGGGTTGATTTCACCGGACATTTTGACATCAGAGCCAACAAAGGCCGCGGCGTGCGAACCCATAAGGGTTATGTAGCAGTGTTCGTATGCCTATCAACAAAGGCAGTTCACTTAGAGTTGGTTTCTGATCTCTCTACGCCGGGATTCCTAGCCGCGTTCAGACGTTTTTGTGCTAGAAGAGGAGCTCCAAAACATATGTATAGCGATCAGGGACGAAATTTCATCGGAGCTAACAAACTATTGAAGAAAGAGTACGCTGAGATAATTCAAACTCTCGATGTTCACGCTCTTAACAGTATCGGAGACTACGATATTCGGTGGCATTTTAACGCTCCAGCTAACCCATCTGCAGGAGGATTATGGGAAGCGGCAGTTAAAAGCTTCAAACACCACCTTAAGAGAGTAATCGGCGAGCAGAAACTCACGTATGAAGAGTTTATTACGATACTTCATCAAATTGAAGCCTGCCTTAACTCTCGGCCTCTAATTGCTTTGAGTGAAAGCCCAGATGATGAATATCTATCTCCAGGGCACTTCATTATTGGTGGCCCACTAGTATCCAGACCACAGACGGACCCCGGTCACATGAGCTTGACCACCAGATGGCAGATGATGCAAGATATAAACAAACAATTTTGGAAGAAATGGTCTACTGATTATTTACAACAATTGCAAGTTCGAACTAAGTGGAGGACACCCACAAAAAACATCGAAATCGATGACATCGTTTTGATAAAGGAGGAAAACCTGCCCCCAGGTAAATGGTCGATGGGCAGAGTAGTGGATGTACACCCTAATAAGGATGGATACGTTCGAGTTGTATCCATAAAAACGAAAAATGGGATCTTAATGAGGCCTATCACGAAGCTATCAATGCTACCCGTAAAAGATGAATACCCTCAACCACCTTTACGTGACGCGAACTCATCGACTACTGTTAACGTCATCACTGCCCGATGACGTCACGATAACCAGTGTTAACAAGGAGGCTTTCGAGTTGGACAAGGTTATCAGCCTACCTCAAAATTCGTTTACGGTAGAATTTAGTTTCCCGTACATTGCATACAACCTACAAAAGGACTTGCTGCTTACTCTAACAGAAACAGATGTTCAGAGCTGTGTACACATACAAACAAACACAATATTATGCTCCATAAATAAACCTATTTATGAATTACAATTGACTCATTCAATTTGTAACGTGAGCATTCATAACAAAACAATGTGTAGCGCAAAGACGACGCCGTGCCACGAGCGATGGATCAAATTACACCGCGATAACAGGTGGTTATTCACTTGCTGTGGGAAATGCGTAGTGCGCATATTTGCCCTGACGTTGGAATGGTTATAAAGTCATTGACTGGAAACGGCCTTCTAGACATTGGACCAGGCTGTATTATAAAGAGTGACACGTTCTCTATTACAGGTCACAATAACTATTTGAGCCGCGCCCAGGTTCAAGGTGAGATTCCTATATTGCCAGAGATATCGATATTAAACTCTATATTGAACTCCTCACTTTATACTCCAATCTTTCAACAACCTAATCCAGAAGATCACCAGGAAACATGGCGCCGTATGCAAAACCAGATAAACTACATCAAAGAGCAAGAAGGTGTCACCCTCAGCGTACACGATGTTCATCAATATTCAGTTCTCTATAGCATATTGGGACTGATAATAGTCACTGGAGCCGTTTGCTTAGTCATGCGACGGCGCAAAAGCAAGAGAGCCCTGGAAATGAGAACGCCGAGCTCTACTGAACCTCCGATCCAGATGGCGGTGATCGCGACCAGCGACGGACAGGCGACGGCCACTTATGCAGTACCCCGTCCGCGAGCCGTACGATTGGATATCCCGGCTACGAATATAGTTTAAACTTAGAATAGAGATAATGAAATATTTAAGATTTTAGAATAATATGTCGTGTAAAATATATAAGTTTTCAATTTCAATTAAGTTTGTTTAAGTATGTTGATTTCTTGTAAAATTTTATGTTGTGATAATTTAACCTTGTCTTATATCCATTTCTTTTGAGTGGGCAGAATGTACAGGGAAGCAGCTGTACAATAGGTCTCTATGTTACTAGGTTATGATGCCACTTGAAATGTCGAGTAATCGACTTTTAATGTAGGTTATTATAACGCTAACTAATAACTTACAAATTTATGCTTATATTTATAGTTTACCTTTAAGATTAAATAATGAATAAAGTTCAGTGTTAGATCGACTATCTTTGGGTTTGTTTCTTACCATCCCTCATCTCTCACTCATCACATCACTGTAGAAACCCACTACACATATGATGATTCGTTAAACTTTAGAACTTGTGAAACAAACTTATGTGCAAAGTTACATTTATTACCAAACACTTTGGAATTCACGATACATGTAACAATATACCCTTTAGTTCGTTAGAGCGTAGTCACATCGATCAACGTCTATCATTTATCGATCAACGCCAATCGACACGAAATACTAAGCTATAAATTGCTTTTATCTTTTCACTGATATCTCGTAAACGTTTGAAAATATTTATTTTGTGAGGACTACAATACGTAGTAGGTATAAGTAAACGCAAGAGCTAAATGTAATAAAAATAGCCATTAAAAAAATACTATGAGGAAAATAGTCAACGATAGAATATTCCATATCTAAAATAATGAATGTAAAGTTGCTGTATAATATCAGTAAAATTATAATATCGTAGTAACGCAGCTACCTGAAGCGATGCATCGGTATATTTTACATAAGATAAAGATTCACAGCTTTCAGACTTTTCAATATTCTCATCGCAAGTATTCTTTTGAAATCCTTTACTAGTAATATTGTCTTTTCACGATTCATAATTTTACATCGGATTTATCGAGTATAAATATATGTTACATTTTTATTCGATGTTTCGGTATCTTTGCAGACCCCATGGTCACGAGCGACTAACCACGGGGTATACTGACGATAACTCCGTAACCAGTACTAATGTTTTACATATATTTCGTGACCAAAATCTGAAAGTTGTTTGGGAAATAAAAAGAATACCTATATAATAACTACCATTCCAAAAAAATTACATGCATTATCTTAAATATCAAGGTTTTAATAAAAACCAAATCACAATCCCTAAGAAATATATGATATTAAGTAAATAAAAAAATTAAAAAATCTATTAGCTCAATTTCGAAACATAAAACTCCCCAACAACATCATAATGAAAACTTCACAAGTCTTAAATTGTGAAGCTATCCATAAACCGGGAATACAGAAGATTTTCTTCTCAGAGCCGAACAGCATCGTAAACCTTTTTCCAAGAACGTTATTTCATAAGAGTTCAGACACTAAAATATCTGCACTCTAGACTTTCTATAAACCATTTAGTCGAGACACTAATGTTCTCTCATAAGAAATATATTGCAACATCAATGAAGTCTGAAACATAAAGATTATAGTTTAAAGATGTTATATTTCATGGGTTGGCATTTTGTTTTGGTTCTTGCAATAAAATATGGTAGTTTGATGTAAGTAAATATTATAGCATCAAAAGATTTTTTGAAACGTTTTGGATACAATTTGATTGATGACGATATTAAGTGTATATTTTTTGTATATTTTTTTATACAACGTGTAACAAAATGGAGAGATAAAACTTAAGGGTTCGCTTCTATACCATACTTAGAATATACAGTAAAATAATTAGCATGATCAGTGCTGGTATAGACTTTTATACATTTTTTTTTTCATTATTTTACAACAAAATGTTTTGGCAACCCTAGTCCACCTAATAAGCTAAAACAAGACTTGTGCCGCAGTCAGTGATTATGACCTTTCCCGCACCGGCTGAACTTTGAAGTATCTGTCTTAGTTACCCATCTCTTTATTTTTACGCCTCCTGTTATCGAATAGATTTCATCAAAAGCTAACAGCTGTTTTTAGGGTTGACACTTAGATATTTTGATCTAAACTTTGAACTTGTTTTTCGGCCGAACCGCAAGGATAACAAATTTATGTTGTTGTTACTGTTACTTATAAACTACATCACCAAACATACAATCCCTTTAAGTATTATCTCTTCATTATGTTACACGTTGTTATTAGTTTTTATTTTCATTCGTTTTATGTAACTTTAATTTTTAATTAATTATCTGTTTATCTTTTTTATTTACCCAACATTAGTCATAGGACTTTTTTTTCTTTTCTTTTCATTTCAACCTCTTGTTAATGTCTTTTAGTTTTATAATATTTCTGTTTTGTTTATAATTTGCCATAATTTTGTACAATTTTCATTTTCTTTTCTTCCTCTTGTCTACGTCCTTAACTATATGTGGAAACTTGTAATTGGCCTTCAGCTTCCAACTCATGTGCTGCATGAGTTGCTATTTTTTCATGTTTAAATGTACCACCTAGCTGTAAGTTTTCCTAAGATTCTAAAAATAAAATATTATTAAAAACAGATTAACTACTTAATTTTAATCACGTGTCTCTATTTTAATACCATAAACTCTAGAGTAACCTAACGAGTTCTCGTATGTTTTTCACGGTCGAAAAGAAACACAAAATACGTATTGACTGGTGACAAATTTTATATACTGAAGGTGAGCACTCAGTAATATTCTGATCATAATTATGTAATAAGAGTAGGTACTTAATTTTTCACTAGAATTGCCTATGAATAAATATTTATTTATATATACTTCATTGTATGCTATTAATAAGTACAAGAAAAGGAAATACATAATAACAATTTTGAAATACAATTGGCGGTCTTATCGCTGGAAAGCGATCCCTACCAGACAACCACGGATGTAGAACATTAGTAGGTATATGTAGCTTGGGGTTAAAGGCATACTTATTATACAGTGTGTCCTGCTTACCCTGTATAATACCTTCTCGGAGGTATTCCACCCATAAGGATTACAAAAATAAATATGAAAGAAAGAAAAATTTGAAATTTATTTTTCTTTTTTTATATTTTTTCTGTTATCCTTATGAGTACTAGAATACCTCCGAGAAGGTATTATATAGGGTAAGCGGAACACCCTGTATAAAATATTTACTAAATACATAAAGTTTTGTTACTATTTACTTAACTTACGCCCGAGTCAATTGCGGCACGTAACCTGGCACGCGGATCGCTGCCAATGCTAGTGTAACCATGCATTGCGTTATCAATTTTTTAACTTTTGGTAAAGTTTACTCAGTAAATAATTAATGTTAATTTTTTATTATATTTAATCTCTTCATGTATTATCTCAATCTATCTCGTCCTTGAATTTCTTAAGTGACCCACCAGTCATCCTGTAGATGTATATTTCATTAGATATTTGGAAAAATAAATACGACAATTATATTACTTAGATTAATTTTTGTATATATTTAGGCACTAAGAAAGGTCATTTATGTACTTAGTTTAAGGTTTTCATTTTGTTTATTCTTTATTTGATTTTTAATTTAATTTGGTATGTTACCTTTAAGTAGATATAAGTATTTTGTACATTTTTTATTTTATTGGTAACAATACGACAATGATGAAATCGAAACAGATTCCTAATCTGTACCATTTTAATAAAGGTAAAAGGTTTTTCGTTTGTTTCTTAAAACGCACTAATCTAAGAAACAAAAAAAGAAAAAAACTAACACAGATTCAACTGAAATTTTTTGTGAAGTCAAAAGTTAACCAAGCACGGACGCTAGTAGAATATAAAAAGCTCTAGTCACAGACTCAAGACGCTTAATATTTTTGCATCATAATGTATATTCATAAAAAGAGTATATTTTGCTTCAACTTATACTTTTTGTGACACCAAAAAACTAACTGTCCTGCCCATAGTAAACCCTATTTTGAAGTTATATGTTTATATTAATCCTACGGAAATTATAAACATGAGTTGCGAACATTATGAGGGTGTATTGATGTATTTTTGTTAGCTTCACAATAAAACGAACCGAGTTAAAGTATTCAAAGAAAAAAACATAACCCTCCTTAGCATGCCACAGTCGGGTAATAATATAAAGTATTTAATGAAACAGATGAAACTTGTTATAAAATATGGTTTGACTTGGATGAAGCCGTCAGAGCAGATTGTATTACAATTGAGCACGATTTGAATTCAAATCTGATTAGGATTTCATCTCATCGTCAACTATTCAGATATAATACTGGTTTGCAATTCTCAACGTTGTAAGTTAATCAAAAGTTAAAAGATAAAATAAATTACATTTTAAAATATTTATCTACATGTTAATCATATTATTAGGACAAGTACACTTGAACACGTCATAACTTTCAAGAACTTTTGTTCCGGATGTATCATATTGAATCTGTCATAATATAGTAAATACAAAATGTTCCCTAAAGGAACAAATTGACTTTATTGAACTTATATACAGTGTTAGTTTAAATTAGCGCACATTACCTCTTGCTGGCAGGCTCTCCCCATCAATACCAACAACATTTGTTCTAAAAAATTTTTAAATAATAATTGAAAAAAATTAAGTGTTCCCATACAATAAACATATATTGTCTCTAAACTGGCGTTACTCTATTTACACTGATGCCACGTACCTTGCGATGGCGCGGCGTTGCGGGGTGACGACGCGGCGGTAAAATACAGAGTATTAAAAAAACAGAGGGAACAAAATTTTGTTTGTTTTTCTTTTTTTGTGTGTATTTATAAAGATTTGTAAAGTCGTAGAACTAATGTTGTTGGAATTGATGTGGAGAGGCTGCCTGTAAGAGGTGATGCGCTTATTAAAATTAACCCTGTATATCGATATCTGTCTCAGTCTTTCTCTAACTAGCCAGTTAAAAAAAGAAAATATCAATTACAATTCAAGTGAAAAAATATAAAACCTACGAAACAAATACTACGATTGCTACAAAAAAAAAAAACAAAATTTCTTAGTGAAAACTTAAATCATATTTTAATTACGATTGTTGCAGTTGTATCCGAGGAGACTACCTAAAAGTGTACTGGGAAGTGGAAGGCCCCGGGCCCCCCGGCGCTGTCAACGAGCGGTCCGCCTGGGCCAAGGAGCTGTGTGGCTCCAGAGCTGACACTCCGCCAGCACTGTACTCCCCTGGTCCAGTATTTGTAATGGAGTTCCATACCGGCCCGAGACATAACAACGCTACTGGGTTCATCGGGACCTACAGCTTCATTGATAAGCGTGAGTAGTAGTTTTTTATTTCTTTTCAGGGTGGACCAGTACTAAGTTGTAAAAGAAAACTAAGGATGAGTAAATAAAAGTGGTGTTCGAATGACAAACGTTTTTAACGCTCATAATTAATGCAGTACGATATTTTTTGAACTACTTAATCATTTTTGTTGTTATTAATGTCAAATTTTTAGCTATTGCATAGCTTCTATCACGGGCCTTGAGCGTGAGGACCGAATCCAGAAATTCCTAACACCCCCCACTCCGACCGGCACAGCTGTGATACTTTGATTTCATAACTTTACATGCGGGCTTTAATAAACAATCAGCGCCATCTACTAGGAACTTGTGGAACTTCATATTAGACCAAACATTACTGCATTATTAAAATAAATAAATAATTATAATTGCATAAGTTGATAAAAAATGCTATGCAATAGCTTTACCGCGGAAGTCTCCGAGTGCCACACGTCTTTTTTTTGTTTAGTTACTAACTAAGTGTAATAAGTTCCATTCCCACGAAGCTTCCAAAATTAAATAATGTGTATACAATGAAGTTCATTCGAAGGTGTAAAGACTTACTGAAAATTAAGTTACACACAATGACGTCATTAAACTAATTTACGCAATCGAGCTTTAGGTAGTTTGTCTATAAAAACGTTGTCTGAAAAATATAAAACTATTCATAATTTTCTCATTTGTAACTTAATTAAAAAGTTTCTTTATCATCTTAGCAAAGTGCTTGTACTAACTAACCATTACTTAACAAGCTTTCGGCCCAGCTTAGTAAAGTAATTAAGACTTTATACCTATTGGTAACTTATCACTTTATTCTTCAAAGTTTCGGAAAGTCTACTAAGGGCAGTCTAAAGTCAATAAAACTAAAGTCAAACAATTTGCTGAATTACAATTACTTTTCTATTTAATCATCGCAAATGTTCATATCTTGATTATATAGTTTTTTACATAGCGACTGAAATATGAGTTTGTAGTTGGTTAAATTTTATGGAGGTACTATTATTTTCAAACGAGGACAAAACGACGATACACTCTTTCTTTCAACTAATTTAAAGTGGCGCAGAGTTCACGATAGGATAGAAGAGAACTGTTACTTCATGAAGCCAGCGATGGAACATATCATCATAGAACAATCGTTTAGTCCTTTTTGACCCACTTATTGAAGTGCTGCGGGATCTTTATAATTCCTCTGCCGACAGAAACTATTCTGATTATTGAAGAGTCAAAGATAAACAATTGCCAATGTGTTTACAAAGTTTTGGAGGTCGAAAAATTCTGTACCGCCTATAAAGCCACTTTAACAAATAATATAAATCGCTCTAAATCTTAGAACATCACGATTCAATTGATGTTTGCATTACCTATCTCATGATATTTGATCTATGACAGCTTTAAAAATAATTAAAAAATTTAACTGCGTAGGGTTGGCTTAGAATATCCCTACCACCCCTGGATAAGCGTGTCGTAAAAGGCGACTAATCCCAGTGGCCCCCGCTTGGGGGTAGGACGCTTCAGGGTTCGCCTAGCTAGCTACCTCCATTCATATGAGGTCTGCCGCCAAATGTCACCGCTCCTACGGTGAAGTGTTCCCGCAATATTTTATGAAGAGCCTGTGCTGTCGTCATCTGCGACTTCATGTTCACTTACCGTCAAGCGTCACTGACGTCAAACGTGGGTTATTAACCAATAAAATAAAAACTAAAAAAAGCAATGAATGCAGAGCATTAAAAAACCGACTTCACGTTAAAACTTTGGTCGACGTGTCATCCACGTAAACATTCTCCGAAATCATACATATTGTTTCAAAAATTTTAAATTTTCAATGAAATTCTCAACCGATTTCAATGCAATTTCTATGAGACGAACTATGAAGTATCACCCCTATCATATAAAATAAGAATTTTCAAAATCGATTCATAATTTTCTGAAATATCGTATAACAAAGACACAAAAAAAACATACAGACGAATTGACGAATTGAAATACAGACGGCTTCGTACACTATTAATTGAGCTTACAGCATTTGAAATTTATCATAGTATAATGATATAATATCACTCAATTTACGACCACTTTAAAAATCATTTAAAGGTTTAACTTTAAGAAAAACCCACAACAACTTGTATTAAAATTCCCACATGCTCTCACCCATGTAGACGGTAAACTATAACATTTAGCTTCGTAGACTATGAACTTCAACTGAGATACTCAGAGCGTCTGCAAACGTAGTTTTCCGAACTAAAAGCCAATTCGGATTAAAATGTTTCCATTATGTGGATAAGTTGGAACAACAATAAATCAATTGAGAAACCAATTTGTTGAAGAAGTTAAGTTAGATTTATGTATAGAGGTTTATTGACTCAACCCGTGAGGTGTGTAGTGAGAGGAAGGAATCAGGGAAAAACATTTTCATTACGAATACAAAAAATAGGTCTACATGACTAGATTAAAAATAATTTAATGGGTTCTATGAGTGTTTCAAAGAGGATTTGTTTTAAGAGTTTTTGGTTGTACCACATTGTTCTTAATTAAGTAACAATTGGATTCTTTTATCTTAAGAACTCTACTTATAAAATTAATAAGCTGTAAAGATTATAATTTGTTTGTTAGTAAGCTTCATTGATCATTTTATTTATTTTTTTATAGAGTACTTATTTTTTAGTTATTTACACTTCAGTACAGTAAAAGAAAAAGAACAGTTACATTAGACATTAAAACTTGGCGGTCTTATCGCTGAGGAGCAATTTCTACCAGACAACCATGACACTTTTCTAACAATAACACAGTACTGTGGAATCCAACCAACCTCGTTATCTTCCACTGGCCGATAATAATATAATGACGCGTTAGTTTTATTTAAAACACAGAGCCTTCGAAATGTCAAATCATAAGTATAAAATATTGTATTATTGAGTCATGCATTAACTTTAAAAGAAATAGGACGAAGCCCTAAAATAAATAGCACATAGTAAAAACCAGTTCCTCCTTATCATTTCCCCGACCTGCGTCCCCTGGGGGACGTGGCGAAATAAAACTAACGCGTCATTATATTATTATCGGCCAGTGGAAGACAACGAGGTTGGTTGGATTCCGCATTCCCCTGGCACCTTAAAAATTTATTTAGTCGTGAAGCGTGTAAATAAATTTCTAAGTATCTCTCAATCTAAATATGCGAAAAAACAACTTACAATTCACGATTGAAAACGAGTACCTATCTACCAGCCTTCAAAAGTCATAACAATCAGTATATAAAGCCTTGCTAGATCTACCTAAGAGGGAAGTCTTAATACAATATCATCCTTTGACGGCTGACACTATCAGCTAATTTCCGTGAGAGGTTGACATTTGAATTTGTATATAAAGGTAATTCATACCTACTAATAAAAGTCACTCTCACAGAAATTTCTAGCCCCCGAAAACCCTCCAAAAATTGGGACTAGCGTCAAGCCTATCCCAAAATAACATTTGTGAATTAAAGGAATATCGAAAGCTAATAATAACACAAAGAATTCATGCAAAAATATCCTTTCATGGAAGCGACATAACTCGTAAATTTTTATCATCATCCACAGTATCATCATCATTTACCATTTAAAAACACCAGCAGATACTCTTGGCTTAAGCCCGAGTACCCTGCTTTATCAGACCCTCTTTGCCGTAAAAGGGGAGAGACTTATATAATAATAAAACACTTTATTGTACACCAACATAGTTACACAGATTAAATTAAAATAACAATCACAATTAACATACAAAGGGTGGCCTTATCGCCGAAGCGCGATTTCTGCCAGGCAACCCAGGCTAACTAGTATATACTATTTCCCTACTTCCATACTGGCAAAAAGTAGAAGTCAAAAAGTAACATGTCATTTCTATTATTAGTTACAACACTGGCTTACTGATATCAGAACGTCTACGAGGCGCATGGTATCCATAAACTGTATCTCCCAATAACCAAAAATATTATCTCACTCAAGGTCATGTTCATTACAATTTACCGCTTCCCCCATATTAAGGATAGTGCCGTCATCCAACAATGATAACCCCAAGTGCCTATGGCATCGAATTGGGTTACACCGTCCTAAATATAAGGTCGACAGTGAGCAGGAAGAAAACAACGATTAGGAATTCTACATCTAGCTAAGTAAATTTATACATAATGATTTAACATAATATAAAATTGCGTATTTTCCTTCGGCTACCATTGCGTCGTCCTCTACTGCCATGTTGCTTCTTGCATTGTTTCACTCCATACAGTACACGAAAACAAACATAAAAATATTAGTTATGAAATTCGACAAATTAAGATATCATTCTTCTATAAAAATTTTGTTTCTTTATGTAAGCAAATACTATCTAAGTAAGAGGATGTTGACATCAAAATTTACGTAATTGGAACTAAGATATCAATTTTTTTTACACAAATGCACATCAACTAAACGCACATCGCACATGTATATTTATATATATATATGTATGTTTATTAATAAATTAACTAGGAAACTACTATTTTAGTAAATTTCACATCGACGCGACGCCGTGATGAGATTTTTCCTCGAAACACACTCGCCGGTTCCTCGTGGCAGCTTCACACTGACCCTCGTTCAATCTCGCCCTCGTGGCAATTATGTAAATTCTTATCGTAGTCAAATAATCGCAGCTCTCCAAATGGCTCGTAACTTTTCACCAAACTTCCTCCGATGAAGCTTCTCCGCTTATTGAACTGGCATTAGCTTCGGTTCAGCTGCGTATTTTCTTCCCCGGTACGGATCTTCGTTCTGCAAAAATTTTTATTTATTTTAATCCGCAAGAAGAAGAAGATAAGGAGGAACTGGTTTTTACTATTTGATATTTATTTTAGGGCTTCGCCCTATTTCTTTTAAAGTTAATGCATGACTCAATAATACAATATTGTATACTTACGATTTGACATTTCGAAGGCTCTGTGTTTGAAATAAAACTAACGCGTCATTATATTATTATCGGCCAGTGGAAGACAACGAGGTTGGTTGGATTCCACAGTACCTATATTATTGTTGGAAAAGTGTAAGAGCGAGACCTCCCGTCACAAGTTTCATTCCACATCTACCAGGCTGATCCCAGTGGATTATTAAAAAACTCATTTTTGTTATTTTTATAATTACCTTAAATAATTATAAAAATAACAAAATGAACAAAACCTAATTCGATTAATTGTTACTTAACTAAACATAATTGAACCGACTATTTAATTTCTTTTAGGCTCTCTTACTAAACCACAGGTTTCAAATGAACACAGGGACCCTATTATTTATTTAAAAGCCTAAAACCCTTTTAATCTATTTAAGTATTAACAATTAATACGATTGGGTCGAAACAAGAAACTCCATTAGGATTGTTCCGCAAAACGGACATGTTGGTTTGTTGCTTAAATTTGGAAGTGGTTGATGACAATTTTTAATTAAAACAAAATTGAGTAAAATCACATAAAAAATATGGGTCTTTTTACAGGTGAACATCAAGATTACTCTACGATCGTTTCAGCCAAGAGAAATCTCTACACGGAATCTTGTCTCTTCTTCTACGCTCTTTTATATTTTAATGGCTGAGAAAAATATAAGAGTAGACTTTGATAATATCACTATCATAATAATATCACAGTATGGCGCAGCGCAGACGACAGACTATCCGTGACGCACTATTTAGTCTGTGAAAATAGAACCTATTCAATTATATGCAGTAACGCACACGACGCGCAAAAAGTCCGGCGCACAATAATTTGACTAACGTTTGTATAAAAGTTTTACAAACTAAATAATCAGCACTAGTATCCGGCTCCTTTCGGGTTCAAATTGACATCAAGTTACAAAATTTGAGAATAAAAATAAGAATAGTTAGGAATAGTTAAAAAAGTGTACCGTCTGCCTTTCACCTATAGAAGATTAGGTACAAAATTATAAAACATTTAGTTTTAAAATGGTGGGGCAGACGAGCCTCATTATGTTATCTGATCTACCTTATGTACCCACAATTTAAATGTTCAATGCGTTTATAATCTTCAAGAAAGGAAAGTACACTTTGATTACATTGAATTGTAAAATCGCCCCTTCAGAATTCTATAGACTCAATTCAAAATCAAGAAATCGGTTAACATCATAGTCGTATTTTTTGCGAGGTGCGATATATTCTACTGCCAAATATGACTGAAACGATGAAGCTACACAAAAGTTAATTTTCCCTTGCAAAACGACCTCCACTATCAAATACAATTAGCCAGTTATTAATCTCGTTATTTTCCCATAAACATAATCAACGAAAGTGTTGCAATCAACCTGCCAGCTATCAGGGACATTTTTATTCATCAATCAATAGCACCATCCGTCAATGTCAAAGTGACATTATATCCAATCTAAAATTAACCAATAACAAATCCATTTGTCTTCACTGGTTGATAAACGTGATTAATTAAACGATGGTTAAAATTTCAGAAGCGCTAAATGTTCCGCGAAGTTTCACCCTAGCAGCTCGTGATTCCATTAGATTTCTTGATAAATATATCTCAAGAGTCAAGACTTGGGCGTGGAATTGGTAACAGTAAATCACCAAGAAACCAACTGTTAGTTCCAAAAATTAGCGGATTTAAACAAACAAAATATTCAGCTTTATTACATTAAGTATGTAGTATGAGATGAGATTTATGTAATTCCTCTAAAGTGATTTTCAAATTTATACAGAAGTCATTGGAAATAAGGCGAATGGCGATGATGATCCCGGTAGCGTATTAAACATAAGAATTTTAAAAAGTTAAACATGTGCCAGTATTAGTAGTTGCAGCATTAAAAAAGTTTATATGGCTTACAAATTTAATATTATGCGTCCAGGTGTTATCCTGTGTATTACACAGGTGTTTAAAAGTCTGAATATCAAGAAGCATCCTTTATAAAAGCCGTTTATGAAGTGTTCCGGTAAATGTATATAATAAAAAACCAATTATATTTTGGCAACTTGTGCTTCATCATCAAAGTTATCGTCACTTAATAGACAAAATATTCAAAGACGTGTACTAAATATTTGAGACTAAAAGAATAAGAAGATATTTACGTTATCCGGTTCCCAAAGGTCTCTTTTTTAGCGCTGAATAAAACTTCAAACATAAAAAATATAAAATAAAATTGCTAGCAGTTTCTGGCCATCCCGTCAACCTTAATACGACCAGTGAGCCGGCACTTTAACGCCAGTCTTTTTGTGAACGTAATGGCCTAGCTTTTTAAACAAAAATAATGGCAAAATATTGGGACCCACTAAAAATTGAGCCATTAAAGCCTTTGGAACAATACTAAGGGTAATTGGTTGAACAATAGATCTAAACTTCGATTTTTACGTCGTTTAGTTAACCATTGACACTCGAAAACAAAGACTGCATTAAAAGCTTAAAATTGCGAGTGAAGGTGAGTTTCAGTAAATTATGTTTATATTTTTGATTTATAACGATGATATGCCTTTTTTTAGAAAATTATAAACACTAAATATATATTAGTGTTTATAATTTTCTATATATTATATAAATAAAGTTAAAAAGTTTTGAGCCTTTTTAACTTTATTTTGTTTCGGGTCACGACGGTACTGATTGCGAAAAGCGGTAAAAAGGATTACAGGGTGACTGGTGGGTCACTTTTGAAATTCAAGGACGTGATAGTTTGAGATCATACCTTAAGAGAAAAAATATAATAAATATTAATTATTTACTGAGTAAACTTAACCGAAAGTTCAAGAATTGATTACGCAACGCATGGTTACGCTATCGATGGCAGCGATCCGCGTGCCAGATCACGTGCCGCGGTTGACTCAGTTGTATGTATTGTAAATATTAACATAGTAGTTTTTAATATTTTAAAGTTTTTACATTTAAAATGCTTAATTACTCTTAAATACATTTTTTGTAAATAAATTGGTCTCGGGTGGTATTAGCTGCAAAGCTATGCCATTAGATGGAGCTACGTTAGCAATATAACGTACCTACAATAAAATCAAAAATGTGTTAAGTAATTTTGAGGCGCATCGCCAGGTCCCTGTAGCTCAGTGGAAGAGCACACGTCCAGCAAACGAGAGGTCCCAGGTTCGTATTTATTTATAGGAAATTCTAGCGATAATTACATAATTATGACCAGAATCGAGTACAGAGTGCTCTCCTTCAGTATCTAAAATTTGTCCCTAGTCACTCTGTATAGAGCAGTCTTGAGTTCGCTGTCAGCCAGATTATGTGGTGTAGAAGGAACTTAAGTAATACTACTTAAGTTCACGCACAAAAGGGCCAAAATGGTCTCTATGGTGTAGTCTCTTATTTTAAATGTCGCAATAAGCTTTTAATTTAAAGTAGGTATATCTAAGTATTGTGAAATTTAAAATGTTTAAATATTTTTTAAATATTTAAACATTTTAAATTTAATAAAAATAAAATAATTAAATCGTGCAATAGGGATGCAATAGGGTTGACCTTATTGCCTCTACTGCAGATTGGGAATGTCATAACCTCCAAGTTCTGCTGTAAGCTAATTTAAATTTTGAACACCACAATAGTCCAATTGTTACAAGTAGGTACTTGATGCGCTTAATGCGGACTTCAAATTTAATGTTAAATTTTGGCTGCATTAGAATTCCAAATATTTATAGTTTTTTTTTTGGATTTTAATAAAATTCAAAAAGTTCATTTCAGTTTCAAGACTAAGTTTAAATAAATTCATAATTCACACATTTTAACTAGGGGTAAAAAAGTAAAAATGTATTACTTAAAAAAGTCACATAATAAATTCCACTAAATGAAACAAGAAGTCCTGGAAAAGCTGAAGGATTTAATTATATTACATAGTAATGCTGTGTGTCATGCATATAGTCATGAGATAATCAACTGTATTGTGTTCTGAATTAACCTGTAAAGATAAATTTAATTTAAAGAATCCTGACTAACGCCGTAACACTTTATAATTAAAAGCATTATATTCCATATCAACCACATTAATTTAATTTGAAGAAAATCGTCACTCTCAAAATTATAAAAAGAATCTGAAAAAGAATATATAGACTACAGCGAGCGATGTATTGAAAATACGGAGAACCTTGGACGACGTTTCCTGGCTGAATGATAATGAAGAAAATGTGAAATGTAAATTTAATACTTCATTATTTTGTTTTTAAGTTTCAATTTTTCCAGAGTCAGGTTTGCTTCACGAAATTTATTTTAGATATTTTATTCTTTGCCATCTTTAGGTAGTTTCAGGAAGATTTTAAGGTAGTGACGATCGGTTTAGGCTTTGAAACCAACAAAATTGAAAAACAATAAGAATAAGAAAAAACAATAGGGTGTGCCGTGCAACGGTACAGCACCGTCACCGTATTCCGACGGTGAAAATTCAAAATCAAGGTTCTTTTCTGACAATACAATACAATGAGCGTTGCGACCTGCGTGGACGGCGCTGTGCTGTACCGTTGCACGGCAAACGCCGCCGCACCGTAGACATTGGTCCACACCCTTATACTCAAAGTTCATTCAACTTTTGAAATATGAATCGCAGATATCTTTCGATATTTTCCTGACTAAATTCATCCTAATAACTATTCGCTGGAAATATAAATTTTAGTCTCAGTTTTCTCTTACAGTCTTTGAGAAGAATGTAATTTCCTGGACGGAACTATATTCAATGGCCCAGAACAGAGTCAGCTATGTGTAACGGTATTGTGAAATGTGTAAAAAGAGTGAAAAATATCGTTATTTCTTGAGTGTACATATACGACCGTCTGGTGTAGTGATATAATAAATTACCATCTATGCCAGAAGTTCCGATGGCGGTATTAACACAGATATCAACCGCCTAGTCATGGATCCATAACACAAGTTCTTAGGAACTTAATTTGTGCCAGATAATGTGTTGTAATTGGTATAAATATAAATTTATATAATGGCTCTTGATAGATAAATACGTCATTTTCATATGGTTAATAACCCAGGCAAGAAGATAGGTACGATTTTCTTACAGTCTTTTAACCGGAGCAACTGCAGTTTACGGGTTATCTATTATCTTTCTGCTATTATATTTCAAGCTTAATTTAGTATTGTTCTCACAGAATTATCTCTTAAAATGTGTAATGTATTATAGCAAAATAACTATCGCACACCATAAAGTATCTTAAGTTTGTCCTACCGAACTGGGAGATTTAAACTCGATCCATATAATTAAAATATGTCTCTATTTTGGACGAAAAGACCACTACTGTTTTTGCTGGGCAATAACTCCACTAACAGCGTTATCACTTGCGGACGATTCGCCACCCAATAATTTGTTCAGGGTGGCTATTCATCCGCTGACAAATGTTTTTTCGGATGAGATATCACTTAAGTCGAAAAATCAATCAACCCTATTCGGACGTCTGTCTTTCAAGTAAAAATATCACTATAATTGACATTGTTTTATTGTTACGGCACTTCTTTATCTACATATTGCAATTCTTTATCTACCTTAACCGTTATATTAGGCTAAATTTCATACGAACTTCATTTAACTATGCATTTCATAATCTACACATACTGAACATAATATGTGATGCATATTTAAAAAAAAAAGTAAATCACACACATAAATACGAATTTATTATACAATTCCAATTTCAAATCTGATATGTGCAATATTGCGCAACCAGATAACCTACAGATATTTTCGTTTTCCGGTGTTTGAAGAAAAATCGTCCATCTATATGATAATGCAGCAATCACCACAGGACCATTTCTATGAAAATACCACGTAAGCTTCTTGTTGTTTCTTGTTGCTGCATCTCAGACGTAAATTCTTTAATCTAAGTAATTTCTTGTTTTATACCGTTCCTCATATTTAGGAAAAAGCAAGGTCGTAGTTAAAAGCTCCCCTTATGAAGGCACAGAGCTTTATAGGTTTTCTCCGTCGTCGTGTGATGTCGTCGTATCCAAAATTCTCGAAGTAAGTAAAGAGTTTATTTTATGTTCAAAATGAACCTTATAAATCGTCTTTATAAAGTTTAATATGTATTACGAGCTTTTTGCCACAATTTCGTACGCGCTAAACTAACCTCGTTTTGAGAATTTCAGAAACTCCTACCATAATACATACATTGAAAGAACCGTTGTACTAAGTATCACATCTGTCACTTAAGGAATAAGATTTTTCAAACTAAAAAGTCTTATATTTCCCGTTTCCATGGGAATATCGGGAATTCCTTCCATAATACAACCAGACACTTATTTAAGAACCTTCATGCCAAGTATCACGTCCGTGCACTCAAAGAATAAGATTTTTCATACAAACTAAAAGTAATTTTTTTGTCCGGGGAAATTTCGGGAATTCCTACCTTAGTGCTCCCCTACACCCCCTAAAGAATATATGTTCCAAATTTCAGGCCTTGACGTCAAGTAGTTATGGCTGTACGATGTCTGTCAGTCACTCAGTCAGTAACGGAACAGTTTTATACAGGGTGACTTTGAAATTCGAGGACATGATAGTTTGGGATCATACATGAAGAGAAAAAATATAATAAAACATAAAAATAATTATTTACTGATTAAACTGAACCGAAAGTTAAAGAATTGATTACGCTACACATGGTTACACTAGCGTTGGCAGCGATCCGCATGCCCGGTCACTAGCCACGATTGACTAAGGCGTAAGTAAAATGCATAGTAACAAATCTTTATTTATTTATATACACTTACCTTACCTACTACTAGTATCTACTTTTATTACGTAATTATAACTATAATCGAGTACAGAGTGCTCTCCTTCAATATCTAAAATTTGTCACCAGTCACAGTTGCACCTATAAATTGTATTATGTATTAATTTCATATCAATCCTGTTCTTTGTAACATATCATCCTGTACTCAATTAATTAATTTAACTAATTTCTAAGCGAACTAATATAGCATGAATTGTCCATTTCTAATAAACAAACATCGTTACAACAATAACCGAAGACATATATCCCATGCTACTTATCGTATTTGTTCAGGATGGCACACCTGCGCCCATGTTATGTATCTCTGTCAACAAAAGGTGTAATCAGTTAAAGTTACCATGTCAATACTAGCGATTATGTTTTCTGTTTTGGTTTCGTGGCGTGAATACTATTTAAATTTTTTTGACTAGCAGTTGAATTTCTGAAACCTTCATTTAACATTAAGAAAATCTAGTTTCAGATCACATTTGTGTGAACGAATTTTGGATTACATACATATTATGCGAGCTTTTTCGTACGCATACGAACACTATTTATTCTAAACAAATTAAAAAGTCCTATCTTTCTCGTGAGAATTTCAGAAATTCCATCCATAGACACCCATTGAAGTACCTTTTAACCTAATTTCACATTAGTGCACTCAAGGAATAAGATTTTTCATACAGAATAATTCGTCCTGTATTTCCCGTTCCCGTGGTAATTTCGGGAACTTCTTAAAGTACACCTATACACTGTGAAGTGTATGTTCCTTTTAACTAGTATTTATGGGTGTATGTATTCTGTCAGTCACTCAGTCCTCTAGTTAGTAACGGAACAGTTTTTTTTATATTGAATAACCAGCTTTCGGTTTCCATTTTTCCGAATGATAAGTGATGTTCATATCAGAGTTAGAGGAAAGTTTGTTCCTCTAAATCATAAAAGTAAAGCAATGCCTGAACATATCACGCTATGATATTTACTTATAGTCGTTATTTGAAGATCAGCTGCCAGCTTATCCGGCCAAAATTGTCATCGGAATAGATCTATCTTTTCCTACAATAACAAACGAGAAAATTTTTGAGGATGACTTGTGCAAATATAGAATGGAAAGATGAATGTATCTGTTGAATTTTCAAGCTAAAATGAATAGTAAGGTAAAACCTCAAATAGCACAAAGGATCGAAAATAAAATACTTTTAAATCAGGTTTAATACGAAGTCTGTAACTTTGTTTTAGTCAAACTTTCAGAGACAGTAATCTGACATTGCTTGGCTTCGTTATATCGAGTTTTGTATGTCAAACCAATGTTTTGTTTTGTACGATAAATATCCAAACGTTTTCTCTTCAAGCTAGTTTTCTGTGGAAATAAAATCAACTTTATCTTAAACTAAACAAGTAATAATGAAGTTAAAATGTAAATTATTTTTGTCTATATTCATTTCAAAGCAAGCATTATAGTTTTCTTTATAAATAAAGTAAATGTATAAAACCAGTTCAAGTTAAAGTTTATTTTAATTGTAAAAATTCTGAATTAGAATAAGAGTATGGATATATTGTGCTGCAATCAAAAAATCTGCTAAACTAACAGACTTTAACCATAAACACAGAATGCAGAAGTCTCTAAAGATCGCACCCTACCTTTTGTCTCATTTGTACATCTGACACTGACAATGATTGAACATGTCACGTAGATATGACCTTGGTGTGGCTGTGACACGAATCTTGCATATCGACAGGAGATCGACATAACAAGTCTGAATATTACCGTGTTCCTCTAACTGACAGTTCAATTACCCGCCATATTCTACAAGATTTGTGGAGAACTATTTAATGGTGATGTTGAATTTTGTCGAAGAAAGTCCTCGTGTGATAAACCCTGTTACTTTTCAATATTTCAAACTGTGAGAGACAAAAAATCACATGTGAGGTATACCTGCATATAAGTGGAGCAATATATTCAGGGTTATGAAAGTATATTCACAGAGTTATGACGGAATATCAGAATAATAAAAATATGATGTAGTCCATATTAACTTTAGAAACAAGATACTCGTATTCACCATCCTTTTGATTTATTTCATAGTTTAAAAACTTTAAAATAAAAGTTCTTAAGGTAAAGACAACGCTGATGCTAAGTTTCATAAAAAACTTTTACGAACATTTTTTTTATTAAGCCTATTATAAGCCATAATTCAATTTCAAGTAATACTTGGATTGTAAATGAACTCTCTCTTCGCAAAACAATTTCAAAGCACTCTATTGATAGTTTTACAAAAATGTCATAAGCAGGTAGAGGTTACTCAGAATAGGCAACATTCTTTCTATGGATGAAGGCTCTAGATATTTATAATTGAACCCATGCTGTGAAAACCTCAGGAGTACAATTTTATTCGTCAAACGTGTGAAAAAATTGAAAAACGAATTTCACTTTCTTCACGACGAAGAAATGAATTTGTAACAATAAAGCGACATTAACTCGTTTATGAATTTAGGTTTGATAATCAGCTTAGCGCAAATCTGTTGTTGATTAAAGAAGCCAAACTTACATGTGTTGTTCAAAAAGTTATTAAAGAATTCTAAAACCAACTGATTCAATGTTTTAGAATCAAAATATCGTGTTAAGTTTTTGCATTTCATACTATTAAATAAACACCTTATCACCGGACTTATCGCGTATAATTAACATTTTTTTTTTTAATTTCAACTCGATGACGTTTTGCTTTCTTTGCAGACCTCGTGATCACAAGAGATGGAGGTCTCAGGCGTCCTGACAGTGCAAAAAGTTTTGTACATCACCACCTCCATCTGTTTCTCAGTCTTCGAGCGTAGCGTTATGGGTTGACAAAAAAAAAACGTTGAGTTAAAATTTAAAACGTTAATTATTCTCGATAAATCCGATTAAAAGTGTTTTTTTTTAGTATCAAGCCTTAGTTTTAAGAACACGGAAAATACCATCAAACTACGTAAGATATAAATAAAAATAAAGATTTTTCTTGAATTATGTCGATGGACCCTCGTCGTCCGTTGAATCTTTGACATCGATCAGCTTTACAAGTAATCCTCTCTAACGAATGAGCGGCATTCAACTCTGAACAACATTTTTAAACAATAGTCCTTATAGATAGGACTTTAAGATACAATTTACAAAAATTATCGACGTTAGGGTTAGAGATCTGGGAACATCATTAGTTAAACAACGAATGAAAATGATAAAAAAATCCTACTTCACTCATATTTTCAAGTCATTAACGAAAGTTTGGCTGAAGAAATTTTTGTTTTTATTTACGAAGAACATATTGTTATGTTCTTCGTAAATAAAAACAAAAATTTAATAAAAACAAAAAGTTTTTATTTACGAAGAACATATTGTTATAAGAACATATTGTTATGTTCTTCGTAAATAAAAACAAAAATTTCTTCAGCCAAACTTTCGTTAATGACTTGAAAATATGAGTGAAGTAGGATTTTTTAATCATTTTCATTCGAACAAGAATATTTTCAAAAACAGCTTTATCGATTGTGTATCTTTTCTTATCTTATCATATCATGCTGTTATCTAATATAATAAATAATAAAATTCATCGAAACATTACATAACTGACGAAATATTCTGAATATGAAATAAAAAATTAAAATGTGTATTCCCCAAAACATTGAAAACAATTTTTGTAACTTGAAACATTTTTTTTATATTTTTATAGTTTGTGATCCTAAAAGTAGAGGATCAGCTAGATTCATAGCAAATATTTCGCGGCTATCCCAACTAAAACCGTAGGTCAGCAACGAATTACATTAAATCCATCACCCTAAATAAAGAAAACCTACTTATAAACGAATAAAAACAACCAAAAACAATATATTCTTAAAGTTTTCAATTGGACTGCGAACGTAACGAGTTTAAATGGTTTTATATGAGACATTTCGACTACCAACATACATCCACAAAGCATCAACAATAGGATTCGGTGTAAATCTGTGAAAAGCCCGGCTCGGACGGTCCGACGCGACGCTCAAATAGGATCACAGGTCCTACCACTTGTTTTTAATTTACATTGACTGTTAACTGAATTCGAGTTTGCATTCTGTAACTAAAAGTTCGTTATGTTTTATAGATAAAATACTAAATGATATCGATCCCAGCTGAGACTTTAATTAATATTTTTATCTAAAAAATAATACTAAAACTTTTAAGACGTTATTACGTTACATTTTAATTTGACTAGTTATTTAGTGGAGGTTTTAAATAATTATTTTATCTTCAATCAAATAGATTTTTGTTCATAAGAAAAAAAATATTATATAACTTCTTTAATATTGTTAAGTGTAATCCCGCATTTGCTACCTTAGGAAGGCACAGGCTGTCTTTGTCAGACACAAAACATTACAATATTGTATTTAATTATTTATTCATAAGTAATTTTACAGTACGACAGGCCAGTACTACAGTTTTTTGGAATTTTCTGAGTTTAAGTTACTTTACCTTTAAATATAATATTTTATATAACAAAATTAAACTCTCTGTTATGACATTCCTACAACTCACGATCGAGAACCTGTAGTATCATTTATTCAGGCTTTACAAGAATGGCTTATCGGGCACCTGTCCTCGTGCATATTAAAGCTTCGGTAAACCTCCAACTTGGCTGCTGGAGAGAATTTTCTATTAAGTTCTAAGGAACCCCCGCGTGAATAAGAACTTGCAGAGCTTTAGGTGTTTCCATTATTGATTATATTTGATGAAGTGATATATTCCAAGAATTTAATAAAATATAGACATTTCTTCATAGATTTTCCCATCAAACCCCCTAAAAATAAATTTAAAAAAATACTAAATAAGTATGTCCCGACCGGGGTTCAAACCCTGATCTCCCGATTGCCGGGTCTTCCGCTCTTTATAACTTCTATCCCCGCTGAAAACATAGAAATTATTTATTATATGGAATTTTTATTATATCGTTATAATGCTAACGAAGCTTCATCTTGAGGTTATTCTTATTCTAAGGTGTTACAAATTGCCAGAAAAATATCAAATTACAAAAAAATACGAAGAATCATCATAGATTTTCAGATTAAATAAATTACGGTGACAAAAAATAATGGTCCTTTAAAATTTTGTGTTGAGGAGACCGTGCGTCCGGAGTTTAAAGGAATCAAATAAAAATTAGAGGTTTTAAAGGCTTTTTTGTAGGCGATAGGCTGACCCCCTATCACTACAATAGTCTCTCTCCATCTTTATAATCCCTCCAAATTTGTCAACCGTGACATCAGATGGTCTTGTAACCTCTGGTGTTCTGCCTACCCCATTAGGGATACAGGCGTGACATTATGTATGTATGTATGTAAATAAAAATTACAATATTTGCTACTTCCCTTAAACGTCTTTTATTTTACAAAAAATATATATGAATAGGAATAAAGGCGTTTATATCAAATTGCCATATTGAAAAACGATTGCCTTATTTATAATCTGAATGACTCAATGACATATTTCTCTGGGAATAGAGATATATTTTTTACTCAGAGATTCCGTAAATAGTGAATCCATGTACTGAAAAAAGATTTATTGGCATTTTGTCCCTAATTCAATGAAAACCGAATCGTATTCTATCTTGGTTAGGTTTGTAAAAATAAGGTTAGGTTTAATTTATATTAAGTTCAAATGGTCTCTAAAAGACAAGTTTTAAGATTACAATTAGTGCAGCAGTCTGTGTTATGTAAAACTTTTGTAATTAACTAATTCTTATTCATACTTTAAGTAAATGAACCTCCTAATTAAGCAGCAACGATATTTTGACCAAATAACTCTAAAAACCGGAGCTTAAAAATTCGAGAGCATTTTAAGTGCATTTTACATAGTGAAGTTAACAAAGAGGCTCTTTATATGCAAAATAGAAGATAAAGCCAGTACAAGTACATAATTCTCTTGCACAATTTCTACCACGTTTCTTTAGTCTGTGAAAAGTTTCTGTAATATAAATTATTAGAACAAACTAAATATTAAAATATGAATGAAACTAAATTGTTCCACGCTGGACTGAGACCGAAAGAAAAACATAGAGCTGCTTCTCTTCCCGGGCATACTGTAAAAGTCAGTTAAGGGACAGAGGTTTTATTGGCGTTTTTTGTGGGCGATAGGTTGACCCTCTGTCACTGCAATAGTCTCTATCCATCATTATTACCTCCTAAGTCAAACGTGACATCAGATAGTCTTATGGCCTCTGGTGTTCTGCCTACCCCATAACGGATACAGGCGTGAAGTTATGTATGTAGGTATGTATGTATGAAACTAAAACTGTTTGATGAGTGGTGCTTGCAAGCTGTATATTGCGGCTTTCTGTGGTTTAATCGGCTTTTAATAGTACTTAGTGAAAAACTAAATTAATTAATAACCTCCATGTAAACTTCCATGATAGACTGGGAGCGAAAGAAAAACATAGAATATGCCAGCTGCTTCTCTTCCCGGGCATACTGTAAAGGTCAGTTAAGGGACAGAGGATTTATTGGCGTTTTAGCAGGCGATAGGCTGACCCCCTGTCACTGCAATAGTCTCTCTTTCATATTAGTACCTCCAAATCTGTCAAACGTGACATCATTTGGTTTTATAGCCTCTGGTGTTCTGCCTACCCTATAAGGGATATAGGCGTGAAGTTTTGTATGTATGTATGTAATTAATAACCTCCGTTGCGCAGTGTAAGACACTAATACCTAATACCTCGCGCGCGCACCGCACTGTTACACCACGCGCCATTCACGCGAGCTTTGCGGACGGTCAACACAGTGTCTGATCGCGTAGATCTGTTTTTTTGTTCACTGAATGAGTTCACTCAGGCAGCGTATTATGTGTGTAGTTATATTGTAGTTACCTAATTATTATCATTGTTTGTATATTTGTTGGTTTTGTTTAAATTGTTGTGTTGTTTAAGAAAATTGTTTATTGGCAACGCCATTGTATTAGGTTAAGCACCTGTAAGGATGGCTGTATGTTTGGATGAAATAAATAAATAAAATACGTAATTCGTATTTATATTTTAGGTTCCCCTCTAGTTCGCTATATGGTACCCCATAGCACAAGCTTTGTTTAGTTTGAAACGTTGTAGTTGGTATTGTCTGTAGAATATTACATCAAATTATGTAGATCGTACCCAACGTTTATAATTAAATAACAATAACATTTAGAAATTAAACATTTCTATCATTCAAACCACATTCTGTAGACCAGTCATAGCACGGTTATAGATCCTAGATAACGGATAAGCCTTAGAAATATGTAAACATATGAATTGAATACGTTTAAACAGTCATTTAAAAGAAATATACATGTAGGCTGATAATAATAATATTATACTCATTAGCCAGTTTCTTCCCCTCTGCCCTGATCTCCGACCAACTTGTCAGATTGTCGGGTCTTTTCCGCCTGAAAAAGCGGGAAGATTTATCTATATAAAACGAGAACAATAGTAACGTTCATCACTCAAATATCAACCGCCGCCAGGATCGCATATTTTTCTTCCGTATGGAAGAAAGGACCTTCAGTATGAAAGACTTTAGTATGCTTTGCTTACCTCTAAATTAAGTAAGCCGTATAAAAAAACACTGCGGTGTCTTTGTGCTTTGGTCCGCCTGGTTAGCTCTGGCGGTAATTTATTTATTTATAAATTGCCAACAGGTAATATACTATACATGATATAAAAATAAACTTAAAATTAAAAAACATGGTCGGATGTATACCCAATTATAGGCAATAACATCATAATTAGATATCTATTACAAATCAACTTAATGTGCAAACATATAAAGTAAAATCCTAAGTCAAAATCATCAATATATATAAAACTGTTCCGTTACTGACTGAGTGACTGAGGTACTGAGTGACTGACAGACAACGTACAGCCGTAACTACTGGGCGTAGAGAGCTGAAATTTGGAGCATACATTCTTTAGGGGATGTAGGGGTGCACTAAGGAAGTAATTCCCGAAATTCCCACGGGAACGGGAAATATAGGACTTTTTAGTTTGTATGAAAAATCTTATTCCTTGAGTGCACCGATATGAAACTTGGTGTAAAGGTTTTTCAATGTGTGTCTGGTTGTGTTATGAAAGGAATTCCCGAAATTCCCACGGGAACGGGAAATATATGATGTTTTAGTTTGTATGAAAAAATCCCATCCCTTGAGTGCACGGATGTGATACTTGATATAAAGGTTCCTCAATAAGCGTCTGTTTGTATTATGGAAGGAATTCCCAAAATTCCCACGGGAAGTGGTTGGACTTTTTAGTTTGTATGAAAAATCTTATTCCTTGAGTGTTGAGTGAGTGATACTTGCCATGAAGGTTCTTCAAAGAGTGACTGGTTGTGCTACGAAAAAAAATCCCAAAGTTCCCACGGGCACGGGAAATATATGATTTTTAGTTTGTATGAAAAAAAATTATTCCTTGAGTGCATGGGTGTGATACTTGGTATAAAGGTTTTTTCAGTGGGTGTCTGGTTGTACAGTTTCTGAAATTTCCAAGAGAAGGGTAGTTAAGCGCATACAAAGTTGCGGGATAAAGCTAGTTTATTTATAAATTGCCAACAGGTAATACACTATACATGATATAAAAATAAACTTAAAATTAAAAAACATGCTCGGGTGTATACCTAATTATAGGCAATAACATCATAATTAGATATCTATTAGAAATCAACTTAATGTGCAAACATAAAATCCTAAGTCAAAATAGTACTATAATTTACTTTTATAAATAAGTAAAAACTAAAGATAAACTTAGTTATTAAACAAATGACTAAAATAAACTGTAAAACTTAAAAGAAAAAAATATTACAATGGTAGGTATGCTATAATTACATTCTAATGATGTGTTCCGGCAATATTTTCTAAAGAACCAGTTCCTATCATATCTTATCTTCCTTTCTTTTAATTTAAACAAACTTAGAACAATAAAAATCAAAACATTAAAACAAACTGTAACCAAAACACACGGAAGTTATAATTGGAACGTGCACAGACGCTGCAACTATGACTTACATATTAATTGCGCACTTATTAATAGTATCCTTAATGTAATGTCGTATTGTTATATTAATTTAAACTCGCCATTCTTTTGTTATTCGGTATATGATTTAATGCATTGTTTAAGGTATTGCTTGATGTTGTTACTTAGAAAAACTATTATTAGATCTAATAAGTGTGAGTTCAAACATTTATTGTCATGGTTCTAGATATGTAGTTGCTTTACATATGTTTTTTATATCTTTCTCATTCATACTTCATCATCCAAAACGAGTTTTTAAGAGATCGGTGTATTGGGTGCTTTTATCATTTTCATTAAGTAAATAATAACTATTAATTGAAATTTTTTTTTTCTTATTCACACCTGATCTAGTTCAAATTGAGTTTCTTAGAGATATTTAGGGTTATTAGAGTTTGATCCTTTTACATTTATTATTAAGTATTTACACTCAGATAGGGGGTCATAAATAGATACAAAATTAAATTATCAAAATTTAAAAATAGTTAAGTATTGCATAGTGATATCAGATCCATTTTTGTAAAAAATATAAGAGCTTAAATCGTCTCATTTAGTTTATAAATAATTGAAGGTTTTCTTATTTTCTTGATGAACCCTGATTAATAATTATTTAATCAATAACTTTGTAGCTGTCATTAAAAATAACAAGCACTTCATTTTTTTACTGTTTTGTTCTTGAAATGAAACAAGATTTGTTCAGCTTCTTATCCTATATACTTTCACATTTGATTAAAACAGAGTGAACAGACTAAAAATGTATAAAACAGTATTTAACGTGACCACCAGATTCTATACTAATAAATAAAGTGGTCGAAATAAAGTGGTCGATGTAAGTCAATAGTCGGAAGTCATAGTAGCGCCAATAAACAGGGTGACTGGCGGGTCGCTTTCAAAATTCGAGTATGTGATAGTTTGTGCATGAAGAGAAAAAAAAAATTTAATAACCGAAACTTAAAGATTGGTTTATAGGGAATTCTGCTGAAAAATTAATTACCTACTTTAATTACATAATTATGATCAGAATTATTGCTTGGTGGTAGGATCCCTTCTGGGTCCGACTGGCTTGCGACCACCCTTTATATAAAGTCTGTCGCCAAATGTTACCGCTCCGGCGGTAATGTGTTCCGGCAATATTGTATAAAGAGCCAGTTCCTTCCTAAACCCGTGTGCTTTCATCTTCGACCTCATCGTCACTTACCATCAGGTGAGATTGAGGTCAAACACGGGTTTAGTCACTTATAAAAAAAAAATCTTAAATTTGTCAACCAGTCACCCTGTATACTGTACTGCATCTTTTTTTCCGTGGAAGTTTCCGTTACATGGCAACTAAGTGCTGGAACAATATTCCGCCACCTCTAAAGCGTCCAATATCGACAGCAACTTTTAAAAATAATTATAAGAGTTTATTATTGACTGAGCAGATGAACATGTAGCGGTGACTTGTTTTATATTTCGTTTTTGCATTTCATGTTTTATTATAATTTAAATTAAATTTATATGTTGGGTAAATTTCAACTTGTGACTTAGTTTATAAGGTGAAACTAATTTTTATTTTTCTTTCTTTATGTATTTTAACTGTTTTTGCGTTACTTTTATAATGGTAGCTGGTCAGACTGATAGGTAGCAACTGAAAATCAGCGCTCTGCTATTGATTTGTATTCTTTGGCAAAGCATTAGGCTGAGTTGTCACCTTTTGTCACTTTGTGTTGCTTGCTTAGTTTTAAGATAATACAGTTTTGTTAATTTAGATATAAGCTTCGATCATATATTTCTGTAGATGCACTGTTGCCGCTAAAAAGTGGCACCGGCAAAACAAGGCTTAAAACAACACTATGCCTTGTTTCGCTCGCATTCGCTTGGTGACCGCGCTCGTGTTACGACGATTCGCAATGCCGAAGTGCGTAATGAAAAGTTGTAAAAATTCCACACTAAAAGTGCAAAAGAAGGATGGAATATCATATTTTCAGGAAGTACATCTTTAATTTGACATATTGGTGTATTTTCGTTATGTTTTAGGCTAATTTTATTAATATTTTGATAAAATTTGCGATTTACAACGGCTTCTAATGTACGCAGCCATCCCTTTCACACTCACGGGGACAGTCATAAAAGAAAACAAGACAAGCTTAGTGCTAGAGAACAAAGTCAGTAGGATAATGATGGAGTCGACTTTACTCTATTTATTTTGGGTTAATAGAAATCTTTATTATTTTAGTTTTCCGAAAAATGAAATTCAGAGAGAAAAGTGGAGGTGTATTATAGCACGAGATAGAGCAGAAGAGTTTTATAAACCAAATGCATCTAGTGTTGTGTGTTCCAACCACTTTTGTGAAGAAGATAACTACACAACAGAAAAAGGATTCAGGAGAGTAAAAAATACAGCTTTACCAACGATACAGGTGTAGCTATATTTAAAATAATGTGATGTCAGTAACTAGTAGTAGTGACGGCTCGAGTAATTAGTTCGAACCATGAGTACAGTTTTTATTTAGAAGATGGTTCATGAGATCAAATACCCTGTACAGCCTATTATCGTACATATATAACATCAAAAATTGTGTGAAGAATTAATTATTTGTTGGTCTTTTTAAATCGAAAAATATCCTACGCAACTCCATTCTTTTCTATGTTCGAAATAAGAAGCGATAAGACGCGTGCGCACTATTCAATGTCGGATGTTTGTAAGTCTCGTTATTCTTTGTACTATAGTGTGCTTTACTGTAATACATTAAGGTTCATTTTAATATATTTGGTTTTGGATATGTGTTGTTTTATTTCCGATTTTTGTGGGTAATCATAACATTTTATTGTCCTATCATTTCATCATACCAAAAGGTAATATGTAGCAAACATATTATGGGTTTATTTCCATACTTATGTAAATCTCTTAAAGTTTAAATTAAGTTAGGTTGTGTGACAGTTTAGGACTTTTTTCGTTATACCTCAAGTGAAATACATGTATCTACGTACGTATAGAAGCGTGGACAGTATTTTGTTTAATTTTGTATGGAACTGTGCATCTACAGAAATATATGATCGAAGGATATAAGCATTGATTCAAAGTACAATAAAGATTTATTCTATTCTTCTATTCTATTCTTCTATATTACATGACAACTTCCATTACCAAGTTATCTTGCTGATTCTGTGTCCCCAAAGCACAGACTGACTAAATAAAACTTTTACGTGTGTGCCTTAAAAGAAACCGAGTCTTAACCTCGTCGTGTGATCCTGAAGATGCTTCTGGTTGAAGCGAAACACGTGTCGTTTCATTGCACTGCTTTATTTTTAAGGGAATCAGGGCGCTGAACCATACATTGCCAGTGTTAGAGATTTTTCCCGTGTAGGATCGGCGTAGAATAGCCTTACCGCCATTAGGTAAGCTTATCGTAAAAAACGATTGGCCCCCGCATGGTGGCACCTCGCTAGCGCCCTTCATATAAAATCTGCCGCCAATTGATATTTAGGATATTTAGTATTTACAAGGCCTTTAAATGACGACCGGCTGGTGTAGTGGTAACATTCATTGCCTTCTATGCCAGAGGTCCTGGGTTCGAATCCCGGCGGCGGTGTGATGAACACAGATATTAGCCGTCAAGTCATGGATATTTATATGTTTATTTAAGTTTATTCCAATAAAAAATATGTATTTATTCAATATGTATGTTTATATATTTCTTTAGTATATCAGTTATCTAGTATCCATAGCACAAGTTCTTTAAGAAACTTAATTTGGGCTATATAATGTTGTGTGAGTGTCAGAAATATTTATTTTTATTTTTAAATACAAGGAACCTATAATGGAGGTAATGAAAGATTTTTCTGACGCCTTTTACCTCAGTCACTCATAACCATTGTGTCTGTAAGACTCTCAAACGTCAAGTCAAATAGTAAAATATAGTTAAACGCGATGACATCCACATAAAACATATAAACATATGACGACCACTATGGCGATGGGGTAAACCTATCTGCCTTATGGCGGGTTTCAATATTCAACTGACTGGTATGCGTAACCGGTACAGGTACAAAACTGGTAGGAAAAAAGTAGCGTTTCACAATATCTACTAGCTACGGGCTGTAAGTTACCAAATTTGGCATGGGCCCTCCTTACGTGACGTTCTTCCAAGAAAATGGGTGATATGTGATTTATAGAATATCATGCATTCGCAAATAATTTGTATGATATTTGAACTTATTCAATTTATGTTTGCTATGTTTTGGTATTCGATAAATATATTATAGTATGTTTTTAGAGCTTTTTGTTAATAATTGCGTTTAATTGCTTACGTAAAACGAAACGCCAATCCTTCGACTAATTTTGCCATTGGTAAAAACACATTTTTATGACGTCAAAGTAAATATTTAAAAGAAAAATTATGTCATTCAATAATATTATGTCATTCAATAATATTCGTCAATAAATTTCGTCCTTTTTTTCAAAAACAGTTATAGATAAGTTAGAAAGAGAAAACTGGATTATTGATATGTTGACACATATTTGATAGGACATTTCGTTAAATGAATAAATTGTTACGTCGTTGGCTAGATAAAATGACCTATTCTTTAATTGGTCATACGTAATGAAAACATAACTCTTATTGGCCGCAGCAGACTGCCATGCTACCTTTACCTCATTGGTTTAAATGAATAACTTGTTACGTCGTCGTTGGCTAGATATAATGACTTATTTTGTAAATGGTCAAATGTAAACTAGCAACCCATTACAGTCAAACATTTCGTAAGCAGTGGTTTAGATGTCAAGATTTTGAATATAGAAAGGCATTTTGGTAGTGATTTCTATTGGTCGTAGGCTAAACGAACAGTTTTCATAATATTGAAACCCGCCATTAGACGCCATTGGTTCGATGTTCGCGGTTCCGTGCGAACAAGAAAAAATAATGTTCCATGTCTAGGTGTTTATGTTTTTATGTATTTATATTCTGGGTTACCCCCTAGTTCGCTACATGGTATCCCATAACACTAGCTATGCTTACTTTGGGGCCATGTAGTTGGCGTGATTGTCAGGGGATTTTTATTTATTTTATAATGAGGAAGCGAGGAATAATCAAACCCCAATGACTGAATTATTTACCAAATCGCGTTGTCACTTTGCAGATAACACTTAACCTGAGTAAGGTCAAAGATTAGATTTCTAGGACAACATTTGCAATTATATTAGTTATTTGGTTGATAAGGAAAGCGTCATCAAACGATGTAATACAAAAGTAAATTGAGCAATTGAATAAGCGTCAAAATTGAAAGCTTTAACATGAGCACTTTACATAGAGCTGTGCTGATTCATATTTTGGATACTTATCCAAGGTAACTTGATCATATTTAATAAAGAAATTAAGTTTTTTTTTTGGTTAAGTGCTAATGTGACTTTCCCGATAAATATCTCTTTAACATTACTTTACAAACCGATCGATAAACCAAACGATATTTAAGTTATATTATCAGTGGAAACTTGTAGATGGCCATCAGTCAGAGTCCATTATCATTAAAATATTGTATTATTAAGACTTCCCAAAAGTGAGATATACCAAAATTAGACAATTCTATGTCACTAAAGTAATTGACTCTTAACTTTGGTAACTTTTATCCTCAGTTTATTCATTTATAGTTTCAGGGTCCTCTCATATATTCTAAATATTCCTCAAAAACGATCGAAAAAAACTTTGAAATTTTTTTCAAGTGATTCCTTAAATTCGAGCTGATGTCGTAGGAGATGCGGCAAAAATGGTTAACTATCCAGAAATGTTGATTAATTTGAAAATAATAAAAACAGTATCTCTTTTTGTGGTATTTTCTTGTCATTTTTTAGTAATATTAATAAAAAAAAATGTAGTAATAAAATATATTTATTATAATAAATAATTCGTGAAATCTTTGCATGTTATAAAAATTTAACGACGACAATAACGAGCATATTTATTTTCAGATTGAATTTATGGACACATAGATAAAATGAATGGATTTATTTTTCATTTTGTTTTGTTTTCAATGAATTAATTCAAGGCTTTGGTGCTTCGGAAGTTGCTTTCAGGCTTTCGATCTGAAAAAAAATATAATGGCATTAAATAACAAATACACCATACCTACATACTGTTATACTAACTTAGTGAAGAGAAAATCTTATCTCCAAAAAACGTTTCGACAGATTTCAGAAGGTGCTTTAGAGATTATATCTTAGGTAGGTATTTTAATACCTCTACAGTTGGCGCTCTCAAGTTTTCCAATAAAGTGTAAAGACAACAGTTTGTAAAATTACTAGAACAAAAAGTTTTTACTTTTTACCTTAAACTTCTTTGAAAACTAATAATTACTTGACGACTTGCAAAAGCATTTGACTGGTTAAAAATGTTTTGCAAAGTCGGTTCGCCCGTTTACACCTTATTTATCCTTATTTACACCACCAAACAGAATTGTTTTCAGTTGTCTTCCCGATTGAAGAATAGGATAGGCAGCATTATCACTGGCACTGGGACTAAGTCTGTACATAAGTGATCGAGAAAGTTAAAAAATGCGTCATATCCATGGGAGGTGGTGGGGATTTTACATCAATTACAGCGAGAACATTTAGACAGCGACAGCGAGAGCGACAGCGGTCATCATCATCATCACAACTCTGTAATGAGCCCACTGCAGGGTATGAGTCTCTCCCCTGGGTGATGAGGAGGTTTAGGCCATACTCCACCAAGCTGGCCCAGTGCAGGGTGGTGGATGTCAGAATTTTCAGGGTGCCGATACGGCTTCTGACAAACCCTAACGACTACTGTATACAAGTATACAGCACCCGGGACAGACAGCTTAACGTGCCCTCCGAAGCACGGAAGTCGCCGTGAGAAATGAATGGTCGGCGGTCACCCATCCAAGTACCGACCGCGCCGAACGTTGCTTAACCTGTGATATCGTATGTGATATGATACACACAGTAACCACGGCGCCACGACGACTTCTTATAAAATCAACAATGTAAAAGCGACAGCGGTGCGAGCAGCGATTTCCGCGAAACGATAGAAAGTATTGAGTTTGTATGAAACCGCGACAAATCGCTCGAGCGCCCCAGATTCCCCGCGTCACTGCCCACGTCGCGGTCGCTGCCTGCGCCGCTGTCGCTGCCGTCCAGTTTGCAGCCTTAAGTTATTGCAAGACGTTTTGCGCAGGTGTATCGTACAGTCACGTCTAATAAGATGTATACATTTTTATTAGAATGTGAACCTTATCACAACCAAATAAGTTGCGAAGTGTGTATATATTAATGCACGTGACTAAAGAACCACCGTGAAACGTCTCGCAACAACTTCAGAGGAGACTAGATGTTTGGCGCGATCTCTAATCTTTTAATCGTTGGCACCACAGATTGCATTGCATTTGCGTTATTTATTTATTTATTTATTAAAGAAACAAACAGCTCACAATATTACTTATAAACAGAATTAACAATAAATATTTCATGATAACGCAAATGCATGTACTTCGCGTGTCCGACCCCCCACCCACCAAGCGTTAAGGTTGGTCGACGCTAGCTTTAGCCCGCGCGTTAGAAAATCGATATCGTTCTTAATAATCGATTTGTATTTCTCATCACTAAATATCAGCTGTGACATTACAGTAGGTGTTAAAAAGTCAGCACACTTGGTTTCAATACAAATCGTAACTCGCGCACTTGCTTTATCTATGTAGATGTATGTCTGTGGTTAGCACATTACAACAAAAGCAGGCTCAATAGGTACTGCGCAACAGTTTATTTTGATATAAGTTTGAAAAGTAAATAATGTTAGAAAAGGAACACTTACTACTTTATTAACTGACTGAGCAGCTTCATTCAGCTGTTTCTGTATGTTATCAGGCTTCAAGGCATCCTGCACCGATTTTCCTATTTGTTCAAGACCTTCTTTTAACTGCTTCTGAATACTTTCGAGTGTAGCTTCAGTTGTTGGTGCATCACGTTTCACGAATCCGTGAACCTGCACAAAAACATTAAATTATCATCGGTATAGATCGATTGACGAGCTCTGTGGTGATGGGGTAAACCTATCTGCCTCAGACGCCAGTGGTTGCGGGTTCGACTCCAGCCCGGGACAAGAAAAAAAAAACGACGGGTTGCACTCTGGGAGTGCCGGCAGAAGTGAAAACTTGAATATTAACTATGATTTAATGTATTTACGGGATTCTTACCACGATTTCCGATTTTATTTTCGCACGTCCGATATTTCGATGCTGTTACAAGCACCATGATCGCGGACTGGCAGATGTACTGTATGTATTGATGTGCCCCTACAAGAATGTCTCGACATTGTAAAAACCAAATTACAAGATAGTAAAATCTCGCTGCAATACATCAAGCTAATAGAACACTGCTTAACTTCAAGTTATTTCATCTACAAGGGCGAATTCTTTCTGCAGATTGATGGTGTAGCGATGGGAAGTCCAGTAGCCCCTGTAATCGCGAATCTGTGGATGGAACATATCGAGAACTTAGCCTTGAGTACATCTCCAGTTTGTGCTACCTTGTGGAAGAGATATGTTGATGACATTTTTTGCATTATGAAAGGTGGGCCACCGGAAGTTGATTTGTTCTTGAACCATATAAATTGTGTACACCCTAAAATGCGCTTTACTGTAGAACTTGAAAATAAAAGATCTTTGGCATTCTTGGATGTAAAACTAACGATCAAGAGTGATGGCTATTTAAACTACTCAGTATACAGGAAACCAACACACACTGACAGATACCTTCACGCATCCTCTCACCACCACCCCCGTCATCTCAATGCAGTAGTCTCGTCACTCACTAATCGCGCTTATGATCTTTGCGATAATTACCATATTCAAAGCGAACTACAGCATGTGCAACAAGTCTTAATAAACAATGGCTACACCGTGAAGGTGTCAAATATAAAGAGAACAACGAGAACCAAACCAAATACACCCAAGGTGAAGCGCCAGCCCTCCTTCATGCCATATTTAAAAGGAGTCACAGATAAAATAGGAAGGATATTAAATAAGTACTCTATCGACACGATTTTCACTCCCTACAAGAAAATCAATCAGTGTCTGCGCTCACCAAAAGATCACATACCGCTTGAGACACCGGGTGTTTATAAAATTGACTGCAGTTGTGGCAGCTCCTACATAGGCCAAACGAAGAGAACTATTTCATGCCGTCTTAAGGAACACATCAAAGCCATAAAAAACTCAGACACAAACAAGTCAGCCATCGCCGAACATCTGTTAGAATCGGGCCCTAATCATTGGATTGAATTCCATAATACTCGGATCTTATCTACGGAACGACACTACATACCGCGAATCGTTAAAGAAGCGTTAGAAATAAAAAAGTGCGAAAATAACTTTAATCGAGAAGACGGTTTTAAATTGTCTAGTACGTGGAACCCAGTGGTTAGGACTTTTACTAAACCAAAAAACAGCGAAAGTGGTGTGTCCGGTCAAAAACCCAGTGATACTGTGAGCGTGTTTTGCAAAAGTGACATTCATGTGAGTTCCAGTAGTAGCAGATCAAAACGAATAAGAAAGGGGGTAGATCGATATATCTGCCTCTAACTGTCATCGCCACCTACCTACATCTGCCAGTCCGCGATCATGGTGCTTGTAACAGCATCGAAATATCGGACGTGCGAAAATAAAATCGGAAATCGTGGTAAGAATCCCGTAAATACATTAAATCATAGTGAAAATAACCGCGATAGTTTGAAACAATTATTGAATATTAACGTTGTGCATTTTTGATATTTTGGAATGGTTAGGGAATAATTTTGCACGAATTGCTTTAATTATCAGTATAAAAGTACTCTCATTTATGTGGTAGAATACAATATTTATTTATTGGGCTATCGTACACAAATATTATAATCTTATACTAACTTATTTTTTAGCAGATTCGTTTTATATTTTTATAAATCCTTATATGTTATATTTAGTTTGCAGTTTCCAAATTTCGTAAATAATTTATTTTTAATTTTCGTATGTAGGTAATATATCTAAACCCGGAACTTTTTACTCAAACACTGGCCTATGTGTCATGTAAGGAAAATAATGACGTTCGAAGTATGTTGGTTAACATATAAAAGTCCGGAGAGTGGACATGTGAGGGTCATCATAAGTGAAATCTGCGTGAGAATGCCAGCGTTCTTCTTCGGCTGTGAGCCGCGGTCTCCGACGGCGTCTACTGCGGCCGCCCGGCCGAGGGCCGCTAACTCCGAACCTCTAAAACTAAACTTTTATTCACAGTGTTATAGTGAACTCTAAGTGCTTCTTTTCCATTGTAAATAAATATAAAAGTTTTAAGTGTTATTAAATAGTTTCTTTCTCTTCAGCGTCCTCTTCAAACTGCGAGCGACAGTTCTCGAGCCGTCGCTACGCTTGAGCACTGTCGCTCAACATGACATAATTCTCAAATGAAGTACTCTCTGAAATGGCGCTCTCTAAAACTGATACGATCGGTTTATGATAGCTGAAGTACGAAACGAACAGTTCTGATTCGAACCTATTTAAATGTCTAATAAGGACCGCATCAATAGCAGTTTTGTATTTCGTTGTGCTAACATTGCGATAAGTTGACATAGTCAAATTCTCCACTCAAAATCATTGGCAATTCAAACAAGCTTTTTTTTGAAGCAATTACACATTATAGATGTAATATTACAAATCTTACATCTACACTGTCTAACTTCTTAGTAATAATTTTTTTTACACCGTTATTCATCATCGCAATACTTATTCATTGAATAAGCGTTGAATAGCTATTTACCCACTACTTGACTATAATAAGCGATGAGTTACTGTTTAATAGTTACGACGCTTATCACTGGCAATATTGTCGAAACGTTCTGAAACCTTATATTATCAAATAGCCCACTAAATTAATTTCATATTTTATACTTCTTAATTCTGAGTGTAAATATGTTTAATGAATTAATATGACAAAAACAACATCATTAGTGTTTGAATACTGAATTTTGACTAAAAATCGTAGAAAATGAATAATTTTAATAACACTGTATATGACCGTACTTTTGAACGTCTCTGAAAATGTCAAGTTATGTGAATTTTGATGTGTCAAAAATAAATAAAATAATAAACAAATAAAAACATGGCCAATCCAGTGCCTGGGTACTTTTGAATTGATTTTTAATCATGTTAATATATTAAGTAAAGTAATGCAGTACTGATTCTTGATTATTGTTTGTTTATAGGTAAATAATAATTATTCAAAGCAGCGTAATGAAGTACTGAATAATGCTGTCGAAGAAGAGCACAAATTAAAAATGAGTCAATTAAAGGAGTCTCATGAGTGGGCTAAACTGGAACATGTACTTCGTGTACAAGAACACAAATAAAAAATAAAAAATTTAGAATAGAGTAATTACTCACAGAACAATTAAATAAAAGAAATGAAAACTATAATGTATTTTATTTCTAATAATTAATTATATAAAAAATATGTATTAATTAATAATTGTCTTGCAACTTGTCCAGTTGCATTATCTTGAGCATCTTGTGACCTCTGACTATTACTGTTTGCACCTGGCCTTATTTCCATTATTTCTGCATTTTTACATTTTGCATTTCATAGCATAACTCTTCAAGAGTTCGTGGCATATGTATAAATTGGTCAGCTTTCCTTGCTAGCGCAATAGCTACTCGATGACATATTTTTGACGAGTTGGAGAGAGAAGAACCACCAAGAAAGAAAAAGACATACAAATCTCGGTTCCCTTCATTTTAGAAGACGATGAGTTTAAAAGTAAATATAAATTTACGAAGGCGTATGCAAAGGAAGTGGTAGATTTAATCCGGGGTGAAATTGAACAGAGTGCTAGAGAGTGGTGGCTTTACTACGGAACTTCAAGTTCGTACAGCATTAAGGACATGGGCGCGACAGGAAGTGCAAGACGGTGCTGCAGACATTCACGGCATGAGTCAGCAATCCATAACAAATATATGTCGCCGAGTTGCTATTGCGCTAGCAAGGAAAGCTGACCAATTCATACATATGCCACGAACTCTTGAAGAGGAAGAGAAAGTCATAGCAGGATTTCCTTATATATGGGGCTTTAAAAATGTATTAGGTGCTATTGATTGCACACACATCAAAATTAAAAGGGTCGGTGGTGACAATGCACAATACTATATTAATAGGAAAGGAGTGTATTCAATAAACGTGCAAAATGCTGAATTTCATGGCCGATTATTAGTTGATTCAGGCTATGGACTAACAGGCTATTTATTTACACCTGTACAAAATCCGGCCAATAGTAAGGAGGAGGCCTATAATAAGGCTCATATCCTTACTGGAAACCCTGTAGAAAGATGCTTTGGGGTGTGGAAGCAGAGATTTCGATATCTTTTGCATGGATTTAGTGTATCATTGGAAAATGTTAAACTATACATAGTTGCACTTGCTGTTTTGCACAATATTGCAATGAAAATGGGGGAAAATGCAGAAATAATGGACATAAGGCCAGGTGGAAACAGTAATAGTCAGAGGTCACAAGATGCTCAAGATAATGCAAGTGGACAAGTTGCAAGACAATTATTTATAAACTAGCCACCGCGCGCGGTTTTACCCGCGTAACTTTTGATCCCGTGAGAATTTCACGAGTTGGGCTATCAAATGCAAAATGAATTTTTCAAATCCCACTTGTAGTTTCTGAGATTAGCGCGTTCAAACAAACAAACAAAAAAACAAACTCTTCAGCTTTATATATTAGTATAGATACATATTTTAAATTTAATTAATTATTAGAAATAAAATACATTATAGTTTTCATTTCTTTTATTTAATTGTTCTGTGAGTAATTCATTACTCAATTCTAAATTTTTAATTTTTAATTTGTGTTCTTGTACACGAAGTACATGTTCCAGATTAGCCCACTCATGAGACTCCTTTAATTGACTCATTTTTAATGTGTGCTCTTCTTCGACGGCATCAAACAGTACTTCATTACGCTGCTTTGAATAATTATTAATTACCTATAAACAAACAATAATCAAGAATCAGTACTGCATTACTTTACTTAATATATTTACATGATTAAAAATCAATTCAAAAGTATGTAGGCACTGGATTGGCCATGTATTTATTTATTTATTATTTTACTAGCTGTTGCGCGCGGTTTTACCCGCGCAATTTCAATTCCCGCGGGATTTTCGGGATAAAAAGTAGCCTATACGGATTTGGAAGAATCCCTCTAAGTAATGGTAAAAGAAATTTTGAAATCGGTCCAGTAGTTTTTGCGCCTATTCAATACAAACCTACAAAAATACAAAGGTTTCCTCTTTATAATATTAGTAAGAATTAGTATAGATTTATTTTGACACATCAAAACTCACATGACTTGACATTTTCAGAGACGTTCAAAAGTACGGTCATATACAGTGTCATTAAAATTATTCATTTTCTACGATTTTTTGTCAAAATTCAGTATTCAAACAATAATGATGTTGTTTTTGTCATATTAATTCATTAAACATATTACACTCTGAATTAAGAAGTATAAAATATGAAATTAATTTAGTGGGCTATTTGATAATATTAGGTTTCAGTACGTTTCGACAATATTGCCAGTGATAAGCGTCGTAACTATTAAACAGTTAGGGCGGGTTGTATCAAACGGTTGGTTATCGTATCATACGTACGTAACTTTTTGACGATTACATCAGATGTTTAACGTACGTCAAATACAAAGCGTTGTTTCATCACAAAAAAAACTGTTCTTCAATGTTATTCGAGTTATTTCCACAATTGAATCATCATCACTATCATTTAAAATATATGAAAATAAAACAGAATCCATAATGTTAAAAGCTTTCAACCAAAGATGTCCTGCCTGTCAACTCAGTTTTCACTAGAAAGTTACGTTAACCAGTGGGTGGATGGACGGTCAACGTAATCGTTAATTTTTGACTTCCGTTATAGGTGAAGCAACCCATTTTCTAGCTTGACAGAGGTTAACGCCATTTTTAACGTTGACAGACACGTAAAGTAGTTGTGATACAACCCGCCCTAACTCATCGCTATTCATGGTTTATTAGTCAAGTAGTGGGTAAATAGCTATTCAACGCTTATTCAATGAATAAGTATTGCGATGATGAACAACGGTGTAAAAAAAATATTAGTAAGACAGATAATGTGTAAGTACATATGTAATAATATTAATAATTTCGTCAAGCAGTACGGTAGACTCGATCGAAACCTAATCTTAATAATAAAATTATATTAATAATAAATGAAAATTAATTAAACCTGACCAAACCTAAATAATAATAAAATAAAATTATAGTAATTAAAAAATTGAAAATTAATTAAATTTTCATCTAGTATAACATTTTCGCCGCGCCGTAGAAAGAGTGGGGGATACTCCCTCTCCTACGCCGCGCCAGCTGTCTACTTTCCATCCGTCTTACGAATTTTCGATCAGGACACGTGACCCGACGCGAGTTTAACATTTTTTACCCATTCCAAAAAAGTGCACAACGCCGCTAAAGAAGTTTTCATTTCAAAAAATGTTTTGGGTCTGGGTGTTTATCTATACAAGGTGTACCGCTTGATTTAGCATAACTCTAGGGTATTATTAATGGGACCATGTAATAGAATCAAGTGAAATGTTAATAGTTTTTCAATTTTATTTTTTTTTGTTTTTGTTTTTCATACAATATAAATCAATTAAGTCAAAACATCTTATGTAAAACACCTTAAAGCGAAGTATGACAACGTGGCATTTTCTACCCCTTTTTTATCGCCATGCACAGGTACCTTCAGTTCGCAACGTTTTACGTTGTACATTGTATGCAACGTTCCTCAACGTTTAAAATATTTGTATTGTTTATTGTATGGCAGTGACACGCGTCTATTGAATGAATGTTAAAGAGATTTTACAAAGGTGATAATTTATGAACTCATTATATTTTATTAAGGTTGATCATATCTTAGAAAGTATGCACTTTTGAACCACGTATTCTTTAGCAAAAAGTGTTATTTTTTAGTAAGGAACAAAATCTCAAAGTTATGGGATATGAAAAAGAACACCTTTTATATGTAATGTACTAGCTGCTGCCCGCGACGTCGTCTGCGTGAACGCTATGCAGCACCAAACGCACCTACGATTATAACACTGCTAGCGTGATAATATGTAGCCACTATGTTGACCCGACTTCTTAACTATCTTCATGCCAAATTTGAAGTAAATCCATGCAGTACTTTTTGAGTTTATCCCGGAAAGACAAACAGACAAAAATTCTAAAAACTATATTTTTTGTTTCTGTTTCGATTGTAGATCATACCCCAAGTATTCTTTTAAAAAAATATTCAATGTACAGTTTTGACTTTCCTACCATTTTATTATATGTATAGATTATAGCTATTCTAGGTTATTCTAGGCTTCGCTTACTTTAAGGTCATGTAGTTGGTGTGATTGTCTGGGGATTTTATTTTTATTATTAATTATCAATAAAAATAAGGATGGGAAGTTGTCCATGACACCTAGTAGAAAGTTATTATGAACAAGGTGGTACACTTCCATCCACGTGAAACCTATTTTCGCGACACTTAACTGTATTAGAAGAAGAAAAGTGGTCAGGAAAAACAAATGGAGTAGCTATTTTACATCGTTTTGCACAAAGTTTTTTCCTATTTCTACAGATGTTGTAACGTTCTACTGGGTGATATAAAAATGGCCGCCACCATACTAAGATTATTAACCCACTTACTATCATTTTATTTCCCATTCAACTATTATATCAGTCATGTTACATATTTTTTTAAATATTTAAGTAAACAAATTCTGTAAGAGCTGGAGTTCGCTCTAGGTTGGAGTACCTACTTGTGTTACTAATCCCTAGGTCTTGCCCTCTTACATCAAACGTTTACTGGTATAAACATACAGGTTAAAAATATTAAAAATCGTTTGTTACCTACGCTAAAATAAATATGCAGGTACGTTTATATCGTATCAAAGAGACTAACATTTAAACTGGTGACTAAAAATCAACCCTATATATTGATGCTTCCGTTAAATGATTGTTACAATACAACTAAGATCTCATTGGTGACATCTAGCACGAGGTTTATTTAAGGTGGCTTACAATTTTGGCACACTACTATTCGTATAAAATATCTACAGCGCTTAGAAAATGCTTTTTGTAAATTTTGTAATGACTTTTTATCTGTAAATCCTCAATTAGTCAAAACTTACAGTTAAATAAATGAATAAAAACCAATTAAAATATTTATTTTTTAAATTTAATTAGTTAAATGCCATAATATTTTACAGTGTTATAAACTATGTAGTCCCTACTTTGGCAATTTATATGTCGATCTCCAAGTTTATATCAGCCATTGCCAAAGTAGGTACTACATTTTGCTTCTTATTTTCATAAAACCTGTTCTTCTTTTTTATTTTTTTTATTAAATGTGTTTAATTAGATTAATAAATATACCATACCTATTAAATGTATAACCTTTCAGTGGAAACTTTGTTGGCTTAAGTTTTTTTTATTTTGTAATTAATTTAAATTGTAAATTGTGCTGTTTGTTTCCCAAATAAAGTAAAAATAAAATAAAAAAATAAATATTTTAACTTTGTCCGTAGATTCATTTTCGGAACAAAATCATAAGTTATAGAAGTATTTTATTAAAATGTAAATTGCATTTGATATTCACTCGACTTATGAGATACATTTCATACTTTTAAGTATCCGTGATCTGGTACTTACTATTGAATTTGTACTGGATAATGCGGTTCGAATGTTCGAAATAATTATTGAATTTTATTTTAATGCAACAACCAAAAACCTATTTTTTTATTTGTTTCTTTTCTTAAACATCTACTTAAACTAATTATCGTTTCACATATTATTTTGTTATAAATAATATTAACTATTCTTTTTCGTATAAAAATAATTATATTTCACATATTATTTTTATATTTAACTAGCTTTATCCCGCAACTTCGTATGCGCTTAACTACCCTTCTCGTGGAAATTTCAGAAACTATACAATCAGACACCCACTGAAAGAACCTTTATACCAAGTATAACGCCCATGCACTCAAGGAATAAGTTTTTTTCATACAAACTAAAAATCATATATTTCCCGTGACCGTGGGAATTTTGGGAATTTTTTTCGTAGCACAACCAGTCACTCTTTGAAGAACCTTCATGCCAAGTATCACATCCGTACACTCGAGGAATAAGATTTTTCATACAAACTAAAAAGTCGAACCCCTTCCCGTGAGAATTTCGGGAATTCCTTCCATAATACAAACAGACACTTATTGAGGAACCTTTATATCAAGTATCAAATTCGTGCACTCAAGGCATGGGTTTTTTTTCATACAAACTAAAACATCATATATTTCCCGAATGTGAGTGGGAATTTCGGGAATTCCTTTCATAACACAACCAGACACACATTGAAAAACCTTTTACACCAAGTTTCACATCGGTGCACTCAAGGAATAAGATTTTTCATACAAACTAAAAAGTCTTATATTTCCCGTTCCCGTGGGAATTTCGGGAATTCCTTCCTTAGTGCACCCCTACATCCCCTAAAGAATGTATGTTCCAAATTTCAGCTCTCTACGCCCAGTAGTTATGGCTGTACGTTGTCTGTCAGTCACTCAGTACCTCAGTCACTCAGTCAGTAACGGAACAGTTTTATATATATTGATATTATAAAATATCACTTACGCTGATCAAGCACACGGCGAGGACAATAAAAAGGGTCTTGTTCATCTTGCTTCCTTTTAACACACAACTTAGTATCAATACAACAAAACAAAGACTAGTAATAAAAGAACTTCGTATGTCTTTATATTGGGCTATGACAATCAGAGTTCCCAAATATAGCTTATCAATGTGACCCTCGATAATAAAATTCTGACAAATAGTAATTAGTTTAAATGATGTGTAATCTAATTTAAGGGTTCACTCACGGTCACAAACGGTAACAATTTGTTTTTAAATTTTACGTTCATGACCCTTTGCACTTTAGTCGTCTATTTAAGATGGTATAAGTATTTAGACATATGGTTAAGTTCTTCCTTCTTGATTTATCTGGGTTATAAGCACTGGTTATAAGTGATTCAAATAGGTATAACTGTTTTTCTAAGAGTTCACCAATGTAAATCCCAGCCCCTGAGAAAAGAGCATGTGTGTTACTGAAGGTCAAGTAATTAATTAAAAGTTAAATTAACTCTTCTGTTTTTTTTATTAAAGTCTATTGACGTGAGGATGTCAGCAACCCTAGACCATCTATTTATTATCATTTGTACATATTTAAATAATTATTTATACAAGATTCATTAGGCTATGAGTTTTAATGACCAGTAAACAAAATAAATGACTGTATTAGATAGGGCCTCAGAAGACCACTCCGAAAGTTAAATGTGCGGCTCAATCACTGATCTAGAGGGCTTTCGTTTATAAGTACTATTATAATTGTTTCCCAGTAAAACTCTTTGCTTTAAAAGTATTTGTATTTAAATATATTCTAACCATAATATTCAAACCATGTCAAAATTTTCAATCACAATTTTTTTTCTTGTATAATGTCTTATTATGTAGGGTGGCCTAAAAATGACCCTCAGAACTGAGGATCGTAAAAGATAACTTATTCGAGAAACCCCGCATGATATGAGGACTCCTTTTAAATTCACCTGACTGAGGAACAACCTATATATGTATGTATAACAACCTAAAAAGTCAGTAGCCAAATATCACATCAGCGCTCTGGCATTTCGGCAATTAATAAATTGGCAGAACGAATTGTCATTTTTATTTCTCAATCTGTGTGCTTTATTGGTCAGATGAATTAAATAAGATTTGAGTGTCACTGTAAAAAAAACGGTGTAATGGGTGAACGTGTCAAAATAAGCCCCCGCAGGACAAATGTTGTGAAAGGTTTCTTAGGGTGTGTTCACACCAATCGACCGATATTAGAATGGATTAGTTGACGTCGATCTATAGTTTTTACTAGACCAATCCGATTACATCAATCGACGTCGATCGAGTTCATCGATTCGTCTGGTAACATCCTAATTGAGGATGGACTTCGTGGTAGGACCTCTTCATTTGTGACGACCGGCTGGTGTATAGGGGTAACGTACATTGCCTTCTATGCCAGAGGTCCTGGGTTCGAATCCCGGCGGTGGCGTATATTTGTGTGATGAACACAGATATTAGTCGTCAAGTCATGGATGTTTATTTAAGTTTATCCTTATAAAAAATATGTATTTATTCAATATGAATGTGTATATATTTCTTAAGTATATCAGTTATCTAGTATCCATAACACAAGTTCTTTAAGAAACTTAATTTGGGCTAGATAATGTTGTGTGAGTGTCAGAAATATTTATTTATTTATTATTATTTATTGTTCACCTGGCTACCAACCTGTAAGGTATATGTAAATTATGTCACTAAATATCATCGCTCCTGTGGTGATATAATCCGGTAATGCGACACCTTAGGATATCTTAATTATCATCTCGTGATATTGTTATCAAACGTGGTTGTCTCATTGGTAATAGTCAATTATATTTTAATAGCATATTAGGAATGAACTTCGAAAAAAAATATTTTTGTAAATATTTCTCATAAAATAATTTTCAAAATTCTTCTCTATGAGTAAAATTGAATATTAAAGTACATTTTATGACTACATACAATTAGATGGAAACGTTTTTACTTCTTGCCGTGTAGTCATTTTTGTGTCATTACTGTGTCAATTTTTAAATGTTAATTTACGAAAAAAAGATTTTTCTTGCGTAATTATGTCTCATCAGTCTTACTCTGCTATTAAAATATTATAAATAAAAATTTACAAATATTATTATTGATTATTATAAGGCAACCCTATCTATACTAATACTATAAAGCTGAAGAGTTTGTTTGTATGACGACCACTTTGGCGAACCTGGGAACTCTCGTTTGCCGGACGAGTGCTCTTCCACTGACGACTTTGACGACCACTTTGGCGATGGGGTAAACCTGTCTGCCTCAGACGCCAGTGGTTGCGAGTTCGATTCCCGCACAGAACAAGAAAAAAAAAATGTTCCGTGTCTGGGTGTTTATCTATTTATGTATTTATATTCTAGGTTCCCCCCTAGTTCGCTGCATGGTATCCCATAACACAAGCTATCTTGCTACCTTGGGGCCATGTAGTTGGTGTGATTGTCTGGGGATTTTATTATTATTATGTTTGGTTGAACGCGCTAATCTCAGGAACTACTGGTTCAAATTGAAAAATTATTTTTATGTTCGATAGTCCATTTATCGAGGAAGGCTATATAATATTACGCTGTGACTAATAGGAGTGAAGTTACAGAAAAAAATGTTCAGCAAGTCGTTCTTTGGGGTATATGCGAGGGTGGATTGAAAAGTTCGCGTCGTTTTCAGGTTTGGAAACAGGTGAAAGTCCGAAGGTGCCAAATCAGGATAATAAGCTGGATGTGGCAACAATTCGAAACCACAATCACGAATTTGAGCCATAGACTCGACAGACGTGTGGACTCGGGCGTTGTCCTGGTGAAACAACACTTTCTTTCTCAGTAATCCTGGGCGTTTCTGTTTAATTTCTTCACGTAAACGGCGCAGAAGGGTGCTATAGTACGCAGAGTTTATTGTTTCGCCTTTTGGAAGGTAGTCCACCATAATGACACCCTTAGCATCCCAAAAAACCGATGCCATCACCTTGCCAGCCGACAGAATTGCCTTTGCTTTTTTCCGAGTTGGTTCACCTGATTTTTTCCATTGTTTGGATTGTTGTTTTGATTCTGGAGTGGTGAACCCAGGTTTCATCCATTGTCACAAATCTGTCAAGAAAACCTTGTGGATCAGCCTCGAACATCTCCAAACAGTCGCGAGAAATCGTGAGTCGAATTCGCACCTAGCCGAAACCTTAGAAAAGCCGAGTTCATGGACAATGATGTTTTGCGTTCGTTCATATGAGATGCCTATAGTGTCTGCAATTTCTCTGATAGTCAATCTACGGTCTTTCAATATGAGATCACACACTTTATTGATGTTTTCTTCGGTCGTAGACGTCATTGGCCTGCCGGAGCGAGGGTCATCTTCGATGTTCTCTCGTCCACGTTTAAATTCTGCAACCCATTTTTTCACAGTGGTATAAGACGGGGCAGATTCCCCTAATGTTGTTTGCATGTCATCATGGATCTCCTTTGGTGTTCATCTTTTTTTAAACAAATATTTAATCACAGCACGTTGTTCAAATTTCTCCATTAGTGAAAATTTGTTCTACACACGTATTTATATTGTTCGTAAAATTTTATTTAAACAAGATATCAAATTGAAAATTCGCGGGCTGACAATTGAATAATGACAGTTCAAAATGACGGCAGAAAAAATAACAAAAGATTTTTTTTTATGGCCAGGCCGCGAACTTTTCAACCAATGTAGTACTTTCCCTCATCACTGTATTCTGTAGTTTTAAATCACTTTCCAGCAACTTATTAAATATGTAAACAGACATTTTAAAATATTGTTTAAAGTTGTCATTATGTTTCTGAAGCTCATTTATGTTAATAAATCTAGTCCTATCTTGCAAGAAGGGATGAATCCAAAACCGTCGATTGCTGCGAATAATTTGTTGTAGTTGCCAGCGTGTCGGCGACGCCGACGTAATATAATTTAAACGAGTGCTGTCTCTCCGGTGTCCATCGTTATACTGAGTGGACTCACCTAACAAACCAGGTTCACATAAAATTGCGACAACCGTAAAGGCCAATTTGTGGTTGCTGCAACTGGAAACCTTTAGAACATTTACAAAAATTGATAGTTGCTTCAACAAGGTTACCAGTTGCATCAATTGCAGATTCTCTAGTTGCAGCAAGTGGCAATTTCTAAAAAAGTTGATGGTTGCCTCAACTAAGTTGTCAGTTTTGTAAACTTAAGTTGCTACGTGTGCAAAGCGCCACGGTTTATGTTACGCAAAAACAATGTATGACGGAATTGTTCCTCTTTAAAAGTTTCAAAAAGAGTCCACAATAGCATATACCTATCTGTTAAGATTGACTCACAATAACCATTTTTATGGTTATAAATCGCGTTCGAAAATAGTGTATTAATTTGCGGTGGAGTTTTTTATTAATCATTATCCAATTCAATTCGTTATTTATCATAAGTATTTAATTGTGAATAAAATTGTCTTTATATCACTTGATTCCAATCAAAATCTTATATGGTAATTTTAATATAACTCCGCAGTAAAATAGGTAGATAGTTGGCTGGCCGGCCGCTCGAGCTGTTAATTCTCCGAGCCACCTCCCGAACTATGGGTGCCTATGGCCCTATTCCCGCAACATTTATTAGGTATATCACTTGGAAATAAGATTTATTTGAACCACCAAATTTTTGTAACTACCTACAATTTTAATTTCTGCGCAGTAACTTGATTTTTACATAACAATGGTTTTGACTGGTCCAGCATTTCGTTAAACAGTGCTTCCATCCTCGCGTCGTAATGATTTACAAAAATAAAAAATAGGTACTAAGTACCTACTACTTTTTTTTCAAATCGGTGCCCGAATTTGACCTCAATCTCACCTGATGGTAAGTGTAAATGAGGTCGAAGATGATAGCAAACGAGTTTATGATAGAACTGGCTCTTCATAAAATGTTTTTGGGACGCATCGCCGCTGCAATGGTGATATTTGGCGGCAAATTTCGGTCAGGCGAGACAGTCAGGCTAGCACCAAGCGGGGCTCACCCGGATTAGTCGCTATTTACGACACGCTTATCCAGGGGCGGTAGGGTTGTTTTAGGGTAAATAAGGGGTAATAACTCAATTGTCTTCAACATCAATTAATGCTGGGTTTCAATATTTTACATGAGCAAAAGCTATGACAAACGAATGGCAGGTAGGTATAAGAATAGTAGGTAAGTAGTAATTTCCATGACAAGATGTTGAATATTGAAACTTTTTGGATTCTTTTATAACGCAATGTGCCTTTGCCTCCATGCTGGATTGGAAGTCAAATAAAGACATTAAATGTACCAGTTGCTTCTCTTCCCGGGCATATTGTAGTAGTAATTGTCAGTAAACGGACAAAAATTTGACTGGCGTTTTTGTGGGCGATAGGCTGATAGGCTGCAATAGTCACTATCCATCATTATACTCGTAATACCTCCAGATTCGTCAAACTTTTCATCAGATGGTCTTATTTATAACCTCTGATGTTTTGCCTACCCCATAAAGCATACAGGCGTGAAGTTATGTATGTCAGTATGTGCCTTTGTAACGTAATAAATAGTTATTATGTTTATGGTTAGGCGTTATACATATATGAAGATTCTTCATTTTTGTATTTGTTATCAAAGATCGATAGATTTGCTTACCACCATTGCTTTTAGCCATTGTACCTTTCATAGGTTTTCCTGTTTGATATTTAAGTACCTTTTGTAGGTTTTTCCATAAAACCTATGTGAAACTGTATGTAACAGTTTCTGAAGGAACTCTGTCTCTCTATCAGTAACACAGCTAAACAACTGAATCGATTTTGAAGAAATTTAGAATAGTGTAAGTTTGAACATCAAGGAGAATATAATAATATTATTTATACAACTCCGATAACCTATATTAACGCGTACGAAGTCGCGGGCAACAGCTAGTGTAAAATATAGCTAAATAATGCTCCTGCTCCCCACAATGCCTCCTCAAGGTACGCCAAAGGCCTCCCCACTAGGTTATCAACACCGCTTGGTTCTCTATTGCCTACATTTATTGTTAACCGTTGCCTTATCACGTAACTTGCAAGAGCAAAGCGATGGCATAAATTGCGCAAGATTTGCTAAAAAAGAACTAATTCGTATTACGTTACAGCAAAAACAAAGCCATAGCAATACGACGACTGTGCTGCCTCTATCGTACAATGGATGTACTAAAAGTGCATATAATCCATTTGACTTTCATACTTTTCGTGTGTACTTTTCTGTGAAAGTTTAAAAGCAAACATCTGTTTCAGATTTTATTAGTTTCTTTTTTAGCTACCAAATTGTTTTTGGCGCTAGTGTCGTAGCAATAAATGCATTCTGCGATCAACGAACGATTTAACAGCTATCGCTTACATAATATGTAATACAATGGATCGCGCGTCCATGGCGTGATGACTGCGCCATTATAGCTGATCGCATATATTTACGTGATAAGGCAGCCGGTGACCCTGACTAGATCGTCGACCTACCTTGCAAGGGGCCTCTTATGCTCCATATCTCAGTACCTGTTCTACCTGCCCATTCCTATTTCAACTTTGCAATCCTTTTGGCTGTTTCAGCGATTTTGATTGGCCTGCGAATCTTCTCATTTCTGATTCGATCCCGCAGGGACACTCTGAGCCCTTTCCATTGCGCGCTGAGTGGCTTCAAGCTTATTTATAAGAACAAGAAAAAGTTGGGGGAAGTTTGTAAAAGTACGGATCAATTAAAAGATTGAGCATTTTTGTAGCGCATGGATTTTGAGGATTCAAGTGGAGTGAAACAGTATGACCAGTTAAGTCATGTGTAATTCACATTGTGTATGAGTATCTCCATGCAAGTAATAATCTAGTTGTGCTTGTTTGGGAATATTAAAAAAAAAACATTATAAAAGTTAGAATAAATAGATATATTCAAGGATAATTACATTACAATATCACAAATTAATAATTTCTAGTAAGTCAATCAAACACATTGAATTAATTCGACATAAATAACAGTTTTAGATTGTACAATTTTTAATTCGCATTGACTTATAAAATATTTATCTATTTCTTTGGTGCATCCTTTGGTTTTAAACTGTCAATCTGTAATAAAAGAAAAAAAAATGAATTAATTTAAATGTAAAATGATTAATATTTCCCTTAAAAATGAGGACGTTTTATTTACTCTAGTCAAAATACTGACATTTGAATTCCTTTATTAAAAAGTTTTTTTAATTGATCAATACTGCGGACAGTATTTAGTATTGAACCCATACATACTCGTACATACATACATAACTTCACTCCTGTATCCTTTGTGGAGGTAGGCAAAACACCAGAGGTTACAAAACCATCTGATGTCACGATTGACAAATTTGGAGGTATTTTAATGATGGAGAGTGACTATTGCAGTGACAATTAGCCTATCGCCGGCAAAATCGCCAATAACACCTCTGGCCCTTAACTGACTTTTACAGTATGCCCGGGAAGAGAAGCAACTGGTACATTCTATATTTTTCTTTCGCTCTCAGTCAAGCATGGAATTCCTATAACATCGATTTGTAAAGGATTTTAATCCAGCGAGACTTAATATTAGACTAAGTAATGTCGAGTTGATATCAAAGACTTTTAAACTCTAGACATCGTATTATTGAGTTAAAAAACACATAGGTACTATTAAGTGTTTCCATAATATGAGATAGATCATAAATCAAATTTCATTGTAGAGGAAATTAGAATTTATTCAAAAAAGTAAAATAGCCCCTTTTTGTATTGAGACAGAGTCTGATTTCACATAAACTTGCAGATTTGCGTAGTTTTACTTGTGAAGCCCATAAACTCAATGAAATTTGAGGTCGAGAGGTGAGGTCATGGATTCGATTCCCGCACGGAACAAAAAAAATGTTCGGGTCTGAGCGTTTATTATATTTTAGGTTTCCCCCTAGTTCACTACATGGTTCCCCCCTAGTTCATAACACAAGCTTTAATTAATAGGTTGGGGAAAAAGTCTTTTCGCATTATAGTATGTATGAACTTGTAATAAAATCTCTTTGGCTATAGTATTTGTATCTGGCTGGTTTTGGTATCATTGAAAGTTAAAATTTTAAAGAACATAATTCCAAATTCAAATGAGGAAAATGTGTGATTTTCATTTGTTTTTCGTACTGTCAAGATGAGTGAATATAATGAAGAAATTCGATACATTTTAAAATTTTACTACAAAAAAAGTGAAAATGCAACGCAAGCCGCGAAAAAAATTTGCGATGTTTATGGACCTAGTGCAGTGTCTGTGAGAGTAGCACAAATTTGGTTTAAGCGTTTTCAATCCGGAAATTTTGATGTCAAAGATGCACCTCGCTCTAGTCGCCCTATTACGGATAAAATGGATGCCATTTTTGAAAAAGTGGAGCAAGATCGACATATCAGTAGTTACGACGTAGCTGAAGAACTGGGAATTGTCCACAAAACAGTTTTGGCGCATTTGAAAAAAGCTGGGTACACAAAAAGCTCGATATTTGAGTACCTCACGAGCTCACTGAAAGAAACCTAATGAACCGTGTACTCATTTGTGATTCTTTATTACGACGTAACGAAACCGAATCATTTTTGAAGAAGCTGATAACTGGTGATGAAAATTGGATCACGTACGACAAGAACGTGCGAAAAAGGTCGTGGTCAAAGGCCGGTCAGGCTTCACAGACTGTGGCGAAACCCAGGTTAACTCGCAATAAGGTGATGTTGTGTGTGTGGTGGTATTGGAAGGGCATTATTCTTATGAGCTGTTACCACCAGGCAGGACTATCGATTCTGAACTCTACTACGAACAACTTATGAGATTAAAACAAGAAGTTGAGAGAAAGCGGCCGGAATTGATCAACAGAAGGGGTGTGGTGTTTCTTCATGATAACGCTAGACCTCACACATCTATAGCCACCCAGCAAAAATTAAGAGAGTTTGGCTGGGAGGTGTTAATGCATCCGCCGTAAAGTCCTGACCTTGCACCTTCAGATTTCCACCTGCTTCGGTCTCTTCAGAATTCTTTAGGCAGTGTTAGGTTAACATCACGAGAGGACTGCCAAATCCACTTGTCGCGGTATTTTGATGAGAGGTTCCAAAATTTTTATAGTAATGGGATCATGTCCCTTTCTACAAGATGGCAAAAGGTTATCGAACAAAATGGTACATACATACTTTAGTTAAATGTCAATAAACTATATTAAAAAATGTTTTGAATTTCCTTAAAAAATGCAAAGAAACTTTTTCCCCAACCCAATACTTTGCCATGTAGTTGGTGTGATAGTAAGGGATTATTTAAATAATTTTATTGTAACTTCTGGATAATGTAGTTTTCTAGTATTGAGAGGGTCTTGAAATTATGTCAACTAGTTTCATTCAAATAAATTATTTTAAAAACTCAAAAGTATAGCCTTCGCTATCCTTAACTTAGATACTTTCCCAGATTTTCGTAAATAAAGGGTTTTCAAAAAAACGTCAAATTGACTCTCTTATATAAAGATTATCTTAAAAAACAGCAGCTTTAAATATTTATAAATTTATAGTTATGTGAAACTATTATAGGGAATATTCTTAAACGGTGATAATGCAATCCCCTCCTACTTCTAGTTCTATTACCTACTATAAATGTAATCTTAATAATATTATAAATGTTAATGTTTGGATGTAAGGATGTTTGTTCCTCAATCACGGCAAAACGGCTCTACGGATTTTTATGAAATTCGGCATAGTGATAGTATACAGTCTGGAATAGACTGTATATGTATTGCTTCTATGCTGGACCGGGAGCGAAAGAAAAACATAGAATGTGCCAGCTGCTTCTCTTCCTACTGCATACTGTAAAAGTCAGTTAAGGGACCGAGGTGTTATGGGAGGCTTTTTTGTGGGCGATAGGCTGACCCCCTGTCACTGCAATAGTCTCTCTTCACTATTATAATGCCTCCAAATTTGTCAAACGTGACATCAGATGGTTTTATTACCTCTGGCGTTCTGCCTACTCCATACGGGATACAGACGTGAAGTTATGTATGTATGTATGTACAGTCTGGAATAGCATAAGCTTTTTATCTCGATATTCCCGCGGGATTCGGAATTGCGCGGGTAAAACCGCGTGAAACAGCTAGTCACATCATAAGACAAACTTACAGCGCTCGTGATCTTCTTGACAGTTTCATCGAAGTTCTTCTTCATGGTATCAGGCTGGAAGGCATCCTGGACTTGCTTGCCGAACTGCTCGCTCAGTTCCTGAATCTGCTTCTTGATGGATTCCAAGTTGGTATCAGAGGGGGGAGCATCGCGTTTTACGAAACCATGGACCTGCAGAAAAAATTAATTAGTCTAATTAGTTGAATTGTATTTACAGTACTAAATAGTGATATTTTATTGCTGTGACAAAAGTTACAAATAAGTTTTTACATTTAAAATGCTCAATTATTCTTAAATAAATGAAAAATGTGATAAATAAAAATTACCCGACCAGGATTCGAACCTGGGACCTCTCGTTTGCCGGAAGAGTGCTTTTCCACTGAGCTACCGAGGCCGGCCTGGCGGTACGCCTCGAAATTACTTACCACATTTTTGTTTTTACGTTATATTGCTAACGTAGCTCCATCTTATGGTATAGCTTTGCAGCTAAGACCACCCGAGAACAATTTTTTTTATTATTTATCACATTTTTCATTTATTTATAAAAAATAATAATTTCCATAAAAAATCCGTTATTTTTATTGGTATAAAAATGGATGACTCTTCCATATGAACCCTCTCCAGAATCTGTATGCTCCATCTTCGATATCCTTTTCACTTAAAATCAAGAAAATATGAATTTGAAAGCGAGTCTAAAATAATACACGTATATCTAAAGGAATGCCTTTGCAAAAAAATAAGTTGTCAACCAAAATGTTCACTCCTTCACTACTTCCTTGTAGTTGCTTGTTTAACCGTGTACTACAGGATACATTCTGGTGAGTGCGCGAGTGCTCTGTTTGAACAAATTAAACCCTCACCTTTTTACCATCGGACTACTATACGCAGACAAAACTTCCATCCGTATGTGGTAGATATTCCGAAAAGTCGAACTAAGCGCTTTGACGGTTCCTTTTTGATACGGGTCTCCAAGGTTTGGAATGAACTGCCTGCGTCTATTTTCCCTGACCAGTATAGTCCTAGTGCTTTTAAGCGTAGAGTGAATAGGTTTCTCGTGGATGGACGTGTACCACCTTAGTCTTCATGTTCACTTAACATAAGGTGTCATGGAGGACAAACGTCCCATCCATATTTTATATTTAAAAAAAAACTTTCGCAATACACAACGTTATTTTTTGTCCTCACTCACGCGACAAAACGAAGATACCACAAGAGGCTTAAAACTTGCCTATTTTTATAATATTATAATGTTTTGTATACCGATTTGCTGATGGAAATATTTGATTCGAGTGCTAGGTTTCACATAAAAAAAATTACGTTATGTACCAGTTCCATATAAAAAATCTCTATACAATTGACAGCCCAATTCTTTAGGAAAGCGTTTATATTATAAGGCTTAAATAAAATATATGAACTATGGAAACACAATATTGACGGCGAATTTATTTTTATAAGGCCATTTTTAAAGAAATTATCACGTGATCAAAGTTACGTGATAAATCCGCACGAAGGTGCAAGTAGCAAACCATTTTTCAGTGCAACCGGCGCGGCGCTTAGCGCGGTGCTTTGAGATGTTAATATTGCTGTTGAGTTCAGACATTATTTTTATAAATATGTATAGTTATAGTTTTTCAGCCGCAACACCACTCCAAGAAGGATAGCAACCGGCAAATCTATACTAATATATAAAGCTGAAGAGTTTGTTTTTTTGTTTGTTTGTTTGTTTGAACGCGCTAATCTCAGAAACTACAAGTGGGATTTGAAAAAATCTTTTTAAATTTGATAGCCCAACTCTTGAGGAAGGTTATAGGCTATATTTTATCCCAATATTCCCACGGGATCAAAAGTTACGCGGGTAAAACCGCGCGCGGTGGCTAGTTAAAAATAAATTAGTAGATGAGTTTATTTATATTTAGCAATACTGTTCCCCACAATCTTAAATGATTAAAATGAGGTTCATCAATTATTTCTTGTTTATAAGATCTTTAACGATGGACCCCGTAATCATCTGTATGGTAATAATTTTAAAACAGGGACGAGTTAGCCTTAATTTTTATTTTTTGTGGTGGTTTTTTCTATAGTTTTTACTTTTTACCCGCTTTAAAGATAACCTACTCATGAAAATTTAATGATTGAAGTTTGCTGAAAATCGGAATACACAGCCACAAAAATCACAAAAATCTTAACTTTTTAATAAATTGTATTAATTTCAAAATAGGTAAAAAGAGTTGTTATAAGATATCTAATAACATGTTCCATAAAAGTCCTTGGCTATGACTGTTATTAAAAAAAGGATGATTGCTGTGGAGTTTCTTGCCAATTCTTCAGACATTACTTCTTTGACAGATAAACTTTCTGAAGTGGTGGTAAATTAATTTCAATTTATAAACAATATGATTTTTTGCAAATATATGTCTAAATACCTACAAAACAAAGAATAATTTGACATTGAGTTACATTTACATTTCATTAATATATTCTGTGATCAGAAACACAGCCGATTTAACAATCTATGGTCCCACTTTACATTTACTATCAGGTAGGCTCAGTGCTAATTTATCAACCTTGTATTACGTTTGTAATACGTATTGAATTAAGTCTTATAATATACTGGTTAAACGTTTGCCTACTATGAGATGAGAGGTCCTTCGCCTCAATCTTAGGATGGAAATTTGAATGGTCATCATAGACATTAGCCGTTAAGTTCATGGATATTTGTTAATAAATTGAAGCTTCTATTTCGATAATCAAAATGTACGTTTAAAATTATCTTTATATCCATAGCATAACTTTGGGCTTAATATTGTGATGCGAATCCGGGAAATATGCATTTATTTATCTCTTATTTTTATTTGAAAACCAAATTTGAAATTTCATTCAAATAAAAATTGAATTTTTTATTTGATACGTGTTTGATATTTATTAATTATAAATAAATATTGACGACCGGCTGGTGTAGTGGTAACATACATTGCCTTCTATCCCAGAGGTCCTGGGTTCGAATCCCGGCGGCGGCGGATATTTGTGTGATGAACACAGATATTAGTCGTCAAGTCATGGATGTTTATATGTTTATTTAAGTTTATTCTAAAAAAAATATGTATTTATTCAATATGTACGTTTATATATTTCTTAAGTATATCAGTTATCTAGTACCCATAACACAAGTTCATTAAGAAACTTAATTTCGGCTAGATAATGTTGTGAGAGTGTCAGAAATATGTATTTATTTAAATTTAAAAATAGTAGTTAAGTAATACTTACGCTGATCAAGCAGACGGCCAATACGATAAAAAGTGATTTGTTCATTTTGGTTTGATCACACAACTTTGCGGTACCAGAGCGAAACGGAGACTAACCCTTGAATGGAGACGAATGCTTTTATGCAGTTCCGGAAAAGTGTAATCAACAAGTTAAGAGCCAATAAAGGACAATGCGGCCAATTTTAGTATTTAAGTCTATTGACTGTCAACTCGTTGAAATTTGAAGTTTTAGGGTTACGTTCGAAATTAAATATTTAAAGGTCTTTAGAATTTCTTGACAAAAGGCAATTTTGAGTCCATTTCTTAAGAACCTTCTTTTTGAGAAAGAGACTTAAAACTTGGAATTTTTGGAAATAGTTCTAAAGTAGGTAATCGTTTTGGAACTAAATTACCGTATTGGAAAAAAACTTGATTGAAAAATGTAAATACGGAATAAGAAGAAATATATCATAAAACCTTTTTTCATTTATAAACAGAGTAAGTAGATTTGATTTCCTCATTTAAAAATATTATTTAATAAAATATTAGACCTTTGAGGAAAAGTGTCAAAATTTACCTGTCTCCAATTGCTATACTATAAAAATAAAAGTAACTGAAATTAATATAAATAACATACATACATACATTACTTCACGCCTATATCCCTGATGGGGTAGGCAGAACACCAGAGGCTATACAACCATCTGATGTCACGTTTGACAAATTTGGAGGTATTATTATGATGGAGAGAGGCTATTGCAGTGGCAGGGGGTCAGCCTATCGCCCTCAAAAAAGCGCCAATATAACCTCGAATATAAATAATACAGGAAGAATAAAACTGTGTTCACAGAAATTGACGAAAATTGTTGAGTCATCCTTTCTTTAGCTTTGAATTTTGACTTAATTGAAAATTGGAAAATAATTGAAAATTGACTTGAAGATAATTGAGCATGAAGGTTGGGTTATCTGATGCAAGTAATCTTCATAAAAACTACCGGTGCGTTGCTGACCTTTGGGCATGTGGTACTTATTGTACACGCAATAAAGGTCAGATACAAAAATATACACACAACAAAGTATTAATAAATATACAGTTATGAAAGTTATTTTGGTTTTGATAAAAGCGTCTGTGAATCTGTGTGTGAATGTGAATGAGGTTGGATGTTTCATGATGTTTGATTAGATTAATTAGATTTAAATAAAAATAAAGTAAAAAAAATATCCCCAGACATTCCCACCAACTACATAGCCCCAAAGTAAGCAGAGCTTGTGTTATGGGATACCATGTAGCTAACTAGGCGTGAACCTAGAATATAAATACATAAATTAATAAACACCCAGACACGGAACTTTTTTTTTCTTGTTCCGTTCGGGAATCGAATCCACGACCATTCGCGACTGAGACAGACAGGTGTAATTTCTACAGGCAGTCCATGTTAATAATTTAGTAAGAATATACTATTAAAACGGCGAGTTTACATTTAGAATTCGTTGGCCATAAACCTTTTTGACATCTAAATAATTTCTCATGCTACGAGTATGTGCATAGTAACTGCTCTTTGTGATAAAATATTTAACAGATTTCCTGAAAATAGAAAATTACATTACCAGCGTAATTTATCTCGTGTAAAATCTTGCACATACCCTACGTAGCTTATTATTCATAACATTTTATGAGAAACTCAAGAAGTCTTGTCTTATGTTGCATAAAATAATCGTCCGTTTAATCCGGACTGGCTCAGATTTTAAACTTTTATAAACCTTATCCGGAAATAACCGTAAAGTTTTAAATTCGTTTATTTAAAAAAAAAAACAAAATTAGCTTTTTAACTTTAAATTGACCTGAAATACCTACCTAAGGTTTTAGGAATTATGAAGATCATATATTATTATTATTATTATTTTTTTAAAACAATAAGTGTACTCGGTATTATTATTATTATTACTAGCCCTGGGTGTCCCAAAATTGGGCAAAGGCCTCCCTTTTCTCTTTCCATTTTAGGCGATCGGCTGTTTCCGCGGGCCAGTTTGGGCTAAATGCGTCCAGATCATCTTTCCACCGACGGCGTGGTCGTCCGCGAAGATCATATATATTGCAATTAAAAGATTCCCCAAAAAATACGCCTTTAGGTAATAAGTTTGGAATGGAACTGTACCTAGAACCTACACCTAACTGATTGGGCTGCGAAACACACCTTGATGCATGAAACTTTAGACAACCACGACCACGTCCAATAAAACATTTTCGGATTTTGGCGTCTCTAGTAATTAAATATTCTGTCAAACTAAATATCCAAAATGAAGTTATCTTTTAACGCGAACTAATCTGTTGTAGCCCAACTTTACACGTAATACTGACCGACAAAATGGATATCTTTTGTTTCTTAAAAGCATTTGTTTTCAACATGCATTTGTTTTGTTGATGAAAATGCTAAAAATCGAACTATGTGCGGTCGTAATGCATCTGGGCTCGAAATATTTCGGTACGGAACAAGCAAATCAAGATTAACGGCATACATTAGAGTACCATTTTCGCAGATGCACATCGCAGTGCGTCGTTGTTTTTCTTGCGAGGACGTTCATCAAATGTGTATTTTGCGGGGGATGTACTACGAAAACAGTGAGCAAGATTAAAAGTAATCATTCATTTATGATCACTTTTTGTGTTTTTATTTTTCATCATCATCATCACAACTCTTTGTAATGAGCCCACTGCAGGGCTATGAGTCTCTCCCCTGGGTGACGAGGAGGTTTAGGCCATAATCCACCAAGCTGGCCCAGTGCTGGTTGGTGGATGACAGAATTATCAGGGCGCCGAAATGGCTTCTGGCAAACTACAATTATACAGCACCCGGGACCGATTGCTTAACGTGCCCTCCAAAGCACGGAAGTCACCGTGAGAAATGTATGGTCGGTGGTCACCCATCCAAGAACGGACCGCGCCAAACGTTGCTTAAACTGTGATATCGTATGATACACACAGTAACCACGGCGCCACGACGACTTCTCATTATTTTTATTAATGTTTAATAAACCGTATGTTATGTCTATTACAAATACTTTACCTCAATTTATAGAAACGGTTTGCAGTAGGTGTTACATGTTGGACAATCATTGGCTTCATGATCAGTGTCCAACAATTATTAGTTGATCATGGTAGAGAAAGGCCCTGTAAATACACGATCTTAGTTACAATTTAAAAAAAATCTATTTATTGGATATAAAATAATGGAAGCGACTCAAAGACTTACTCAATCGAACTTGTCAAAGAAATGTCACGTAAAATTAATAAACAATGATAATATTTTAGCCAAATAGCCAAGTCGAGTAGGCTTGGAACATCATATGCCGCCTTTGGATAAGTGTATTGTATAAGCTTTGTGGTCAGACGCCATCAGGTTTTGCTTATGAAAGATCACCCTTAGGTCACCTATGAAGAGCCAGTTCGTCTTTAAATCTTAACATATTCATCATATAACATCAAATTAGATTGAGTTTAGAAGTAGGTATAGCTCACGGTTTAAAAATATAACTTCTGACATTATGACCTCAATTATAGCATTATACATTATGAAATTCGTATCTTTAGATTTCCCTGCATAAGCTTGAATATTATTTATAGTCCCGTTTAATCGAACAGACTAATAAAATAAGTAATTAAGTCTTGGACACACGCCAATGTCCTCAAGGCTTCAAGCGTAGCTATTTACTTGTACTTGCAGAGGCGCAACTACGTCACAGATGCGGAGGAAATTAGACTCAATATTAAGTTGCTTTTGTACACTGCTGAACTAATTAAAAGGAAACTTCAAAACGATACTACTGTTTAAATAAATTTACTTTTTAAGGATATAGTAAAATAAACACTACAAACATCGCTCCACACTTAATCAGCAGCGTGACAACAGGAATTTTTCACAGCTGATTTGATAAATTCTTGTTGACGACCCTCTCATCGCCATTTCTATACTTGACAGTACGAGTAGTTACGTGTACCTATCGTATACGTCCTTAGGAAAACCAATTGCAGGCCTTGGTCGAAAGCCCATCTTCTGTAGTCCGGATGTACAATATACAAGTAATATGCAACGCGATAAAAATAAAATAAAATATAACACTTTGTTATGGCTTCTTGCCCCAGTTATGTTAGTTTAGTTATAACTAGGAAACTTTGTTTGTAAAACAAACAAATTGCATGAAAATTATACAACTAATACAGACACAAAGTGTTTCCACTTTGGGATCTCCAGCTTATAAGCAAACAGACTCATCACACTGTTGGTTTTAGATTACAACCTGGTCATGAATAAAGCGTTTTTTTCTGAGTATTTTTGGCCAAGAATTTATTGATTATCATTGACACAAACATGGTCACACACGCACCTTGAGGCTAATGTTGTACTTCACCTTAGAAAAGTTTAAGGCTCTTTTCAAGCTGCACTGATGTAACCTAATGATCAGTGCGTTGTAGAGAAAATTTGGTGTTAGCTTCGTTGTGTTAAAGCATGGATAGATAACAACGTTTTCAAATAATACATAGTTCTACATCGTACGTACAATGCTGGACAAACATAAATATTAATGGAGGGGGTGTCTCGTATCTCGAGGGTATCTCGTTGTCTCTGGGAAATCAGGTGAAGCCAATGGTTGGATTGCAGGAAAAGTAATAAAAAATCTTAGCCAATCAGGCGATGGAAATAACCACCTTGTAGTGAGTAGTGGAATTCGGTTGTATGATACCTAAAACAATCGAAGAATAAAAAAAACTTAACATAAAATACGTACAGAAGTTCGTCATGTTCACTTGCCATCAGGTTTCATGGAAGACAAACGTCCCATCCATATATTTTTTTTATATTGATGACAGCGCCCGCAGAAAGAAGTGGAGAGAAGTATTAGGCTTCGTAACGTTTGATTAAACTACTATGAAAAACTCTGGGTTACAGCTAATGGTTCTAAATCCTTTTGTTGCTTCTAAAGTGCTAGTGCCAATGTATCCAAAATACTTTTAGTATTCGAATAAATGTATCCGAATAAACTATTGACAGACCCTTGACGCCATACATCGAACCATTTTGCTTTCTTAATGGTTTTTATTTGATAAAAAGAATAAAGTATTTGAAGTAACTAAGTTGCTTTGGAAAACAAAAAGAATATTTTTATCCAATTTTGTTTTTCTTCTTTCAGAGTTTAAATGTTGTTTATTTAGGACAAAACATTTATAACTTAAAGTAGGTCCTCAAAGTTGTTTACACTCCAAGTCCATTCTGGTGTACGTATTTCAAGTGTCCAAAAGTTTTTAGATTATAAATCATACATCTTAGAAAATAGGGACTGTTTTTAATCGATACATTGTATTATTTTGCGAAGTCTAAGAGAACCACTTTGAACTCAGCAAGAACATTGAAACTGAATGATGAACTTTGTCATTCTTGAAACTTTTAGTGTCCTTCAATACTTCCATTTATTTATTTACTTGTATTTTATTTTAAAGGAAGTAGAAAACATATGTCTTTTTCATTTAAAGATAAGGTACCTACTATTTAAGTCTTAATATATAAAGCTGAATATATTTGTAGACAGCTGTATGTAGACTCTTAATAAGAAGAGTTCATAAAATAAGAACCAGATAAACATTATACATGAATACTTTTTGGTCTTTTTATACTTACAATGTTTTTATATGTTATATTTTTATTATACAAATTCTACTCTATAATAAAGTGTTTTTCCAAATCCTTCAATATAGCAATATTCCTATGAGAGAGAGGAGGTAGATGGTGTCAATAAATAATACAAAAAATTTCAAAAAATCTTTATTCTTTTTTTATAATAGTATATAACAGTCAGTGTAACAAATTGTAAGCAACACAACAGTGTAACATTGTAAGCAACTTATAGAAAATGTGAGTAAGCCAAAAATGGGTCTGCATAAAAGAGTTAGGAAAAATCCACATTTACCAAGTCGTGGTCTAGACTACACTTAAATCTACAACATACAGGGTGACTGGTGGGTCACTTTTGAAATTCAAGGACTTGATAGTTTGAGATCATACATGAAGAAAAAAAAATTAATTATTTACTGAGTAAACTTAACCGAAAATTAAAGAATTGATCACGCAACGCATGGTGACTTTTTTTTTCTGCAATTTCTAGAAGCCAGTGTTGGATGAATTGCGTTTAAATGGCTATTGCATATAAATCTACGATATTAATACACGTATTTATATTTCATTGAGCTCAGTTATTTTGTCAAAATTTCAACGGCCCGACCTGATTTTTTCTATCTGAAAATAAAAATAGGCATATTATTATCAGAAAAATATAAATGAGGGGAGAGGATAATCTTTTATTTTTCATTGACAAATAACTTTCAGTTTTAATGGAAATAACATGGTTTTGATACCCAGGTCAATAAAAATTTAATGTGATTGTACACCAGGACTAGACTTCCTTACTTCAACCTCAAGTCACTATTTCATTAAAAAAAACCATCTAGTTATATTCCCCTCCAACCTCCTGATACGACCCTCGTGTCATTAGTGTTGGGTACCAATAATTATAGGACTGCCAAACCATCCATTGTTATTAATAAATTCAATTATAAATTAAGGAATCGTTGCTCAACAGCGCTGCTTTTAAAGTTGTGATACCTAATAGTGTGGTTTACCCGATGCTAGGTAATCACCAATAGAGATGTAATATTAGGATCGAATTTTCATATGCCTTTTAACTAATATAACGCTTTATCAATAAAATGGTGTCATAACTGTTCCTGGGTAACAGTCAAATAACAGTGAGAGTTTCTGATCTAGTTCGTAAAATGAACTATATTCATTCTATTATATAGCTGAGAAGACAAAACATCATAAAATAATAATAATATATTTATTTCTGATAAAAACTTATATCTAAGAATAACATAAATTGTGAAATTAATACTAGTTTAAACAACATAATTCATATTAACTAAATTACAAAAATAAGCAAGAAATACTATACAATAAAACGTCATATCATCTGCTTATCATGACCTAGGGTAACACAGGCATGATACCTAAACTAAGTAATTATGATTACTTGTTTTTTAGGTACAAAATATTCAACAGATTGGAATGTGCTAAGTCAAAATTAATTCTAAAGGTATTATAATTTGATGTGCAAAAGTGTAAAACTACTATATGTATAAGCGGAAATTTATAAAGTAAGTATAATGATTGGTCCATATTGGATAATATGGCCTATACCTCCTCGTCACGCAGGGGAGAGTCTCATGCCCTGCAGTGGGCTAATTACAAAAGACTTGTGGTGATGATGATGTGATAATAATGATTATCGCGCGCTTTGATGACTGCTTGCAATGTTATTTGACTGTTATTGAATAACATAATTAAGAAATGTTCGTATTACCGAATATAATATTTCTGCCGTGTAACTGTAATATAAGTATTTGTTACACCTCTAATCGCCACCGACCACGAACACATGCAACTCGACGGAAGCTAGAAGTGCGCGCTTTTCAGGTACATTATCTTATAAGTCCCGTTGCCACTTATTACATTACCTAACCCACTCTTCCAACTGAAATACAAATCTGTTTGGCGGTGGTCATAATAAGAATTCAACATTAGTAAAACCTACTAAACATTTTAAATCTTCGAAGTCTTTCCAATGCATGTATTATTTTCTCAAACTAAATACCTAAAGCACGAAATTACACATCTAATAACTTTAACTTACCGCACTATAAATATTAATGAACCTATCCTCGATAATGTCAAAATGTGGGATGAGTTTCTTCTCGTCTATTTCCACTGCAGATCTGATAAGGGTCTGTCTAACACAATTTCTGAGAGATTCTCTGTTTTTCTGCGCTAGCGCCCACAGCTTTGCTACCTCTAAGTGAGTTGCTTCTGTAGTTGAGGTAGTGGAAACATCCTCTCTTTTAAATCTCGAAGAAGCACATGCCTGAAAATATATTGAAAGTTTTAGTTATTTTCTCGTTATTTTAAGAAAGACAATTTACAAGAACTGTATGTATGCAAAGTTAAGTTAATAAGTGTCATTTGAAAAATGAACTACCAGTTAACCTTTATTACAAGAAAATAAGTTCAGTCTTTAAAATCAGTAAAGTGAATATCAGTTTGAATGAGAGTACAAAGATAATCTTGCCATTATAAATCAGTTTTGAGATAATCAGTTATTAGAAATTTTGTTCTCCCACAAGCATAAACATGGCCACTAAACTGTACATAAATACTAAAAAAACTAAGTAAACTTCCACAATTTATCCTTCACTACAAATTACATCTGTTTACTTGTTTTTTTTTTTTGTTCTAAGTTGTAAAAATTCTTAATTGTTTGTTTATTCATTTCCTACTAATGAAAAAAAGGTCGTACACGGCCCTTCTTGAACATTTTATCCCGAAACAATATTGGTTCCAATTTCTAAAACCAATAGTCGGAAACAGAAACACGTAAGATAGAAGCCTATTGCATTAATATATTGTTTGCGTAAACATTTCCATCTAATGTTTACATTACAATGGTATATTGAGTTACCACATTATTTTCTAAATTGTTTTCGTAGATGTCAATCTTCTGTAGTTGTGTGGCTAGACTTACAATTATTTACCAAGTTGGTTTTTCAGAAAATGGCATGTTTTATGACTTTAACATTGTGTTTATGTATGTCACATTTGAATATAATAAAAAGATTGTCCCAGAAATTTAGTGCTATCATGGCTACATAAAAATTCACCCCAAATGTCTATGACGGCTTAACTGCACTTACTGGAAGTGAAATCTGTTTCTTAATATTATATCACGTATGCACATATCTGATACACAACATAATTATATTTTTTTTTTTAATTATGGCCTTATAATAAAGTATTGGGAGAGGCCTTTGTCCAGCAGTGGACGTCTACAGGCTGCTGCTGATGATGATGATAATAGCAAGGAAGTATCTGCGGCTACTCTGCAAATGTTCCACCACAAATTCGGCCCTGTGGCAGTAAACAAACAAATCTGCTTTATGAAATAGTTTTAACTATAGATAATTCCTGTTGATATAAACACAGTTTAAAATAAACCATTTTTTTTTCGATATTCCAATGTTCATTCTTATGAACAATCATATCAATTGAAGGAAATCGGTATTTAACCATTCTAGGCAAGGATCTATTATTCCTCGTCATTTTAGCTTTCAGCTCACTCATGGGGACCAGAGTGTCTCCGCTGCGCAGCCTCTATCTACCGATTGGCTGGTGCTCCGATTATGATCAATGGCCCACACCAAGGCGGGTCATAAAAGGGGGATGATTAGTGGGTATACTCAGGTATTCTGAGGAGTCTCGTGGCCGCTCATGCGGTCCCCACACTGTCTGGTTACTCTATATCTGTTAAACACTGGGGTTAGTAGATTATAGAATTCCCTTTCGTCCGTAACAGGATTCATCTTCCTCCTGCTAGAGCTTACTTGCCAAAGATTTTCCTTGGCGGAAAAACAAAAAAAAAAGATCTATTATTGCTTTGGCACTAAGGTACATTTTTTCTTTAGTAAGAAAACCCATAGTTTTTTAGTTACTTATTTTTTAAAGTAATTTTTCAGATATTTTAAAACCCGTAGTTGATATCAGTATAACGATAATAAGTAAGTAAAAATGAGGTCAAGAATGCACACCGGCTTTGGAATCCATCTTGGGGAAACATCGGTTAAATTAATTCAGCTTCGGAAAAACAATGAGTCACCAAATTGTACTTTCAACCGACTTCCAAAAGAAAGAGGTTCTCAATGGAGAGTTTCTCAAAGTGCGTATGTTTTTTTGTGTATTTGTGACGTGATTTTTTGTTTTATTATGAATCGATTTCGATGATTCTTGTTTCATTTGATAGATAAGTACTTCAGGGAATTTTAGTTTTATTTAAATCGGTAACGTACTTTTTGAAAAAAATTGCAATTGTCGGATTGTACAATTATACCGAATTGAAGAAGTGTGGTGCATTTTGTAATGTAGCCTGCTGTTCTAGTCAAAGAGAATTGTTCATAAGAGCGTTTGATTTCAGAGTACTAGGTTCGGGCATACTTCAATCGATACTAGCGGAATCGATGACCATACTGCCACAATGCTGTATGACAAGCTGGCATGTATCTGCTGTAGCTCTCGTCACGATTTTTTTATTATAGTGTAATATTTTATATTAGATTGTACGTGTATATCATGATCCTAAATAGTTTATTGATTTCAAAGGGCTTATCTCAGCAACTACTAGACCAATGTGAAAAATATACTCTACCAAGAAATTTCAACAGGATTAGAAGCTGCAAAATCACTTAACAATATTTAACTTAAGTAGCCTACGACTTATATTTTATATACACCTATATGGGTAAAACCGGGCAATTTCGTTAATGCGTTGAAATATAATATAATAAACAATAGTGTGTAGACAATATAATCCTTTTCTATTTTGGATTTGATAATATTCCAGATTATAAAATTGTACATAAAAATAATAAAATGTTTTATTTGGGGATGCCTGTATTTTTTAACTTTATTTGATTTTTATTTACGCTACTGAAAGCTATTGGTTTAAACCTATCAATTTTTGTCACATGATATACACTGGATTAGAAATATAGCTATGAGTATGACACATTTCTAATTGAGTTTTACAATATTTTCAGCCAGATATATGGCACTCGCAGATTCCACTTTATTTTAACTTGTGACACAAAATATCTAACCTTTTAGAAGTATATTTTTATCACTTACTAAAACAATACTCACATTATGTATAATTAACACTACGGCACAATAAAAAACAGTCTTTGTGAAATACATGGTGCGCCAAAGTCGAGAGAATAATCACTACGGAAACCTTGACAGTCATTGCTATTTATATTACCATGTTTTTCTAAGTCAATTTGTTAGAAACCTGATATTTAAGAATCTTGTACATGCCTATTAGGTCCGAGAAATATTCTACTTAGAGAATTACTAGCTGTAACTATGCCAAATCCTGAAATCATTCTACGCAATTCGTAATAGGTTAAAACTATTCTATTAAAGAAGTCATCGTGGCGCCATGTTTAATGTGTGTATAATAATAATAATAACTTTTATTTTCATTAAAACAAGTTTTACAGGGTTATCATCTGGGGCCCTCTGTTTAGCGCAAAATGACTGTCTTAGAGGGTCCCGCTCTTCCGTACATTATTTTTAAATACAAGTTATATTTACTAATTCTACAATTATATATAAAACAAGAATAATAATAGTAATGCAATGACATTAAGACATAAATGGCAAATAAAACACTTTTTAACCGGATTTATCGCGTATATTTACATTTTTTTTGCGAGCGACTGGTCGTGACCACGGGGTCTGCAAAGACACCGAAACGTCGAGTTCAAATTTAAAATGTAAATATACGCGATAAATCCGGTTAAAAAGTGTTTTATTTAATAGTATGAATCGCGAAAACTTAAGAAAATATTATTATAAATGGCAAAGTTTAGCTCGTAAAAATAACATTATATGTAACTTATTAATTCCAAATTATTTCAGTGATTATTTACAAATTGAGAAAATAAATTAATTTTATCAATTATTCTAACTTTTAAGAGTGAAAGCTTATAGATAATATTTTTAAAAAGATAAATTTACAAATACAATTAAATAAAAATAAAAGAAAATATAATATATTGATTTTGTTTTTACAATTATAATTATTTTATATTAGGTATACGTGTATCATACAAGTTAAGCAATGTTCGGCGCGGTCGGTACTTGGATGGGTGAACGCCGACCATTCATTTCTCACGACGACTTCCGTGCTTCGGAGGGCACGTTAAGCAGTCGGTCCAGGGTGCTGTATACTTGTATACAGTAGTCGTTAGGATTTGTCAGAAGCCATTTCGGCTTCCTGAAAATTCTGGCATCCACCACCTATACCTATTATTATAATACCGATTATGGCCTATACCTTCTCGTCACCCAGGGGAGAGACTCATGCCCTGCAGTGGGCTCATTACAAAGAATTGTGATGATAATGATGATGATAATGATTCTATTTATTATTCAGATTACGATATAGCTGAGTTAAAAGTCTTATTCCAATCCATTATTCTGTGGAATAGTCTTTTAAAAGTAGTATTTTATGTCAACTACGTTTTTTGTATACAATAAGATAATTTCAATTAAAAGTAACAATTATATGGTCAGCAAGAGGCAGCTTTTGGAGAAACGACAAATCCTTACAATTTATAAAGAAGCGGGGATTAAACCAAGGACTGCCGGAATACCGGAATGGTATGAATTTCTGTATTTTTTCTGTATGACGTCATACCGTTAAATTAGGTGTATTTAAAAATAACAGTACAGGAATTCATACTGAAATAATTCGTGTACCTTTTTTATTATTGTAGCGTAACGGATTTTTTTTTTCAGTTAACTGAAATTTTCCGGTATTAATATTTATATTGATATTAAAATTGTATTTTTAAATAACTGTAGAATGTTCGATAGTTTAGTTGAATCCTATGAAGCGTAGGGACATATGCTAACCTATACATTTCGGTACAGCAATTAAATAGGTTAAAATATTTCTGTACTAAAAATATCTACAGAAATTAATCCGGTATACATTATTTGCGTACTTATATAAATAAGTTAGATTTTAATAATTTGTTCAGGTATTGTGTTTGATGAAGCAGTACACTAATAAGGATACTGAAATTTTACTAGTACTATTTAAAAAATTTAAACCGATATGCAGTCCCTGGATTAAACACACAACCTCACGCATCTCAGTAATCTGCTAACCGATGCATCTATAACGATCTGTACAACTGCTGGTTTTATTTTTATGTTTTTCAGTCGTTAAAAACACAAATTGAGAGTAAGAAGTCGTCGTGGCATAATTATAATCAGAATCGAGTTCGGAGTGCTCTCCTTTAGTATCTAAAATTAGGCACCCTGTATATCAATCGATACAGCAGGCTCATCCGGGTCGGTACGAGGATGAGTGACCGTCCACCACTAATTTCTCATGATGACTTCCGTGCTTAGGCATTGGCATGTTAAGTAGTCGGTCCCAGGTTGGTACAGTAGCCATTACAGTTTAATAGAAGCCATTTCAGCGACCTGTGTTCTAAGAGCAGTAGGCCAGCTTAGAGACTTACGGGCTAAACCTCCTTACCCAGGGGAGATACTCATAACCCTGCAAAGGGCTCATTACAAAGAGTCGTGATGATGTGATGATGAAAATCACATAAATGCTTAACATTTTCAACGTAGATGATAAGGTATCACATCATTTAAAAAATCATGTAGTCTGAGTAAGAGTTCATATCTTGCCTTGATCTAAGATATAAATCTACTGTTAACCAATACAATGTCTCATCCTCAATTAATTTTTTGAGTGGCAACCAGCCGTCGATACTAAGTGACAGGCTATTACTGCCAGTATCACGTGATGTAATAGAGACGGTATTAGGAATTACAGATTCATGTGAGGCGCGACGAAGACCGAACATTGCGTTACCTAAAACAATAAGACATCACAGTTAGTTCCACCACCAATAACAGACATACCCATTATATACATATTAATATTATTGCATAACGTATATTTATACTAATATAATACGGCCGAAGAGTTTGTTTGTTTAGTTGAACGCACTAATCTCTAAATAATACCAATCGAATTCATTGTATTTAAGGACCGTTGTGCAAGTCACCCTTAATGTAATAAGCTTAAAGGGTTAAGCAAACTTAAAAGCTAAAAACTCAATTTAATTCTCACGATCAACCTTTATCCCATTTAGTGGTATAATTGGAAACAAGCGTTACGTTTATTTTCAACTGACTTCCAAAAAGACGAGGTTCTCCATTCGTGTGTTTTTTTGTGTCTTTGTTACATGATTTAACGGACATTTTTTTTTTTTTATAAAATATGGATGGGACGTTTGTCTTCCATGACACCTGATGTTAAGTGAACATGAAGACTAAGGTGGTACACGTCCATCCACGAGAAACCTTTGAAACCTTTGAACCTTTGAGAAACCGAGAAATTATGAATCAATTTTGAATATTCTGGTACTTTTCATACGATAGAGGACATATCAGAGGTGGTCCCGTATAAATTTCATCGAAATCGATTGAGTACTTATGAAAAACGGTGAATTTAACGATAATGACCTTTGTAATACTTCAGCCAAAGCTTTGATTAGGATTTAAAAATGTTATTGAAGTCGGTTTCTTAATGCTCTGCATTCGTTGATTATTTACACTTGATTGAACATCACGCGATGAGAGAACTTTGAGCCTGTGGTTCGTCGGATATAATTAAAAAACCACCTTGATAATACGATCAGGTTTATTCTGTACTTTGATCTTTATTAAGTTTCTGTTTGATTTATTTTTATGATGCTTTTCTGTCGATAAAAAAAATCATAAACGACGGAAGTTTTACATCAAAGAGACTTCAAATTACAGACTATAATATCAAATATGGCCCAGTAGACTGTGGTATAAAATGACATATCTTGATCTGAAATGTATAGGCTCCAAAATCCAGAATCCAGAATTCTAATTTACATGAAAAATTCTTGCATTGAAAATATGTTTCCGCCAAGATGGCGGGAGCGAATCAATATTTTAAAGGTCTGTAAGTACCTTTAATTAAATAATTGGTACCTACGTATTTAAAAGATATCTTCGCTATAAAGGTGTATTGAAAAAATCGATCTGTCGCTTTTCTTGCAGCCATCTACATTTTAAATAGTTTTTTTTTCAACTTTCGGCTTTCAACATTCTAACCGCCTCTGGATAAGCATGTCGTATAAGGTGACTAATAAGGCGAGGATTCGCCTAGACAGCGAACACTCTTTATTTAAAATCTGTTGCCTAATATCACCGCCCCAGTGGTGATGTCTTCCAGCGATTCTTTACAGGATGAATGGTGACAAATTTTAGATACTGCAGGAGAGTACTCTGAACTCGATTCTGATCATAATTATGTAATAAAAGTAGGTACATAATTTTTCCACCAGAAATCCCTATGAATAAATAAAGAGACCTTAATAGACGTTTCCCGACGCGCTGCCTCAGTCAACACGCACACAGTAGTGTTCCCGCCACACGCACACCACCACCTGCTAAGTATCTATTGCATTACGCTTATGTAACCATGCGTTGCGTACTGAATCCTTTAACGGTTAAGTTTACTCAGTAAATAATTAATATTATTTTTTCTCTTCATGTATATGATCTCAAACTATTACGTCCTGGAAACTAAATCCTAAATCTTCGACATGAGGTTCACTTTTTTTTTTACTTACTAGCAAGGAGGTCGAGGTTGAATATCGGATAATATTTTTCCTAAAACATACCGCTCAATAAAACGGACGATACCTCTACAATGTGGCTACATACATACCGTTTGTTATTGTTTGTTTTCCATGAAAATGGCTGACGATAGCGATCGCAAGTCCAAGGTACAATCTATCTCTGCTGATGACAATATTTTGATGACCATTCACTTGAACTCTACTCTTTGGCCTTCGTTATCATATTGTTGTGCATTTCCTGTTTACTGTTATCTCTGTATTACTGGATTTTATAGTCTTTCATCTGTGCACGTGACTTTTTTTGTTTTTGTGAAATTTAACTTTCAGATCAATCTTTCGTGGTTTTGAGATTAATCTATTAAACCTTTAATCTCGGTATTTTAAGGGATTTTTAGAAATTAATTCTGTATGCTAAAAGTTTTGATCTCAACTAACCAGCACTGGAACATCTTTACGAACAAACATCCTTTACTTTAAATTAATTTCGTGCAGAGTATATTTTTTCAAAAATTTACCGAGAAGGTTTCCTTTCATCTCACACTATTTCTTCTACAACCTCTACAACTTAAATCCCTGCCTTAAAACCTTGGGTCTTAATTTTCTAGCCTGTATAAAATCAATCTATTGAGCTAAATCAGCAACGGAATATATTTTATCAATATCGTCAATAAGCTATACTTATCACATTCCCTTTAATATCTATGTTCTATTTATTTTAAAGAGAAATGTATGAGAATTGTGCAACGCAAAAAAGCTGATGTTGTACAGAAACTTACATACATACATTTACGAGTAAATACCCAGCATTAGCATACACAGACAGGAAACTTGTGATTGAGGCCAATTTCGGGACTAAACGGTTGAAGTGATAATTCAATCTCTGTTAATTAATCCAACCAGTAAGCTACTACTATAAATATGTACATAGATTTTAGTAACTGGTTTGAAGATAAAAAAATTAACACTGCAAGTTATACGCAAGAATGTTTATTCATTTAATCCTACTTGAATACATTATAAGCAAGAAAATTACAAATCAGACATTATATAATTATGATAAAGCAATGCTTTTAAACAATAATAAAATCACAGATGATATTTAATGTTAATAAATCTAACATACTTATTAAAATTATATTTCAACGTGCCCTGGTCGATGCGAGTCGACAAAGTTCACCAACTTCTGAAACTGAAAAGTTACACATAAATTGCAAATTTTTATATAATTAATAATTTTAAATGAAAATGTTAATATGGTAAAAAAAACAGACAATCACACCAACTACATGGCCCCAAAGTAAGCAAAGCTTATTTTATGAGATACCACGTAGCGAACTAGGGAGAACCTAGAATATAAAATACATAATAAATAAACGCCGAGACCCGGAACATTCTTTTTCTTGTTTTGTGCGGGAATTGAACCCGCGACCTCACTAGATCCGGGGTATTTTAAACGGTAACCGTTTAGCAAAAAAGAAGTCGGGAAGAAATTTCTGTAACGGGAAATAATTCATATTGTACCCAAAATTAAAATAGATCCTTTCCAGTTCATTTCGTTTGGCAGTAGTTTTTTGTAGCTTTAGCTGGAAACTCAAAACCCTGTATTACAAAGCCGTACTTGATATACTCGAGTAAACGATGTGTTGATATTCTAAAATATCTAAAATATCAAATATTCTCGGAAAAGGTTTATGAAATATATTTGTTTCAAATATCTGTAGGCTACATAATATTTGCAATAGATTCATGGTTTTATTGAATTATTATCAATAAAGGAACCTTCATTTAACCGGCTACAAAACTATACTATTACAGTAGCTTAAATTTCTTTGCGAAATAAACTAAGATTAATTTGAAATAAGCAATGTTAAAACAGCACTGATACTACGAAGATAAAAATCATAAAAATTTGTAAAGACGTAGGAATAGATTTGTATGAAATGTCAAATTCGCCCTGGCTCCTAGAAATCTAAATAAAAAATAGTAATTATTCGCATATTTCCTGCGTTTTTTTTTTAATATTTCTGACACTCACACATCATTATCTAGCTCAAATTCAGTTTCTTAAAGAACTTGTGTTATGGATGCTAGATAACTAATATACTTAAGAAATATATAAACATACATATTACATAAGCACATATTTTTTATTAGAATAAACTGAAATAAACATATAAACATCCATGACTTGACGACTAATATCTGTGTTCATCACACTAATATCCGCCGCCGCCGGGATTCGAACCCAAGACCTCTGGCATAGAAGGTAATGTATGTTACCGCTACACCAGCCGGTCGTCATTTGATTGTTACATATTGATGATACATGGGACGAAATAAATAGTAATTTAGAATATAAAAAGTTTCCACTGTTCCTGCTTTCAGGGCGGCCAATATATGAAGCAAATGCAAAGTACGTTCGTAAAAGGTAAAATTTGTCCTACATCAACAAAGAATACTTTTATCAAAGTAATGCTCCCGTGGGATGAATCGGGGATTTCAAAGAGTTGGAGCCGCTGATTGCACTTAGCAAAGCATATTCCTTTGCTTAATACCACCTGCGCTTTATTATACCTTAAAATGTCTGTTAAGTACCTTGCGTCACGAAATAAATATAAATGACTATTTCCTCGACTTCATTTGCGTCAATGTTTTCATAAGCAGAACAATTTTCTTTAAAGATATTCTATGAATTAAAAAGTTTACAGTGCGATATTAAATATTAACTGCGCCATTAAATTGTCAAAGTGCATTCATTTTCAGATTTCAGATTCTAAACTATGCATAGGCAAAATTTCATTTAGACGCGTTCAGCTTTCCTGTCGTGATTAAGGAACAAACATACATTCATCTATACAAATATTGTCAGTTAGTTATATACCCATGCCCTATCCATCCCAGTCCACAAACTTGGAAAAATACCCAGTTTTTTTTTTACATTGAAGAAGCTGTGAGGCTAAAATGCATGGTAATGATTCATGAGGTGTGTTTGGTTATAAATATTGCTACTTTATTTTATATATAAATATACGTTATCAAATTTTCTCAAATGACAAAATTAATTTCTAAATCTTTCAAAACTAATAACAAGTTATTTTTCCAATAAAAATAAATCTACTTTATAGATCGCTCTACAATAAACAGGTCACTATTATATTTGCGCACAGCATTACTACTAGCAAATGTTATATTTATAGGCACTTAGTGGATATATGCAAAGATAAATGCACAAATAAGACCAAGCTTGCTTAGTTCCGTTCACAAATAATATAACAAACACAAGGAACGTTCAATATTGGGTTACCCTCTTTGGGTTACTTCTTGTTTACGTTTCGTACTATCGCAAAGAGAAGTTCAGATATATTTCTTACTCGAGTAAACGATGTTGATAAGTCTTCATTTATTATTATCGTGGTCAATTAATTGTGTTTGTTGATAATACGCTTGATTTCGTGACTTGAAGTTTAATTATTTATAAAAAAAATATATATGGAAGAGCCTTTTTTCTTTGAATTTTAGGAAACATTTTAAGACTCCAAATCGTGTTTATGCTTCTTATAGATCACAAATTCTACTTCGTTAAAAAGTAGGTATGGCCAGAATACAAAATTAAACAATGTAATTTGGTTTTAGATAACTAATCAATTAATATCCTAGCCAAGAAACTGTTTCTTTTGTGGAATGTACAACTTAAATAATAAAGAAGGTATTTGCTAGCTATTGTAAGTGTTTACCTCTTAACGTAATTGAAAAATACATATTGTATTATCGAGTAGGTACATAATGTAAGCAAGACTGTGGATGAAAGTTGCGCTGCCTAAATCCCATCGGACTTACGTAGCTATTCAACTATTAAGACCTAAATAAATAGGCCGAAAGAGCTTAAATTTTATAAAGTCATAGCTAAATATTTGACAACCTCTTTGGTCTATTGATCGAGAATTCGCTAGCAGCCTGGGAGGTTCTGGGTTCTAGCCGGACCAGCAATGTGAGCATAGAACTTTCGACTCGTATGCTTACGAATGTTCGTATAGTATGGAGTCGGTTGCAAGTTTTAGTAACATTGTAAATTTTTATTTTACAGTTATTTAAGAGTCCAACATGTTTACAAACATTCAAAATTAACAAGGCATACAAAAAAAACACTTTTATTTAAGCTGGCCGTGCGGCAATGGATAGATTTCAATAATTGCTCACAAACCGTTTCCATACTATACGAACATTCGTAAACATACGAGTCGATAAAGTGCTGTGCTCGCACTGCTGTTTAGCGAACTTTTCTAAACTACTTATCTAAAGTCTGAGTGCATACTAGGACTAGGATATCCCTTAGTTTAGCTTCTAGGTCTCCATAACATATGAAGGCTTACATTATTCTTTATATCATTCATTTTATTATTTATTAATTATATTAGCTAATCATATGAAATTAGAGTGGAACAACAGTACTGAAAGAAAAGCATTTTGATCACGTAAGTTTCTTGTTCAATGTTCTAAGCTTCAATGTTAATAATATTTAATCCAAATATACATAGATTTGTTATCATTTCTATAATCCGCCCAATTAATTATAATTAATTTCATTTGACCGTGTAACGATCTAACATCTAATTACAAACAATTACGTAAACTTACTAATTCGTCTAAGTAGGAATTAACCGTTTCTAAGCTCAACTTAGATATTTCTCTCTTTTGGTAGTCTTGAAGTGTCGAGACGAGAGGGACCAGGTGCCTCTCAAACGTCTCTGATACCGCACTTGTCATGGCGTATTGATCTTCTTCGAGCGGTTGCGCCTTTGTCTGAAATCAGAAACTAGCAATGAGAAACTGTAAGTATCGGATTGTAGGATATTCGAAATACGAACGTCAAACGATTTGACTTGAGCTCCGAGGTATTTTTCATACTTTTGTTTTTAGAATGTTTTGATTGTATATCTTTAGTAATTATGGGAGCCTAGTACTTATTGGCAGTTGTAGGATACATTATATGTATTGAAGAAAATATATGTTTGTTTATTCACACTTACTAACAATAATAACAGGTAAAGTCATATAATTGCAAAGTATTTTTTACATCTCTCATGTTCGGTAAGTAGGTTCTTATTACCTCCAAATGGGGCTTGTAGGTGACTTATTAGTGCTCTAGGGTAATAATCTAGCTAGAAAAGCCCTAGGGCGGTAAGTAATTAAAAAATAAGGCTTCTTTCTTTCAAAGAGTTCGCGTAACCATCATACTGGCAATAGACATCATGCATTCAGCAGAATGACCAAAGAGGTCGCTTTGCTTTTCAGCCTTGTCTTCGTGTGAGTATAATAGTCATCAATTTTAAATATCGAAAGGCAAAGCTCAATTTCGATCTTGAAAAAAAATTAAAATGTTCTTTACTTGATTCTTTTTAACGAAAAAAGGCGGGAATAGAAAACTTTAACTTTAAATATTGTTTGTTTTTGTTTTTTTTTTTTTTTATAATTACGTGCTAATTAGAAAATAACATGAGTTATTCAATTGATGAAGATATAAGCTGCACTCCCGATTCAATGAAAATGGAAGCTGAAGTAGCAATTAACAATATTTTGTTATATTCTTGTAATGCCGGTTTTTTTCTACTTACCTCATAATCGAGATGTAAAGCAGAATAGTTAGCTCGGGTGTAAGCATCAATTGCACCCTCGAACTAAATATCTCGGGCTGCAATTGATGCCTTACAGCCCTTAGCTACTAATCTACTATGAAGTCTGATATTCGATGGCTTATTTAACCTTTTCATAAAAGATGTAAAACATCATATAAGAATGCAAAAACCGGCCAAGGGAGTGTCGGACTAGCGCAAAAAAGGTTGCGCGCCATTGTCTATAGAAATGCGCGATCCCCTTTAAATATTTATCATATTCTGTTTTCTAGTAGGTATTTGTTGTTACAACGGCACCATATATAGGTACATTATCTATGAAATTTCAACTGTCTTATCACGGTTCAGGAGAACCTGGTGACAGTGACGGACAGAGGAGTTTTTCTTTTACATTATAAGGATAGGAATTTTGTTTTCCATGCCACCTGATGGAAAATGTCACGAGAAACCTATTCACACAGTACCAGACACTTAAAAGTACCAGGACTGTAGTGGTCAGGAAAAACAGACGCAGGCAGTTCATTCCACACCTTCGTAAAAGGGTCCCGTTTCACGCTATTAGTACGGAGCCGTAAACATTTTATGTTTTTAGTTTCAATAATGTAACAACTAAATAGAAATATTTCACTTATGACGATATCAAAAATATTATCTCTACCAACAGTAAAAGCTGTTGACAAAAAGAAGAAAACCGCATACGAGGTTAATTCTATATGTTTTACTGTTTTCTTACCAAGTTAAGTAACTATAAAAAACTTACATAGTAAAATGCCACAATCAGTAGTACGAATATAAAAACTTTACTCATATTGAATGTTATCAATGTTACCAATTCATGAAACGCAAAAATATACTAAAAAAGACTGTTCTAGACTGCCGTTTTTATAATACCATCACAACTTAAACTGATTATTTTACTTTGAAAATGACACGTATTCATTACATACTTAAAATAAGTTGTGGATGACTAATATTACTTACAAGGTATAAGTTTTATTTACATTCAATCACCTATAATATAGTACGTTTTCGCTGATTTTTACGTTATAAAAATGCTTTGTTTCCAGTCGCCAAATAGTGAATCGTAGAAAGATGGCATTTTTTTGATGCCGATGGGGTAAACCTGTCTGCCACAGACCCCAGTAGCTGCGGGTTCAATTCCCGCAGGGAACAAGAAAAAAAATGTTCCGTGTCTGGGTGTTAGTTAATCTATTTATGAATTTATATTCTAGGCTCCCCCTAGTTCGCTACATGGTATCCCATACATAACACAAGCTATGCTTACTTTGGGGCCATGTAGTTTGTGTGATTGTCTGGGGATTTTATTATTTATGAATTATTTTATTCTTTAAATTAAACTCGAAATCGACCCAAAATTCACCTAATGGTGAAGATGAGGTTTCAATAATTTAACAAAAAGTTAAAGTAAAGATAGAAATCCCTATTCTATATTTATTTATTTACTCTTTATAGTTTATAAAAAAAATACGGATAAACCTTAAACGATAAAAATGTAGAAAAGGCGGTCTTATAGCTCTAAAGACACAATAAAGTAAAATCAAATATATGTAATAATAATAATAAAATTAAATAATAAAAATAATAGAGATACATTTAAATAAAATAACTCGATATACTTAAAACATAATGTGGAATATAACATATATAACAAACATAATACATAAGTAACGAATACGTCTATTATTCGATATATTGCCTAAGTAACAGATTCGACATTAAATAGTATAGGAATTTCTATATTTACTTTAATTTTTCAGTTAGTTATTGACACTGGACGTTATTTTACAGTACACGGATTTAACGCGAACGATTACGTAAAGTGGGCATAAAAAGTGATTTTAAGGTTATTTACACCCACCCTAAGGTTGATTACCGCTTGTAGATTAATCTAACTAATCTTTCTAATATTATAAATGTGAAAGTTTGGATGGATGTATGTATGTTCCTCAATCACGGGAGAACGGCTCACCGCATTTAGTTGAAATTTGCACAATAATACTGTACAATCTGGAATAGGACATAGGCTACATTTTATCTCGATATTCTCGTGAGATTCGAAATTGCGCGGGTACAACCGCGAAACCGCTAGTAGGTGATAAAGATTAGTTTGGCTTGCAGATCTAATTCACAACGCTGTTACCAATGCCAATTGTTAGTTTTCTTTATCAAATACAATTTAGATGTCTACATACATACATACATACATAAGTTCACGCCTGTATCCCTTAAGGGGTAGGTAGAACAACAGAGGTTACAAGACTATCTGATGTCACGTTCGACAAATTTGGAGGTATTATAATAATGGAGAGAGACTATTGCAGTGACAGGGGTTCATCCTATCGCCCACAAAAACTCCAATAAAACCTCTGTCTCTTAACTGACTTTTACAGTATGCCCGGAAAGAGAAGCAGCTTGTACATTCTATGTTTTTCATTCGTTCCCAGTCCAGCATGGAAGATAAAGGATGTCTATAGAGTAATAAAATGTTCTTTGCAGGAATGAATGTCTTATTCTTTTATAACAAAGGTTAAAATGTCTGCACATATAAGCAACCTAAGACGTATGGATGGATACTTATCAATTAGGTCCACGTACCACCTTGAACCCGGCTTTGTACGAATTACCCCTACTGTGCGTTAATATCTCTATAGGATCCTATTGGCAAGCGACCATCCTTCGTAGACTGCTAGCTTATTATCAACAATAGTTTTGGCTTATATCTTTCCGTATTTGTCAAAGACAACACTTCATTTACGTATTGTAAAAATGAAATGTATTAACCGCTGTATCGTTTTACTGGTAACAATCAGTTCTGGTGAAAAATGGGTAATACAGTAAAATCCTACAAAGTGAAAATACTCAAAAACGTAAAACTTTAGGACGGGTGGTTCCATCTAGTATATAAAATTCTCGTGTCACAGTTTTCGTTGCCATACTCCTCCGAAACGGCTTGACCGATTTTGATGAAATTTTTTGTGCTTATCCGGTATCTATGAGAATCGGAAAACATCTATTTTTTTTTATTTATATGGCAAGACAACGTTTGCCGGGTCAGCTAGTAGTAAATAAATAAATATTTCTGACACTCACACATCATTATCTAGCCCAAATTAAGTTTCTTAAAGAACTTGTGTTATGGATACTAGATAACTGATATACTTAAGAAATATATAAACATACATATTGAATTGACTAAATACATATTTTTTTATTAGAATAAACTTAAATAAACATATAAACATCCATGACTTTGACGACTAATATCTGTGTTCATCCCACAAATATCCGCCACCGCCGGGATTCGAACCCAGGACCTCTGTTATAGAAGGCAATGTATGATACCGCTACACCAGCCGGTAAGAATGGTTGGTTTGTTTTGACCTACTCTATAACCCCTTAACAGATACGGATCCAATAAAAAGTAACCCTATAGATAAAAATATTAGGCAATATTAGGCTTACATATGAAATTGGCGTTTTGTATGGGAGGAATAAAAGTCATTTATTTTTTTAATAAAATATATTTTATTAATCAAAGCATGATCCATTGCTATCTATGTACTTCTGCCATCTCATAGGTTGTTCATATGCATTTTCTTAAAAAACATTAGGACGGGTATCAATAAAATCTTTGAAGGCGGTTTGGACTGCCTCATCGGAGTGGAACTTTTTCCCCTGCAAAAAGTTATCCAAATTTAAAAAAAAAATGGTGGTCTATTGGAGCAAGGTCCGGGGAGTACGGTGGATGTTTTAAACATTCCAATTGAAGCTCCTTTAATTTAGTAGCAGTCTGTTCTTCAGTGTGTGGTCTTGCGTTGTCCTGAAGCAGCAGTGATCATGTGCGATTGACCAGTCTCGGTTGTTTAGCGGCTAGTTAATCCATTATTATTTGGAGCTGACTACAGAAGATATCTGCAGTAATCGTCTGGCCAGATTTAAGGAAGCTGTAGTGGACCACACCGGCACTAGTCCACCAAACGCTGAACAATAGCATAATTTGGATGGTTCACCGGGGTTAAGGCATTGCAATCTGCGCTTCCTATTGTCGTAGAGTATCCACTTTTCACCTCAGGTGATGATTGTGCCGGTTCAGTAATGTAACGCAGCAGTCGACGCGCGTTTTTCGGTTTGCTTCACTCAATTCATGAGGTACCCACTTCACAAACTACTTCACAAACTTGAGGACTTCAAAAACTATGTAAATACCTACCCAGATAAATTGTTAATGTCCTTATTACATTCATTAATATTAATTAAATTTTAACAGAAATTTACTATACGGGGTAGTAATAGGGATGGAATAGAAACAGGAATAGGATGGCGTTTATAAAAATTATTTAAACATTTTTAGTGGGTTGGTTTTTTGAATTCGGTTCACTTTTTCTTAAAAAGAAATAATTAGTTTGCTTTCATTTTGGTTTTGGTTTTATGACTTTTTTTATTTATTTTTTATTTCATACTTTTTAGTGTTAGGTTTTTGTTTTGGGCTAGATATTAGTTTTTTTATAGTTAGTTAGGTTCTACAGTTATAGATAATAGTGATAGTTTTTTTAAGTGATAAGTTTTGGGCTAGTTCTGGTATCAGTAACTACATACGTCTTCTTTAATGTGATGTTTTGGTACTGTAAAATCATGACTTTGACCTACTTACTATTGTTATATACGTTTTACCTATAGGCCTAGGTAGAAAACTATGGAGAAGGACGCTTTAAGAAAGAAGAGGAATTAAATCCCAACGAAAAATAACGACGACTTGATGCAGCACGAGATGGTCTTGTCTAGGTATTGCCAGCATGCTCGTGCTGCAAAAATTGACAAACGAAAAGATCGCTTAAAACAATCTTCATGCGAACAATCAGCTAAGAACTTATCCAAAACTTATCACTAAAAAATCTATCACGTATATCTACACATATGGAAACTAACTTACTATGAAAAAACTAAAAGCTAGCCCTAAATTGAAAGTAAATAAAAGGTAAAAGGTTCTCCTAAATGGGACAACTATCCTTTTAAAAACCGCATCAACATCGGTTAAGCCAAACGCAAGGTAATCTAACATCTAATTACAAACAATTACGTAAACTTACTAATTCGTCTAAGTAGGAATTAACCGTTTCTAAGCTCAACTTAGATATTTCTCTCTTTTGGTAGTCTTGAAGTGTCGAGACGAGAGGGACCAGGTGCCTCTCAAACGTCTCTGATACCGCACTTGTCATGGCGTATTGATCTTCTTCGAGCGGTTGCGCCTTTGTCTGAAATCAGAAACTAGCAATGAGAAACTGTAAGTATCGGATTGTAGGATATTCGAAATACGAACGTCAAACGATTTGACTTGAGCTCCGAGGTATTTTTCATACTTTTGTTTTTAGAATGTTTTGATTGTATATCTTTAGTAATTATGGGAGCCTAGTACTTATTGGCAGTTGTAGGATACATTATATGTATTGAAGAAAATATATGTTTGTTTATTCACACTTACTAACAATAATAACAGGTAAAGTCATATAATTGCAAAGTATTTTTTACATCTCTCATGTTCGGTAAGTAGGTTCTTATTACCTCCAAATGGGGCTTGTAGGTGACTTATTAGTGCTCTAGGGTAATAATCTAGCTAGAAAAGCCCTAGGGCGGTAAGTAATTAAAAAATAAGGCTTCTTTCTTTCAAAGAGTTCGCGTAACCATCATACTGGCAATAGACATCATGCATTCAGCAGAATGACCAAAGAGGTCGCTTTGCTTTTCAGCCTTGTCTTCGTGTGAGTATAATAGTCATCAATTTTAAATATCGAAAGGCAAAGCTCAATTTCGATCTTGAAAAAAAATTAAAATGTTCTTTACTTGATTCTTTTTAACGAAAAAAGGCGGGAATAGAAAACTTTAACTTTAAATATTGTTTGTTTTTGTTTTTTTTTTTTTATAATTACGTGCTAATTAGAAAATAACATGAGTTATTCAATTGATGAAGATATAAGCTGCACTCCCGATTCAATGAAAATGGAAGCTGAAGTAGCAATTAACAATATTTTGTTATATTCTTGTAATGCCGGTTTTTTTCTACTTACCTCATAATCGAGATGTAAAGCAGAATAGTTAGCTCGGGTGTAAGCATCAATTGCACCCTCGAACTAAATATCTCGGGCTGCAATTGATGCCTTACAGCCCTTAGCTACTAATCTACTATGAAGTCTGATATTCGATGGCTTATTTAACCTTTTCATAAAAGATGTAAAACATCATATAAGAATGCAAAAACCGGCCAAGGGAGTGTCGGACTAGCGCAAAAAAGGTTGCGCGCCATTGTCTATAGAAATGCGCGATCCCCTTTAAATATTTATCATATTCTGTTTTCTAGTAGGTATTTGTTGTTACAACGGCACCATATATAGGTACATTATCTATGAAATTTCAACTGTCTTATCACGGTTCAGGAGAACCTGGTGACAGTGACGGACAGAGGAGTTTTTCTTTTACATTATAAGGATAGGAATTTTGTTTTCCATGCCACCTGATGGAAAATGTCACGAGAAACCTATTCACACAGTACCAGACACTTAAAAGTACCAGGACTGTAGTGGTCAGGAAAAACAGACGCAGGCAGTTCATTCCACACCTTCGTAAAAGGGTCCCGTTTCACGCTATTAGTACGGAGCCGTAAACATTTTATGTTTTTAGTTTCAATAATGTAACAACTAAATAGAAATATTTCACTTATGACGATATCAAAAATATTATCTCTACCAACAGTAAAAGCTGTTGACAAAAAGAAGAAAACCGCATACGAGGTTAATTCTATATGTTTTACTGTTTTCTTACCAAGTTAAGTAACTATAAAAAACTTACATAGTAAAATGCCACAATCAGTAGTACGAATATAAAAACTTTACTCATATTGGATGTTATCAATGTTACCAATTCATGAAACGCAAAAATATACTAAAATGGAATTGTTCTAGACTGCCGTTTTTATAATACCATCACCACTTAAACTGATTATTTTACTTTGAAAATGACACGTATTCATCACATACTTAAAATAAGTTGTGGATGACTAATATTACTTACAAGGTATAAGTTTTATTTACATTCAATCACCTAGAATATCATACGTTTTCGCTGATTTTTACATTATAAAAATGCTTTGTTTCCAGTCGCCAAAGAGTGAATCGTAGAAAGATTGCCTCTTTATTTATTTTGACGACCACTTTGGCGATGGGGTAAACCTGTCAGCCACAGACCCCAGTAGTTGCGGGTTCAAATCCGCACGGAACAAGAAAAAAAATATTCCGTGTCTAGGTTTTTATCTATTTATAAATTTATATTCTAGGTTCCCCCCTAGTTCGCTACATGGTATCCTACAACACAAGCTATGCTTACTTTGGGGCCATGTACTTGGTGTGAGTGTCTGGGGATTTTATTATTTATTTATTATTTTATTCTTTAAATTAAACTCGAAATTGACCCAAATTCACCTAATAGTGAAGATGAGGTCTTACGACTGGTTTCAATAATGTAACAAAAAGTTAAAGTAAAGATAGAAATTCCTATTCTATATTTTTTTTATTCTTTATTGTTTATAAAAAAAAATACGGATAAACATAAAAGGATAAAAATGTACAAAAGGCGATCTTATCGCTCTAAAGACACAATAAAGTAAAATCAAATATATGTAATAGTAATAATAAAATTAAATAATAAAAACAATAGAGATACATTTAAACAAAATAACTCGATATACTTAAAACATAATGTACAGTATAACTTATATAACAAACTTAATATTGGCTCAAGTAACAGATTTGACATTAGATAGTATAGGAATTTCTATAGCTACTTTAATTTTTCAGTTAGTTATTGAAACTGGACGTTATTTTACAGTACACGGATTTAACGCGAACGATTACGTAAAGTGGGCATAAAAAAGTGATTTTAAGGTTATTTACAGCCACCCTAAGGTTGATTACCGCTTGTAGATTCAACTAAATCTTTCTAATATTATTAGTTTGGATAGATGTATGTATGTTCCTCAAACACGGCAGAACGGCTCAACGGATTTAGTTGAAATTTGCACAATGATAGTGTACAGTCTGGAATAGGACATAGGCTACTTTTTATCTCGATATTCTCGTGAGATTCGACATTGCGCGGGTACAACCGCGAAACCGCTAGTAGGTGATAAAGATTAGTTTTGCTTGCAGATCTAATTCACAACGCTGTTGCCAATGCCAATTGTTAGTTTTCTTTATCAAATACAATTTAGATGTCTACATACATACGTACATAAGTTCACGCCTGTATCCCTTAAGGGGTAGGCAGAACAACAGAGGTTATAAGACCATCTGATGTTACGTTCGACAAATTTGGAGGTATTATAATAATGGAGAGAGACTATTGCAGTGACAGGGGTTCATCCTATCGCCCACAAAAACTCCAATAAAACCTCTGTCCCTTAACTGACTTTTACAGTATGCCAGGAAAGAGAAGCAGCTTGTACATTCTATGTTTTTCATTCGTTCCCAGTCCAGCATGGAAGATAAAGGATGTCTAAAGAGTAATAAAATGTTCTTTGCGGGAATTAATGTCTTATCCTTTTATAACAAAGGTTCAAATGTCATGCACATATAAGCAATCTAAGACGTATGGATACTTATCAACTAGGTCCACGTACCAGCTTGAACCCGGCTTTGTACGAATTACACCTACTATGCGGTAACATCTCTACAGGATCCTATTGGCAAGCGACCATCCTTCGTAGACTGCAAGCTTATTATTAACAATAGCTTTGGCTTATATCTTTTTATCCGTATTTATCAAAGACAACATTTCATTTACATATTGTAAAAAAGAAATGTATTAACTGCTGTATCGTTTTACTGGTAACAATCAGTTCTTGGTATAGTTTTTCTGGTGAAAAATGGGTGCTTACAGTAAAATCCTACAAAGTGAAAAAACTCAAAAACGTAAAACTTTAGGACGGGCGGTTCTATAGTAAAAATGTCTTGTTTTGACCTACTCTATAACCCCTTAACAGATACGGATCCAATAAAAGTAACTCTGTAGATAAAAATATTAGGTCCTTACATATGAAATTGGCGTTTTGTATGGGAGGAATAAAAGTCGTTTATTTATTTAATCAAAGTATGATCCATTGCTATCTATGCACTTCTGCCATCTCATAGGTAGTTCATTTAAAAAAACATTAGGACGTGTATCAATAAAATCTTTGAAGGCGGTTTGGACTGCCTCATCGGAGTTGAATTTTTTCCACTGCAAAAAGTTATCCACATTTCTAAAAAAGTGGTAGTCTGTTGGAGCAAGGTCCGGGGAGTACGGTGGATGTTTTAAACATTCCAATTGAAGCTCCATGAAATTAGTAGCAGTCTGTTCTGCAGTTTGTGGTCTTGCGTTGTCCTGAAGCAGCAGTGGTCTTGTGCGATTGACCAGTCTCGGTTGTTTAGCGGCAAGTTTATCCATCATTATTTGGAGCTGACTACAGGAGATATCTGCAATAATCGTTTGGCCAGATTTAAGGAAGCTATAGTGCACCACACCGGTACTAGTCCACCAAACGCTGAACAATAACTTTTTTATCGTTAATTTTCTCTTAGGGCAGAATTTGGATGGTTCACCGGGGTTCAGCCATTGAAATCTGCGCTTCCTATTGTCGTAGACTATCCATTTTTCATCACAGGTAAAGATTTGATTTAAAATCCCTTCATTATAGTGCCGGTTCAGTAATGTAACGCAGCAGTCGACGCGCGTTTTTCGGTTTGCTTCACTCAATTCATGAGGTACCCACCTTTCGGGCTTTCTTATCTTCCCAATTTGTTTCAAGTGGATTGAAAAAGTTTTATCACTAAAACCGCAGTCTGCAGCTAACTCGGACGTAGTTTGCGATGGATTCGCTTCCACAATAGCCTTCAATTCTTCATTGTCGACTTTGGTCTCCGGCCGTCCACGGGGATTGTTCTGTAACGTTGACGAAAACGTTGGAACCAAAAACGCACTGTGCTTTCTCTAGCGACACACCACTTCTCTACACCACTGCTATACGCATAATTAATTCTTCGAGCCGTTTCTGCAGCACTGGTGCCACGGCGGAACTCATATTCGTAATTAACGCGAAATTTTAAATTTTCCATTTTGTAAACTCAATGACGCAGAGAAAAAACCAAAAGAAAATAAAACAGAAATATGGTTTTCGAGACACAAATTGATGAGTAAATAGCTGTATTTTGAATTTTGAATTCTAAGCCAAAGAGGAGATATTTGAGATTAAAGTGGCCAGTACGAGAAAACACCAATTTCATATGTAAGGACCTAATACCAAATAAAATCCGAGATCTGGGTTCGAGTCTTAGCCAGGATTGATTTTATTTGGTATTTTAACTAATAGCCTAATATATCATAATATATCAAAGTGACTAAAGATTGAAGTTAAACGCAGGTTTAGTCAACTTATATGGAAAGAAAAATTAGGGTTGGTTCGCAAGCAATATTATATATAATAGCTAAAATTTTCACGAAACTTCCCAAACCCATCCCATTCGATTTGAATTTAAAGATTGAATTGTTCACTTGAATATAGTTTTACATCACAATAAGTCCAAAGTTCAAAATAAACTAGACGCTAACTAAACTTAGTTCCGCAAGTTAAACGATTCGTTATTTACAAATTGGTTTTCAAGTTTTTATTCTTGCTGGCAATAAAAGTAGCGATTATTTTTAATGTTGGCAGCATTGTGCAAATTGCTCACCAATCAAGAATGCTTGGTTGATGGACTTTGTACTGTTATCACGTAAGGTTGTTATTACGTCCGGTAAATAAAAAACAGGTAGGTTATACTTACTTGAGTTATAAAAGGAGTCATAGTTACATTACATTGTGTACAGTCACGTCTAATAATATGTATACATTTTCATTGGATTTTTAACCTTATTACAACGGAATCCGTTGCGAAGTGCTCACATATTAATTATTACATGTGACTGTACCAAGATTAAGAAAGCAATTTTAACATTCCATACAAATTAAATATGATTCGTTCAATACTTCAAGACATTATTGACACACCTACATGTGGTTTAATTGCAGTCCAAGTCAGACTGCAATTAAACCACATACGAAATTGTACATACATACATAACTTCACGCCTATATCCCTAATGGGGTAGGCAGAACACCAGACGCTACACAACAATCTAACGTCACGGTTGACAAATTTGGAGGTATTATTATGATGGAGAGAGGCTATTGCAGTGACAGGGAGTCAGCCCATTGCCCGCAAAAAAACGCCAATAAAACCTCCGTCTCTTAACTGACTTTTACAGTATGCCCGGGAAGAGAAGCAGCTGGTACATTCTATGTTTTTCTTTCGCTCCCAGTCCAGCATGGAAGGAATACGAAATTGTATCCTATGCAATCAAATGCTTTAAGTATAAAATGTATACGACTAAAAAGGTAATAATGCCTTTATCGTTTATTGAATTTAAATAAATAATAGTAGGTATATAAAATATAATGACGCTTTACAGATTAGATAGGCAGATACTATAAGAAAAATTTATTCATAATAAAAAAAACAAAAGTAGCATTTTTGAACAACCGTTTTATGAATATTACTAGCCACCGCGCGCGGCTTTACCCGCGTAACTTTTGATCTCGTGGGAATTTCGGGATAAAATATAGCCTATAACCTTCCTTAAGAGTTGGGCTATCAAATGCAAATCCCACTTGTAGTTTCTGAGGTTAGCGCGTTCAAACAAACAAACAAAAAAACAAACTCTTCAGCTTTATATATTAGTATAGATTAATCATTTCATCATTGGACGTGATTTTTTGTTATGAATCAAGTAAACAATAGAAGTAGAGTAATGACTTCTTTTATATAAGAGTACCAAAATCTATAATTGCTTGTAACCTTTTAGCTGTGACCTTTGACTTTGACCTTTGTCGAAGCATTTTTTGCCTGTTCACTATAATTACAGGAAATAACGCCTTAACTTCGCCTTTATCGAACGACATGATGTTAAACATGGAAATGAAGTGTATTTACAGTTTGTACTCTCCATAACACTTTAAATAAGTTTCAGTGGCTTTTTTTTCCCAAATAATAACTTATTGTTAACTTCAAACGTATTGCAAAAAGGGGTTAATATTTTCACTTGAAGCTAGATTTTTCACTTTTGTGCATATAATAAATAAATTAAATCCCCAGACAGTCACACCAACTACATGGCCTCAAAGTAATCAAACCTTGTTTTAAGAGATACCATGTAGCGAACTAGGGGAGAACCTAGAATATAAAATACAAGACTACCGACCAGAATTCGACGACCACTTTGGCGTTGGGGTAAACCTATCTGCCTCAGACGCCAGTGGTTGCGGGTTCGATCCCCGCACGGAACCAGAAAAAAAAAATGTTCCGTGTCTGGGCGTTTATCTATTTATGTATTTATATTCTAGGTTCCCACCTAGTTCGCTATATGGTATCCCATAACACAAGCTATGCTTACTTTGGGGCCATGTAGTTGGTGTGGTTGTCTGGGGATTTTATTTATTTATTATTGATTTAAGAAATATAAAGATAAATGCCCAGACCGGGAACATTGTTTTTTGTTCCGTACGGGAATCGAACCCGCGACCTAACGATTGGCGAAGAACTGTCTAGACAACTGCAGCGCGAAGACCGTCAATAATAAATAGGATATCAATTACAGGAATCCTATTATTATGAAGCATTGTTAGTAAATAATAATTTAAATTTACTTTAGAAACAGGATATCTACTATGTTTGTTTTTTTATTTTGAGTTCTCGATTTTTCGGAACTGTTACAAGCGCCGAGTTTTCGATTCCAAGATATCGATATCAAGTACACTAAATAGATGATTTATTTCTATGAAAAATATATATAAAAATATAAATACATATCAAAAATCGAAACTATCTCATTATTTCCAGTACAATCAGTAGATAAAAACAAAATAAATGACAATGTGTCCTAAAAATAGAAAAAATTAATCAGCTTGTAAAACGAAAAACTTTCTTTGTCTCGACATTTTTACCAAATTCTCTTAATATACCTAATATTTATTTCAAATTCTGTGAAACAATACTGTTTTAGCTAAACAATAAATAATGAAACGGCAACATTATGGGCAGTGCGATAAAGCACGTCTCTCCGTTATGTTTATTATATTGTAACCCTTTACTAAATCTGTTTTGTGTAGATAAGAGCGGAGCGAAATAATTAATTTTATAATAACATCCTCATTGTTACTTATTTTTATTAATTTGATAAGAGTTCATGTTTATATTGTTCCTTAATAATCTGACTAATATCATAAATGCGAAAGTTTGTATGGATGTATGGATGTTTGTTCCTCCATCACGGAAGAAAGGCTCAACCGATTTAGATAAAATTTAACATATTAAAACGATACAGTCTGAAATAGCTATTTTAAGCTATTGCATAGCTTCTATCGCGGGCCTTGAGCGTGGGGACCGAATCCAGAAATTCCGTAACGAAAAAAACCTAACACCCCCCACTCCGACCGGCACAGCGGTGATACTTTGATTTTATAACTTTACATGCGGGCTTTAATAAACAATCAGCGCCATCTACTAGAAACATGTGGAACTTCATATTAGATCAAACATTACTGCATTAATAAAATAAATTAATAATTATAATTGCATAAGTTGATAAAAAATGCTATGCAATAGCTTTACCGCGGCAATCTCCGAGTGCCACATGTCTTTTTTTTATCCCGAATCTCCGCGGGACTAGAAATGGCGCGAGTGAAACCGCGTGAAACAACTAGTAAAAAACATTAGTTCAAACGTTTAAATGCGCTTTTAATCTCAATCTCAACTAATGATGTGTGAAGAAGAGGTAAAGATAAAGATAAGATAAAACGTGTGGTATATGAAAGAGCTGTCTTAGATTAAGCATTGCCGGAACTTTCGTTAAGTTTCTTGCCATTTCAATAACTGAAAAAATGTGCTAAATAAAAATCACCTAACCAGGATTTTTACTAAGGACATTTTTTCAATTGTTTAAGAATAATTGAGCATTTTAAATGCAAAACTTAAAAATATTATTCTTGCCATTTCTTCTCAACAGATCGAAATAATTTAATTTTTTTCAAGTGTATGAATGTAACTATGCAATAAAGTTTTTTTACTTTAACTTTGACTATGACCTTACCGCAGGAGTAGTTGACTTTAGATAAAAATAGTAAATTGTCAGGCAGGCCATGAAGAGATCTTACCAAGAAGCTAAGGTTACTCGGAGTTTCAGTGAAAAATATTCCAGCCATAAGATCTAAATATTAGAGAAATTATATCAACACAAAATATACTGAGTGTAAGATGCATTTAGAGTAAAATTAAAACGGCCGACTCTAGGGGTCACCTGCTCATCTGTCAGACCCATAAATACATACTTTGCTCGCATGAATTTCTTATTCTAGTCCAAATCATCCATGATTGGACTGATAATTTCTAAATACGATGACGGGTTAAAAGAAGGATTTACTCCATCGAGATTCAAAAAAAGAACTATGGCATAGAAAGCAATGTTTTTACCGCCTTTGCAAACCATTTTCAACCATCTTCCAAAAAAAGAAGAGGAGGTTCTCAATTCGTCTAGAGGTGTTTTTTTTTATTGTGTCTTTGTTACACGATATTACAGACAATTATTCGATTTTGAAAATTCTTGTTTCATATGATAGAAGATACTTCATAGTTGGTCTCATATAAATTTCATCGAAGTCGGTTGGAGTACTTTATTGAAAATTTCATTTTTTTATATGTATGATTTTGGAGAATGTTTACGTTGATGACAACTCAGCCAAAGTTTTGACGCGAAGTCGGTTTTTTTAACCGAATTCAAAAAAGGAGGTTCTCAGTTTATGTTTGTCCTCGATTATCTCGCGTTTGGCTGAACCGATTTGGATGCGGTTTTCAGAAAAAGATTAGTCATGTTTTGGAGAAGGTTTTAGTATATTAACTGACTTAAAAAATAAGGTTCTCAATGTATCTGTTCATTTTGTATCAGAGATGAGCCGAATGTTCAGCCGATATTTCTCGTATTTCGTACATTCGACATTTGTATTCAGCCGAATGTTTAATTGGATGCTGAATAATTACCGAGTACCAGCAGTTTCACGCGGTTTTACCTGCGAGTCGGTTTTTTGAAGGCGGTTCACTTTCATGAAAAAGAAATACCTAATGAATATGCTTTCATTTTGTTTTTATGACTTTTTTATTATTTTTAATGCTCTGCATTCGTTGATTATTGTCTGTTATTCAATATCTAGAGAAATTGTCTATCCGTTTAGCCCTGCTCTAAGTCCGTTCGTAAACACTGAGGTTCGGGACCGCCTCTTATTTATTTAGGCCTTTTGCTTTACTGGCAAATTATCTTGTTGGTTCAACTTTACATCCTACAATTGGTTTGTATTTTTTAGGTGACTTATTATTATTACTGCTTAATACATCTTGTTGAAGTTTATTTCTATTCTTATACTATACTAGCTGTTGCGCGCGGTTTTACCCGCGCAATTTCGATTCCCGCGGGATTTTCGGGATAAACAATAGCCTATACGGATTCGGAAGAATCCCTCTAAGTAATGGTAAAAGAAATTTTGAAATCGGTCCAGTAGTTTTTGAGCCTATTCAATACAAACATACAAAAATACAAAGGTTTCCTCTTTATAATATTAGTATCGATTTACCGTATTTTTTAAAAGAGCTGATTTCAGTCCTTGACATTCTAAAACGGTTACTTCTTCAAAAATGAGTATTGTAATTTAGGGTTATGTAAATTTTACACAACCAGTGTTCTGAGATATGTTTGATACCCAGCGATGAAATTAAATTTGTAGAAAATAAATATGGATGACATGGTCAACATTACCTTAAGAATTATTCAAAGTATAGCAATCAAGTACAATAGCTTTAAGTAGTAAACTTATTCGTACCTTTTTTTTCACTACACGCAGTGACACAAAAGGAAGGTCATGTAAAGAAAAACGAATTTAGGCAAAAAGTGAATTCGGCTTCCTATTGAATAAAAAGTCAATTAAACGTCTTTACACAAAAAAAATGGTTTGGGCTAATATCCAGCTATGCTATGCTAGGTGAAAAATATCATTAACTATATGTTTTAGTTCCTTAAATAGACCAGATTTTATAGAAGTTATGATTATGAATGTATCGTTTATTTACTTTAAATATGAATCTTAAACTATACAACGTGTAACAAAATGGAGAGATATAACATAAGAGTTAGCTTCTATACCATACGTAGAATATACAGTAAAAGAATTAGCATAATCAGTTCTGGTATAGACTTTCATACAAATTTATTTATTTATGTTACAGCTAAATATTTTGACTACCCTAGTCAACAATAAGCTAAAACAAGAGTTGTGCCGCAGTCAGTGACCTTATGACCTTTCCCGCACCAGCTGAACTTTGTAGTATCTGGTTACCCATCACTTCATTTTTACATCATCTGTTATCGAATAGATTTCATCAAAAGCTAACAGCTGTTTTTAGGGTCGACACTTAGGTATTTTCATCTGGACTTTGAACTTGTTTTTCGGCCGATCCGTAAGGATGAAAAATTTATGTTACTGTTACTTATAAACTACATGCCAAATTTAACTCAATCGAAAACCTGGAAGTGGATCAAATTTAACTTGTAAGATTTGATTACAGACAACAGACAGATGAAGCTTAATAAAGGCTTTTAAAAATAGTCTATCTAGGATTTTTTAGGGAACCCATTCTTAACATATTTTCATATATACTAATTTGTTATAAAACAGGTTTCATTCTATTATCAGCCCGGTGAAGATCTTTTCAAGTTCGGATCTTTGACTATTATAAACATCCGACTCATTTAATTGATCCAAACTAAGTTTGATTCGCCATTTTTTTATTTGTTGTCTCAAAAAAACACTTTAAATTCCTTGCAGCAATTTCTACTCCAAATAAATTCATAATCACTTCGTAGGTTACGTATATTGAGTTTGGTAACTCGCTTCCCTCAAGTAATAACAGCATGAGAAGTGGTTGTATAATCCCTAATATACCTGTTCCGAACAGTAGTCACGTATTTAATATAGGCACGGGAAAGTAACAACTGCTATACATAGTGCTCATTAATCCAAATAACGTATGTAGTAAGATTTAAGAGAATAACGTATGAAGGCCCTATGGAGTTTCCTTGTTTAATATCGCAACTTTATGTGATATTAGGTTCTTACTCACGCCGTCATCAGCGGCGAGCGCTGGGGTCGAGTTATGTGTTATGTGAATACCTAATTCCACTATGTGGTCTTTACAATAAAAGCTAATAAAGCATATTGTAAAACAAAAACTAATGTCTAAATCTTTTGGAATTAATTTGTTGTTTTTTTCGGAACAAAGTTAAATAACAAAGGTTACCTACTTAGAGTGGGTATAATTTCATTCTCCAGTTTTAATTCAAGCGTTAAGAGTTTCAATTCAGATGGTGCATGCAGGTCTAGAAAGGATTTGAAATGACATTAAATTATCAGTTCCTAAAAGTAATGTTTTGACACTAAATAGATAAGGATAAAGCTTTTTTAGCAGATAGAACTTCCATCCCTATACATATAGTGGATTTACCAAGAAGTCGAACAAAACGCTTCGATAGTTCCTTTTTGGTACGGATTGCCTAGGTGTGGAACAATCTGCCTGCGTCTGTTTTTCCTGACCACTACAGTCCTGGAACTTTTAAGTGTCGAGTGAATAGGTTTCTCGTGGATGGACGAGTAACACCATAGTCTTCATGCGCACTTTACTTCAGGTGGCATGGAAGACAAACGTCCTATACTTAAAATATAAAAAAAAATTAAACAAGTTAACCTGATCAACTCAACATAATCACAAAACTTATTCTATTTTTAAAGGAATTAAATTTTTACAGAATTTATAGGTGGCACCATGTATAGGTATAAATAATTTAATTATAAGTTAGTTTCTGATTTCAAACCCCACTGAACGAGAGCAGAATTGTAGTTCATTTACAGAAATTACATTCCAAACTTAATTAAAACGAGCTTTCTCTTAGATATCAAAGACTTAAACAATTTATCAAAAAGTACAAATACATCTTAACGCAATTATAAATACTTACAAGTATTAATGAGAAACTAGATATTTACTCAGTTTGATTGCTCAACTTTAAGGTTTCGGGGCGTAATCTATTTTGGTAATCTACGCTGAAATTAATCCAAATCTTCACTTACGAGCTTAGTAATTATTGCAATTAAACCGATTCAAGATATCGCTTCATTTCATAGTTACATAGTATGTATACAGGGTGTCTTGCCAACTCTATATAATACCTTCACGGAGGTATTCTAGTACCCATAAGGATTACAGAAAAATTTAAAAAAGAAAAATTCGAAATTTATTTTTCAATTTTTGTATTAAAGAAAAAGTTGAAATTTATTGCTTTCATATAAAATTGAAATGTATCGCAAATCTTCGCAAAGTATTTGTTTTCAATTCAATAAATTTGTAATTCGTTATTTGTTACCTCGCCATTGAAAATTTTTAATAGCGACAAAAATTGTCAGAACATATCACATATTGGCGAATATTATGCCGCAAGGGGTATTTTTTGAGGCAAAATTTATATGAAAGGTGGTCGCTTATACAGGGTCGGTAAGGATATTCTTAGTCAACCCTTCGAGGTTTAGTATTTCAAAGAAAACTTTATTTAACTTGTTATGTAGGTACTCTTACCGACTAAGCTTAGAGTTTACCCATTTAGAACTTTTAACAATTGACATGGTATTGAGTTTGAGGAGTTATAACATAAATCCATGTTATTAAAAAGATATACTATAGATTTTCAAACAGCTAGTGATAAAATGATATTGCCTGAAATTGTATGCATGGTGACGAGGTAGAATACAATAATTATTTATTCGAGGAATCACTTTTTATATATAGAGTTCAACGTTTCTTTTTCAGATTTTTGTCAGAGTCAAAGTTAAACATTCAATTCAATTCAATTCATTTATTCATTATCACAGGTAATGTTACAGATATGGTTTTATAATAATAAGTACAGCCATGATTCGCCTTAGTGGCATATTATGAACATTTTTGTCAAATATAAAAGAAATTACGTCAAAAAAAAAAATGCTATTGAACAAAAAATTAAACATAAAAAAAAAATATACAAAAATATAGAAATTACAACATCATTTATTTACATGTAAAATCACTGTCAGTCAAAAAATCATTTAGTTCATAGTAAGCTTTTTCAACAAGGAAGCCATTAAGTGCAGATTTAAATTGTGCGCGATTACTCATTTCTCTAATATATGCTGGTATTTCATTATATATTGAGGGTGCCATGCTATTTATGCTCATTCTATATAAAAGAGTTTTGCGTGTTTGTGTAACCTTTAGATTGCCCTAACGTCGTTTTCCAAGTGGATGTGTCTCAAAGTAGTGGGGATTATTTCTTACAAATCTCGAGATTTCACATATGTATTGATATGTATGATATGATTTCACATTGATTTGGTATTAGCTTACAAAACCAAAGTTTTGTTTAAAGTATCGAAAACTGATATAAATTAAGCAACCTAAGTTTTAAAATTTATATAAGAAAAGATTGTGAAAAACTAAAACTGTATTTAGAGCGTAAATTCTTCTATTACGGTTTTTTGGACGCATAACGCGTAAGTAAACATATTCATTTTTGTAGGAAAACCAATAAAAAAAAACACTAGATTCACCTACAGGTCCATGTACTATCGAACCAACTATAGTGCGACCGGTGGGAGTTTGCGTTCCTGACAGCTGTCAAAATCATAGCTTTTTTAACTTTCGAATCGGAAATAAACTTTTTTCAGTGGACATAAGGAGCTGTCAGGAACGCATTCCTACAACGGCCGCACTCTACACTTTGCTGATAATTCGTTTGACACCGTCAAACTTGTAAGGTCTATCGCGTATAATGTACTTAGGACATTTTTGACACTGTACGAATTCTGTACTCAGTAAATTTCAGTGTCGAATGAAATGATAACAAGTTCGTCAGCAAGAAAACTTATCTTCAAGCGAACTTTGACCTATTAGCGTTTAGACGGTTTGCCAAAATGAGCTTATGGTGGGTCACGATTCAATTGATTCAATAGTATATTACTAACTAATTTAGCCTTAAAATAAGTGAAACTAAAGTATCATAATGTTCTGGTTCTATCACTGGCTGGGAATTTCTTTCACCCGCAATATAACTACTCAAAGACGTAATAAATAAAGTTTTAAATTTGGGAATCCATTAGCTTCTACCCAGGGAAACCTAGCATCTACCCAAACAGAAAAGGCACAAATTCCACCAGCAAAGAAATTTTTTTTTTTTCCAGGCAATCACACCAATTACATGGCCCCAAAGTAAGCATAGGTTGTGTTATGGGATACCATATAGCGAACTAGGGGGGAATATAAATACATAAATAGATAAACACCCAGACACGGAACATTTTTTTTTTCTTGTTCCGTGCGGGGATCGAACCCGCAACCACTGGCGTCTGAGGCAGATAGGTTTACCCCATCGCCAAAATGGTCGTCAAAATTAAATCGTTTTCTTAAAAAATCTTCTTTACTTTGACACATATTAGAAGGAACACACAAAATGCTCTTTAATCTCTCTAGATAATAAACAAGTATTCTATAAGAAAACTTCTTAGAAACGCTTTGAACAAATGGTACGTAAAATAATATTTTCTCACCGAACTGCGAAGACTCAGCTTAATTAAATTAAAAGTCGGACACAGGTGCTTTTCTCGACGATTTTTCACTTTATTTCCTAAGATGAGATTAGAAAATGAAATATTAAAGTGTATCATTTATTTTACCTACATCAAATTGCTTCATTTTTCCATGAAATAAATATTTAAGGTATACTTTTAAAGAGGAGTGCCCTTATTTATTTTGACAAATTGAATTGTACAAACGAGCGGATTTATTCAGCGGGAAATGGCAAACTTTAATGGTCATCATAAAGTAAAGTAAATATTTATGATAAATTGAGTAGTTCAATTTTATGTACACATCAGCAGAATTTTCCGCTCAACAGCAAAATCCGCTTATATTTTACCCGACTGCCGCATGCAAAGGAGGGTTATGTTTTCAACGCGTATGTGTGTCAAGCTCTAATAGTCTTATATGCCTGTTTTGGGGTTTTTAGTTAAAACTTTGAAGTGCTCCATATTTTTGTACTGATATTTTATATTCCGCAGGCGGGTCTTTTCAGTTTTTATCATTACTCATTTTAGAACGAGTTAAATTTAATAACAACAAAGTAAATTTTATGCTCTTTTAACCAAAAGTTTTAAGAACTACGAAGAAGTCTGGAAAATCCACATACTTAGAGCTTTCCTCTACTTACCTCTTTGAAGCCAGGAGTCTCTAGTTTTGTTCATCGTTATCGTGAGCCGGTGACATCCACTGCTGCACATAGAAAAAAAATATAGAGTGTGTTAAATTATATCGACTTTAATAAATTTCACCCACAAAATACTACGTAAAGGGGCACTCGTCACCCCTCTGAATAACAGCTATTTTTAAATTTAATGCCTCGTATTTTTACGAGTTCATTGAAACAAATTTTTTCACATTTTCATGTCGCCGCGATACACAAAAGTGGTCTTAATTGAGAGATTATGATATTTGATAGCATTTAAAATCATTTTTGATAAGAATTTATAATAATGAGTGATTTTGAGTATTAACTAGTTATTATATAATATGAATACATGTAACTGAAAAAAAAAATTCGATGGCGTGTCGCCAGGGCCCGGTGGCTCAGTCGGAAGAGCACCCGTTTCCAAGTCCATATTTTTGCATTTTTGCATTATTAAATGCAAGAACTTTAAAAAATATAATCTATTAATAATAATATACCTTATCGCAAATAATCTTATTTACTTTAAAAAACCATGAAATGGTTTTCATGTTCCTAGAAAGTATCTTACATTTAAAGTGAGTTTAAACTCTATGTAGTCAACAAATCATTCTAACGCCTATAAAAAATTAAGATTAAGTATTAGATTCGCCTAATCAGGCATGGTTGCAACGGCCAGGTATTTAAAAAGTAAAACTCCCATCTTTAGAAAGTTCACCATTTATCAAATTACGACTTATTTAAAAAACCGAACTTTCATTTACTTCTGCAATCCTAGTACTTTTAGGGCGGCTTGCGCATCGTCGTTAAATACAGTTTAAAAGCGACGTAAACGCATTTAGTCTGCTAATTATAATTAGCGTCTTGCACAACAAAAATTTAGGCACTAATCACGTTTAACGAACTGTCAAAGTTAAATACCCAAAGATGGCGATTTAGCGTCGCTAAATACGTTTAGTAGCAATCGAGCGTCATCATTTTGAGATTATAGAAATTTTACTATTATTTTATAAAAGATCGTAAAGAGTTCGGTAGGAAGTTTGTAAGATGGATTTGTGGGAATGGTATTCTGACGACGATGAGGAGATTATAGAATACATCAACAGACCGAGGGAATTGTTTGAAAGAGCAGAATTATTTGGAATGTATTCGGACGACAAATTCTTCAGAAAGTTTCGTTTGCCATGGTAATTATCAATGAACTCAACTAAAACAATTATTATCAATAAAAATGACCACGAGAAATAGCACGCGAACACTTCACAAATCACAAGAACACAATTTGTGTGACTTGATGTGACAGTTGAAAGCTCGTCGGTCCATTTCACGCATTTTTTCTTTAAGAAATTCAACCATTTTGCTCTAAGTCAAGTGTACAACGCACGAAAACGTAAAAAGGAAGGCAAGAAACTGATTTACCGACTGCCTAACTACGATTAGTTAAATTACCATCCAAACGGACGTGAGCAAGACCTTTTTAATTGTATTTAGGCTAAACATATTTAGCAAGATAAACACATTTAACTAAATTCTGTTTAGACCAAATGTTACGCAAGCCGCCCTAAACTAAAGAACTAAAGTGCCGCGTAGAGTTTACTTTGAAATTCCTATACATGCATCTACATTGTATAATGAACAACAGATAACATTGCTCGATTTTTGTAATAAACATATTGATTATGGCTTAATCAATTATACAGTAATAAAATAATATTTATTCTTGTACATCGGTGCACAATTTTGCAAATATAATGGTCCATAAACGTCACGCCATATTAATATAAAATAATTAAACAAATTGAAGCATACTGTTTGTATGTGAAATAAACACTGGTTCATTGGTTTTTCGCTTCATTTATCTTATTGAGTTAGCTCCATCGATATGTTGCAAATTTGGTTTAAATTTGAATATTATAAATAATTGCTGTATTGCAAATGATGTCGGTATTTCAGTGGTATTTCTGTCTGTTAGAAGCGCAGTTTTTGTAAGGATGAAAAAAGTAATTAATTTAATTTAATTTAAATTTTAAAAAACTAACCTGAAGGAAAGTAACCTTAGTTCAGTTTTTCATAAATCACTTTAAAATCAAGTATTATTTAAAAAAATACTTTTTAATAAAATTAATAAGTATGTATACATTTACTAAATACGTACCTTTTGAAACATTTTCCAATGTTTAGCGACAGACTATATTTGTAAACTTTATTTTGAAAGAAAATACGAAGATTGTTTCTGTAATTTCAAATCAAACGCCACACCGTATACTCGCTAGTATAAACTGTCTTCTATCTGCCGATAAAACTTTAATTTGAACAGAAAAAAACGGATCGATGTCTGTTTAACATTCATATTATTTTTATCAAAACGGCTATTGAAACTTTAAAACAAATTTATTTCCCGTTTGCATATTCTACCCAGGAGCTATTGATTTCATACATTATTGTAGTAACAGTGAACGTTACTGCAGCACTTCAGGAACTCAATTCCCATTTGATAGATATTGAATTCATGTTTTTAAAAAAGAACGTGGCGAAAAGTTCAAAATAAACTTCTGACTAGCAACTTTTACAATTACTACAAGACGTAGGTTACACAAAAAATTTAGTGTGACCTACTTAAAAAAATATCATGTTATAACCAAAACATTATGTTTATTGCTTTTCAAAATACTCTACATTTTTTTTTTCATGAGATCGAACCATTTTTCAACACAGAAGGACCAAGTTTTCTACGTTTTGACTGCCTCTTTGGTAAAAGTGAAACCTCTCACCAAATCTTTGATTTTGGAAAAAATACAGAAATCACCGGATGACAGGTGATTTCTGTGCAGATTTCTATGTACAGAATGGGTGTCCAGTTTTATTTTTCGGAAGCTAAAAATGACTTTGTTTTGTGGGCCGTGTGTATAGAAGCGTTGTCATGATGTAGGAGAACGTGGCTTTTTGGTTTTCATTCGCAAACTTTTTCTTACACCCTGGGTAGACAAATGGAAGAATACCACTCGGCATTAACACTCTTTTGATTTTCATGTGGAATTGTGCGGATGGGACGCGTAGTTAAGTAGTTGTTTAGTTTTTACCTAAGATTCTCGCCTGCCTCACTTATAATAGTCTGTTCTCATTTTCAAACATCCATTCATAAGATTGCTGTTTTTTTTCGGGTTCAAAACAATAAATCCACGTTTCGTCTCCAGTGACAATGTCATAAACAGCATTAAAATGTCTGTGGTCGTACTTCAGGAGCATCTGTGAGCACCATTCCACGCGAGCCCGCTTCTGGTCCGGAGTCAGTTCATGAGGGATCCAACGACAACAAAGTTTCTGAACTTCTAATTCTTCGTGTAAAATGTTCTGTATTTAGCCACATTATTATATTGACGACAGTTGAAGGCCGCCCTTCACGAAATTCGTCATGTAATGAAATTCAACCGCTCTCAAATTCAGCAAACCTACACCTCACGGTGCTCAAACAAGGTGATTCTTTCCCAAAAGCATTTTGAAAACTAGCGGCACAGTTTTAAAATCAGAAAAAATCAATACTAATCAATAATAATGATTGATTAATCATTCAAAATTAATTAAACCTCAGTAGCTTAATGATATGCTGTTGTTTTTTACTAAATGATAATCATATTTTTAATGGTGTCTAAATCTGCATCAGTCCTCAATCTCCTCTGATGGTAAGCCAAGATAAAAAGACAATGATTTTGGAAAAAATCTACTTTTTCGAGCTCAACTTGAATCCAAGTGTTTTTTGTTCTCAGGATCAGGTAAAATTTAGTTTCATATAGCATTTACAAAATACTTTAAAATAAAACCGCATTCGATATTATAACGCTTCACTTCAGAATCACTCCCCAGCAGAACGTAATGAAAGACAAACACACCTGGTGCAGCCACACTTGTTTGTTTGCTCGATGCCACCAAGATTGCAAACAAAACCGAGCAAACTACCTACACTGGGTATCGAGGATACTTTTCGAAAAAAATATGTTTTACTTGTTTTAATTTGATGGAGCAAGAGTTCGGTAAATGCTTGATTGAACTCTGAAACGCAGGAGTTTGTTAAACGTGATATTTTAACTGGCTTAGTTTAATATAAATAATAATAGTATATTATGTAACAAGTCTCGGCTCATTATTAACCCCTTGCCTGCGGCTCAGGCTCAAATCACAGCCTCGACTGTAATTAGCAACGCTCACGAGTTACACACGTGGTCATAAAATTTATTTGAAGCAGTTATTGAAGGTAAAGTTAACAAACTTATATTCTACATTATTATTTGTTTTACTAATATAAGGCGCAAACATTTAAAAATGTATATGGATTTGAAGTGGTATAAAATCTCTTTGTTGTTTCTGAAAATATTTAATGTATAACCCGGATCAATAAAATATGCTCTGTTTACTCACATGTAATTTGCTCTAAGGTACAATTCAACTTGGTAGGATTCATTATATTATGCACTAGGGTATAATATACAATATTATGCACGCGTGACTTGTAGCCCAGTTTATAGTTCTAAATTGAATAGAATAAGGCTCACTTTACGAGCAAGTGTCTTGAAAATAAATAAATAAAATCCCCAGACAATCACACCAACTACAGGGCCTCAAAGTAAGCAAAGCTTAGGTTTAAAGAACTTTATTTCTCATAAGAACAAGTTACAGTTCACTTAAAATGAGATACAAATTTTTTTACTTATAATAAAATAAGATGAAAGATTTATATTTGTTTGTCTCTGATTTCTTGTTAGTACATACAATAATCTTTTTCATGTAAAAATTAAGGAAGAAAGTATTACATAAATATTTTGATAATAGGAAATGATACATATGCTAATTGTTATTGATATTTTGGAAATGGTGTTTTAATCTAAGTTTATATGACTCGAAACAAAGATTTAAATCCATAGATGCGCCCTTTCAGTACAAAGAACTGACGAAATATTGTCAATACTGAAAGAGGTGCATGCACAAGTCTTGTGACAGTTTCTAACGAGCGCTTGTCGTGCACGTTCACATAGATTATTTTGCTTAAAATATTTACATAAAGACTTAATTAAGCTGTCTTGTACATTTCGGGGGTGTAAAAATACAAGTCGCAATACAAACAAGGATAAAGATATTAATTTTCATACGTTAGTAATTATTATATTATTTAATGCATTTCTCGATTTTGTCGGGCAAGGAAACAGCCGGCCGCCAAAGAGCAAATAATCAGATAGTAAATAAAAGATCAACTCAATACATTATTTAACCTTTTAAAATCATAATTGAAAACCTTTGAAGTTTTTATTTTACTTTACAAAGCTGTCGTATTTTTTGACTATTTAATGTAAGTAGAAAAATATATTGGTTCATTATACTAACATATTTTTAATCATAGCGGTTTTGATTAATAATTTTTAATTAAAAACTTCTTCGTTTTTTCAGCAACCCAACAAGGTATAACAATCTAGTATTTTATTTAAATTTTTAATAAATAAACGATTTATAAATATTTATCTTTATTTGTATTACTCTGTAATCCTTTTAGGCGTATTTTCAGCGTAAGTTACATCTGATCTTATTCTATGACGTTTGTTGACGTGGACGCGCCGTGCTTGTGTGAGTAAAAATGACAACCTTATGACACGTACGGGCAAATCTATGGATTTAAATCTTTGACTCGAAAGAGTTAATTTCTTTTAAGTTATTTGGTAATTTATTATAATTTAATATAAAGCTTCTGTTATGAGATACCATGTAGCGAACGAGGGGGGAACCTTTAATATAAATACATATACAGGGTGACTGGATCAACCAGACTGGAAACACCCAGACCAGGAACCCCTTTTTTTTCTTGTTTTTTTTTTTTTTTATAAGTGACTAAACCCACGTTTGACCTCAATCTCACCTGATGGTAAGTGACGATGAGGTCGAAGATGACAGCACACGGGTTTAGGAAGGAACTGGCTCTTTATACAATATTGCCGGAACACATTACCGCTGGAGCGGTAACATTTGGCGGCAGACTTTATATAAAGGGTGGTCGCTAGCCAGGCGGACCCAGAAGGGATCCTACCACCAAGCTGTTCAAAGCGGGAACCGAACCCGCAACCACTGGCGTCTGAGTCAGATAGGTTTACCCCATCGTCAAATTGGGTTATCAGATATATTAGAACACTCATGGTGATCTTCAATTATCTTTATTATCTTTTCTCTTTTTTCAATTATTCATCAAATTAAGATTTGGTTTTAATTTCAATCTGACAAGAATCAATCAAGGCGATATGATAAAGGATTCATATATATTTTTTTTTAATTTTAAGCTTTTCGCAGCATTCAGGACTTGATATATGCCCCTTCTTCTGGTATCTAAATAATCTTTCACTTGTAACGCCTAGTTTTTAACACACATTATCATCTCGTAGAAAAGGCTAAAATATTACATTTCTTGTTCATATTAAGAGCACTTATTATACCGTATGGCTTAAAACTTCGGTATGAGATTAAAACTTCTCCGTTAAAAAACTTAAAGCATAACTTACTCGAATTAAAAACTAGAGTAGCGCACCAAAACGGCACTTAACCAAAACTTCAACAAATATAAAATAATCCTACTTGAAACTTTTAAAATCTTACTTTTTCAACGCACCCCTTTCGTAGACGAATGATGCCGCGGCGGTCATATTGAAAAAGTAATGAAAACTCTAGCCACACCAGTTCCGCGATATTGGAAAACTATTCCATTTCCAAGCGCTGAAATTTCCAGAAAGTACCACAGATAGTTCTTTGCGGAAAAGAACTATTAGCTGCTTAAGTAATGGGATGCACATTTTTAACTCGATAAAGTTTTTTAGTTAAAGGATGCCGTGTGTGAGCTTTATCTTAAGATGCAAGATTGAGAGGTTTTCCTTTTAAAATACGGACACAATATATCAACACAGTAGCATTTAGTTCTTAATTTTACCCACATTGATTATTGCGACGCGGTGTTTTATAATATGATACGCATGTTTGTTACCTACACAATTTTTTTTGTAGCAAACTTTTGAACGATCTTGCCAGAAAAGCATGGTACATAATTTTCAGTACGACAGGTTAAAGTTGAAGCAAATCTTATCTTTAAATTTTGGTTCAGATAAACGAGGCTTTTTCCTTAACTAAGGTAGGTTAATTAAAATGTAAGGCTTTGAATTATAAAAGCATAACTCAGGGCTACCAATGTTACTACCTATTAGTAGGAACAAGGTTGAAATGAGCATAACAGGGTGTTGATTTTTTTTTTGTATTTTTTTAAATATCTATAATTTCAAAACCACTGGGCCAAATTTTTTTCCGGTAGCTGTTACGCTACGGAGAAAGCAGGAGATAAAACAACGGTAGCTGTTGTTTTATCTCCTGCTTTCGGTATATCGTCGACTTTTGGGACACCCTGTATAAAACTTATAAAAAAAAATCCAACAGATTTTTGTTTCTAGCAGTATTTTCAGTCAAATTTATTGATTGAATTACTTTATAAGGTCTATTAGAGTTTAACGTAGAAATTAGTGTGACCATAACACTCAGTAAATATATTTTTTTATGAATGAATTGTTCAACAATAGCTGAACAGTAAAAACTACATATTGCTGTATAACTTCTGATCTGTTCTAACTCAGTTCAAAACTATTAAAATACAATTTTTCATCTGTTACATCGTAAGCAAACACTCATTAATGATATAAATAAATAAAATAAAATCCCCCGACATGAAATCCCCAGATGTTAATTACTTATATAGGGTGGCCTTATAATAGTCAATAATATTTTAATAGCAGATTAAGAGTAATGAGTGGGTCATAATTAGGAAAAACAAATTTTTTTTTAAGATATATTTTTCATAAATTAAAATTTCAAAATTCTTCTAAGTGATCAAAATTTATGTTTGATCTGTAGTTTATGACTACTCAGCACGTAATAAAATCGTGTCCATACAATTGTTTGTAGTCATAAAATGTAGACTAATCTTAAATATTACTCACAGAGAAGAATTTTGAAATATTAATTTATGACTAATATAGAAAAAAAAATTTTTTTTCTATATTCAGACTCACTCGTCATTCCCAATCTACTATTAAAATATAATTGACTATTATATGTGGACCCTGTATTTAAAATTAATAATAACAAATCAATTTACAAACGATTGTGAATATTGCGCAATCATTTGAATATTTCAAACAAATTAGTACGTATATGAAAATTGGAAAATTCTTAAATAAATTTTGTCTGTTGAGTTTAAATCGGACTTCATAATTTTATTCGTATTAATTTGATTACGTCGAGCATAATTAATACACGCTTCTGTGAAAATGGAGAGTATTCAGTAAAATATATCAGAGCTTTTAAGTCGAACTTTTTTTCATAATAGTTTTTGATTTAACATGATACTTGTACTTGGGGTTAGGCAGAAGCCATTACAGCACCCTGAAAAAATTGCATCCACCGACCTGTATTGGTTTAAAAAACGAAAGGTAAAGTCTTTAATTATTTAAAATCTATTGACAACTTTGTGGTTCACAATACTAAGAAGATGATAAAGTCTCGTACAATATACCTAGGTATTCTGTAAAGACGCAGATACTCATCTCCTAGTTTCATACTCGTATATCTTAGATTATTCATAAGAAGTAATTCAGAAGATCACTAAGTGATTTTTTCTTGTTATTTTCGTGATGCCTTCTTACCTAAAAAAAAAAGTATTAATAAATACTTTCTGACCCCATTTTATTATACGTTTTTTCCACGGCCTCTTTAGTGCATTGGTTGTATTTTCAGCTGCGGCGTGAGAAGTCCTAAGTTTTAGTCCCCGTCGGCCCAGTTTAGAAACGAACTTTTTTTATGAACTGGCGACGGTCGGGTCAGGATGTATTCCTACTGTGTGGTTTAATTTGGGGCTATATGGGGCGTACATACATACATAACTTCACGCCTGTACCCCTTATGGGGAAGACAGAACACCAGAGGCTCTAAGACCAGCCGATGTCACGTTTGACTTTGGAGGTATTATAATGATGGATAGAGACTATTGTTGTGACAGGGGGTCAGCCCACGAAAAGGCCAATAAAACGTATCTCCCTTAACTGACTTTTACAGTATGCTAGGGAAGAAAAGCAGCTGAAACATTCCATGTTTTTCTTTCGCTCCCAGTCATTTGCATTCGCACCAATCACGTTTAATTTATATGGGGCTTTGGTGTTTATTACGAGAAAACAATACAATAAACAATTTGCTTTTCGCAGGTCTTTTTGAAACGGATGGCGTCAAGATGCCGGGGACGGACTGCGACTATCAGTTCGGCCGGTCCGGTAGCCGACCGAACCACGGCCGCCTTTACAGCCCGAGATATCCATCGATATATCCGAACAATGTTCGGTGTACCTACCATTTTCATGCCAGGTGAGATTTAATTAAATTAAGTTCAGTAAAGTTCCTATAAATTAAAAAGATAACCTAGATTCTCTAGGTGTACATTTTAAGGGTTACGTTACGCAAACCAGCGCGCAAAAAAAGGCGTTTTCATATAGAACTGCACCCGCGCAACGTATCATTGGTCCCAAGTGGCTGGTGCTTGCGTTATACTCGTGAGCGGGTGCTGCTAGCGGTGCCAGGTCGTTTTGCTGATGTAACAATGACTATTTGATTCCATTCTTGTTTAAATACTCTGGTCCCAGTTTGTAATGTTCGTGTTGTGCATCCATAGCTTAATGCACCTACTATGTAAGCAATTTGATTTTGGCATGACATTGGCTCTCACAATTAGCTGTCTTGTGTTTGTTTTTTTTTCATGTCATGATCAATTTGTACTGTATGTACCTATTTGTTTTAATTCGTATAATCCTGACTGAAAAAGAGTGCCAAGAGTTTTTTTCTGCCGGCTTTTTTTGTCTCTTGGTCTACTGGAATATCTTATTCAATAACTATCAACACCTTGTTAAAGCCGAAGTACAAAATTGTGACGTCATTAAGCGGCCATTCGATGGTCTTATGATGAATAAAATTTTTCATTTCATTTTCATTTCATTTCAAGTATTTGTTCTGGCTTTGAAATTACGTATCAATTTTTTTTTCAATTATGAAACCTATTAAAAATCCTTAACAAGAAGTTACGTAGCTACAATCTATGCGTCAAGCACATCCCATTCAATCAAAGTTTTCAGTATGTGATTATCCAATATTTCAAATCCCAGTGCTTCTAGAATTCATATTATCATCCCACCCCTCACTGTTATATTAAACTAACTACCAAGATAGCGAAATACTAAGTATGCGGATATCAGAATTTCCAGAAATTCCTTAAAGCTTAAACCCTAAGCAGATTAACCCTAAAGAGCACTATTAAAGAGTATTCTCATTGAAATATTAGTAAAACTGAGGGATCTATGAAATAACAACATGTCTATTAGGCGCTTGGCACACGTAGCAACTTAAGTTTAGAAAACTGACAACTTAGTTGAGGCAACCATCAACTTTTTTAGAAATTGCCACTTGCTACAGCTAGAGAATCTGCAATTGATGCAACTGGTAACCTTGTTGAGGCAACTATCAATTTCGTAAAGAGGGATGAGGGAAAGTATATACCCCAAAGAACGACTTGCTATTGCTGATTTTAGAAACTTTTGTTAGCTGCGATTGTCAATTGAAAAAACCAGCAACTTAATCAAAGTTGCTAATTGCGAGTTGCTGCAATCAGAAACTAACTCCTAACTAGAATTTGCTGTGTACGCAATTCCATTGGAATAATATATGAACAGGGAGTTGTCAGTTGTCGGTTGTCGCAACAAGGCGTATGAAGTTTATCGTCTGCTAAGCGTCTAAATGTTGTGCTCACAAAGATCTTAAAATATTCCATAAACAAAGTCCTCTTTAGACTACTCAAATAAAAAATAATATATTTTCCTTTTTATTTAATTCTTGAATTATAGCTCCGGCAGTTTCATACAGCTGTGCCTTAATGGAATTGCTTTGGGTCTATATTTTTTTTCGTATAAATTCTTAAAGTGGGTCTAATAAAATCTATACTTATATAATAAAGCTGAAGAGTTTGTTTGTTTAATTGTTTGAACGCCCTAAACTCTGTTGTAGCTAGTCAGATTTGAAGTTCGATAGCTTACCAGAAGGTTACATATTTTACAAGAAAATAACTTAATTCCTTATTCCTACTAAATGACTATAAGAAAATTCATAAGTTATACTTTTTTATGGGATTAATAAATAATATTAATAATAATGTCAAAGAAAATTCTTTCGTTTAAACAAAATACTACGCGGAGTCTGCGTTGTATTGTTAGCTGCATGTACTGGGTTCATATAACCTAGGGCACGGTAATGTTATCTTTCAGTAATTCAACTCAGCCGCATCTTTGAAATAGTTTTTACATTTTCCTACTTTGTGTTTACTTCCTCCATTTAGTTTTGTGACTGTAAATATACAATTTTTAAATAAACAAATAAAATACTTTGTGAATTGAATAGGTAGTGTTCAACAAAAATGCGTTTTGTGTCAAAAACCATGTTAACGTTTGAATAAAAAATCGGTCTTACAAACTAGCAACCAAAATATACCTCGACTGAGACTTACGAAATTATTTATTATTAAATTTTATAGTATAAAAAATCCGCAATGTAATCAAAAAAAAATTAATCAAAAATTGTTTCGGCACGCAGTCAGTCGCGGCTGGCCATATGCCGAGCGAGCGCACGCCGAGATCAAGCCGAGTAGGTACAGCTCTCCGTTTGAAAGAAGTTGAATTACTATAGATAGTATTACCGTGCCTAGGGATAGGCAGTATAATACGTAATCTTGAAATAGCTTTTGTACTTATTTCACGCTAATGGTATACATAAAATCTATGGTGAATACCGCCCGCATACTGATCTGTAATCATTCTTAATCACTGTATCTATTCATTTCAAGCCAAACAAATCTATAGGGCATCAGTTATACAAGAAATGTGTTTATTTAAAATTAGCTGAATATCGTAATGCAATATTATAAAGCTTATTTGTTTTTCAGGCCTAAAGAACGAGTGAAGATAGTCTTTGAAGAATTATCTCTTCAAAAAGGAGACATCAGGTAGGTAACAGATTCTTCATCTTTTTCAAAGTATTTTTTTACAAGTTATGGTAAAAACCCTTTAAATTAGTATACTTGAATCAGAAGATTAAGGTGGTTATTCTTCGCGATAGTAAATGTGGTTGCCGTACCTAATTAAAATCCAGATATAGGAATTAATTCAAATAAAGAAACTGCAGTATGCAATTAAAAGCTTGAGTTGATATCGTTCTTTATCCTTCCATATTACTTCTAATCCATCAATCCAGGTGCCATTTACCATCAGATCTGTTGAAAGCAGCGGTAGTTTACCTGCTTTCATAGCATAAAACTTTAGCAGCGTTAGTTAACCTGCTTTCATAACATAAAAAAGTTTTATGTTATGAAAGCAGGTAAACTACCGCTGCTTTCATAACTTATCTAACACCAGCTCACCTCAATAGCAGCTTAACTTGCATAAAATCTACCCTTACTTATTAAAGGTAACACCTCACATGACTCCTAGTAGCAGTAAAGCACACCCTTATAACTTTATGATTCACTGGACTGTAACATCAAAAAGAAAAACAAATTTAACACCTTGCAGACCACTAACCTCCTTTATAAAACTAGTCAAGGAAAGACATACGTAATAAAATACTCGTCATAATCCAGAATCCAGATCTATCCGGTTATTACCAGATAATGCTGGTGAAACACGTAACGCCTCGTCGTAAACTTGATCATAAAAATATCCGAATGATATCAGAAAGATTCAAGACGTGTATTCTTAAATTATTTCTCGTATGGAAACTTGTTACTGAGACTTTTCATCTTCCAGAGTTTTCTTTTACGGTTTAGTGTGGTTTTAGTGTACTCAAAAGCAGAGTTATAAAATAAGCTGAAATCATGACTACTTTTCGTAGTAAAGAAAACTTTTCTTTTTTCGGTAATTTTTACATCGTGTAGGTAGCACCGACTGAGAACAACCCTATTTTTAACGATATGATAACCTATTGTTTAGATTGAGTGCAGATTTGTAAAATTATATTGTTATCAATTGTATAAAACAAATATACTTTACCATACTTGGGTAGACAAAGAATCGCTAGCTCTATGATTTTAAAATAGTTATTGATTGCAAGTTCACTGGATTCTTCCGATGGTAAGAAACCATTAATGGATGCAATGCGAATTTATCGATATTTTGTAGCCGGATTTAGACCACGTTGTGTTATTTGTGGCTACGTTGACCGTGTAGCGACATCTAGCAACGCTCCATAGAACGATGACGACACGATAAAATTCCTACATCGCGCTATCCAAGTTCTTATAGCGACTAAGCATATATACAACATCCCGACATCAACCGTCGGGCCGTGGGCCGCGGCCTGCCATTCGTTTTCTCGGGATTGGGAAAGAACACCTTGTTCCCAAAGTGGTGACCCTAGCTGAACTGCCTTCGCAGCCTTCGAAGAAGAGAGGACCAACATCTCCTTCGTCGTCATCGTCTCCATCACTCTCCACCCACCAGCAGCGAGTACGACACGCCAGCCGCCAGCACACTCCGGGCTACCATGGTGGACCACTAGCTTGTAGCGCTGCAAGCCTGGTCTGCCACCTCCAGCCTCCACCAGCCTCCACCTGCAACTCGGCACAAGCACCCTGCACTTCGGCCGGTTAAATATTTCATTTAATCTTATAAAACGTGAAAAAAACTTTGACATAATATTGATAAATAATAACGCGTTTTATTGGTATGTTAAGTTGATTATAAAGAAGAGTTAAACTGCATTATATTTTTGTTTAAAGTGTAGTACTTAAAAACCAGGTTTAATTATACACTCTCAGCACCTACCAGAGTTACGTTCTGCTGATAATTTAATGTTATCGACGCCCTCACATAAAAGTGACTTTTATGGGAAATCCTTACAGTACATGCTGTATCACTTTGGAATAAACTGCCACTCGAAGTCAAGTCTGCCCTAACTATTTAAACATTTAAAAAACTGGTCAAGCAATATTTCTTTTCTAAAGAGTTAGTTACAATGTTTACATTTATTTTTATTTAGAGTCGTATATATAAATATATATTATATTGTATTATGTATATTATATGAGTATGTGTATTTAATTATATTGTTGTGTATTATTCGTAAATAACTGCTTTATATCTATGTACGTACCTAATTATTTTATTAATGTAGTATATGTATGCCAAAACACCCTATAACTTGGAATCCAACTTCACACCCAAAGGTTGTCTGGAAGAAATAGCGTATTAGCTATTAGGCCTTTCTTTGTACATTTCTTTTGTATTTCATTGTTTTTAATTGTTTTATTAATTGTTGTACAGTAAAGTGTTAAATAAATAAATAAATATTAAACTACTCTTATCGCAATAAAAGTATAGATGATAGAATCTCTCTTTAAATGAAAACAGTTGAGGTAATACCTAAGTAGGAGCATGCACGATAATGAGCTATAGCCGAGAGCTATGCAGCTCGCTCGCTTAATTAACAAAATAATGCATGAATTGAATAGCCTGCTTTAGGTTAAAATTTACATGAAACCCGGCATTATGTAGTCGAAAGGAAGGTTTACACATGACCGATTTTCGAAAGCTACAAAGCCTTTTCAACTATTTCGGCTAACAGCTTTGTACTGATTACTTTTGATGGAGGATTTCATCAGCTTATTTAACTTATTTAGCTGTTGATTGCACTAAAAGTTTCAGTTGAGAAATGGGAGGATGAGATAGTTATGAATAATTGGCCAATACACAAGAGTTTTAATCCCTGCTGCACGTCAGTTGTTTTATAAGATTTGTGAATGTTTATTATAGATATGAAATTCAAATTAAATATCAATATTATTAAAATCGCAAATATGAAATTGAGAGCAATGTCATGAAAAAACGCATTTATTTAGACTAAAAGGCCAATCTAAATTAAATATATAATTTTATTTTTATTAATGTGGCTCTATCTTTTAGAAAAAGAAAATATAACTGAGAATATTGAGAATCAAATATGCTCTAGCTTCCCTAAAGTTTAAATTAAAATACCAATCATTATAACAGAGTACGGAATATGAGTCGGATCTGCCGACCTCAATACATTAAATTCATAGTATATTTAACAATCTATTACTACTTAAATTTTCTTGACTACATTAACAACAAGTTTACACCTCGAAGTAATAGAAGGCTTAAGTGTAAAATGCATCAACTTTTAATACCACGGCCATACTTTACCGCTTTATAAAACCTTTGAAAGCTTTGCTTTAAGCAAATGCATACATAGTGCATAGCTCTCGTGGCTTTGAGATTATTAACCTTTTAAGTAAATTCGAAGGGACACTGATATAGCACTAACGTTATAGTGACTGCCTGTTACACCGTTATAAAAAAAAAACATTTAGATTTATCGTACGGCACATCGATCAATGTACGTTTAACTTTTACGTTTAAGGATGTTCAAGGCCGCCATGAAAAAATGACTATCTGATTTAAAATATGTGAGCTTACAATGGCTAAAAGGCTTAAAACTGTCAGGGGTTATTAGATTAAAATTTCGAAGATAAAATTAATATAAATATTGCTTATGTAATAATTTAATACTTAACCTATTTACTTTCAAGATAACTTTAAACCAATACTTTATACACCGTATAACTTCATGAAATATTGTTCAAATAATGACTTTTACGTTTCCTTCGCTGCACACAAAGTCTACAAAACTTGATGTTTTTATAATGAGGAAGAAAAACTCACAAAATTTGTTGGCTTTGCTACAAAACATGCATAAACATAAAATACTTTGGAGTATTTCAAGAACTTTTCTACAACTTTTTTAATTTATAAGAAAATAAGAATTTATGAAGTCTCGGCACGTATTCCGGAAGATCTAAGTTTGAATTCCGGTCACTTAATGACTTTTTAATTTACACTCATTGACATAACATGTTCTTTTTTAAAAATCAAAACTATTTATTTATTTAATTGCCTTTTTTCGTAGATATTATTATTAAATATTATAAAACAAATACGACTAGGCATTTATCATAGAAATGATTCGTGTTCATTCCAAGCATTATGCGCTTAATGAAAACGCATAGCATTATATCACCTAAAGTACACAAAAAACTTTCACCATTATAAAGTTCAGCACAAATATTTTCATTATAAACATTCGGTGTGACAGCCGGTGCAATTATAGTGAGTTACTAAACTAGCGCATCCTTTTAAAGGAATTTCCGTACGAGAGAGGCTTTTGAGGGTAAAACATTTACTAAATTAACTAGGACAGGTACCAACCACTACCATGCACACTTCATTAAATAGGTAAGCAGTGTAAATAGTTAATTAAAAGAGGTGTTTATACGGGCAAGTATGAACTTTTTAAAATGTGCTGGCAGCTTACAACTAAGCAGATTAAAAATATAGTAAAGCAGCTCTACTCGTAAAGATGTGTTCTGCTTGTAAGAGATTTTCTTAAGGCCTAACCTAATGCTAAGTGATACTGTGGTAGAAAATAGAGTAGGTAAGCGGTTTTATATGAAACTGTCTCTTTACAAAATATTTTCGCATCATTTGCAATCAGAACAGAAATGATTTTTGCGGTGGTATACTTTTTAAGAAGGTGGTAGTCACAAGTCACATGCGTTAAGAGGAGATGTTACGTGGTATTTATTGATATTATACGCTGTTCATATACTTCGGAGTAAATTAGTCATATTGAGTGTTCATCAAATGACATGAAAATGGAAATATCAAAATAAAATCTTTAAACGAATTTAATTAATTGTTTTCTGTTTTATATGAAACTGTTTCTTTACAAAATATTTTCGCATCATTTGCAATCACAACAGAAATGATTTTTGCGGTGGTATACTTTTTAAGAAGGTGGTAGTCGCAAGTCACATGAGTTAAGAGCAGATGTTACGTGGTATTTATTGATATTATACACTGTTCATATACTTCGGAGTAAATAAGTCATATTGGGTGTTAATTTAATGACATGAAAAGGAAATACCAAAATAAAATCTTTAAACGAATTTAATTAATTGTTTTCTGTTTCTGCTGGAAGGCCGTCTTTTATTGCGCATCTAACAGTCGCTTAAGCAATATATACGTAGATCATATACGAAAAATATTGATATTGGTCTGCTGATGGGTTAAGCAAATCCGGTGTTTTAATAAGCGTTTGGCTTTAACAATACTTTTTTTCTTGTAAAAAAGTTGAGTTCTTAAGTGTGCTGAATACTCTGTGTCTCGCTAAGGTACCTCCGATGCGTTGGTCGAGTGTTAGAGGTGCGGTGGAGAGGAACGAGTTTTTTGAACTGATTTAGTTCTTCGATACCCTCTATTTCTACAGCGTGATTTTCGTAATACTAGCTTTATTTACATTTACTTTAGTGCCAAATATTTGGCGTCACGTCTTTATTTAATTACTGATAAGTGAAACATTTTCTTTTACAGCTGCTTGCGAAGGGCGGACATCATCAAGGTGTTTGATGGAAGAGACTCCAGCGCGCCGGTAATAGCCATGCTGTGCAATGAGTTGACAGGTAAGTTATTATCTATTCTCTATTTGAAAACCCACCTTTTGCCTAAACGTAGGGACATAATCTAAATAGTTTGTATATAATTCGGGTGGACCTCTTTTTTCACTTATTTTTTTATGTGAAATGATAACGAACCTTTTTTTGAATTTACGAATATTTATTTGAATTGGATTTGGTTATTTAAAAGAATACGCTGAAAACCAGCGCAGTTTTTTAAATCATTCTCGTTTTGCTCAAACAATGAAATTTTTATTAGGATTCAAGTTACCTTTTTTATGTCTTTTTTTCTTTTGATAGCTTTTTTCTTTGTTTTTCGGCAATAAACATTTTTCATTAATTCTTTCGAAACTCTTGATAATACTTTGTCCTTTTTCAATTCTATTATCTATTACATCATCAAGGCGTAGGGGCCCTCGTGTATAGCATGCAGGCTAAGCAACTTTCGGGCTAAGAATGGGTGACCACCGACGCCATTTATCACGCCAAGTTCTACAACCATTTAAAACACTACAAGAAGTCGTTAGGGTTTGTCAAAAGACATTTCACTTACATAAAGTGAGTGAAAATGTTATAAATATTGAGACCTTAATACTATAAGAACTTTTATTAATGGAGTTTCTTAAGAATTTATATAAGTAGTTTCTAAACTCTGAATGTGTGCCTCAGGAAATGATAAAAAATATATAATTTTAAACTGTTACGTGTACTTTTTTGAAAAAAATCAAGAAAACTTTTGAAATAAAAAGGTCAACAATATCTAATAGATCTATCTAATAATATACATACATATAACTTCACGCCTGTATCCCTTATGGGGTAGGCAGAACACCAAAGGCTGTAAAACCATCTGATGTCTTATTTGACAAATTTGGAGGTATTATAATGATGGTCAGAAACTATTGCAGTGACAGGGAGTCAGCCTATCGCCCGCAACAACGCCAGTAAAACCTCTGTCCCTTAACTGACTTTTACAGTATGCCCGGGAAGAGAAGCAGCTGGCACATTCTATGTTTTTCTTTTGCTCCCAGATCAGCATGGAAGTAATAATAATCTAATAATATATCTAAAAGAAAAGTCTGTCTGCTTATCTGTCTGTTCGCGGTAATCTTTGGAACCACGGAACAGATTTTGATTTCGTTTGTAATAGTCTGTTTTTATAAGTCTCAAAAATAGTTCTCGGAGCCCACTGTAGTATTTAAAATCACGATACATTATTTGAGATCCCAGTTACCATGGTATTTGTCAATGAAGCCAATGAAAATGTCGTTTTTGGAATTTTTTAAATAGGACAAATTTCATTCAAGTGTTGCCAAATAACACACCATTTTAACAGAATATAATCAAGAGTACAGTCACGTGCAAAAAGATGTACAAACTTCGCTACCTATTCGGTTGCGATAATAATAATAATAATAATAAAATCTTTATTTGCCAGTAAGTGCGTTATAAATGTTGTTACAAATAATAAATGTCCGGTCACATACTGCTGACATGTCAGCGTGCAAATGTAGTCATAAATTTAGAAAATTTGTCAATTATATAATTCAGTCAAAGGTAAACGATTATGAAGAAACATATTGGGCAACCTCATTAACATATAAAACTTATTAAAATTATCATAAAACATTTGTAAAATAGTATAACAGAGAATGATCAAAACCTTGAATTAAGAAAATAAACAAGTCAAAGAAAAAAAAAAGTCAATACAAATACAAATGGAGAGCTAAAAATATATATCAATTGAGCAATCGAATTCAAATAATATAGTACATACAATTACAGGTCTTCAAATTTTAAAAATAACAATTAATAACACAAATAACACAAAAAATAGCAAAAAAATAACAAAAGTCAATGGAGTTTGTCAATTAAATAAGCATTTATGGAATAATACATATTTTTCAATAATAAATTAAATAATGCCGCTTTGAATTGATGTTGTGGTAGCTCTTTGTACTTATAAGGTAGTTTATTGTAAATGCGTATGGCCATACAATACACATTATTACTAAAAACGCTCAGTTTCTGATAAGGAACATACAATTTATCCCTGTCTTTACCACGACGTCCGATCATTTGATTATCATCAGCAAACAAGCTTTTATTGTTTTTAACAAAGCAACAGATTTCAAATATGTAAAGTGATGGAAGTGGTAAAATTTTTAATTTTTGGAAAAGTGGCCTACAACTATCTAAGAAATGTGCCCCACAGATGGCTCTTATGCATTTCTTTTGTGCTATAAATACATTATTTGCCTCTACCGAATTACCCCACAATATAAGTCCGTATCTGATTAACGAAGACACATAACCATGATAAGCAAGTTTTGCAGCTGAAAATGATATAATTTGTAGGATTTTTTTCAAAACGAAAATAAATCTATCAATTTTTAAACAGACATTATTAACATGACATTTCCAGTTGCAGTTTTTATCTATTATAACGCCAAGGAACTTAGTAGAGTCAACTATATCCAATTTGATGTTATTATATTTTATGTCAAATTTAGGGATTTTAGAGTTATAGGTTTGAAATTGTATTATTTTAGTTTTTTCAATATTAATTAATAATTCATTCACATCTAACCAAGTCATTATGTCATTTAAAGTCTTATTCGTTTCTTTCTCAGCGTCAGATTTTTTGTCACAGTTAATCGTAATAGTTGTATCGTCAGCAAATAAAATACATTGATGTCCTATATAACTTGGGAGGTCATTTATAAAAATTAAAAATAATAAAGGTCCCAATACGCTACCCTGAGGGACTCCACGATTATTTGGAGAATAAGAAGACTGATAGTGTTCCAAGTTATTTCCGCTGGAACGACTTATTTCAACACATTGTACTCTATTGTTAAGATAGCTTTGCAGCCATTCCAGAGCCTTTCCGCGGATGCCATAGCTTTGTAATTTATTATGAAGTATTTCATGTGAAACGCGATCAAATGCCTTTGACATGTCGAGAAAAACTGAAACTGGGTACACTCCGCGATTTAGGGACGCAGTTACTTCTTTGACCAAAGTAAAACAAGCTAAAGTTGTTGATCTATTTTTCCTAAAACCAAATTGACGTTCGCTTAATATATTTTGTTGTGTGAAAAAGTTATATAGTTTATTATAAACCGCTCTTTCAAATGCTTTCGACAATACCGGAACAAAAGTCACTGGTCGAAAATTGATTATATCACCCTCATCACCTTTTTTATGCAGTGGTTTAACAATCGACTTTTTTAATCGACTCGGAAAGACGCCTTCAGATAATGACAAATTCATTATATAGGTCAGAGGTCCAGCAATATATCTGGCACTGGCTTTCAATATCTGTGATGTTATATTATCATACCCTGCAGATTGAGTGTTTTTTAAACCCATAATTAATTTATACACTTCAATTTCATTTAAAGGTGTCAAGAAAATAGTGTTGCAATTATTATTAATCCTTATGTCATTATTATCATGTCTTGTTTTTGAATTAATTATTTTAGCGGTATTTATAAAATGTTCATTAAATTTAGTGCATATGTCATTGGGATCTGTATAAATACAGTTATCAATTTTTATTTCGTCAAAAGATTTAAAAGTTTTATTACGGTCAAAATTATTTTGAATTAACTTCCAACTAGCCTTACATTTGTTTTTCGCTCTAGACAAATACTTTATATTTCCGGATTTTTGAGCACTTGCAAAGCATTTTTTAAGAATAGAACTGTATTTTTTGTATTTTAAATTATTTTGTAATTTATTATCGTGACACAATCGATATTTCAAATATAATTGTCTTTTTACTATGCATGATTTCTTTAGACCTTTTGATATAAATTTTTTCCTTGTGGGTTTATTTACAATTTTCACCCTGATAACTGGAAAGCACAGTTCATAAAAAAGCGAAAGGTAGTTATGAAAAATATTAAACGCTTGCTCAGTGCAATTTTCTGTATAAACGTCACTAAAAGATAAAGAAGCCATACAATTGACAAATTTCTCTATATTCTCGACGCTATTATCTCTCCGGTTGTCAAAATAATATAGTTGTTCATTGGATAATTTGATGTCATTAGATGTCAATGTAAATGTCATGGATTGTGCAGTTTCATGGTCAGATAAACATAATAAATGAAGATCACTTCTAATGCAATTTAAATTACTTACTATTAAATCTAAGCATGCATTTTTTCGTGTTGGCTTATTTATATGTGAAATAAGATTATAGTGGGAAAATAAGCTTAATAATGTTTTCGTACTTTTACAGTCTTTCAGTGTGTTAATATTGAGATCTCCGCATAATAATATACCTTTCTTACGTTTTTTTGAAAGACTTTGTATTAAAGTCTCCAGTTCTATAAAAAACATATCTAAGTTTGAGGATGGAGTCCTATAAATACAGACTACATACATGTTTAATTCTGATAATTCTATCGCACAATATTCAAAGTGATAAATACTGGGTTTTTGTATGCTTAATTTTACATATTTTATGCCATGCCTAACCAGAATACACGATCCACCTCTACGTTCAGAGGGGCGCGAAAAAGATGAGGCTAGTTTATAGTTTTGTATACACAAGTTAGGTTCTGATCCATTTTTTATAAAGGTTTCAGTTAGGCAAATTATGTCTATGGTACCGATTTGTTTGCTTAAATTACAAAGTTCTAACTCAACCAAGTCGCATTTATTAAGAATACCCGCTATATTCTGGTGCAAAACTGTAAACTTATGAGCGAAAAAACTTATTTTCTGTTTTTTTAGCACTTCCATCCCTTAAATCTCTGAACCCCTGAGCTTGAGTATTACTATTATTAATTCTTGTTCTATCTGAGAGAGAAGGGGATGTATGTTGTCGATAAGGAGATAGAAATTTATTTTTATAGTTAATGAAGTCAATTTCAATATTAAGTTTAAAGCAAAGATAATCTGAATAATTAACAATGTCAGGACTTATATTACATAAATTTAAGAAATCACAATTTTTATAATTTTTGGTCAATTGATAAATATGATGGTTTAGTAATTTAACATTTAAAAAGTGGTTATATTTAACATTAAGAACGAACACTCTACAACATTTTTTCAATATAAAAAGAGCATTGGAGATTTCTGAAAACGCTACATATGGATTTTTGTCATTAGCTCCCACAGATAATATGACTATATCATTACCATTCAAAGTCTTTGATAATTCAATGCAGCTGTTGAGAACACGGTCACTTGTAGCGTTAGGTTTTATCATGGAAGTTATATCATATTGGTTGCTCCACCTATTCTCCCTACTCTTAATTAATTTCATTGATAATCCTCTGCTTTGTTGATCGCCAATAATACATATTTGAGGTTTTCTACTGCTTATGTTTACTGGCCGGCTGGTTTCCTTGGCCTCCACTACTATAGATGCCATTGGTATTATTCTCTGAACTGGTTGTATTGTTTGTTGTTGTTTTATTAACTTTTTCCTTGGAGTAGAGTTAGAGTTCATAACTTTGTAAGTACTGGTAGAGTGGAGAAACGATAAGGGCGATCTAGGAGTTCTTAAATTATTAATTGTTAGTCGACGTTTCAAAGGAGTTGTGTTTAAATAGCCTGATAGATGATTTTTATTTAATTTAATAGGTTGGTTTATTTTAGTCAAGAGGTCTACTTTTTTTTCATATTTTGAAACAGTTTTCTTTAAGTTTTCTTTTTCATAAGTCAAGTTTTCTATTTCTAAATCAGCAATTTCTAGTTTTTTTGTTAATTCCTCAATTTTTTGCTTCATATCTTCTATCATAGAGTTGTCTAGACTGCAATTGAGTGGTAAGCTTTTATTTGCTATATCTATTATTGAATTACATGATAATTGTTCGTCCGCCTCAATTAGGCTCAAGTCATGTTCTGAATCAATTGTAGAGTCCAGTAATTTATTATTATTCTTCCTTACAGTAACATTATCCATTTTGTGACGAATCAGCAATAAATATTAGTAACAGACTTTGTCCTCAAAATATTGTAATCAGCGCCCTCTACTGTGGACGGCAAGTATTAATTACTCAATGAGCAATAGATCGCTCTTTTCTTGCAGTTGACACGAGAAAGTTATAGATGTCGCTACTTGTACAATAATTAACCAAATATTTGTTATTTTGAAATGTATGACTCACTGTTTGACAAAGTTTCTTTGTTCTGAGTAACGGTTGAATTTGACTACTTATTTACTCTTTTCACTTGTTTCAATTCAATTGTTTATCTTTAATATATAATTGCCACTTACTTGAATTATGTTTAACGTTTTTATGAAGTTGTATGTATCTGTTTTGACTTCTGAACGGTTTTGTTTATGTTCAATTCACTTTGATGCACTTTGACTTTTCAAGTCTTACTTTTATCACTAATTTCGCTTTATTTATTCTGAAAACGTTTTTAGCCACGAGTCAAGTTATAATACATATAAATTTGTCACAAATAAGTCAAGTTATAAGATATTTGATTTTTACAAAATAAAAAGTTACGGAGCAAGTTTAAAGGTTGGCACTAGCGCCATCTAGTGCCAACCTTTAAACTTGCTCCGTAACACCTCGTAAGGTTCAAATTCGAATGATAACGTGTACATCTTATTAGACGTGACTGTTCATCGTCGAGTTCTAGTATAAAATATTATTAAACCCAAGAAAATCCAGTTAAGTGACATTTTTAAGACGAAAAGATGTGTTTTATTTGAAACTCCGCATTATAGTAAATCCACTGCTACACTTCATTAATTTCGGAACACTTGTCTAAGACCAGTTAAAAATTCTCAATCATAGATTCGCTGTCAAGAATTCTTAGAAATCAACAAAATCTATTCTTAATTCGAATTTAAATCTGAGTAGGCTTTCATAATATGAGTTTAAGACGCTTAATAACCAATATCGGCTAAAATAATGTCTAAAAAAACAGCAACTGCTTGTTCCAAAGTACTGATCGTCGTATTCTAAACAGTGAAAATATATTGTATTAAAACTGTATTTTAGTATTCGCTAACCGATACCAACGCGCACTGCTGGCAGTAAAAACCCTCAATTGGCTTCGGTGGTCATTTCCGTTTGGTTCGTATGTGTTAACATCGAATGGATGAAACACAACAAAATTGGGGCGAAATGGGAACGCTTTGGGAACTATACGGGACGCTATCGAATGGAAAATAGCCTTATCGTCCCCGTGGCGTTTGAATATGCGATGTCATCAGTGAGGTCTGAAAAAAGGGAAAGCCGTTTGTTTTGAGAATATTCAGGTTTTATCCACTTGATTGTCTGAGGATAGTCGCCGTTGGAGACAAAATAGGTAAAGGTACCTTTTTAAAGGTCACTAAATTGTTATGTTAATTTGAACTAGCTATTTGCTGCTTGTGTTTATTCTGTGAAAACAAGACGTGTATTTTTATTAGTTACATAGAGATTAATATCTAGATCTATTAACTATGCGGTAAAATTAACTGCAGGTTTTGACCGTAATACATAGTGCTGAATGTTAGAATTTTAGGGTCTCGAAATTGGTCCGACAACTTATAACATCAAAAGTTTCTCAAAAAGCAAATCAAAACGTCGTCTAAATAGATAAATGCCTTAATGCGGTTATATATCCTTGTCGTTCTATGATAAAGCTGACTACATAAACTACTCGTCAGATAAAGCATTTTGACAGCCTTACACTTGAGTTAGGCTATTGTAGGCCATATTTTATCCATAAATTCCCACGAGATCTAGAGGTTATATAAACTATTATATAATATTTGATTTAAACCTAACTGAAAACGCAAAGCTTCAAATCGTTACGTTGAGTAAGAAACCGTGTATTAAATAAACAAGTCGTAAAAATATAACTTATTTCTCGCCTCAAAATGCACGGCGAAAAATATTTGGCGCTCACAAATTTACATACGATATCGTTGCAAGGAATATCAAAGTGTACAAGTAAGTACAGTCTTGTATCATTAAGATACCCCCGCTCATATCTCTAACGTTGAGATGGCTGCAATCAGAAATGCTTGCAGTAGGTTAATATCTAAGCGTCATCTATATTTATCAGTACTTGCTTCTTGTGATTTTTGCTCATTTCCGTGGTTGTAGCAATATTTGAGAGGAGATAATAAAAATAAATTATCTAAGGTAACACATCTGCAATGCTTTTACCACAAGCTTTCATAACCTCTTGTAATATGTATAATTGGATCAGGTTTCAGGAAAAGTTTATATTGTTAACTGACCCTACTGTAAATAAAACCTACAATATTTTAGCATTTTAAGCAAGTGATTGAATAATTTCTGTATCTACTTTCTGAAGAAGATGAACCAAAAGTACAATTTACTGGACGGTCGAACCGTTTCTGTACCTATTGCTTGCTTTGAGAAGAATCAACAGTACTATGCAACGGGACATTGTACATGCTTACAAAGACAAAAGAAATATAGAATAAAGCATTTTTCCACTTATCTATTATCAAAACTTTTTAATCAGCCTTCCGCATAGCCATTAATTAGTCTTGCCTTGCCCCTGGGTAACAATAGAAGAATTGCTGAACGGCTTCTGACAAAACCTAGTGAACGAATCCCAAAAAAGGCTTCACAAATGAAAGACAGTAAAGCGAGTGAAATCGATATATTTCGATTTTCTACACAAAATAACAATAAATATACATACAAATAAATTTTCACTCTACATATTTACGATATTCATTTTAGCACTTTACATGCGCGAGCTAATTTATATTGTGCTGCCATCTTTTGGTGAGCATCTGTACTAAATATAGCATACAGACTAACGACTACTGTATACAGCAAAAGTGGCAATATAAAAAAATAAATACAGTACAAACTGCCCTTTATATCTTTAGTAACATTCTCGCATAGTCGATTCAAAAACAAACCCATTTAAAATCTACATCGTCCAGTTTGGGTCAAAAACTTTAATGGTTTCCAAAACAAAGAGTCCCAACTAAGAGCTCGTTTAAACTTCCAAGGGCCTTCGAGTTTGATCTTCTAACTTTATCAACGTAAAAAAAAAAAGTCTGAAATTTCCGAACGCAAACTTTACGTTCGAAATTCGAAAGACAAGTTTGAAAGCGTGGCGAGCTCGGATCGATCTTTATTGGATATACATCTACTGTATCGTCTTAAGGAATGGTCTTGAGTCCAAAGTCCCCCTTTTTGAATGAATAATGCTACGTCAAAGTAACGCTGACTTCTGGCTCTGTAGGGGTGCCTATGCCGTATATTTTTCTTGCCTCTCTATTATGCAGGATGTCTAAGATATTAGCTGAAATTTTAGGGTTGTGCCGTGTTTATAGCTTAGGCCTACATAAGTGACGGGTGGAAGTAAATTCAGAAGCGGGTCATTCTAGTAGATGTAATAAAGTTTAAAGACAAATTATATATAGTTCAGTCTGATTAAGTGCTCTACGTTAATCTGCTACGACAAGTGCTCTACGATAATCTGGAACTGTTCTTCTTTGAAAAATTTTATAGAAATTTCAAGGTTTATAAAAAACATAACAATCTTTCGTCAATAATCCATCATATAAAAAAAATGTTTATCTGTTAATTAGTGCCCGAACTCAAAAACAAGCTCTTACTCATCAATGCATTTGCAAACAAAGTTTTCTTAAAGTTGTAATTAAAACATCAACTGTAGAAATAAAATTGTCACGTGATAAAGAATTTGTGATAAGCGATTATTTATAAAACACTGCATTTTATCCGTACGGCTCGAAACAATCGAACCAAATCGATAAGGCAAGTTCGAAATATAAACAATAAGTATAACATTTATTATTTTTCAAACACTGACCGTATATTGTGCTAAATATAATTCATAGTTGATATACATACTGACATACATACTGCTACAGCTAGAGCTTTTCTAGATAAAATAAAATATACATTTTTAACCGGAAATACCTAATCATGTATCACGTCACGAGGGACAACGGTATCTATCATCGGAACTCCGTGTAATGAGCCCACTGCAGGGATATGACGAGGAGGTTTAAGGCCGTAATCCACCAAGCTGGCCCAGTGCTGGTTGGTGGTTGTCAAAATTTTCAGGGTGCCGAAGTGGCTTCTGACAAACCCTAACGACTACTGTACACAAGTATACAGCACCCGAAACCGACTGCTTAGCGTGCCCTCCGAAGGACGGAGACGGTATCTATAAAGACATCGAAACCTCGAATGAAGTCTGCACAGCAGTGCGATGACAGAACTTTATCGAATCGTAAGTTAACGAATGTTCGTACAGTATGGAGACGGTTTTAAAAAAAATATTGAAATCTATCCATTTCCGCACGGCCAGCTTAAATAAATGTGTGCCTTGTTAATTTTGAATGTTTGTTAACGTGTAGTACTAATAAATATCTGTAAAATAAAAAATTACAATGTTACTCAAAACTTGCAACCGACTCCATACTATACGAGCATTCGTAAACATTCGTTAACTTACGATTCGATAAAGTTCTGTGATCGCACTGCAGCCTTTTAACCAAACTGGCTGTCGCTCCAATCACGATCAACTGTCCCTAGCAAGACAATTGCCAGCAAAGGTAATGTTTGACTCATACTTGAGGAATCCCAAACTGTCAGCGGAGCAACCTGGGGTCGCTTGCGATTGAGCGTCGTAGGATTCGCCTCCTCCCAACTTGAGATTTCTCTTTTCGAGCCGTTTTTTAACTTTCGTTGGTGGAGAAAGAGAGTTTTAAAAGTAAATCAAAAATATTTCATCATCATCATCACAACTCTTTGTAATGAGCCCACTGCACGGCATGAGTCTCTCCCCTGGGTGACGAGGAGGTATAGGCCATTTCCCATCAAGCTGACCCAGTGCTGGGTGGTGGATGTCAGAATTTTCAGGGCGCCAAAGTGGCTTCTGACAAACCCTAACGACTACTGTATACAAGTATACAGCACCCGAGACCGACTGCTTAACGTGCCCTCCGAAACACGGAAGTCGTCGTGACAAATGAATGGTCGGTGGTCACCCATCCAAGCACCGACCGCACCAAACGTAGCTTAATCTGTGATATCGTATGATACACACAGTAACCACGGCGCCACGACGACCTCTAAAAAAAAAATATTTACTAATAAAAAATTATGAATCATGAAAACTTGACACAAAAAATATTCAACGAAAGATTAATATTTTTTAAACGTTTTCCGTATGTTATGCTATATTAAGCATAATAATTTTAAATTCCGGTCCAATCAAGTTTGATTATATTTCACATTTAAACTCGATGTTTTGGTGTCCTTCTCCTTACAGACCCCGTGGTCACTGGCGACTGATGTAAGGTCAGATTTATAGAAATTGAAGTTATAAATTGAGAGGACACTAAATATTATAAATGGATACAATGAATAATATTTAAGCCCGCCTAAGGTCAGCTTAGAACAGCCCTACCAATCCTGGATAGGCTTGCCGTAAGAGATGACTAATCCAAGTGACTCCCGCTTGCTGCTAGGACTTCTTCAGGGTCCATCTAGCTAGCTACCAACCTTCATTTAAAATCTGCCGCCAAATATTTCCAGTCTTGCGGTGATACGGCTGGTGTAGTGGTAACATACGTTGCCTTCTATGCCAGAGGTCCTGGGTTCGAATCCCGGCGGCGGCGGATATCGGTGTGATGAACACAAATATTAGCCGTCAAGTCATGGATGTTTATATGTTTATTTAAGTTTATTCTTATAAAAAATATGTATTTATATAATATGTATGTTTATATATTTCTTAAGTATATCAGTTATCTAGTATCCATAGCACAAGTTCTTTAAGAAACTTAATTTGGGCTAGATAATGTTGTGCGAGTGTCAGTGGTATTTATTATTATTATTATATACAGGGTCAATTTTAATTAGCACATCACCTCTTGCAAGCTGCCTCACCACATCAATCCCAACAACATTTTTTCTACAACTTTTTAAAATTAATAGTTTTTAAAATTTTAGATTTCCCATACAAAAAATATTTATAGCCTCTGTTTAGAGACGTAACTCTATTTAATTTGAGCGTAGGTATGCCACGCACCTTGCGTGATAAAATATCGATATTTTTCTTTTGGGCACTTTTTGGGCACTTCTTACAAAAAGTAGAGTAAGGAGCAAACATTTTTTTGTTTTTATTTTTTGTGTTATTTATCGAGATTTGTAAAAAGTCGTAGAACAAATGTTGTTGGGATTTATGTGGAGAGGCTGCCTGCAAGAGGTGATGCGTTGAAATTAACCATGTATTCCGGAAATATTTTATGAAGAGCCAAGTCCTTCCTAAAATGGTGTGTCATCTACGATTTCGACATCACTTACCATCAGTTTATAAGGTCAAACGCAGGTTTAGCCAACAATAATATAAAATGAAAACAAAACCTTCACCCGCTTAAAGCTGCTAAAGATTTCCAATTAGCAATCCAATCGTTGGCTGAGAATTTCGACCATTTGAAATAATAATAATAATAGGAAATAAATGAATTCATAATGCGCACCTACTTCTATATAACAAAATTTGAAACAGATAAAACAATGTACGTCAATAGATTATTTGAGAAGTTTAAAATTAGGTTCCCAGATATAAATGCAACATCGCAAAGATATCACAATGCAAAAAGCAGCCATTTTGAATACGTGCCGAATTGTACGAAAATTCCTACAGGACGATCCCACCTTTAACCCAAACAATGATTTTCACTTGGCGTAGCCCGTGAAACTCATGAAAACCGAGAACGAAAAAAATTCGGGAGTGTATGTTCAAAACACAAATAAATAATAATAAAATCCCCAGACAATCACACCAACGACATGGCCCCAAAGTAAGCATAGCTTGTTTTATGGGATACCGTATAGTGAACTAGGGGGGAACCTAGAATATAAATACATAAATAGATAAACATCCAGACACGGAACATTTTTTTTCCTTGTTCCGTGCGGGGATCGAACCCGCAACCACTGGCGTCTGAGGCAGATAGGTTTACCCCAACGCCAAAGTGGTCGTCAATATTTAAGTAATCGCAAACTGTCAACCCTACGCAAGTCTAGAATAACGCCCCAGTTACAGCTGCGCCGCTCTTTGATTGCCCGCCCCACAATACCTAATATTCAGGTTTTCAGCATTCAAAGACATTGTCTCGTATTTTGTGGTTGTTTATTCAGAACTATCAAGTAGAAAGAATTATTTTACAGTTGTATTCAAAAGAGATTGCAGTTTAAAATGTAAACTGTATTTTTGGGGCGCTTTGGTGATCGTTGAGTTAAAAGGAATGTAGATTCAGATGTGAAATGTAAAGAAGTTCGAAATAAGCTATTTTAAATATGTACATTTGTGAAGAGGTTAGGTATTGTATTACACTTCCAGTCAATAACTGCTGAATGGGTTTTGTATAAAAGTAAACCGGTTCAGCAAAAATAAATAAGTTATTTTTTAAATAAGTATCCCGATTTTATGACACCGCAGACAGTGTTGAAATAAGGCAATAGTGAAACCACAGGTGTACTTTAACTAGGTTACATACTAGGTTAAAATGAATTATCCAGACATAATCTAAGTTCACCCAAAGAGAGCTTAAATAAGCTTTTGTTATGAATGTCACTCAGTGGAATTCGGGCTTATAATAACCACCTAACCAAAACCAGATTATAAAAGTTAGTCCCTAACTAGAATAATACGTCAAAAACCTGCTATATACTGATTGTTTCTATGTCTTTGATCTCCTTCTTTCAGAACAAATTTTGCGGTATTGTATTTTAAACCGATATGAATACGGATTATTTAAAATTCTGACCATAAAAAATAAATTTATTCTTTTTTCCTTTATTGTAGAGAAACCATATCTAAACTAATATATAAAGCTGAAGAGTTTGTTTTTTTGTTTGTTTGTTTGTTTGTTTGAACGCGCTAATCTCAGAAACTACAACTGGGATTTAAAAAAATCTTTTTGCATTTGATAGCCCAACTCTTGAGGAAGGTTATATTTTATACCGAAATTCCCACGGGATCAAAAGTTACGCGGGTAAAACCGCGCGCGGTGGCTAGTATTTTTATATATGGTCTGGTGAGGTTTTCTAAGATTTCATTTGGTTTTATATGTATTCATAACAAAATAAGGAATTTTGGTCGCACGTTGGTAGCATCGCATACTCAGGCTGCAAACTGGACGGCAGCAGCGCCAGCTCGAGCGACAGCGGCGCAGGCAGCACACCATGCTAGTTTGTCTTCCATACAAATACCAAAATTCTATTACTACTAGCGCTACGCGCTGGGCACTACTGGAACTTTTTGTAGTTTTTGCTGCGTTCGATATCGATATATCTATAGTACCAGGCAGCGTATTTATAGTATAGTATTCAACCAATCAAATTTTTGCATTCGTTGCATTTGCTTATTTTTCTGTGTGTTTTTTGTCGCTGAATTCTTTTGTTAGTGTTTGCAGCACACTCAATACTTTCTATCGTGTCGCGGAAATCGCTGCTCGCGCCGCTGTCGTCTAGTTTGCAGCCTTACGCTTACTCAGGCGACGATGCCTAAAACCAATTCCGCGTTGCATTATGAACTTAACATGTTGTAATGAAGGTTCAGAAAGACAAATGAAAGGTTAAATTCCTGGATGAGTTATATAGTTTTAGAAATAGATGACGTCGAAGATTGATATAAACCGACAAGGATCTTTCGGCGCGTGGCAAAAACTGGAACAAACCAGTTTCGTGGGAAATGTCACTTCATGACTTGTACTGCTCATATTTGTTCTTGTTAAATTCAATGTTATGATATAAAACACGCCAAAATTCAGAAAAAGTGGGCTTACTTATTGTAGTTATAAAATTGAAGAAGTTATTTTCAGATAGAAAACAATTTAACGTCTTAATAAATCCCTTTTTAAGAGTAAAGAAGCAAGTTGCCTCTGCAATGTGTACATATTGCCATACTTTGAAAAATACACTTTAGAACATAATTTATTTCATTTTTAAAATCTCAATAAAAATCACGATTTCAGGAGAATTTCCTCTTTAGAAAGACTGTATAAAAAGTGAAGAGAGATAAGCAGATTTTTTACAAAGCTTCCAAAATACGAGCATTTCTAGATACGAGTAGGTACTTAATAAAGAAAGTAGTGGTGACGAGGATGACAAGGAAAACAGTTTATCATAAAAACATGATATTATTTTCATGTTACTCTATTTTTAATAGATATATTTTCTTGCTTATTCTTCTATTTATATCTTCAACCCTGTGTTTTTGTACCACTAACGTATTTCTTAAAGTTTACGAAACTTGCCTTTTTGTAGTACCTACATAAAATGAAATAATTTCTATTTTCAAACGTGAAAAAATTAAAAGTGTATACGTTCATATTTTTCGCTGACAAGAGAAAAATTATACTGAAAAAAGTTCCAGAAACGTCGATTTAAAATGTAAAACTTGAATTAACACTTAAATCCCGTTTCCAAAAATCTTTTACTCAATATTATGAAAACATACTTCTTGGAAATACGTAAGGCTGCAGAGAGAGCGAAAGGTTATCTTTGTGAAAACATAACAAGTCAGAATATTATTTAACATGCGAACAGCACAGAAGAATTATTATTCTGTAATCAATGCCCTGTTGAGTTAATTAATGCTCGCCAATTTCGGAGCGAGTTTGGCAAATGAATTTTCGATTACTAAGGCTTTAGAAGGATATAGTCAAAGTAGAAGATGTATGTATAAGTGGGAAGTTCAATAATGTAGTCTCCAATACACCATAATATAGTCTTTTAGGAGAAACATATTCTTATTATAATTCGTGAGAGTTTTATTTTTTAAGCAAAAACTTGGCCCCATGTCTGGCGTTTTTTTATAAGATCTTTTTCTTCTTGTCTTCCACTAAGCAAAACGCTTTGCTCCGCTAATAGTTGTACCTATTAAACATTATCGTAACATGTGGACATTTTTGACATTTTACAGGATACGAGGTGCTATCCACGGGTCCGGCATTGATGCTGCAGTTCACAGCAAACTCCGCAACTCCTGGACAAGGCTTTGCTGTCACATTTCATTTTCAACCACCTCCGGATTCAACTGCTGCTGGTGTGTTTTTAAAGCATTTTTGTTATCTTTATTTTTATTTTTAAATATATTATAAGGATGGGATGTGTATCTTCCATGTTACTTGATGGAAACTGACCACGCAGACTAAGATGATACATGAACATCTACATGAAAGTTGTTCACTCGACGCTCAAATAATCGGGGCTGTAGTAATCAGTCGTGATTATTTATAATTATCGATTAAAAGCTTGTCTATTCATAAATCTATCTTATGTCTATATCTATGGTATACATATAGTCTTTAAAGGTCGGGCACCTTTGCAATGGTTTTATTTTCGCCTACAGAATGAAGATTCGACTACAAACCAGTGGTTATTTCTGAATTGACTATATGGCCGAATATAGAGCTGGTGCTTTCCAACGAAGAGTAACAACGAGGCCTTTCTAGCGACAACGAAAATATTTTTAAAAGAAACATATCAACAAACTACTTAGCGAGAGTAAATGTTTTCTTCAGTATTTAGTTAAGCGCGAAATATTCAACAAACAATCGAAAAATTCGTAAATGTGTGTAGCAATAATATATGTAACAGCCATGTTCAGAAGTACCTACCTATGTACAGGGTGACTGGTGACAAATTTTAGATATTGAAGGAGAGCACTTTAAACTCGATTCTGATCATTATAATAATAAAAATAAAAAATATGTAATAAAAATTAGGTATTTAATTTTTCACCAGAAATCCCTATGAATAAGTAAAGCAACCTTACTAGGTACACTTTTTCCGATGCGCTGCCTCAGTCAATACGCTCATGACTGCAGCGTTCCCGCCCTACGCACACCACCACCTGCTAAGTATCTATTGCATTACGCTTATGTAACCATGCGTTGCGTAATGAATTCTTTAACTTACGGATAAGTTTAGTCAGTAAATAATTAATATTTTATTTTTTAATTTTCTTCCTGTATGATCTCAAACTATTACGTCCTGGAATTTCGAAAATGACCCACCATTCACCCTGTATATCTTGATAGTCACGAAGATACAATATCGTTGAAAAGCATATTCAAAGATCAAGACCACAAGCATATTCAATCTCCAAGCCCGGAAGACACGGTATTAAGTAACCACAAAGTATATCGTTAAATTAATTTCTAAGAAACCTGTCCGGGGCTTTTCTACACATTGTTGCATGCGTCTTTAATACAGGGTTAATTTTAATAAGCGTATCACCTCTAGCAGGCAGCTTCTTCACACTAATCCTAACATTATTTGTACTAAAACTTATAAAAATTAATAATTTTTAAAATTTTTGTCCAAAAAATATTTATAGCCTCGGATTGGAGGCGTAGCTCTATTTACTCTGAGTGTAGGAATTCTACGAACCTTGCGTGGCAAAATATCACTTCAAAATAAGAATCATGATCATCATCATCATCACAACTCATTGTAATGAGCCCACTGCAAGGCATGAGTCTCTCCCCTGGGTGACGAGGAGGCCATGATCCACCAAGCTGGCCCAGAGCTGGGTGGTGGATGTCAGAATTTTCAGGGCGCCAAAGTGGCTTCTGACAAACCCTAACGACTACTGTATACAAGTATACAGCACCCGGGACCGACTGCTTAACGTGCCCTCCGAAGCACGGAAGTCGTCGTGAGAAATGAATGGTCGGCGGTCACCCATCCAAGCACCGACCGCACCAAATGTTGCTTAATCTGTGATATCGTATGATACACACAGTAACCACGGCGCCACGACGACTTCTATAGGCAAAATAAGAATAGGCACTTCTAATAAAATGTAAAGCTAGGAGAAAAAGCTTTTCTTTTTTTTAATTTTTGTGTTATTGATCAAAATTTGTAAAAAGTCGTAGAACAAATGTTATTGAAATTGGTGTGGAGAAGCTGCCTGCAAGAGATGATGCGCTAATTAAAATTAACCCTGTATACGCGCATGAAGATGTTCTTGACGTTAACTAAAGAAGTTCACATTTAACGTTGGGAGCATCTTAAATAGGGATCACAAGTACCTACTTCTGAGCAGTGCTTCTTAGCTTTATTTCCTACGACAACAAGAAACGTTACATAAAAGATAACTTTATTATAACTATTTAGGATACAAATTAGAATAAACATTATTGTATAGTGTATGAACCAATTTGCTATACAAACACGTGAATGCGCGTTAATATTTGACAATTCTGAGACAACGTTATTATGCAGGCATTCTTGCATAAACAAGGGACTGCAGCAATATTTTATGATAGGACAATTCCTTCCTGAATCTATGTTTTCCATTTAAGTCTTTATCGACACTTTTTGAAAAAGAGATTGATTTTCAATGAGTGTTTTTAGATACCAATAATATTTTTGATGTCTGCTTGACAAAGAGCTGCTAACAAAGAAGACTTAATAGAATCGACTTTTATCTCTCCTTGTATTCTTATAAAATGACTTATAATTTTTTGGGCATTTCATATCATATCCATACCCTTATATGATGTGAAATGAATAAAAATGAATATTTCATAGCGTATACAGAGCGCATATAAGTAGTGCTTGTAACAATAAAATCTTACATTCTCGTAATTTTGACAAATTCATGGACTTTAGCTTCTAGTCCGACTTGATGAAAAATAAAAGAAGTTTCATTTCGAATTCAGTAAAAAGATTATTTTAGCGCTTCTTTAAGATAAAATAAGGTCGAAAACCATTATAAGTCCATAATCAGTTTTTCATAAAAAGCCCATCATTATTAAAGAACAGACTTGGATCCAAGCGAGGTAAAATAACATTAAGCCCTTGTCTTTTCTTTTTAGAGCCCTATTTGCGTCTTAATTTGGATTAGGTAACTGGAAATGATGACGTAATAATCCCCAAAGCTGTTATAGTAATGAAACCCCTAGTAACGGCTGTAGTGCCAATTTCGCATTGCTCAAACATAAATTTTACTGAAATCTTATATGAATTTTGTTATTTCTTGAAAATATCAACGTATAGCCATAATAATGACAAAATGTGCTGGATTTAGGAAGCGCTCTCTCATATGAAACTCCAAATAAAATTCGTTCCGGAAAGCATCTCGCAATAAATGTGACCGATCCGGTTAAATTTGCGACTGGAGCCAACAAGGTATGAATAGAAATTCTGGACCGACGCCAGCAATGCATTTCGTACTGCCACTTTATACAAGAGAGCCCTGGCCATAATGGCCTTTTTGCTTGCTAAATTGTTTGTTATCCTAGCCATGTAATAAAGGGTGAAAAAACTAGACTACTAAAACAGGAATTAAAACAACATACGATAGTTTAAATAAAATAACTCAAATTGGTAGTAGAATCAAAGTAAATTTACCTTATTTCTTACAACGCCATCTATGATTTTAACTTCGAACTTTTATATGTATCGCTGGTCAAGGAATTGCATGGTAACTTTGAAGTAAATTTGATATCGTAAGAAAAGTATAGATGGCGTTGTTCACCCTTTTTATTTTTCCTTTACTGTTTTCACTAGCTTCAGCAGATTGTTTTAAATAATAAAAATCTTTTTGCAGATTCTGACAGACTATTGAAACTAAGCTTTGGGAAAGCTTTTGAATCTCTTGGTCCAGAAGTAAGCGCCACAAGTAAGTAACTATTTATATTATATCGTTAATTTTGAATTAAATGGAATAACCGTGCTACCTGAAACGCCACATTTGTATTCAAGAGATCTAGAGGTATAATAGGGATCGATACTTACTTAACATACGTGAATGAAGGTTAAATAAATAATCTTACAAGTGAAACTTGCAAAAACTGTTTTTCTTTAAGCCCTGATTTTGTGTAGGTACTCGGAGTAATAAAGTTGTTTTACATTTTTTTTATTGTATGACAATGACATAGAATGACAATAAACTTAGACGAGCTTGAATATCGTAATTAGAAGAAGAAGAAGATGTCGAGTTATACTTTATTCATTCGATTATATTTTTTATCTGACCATTATAGATTCAGGCCTAAAACCATTTTTACACACTGCAGTTTATTTTATGTAAAGACATGGACTATCTAAATACATTTCAAATATCTTTTCATTTATTAAAATGATGGATTGTTTCTTTTGGCGCTCATTCAAGGAACTCGTAGGTTCTTGAGGTTTAAATAAATGAAAAATGTGATAAATAAAAATTACCCGACCAGGATTCGTACCTGGGACCTCTCGTTTGCCGGACGAGTGCTCTTGCAACTGAGCTACCGGGGCCTGGCGGTTCGTCTCGAAATTACTTACCACATTTTTTTGTTTTTACGTTATATTGCTAACGTAGCTCCATCTTATGGCAGTTAAGTCCACCCGAGACCAATTTCTTTACAGAAATTGTGAATCCCAGTTAAAGATAAGCATCGCAATATTTTAATAATGCTTTCAAGTTTTTTTTTTTGCATTTAAAATGCTCAATTATTCTTAAATAAATGAAAAATGTGAAAAATAAAAATGACCCGACCAGGATTCGAACCTGGGACCTCTCGTAAAAAAAAACTTAAAAACATTAATAAACATTCTTGAGGTTTCCCTACATGGCAGATTTATATGCCAATATCGATAACGATGTTGATTCATCACTAGAATATTATTGCCAAACATTTTGTACTTTATACATCGATATAGAGCCAACTAAAAACTATAACATCTCCCTTACGAGACCATGTTATTAAAGCTTAAACACTTAAGTACGTATTACAGAAGTAGGTTGCACTAACGACGTATTAAAGTTGGGTTGAGTTATTATGTATTCATGAAATAAGGTACATAGACGCGTGTTTACAATTATAATATGACAATCATTAATTTCTAAGTTATTTCCAAGCTAGGGACTTAAAGATGGAAACAATTACTTCCTGCTCAAATATAATAACTAATATATTAAAATCAAAGTAACTTCTAAACCGAGAAAAAATTAAAATACCTACTTACAATGAAGTTATAAAAAAAATCAATAAAAATATTAAATTTTATAAGGGACTTATAGTTTTTGACTATTCCACTTAAGAAATTCTACATACTTAAAAAAAAATGGAAAATTAATTTTACCGGTATCTGTCCTCGGTGACTATCTACTTCATATAACTTAGTACCTACCGGTTAAAGGGTGGGTACACATTGGTGTAATGGAACCAGTAATGTAATATCCAGCGCTCGATGCCTGCGGTCGCTGTATTTGAACGTGTATTGCGCACGAACTGAGCATTCAATACGGGCATCCTGAGTAAGATTTTTTTTCCGTATTTCGTCGCGAGCACGGTCCGTCACCGCACACGTTCTTTTCAACCGACTTCCAAAAGGAAGAGGTTATCAAATCGTGTGTATGTTTGTTACTTGATTGATTGGTCAATTATGAATCGATTTGGATGATTCTTGTTTCATTTGATAGATCACAATAAGTCAGAGGTGGCCCATTAAAAATTAATGGAAATAGATTCAGTACCTACTTAAAAAAATATGTATGAAAGCGGAGGATATATTCCTACGTAGGTGACATTTCACTTCTGCCAAAGTTTTGACAAGGATTTAAAAATGTTAGTGAAGTTGGTTTTTTAATGCTCTGCATTTCATAATACCTCTCTCCGTGACACTTCACAAATTTAATAGATCACACGAGATATAGAGTCCGAAGACCTCATTCGTGCTCTAATTTTTATCAGAGCTTCATCAGTATCATACGTACCTATATTAAGACTCGCCTGAGTGACTGTTAGAAAACGCACAGCCATAAATACTAGGCGTAGAGAGCTGAAGCTTAAACATACATTCCTAGGGTGCACCAAGGCAAATTACCCGAAATTCCCACGGGAATGGAAAACATATGACTTTTAGTTTGTATGAAAAACTTATTCACTGAGTGCACCGATGTGAAACTTTGTCGACCGCCTGGTGTAGTGCTAACGTACATTGCCTTCTATGCCAGAGGTCCTGGGTTCGAATCCTGGCGGCGGCGGATTTTGTGTGATGAACACAGATATTAGTCGTTAAGTCATGGATAAATAAATATTTCCAACATTCACACCACATTATCTGGGCTAAATAAATTTTGCTTAAGAACTTACGCTTTGGATACTAGATAGACAAAGTTTATTCGCGTACGGAGCCATGAGCAAAAGCTAATCGTTGTACTCATAAAAAAAACTCCGAAGACCGCGACGTTGGTGGCGCACAGAAATTATAAAAGGAGAGAACTTACAGTTCAGAAAACAAAAACTTTAAATGTTCCGATTGTTTACATTTGTTTACAAATTAATTATTAAATTATCTCCTAAACGAGTAAACTGATTTACATGATTCAAATGCATAAATTGGTTTTATACCCAAAGCTTTCATTTGACATCAAAATCGTTACGATAACTTAACAAACAAAAAATCACATTTTCAAGTTGCTCTCGTAATTATCCAATTTGCAATCCGAGTCCCTTTGATATTGTCTAAAAAACCGACAATTCACGGATGGCGTCGAGCAGGCTACGAGCGTCACGCACGCAGGAGCAAGTCTCACTCACACAGGCGCAATTCGTGCTCGCGAGCGGTGCTCGCGCCATTAGGACGGGTGCACGAACGCCCGTCCACAATGTCCACATTGAGCATCGAGCATTTTTTGATGTTATTCAAAAAACAGAAAATGTACGAATAGCTTAGAGCAGGCCACGAACGCGCTCTACTGTGGCTCAGTTCGCGCTCGAGAGGCGTCCAAATCATGGGAACTTTTTTTGCAGGTTACATTAGTAGTTGCATTAATAACAATTTGTGAAAGTTGCTTTCCTCAACTAAAAAAATTCGATTAGTTATGGCAAATAAGATGCAACCACTACGAACCCTTTTCAATTTAACTAAGTTCCTCCCCCATAACTTGTACTTAAATAATTAAATAAAGTCATAACTTAATTCCGCAATTAAGTACTAGGAAGTAAAATGCCTCAGTAAGTTTTTATACCAAGAGTAAACTTTGATTAATATCGCCAGTGAATCAAATATTTAAAGCGAACTAAGACGGGGTGAAATTGTAATTTTATTTCAAAATTGACAAAGTGAATAAGTAAAACGGTAACTCAAAAACCGTCCAGCCTGAATTGCGTAGAGCTACGAATCTATGAAGGACTACTCTTTACTACTTTTATCGCTAATTGGACAGATAACTTAATACCAACTTATCATGTAAATCGATTCAAGTCTTACGTAAAATTAATAAAGTTTGTCAAAGTTTAATGATATGACAAATACAGTCAAAGAGGATGAAACACGGACACGGGGGATTTGTCTAAATTCTATGTGCATACATACAAAAATATCTCTAAAAAAAAAAAATATCTCTATCTCTATCTATCATAGTGGAAAAGTATGCCAAATATCATTTTTTTGAAATTAGATTCTAAGTTAGTAAATAATGTCAATATCTTGACACGAAAAGTTTGTATATAATATACATAAGTGCATTAATTTTTTAACACATGATCGCCGGTTACGGGTACTTTTTTAAGAATGTCGCCAATTCCACCATTCGCTCTTGCTCTATATACCTCTTTCGTAAATCTACTTTCACTTATCCTTTCTAAATGTTCAAACTACCGTATCAACACAATTTATCTATTCCAAACCTTTAACACACGAAAATTTTATCGTTTGTGTTTTTAGATAATTTTTAATAACTTTGCACAAACAAGTTTTGCTTTACATTTTATCTTCAGTTTTAACTTTATCCCGAAGTAAATCCTAAAAATGGTTAGCTATGTTGTCGACTATAATAAGCACCAGAGAGTTATGCATATTACAATGCAACTGACTAGAGTACCAATGTTTGTTAGTAAATCAAACAAAATTATAACTTAAATTTATTCTCTAAAACTTATAGCTTGCAGTTTAATCCAGTGTTGCTCCTAAATGCAGCATTCGAAGCTGTGTTACAACGAATAAAACACTGGTTCACGTAAATATATAAAGTCCTCCAGTGCAGCAGAGTCTGCATTAAAAATACTGCACAAATAGAGGCCAAGGCTGCCTGGCGTTCACGAACAAAATGTTACCAAATAAATGTTTTAGCAGCTACCCTTTGCACTGGCAATAAAGCCGAGAATCAAAGATCGGAAATAGCTAACTTACTATTGACTTTGTGAATCTCTGGACTTACAACTAAGGAGTTTTTAGATTTATATGCTTCTTCTTCTTTATTATCGAGTTTTTGTTTTAACGGTGTGTGTAATCCCGCGTTGAATTCAATCTCACGTGAACGGAAGTGAAGATGGAATCACACGGACTAAGGAGCTGCCTGGCACTAAAGGTTACCTTTATGTAAAGGGTAATCGCCAGGGGAATCCTGGATGAGTCCAAGTGATTCTAAATATGGGGATCACTAGGACATTTCGCCTCTTACGGCAGCTGTTTTTAGCATACAAGGCGAGTTAAGCGATCCTAGGTAATTATTAAATAACATTGACCTTTCAAGGTTTTGCCGTTTTGGCGTCTTCATTAATTTATCGAACCATCACCCTTTAGTACAATTGTTATTTATTGCCTTCATGAGACAATATATTATTTCAACACACTTGCTCGTAAAGTGAGCGTTATTCTATTGAGTTTAGAACTATAAACTGGGCTGTAAGTCACGCGTGCATTAATATATTATACCCTAGTGCATAATATAATGAATCCTACAAAGTTGAATTGTAACTTTGTGCAAATAACATGCGAGAAAACAGAGCATATTTTATTGGTCCGGGTTATACACTAAATATTTTCAGAAACAACAAAGAGGTTTTATACCACTTCAAATCCATATACATTTTTAAATGTTTGCGCCTTATTATTAGTAAAATAAATTTGTATATTAAACAAATTATTCACAATTTACAATCATTTGTCATAAAATATTAAAATATTTGCATTTACCACTCCAAATTAAACATTTTCACTTAAAATAGGCTGTATATGCTATACAGACATTGACACATTTGACGGAAAAAAAACCTACGCGCATGCGCGAGGTTCGGCGCCATTTTTCAATCACAATTCACAGCTTTGTTATCAAGTGTGTTTGTTATTTTATGATCACGTATGTCTGTCTTTTACTCACAAGTGTGTTGAAAAACGTCGTATGTAACTCGTTAGTCTCGGCTCATTATTAAGCCCTCGCCTGCGGCTCGGGCTCAAATCACAGCCTCGACTGTAATTAGCAACTTCGCTCACTTGTTACATAATATACTATTGCCATACATCTCAGCTTTGAAAATTAAAAGAAACTTTTTCAATTCCACAAAATAATGCTGAAAACCTCCTTGACAGTAAAGACTTTACACCGTGAAATACGATTTGAGGTACCACACACATGCCAAAGTCATAACATCCTTCTTTTTCCTGGAAAATATAAGCCAAGCAAGATATCAATCTATCTGCATTCGATTAGATGTTCTATCCCTTTCATAAAACGAATCTAAAATATGTCAAAATCCAAATTTCGAACACATAATAAATGCATAATTTAAAGTTGTATGAGCCTTTCTCTCACTACAAACAGTAACTAAAATCTCCCTGCTTTAACCAGTAAAGCACCGCCTGAGGTTAACTTTGGAAACCCGGCTGATAGTTTATGTCCCTCGTGTAAACATACTGGAAACTTACTGAAAGTTACCGAGTACCGTAACGTGATACGTAGATAAAACTTTCTTCAAAATATCGCACCAACACCACACATTAGGTCACGATATTAAATATACACCAGTGTTCAACGTAAGGCAGGTTGTAACAACGTTTAACGATTTAAAACTGGATCATCTGTTTCTTTTTAACTTTTTCTAAACTCTGGAGGCGGGGCGCGGATCTTTATTTAAAATTCAGATATTTTTTATACGTATATATATTTTTTTTTCAGGGTACTTGCCCTTATTATTCTGCGGTTACAACATATCTGCTTTATAAAATTATCAAAATCGTAATTGACGTTTTGAAGACTCCTTATTTTAATAAAACTATCGCGTCATAAAATATTACTAGCCAGTGGAATACAACGAGGTCGGATTGCACGGATTCCACTTTTTAATAATTATAAAAGCTAAGAAACCATATGTTTATTACTTAAGTCAACTCAAAGCTTTTTTAAGCCATTCGAAATAAGAAGAATTCAAGATATTGTCATGAAAGGTTTCTGTTGACAAAATTTATGATTCCACTAATATGGTACTAGCTCTTGATTGATTGGCAAAATAATATTACTATGTCCTTCTTGAAGTTCAAGCTTACTCTATATTTAATTTATGTAGACAGAAAGTGTTACTTGAAAAACTATTATAATCGTAGATAACATTGCAACCCGGGTTTGTGAAAGAGACCTTCAAAAAATAACTACATACATACCTATGCAGTAAAAACTGAAACTAAAACACGGGAACAGGAATTCCTACTAAAGGTTTTTTTATTTCTGGGAATTATTAGGATGCAAGAATATTAGCATTGTTGACCCAACTGCTGGACCAGTCAAAACTATTTCAATATAATTTTTTATTGTAGTCTGACCCTTTTACACAAATTTTGGTGGTTGAAGCTTTTTTAGTAAAATTATAAAACTTAAGGAACTATGCGTGAGGGCCAGCGCTGGCCGGTTCCCTTCAATATTCGCGATTAAACCACATATTTTGGTGCAGAGTAATTTTAAAATCTTTTTAAATCATTGTAATCTCTCCTACGGTATATTTTGAGATCAAATTATATGAAAAACAAATTTATTCGCTTTTGAACACGTATGATTAATACCGTTATTTGGATGAGTATTAATAATATGTCAGCAAAGGAAAAACATACAATGTGCCAGCTGCTTATCTTCCCGGGCAAACTGTAAAAGTCAGTTAAGGGACAGAGGTTTTACTAGATATTTTTTTGTGGGCGATAGGCTGACCTTCTGTCACTGCAATAGTCTCTATCCACCATTATAATACCTCCAAATTTGTCGATCGTGACGTCAGATGGTTTTTTAGCCTCTGGTGTTCTGCGTGAAGTTATGTATGTATGATAAAACTCCTTCGAAAAGAATACTTTAATTTCGAACACATTTTATTACTCTTAAAATGGTTACTGTAAGTCAACCTTCAAAGATAGACATTCCGCTGTACCGGATTTTTCTTTGAGAACTTTTAAGACAATTCCGCCATACATGATATTTGGTTAATTTAAACTGTTTACGCACGGTAATCAACGAAGTTCTCAAAATTGAAGAAATTTCCCCGTTTTTGCAATATCTTCCTTTGGTCACTTCGGTCCTATTGGTTGCAGCATGATAATATTAGGTATACTTAGTCCATTGCCTTCCTCAATAAATGGACTATCCAACAGAAAAGCAATTCTAACCAGTAGTTCCTAAGATTAGCATGTTCAACCAACTAAACAAACAAACTCTTCAGCTTTATAATAGCAGTATAGATTTTTGAAAAACAACGTTTCTCGTTGTCCCGTATTACGCTAAAATGTACAAATGTTGTGAGCTCGACACTCTTGACCATGCCACATTGCCTGTGTGTAAAACATTGCTTTATTAAATTACGTCTGCAACTTTCAATATTTATCCTTGTCCCTTGTTTATTGTCACCGTGAAAGCCTCCTGTAAAGGAAACTGTACCCTTTTGAACTGAAAAGGAACATTGGTTGAAATTATCGAGATAACCTTCTGATACTCCTTTCATAATAATTGCTGCCTTAATAATATTACACCCCATTAAACAGACTGAGTGAGTCAAGTTTGTTCATTAATAGAAGAGCAACACCAACTTTAGAACTCAACTTATGGGTACACCTGACTACTCTCTCAGCAGGGTAGGTTGTCACTTATAAACGACTTCCGCCCTCACGTGTGTGCCCGTTCGGGTTGACATAGTTTGTGTTATGCGCTTATGTGTTATGCCCCGACCATAGTGACCCTGCCGCCACCGTCGTCGTTGCCCCACTTTCGTTGCGGCTACTTCCACAGCTACTTCCACAGTCGCTTATAAAAAAGCTCTTGAAACAAACTTAAAAAAAAAAACAAACAAAAATTAATCTTCTTCTCCATCATAAATTTCAACTGACTTTCAGAAGGAGGAGGTTTTCAATTCCTTTGTATGTTCTGTTTTGTGTGTCTTTTTTACACGATCTTTGGGACAATTATGAATTGATTTTAAATATTCTTCAGAGGTGGTAGATAAATTTATAATTAATTTATTTCAAAAATATCAATAATACATTTACATTTACAAGCCGTGAAGCCAAAAGTAGCGTTAGCCGTGTATTGGTCTTCAGTTTTCACAGTCTTTAATGAAAGTCGGTTGAGTACTTCATTTCAATTTTTTTATATTTGAAATGTAGGTGCGGAGAATATTTACATTGACGACCTTCAGCCAAAGTTTTAGTTTTTTATGCTCTGCATTCGTTGATTATAGAAAAATAATGTAAGTCCTTTCTCAAGACCTCCATTACCACCTGTGAATCCACTATCATAAAAATCGAACCAGTAGTTAAGACGTGAAGATGTATTTGGAATTTTCTTAAGCAAATATCTGTACTTAACCCTATAAATGGGGTGAATATCCAAAAATACTTAAATACGTGTTGATTTATTTGATTATTTTAGGCAAAAATACAGAGTTTCAATACAAGCGAATACGAAAAAAAAATATCTACAAAATTTGATTCCTTATTTCACCACCTCACTGGTTGATTTTTGAAAAATAAAGTAGCAGATGTCCTTTCTCGAGATCATTTCTACACGTACATCGAAACTCATAAAAATCGGTTAAGCGCTTTAGGCCATAAAACGTATGAGACAGACAGAGACATTGATTTCTGCAAAATAAAGTAGCCTATGCCCTGTCTCGAGATCATTTTATATACTTATACCAAAAATCATAAAAATTGGTAGAGCGGTTTAAGCGTCAAAACGTACCAGACAGACAGAGAAATTTTTCAGTCTTTTATTTATTAATAAGTAAGTAAGTTTATATGGATTGATGTTGAATTACTTTAATTGTAGGCCTTGCGGTATTTGTGCATCTGTGACATATTAAGATTACCTCGAATTACGGCTCACGTCGCCAGATTTTTGTATATAATCAAAGGGCTGTGACTAAATTATTTTGTATCGACTGGTTTATGTTTTTATTTTTTATCATAATCTACATAAAAAAACCCGAAATCATCGATTTGTATTTTGATAACATAAGTCGTGATAATTGGTTTTAATTTAATTTCTCGGCCGAATTTTTTATTTTGTTGTAACTCGTTAGATATTAATTCATAATGCATCAAAAATTGTATTGTTAAAAATAGGTTCGCAAATAACCAATAGTTTTATTGTAATATGTAAAAGCCAAAAATTGTTATTGTAAGTTATTCTTGGAAGATAGACATATACTATTGCGGACTTTTTTGTAGATCTATTAAAGAGATACAATCCCACCATACATTGTTTTTATGTAACTCAAAAAGTTATGGCAGCGTTTTCGAGGAAAGCTGCCAATCAGCTTGATTTTTTTCGACATGTTGATTTAATATCGTCATAAAATCGTCAGTTTGCATGAAACCTTAACTTATTATACGCTAAAACCTTCCTCAGGGATCACTCTACCTGTTGTTGAAAACTGCGTGTAATTTCGTTTCGTACTTTTCGAGTTTATCGCGAACAGAGCGACAGACAGACAGACGCGGCGGGGAACTTTGTTTTATAATATGTAGAGATGTGTAATATGGTAGTGTTTATTTAAAATGAATTGCTTCAATGCTGGACTGGGAGCGAAAGAAAAACATAGAATGTGCCAGCTGCTTCTCTTCCTGTAAAAGTGGTGTTATGGGAGGCTTTTTTGTGGGCGATAGGCTGACCGGCTGTCACTGCAATAGTCTCTCTTCACTATTATAATGCCTCCAAATTTGTCAAACGTGACATCAGATGGTTTTATTACCTCTGGTGTTCTGCCTATCCCATACGGGATACAGGCGTGAAGTTACGCATGTATGTATGTAAAATGAATTTTGGGTTATCATATTTTATGTTTATGTCGAAGCAGGAGTTTATTTAATATTAAGTTAACTTAATGACATGATAAATTATTACTCAAAACTCTTCATTACTTTGACTCGATCTCAGATAAACTTCTCAATAGCAAATTAGAATAATTCTTTCAAAAGATCTGGGTCATACATAACTTCACGCCTGTAACCCTAATGGTGTAGGCATAGAACCATCTGATCTCACTTTTCACAAATTTGGAGGTATTATTATGATAAAGAGAGACAATTGCAGTGACAGGGGGTCAGCCTATCGCCCGCCAAAACGCCAATAAAACTTCCGTCCCTTAACAGACTTTTACAGTTTGCCCGGGAAGAGATGCAGCTGGCACATTCTACGTTTTTCTTTCACTCCCGGTTTTCTAATTCTATCTCGACTCTAGATGTACCCTAGGTCATTCCTTAATCCGCTTCATCTACTAAGCGAAGCTAAGGAATGACAAATAAAGTAACAGTATCAGGTAGTGGTGGTATAAACTATTGATGTTCTTTTCAATAGAAATATACAAGACAAATAAAAAACAAAAGAAATACAAAAGGAAGTTTAAAAGGAATGAACTTTATTTAATTCCACGTGATAAACATATGTACAAGGGAAATAATTTGAAATTGTGCAGTCAAAAAGCATGACTTACCTAAAATTTTGTTGCTAATTATTTTTGATATCGTATCATTCATTCAACGTTTCACGACCGGCTGGTGTAGCGGTAACATACATTGCCTTCTATGCCAGAGGTCCTAGGTTCGAATCCCGGCGGCGGCGGATATTTGTGTGATGAACAGGCTGTACGTTGTGTGTCAGTCATTCAGTCACTCAGTACCTCAGTCACTCAGTCAGTAACGGAACAGTTTTATATATATTGATGATCGGAATCGAGTACAGAGTGCTCTCCTTCAGTATCTAAAATTTGTCACCAGTTATCCTGTATAAAAGTGAACTACTGTCCACCTGTTTCGTAAAAAAAACTATAAACTGTACAGAGTACGTCAAACTTTTTCTCGATCCAAATGACTGTTCGGATGAAAGTGGAGTTGTAAATTTGTCAAGCTATAAACTTTTTACAGCGCCCAGTAAAATGCTAGTGTATTTTACTTGTAACAGGATTGTTTGCTGTATTAACAGGAACAATTTGTTAAGAGTTTAACTTAAAAATACAAGCTTAAGCAGAACTATTTTACCTTCTTCGACACAAACATCGGAATTTTTTGTATTTTTTGTATTAATAAGTGAAGAAAAATATATGTTTTAATCATGATGTTTTAATGTAAATGTAAACAACTTTGATTATAACAATTAATTTATGGGAAAATAACATTATATTAACTTATGCTAAAAAATATTAATTTACATTGTGAAGTAGACAGTGTAAAAGAATTCAAAAAGAATTACTAACCAAATGAGCATTTTCGAATCCAATCGTCTAGGAACAAATATTCACAAATTTTAGTTTTCACACTATGATTTTAAAGCCAATTATTACCACCAGAATCTAATATTCAGCCCCAGAGTAAACTTTTAAAATCTTGTGTTGTAGAGATAATCTTAACTTACATGACGTAGTCAAATCCGTAGTCGCAGCGTAGACTTCAGAAAGCGTAGATGTTTTGACCCGACAAATTTTGACCGTTTAAAGTTTATAACAAATATAATTCTTAACTATAACAAATAGTAATATTTTTAAAGTTTTTGCATTTAATTACTTAATTAATAAATTAATTTAATTACTCTTAAATAAATGAAAAATGTGTTAAATAAAAATCACCCGACTAGAACCTGATTTTTATTTAACACATTTTTCATTTATTTAAAACAAATAGTTTTAATTGTTTTTGTTACAAAAATTTTATTAGTTTTAAGATTGTGATTGATGACTTAGTGTTATTGAACTTTCTACGTTTTCAACTTTTTAGTACACACAGATTCACGCGGTTTTACCCGCATAACGTATAGGAGTTTCTAAACGTCGCAGGAGTTTCTACATAAAATAAAAGCCTCAAAAGTCGGGCTACCGGTATCTGAGATAAACGAGTCATACAAAACTCAACTTTATTACCATATCAGATAGATCAATTTGAACTCGACATAAAATAATTTATGTTTTAAGACAGTTAATAGTGCTAATATTTTTGTCATTGCTTAAAGTTATAACATTTCACCTACAATTAACTTAGACAATATTCATAATATTCTGCGTACTGAGGTTGCTCTACAGATGTAACATTAGTTGCGGTGAACCTCACAATTAAAGTAAATAGATGGGTAGGTGACGGTTCACGTCTCGTGTCGTAAGGTAAGGGAAAGAGCGTTACGGAAATTATGAAATTTTATTTGATAAATTAGAGTTTGAGAAAATTGTTGAGCAAGATTTTGAATAATACGGAATTATTTATATTAAAATTATTAAAATAAATTAATAAACTTATAAGTTGTGGAGAAAGAGTATTATTAAGGTAAGATCAAAGGAATATTTCCATCGGTCCAATTATTTTCTTAATAAATATATGGTTTTAAGCATTTAAGTTTTCTCTTATTTGTTCGCAGTACATACTTAGTTTGTGCCTAGTTTACATTGTTGGAAATTAATGACCACGTTATTACTGTAACAGAAATTGATAAGGCAGACTAAGTTTTCTATATTTTATACATATAAATTGATATAGAATTGGACTCTGACTCGGTAATAAAGTGTATTTTTATTCTGATCAACTAATTTCTAATTGCCGAGTTCTTAATCTTAAAAAAAATACAATCACACGCTAATAAATTTATGAAGGTTCATGGAAACAATGCTTTAATTTCTTCACAATCCGAAGCTCACATCGTTGTCTCCACACATCTTCATACATTAAGTAGACCCCTAATAGAATAATAGCTATTACCTTTACGACTCTTCTGTTCCTCTACAGTGCGCAATTTTGTTGGTTATTCTCGTTAAAGAATGATATTATATTATACAACATAATAAATAATAAATAAATAATAATAAATAAATAAATATTTCTGACACTCACACAACATTATCTAGCCCAAATTAAGTTTCTTAAAGAACTTGTGTTATGGATACTAGATAACTGATATACTTAAGAAATATATAAACATACATGAATAATATATGAATAAATACATATTTTTTATTAGAATAAACTTACATAAACATATAAACATCCATGACTTGACGACTAATATCTGTGTTCATCACACAAATATCCGCCGCCGCCGGGATTCGAACCCAGGACCTCCGGCATAGAAGCAATTTATCTTACCGCTACACCAGCCGGTCGTCAAAAAATGTACATACTGTTTATATAAAGTTCGCTGTAATATATCGTAGATAAAAACACTAGATAACGCTTGATGCAGCTATTAAATAAACATAATAGACTTATAAACTCGTTGTATACTAAAATACCCTATCCTATAGGGTCAGTTATTTCCATAGCACAAGCTTATGTTAGATTGCTTTGGAGTTACTTTAAGTTTATTAAAAAAATAATATAGTTCCTGTAGATAATAATATAACAAATAACTAATTCAGGTTTATGAGATTTTATTAAATATTTTTCAACACACTTGCTCGTAAAGTGAGCGTTATTCTATTGAATTTAGAACTATAAACTGGGCTATAAGTCACGCGTGCATAATATATTGTACCCTAGTGCATAATATAATGAATCCTACAAAGTTGAATTGTACCTTTGTGCAAATTACATGCGAGTAAGCAGAGCATACTTTATTGATCCGGGTTATACATTAAATAATTTCAGAAACAACAAAGAGATTTTATACCGCTTCAAATCATTATACATTTTTAAATGTTTGCTTCTTATATTAGTAAAACAAATTTGTATATCAAACAAATTATTCACAATTTACAATAATTTGTTATAAAATATTAAAATATTTGCAAAAACCACTCCAAATTAAACATTTTCACTTAAAATAGGCTATACAGACATTGACACATTTGGCGGAAAAAAAAACCTACGCGCATGCGCGAGGTTCGGCACCATTTTTCAATCACAATTCACAGCTTTGTTATCAAGTATGTTTGTTATTTTATGACCACGTATGTCTGTCTTTTACTCACATCAAATCACAGCCTCGACTGTAATTAGCAACTTAGCTCACTTGTTACATAATATACTAATAAAGACGTGAAAACTTTAGTAGGCTGTTTTTTTATGAAAAAATTGATGAGTAAATACTTGCTGGCATGACTTTTTTAATTCCATACTTTTAATATCTTAACAACTAATATAAGCTTATAAAAGTTTCAAAATGAAAACATCGAAGTTAAACTGATTTTATAAATATGATAGTATATGAGGGTTAGGTATTTGTGCGTTTGTTATACTATTATTTGGTGGATTATTAATCTGACATTTGATTGAAGATACTTCAGAGGTAGTCCCATGTAAATTTCATCAAAGTTAATAATGTACTATTTGAAAAATTTGCAATTTTCGAAAAACTGTGTACGAAAACGGGCAATATACTCGTCTACGTAGAGAACGTTACACATCAGCCAAAATTGTGACATGGACTCAAAAAATGTTTGAAGTCTGTTTTAAATGCTTTGCATTCGTTAATTATATTTTGAATTTTCAATGTATGTAGAGTTTTTTGTTATTATCTGTTCTTGGGCCCAGAATCAGGAATCCATAATAGTTTATCAGAATCATTTTACCCCGCATTACCTATTCTATGAAACCATTTGATCCATCACACAGCTTATAAGTTTATTAAACACTCACTCGTGTAATAGATATTTGCATACGAAGCTCATCAGTTATCCAATTTGCACTGCATTACCGTACACAAGCATCCGTAATAGTGTTTATTAGGTTCAGAGTTAGCGCAGTTGTTATTACAATTTGTAACAAGCCTAATTTTAAATTACTCCAGTATTGAAGTTATGCTAATAGGCCTTTGAACTCGTGAATTTTAGTGAAACTGCGCGAAATGTTGGGATTGTATGGTTAAGTTGTGATTAAAAGGTGCCTAGTTGGTTGGTTATCATGCTGTAATCGGTATTAAACGACTTTTTTTTAAATTTTTGAATTTAAAAAGAAATAAAAGTTAACAATGTGACCAGAAAGAAAGCCTACATAAGCTTTTTTGTACAAAACAGTGACCCTAAAGTGACCCTTTTGAAGTACAAGCAATTTATAATATTTATATGATAGCTCTGAAAAGATAGGTATGTATATGTGTCCGGAAAATAATAAGAACGGTAAGTTTATAAATTTCCTCGTAAATTTATAAACTTTTGTAAGATTCTAAACGAGAGATAAATTGTATTATTTTACGCTCACATTTTCGCAAATTTATCAATTTACGACGTCTCATGGTAAAGAGACCCCGCCAATGACGGCTACCATTCCTACCATTCTATAGATTTTTTGTCCAGAATAGGAGGGCCCGAAAACATAAACTAAAATTTATTATTCGTTTTATCAGACTTTTCTGTAAATAAGTTTGTACAAATCTTTATATTGAATAAAAAAAGCTATTTAACTGAATTTATTCTATTTGTTTCGTCATGTCCGACATAACATTTTTGGCCCTTGACGTTGTTAACATGAGGGTGAAATAAGGGTTCCCATTCTGTAAAATCACCATATTCTCAGGGAAAAACATAAATGCATGAACATGTTTAAAAATAGAAATGATTTATTTTCAAAAAAGTTATATCTGATGATCAAACATTAAAAATATTTTTTCAATAAATACTAAATAAAAGTATCAAAATCTTTAACTGTAATTGGGTTCGGCAAATATCATATTAATAGACGAGATAAAAATATCAATTTTTAATTTCGTCAACTTCGTCATCACTATTTTCTTCTTTGAAAATAGTTCTTGCGAAATCCTTCATGTAATTTCTTTACATGTGAACAATGACTGCGCCTTCAATAGCTCCGATGGCATTTAATGCATTTTCAAACATTTTTGGGATTTCACAGGGTTGCTTTCCAAGTTTGACTTCTGCTACTTTTCGTTTCATGGAAACTCTGATCATTTTGAACATGTTAAGATCACACTGATATGGCAATAAACGCAATATCTGTTAAGTTAGCTGAATTAAACTAAGATGCAAAACAAAGAACCCGTAAGAAATAACAGAAATTGTATTTCCTAGTGTTTTTTTTTAATTCCATAATAAATTGTATTCAAATATACCGTCAGAATGTTTTACAATAATTGACTACCTATATCAAGTGCCGTATCAAAAAAAATGTTCTATTATTCTTAATCATTGTTACCATTTCTTTCTTCAGAATAAAATAATACACTTTAAATATCTGCTGAGTTTAATTCACTTTTCATAAAGTCCTTACAGCAGTGGCTCATCTCCTGAAATCGTAGTTTCATTTAAGCATAAGAAAAAAAAATACGTTTCAAAAATACAACTTTCATATTATGGCAATATGTAAACATTGCAGAGATAACTTTCTTGTTTATTTATAGTATCTTTAAATGGTTTTTCTTTCTTCAAACAACTTCTTTACTTTTACCACCACCCTCATTTTAGTAAGCCCACATTTTATATATGTTCGCGTTTTTTTAACATACGGCAGATATATAAATTATGGCGGAAACCCTTTATAAACTTATACGGATATTCATTCGTAAGATTCTAAACGGTTCGTCCAATCAAAGAAGAGCTTTTAATTTAACGCTTTTTGAAAATACTATAATACATTGCTCGCTGATTGGTCAAGAAAATTAACAATTACAAAATTTGGCATATCTACAGTAATGGTTTATGGCGCTTTGCCGGCCGCTGCCGCGGCACCGCTCGCTTCGCTCGCTCGGCTCTCGTACGTATGTTACTAATATACAACCTTGCTGCTCCTCCTCTCTGTGCTCTTCGTCGCACCTGTCCGTTCCAACAAGGCCTTCCAGTGCCTTTGTTTTTTGAAATTAGAACACTTGACTTATTCAACCAATCAGAACTTACTTATTATTTTACGAGTGAGTTCGGTAAGTTTATCAATTTGCGAAAATATGGGCGTAAAATAATACATTTTGTCTCCCATTTAGAAGTCTACGGAAGTTTATAAATTTCCGCGTTAATTTATAAATTTACTGAATTAACTATTTTCCGGTGCATTAGCACGTGAAAAAACATAAAAATAAGCACTTCCATCCGAAAAAAATATAATAAAGTGTAGGTTTACAAGTTTTAAATAATTTCAGGTTATAATAGTAGTTAGTGTGTGTCCGCATATAGTAATAGGACTTTAAGAACAGAACCTATGCACAATTTCATCGACGAAATTCCCCATATGGTATAGAAAATCCAAAATCATGCCATTTTTTACCAACTTTTATGTTTACTTTCGCAGAATTCATCTTTATTTGTAAAACAACAGCTATTTAAGTTCTAGGTAGGTGCTCAATATTGATGTTATTTAAAACTAGCTGTTGCGCGCGGTTTTACCCGCGCAATTTCGATTCCCGCGGGATTTTCGGGATAAAAAGTAGCCTATACGGATTCGGAAGAATCCCTCTAAGTAATGGTAAAAGAAATTTTGAAATCGGTCCAGTAGTTTTTGAGCCTATTCAATACAAACATACAAAAATACAAAGGTTTCCTCTTTATAATATTAGTATAGATACAAAAGTGTAAAGTAACTAACAGCATAGAAAAAAGCTGCAAATAACATTTGTTTAGGAAATGACAAATTATGTTTAATAATAATAAATTATAATAATAAATAAAATCCATAGACAATCACACCAACTACATGATCCCAAATTAAGCATACCTTGTGTTATGGGATACCATGAAGTGAACTAGGAGGGAACCTAGAATATAAATACATAAATAGATAAACACCCAGACACGGAACATTTTTTTTTCTTGTTCCGTGCTGGAATCGAACCCGCAACCACCCTTGCGTCTGAGGCAGACAGGTTTACCCCATCGCCAAAGTGGTCGTCGTACAATATGTACGATAAACATATAAATTATATTCCTTCTTCAGCCCGTGTGCTTTTATCTTCGACCTCATGTCAAGGTATATTCAAACAATTACGTATCTTATTTCATTCCAATCGTTCTATTTCCAAGACACATTACTATAACTATCTAATAAAGCTAGAAGTTAAAATTCTGCTACTTTTATAATTTATCAAAAGAAAACAATATTTCAAAAGTGTCGAAAAACAAAGCGATGTCGAGGTGCTATTAATTATTATGGACACAAAAATAGGTCAAACCTCAGACAGGTTAAATAATGAAACCTGCTGTTTCATTGAAGTTATTTTTAAACAAAAGTTTTGTTCATTTAGAAACAAAACAAATTAAATTTTAGGAATATCAATTATCAAAGCTTTTAAAATCTCTCTTCTCGTGACATACTTATTGTAAATAGATATTGTTTAGTTATGTTAATTACGTGACTTTGTTTATTTCATATTAAATCCAAATATAAAGTCTGAATTTGTACAATCAGCGTCAAAAGTTCACATTAATGAAGCAACAGAGATTATTACCTACCAAGGGACCAATTAGAACGCTTGTAAGTCCTGAATAACAGTGTTAAAAGTCGACGCTACATTCGAAATAAAATCTCTTCATTCTTTGTAAATAAACTCCTGTCTCACCTTTATATTTTACTATTTAATGTAAAAACTTTAAATATAAATGGAATAAAATTAAGAAATAATAGCATAGCGTCTCGTTGGCACATTATAACAATTAATCAATAAACAAAATATCGCATCACTATTAATTTACCTAAAATTAATTCCTATTTCTAAAACCTTACGATAATGTTGTTTTATCGCATAAGTACTATTATAGGTAGGATACACAATACAATATAATAACACTTTATTGCCAGAAGCAAACAGATACAAACTTTAACAAATACACAGAGAATAAAACTAGATTAAAGACAATATAGGCATCCTTATCAATCATAAGTGATCTGTCTCTTCCCGCCAACCTTTGTTTTACAAAAAGAACAGTACAAATAATACTAATTAATAAAATATCTTCTGAAAATGATTTTATCGCGTTTATATGACAGATGTTTTGTGTTTTTAATCCAAGTTTCGGAGAATTTTCAGATACCGCAATCACAGTTAAACTTATAAAGAAACTAGCTGACCCGGCAAACGTTGTTTTGCCATATAAATTAAAAGAAAATAGATGTTGGCCGATTCTCATAGATACCGGATAAGCACAAAAAATTTCATCAAAATCGGTCAAGCCGATTCGGAGGAGTATGGCAACGAAAACTGTGACACGAGAATTTTATATATTAGATGAATAACGTCATGTTGCTTGAGGTACTTTTCGTATCTTCGTAAAACTCATTATACTCTAACGACATAGCAAACGAAAGAGGATTAAATGTGTTCTCGCATAACAAAATAAAATATGCACTCCTTATTTCCAACTGGAAATGGCAGTTTACATTTCCTGAAAAGGGTTCTATTTAATTCAAAATGTGTACTGTGAATCAAAGCCATTTGAACAGTACTTCTGCAATTATTTTAAAGCCAGTCAAGTTGACTCCGATCCGGACAAGCTTTTATATATTTTCTCTGTAAAGGCCCTTAGTTCTGAAAATGTAATGAATAGCTAGTTCAAATTATTTGATAGAAGAGGAAACTTGCTTAATAAAATAGAAGAACTTAAATCGTGAATTTAAGTACTTGTAAACTGTTCAAGAGGCAATGTCTTTTTTATTTAATTTTTTTGATAAACCTCTTTTAAGTATTATTTCGATTGCCACTTTGTTTGACCGATAGAATCAACTCACACCAAATCGTACACTCATCAAGGCGTCTACTCGACATGATGAAAATCCACGCTTTATCTTATACTCGTAGTATGTGGTATACTATCTAATCAGGAACATATTGCCTCTACGGTCATCCGTTTTTCGAGTTTATCTGCCTATTGATGTAATTTTTTGGTGTCTCATTTAAACACACCCATCTACAATCTTAGTGAGGAGTCTCCAATTGAAGGCAAGCAGGCGAACATTACATGTCACAGCGTGTCGCGTGGTAGGACTATTCAAAGCTATATTCAAATCAATCAATATATATAAAACTGTTCCGTTACTGACTGAGTGACTGAGGTACTGAGTGACTGAGTGACTGAGTGACTGAGTGACTGACAGACAACGTACAGCCGTAACTACTGGGCGTAGAGAGCTGAAATTTGGAACACATATTCTTTAGGGTATGTAGAGGTGCACTAAGGAAGGAATTCTTGAAATTCCTACGGGAACTGGAAATAGAGGACTTTTTAGTTTGTATGAAAAATCTTATTCCTTGAGTGCACCGATGTTAAACTAGGTGTAAAGATTTTTCAATGTGTGTCTGGTTGTGTTATGACAGGAATTCCCGAAATTCCCACGGGAACAGGAAATATATGATGTTTTAGTTAGTATGAAAAAATCCCATCCCTTGAGTGCACGGATGTGATACTTGATATATAGGTTCCTCAATAAGTGTCCGTTTGTATTATGGAAGGAATTCCCGAAATTCCCACGGGAAGGGGTTGGATTTTTTAGTTTGTATGAAAATCTTTATTCCTTGAGTGTACGGATGTGATACTTGGAGGTTTTTCAAAGAGTGACTGGTTGGGCTACGAAAAAAATTCCCGAAATTCCCACGGGACGGGAAATATATGATTTTTGGTTTGTATGAAAAAAACTTATTCCTTGAGTGCATGGGTGTGATACTTGGTATAAAGGTTCTTTCAGTGGGTGTCTGGTTGTATAGTTTCTGAAATTTCCACGAGAAGGGTAGTTAAGGGCATACGAAGTTGCGGGATAAAGCTAGTATAAAATAAAATTATAGCTGGCCACTAAGCTCTGTAACTCCTGTCTCCCCTTTCAAGTTGCTGTGCCCAACAGGGTCCATAATGTACGTTCTGCCAAATAAATTGTATAAACACAGCCGACCTACGGAGCGACAGTATTATTTTTTGACGCCTTTTAAAACTTCTTTATCAATAATTGGTTGCATTATTGGTGATGATTTATAAATAAGATGCATGTATGTTTGCCACTGTCAGCCAAAAAAAATTGTTTATTTGTATGAAAATCATGAATCTCTTAATAAGTGTCTATTTTTTCAGACACCAAGTGATAATAATGAAAACTCCGAGCACAAATCTCCGGTACACTCTTTGTGCAGAACAAATGAAAAATTTATGCAACGAACTCCGTAAAAATTGGCAAAACAAAGTTTCCTTTTGTTTCGACAAAACAATGCCTTTAAGTCGAGTAGTGATGGATGTAATCCCAGACACTGGCGTTGAATACAGCACATAAGAGTATTCCATATTTACTAGAGCTTGCCCAAAGTTTCAATGTATGCAACATATTAAGTTCTTACTTTTCTTTAAATTATGGGGGGAATCACAAAGAAAAAAAATCATGGCACATAACAAATCTATGTAAAATATATGTAATATTGATGTTGCACAATTATATTCTCTTTTGTTTTGTAATTATTTTTGAAAGGTCACATACAGCGACTACTATTTATAAGTATAGTTTTATCGCATTTTAGTCTTTAGATTTTATAAACGAAGAGTTTCAATGACTTTTTTCAATCAGGAAAGAAGAAGCTATCAGTTCAATTTGAAAATCGTGTTCGATAAAACCTTTATTGAGGAAGATTCTCCGCTATATTTCATCACTAAATTCCTTCGGGACCAGCAGCAATGCGGATGAAACCAAGCGAAACTCAAGTCAATCAATATTACGTCATTTGTTTTTTTTTTTCGGTTACTGAACCTGTGTTGGTGTCGAACTCACCTGACAATGACTGCACACGGGTTCAAGAAGAATACCGATATGTTACGACAGTAGTATTCTTCACACGTGTGTGCATACGTCTGTACGTTTGTACTGTAGTATTTTTCTATAGTGTTTCAATAAGGAAGGGTTGTCAAAATAGAATAAAAAAAATTAAATAAAATAATTATGAACGCATTATTTTATTCATCAATATCTTAGGCTGCAAACTGGACGGCATCGACAGCGAGAGCGACAGCGGCGCGGGCAGCGACGCGGGGAATCTGGACCGTTCTCGACTCGAACTCGAGCGTTTTGTCGCGGTTTCATACAAACTCAATACTTTCTATCGCGGCCCGCGACGCTGTCACTCTCGCTGTCACTGCCGCTGCCGTCCAGTTTGCAGCCTCACACACAGTGATTTTAGAGGTAGCAAAGGTTTTATTGGAGGTTTTTTTGTAGGCTAGCAGAAAAGTCACTGCGATAGTCCCTATCCATCCATAATGCCTTCAAATTTGTCAATCGTGACATCAGATAGTTTTATAACCTCTGGTGATCTGACTACCCCATAAGGGAAACAGGTGTGAAGTTAGGTAAGTATGTATTATTTTATTTGAAAGACCCATATCTGCAATTATATTTTATGTATCACATCGTTCAAATTTCCGACGAATCTTACGCTAAGTTTAACGTACTTAGTAACCTCTATCTTGCATCTACAAAAACCATACCCTCACATTCCCACCCAAAAAATCTTCGGTTATAAAAAACTGTACGCAATCCAGAACGATGTTCTCACAGGCTTGGCGCGAAAATAAATTATCATAAACACGCTACCAGCGACTCCCGAGCCACGCCGGACTATCTACTAAATAACATTGCAGTGCAGAAAACGTCCGCAGTTCGCCAACTACTATAATTATTGTGATTTAATGCCACACTAGCTGGCACTAATCGAGTTGTATGAATTAATTATACTGTCGTGTTTTCGGAGATTGAAGCTGACAATCGTGGTTTGAGGAAAATCCTGGACTATGTCATGATAGGAATCAAATTGAGTAGACCTTTTCAATTTCTATTTTTTTTGTTACAAAAATAACTTAACTAAACTTGACCAAAACTAAAGTTACCAAAATGTAATTGGGTCTCTTCTAATTATAAAATACTGGTGCATATGATTGGTTTAAAAAACCTGTATTATGGATCAACTTGTTTGTAGAATGACCTTATAAGGCGTTTAAGTCAGTGATCCTTATTGGAGCCATATTGTTGCCAAGCCCACTTAACCTAATCTTGTACCTTTTAATTTTTCTAACCGTACCTTCTAATTTGCGTTGAAGTAATGTTCAACTAATATTTTATATGAATGTAAAAAATGACGGAAATAAACATTTTAAACAACCAATTTTCATTTTATTTTTGCCGCAATAATGATGACGTAACAGAAGTTGAGTTCCGAATAAAAAGTTGAATTAGCGAGTTAAAGTACAGGAAAAATAGTCTTTTCTATCTTAAGCTTTGGGTCGGTCAACCAGCTCATCTACAATACAGCCATATTTTTATTTTTTGTACTGAGCTATACTAAATAAATTTGCAGGTACGTTTATATCGTATCAAAGAAACTAACAATGAAATTTTGCTGGTGACTACAAATCAACCCTGTATATCGAATAACCTATACTGCCTAAAAAAAATTTTTGGCTTGTAAAGAAAATTTATAGATTGATCGGCTTGAGATTTCTGTTCTTATAAACTATTCCACCAAAAATTTATCATTTAAATTGTCTAAGTATGCACACAACCAGCTTCCGTCTTTTAAAAATTCACATCACAAATTTTTGTTTCAAAGTCGTATACCATTAGGCAAGATTGTGGTTAAATGTAAAATAAATTATGAATAGTAAATTTCATGAACATAAGAATATAATATACTTTACTATATTTCAGCATATTTTGCTGGATATTTTGATATTTTGAACATTCTAATTCATAAACTAAGAAGTTTACTACAGTTTCACCCGCGTAGATTCTGATCCCATGATTTCTTAGTAAAATATTAGTCTATCTTATCGGGTTTAAATATTTTTTGAGTATATTCAATTCAACAAGAAGGTATTGTCATAAACTGCTGGAAAAAACCTGTGAAGAAATAAACAGTATGCTTGTATAATACATTATTAAGTGTATTTATTATCAGCACTTTCTCATGGCGCTACCCGCGCAACGTTAAATTACGTCGGATTTCCTTGATAAAACGTAGACATCGTCATTTTTTAGATCTGGAAGATAGTTTCTAAGATATATGCACTCTAACAAACAAATAAAAAACTCTTCAGCGTTAGGTATTACATCAACATAGATGTAAATATGTAGCACATATTTAACCCAAACTTTTTCAAAAAGCTCCTGGTGATTGATAATAAATAAAACAGCGCTGCTACCTAACAAACTATTCTACGAGTTTTTGTTCTCAAAATTGTTCGACTATAAAAGCAAATTCAGCAACACCACAAAGCAAGCCTCTACTCTGTTTAAAATAAACATTAAAAAAACATAGTATGTACATAGTAAAACGTGTATTGCGCAGTGGTCCAAACCTCTCCGAGGTGGAAAATCTCTCAGTTGGCCCCCGTTAGCTGCAGCCTCTCGACCTCTACAAGCCTTGTAGAGCGTACACCTCGATAAAACACGTAAAACATGTGCAACAGTGACTTTCCTGTGACAAAGCAAAGTGTTCTTTAAAAAGTTGGTAATAAAGCTGACTTGAGAAATGATTAATCAAACTTATAAAGGAATCTTCTTGAGTTTAGTTTCTATATCGCTTTGCTGCCAATTGAGCGAATCAGTTGCGAAAAGTGCGAGTCGATTTATCGGTAAGTTATCAAGTTTATGTTATGTTCGCGATAAGTTATAGCTTAATATAAGTTTGGGAGCTGTTTGATAAGCGGAGCAATAAGTTGAGTATGTGCTGGGAAACATTACTGAGTTTTGTAATGCTTGGTGGGTTATGTTTGAAAGTTTTTTTCAGTTATTTTCGGAGTTAAACTTGTTTTGTTAACTGTCGAAGCTGAGTTAAACAAATACGAATAAAGACTCTTTAGTTTATAAGCTCCCTGTTCATCATGTTAAACGATAAAATATAATAAATATAATTAAAATTAAAATACAATTATGAGTATTTTATTTATAATGAATCGTGAAAACTAGATAATATTTTACAAAACTTTTTTGAACAGAGCAAATTTTATTTTTTATTTAATTCTGTTGTACGAAATACCTTTTAAGACCTAATTAGAAAATTATATATCTTGAATCGAAGACACAAAGTAGTTTTAAAACAGACGTCTTTTTCAATTTAATCCTGTCCTCGGTACCACATCATTACATTTAATAATAACCTCTTATTAATGAAGTGTAAAACTGCGCCACCTTACTCCGCGGTGATTAGTGGTGACTATGCAATTTTGATAAAGACACAGACCATAAACGCCAGTTAAATTTCCTGCTGGCTCGGGCACTTTCAAAATTTATATCAAGGATGCGGTGTCGTACGTCAAGTCTCGACCCTTTGCTTGGAAGATAATATGTAGACAAAGTTAACGACCTCCGAGTAAAGCATATTATTATCTTACTCCTACTTATATTATAAATGAAAGTTTGAATGTTTGTTCCTCAATCACGGGTGAATGGCTCAACAGATTTAGGTGAAATATGGCACAGTGATGTGCCCGCGGAATTCGAAATTAAGTAAAACTGCGCGAAATAGCCAGTTATACATATTAAACAATCAAGCAATCCCAGCGTTAATACCTCTTTGAAAACGATAAACTACTCTTAAATACTTTAAAGATTTGTGGGGATGTCTAAAATGAAAATTCCAATATGGTTTTGTGTTAACTAACTGAAATTAACGACATTTAGATTTATCGGTTGGACTTTGCAGAAAAGGGCCGTGATGTGGGCAAAACCGAGGAGTGTTGCTAATATGGAATTAAAAAAAATCTAAACTGTTAAACTGATTACTTACGCCCCAAAGTAAAACTTATGGTAATCGTGCGGTGAAAAAGGTGTAATAAAAATTTTGTTTTCCTAACTAGGCAAGTTTGAATTAAAATCGGACCAACTTTGAAGCTATAGCCATATTGAGACCGATACTCAACATAGCAACAACTATATTTATTTTATTTATTCAAACTTTTTAAACATACTTTTCATATCATAATTCCACATTTTCCAGCTTGCTAAGAGGGCCATAAAATTTCAGCTTTTCTTCGTCTAGGTAAATTATATTTTTCTTAAATTAAGTTATGAAGCTGAACTAAACAAATATTTTATCAAGATGTCTTTTAAACTGCGTTCCAGACATATTCCTTTAAATAACTTTGTTGATCCGAGTCCGTTAAGCATATTCTAGTGTTGTGGTGTTTTCCTTTGATACGAAAAATTATTGATAGCCTTAAAATTTCTCAAAACTTCACTGAGTCGGTAGCTCCATGCATGGGCGCCAAACCAGAATAAAAATGACTCCTACGATCTATAACACCTTGTCTAACTCAGTGTCAAAAAAATATTTATTTCTGCGGTACCTCACTTACATACACTTAAAATAAGTCAAATTGTTTTCAAATTGAACTGAATCTACAATCACTTCGGTAAGTCGATATGTTGAGAAGAAGTGGCAAGAAACTAAAGAGCACTCATCTTTAAAAAAAATACAAATAAAGGCCTTTTATCGTCCATATTCAAATATTTTATAATAGTCACTGTTGCAATTTCACTCCACACATGCTCCTCAAAGCTCTCATCTCCACAGCATTAATCCTGCTTTCATGTCTCTTCTGCCACACCCAAGCGTATATACCTACATTGACCCATTAATGAGTAAGTGACTTAATAAAGTCTAATAGGTACAGCCGGCTAGTCTAGTAAAAACATTATGTAAGTCACATTTTCTACGGGACATACTTAAGTTCTTTTTTACATAAGGTCTACATATCTAGGTCGATGCATCGTTAGCCTTAACCACCGGTGAGTCAGATGCCACGTTGACTAGAATTCTGATGAAGTGCACAAAGATCAGTGAGCTTCGGAGAAATCGGAACCCGCTGAATTTGTGAGGAATCCTGAATGAATTTTTAAAAACCCACTGAAAATTTCAATAAATTCTTAATATATTATTTACTTAATACTTGGAATTAGGATCAAACATAGACGTTAGTAAGTCCAAATAAGCCAAATTGAGTTGACAATTTGTGATGGTGACAGATGAAAATCAGCGTCTCGGTCTAGGCTGCGAAATAATGCTGAGCTGTATCCTTTTCGGAAAATTAGTATATAAGATGTAAAAATTGTATGTATTTTTTTATGTATCCTTATTTTGTATTCTATTCAATTTCCTAAAATACCTACGAATTAAGGGGTGGTCCGATTTCTCTGAAGCACACTGTACCATTAGAAGCCTCGAAAGAAATTCCGCATTGGAAGCACTCTAGATTAACTAACGGAACGTTAGTTGTACCGTTAGCCTGGGTCCTGTCTACCTGCCTGCCTAATAGTTGTGGAAGAGGAGGTACGAAATGAGAACACCAGACTAAGGTCATGTAACAATTTATTCCGGCCGGCTCAGTCGGCTCACAAAATTTAAGTGCGGAAAAAAATATAAAAAATATTTGAGCGTGGGTACTTAATGGAACTCAAATTGATCGCTAGTACATTTATCAATATCTGCTTTGTTGTGCGATGTACTGCCCTGATGCGCGCCGGGGAAGAGCCCGAGGGTCGGCCGGGGGACGGTTGTGGCGTTGGCCGCAACAGCAGCAACGGCGGCACGGCAACACAGCAACAGGCCCAAAGCGGTGCACGAAGCGAGCGGGACGGAAGTGCAGTGCGGAAGTGCAGTGCAGGAAATTAAGCAAGCCCCAACTTTGTTCCCCAGTCTGGGGACGAATTGCACTCACCAATAAACCGAACTTATTATTTTATTTTAAACATCTTCAAGAAACCGATTTCAGATTCCGCGTTTGAAACTGCTCTGAACTTAAAAGTTTCAGAGTAGTTTCGCGTAGATCCTGAGCCCGTGGAAATTTCTTAATAAAATATAGTCTATGTTACTCCTGGGTAAGGTGGGTTTTAAAGGTGAAAGAGTTTTTAAAATAGGAATACTTTTTGGGTATATTAAACCCAATAAAAAGGTTTGGTCATACTCTCCAGTTGAAGGACTGCTGTCAGAAATTCGCAGTATGTTTGCACAACATAATATATAACTTTAGATCACTTAGGATTTATTGATAAAATAAAGGATGAAACGCTAAAATATTTCAAATCGAACAAGAAGTTTTAAGGGCTTTCAACGAAACAAACTAACTTTTATCAAATTATAAACGATTATTTCTGATGAATATAAATTTAATAAATCAATTTATACAAGCAAAAACACAAATCTCATCTCTAATATGAGTAACACCCCAAAAAGGCTCGTCATAGTTTAAGTACTAAGATAATTAGGGTCAATGTGACTAACATTTTAAGTTCATAATTAATTAAAGATTTCAAAAAAGGTCTTTAAAACCTTTTAAGCCGCTTCCTATTTCAGAAGGTGCATAATGTATAGAGACATAATTAAATGGGAAAACTTTTCAAACTCGGAAAGTAATGAAGATTTATGTACAGCCCGCTATATAAATTATTAAATGCTATTTGTTTAGGATGCTAAAGACTTTATAAATGGCGCGTCAGTTTTTGTGACGCCATTAATTTATTTTGCAGCTACTTAGTTATTATTATACTAGCAGTTAAGTACGGGTTTACTCTAGAGCGCTATCTTGATCTCCTTGAGACATCTCAGAAAAAAACGAATAAAAAAATGTTCAGTAAACTTGCTCGAGAATTCAGTAAACTATTTTTCAAATCAAACTAATTGTTAAAAATATTAGCTTATTTAAACAAACTCTTCTGCTTTATTATATTATATTATAATATCGTGGTTGCTGAAAATATATTTGCTCCAGTAATAGCTCGTTCCGATAACATATCATGTAAAGGCAGTACCATTCTAAAGAAATTTTTGCCTCATTTCATTTAGACCTCATCGTTAATTACCATTATGAAATTAAGATCAAACAAGGGTTAAAGTCTTTTATAAAACAAAGCTTATTTTAGTTTATAATCGTTCATTGTATAAGTATGGTATCATAAATTTCATGGCTCTTGGTTGAACTATACCTGTAGAACTATGTGTTATCATGAGCAATCTCAAAGTCACTCCATAGGTTTGTCTTTGAAAGATAATTCTATTTTTAAAGTTAATAGATAAATATAAGTCAACAGATAGTTTAATGAAAAGCAGTTTCATTTGGTATCCATTGCGTCTCTTCAGATGTCTTAAGAACTTCTAGAAAAAAAAAATTACATTTTAAATGTCTTTTAGATTAGATAGGCACAATAGATTCTTAATCCTTAAGCTGCTTATTGCGAAACAAGGGTCTATGAGACTACAGATTGATGTAGCTTCCTTAGTTATAGGACATCATGCCCTTGAACATTACCTAATATCTTTTTTTTATTTTCTACTTACTGCATCAGTAATTCATGAATTATTTAATATACTTGCTACGAGAATGAGTAATATTTTCTTTAATGAAGATGCATATTATGTGCTAATATTGTATTGTAAATATAAGTGAATCTCGAATATTTATAAAGAGCAAATAACCTGATATTGATATTTGTACATAACTGCGGCTCTACGGTATATATTTATTATATACACAAACATTAGTTAGATAAGCGGATAGTATTTGCTTATCTAAGTAATGGTGAACCAGGCGGCCATTCGCCGCAGAGCCTTATTGCGTTAGCTTTACAGTTTCAGTGAATATGAAGGTGTAGTTTTACAGAAAAAGACCCTTTAATTCCATTAGCATAGGATTTAAATTTATGATTCAAAACAATGTTTTTCAATCAGATAAAAATATATATAATAATTGTTTATTTCAGTAAAAACTGACACAAAAACAGTGAAAATATTACAGAGCATTAATAAGCAAAAGGTATACAGTTAAGGGACCGAGGTGTTATGGGAGGCTTTTTTGTGGGCGATAGGCTGACCCCCTGTCACTGCAATAGTCTCTCTCCACTATTAGAATGCCTCCAAATTTGTCAAACGTGACATCACATGGTTTTATTACCTCCGCTGTTCTGTCTACCCCATACGGGATACAGGCGTTAAGTTATGTATGTATGTATGTACATGAATAAAAACGGGAAAGACTTAACTGCATTCACAACTCCCTTATAAAAGGCAGAGCCCTGTGAGCTTAGAATACTTCACAGTTTCTAACTCTACACCTTAAAGTACTCGTCAGTTGATTTGGTTCATTCAAAATAAAAGCTTTGGTTGTATACAAAACGCATTTTTTTCTGGAATTTTGATTTGACAACGGGGTTGGTGACGTCACTTGCTTGTAAAGACGTGTGATCTGTGTAACGAGGCGATCAAACGCTTACAAGTATGTTGCTCCATTTTCTCCAAAAAAGTCTCATGCAATACATTATTGTAGAATAAATAAACTTTACATCTTTGATGTTCGGTAAGTAGGTTCTTATTACCTCCAAATGGGGCTTTTAGGTGACTAATTAGCGCTCTAGGGTAATAATCTAGCTAGAAAAGCCCTAGGGCGGTAAGTAATTAAAAAAGCACTTCTTTCTTTCAAAAAGTTCGCGTACATCTAACCATCATACTGGCAATAGACATCATGCATTCAGCCCAGTGACCAAAGAGGTCGCTTTGCTATTCAGCCTTGTCTTTGTGTGAATATAATAGTCATCAATTTTAAATATCTATTATAATAATATGTTAATGAAAAAAGGCGGGAATAGAAAACACCTGTCCCTTAAATTTGAAAATTGTTCTCATTTCACTTTAAATTTCAACAAATAAAATGTTTTATTCTTGTAATGCAAGCATCAATTGCACCCTCGAACTATAGGCGCACGAGCGCAGCGAGGTATCTCGGGCTGCAATTGATGCCTTACAGCCCTTGGCTACTAATCTACTAATTTTTGACTTGCGTTAATAAATAACATTTTTAAACTCATATCTAACACTTAATTTTCACAATGTCAAATACCAAATTGGTAAACACTTAAGCTGATGATGCTAAATATTTATTTGCAAAGAACAATACGGAAGCCTTTTTCTTGAACGACAATACACTTTTACCATACATTTGTTCTGCTAACATGATAACGAGACACGCTGCGCAAAGGTAATGCAAAAGTATGAATACAAAGACGATAATCTTGTTTGTTCACATTGTTTCCTTTTATTTTAAAATGAGGCTTTTATCTTGCATCGCGGAAGATAAAAGCCGTTAGAAAGAGATGGTGGGGAGGGCGATGTTTTACAAGCCCATTGTCATCAGGTTAAAGGTCGTTATTCGTAGTGGTCGTGAATAAATGTCCATCCACCCTAGATGGAAAAAAATGTATTGTGTAGTCATCTAATTAACCTAACTTATTTTTTAACTATTATTTTATTTTCGATTCTGTGGTAACTATTTTCATAATGCATACCAAATTCTATGTGCTGTAATCAGACCAATTTATGTTTGAATAGCAACAAAAGTCGTTAGATAATATTTTCTTAATTTTGCATTGGGCTTTAACTAGATAATATTGTGTATAGTTTTACAAAAAACTAAGACATTTCCAACGCACTTTTATTCAAACAATACCCGTCAAAACCATATATTCTACAAAGATAAATCAATGTATTTTCCTTACGGAAAATCAAGCATATTCTCACAAGATCCGAATTTCATAAAAATCGTACATACTTGTGGGAACTTTATCGGTTTTAAAAGTTAGTTACAGATCTGTGAAACAAAAGAGAAATTTAGTATTCGTAGCATTATCTTTTTGAAAATTGTTACTATCGGGAAAAACGCGATAGCATCCTATTCAAGTTTTTGTAAATTTGATTGTTTAAGCTTCCCCAATCATAAAAACAAACGCTTGCTCATTGAAATATGTATAAACCTGACTGATCAAAAATAGAGCTAGATCAATGGTTCGTTTCATGGCACCAAAAATAAATGTCATCATTATTTGTCCCAAATTGCAATTTTTTTGCGAAATCTTTTCACAGACTACATCCTATTTGCACTGAATTATTTATTGGACACAACAAAAGCCTCTCCAGTTTCCAATTTATTGGCTTTGAAACACGATGAAATTCTTTTATTAAGTTCACCTACTCGCAGACTCCATATGTGGTTTAGTTGAAAAGTTTATGAGATATATTCTTCACGGGTCGTTCGAGAGTAGACCGGCTGCTTGACTATTGATGTATGCTTTGTAAAGTAACAGCTCAAAATATTCAAAAGAAATTCAATGGAATTTTCACCTGGTGTGGAAGTTTAACTTTTCTTAGGAACTTACTACGAGTTTAGTTACATATTCTACTGGCTTGCTTATTTTTGGACAGTTCAAAAATATTAATAATATCAAGGTTAAAATGAATGAATAACTCCAGTTGGTAATTAGAATAAAAATCCATATTTGATCTTTCGTTCAACGAATGCAGGCAGGCAAACAGCGAATGAATAATATTTAAAAACATTTTTAAATGTATTTAAACGCGTTACTCGCTGTGACTCGACGTCACAATATGTGACACTGAAAGTACGAGTTAAAATTTGGTTATATGTATAATTGCAAAGGAAAAACCTTTTTTCACTTACCAATTGATCATTAAAAAAAACAGCTTTCAAAAATCAACATTTAATGAACTATCAGACTAGCATTCATGCCTCAACTATATGTAGGAGTATTGGTGAAGGAAAAAAATCTTCCAACCAACACAAAAGCGCAAACGCCGCCTAACTAAAAGCTACCTTTCAACTAAATTCCATCGACTCTTACTTCTTACGTAGCAACTAAACTGGAGCAAGGACTGCTCTCGTATCAATATACAGACTTTAAAATCTTAGCAATACACAATGTACCTCTACAGAAAGGAGTTAATTTAATTGTATAAGAAAGACGGTTGATGAAAAAGTTTGAATGTTCCGCGAAGGTAAATTAATACATAAGAGATGAAAAAACAGCACGTTTTTACTTAACGTTATCCATCAAAATATAAACGAGTTTGGGTTATTTGAATGAGATGACTGATTCAATAATTTTAAGACATTTCTATATATTTTTATTTAAACCACGAAAACGGGTAAAACTGTTTGATGGGCTTCAGTTAAAAATACTCTTCCGAAATATGCTTTATTTAATCGCAAAAGAAGAATTTAAACTCTCAACACCAAAGACTGCTACTCGACTAAAGTGTTACTACTCAGTCAGTAATGGAACAGTTTTATACATTAAGATAGGCTCAACTTATACACAGCCCAAGTGAGGTCGTGCATGGAGTACTGTAGTCACCTTTGGGATGGTTCTGCCAAATACCAGCTCGAAGCGCTAGACTCTGTTGACCGAAGAGCCCGTAAACTAATAAATAACAACAATCTTACAAATAAAAAATTGCAGACGCTGGAGCATCGTCGTAAGGTTGCTTGTTTGACAGTATATTATCGGCTACATTTTGGTGAGTGTGCGAGTGCTCTTTTTGACCAAATTGAACCCACCCCTTTTTACCACCGGACTACCAGACGCAGACAGAACTTCCATCCCTATATAGTGAATTTACCAAGAAGTCGAACAAAACGCTTCGATAGTTCCTTTTTGGTACGGATTGCCAAGGTGTGGAACAATCTGCCTGCGTCTGTTTTTCCTGACCACTACAGTCCTGGAACTTTTAAGTGTCGAGTGAATAGGTTTCTCGTGGATGGACGTGTAACACCATAGTCTTCATGCGCACTTTCCATCAGATGGCATGGAAGACAAACGTCCTATCCTTATAATATAAAAAAAAGGTAAAAGAAAAAATCTTCCAACCAACACAAAAGCGCAAACGCCGCCTAACTAAAAGCTACCTTTCAACAAAATTCCATCGACTTACTTCACGTAGCAACTAAATCGCCGGTGTCACCAGGTACGGCAAGGACAGCCTTTACCTCTCGTATCAATTTACAGACTTTAAAATCTCAGCAATACACAATGTCTAACGCTTTCAGACTTGAACACGATATATGGGGTGAGATTTGAAATGGGGTGAGATTTCAAAGGAATTTCTGAGAGCTTCCTGATTTTGATTCATTTCAGGGATGTAATGTGTGGTTTTCAGGTTACGAGTATATCGCTAAGAGATGGAGTCGATCTTTTTGAAATTGAATAAAGTATGTAGTGTCTTTAATATTTATGCTAAATTGAAATTAAATAATATTGATGCTAAATTCTAGAGCAGCTGGGTTTATGACGATGCATTTAATTTAATTTTAATCTATACTAATATATAAAGCTGAAGAGTTTGTTTTTTTGTTTGTTTGTTGGTTTGAACGCGCTAATCTCAGTAACTACAAGTGGGATTTGAAAAATTCTTTTTTCATTTGATAGCCCAACTCTTGAGGAAGGTTATAGGCTATATTTTATCCCGAAATTCCGACGGGGTCAAAAGTTACGCGGGTAAAACCGCGCGTGGTGTCTAGTTTATTATACTTATTAGATCAATTGAATGAAGAAAATAACGTTTTCTTCTTGAAAAGTATTTATATTTACACAGCTTGCTTTGTTAGTTTAGTTTTAACTTTGTCGTATGAAATACCTATAAACTCATATATTAAAGCAACACTGTAGTCTAGTAGCAGTGTTTAGTGTGGAGAGCTTAAGGCTGGCGATTTAATAAAGCATTTTGCAGAAGAGTAATCTTTTAAATATAGTCCAACAAACAGCGTTTTACCTACGTGTTTTCGCGGTTCAAAGAAAATAAATAATAATAATATATTTATTTCTGATAAAAACTATATCTAATAATAACAACAATGTGAAATTAATACTTGTTTAAACAACCTAATTCATATTAATTTAATTACAAAAATAAGCAATAAATACCATACAAAAAAACGTCATTTCATGTGTTTATCACGACCTAGGGTGACACAGGCATAGGAATAAATGGGAATGTCTTAAATTTTTTAATAAGTACGTAACGTCACGCCTGTATCCCTTAAGGGGTAGGCAGAACACCAGAGGTTACAAGACCATCTAATGTCACGTTTGACAAATTTGGAGGTATTATAAAGATGGAGAGAAACTATTGTAGTGACAGGGGGTCAGCCTATCGCCCACAAAAACGCCTTTAAAACCTCTGTCGCTTAACTGACTTTTACAATATGCCCGGGAAGAGAAGCAGCTGGCACATTCTACGTTTTTCTTTCGCTCCCAGTCCAGCATAGAAGACTTTTAAATAAGTCTGAATCTTATTCACATACCCCAATCTCAGTTTCAATTTAAAATGAAAACATGTACTTTTCTCATATGTATAAATTTAACTCCGCAGAACATTAATATATATTTATTCATCAACCGTCATCCTTGTACAATTAACTTAAGTCCTTTCTACAACAGCCACTTAAAACAACAACATACAACATAGATTACTGGATGGTTAGACCATTTATTGTGATTACCATGCGAGTAACTAATCAATATTGGCTTAATAGCCAGGGATCCCGATATATCAATAGGCAAGAAGCTGGAGATTCCAATACGTGTTCCGTACACATATTCCATCGGTAACAAATAGAGAGGTATGCCATAAATCTAAGTCTGACTTCAGTGTAGGACTAAGAACTTCTAGATGTGACAAACCTATGTTTTTAAGAACATAACAGTAATTGTTGAAACGGAAATCATTATTAAATGAGATGTTCAAACAGACTATTACTATACTATATTATTATGAACGTGAAATTAAGTGCGAATGGTAATATGTTTGTTTGTCACCCTTTTATGGGGAAATTGGTTGAAAAATTGTTCTGAAATTTTACACGTAGCCTGGAATAAAACACAAGTACTAATAACTTTTTATCCTGACATTCCTTGTGCTGTGGTAAAACTGCGAATAAAAAGAGTGTTAGATAAATAACATTTTTTCATTCATAATACCTAAAATGACTCACTATCCACAAGGAGGCCAAAAAGTAAGCTTACCTACATAGGGTTGTGTTATGGCCACCTAGACCTGGACAGAATCAGAAACACAGAATCACTTATACCATAGGCGAACACTCGACCAATGTGCATAACACAGATAGCGTACAATTATATGTTACAATGTTAGCAATTGATTTCCAATCATATAAAACGATAGCATTAAGATGTGTTACGAAATGTACCTAAGGCACTTCCATTTCACCTTCACCTATATCAATGTTTTTCATCCAAAACTTTATGAGGGGCCGTTCTGAGGTCGCATATTTACTAATTCATGGGCTGTGTCCCTAGAATTTGTTAATTAAGGCGGTATGCTATTACACTTCCAAACATTGTTATTTAACCAATAAAGGCGTCATCGCGCTTGGCAATTTCATTTCATATTTACTTACATAGATAGCAATAAAATTTAAAATATACTCTTTTTGTTTTTAATAAAGATATAAATGGCCTGAAAATATCGCCCGCAGTCCTTTAAACATTATATTTACTTTATCTGCCTCATAACGAAGCTGTTTTCGCGCCACCATACTGGCGATGAGGGCCTCAATTATGCCTGGTCGAATAAATAAATAATGAATATAGTTGAAAATATGTAAAAATATATTCACACTGTGTAATTTAGCCCTAAATTACGGACAATGCCTGTACTAAACGACTTTTACAATATTTATTTGTGGATATAATAATACAAGCACTCAATCAATAGTCATAAACAAAGATATTAATACAAGGTGTGCCTTTTGATTTCCCATAACTCTAGGTTATTAATGGGACCATGTAATATAATTAAATAACATGTGAATAATTTTTCAATTCTTTTTATTTTTATTTTTCATACAAAATAATCAGTTAAGTCAAAACATATGCAAAGTATGACAACAAGGCATTTTCTATCCCTTTCTTTACGCATAGGTACAGTTCGCAACGTTTTGCGTTGTACATTGTATGCAACGTTCCTTTTAACGTTTAAAATGTTTTTGTTATGTATTGTATGGCTTCAGTGACGAGCGTCTATTGAATGAATGTTAAAATGACTTTACAAGGGTGATAATTTATGAACTCATTATATTAAGATTGATATCTTGGAAAGTATGCACTTTTGAACCACATATTGTTTAGCAAAAAGTATTATATTTTAGTAAGGAGCAAAAGCTCAAAGTTATGGGATATCAAAAAGAACACCTTGTATATTTTTTTTTTATTGTTAGAGACTAAATCAGCGTTTGACCTCAATCTCACTTGATAATAAGTGACGATGAGGTTAAATATGACTGCACACGGGAAAAGGGAGGACCTGGATCATCATAAAATATTACTGGAACATATCACCGATGGAGCGTTGATATTTAGCGGCAGATTTTATATGAAGGGCCTAAAAGCACGGTAATGCTATCTATACAGCATTTCAACTCGGCCACATCTTTGAAATAAATTCCTACTGCATCGCGCGTTCACATGCAATAGGGCTGTCCGCCTTCCGCATTGTATTCCGCATTGTATTCCGCACTAACGTACAACCAGTACCAAAGAAGGGAAGCCGTGCCGATCCTGTCAACTATCGACCAATTTCAATCACTTCCATACTTTGCAAAGTCATGGAACGTGTATTGAACAATCGACTCCTGGCATACCTCGAGACCAACGAGCTCCTAAGCGATAGCCAATATGGTTTCCGCAACGGGCGCTCGACCGGCGATCTTCTCGTGTATGCCACTCACTTATGGAGCGAGGCCTTGGAGGGTCATGGTGAAGCAATAGCTGTATCCTTAGATATTTCCAAGGCCTTTGACAGGGTCTGGCATGATGGTCTCTTAAGTAAGCTTCCAGCTTATGGCATACCGATTGGGCTCTGCGACTGGATATCTGATTTTCTGAGGGAACGGTCAATTCGAGTAGTCTTAGATGGCTTCTCCTCCGACCAAATGGCAATTAATGCCGGGGTACCTCAGGGATCTGTTCTCTCTGCAACATTATTCTTGCTGCACATTAATGACCTTTTAACACCGGGCATTATTAGTTATGCTGATGACAGCACTGTTGTAGAGAGATACGTATCCAATGCGCGAGCGAGCCCCCGTGAAATTCAGAGTTTAAGAAAGTCAATGATTGAGCGCGTTGACTTGACCTTACGGAAAGTATCCGATTGGGGTGAGTCGAATTTGGTCAAATTCAACGCGTCCAAAACTCAGGCGTGTCTATTCTCCGCAAAAAAGAGCAGCTTCACATTAACGCCCACTTTCCAAAATGTATCTGTCCCCATCACTGACCATCTAGGGCTTTTAGGCGTAACTGTAACATCCAGTTTAAACTTCGGTCAACAAATTGTGTCCATGGCTCAAGTAGCTTCGAAAAAGTTGGGAATCATCTCGAAGGTACGGCGGTACTTCAGCCCTGCACAGCTGCTTAACTTATATACAGCTCAAGTGCGATCATGCATGGAGTACTGCAGTCATCTTTGGGATGGTTCAGCCAAATATCAACTAGGAGCGCTGGACTCCGTTGACCGAAGAGCCCGTAAATTAATTAACAACGTCGACCTTACGACCAAAAAACTACAGACCCTAGAGCATCGTCGTAAGGTTGCTTGTTTAACCGTGTACTACAGGATACATTTTGGTGAGTGCGCGAGTGCTCTGTTTGAGCAAATTGAACCCTCACCCTTTTACCATCGGACTACTAGACGCAGACAGAACTTCCATCCGTATGTGGTTGATATTCCGAAAAGTCGAACTAAGCGCTTTGACAGTTCCTTTTTGATACGGGTCGCCAAGGTTTGGAATGAACTGCCTGCGTCTATTTTCCCTGACCAGTATAGTCCTAGTACTTTTAAGCGTCGAGTGAATAGGTTTCTCGTGGATGGACGTGTACCACCTTAGTCTTCATGTGCACTTAACATCAGGTGTCATGGAAGACAAACGTCCCATCCACATTTTATAAAAAAAAAAAAAAATTGTAATTACATTTGCCTACATTGTATTTACTTCCATCAGTTTTATGATTGTAAATATACCTACTTTTTTTATAGAAAAAAATAAAATATTTTGTGAACTGAATAGAAAATGTTCAATAAAAATGCGTTTTGTTTCAAAAAACCATGTTTAAGTTTGAATAACAAATCGATCTTATAAATTAGAGAAACATACTTGCACCTGGACTGAGACGTAAGAAATGATTTATTATTAATTTTTTAAGTATAAAAAATCCGCATTTTGATGAAGAGCTCAATTAAAAATTATTTCGGCCGGCAGACAGTCGTGACTGGCCGCACGCCGAGATCGAGCCGCGTAGGTACCTATAGCTCGCGTTTGTATATGAAGTTGAAATACTGTATAGATAGTATTACTGTGCTAAAAGGATCCCAAAGCCACAAAGATTAGTCGCCTTTTACGACACGCTTATCGAGGGCACACGGAGTTGATCTCGTTTGATTTTTAGTTTTCAGTATTTTCTGTTAATCTTGCACGCTACGCTTGTAGACTGAGCAACCAGATGAAGAAAAGTTATAGCTTCCGTAACTATCAACCTGAAGCATGTCATCTCAGTCGCAAAAAATCGCGTTAAAATTAAAAATAGATGTCTTTCAAAGATCTTCAAAATTTTACACAATATTGATATACTCGACACTTAAATTTTCTATACACTTTTAAATTAATATAATGAAGATTGAATAATATATGACCGTTAATACCTCCACTAATAGCACATTCTGTATGTAGATAATGCTTTTGATCTACAGCAAAGGCAACCTAAATTGCAAACGGGAATACATGATGACTTAGTATTAATAATGGATTCATGGCAAACCCATTATATTCATATCATATTCATGATAACCATTAGAAATGTTAAGAGATAAGCAACTATAAGTGCATTGTTTTAAATCAGGAAATCTAAAATTTTCATTCGACCTATATTACCGTTTACCATCGGAATATATGCAACACAAATATTTATCGGAAAAAAAGAACTATGCTTGAGTTTCGTTTTTATTTTTGTGGAAAATATAATACTTGTTTCGATGCCGAAGATAATTTCATACATACATACATAACTTCACGCCTGTATCCCGTATGGGGTAGGCAGAACACCAGAGGTAATAAAACCATCTGCTGTCACGTTTGACAAATTAGGAGGCATTATAATAGTGAAGAGAGACTATTGCAGTGACAGGGGGTCAGCCTATCGCCCACAAAAAAGCCTCCCATAACACCTCGGTCCCTTAACTGACTTTTACAGTATGCCCGGGAAGAGAAGCAGCTGGCACATTCTATGTTTTTCTTTCGCTCCCAGTCCAGCATAGAAGCAATAATAATTCAGATAATTTCAAAATTTTTATTTGAGTTAAACTTTTACAACACATTGCTACACGCTTTTCAATAATGTACTTAGATTCAGATCTATAAATACTTATCTTGGCCTAAACTTAATTGATATTAAGTTCAGAAAGCTTCTAGGGCAATGGGATTTATTTTAAGATAATAATAATAAAATCCCCAGACAAATCACAGCAACTACATGGCCCCAAAGAAAAAATGGCTTGTGTTATGGGCTACCATGTAGCGAACTAGGGGGGAACCTAGAATATAAATACATCTAATATATAAAATTCTCGTGTCACAGTTTTCGTTGCCATACTCCTCCGAAACGGCTTGACCGATTTTGATGAAATTTTTTGTGCTTATCCTTATCTATGAGAATCGGCCAACATCTATTTTTTTTTTATATGGCAAAACAACGTTTGCCGGGTCAGCTAGTAAATTGATTAACACCCAGACACGGAACTTTTTTTTTTCTTGTTCCGTGCGGGATCGAACCCGCAACCACTGGCGTCTGAGGCAGACAGGTTTTTCCCCATCGCCAAAGTGGTCGTCAGAATTCAGTAATATTAAAACCTTTAAGACTTACAGGGATTTGTTAATCTTAAATACAATGCCTCAATCAATCTTAATCATCAGTTTATTGTATAATACAGGAACCTCTATTATAATCCCTATATTGATCTAACATTTATATAGCATATAGAAATACGTAGATAGAGGTAATGGATGCATCAAATGTCATCGAAATTGCTAACAACAAGGTATTGGCAAGGCTTTTGAATGTGGTTGTTATTTGCGCATAGACTAAGAAATCCAACACTTCTGAATGTACGGTCGCAGTGCAAGTAAGTCTAGATAGGATAAAGCCCATGGATAAAATATAATAAATAATAATAAATAAATGGAAAATTAAACAAGCGACCCAATGGCAAAAACCCTTTTATTTAAATCATCATCATCTTCACGACTCTTTGTAATGAGCCCACTGCAGGGCTATGAGTCTCTCCCCTGGGTGACGAGGAGGTATAGGCCATAATCCACCAAGCTGGCCCAGTGCAGGGCGGTGGATGTCAGAATTTTTAGGGCGCCAAAAATAACTTCTGACAAACCCTAACGACTACTGTATACAAGTATACAGCACCCGGGACCGACTGCTTCACGTGCCCTCCGAAGCACGGAATTCGCCGTGAGAAATGAATGTTCGGCGGTCACCCATCCAAGTACCGACCGCGCCGAACGTTGCTTGATCTGTGATATCGTTTGATACACACAGTAACCACGGCGCCACGGCGACTTCTTACTTAAAATCTACTGCCAAACACCACTGCAATAACGTTATTGTCTTAAGTTTTCACGATTCATAATTTAAATAAAACTACTTTTTAACCGGATTAATGGCGTATAACTATACTTCGATCGCTTTCCGTTTCCGTTTCAAGGAGATGGCTTATTAGCCCAGCCCTGGTCATATAATTTTTATTAGACTAAACCCTGGCGTGATGTTTGCGATACTAAACTTTATTCTATTTAAAGAACACCAGCTATCCCCGAGAAGATCTCATTCAATATTATTAAATAACATGCATACTTCTAGATCTTAATTACAGGAAATGAAAAAGGAATCAGGGAAATAAATCCATATCAATTAAAATGTGTCGCTTCATAGACAACTTATTTTTTTAAATTCACAGCGTTTAAAAACTTACCAAAACAAAAACCTTACTGCCAATAATAAAAATATTGATTTTCCCGCGCTAGCAATAACAATTACGGCTACCAAAAACACTGCTCAGCATTTTCACAGTAGTCTACTGGAAAATTGGGTGCAATATAACCTTGATACACTTTTTCATTTTATCCCAATACCGTCATTATAACTAAGAAGACGTACCTTTAGAAAAGACAGTAATTTTCTTGTAAAAGTCGAAGGAACGTGACTTAGCAAGTTTATTGTGGAAACTTAGTAAAGTCGGAGCTTGCTCAGCATATTTCTTAAAGTGAGTCGTTATTTAGATAGCCTTTGAGTAGCGATCGTTTATGTTGTAAAGATATGAAGCTGTTTTCTGGTACTGCAACTAAGCGATATATTATTTAGGAGCAAACATGGTTGTGCTTGCAAGGACGAAGTATGATAAATTAATGTCAAAAATTCATAAGAAGATATGAGTTATTTGACATTGACATCACGTATACATTTTCGACTTAAAGTTACGGTGTCCTTTCTTTCAATGAAAGGTTTGAAGTGTCTTGCGTTTTGAAGCGAACAAGAAAATATTGATCTATTTAATATGTACGAATATTTTTTATACTATGACATTATAAATACTTTAAGGAATATAATTTACATGAATTCCTTGCCCAGCTTCAATACCACATAAAGTCATAAAGTGAGCGCAAAACCCACTGCTTTTTGCCCTCAAAGCAATTACCGCAACACTTCATAATACTCTGTTTTGCCTTAACTTTCTGTTTACAATTTTGCCTCTTAGAAATTTAAGTCATGGCAAAGATCACGATACAGAGACGTTATTTCAAAATCAGTGATGCCAGGTAAAAAATATCATTCAATCGATAATGGCAATTATATTTCGTCGCTTCATTCTTCAGATATTATATAACAGGTAGTCCTTTTTAGGTACTAGGTAACTTCGCACAATTTAAAGTATCATAAAAAAAACACTGTGGTGGGGCGCCGCGTGGCATGATCCACCCGGTTCGCGCCAAGCCCTCATTCTTTTTTCGTGCGTGGTAACAAGCATACGTCATTTACTTTAATCATTTACTTAAGTTTTTACAAAATGTTAAACGTACAGCAGAAGAACAGCTTCAACATTATAATATAAAGATAAAAAAGTTGGAACAAAAAATAAATAAAAAACGGAAACAGCGAATTATTTGTACCGATGAAGAAGAAATCTTACAAGGCAAGACCTACTTATTCAGTGTAAAAATGTTATTTAAAAAATCAGAGCAGAAAATGCGTGTAATCTATAATAGATATATCACGTTAACTGCTCAATATCGTTGTGATGTAAACTTTAATAAATTTTATTTGATCTTATCGATCACCTTTTGTTTTCAATACGACTACAGAAAATGCGGGTAATCTCAAGGAGATTTATCTCGTTGTCTGTAATACGTTATGGGCGTTATATTAATATGAATTAGACATAAACATGTCGCCTCCAAGGTTATTTAAAAAATCAGAGCAGAAAATGCGTGTAATCTATAATAGATATATCACGTTATCCGCTCAATATCGTAATGATGTAAAATTTAATAAATTTTATTTGATCTTATCGATCACCTTTTGTTTTCAATACGATTACAGAAAATGCGGGTAATCTCAAGGAGATTTATCTCGTTGTCTGTAATACGTTATGAGCGTTATATTAATATGAATTATATGTTTGTTAAAACATAAACATGTCGTCTCCAAGGTATGAGTTACCGCTACCACTGGATGATGTAAACCTGGATAACCAGAAGACTGCCGCGTCATTCACTGTGGATCAAAAGCTATCTGCAAAGACGCTCCCTAATCCGGAGCCGTCAATATCACAAGACGCACCAGGTATATCGGGAGAACCTAATCCCGATCTGGATCCAGAGCTGCTTACTGCACTTGGAGCTGCAAATTCCGATACACCCGAATTTGGCGCTAAAATACACGATACGCTCTCAAATTTATGGACACCTTTACTAAGAAAAGGACTGTCCAAAGAAGACAAAGATAAATTAACCATAGAAAATACGGTACCCGAAAACTGCAAAAACTTGCAAGCCCCAAAATTAAATGCGGAAATCTTGGCAGCCATAACTGACATAGCAAGAGCACGTGACAAAAAAAAAAAAAACCAAAACTTTCAGCAACAGCTGGGGTACGGTATTACCGCCATAAATCGAGGGATTGACGTCCTCCGTCACGTAAGTGATGGATGCCGCCTATTATCAGACCTCCACTTTATGTTAACCAAAGATAGGGTAAAACTGATTTTACCTAATTTGGATACAAACTTTAAACATGTCATACAAGACTCCGAAAGAGACAAAACTTTATTCGGAAGTTCAGTGCCGGAAAAAATAAAGGCAAGTAAAGCCATTGAAAAGCAGGGAGCCCTAATTAAAAAAGGCCCAGCCAAAACAGCCGCCTCTCAAATATCAACGGTCAACCGGTCGTCTCAGCAGGGAAACTGGACAGGACCTCCTCGTTACCCGTCGTTCAGGGGGGGGCGGGGAGGTCAGAGGAAACCGATAGCAGCTCAAACACAGCAGCGCCCACAATCGAACTCTGCGTTCAACGCCAAGTTCCAGCCGCAGACTTCATCCAGGATGCGTGCTCCGACCCAACATTAATCAAGGTACATGCAGGTCGAATTAATTTATTTTATGATTGTTGGACAAAAATAACTAAAAATGAAGTTATATTAAAGTGGCTAAAGTATTTATTTAGAATACCATTCGATACTCAAATTTGTCAGTATTCTATTCCTAAAAATAATTTGTCATCATGTGAAAAACGAGACATGAAAATAGCTATAAATAAATTATTAGACTTAGGGGCTATAAAACCTTGTTCTCCTTCAAATGATCAATGTATTTCAAATATATTTTTAGCTCCGAAACCTAACGGAGAAAAAAGGTTTATACTAAATTTAAAATCTTTAAACAAGTTCGTAACAAAAGTACATTTTAAAATGGAATCTTATAAAACAGCCTCGAAATTAATTCCTCGTAATGGATACTTACCCAATATAGATATGAAAGAATCATATCTACTTATACAGATTTTTGTTAGTGACAGAAAGTACCTACGATTCGAATTCCAAGAAAATGATTCGTCTGAGCCGATCACTTACGAGTTCACAGCAATGCCGTATGGATTATCGATAGCTCCGTGGGTATTTACAAAAATTATGCGTGAAGTAATGAGTCATTTGAGAAAACAAGGTTTTAAGTCTACTACCTATTAAGACGATCTTCTTATTGGAGATACATATGAAGAATGCATGATTAATGTAAGAGAAACTTTGAAGTTAATACATTGTCTAGGTTTTATTGTAAATTTCGATAAAAGTCACATTGTACCAAAAAAGTCAATCAAATTCATAGGTTTTATGTTCAACACAGAACAGATGTCTATTACGTTACCTGGCGATGAGCGGAATAACATTGCACAGTTAATAAATAGGTACATTAATCTTAAAACTTGTTCAATACGAAATTTCGCTAAACTTATAGGTGTATTGATCGCAGCCTGTCCAGCCACAAAATATGGATTCTTATATACAAAAATATTAGAGAGACAAATTTTTTAGCCTTAAATAAGTTCGGAGGAAACTATGAGGCAAAAATGAATCTCAATAAGATATTACTAAAAGATTTATGGTGGTGGAAAAATAATATTAATATTATTTCATGTCCAATCATTACTCAAAATTATAAGTTAGAAATTTACACCGACGCATCTAGGACAGGCTGGGGAGCAGTATGCAAAAATAATAAATATAGTGGTTCATGGACGAACAGTGAAAAAGAAAATAATATTAACTTTTTAGAATTACTCGCGGTTTTGTTAGGTCTTAAAAGTATAGCTAGTGAAGAAAAAGAAAAGAAAGAAAGAAAGAGTCCAGAAAACTTAACCCTGATACTGAATGGGCCCTCTCGGATAGCGCTTTCCAACTTATTGTAAATAGTTTCGGGCCCATTAAGATCGACTTGTTCTCAAGTCGAGCCAAATGTAAATTATTTGTCACCTAGAAGCCTGAACCTGATGCAGTCGCAGTTGATGCATTTACAATAAGCTGGGCTGACTTGGATTTTTATGCATTTCCTCCCTTTTCTCTTGTATTAAAATGTATACGAAAAATCATTGATGATAAAGCCGAAGGGGTACTTGTATTCCCCTTCTGGCCTTCTCAGCCATGGAGTCAGCACCCACTGCACTCCAGCCTTACCCTGGGTGCCGCGAGGCTCTCCGGGCGTCGTTCAGCCGGCGCGGCTGCCCACCAGAGGCTCTCACGTTGATGCTCGCCTCGCTCGCTACTATTTGCCAGTACAACGTCTCATTGAAGTTATGGTTTCAAGAAGTGTGGTTATGAATTAATAGTTTCGAAAAATCCATTCCATTAGTTCTTTGATTCTTAAACGAGCAATTTAATAAGGGATGTTCTTCATCATCACAACTCTTTGTAATGAGCCCACTGCAGGGCATGAGTCTCTCCCCTGGGTGACGAGGAGGTTTAGGCCATAATCCACCAAGCTGGCCCAGTGCTGGGTGGTGGATGCCAGAATTTTCAGGGCGCCGAAATGGCTTCTGACAAACCCTAACGACCACTGTATACAAGTATACAGCACCCGGGACCGACTGCTTAACGTGCCCTCCGCAGCAAGGGATGTTCTTACGGTTCATTAAATACGCATCGATCTGCATTATCTCTTTTATTAGGAGAAGAGATAAGTGATAATAGTTGTGTTAAACGCCTCTTAAAAGGAGCCTATAAAACTTAACCTATTAAGCCTAAATATTCATTTACTTGGGATCCAAATTTAGTACTAAATCAACTGTCTTCTTGGTATCCAAATATTAATTTATCATTAGAAAATATTACAAAAAAAAAAAACTCGTTACATTATTAGCTTTATGTACCGGTCAAAGAGTACAGACATTGTCTTTAATTAAATTAGAAAATATTGTTTTTCAATCTGATAAAGTAAATATTATTATAACAGATATAATCAAGACTTCCGCTCCAAATCGTGAACAGCCTTTATTATCTCTCCCTCTTCTCAAACTTTCAAAGCAATATCAACATATGCCCAGTATCAACTTTAAAAGAATATATTTTTATTACAAAAAATATCTGAGGTTCAAACTCCGGGAATCTCTTCGTAACATTCAAAGCTCCCCACAGAACTGCATCAAGTCAGACGCTAAGTCGATGGATTAAGCAAACGCTCGCCACGAGTGGCATTGACATGAGCGTTTTAGTGCGCACAGCACATGACACGCGTCAACCTCAGCCGCGCGCGCGGCCGGTATCAGTGTCGATGTCATTCGAAAAACGGCCGGGTGGACACAAAACTCACAGGTGTTCGCAAAGTTTTACCATCGGCCTTTAGATGATCAACAAAATAACTTTGCTTTGTCGATACTTAATCGAGACATGAACAATACTTAACCTAATATTAAAAATAGTTATTGAATATTACGTATTTTGATATTAAGTAAATTACTACATTAAAAATTATGTGTCTATAAATAGACTATCACTAAGTTTCATTAATTTAAGCTGATTATAATTTCTAGCAACTCAAATAAAGTAAGATTATTTGAAGCTCATTATGCAATAATACTAATTATTAAGTACTATAATAATAAAATATGTAATTACATATTTATATCTTTACTTATTTCAATTCCAAGTATATACCTAAACAAAACTTTCTATCTCTGAAAATCTACCTGTTATATAATATCTGAAGAATGAAGCGACGAAATATAATAGATGATTAAACGAACTTCTAAGTGAAGTTCTATCGCTATTATATGAGTCGCTTCATTCGAAGATATGACGTACCCACCCACCTCAGAACCCATTTAAAAGTTTCGTTTAGGGTCTCTAAAGAATGAGGGCTTGGCGCGAACCGGGTGGATCATGCCACGCGGCGCCCCACCACAGTGTTTTTTTTATGATACTTTAAATTGTGCGAAGTTACCTAGTACCTAAAAAGGACTACCTGTTATATAATATCTTCGAATGAAGCGACTCATATAATAGCGATAGAACTTCACTTAGAAGTTCGTTTAATCATCTATAATATATTTGTAGGTTTCGTTTGATTTGGACCGTTCAAATATATTTTCAGATCAGTAAAAGGAAGTTAGTACATATGCGTTATGCAATCCTTGAGCGTAAATATTTACATCACAAAATATTTCAAATAGTCTGAAATCGAGAGATTCCCTTTTTCATCTTATACACTTTAATGTTATAATTTTATAAAAATCTGAATGTTATCTTTGAAGCGATTACGATTTTGACGATCGGCTGGTGTAGCGGTAACATACATTGCCTTCTATGCCAGAGGTCCTGGGTTCGAATCCCGGCGACGGCGGATATTTGTGTGATGAACAGAGATATTAGTTGTCAAATCATGGATGTTTTATATGTTTATTTAAGTTTATTCTAATAAAAAATATGTATTTATTCAACATTCATATATTTCTTAACTATATCAGTTATCTAGTATCCATAACACAAGTTCTTTAAGAAACTTAATTTGGGCTAGATTATGTTGTGTGAGTGTCAGAAACATTTATAAAAAAAATATATAATTTTATAAAAATCTGAATATTATCTTTAAAGCGGTTACGTGCCACGAGGAAATACGGATCTAGAAATCTTGTATGAAATGACGGATGAAGGAAGCCGGATCTATTGCATAAGCTACCCTCAGATTACAAGACATCAGAAGCTAACATAGGAATTTTTCCCAGGCTACGCCTCCGATTCTCGGAATCGGATTTAGTGCGAAACCACTGTTAATTAACCTTTGATTTTTGCTGACTTTAGTCCGAAGACTCAAACAGAGCGCGTTTTATTTCTATTTATATCACTAGTAATAATTTTATACGGCAGCTTTTGTACTAAACCACTTTAGTAGCTGAAGACGTTTTCCATCTTTCCACAAGGGACGCTAAAATATGGTCTCAACTTGAAGATAAGTAGATATACGCGGTTCACTCAGCAGAAAATGCATTACTATTTGCTTAAACATAATACGCTTTTCGGAATATTGTGACCACATTTTATACTTCAAAGAGAATATTTGTATCAATAAATATAATAGTATATATAATGTATATTATAAACAATATATATACTATATATAAAGACTGCATCAGGTGGCATGGAAGACAAACGTCCTAGCCTTACAATATAAAAAAAATGATAACTAAACCAATCACTGGATACAGTACTGGTATACAATTGTTTTATGATTAATTAGTTTTTTTTTAATGTTTTCAAACTGGTCAAGGATACATTACAAACTAGAAGGATACATTTTCAATCCCGTATTTCGTCTGAATCATAATTATAAAACGATCTCTTTGAATGTAAGATTAAGCTTACCTAACTTCAGCTAAATCTTTGCAATTCGTTCATTTAAGTTTGAAAGTACAACTTAAAAAACAACTTTAACTCTTTTTTGTTACAAACTTCACCACGTTGTAGGAAAATCTTCCTTTATTTTTCGTCTTTTAGTTCAAATATAAATACCTTAATACTTTACCTGAAATAATATGACACCTATACATGAAGACTTAGCATGATAAATGCTTATTTCAGATAGGGAAAATGTATGATATTTCATACACCAAACGCTCGCACTGCAAATGAACTTACTAAGCACAATTTGATATTTTAAACCACATTATTCAGCTGGTGTATTATTTGCTTTGTTTTAATTAAGCTTTCGTCGTATTTGTAATGTTTGTGTTAAATAAAATATGAATTATAGGATAGTCATGGACCATAATTTGCTTAATTTTAACAAGAAGCATTTTAGATTACATATAATCTAAAAGTGAAAGTTTAATTTATTACGGTAATTTTTGTTTGCTAAGGTACTGGTTAAATATTTGTTCTTTTCATAATTTAAAGGCGGTTACGGATAAATTTTTGAAAAAAGGTTTCCTCACACAGGATATTAATATACCTAATTAATATAACATAAGCTGAAAAATGAGTTCTGAAGTCTGTTATTTAGATATAAGTATTTAGGTGTTTTGTATTTGTAGCATGAATTAATATTGTGTAGGTATTTGTTTTATATTTTAAGGTACATTAAATATTCTTTATTAGTACTATTTCAAGTACTTCTCTATACTTATGATATGCGATCTTTCAAATAAAACTTTTAAGCATGAGAGCGATATGAAACATGAAGAAAATTAGTTCCAGTGAACTCATGGAAATACGGGATATTAAATTTTAAAATGGCTATCATTCAGAGGGGTGAGAGGGTTGCGACCCCCTTTGTATAGTATTTTGTCTATAAAATTTGGCGTACTATACGTGGGCGAAGTATCGGAAATCCAAACCTTAACACACTTTATATTAAGTACTTTCAAAATTTAAGAAAAAATAACTTACTTTTAGGCAAAGAGGTTTGGAGATAATGGAGACGAACTGGCTGCTGACAATCTCAAGATGTCTGGGAATTTGAAATAAAATGATTAGGGGCAATTTTAAAAGCGTCGACGTGCTCTAGATCAAATATCTATAATAGATTAAATATCATCAATTCTAAGTATCTGTTTTCTTTTGGAGTAACTTTCGTATTTGATGTTCTGGTTGTATTTTATATAGAAATGTAAAGACACATAAAATGCTGAATGAATGCTGAAAAAGCTGATCTGATCAATTTGCCACTATATTCTAATAATTTTTTAAGTATGATGATATGAAGATGTATTTAACAATGCACTTAAAGTCGCTAAGATGTAGTAAGAAAAACAAAAAAGTTATAGAATCGGTTAGTCGGCATAGGATCTCCTCGTGTTGTTTTCAAAAAATGAACACCATATCCGACTTGTATACATATTGGCTTCTTTTACACGATTTAGTCACGTATCATAATACTATTACAATATAGTTTCCCACGACAGTTTGATGCATTTTTGAATATCGAAAAGTCGGTCACGTGACTGAATGCCTCCGTATAATAACATATTTTATTTAACGGTAACGCTCATACGGGATACCGAACTTGCCTAATAAATTTAGTGATCTGTCATCTTTTTATTAATTTTTATTTAAGTTTTCAAGGTTCATTATATGATATTAAAAAAATGATTTTTAATGGATTTTATCGCTTTAAGCTGTTAAAACAAGCGACTGCGACCTCGATGTCTCAAATAATTAGTTCATCATTGCTTTGGAATTCAGTTGTAACAGAAGTTTAATTACAGGTTGAATCTAGTAGATAACACTGTTTTTCTTGGATTTAACTTAGATTCTAAATTGCAATGGGGCGCCCATATCTCACAGCTAGCGAGTAGACTTAGTTCTGCAGCGTTCGCGGTAAAGAAAATTCGCTCATTGGCTGATGTTAATACGGCGAAGCTGGTATATTATAGTTATTTTCATAGTGTAATGTCCTACGGCATCCTACTCTGGAGCAATGCTGCAGGTATTGACATGATATTTACACCGCAGAACAGGGCTATTCGTGGAATGTATAAACTTGGAAATAGAGAATATTTAAGAGAAAAGTTTAAAGAAATTGGTATTTTGACCCTTGCATCACAATATATTTACAATAACATTTTGTATATTTATAAGAATAGTAATAAATTTAAAACTAGGAAAGATAATCATGATAAAAATTACTCTGTAAAGACTAGGAACGACCATAAGTTAGCGTTCCCCAAATTAAGGCTGGCTAAAAGCAGCAACTCATTTATTGAAATGTCAATACGTATAAATAACAAAATTCCGAAGTCAATTCAATAAATTTAATTCAGTCATTAAAGACACTCTATCTCGAAAAGCTTATTATAAAACTAAAGATTATTTAGACGATAAAAAGGCATGGGATAAGGCACACTACAGGATATCTCAAAAAAATTCTAATTAGGTACTTATTAATTTTGATTACGGCATGCCTGTGTGTGCAGCATGACATGTGGCATACTGGTGACTGTTCCACTCACTTATTTTCTTGTCAAGACAACAGCTAGAACGTCATGCTCCCTCAGGCGGCATGGCTAGTGGTATCGGGTATAGGGTCACCCTCTTCCCTAAAATATGGTTGAGGAGGGTGATGGCGGTGCTAGCGGTGCCAGGTCGTTTTGCTGATAATACTATGACTATTTTATTCCATTCTTGTTTAAATACTCTGGTCAATAAATACGTAGCTCAATGCACCTACTATATAAGTAATTTGGTTGTGGCATGACATTGGCTCTCACAATAAGCTGTCTTGTGTTTGTTATTTTTCATGTCATGATCAATATGTACTGTACCTACCTATTTGTATTAATTCATATAATCCTGACTGAAAAAGAGTGCCAAGAGTTTTTTTCCGCCGGCCTTTTTTGTCTCTTGGTCTACTGTAATATCACCCCGTTAAAGCCGAAGTACAAAATTGTGACGTCATTGAGCGGCCGTTCGATGGTCTTATGATGAAAAACATTTTCATTTTATTTCATTACCTGATTAAATTAAATAGTTTTATTGTTAGGTTTTTGGACGTATCAAGGTAGAAATTAATGTAGGTATAGGTGCTTCTCCAGCAGTGGACGTTAGGTAGAAACACTTTCGTATTTTTATTTATAAAGATAAAGATAATAAAACATAAAAACTGAACACTGAATTATTAAAATCCGGATGCTTGGATGAAAGTAAACATGTTAAAATTTTACTATAACTTATGCCACGCTGAGTAGTTTCGACAGCGTGCACTAACCTAAGTACTTTCATGTGTAAGGAAGCAATTATATAGAGTGCTCGTAAAATATTCTATGGCAATAGAGAAGGCATTGATAAATGTCGGAAAAAGCAAGTGTTTTCAAATACCAAAAACAACCATGTATTTTCACGCCAAATAAAAATATCAATATGTTACCTTCGATGAAACGGCGAGTGATAAATAGAATACTTTTTTAAGGAATTAAGCGCAAATACAATCTTGTTAAAAACATTGTATTTTTTTATTTTCTTTTTTTAAATGTAAAAAGGTTGAGTGAAGTTTTTTTGATCAGCTTAATCTCAGCCCGTGTCGTCTACTTCGCTTAACCGTCCTGGACCGCCCTGTATAAGCCTTTGGTAAAATGCGTTTTTCTCTAACTTAATTACTCGGCATCCATATTTTTGTAAAGACATCAAAACGTCGACGTGTAATACCTACACTAATATGTATACCTTCACTTTGCAACTTAATCGTTTGTAACAAGGTTAAAAGTCCACTGAAAACGTATACATATTATCGGACGTGACTGTAGCTATGATATAAAAAAATGAGATGAAATCCGATAAGAAACGTATATTATGAAAATATTGCCTGGATTATAGGTTATTTTTTAAATCCATAAATCGTACGAAATACAACATTGTTCCATGCTGGACGGGGAGCAAAGGAAAAACATAGAAAGTGCCAGCTGCTTCTCTTCCCGGGCACACTGTGAAAATCAGTAAAAGGACAGTGGTATTGTCGGAGGTTTTTTTTGTGGGCGATAGGCTGCAATAGTCTGCTGTCACTGCAATAGTCTCTCTCCATCATTATAATACCTCCAAATTTGTCAAACGTGACATCAGATGGTTTTATAACCTCTGGTGTTCTGCCTACCCCGTAAGGGATGTAGACGTGAAGTTATGTATGTAGGTATTACATTGTGAAATATTTTAATAACATAAAAAAAACACGCAAGCTACACCGCAAAGCAACAGCTGACTAAAATTTTAATATAATAAGTAACTTTAGCACAGTATCTTGTCTACGTACGTACGTAATAAGTATGAAATTTTAAGTTGTACTGAGTGCAAGCTCGAATAGCATCATACGTTCTTACTTTAACTTTTGAGATACAAAGACAGAGTTATCTTTTCTTTGAGGTTGTCTAGAATTGCTTTTTAGAGATAAAACATTGAACTTTTAATTAACTTTAAGAAAACCTTGTTTTCCTTTATATTTGTAGTTGTACATACAATAGAGAGTTTATTATTAAAGCCCAAATACACTGTTGGAAACAAAACATCAAACCAAGGTGACCTTGCTAGTTTACAACGTGTTTCCAACAGTGAAGACGGCTTTTGACAACCAAATTACATGACCTTGGCGGGTTGGAAACGGCGGTGTTTAGAATCACAGACATACATCTACATAGACAACGCAAGTGCCACGATTTGTATTCGAACCAAGCGTGCCGACTTTTTAAGACCTATTGTGACGTCACAGCTGATATTTATTACTGGAAAATACAAAAAGATTCAGAGACACCGATACCGCCGATGAAATCGATTATTAAGAACGATATTGATATTGTGGACTCGATTTTCTAACAGACAGACATACATGTATTTACAATACATATTAAATCTAGAGGCGACCAACCTTGATGCTTGGTCGGGGTTCGGACACGCAAAGGATATGCATTTGCGTTATCTATGTAGATGTATGTCTGTTTTTAGGACAGTGTGTACGCTTGTTATTGTATATTTTTGAGGATCAAACGAACTTCTAAAGTGAAGTTCGATCCTAATTATGTGAACAGCTTCTTTCGAAGCGATTGAGGTTTACTTTATGTAGTAGCGCCACCTACTGCTAGCCTTTGCACGGATTTTAGAGTCTATGATAAGGGTTTTTTCTTTTTTCTTTTTTTTTTTTTTTAACAACTGTCACATTTTGCTCCCTATGTCAGCATCCAGTCTACAGAACTCATTTTGTTTAAAGTCAATCTGTCTTATTCCTGTTTGTTCATTTCACTATATTGGGGTTGGGTAAAATACAAATATAAATTGAAATTACTCCATGTTGAAACATATTCATATTATGCTCATTTCAAAGCATAATAACGGGTGGGTTTATATTAAATCGCTTCGAAAGAAGCTGTTCACATAATTAGGATCGAACTTCACTTTAGAAGTTCGTTTGATCCTCAATTATATTTCACAGCTTCTTTCTTTGCGATTGAGGTTTACTTTATGTAGGATGTTTAAAGATTAGTTATAGTGAAATGAATTGGCAGAGTAGTAAGGTAAAACTCTTCAATAGTAAATAAACATACTTATTGAAAACAATTCAACAATGATTAGGCAAATTATTTTTCGTTACAAAGTTTGTTATAATTTCTAGCAAGGACTGAGGAAGAATCCGACCATCCTGCAGTCTTTTTGATAGGTCAATAGAAACTCCTAAATAAATAGCTCTTTATGTAGCAGCATGTCATGTACTATGTGCACTAAAAATATTTTCATCAATACCACTGAGAGTTAAAGTGTTTTTAACCCAGTGACTTAAAGTTTGGAAACCTATATGTTTCTTAAAACTAATAAACAAATTATCAGGTTTCCTTAAATTTTCGTTTTATTTATTTATTTTATACCTACATCTGTAAGGTTTTTGCTGGACAAATTTCTGGACGAATATTAAAAAACGGAAACTTTACCAAGGTCTGTTTTTTTTTTTTTTTTTTTATAAACCCTTTTATAAGTACTTTTTTAGTTATTAAAATATTTTTAATCTTTGTCACGGATAAAATTTGAACACGATGTTCCGTTACAAGAGCTATTAGTGTAACAGTTTTCTTGGAAAAGAGTCTTTAAGTCAAGGTCTTCATTAGGAAATTTTGTAGGTAAGTAGCTCAATACAACTGCTGGATCCCAGGTAAGATCATACTTGATGTGGTTGGTCTTCACATAACGACTCCTTTCATGAAACTTTTTAACCTGTCATATTGGGAATTTATGTTTTATATTAATGATAATGCAGATCTATAGCTATTAATAGTACCGTACTTAGCACCTTTTTCGAAAATTTCAGTTAGAAAACGAACAATTATTGGTTTAGAAGTTTGAGTAAAACTAAAAATATTATTTTTGCAATATTCAATCCACGCCTTGATACCTCCTTCACACTGTCTCGGTAAGAATTATCCAACAAAGATGCCAACATAATTTCAACGGACTTTGAAGACAGTGATCTTTTTACTAACGCTTGCTGAACAATTTCGAGGCAACCAAGGTTAACGTTTAATGAAGGTTGTGCGCAGATCTGAAAGGAGATTTCAGCGAATTAGTATTTAGTAAATACAATCACAACACAACCTTTTAAACAATGGCAACCATAGTTGCGTGGGCCAGTATGGTACTACCACAATACCCACAGACTTTTCACTAACAATTTTCTGAAGAGATTTTGCATCTGGGTCACTTTTCCAGGTTACATAAATAGGACATTATAAGTTGCATCTGTTTGCAAAAAGATCAACCGATAGTATTCCAAACCTATTTGTTATATTATTAAAGGTATAGTCACTTAGATCCCATTCAGTGTCATTAAACTGTTTTCGTGACAAACTCTCAGCTTCTATATTATCTTTTGAAGTAATATAAGATGTAAAGATATTGATCTTACGCATTTCACGCTATTTCCATTGGTCTCGGGTAATATGATCCATATGTGAAAACTGAACACTACCCATTCTATTTATACAGGTAATGGTAATATCTATTCTTAACAATATATCACAATCGTAAGTACCATAATTATGCGAATGTTTTAAGTCCGAAAAAACTGCTTTTAATTCCAGAGTATTAATGTGTAGCGACGACTCGCTTTCCTTCCAATGACCCGCTGCCTCTTTTCCATCACAAAACCCGCCCTAGCCAGTATATGATGCGTCAGGATAGATAGTTTTAGTGTATTGGCCTGTTCTAAGAGGAGAAAAGCCCTCTTCTAGATAATTTAACCACCAAGTAAAATCATCTTTATTATATCTGGGTAAATTCACTACCTGATCATAAGTAGGATTTTTATTTGGTGACAATATTTTAAATTGCTCGAATAACTTTGTGTATTATTTTTTCTATTTTAAGAACTTTTTTTTTTTTTTTTTGTGGGTAGTTTTAAAATAATTTTCTCTGAATCAAAAATAAACCCAAGGAATTTACATTGTGTTCTAGGAACAAAGCAACCTTTTTTCGTATGCATTATGAAACCTAAATTTATTAAAATATGTTTTGTAATCCAAACATTCTCATTACAATCATCACAATCTTTGCCAATGTAAAATATATTATCTAGATATATTATGGATGAAAAAATTATCCCGACGTAAAAATTCCATGACTGGTTTTAATATTTTAGTAAATACTTATATAAAGAGCGGTGCATAAGTCAAACGTTTAATATTTGAATTCATATAAAACGTTGTTATATTCAAATCGAAGGTACTTTCGGAAATACTTATCAACATTGATGAAAAAATAACTATCTTTTGCATCTATTGAGGCCATGTAGCATTGTTTTGTTAACTTATCAGCGGTTCTGTAATCTTCTATTTTGAAGTGTTTTGTAGTAAATTAATTCAAAGATTTTAAATTATGTATGAAGCGATTTTCACCGTATAGCTTGGGCACAAGAAAAAATTTGTGATAAAATTTACCTGGCTCATGAGAACATACGAATATAGCATTTATTTTTAATAGTTTATCCAACGCTAAAATATAATCTTTATGGCCATGTATTGACCTTGGGTAAACACAAGAGGTACTTTGTTTAGCGGGCAGATATTTAAAAGGTCTTTAGTAACCAGCTATTCACGATAATATTAATGGATCACTCGTTATCTAAGCCCATTTTTGATGAAAATATCGTAAATGTCCATCGCACTGCACCTGGTGGTTTATTTCCGCTGGTTGCTAGTGTTCCACGACCGTTCGTGGTAGGTCCCACGTGGCGGGTACGTGTAGCTCTGCTGTGGAGCTCGAGCCGGCAGCTGTGGCTGCGGAGATGACGTCGTCGTTTTTTGCAATTTGCAGCGTTTCAGCAACATCTCCTCCCAATAAATAATCATCGCAACTTGTATTGGTCAGCGTGTCACGCAGGCATACGTTTATGGAACTCATTATTATGTTACGATGAGTTTTAGTTTCCCTATTCTGGCTATCGCGACAAGCGTAACTCAGCAGTTTTAAAAGTTTTTGCTTCAAAGTTTCATTGAAAATGATGACCATCGCTTGCGATAAAGCTGCCAAGGCGATTCCAATTTGCCCTTTTTTTTTTTTTGTTGAAGTATAGAATCTCGTTTGGTAAGAGTTTCAGCCAATGCTGCTTTTGCTTCTAAATTTAATAAAGGGAGCAAGTAAATATTTGCAAATTGCGGGTACAAGATAGTCCTCAACAGGCTTATCTTTAGATTCTTTAGATCTTCAGCCGACAACTGCTGGTTTTTAGACCACTTCCGGGACATCAATCGTATCAAAAAAAAAAAAGGCTGATAATGACGGAGGTAGCTCGGGCACTTCAAATCTTGGATTCGGCGTGCAAGATCGTCTCCACCGCAAATCAGATTAATCGCCAACGGCGATATTATCTGGCAACTGACTAATCAAAAGAATAAATTATATGCATCGAAACTCGATGACTACACGCACATACCATGTGGGTAGTTTTGTGTCAACGACATTTTTTCTAATATTTATTAAAATTATATAAGAGATTCTCCACCGTACATCAGATTAATCGCCAACGACGATATTATCGAGTAACGGACTAAATAGGAGAATTAATTGTATGCATCGAACCTCGATGACTACACGCACATACAATGTGGGTAGTTTTTGTGTCAACGACATTTTCTCTAATATTTATTAAAATTATATTAGAGATTCTCCACCGTACATCAGATTAATCGCCAACGACGATAATATTATCGAGTAACGGACTAAATAGGAGAATTAATTGTATGCATCGAACCTCGATGACTACACGCACATACAATGTGGGTAGTTTTTGTGTCAACGACATTTTCTCTAATATTTATTAAAATTATATTAGAGATTCTCCACCGTACATCAGATTAATCGCCAACGACGATAATATTATCGAGTAACGGACTAAATAGGAGAATTAATTGTATGCATCGAACCTCGATGACTACACGCACATACAATGTGGGTAGTTTTTGTGTCAACGACATTTTTTCTAATAAGTCCCAACACCGTTGGGTTCTTCGGAATTTGTAATTTGATGACTCAACCTCCTCGAATTATTTTCTTGAGAATTTTCTCTTCCTTCGATGCACAATTTTTACCATTTAAACTTTTAAAATTTAACTAGCTAATTAATATATTTTAGTCGACGTGCGCAGGCTACAGCACGGAAACGCAGAATGAGTTCTGTAGACTGGATGCTGACATAGGGAGCAAAATGTGACAGTTGTTAAAAAAAAAAAAAAAGAAAAAAGAAAAAACCCTTATCATAGACTCTAAAATCCGTGCAAAGGCTAGCAGTAGGTGGCGCTACTACATAAAGTAAACCTCAATCGCAAAGAAAGAAGCTGTGAAATATAATACTATGTAACTATAACTAGAAATGACTCGAGTTTTGAAGCTTTTTATCCCGCGTTTCAACCTTTCCTTCTTTGTATCCTCAATTGCATACAAAACTGCCATCGTGAAGATGTTGCCAACGCGAGAGATCAGAGCACACTGACGATTAAGGGGCGTGGCCTGGCGTGACCTTGGCTTGTGTTCTTGTTTGTCTCCTTGTTGAAAACCACCGTTTGTAACAGTGTGGATGACTCCGAATTGGTTGACAACAACTTAACCTTCCTTAACCTTGGTTGGAAGCATTGGTTTTCAACAGTCTGGCGGCCCTCTTACGAATCTAAAAATGTACATGCCTTTTCAGGCGTAAAGGACCAGACAATCTGACCAATCGGTATTATTATTGATAAGTTGTTTTTGGGTTTACAAGAAGTCATCGTTGCTATGTGACTTAGATATACAGGGTGTTTGGCACAACGATGAACATACGGAAATGGGGGTAGGTAGGGTGGTCTGTTAACTTTCCAGCACAAAAGATTTTGCCTAGGGCTCAAGATTTTTTTTTTGGATTGTTCCACTTATTAACTTTTTAAACCCTTCTAAAACGTTTTGTTCAATGTCAGGTCAATTCTTTTTTCTGTATAACAATGATTGGTAGGTCCTGTTAAAATAAAAAGATGCACTTTGTACATTGCTAGAAATAAAGTTATGGCCCCTCAAACACAAAAAAGGCTATAAAAATAGTGAAAGTCAAGTTCGCGTTGCATTTAAAATAAAATAAGAGTGATAGATGACTTCTGAATTGCTAAAAACATCTCTGAAGTGTGAGCTTTTTTAAGATATGTAGTTTATTTAGATAACTTTTTGTAAGTAAAGTTATTCGATATTTTCTACCAAGGCGGACCATTTTGACGAAAATCTATTTATTAGGAAAGTTAAATGTTATGTAAAAATTATTAATGCTATAATTGCAAAAAATTTAAACGACTGATCAAAATCTGGTATCTTTTATTAAAAAAAAATATATCAATAGCATAAGTAAATCATAAAACACCTTAACTTATGAAGTCAATTGGAACAAGACTTAATTTACCGTAGAATCATTGCATACAGCAGGTTAAGCAACGTTTAGCCCGGTCAGTAAACAGGAAACAATAATTTCACACGACGACTTCCGTGCTTAGGCTTGCACATTAACCAGATGTTGGTTGGTGGTGTTCTCCTCCAGATGGCGCCATACACAAATATACAGATTGAATTCCTTCCTTTTTAATAAAATTTACAACTACCAACGATGTATTCCCAAAGCCAATTTTAATAAGCTTGGAGTGATCTTGGAGGTGTGGTCACCAGTGGAACTGAACAGTTTAAGAAAGTTTGATTCATAAACTGGCTTCCAACTGAGACTCAAACTCAGGCCTTTCACGACCAAGGTTCCACACAGATTGTTACTATAGGTAGATGTCCTGCATTTCCGTAAACACAAAAAGAAAAAAAATTCATAAATTACTTACCACCGGCCTAAAGTTATTTTTCCGAATCACTTCTATAATAAACCAAAATTTAAACCTCACGCATACAATCTTGACGATAAAGTCATCTTAAAGGTACGAGTACTTCTTATTCTAAGTGCCATTAGTTGGTAATTGAAGTTTAGTTAGTTTTGTCATATTAGTCGACAGAAATCTCAGTAGACTCGGCCTAAAAAGCTCAATTATGAAACTCCAGTTGCAAAACTATGAGAATGCGGACGTAATGTAATATGAACTGAAAACTTGAGCCAAAGTTGGACTTCGTTAGCTCCAATTGCTAAATTCAGGTTTTGCTGGTAGTCGAAGAAAATTAGATTTTGTTGAGTTAAGCTCCAAAACGTGCGCATCAATGTTCTTAATAGCCAATTTATTTTCAGCGTTGTACTTGTCATCGCACTACCATAAATAACGTTTTATACTAACGGAAATTGTCTCTATAAAATAAAATATAATAGCCATTTTTCATTCTTTAGCTACCATGAAAGTTTTAAAATGAAACGTGCTGTATTCGCAAAGACAAAACGAAACAAAACAAGTCTCAAAGAAGAGTGTCACGGAGAAAGTGTGTCAAATACACATAAGGGGTGATCACAGGCATTGTACACACGTGTACAGGGGTGAAATATAACCTATAGTTAGATGGAAACTACCGTACTAGAGCAATGGTGCGAGTAATCCAATTTGAAAGTTATGTGGTTGAGCTCGACGAGTCGTACTCCGTCCCTATAATTAACTACTAGTCTGGGGCGCGCGCCATGAATAACTAAACGCCTTCAACGAGCCCACACAAAACTGGTTGACTTTACACTTTGTGCAGCTAACATTTAAAAAAAATTTAAAATCAGTGATTCTACATTCAAAAATTGACAAGCGTCAACAATAGTAAAATAGGTCACATAACTAACACGCGCATGTATTAATGAAGCAAACGACTGTTTCGAGCATAAATTGGCGGTTCTGGCAATGCTGAATTTTAAGTTGGTTGTTAGATGAACGCGAACAACGAACCACCAAATCAGTGGCGTGAAATTTGCTTACTTGCACATGTTGCTCGGTAAAATGTATGATTGGCTGGTTTGGTTGGTTCGCACCACATGCCAAATAAGGGTTAATTAATACGTGTTTGTCTTGTGTTTTCTGATTGAGAAAGTTCTGCATTGTTAACAACCTCTGCGATATCATCAGTTTTCTTCGTTACTTTAATTGTATTGAACAAAGTTTTTGGAGTAAAGTTTACGAATGAGTTATGAACTTTAGGAAATTCAGAGGTATCTTCTAAAATAGCGTCGATCTAAGACCACGTCTCTTATAAATATTTCATAGGATCTGGAACTTGGATATTTGCCTTTCGCTTCGAATGCAATGTAGCTTAAGGCAGTAACGTAGAAATTCGAAACTAGAGCTAATAGAATTTTCACTTCAATGGAAAATCGTTGAATAGTAGTCGGAATACCTAAGCATGTACGATATATTGTTTTCCATATCTTAGCAGAGATAGAATTTGGCTATTCCTATAACTTGGAAATAGACCAGCATTTACTTGAATCTTGAATAGTATACGAGTAGGTTATCTTTCACTACTTTGTGGAAGTTTAATAATAAACTAAATGAAAAAAATACTTTTAGTATAAAAGCCGATATGATAGATGGTTTGAAACAGAAATGCTGTAGATGCAAAGTAGACTCGAAGTAGCTAATTTGAATCTAATCCTTAGACGTACTTACACATAATCAAAAAAATCGGAATCATGATCGATTAAACATTTATTACAATCTCGTTTCAGTGCAGTGCTACACTTTTTAATTAGCAATGTTATAGGCTCTCGTTACTTTTTTCACTACAAAGTGGTAATTATGGCGGTTTAAATATGAATGGCTGTGTGTACGCCGCGCGCTGCTCACGACCTCCACTTGTCTTTTACTACGACAAGCTTTACCAGTCGTAGTTAAAGTCTTTTGAGGATGAGATATTATTTGGTGATAACCATTAATTATCTTTCAGCCACAATGTTCAGATAATTAATTAAATAATCTTACCTCTTTTGTATTAGTTATCTAGGTTTTATACCTAACTTTGCTAGGTAATAGTAAAACATTAATTTAAAAGCAGGACATTCAAAGTAGATGTTCATTAAAGAAACCTAAGCCAAAATAATGTAAAGAAATAGATTTTTTATTTTGGAATTTCCAATTTCAGAACTTTTAAATTTGTGATTGAAAAATGATTATATAATTATATTATGTGGCCAATAAATAAAGCTTATAGGTGGATAAACTCAAAAGCTGTAAAACGGATTTCACTACGGTCTCTTAAAATGGTCATAATTTATAAGGTTTCATGTTAATTAGCTGAAAATGACAATTGTTGAGGATGTCGCAAAAATTATGCCCGCTGGGAGTATACTCTGCTATCCTCGCACAGCCGGGACATTATGGCTAATGATACATAAATATAATATAATAGCTGTTATTACCTCATTGTACTTATGCTACCTTTATTACGTAATTTTCATATGCGACTACATAGGTACATTCGAGTTTGACTTAAATCTCATCTGATGAATGACGATGAAGTCAAAGATTAAGCCTATGTGCTTAATTTAAGACATTCTTACAGATTTATAGGTATTTAAAAAAAGGTACCAAGTAGATTCTGATGGTACGTTGTACCGAAACGGCTGTCATTGAACCTACAAGTCTAACAAATACCCTTTTAAAAACCGCATCAACATCGGTTTAGCCAAACGCAAGGTAATCGATGACAAACATAATTATCATATTAAACTCCTCTTTGTAAGTTGGCTACTTTTAATCAGAAGTTGTTCAGGTAAATCTACGGGAAACTGCTAGTATTCGGTAATTATTCGGCAAATCAATCAAACATTCGGCTGAATACAAATGTTGTACGAAATACGAATGTTCGGGCGAACATTCGGCTCATCTCTCATACAAAATAAACAGATAAATTGAGAACCTTATTTTTTTAAAGTTGGTTAATATACTAAAACCTTCTTCTAAATATGACGCATCTTTTTCTGAAAACCGCATCCAAATCGGTTCAGCCAAACGTGAGAAAATCGCGGACAAACATACATACATACAGGTCAAACTGATAACCTCCTTTTTTTGAATTCGGTTAATAAAATGACTTTGTATCTGCAATAATGAGTTCTTCCTCAGATTGAAGATAAAACTGGCAATTTACTTGATAAAGTTGACTGCAATTTAATCGTGATTTCAACGCATGCAAAATTTTAAGCATTAATTTCTCCTGAATGGCTTGTTTTTAGATGCTTTTACTTTTCCTTTATCTCTTACTGAAATTTTCTGAGTCTGACTATACAGACGAGTCTTAGAATTTTAAAGAACTGTTACTAGCAGTTCATTTAATTATCGAACTACACGTACTAAAAGGATTCTGTTTCGATGTGTTGTTTTAGTGATTTACTTGTAGTTCCACGCAGTTGTACGCCTGTTGTTATTTCTAGTGAACTATGTTATAGATTGGTAGAAAATCAAACACAAAAACATTTTAATCGGATTGGTGAAGTCGGCTATTCATAGAAAAACTGGAAATACTGGCCTATTGTATAAGTACAAGCTGAAGTTCCATTCTCCGTTCGGGTGCATTTTCGTTTTTAGTTTTTTTGTCTTTATTGAAATCTTTTCAAATCGGTAACTTCCCTGATTTTGTTGACAAAAACGTGATAACTCGATTCGTAGACAATTCATCTTAGAAACCAAATTAAATTCTATTCAGAAATTCCGAAGATTAACCCAAACCTAAAGACAGACAGATGATCTCCTTTATAAGATGAAGAGGATAGATAAGAATTAAATTCCAATCAGTAACTCCACAAAAACAAGTGACAATAATATGAAAATTTCAACCTGAAATACAAAAGTAAAAAAACTCTAATAAGCCAAATTTTAATAAAACTAGGTTAAGGCCTAGATTATGTATAGAAAAGCTATTTGAGCCCTGAGGAATGCCATCGGGTAAGTCGATATTCGCAGATTACACATGGACTACACATAACGCCTATTTATCCAAGCTCGCTAGAAATGTTTAAAAAGAGGAACTGAAGAATAAGCGTTTGTTCAATACTTCAGAAATAAAAGGCCACTCAAGCATGATCGTAGTACTTCAAAAGAAGGCATCATAACGTTGATTAGAAGCATTATTCAAAAAAGAACTCTATCGCTGTGTTTTGAAGATGGAAAACTAAATAGATTTAGAAATTTAAATATATTTTGAAAGTATCAGCTTAAACAGTATGAATTATTGAGTACTGAAAAAACTATCTCAATCTTGAAACCTGGATGTAGTTTATTCACGGACTCGCTAATTCATTCCGCTCAGCCATACCACTTTCCTACTGGAAAATAAACTGTTATCGGAAAATTGCGCCATTTTCAAGGTAATTCTTAGGAAAAGCCTTTTAGATTTTATCTAGGATGCTAAGAAAGCTTTCTAATAGAATATTGCGATGTAGAATCTGTAAAATTTCGCAAGTTTTATTGACCTAGCTTTAAGTATTGAAAATACGAATTTTGCTACATTGAAACGTTTTTATTTTGAATATTCTTATTATTTTTTTGTTATTGTGTAAGTTTGTGATTACTAGCGATGCAAGATCTTCGAAAGCGGAGACTGGGTTCAGAGGGGGATGGATTTTAGCGCTGGTATGTCTGATGGACTTCCGCAAAGTAACTATTGATTCAATCAATTATATTTTTACTAAAATTATTAAAACAATTATTTTTTGATAAATATTTTTAAAAGAATAACGAAGTTATTTAATGCTAGCGACAAACTTAAGTTTTTATGCGACAAAATGAACTTTAACGGCTATGAGTTACGGCATTTTAATTTCCCTTGAGAAGATATTATATTTCCCTTAACATAATTCCAAAATTATTGTACCTGCAAGATATGCAAATGTTTGTTTGAATTCGTTTGTGTGTGAAAAGCGGGACTTTACTTAAATAATTAATTCGTTTTACAAACAAGAGTAAGTAGGTAGGTAAGCATGTAGGTAGATGTTTGGCGGAATGCTGTTGAAAATTTAAAAGGGAGTGTATGATGCGGGCCCTGGAGGCGTTTCAGTGGTAATGCGAGTCGTGTTTCGCCAATGGTGTGCACGGAATTCATTTACACAGTAAATGAAGATAATTAAAAGTAGAACTGTATATTTGTTATAAAATTTCATGTATTATAATAATACGGGGTTGTTTTTTGGTCACCGGCAAAATTTTTTTTACCCAATAAGTATCAATTGTAGAAACGATTTTTGCAAAAAAGGCATGATTTTTTTTACTATGAAAATAATATATTCGCTAACATATTAAGCCAAGCCAAGCACGGTCACTTTAAATTATGAATACCATTAAAATAAAGACGATAATGCGCTACTACAAAACATCTTGTAGTCAATGAAATCAATGAAATGCCGCGTCATGTTTGCTTTGTTCATCAACAGCGACTAAGTATAAGTAAATAAATATGCTGGTGACTAAAAACAACCCTGTATATGAAGTTTATGAAATAATTTATCGGGCTTGATTATAGTATAGTGACAGAAAAGGTAAAGCTAACAAGTTAAAGGATAATATGAGTAATAGCAATAAAATCCGCTTAAAATCGTCTTTATTATAAAACATAAAACCTTAAATTATCACTTTTGATACATTATTTAAGAATAATTGTTGTTCTTAACGTGGTTCTTTAGCGTTTTGTGCTAATCCACACCGTGATTAAATTTAGCCGCGTGTAACTGAATAAAAATCATTTAAATTCTGCCGCATTCACTGTGAACACTATGAAATTATCACTAATTAATAAAATCAACCAGATATTGTAATAAAATACATACGCTTAATTTCGTTAATGCATACGTCCTTGCTGAACGCTCAAGAGTTCCTTTAACTAGAGCTCATCCTGTTTGTCGATTCAGGTCATGTTTACCATGTAAATGCATTATTATCGGAGTTGAACAAACATGTTAAAATTCAACTCTGTCGGATACGACAAATTCAATTTGCAAGATTTGACCTCGATATACACAGTGGAAAATTAATTAAAAGCTTGTAAAGAACGTTCAGCAAAACAAATATCACTTTAAACACATTTTTTTCTGACCATGTTAAAACCAAATCGAAAAGTAGAAAACTCCATTTTCTAGGATTTCTTCACAATTTCAAAACTTGCAATACAAAATAAGTACGTGTATTATAAAGAACATATACTACATCTACACTGCGACTACGTAAAGACAAGTGGACAAACTAGCTTCGGTGTAGATAAGGAAGGAATCAACCAATATTAGGAAAGCTTGAGAAAAATCGAATAACACCTGAAGATAAAAAAACTAGGTTGATTTAAATTTATATTTTACATTTTCATAGGTTTGGTTTATACGCGATAAATTTGGTTTAAGTGTTTTATTTTAATTATGAATCGTGAAAACTCAAGACAATATAACTTGGTTGATTTCGTCACGATTTCACGATTTTCGCTTATTATTTAAAATCTTCATACTAGTAGTTTACGGCAAATAATAAACAAACCATCATACCTATATTTTTGTAGAAAGGTTGGCTATTATATGTATTTATGGACAACATTATAAAATAACTGGAAATGCGAAGGTTGTCATACTCTTTTATAAAGTAACGGTGTCACAGGCAGCCCTTAAAATCCTCGGAACAAGAGTCAAATATTTCGCTCGTTAGGTTTTATTCCAAACATAGGCAGGCAGGCACCTATGTGCCCAGTTCTTTTTGTTTTTGTAGCGCAGCCTAAATATTTTATGTAATTGCCTCAAAGGTGCGTACCTGATACTCATTTGGAAGTCTTTTTGATGTGAGAAAACCTTTCTAAAATTACATTTTAAAATGAAATTGGACGCTAAGTTTTAGAAGGGTGTTTCTTTTACAGTGTTAGGTTGTTTTGGTAAGAAGGCATGTTTTTTTATTTAGGTACCTAAATGACTTTGAAACAGTAGGTATACGTCATTTCCAAAGTTGGTTGGCTCAATCCTACAAATATACTAAAGTTTGTAAAGTGGATAGATATTTGTTTTTCCTTTTCAGTAAAATAGCCTAGCACATTGAGCTGAAATTTTACATACAAGTAAAGTAAAACTTACAATAATACGACGATAATTTTCCTGATTTTTCGATAGGCTATTTATACAGGCAGGTTAAGCTGTGCGGAGCAGATACTCAAAAACGTTTCTGATTAAAAATGGAGCTTATGAAAAAATGTTACATAATTCTCAAAGCCTTACTAAAACTACAAGCGTAGCAGGGTGAATTTCTTGATAAAATACAGCCTATATCTCAGGAGTTCAGTTATCAAAGAAAACAAGTTTTTAAATCTGGCCATCAATTTCAGAGATGAGCGAATTAAAGTCTTCGGTTTGAAAAAACTGTTACGCATTAATAACTGCGTAAACGCAACGAAAAACTAGTTTCTTGAGATTTTATAAGTACTTATATGATAGCATCTATCTGCATAGACACAGTGGAGCAATAACCAGAACTACAATTATTTTCAGTCAGAATGAGTCGCTTACTTCAAAAGTTTCAGAAATATAAACTTTTAAAGGTAATTTTCTTAGTTATTATGATAATAGGGGTTCTTGGGAATACCTTCTCTTAATCTTACTTGTATATAATATGAAGGATTAAAAATACAATAAATATTATACTAGAATCTTCGTGCGGTTTTACCTGCGTAAGTTTTGATTCCGTCTAAACACTTTTACAAGAAATGGGCTATCAAATCCGACAGGTATTTTAAGAAATTTAAGCTCATCTTCAACTTGAACAAAATTTATACCTATTAGGTGTTATAATTAAGATGCACAATTTAAACTAAATTCAATTGAATTGATCGCTAGTTAATCTAGCAGGAGCTTGGTGCCAGTTCACAACTGACAGAACTCTAAGGGATCCAACCAATCGATCGATAATAATAATAATTTAATAATTTATTAAATTTCTCCAATTAAGTTTGTGTAGAAAACAGTATTTACTTTATAACTAGTTACAACAAAATAAGTATTGTTTTTTAATTATTTGAGCACACTAGCCCCCACACTAGGATTCCCTGTGTTGTTGGTGGCTAGTCTTTTATAATGATTGCAGTACTAATTATGATTAAAATAACGACATAAAATTGACACATATCAAACAATCCAAGAGATAATAAACATAGCATATATTAATAAAATTGTTAAGTTGTCTAAGTAGGCAACACAAAAAACAATGTACAATAAAGCCAATCCAAATTCTTAATATGGTATAGTATAGTGGCAAGTTCATACATACTATAATGCGAAAAGACTTTTTGCGCAACCTATTATTTTGGTAACACTCCAGTAAATATAAAAAAATGTTTGATTTTCTTTCGTCTTACTTTTTTCTTCCTTTTTAATTTGAAGTAGAAAATCACCGGGAAAGGGCTTGAATGCAGTTGATTCATTAAACAAAAAATACGTTTCTACAATCGTATCAATTGTAAAAGAAATATTTTAGTTTTCATTTGCTACGCGAAGAGTATGAAAATGTCAACCGGTTCATAGATTTTTAATTCATTGAACAAAAGGCCCGATATCCAATGAAATATATCGTGGCACCAAACATAGGATTCATATCTAGTGACTATAGAGGCTTGGCTTATTGTTCAATATAGTTAATTAAATCATGCAACTGTCGATATACGAGAAGACCTCGACAATAAAAGCTGTTTTATTTTGAAACAATAACATATTTCAAAATAAAACTCAAATGTATCGCAATAGGAATCGCGTTAAGTTTAATTTCACAACACTGCGGTGCGAGCACAGAACTATATCGATTCGTGTTTTCACGAAAGTTCGTATAGTATGGAGTAGGTTTGTAAGCAACAATTGAAAACTATATAGCAACTACCCCAGAACATGTTTAAATAAATATGCGCCTTGCTAATTTAAAATGTTTTTGAACATGTTGTATTGTTAAATAAATGTAAAATAGATAAATTAAATTTTGCAATCGACTCCATACTGTACGAACATTTGTAAACATACGAGTCGACAAAGTTCTGTGCTCGCACTGCTGAGCAGTCGCTAGATGTATTCTAAAAGGGTTCAGCCACAAAGCAGGGTCACTGAAACTAGACGTCTTTTAAAGTACGCTTCTCCAGCTCAGAGGTAGAGTCTAGTACATAGGTATATGTTTAGTTAGTAAGATTTAGTCCAACCCTACGCAGACTAATAGCTGCTCTTGTACTAGGAGACTACTAAAGACGATTTAAAAAAGATGTTAAATTTTTTGAACACAAATGGGGAATCTATATTTGTACCTTTCACATCAAGACGCGCATGGTTTGCTAGAAGACAGATCAATGAATATTTACATATTATAGACAATTAAGTTACGATATCCGAAAGCTCGTTTGATGGTTAAAAAGAAACCATCATGGCTGAAAAACAAACTGACACATAACCTATTTAGCCCCATAGTAAGCTTTAATAAGCCTGTGTTATGTGAACTTGTACTAAGCCGTAGCTAGGGGGTACCCAGACCAGACCTGAGTCACTTTAGAAAACCTCTTTATGCAAACAAACCGCAGGGAGAAGACTCGAGACTCGAACCCTGCTTGCCCTTAAAGTTAACAAAAATGCATCGAAATGTCCAGTTTAAGTGCATATTATAATTAACTACCATGAAATCCAGCTTCAAACGGCCTTATTTATAGTGAACCCTTTAGTGTTATGGTAGTTTCACTCAACACGGTTAACCGCGGTTCCCGCAATGCGCAGGTGTTTGAATCCCGCGAGGCTACTATTAAAACTATACGTAGGTAAACAATATCTTTCATATTCGAAGGTGTGCTTAGCGATTTCTTGCAACCTTATAAGCTTTTCAACCGACTTACAAAAAGAGGAATTTCATAATTTGTGTTTACAGTTCAATAATGTATTTGTTCATGTCAATGAACGTTAATGGTAAGTATTTCGATTAAACATAACCTCATAACCAAAGGTGTCATAGTAGATAATGTTTATCTTAAAATAACTGGAGTACACCCGCAGGACTGGAAGTGTTAGAAAAGTTAAATAAAACGAAAGGCGTAAAACTCCAAGAATTCTCTAAATTCGCGGGTTTTACTGTAGTTATTACGAGCAAACTTGGCTGAGTTCCACAGTAAATGTGTACCAATTTCTTGTAAAAATAAATGGTAAACCAGCTGCAATAAATGGTTACGTAATGCCAGCAACAAAGAAAAGTATTGAAGATGTTGTTTTTCAATCATGACATTAAAAAATTGTTTAAGCTTCTTTTATTTGTCAAAACTTAAGGCTTTGAAAGGCAAATGCCTATAGATGTTAAAAAAATAAAAAATCTATTGTGTCTAGTTAACTGCGCTTCAAAGTGCTAAGTTCCTATTGAACAAATGTATTTTATGACGTTTATATGGATTTTTAAAATATCAATAGGTAAAAAGAGAGGTATCTTCATAAATATTGTACTTACTCGACTATAGAAGTTTTTCTGAGTAATCCTTGGATCATCCCCAGATATATAGATTTTCTCTATGAAAGATCTATGAAGATTTTCTCCCCAACCTTCTAATATTGTAAAGAGGACAGATCACTACAAAACCAACTCAACAAATAATTTTTTAATACAGTTGCTCAAAAAGTGGCGTATTGCAGGGACGTTTAGCGTTCGGGATGTGGGCTATTACACACTCGTGCTTTTTCTTTACCTTTTCCGCACTCGTGCGTTCTCTTTCCCAAATGTCAAAATAATGTCTATTAAAAATAAAAAATCAACCACGAAGTTTTTACTAAAAAAAAATTATAGAAGTTTTTACGATTCATGCAAATATTTCTGAAAAGAAGCTACTAATTTGTTTCAATATCAGATATAATGATTTGATGCAATGAGTTAGGTTAGGTTTCATTTCATTTTATCTCATTAAATTCATTTTCATTTCATGTCAATACAAAAAATCTACTAAAGACTTGGCTGTATGGGCAGTTCCCTATGCCTACCCAGAATGGGTAAACAAAAAAAAATCTCTGTTTACAATCTTTCACGGCTGGCGCCATTTTGTATATTTTATAAAATTGCTTAATTTTTTCGCAACTGTATTAAAAATAGTCGTTCAGTACACGTGCGGAACCGTCATTGCAACTCGTTCCGACTGTCAACCCTCGCCTTCGGCTGCGCCTCGGCTCGTGTAGACATTTGTCGGAACTCTTTGCAATGACAGGCTTTCCGCACTCGTAATGAAATATACTATTTTAATACAGTTGCTCAAAAAGTGGCGTATTGCAGGGACGTTTAGCGTTCGGGATGTGGGCTATTACACACGCGTGCTTTTTCTTTACCTTTTCCGCACTCGTGCGTTTTCTTTCCCAAATGTCAAAATAATGTCTATTAAAAAGAAAAAATCAACCACGAAGTTTTTACTAAAAAAAAAATCATAGAAGTTTTTACGATTCATGCAAATATTTCTGAAAAGAAGCTACTTATTTGTTTCAATATCAGATATAATAATTTGATGCAATGAGTTAGGTTAGGTTTCATTTCATTGTATCTCATTAAATTCATTTTCATTTCATGTCAATACAAAAAATCGACTTGGCTGTATGGGCATAGTTCCCTTTGCCTACCCAGAATGGGTAAACAAACAAAAAAATCTCTGTTTATAATCTTTCACGGCTGGCGCCATTTTGTATATTTTATAAAATTGCTTAATTTTTCGCAACTGTATTAAAAATAGTCGTTCAGTACACGTGCGGAACCGTCATTGCAACTCGTTTCGACTGTCAACCCTCGCCTTCGGCTGCGCCTCGGCTCGTGTAGACATTTGTCGGAACTCTTTGCAATGACAGGCTTTCCGCACTCGTAATGAAATATACTATTACCATTACATAGCAACGTTATTCAAGAGTGACATTTACTATTTTTTACCAAGAAATTCATACGGGTCAGATGGGAGAGTGCCTGTACGAAATACGGGAGATCTGTGTTCGATTCCCAGCCGGGATTGATTTTATTTAGTATTTTTATATATATTTAATTGTACTTATTTAAAATTAAAAAATATTTGTTAAATTCATACGGGATCTGGAACTACGCGGGTAAAAACGAATAACACTGCTAGTGTTATGCACATAAAAAATATACATATAAGTGATGAATGACCTTTACTTACTCAATAAAAGGAAATGCCTTCATTTAATTAAGCTATTTTTAAGTATCTACTTACTTTGCCATGCACCATTTTCTTCAGACTTAGTAGACACTAAATCGCTATTCGAAGCTTAACCCTCACTAAATCTAACCCATCGCCAGTACAAGTCTTTTGCAAAATGTTCCCTACGCAAACTAAAAAAAACTTTATTTTATTGACCTTTGCAGGGACCTTCTTTTAGGCAATAACTTGCAAGAAAATTTTGACTAAGAAAGTTTACATTACTGAGAAGGTTTCTGTCAAATTAATGCGAGGCATAGTACCTACGTATTCCATAGGTATGTGTGAGCGTGGTGTTTGAGAGATGACAGTAAGATCGTATTCATGCCTGCTGAGTTGATGTATCTATGTATCAGAATTATGTAGTTACATCGTTTTAATTAAATAAGTATCCAATTTAAATAATCAACGAATGTAGAGCATTAAAAAAACCGACTTCACATCAACACTTTGGCCGACTAATAGTGTCATCCACGTAAACATTCTCCGAAATCATACATTTCAAAAATTTTAAATTTTCTATGAAGGCCCCAACCGATTTCTATGAAATTAATATGGGACCAACTATGAAGTATCCTCTATCATATGAATTAAGAATTTTTAAAATCGATTCATAATTGTCTGAAATATGTAACAAAAAACAAAAAAAATACAGACGAATTGAGAACCTCCTCCTTTTTTGGAAGTCGGTTGAAAAATATATCCAACTGCCCATAGTATTTGCCAAAACATAACTTCAGCGGCTTAGTAAGTAAATCTGCACTAGACTTTAATCTACTTATCTATTATAATATTTTTTCTGATGGTACGTGACGTTCTAAGTCATTAACTAAACATCAGGCGCGGTCCCAGGGGGGGGGGGTCACAGGGGACATGACCCCCCCCAAAATCATGAAAAGATGAACCCCTTAAAAGAGAAAGAGGAAGAAAAAGATACTTCTGATACAAAAAATTGTCGTGAACCCCCTCAAAATTCAGTTGTGATCCCCCCCAAAATTTCAGTCTGGGACCGCGCCTGCTAAACATATACATACAGTATAATAAATGTACCTACCGACTACATCTACAGTTGCAACCAAATACACAAATATAGAGCCAAGCTTTGTTTGCCTACCGATCTCAAATTCATCACAAAAGGAAGTTTACACAAAATGACAGCAGTTGACAGATACTTCTCGTCCGTATCTGGTTTCAAAGAACCAACTGTGGTACAGGAAAGGCGGGATAGATAGATAACGAAACAGGGGAAACATTAACTAATGGTAAAGATATCGAAATGTTGTAGAACTATTAAGTTTGACAGTTGTGTTTGTTAGCACTGTCTTCTTAATCGTGGGAAATGGATCGCGTGGGTCTTGGTGGGTTAGCTAGAAATATTTTTAAATGACACCTGGTAAGTTGGTGGTATGGCTCAATCATATAGGTACAGAAACCAGCAGATCAAGCTTTACATTACCCGTCAAATTTTCTCAACCAATTTTAACTTAACGTCGAGTGCATTGAGCTCAGATTCAAGTAACAAATTTTGACAGATTTGTAACGCTTGATGTACTGCCTTCTGTACATATAACCTATTAAAATCCTTGATATTTCTTAAGTTTTTTTATTTCATCAATTGGTCAACGTAGAAATATGAAAACGAAGATATTACGCGAAGATATCTACTTTTCGGAAGCCTAAATTACACTTTCCCAATCAATTGTTTAAAGTTGAACTGAATAGAACTCAAGCAGAGTTTGAGAGATCATCGCGGCTCTTGACCAACTTAGCCAGTCCATTTCTAAGTGGACAATTCATTATTATTTAAGTTCAAAAACATCGCACAAAATACCTGGACATAGTTCCTTAGTGTCAAAGGCGAATTATAATAATTACTTATGATATTTATAATTCGCATTTGAAACTAACCAATTACCTATTCGTTTGTTAGTATAACAAGTCAAGAAACAACCATCTACGTCCTCCATCGGAAGTGGAGAACCTTGGAGAACCTTTCGCCTGGACACGACTTGCCATGGGCTACCTGGAAAGCTTAAAACCGGCTACGAACTCAAGTGTGAGAGCGTGCACTCCCCGTAAACAATGCTCCATCTACTCACCTGCCTAGAATGTCCGCACAGCTGCACACTCTACGACCTAATGGAGGCTAACAATAATGCTGTAGGGGGTGGCACAATTCTGGACGATTAGATTTTGTCCCACCTCGCAACAAGAATAATACAATTCACCTTTGAAAGTTACCAATGGATGAACATCAGTCTACGTCCCAGTCCTCCGTCCCCGTGGTCACAGTTGTTTTTTTTTAACTCTACAAAAGAAAGTATTCATCCTGGAGTGGTTCGAGCAAGGATAGAATGGCTTAAATAACTATTATGTATTTATGTAGAAGCTTGGGCAATTGTTATAATGAATTAAATTTCACTGGAAAAACCTTTTAGAAAAACAAATTTTAACCATTTAAATGAAAAGGTTACATTAGTTTTACTTTTAGGTCCGTGTCATACCTTAGCGGATCGTCTCTTACAATCATGAAAGTTTATGAACAAGGCGGGTTTAGTCACAATTGACAAATACCTTTCGGTAATGTAATGTAGCAAAAACAAAGCCTTTCAAGCTCATTTAGTAAATTCTTAAATAAAATTTAGAAAGCATAGAATCTAGCACTACGAATCTATAAAGGCGCGATTCTTGTAATATCTCAATATTAAATAAGTAACAAAATCAACCAATAAAAAATACATACATAACTTCACGCCTGTATCCCTTATGTGGTAAGCAGAACCCCAGAGGCTATAAAACCACCTGATGTCACGTTTGACAAAATTTTGAGGCATTATGATGGTGAGAGACTATTGCAATGACAATGACAATGACAGCCTATCGCCCACAAAAATCCCAATTCAACCTATGTCCCTTATCTGACTTTTAAAGTATGCCCGGGAAGAGAAGCAGCTAGAACATTCTATGTTTTCTTTTGCTCCCAGTCCAGCTCGGAAGAAATGTCTCAATAAGAAATAAGTAACATAATTAAGTTTTAATTTTATATCTAAAAAGCCATCATAAAAGAAAAACCCAAGGACTATTAATATCTTGCTATGATACAATCCTGGTTTTAATTTCCTTGCTTTCGCAGGATTTCAGGGACCTAACCTTTCTATGCCTAAAAAGAAAACATGGATATAGAACAAAATTTTATTACTTGTAAATTCTGAAAAACCAATAGATAAATATCACAACTAAAAATAACAATAACAAGGATCTTAAATTGAAAACAGTAAGTCGAAATGTTTTTAACAAATCTTATGTAGCTCACGCTATAAGCTTGTAAAAAATATAGTCACATTTCTATGGCAGACACTTAAACATCTTTGTGATAACTAACTAAAACGATAAACTTCTTACATACTTTTAAAGATTAATTATTTAAATATAAATTTGCTGTATCGTTCAATGTAAAATTTACCACTTACATACCAAAACAATCAATCAGAATTCAAAAGTAAAAACATTATTAATATATAATGATACCCATTAATAATTAGGTTCTGAATATGATTTTCAGTCATATTCACACATCAAATGTTTTGATTGCATTCCGAAAAGAATATAACTTTTGCGCAAAATAAATAATAGCGACATTAGCATTGTTGATTTAGTTTAGATAATTTGTCAAAAAATATAAATGCGTAGGTATATACTAAAACAAACAGTGCTTAGATTTACAAATATTCTGTAGCCCGTTTAAATCTGATGTCAGAATCAACACGAAGATTACCACAATTAAATTTCGTACTTTTTAAAATTTTATTCTCATTTTTAATAATTTTTAATTTATTTTGACATAAGTTAGAATAAACTTATTCACTTTATATAGTTTCGTGGTCACATTGATTCAATTATAACGTGTTGTTTTAGTATTTTAAGATTATACTTAATTAACAAAAATATAATATTCCACGCATAAATACACCGAATTTCTTTACCTCCTCTTTTTCCTTTCATGCAGTAGGCTTATATAGTTTACTCCCTTGTGTCGTACGAGATTCTATGTAGTTGAAAAAGGCAATTCGGGGACACATTTATTCTCTACCGTAATTTGAAAACTAATTTTGTTAACAAATTATTTAACTCCTTTTCGAAATATATTAACGTAGTTTTAAAAATGAAGATGTATTTAACTCCATTAATCCCGTTACATACTATCATTTCATTTATATAAAACATTCCATTGCTGTTAGAATTTAGTAAAAATTAAGGTGTTCTTTTAAATCACGTAAACATAGTGAAATCATAATAGGTACAACTAATCCAAGAGGTTATGAATCGTTACAACAATTATAACACAAACGACATTCATAGTTCAAAACAATATATTTTTTAACATTGCAACCGTCGATGTGTGGCCTAGACTTTTACAATAAATCTATGAAACAACATTCTGTAAACCATCAAACCTCATAATAAAAAATCACAAAACAATTTAATTCTCACTCACATACACATGATAAAAATATCAGGGTTCCACTAAAACTGCATATTTTGTAGTATCACACAACATTACATTATTTATACAATCAATTAACCAGCTTTTATGCACATGCCTTACTTTCGATACATATTTTAATTTAATTTTTTGACTTTTCTTAAAACTAATTACATAATTGTTGTGTAACATGTAATCTACATTCACAGCTTTAACCGATTTGACAACCTTACCACCATAAGCTATCCAATGTCTTTCAAAAATTATTCTTTCGTCCTCTGGAAAGCTGACGTAGTCGGGGTAGAAACCTAATCTCTTATCATTGAAAAGGTCTGGGAGAGGATTATTTGGCAATCTCTGATAAGCCGGTTTGTTACGCCTATCAAACCGTCTATTTACGCTAGTATTGCTAATAGTTTCGTCATCGCTTTTAATTCTCTTCACTTTATGGCGATGCTTACTTTTTACTATATATTTATCAATACTGCTATTTAAAGCTGGTTTTGACAAACTTTTCTGCTTCTTCAGAGACATGTCTTTTTCGGATTTTAATACCGGTCGGCTTCCTTTAGTTCTTTTTTTGGGCGGTTCATAGTTATCTGTTGGTGCTTGCTGGGCTATGTTCTGCAGGAAAGAAACGTCCGTTCTTTCTTTGCTTGTTTTGTACAAGTTTCTTAACTCTTCTAACGTGGTTGCTGTTTGCCAATTTTTGTCATCTCTTATCCTCGTAACTCTTGGAAATCTGAATGAAATGCCGTCAGCAGTGTGCATGTTGGCTTTTGTTATCTCCGTGCCTAGAATCAAAGTATCATGATAAGTAAAATTGTTAAACAACTTATAATATAATTATTATAATACGGTTTTTATATTATTTAATGCTTCTACATTAAAGCATATTTAAATGGAATCATTAGGCCGTATTCTACATTTATACTATCTAATTTTAAGATTCTTTACTGTCAAACTAAGGTGACGTTTAAGAACAGGCGGCACGTCGCAAGGGGCATCGCGTGTTTTCATTAATGGCGGGTTTCAATATTCAACTGACTACTATGCGTAACCGGTACAGGTACAAAATTGGTAGGAAAAAAGTAGCGTTTCACAATATCTACTAGCTACGGGCTGTAAGTTCTCAAATTTGGCATGGGCCCTCCTTGCGTGACGTTCTTCCAAGAAAATAGGTGATATGTGATTTATAGAATATCACGCATTCGCAAATTATTTGTATGATATTTGAACTAAAGAAATATATAAACTTATTCAATTTATGTTTGCTATGTTTTAGTATTCGATAAATATATTATAGTATATTTTAGAGCTTTTTATTAATAATTGCGTTTAACTGCTTACGTAAAACGAAACGCCAAACCTTCGACAAATTTTGCCATTGGTTGAATCACATTTTTATGACGTCAAAGTAAATATTTAAAAGAAAAATTATGTCATTCAATAATATTCGTCCCTTTTTTCAAAAACAGTTATAGATAAGTTAGAAAGAGAAAACTGGATTATTGATATGTTGACAGATATTTGATAGGATATTTCGTTAAATGAATAAATTGTTACGTCGTTGGCTGGATAAAATGACCTATTCTTTAATTGGTCATACGTAATGAAAAAATAACTCTTATTGGCCGCAGCAGACTGCCATGCTACCTTTACCTCATTGGTTTAAATTAACAACTTGTTACGTCGTCGTTGGCTAGATATAATGACTTATTTTGTAAATGGTCAAATGTAACCTAGCAACCCATTACAGTCAAACAGTTCGTAAGCAGTGGTTTAGATGTCAAGATTTTGAATATAGAAAGGCATTTTGGTAGTGATTTATATTGTTCGTAGGCAAAACGAACAGTTTTCATAATATTGAAACCCGCCATAAATCGCCGGTTTTATTCTATACTCTGGCAAATAATTCAATGCAGTAAACTGACAGTTCGAAATGTCAAATAGATAAATAATGAAACCAGTTAAAAACTTCATAGTGTAAGTACTGAATGAGAATGATTGAAAACGAACGAGCCTTTGTCATTCGTTTTGCATAAAATTTTAAAGTTTACAAATAATTGAATTTGAGGCGTGTAATATATCTTTAAAGTAACTTTAATGAAAATAATTTATTACCAAACATACCAAGTGTTTTAAAACGATTACAGTAGGAGTAAAATCGATAACTTCTTCATTTTTAAACTTGTTTTGTCGTTAAAAATGGAATTTCAAGAAACATTGAACTTTGCTAAGAGCACTATAAAAAAAGAAATATCTTACGAGTCTTTTTTCATAAAGTCCAATATTATTATTTAAAAAATAATTACATTCATTCACTTAAACCACATCACTATTTTTTTCTTGCCTAAAGTGGGCACACCGGAACTTTCATGTTACTGCATTGAATTATTTGCCAGAGTATAAACCAGCGGATGGTTCCATAGTTAAAGCCGGCGATGTAAGTAAAAAAGGCGCGACGCGCCACCTGTGCTTAAACGATAACTTAGAAGCTTTACAGTCAGTTTTTGTTAGCAACTGCAGATTGAAGTCTTCTAATTTGGCATAAGAAAGACCTAAAATTAAAGAATATAATGTCGAAAGGAGCTCACTGTAAGGTCATGAGTCTCTTATCTGAGCGAAATATCAAACTAACTCAGTGTTGGCTGGATAGCCTAATTTATAGATGGTAGAAAATATGATGTGAGAACAATCAATTTCTAAAGCGAAAAAAGTTTTTGTAGTTTAATTGGCGATCCGTCACTTTATTAGAAACATAAAAGTCTGCCGCCAAATGTTACCGCTCCGGCGGTAATGTGTTCCGGCAATATTGTATAAAGAGCCAGTTCCTTCCTAAACCTGTGTGCTTTCATCTTCGACCTCATCGTCACTTACCATCAGGTGAGATTGAGGTCAAACGCGGGTTTAGTCACATATAAAAAAAAAAAAAAAAAAAAATAACTGGCAATAATGTATGAAAGAAGTGATGAGTGTAGAGGCAGCGAAAGACATATGTCTCGATCGCAGCAATGGGCGTGTCCTTTTCTCTACCTACCCCAAAGGACGACAGTCTTGAAGTTGTGTTTGTGTGGCCCAATTATTTTTTTAAAGTCAAGCTTGTACTCATATATTCTAACTACTATGAACATTTCTTTTCTTTTGATTTTGAACCATTCTTTTTGTTGGTGTGTTTATTATAAATAAATAAATATATGCAGTAAACTCTAAAACCTTTTAAAATTCAAAAACATGTGTATTTAACTGACCTGTGATTTCCCATACTGGCATCTTCTTTGGATCGATTGCAACAAAATCTGGAACCATTCCTTTTTTGCAATCTATCCAGTGTGGTAACCTGTTATAGTCTTGTGATATTTTAACCATTAAAGGACATAGCTCTTTCTGCAACCTTTCTAAAGTTGCATCGTCATGTCCCGTGTGCACTTTGGTGACAGTAGTCCAAACATTTCTCCGATGATCCATGCAGCCCATTAGAAACACCGACATCATACCACCCTTTTTGCCGGTTCCTGGAATAGGTAATAATCAAAATAAGTATGAGAATATTATAGAATGATGAGGAAGATTTGTAGAAGAGTATACTTTTATAAATTACTTTGTCTGTACCACTAGTAAAGTAAATAGACTGACAATAAAGTGTTTTATTTAATAGACTGACAATCCCCATAAAAAAAATCGTGTCACGGAAAAAGCTCAAAATCCCGTGCTTTTTGTAGATGGCCTGGATATTCTCTTACAGGCCATTGAAACCATGGAATCATAATATTGTTCTAAAATTTTGGCCCATATGTGTACCAAATTGTAGGGCAAGAACCGAGGATATATTTTACATTTACGATATATTTTACAATATAGGATATATTTACATATGCATGATTAATGCTATGAAATAAATAAAATAAAGTTGTAAAAAATAGCCGTTTCGGAACATAAGTTCATTATTTTTGACATATTTCAGCAAATGTTAATAATGACAGGATGGCACTATTCCGTTAGTCATTCAAATAAGGTCGATATTCCCATAAATAAACAAAAGAAACACAAACTGTCAGTTTGACATTTGTAGTTACATTTTTATGGTAGACATTTTCTTGGCATGGATAGCAGTCTTTTTACTGCAAAGTTCAAAATAAGTATGAGAATATGGCTTACGTACAAAGCCACGAGTAAGATTTTTTTGTCAGTTTAAAGTTCAGCTTAGACCTAAACTGTCAATACAGTTTGCTTTAGTGGAATCAAAGGTATTATAAACCGCTGAGGCGTACCTCGGCACCTCAAATGGGCCACTTATACGGGGATCCTTTGGAGGTATAATAATGATGGAGAGAGAATGTTGCAGTGACAGAAAATCAGCCTATCGCCCACAAAAACGTCAATAAAACCAATGTCCCTTAACTGTCTTTAACAATATTTTACCAAGGAACAGAGGCTCATGGTACATTTTATGTTTTTCTTTTGCTCCCAGGCCAGCATGAGCGCAAAATTTATGTTTTTAGACATTATTTTATCAGATTTTTTCATATAAGTTTCATAAAATGTCATTTATAATTTGCACGTTTTTATGCAAAATCAAATACATAATCTAAAGAAGCAATATCCCAAAGCTCATTTTTAGCCCACTGTGCGACGCGTCGAACTATGTTTGTTTTGGCTCACTGAAATTCAAAATAGCGCCGCCTATAGTTTTCGATTGAACCACTTAGCAGTAGTATTTTTATTTTCAATTTTGTTTCATGATTCGTAACACCTAGTGCCATCTTTTATCTTAATAGGTACGCGAGGCACGAAATTTTGTTCGGGATTGTAGGTCTATTTACTTTACTAGTCTCTGGCTGTACTAAGGAGCACAAAGTCTGTTTTTACTTAAATATCCTATTTAAATAAAACTATTTTTTAACCGGATTATTCGCGTGTAATTTATATTTTACAGTTTTAACTCAACGTTTCCGTGTCTTTGCAGACCCCGTGGTTACGAGCGACTGACACAGTCCAGTTAAAATGTAGTGTTATTTAAATTTTGAATTGTTAAAACTTAAGACAATATTATATCCTATTTAGTAAACAAACCAATATTTTGATACAAAAAATAACAGTTTACAAATATTCAGTCTTACATAAAGTTTTACTAGTGTAGTTTTTTGCTTTTTTAATGACTACTTCTGAAATTGGACTAGTTAAAATCCTTCAATCATCTGCTACGTAATTATAATAGGCAAAGTTTTGCAAAAAACTATATGTATGAACTGTTATGAACTAACCATTAAGCCAAACATATATTTTAACCATTAAATACAAATTTGTTTGCCTAAAAACCAATAAACAATCTGTGTAAGATATCCTTATATATAATAGTTATAAATAAGTAATTGATCTTATTTTACTTGACAACACATTGCTTTACTTAATTTCTTTTAAAACAGATATCAGAAATAATTTGAAAACATGTAAGAAGCAAATACCCAAAAAATAATTTTTTGATACTGTGACTAGGTATTGGGTTTATTTTATATATATATTTTAGGAAGACCAACAGCCATTATAACAATAATTAAAATACAGTAGGTAGTGATAGTGGGCCAATTATTGGTTCTCTCTCACCAATATGTAATATGTAAGTACCTAACCTAACCCTAGATATGACTTATGCAAACTCCTTTTGATTTAGTTCCATCTTAGCCTTAAAAACAGAAAATATAATGAATGTTATGATAGTGAGTCCCAGTACATGAATGCAGACGGTATTTTATTTTTTATATCATGTAGTAATACTTTAACTTTTAAAAAAAACTGACAACTTACCAAACCAAGCCCCGAGTACTAACAGATCAGCTGTGTCAGCCAAAGCTCCATCAAAAAGATAGTCTTTTTTTATTTTCAACCAATGCCGTTTTCCAGGTTCATAGGTGGATTCTAAGTCCTTCAGCACGAGTCCTTCTAAGCCATGTCTTAATACCTGAAACATATTTGAAACAATATTAGTAACAAGAGTCATACACACTTACAGCTTTTTTATAACCAGTTCATTATTAGTTAGGAAATTAATTGAAATTTAAATTAGTTGTACTGTTTGACGAGGGAGCCAAATAAAACACGACAAACTTTGTCTGAAGTAAACAGTATTTTTTTTTTTTTATAAGTGACTAAACCCGCATTTGACCTCAATCTCACCTGATGGTATGTGACCATATGTAAGTATATGGTCTTATTAAAACAATACATGATGAGGCAGGGCGTCACACACTACATAGTTAGTGCTATAGATCCTCCTCATTTTTGAAGACATTTATTTTAAGATGAAATGAAGAATACCCTGATTAAATCTGAGTGTAACAAAATGTACATTTACATTATAGAAAATAACAACACGAGAAGTTATCAGTGGATCTGTAATTTGTCATATTATAAGGTACTCTTTTGTAAAAAAAAATTACTATAGTACTGTCAAAAAACTCTTAGGCAGTACTTAATAATCCCACAATTTCGATAGTTCGACACTGCCCTGCAAAAATGTTCGACTGTAGTAGTACAGCCAAAAAATATGTACATTAACAAGATGAAGAATGTACAATTAACAAGATTTTGTTATAAAATTAATAAGAGCACAATATTGTATTATTTTATATACTTTACCTCGGCTATCATATTGGCAAGATCAGCTGGTTTCCTAATTATTTGTTGTTCAGAGAACATAACATGATTCTTCACTTCCAACATATTCTCATCTAAAATCTGTCTTCTCTCTCTTATGGGAAGATCAATCAAAACTTGTCCATTATAATATAAACAGTCAAAAACAAACAAACAAACTTGAGCATCCTTAAATTCTGCCTGTTTGTGGATACCAAGAGTGCCAAAAGGTAAAGGTTTACCTGTTTTTACATCCACCATCAACACTTCAGCATCCAAAATTATATCAACACCTTTAGGAAAAGCTTTCGGTAGATAATCTTTAAAATGACTAACTTTATGAGGCATTACTGGCTTCAAGGCTCGAGAGTAATATTTGAAGTCTTTACCCTTTTTATGGACCTGCACTCTTTCTCCATCATACTTTATTTCAGAATACATGCCATTAGGACATTTTTTCATTGCCATCTCAACTGATTTACAAGCTTCAGCAAGCATTGGTAAAACAGGAGTCATCAAAGATATTTTAGCATGGACTGTTTGTTGAGTAGCATCCTTATGTTGAACTGCACTGTTTTGAGACAAGACTCTCTGTAAGACCATGCTTAAATCTCGAGAAGTTTGAAAAGCAGTATAAGCATCGGGATGTACAGCTTCAAGAATATGTTTGGGCCCAGCATTAATCCGCAAATCCCCTTTTATCAATCTTATTAGCATTCTTAAGTCATGAAGTGTGCATCTTTCAATAATTTTCTTGAACTGAAAGATTTGCTCTTCTTCTCTGGTTAATTTTGAAAGTTCTTCGAGAAAAACATCTATTTCATGCATTGTAAGTGTGCTTTCAGTAGCTGGTTCATACTGTCGTGATTTTAGGAAAAATTGTTGTATAGTATCAGCTACATCACCATTTTCTAAATGTGTCAACATATCGTCATGGTCTGTATTGAATATTTTTGAAAACAATTTGACCAATTGCTTACTTTTTAAATTGTACACCCGCTTAGAAACTTGTGGTAATAAAAGTTTGCACCATAAAACTACATCACCTTTGAATGACTTTCCATCTGATCCATTTCTAAAGAGATCATTTACAGCTGCTGTTTTTTCAGTGTAGGCATCCAGACTTGATATTTTTTTACATAATTTTTCGAAGGTTGAAAATTTATCATCACTGTGTGAAATTTGTGATTCTTTATCCTTTCGTGTCAGTTTCCCCACATTGGCACATTCACTTGAAATACTAGAGAGAGAAACATTATGCCTGACTTCATCAGCATTACTGATGACCCTTGCACTATATTTTCCAGCATGTTTTTCAGCATACAACTTCTCAATTTCATTTAATTTTGCCAAAATCAAACTTTTGTCTTCACTGCTTAAACTATACCAATTACCAACATCATGTATGGTATCCACTCGTTGACTTAATGGTCGTTGTTTAAGTAACGCTGTCATGAAACAATCTACGTGATACCACGATTTCATTTGCTGGTTGTCGCCATATGGACTTGGAACTACTTTCGCTAATCTTAATTCGCCAACAGGACACGGTCCTTTGCATCCTTTACATGCAGCTCTACCAGTTTTAGCACGATCAACATAGAAAGGAGTTGATTCAGCCATCGTGAATCACAGTAGTGAAACTGGTAAATTGAGTTACTCGAATGTTATTGTCATGATTGAAAGACCTTGCTACACTTCGATCGCAATGAATTTTTTTTTTCGTTATAAATAAATATTAAAAAACATGTCGCTTCAAACTAGAAATCAATTCAATTTTGTAAGGACAAGGGAGAACCACTAAAATGAGTAAATGTTTACATTTTATAAAACAACGACATGAATAAATCGGTTGTTATGTTGATACTTCATTTTCTTTCATTTGAGACTGACTGACATCTGACAGTTTATAAACACAGATCACTATACTTTCGAGGCAACTGTGAGTACACTCGGCACGAAATGTTTTCGTTGCTTTAATTTATGTTCTATAATCTGTATTACAAAATAGAATGAATTGTTAAAAGCAGCTGAAGTTTCACAGAACATTTTTAGAATATCGACTGAAAAATTACGCATGCGCTGTGAACAATGTGGTAATTTTATCTGTTTATTGTATTCTAATGCCTGATTTTTCTATGGTTACATTAAAGTAATCTAATGAATAAAGTGGGCTCGATCCGATATTATATTTGCTTTTAAGTCTCTCTAATGTCAAGTTAGGAGACTTCAAATTCAAAAGTTGCTTCCAAAAATTGATTTTGAAGCTTCTGAATTTGACATAAAATTAGAGATTCTAATGTCGAATACGGCCCACTTTTACTCGACAGTTTCTAGCTTGGCTCTAGTTTATTACCCATCTAGGTCAGTGAGTGTCACACAATTTTAAAAAACATTTAAACATAAACATAAAGTTATTTGATGCTGCCGAGTAATACTTCATTCGTCAGATACCTTATATCTTTTTTATTAAAATAATTAAAACAGATAAAAGATACCCGACTATTGAAAAATCAGGCCTGAGTCAAACGAGTATAGGAATAAAATGACTCTCCAGAAATCCAAATGAAAGTAGGTTAGTATTTTTTTAGTGAAAGTTAGGTTTTTTTGTAAAAAGTATATTTAGTGAAAGTTCACTCACCTGGTAGACCCTTAAGCGATGCTACAATCAAGTCAGTGACATACCTGCGGATTAATCACCCCTCCTAAGCCCGTGTGCTGTCTTCTTTGACCTCATCGCGTTTGACCTCTATCTCACATATCATCATTAAGATCAAACGCGGGCCTAAAAAGGAACAAATATTCTAGAAATATATCGACAGTATATCCCCAAGATTAAGGGAATATATGCTTATCTCCAAATCTGCATGGTAGTTTTAGAGATAAGCACATTCCAGCAAACAAACTCTTCAGATTTATTATACATTATATAATCTAGGTTAGTGATTAACATTCCCTACTGAGACAATATTTTAATACTTTTCTATAATAAGTTATTCAATATTATAATTTTACATTCGTTTTCAACCGATTACTGCAATCATAAAGGAATTTGTTTCAAGGAGTTAAAAACAAAAGAAAAAAATATGTAATCTTGAAATGTTGCATTTGTGAAAATTCCGCAAAATATATTATCAAAGTACCCGACGAATCGAACATTAGTATTGTGCACATTATATAAAAATAAACTATTTCTTATGTTTCAGCATCATCTTGTCATCAAGAATTTAGTAGTGATGGTGTGAAGCATGGAACTTTAACATCACCACATTATCCTTCGCCATATCCAGCCAACACTCATTGTCATTATGAATTTTTCGGAAGAGGAAAAGAAAGAGTTAGGTTGATGTTTCAAGACTTTTATTTACATAAAGCAGCCGATGGATCCTTAGAGTGAGTGTTTAAAACCTTAATTCCGTGTTTAGTTATAAAGTACTAGTAGCTGGGATGGGAATGAAGATGAAGAGTGATTATTATTACTTAGTTAATCGCTACAAGTCGTATTTTTGTATGATAGTTTTTTATTATAGCATAAGCCCGTGTCTGACAGATTTTATATGCAGGGTAGTCGCTAGTCGCTAGCCAGTCGGACCCTGATAGGTTCCTAACACCAAGCAAAAAGTTTGAAAGTGATATCGTCAGCAAAATGTTTGATGAATACTTTTTCATAGATCTGCTTTTTTCTTATTTTCAATTTTTTTTTAATTTGGCAAAATATTTAGGGTTATCGACTTTAACGTTAATTTATTATTTGTTTCAGTTGCACTAATGTGGATTCAATTCAAGCCTTTGTCAATGTTGATGGAAGATTAGAAAAAGTGGATACACTTTGTGGAACAGATTTACCAAAGCCAATTATGTCAAATGGGCCTAAACTAATGCTGGAATTTCGGGGAACGCATTCTTCGCGATATTCTAGAGGCTTCAAAATATCATACGCATTTGTAGAAAGTAAGTACCTAGTGATTTTATTAGCTTAAACTAAAAATATAGGGCCTTGCTCAAAATAGTGCCAATTATTTTGCGAGCATTAAAGAATGACCCGTGGGTTGAAGTGAAATATAACATTTTTTTTATATTTTTGAAAAAAATATAATTTTTAAATTCTTCTTAAACTACAAAACTAATGGCATTCTGTAAATATATGACGAATAATTTAACAATATTTTCTTGCAGATTTCGGTATTTCCTCTGGAAGGCAATTAAAGGAATTCCCATGTGCTTTTGTGTATAACAGTACTGAATCACGAAATGGTACTTTTGCTTCTCCAAATTCACCTGGAGCATATCCTAGAGACACTGAATGTACATATTTCTTTCACGGCGGTGAAACTGAAAAAGTACACCTGCATTTTATTAGCTTTGATGTTGAGGGTGTTTTGCCGTAAGTAGTTATGTATGATATAGGATACTTAATTAGTAAAAAATATCATAATACAGGTTGAAACATAAGTCGTAAATAGAAACATTTGTTATTTTAGGTACTGTTTTACTTTAGTTTAAAAATAAGTGTTTGCTTAATAAATCGTTAAATTTATTTTTTATATGCTATTAGCGTGACCCCGATAGGTACCAACATTTAACAGTCATAGGCTCATAGAATTTTGTACGAAAATTAATCATTCAAACTTATATATCTGCTGGCTACCAAGTGTACAGTTAGCTACACCACTGAAAATAAAGTTATTGTAATAATGAAATAATATTTTAACCAGCCTGTAGCATGCTTTTATACAAAAATAAGTCGTTTTGTCATAATAAAATACCTAAAATTGTTCTGAAAAATAACACCTGCCTACCACCAAATAATACCTTATAGAACACTTTTGAATATTAGCTTCCTTAAAGTAGGTACTTAATACGTAATACTAGGTAATTAATCGGTTTTTTATATAAAGGATAGATCGCGCAAGGCGACTCCCAATGTATTTAACAAAAAAGACACCTTATACACACACCATACCTTAATAGGAGGGCGGATCAATAAGTCCGTGACTTTTGGAATAAAACACAGATTTTTTGATAAATAAATCCTTTTATTTTTCAACGTAGTCTCCCTTGAGCTCTATACATTTTGTCCAACGTTTCTCCAATTTTTATATTCCTTCCAAAAAATATGATTAGTCGAGGTCCTCAAAATAGGCCTTTGTTTCCGAGATGACTTCATCATTGGAGTCAATTCTTTTTCTTCAGGTTTGGGAACAAGAAGTAGTCACTCGGAGCCAAATCTGGAGAACACGGCGGATGAGGGAGCAATTCATAGCCCAATTCATGGATTTTTGCCATGGCAACTGCACATGTGTGCACCCTTGCATTGTCTTGGTGGAAAATAACTTTTTCTTGGCCAAATGAGGTCGGTTTTTTTTCAAATCGTCATTGAATCGGTCCAATAAGTAAGTGGCATAATATTTCCTATTGATTGTTCTTCCCTTTTGAAGTTATTTAGTGTGGATTATCCCGCGTGCATCCCAAAAAACAGTCGCCATAACTTTATTGCCTGGCAAACGCACCTTGGCCTTCTTTGGCGCCGATTCACCCTTATAAACCCACTGTTTTGAATTTTTAGATTTTTTCGGTCCATCTTCCTCTTCTTCCATCTCCGTCTTCATCTTCAGTGCTTGTACGCCACAACGAAATTCAGTAAACCACTTTTTTACCATTGAAATCGATGGTGCAAAGTCCCCATAGTATTTATCAAGCTTAGCCTTGGTCTTGGTAATGGTTTTTTTTTTTTTCGCGAAAAATAATGCTTAATAAGCACACGAAATTCAATTTTTTCCTTTTTTTCCTCAAATTACTGGGTAGTCTGATAAAGATAGTCTGTCAAACACAAACTAACTGACGCAGCAAGTTCAAATTTTGACAGGAGTCAACTGACAGATGCCTGTTGAAAGGAGTAGTGTTGCTCTTTCAGTAAAGAGGTCAGTAATGCAAAAAGTCACGGACTAATTGACCCGCCCAGATAAAATGAATGTATAGGCTACTATTTAATACGTCCATGGTATAGGCCGACAAACGACTTTGGCGTGTGGCATAAAATTTAACTAACCGCGATATTATGAAATGTCACTTCATGACTTTTGCCGTCTCATATTTATTGTTGTACTTGAAACTTTAAAAAAAATTTAAAGAAGAGTTAGCCACTGCTGTAAGGATTTTATGGAAAGTGAATTAAACTCAGCAAATATTTATATGGATCTTTCACCATAGGTGTCTTATTTTATTCTGAAGAAAGAAATGGTAATGATGATTAAGAATAATAGATTTTTTTTAAATGCATTAAATGCCATCGGAGCTATAGAAGGCACATTGTTGGCATGACAAGAAATTACATGAAGGATTTCGCAAGAAAGACAGATATTTATAAAAGCCTTTCATCATTGAACTATTTTCAAAGATCGAAGAAAGTAGATGACGGCAATAAAATTGATATTTTTTGTCGTCATATATCAATATGATATTTGCAGAACCCAATAACGTTTTTTTGGGCGTATGAGCGAAGACAGAATCCGTGCAACTGACAAGGTGTCGCCGTCGAGGGATACGTCAGGGAGGACATCATCATCATTTTCAAAAATCGAACAAAGTAGTGATGACGAAGATGACGACATTAAAATTGATATTTTTATGTCGTCATCTATTAATATGATATTTGCAGAACCCAATTACAGTAAAATATTTTGATACTTTTTATTTTTTTTTATATTTTTAATGTTTGATTTTAAATTATTTTTCAAATGCCGTATTTTTTAGCTAACTTTTTTCTTTAAAATAAATAATTTCTGGTGAACATGCATTTATATTTTTCTCTGAGAATTGGGTGAGTTTATCACAATGGTAACCCTTATAGACAGCGTCACGTGCCAATAAAGCCTTGTCGGACATAACGAAAGAAATATAATAAATTGAATTAAATATATATTTTTTATTCAATATTAAGACAAACCTATTTACTGATTGGTTCTGAGAATATAATAAATTTTAGTATATGTTCTTGGGCCCTCCTATTCTCGACAAAAACGCATGTAATTCTATAGAATTGTAAGAAAGGTAAGGTAGCCGTCATAGGCGGGATGCCTTTAGATACTGAATGAGAGCACTCTGTACTCGATTTTGATCATAATTATGTAATAGAAGTATTAATATTTTTTCACTAGAATTCCATATCAATAAATAAAGTTTTGTTACTATTTCCTTTACTTATGCCTGAGTTAATCGCATCACGTGTCCATGTAACCATGTAACCATGCGTTGCGTAATCAATTCTTTAACTTTCGGTTAAGTTTATTCAGTAAATAATCAATTTTTGTTTTTTATATTTTTCCTCTTCATGTATGATCTCAAACTACCACGTCCTTGAATCTCAAAAGTGACCCAGCAGTCACCCTGTATAATAAATATAAACTCAAAAAAAATCTTTCTTTTTCGGGAGGTATTGCAATGAATTTGCTTAAAGTTAACTAAAAAACTGCTATAGATACGAAAATTTCTGTTTACGACATATGTTGCACCCAGTATAATATTCTCGACTATAATAGTAAAAATACTTTTAAGATTTACCTCGTCCATTGTAAATCATGACAAGACAAAATTTACTGATACAAATTTTTTGAACCATTATGGTCATTAGCATTTGAATAAAAAATTGGAAACATAATTCTGTATAACAAATAAATTGTAGCAATTGACGTTTCCTATCTCTGGCTACCCCAAAGAGAAACAGGCGTGAAGTTATGTATTCCATACACCCTACTTTTTATTTATAAAGGGTCCTCGATATTTCGGCACTATTGCAAGCGATCATAACGATAGTGGTAGTATAATTTGATTGAATAAATTAATAGAATCCCATATTTGCATATTTCAGTTTCATTACTTTTGTTTAAAAACATTCCAATGCTCTTTGCTGAACTTATTATCTTATTCATTTATATCATAGTTTATGAAATGTCATAAGTGACCTATGACGTATGAATGTTTATCAATTAGTCTTACATCATTATTATGCAACTTGTTCGAAGTTTCTAGTAAACCAAATCAAAATGGTACACTACTTTCTGGGCCCACTCTACCTAAAAATTAAAAATATATTTATAAGCATATTGTCTGTTGCAGGTGCGAAGCAGTATCAGCAAGCGATTACGTAGAATTTTCAAATTTTATGACTGAAGATAATAGATTTGGAAGATATTGCGGTCACATGAAAGAGTTTCATGTTGAGTCAGAGAGAAATTTTTTCAAAGTTACATTTCGATCAAACGACCGTTTAGATGGTACAGGTTTTAAAGCGATATTTCAATTTTTAGAAGCAACAGACGAATATCAAGCACCTATTCAGGATTATGCCCCTTATTCTACTAGTAAGTTCAAACATATTCTTTGTTTTCACAATAAAAACACAAAAGTAAAATAATTCGGAAACAAAACAAATGAGCAAAAAGTAATTATTTAGTATTGGCTCTTAATTAACTTGCTTTTTATTACTTATTAATATATTCTACATATCAAAGTAATATCTTCTTTCTTTTCAGCTGTACCTAAACTGAGTTACCTGATACTGCTCACCGTTGTCATCACTGAAGTAAATTATTTTTTCATAGATAAATAAAGTGATATTAGTCGCTAAAACTATCATAATAGATTTAAGAATGTATATTTTGTATAATAAAGTGTGCCATACTATTGCAATTCACCTTAGAGGTGCAATATATCTGTGTAAACTATTTATTTCTCTTGATAAAATAAAGCAATTAAAATAATGAGCATATAACACAATAATTATATTTCATCCACAAAGGCACGTTGTAAAATAAATAATAATAATAATGATACTTTGTTTTACTGATGTGAACCCATTTGAAATCCTTTACCTGCAAATTAAGAGAATGGCAGCTTGCAAGAAGTTGGACAGTAAATATATTTTTTATTATATGATCCTATACTAACAAAAATATTAAATTCAGCAAGACGTAACACATAAATCCAGGAAAGTGTAGGCACACTGATTAACAAAACGAAATGAATGACAAAACATGGAGAATATGTTCTATTCTATTCTATTCTTTGGGTTGGGTGGCAACCAGCCGTCGATACTAAGCGACGGGCTATTACGGCCAGTATCACGTGATGAGACAGACACGTTATTAGAAGTAGTGGTCGAATATGTATGACACAACAAGTTAGGCGCTGCGAAGACCGGACGTTGATTTACCTACAACAATAAGACAATACAGTTAGTTAGTACCACCACCAATAAAAAACATACTTAATATACATATTTATGTTAGTAACACAAAGATATATTCAAATACTTAAGAACTACTTATTTATGAAGATACATTACATTGGAGGAAGATACATACATATATTTACACAGGATTTTAAGAAACAGGGGATCATTAGAGGAGAGGAATACCTTCATGCATGTAGAATATGTTACTGTAATAATACAAAAAACTGTCAAAAACATACGATCTACGAAGCATAAAAAAAAAAAAAACAAAAAGTGCAATATGATAATTTTTCATCATCCATCATCATCCACAGCCTGTAGACGTCCACTGCTGGACATAGGCCTCCCCCAAGGTCTTCCACGTCGCTCGGTCCCGCGCCGCCCTCATCCAGCGTTTACCGGCAACTTTGACCAGGTCGTCGGTCCATCGTGCGGCCGGCCTACGCTGCGTCTCCAAGTACGTGGCCGCCACTTGAAAACTTTTCTGCCCCACCGGCCATCTGTTCTGCGAGCTATGTGCCCTGCCCATTGCCACTTTAGCTCTGCTATCCTGCTGGCTATGTCGGCGACTTTGGTTCGCCTGCAAATCTCCTCATTCGATCTCCGCAGGGAAACTCCGAGCATAGTCCTTTCCATTGCCCGCTGAGCGACTCTAAGCTTGTTTATAAGGCCCATAGTTAGTGACCACTTCTCAGTGCCGTATGTCATCACTGGCAACACACACTGGTCAAAAACCTTTGTCTTCAGACATTGCGGTATTTGTGACGAGAAGATTTTACGGAGCTTCCCGAACGCTGCCCAGCCGAGTTGGATTCGACGATTGATCTCTTTCTCAAAGTTGGACCTACCTAACTGGATTTTATGTCCTAGGTATAGATAATCGTCTACAACTTTGAGCGTGGAGCCTCCAATTACCACAGGAGTAGGTGCAACATGGACGTTTGACATATTCTTCGTCTCATCCATGTTCATTTTAAGGCCCACTCGCTGCGAGGCTCCACTGAGGTCATCGAGCATTTTACTCAGGTCCTGCAGGGTCTCAGCCATGACTACGATGTCATCCGCGAATCGAAGGTGAGTGATGTACTCGCCGTTGATGTTGATGCCGAGCCCATCCCAGTCCAGAAGCTTGAAGACATCTTCCAACGCTGCGGTGAACAGCTTAGGCGATATAACGTCGCCTTGCCTGACGCCCCGCTGCAGTTGGATAGGCTTCGAATTCTGATCTTGAAGACGGGCTGACATAGTGGCGTTTTTGTACAAAAACTTCAAAGCTTCGATGTATCGATAGTCAATTTGGCACCGCTGCAAAGACTGGAGTACAGCCCCGGTCTCGATCGCATTGAAGGCTTTCTCATAGTCCATAAACGCCAAGCAAAGTGGCTGGTTATACTCCTCCGTCTTTTCTATAACCTGCTGCAGCGTATGGCACATCCATATCTATGGTGCTAAAGTGTTTTCGGACACCGGCTTGTTCGGGAGGCTGGAAGTCCTCAAACCTGCGTGCGAGACGGTTCGTAATGACTCTTGAAAACAGCTTGTATACGTGGCTCAACAAAGTAATGGGTCTGAAGTTCTTCAAAAGGGTTTTATCACCTTTTTTGTAGAACAAGACCACTATGCCTTGAAGCCACGCTTTGGGCGTTTTGACCTCAAGGATGATGGAATTGAACAGCTTATGAAGGGTCTTAAGTACAGGTTTGCCACCAGCTTTCAGAAGCTCGGCTGTAATTCCATCATCACCCGGCGCCTTGTTGTTTTTTGATATTTTTTATCTTTTGGAAAATACCTGCAAATAGTAGAAGTAAATACAGGGTTGATTTGTTTGAAATTGAGCCAAATTTTTAATGTTATAAATATCATTTAGAGAAACGAATTTTGCAAAAAAGGGGAGGTATTCTTTTACAAGGAAATTAAAATTATTGGCTAACATACTAAGGATAGCATGGTCATTCTAAATTATGAATGAATACCATTAAAAGTAAGACGAATACGCGCTACTACAAAACATCTTGTAGTGCCTACTTCGTCTTAGTATTATCAATGAAATGCCGCGTCGTAGTAGCTATACAGCAGTGCTAGCACGGATCTTTTGTCGATCGTAAGTTTACGAATGCTCGTATAGTATGGAGACGGTTTTGCAAGCAATAATTAAAATCTATCCATTGCCGCACGGTCAGCTTAAATAAATGTGTTCCTTGTTAATTTTCAATGTTTGTTAACAGGTTCTACTCTTAAATAACTGTAAAATAAAAAATTACATTGTTACTAAAAACTTGCAACCGACTCCATACTATACGAGCATTCGTAAGCTTACGATCGACAAAAGATCCGTGCTAGCACTGCAGGTTCAGTTTATAATAATCAATAAAACTTTAAAATCGGGTTAAGAAACATAAGTGAGTTTAAATTAGGAATTAAAAAAAATATCAAAATAATTTTTAGTGAATAAAAAAGTTTAATCTACAATTTATGACACATTTTAAACATTTCCATCTAGTTCTTTTAAGAAAATCACTATATATACCTATATAGTATATCCTACAAAAATAACTTACATTTTTACCTTACGTCCTGTCGCTGATGTTAAATACCGTGCTAGGTATTAGTCATTGATAGATAACTAATCTCATTCACAATAACTGCTGTACATTGAGTCCCATTAGCCCATTCTCTGAATACAAAATCTTTCATGTTTACATAGAGAAAGATAAATATACCAAAAGGAATAGAGAGCCTACTCAACGCCTCAATCTAGCTAGCCAACTAGTAACAAGCCATGCTTGTTTGTCTTTCATATAATTTCAAGTTTATGAAGGATACTATCGCCATCTAGTTGACAAGCCTCGAAGTATTTCAACTCTAAAAATGCATTCAGTATTGGTAGTTAAGTTCATTTCAATATTTTTACCCACGACAGAACGGAGACGGTATATGCGTTTGGGGTGAGAAGGTGTTTGTTTGTGCAAACCAATGTTACCATTTATCTCCAGAACTTCTGGTCCGATTTTAATGCGGTTTTCAGTAATCGCTTTGGATTTGATTGGTGCATGTTCTTAAACAGGTTTAACGGTAACAACTCATCAGGGGGCGCTGCAGTAAACATTTGTTTGTAATAACAACTATTAATTCTGCAAAACCATTGGTCCGCTAACCGCATTAAAATCGGACCAGTGGTTTTGAAGAATGGTAACATTGGTTTACACAAACCATTCTACGTAATATGATATCGAGTTACGTTACAACAAAGCCCCAGCAAAGTTGAGTCGTAAATACTTATTATAATACTTCAGTATGTATTTAAATAAACTACATGGGTTTTCCAGCGGTGGTGGGGACATTAGAGAGCTGATGAGGAACGAGGTGTTGTGTAATGTAATGTATGGTACCTGTATTATGCTCTTTAAAAAGTTTGAAATAAAAAACAAAATAAAAATTTTGAAAAACCCACGACGCGACGTTTAAAAAGTAATTGAAAAAGAATAAAATAATTTAAATTCCCCCGAGTGAAATGATTTATGTGACGAGAGATAATTAACGTGAAAAGCTTTTTCAAAAGTTCACTTGGTCTCACACAGAGTCGGTCATATTATGAACAACATACTATTCGTTTTCATAGCACTTCCCTACGCTTACCTATTCGGTTCTCGAAGATGTAGATGTCGCAATAACATATGTATTCAACTCCCTATGAACTTTATAAGAAGAGCAAGAAAATCCGTCGAGGGCTGCCATCAATATTTTAAATTTCAATATAAAACTACAAAACGAATTCATTCAATGGCAGCCCCAGACGGATTTTCTTGCTCTTCTTATAAAGTTCATAAGGAGTTGAATACCTATGTTATTGCGACATCTACATCTTGGTTGCCTCATTCTCTGTGCCGGGGCCACCGGGGCGCGTCTGGTGCTGGAACTGGGCGCGGCAGCATGCGATCCGCGTCCTCTTCTCTATTTGTATTGTCCATCATCATTATAAGTTTCCGGTCACTCCAGTAATTGCTCATTCGTGTGACCACCCCCTACATGATTCGATAGTCAATCAGGGCGTGTGGTTGTTTGGTTGTTTTAGGGGGCTTATCATTATTGGGTATGCTAAAAGCAACACGCCTTCTTAGGTGGAAAAATTATTATTTGTCCCAGCCGGTTTATTTGGTATTTTTATCCTATAGTATTTACATTGCTATTTTGATGTCAGTACAACATAGATTCATACATTCATGTCCGGTATTCCGCGTGTTTTTAGTAGGTAGTTGACTTTTAGTTTTAAACTTGATTTTTATGGGCGTCGAAAATAAGTGGGGAATGAAAACAACTTCTAAATCATGAAAATTTAGAAATAGATTTTAAAACTTTAAAATAGCACAGTAATCATTTTCAAAGTAAGTTTGCAAATATAATTGAGATAGACTTAATTTTACTTTGAAATAGTTATCAACATGAAAGTCTTGCTGCCTTCTTATTGTGAAAAATCCGTATGTATTTTTTATTTATTCATATTTATTATGTGCAGAGAATATTTTCAAACCAGCACCATGTATTCTTGACCTACTTAGTTTGTTCATGTTGTTTATTCTTCATGGTAGTCCACTTTGGGCCACAGTGTGATTGTCATAAACGTTATATTATGAAATCCTCAAAATATTACATACTATTATCAAAAAACTGTAAAATAAAAACTTCCCAATGTTTATATCAATGAATTTACATTTTACGTAGATTGATATGTCAATATAATAATTGATCTTACAGAGTTTTATCTTCAGCAGAATATATAGCGTGACTCTATGCAATGTTCGTGTTTGCTTGGTTGCGTTGCTTGCTTCACGTTTGTCTTGTAGTTGCATCTCTCTCTTGCGCGCTATCGTCTATCCTTTCTATTTCCATCCTATCACGGCACTTCGTCAGTCAGTTTGAAATTGTTTGCTTTGCGTGTGGTTGTGCGTTATATTAGTGTAATTTTGAATTGTTGCGCGAAACTTTCTGTGAAAAAGTTGTGACAGTAAAAACAGGAGGAAATTGCACTTAGTTATTTGTTTGGTTTTGGTTGAACATTGCATTATTTTTGTGATAATCTAGTACCGTGTGTTAGGTACGATCACAGGTGTCGCATTCCATACAGGACGCCGACGCAGCCTCCTCGTACAATAACAGGTGGATTATTAGAAGAATTTTTTTCAAGTAAGTTTTTTTACGATCTTGGACTTTTATGGACTTGCAAAAAATTACAGAGGCTTATAAAAACTCTCAAAGGGCGGCAGATAGTTAGAGATAAATACATGGATATTAGGTATGTCGGTACTTTTCATTTGATATAGTTTTAAAGGTGTTGATAGAAGGCATTTACCAGCTTTTATTAAAGAATACTGAGTTTACGTATATAAATATTTATCATAATACACAACTTATAAAAAATATTAACTTCTTACGTTTTAATTAATCGACCTTTTGCATGTTGGAGGTCAGATTTTTAAACAGCTGTGACGCAGAAACCTTTTCTAGTCAATGATATAAATGAATAGTTACTTAATAAATAGTTACCCTTACTGTAAAGGTAACTGTTATAATAATGCCGGCTGCGCAAAGTTTAAGAATTATGAGGTACCTAAGTACCCTAAAATCTACATAGAACTATTAGACACTACGTCCAAAACAGTTTCTCAGACAATTTTTGTGTCTTGTATATTTTCAATGAGTCGGCTGACGAATATCAATTAGTTGTTCAATAGTGTACCTATACCTAATACTTACCTTAGTTTAATAAATAAGGTCTGAAGGAATTATAATCTTTATCATCATTCTTGACCAGGAGACGTCAACTGCTGGCAAGGCTCTTTTAATAAGGAATATTAAGATACAAAGAAAGGTGAAGAAGACCCCTAGGATAAATACAATAGGCTAATTAGTAGGTAATGTGTACTTATTGTGTTGCCTTAATTCAAATCAGGTTAATACAATATTTAGACAAAACATTTCCTAATTTGTTTTTTATCAATAAAATAATCACAATAAGAGTTTATTACTTCAACTGCTTTGAAGAGAAAAAAAGGGAGTATGATTATAAATAAATAATTATAAATAAAATGAAATCCCACAATCACACCAACTACATGGGCCCAAAGTAAGCAAAGCTTGTGTTATGAGATACCATGTAGCAAACTAGAGGGAACCTAGAAGTATAGCTAAACACCCAGACCTGGAACATTTTTTTTTCTAGTTCCATGCGTGAATTGAACCCGCAACCACTAGCTTCTAAGGCAGATAGGTTAACCCCATCGCCAAGGTGGTTGTCAATTCGTTGATTGAGTCACTCTAATTGTATTTGTGTAATGAACATAGATGTTACCCATTTAGTCATGTATGTTTTATTTGGGAGGTACGGGATAATTTGAGTCCAACAATTTTAAGATTTTCCTGATGGCTGCACCCCTGATCTCTTTTGGATCCACTTTGTGTTTATCCAAGTGCATGAATGTTTAGATATTTTATTAACTTTATTTATAATATTAAATATTTAAATAGATGTGTTGTATATGTTATACAGGGTGGAATTATTGAATGCCCCCTGGAGGGAAAGTACTCTAAATAATAAAGATAGCAAATTTTACTCTAGAGAAACATTTCTTTATTTTGGAAGAGAAATAAAACTGCATTCAAAGATTTTAGAAAATTCGCTTGCTACACTTGGGAATCGAACAAACTAAAATCTGTAAAAATTACACCCTGTAATTTTATTGCATCGATTGTTAGGGTCAATCACAAGAATGAAATCTCTCTAACATAGTAGGTTAATTTAATGAAAGAAAAACCATGAAATCTTCATTTTTAGATTTTAGTTGCTTCAATTTCTGGGTGAAGCAAGCAAATTTTAGAAAAATCTTTGAATGCATTTTATTTCTTTTTTAAAATAAAGGAATAATTCTTTCGATTAATTTTGCTATCTCTATTATTTAGAGTACTTTCCCTCATACAAAAATTCCACCCTGTATATATTTATTAAGTTTATTTATCCCTTATCTAGTATCCATAACACAAGTTCTTCTTCAAACATCCATATAGGCTTAACATTATTATAAGGATAATATGGTGCTATTGGTAGAAATATTTACATTCATTCATTATTCTTCACTACCTGATAAATAACAAATAATGATGTGCACAATAGGCACAATATCTTTTTCAGTTGTTCATTTATCCCCTAATTTATCTTAAACAAACCTGCAGTGCGAGCACAGAACTTTATCGACTCGTGTGTTTACGAATATTCGGAGACGGTTGCGAGTTTTTAGTAACATTGTAATTTTACAATTATTTAAGAGTACAAAATGTTTATAAACATTCAAAATTAACAAGGCACACATTTTTAAGGTGGCCGTGCGGCAATGCATAGATTTAAATTTATGCTCACAAACCGTCTCTATACTATACAAACATTCGTAAACATACGAGTCGAGAAAGATCTGTGCTCGCACTGCTGGCAGTAAATGATGATGAGTTTGAAGATGCAGTACTCAGGTTCAGGATGAAACTAAATCTTCATTTTATAATACTGGATACCTATTAATGAGCGAAATGACGGAGCTATGATATATGGCAGTAGACTACATTAAACAAGGCATAGCTAATAATATAACAATTAGGTAATTATATGTGTACTTACAAATGATTTCAGAAGATTCCTTTTATTTTTGACAAATCTTAAGCTTTGCAGGTTCATGTGATGAGGCCTTTTCACGCAATTTTGTTACCTACCTGTTTAAAATAGTAAATAAAATGTGCGGTAAAATCCTTTAAAAACATAAACCTTGGACACTACTCGAATACTTACCGTAGGAAATTGTTATAAATATTGCGCGTTGTCAGATTTTATTCCCGTGTTGATATCGCGAGAGCTTTGCAAACTGATGTTATCGCTTATAAAAGATATCAACGCGCTCCGGCATGTATTTGTATTTAACACGGGAAAAAAGGGTATGTATGAATTTAACACGGATATAAACAAAGGAGACAGAACCTGCTCCATACATTTCTGGGCCACGGTGTTAACAACTTGAAATTTGCATTTTTTTATTTAAAATATAACCATGTTTCATCACCGAAATTTTCAAGACAAACCAGTGTTGAGGAATTGAGATATCCATAATTTTGTCTATAGGTAGGTATACACAGAAGCTAAGTGAGCTTAGAATCACTTTCGAAAGCTATTTTTTTTCTTATTGTTGAGATTTATAATATCCCAAATAGAGCAGACAGCAAAAAAGTTAATATTTCACTCAAATGATTATTTATGCAGATCAATTAACATGAAACATATTTGTCAGAGAAGAACTAAAAGATACAAACAGGAAGATACTTACCACATCGGGTGTACGCCATTGACGAATAACATTACGCGTTTCTTCATCTAAAGCTCGTTTGCCTAAAGCTGCACAGCGACCAAACGCAATGCCACAATTAATACAGCGATCCATGTCGAAATGTAAAACCAGAAGTCCAATGACAAAAACCAAAAATCGTCGTTTAATGCGGGTTCTCGGGATCCAGTAGGCAAGCACAAAATAGTCGTTTATCTATACATATAATAAAATGGTAGGAAAGTCAAAACTGTACATTGAATATTTTTTAAAAGAATACTTGGGGTATGATCTACAATCGAAACAGAAACAAAAAATATAGTTTTTAGAATTTTTGTCTGTTTGTCTGTTTGTCTGTTTGTCTGTTTGTCTTTCCGGGATAAACTCAAAAAGTACTGCATGGATTTACTTCAAATTTGGCATGAAGATAGTTAAGAAGTCGGGTCAACATATAGGCTACATATTATCACGCTAGCTGTTTTATGATCGTAGGTGCGTTTGGTGCTGCATAGCGTTCACGCAGACGACGTCGCGGGCAGCAGCTAGTATAAAATAATCGTGAAGTCCGTATGAATAACTGAAGCCGTTAAAATAGAAAAAAACCATGAAAATACTCAAGCGCAAGGAAAGAAACCAAACAAACGAGTGAACAAATAGATCGATTGACTTACTGAACCATAGTTTCGCTCTTCATTCACTCAGTATTGCCAAACCTAATAAAGAATTTCGCCTATTTTAATTAAAAAATAATTATTTAAAATAAAACTAACGCGGTTAGTTTACATTCATTTAACCTTATAATGATTCTCATTAATATTTCTTCAATTTTACTCAGCGTATTTTCAATTATATTATGAGTTATTCATCCATACTAAAAACCCATGAAAGCGATTTCCATATCTTGAATTAACTTGTTTCCCCCTCACTACATTTTTAGGGGTTTTACTTATTTTGAATAAGGATAAAATAAGCTATTTTTTTAGACCAAAGTCAACCTGTTAACCCTGTGGCCCAGGCTTACTCAGTTTCCTTTGATTTAGGGGTTTAAAAATAATTAAAACGGGTAGGAAAAATAATAAATTGGCAGCTGCAGTGAAGTAGCATTTTAATTATAAAGTATAGCAGCTTTATATTGAGTTCTTAGATTAGTTTAAACGTAAATTGGCAGTGATTTTTTGGCGTAGCAACTGAATTTGAATCATCGTTATCTCGATGTCTTAACGCTTGACTTTATTTGACCATGTCGGGATTGTCCAGGGTTGACTATGATACCCGACCTGGCTTATGGCGTATATAACTATATACAACCTAACATGCTCCTCCTCGCTGCGCTCGTCGTTGCACCTAACCGTGCCGACTACGTCTTCCTGTTAATATTAGCTGCCAAGACATTATTTTTAATACCTCATCTATTATTTTTGTCACCAAGCAGTTAGTCGCCTAATAAGTTGTTGGTCGCCTCAAAAATAATATTCCATATATTAAGTCACAAACTATTTGCACTTATTATCGTAGTTAGTAAGATTTATACCAGCTGTCTTATAAACGAGCGTAAAAGTTTTATTAGATTTTTATATCTTCTTTTATGAAATCAAACACGACACAGCGGCTGTTTCTACAACTTCACATGTAATTAATGACCGCAAAAAACTTTTGGTTAACTTTAAAATCTATATTTAGGTACACTAATAATATTAGCTATTCAATATACCGATTTACTACAAAAAAAATAAGCATACACCTCGCGTGTTTCTCTATGGTAAACTATTTATTAAAGGCTTCAAAAACGGACATTTTACTTACTAGCATTTTGTTTTTGGAGACTCTTCATAGAATATTGAATACTTTTCTGAACAAACAGAAAGCTAAAATAAAATAAAAAATAAAATAAATCCCCCGACAATCACACCAACTACATGGCCCCTAAATAAGCATAGCTTGTGTTATGGGATACCATGTAGCGAACTAGGGGGGAACCTAGAATATAAACAGATAAACAACCAGACACGGAAAAAAAAAATTTTCTTGTTCCGTGCGGGAATCGAACCCGCAACCACTGGCGTCTGAGGCAGATAGGTTTACCCCTTCGCCAAAGTGGTCGTCAAAAATCTACATTGAACCATCTAACTACTTCCTTTAAGCTTCAACTAAAATGTCAAGAACACAAGCGTATGTTCATAGATTATAATTACATAAATGTATGTTTATTAGCTTACTACTACTTTAGTTATTATTCTCGTGGAGTTAACTATTATCGTTTGGGTAGTATTTAATCGAGTAACTGTAAATAAAAATTTTAGGTGACAAAAATAATGAATTTGGCTTACTGTTTTAATTAAGTGAGCGACTGAGAGCGAGTGACGAAGAATCAATGAAACAGCGACTTAAAAACACTTTTGACCATGTCGGGATTGTCCAGGGTTGACTATAATAGCTGACCAGGTTTATGGCGCTTCGCCGGCCGCTGCCGCGGCACCGCTCGCTTCGCTCGCTCGGCTCGCGCACGTGTATAACTATATGCAACCTAACATGCTCCTCCTCGCTGCGCTCGTCGTCGCACCTAACCGTACTGATTCCGCCTTCCGGTGCGGGAGCCCTTCTCGTAACTTATCTCTTTCATCGCAATGTATATGTGTTTTAGTCGCTCACTTAGTAATTCAGTCGCAATATTAATATTTAAAACCGTTCATTTTCATATATTTTTCAAGACAGTCCAAATTTGTTTTTTAGTCGCTCGTTTTATTATTTCCAGTCCAAATTTGTTTTTTAGTCGCTCGTTTTATTATTTCCCTTATCGTTTAATGAAAAGAAATCAAAGGTTATACAGGACAGGAAGCCCTACGAGTTTTATATAGAGTACAGTTATAAATACAGGCATCAAACCTAGTAAACTACATAAATATTTTACTACCAGTTAAGTAATTAGTAGGAGTATAATTTAGTTTGAATTGGGATTGTTCGTTCGAAGTGAAGGGCTTTCTTGTTAAATTTAGTTTGCTTCTGATCTACGCTATAGATATTATAATGGATGGTACATCTAAGAATATTATAATTCACTGATAATTTTGGGTATTTAAAAATAAATCTGTTTTTCAGTATAGTCTTTTTTAACTTATGCTGCTAAATATCACTCGGATTAGACGCGTTTATCGACACACCCTTATCCAGGGAGGTGATAAGGCTAATCTAAGATTCGCAGTTTAAAAGTCGGCCTAGCATAATGCCTCTGCCTCTTTAGATGTATACAGGGATACAGGTTGTAATCGTTAAGTGTGCCCAGGTGATTATTCCGAAATTAAACGTGTATCAAAAAACATTAAACTGATAAATCGAAGTAACCTAAAGTGTAAGTAAAAACATGAGAGTGAAGTGGAGTTTTCACTGTTTATGTAGACACTTAATCGTACCAGTTTTCACAGTCTAAAAATACCCTTAGTTTACATTTATTATATACAATACGACATTCGACGTGAGGCGCTATTATCACATAGGTATTTTGAATTTTTTGTAAAAAAATACTACCATTTAGTAGGAAATCTGGAAGTGGTACGATTCATCCAACTTTATTAAGGTACAAAAGGCCGCGGATCAAGCGTCACAAACCTATCTCCCAAACCAATTTTTAACTTAATGGAAATAGAGTTCAGATTTAATTACAATTTTTTGACAGGTTGGAACGCTTATCTTCCTTCTGTACACCCGACTCTCCCTTAATTTTTTTTGTTGACTCTACGTAGACCAGAAATGATTCATACACTGTTTACGTTTTTGTTACTGTGGCAACCTTTCCTTGGGGTGGTTTTTTTTATTTCTTGTTAACTATGTTAACAGATTTATTAGATAACAATTATAGGCGTTCGGGTGCAGTTGCGAGTTAGAATATTTGAACGATCTGCAGATATTTGCTATAAACCTTGGTCCAATAAGTGTAGATTAGAAAATAATATATGAAGTGTCCGTTTATTAGTTTACAATGGCATTGTCTGAATTTATGAGTTATGAAATTTTAAGAATTCTTAACTTTTAAAAAACGCTGGCTATTCTTTATTTTTTATTGAATAAAACTATATTAAATGCCATTCTAGTCATCCGTCAAGTTTATTATTCCCTATACTCGCATTTATTCATACCTAAGAAAATAGCATAACGTACATTTTACGCAGAACTCCTGTAATAATTCATACGATATTATCAAAGGCGGCCGAGCCCACAATTCTCCATTTGAGCTGGTTAGTATGCGACGATAACATCTTTAAACTAAGAAAAGAAAAAAAAAATATGAATATGGTAAGAAGACACAAAGACACGAAACTACTTAAGTTAATGTTACAAAATAAGAGACAAAATATTTAGAATTATACCATACAATTACTTCTATAATAGCTTGTGAAGAATGTGTACGCATAACAAAAAGTAGGTCGAAAAGATCTTTGACAAGGATAGATTTAACAACTTATTGCTGATAAGAGGCTTTTAATATTGCCTAAAGCTTTCACAGTTACACATTTAAGTTCAAAATAAATAGGTCTTAATAGGTCATATTGGAATTCCTTTCCGTATACGTACTTACTACTATGGACTTAAGTTTGGTTGTTATTGATATTAACTAAGTAGTTGACAATTAAGGCCTCACTTTCGTGAAATCCTGATATTCCACAGAAACTTATTCCTGGAATGTAAGGTATGTAATAATTCTCGATACGTTCTTTTGTTACAAATTTATTTCAAATCTGTTCAGTAGTTATTGTGTTGTTGAGGTGGTTGTTTTATTCTAGAAATTGCTAACCACCGGTAGATTAATAAAGCACCAACTGAAAAAGAGTAAAATTATGAAAATAAGATTCAGGTTAAACTTTGCGCATTGGGTTGGAGGTATTAACATGTGGTTACGAAGTCGTCGTGGCGCCGTGGTTACTGTGTGTCTTTCGATATCACAGGTTAAGCAACGTTCGGCGCGGTCGGTACCTGGATGGGTGACCGCCGACCGTTCGTTTCTCACGGCGACTTCCGTGCTTCGGAGGGCACGTTAAGCTGTCGGTCCCGGGTGCTGTATACTTGTATACAGTAGTCGTTAGGGTTTGTCAGAAGCCATATCGGCACCCTGAAAATTCTGACATCCACCACCCAGCACTGGGCCAGCTCGGTGGATTATGGCCTAAACCTCCTTGTCACCCAGAGGAGAGACTCATGCCCTGCAGTGGGTCCATTACACGGAGTTGTGATGATGATGATTAACATGTAGAGTACTTTTGTTCTAATATTCCTCGGTATTGGTTTTTAAAGTTTTTAAAGTATAACCTTTAAACTTCAGTTAACCTATAACGTTACTTGTAGGCGTCATTGGCGAAAAAGGGAGCTCTTTTCACAAACGTAAGACAGCGTTCGTCGTGTCCTTACATAATTCATGCAGTTACAAAAATCTTAAAACTCTTCCGTTACTGACTAACTGACAGACAACACACAGCCAAAACTATTGACCGTAGAGAGCTGAAATTGGTAACATACAATCCTTAGAGGTTGCGGTGGAGCACGAAGGAAGGAATTCCCGAAATTCCCACGGGAACGGGAATTATTGTACTTTTTTTGTATTGTTTGTTTGAAAAATCTTATTCCTTCAGTGCACGGATGTGATAATTGGTATAAAGGTTTCTCAATAAGTGTCTGTTTGTATTATGGGAGGAGTTCCCGAAATTCCCACGAGAAGGTGTTGGACTTTATTGTTTGTATGAAAAATCTTATTCCTTGAGTGCACGGATATGATACTTGGCATGAAGGTTCTTCAAAGAGTGACTTTATGTATTATGAAAGGAATTCCCGAAATTCCCACGGGAACGGGAATTATAAATACGTTTGTATGAAAAAAAAACTTATTCCTTGAGTGCACGGGTGTATAAAGGTTCTTCAATAGGTGTCTGTTTGTATTGTGGAAGGAATTCCTAAAATTCCTACGGGAACGGGTTGGACTTTTTAGTTTGTATGAAATATCTTATTCCTTGAGTGCACGGATGTGATACTTGGCATGAAGGTTCTTCAGAGAGTGACTGGTTGTGCTATGAAAGGAATTTCCGAAATTATCTCGGGAACGAGAAATATATGATTTTATACTTTGTATGGAAAATCTTATTCCTTGAAAGCACGGATGTTATACTTGGTACTAAGAATCTTCAATGGGTCCATTTGTATTATGCCAGGAATTCCCGAAATTGTCACGGGAACGGGAAGTATTGGACTTTTTAATTTGTATGAAAAAATCTTATTCTTTGAGTGCACGGATGTGATACTTGGCATAAAAGTTCTTCAATGAGTGACTGGCTGTGTTAAACTTAAATAATGTTTATGCGCGTACGAAGTCGCGGGCTAAAGCTAGTAATTGCATATTCGTTCCCGATCTTTGATCCCATATCCAATCTTATCTTAGGCAACTTATAAAATTATGAAATAACTGTTATGGTGTTAAGGCAGGCTTATTTGCCGTGATTATCTATTTGCTAGGTCAATTGGAACTGGAACAATCAAGATTTGTCCGGGTGCATTAGGTATAGTTAGTATGTTTATTTCAAGACCATGTAGCGAACTATGGGGTTGCCTTATTTCAAATATCTAATATATAAACACCCGAAACAGTTTTGACCTCACGAATCACGTAGTAGAGATAAACCACTGAAGTCGTCAAAATTGTCAGTGTGTCGTGGGGGGTTTTGGAAAATCGAGATATTTCCATTTCAAATATGGGTCCACTATCATAAAACATAAAAATCTTGCCCTCTTTATAAGAAAATTATACTACAGTAAAATTTCCAGTACACCTTATTCAAAATAAGAGATACAGAATAAGAAATAGTTATATTTAAACGGAGCTCAGTACTTAATACAATTTATCCTGTTCTTGTTTCCGTCTAAAGACTAAAATATTAATGTATTCAAATTGTAGTCTCTGTTAGTATTTAGATTCCTGATTGTGACAGTATTGTTGTTTGAACTGAGCTTATAGTAATTTAACCTGCCAAGGAATGTAAAAGGCCGAGTGGCAGCCTTTATAAGTAGGACAAGAGGATATTTACTTGGCAAGTTTTGTAAATTGAGTGCCTGTGTTAAATTGTTAATGAATATGAACCGTTTTTGTATGTAATGTAGGAATTTTGAAATTTAATACTTTTTGCAAAAATAAAACTGCTGGGTAGAGGCGAGTAGCTTTTTTAATGTGGTCTGTAAAAGTACGAGTATCTAAGTGTTGGTGGGATAAAAAAAGATTCGACTAATTTGACTTAGTTTAGTAACATTTTAAGTCTATTTGAAAATAAAAAGTGGTGACAACTTCAAATTTTATTATTGACTCATTGTATAGCCCTGAACTATACCTGTATCTCTCTTACTTCCTATTCTCAACTATACTGATGCCAGCTATCTTGACCTAACTGAAGAACTCCTTAATAAACTTGAGCGGCTCCAAAATCTCAGTATAAGATTTGTATTTGGATTACGCAAATACGACCACATATCTGAATTCCGAACTAATCTCAAGTAGCTTCCTATTCGCCTTCGCCGGAATACTCACATCCTATCTGTAGTTTACCGTATTCTGTATGATAAAGCTATACCTGATTATTTGAAAAATCGCATCAACTATCGGTTCGACAATAATGATCGCAACTTGCGCTCTTCTTCAAATCTCCTTTTAGCGACACTATCACATACTTCCACATTTTTGGGCAAGTCGATTTTTGTCCGATTGGTGTCATTATGGAACGAGCTACCGATTGAGATCCGCTTAGCTCGCAATCCGTACACCTTTAAAAGACTGCTCAAACAGCATTACCTTGTGAAACATTGTTCATCATAACGATCTCATTGTGATTATCAATATGTATAATATATGTCATGTGAATGTATTATTAGAATGTATGTATATGTATTATTTGAATGTATTTGTATGTATTATTAAAATTTATAGGTATTTGTTAGTAATATGTAGGTATGTCTATGTAATTATTTGTATGAAGTCTATATTTATAGCTTGTGTCCCAACGCCCATTATATTCCCACTACCTAATCCTGTCAAGACGCGGTTGCCTGGAAGAAATCGCTCTACAGCGATAAGACCGCCTTTGTGCCAATACTAAATTAAAATGTACCTTTTTTACTTTCTTTTTTATGCTGTTGGTTTACAATAAAGAATTTATTAGTATTAGTATTATGGCTGTTTATTTACAGAACGTATTTTTTTACTATAAAAGTCTCGATACTATGCAATTTATTTTGGATTACTTATGAATATTGCATTTTTGCAGTGTCACATTGAACTCAAAGCAAGTATTCCATTTGATTTCAAAACCAAGTCAGTATTAAAATATTTATGTCACTTAGAAACCTTGAATTAAATGAAGTATTCTAGTAGTTAAGCCTGCAAGTAAAGGACCTTTACGTAAATTCTTTTGAATTAATACATCACGAGTTCTCAGGCGGTGTGCTATTCTATAAATCTTGTTAGAGAATGAAGTATGCAACGGTGTACTTTGGAGTTAGGAGCGGCTTGCCTTTGCCTAGGTCGGTTCAAATATCGAACTACCGTAGATATAAGAAACTTAGAAAACAAGTACCTAATAAGATTCTTAGAAGGAATAAGTACTAATAAATCGGTTGTTTATTAAGAGCTCGTCTCTTATATCGTCCTGAAGAATTCCGGGTAATAATAAGTTTTGAAGGTGATTTAGCAAATTTTCCAAAAGTTTGGCAATGTCCTTTAGCACTATCGAACGAGTTTTTATGTTGATGTCGATCTGTCACTCATTCGTGAAAGAATGATTCGATGGATCGATAGTTCTTACATAATCTCTTTTATATGTATTTGGGTACAAGGTAAGGACAGACTATGAATCATGTTAGCAACCAAAAATAACAAATCTTGTAAGTTTGTCTTCTATGACACCTGATGTTAAGTGAATATGAAGACTAAGGTCATCCGTCCATCCACGAGAAACCTATTCACTCGACGCTTAAAAGTACTAGGACTATACTGGTCAGGAAACCATAACGAGTGTTTAATCCTTACTTTAATGAGTTCAATATGTTAAGTTTCAACCTTTTTTGAGAATCGTAAACTGGGTTAGGTGAATGAGGTACTTATAAGTCATAGAAAAGATCACGTTTCCTATAATCCATTAACAAAATAAACACTTCAGGTACATCTTCTCCCGCTTTAACCTTGTGGAAGATCTACCTGTTTCTATTCTAGGTAGGTATTAAAGAAAAAAATCAATTAAGTTCTCTATTTGAAATTTCAAAGCTCTGTATCAATCGCTACATTAAGCTTAATAGGTGATATCATTTTGCCCTCAAAACTATCTTATTATGTAATCAGCGATATTAAATATCGAAAATATAGAACCTAAAACAGACAATAGCCATATCCAGACTATGGTTGTAAAATCATTGCTCTTATAAGGAGTTATCAGAAATATTTCTCGTAGGTGGCACTGTAGAGTTAGTTTTGAAATATAGGCCGAGTAAGTGAATTTACCGAGTTAGATAGTGGACTAAAATGGTTATTTTCTCTAAATTGTGGGGGAAGTTTTAAAATTGAAACTATATAGGGTGACCAGTAATTGACGGATGATTTATCCTATCCTGTTTGTTCAGAATAGTTATATGGAATTTTGTAATGTTCTGTTTTGTTCAATGCCATCCCCAAATGTGAGTAACGATGAAGGTGTGTAAAGAAAGTAGGTACCTTCATATGCAGGCATCTCAATACTGTGCCAATCGTACTATCCGTATAGTGTGCGGATAAATTAACGATTTAATATTATAAATTAAAGTTTTTTCTTTATTCGATTTTTTTTAAGTCCTATATTTATGTATAAAATAACCTTTACTCACGACTAAGTACGCCTATTTAATTCTGATTGATAACTGCGTGGAACGAATGGCAAGGTGTGATCTATTTCAGTAATCATGACAAAACGTCTATTAAAACCTTAATTTGATATGTTAAAGTAAGCCTTCTGTGAATTTGAATAAGATCGATAAATCGATATGCATTCATTCGTGCCAGACAAAGCTATCGATAGTTGTTGACCTTAACTCTTTACGAGGGCATAAAGTGGCTTGAGGACGCACTTTTACTACACTTTTGTGTTCGAGACACTTGTACCCACTTCAATTCAATTTCTTAGCTTATTTTCAACCGACTTCCAAAAAAAGAGGAGGTTCTCAATTCGCCTGTATTTTTTTTTTGTGTCTATGTTACACGATATTTCGAACAATTATAAATCGATTTTGAAAATTCTTATTTCATATGATAGAATATACTTCATAGTTGGTCCCATATAAATTTCATCGAAATCGGTGTAGCACATAATTGAAAATTTTAAATTTTTGAAAAAATATGTATGTGTTCGGAGAATGCTTACGTGGATGACATTATAACTCAGCCATAATTTTGACGTGAAGTCGGTTTTTTTAATGCTCTGCATTCGTTGATTGTGTAAAAACTTTTTCGTCCTTTTCTCAAGTTCTTAATGGTCAACTTTTGTTTTGAATTCGTATAAAAAATACTGATAGAAATCTTGATTGGAAGTGCCAAATTTTTTAATACATACTTTTATTGTAGTTCAAGGAATTTTAAAAGGTATTTTCCATTTTGTATTTAATTTATAGGTCACTACTACTAGTAAAACTAAAAAGGCTAGCCTATGTTAAGCAAAAAATCTAACATCAGTTGATTATCAAGATTCCCTATGGATTTAATGTCTACACATAAGTGCAACAGGTTTAATAAAACCATATACATAATACTAAAACGAACTTTAAAAAATTACATTTTAATTGGACATAAAGCTTCTTGAAGATATTTATTTTCTCGATCCGGTAAGAAAGAAATAACTTACGATGTCCATCACTTAGAATCGTGACGAAATGAATGGCATCATTGGTCCGTGATTCAATCTCCATCCATCTCTGTCTGTTCAGGCTTTGTGTGTATATCTTTGTCCTGTTCTCGCTCATTTGAGGCAAAGCACGTTAGAAGATTGGTACATCAACCTGTCTCTTGAACGTGTTCCAACGGATGACATAGAGGCATCGAATATGACTTGGCACAGATACGAATCATTCAAATTGTCATTTTTTGTTAAAGTTACGTCTGTTCGGATAAGTTAATGTACTGGTAAATTAAGATTTGTCTGTGCATGATAATGTTGTCTTAAAGTACAACGCTTGTTTTTGATCCATAAGGTCGAAGATCAACTTTTGCATTAACCAGATCAAAGAAAACAAAAATAGCCGTTTCGACACTCTCTCTTTACAAAAGAAATCAGTATGATGAATTTTAAGTGTCAAAAATCGCTTAAAAACTATTAAGCAATTCTGATATTGAATAACGGCAGCAGCCATTCTTATTTTTAAATGTTAGCAAATAAAAGCTCAGTTTTGACAACCTTACTTCATATCAAAGTCTAGATCGCAATTCAATAGAAACCCAACAATATCAAGAAGTCAACAAGAAACATGCAGTATGTTTGCAAAGTACTGAAAAGTTGTACCTACTCTTAGTTTGTTGATTTATACCCAACCGAATTACATAAATTAACCTAAGAATGCTTAACATTTAGGCTTAATAATACATTCATTGATATGTCTTTCATTCAGTGTCATTTATAGTATTCGACTACCATATCTGACACGGATTCTGCTGCGAACTGAAAGGAATAAGGGCTATGTAGACTGTGGGAATTTCATTCGCCTATTATATCGTTTGTGACTTAATTAATATGTGTCAGTCGCTTTTGTTCTCGTGGGTCGTTGGTCTTTCCTGTGAATGAATGGGAAATCTTGCAGTCGAGAAGATTGACTGGAACTTTTAATGTTATCGCGATAGTTAGAATCTCACACTAAATTGTTATATTTTTGTGCTACTTAAACAGAAAGATATTGTTGATAAATATGTAAATGTATAACAATAATATGCAACAATATAAGTATTTTCAAGTCCAAAGTTAAGGGTTAAAGATCGTTATTATTTTGTATGTTGATGGTGTCTTAAAAATAATTTTCAAACAGTCAATACCAATGTGTCTGTGTTCTTGAATTTTGTAGCCGGGTGTACAAAATATACTTTTCAGGTGTTCCAAACCTTCCAGTAGTAACGGTTGTTCCAGTAGCTCCAGTAGTATCCAAAGTAACGGCTCTTACCTTTTAAACATAATTCCTAGAGCTTTCAATTTCTTTTCAATTAGGCTCAATTCTAAAGCTATAAAACTCTATAATTAAATCGCTTTTGTATTTCGTTCAAGACTAGATTGGCTAGTACTTTATTATACAGTAAGTAACTCCGTATTCAATTTATCTGTGTATTTTAATTCATCTTTGTTTTATTGTAGCTGCACCGATAATAGCCCTCTGTGGAAATACCAAAGAATATCAATTAACTTGGGAATAAAATGGTCTAATTAAAGTTTTAAATAAAGTTCACAGCTCATTGGACAAGAACGTCTCAGCTTGCCCATTCTTCAGCCGTTATCGGCTTACAATCTTCATGTAGACTTAAGAATTTTTTATAATGACAACGTACATGGTGTTTAGTATTGAGAAAGTAACGTTCTTAAATAGGATGCTATTATTAACCCTTTTACATATACATTTTATCTACGTTTGAAATTTTAAATTTTTCTGCATAAAAATATCAAAAAAATTGTAAAAAGTGTGTTTTGAGCGTATGATGTGCTTAATTTTCCTTAGCAGTAATGCTGTCCTTGAAAGTCTAGTACCTCTTCATACTAAACGTAACTTTTACTGCACGGAGTTAGAATTATAGTTTATACATATAAAATATGTTTTAGAAGAACACCCAAAAATCTTGACGTTGTTTCTGTGAATGTAACGAAGTAACTTCTTAACTACGTTCGATTTTTATGAATTTCACACCATTAGGGTTGAAGTCAATAAAATTGATTTTGTTTTAAGAGAATTTATTCGATTTTTTTATGAATATGTATTGCTCCATTGTCGAGCAATGGCTACAATTTTAAAAAGTTTTTGTGATTGACCAGAAAGTTTTACGTGCACTATAATAAACTTAAATAAGTTATATAAATCATGTTAACAATACCACAAATGCCCATTTTTAGAACTTGACCACTCTAAAAGTTGCAAAGCTCTACAAAGCGGCTTCTTTTGAATGCGTCCGCGCACTGTATCGTGTCATACTACCACTTCCCCCGCGCCCCTGCCCCGCTGCTCCGGAACCACGGCCGATCTTCTTTTGTTTGTTTAAATACACTACAAAACCAACACGTACGGAGAATAAGGTATGGTCATGTTACCTTCTCATTTTACTTTTTACCTAGTGTATTCTTTCCCATTTAGATTAATTGCGCTAGCTGTGATATTAAAATATCTTCGCCATTGTTTCGAGTATCGAAACGTGTTGGGAATATTAATGGTACCGTGGAGTTGGAGCATTCTTTTCTTATGGGTTGACCTCGATTGGTACTGGTAGAATTGAAAAGAAAAGAGGGGTGGGTTTCTTTCCAGCTTTAAGATACAATATACCTTTATTTATTGAAAAGAATGAATTTTTCACTCTAGTATTATCACTTTAGGATTGGACAAATATCATAAATATCGTAGGCAATAATAGAGTCAATGATGGGTTGATCACGAAGGATGCACCTTTCGAGGCCAATCCAAATTGGTGGTGATATGACAAGAAAAAGACAGACATAAAAAAAGACTCGGAGACTGCCGCGGTAAAGCTATTGCATAGCATTTTTTACCAACTTATGCAATTATAATTATTTATTTATTTTATTAATGCAGTAATGTTTGATCTAATATGAAGTTCCACAAGTTCCTAGTTGATGGCGCTGATTGTTTATTAAAGCCCGCATGTAAAGTTATGAAATCAAAGTATCACCGCTGTGCCGGTCGGAGTGGGGGGTGTTAGGTTTTTTTCGTTACGGAATTTCTGGATTCGGTCCCCACCCTCAAGGCCCGCGATAGAAGCTATGCAATAGCTTAATACAAGTAAACAATAACAGATTACGAGAAAACCTCATAAAGAAGTACTCATGTATTCTTGTTGAAAGTTCTTATATTATTTTTATTACCGTGAAATCTGGTGAGTACGGTGAGTATTGTTAATTTTAGAACCGAACATTCGCATTTACGATTTACGTTGCTAGAGCCGCGGGAAACAGCTAGTATATTAATAAAGTGTAAACGCATTGCAATGTCTTTCTAAAGCTCATAAATACCTATCATAGAAACATTATGCAATGCTATTAAATAACGCCAACTATTTATACCTCGAGTAACACTGTTTTAGCTATTAAATACCAATTTACGATTCAATTAATGCGAAGTTATTTTTTGAATAGTCAAATCTTTTATTTCGAGAGAAAGGATCATAATATTTTTTGGTAGTTTACACAATAAGCCACGCCTTGTTTTGTGGGCGACTGGGTGAAGTTTTTATACAAAAGTAACTTATAACTGCTTAGATCACTATCATTATTGCGTTGACCGTGGTATAGCTCCTGGCTATAGGAACTCGGCGGTCTACAATTTGTAACCTGTAAAAAATATGGGTCCGGCCGTGGGAATTTTGGTGTAGGAATTGTTAGCTTTCCAATGTCTCTATTAGTTTAATTCTGTGATTATTTATGTTTGTTGTGAGACTTAATTTAGGTTAGATAATTTTATTTTTATTTTATTTTATTTTCATCGGATAACAAACGGAGTTACATAGCTAAGTACAAAATTTGGGTTATAAATAACAGAGCACCATTGAAATGTTGTCGCCTATTACTATTACATGCTTGTTACAGTATTAATGTTATTTAACAATTCAGACAGAAAAATGGAAAAAAAAATTGAAAAAACATAAAAAAAAGAAACAAAAGTACACAAAATCTTTTGATCACCTGACGGAATCGAACCAATGCCTTGTTAATATATTTTTTAAAAAGATAGGTTTTTAATGGAATATATCCAAGTCACGAATGTCACCAAGGTTATTAATGAAGTTTGCAGATCTAATAAAATAAGAATTTTTCCTATAGTTTGTACTGCAAGGCTGCACATGTAGATAATGTGGAGGTAAAGGTTAGAAATATTCATCGTTTTAATTTGTAAGTAGTGCTGTCAGGGTTCAGTATACTTTGCATATTAAATACTTGTAACACTGCTGAATTTGACACATTTAAGTACCCAAAATTACAAGTATTAAATGTTGGATATAAAATAATATTTATTTATGACTTCTCTTTAGGGATTGTGATGCTGTCGTGAGGATATCTTGGCGTTAGGATCAACGAATACAAAGTTTTTGTAAAATTAAGTGACCTAAGATCTACTTCCAAATGAAACAAAAAGGTCCTTGTTTGTCTTCCTTTTTATTTCCCAAGATCATTCTAAGTCTCAACTTGCCATGAATATTATAAGTTCAAATGAAAAGGGAGTTCCGTTGAAGTCGTTATAACCAATGGCGAAACTTACACCTACACAGAAAGGTGCCTAGTAGTCATCAGATACGTATTCGTCAGTCCGGATGTGGCATCTGTAATACTAGATGACTGACGGTTTCAAACCGTGGTTTCAAACCGGTTTCTTTAATAAACCCTTTTGTCCGCTTTTTGTCTTACATCTGCTGATCACCCGCAGTTATTCCGTCATTAGATAGTGCTATTATCACAGGTAAAATCAAATCTTTTATATTTTTTGTTCGATACCTGTTTTTTGACCTTTTGGTTTTGGAGAATGAGTTGTTCAATAGATTAGTAATTATTGCATGATGTCATTGTCGGGTTAAGCGTGACTTTATTAATAGGTTTTATTTGCATATTTTTTAGAAACATGTAAATAGCAGTCATCATCACTCATAAATATTGCGAGTATTAATAATCAATTCCGTTCTAAATTCAGATTGTGATTCACGATTAACCCTCTAAATATTATTAAGCATATTAATCATTTTTATTTCCATGAGAAAGAAAAAGATAAATATCTTGTTTTCTTACTTAACGACTTAAGCTTTCAAAGCCATTTTGCAAATAAAATGTGGAATTGAAAAGGTTCTAAGAAATGAAAAGATTGTACTATTTAGAGATTGATGCATAAACTGGACATGCCATTCAGTTTAAATTTTCAAGCGAAGATCCATTAATCTTTAAAAGGTACAAAAAGCACGTATCATTTAAAGAGTGCGTTGCAAATTTTCAATGCAATGACTTATACATATTTGAGTAGGCAACGAGTGGTACTGATTTAGCTGATTGATGCTCACTTTCCTTATTGTTGTTATCGAATGTTGTCATCGAAAAAAGAAAGTTCACTATGAATCTAATAAAACACTGTCATGTAATAATATGAAATATCTGTTGATGATTATCATCTCCTTCCTTTTAACTAAGGGAAATTGTTTTGTTAAAAGAAAAAACATTCTAGTTAAAACTCCTTAGTAAGGGTGTGAGCATTATTCAATTTGAAGTTAGACTATTATATTCTAAAAGTGGTTTATCTTTGCTTGATTTATAGATTAAACCAAATTTGATGAAAATATTAAAATGAGTTGTCAATTTACGACACCTAACTTAATAGAAGCCTTCTACGGCTACATCTTAATTAATAAAACACCTATATAGAGTTGACGCAGACGTCACCTTTGTTTAGAACTCCCACGACTAGCGTATAACAGTATATTTAACTAAATAACAGAAACCTGTGGAGAACTGTTAAGATACATTCGCTTTTATATTCCGAATAGGGATATTCGAGACGTGAGAAAACAAACGTACTTAGTTCTTTATAAAGCGATTGGCAATACTTGTATAAATAACTGAGTAATGAGTGTTGATGTGTCAGGGTGTAAGATATGGCAAAGCTTTACTAAGTGGGAGAATAGAGATGAAAACTTTGAGAGAGATATTTTTTATTTAAATATACACTTCGAAAAATTTTCTTCGAAATATAATGATATGAAATCATTGCATTTCGGAGAAAGATGATCAATTCCACATTAAGATAATAAAATACAAAATGATGATTGTTTAAATTGACGAATACGCGAAACTCTACTTACTTATAACAGTGAAACATAATTGAAATTCAGGTTTTCGATTTCATCCTTTTAAATCCATTTTTAACAAGTCTCGTATCGTAACAGTGAAAGCAATTGACATACAAAAACCTGAAAAACTGGCAGCCAGAACGGGCCCGATTTTCGCGCATGTAAATGATTTATTAAATTGATTTGTAAGTTTATGTAAATAGCATATATTTTTACTTGAGTCTCATTTGAAAAAAATAATATTTTGAACAGTAATCGTCCGATCCACCGATTTGTTAACTAGTAAATGTCAACGTAAATATAAAAAGCTTTCATAATCCCATGGTTTTTTAGGATCTTAAGTTTTATGACACTATGAAAAGCCTAGGCAATATAACTCATAAAACACAATATCAAAAAGTGAAATTCTATTTTCATAGTTCCTGTTTTATGAACACAACCTTTTATGAAATACACGGTGAGAACAAAATGTACGTTTATATGTGTAAGAAAACTTGTTGTTCCTTTTATTGATGCAGGCGGGAGTAAGTTGCATCTAAGTACCACATATCCCGTTGTGTCTTGGGGTATTTACATCTCTATTTGTATGAAGAAGTGGTGTCATAATGACTACCTCGATTTACAACAAATTATGAAAGCAGTGAACTTGGTCGATTAATTTTCATTTTAGTTTAAGAAGCTTTAGTCCGATACTGAATGTTTTTTAAAGTTTTTTATTAAGTCTCAGCGTTCGATGTTGAGGACTGTTTCAAGTTCTAAATAACGTAACCACATCTTCAGTATGGTCATGATCATGACGCTGAAATATTATTTGAATTTAAAAAAGACATTATAAACATTACTAAAGTTATTTCTAAGATTAAAGAAGCTGTTAATCAACTTACAAAAAACAAATAAAAAATTGTTTTTTGAAAACTAGAAGCAGTTAATATAATCAAACATCAGCCATACTATTTTCCGCACCTAGCTTATCTGCCTCCTATAAATTCTTTAAAATACTGTTTGTATTTTCTTATAATAAACAAAGCGCTGGGCTGTCTTGTCACATTGATCAGCCGTGCTGCTACTTTTACCTCATTCTTCGTCGATTGAGCTGGCACTTGACGCCTTTAATCTGATTCCCTCTCGGCTAAGAAACGTTTCTTCCGCCGCAACGAGTCTCAAATGAGTCGGAGACCGTATCAGCTAGGGCTGTCGTATAACTGGTAACATTAATAGGCTTTTCATGTGTTTTATACTTATCGTTCTCGCATTATTGTTACAGTACATGTTACTGTGATATTGTTTTGTAATATGATATTTTTACTTCAAAACCCTATTACAAGCGAAATTTAAAATTACTATTATTGCATGATTTTGCAAATTATTGGACTTCGTACTTACGTACGATGAGTAGACGTCTTATATTACTCGTAAATGTATGCAAAGTTTTTGAATTCGTCTATGAATATGCATATTTAATAATTCATATGAACAAGTGATTATACAGCTATTTAACATATGCTTTGCCTAAACAAAACTAATTAAATCAAGTTCGTTTCTGTGACCATATTATTGCCACTTATCTGTGTCAAATTTTGCATCACAATTATTATCTTAATATTATGTGTGATATAACTATTAACCTTATTTTATTTTAAAAGCAATATTAGCAAATGTTTTATGGTCTGAATATATGAATAAGCATAACAAACCTTTCAAATATTGTAAATATTAGTTATGGCGTAATTTAAATTTCCGTTTCAAAACTGCAGATTCAGTTCATTGTTTTATGTTATAGATTGTACTTAAATATCTTACTTGCAACTATTCAGATTGAAGCCATAAAAATATTAATATCCATTTATAAATGTAATTATCTTTATCATCATAGTTCCATAAAATTTTACATACGGGGAATTCAATTGAAATAATTCAACAATTATGTAGGGTATAAATAGACTTCGTAAACCCATGTTAGAAGACGAAGTCTGTGGTAGGACATATTAAGAGTAAGGACATTTTTGGTTGTGTTGTAAGAAAGTGTATAAGACTGACACTTGTCAAATATTACCTATTTAGACTCCACTTTTAGCGACACCTTTGAGTTGAGGACTCGACTGGCAGGCAGCCAATCCAAGCTCAAAAGTCTGGAGTCTAATATATTCGCTTATGTGATGACAATGTACAAGCACCAACGTGAATATGTAAACTAATATTATGAAGACAAAATATTTGAATCCTGGCATGTTTGTTTGTAGGCCTTTGATTTTAATAATTAACTATGTAATATCAAACAATAGATAGCTCCAATAGCGAGAATCTCGAAAATTTTATTTTTGTAAACCTATGCAAATTGAGGCAAAAGTTGTTGTCTACGTAACGATACCAAAGAGTTTCTAAGTAAAAATTCAATTCATAATTAGTTTGCACGAATATAGGTCAATACATTAGATGTTACAGTTAAATACAAAGGTTGTTCTAGCCATATTCTACCATTGCGGCATGTAAATTATAGTTTTAAATGAGAGAAAATAGCAATAACATACTAAAGTCAAAAGTTTCTTAGTTATACATGAATACGTTAGTCCTAAAAAATAACAAAAGTGTTCAAAAACAAAAAAAGCTAGTTTGCGTAGTGTATAAAAAATATAAAAATACAACTCCTTAATAACAGTCGTAACGGTATCTATTACTGAAAGCTTAAAACCTAATACTCATATTTCAGAAGCCACATTACTTTTGGATGGCAAATTACGATAGTACGAACTATCTTCCATACTCCCATGTTCCCATTTGGTGCGATTTGCTTGCCGTTCGCCCCAACATTAGTGGCAGTAAATGACTCACCTACTTCGTCTAATGCGTTCCTATGCATCATGAAAAACGCATAAATCTCCAGCATTATAGCCTTGTTAGCCTTTCTTGGCTTCGTCTTTAGAAACTGTTTCATATTATGCAAAGTTTGTATAGTATTTCATGCAAATGGAAAATATGTTAAATTATGTGTTTATATGGACGAAAAACTTTGTTTTTATAACTTTAATATGCATGATCACAAAATTAAAAGTTTTATTAATTCTTAGACAGAATTTCGTTCCGGTAATTTTCGATTTGAGACGCGTTACAATTATGCGGTCATTCTTTGTTTTTGTTGTGACCTAGACCTTTCAAAACACCATGAATCACAATCATTAGTCTGCAGTATCAGGGTATCTTTTCCATCTTATATTCTTACCACGTGTGTCAACAATGTTGACATGCATTCCATGCTCGCTCAACCCATAGATAGCATCGCGTTCAGCTATTGATGTGTCTTCGGCGTTTTCATTTCATTTGTCATCTGAATGACGCGTATCACGTCTGCGATATCATATTCAAATTGAAACGCTGCTAGGATGCCTTTATTTAGACTATCTGATTCCCGTGAAAACCTTTGTTCTGCGTTTATGTTTTTTGTATTAAAATAGCCATTGAGCGTAAGTTTCTTATTTGACTTACGAAATCGTTTGCTCAACTTCGAAGTAAGCTATGCTTGCTTCTTCTAAATCACTAATAATCGTCTTAACGCAAAGCTATCGTCCTAGGTAAAGTATGGCGTGCAATATTGACTATTAACCATTATCGGAGTTTAAACCATTGTCAGAGTTATTCTAAGGCGGTACTATTTAAAGTCTTTCCCATTTAATCCGTCATAATGACTACTAAAGTGCACGCGATACTACTGGAACTGATGAGAATTTAAACTAAAGCCTAAGTTTACACCACAATAATTTTAAATTGATATATCCAAGAGCAAGGTCTTAAGTTACCATGCAGATTTGTCAGTAAGTTACCAGCTTAAACAGATTAAATCAAATATAAAAGATCAAGATGTTCCAATTTCTAAAGTTGTTCTAAAAGTTTTGACCGGTTACATAATTTTAAATTTTTGGGCAGATTAAGATTAAAGCAAAACACCTGGTGCTACCACACCCTTTATCGATACTCAATGAAACTATAACCTCTAAAATCAAGTTCTTGATTTTCTACGAGAGTTTAACGTTGATACACAGAATCGCTCTGGTTGTAAAACAGCGTTACAGTGGCTGACCATTTAGCGGGTCATCGACCGTGAACTCACCTGCATTTCCTCTGTTTTGCTACTACCGACCACTACCATATAATTAGTGCTTCGTTTTTACTATAAAATCGTTTACACGAGAAATAATGTGAAGATAAAATGAGAACTTGAATGGAGGTTTGCTACTTTTATCTTTGTCATGGTTTTTAAATTGTTTTTGTGTAAAAGCTCTTTTATTTATTACCTTCTTTATCTGTTATTTAACGCATTTGACCTTAATCTTATCTGGTTTTTGATGATAAGGTCTGCAGTTGATGAAGATATATTATGGGACTTTCTCTATAAAACAGTTTATATGATCGCTAAAACGCTGCCAAAAAAGGTGATTTTTAATCAGTGTCTTAACCCGCGTTTTGCATAAATCCATTTAATAAAAAATTGAAAAAGTAAGCCCTGGGTTAAAAAAAATACTGGGTCTCTTCGTTGAAAGACACCACAGTCAATCGGAAAAGACGCATTTTACGATGCGCTTACCCGACACCGGTAACGGTAGCGCTTTTTACAAGCGCTTATTTAGTCGTACTCTGCAAATAACAGTTCTCTACTCGTAATCTAGAAATGAAATTAAGAAAAATAATTTCTGCGAGAAATTATTTTAATATACAATATTTAAGCATATAAATCTCTATAACAAACCATTAAACACAGCACGTGCGAAATCTTTCACCCGATCAAGAGAAACTGCAATTTGAAAGTGACCTTTGACAGTAAATTCAAAATGGCTGCCCAGCTGTCAAAGTGGTCTACTCTTACTTTCCTTAACACCCGATGAATCGTTGCGCCGACACCCAACTTTGCATAGTAATGTTCTCAAAAATACCATACATAAAGAGGTATGTATACAAAATGTAAAGTCTCAATTCTTTAACTATGTAAGTAGTTGTGTAAATCATGCTAAATTACTTTTGTTTTAAGATATGATTTGATCATCTGTGGAATATTTTTTTAGGCAGAAAATATGTTGCTGCCCACACGATAAGTAAGCGTAATTGCATTAGTATAGAGTTGAAAGAAGCAAAGAGTCTTTAGGCAGCCACATAGCATTTTTGTTTTTATTTATTTACACTTTATTGCACACAGTACAGAAGGAAAAAAAAATACAATAATAACAGATTGTGGAGGTTATGTATCAGTAACTCCCTTACGGATATTTTCGAAATACATAGTTATCTAAGCTGTTAATAGATTAACTGGACTCTACAATTATTTCCTCATAATATTAATAATATTCGATCGATCATTTAATTTCCTTTGCGATATCAATAAACTAGTCATAACGAGGTATTTGACAAATTAGTAGGTATCTAACTAACTACACTAATGTAATTAAGCAAGTTTGCAAATATTTCGCTGTTAACGAAACTTATAAGACATGTACAACTTACTTAGATAATTTATATTTAACAAGCATATAATTTGACTTTAACAATAACTTTATCGGCATAACCACCTGTTCTGTGAGTAATATGTAGTTTTTTTTTTAAAGAATAAGAGAAGGAGTTTCATATATTGCACCTGTCTTAAAAGGACCTTATTGTCGAATATTAAAAAAAGGAAAAAAAGCCTTCATGGTGTTTTTTTTTTTTTGAGCACATTATGTTGATGGATGAGCTTTATCATGGAAGTTTAAAATTAATGATGATTTGTAGCAGCGTAAAAGTTTGTATAAATTTTTTGACATTTTTAAGAAAATATACGCAGAACCTTATGAAAGAACACCTTAGTATGCCTTAGCCGCCTAACCAATGTTTTATTACGTCTGGTGGTGAAATGTGTAAAAATCCAGATGTTAGTATTTTAAGTTTACCGTGACCAGATAGACCCAACGGGGTATTTGGTATCATAACATGCAGTGATTTAAATTAAGTCACTCAGATATTCTCAATACTAACAGCTAACAACTACAAACAAAAGAAAAGTACAAAGCAAATAAGCTATATTCAAAAATACATATTTTAACAACGATAACATGGTAATTTTTATACATTTACGTAATTACCATAAACGAATACATTTCAATTTTAATATCCCACATCCATTTCGAGATAGGAGTCATAGTAAACTTTCACTCAATATTGAATCTTATTGCAACTGCAAAGACGCCGTGTCAGTTTGCATATTGCCTCGGGCGGAACCGTTTTACTTCTACAATCCTGTGATTTACTTAAAGGACACACCGCCTATAGGGACATTGTCGTACAGAAGATCGCTAGATTAACAACCACTATAAGTTCTTTAGTAAAACACAATTTACTTGTTACACCACATCTGTATATTTACAGCTACATGAGAAGGTAATGGTAATTTGAAACTATAATTGGCGATTGTTGTGCCGCTCTTTCGAATTGAATTTCCAATATAAAATTGGTGAATTCGGTTAGATAATGCTAAAGTTGCAATAGTGGCTTGTAATGTCGATGGATATTTGTATAATGATAATTCCTGCAAATTAAATAGTGTATGAATATACTTAATTATGTCTCTAAGTTCAACTTTGTAAGGTTACCGTTTACAAAGTTACGTAGTTATTAATTGGAAAGGTTTGAATTACATTTACATGGCAATAAGTTCGGGTAAATTTGTTCGCGTATAGCGTCGCCTTGAGATCCCGTCGATGAATAGTTAGTAGAAATATCGATAATTCCTACACTTTATCGACTTCAATTAAAGCTAACTCCAATGTTTATCACCTTTATGAACAACCAGGTTTTTGACAGAACATGACGCTATCTAAACTAATATAACGGGTAAACTAAACATTTCACAAACTCGAAATTTAGCTTGTAAAGTTGAACGGGTCTAACAAACCGGTAAACGGCAAGTGAACGTCCCTTTCGAGCTAAGACATAAATTATGCGTTTGCTTCTTCGCAGTGCCAGCTGCGCATACGCCGACGATGTCGATTGTGTGTAGTTTATGTGACGGCCGACTACTAAAAACTGTGATTGACTAAGAATCATTTAAGATTTTCTTTTGGTTTTATGTTAGATGTTGAGTATAAGTTGTTTTGTTTTATTAATAAATTTATATAGCTGAACATGTTTTAGTGCTTTCGTGACATCTCTTACAGTAATATAAAAAAGGGGAACATACTAAAAGGCTCCGAACATTTTCTTCGTTGAAGAGTTTCTCTGATTTTGAATCTAAATAGATGTTCCTCAATAAAACGAAAGTCTGCCAAGTAAAATACCCTAAAATTTCCGGTGCACGACAAACTATGCTGATAAGATTTGTAGAGTTCCTTATATATTTTTTTATAGTAATGAAAATAGCACGTTGTACCTTCGCTTAGTGAAGGAAGCATTGTGCTTGAAAACAATGAAAAAAATATTGATTAAATAATAATCGTACAAATCATACTATGCTTATAATCCTCTCTTGCTCGTAATTCGTGTATTTCATACTTGATGTCAATTTTTAAAACACACAGAAAATCGCTTACATCTTTCGTTTTACGCCGACGAGACACACCAACTAATGCACGCCCATTTGCTGTCAAGTGCTACATAGGATGCGGATGCTCTGTACTTATTTAACTTATGTATCTTATTAATTATATATCTTCAAACTGAGGCCCGTGCTAGCTTAGATTATTAATTATATGTTAACCTCATGTTAAGTTGATTATATAAATACCACTAGATGAAGTTACAACTTCCGATTTTGTTGTAAGTTCTGAGCGTGGGTGGTTGCTTTTATTGAATTCATATTATTGATTAAAAGCAATTATGTGTTAACCTGTTAATGTAATTACTAGTATAAAGTTAAGTAAGGTTTAATTTTTCTCATAGTACTGATTAGTACCGGTTAGTGTTTGTGGGGAAATAAATGTATTAAAGTAAGCTGTTATTGACGAAGCGTTATGCTTGAATTAATAGAGGAATGTATCCTTTGTATTGTTTTGTAGGGAGCAGGACACGTAGGGCAGGTTAAGATACTATGTTCAGTAGAGAAACCGTATCATCCTTAGTTGCAAAAATACAGTAAGGTTATGTTAAAACAGGTATTTGTTAGTTTTGCAAAGAAGCCACAAGTAAGGCTTAAGTAAACTTGGAATCAAACTTAATTCTAATGAAGTAATTGGTCGGGTTTCTCTAAAGCTGACCGTGTCATGATTTGATGCATTTGATGCAAATTAATGAAGGGTGAAATCAAAGTACTTTTAATCGACAACTCTAAGTAAATAATCAACGAATGCAGAACATGAAAAAACCGACTTCACGTCAAAACTTTGGCTGAGTTATAATGCCATCCATGTAAACATTCACCGAAATCACAAATATTTTTTCAAAAATTTGAAATTTTCAATGAAGTAGGTACTCAACTGATTTCGATAAAATTTATATGGGACCAACTATAAGGTATCTTCTATAATATGAAATAAGAATTTTTAAAATCGATTTATAATAATTGTCCGAAATATCGTGTAACAAAGACACAAAAATAAAAAAAATAAACATACAGACGAATTGAGAACCTCCTCCGTTTTTAGAAGTCGGTTGATGAATACTTAATAATAATCACAATGCTTTATTTGTGATACTTAAAGAGTATTTTATCTGTGATTCGAAAGTAAAAGCAACACAGAAAATGATCAGTAGATATAGTGTGTAGGCATTGAAAGCTATAATTTAAACTAACACTTGAATAAATCGATTAGAAGATAAAACAGATACATTACGATAGGAATAAATATTCTACATTTACATACATACCACATTATGGTACTTAAACTTCAATAAAAATCATATATTAATGTGTAGATTTTATCAGCAGCATAAACGTAATGTTACTTCACAGTATTGCAGCTTTGCGACACCATTCACTTTCAAGATCAAGGCATTTGCTTTCAGAACCACACACTTCAACTCCATATACACTGCCCTAGTGATATTATCATAATTTTGCATCAACACTCTCAAACTCGCTCTAGCGGAAAACTCAACAATCAGAATGATAATCACTTCCTTATGCATCATAAACACTACACTGACTAGTTTTAAACACACGATGAGTCTTAAAATTACCATTAATACACATATTCATGTAAAATTTACAAGTAATTCCTATAATCATATGCCAGTAATACCTTCATTTTATTCATCCTCCCATGCATTCAAGAATCTTAATTATCGTATGCAATACGCGGAGAAACGGACGCCAATTTAAACAAAATTCAATTCAAGAATTTTATCTATAACTTTGAATGGTCATTCATCGTCTTTGTGCATTTTGTTTTATTGATATCAATGAAATAAATCACTTGGAAGTTGCCGCAGAACTTTTTATTACACAAGATGTATCATAGAACTATAAACATACAATTTATTGTGATATTCTAATCTATTTGACACACAGCGGCGCGCCGTCTCTAGTATTCGCGAGCTAACTTTAGAATAAAATTATTTGGACGATTTTGTATTGATTTGGACAGTCAATTATAAACTTTATTTAAATGCTGACAAAGTAGAAATCGGTTTGTAAAGGGTTGTAAAGATGTTCGATAGATATGAGCTTCGACTAAAGTTCCGTTAGACGACGCTCACCTGCGCGATGCGCTTGCGCTTCTCTAGTTATGCTAATGGTTGATCGCGGCAAACTCTCTAAGGATCATTCACATAAATTTAACGACAGAATATAACATAAGAAAGTCTTCAAAAATTATGGTTATTTAATGACAAAACACAATAGTCGTTGACCTCTGTACACGCTTAGGTTAAGTTGAAGTACAAAATGAACAAGAAAGAGAAAGACTGAGAAAAAACAATGACAAGATGATAACATTTATTTACAATTTTTATTGAAAATAAGGCAATAACAATAAAGTAAACATAATTATTAATTTATGATTGAATGCCTGATCAGTCTTAAAGTGATTGTTTACAAACAACCTTATGGAATAGATTATGTTTTTATTACGGACTTACGGGTAACATGACGTACGTTTGTAAGTTTATAGGGCAAATCAAAAACATGCTATTTGCACAAACTACACTATTACTTGTAGCTTTTGTACTTGTTACTAAGCCGATTAAAAGGTTCTTTAAAGATTCAATCTCGATTCCTTTTAACTTCCCTCTCTTCATCCCAATGTTTCCAGTCTTTTTAAACAACGTGGGCAGATAGGTATCTCCGCTTTATCTGTGTTAACAAGTAATGGTACTTATCCGACTAAGCTCAGAATAAACCTGCGTGGGTGGACTTATTAAAATCTAGTTACAATTTGTCCTGTAGTGTTGCTCTCTTTTCATAAAATGTCATTCGAATTGAGCAACACCGGCCCTTTTTGCGTTGGAGTCCAGGAAGCGATTAACAGCCGCCAGTTTTTATGCTACCTGTAGTTTCGTTCAGAATCTATTACGACCACAGATAACAAGCGTGGTCGGTTTTTATATAAGCAATCTAGTTTCGTCCAACATTCCTAGAATGTTGGAGAAATTGCATTCATGAATTTACAGTACCTACGGTAAATGAATCTTGCGATGTTTTGATATGAAGTTTGTAATCGATGTTATCGTCCTTTCGATCTTGAGTCAGATAGCGTTGTTCGCATAGATATTCCGCAGGTCTCCTCCTTATAGGCCATTCAATGTTATATTCATGGGACAGGAGTATTCTGTACGTTTTGACGGATTTCTTCGTCCAGTATGCAGAAATATCCGACAGGTATGTAGGCAGTCAGTCATCGTGACTCGTATAGAATATGTCGTGTTGTGGCGACCACCCAGCTTTGTGCACGTGGCCAACCGCACTGGCTTATATGAAATAATTACTGTAATAGTATTTTATTTTAGGTCATAACCTGTTAATTTGCATAATCAGGTATATCAAATACGAAGATTATATCACAGAATAAGTAATAGTTGGTACAGAAGAATTACTCCGCAAGAAGATCTAAATAAATTCGAGTCTTGCTACGACGCGATACGGTGGAATTCAGCTCGCACAGCATTACGTACCTGCAAATTTATATACCTAGAAGTTTTGTCTCTTTCTATCGCATGCTTCTTATCTTTTCTTACGCTGTTAGGGTTGCTGCCTAGTGAAGAATAATTAGTCTCCTTATTTGTAATTAAGTATCTACCGATGTAGGTAATACTGTTATTCTACCTTTGTAAAAAATATTGTTTCAACTTACCTAAAGTACAAAATGAAAAAAAGTTACGACGAATAATTAGTAATACTACCTACCTATGTTTTGTTTGCTAAATTGAACATAATCAAATCTAAACATAATCTAATTGAATATTTGTTTCTTTTTATGTCCATTTTTAAATACTATTTGCGACCTCGATCATAGAATTACTGTTAATGCTATTAGGTAGGTAGGTATCTACAACGTCCCGACGACGGGCGCGCGCGTGGCACACGACCCATTCGAAATGCGCCGGCGGAGCGCTTCGCTGTAGGTAAATAACGGATGTACCGCGCGGAGTGAGCCAGGCCTGATTATATTTAGAAGTACTTACATAATTGTTACTTGTATGTTCAGAAAGGCGTTACCTACGTTGGTAGTCGTACAAAACATAACTATTTATTTAGCAAAATCAACGGCATAGGTAAATAAAGAGTAGGTGATAATATAACAATTATAATATAAAGAATTTAAATAATAAATTACCAAAGTACTAATTATTTTGAAATATGCAGTTTAGAAAATATTAATTGCTTAACAATTATTAGGAACCAAAGATTAGGTTCCTAATAATTTATTTAACTGTTACCTAATGATGAATTCAAAAACTGTCTTTGAGCTTTGCCTCACCTGATAATACAATAAAACCTGAAACACATAGATTATAAACCTACAGAAAATATAAAATAATAAATAAAAACGCCACACAATCACACGAACTAAATGGCCCCAAAGTAAGCATAGCTTGTGTTATGGGATACCATGTAGCGAACTAGGAGGGAACCTAGAATATAAATACATTATAGATAAACACCCAGACACGGAACTTTTTTTTCTTGTTCGGTGCGGGAATCGAATCCGCAACCACTGGCGTCTGAGGCAGACAGGTTTAACCCATCGCCAAAGTGGTCGTCACAAACATTTTCATTTCAGGACGTAAGTCCTACAAACTTTTGAAATCTACCAAACCATGAATTCAGAATTTCGTTGAGACATAGAAATACTAGAATATACATCCCATGAATATTCCTATGAGGAAGCATTTAATGCCCCTATATATTTAAACTTTGACGGTAACATCGGGAAATTATTAATGTGGTGAGTGGCCGAAGTGCCTTGCCTTCATATAAACAACGGTTACTGTGTATATAACATTCGTAAAGTTCAATGCTGCCATAAAATCTAGCTTCAATGTTTTGTTTGTCATTGTTTTCGATATTTCAGCAGTTAGGTATTTTACGAGAAAATGGGCTGACTTACTTCCTGTAGTAGTAGGTAGGTAGGTATACTCCGTTTATTTCATACCAGCAGTGCAAGCACAGAACTTTATCGAATCGTTTGTTAACGAATGTTCGTATAGTATGGAGACGGTTTTTAAGAAAAAATTGAAATCTATCTATTGCCGCAAGGCCAGCTTAAATAAAGATGTGCCTTGTTAATTTTGAATGTTTGTAAACATGTTGTACTCATAAATATCTGTAAAATAAAAAAATACAATGTTACTCATAACTTGCAACCGACTCCATACTATACGAGCATTCGTAAACATTCGTTAATATACGATTCGATAAAGTTCTGTGATCGCACTGCAGAGTCCTTTTTACTAGACAATGTATAGTTTGTGTCTTCTTGACGAAACATCAGTGCGAGCACAGTACTTTGTCGACTCGTGTCTTTACGAATGTTCGTATGGTATGGAGACGGTTTGTAAGAAATAATTAAAATCTATTCATTGCCGCACGGCAAGCTTAAATAAATGTGTGCCTTGTTAATTAAATTCAATGTTTGTAAACATGTTGTACTCTTAAATAACTGTGAAATAAAAAAATACCAAGTTACTAAAAACTTGCAACCGACTCCATACTACACGAACATTCGTAAACATACGAGTCGATAAAGTTCTGTGCTCGCACCGCATGTTTGTTTCAGATAAAGTACGATAATTTCAATAAAATATTAAAAACAAAAATTAAAGATAAAAATCGAATAATTTCTTTTATATAAGTTACATACGAACAAAATATGAATTAATTCAAAAGTTCGAAAAATCTATTTGATAAGACGATTAAGTTAAAAAAGAACGCAAAAATATTTCGTTTAAGGTAAGGTAGTTATGAATTAAAAAAGATTTTTAGCAGCTAATTGATTTTATAGGCATATTGTAATGCATAAAAATCTGATTGATTATATAGTATCAACATATATTTATCAACATAGCTGTGCAGATTAAAATACTAAAAAATAAGTAATAAGCTTTGCCCAAGTCACAGTACAGATATCTACAATAATTCAACTCAGCCGCATCTTTGAAATAAATGCCTACAGAAGCGCCGCGGTCCGTTCACATGTGATAGGGCTGCCCGCCTTCAGCGTTTAAATTACATTTGCCTAATTTGTGTTTACTTCCATTTAGTTTTGTGACTGCAAATATACTTTTTTATATAACAAAATAAAATACTTTGTAAATTTAATAGGAAATGTTCAATAAAAATACGTTTTGTGTCCAAAAACCATGTTTACGTTTGAATAACAAATCGGTCATATAAATTAGCGACCGAAAACTACTTGCGCCTCGCTCGACTGAGACGCACAAAAAGATGTAAGTAGGTATTATAAAATTTTAAAGTATAAGCAATCCGCATATGCACGTAAATTGTTTCGGTATGCAAACGCTCGTGACTGGCCGCATGCCGAGATCGAGCCGCGTAGGTATAGCTCGCGCTTCGTCCGTTTGTATGAATTTGAATTACTGTAGATATCTGTACTGTGCCCATGTTGTCAAGCAGATATTTATTATTATTATTGTGCGTGCAAGGTTGCGAAGACCACCAGTAATAATAGGTTGGTGAAGTATCCTAATACCCAGCTTAGTGGTAGTTTCAGGATCAAAGTGGAATTATGTCCTCCATTCCTTTTCTGCTTGCGAGGCGAGATAAATTAAAAAACTGGTCTAGAATTTCGCCACATGAATAGCATTATCGTCAGCCGCCCTCAGATTGTAGAGTGTGCAGTTTTGCGATGTGCTTCGTTAATATATATGATGAGGAGCCAGTTCTAACAACTAATATGTGAGTTGAACTCATCAACACTGACTCACTGTATAAGATGAAAATAAAGAGTCTTCAAAACCAACAAGACATAGAATAATAGAGGTATGTAGGTTCTAATATTTTTTTGCTATCTGTACTTACGTATCATAAACGGGTGTTAGGAGGTTATATTACATTTTCAAACAAATGCCAATAAAGATAGATAACGTCGATTTCGTAAAGTATACCTTAGCTTCTAACGGGCTGTAAAGGATAGATTATAGCAAATATACTAAGAATTTTATAGCCTCAAAGACCGGTCAGAAAAGCCTGTTCGTTATATGCGTGTACGCACGAACAATTGACGGATTTGTAACGAATAAATTTATTATTTCACTGTACCGCTATTATTGTTTATGATATTAACAGTTTGTTTGGATTATCATTATTAATGTTTTGATATCCGCGAATTCAATAACCTATATCACCTGATTTGAGTTTATAAGATCGTTTGTATTCATATTTCACTGATCCAATGTAATCTGTGTCATAGAGCATATCTTAATTTATTAAACCTGATTTTTTATTGGTAAATTTGGATTTTGGTACATTAGAAAAATTGCACTTTGATAGATTCAGATGTCACTTCATAGACCTAATTTTAAAGAACCTTTTTATATTGATACTTAATACATATATAACTTCACGCCTGTACCCTTTATGGGGTAGGCAGAACACCATAGGTTTTAAGACCATCTGATGTCACGTTTGACTTTGAAGGTATTATAATGATGGATAGAGACTATTGCAGTGACAGTGGGTCAGCCTAGCACCCACAAATCACGCCAATTTACTGACTTACAGTATGCTCGGAAGGAGAAGCAGCTGGAAGTATGATACTAAATATACTACTACTTACTAAAAGAAATTTATTTTTAGTCCATTATAAAATAATTTTATGGCGTGCCAGTCTTATGAATTTCAATTTTGTGCTGATACTTTTGTAATATTATGTCCTCAGCAGGATCGGCATACAATAAACCTATCGGTACTAAATTAACATGGACAAGGTGACTAATCCATATAGTCCATGCTTAGGGATAACTTTGGATACTGAATAACCGAGGGTTCATATAAAATAAAAATAAAATAATAATAAAATCCCCAGACAATCACACCAACTACATGGCCTCAAAGAAAGCGAAGCTTGTGTTATGAGATACCATGTAGCGAACTAGGGGGGAACCTAGAATATAAAAACATATATAGATAGACACCCAGACCTGCAACATTTATTTTTCTTGTTCCGGGCGAGAATCGAACCCACAACCACTGGCGTCTGAGGCAGATAGGTTTACCACATCGCCAAAGTGGTCGTCATATGGCCAGAGATGCTAAATATTGCCGCGCCGATATAGAGTATGCCAAAAGCTTTTTATTTTTCAAAGACTAAATCTCATCATAATATTGCTGGAAACCTGAAAACTTGCAAAACTGTTCGCCTGCTTTTGAATAACGTCCAAAATGTATTTTTGCCTCATCCAAATTAAAAAAAAAAACCGAGAGTGCTATCTTTACTTACGCTTATAACGGCAAACCATAAACAATATAGCTCTGTATACCAACACGTTGTAGTACTATAAAACTTTTTATATGTAAATTATTTGGTGCCGAGTTCATTTGCCTCTACCTACTTATTCTACCGTAAGCATAATTTAATATTTTAATTCATTCATGTCAGATTCACTATCTGCTATTTTTAGGTTTCGTTTAGGTAGTTTCATTTTAAGTTTATAAGGAAAACTTCATAAAAACTTATACGCATTTAATTTTAGTTCCGAGGAACTGTAACTATATATTTTCCCCTAGAGTAAAATAACAAAAGACGTTACGTGTTAAGGTATATGACTAGATAACCAAGTGAATATATAAACTAAAGGACATATAGTGGATATTATAAAAAGTAGAAAAAAGTAGATATTTCCTTTTTAGTACCTTCGGGTCGTCAAGGTATTAGTCCTGGTTTTTCTAAGCGTCGATTGTACTCGTGGCAGGTTACTCGTGGATAGAGGTCTAACACCTTAGCCTTCATTATCACTTTCCGCCAAGTGAAATGGAAGACAAACATCTCATCTTGTTTGTACATAAAGTTTATTTGACTAACGGTTCTAAAATACACGTCTTGCAAGTACCCTTGTGCGTTCCAGCGGTTGCATTTCAAGGAAAGCTTTCTTCGAAAATGCAAGAAGTGCAACGAAATCCACACGGCATTATTGACACGTGTTGCATTAAATACTGGCAGTATTAGAACGCAATGTCTATCCGTAGCCTTTATTGTCTAGATACTGACTAGCATTAGGAATTTTATGCAAATTGCACACAAAAAATATGTATAAATTCAAGACGCATCCACAATTTATTGACGTTAGCATAAAAACGGGACTTAGGTTCAACACTCCATTGGGTAAAAAGAAAAAGACTTACCTTTTTATCTTAGGTATACGTACTTCTTAATATTTTTTATAAAAAAAAAACTTAATACTTGACTTTCAAGGGTTCAATGTTCATTAAAATATATGTTTTACTAAATAAGACAATTAAGAAAAATCAGGCCCTTGGATTTCTGGCCAAAAACCGCAATTACGCTCGCCATTTTGTTCCAATCAGCTTCTATATCGGGCTTTCCCGAATAAGTCGGTACGCCCTTTTACGTCTCAAGTTGAAAAATAAACTGATTTTCGACTTTTGTAAGCCCTAGGTGCAGGTGATATATAATTACTTTGAGAATGGTTCGCCAGTTTTAACCGAGTGACATGGGTAACCTTGGGGAGTTCTTTATCCAGCAGAGGGCGTTTCGCGGCTGATAAGGATGATGATGAACCCTAAGTAGGTATCCCCGCTTGTTTATAAAGAGTTGTTTTTTTATCATCAGCCAAATTTAAATTTTATTTTCTTTGATACGGTATAAACGTACCTGCATATTTATTTTAGTATCGCTCAGTATAAAAAAAATATGGCACCACAAACTTTTTTACAAATAGTCGCTGTTGATGAACACAGCTACTACGATGCTGCATTTCATTGATAATAAAACGACGTTCTAAGTTGTTTTGTAGTAGCGCGTAGTCGTCTTTATTTAAATGGTATTCATTAATCATTTAGAGTAGCTTAATATGTTAGCGAATATATTAATTTACTTGTAAAAAAAATCTTAAAGAAATACATACCTTTTTTTTTCAAAATTCGTTTCTATAAATTTATACTGATTGTAAAAAAAAATTGGCCGTTGACTAAAAAACAACCCTGTACGTCTCCTTTAAAGTTTGTCGCTAAATATCAGTGCTTCGTAGGTAATGTGTTTCGGAAATAGTTTATAAAGGAGTCAGTTCCTCTTTCAGCCCGCATGCTTTCATCTTCGACCTCACTACCACTTATTATATCGTGAGATTTAGGTCAATAAATTTAAAAATTTTAAACAATACGTATAAGAAAACCCAACATCTCGTTCTTTTTTTATTTATTTCGGCGGCCGGTAACTTGTACATTAAAGTCACAGACACTGAGTCGTCGACAGCTGTAGAGCGTTTGATCCAATGAGGAAAGAAACCATGGTTTGATCGTACCGAGATTTGTTTGAAAGCACAATCATACGTCTCATTGACCTGACGTATTGTTGTATGATAATCAACGAATGCAGAGCATTAAAAAAACCGACTTCACGTCAAAAGTTTGGCTGAGTTGAGAGTGTCATCAACATAAACATTCTCCGAAACCATACATATTTTTTCAAAAATGGGACCAACTATGAAGTATGCTCTATCACATGAAACAACAATTTTCAAAATCAATTAAAGAAAATTGAGAACCCCCCCCTTTTTTGGAAGTCGGTTGATAATGATTATTATTTATTTATTTTTGTAGAAAGATCAACAGCCTAGGTAACAAATATAGGGAAGCAAACAATGATATTTTTAATGGGCCAATATGGATTATAGAGATAGGTATGTTACCAATGTTATCAAATCATCTCAGATTTTGGTTCTCAAAGCCTTAGGTACATGTAGAATAATTTTCGGCTTTCCGAAATTAAATAAATAGGTACCTACTGTATGTTTCGCTGGTTTTTCTGATTTGCTGATATTGCATAGCTTCATCAGTAAGTGTTGCGAGCACAAATCAGATCAAAAAATTAATATATTCAATTTTAATCGTTAACCTTTCATAATTTTGATTTTAAATTTCTTGTACAGTTTATAACTGATAAAATCGTAGGTTTTGATTAAGATTGATTGTGTCATTGTTCATACAAGATTAATTGATAAAAACCAAAGTAGTTCCCACACATGTCAACGCCTAATCAATTTTACAGATCTCTAAGTTGAAGTGGCTTGCTGCAAATTAATGTTAGTATAGAGACAGTTTAATATGTGTTAATACATGTAAACCGAAGACAAGTTTGGTTACGTAGCACAGAGATTGTCGGTATATTTGGAGCAAACAAACACGTGGGTTACCTGATGCTTACTAACCATCGTCGCTCAGACACAATAAGGACCCTGGGGCGTAAGATAGTAAGTGCAGTGATTACACCGCCTAGACTATCATAGCATTCTACCAGAAACACAGCTTAAATACTTAATTAGTATATAATAGTATATTGGTGGTACAGGCTGACTGGTGACAAATTTTAGATAGTGAAGGAGAGCACTCTGTACTCGATTCTGATCATAATTATGTAATAAAAGTAGGTTTCTTAATTTTTCACCAGAATTCCCTATAAATAAGTACTACTATGTCATTACTTTACATCCAACTGAGTCAATCGCGGCCTCGCACGCGGCACGCTGCCAACGCTAGCGTAACCATGCGTTGCCTAATCAATTCTTTAACTTTTGGTTAAGTTTACTCAGTAAATAATTAATATTTGTATTTTATTAATGTTTTAAGCTATTGCATAGCTTCTATCGCGGGCCTTGAGCGTGGGACCGAATCCAGAAATTCCGTAACGAAAAAAACCTAACACCCTCCACTCCGACCGGCACAGCGGTGATACTTTGTTTTCATAACTTTACATGCGGGCTTTAATAAACAATCAGTGCCATCTACTAGGAACTTGTGGAACTTCATATTAGATCAAACATTACTGCATAAATAAAATAAATAAATAATTATAATTGCATAAGTTGATAAAAAATGCTATGCAATAGCTTTACCGCGGCAGTCTCCGAGTGCCACACGTCTTTTTATTCTCTTCATATATGATCTCAAACTATCAGTCCTTGAATTTCAAAAGTGACCCACCAGTCACCCTGTATATTCCTCTGCTGATAAAAGCGCTTCACAGAAGAATCTGCAAGAGGCAGATGTATAGTTGATATAATTGACAACATGAGGGCAATTTTTTTTCTTTCTATGCTGTTTGACTATCACACATTTTACATAGTAACATTAGTTTAATGCCCTACCACATATAACAAGTGAGTAAAAAGAATTATCTGTTGGTGAAATTATGTATGAAATTATATATTAAAAAATTTAAATCGTATTATCATTACATATTCAGCTCTTCAAGTAGTGTCTTGCCTTTTTGCCAAATGTAATCATCAACAAAACTTATACCGGCATTTCATTGACAGTAAAAGTTGAATCTGCGCATCGCCTAGCTTTCTAGTAAAATCCTCGTCAAAACATACGGATACAATTTAATATTGTCTAACCAACAAATACAGTCTTCGATTTATTTGTTTTTAACGTAACTTTGCACCTTTTCTGTAGGAAATCCTAAAAACGGTTATTTTTATGTTGTTTTATTGAAATAGTCAAAACTCTATACGTCTATTTTTGATCGCAACAAATTAAACCAATTGCATACAAAAAAGCTATAATTTTAAATAATCATCGATTATTTCTCACTTAAATCAACGCCATGGTAGGTCTATCCAGACGAGGCACGACACATAATAAATACTCACTCAAGTCCTTATTCTAGAAACTCATAATTACCAACCTTTTTGTGTTCATCTCGTAAACTGTTAATACGACAAACATAAAGAAACTAATAAGTATGTCTATTTGCTATGCCGGATTTGATAAATCGGTCCGAATGCGGAACAGGCGGAGATGTGAGGCTGCGCGGGTTTTGTGCCATTGACCCACTACAGCTTTTTGTACTTATAACGGTGCGGCCCACTTGGAGCTGTTATCGATGTTGGCTTTTCATGAGCCTACGATTGATTGGAGACACGTGGATCTATAATGAATGAAGCTGATCTATAGTGAGGGAAATCAACAAATGTATGCGGTAATTTAGATTTTTAAACTTGTTTTGGCGCGAATGTGTTGTTTACAAATAGGCTATTGTTGTTACACAGAATATTATTATGCAGAATGCAATATTCACTCACAATACTTACAAGACATACAGTATCATTAGGTATATAGGTAGATAACACAGTACTTAAAGACTGAAGCATGATCAACTTTCTTAAAAAGACAGGTCAAAAATACTTTTAATAGAATACACACAACATAAAATTTATGTATAAAAACTTTATATTATCTAATCAATTTGAATTAAAAAAGCTGCTTAATGTTTTTTCCTATCGACAACTATAATAAACAAAATCTCATATATTTTGAATGTGTATGAAATGAGTTGGTTGCCTGATATGCTAAGGTAATTTAGTTAATGAAACACAAAATAGTACCGATATAATGTAAAATAATTCTTCTTCATGCAGCAACAATGTTATGTTTTGGAAATTTAAATATTTAAACTTTTATAATTCCTCCATTAGTGTTGCATCTATCTTTTATGGAAATTTAAATGTAGCTTATCCTAAGCCTTATCGTAATTCATTCGAGGTACATAAAGAAACTTAAACCTCATTGTAAGTTAATGAATTCAATCTGAACACGTTTCTCTAGATATGCTCTTTTCTTAAATTCAATTCTTATTGACATTCTCTAAAAGTCCATTTTGTAAAACCAAGGAAATCAAGGGATGATAGTTTAAAAAGCATTGAAAAGCTTAACTAAATAACATGTTTAATTTCTGTACGTAATAAAAACAACTGTCATTTCGTTGATTAATGAATGCAATATGAGTGTTTCCATGACGGAATACACCAATATTTATGCATGCAATCGAAACAAAAACAATAGTTGACTTCATATAAAAATACAAAATTGTTTACTCTTGCATTATTATTTTTTATTATTACGCGTTTCTCACTTTGACGCAATTTACAATTATGCGGCTGAGTGCAGTTAGGAAACCTGACTACAGTAGGCTTGAGCCTAGAATCAAATCGAAACGTAGTAAAAATCACATAATCTTTATTGTAAATAATATAATATTGTCTCTGAAATAGAGCTCATATTCAATTTCTACCGGCATGCAAGGCTAAGAGACAGTCTTATGTTTAAAATTAATCCTTTTGTGAAAGGGCATAAATTTCATTTTTACTTATTCAGCCATTGTACTGGATAACTTAGCCCTGTGAGAACGAGCCGCTCTACAAACCGCAGGTTTACTTACAGAGACGAGAAAAACGATAATATTTTTTATTACTTGCTTCGTACTTTAAGTAGTATTGTCTTCCAAATCCACAATAACTTTTTGATATAAATAAAAGCGTTTGAGTTTTGTTGAATAAAAATAATGCCTATTATTATGACAAATAGAAAGCAATATTTTTGTTTACGCGTTTTAGAGCGTTGTGTCCAGATTTGTTCGTGTGCTCCCGTCTTCGATCATATATTTATATATGATCGAAATAAATATATGATCGAAGTCTCCCGTATTGTTTTTCGCTTATTCTTATTCTTTTTCAGCGGTATTGTCTTTCAAATCCATTATAACTTTTTAAGATAAATAAAAGGGTTTGACTAAAATTTTTTAAATAAAAATAATGCATATTATTATGAAAATAGAAAGCAATATTATTGTTTACATGAATAACATACGCATCGGAAAATCTTATGCAAAATCGATTGTTGACATCATTCCCCATATTATCATTCATTCATTATAAATTTCTACGGCTTCATTTTATTTCAAATTGTTTTAAAAAATTGATTAATAGAAGTCAATAGGTTTAACATAAATTAAAAAGACGGTAATTAACACTCCGTATTTGGAGTGGTGCACAAAATCGAATTAAGTGTCCTTGTAAGTATACTTAAAAAATTGCTTGACTAAACTACCAAATCGAAACGACATCATTATTTTGAAGAGTAACTCACACAGAATACAAAACTGTTTAAAAACAACAGTATGATTAACATTTTATCTCTATTGCAGATACAATGGCAGAACGATAACGACAGTGAGCAGTGATATTTGCTTTAGTAAGTCTATGTTACGCTTTATTGCGAAAGCATTCTAAGTACAAGATCTGGCATTTAATGTATTCCATTAGAACTTCTTTGTACAGTCACGTCTAATGAAATCTACCCATTTTCATTCGACTTTCAACCTTATTTCGACCGAATAAGTTGCGAAGTATATACATTTCATTACACGCGACTGTACAGTGCTTAGGGTGTGCCAGGTACTGGAACTTCAAATAGATCTTCGTATTTAGTCTCTGAAGCTTATCTCTAGTAGATATTATTAAAGAGAAAGTGTGTTTGCTTGTCCTTGATTCGAGATGTAGACAAGGAAACATGTATGGGTTCTAATAATTATTTAGATGATGTAGCAAAGTAAGCTTTAATAAGTTAAGCATACATTACTCAAACTGACATATTAACTAGGTTGCCTCAAAGCTCTTGTTTTTCAACTGTGATGAGAAGACCACACATCAGAACTAAGGGTATCTTCGTTTCCCAAACGGCTGGGTCTCGAAACCAGACCTCCCGTACCGCATGGAAACAAAAAATGTTCTCGGATATCGACAATTTAATTTGTTTATGGTGTGAAAAATTCCGTACTATTTTCATTTTTTTATAATGTATGGATGGGACGTTTGTCTTCCATGACACCTGACGTTAAGTGAACATAAAGACTAAGGTGGTACACGTCCATCCACGAGAACCCTATTCACTCGACGCTTAAAAGTACTAGGACAGGCAGGGAAAAATATGCTCTCAGTCTTAATTTTTATTGGTGTGCAGTGCAGTGCTCCGATTTGTTATGAACGTTTAGTACCTTCCTATTTTGCATGCAAATTGTTTTGTTAATCTATACGAGCAACTAATATATCCTGCTTGGAACCAAACCTGAGCTAGTTTTGAAAAATGAATTTCCCAACTATTTGAGAATTGAATTATGGGCTAAAATGTTGCGCCATATACTCGTAGACGCACGTTCCGTATCGATCACAAACTTGGAAAAATAAAATAAATCACAATAGACCAGGTCAAACAATTTATATCTACCATATTTATCGAGCAGGAGTCGCGCGCACGACCAGCTTAATTTCAAAACAAAGACAAAAAACATAACCTTGTTTTACTAAAACTAAGAATGAAACAACATTCCATTTTTAGATTTACTGTAGCAGGTGTAGGTAATAGTATAAAATGCCAAATAAGCCATCATCGAAAGCCTATTTGGTTAGATGTTTTTTTGACTTACGATTTACAGTTAAAGTTTACGTTCGGAATGTTCCTCAAAGTTGCGAATGCCATCCTATTTCGAAAACGCGTTGACGGAATGTTCATTCGTGATTGATTGACACACCTATAACTGTGAATTTTGATGAGACTTCTTGTGCAACTCGACGCCTTGTGTGATCTGTTATTTTACCTGCTAATTTATTGCTTTTTAATAACCAATAGGTATTTATAGTGTGCGTATATCATTTTAATGTTGCCAACGTAAACGTGTTGCTTTTTTTCTTTGGTATGGTTTGGTTTAGGTAATGGTGTAGAATAGAATTCGGATAGAATCTCAAATTTCTCTCTTTTGAGTCCTAGTAAAGGTTTTGAATTGAAAATATTTCGAGAACTTATTCGCTGTTCAATATTTATAGGTCACAAAGACTCTTGAAACGGATTTTTTCCTATTGTTCTTGTAAAATTGCTTAGCTAATATGTTAGTGTGAAAAGCTTGCCCTGAATGTAGTAAAAAGCATGCCCTTTATATTACTTTGCTAAAAAGGTAACACCCACGGAATCGTTGTGTAAATTGTTCGCTTTTACGACTTACAGGAAAAGAGGTATAAGACTTACAACTTGTTCTCAAAATGTATATTGTAACACTTAATATTCTGATTAAATTCAGTTACTATAAAAGTAGCTTACAAAAACTTGTTCTGCATACTCTTTCGAACTGACTTTTTACTTGTCGTTTTGTTCTTGCATCACTAAAGATCAAAGTTCGCCTCTGGCGTTTCTTTTTAATCCAATTAGTCATTTTTAAAATAGACATTATGTTTAATTAAGCTTACTCACACATTTTTCTCATCGATTACTAGAAAAGGCTTTCTCATTACCTTCTTAAGATGGCTTGATAAATAGTTTAGAGTTTAATATATTAACTCATTGACTACCAAATCAATGTAGACCACACGTATTCCTGCTTCGGTACTCCGAAATCGCATTAAGTAAATCTTTCAAAGCTACACGAACCTTAAGAGCTAATAAGGTCTTTACAATAGCAATAGGAAAGCTGAACTGCTTGTCTGGAAATATACGGAAGGATTTTGCTTTATTAACGTCAGTTAAATGCTGTGCGGTCTCATATTATCTGATCAATTAAAAATGTTTTTTTTTAAATTACTACAATGCTTATCATCGAAAGAGTTTACACCACTTTTGAACATTAGTATAAAAAAAAAACAAAGTTAATATTCCGAATAATATCACGCCTGCTCTAGAAATAACTGGCCGGATTTCAAATTGAGATTTATGCATAAAAAAAAGTTAACCTTTATAAGGGCTCAACGGTCACGTTCGAAAACTGAACTCGTGAATTTTCACGTTCAAGTTTGCAACTGCAGTTAAAGTAACGGAACAGTGCTGCCCTCCTTACAGTGTGATAATACTTCTGTACCTGATACGAACTTTCAGAGAGCAGGGAATTCATAATTGGCTTGATAAAATTAATGATCCGAACTAATTCGTGACCAAGCTCAGGGGGGGGGGTCTTGCCTATTACTACAGCTATTAGAAAATCAACGGTGTGTTCTTGAAATAGCCATTGGATACTATTTCTAGATCCTTATGATTAATTTCGAATCCAATTAAATAAATAAATAAACATTTCTGACACTCACACAACATTATCTAGCCCAAATTAAGTTTTTTAAAGAACTTGTGTTATGGATACTAGATAACTGAAATACTTAAGAAATATATAAACATACATATTGAATAAATACATATTTTTATTAGAATAAACTTAAATAAACAGATAAACATCCATGACTTGAATAAATAAACTAATTAATTGAATTAAACTTTTTATATTTAAAAATAACTACCATTGCTCTTTTCAAAATGTCACATTTCTTCTTTTATCTTTCTGCGTATCTCAATAAAATACTGTTTATATTCTTATAAAGGTTTTCTATCAGAAATAAATAGGTATGCGTATCAAATATCCAATGGACACTTAATGTTTCTTGATATAATCTTTTTAGTACCCATTTTTTAAGTTTTATAGCTTCTAAAAGCAGAGTATTTATGCAAATGAGTTTATTTAATCGGAGCAAACATTTATTTAATTGCAGTTCACGTAAGCGAACTTTATGTAACCAATTTTTAACTTTCCCTACATATCGGAACACTTCACAAGTTTTGGTGACTTACATAACTTCGATGCTATTATATGACCTATTTTAATTTCTATTATACATTTCATATTACTGAAAATTTAAATAATAACTTCTGAATAATTAGGCGATTTAGTATATTGTCAATTTTCTTAATGTTCGTCTTGAAGCTAGAAAATAGTAAAAATTAGTTTTCAATGGAAAAAGGACAGTAGAGATCTTCATGCTATCGTAAGTTGACTTCCCAACATTTAAGTAAGACTTCAACAGCATCTACCTTATCACTTGCCATTTTATTAAACTTCTGCACTTTCCGTTTTTTGAGCTTTGGTCTCGGGCAAATTGCCACTTCTTAACGTATTATATCCAGTATTTTTACTCTTTACACCTTACCTTTGTACTACAAGCCAAAGGCAAGGCCTCATAGTTTGCGTTTGGACCTTTTGGCAATTCCATCTTGATACGCATTGTCTTTGGAAGAAAGTGCTAACGTCTGTTTTTTCCTGACCACTACAGTCCTGATTCTTTCAGTAGTAGGGTCAACTGGAACCTCATTGATAGACTTGGTACACGACGTATTCACCGCCACTTCTTCAAGTAAAGTGGAAGAAATACGTCTCATCCATTTCTTATAAGACACTCAATAGTATATCAACAGATATTTTGAAATCACTCCTGGCAAATTAAAATGTAAAATTACCAGGAATTCTTTAAATAATGCTAATCTAAAGCAGTTAACACCAAATGAGCTTAAATTACTAGCTAAACCGACTCATGTCTCAAGATCTGAATGTTCTGCCATCCGAATCGGTGAACTACCCAATTTGGCGGCAACAACTTCGGTGTCTCTACAGTAAAATTGTAACCGCTACTTACGCTGTCGTAACCGGTTTTGGTAGTTTATTTACACGTGTTTTTATGCCTTGTTTGTTTCAACTTTTTTCTTTCTGTGGTGTGTTTTTGTGTCTGTCCTGTGGTATATTTTATTGCGAAGTGTTTCATATTTTTTGCCTCGAAGTAACCTGAAACCAAAATATATAAGCTCAAACTAAGAGATAAAATCTATACAAATTTAACAATTAAACCCATTACAATTCTAATTATACCTCTGACGATCTAAAACTATTTTAACTTGCGGTAGCAATCATCAGCAAAGTTAACTGTACTCAAACCTATTCACTTGATGAACTGGATTCAATTTACGATTTTCCCATTGTCAATTGACAAAGCAAATATCTCTATCAACCGATAGCTTGCTTAGATATTCAGTGCAGTCACTAACCATATCCAACCAGCCTTAAATTCCGATCTTTGCCGATTCCTGATAAAAGATACGTAAAGCGATTATCGAGTGTACAGTAAGCTTCGTATAAGTTCGTTCAAATTGAACCTTATCTGCTCTTGTGATAAAAGCTACAATATTCATGTCCTCTGTACTAAGCGCGATAGTCTAGTACCGTTCTTGGTCCTATCGTTAAATTATCGCTCACGTTTTGCTACCGGTCTCGATGGTATTACGGTGTTTCTAAAACAACAACTTGATGTTAAATTGTCCCTTTATCAAAGAAACCACTTAAAGTACTGAAGTGTTACAGAATTATGTAGGAAAGTAAGTAAAGTAACCAGCAATAAAGATGTTGCACCGATAACGTTGCTAAAAATATTGTTATGTTTAGTTGATCGAACTTCCCTATAATAAAGACTGGTAGATAATTTCTAACGAGTTAATAACTTTTATCTCTTACGGAAAACAAAAGTACTAGACTAGTGGCTGTTTCTAACCGTTCAGGTTAGGAAGATTTTATCTTGATTCATCTCTCTGTGCTTTAAATTTTAATGAGTAATTAAAGTCTTATCGATATCAGACTTACTTTTAAAAACAAGACATCCAAACATGCATATATAGACAACAATATCAATACTTTAAATTAGAATTTCATGCATCTACAAGCTTAACTTAACCACCCGTACATAAATGCATAAACATTTTACCTTAATTAAGATGCTTTTTGCAATCACAGTGTTCATCTATACGGACTCTGTAACAAGGCTGCAAATTGTCTACACGAATCCCAAATAGCGGTAAACCTAAACGTGACTAACCTACCTTGTGATCAGTCATCTTCACTTTCGGGCGCGCTTGCGCATGCATACGTTTATACATTTCATGTTTCACTCGTTACCAACTGTTATGCTATTGCTTTGCTTAATGAACACACTATGCTTGGTCAAAGAGCAACTCGAAATTGAAAAGGGTTTGAATATGTTCGTTACATCTTTTAGTGTAGTTTTTTATGTTGGGAAAATTCCAATATACAACAGTTAGGTTACTTAATCTGCGTACGGTATCGCTGATTAGGTGAAATTGCACCTTAAGTAAAGTTCGATTATTTATAATGCTACCGTCAATGGCATTACAATTTTCCATCTTACAAATTCAGAGCGCCTCTAAAATTATTATGCTGCCATAAATAAAATTACTCCATGAAAACTGGATCTTGGCAGCTCTACTATTTTGTAGCGACTGTCATCCATTTCGACTATCTCAAGCTTCTTAACAAGTTTACGCCCACGTAAGTTGCCGACCTATAAATTTCCTTTGGTATTTTTATAAACAAGTGGTCGTTTCTTTATTTTGCAAATAAAAATTGCTCGATTTGCATTGTTTATGTTTATGATCTAGAGTTATTCTTTGCTTATTATTCGTCATGTTTAGTCTCATAGAATGCGCTGCTTATTTATTGTGTTTATTTTAAAATGAAATCACTTTTTTTTTCAACATTTCTAATATTTGCGTATGTGAATTTTAAAGGATAATAGAATTTATGATATAATTTATTTATAAAATGAAGCAACATTAGTGGTGCGGAAACGCGATAAAACTCCGCAATGGCATCAGGAAGCAATTCCAAACGATGTAACTATGGAGAATGTCCCATAATATTGTCAACTAACCTCTTTTTCACGAAGCAAATATTTATTAACGTTTCTACGTGAGTGCAGTTTAAATTGATCGTTGGATTTTACGATGCATTCGATCTTGGCGATCTGTGAGAAATACCTTTTTGAATTACATTTTAACTTTATGACACCTTTTTATTTACCTATCTTAAATGCCTACACCTATTCTAAATGTCTCAACTGATTTGACTTCAAGGTATCATTATTTAGAGTATTAAACCTGTTGCATTACACTGATCGAATTTAGCAAATGCTATTCACATGTCACTTACTAAATCCTTTATTGTCGTTGGATTTGTGGTTACCGTAGAAAATTAAGCAAATCGGGTATTAAATTCTTGTTTATAGTTATTTAGTCACGAGTTCATGACTGTTGTCTATTCCATCAATTGCATGGATTTTGAAGCATGTAATTGTTTGTCGTAAAGTTTGTCTTTTTTTGGTTTATTATTATTAAATCGATCTTCTTGATGTAGCGTTAATTTAACACACTTAAAATTTAAGTATCGTTAACATGGTTTGAGGCGTACTAACCCTTAATGAATTTTCCATAACTAAAAACAAATTATAGTATGAATAATTTTTTTTATTATTGATTGTGATGTGTTATTTTTAAAAACTTTAATTTAATTACCTATCAAACACTATAGGCCTATATTGGAAACCAATCAATTAATAACAACAGATAATAGTTGTTTAGATTCTAACTCTACATCCCATAAAAGCTGAATATATGTATTGGAGACGACACTTTGAATTCCTCCAAAAAAGCTAAAACTTTATCTAAAATAAAAAATTCTAATCATTCATCAGTTTGCGAGCTTCATGCCATAGAAAACACAGATGGACAATCATTTAGATCTAATTTCCGTGAGGGTAAAAGATTCCCAGCGACTCGAAGAAGACTATACCGCAGTGAATAGCAACATGACATTTTTGTATAATTAATCAACATATATATTAGTGTATCTTGTTTTAAACAATTTATGTCTTGAAAATCTCAGTCTATATAGTCTTGTTATTGAATATTCATTTCTTTACGTCGCTTCGAGTCTCTATATGATTTATATTGTGTCCGCGTAGCCTTCTTTGGCTAGCGTTCTGGTTTCTAAACAGTCGATGATTTAGTGCTTTTGTACAACTGTTAGCTTATTACCATAGAAGTCTCTTAGACAATGGGTACAGCACGTATGTTTATTTTAAACGTACCACATAGGCAATAATTGTTCAATAATTCTATGCAAGACATCATAATAGTCAACAAGTTACAACATTCCCTTTAAGTTTTGCATAATTCTTATTTGAATTGTATTAAACCAGTTTGTTGATGCCAATGAGGTATTATTTGATAATTTAAATTTTCTTGGACTTGTATTTGCTGTTTACTTGACAGGAGGTAATGTTCATGACATATTTCTTACTTCAAACCAAAAATAACACGGACAGTAGTAGGAACGAATTGGTAAATACACTCAGGAAATAGTTTTATTCATTATTACAAAAGTCTTAAATTGGCTCTTTTTGACTGGGCTTATTTTTACCCACGACGGAACGGAGACGGTATATGCGTTTGGGGTGAGAGGGTGTTTGTGCAAACCAATGTTCCATTTATCTCTAGAACCACTGGTCCGATTTTGATGCGGTTTTCAGTAATCGTTTTGGATTTGCTTGGTTGATATAAGCTTTGTCATATCTAGTATGTTCCTGCTGTAATGTTACACTCGGAATTAACCTATATAAAAAGGAACTATGGTTTCAAAATTATTTCTATTTATTTACATTTTCGTTTCGGTGTCGTAGCAGACCTTAAGATCACGAGTAAAAGTCATGCAGTTAAAAAAGATTTTGCTATTTGTCGTAATCATGAAAACATAGACAATTTATCTTTAATTGAAAAACCAAGAAAACACTAAGTTTTTGATGTGTTAAATTATTGTTTCTAACATTTTCAACCTTTTGTTGTGAAACTTAACGACACAGGTTTCTAATTAAACAATAAAAACAACTATAAAACCTTTAATATTTTATCAAATTAAGTGTATTTTAAATTATCGCGTAATCGAATTTAAGGTTACATTGTTGGAAATCTAATTTAGTGCTTGTATCCTAACTTCGTGTTTAATTTCATGAGTTTTAAGAAGCTCACGACTATTAAAGGAACTAGAAGTTAACGAACTATAGTTTGTGACGTACTAAGTATATTTACTTTACACGAATTTATTCCTTATTGCTATTTAAATAGGCGATATTAGAGCTTGTATCCGATTTAATACCTACTGTAAATAAGAAGGGTGTTCACTGCGGGTGGTAATGAGGATGCCTGCGGGATTTCTAGAAAATTTCCCATTTGTGTCAGCTATTAAAATTACATTTAAATATCAAAGAAAACATATTACCCTCATTATACGTACTTATAAAACTTTATTGGATTGTAATTTACATAAATTTGAGAAGCTAGCTTATTAATTTGGTCTTATAATAAGAATGTATGTTATTGTCAATGAACACATGTTCGTTTTTATACCTACATCTTTTTGCTCTACAAGACTAATAACTCAAAGATAAATTACTACTTTCGGTTCAATATCTTGAATCAGTAGGTATTTTAGTTAAAGAAAGCTCCAGATTGTTAAGCTTACTTAAGAAAAAAAAACATCCTATTTAGTTTCATGACTTTTGTTTATCGCAAACTTTCAGGACTTTCACGGGGCGCCAATCCAGAACAAAGATTAATTTTATGTACAATCACTTCTTACCAACCTACTAGCTTTGTTTCTAAAAGCGCGTCACCCAAATTGATGTCCAAAAAATCAGTAGGCATCGGTTCTCATCGTAGATTATATGTATTCATCCCATTAGAAAATTTGGTTATCATTTCATGTATTGTTGTTGATGTCAGGACATTAAGGTATCATTGGACAAGAAGTACTGAGGCATTCTTCTTACAAGAACTTCTCTCTGATACTTAGACTCCTGATGTTTGGAGAAAAAAGAGATAAAGGCTACTACGTAGAATGATCTTTGATATTTTACGATTTGAATATAATTATAAGACGCGAATACAAGAATTTATTAGAAAAAAATAGATTATAATGCTAATATGTAGATAAAAAATACACTTAAGATATAATAAGGTGAACTCATTAATTAAAATATCTATCACAGGCTACGTATCACGATAACCTACTAATTTAAATGCCTTTTATTACCTGGTAATAAACTTGTTTTCATGCCTATAAAATTCAAAAGCTTTTTTATAAAATAACAGGTTAATTTAAAAGTTACTTTTGGCTGTAAAATTTAAAATTTGTAATAAAAACATATTACATAAAAGATAATATTTTTCTGAATCAAGGTGAACATGTAAAAGAAAGCTCATGTCCAATCGAATCGAAAGTTTCTTCAACTGCATCAAATCGATTTATTATTGGCTACACTGGCAACCAGTGCTCAAACAGTAATTATCGAATTGTATTCGATCGCTGGAGATACGAATAAACTAGATGCCTTTTAAAGAAGTGATTAGTTGGTTACTCTCGTTAGAAACCAATGTTGATTTAGTATTTAATTGTATATTCGCCTTCTTATATTCATAGGTTACAAATAATTGCTAGGCTTTGCAGTTTTCCTGTAATATACAGTTTTAGTATTGGTAAACAATTTTAATGAGTACAATTTGAATAAAACACTTCCATTTCTACAGCTATTATGAATTACTTCACAGTGCCCTCTGACACTAGAAACCAAGGCCTCAAAAACCTTTCACTTTTTCAATAAAACGGTGTTACCCAAGCAATTACAGCTCAAACGCACTATGACCCGAATGCACCGATTTTTTTACAGAAAAATTGTTCTCGTTTACCTTTTGCAATATGGTTTTTGTTTCCATCAAGTAAAATAATGCGGTTTCGTTTATAATGTGATTTTAAACAACGTGACTTTTGCAACTGTTGACATTATCGTTTCGTGTCTACCCAAAACTGTTACAGTGACCTCGCAGCAATTGAACAGACTAGCCATTTTCTCTGTGACCAAAAATCTGGCAGTCCCTCTATTAGACATGTTTCGCTAAAAGCAAATACATAACTGTTATATTTCCTTTTACTTTATAGAGTGTTCCCATTCTATTGAGAGAGCATAAACAGTATATTTATGAGAAGCGTGATATTGTTTTATTGTGATAACAATCGAAACCACTTGGTATACAATACATGCCTATTTGTGACGGTATAAGGTTGAGCAACGTTTATAATATAAAATGTATGGTAATCGTTTATATAACGATAATTCACACAGATTTTGTTAGTATTGCTTTTAGATTTGCTCTTAAAGCTTAGAATGTTTCCGGAGTATAATATGTATATCGATTATACGATTGCAGTGATTCATATGTATATGACTCATTGTAAGTTTTGTTAATACATTGTGTTTTGAAATCGTTGTTTATCATTGACAATTATCAAGTTTTTTTTTATCGACAACTTATTTCAAAATGCTTTGAATGGGAAACCGAGATTTATTTTCAGAAACTTCACATGTAATGACTTGTAAAATAACTGTGTGATTAAAATAAAACTTACATCCAAACAATCAAAATAAATTGTATACCGGCAGTATCACGATTTATAAAGTTGGCGCACTTACGATTTCATTGGTGAACGATATAAATCTAAAATCATTATCGTCATACTAAACGTAGATGGCTATCCTACATCAGTTGCTCTATTTGGACATCGAAAACGAAATTCTTAAACTAATACACAGTTGCTTGTAGAACAAATAATTAGAGAATAAATTTTGACAAATAACTTACGATAGGTGCAGAAATTTAATCTTTATTGAAACTTTTTGCACTGGCATTTGAAAATGCCTTGCAAGAATTAATAGTATAGTATTAATTAGTTATTGAATGAACTACATTTATCGTATCGGTCTTGCTGTGATATAACTTTAATTAACTATTTTCTATTGTCCCAATAGTATTCAGAAGTCTGGGCACTCTAGTCACGAAAGCATTTTAGCCGGCTTTTTGCTTTTACAGAGGATAATAAGTAAATTGCATTTCGTGAGCTGTTCGGAGTTTGTTTCCATTTAATTTTTAAATTGATGAATCAACATCGGCTTCATTTTCTAATACCAATATTGCTAAGCAGATTAATACGAGTTTGTTTTAATACTCTACTAAGTATTTTAGTACATTTTTGTCACCATTAACGTAACTATAGAATGATATTTAACCTAAATGTCCCAATTAATAGTCCTATTATTTAAAAAGCATTTATATTAAAATTATGATTATTTGTAATAACTTACACTGACTCACGTATTGGCAAATTTAATGGCAAACATTACTTAACAGCATACCATTTGTACAACTAAATCGCATCGTTAAAGTAACTAAATCTAATGAGGGTATCAATGCTGTAGAAAAGATATCTTAATCGATTACAGTTATCCATTCAGGAACTGTTATAACTATCAATGAACACTCATTTGTATTGTTTATTGATTTTCATTACTTCTCCATTTATGATTCTCACATACATTCCAAATGAATCAGAGCCTTTATTTTAGATGATGTTGATAAATAAAACAAGCTGTGTTTTGAACCTTTGTTTACATCACACTTTTATCTATTGTTGTATTGAATATCTTTCAGTTGTTTTAGTGATCTCGTCAATACCAGTTGTTTCTTTCTTATGGTGGTTTAATCGGGTTTAGTTGTGTTGTGGAAACGGATCGCGGCGTGTCTGAAAAAGGCGAGTTGCACACTTGATACGAACATATCGTGACGTTTGTGTTCCGCTAACGGATTTATAAAGACCTTGACTGGGAGACTCTTGAACTTTGGTGCATCTTTACTTTTAGAGACAGGGGTGAGCAAATTTTGAAAATATTGATTTTTTTAAAGATTATTGTGCTTTATTTTTTTTTTAATGTTTGAAACCTTTGATGGTTTAAATATTAGCAGTGCTATTTAAATATTTTTGAAATATTCATAAGTAAAGCAAAAGGGTGAAAGCTATCAAATAATTTCAAAACGTCTTAAAAACCTTCATTTATCACTATAATACGAAGCTATTAAGACAAAACCGTATCTACAGATTGACAAATGAAATTCTACAAACATAATCGTATCTGGCAACATAACAAGATATAGGAAAAGTACCATTTAACGAACGATAATGTTCAGGCAGTAGATATAATCATTGAATTATGGCGGCCCTGCACTGATGGCGCGAATACCTCCACCATGATTGTCTGCGCGCGCGACTTTCAAATGTCACTGCAACAGGTCGGGGTGACGTGGGAGATTCACATTTTACCACTAAACACGTTTATTGCCAACATTACTACCTCAGTAATGTTACAAACTGCTATATTTGGTTTTATATAATCTGAAATTCCATTATTTACTTCCTCTTGTTTTGGTTGTATGGTTCTTGCATGTTTAGTATCTGTTGCAGTTCTTATTAGCATATTACTTTTCTTTTTTACGATTTAAAATGTTTATGGGAGAAGTTTTTTTATCTTAATTCAATATTTCTACACGTTTAAAAGGTTTGCTTCGGTTTTCAATTTTAATTAATTCAATCAATGCATCAACATCAAATATTTTCTTCTTTTAACTGGTTACTTATTTAAATTGTGAGAATTTTTACTTGTGTGAACCGTAAAATGTTTCCACGTAAAATTTCCTAAGTTAAACGTACAGGTTGAAAGACTGACAAGTGAATAAAAGTGAAGACGGAAAAAAAGCGTTCTTGACAGGATTTAAGGCGCAGATTTTACTCTACTGGGATACGTATATTTTGAAACAATATAGATGGACCAGAGTATTATTTTAGTAAAAGCGGTACAATACAACCCATTTACTAAACAGAAATTAGTAATTTTGTTATTTATTCTGCCATTTATGCAACTACTAACAAATACAACCAATTAGTTATTTTTTAATTTATGCTCAGAGTATAGAATCTGGAAACATTAATTAAAAAACATGATATGTGTTTACCTAATACAGTAAATATTGAAGGAAATACCATTCAACATTGAGAAGTATTAAAACTAATTAAGCTTACTTACTTACAACATTTTAAGTAATTAAGCACGTGTTATGTTGATATGCTATTTAAAAAGGGAGCTGGTTTTGAAATCTTTATGTGTGAGAATGTTTTCTTGTAGGTATTATTTTCTGGTAAAATCTAAAAAAATAACTTAAAATTGAATGATAATATGCACATTAGTAAGAAGATCAACATACAAAAATACCTTAAATCTAACGCCCTACTTTACCGCGGTTTCAGAATTTTGACTCATTATCATTGTAATAGGCCTTTGTCGAGTGCTATGTGGGACAGGCAACACGCAACGTGGCCCAAAGACAATACCGCTGATAACCAGGTTAACGCCACATGTCATAACAATTATAACGATAAAAATATAACGCTTATTCCAAAGCATTTAAGTTCACTTTCCTGCTGTTTGGATTTGAAGACGTGCGATGTAAAATTAAAAACTTGTCACGAACTAGTTAAACCTTTTCAGCGGTAAGAAGAAACTAAATAGACAGATAAAATAAATGGAAACGACATGCGGATTTCTGGAATTTTTCAAATAGCTTGCGTTGGCGCACATTGTACCAGCAAAGCCACATTTACTTAGAATGCTGGAAACTGTGTTTGTGCAATTAGCATACTAAGAGCTGCATTTCCCATACAATTTAAAACCATTGCAGTGTTTACTGATTTATTTATTCCTCACAAATACTAAACAGAATTGTGCAGTAGCTTTTCAAAACCTGTTGGTTTAGATGGAGAAGTAATACTTCAAGCGCGTGTTACTTGATTCTAATACACACTTACTGCATGTGTACGAAGCATTACAATGGTATAAGTGTGTATTTAAACAACCTGTTTCTATTTATTTAGCCGAATTAAGTTTCGAGTAACGCCCATTCGCCTACGCTCCAATGACGGCGAAAGTGGAAAGTAAAGAGACGAGCTTTTTTGTATTATAAATTTTATGAATCTGCAAGTAGGTGAGATAATAGCAGTCGAAGCTCGGCATTCAAAAAAAAAACGATTCTCATCACAGTTACACGATTTCGAAATTATTTTTGATTATAGCGATTCTCAGTACTAACTGTATGTTTTGTAATTTCCAAAATTCGTTGACATATTGTTTCTGGTAACTGTCGCAATACAATAAAGTTGCGATCAAAGCAGACTGCTGAGTAATTTGTTCATCAAAAATTTCATTGTGTTCTCGTTATTTGGATCAACGATTTTGAATGGCTCGGTAATGAGATTAATATTGTTGTTTCGTTTTATCTCGGTTAAATATATTGGTCCATTTTCCAATGCGATATCGAGCTACCAAAATTATGTTCCAATGAGTGAGTCACGTGAAAGACCGGTTCACCACACCTTGATCCCACGCACTTTCTGAGCTGTGTGGTCAAGTTGCCATCAATTTGTGCGACAGACGGCTTCTTTATTCCTATCTTATCATTTTGCTGTCTTTCTATTTGCACCTGCTTAAAAGACAGACGTAGTCGATCCTGTTAAACGAGCCACTAGATCATTAGTTGCATGATGACGTGCGTTTTCTAACGTTATTAATTAATGTAACGGTGTGGTACTAAGGTAAACATTAATCTATACTCTAGTCAAAAAAACTAAGCAGGATTTGCACCTTGCGTCAATATTAAAAAAAGAATTTAATCATTATGCCATGATGTTAATTTTTTAAAGGAAACAACGACTTTTCGACGGGCCAGGGATCAAAATAGGATTTTTGGAAAGGAGAAATTAAACTCTCCAAAATCCCCCTTTGTACAAAGAGAAGGTCAAAAAGTAAAAGTAAAAATTGCAAATACAAGTCCGCAATTTCAACGAACACAATTTTCTGTAGATATTCGAAAAGCTTGATACGAAGTTGTTGAATAAGCGATACAATAATAAGCAAATAATTAATTGGTCTTGCTAATTACTGGCTACGGTCCATTGTTCTTAGGCAACTCTGACAATTGCCATTGTAATTAGACAATGTTGGGAACTGACCTCAAGGATCCGCGGTGCAAAACCTTTTTAACCGATGCTTCTATTGAGGAAGCGATCAAATCTTTTATGGTACGTTGAACTGAGAATTCAATGGGCGAAACAAAAGCATATTTGTTTCAAACGTGAGCTTTTTAAGATTATTACTGTGATTGTTTAGAATAGCCTATTTTATTTTCCAATTAGGTAGTTTAAGGTAAATTATTTTACTTGAAAAGTGTCTCAAAAAGTTTGCTATTGTTTGTACCAAGAAGCTGAATCTTTTAAACAGGTACTGGTACTGTTGTTTAATAGTGCTATTTATTTTTTTCAGTAGGTAAATATTAATTTTTACAACTATTAACTTTGGTTCCAGATTGCTAAATGGAATACAATCGTAGTGGAATGAAAGTACATCGGAGTTTTCACTGCTGCGTAAGTATTTTTATAATTAAGCTATGGGTTGTTTGAATAAGTTGAACTTAATATCGTAATAATTCGAAGTCAAGGTGTAAAGGCACTGATGAAATGGTGCTTGATTGCTGTTTTATGGAGGTAGTGCATGTTAAAAGCCTTTAAAGTTCATATTGCTTGGTGGTAGGATCCCTTCTGGGTCCGCCTGGCTAGCGACCACCCTTTATATAAAGTCTGCCGCCAAATGTTAGCGCTCCGGCGGTAATGTGTTCCGGCAATATTGTATAAAGAGCCAGTTCCTTCCTAAACCCGTGTGCTTTCATCTTCGACCTCATCGTCACTTACCATCAGGTGAGATTGAGGTCAAACGCGGGTTTAGTCACTTATAAAAAAAAAAAAAAAAAATATGTTTTATTTTAAGAGACTTTTTTCGTCAGTCAGCCCGCTGCATCAAGTCTTGTTACTCTGCCAAAATTATCCGAGTTTAAGCTCATATCTACCGTATACTCATATATACCGCATAAAAGAAGATATATTTTTTTAAACAATGGCTTCAGTCGGTGCCATTTTTATAGAACTTAAAAACGAACGCATTTACTACTTGCTTCGAATTTCAATTATTTTTTTATTTCACGTCGTTTCACTTAGAAAATAGTCTAATGGACATACATGTCAATTAAATGAACTGTTACTGGTTGTTGTAAAAACTTGCAGTCAATTACTTGATTGAGCTTGTAATGGAAAACGTTCTTGTACGACTATTCATCATACGTTTATATGTGATAAATGATTAAAAATTCTCTGGCTACGATTGTTTAAATGCATTTAAAAATAGAATTAATTGCTACAGGCTATTTCTGCCTTTTAAGTCTATTTTGACAAGTTAAAATGCTTGCTTGCTATGTTTTTGTTGCTTTTTTTTAAGGAGACAAGGATTATTTTAGTAGTCTATTCGTTTTTGTTTTCCTCTGAACTGTGTTATTTATTGAAATGATTACACTGAAAAATTATTGTAGGAGAATCATGTTGTTTCATCAAATTGACGTATTTATTTTACTTTCTTTAATATTTGGCACGCTAAATTTAGACAATTGACTCTGTTTTCTTAAAAAACATAAGAAATAAAACTTGATAATCGATTTGAATACGTGCTAACAATTTTAAAGTTTATGTATGCATGTCACGCGGCATCAACTACTTTGTATGTGCTAATGGTATTGTGTGTAAAACGTAAAAACAGTTAAATTTGCTTTAACCCCAATATTGGATATTGCCCCAAGACGGTTTATAAATCTACCATAGTATAATAAGTGACGTTAAGGCCATACATGTAACAAGCGGGCATTGAAAGGAATTTTTAACTTTATTCCCTTTCATGATCTTTCCTGTTGCAGAAAGGATCTTTTTGCATGACAAATTATTTCATTGTCTTTTAAATCATTAAAATCAGGAAATCATTAATCATTGCAAAATATGATATCCATCAGCAAGATCATTCAAAGATCGAGCTCTGAAAGGTATACCGCCTATAATAATACTTAACCTAACATTTCAAATCATCTGATATCGTTGCTAGGGAAGTACTTTTTCATTTTTGAAATCTCCTCTCATTTGTCAGTTAATCTATACTAATATATAAAGCTGAAGAGTTTGTTTTTTTTTTGTTTGTTTATTTGTTTGTTTAAACGCGCTAATCTCAAAAACTACAAGTGGGATTTGAAAAATTCTTTTTACATTTGATAGCCCAACTCTTGAGGAAGGTTATAGGCTATTTTATCCCGAAATTCCCACGGGATCAAAAGTTACGCGGGTAAAACCGCGTGCGGTGGCTAGTGTTTAATACTTACAGAGATTCACAAATCACAATTGTTTTTTTTACATGACATGCTAGGTTTGATTCTCCGTAGAACTTTGGTTGGTAAGACTGTATGAACTCCATAACAAAAGCATTCTAAAGGCATTTTTTGGGATATAATATGTCTAGATAATGTATCAGTTTGCGGTTTATTTATTTTTGCCAAAAGACGCTGCTAATAGGTGCTTTGATTTTCCACTTTCTACCTCATGAAAATAGTGGCAGGTACTCGTAGAAAAAAAGATCGCTCAGAGATACAGAACCCTCAGAACAGATATCTGGGCAACAGAAATCATATTGCATTAGTATAATATGTTACTCAGTTTGAAATTAAGTAATTTACGCCATTAAGCAGCAAATAATATAGATTGTTATCTAATTTATACACACTAACTTGTTTAAACTTTATCTAGAACTATAAAATGGATATTTCATAGCCTTGGTCCTCGTGTGCCACTTTTCTTGAAATCTTTACCGCTGTTTAAGTAACAGTTTGTTTTGCAACTTTAAGATGAATTTTGTTAAAATTGGAAGTTTTAAATTTCCCTTGTGGTTAAGGAAGTTGTAATTTGCATCAACCTAGTACAAAGAAGAGAATGTTTGTTTAAAAAATTATAGGTAACTATAAATAAACATTTTACTTAATGTTTAGTCTGTATTTTATGCGCAAATACTTTGACTATATGAAGGTATGAGAGTTTATCTCAAGGAAAAGTAATTATTCTTTAATTAGTTAGTAGATACGTCGGTTTTATAAGTAACCAGTTTATTAGTGATTCATCAAAATATATACCAAGCCAGTAATTATACAATTTGTGGTTTGGTCATCTTTAACAAAGTCCTGGGAAACTGCGGCTTTTTATTGCTACCATATAGATTTTTTTACAGTTCTCTGAGATACTTGAAGTAAATCTGTGCTTAATATATTATCAACGGATGAGTAAGCTTTTAGAATATGGGCCTGAGACGCCTGGTGGTCCTCTACTCTCCTGCTTATTATCAATTTTATATTTCATTAGTAGGTAAACATAGAATACAAAACATATTTTTAATGTGCTATTGTTAATTTACTATCAGTACGCTGTGAACTGTTCAAATCAGATTATATTTCAAAAATATCGTTTACTTATAGGTATGGTGTTAGGTTTTGCTTACAATATCAAAAATTGTTTTATGAAAACTTATATTAGAACAAAAACTCTTCGCTCTATTAAAAATAACCTTTTAGCATTTTTAATTTTTTGGTAGTTCTACCCAAAAACCGATGGCGCTTTTGCTTTAACCTCACATAAATGATTTTTCTTATGAAGGCAACAGGAATAGACAACAGAGAAAACCAAAGCACTTTCGCTTTTCACTATAAAATATTAAACAGACAAATATAAATAAAGCTATAACTGAGTTATTATTTATCTCATAAAAGCATATAAATAATGGTTTACGAGCAATATTTTCCGATTGGCAGCTGTTTACAGTTCACACTCAATATCGCGTCATACTTATAGATTGCGTTGCGTTTTGCTGGCTTCTCTGAAAGGAAGTGTTGCACCTGTCTCTACGTAGGTGGTTAGACATATATGTGTTTCTTTATAATGAATGGCTTGGACCCGTTTCTGGTTTTAAAACGCATTTCATTATTTAAGAAAAAACGATTAGTAACGTTTAAACCTCTGATGTTTACATAAGATGTAGTCTGTCAATGGTCGTGCACGTATAACGTTAAACGATTTGAGGAAAGTTTAAGTACCTATATCAATTGTCGTCATTACATTATTTCAAAATTGTGTATAATGTTTTTAGGTGTCGGAAAAGTAAAGTTAGAAATTATGTAAATAAACAAAGATAATGTATTTGTGGAAACATTTGAGGAATTAACCTAAATAAATATCCATGACTAATACTTAAATTTATCACAAAACTCCTATCGGGATTCGAACCCAGAACCTTTGAGAATACAACCTTCTTTTCCGTTACAAAAAAAAGCGATTCAGATTTGTTTTTAAAAATAAAATTAAAACAGCATAAATACATAATAATTTGTAATAAACCAAAAGTTTATGTTCTAAAACACATAACATTCCATAACTAATACATCAATGTCGATTATTAGTTATGAATTCTAAATAAATCTAACGCCTATGATAAATTTTGACTAACAGTAAAATCGTTAGAGTTACAATTGGTATAAACATTTCAAATACAGTAACAGGACACGTTCTGTAGACGGCCTTACGTTTCGTCACACCTGACTTTAGAGCTACAGAGCAACATTCCTACCCACAGTGCACTTTGGTGCATGGTAAATGTAACAATGCGAAATGCAACCTTATTCGTTAATTCATAAAAGCTCTGTGAATGGATGAAGCGAAGCCTAACTGCAATCCACGGTACGTCTTCGCAATGTGTTTTAGTTCGAATTTTTCGTTTCTGTATAAACTATACCTATGTACCATCCCATAAATTTTATTTTAGTTGTTCCTAATGAAAAATGCGAATAGAAAATTCATTTCTAAAAATGATCACAGTATTTAAACAGATATATCTACGTACAAGTTATAAGCCTGAGTAACTTTATATTGCTCATGCATAGGCTCATTTGTACTTTTGCTTTTTTTCCATTAATGGATTTTTCTGTAGAGCTACAGAGCATTTTATTAAAAAGTAGTTTTACCTAACATTTCATCTCTTTTAATCGTCACTCATTCCCACATAATAATATGTGTATTGTAAAAATTGCTTTATCTAACAGAAATTATTCTCATTGTTGACCTTATATATTTAAAATGCAAGTTGTTCTGATGGCTCTCATCTACCAAAAAATGTTGAAATATCATCTCAGACCACAGTCACAATACAATTCTTCAGGAAAAAAATCTCGAAAAATCGAAAGCAAATCAGTAGCTAATTATTCTCAGGTCTTTTCAGCGTACAAGCGTTAAATTGTCTGCCTACGAATTATTATGACAAAGATTTATGTAAAGCTTTATATTTGTGGAGAGATACAAAACAGTTCCGCCTTCATGATAGGGTATTATGCTTGCGGTTTTTGTCGTGTCTTACGATGAGTTTGCAAATGACTTGACGGAAGTGTATCTGAACTATGTTGCTTAAGGATGCGAGGGATTTGTAGCTTTTTTAGATTGCGTTGTGGGGAAATGTGAAACTGTTTTATGTTTACAGTGTGGTTTTATCCAGATAAGCTAGCTCTTGTGTTGTGCAAGAGAGGAGATCAGACAGTATTGCTAAGCCAATATCAAATATTGTTGATTGAAGATGGCCGTCTAGCACCAAATATACTAAATAGATTTGGCGCTAAACATATTGAAATTGTCAGGGCATTTTTGTAATTTATTTGAAATTAAAATGGAATGGAATGGATAGGATGGAACAATGTTGTAATATGTTTAGCTCTAAATTTGATTAGTGTTTTTGGTGCAAGTCTAATAGTATAATATCATAAGCGTAAATATGACGTTGCGATGTGATGATATGAATATAATCAACGAATGCAGAGCATTAAAAAAACCGACTTCACGTCAAAACTTTGGCCGACTTATAATGTCATCCACGTAAACATTCTCCGAAATCATACGTATTGTTTCAAGACTTTGAAATTTTCAATGAAGTACTCTTCCGATTTGAAGTACCCTCTATCGAATTTTCGAAATTGTCCGAAATATCGTGTAACAAAGACACAAAAAAAACATACAGACGAATTGAGAACCTCCTTCTTTTTTGGAAGTCGGTTGAAAATTGTAGAAAGCGTGATGTTTGGATGTCGAATGACACGTTTGCACTGTCCGTTTTAGATGACGTTGACACTTTATTAGAGGGTAGTAGATAGTTATGCGAACTATTCAGGGAGGACTTAAAAAATTGGGCCACTTAGAAAAGTAGTCTTATGAATCTTTATCCCTGAGTCCTATTTTAACAAAGTTATCTTGCTACTAGCTACACGCCACTAGCTACGCCATTAGCTACAGGGTTACAGTATTCCAAGTGCGTGTTCGTTGCTTTTCTTGCCTTTTGTTTGAGGGAGGGAGGGCGGTGAACCAACGCAAGGAAATCCTGCATCACTGGTGCAAGTACAAGTCGCGGAATTAGCAAGATAACTTTGTTAAAGTAGTTGTCATGGATTCCCGCAAAGTAACGCCTGATTCAATCAATTATACCTGAGTCCTATATTTAATCCGTGGCGTTTCAAAGAGGTTTAGTAATGTCGACACACAATTCTTATACAATTTACAAAAGTTTTTTGTTACAATTTTTTGAAAGTTGACGTATCTCGAACCGTGTCAGATTTGTCGAAATATGACCGTACATTTTTATAGAACTTATTTTTCTTTTATAATAGGGCTTTTATAATAAAAGTTGTAATTTTTTCGGCATTAGTCTCATTGCTAAATGAAGTGAGTGATGTCAATGGCAAGATAAAGCGTAAATCTTCAAGCTTCACTTATTTTTAAGTACCGTTACAATATCTGCCAATGGACTTTAAGTTTTTAATACAGTAAAAACCGTAAAAACGTTGACAGTAACAAGGGTTTTTTAAGAAATTGAAAAGTAACTAAACAATGAAGAAGAAAGGAGTTTACGCTTTATATTAGTTTCTTTTATTTACTTGAAGTACGCAGTTACGTACGCGTTGAAATATGAAGATGATTCATGCGTGAAAAGTACGCGTGGCTAAGGAATACTTTGTCGTCTAATCCGGGAGACAACCTATTAATCACATCTTAAAACCTACTACCTGGCGACCACCCTTTGAATACAGCCTGCGCCAAAAGAGACAACTTTTTATGGTCTCAGAGCACTAACTGACCTACTAGTACTATACATATAAAAAGAATAAAAAATTAGTTCTAAATCTTATTTATTAGGAATTTTTTTCATCCCTGATAAAAAGATACGAAAATTTTAAAAATATGGGAAAAATATTCATTTAATCAGATTTCGCCATTTTTAAATGACAATTTCAAGCCAAATGTGACAATGATATAAATTAGGTTATTATTTCACATAAGATTATTAAAAAAAATGTTTTTAAATAATGGTTTGATAAAAATAATCAATTAATACGACAACTTGTTTTTATTTGTTCGTAAATACTAACTATATGTTTATAAACAATCTACTTTGACACTGAACACCGAAATCTGATGATTGAAACCTTGTCACTGTAAAATGCTACGGTGAATTTAAAATTGTCAAACGTCATCAAATGGACTGTCACACGTTAAGAACTTTAGTATTGCTGATAATCAACTTATTAGTTTGAACATAAAAAATCACTATCATATTTTATTTTTTAATAATAAAACTGTTGTGATATAAAATTTTTGGTTAAGCCTGCTCAAAGATAAAAGTCTTAACATTGATTTGGTGCACAAACCATTCTGGTTAGAATTTCAGTACCAGAATGTAGGCAAAAAAAACCGTCTCTTTTCATATAAGATAACTTATTAAATCTTTGTTTCATGATTACATTCGCTTATATACCATTTTCTTTATTTACTGAAACACAATATTTCAAATGCCCTGCTACATTTACATTAATTACACTCTCTGATTCTATGATTAATCATAATTATACACCCGTAGGAAAACCCTAGAATTTACCAACTATTGATTCTGCTGCAGACATAAACACTGTACGAGCCAATATTTCGCCAATTTATTAAAACGTCAAAGCTAGTTTAGTTAACACGCTCGGTGTAAAGATAACACCCACAGGTAGTCGCCCGCAGCGTAAGCTGTATACGGAACACATATAAACTTAAAACTTTATATTTTACTTGGTCATATTACTATTACGTTATTTTGTTAAATGGCGCCGATATATTGTATCGTACTGTTAACTTCATACGATATTTATGGATCACTTTGTGTTTAAGCAAACTTAAGCCGACATTTATAATAAAAGTAAGTAAGCTTTTAAGATTATGTCATATTTGAGAGGAATTTCGGAAAGTAAGTTATTAGTGCGGAAATTTTTAGTTCAGCAATTAATTGTTACTTCTTAATTGTTTTACGGTCTAGTACGTCCGAAAATCTACGTTTCAGTTTCTATTAGGTATTTAAAAAATTGGTTCAGAGTTCAGGTTACCCGAGTACTTTTAAGAAAATAATAGATATAACTATTAAGTTTAGAGGATAAACGTTGCCTTCTGTAACAGAGGTTTCTGGTTCGAATCCTGGAAGTGACGGATAGGTATTTGTAAGATGAACGATTATAGATATTTTTTCTCGAGTAGGTAGTGGATTTCTGATGTTTGTTTAGTAAATACGTAAGTATGTTTCTATGATTTTTTCTCAAGTTCAATAAACATCCACCTTGGTCCATTAACAAAAGTTTTTAATTAATCTTAACTTGACCTTATTAGATATTGTTGTGTGAATGTCAGAAACATTTGAAATGTAAATGCAATATATAAAATTCTCGTGTCACAGTTTTCGTTGCCAGGAAAACTGTGACACGAGGAGCCGAATCGGCTTGACCGATTTTGATGAAATTTTTTGTGCTTATTCGGTATCTATGAGAATCGGCCAACATCAATATTTTTTTTTATTAAACAACGTTTGCCGGGTCAGCTAGTAAATTATATAATTCTCCCTTTATTAGAAATTCAAGTGGCGTTTTACTGAGATTTGTAAAGGTATTTTAGAAAAAGACTCTTCTCCTACCAAGCATTATGTAAGGGTTATCTCTCATTATCATAAGCTACGAAGCACGCAACCTCCACGGAAGCACGCGAAACTTGCATTCCCTTACAAATAGTTATTTATTCTCACCATTTTTTTATATTATTATTATTAAAAACGACTGTTTTGATACAAAAACGGCTCGTTAACGCTTGCGTGTTACAAAGTCGATACATCTTTACAACTATTATGCAGCGGTAAGCTGTTTCCCACGACATTATAGATGATTATAAAAACAACATTTCTCATATAGGACGGTTTATTGTAGTTAAATCAGTTTTGTAATTTACTGCAATTTCAAATATCAAACTCATTGTTTATACGGTTACTTACCAAATATCTTGAAATAACTATTTATATTGATTTTTGTATTTTAGGAGCATAAAATAGGTATACCAAGATAAAAGATTTCAGATACGATCTCGCTTCGGAATATAGAGTAATGTGACTTTGAGAAGAGGAACACTATTACAATAGTATAAATATAAGGTTTGTGAAGATGCATTCATCGACATCAGTGCGCCTCTCTTCTGTTAGACAGATTGTGCTGAAATTTAGTACGCAGGCAGTGCGTTCCAGTGTGATGATAATTATTGCATTAGTGGAGGCTCGCTTCCCAGCAGTACCAGTTTAAAAATGATTTTATCTATTACTGCTATCTGGATTTATGCTAGAGGATTAGCTAAAAATCCTCTTATGCTTTTATGGAAATAGCTGCTTGAATATCTTTCCTCAAAAAATAAAAACATAAAATATGAAAAATAGAGGTTGACTAAACAGATTGTTTAAATATATCGATATCGAGGTCACGAGTCATACTTAGCACATACCATCAAATTTGTTTTGTAGAGAAAGTTTATGTAAACATTGTTAAGTACATCAAGTCTCACGGACCCGCTAATAAAGCCATCGAGAAACTAATGATTATGTTCTAACAATACAATTCAATTTATTTAACTGTCGGCTCTACAGATTGCGGCACAAACATAATTACTTTCAAAATTATTCGTGATATTATACAATGTTAGTATATTATGCATGCACAGTAATAGATGGAACATAAATCATTATACAAACAGAGAACTGTTTATCGGGTTATTATTAAAATATATTTAAAGTAGATTTCGATCTTTCAATTAATTTTAAATCGAAAGCCTTTCAAACTTAAGACGTGTAAGTTAAATACTATTTGGTTAGAAAATACAGCTCTGTGTTAAGTCACGGTTTCAATTCGTGAATAGTGCCTGCCTTAATATAGCTGCTAATTATATAAGTGGGAGTTTTTGTTGATGTATTTTGCTATTTTTATAAATAATTCTTGGGCGGGTAACGCTGAAATTTGCACAAAGAATAGGCAAAGATCCATGTGTTAAGGAAATACACGATATCAACAAGTATATTTTTAAAAGTTGGCAGGATGTATGTTTGTCTTTTAAACCAATTGAACTAAAATCGTGACAGTCAAAATTAGGTTAGACCGTACCCTTCATCACTACAAAGGACATTGTAAGGTTCCCGCTAATTTCGGTAGGAATTTGTTCATTAAATATAGCCTATCCATTCTCAATAACAAATAAAAAAAGGTGTATGAAATACAAAAAAGTATAGCTAAATCGTAAATTCTAGTTACGAAGTATCGTTAATTATTTGGAATCAACCTTAAATACCAATAAACACTAAAATCGCTGTAGAGAACTTTTAATGAGAATGTGAAAACATAAATAAAAGGAATATATTTTAGAAGATTGATTTGGCAGACTTTCTATAAAGACACAAGTTGCACGTCTTGATCATAAAGTCTTTGATGAGGTCAAGCACAATTTCAAAACTTGTTTTCATGACTCCAACGTTTATTTATAGAAAAATATGACGTGAATCCCGGTAATTAATCAAAAGATTAGAAATACTGATAAAATAGACGTCTATCTGAAAGTTTCTAGTTACCTTCAAAGCAAGCATTTGTTGAGAAATAGGTTTTGTGTCATGTATCACATAACGCCGAGCAAATAAACTTTAAGGATTCTAAGGTTCCCACGGTAAAAAATGTCATAACTGCAATACTAGTAACTTTATCGTCTAATATTTAGTTATACTACCAAGTTACGATAAATAAATCTATACCGCTCGTAGCGAGTTTTAAATAAAGTATCACATGGAATATATCATCCATTAAATAAATGTACATTCTTATGTCTGAGTCTTCGTTTTGCGCGAAGGATGTTTAATCGATAGCATGGTCAGGTGGAGTTATTTAAACGGTTTTGTGTCGCGTAGGAGCACTTCGAAACAGTGAAACAATAAATTGACCGAGTAGGCCTGAGATTATCGATAAATGCAACATGCAACACTATTCGACGTTTATTATATTAATGTTCAATAATGTTATTTAATTGGATTTGAGCTTTATGATTTTGAGTTGTTTTATGTGATTATGTTATTTAGGTACTTATTAAAATTTCTTGAAGTGAACTTTAGAGGACTTTTATATGTAGGTATACCATTTGATACTTGCTTGCTAAGAATCAAATTAAATTGTGAACTGATTGGAAACTGAAACTAAGGGCTTTCCTAGTACGAGTATATGTACCAGACCTAAGCTTTTTAAGAAAAGTTTTTTAAGTTTCGCATAAGAAAACCAACACTCATATTAAAATGTTTCTATAAGACTAAGATAGGGTGATTTTAAAGATAAATCTACTACTAAAAATTATCTATATTTGATAGTCGGAGAGTTATATTAGCCATAGGAATTATTTGGATTCTGACTTGACTGAAAAATAACTCGAAATTAAGATTTTAGAACTTGCTTTTTTGTTTATAAGAAATACTACGCTATACATACATACACACTCCTAACTAAACTATTTGCGTAGAATTATTTCTCTTTCACGTATTAAAAGTTGCTTCTGAAAATGAACATCTCGTAATTTATAAGGAGTTATGAGTCTTCAGAACTCAGGCAGCCAAAGCCTACTTAGCTTTAATTACCAATGTCAGTTTTAATGTATTTTTGTTTTCAATCAAACTCATTACTTCAAGCTAGAGCTAATAATATACGAGGTATATTTATTAGGTGAAGGAATTTAAGGCTGAAAGGCGAGTTGTCTCACAGAAGGCGTGACAAACCTGTCAAATTTCCTTAACCAATTTTTAACTTAAACGTTGAACGCTTCTGATGCCTTCTGAACAATCTTCAGGCAGTGAGATGATAGTTACAGCTCATCGGTTGGTGGACAATTTAAGGTTTTTTTTTTATAAGTGGTTGAGCCTGCCTTTGACCTCAATCTTACCAGATGGTGAGTGTAAATGAGGTCGAAGATGGTAGCACACGGGCTTAAGAAGGCCTTTTTATGAAATTTTGCCGTAACGTAAACGTTCCAGTTTAAAAATGATATTAATTTCTATAGTGGTATGGGTTTCGGGTATACTAGACTAATGGCAGTACCGGTCTGTGGCTCTGAGTTTACATAGTCGCTAAATATCTATTTTTAAATGTTATTTGATTGTCATACATAGACAGGTACCGTAACCTAATGGCATTTTTATTAATGGAGTCGATTAAAGCAGACATACAGTCGCTAGTCTTAATATCCTGTTACATTAATTCAAAATATAACGGCTTTCTATATTCGATCTTTTTCAATTCTTCTGATTTCAAAATCTGAATTTTGTTTGTCATCATTAAGTATTTAAATCTACGATCGAAAAGCGAATTTAAAAATTTTAAACAAATAATAATAGAAAATTTACAGAACGGCTTGGTCTCACAACCGTATTAAAAATAAGATATGTCCAAAAATGTTGAAACAGTTTCTGCAATCAACATTTTTCCACCAGAACTATCAATATACTTTGTCAACTATGCGGAAACTTTTTCTACGAGCACATCAGCAGATAATTTATCAAAATAATCCGAAAGCGATGTGCTCATTAATATTCATGAGGAGCAGTACTTGAAACAGATGAGCGTTTTGAAGAAGCGGCTGCATTACTAATGCCTTGTGTGGGGCAAGTGTGAGGTTCTACTATCAATCACTGCTTGCCGAAAGAGATCGACTATTTATAATGCGTGTTTGTAATTATTTTGGTATATTTTGTTTTATGAGTTGCGGTCAAAATTATGAATCTTAAATAAATATTATTTTGCGTAAATGAGGCCCAAACAGAGAACTTAGAACTAATGTGCTTGAAAATGAGTGACGATAATGTCTGTCTTTAATATGAGAATTTGTTTTAAAAGTCAATAAATATTATATTTTTGTTACTGCGGCTTTATGTGTAACACTAGTTGAGAATGTATGCACATATGACGCACAATAATCGCATTTTGTGGATTATAATACATATAGCAGGAACTACATAGTGCTAAGATTAAAATGGCATTTTTGCAGTATTCTCTTTCTTTCTATAAAACGTGATTTGAAAAAAAAAACAACTTCAAAATTATATCAAACATAGATTTAAATTCACCACGTCATCATTATTTACCATCGTCAGCGACATATTTCAAAATTTTCTAACACCTGGCACAATCAAGATTCAAACTGGTTCTAAGAAATTATTCTTGTCACTCTATTAGACTTAGTCAGTTCTTCCTCCTTGCAGTAATTTATAACGTGCTTTCTAAAACTCGGGCGTGGTACAAGCTTTTCCTATACGATTCAACATCATTCCATTATACATGAGTAAGGTACTTTATAAAGAATAATTTAAAAAATAGACCGTGTTGTTAGTGATATATAGCAGAACGTAGTCTGTGGCAAGTTTCTAGTGACGTTATTTATTATATAGCGTGATGAAATTATATTGAATTCAGGTTATTTTTTGGTTTGACTAAACCTGCGTTTTATTACCTCAACATCACACTGACAAATTTCCCATAAGAATCAAGTCTAACTCTTTCTTAAAGTTATACGGAATTTATCGGCGATGCTGTAATTAATTTTTAACAGTAGACTTAAGTCTCGGATAGGTACATGCTTGCTAAAGTTCATTAAATTAGTTTTTACACTAAATAAGGCTCACAAACATGTCGCATTTTACGACACTATTATTTTAGTATTACTTTTAAGGCATGCAAACATTATGTCGGTAAAATGCTTAGGTACTTAGGACTTTAGTGACGGGTCGGGCCGCTGCGAGTTGCTGTACGTTATGGATAGCTCTGACGAAGAACCCTTTAGTCGTGGAATGAACCATTCGTAAAATGACTACATAGTCTATAAATTACCAATTCTCGAAATTAACAATTCTATAAATTACCAATTCTTGAAATGTACAATTCTATATATGACTGATTCTATAAATGACCAATAATTCTACTATTGACTGATTTTTTTGTAATTAAATGTATTAATTAAAATACAAATTAAAGAAAAACTAGTCATTTACTTCTTTTGATTTTTTGCCTATGATAAGGCCCGTTGCGGCCCGACTTTATGTGTAAATTGTTCCCTACGCATAATTAGTTAGTGATGACGTGCTTCGAGTTATACATTTTAGAAATCATCGTCATTTATCATTACGGGAGTTGTCGCAGTTTAGTATAGTAAGCTTGAGGTGCAATTTCGTAATTCCATTAAATACATAATATAGGTACAGTATTGTTCAGTATTTTGGTTTCTTAATACTGTACCTTATGAAAACAAAATTGATTGAAAATAAAATATATGACAAGGCTTTAGTTTTATCAACACTATTATTATAAACAGAAAATATTGGTATTTTGGTTTGGAACAAATATAAATACAACATCATCATAAATCGACTTCCAAAAGGAGTAGCTCTCAATTCCTCTGTATTTCAAATATGTTTGTCACTCGATGTATTGGTTAATTATTTATGGGTGAAGTCGGCTGTTAAGGCGCAGCGCAGACTACAGACTATCCTTGACGCACTTTTTAGTCTGTGAAAATAGAACCTATGCAATTATATGCAGTAACGCACACGACGCGCAAAAAGTCCGGCGCAAAATAATTGACAAACGTTTGTATACAAGTTTTACAAACTAAATAATTAGCACTAGTATCCGGCTCCTTTCGGGTGCAAATTGACATCAAGTTACAAAATTTGAGAATAAAAAGAAAAATAGTTAACCACCGATTTTCCGGATCACACCGGTCCGGCGCCGCAGACTCGATCGCACAAAAAGTCGCAGAGCATTAGGTGCACGTCTGCGCTGCAACTAATGCTCTGCATTCGTTTGAATTATTTTACATTAACTCAAGCCTAAATTAAATTAATCCTTGTATCGACACAGTCAACTTAAACCATCAATTGCCGGATTTATGCATGCGTCTGCCTTACTCCTTACGAACCTTATGTATCAGAACGTGTAACCATAGCAACGTTATCTTAACTACCCGCGTTCTACTGTGATATCTTAACGATTGAACATTATTGTACCTTAGAAACTAAATAATACGTATGGGTATTCTTTGAAAACCTACGTTTCCTATGTCGTTGTTTTCTCGGATATTCATGAGGGCATTGTGTCTTGTACTAGGAAATTAAGATTTGAAAGCGGCTTAAATTGAATTTAAAGCTTAGGTAGCGCAATAGGTAAATTAGGTAAGCGCTTGCTTGTCTTGTGCTTGGGTTTGAATTCCATATTTGCCGTAATAACTAATGTGGTTTGTCTATATGAGAAAGCAGGGCTAGCTTTTAATAGGTGACTAAAAATATGTAGGAGCATAGTTTCCTTGTAATAAGGACAGGAACTTGCTACTTAGCAACAAAAAAATAACAGTTCAATAAAAATACTAATAATGGAAGCGTTATTGCGATAAAAACTAATTAAAATAGTAAATTTACAAAATTCGTTTAGAAGATCCTTCGTATTTTATTTTTATGTAAAAGAATGGAATATTCGTCTACCATGTCACCTGTTGTAGGTAATCATTATTTATTTATTATTTATTACCAATAACAAAATCCACAGACCTTAAGAATAGTAAGATAGTTCACATAAGAGGTACGAGCTTACGTCTAATGACGGATTTACATTTTATTATTAAAACTTGAGAGCCTAATATATTTTATCGTAAAGAATTTTATACAGTTTTTGTTTTTAATCATTAAGACTATAAGGGTGACATTACACATCCATCATGAAACATTTATTTTCTCGATGCCTGAAATTAGGAATATAATATAATAACATTACATACTTTACATTTATAACGTTACTGTATGTAAAACAAATAATGAGCCTACACCAACTTAGCAGAGTTGTTATATGGGAACCAGAATTAAATACATCGTTTTTTTAACAGGCTGACCCACATTTCTTGTAACGTTGCCTTATGTGTGTGACACGTTTATGTCTTTCATGAATGAATTAAATATGTTGCTGCAATATTGAATCTTGTTTGGCATAATTTAAAGTCAATATTCCAATATGAGTCATCAACAAACTAAAGAGGATGGAAGTTAACTTAATTTTTATACGTTGACAGCATTTTTTTAGCACTCTATTTTACATGACGCTTCTTTACGTACACAAAAGCAGCAGACCACGCGTTGCAAAACTGTAAAATTTTCCCAACCAATTTTTAACTTAATGGCTAATGCATTGAGTTCACATTCAATTACAATTTTTGGACAGGTTAGATGATCTTTTCCAATTTTTGGAACGCTTGATCTGCCGCCTTCTGTTCACTGGTATTTTGAATAAGAATAAGTCGCAATATCTTTTTACTAGTATCAATTAGAAACCCGTTAGGTATCGTTGGATAATTAACAGTCAAATCTCTACATCTTTTGAAAGGGAACGTCTGTCTGTCTGTTCGGATTATTCTTCGGAATTACTAAATCGATTTTGATCTGGTTTGCTGCAGTCTAAGAGTAGTTGGGGTTTAAAGGTTATACTTTTAGACACATTACGATACATTACCTTTAATACGAAATTTATTTTTTTATTTTAAATTACTTTAATAATAAACTTATCAGTAAGAAAAAGAATATATCATCATTAGAGGTTAACAAACATAGGTACGTGAGAATAAATGTTCTCCACTATGATTTAATGTATTTACGGGATCCTTACCACGATTTTCGATTTTATTTTCGCACGTCCGATATTTCGATGCTGTTACAAGCACCATGATCGCGAACTGCAACAGTAACAGATTGAAACAGCATCGAAATATCGGACGTGCGAAAATAAAATCGAAAATCGTGGTAAGAATCCCGTAAATACATTAAATCATAGTGAAAATAACCGCGATAGTTTAAAACAATTAATAAATGTTCTCCAGCCTCAAATATTTATTTTGAAGTAGGCAGGCATAGTAAAAAGTTGCCTTCAAAGAAACCCTTTTATATCCGACGCTAAGCGATAAATAGATTTAATTATTTGCCTTATATAGATTCTATAATCATTCTTTATGTCTATTATCCTCTAACCAGTCTTATACCTGACAGTATTCTTCTACGTATAGCGAAATTATAGACAAGCATCCTACAATAATGGCAGATCAGCAATGACTACCTGTTCCTTTTAAATCGAAACACATTAAATATTGGACCCTTTGGTCATAGTAATAAGGTTTTCTACTTTAAGAAATAACAAGTTGTCCGTAGTAGATAATGAGTAAGTGTGGTGCTTTGAACCTACGAATGTGGCTGGATAGATCAGATTTACTCCTCTTATTGCATGGTTTGGATCGAACTGTAAATTTGGTATTGTGAGTGAAAGCAGAAGATAGTGAATTTTATTATTGGTAACGTAAACGGTAACGGTAAAAATGATTAAAGTTGAATATGGTGTAACATCAATCCTTATAACATCAGTGCATATACTACTCGTAGTTACCCAAGGCAACTTAACTGTTACAAGGATGTTGCAATTTTAGAAGAAATTTCGTCAGTTAAACAGAAAAGTTAAGTTTTTCCTAGCATAGATTTTCTTACCTATACTCTATGATTTTTTTTTATAGCTTGCTAGTTGATCACCTTTGTTTTTTTTACAGAGTTAACTGCAGTAAAAGCTGCAGTAGATCCGTTGCTATAGCTAAACCTGTTAATCATCTCGCGTCGAACCAGCTTCTTAAATTAAAGCACACGTCCTCGTAAATATCCACAGGAGTAGAATTAAGCCTATTTAATTCCTTAACTCCATTGCACCTTAAACAGTAAGGATAATTTAATGGATTGTTTCCGTAAGGAGTGTCTTGAACTGTGAGTAGGTGCATGAGAAATAAAACTCCAATTCGACTCTGATTCCAGTTCTATAGAATAAGTGATAAAATTTAATCTTAACCGCTATTGTGCTAAATTTCTGATTGAGCAACTTTTTGCAGCAATTCATCGAAACTATTGCAAAATGTTACACTTTTAGTTTTTTATTTGTACTGAGTATTTTGATTGGTGTAATATGGCTGCCAGTGAGGTAATATTATTAATTATTATGACAGTAATTAGAAACTAATCAACTCTAATAAAAGTATCGGAATAGTACGTAATAGAAATTAATTGCTTGTAATGGAATTTGTAGTGGATTTTCACTACGTTGGATAAGGGCGTGAATGTGGGTTCTGATCTTGCCTATAAGTTTTGATTATTGAACCAAACTTGGCGTAGCGGCGCTTTGATAAAGTTGTCTTTGCTTTTTTATCTTTTTCGTTATTTCTTAGCTTACTGTAAACTGATATTAATTCCCGTTGACCATTAAAAGAATAGTTAAACGGTTCCGTTAGTTTAGGTATGTCGGAAATTTAAAATGATTTAGCTAAGGACTTCGTACATATAAGTTAAACAAAACCGAATATAAGCTTAACGTTTTACTCTATAATAAATCAACTTCACGTCGTCGTCGTTAAGTTCAAAGTGTTGGTATGTACAGATATTGGATTTTCATACAGAATTGTGACAGTTTTGGGGTAAGCTAGTAAGTAGTTGGGGTAAAGACGTGGCACAAATAATTATGTATTTGAGTTGTAAAAGTGAGAATTTGCTATGAATATTTTAGATTTTGCACCTGATTCAAAGTGCAGCATCCCATTTAACTGACATAATACCAAGAACCATTGCTATCCCTGCAGAAGCTCATCAACACGTTTGTAAACAAAGCTAGTGCAACCCTATCAAGCGATCGTCGATAGCATTCAGAGATGGCATCGCTCTCGCGTGTCGATCGCATCGTATACGAGCGGACTTATAATGAGGTAGGCTGTATAGCTTTTGTGTGAAGGAATAGTTTCGATTTTTTAAAATTGGAATCGTTTTGTGATTAATGCATGGTTTTCCTTTTAAAAAAAGTGTTTCGTTTGAATATGGAATTGTTGTGAGGTTTTTTTTGTATTTCGCATTTCATTGAGCTAACTTATAGGAGTGAGGAATACCTTTGACTTTCTTTACTTATTATCTGCCCTAAACAAATCATAATTAAAGCCGTTCTAAATCTGAATCCGTGTGCTTCATCTTCGTCCTCATCCATCGTCACCTTCCATCAGATGAGACTGAGGTTTTACACAATCACCAATAAAAAAGGAATAGGTAGGTACTTACTATATTAAGTAATGCTGATTTTAAAATAAATGTTATTCAACACCTACTCATAATTTACCCAAATATCAATTCAAAACAACTACATATTTATCGTAGGTAGCTTTTAATGAGCTCGTTAAGTCTTAATATCACTTGTAATCGCGGCACTAAAATCTCACATTCAAATAACCTAGATGTTGGCATTTATGAAACAAGTTTCCTATATTTCCTTGCAAATAAACTTGCATCAACCTATTGAACTTTAAAGTCGAAGTTATTACGTAATCGTATGCAAATGAAGGCGAAGATGCACCTTAAATACAGCCTTTATGTAAACACTTTCACGAATGTTTGAAAACAAATGGCTCGGGATTACGACGACAGTAAATATCTTTACGACAGAACGTGAGTGAATCTTTACTGTGTTTTTAACCCTTATGTGGCAATCAATTTGATTGAAATTGGTTTGTATTTGATTATACCTATCATCAATTTCAGACGTTTGAAAGGGGAGTAGGTATGTACGTTTAGGTTATTATGAAAAAAAAAACACATATGAAAGTATTAACATCTTCTTCGTATTATAATGTACTGATTCATACTTAAAAAGACTTTAATTATCACTGATGCTATACCTAAGATTGTAACTAAGACATTTGCCAATTGCTTTTTTTGGTTTTAAAAACTCTAAAGAAAATAATTTAAATAATTATACAACTTCAAAAAGTTTGTCCTGTCATCAATATCTCTCTGATTACCACAATGATAAGGGTGCAAAACGACTTGTATTTAATTTCATCATTGGAAGATACCTTCGATACTTGATTTTAATCATCTCACAGATTGAAGATTGGCGGCTTATGGTGCGTACAGATTAATGTAATGGAACTAGTAATGTAACATTCTGCGAACGTTGCGAATTTGGACGTGTAGTGCGCAGAATGATACATTAGAAGTTCCATTACAGCAATCTGTACAGACCATTACACGAGTGCGTAAAGGTAATTCATATACCGCTATTCGCACCTCGTGGTGATTAGCTCACTTTACGTTTACTTACCACAAAACAAACAAGATTAGTTACCACTCTACACCTTTTTGTGATTAATTCCATGATTAACTTTAATCTCTCAAATCTGGTGAGAAGCTTTTATATGAAGTTTTTCGCACAGAGCTCTATAATATACTTATGTCTATGGTTATTCGTTTGTCGATGGACACTACGTTCTACCACTAAACGCGGTTATCCTGGGGCGGTAGGGCTATTCTTAGACAACTCTACCAGGACAAAGGTAATTGGTAAGGTAAGTCAGTCTCTCACTCTTACAGCGATTGACTTTACGTTCGTAAAATGAAAATAAATATGTGCTAGAATATTTACAAAATGCTTAAGATTTTTGGTTTGTGTATATAAAATATATTGTGAAGCATCTTTATCTATTTTAAAATATAATCCTAATTTTCATATTTGGTTCATTAATAAGCTATGAGAAAATGTACTAAAATCATTCATCTTTAAAATGTCAAAAATAAAAAGAGATGAAGGATTAACCAGGGTTATATCTTCAAATTTACTGCAATAACCTCCACGGAAATAAGCTAGTATCAAATAAATGTAAAGCCTTTGATTTAGGTAAGCTTACGGCCATTCAAAAGTCACCTTCTAAGAGTTATCTGCTCCGAGTAAAGGTCATGAAATTTGCCATCATGTAATGCAAGATGGGAGGTAAATTGAAGATCTTTATGACTTTCATTAAATTTAATATTCAGCTTGTCTTCCACGGTGATACCATCACTACAACTTTGTCACTGCGATGTGGTTGTTCGATACTAACTTACAAGCCCAAGTTTGTAGATAAACAATGTTTCTATACATTTTATACGAAACTCTTAACACTGGGTGGTCTATTGAATATTAAAATCCTAAAGAAAATGTTAACATGAACCTATTACACGTTTTTTTACTAACATTCACTCGCGCCATCGAACGTCGTGTCTTGGAAACGCTTCTGACGAAATACTAGTTTGCCAATAAAAGGGAATTCTGTAATGTCGAGCTGATCTAGTTTAAACTATTGCATGCTTTATGCAACTGCATTAAGAATGCATTTGCTGCATCATAAACTCGTGCAGACTATACACCTGTCCTGCGCAGGATCAAGAAACTTTAATCTCGCTCAAGTCTTCACACTTGCACTCGAAAGAGCGTAAGTCTTTCTTGGAACAAAAACGAACTATGTTGCTTCAGAAATAAGTGCAGTTAGGGCGTTGTTCACATAATTTAATTAGATCGTAGAGATAAAGTATGAATGCCACGATTGTCAGACAGGACTCGTTTGTAAGTTCGACATTTCAAGCTTCCAATACGTAATCACGATTTTAGTAAATTTTTACTCTCATTAATGTTTTGAAATCAACTTATCGGTCTTTGGTTAAATGAAGCTTAGACTGTTATAATAATAGATGTAAAATAAATTTTATAGTATCTACACAAACCTTTGTATATCAAATTTATTAAGTATTAAGTTACAGCCGTTAGCTTCCCTGCAGACATAAACAACGAATTCCATAAGTTACTTAACCATTTCATAACCGCAATAAAACAATTACGCAACGCAAAAATCAAATGAAATAGCTCCCGATAACCTCAAAGTGAGAACAAAAGTTGAGATATTTCGTTCATAAATCATCGCTGAAGTTTAGAATTATTTCTAGACTACGCACAATGTAAAGGTTACGGGGTATTCGTTTCGCGTGTGGGCCATTACAATAAAACATCGATCATTGGAAGCTCTGCGCGTGCGCAGGCAATCATCGCCGTTAGCTGAGCAAATCGAGGGGTGGATGCGGAAACACTCTGTGTATACGATAATATAAATCTATATTTTAGATCTTTAGAACGGAGATAAGTGTAGATCATTTTTAATGCGGAGCCATTTTTGAATGACGAGGCAATGGTTGGTTAATGGATGGTCCTTTCTAACTGTAAATACGAGTATAAAAAGGAAAAAAAGATAGAATACGATTCATATCAGTACTAAACTTGGTCCCTAAACTCGAGTTAAGGAGAGTAAGTAAAGATAAGTTGGTAGATGACATCACATGGGTTGACCAAGACAAGACACCCTTACTACTCTTATTATATCTTTTACTTTCATGAAACAAATTTATTTAGATAGGTACAAGATAAAACCTATAATAGCAGCACGAAAAAAATTTGATAATGTATAAAAGTTCTTTGTTTGAAAACATTTTTAAATATCTCTTGAATTTATTTTAAAAATACATATTGAACTCATGGGAGCGGTAAATTCTGATACACGTTGCTTGCACCGTATTCGATAGCCAGATTAATAAACCCCAGTAAATAACTGTGCAAGGTATCCCTAATAAAGAAATATCCGTGTACTAGGCCATCGTAGATGTCGTGCCATGCAAATTGCATGCTAAATAGTGAGATGCGAATGAATATTCAATGTATAAGGTTAATATCGGAAGGTATGAGTTATGTGGAAAAGGACTGTAAGCCGTCTTGATATATTCCTATGCACTATGTATTGAAATTTAATGGTTCTGAATAAATATTTGTAAAATATTAAGACGGTTACTATTCCTTATTGCGAACTGTTTATATGCGCAGGTGTATGTATTTTGTTTTTTGATTAGCAATTGATATCTTTTAAAGGGTAAGGTAAACGCTATGTAGCCGAATACAAGCGGAGCTTTTCATATAATATCTACTGATTCAATTAGTTGACGCATGACAAATATCGACTCATTCCCTATGTTAAATAAATTACATTTTAAATATTTTACCGCGCTTACTTAAACTTTACTACTATGTTACTATTTACTTTACATACAACTGAGTGACCTGGCACGCGGATTGCTGCCAACGCTAGCGTAATCATGCGTTGCGTAATCAATTCTTTAACTTTCGGCTAAGTTTACTCTGTAAATAATTAATATCAATTTTTTTATTATATTTTTTCTCCTCATGTACGATCCCAAACTATCACGTCCTTGAATTTCAAAAGTGACCCACCAGTCACCCTGTATATATTATTTAACTAAACAGATTATTACAAACATTAGTCGTACAGTGGATATCGAACTTGTAACATCTCCTGTAACAGTCACCCATTACATATCAGTTGCCTTTCAGCTAAACTTAGGCTTATTTTGCAAAAAAAGGGTTTTAATACCTTTCAAAAACACTTAAAGGCGATTTTATGACCCGCAAACATGGTCGCTTGTAGTTTCTTCGATGTGCATTCCACGTCGCTATCCTATACTATTGTGGGCTCCCAAACAATGGACGCAAGGGTGATCTTACAATACAAATTCCATAGTAAAATTATAGTTTTCAACACCTTCCTGTTGTTTCCTTTCATTATAAAAGCCGCATGTGTATTGATAAACAATTGTTAAATGTTTAATGCTACAATTTATAGGAGAGTTTGTGGAAAGGGACGATCACGATCTAAAGGAAGAATATTATTTATAGTTAGCTTAGTTTTATTTTATTCACTCAAATTTTAAAGACTGGACTGCGAGCAAAGGAAAAACATAGAATGTGCCAGCTGCTTGTCTTCCTGGGCATACTGTAAAATTCACTTAAGGGGCAGACATTTTATTGGCGTTTTTGTGAGGGGTTCACCTGTTACTGCGATAGTCTCTCTCCATCATTATAATACCTATCTCCTTTGTTTTATAAACTGGTGTTTTGCCTACCCCATAAGGGATATAGGCGTGAAGTTATGTATGTAATAAATAATAAAGAAAACTTGCTCGAAAATTCGTACAAGTGCCTTGGCTTAAAACCAAACAGATTTCTTGCTATTCCTTGATATAATTCCTTCTTGCTATTATTTCTTGCGATTTTCATCTAAATTAGTTTTTATATGAATGTAGGAGTACTTATTTTCACGAGCTTTCCTTTGTTATGAGTAGAAGATCAGTATATGCACTAGTAATTACTGGCACTGGGACTTAGTATGAAATGCTGTTATGATTACTGTAGGTCAGATAGCCATAAATGCATGACAGTCGAGTGATGAGATATTGATGTAATAATCAAGCACACACACGTACAAGCGCGCTTTATAACCTCTCAAGGTACTCTACGTCTTCATCGTTATAAAGTCAAATGAGGGCTTCATTTACAAGGAAAACAAAAAGAAAAATAAGTTTTGTTTCAAATCGTTAAGTGGGTATTAAAACTTAACCCATATGAAAGGTAAGGTAATAAAAATAAATCTGAGTTGAAAACATAAGGTTAACACGCAATGTTCTTTTTATGTGACAGTAACTCACAAAAATAAAATAACTTGCAATTATTAAAGAACATGAGTCTTCGCTCATTATGTTTTATGTATTATTACTTCTTTAGCGTAGCTTAATGCGAGTTTTTACTGTGACTTCAGTTCTGTAAGTTCCTCTAGGGATCCAGTTAAATTGGTTTTGCTAAGTTCTAGAACGGTTTTTTTATAACTTTTCTGTTAGGAATTATTTAAAACTAAACCCAGGCTACTTGATATTAAGTCGTTTTTAAAACTGGTTTTACAAGTAAGCTTAATATGTTTTAGGATCGAAAATGGATTTCTTGCTAATTTTCGTTTCGAAATCTTTATTACCGCTTTATGTTAATGAACCCAAAATGTGTGCAGTTTATGCTTGGGACATATCATCACTTTTGTATAAATTGTATTTTTATGACTACACAATATAATTAACTGGCGGTTATGTGCAGTTTCACCCACGTCCTCGTAGCTCCTTAACCGTCAGCTTTCCTGATAAAATATGGACGCATATAAATTGTACAGGAGTAATATTTAGCTTTACTGCAAGTTGATTTTAAGATTATCCTTGAGGTACAAGGAAACTCATCAAAATACAAAATTTTCTCTTTATAGGTAACGAGCGTTTGCCCGCGACTTCGTACACGCTTAAACTCAAAAGTCCTATTTTTCGTTCCCGTGGGAATTCCGGGAATTCCTTCCATTATACAGACACTTATTGAGGAACCTTTATATCAAGTATCACATCCGTGCACTCGTAGAATAAGATTTTATCATACAAACTAAAACATCATATATTCCCGGTCCCGTGGGAATTTCGGGAATTCCTTTCATAACACAACCAGACACACATTGAAAAACCTTTACACCAAGTTTCACATCGGTGCACTCAAGGAATAAGATTTTTCATACAAACTAAAAAGTCCTATATTTCCCGTTCCCGTGGAAATTTCGGGAATTCCTTCCTTAGTGCACCTCTACATCCCCTAAAGAATGTATGTTCCATATTTCAGCTCTCTACGCCCAGTAGTTACGGCTGTACGTTGTCTGTCAGTCACTCAGTCACTCAGTACCTCAGTCACTCAGTCACTCAGTCAGTAACGGAACAGTTTTATATATATTGATATAGGAATTGTATGTTAACGATGACTGACTCTACACTTTGCTGCATAAATCAACATCAATATTAGAATCATGATGCATTACCGATTTATAGTGTTATTGAAACAGCCCTGTTTTATCAATAACACAGGCTTTAGCATTTTGTAGGTCCTTTGTCTGGAATACAACCATCATAAGTTAAGTAGTTAAGTAAGATATGTAGCTGTTATGGTGACTAAAATACATACACACATAACTTCACGCCTGTATCCCTTATGGGGTTGGCAGAATACCACAGGTTATAAGAACATCTGATGTCACGTTTAACTTTGGAAATATCATAATGAGTAGAGAGACTATTGCAGTGACAGGGGACCAGCCTATCGCCCACAAAAATGCCAATAAAACCTCTGTCCCTTAACTGACTTTTACAGTAAGCCCGGGAAGAGAAGCAGCTTTTACATTCTATGTTTTTCTTTAGCTCCCAGTCCAGAATGGAAGCAAGTGACTAAAATACTTTTATCAAAACTAAACTCTATATTAAAATGGTGGAATTAAACTTAGAAAATTACAAAAATTACCCGCGTAGGTACGGCTTGGGAATTGGGATAGCTCCAAGATAAGAGTATCTTGAAAAGTGATTTTTCCGGGCGAACTCTTCTTGATGATAGAATTCATTCAGGTTTTGTCTAGTTAGCGACCACTCTTCATATAAAGTCGGTCGCCAAATACCTCTACATTTTTTAAGGGTTTCACTATATGACTTTGAAAACATCGCCTTAAAGAACGTTTCATAAATAATCAACGAATGCAGAGCATTAAAAAAGCCGACTTCACTTCAAAACTTTGACTGAGTTGAGAATATCATCAAAGTAAACATTCTTCGAAATCATACATAATTTTTCAAAAGTTTCAAATTTTCAATGAAGTACTCAACCGATTTCGATGAAATTTTAATGGGACCATCTATGAAGTATCCTCTATCATATGAAACAACAATTTTTAAAATCAATTCATAATTGTCCAAAATATCTTGTATCAAAGACACAAAAAAAAATACAGACGAATTGAGAACCTCCTCCTTTTTTGGAATTCGGTTGAAAAATAATCCCAACACCTTTGTGTATGACGCGTTAAGTTTGCAAAAACTTTGTACTTGGTCTTGACTTAAAGCCGTTTAAAGACATCATCAAACAATAAGTCAAGTACATGGGTTATATAGCATAGACGAGAATGTTTTATGCGCTTATGTTGTACGTTTATGCGAATAATAAAGTTTTGCCAGGAATTTATTGCTGAAGTGTCGGCAATTGTATGCAACATATCTATACATATAGACACAAATTAGCCATTTCTCGATTTTCATTAGTTAATTAGAAATGGATGACGAACACGGTGTCTCTGAATTCATACAAAATGTTTATAAGCCGTTACTCTTAAAAAAATCCACTAGCATAGGTATATGTATAGATATTTTTAAAGTAACATAATAATATCATTCATTAAGCATAATTGTGCTATATACGTAAGTGATAATTTGAATAATTTCGTAATAAACGGTCATTGCTAATTACGAAACTTATCTCAGTAACGTTGCCGAACTTTATAAATATTTATGATTTCTTTACTTTGGCCACCTAGAGACATGCTCCGAGAGCATTGAATTGGTGTTATTATTTTATTTCATTAAATATATAAACATACGTGTATTACATGATTCTTTATCCGATATTATCTCACAACTCTTTTTTAATGAGCCCACTTTATCATCGCCCTGCGCACTCAGGCTTCCCTGGGTGACGAGGAGGTTTAGTCCGTAGATGATTTGGCTATGGTTGGTATCTGTACACGCACTAAGTTATTAAGAAATCCCACTCTCTTATACGTGCCTTTCGCAGGTACCAACTATAGACAAAATTCATTTCATTTATAATACGATCCTGTGGCTTAATAAATGAGGCGGTTCTAAGAGTCGACAACCTAGATGTTTTTTGTTACATGATTCTTTATCCGATATTATCTCACAACTCTTTTTTAATGAGCCCACTTTATCATCGCCCTGCGCACTCAGGCTTCCCTGGGTGACGAGGAGGTTTAGTCCGTAGATGATTTGGCTATGGTTGGTATCTGTACACGCACTAAGTTATTAAGAAATCCCACTCTCTTATACGTGCCTTTCGCAGGTACCAACTATAGACAAAATTCATTTCATTTATAATACGATCCTGTGGCTTAATAAATGAGGCGGTTCTAAGAGTCGACAACCTAGATGTTTTTTGTGACAGTATCCCGGGTGTAAGAGCGGCACTTTCTACAGATTTCTTTTTGTTTCAACAGCTAATTTTCTTTTTTTTTTCTCTTTCTTATTTTATATTAAAATTTGTAACGATGTATATTTATCTTATTTAATTTTAATTTTAAGCTTGATTTAATTTTAATTTTGAGTTGTCTTTCATTGTGTTTGTTTTCCTGTTAATTTAATCTTGTAAAAATATTGTAAACATATATATAATTTTTATTTTGTATATAAACTTTAATCTTAATTTTTGTCTTATTATGTATATATTTTATCTAAGTAATTTTGAAGTTCTAATTTTGTATTGTTTTTCATTGGTTATATTGTAAAATTATATTCGTGAAAACTCTTAAATGGCCATCGTTCACTGCAATTATAGTTAATTTTGTACTTAGCTGTAAGTTTTCCTGCAATAAATAAATAAATAAATGACTAAGCTGGCGCAGCGCTGGTTGCTGAATACAATCCTATTATACAGGGTGACTGGTGGGACGCTTTTGAAATTCAAGCACGTGATAGTTTGAGATCATACACGAAGAGAAAAAATATAATAAAATATAAATATCAATTACTTATTTACTGAGTAAACTTAACCGAAAGTTAAAGAATTGATTACGCAACTCATGGTTACGCTAGCGTTGGCAGCGATGCGCGTGCCAGGTCACGTACTTACTGCGGTCGGCTCAGTTGTATGTAAACTAAATAGTAACATAGTCGTATTTATAGGGAATTCTAGTGAAAAATTAAGTAGGTACCTACTTTTATTACATAATTATGACCAGAATCGAGTAGGTACAGAGTGCTAAAATTTGTCACCTGTCACCCTGTATAAAAAGCTAAATATGGACATAAAGTATTACTATTATATCTCAAAAGAACAATGCGTCAATAGTATTTTTACAATTCTGTCAATTGTATTTCGTAAAGACGAGCTCGTTAGAGATCATAAACGTTATTATGAACAGGCATAACATACCTACAGGTAAATATGTTGAGTTAGCAATTACTATTGAAAAAACTGAATTTGCTATTTCTGTGACACCTTTTAAGTATGAAACCCTAAAAATACATAGCTTCATCATTTTTTGGTAAGTAAATTTTAAGTAAGTGTCTATTTAATCGATGGCCGAAACCCTAAAAAAAGCAATCCAAATCTTTCCAAACTCCATTTTCAAATCACGTGAATGCGTAGAAGTATAAAGGTATGTAGACTAATAGGATTAATACGCCCCTATGAGGGTGAAAGGAATTATGTAGCTCGTAATACCTTGTAATTCTTTTACAGTTGGAACTAATCAAGGTCGATTACAATCGTATTACCAACCTTAAGCATCGATTTACGATTTGAACCAAGCCGAAAATTTACGATGTAAAAAATAATAATACGATGTCCCTTCTTCGGTAAAAAGTTTCGTCGAAAATAGAGTAAAAAGGTTAATCGATCTCATTCTAAAAACGAGATTTAGATCTGCCTAAAAAAATAACAACGTGACTACGATTTACTGGAAAAAGTTAATCTGAAATATTTACCATGAAAATTACGCCTGTTTGTATTGTGAAGAGTTATTGTTTGTATTTAAATCCGCATTGACTTTTTAACTCACGAACCGGTTTCTAAGTCATTGTCACATATTCCACCATGTCGTTGAACACATTGAGGGCGTTCCTTAAACCTCTGACTATAAAATGTGTTTTGTATCTGTCTGCTTCTAAATGTCTCCGCAAGAGGCTTATGAATTTACTGTACAAGCTTTAAACATAAATATGCTGTGACATTACTAGCTGTACAGTCGACTGCAGAAGGCATTTTATTTCTACATGATGTTCCTTTAAATGAATGTTTCATTTTTTGCTAATTTACGTTTCAACTTCTTAATTACCGCTTTATGTCAATAAATAAATATTGATACGGCATGATAAAGGTGCTAGTACTATGACCCCTTTTATTGTATAAATATTGAAATTTAGAATTAGTTTTGCATTGATTTAACGATTTGAAGTATAGATACTGTGCTACATCTTTTTTACTTCATTTAGCTATATACGATGCATGAATGTTCGATAATTCTTCATGCTTAAACGGCTTGGCTTAAAATCTGCGCACACAGATACTATAGTCTAGCTAGAATAACACGTATGATACTTTTATCTACACACTCCCATGGTGCGGTGTGGATATTTAAGTTGTAACCACGGGGAACAGCATGTTGTCCAATAAAATTGTGCCGCATAGTTGTCAGTCCGGGTGGTTGTACTTCGCTTCGTTCCTAGACCGGAGCATGACTAATTCCTAACTAATAAAGCTATGATTAGTTTTTATGGAAGATCCCGTTTCTATTTATTATCAACGTCCAACGGCGTCTATGATCGATAGTCTAAGGCTAGTTATAATAATGCAAATTATAACTTAACTTTTTTTACAGTTTAAAATGGAAAAATTTACGAGCCTTCTGATATACTTAGGCAGGTTATTTCAAATGGTTGATTAACGTTAACGTACGTCAGACAATAACCATTTAGGTTAAGGTACTGTTAGGTTAAGGTATTGCCTTGTAAACTGTAAAGCTTTTTTTTTGCACACGGTATCTCATCATACAATATTATTCAAGCCATGTTTGCTTAGAGGACATAAACACGGACTCAAAATGGTATTTTGAAAAATGTAGTAATAACTTGTGATAATAATAAATAAATACATTTCTGTAAACGCAGTTATTAAGCCCAGACGAACGCTTGCCGACAAACAAGCTAGACATGTGTCATCAAAATTCCGCCTTTTTATTTTTTTAAAAGCATTTTTAAAAGCATCATAATAACATTTACTTACGACACAGCATTAAATCAAATACACTTCATGTTATTAATTACATATTTAATTAAGTAAATGAAGTACAAGCGCCTTTAAAGATTTGTACAAGGTTACTCTGTTTGTGGAAACCTACTTATTAATTGGAGTCCAAATATGGGTAACTTACCTATATACTAGAACATTAAATTAATAGGACTGGTTCTATTTGTTTTCCCGCATGAAGACCAAAGCCATAGTAGGTATTTAGTTTGACTGTCTCTGTGAATTTAATTTTATATTTAAAGCTATTGAATTTGAAAGGTATGTACATAAAGTGATGTGCTTTGAATTAATCTTTATGAGAAGAATTAAATTTGATTGATATATGATTGAGATATGAATACTCATTGATGTTCCCCAGTAAATCTATAAATAAGTACACACACATCCTTTTATGTCCGTGTACATTACGTGCGCTATAAAATTAATATAGGCGATCATATTTTCCCTACTTATTTTATTGTATGCAAACTAAAAAAACTGCCTGTCAAGCAAGTTATCGTTATATTAGCAATTTAGTAGTTAAGAATACATGCGCATGGTTTACTTTTGAACAATCCCTTTACAAAGTATAATTTTTTGCAAAATTGTATATTTGTGCCATTTATGATAATAATTTTCAAATAAAAAAAAAATTCAACATAATATTCATCGCAGACATTAACCATTCAAAACATCGTTATTAACTTCGCAATTAAGGATTAAAAGCTTTGACTAAATATGACTCGTCTGAAATTACGAAAGGAACATTCCTTTCGTAGCGAGAATGCCATATCGAAATTCGTAAAAGCCTCATTCAAGGCATTTTACATTCCATACAACAATCAAGAGGCGGTTTCAATGCTGATCTGTCATACCGATCCTATTATGTAGCTATAGCTGCCGTTAAAACAACCTTAATAACTCTAGAAGATCTTATTTGTTGTAATTGGGGGTTATTTGGCGTGTAAGTTTTTTGAATGTTGTTGATGTGACAAGTGTGCAATTCAGACGTTTTAATTTAAAATTAAAGTTTTTGTGTGATGTTTTGAAGACAAGTTGTAAATATTCTCTGTTGAGAAGAACGGTAATTTACTTTTGTATTTAAAACTTTAAATTAACAAAAATCTATTGTATTTTCCTCTCAAGCCTGGGGCCTGGATTTGATTCCAAGTCATTTTGAAAACGTCATAATAGAGAGTTTTACCTTAAAATAAAACTTACCTATTATTTTCCTGAGATATCCGGAATCCATCTTGAGTCAAGCACCTGTCTTTTTTAGCGATGTTTGGTCTAGTTTATTCTCTTATACACTTACTTGACTTCCGTTTTATCGTTTTACCGCCAAATTGTGTCGGCTTCGTTCCGGTTTGCGCTTGGATTTTAAATCATTATGCTCATGATGCACCAGGTAGGTATTACCTGGATTCCGGATATCTCAGGAAAATAATAGGTAAGTTTTATTTTAAGGTAAAACTCTCTATTATTTGTCCGTATCGATATCCGGAATCCATCTTGAGTGATGTGTTTGTTATCTCCTAGTTGAAGGGTTTGCCAAGCGCAAACAACGATGCTATAATGTGTGAATTATATACGATTAGGTTATTAACAAATTCCTGTAAAATAAAATAGATAGAAAATAAAAAGGGTAGCAAGTGCAAAATAAAGGTATTATTAAAAAAAAAAAACAATCGATAAATCAACGTTCTGGTTTAAAGAAATTAGACAATGAATTTGTTTCGTTAATATGATTGTCACCGGCCTGACGAATTTGTCTTTGGTAATAGTTTCGAAAGGTATGCTCCTGTTTCCAGTTTCCCGTTTCCAAAATCATATCTATTGGATAATTCTCCAACCAATTTAAGGAAGCCACTGCAGAGCGAACTGATCCTGGGCTAGCAGTGATACCTGATTCCTGCAATACAGATTTTATCCAGTTCCCAATTATCGTCCGAGAAGCTGGTTTAGGGTCTCCTCTAGCTGTTATAAACAATTGAGTGCAGTTACATAATTGTCGTCGTTCCTGTGATACCTCTATAAGTTTTCTAACCCAGTATACGCAATCTAAGTTTGTGTCGGGATGTTGCCGCAGTCTCCACCCGGACTGCTGGTAGTCGGCGTTGTCGGTTTTCGAGCCGAACATAGGCCAGAAAACAATCGAGTCGCCTTCATCTACAAAACTTTCAGAATCAACTGCAATAAGAGTGAGGTCGTGGACTCTCCGGCCCGAGGTCAACAAAAGTAATATCGCTGCGCGCCTACTGACCTGATATAGACTGTTTAGATCTGGAGAGTTCAAGCTGAGATATCTTATAACAACTCTTGCGTCCCAAATTGGGGGTCTGACTCTTTTTCCTTTAGCAACTGAAATAGCTTTTAAAATGTGTTTTATAAAAAAGTTAGAAGACAAATCTGTTTTACAAGTTATGTTAGTGAATGTTGAGATGACAGACTTATGAATTAATATGGTTCTGTATGCTAGTTTCTCATCGTTGTGTAAATGTGCTAAATAGCGAGCGACCTGTACTGGCTCGGGATTGTTATGGTTAACTGAATTGAAAATGCACCAAGCTTTCCATCTGGCCCAAGCTGGCATATAGGTGTTTAATGTAGACACTCTCCAGCTAGACAATAGAAGAAGTTTTTCAGATTCAGACCAGTCTTGAATTAAATCAGCCCACCCGAAATTAGCCAGGCTTCGAGTTGTATATCCTGAATTTGAGGTGGATGTCGCCCCGTCTCTGTGTCTATTAGCACCTGTGGAAGGTCCGGAATCAAATACGGTTTCCGTAAAGATCGCTGGGCTAGGTCGGCTCTCCAAAAGACCTTGTTCCACTTCGGTGCTATTATTATATAACGACCTCGCGCCGTGTACAAGTGGGACAATACTTTCGGAATCAAGTTTGGGGGCGGAAATATCCAACCCAGGTCGTAACTCCACTGGTGACAAAAGGCGTCGTGGGCAATCGCCTGTCGATCTAGAAGGTCCAATGTCACATACCTCTCGACTACGTGAGCGAACTCCGATGCAAAGAGGTCCACCTTCGGTCGGCCCCACATTTGAAAAATCGTTTCCGTAGCTCGACCCGTCAGATGCCACTCCGGTTTCCGTCTGCCTCGCGACAAGGCATCGACTTCCCCGTTGAAGCGGCCCGGGAAGTACTGCGCTGTCAACGTAGCATTTAATCGATCCATTAAAGTCAATAATGAAATTGTGAGGTCCAGCAGCGGCTTGGACTTGGTACCTCCCTCCTTGTTGACGTAGGCCACCACGGTGCGGTTGTCGGTCTGCAGCAGCAGGCGCGCGCCCGTCAGTGTGTGCTGCTCGCAGCGCACCGCCGCCAGCACCGCGAACAGTTCCTTGCGGTTGGCATGCCAGCTCTGTTGGCGCGCGGTCCAGCGCCCCGCCAGCTCGCGCCGCTCCAGCTGCGCGCCCCAGCCCGTGTCCGACGCGTCCGTCGTCAACACGTGCGTGTGAGGAGAGGGGTGAATGGGCAGAGAGCCGTGAGCCGCATTCCACCACCATTTCAAATCCCTTAGAACCGGTTCGGGAATCGTAAAGGCTTTGAATGGATGCGTCCTGGGAAGCCGTCGACTGTAGTACTGCATCGTTCGACAGTGCATGCGTCCTCTGGGTACTACGAATGAGGCGAAGTTGAGTCTCCCCATTAGGGACTGGGCCTGTTTGAGGGACCACTTGCCTTGCGTTAATTGTCGTTGAAGTGCCGTGCGGAGCGTAAGGCATTTCAATTTCGACAGGGACCTGTTGTTGGACTTGGTATTCCACGTGACACCCAGAAACTCTAACTGCTGAGTCGGAACCAATACAGACTTCTTCAAATTGATCGTCCAACCGAGTTTCCTGAGCAACTGCATTGTATATGTGACTTGTTCTTGTAGTCTGTGGCGTGATTGATTCGCTAACAAAAAATCGTCGAGGTAAACTACGCACCTTATGTTCTGGTTTCTCAGGTACTCGGCCACCCAGTTGGTCAGTGAGGCGAACGTTTGAGGCGCCGAGGAAAGACCGAAAGGCAGGCTGGTCATCTGGAGCAATTTGCCGTTGTAACTTACCCTCAGGAATCTGCGATGCACCTTGGCAATCGCCAAATGAAAGTAGGCCTGGCTCAAATCTACCTTTACCATCCAATCTTCGTTCTGTAAGAAACTCGGTACACGAAAATGGCTGAACAGTTGAAAGTGTTTTGTCTTTACAAAATTGTTGAGCTGTTTCAGGTTGAGAATAGGTCGAAAGGTCCCGTCTGGTTTCGGTATAAGGAAAAATTTTGTAAGGTAACTTGGAGATAAATCGGCTTTTTCCAAAACCCCAGATTCCAGCATACCCTGTATTTGTATCGACATTTGTCGGCTGGATTTTGTCTTGAACTTGTCCATAACTAGCTGACTCGGGTATATTAATGGAGGCCTTAGCATGAAAGGTATTCGAATGCCATTCAGGAGTTTGCATATGGTGGGTGGCGCCCCGAGGCTGTTCCAAACACGCTGAAATTGCGCCAGACAGCCTCCACGAAAGCGCTCTAAGTCATGCTCTACGATTTCTAGATTTTGGTGAATATGAACGTGGTTTCTTACCTTTGTAGTTTGATTTATGTTTGCCTCCTGAAGATTTACCTGGTCCTGATCGTTTGTTGAACTCCTGTCCGAAATTCTTTCGCGGCACAGGTGGTCCACTGCGACGAAAGGTATCGTTTGTCTGTTTACTTGTTGAGGGTCTCTGCAAATCTTTGTTAAATTGATTAATTCGTGAATTTGGCACTCTGGTGTCCGAAATAACTGTAGAAAACAGTTTATCCAGGCCACCAATCTTTTGAACATACGCACACAACTTATCGCCATCAAATAAGTTTTCAGCATTTGGTGGAATCTTGTGTAACGCTTCAGAATGAAAAGCATCTGGAATTTTGTTTAATAATGACTCTCGCCGCGTTTGTATGCAATCAGCTCGTCTGCCACATACAATTTGCAAAATGTCATCAGTTATTTTGTTATACTGAGAATCTTTAAAAATCTGAGAAATCTTTTCGTATAAGGCCTGGGGTGACAGCTGAACTTGATTTTCTATTGACCAATCTATTATACTTTGCAACGTCGATCGAAGTTCATCCTTTTGTGTAAAAATTGCGTTCGTTAATGCTGCAAATGTACGTTCTAACAAATACGTTTTCGAATTAGCTGATGAATCTGTAGTTGTGGAGTTTAAGCGAACTAACTCATCATTGACACTAAGTTCAATAAAGCCAGGGGATGCCACATATTTCTTTTGAGCCTCGGAGAAGCGTATCGAGTTCCAATCATCACGTTTAAAATGTTGTAAATCATTAAGTTTAAGTAGGTGATCATCATCTGCCTTTGGATACACAGGCTCCTTAATTGTAGTAGAAAAATCAGATAACATTAACTTTGTACATGGTTGGTCATTACGTATTGACAAAAGCAGTTCATCTGAATTATTTATAACTTCTTTTGAAGTGGATGCGGTTGGTTGCTGTGATGGTGAGATATGCGAATTTTGCTTGTTGTCATTGGCTTTATTCGTAATTAGATTTGTCAGAAATGCAACTTGTTGAGATAAAAATTCGATCTTTAAATCTCCTACCTTCTTTGGTTTTTTGTACCTTCTCGGCTCTTTACTGGATTCCCATGAAGAATCTTCATCCGATGAACTATAAGACACTACGCGTTTTCTCTTACGCCATCTTGGATTCTCCGTATCACTTATATTATTTTCACAATCACTTTCCATCACACTTATTTCAACTAGTAACTTTATGAAATTGTGTTATTTTTACTATCAATTAAGATACTGGCGCAATATATCAAATATTTAAATTGAATTAATAATTTAAAACTCAATTATTAATTACGACTAGACCAATTCGCTTTAAAAAACGACGCTATAATGATTTAAAATCCAAGCGCAAACCGGAACGAAGCCGACACAATTTGGCGGTAAAACGATAAAACGGAAGTCAAGTAAGTGTATAAGAGAATAAACTAGACCAAACATCGCTAAAAAAGACAGGTGCTTGACTCAAGATGGATTCCGGATATCGATACGGACAAATAATTGTTTTTTTTTTTACTTTTGGTCGCTTTTTGTGCAGTTCTATGAGTAGGTACATCTTACCTGTACAAAATATTGCACAATTTCTAACAATAGTACCAACTAGGAAGACCATGTATGTACCGTATTCCTATTGGTACTGTTATGTTATTACCATGTACCACGAATTGTTACATCGTCGTCGATAAGTCAATAATATGGTTGTGGATCTTGAGTGAACTTTTAGCGGTAATGACCCTTTCATCATGCTCGTTGTAGAATCACTATCAATATGTAGGTATAAGATTGTTCCGTTACTGACTGATTGAGTGACAGATAGACAACGTACAGACATAACTATTACTAACTATACATTCATTAGGGGGTGTAAAAATTCCCAAAATTGCTACGGGAATGGGAAATTAGGACTTTTTGTACGCAGCCGTAGGCAAAAGCTCGTATTAAATAAGGTTTCTTATTGTTACAGTGAGATGGCGCGATGGAGCGCGCTAAGCAGGCATGAAATATCAGTTTTATTTCTTTTATCCTGTCTCACATATGGAACATGGGCGACACCTGGTAAGTTTATTAAAATAATACACTTAAAATAGACACAGCCTGCATTTGTTCTGTCACTTAACTCAGCTGGTCGGAAGTGATGGACTTAAACCTTGACGTACGTAGGTACTCTACTCCACTCTTCTCTTGAAAGAATCAGGACTAGTGGTCAGAAATGGCTGAAGTTTTCCGTTTATTCCTTATCTTTACAATTCCTTTAAAAGTTACTGGTACTTTGTGTAAATTGTAGCTGTTTTTCAAACGCTTTTTTGGCTGTTTTTTTCTTATTAAGATTCCTAATCAATTTATTCGTTTAAATATACCGATCTTAATCACACCTCTTTTGAAAGAAATCTAAATAACCCGTAAATTGACGTAATCTTAGATAAAAAAAAACATAATTTTCAATTATTACCAAACGCGAAGTAAAAAACACATGTAATGTAACTATTTCATTATCCTACAACCAGATGGCGTGATAACAAATCTCATTGTGAAGTTGTATATAAATAATAGAGTGAAAAATCACGTCCGATCTTATCTTGACTACTTATCAAAAGTGAAAGTCAGCTGATTATTTAATTCAATTGTAGGTATTGAATAAAGTAGAGATACAACAAAAAGGTGGGTATCGAAAGCGAAATTTGAATATTACCTGGTTATGTATAAACTGGTCTTATGCGCATTATTAGAATGCTACTATAACATATGTCTATAAATAAACTCAAAAGTTGTGAGGATGTATACATATTGTTCTTTCAAGTTGAAAAGGCTGGATGGATGGGACGGTTCCGTATACAATTAAGGAAAAGTCTAAACAAAATAAAAATAAGATCCTCAGACAATCTCACCAACTACTAACCTCAAAGTAAGCAAAGCTTGCGTTATGTATGAGATACCATGTAGCGAACTAGGGGGGAACCTACGATATAAAATGGTGGGAATCGAACCCACAACCACTGGCGTCTGAGGCAGATAGGTTTACCACATCGTCAAAGTGGTCGTCTGGAATAATACATAGGATTTTTATCCTTATTTTCACATCCTTTTCACAGGATATAGGTATATCAAAGGATGCGAAAATAAGGATAAAAAGTAAGACTACGTGGGAAAAATCACCCGAACAGTTTGTTAGAGAATAAGTGCATTGTGTGCTAATAGTACGTGACTTTAGACGAAATATTTCTTAATAGGTACTACTTTTCGTAACTTTTATATAACCTTCGTAGGCGTAGGTATACTAGCTGATATCATGTGCGTAGTTTATTATGTAATCACTTAAATCTAGCTCTTCATTAAATAAACTGCAAACATTAATTGAACTGCGAAGCAGTATTATAATTTGAATGTCATTTTTTTGTTAAAATGTTGAGACGGATAAAAAACAGTCCAATCGAGGAAATAAATTCGAGATATATAAAGTTTTATATGGGTGCAGAACTAAACTTTTAATAAAGGCATAAATTTAAAGCATCTTAATTTAAAAAAGTTCTGTTTTTAGAGAATTGTCGAATGGACCGCCACGAAGGAAAATTTTAATTTTAATTTTTTTATAAGACAACAATTATTAGAAAATACGGAATAAGCGTATCTCCGTTATAAAATCAATATATATATATTTTTTTTTAATCTGTATTCGTTGTTTAAGGAGCTTAGAGTCGTAATCGACTGTCAGCCCCATTATACCCTGTTGTAAAATTTACATGGCACTATACTATACAAAACAATATAAACTTTAAATTATAATAACAGTTTCTGCTCGAATACATAATACTAATTTGGATACTCTAAAGAATGGTGAAGTAGTAGACACATGTCTTTGGCTGCGTCCGAATATGGTTCAGCGAGAATACACTGGAATACCCCAACATCAAAACTATTTAAGTTAAATTGTCTTAGCATATTAGATCGAATTGATTCGTTGCGAGCACATTCCACCAAACAGTGATACACATCTCCTATAATGCCACATGAAGAGCAGTTGGGAGATTCGGACTTCCTCATAAGGTGTTTAAATTTATTTAATGGCACGTGCCCGGATCGTAATCTAAAAGACAGTACTAAACGTTTTCTGTTTAAAGCCGCGTTAATAAACCACGGTACTCGAAGAGGTCCGTCCTGAATAGTTCTATACCATATCCCTTTTTCAGTCGACTTGTTATTGAAGTAATGTTTCCATTCGTTGAAAATTTCAATATTATATTTTAAAAGAACTTCCGAAACTTCTGGCAATATATGAACTTCATTACCTGACTCATTTGCTTCTTTTGCAAAGCGATCAGCCTCTTCGTTACCGAATATGCCTATATGTGATGGAATCCATTGCAGTCTCAGAACTGTGCCGCTGTTTATCATTGCATGAGTTTTATTTAAAGTGGCGTAAGCTATCGATGCACCTCTTTTTCCAGAGGCGCATCGAGCTAGGTGTTGAAGTGCACTTTTACTGTCAGTTAATATAACAACATAATTAAGACGCTTTGAATACACGTACGATACTGCTTCTGAGACTGCAAATAACTCAATGGACATAACTGTATTTAAGTTTGAAGCAATTTTAAACATTTCTTTAGTTTTAAATGTATGATCATATATTGCTGCGCCTAGACCTAATGACGTTTTTGATCCATCCGTAAATATAAAGTGCCAACCATTGTATGTCTTATGTAAATATTCTAATGTAATAAATTTAATTTCATTGTCATCGTAATGCTTTTTTGCTTGCGTAATTTCATCGATTTCGGTTCTAATAAAGCTTGTATCTATATTCGAAATCCAGGTATCTAGAGTGTACATAGGCAACGTGTTACTGGTAATTATTTTTTCTGATTTGATGGAATTGTAAATAGAGATAAGTAGCGGCTTTTTCTTCTTGTGCCAATATCTTGTTAAACATAAGTTGGAGAGCTCTAAAATGTCTTTAATAATTAAATTACTAGAAAAGGATATAGATTTGAGTAAAAATTTGGTGGCTAAATATTTTCGCCTAAGATGTAGTGGAGGCAGAGACAGCTCGCACTCCATCACATGTATTGGGGTTGTTTTTATAAAACTACCTATAATTCGTAGCGCCTTATTTTGAACTTTATCCAACTTAGTCAGATGTGATTTAGCCGCACTGTCGTATAAAAAGCATCCAAAGTCCAAACGACTTCGTAAAAGTGCGATATACAGTCTTCGGAGATGTTTCGGATGTAGGCCCCATGCAGAACCTGCTAAAACTTTTAAAAGATTGAGCATTTTTTGAGTTTTTTCTTGGATTTCGTTAATGTGCTTACTCCAGAGTAATGATTTGTCCAACCATACACCCAGATATTTAAAACTTTCCACACGAGTTATATTACTATTATTTATTAGTAGAGATACTGCTTCTGTGTTTCGTCGTCTACTAAAGACGCAAAATTTGGTTTTTGTGGGAGATATGTCCAATCCTATCATATCCAATGTTTTTATTGTTAAGTTAAGCGTATTTTGAATACTGTTGGCACATTCTGTTAAAGTATAGTTTTTTGTATAGAAAACAAAATCGTCTGCATATTGAAGTATGTTTACATTACTGGACTGATGACAAATAGTTGAAGTAACTAAATTAAAAAGAAGAGGAGACATTGGATCTCCTTGAGCTAATCCTCTGTTAGTCCATCTGACTTTTTGGCCATCTTTAATCTTAAGATATCTTTTGCTCAAAAAAAACCAAAGATAATTACAAACTTTGGCCCCTACTTGTAAATTATCGAGTATCAATACAAGCTGGTCCACCGATACGTTATTATAGGCATTCTCTACATCAATAAAGCACGCTAAAGTAGATTCATTTTTTGAAAAACCTATCTGTACGTAGGACACCAATCTAGCCAGACTGTCAGCACATGATCGACGTTTTCTAAAACCAGTTGCATTTGGAGATAATATTTTACGACGCTCAACATACCACTCTAGCCTGTTGGTTAACATAGTGTGAAAAATTTTACAAGGACACGAAATGAGAGATATGGGTCTGAATTTTATATTAGAGTTTACACTTGAACTTGGTTTAGGGATAGGAACTATTTGAATATTTCGCCACTGCTCCGGTACAAAAGAATTATGATAAATAAGGTTAAAGATTTTGAGCAAATACAATTTAACTGCCAGAGGAAGATGGTATAACATTGAATATGTTATACCATCTTCTCCCGGCGCTGTATCCTTTTTCTTAAGACAGTTGCACATTTCCTGTAAGGTAAAACTAATTTCAATAGATGGATTACTCGAACTAAGCAATGGTGGGGTAGTTTCAACAAAGTCAGGTGCCAAGTTTCGCAGAAGTTCCTCCTTGATTTCCTCTGAAGGTTTCGTGAAATTATTATTTAAGCCTTTAGTCCAACGCATTTTGCGCCACATATCTGATGAATTTGTGGTTTCATCTACGCTATCGCAAAACTTTTGCCAACCTTTATATTTTGCTTGCCGGATAAGTTTTTGTGCTTCGCTAGTTCTAGTTTTTAATGTTCCCAAATTATCTGGCGTTGGATTTCGTCTAAACTCTTTTAAGGCGAGGCGGCGTTGAGCAACAGCTTTAGATAATTGTGGGCCCCAATAAGGCTTAGGTTGAAACTGAAAGGCCTGCCCCGGTGTTTTACATATTTTTGTCAAAGGAATGCTCTTATCGGCCGCTTTCGAAACTTCGTGAATAAAATAGTCGTACATTACTTGTATGCTATCACTATGGAATGAAGTATTAAAGTTTGTCTCAAGAGTGTCGCGATAGAGTTTCCAATCTACGAATTTAAAATTTCGTCGCTGACTATACGTAACTATGTCTCTGTACTGTAGGGTAGACTTAATAAATAGATGATCACTTCCCAAATTTTCCCTAGTAACTGACCAATTAAAATAAATTGCTACGTCTGAAGACACGAACGTGATATCAGGGGCGGTTTTTTGTAAAACTCCATTTACTAATTTAATTCTGGTAGGTGAACCGTCATTAAGTGTGCAAAAATTATTTTCTAATAGTGAATCTACGATTTGGATTCCACGAGCATCATTTTTTGTGGACCAGTTCGTACTGTGTGCATTAAAGTCGCCGGCGATTACTGTCTTACGAGTAAATTTCGAGAACAAACTATCCCAATCGCTTTGATGAGTATTTACCCACTGAGGGCAATATACTGATACAACGTAGTCTAAAAATCTGCAATTTAATACTTTTATGCATATTACTTGAATTCCTGTGTTATTTAAATTAAATGGTTGGATATGGGATTCTATCGACTTGTGAACCACAATCGCGACACCTCCGTATGAGTCGTTCCTATCTTGTCTATAAATGTTATAATCATTTAGTTTTAGTGTGATGTTGGGGTCTAACCAGGTTTCGCTTACTACACAAATACATATTTTTTCTTGATTTAATAATAATTCGAATTCGTGTTTTTTGGGCATTAAACTATTAGAATTCCACTGCCCTAAGTTAACAAAACAATTATGTTTGTCGCAATTATCCATTAAAAAGTTTTAGTATAAAATTATTTACCAACTCACCATTCTTTAGAGCACCTATTATAAACGACATAATATCCTCAAATAACATTTTCACAAATATTTTAACTTTTTCTTCTATTCTTTTTCTTTTATCTGAACATAAAATTTCTTTAGCTTTAATATATATTTTCTTAAAAGAAAACCCTTCTTGAATCTCTTTAGTTTCGTTTTCCTCCACAGTTTTATCAGTTGTAACTTCTTGACTATTATGCGATGTATGTTTAACTCTTTTCGTTTCCATATTTTTCTCCTTTTTATCCAAAGATGTTGTTGCAATGAGGTCAACATTATTGTTTCCAGATGTAGAAGGCTGTTGATAATTATTTTCGTCCCTTTGATGCTTATCATAACGTACCTTAGATTTTAGGCTTACATTTCTGTAGGATTCACCCTGTCGTCGGTTGGATATACTTTCATCATCTGTGGATATTATTTCTGTGTTTTGTTTTTCAATGTATCCTGTATTCGTTGGTATATTTTTGTAGTATGTAAACATCGCTGTTTTGTACGTACAGTTTTCTTTACTCATAATAGACCGGATTTCTCTTTCTTTTAAGTAAATTGGACAATTTTTGTTAAGCGCCATATGTTTTCCCTTACAGTTTATACATTTAAAATTTGTTGTTTCACAGTTCTCATGTTCGCCTCCACACTTTGGGCAAATCATTTTCTTATAGGTACATGCTTTAGTTAAGTGGCCATATTTCCAACAATTAGCACACTGTGTCACGGGGAAAGTGTATGGTTCCACTCTAAACCTACAATCATACCCATATATGTATGATGGCAACGAAGAGCTCTTAAAACAGAAGCGAACAGTTTCGCATGTGACCCATTCTCCAGTATTTGACTGCCGTTTTAATCTTTTAGCAGATATGATTTCAAAATCACACTTAAATACGTTCATCAGTTCCTGTTCTTCGACGTCTATTTCTAGATTTTTCACCACACCGTAGGTCACCGAAACATCATTAGTTAAACGGCATCTATATCCAAGATCTGCTATAGTTTTATTATTTAATAATTTCTCAGTATCTTCTTTTCTTTCAAACTGTATCAAAACTTTGTAAGGATTCTTATACACAACTTGGGTGATATTCGTTATATTCTCTGCTTTGAATAATTTTGCTAACCCTATTTGTTTTGGTAAAATTGTGATTGATGTGATGCATACTTCGAAAATGTTTGAATTATTCAAGGCTTCAAAATGTTGTTGTTTCTCTCCCATGTTATTAGAGTTGCTTCGTGCAAAACGTTTTACTCTTCTCTGTACAGTTATAAATCCATCCTGAACAAGTTCTTCACTTTCTGATCGTTTTGTTTTTCGTACGTATTTATTATTATCTGTTCTCTCTTCTCGTTGACTAATTGTCTCATCTAATAGTATATCTCTCCCTTCTAACTCTTCCTCACTCATCCTACTTATATCACTCAAATCCGGATCTAAGTCATCCATGTTCGAATGACATTGAAAATGTGGGTAGTTATAAAATGAACGCGATAAACAACGGAGTTATCCAAACACGTGTGCTCGCTGCAGCGTACCGCGCAATACTGTGAATCAATCAATATAGTTAAAAGTTTTATGATATGCGTGCCAATTTTCTCAATAAGTTAAATGGCGCAAAGTCGTTGCGGGGTCACCTGTAAAACATAAATAAAATACAAAATGTTTGGCCGCCAGGTAGAGCACACTTATACATAAATCTTCACTTACATTGTACTCCATTCTGAAACTACATTACCTAGTATCAATACCTACCTATGAGAACTCATAGCCACAGTACCATGCTTTCTAATTGGAACAAACGGTTATATGGTGTGCAGTAACCATTACCTTTAAAGGAAAACCATCTTAAAATTTATGTTCTTTAACCTTACATATGTTTTAATTAAAACTCAGTCTTATATGGTATCATTAAATATTTTATACGAGTTCCCATAACAAGGTTTTCAACTAAAGTACGCCGATTGATTTTGAGACTTATTATATTTTCCGTATAAAATAAGTTAACAGCTAGTTATAAGTGTATCATGTGATATTAGGGAAGATTAATTAATATTAATAGTATTGAGGTCGTACAGGCTATCTGGTACCACGACGAGACGGTTCTCAAAGGTCTGGGACCAGTCGAAGATACATGTACAGATAAAGATGAATCTGAAGTCTTATTTACATAACATGAACTTGTACGTCTGGAGGAAACAGATGCAACTAAGCAAGAATTCACTTTGAATAATTTTGAATCTGCGAATGCAGGAAGCGTGTAATTGAAGCAACTTTTGCTGGAGCTTATTATTATCTTGCATTGAATAAATTTGTAAATAAAACAGAGGCTTTTTTGTAGGTTTTTTAATATTTTCAAATTTAAAACACTTAATAATGGCTGTTTTGAATTTCATCTAAGTCTCCTTTCATAGAGGATGACTTAAAGGATATAAATATGACTCTTCAAGTTTATATGACAATAATACGACATATAATATATTCTTGAAGGATTCTTGAAGCTCTTGACTATTAAATATCAAAAGACTAATTGTCTGCTCGACTTTGATGTTTCCAGATTATTGCTAACGGTACTTTAAGGTAAGATTAAACTATAAAATCGAAAGACCCAGTAGTAAAATCTAAACTAAATTATGGAACACGACTAAAGCTTAAATTTTACGGTGTTTAAAATTATGAGGTATCATTTTCCAATTCGCTTTATATTAGCCCTTTGGATTTATGCGGCAGGTTGTCAGTGTTTGCTTAATGAACGATTTGAAACTTCTGTTTATGTTTAGGGATAAAAAGTTTTTGTAGATTGCATAAATAATAGAATAATTTCTTTACCATGCTGGATTGGGAGCGAAAGAAAAACATAGAATTTAACAGTTGCTTCTCTTCCCGGGTAAAAGTCAGTTCATAATATCAGCTGATAGCTGTTTTTCAAGGTTTCATTAACATAAACCTCACTCTTGTGGAAATGTGTGTCTTTCCAAAATATGCTTTACCAGTGTCTGTAAATTTGATCTAAGTTCGAGAAACTTGCATAAAAGAGTAAGAAACATCTTTCCACCCTCACAAACTTAAACCTTAATAACAATTATGAAGCATAGACGGTCCTGTCAAACAGTTACTAATAGATGTTTTGAATCAAAACCGTTGTTAGAAACTAATTTATAAACCGTACAATCAAAACAATAAAACATAAGACAAACGCCACAACTTTAAGTTTGTTGAGTCACAGTTTTTGTTGCAAACTTTTGCACGGTTCGGTACTTTCGCCACGTCATTAGTTACATTGTAATAGGTGTAATGTAGCTCGTGCGAAACATGAACGTTCAAGTAATAACGAAATTAGGCACTCAATAGTACACGAGATTTCGAACACAGCCATTCGCGTAAAGTGGTAGTTCAGTTTGATAAGTTCTTCGTAGAACAATACTTTGAAAGAACTTTCTTATTTTCATAAAGCTATTGTCTAATGAACTGACCGCGTTACAGTCTTGGTTTGTTATGACTTATTGTTGTATATTTTTATCTCACAATTTAGGGATCCAAATAATACTTATAAAAACATATGAAATAGTAAAAATGTATATGGATATAGTTAATATCTTTGGACCGAACTTGGAATCGTCCCCGAATCAAAAATATACTACATGTCATCAAGGATAAGGTTAACTTACTGTATCCTTTATTTTTTCTACTATCTGCTTTTTCTTTATTTACAGCCGATGTCTAGTTAGAAGTGAACTGAAGTATGTTAGCTGGTTCTCTCAAAACACCCTAAGAACACATTTTTGCCTTTGTGTACTCATATAATTTTTGTTTTCAGGTCCATGTGAGGTGGAAACTGGGCAGTCTAGTATTATAGTAGATATTGAAGAAAGCAGAGGGAATCGTAAGTATTATTTATAATAAAAAATATGATAATGAAAATCACTCAAAACCGTAAAAACTAATATTCATTAATTATTTTTGGATTAAAAGTCAAACAAGTCTGTAAATACTTCCGCGTAAAATACTTTTCTTGTTAAATAAATATTGCTAATGACATTCACTACCTCCTAAAAGAATAAAGATATATTTTTTTAAACAATAGCCTTGTTCTATACAACCTTCTAAAAGACATCAGGAATTTAATCAAGATATCTGACACCGCACCCATAGACTCGCCTTCTCACATAGATAAAAACTTGCCTTAAATTCAAAAGTTACTCTAGCTTAAAATATGTATGTATGTGCTTCCGTCTAACCGGAGTACCTACTATGAAGCTAGAGGTGCACATAGGCTTTGTAGAGTGTCGTCTCTGAGGTGCCATGAGTTCACAGACATTGCAAATAGACATTTACATCGTGCGGCAGTGGGTAGATATAAGTTTTAACCGGAGAGTTCCTTACAACTTGAACCGATTCCATACTAGGCAAACATTCGTAAACATACGAATCGATAAAATTCTGTGATCGCACTGCTCTTGTACCGATGATGATAACGATACCACGATGACACGAAACCTCTAGTGCACGATATGCATTACTTACTGAATGTTGCATGTGTTATTTGACGGCTACTGTATAGCCACGACTTTGGAAAGCTACCACTTCCTTAGTTTATTTATCAACCGACTTCCCAGAGCGGAGGAGGTTCTCAATTCGTGTGTATGTTTTTTTGTGTGTCTTTGTTTCACGATATTTCGGACAATTATGAATCGATCTTGAAAATTCTTGTTTCATATGACGTTGGTCCTATACAAATTTTATCGAAATCGATTGATTATACTTCATGGATAATTTCAAACTTTTGAAGAAATATGTATGAATTCGGAGAATGTTTACATTGACGACATTATAATTTAACCAAAGTTTTGACGTGAAGTCGGTTTTTTTAATGCTCTGCATTCGTTGATTATCTAGTCTAGAGATGAGCTTGTCAATGCACATCTAAACTAAGTCAGTTACGAGATTCATTTCTGAAGGTCTACTTTGAAATGTTAACCTTCATCTTATATTGTTCCTAGCTATCTAATGTATGTGTTATTACAATATCTCGTGTTCGACATTTGATTGATGACCTTTGCCTTTAAATTGTATTTATTCAAATCACTATAATAAAGTAACAAGGCTGAAATAAAGTACACAGTTGTAAAGACTCCATAATTTGTAAATTATTGTGATTGATCTAAATTGCATAATCATAATTTTGCAAGGTGTGTTATACCTAAGTGGTGTTCTGTAAAGACGTGTTAGCAGTGTGGGAAATTTGATAGTCATCTTTGTAATTTGAATATTGGCCAAAATGAAAAGAATTAAATGGAAAAGATTAAAGTTATATTAGTAGAGAGTTCGTTGTCTTAAGTAGATGATGAGTTTTTTAAGACAAACAAGAATGAGGCAATGCATTGAACACTTAAAAAGTTTGCAATATGGAGCGTGATTGTAAATTGAATTGCACAATAGCACAATGTTTATTTTTTATCAAAAATCTGTTTAAGCTTGTGGTAAAAAAATCAGTTCAAATTTGTTTTATTATTATAATTGATTTTGATTAATTGATAAATATTAATAAGTATTTCAACTTTATTTTTTTAAATAATAATTTTGGATTGCTTAACTGTTTCCATTCAATAAGTTAAGCTCAAGAAGTAACTGACTTCTGTGCCACCGACTTCCAATATCGCAGAAATCAGAGATATTGAAAATTGCATAATTGTTTCAATGAATTTTTTTTTTCAGTATATTAACATGTTTGTTATTTTATAATCCACAGAAGTAAACCAAAGCACAGTACCAGCGGAGTTGCCGATAGTTGGTGACCCAAACAACGATATAATTTTATCGACAGTGTTCCCAAAAGGACCAACGTTATTTGAGCTCATTGGGAAAAGGCTGTCGTTACTGCAGCCGTTAGACAGAGATGCCGATAACCTATCTCATATGGTTTTTCAGGTAAATATTAATAAAAAAATATTGAATTAAAAGTAATAGATGGGTACAACAGGGTTTTGAGATGATGTTTTTTATCGTCTTTGAAACAAATCTTTAAATAGCTCCGGCTCGGAATCGCCAATTGAAAAACTCTGGCAACGAAAAGAAAGAAAGTAGGAAAAATCTGATTGATGGGACGTTGGGAAAAATTTGCCTGCGTCGAAAATCGGCGTGTGTGCTTGGATAGATGGCGTATCTGGTCGTTCAGGAATAGGACCCAAGTCAATTGCAAAAAATGCCTATCTATTTTTCCAAAATAAAAAACAAATATCTTCCTACATCATTCCAAACGTTTAAATTATGTCTTAGTTAAAAAAGAAATTAAATACCACGCAGTCATGACCGAAACGTAGAAAAAAAATTTGCAACTTGGAAAAAAATAAATACAACAAAAAGAGTGTGGACCGAAATAGTTACCCATTGACTGTTTTTTTCATCATTCTATAGAGTTTTTATGCTTAAAGCTTATTTAGTGCTCAAATTGTGCGGTTCTATTGTAATACATGGTAGGCTTATAGGCAAAAAATAAGTTCTGCTTTTACAATGCTAATGACGACAACGGTCCCGTTTTCAGTTGTTTCTATCATATTAGTTTGGACATAAATACATAGGTGTATTATTATGATACCTCATAGTTCAACTGTATAATCTTCATAACACTATATTAAAGCTTCCTTAAGGGCTACGAATTTAGTAAGTAAGTTAAAATAATTTATTCATTATTATTACTGAGGCTGTACTTTGTGATGTATTAGTTATTAAATTTGATTATCTATTTAAGCTAATATATTCAGAAAACAAGGTTTTATAAACGAATTGGACGTTGCCTTTGGCCATGATTAATGGCTTTCACTTATTTTTTCCCATCACACTAATCGGACGACTTTTTAACCGAGCTTTTATCTAATTAGCAATTTGTCAAATGCCTATTCAACTATGAGACATTGCATTCGTAATTATTGAGAAGAATGTTATAAAGCTGCGTTTAAATTGGATTACGTTTATCACGTGTTTTATCTTCCGTTGGAGGTTTTATTCATACTGCTTAGTGTAGGAAGTAACGATAAGAGACTAATGCTTATATCAAGCGATAACTGCTATTTTAAGCTATTGCATAGCTTCTATCGTGGGCCTTGAGCGTGGGGACTGAATCCAGAAATTCCGTAACGAAAAAAACCTAACACCCCCCACTCCGACCGGCACAGCGGTGATACTTTGATTTCATAACTTTACATGCGGGCATAGATCAAACATTATTGCATTAATAAAATAAATAAATAATTATAATTGCATAAGTTGATAAAAAATGCTATGCAATAGCTTTACCGCGGCAGTCTCCGAGTGCCACACGTCTTTTTTTATCGTATACACGCGTATGTGAGATTGAGGTAATATTGACTTTAGTTTTACATAAAAAGAAAAATTTAGGATTCTCTAAGTTTTGACGTTTTGGGGAAATACTATCTCCCTTTCATGCTTCGATGCTGGACTGGGAGCAAAGGGAAAAGAATGTGCCAGCTGCTTCTCTTCCCGGGCATACTGTAAAAGGCAGTTAAGAGACAGATGAGGGATTGGAGATTTTTGTGGGCGATAGGCTGACCCCCCGTCACTGCAAAATTATCTTCCAATAATACCTCCAAATTCGTCAAACGTGACATCAGATGATTTTATATACTCTGGTGTTCTGCCTACCCCATAAGGGATACCGGCGTGAAGTTTTGTATGTACTAATTCCCTCAAAAAACAGGTATACGGCCAAAGATTATTAATTTAAATTATTTAATACCTTTAGTTACGATTATTACGATATTCTGTACGATTATGTAAACCGTGTACAAAGGTATCTTCTAAGCTATCGATTGGGATTGCCGACAGTCGAAACGAAGCCTTAGATAGCCTCAAGCGTTGTCTGGTCATGTTAATTTGACAACTGAAATATTGGCACCATAAAAAGTTGACCTCGAATACACCGGAATGGAAAGAACTACGTTCTATTATGGTAGATCTAAATTAATTGTTTTTAAATGCTTTTATTTTTTACATATTTAAAAAAAATACCAGTATACATTTTATTTTTGTTATAAGGATTTGTTAAGTCTTAATTGAATTGCGGATAAGCATGTACTAGACATACTTACTGAATTTTATATTACTTATCCTAAGTATTCAGAAAAACCTTCGCATGTCTTAAAAAAAAATCGTTATTTAAAAATGAGTTTGTTTTTATTTGGAAATTAATTTTCGAAACGCCTTTTTTAAAAAAAAACACGTGTTTAACTCTCGAAATCGTCAACCGAATAGTAAAAGTAACTAAAATGCGATATACGAATTACATTCATGAAATTACCTCTTTGAATGTTTAACGAACAGCAACTTACAAGACCTTTAGTTCTCCGTTATCTAATTATCTGTACCTATGTTTTCAGCTCGTATGCCAAGTGAAAGCCACTAAGAAGCGTCGGACTATACCGGTGATAGTCCGAGTATCGGATATTAATGACAACGCGCCTGTGTTCCAAGGCACTCCTTATGTTGCAAATGTTTCCGAGGTAAGTTTAAGTTGCAATTTCTACTGTATAATTGCAGTCATATAGTACAATATTCCATGTTGCATTTCTGCTGTAAGTTTCCAGTCATATAGTACAATACACAACTAAATACTTTGTTGTACAGAAAGGTGACATGATGAAAGTTGTGAATATTGATTGTTGATAGTTTTGTTCGAATAATGAGGTTGAAATTATGTTTATTTTGTTCCTTGATTGAATTATTTCTTACTATAAAATATAAATTCTAAACGATTATGAATAAGGTTTAATGCAGGTATTGATTTCGCATGTCTGGTCTCACTAGTTTACTTACTTTTATTATACATTAGAACAATTGATAGAATGCGTTGTATTTTTATGAAGCAAAAACAACTAATTAGCTTTTGTTAAAGTTTGCAGTATAGTTTATTTATCACAATAACACAAACATTTTCCGAGAGTTAGGGATAATTTTTACGAGAAGCCTAGAGTGTGTGTTTGTTTGACGCGGGTATATAGCTGCAAGTACATAAACAAACGTAACAGAGAAGGTGAAAACTGCTTAAACTATACACCTTTGAGAGTACAGTAGAATCCGATTATTATGACTCCGCTTATATTGACCAACCGCTCATTATGACGTGTTTACACAGTGAAGTTTGGTTTTCATATAAATTATATAACTAAGTCGGATATAATGACGTCGCCTATAGTGACATATCGCTTATTGTGACCCTTTTTTATCAAATTTTGTCCGCGTATAGTGACCGATCGTATGATTTCTAACACCTTTGGCAGTGTTCGGGAAAGTCACGTTATACCCAAAGACTTTCGGCGCGTGAAAGGCTTTTTTGATTTGAGTCTCAGTGCGTAGATTTACTTATTGAGTCTACTTTGATTTATCTCTATTTTATTCCTCTCTATTAAAATAAACCACATACTAACTTAAACAGTTTATTTATTCTTGCAGTACCTATGCTTTGTATGACGTCCGTTTAGTATGACTTGATTTTTATTTCCCTTCGATGTCATTATAAACGGATTCCACTGTATATCATTTATCTGTATTACCAAATCTAATTCAAACAACATCCTCCCCAGCTTGTGCCACTAGGCACAACAGTATTCAACCAGCTCAAAGCAACGGATATCGACGCGGGTGTGAACGGCCAAACAGAATACTTCACAGTACCAGGAACCAACAGAAGCTCAGACCTGGAACAAGTGGAAGATGGATACGGCTACTTTAGTATACCGCTGCCGCATCAGGGCATTGTGGCGGTTAATAGGAGCTTGGATTTCGAGAGGACACAGAAGTATTTGCTGACTGTTGTTGCTTCGGTAAGTAAGCCGATTTTTTCTTTGCAAACCCACTTTCTTATTAGAATATCTGGATGTTTTGGGTTTTCAGAGTATGCAGAGCTTCGCTTTCGATATTTTTTCAAATAGATATTCTGATATATGCAGGTCAAAAAGTCATGGTACAAAAGACAAAGTATCTGTTTAATGTTTTTAAGCGAAGTCGGCTGAGTAACCTTACATTAAAAACATCAAAAGGGAAGTTCTTCAACCAGATTACAAGGCATTAAGGGAAGTCGTATCCGACGGGGTGCGGGGCGGGGGGAGCGGGCGCGGGGGCCGCGGGCTCGGGGCAGTAGCCGTTGTGCGGGTACAGTTCAGCGGGCGGGGCGACCGGCGCCGGCAGCGGGTCGGCGAGGCCTCCCAGCTGGGCCATGAGGCTGTGGGCGGCGTCGCCTAGTAGACCCGGCTTGCCGAGAGCTAAGTCCTCGTCTGCGGCTTGATCGGGTATGTCGGCTTTGAGGCTGCGCTCGAGGCTGGCCAGCGAGCGCTCGATGGGGTCGATGTAGAGCGAGGGGTCGGCCTTGTCGAGGCCGTTGCGGGGCTCGGGCTTGACGGGCTTGGGCCTATGAACGACTCATTTAATAAGACTATAACATCGAAATTAAAAATTGTACTTTTTTAAACTAAAACCTCGTTTGAACTCTCCTAATGAAGATGAAAGCACACGTGTTTAGTAAGGCACTGGCTCTTATTGTCAGAACTAAGGCTTAACCTCTTATCGACTCAAATATGTTTCGAAAAGTAAATAGTTTTCTGTTAAATTAAAACCGTATACTTCTTAAATTTTCAGGATCGAGCAAGAGACACAAAACAGCGCCTGTCAAGCACCACAACGCTAACTATACAAGTGCTTGATGACGACGATCAAGACCCGTCCTTCATCTACAAGGGTTGTAGCTTAAACGAAGGGGCTTGTATTAACCCGGAGTATGTAAGCTATGTAAGTATATTAACTTAATTGTTTATCAGGTTTTATAGTCCATTTTAACTTAATTATTTGGTAAGAATATTTTTATTAGCGGCTCCTAAAACTATAAATCCGAAAGGTCTGTTCAAGTAACTGTAAAAGACGGTAAAAACGTTTTTTTGTACAAAGAATGGGACTTTTGTTACCTGGTCAAAACTGGTTTGTCCACTTCCATCCACAAGAAACCTATTCGCTCGACTCTTGAATATACCAGGACTGTGGTGGTCAGGAAAAACAGATGCAGGCAATTTGTTCCACACCTTGGCGACGTGCCAAAATGGAACTATCGAAGCGCTTTGTGCTACTTATTGGAATACTTATAGATATGGAAGTTATGTCTGCGTCAAGTAGATTGATGGTAAAGAGGTTAAATTGGTTAAAAAAAGCATTCGTGCTCTCTCCCATAATATACAGCCAAACAAGCGATCTTACGTGGATGCTCGAAAATCTGCAAATATTCTGTATTGTAAACTTCCCACATCCTTTGTTTGGTAACAAAAGGCAAGAGTTATTTGACGTGATTGATGGTATATAAAAACATGTTGACTTGCCTCGTAATTACGTTATATTAATCAAAAATCGCAGAAGTCAGGGCTACGCTGATAAAATCGCCCGAATGAAATGTCTTAACATATTTTTCCATAGAATTACTCTTACTCTTTTAATTTCCCAATTACAGATAAACAGCGGTGTACTAGCCGGCCTCCTAACAATAGAGCCAGAAAAAATCCAGGCGGCAGATATGGACACACTGAACGCAAAGATCAAATACACCCTAGAAAGTGGGGAGCCTGATATTTGGGTGAACTATTTCGCGATTGACCCTAATACGGGCGCGGTGAAACAGTTGGCTCCCGTGGATACTAGTATGGCAAGGAAGTTTTTGTTAGTTGTTAAGGTAAGATGATTTTTAAATTGATAATAGTGTAGTTTCAAAAATTATAAGTTTCTATAATGTTTTAATGTGTTATCTGCGCCGAAGAGACACAACAACTTTTTGACAGAACTCGTGCATTATATTTTCATAATTTACATTTCAAATTGCCGGTTCGATCTTCGGTGGTCACGAAATACGGTTTGAAAAAATCACATTAATTCTCTTTTGAATCGTCTCGTTAAGCAATAACTTTTCTATTCTAATATATTATAATTTTCCAGGCCGAAGAACAAACAGAAGCTCGTAGATACACCCTCGCCAAGTTAATCATAACAGTTCGCCCTGTGGATTCGTCCCCGCCGGTCGTTTTATCGTCCGCTTCTCAAGGCGTTGTCAGTGAAAACTCGCCGAAAGGAACTAAAGTGCGAGATAGAGACCGAGAGCCTATTATTTTCTCCGTTACGGATCCCGATTTGGTAAGTTTTTTGAGAAGGCCCGTTAACGAAGATAAAGCATAGCTTCGCAGTCAATGAGGAAGAAAACTGAAAGTTTTTCCAGCGAGTGCAGTGAAATCGAATATATTATTGTTTGAAAATATAAAATAGAATCATATAGATAGAGCTATAGATAAAAAAAAAATTACATACATACATACATAACTTCACGCCTGTGTCCCTTTGGAGGAGGCAGTGTCAAGGGAACGCCTTTTGTTACAATTCAGACATACCTCTTTCGCTCCTCCACGTTCATGAATAAACATTTTTTTCAAATCATTCTTTCTTTGAATGAATATATTCATATATTAATAATATTTTTTCATATTATTTCTTTACCGATTGTTTCACTTTTGACACGTTTTTTATTCATAACTAAACCCGATGTAAAGCGCAATTTCACCTTAGTGACTTAGAGGGTGTTTACGAACAAACTGGAATCAAATTTGATAGAATACGCCGTCAGCGCGTTATCGATATTTAGTCGACTTTATATCAAGTGTGGTCGGTACCCATTAAATTACGCTTTATTATGTGGTGATATTGCGTTTAAAGATAAGATTTTAGATGTTTCGGTGCCTTGTAGACACTATAGTGTCATGACTAGGGTATTTAATATATTTCCCTCAAAATCGTAAAACCGTGTATAGGAATTACTGTAATTAATTGTTATAAAACTTAATTTCCAGGGTCCAGGTGACATCAGACCAAAGTATGCGTTCGAATTGACGACGGACTACTTTGCTATCGACGAAGATGGCGTTCTTATTGTTAACGATGATAAATTAGATAGAGATCCACCAAATCCGGGCCAGTATAAATTCCAGGTATGGTAGCGAAAGCTTAAATTTAACCAATTAGCATGGAGGTGTTAAGAGTGAAAATGTTTTATTGAGAAGTTTGTTACGTGTTTAAAATATATTTATTTATTGGTTAATATTTATATGATCTGTTTGAAACTATCGCAAAAGAATATGGTTTCTGAAGTTAAATGATTAAAAACAAGCATAAACTGAATGTAAACTTTGTATAAATTATTGATGTTTAATACTTTTAAAGGGCAACAACTTGATACATTAAGCGTGACATATCAAACAAAATTGAAGAACAAAGTGTTTTGTCGTTTAGCCTTACGGTAGCTAGAAGTCATCTGATTTCTAAATCCGCTAACTACCTACATATATAATAGTTTACGCTTTGCAATTTTCTTCACAGTGGATCACACACTACGCAGATACGCTACTAATTTTTTTGCGTGTAAAAATATTTTATCTGAAAACACCCCATACTCTTATATCTGTGTACAGTCACGTCTAATAATATGTAAACATTTTCATTGGAATTTGAACCTTATCACAACCGAATAAGTTGCGAAGTGTGGACATGTCAATGCACGTGACTGTACCAATGAAATTCAGAGTACTAAAACATTTTCTTCTTATGTTATTCCAGGTTGTAGCCCGCGAAGTAAGTACAGGCGCGGCATCAGCACCAATATCGTTGAATATTAGATTGTTGGATGAAAACGACAATGCACCAATGATGGCCAAATCTCAGCCGATTCTGGTACCAGCTAACTTGGAACCTGTTGAAGTTTATAAGGTATGCAGTTTTGTTACATTATTAGTGTAGAGCCAGCTTAGGATAGCCCTTGGATAGGCGTGTCGTAAAAGGCTTGCTCGTTCATGGGTCAATGTGTACGCTTTATTTTATAATAAAATTCCAAAATATTTAAGATTAACCCTTCGATAGATTTAACGATAAGTATTATGTGAAAAGGTTTACTATAAGATATCCGGATGCAAGAAGTTCCCTGGCTGTAAATTGTTATTGTGTTTTTTTTTCTTATTTTTAAAAGATGATTGCTGTTGAGTTTCTTGCCACTTCTTCTCTTCTTCTCAACAGATCGACTTTACGAAGTGGTGGTAGATTCAGTTCAATTTGTAAATTGTTAACTTATTTCAAACTAGCCACCCGCGTAACTTTTCATCCCGTGGGAATTTCGGGATGAAATATATAACCTTCCTAAAGAGTTGGGCTATCAAATGCAAAAAGAATTTTTCAAATCCCACTTGTAGTTTCTGAGATTAGCGCGTTCAAACAAACCAACAAACAAAAAACAAACTCTTCAGCTTACGAAAGGTTTGGTTTTTTTGTTTGTTTTTTACTTACGAAAATACTGACGAAATAAAGAATATTTGGGTTTTTGAGTTTTTTGAGTTGGCGACTTATCCGCGTGACCTCCGCTTGGTGGTAGCATCCCGTCAGGGTCCGATTGGCTAGCGACCATCCTTCATATAAAATCTGCCGCCAATATTACCGCTTCGGCGGTGATGTGTTCCGACAATATTTTATGAAGAGTCAAACGCGGGATTAGTCTTTAATGAAAAAAAGGGTATAAACTTTTAACAAAGTTTGAGTCTTAATTTTGAAATTTATTGACGTCTAAAAGAGTAGATATTCTAAAATAACAAATACATGTATTATCATTACTAACTGCTGCGCGAGGTTTCACCCGTGAAATTTCAAATACCATGAAAATTTTGGGATGAAAAGCCTATGTGCTATTCCAGACTGTACACTATCACTATGCCAAATTTCATCCAAATCCATTGGACCATTCTCCCGTGATTGAGGAACAAACATCCATACATCCAGACATCCATACATCCAAACTTTCACATTTATGATATAAGTATACTTTGAAGTATAATATTTTGTATCGATGATTGATTAGATTCTATGAAGGTGGCTATGAATATTCAATCCAATGGTGATGTTTAATCAAATAGGTACACGCATCGTAAAAAACAGATTGCTATTTACAATGTTGTACAATGTTGTCTTCGTATATGGATGAGTTGTGTTAAAAGTAAAAGAGTTGGTTATCTAGCTTCGCAGATGCCTATTTTCTGGTTTATTATGATAACACTAATGGAAAGATAATCCATACCGTTGGGAGAATGCTCCAGCTCGAAATACAAAAATACTTTCCACTAAATAATTATATTTCTAATTAAGTAAATGCATTATCTTGTATTTTGCATGTTTTTCAAAATAGACTCAATACCGCATATAACAAAAACACATAAATTTCATGAAACATCTTAATACTCTACTAATTTAAGTACATTTCATTATTCATCCTATCTTCTTTTATACAGGTTGAAGCCACAGATATAGACGAGGGTGAGAATGCACGAATTACATTCAGCATCTATCACATATCTAACAATGGAGCAAATAAGTTCACGATTGAACCATATTCTGGGGTTATATGTAAGTTGCACCTTCACGTTTTGCTTTCACTATTTAGTAAAGTTTCATTATAGGTTTTTTCTTAATTTAGGAGACTATTAATATGATACAACGTTTTTAAAATAAAAATATATCTAAAAGTCGGAAAAGACTCTCAATAGTTTGACCAAAGTTCCTGGATTTGATTCCCTGACGAACCTGTTTAGAAACGATACTTTCTAAGTCAGATCGAGTCAATAACTCTCTGCTATTATAGATCTTTAATGATTTGTTTATTATTTAAAACAATATTAGTTTTTTTTTTGTTACGATATTTATAAACAAAATTATTATGTAATTGCCTCTCTTTTTTAAAATTTATCAACCCACAGTGACATCGAAAATGAACAACATAGTCATGTTTCTAAATAAAACTTTCTGAATACGGTTGATATTGAACTGAATGTATGGTGAATCTATATATATATATATATATATATATATATATATATATATATATATATATATATATATATATATATATATATATATATATAATTCTCGTGTCACAGTTTTCGTTGCCATACTCCTCCGAAACGGCTTGACCGATTTTGATGAAATTTTTTGTGCTTATCCGGTATCTATGAGAATCGGCCAACATTTTTTTTTTTTATTTATATGGCCAAACAACGTTTGCCGGGTCAGCTAGTATTCTATAATTTTAACTTAGAAGTTGAATAGATAAAATTATTTAGCTACACGGTTTTATGCACCTTACACATTTGATATTATTAAACTAGGTGATGGTTGTTTTCCTCACAAGTATTTCTGAATGAGCATGATTCCTTTAGAATTTTTAAAGATAGATAATATGATACTTCCATGCTGGACTGGGAGCGAAAGAAAAACATAGAATTTGCCAGCTGCTTCTCTTCCCGGGCATACTGTAAAAGTCAGTTAAGGGAAAGAGGTTTTAAAGACGTTTTTGTGGGCGATAGGCTGAGCCCTGTCACTACAATAGTCTCACTCCATCTTTAAAATACCTCCAAATTTGTCAAACGTGACATCAGATGGTCTTGTAACCTCTGGTGTTTTGCCTACCTCATAAGGGATACAGGCGTGACGTTATGTATGTATGTTTGTATGTATAATTATGATAGGATTAAATCATCCATTTCTTTAGTTAAAGTGATGCAACTACAAATATTATTGTCGCGCCTTGTAAAACGCTAAATTGTTTTAAAACCCACTCAGGTATACTCTTTTGTTTCAGTTTATAATATCAAGATTCAATCAAATCATATTTTTTGCTTCTAGGCTCATATTTAACTATAATAAGGTTCTTTGAATAAAAGACTTTTGGTAATAACTGATAAATCTCATATCATCAACCTGACACTTACCACCTCAGTCCTTTGTAACCATAGTATCAAAAAAGACACCAAAATGTCGATTTATAATGTAACCTTATTAACCTTTTTCCAATACTATTAGAAACATTCTCGAACTTTATTTCAATTTCCAGCTTCAACATCGCGTCTTCAAGCTGGCGAACAATACAGTATAACAATCCGAGCAACAGACGGCGGTGGTCTATCTACTCAAGGCATTGTTGAACTCAAAGTGGCCCCGGGGCCTAATAGAAGCCCGCCTGTGTTCTCGTCTAAGGATTATTCTGCACCTGTGTCGGAGGGGGCAGCGATTAATTCTACTGTCTTGACTGTTACTGTAAGTAGAAGAAATATCTGTTGTAAGTTATGAATGACGTAGTTGTAGTCAAAACTTGACTGTAAAAAAATAAAAATTATAGAAACCTAACTGCGTTATCAATCAATAAATGTCATATTAAAAACTAAACAAAAATTAATAAATATCGATCTATGATCGATGTACAGTTGATTTAAACAATTATTATAAAATCTTAATACCTACTTCACATTAAAAACATTATAATGAACAAGCGTTGTTATGTCAACGCAAATACCTATAGTTTTACATTTTATGTGAAAAAATATTTGAGATCTTTTTCACACATTCAATATAGAAATCTATAACGTCTTATTAATATTTTTACTCAGTCGATATTTGAAAATTGGTAATACTGCCTTGCGTCCCGTTTTCTTATTTTTTATTATTAATAATATCGAGCCCGCTTAATGACTGTGAAATATATTTTGCACATATTATGTCAGTTTTTCTATAATTATTCTACTTTATTAATTACAGGCTAAAGACCCAGAGAACGATCCAGTAACATATTCCATCATATCTGGCAATGATCTCAGACAGTTTGCTATCGGCTCGACAACTGGAATTATAACTGTAATAAGGTCTTTAGATAGAGAAGTGCTGACGCAGTATCAGTTGGTAAGTGTTCTTTTTAAATTTCGATAGTATTCGCATGGATTTTATATTTAAAGGATAGATTCTTAGAAAGAGCTTAGACAGCTTTTAGCCTGAGTGGGATCGTTTTAGAATAGCTCTAACGTCCCTATTCGATCGTATAAGGCGACTCATCCGCATGATTGTAGGACCCGTTCGGAGTCCGTTTGGCTAGCGCCCTTCCATCAGGTGAGATTGAGGTCAAACACGGTCACCAATAAAAAAACACAAAAAAAGATGTTACACAGTCTCAAAGAGTGCTATCGACAGAGATCTGCCACTTGTTCCTGTATATTTAGATAAAAATATTACTAAACTCGAAGTAAAAAAACGAAGGAGTCTGATTTAGAAATATTCGAATAGCTACTAACTATTCAAAATACACATTTTTGTTTTTCCTTCCATGCTGGACTGGGAGCGAAAGAGAAACGTAGAATGTGCCAGCTGCTTCTCTTCCCGGGCGTACTGTAAAAGTCAGTTAAGGGACCGAGGTGTTATGGGAGGCTTTTGTGTGGGCGATAGGCTGACCCCCTGTCACTACAATAGTCTCTTTCCATCTTTATAATACTTCCAAATTTGTCAAACGTGACATCAGATGGTATTGTAACCTCTGGTGTTCTGCCTACCCCATAAGGGATACAGGCGTGACGTTATGTATGTATTATGTATGTACTTTTTCAATATCATTATTTTATTTTCAGGTTGTAAAGTCGGAAGATCCAGGGCATTTAGCTAGCACAGCAACTGTAAACATTAAGGTTACAGATATTAACGATAATAACCCTAAGTTTACAGATGAATCTTATCGCTTCAGAGTTAAAGAAGGTACGTTCTAATATACAGTCAACTATGTCTTAAAACGAATGAAAGTTAAATGAATACTTTAACATTGCGTCAATAAAACACCTTTTCAAATGGATTTTATCGCGTGATTACTCGTATCCATGTAAAGATACCAAAACGGTGATTTAAAATTTAAAAAAAATATCATCATCATAACAACTCCGTGTCACCAGTCTCTCCTCTTGATGACGAGGATGTTTAGGCCATAATCTACCAAGCTGACCCACTTCTGGATGGTGGATGATAGAATTTTCAGGGTGCCGAAATGGCTTCTGACAGACCCAAACGAATACTGTATACAAGTAGACCAACTGCTTAGCATGCCTTCCGAAGCACCGAAGTCATCGTCAGGAAAAAATAATCGGCGGTCACCCATCCTAATCGGTACCGGCCGCGCCGAGCACACTTAACCTGCGATATCGTTTGATATGCACAGTAACCACGGCGCCACAAGGACTTCTGACGAAAAAATATACGCTTATTGCGTATATTTTAATTCAATTAAAAGAGTGTTTTATTTATAATGAATCTCGAAAATTTCAGACAATGTTATAAAATATTTTAAATAATATAATAATTTTTAAGTACGACCACTTTGGCGATGGGGTAAACCTGTCTGCCTCAGACGCCAGTGGTTGCGGGTTCGATTCCCGCACTTAACTAGAAAAAAATAAAATGTTCCGTGTCTGGGGTTTATCTATTTATGTATTTATATTCTAGGTTCCCCCCTAGTTCGCTACATGGTATACCATAACACAAGCTATGCTTACTTTGGGGCCATGTAGTTGGTGTGATTGTCTGGGGATTTTATTATTTATTTATTTCTTTTTATTTAATCATTTATTAACTTTTGTAAATTTATTATTTAAGGATCCACGGGTGAAGTAGTAGGCCATGTTCACGCGACGGATGCGGACGAAGGAATAAATGCTCAAGTTAGCTATAGTATACCAAATCAACTGCCATTCATTATTGATAATACTACGGGACTGATCACGACCAATACAAAACTAGATTATGAGAATGTTAAGGTAAATCCTATCTATTATTTTATCACCAAAAATATATTAAAATGACTTGAAATTTCGATTTAAATTACAATGTTACGAAATATATATCTTTTTGTTTCATGTCTGATATTAACCATTTTTTTTAATTTGCATGGAATTATTTATCTGATTTTTAATGTTATTTTGTTACCAAGTATAAAGTGAATATAAATTCTATGAATGAATACTTATAAATAGATCTTTCTCTACACCTTCATTTCTATCAAGTGATATGAAAGACAATGATCTGATTATTTTTTTTATCTTAAAAAAAAGTTAGCTGCATGGTATTCTAGTTATGTTGCTTTTTCTTTTTGTTTTTTGTTTTATATTTGAAAGTGAAATGTTTATGTTTCATATTTGTGCCAATAAATTTTCAACACAAGAGAGAAGTTCAAAAGAATGTCAAAATTAACTTTTAACAACCTCAATTCCAGGGATACAACTTCGTAGTAACCGCAACAGATGGCGCTATAGACAAACGTTTCGGCACAGCCTCAGTCACCGTTGAAGTGCAAGATATTCCCGACGAAGCACCCGTGTTTACGAGATCCTTGTATACTGCGAATGTGCCTGAAAACGCTAAGGATTATCCAGTTGTTAAAGTTAATGTGAGTAGCATGTGTTTTTTTCTATCACTACAATGTGAGGCTCATAATACTCTGACACTTAACATCAGGTGTCTTCGAAGAAAAACGTCTCAATTTTCTCTTTTTAAAGCAAAGCAAGGACTGGTTAATATTACTTCTTTTATGGTTTCTTTGGGTCTAATAACAATATTAGAATAACTATAAACAAAAATATGTTACTAAACTGTGAAAATAAGTATATATTTCATTTTTATATTGTATAGACAATTGACGTCCACTCAACCAAACGAAATGATATAAAATGACATATTGATTGCAAAATAGTAACGAGAATATTTTAAATTGTGTATCTATCATATATCTCAAAATAATTATTAGTCTCTATAATTTACTTATTTTATTAAGTTGATAGACAAATGATTAAACAGCATAGTTAAATGTTTCCTATAGGTTTTCTACCATTAAGATGGGTTCAATCTTATTAGATATGTTTTACTACCGACTTTTTAGGGATTTAATCGATCATATAGCAAAAACTTTGTTAATAATATAAAGGCAAACCTCTAACATTTCGCAATATATTTCAGGCTAACGATCCAGACACGACACCAGAAATAACTTACACAATACTCAGAGGAGACACCGACTTTTTCTCTATCGATCGAAAGTCTGGTTTGATTCGAACCTTGATACCTCTGGATAGAGAAACTTCAGCGAGACATGAACTGGTGGTGGGCACTGAAGAAAATAATAGTGATGAGCCCGGAGCGGTTACTAACGTCGAGATCTTGGTTGATGTAAGTAGTCTGATTGGATAGTTAACGTTGATAGTCGCAAAAATGCTTTTCCTTAAAGGTCTGTAACTGAAATTACCTTGTCTCGTAAAATAGTACGTAAAATAGCAATAATGATTTAGTTTCAATGCTAAAATACACTTTAATTGTGCTTGACCTGCTATATTTATGGTATGTTAAAGCCAGAAATGAGACACGCGTTTGCTTAGGAGAAACTAGCTTTGCAGTACAGAGCCCCAAAGTTTTTGCCGATGTGGTGATATTTAACGAAAGAGTTTACTGAAAAGAAAACCTGACATAGTTGACCACACGGACACGATTATCTTGGAATAGATAAGCTTACCGACCGTTTTGCAGACAGAATTTTATAGTCTTACTAGCTGACCCGGCAAACGTTGTTTTGCGATATAAATAAAAAAAAAAATAGATGTTGGCCGATTCTCATAGATACCGGATAAGCACAAAAAATTTCATCAAAATCGGTCAGGCCGTTTCGGAGGAGTGGCAACGAAAACTGTGATACGAGAATTTTATATATTAGATTTTATAATTTTACCTTAAAATTGTATTACAGGACAAAAACGACAACAGTCCAGTATTCACCAACATAGTTAGACCCGTAACTATAGACGATGCCTCTTCAATCGGGACTCTAGTTCAAACGGTCACGGCCGTTGACGAGGACGCTACATCGCCAAATAATCGAGTGCAATATAAACTAGTGGGTAGAGGCAAAGCTTCGAAGTATTTCCATATCGAACCTGATACAGGGGCAGTGAGGTTGAGAGATGATTTGAGGAAGGAAACTGATAGTGAATATACGGTGAGTTTGGTATTTCCTTATTTATATAATAAACTAGCTTTCGTACTCGTCGTTTGATTTTAAGATTGATTTGATTCTAAGTTTTCCTAAAATGTGTAAATAAATAAATAAATGCATTTTCAAATCGATATTGCATCTACTTCGTTGAAAAAACTCGCGATAACTCGTAGCGTAGGTGATATATGCAATCCCGTAATGAGGCCTGTGATGATGTGTGATCCAAAACTGGTGAAAAATAAATCAAGCTTATCTTAGCTTAGCTAAGCTGTAAAGTAGTTCCGAAGATTATCTTGAACTTTGACGATGGGGTAAACCTATCTGCCTCAGACGCCAGTGATTGAGGGTTCGATTCCCGCTCGGTACAAGAAAAAAAAAATGTTCTGGGTCTGGGTGTTTATCTATATAAGTATTTTTATTCTAGGTTCCCCCCTAGTTTGCTACATGGTATCCCATATCACAAAAAAAAAATAGTTATATTTACTTATTTTGGGGCCATGTAGTTGGTGTGTTTGTTCGGGGATTTTATTTATTTATTCCTTTTTATTGTGTTGAAGAATCGCGTGATTCCCAATCCCTTTTAAAAAGTATTTTCATAGATTATTTAATTTGTTAGTTGGTAGTTCTGATAAGTTTAAGGTTATACGATTTTACATATTACTTTTAAATTGAAATTGTTGTAATTACAGTAATGCTGATGATTTCACAATATTTGCATACTAACTAAATTTCTCTATAGGTACTAATTAATTTAAATGCTAATTCATTAATCTATTTCAGGTGGATGTGCAAGCATTTGATCAAGGTGATCCAGTATTAACGTCGGTTCTGGGTCTAACAGTTTATGTTAGTCATTCCGCTACTGTTCCTCCGGAGGTAAGTATTTTTGTAATTTTTATTATTTTGAAGCTAATATGAATTTGCCATATCATGCAATGTCCGATCACAGTACGATCGTCGTCCTTTTCAATTTACTATCCACTATTAGAAGGTATCAATAAAGGTGAAGTTGTATATTCCGGTGTAAATGCAATAAGCTTCAGAGTAATTCGGGCAAATTAAAAAAATATACGAAATACTAAAAAAAATAGTAACGTTCGATTGGTTTAATTTGAAGATTTGGTCTAGATATACGTACTTAAAAGTATATGATGGTTTATGTGACACGGTCGCACGTAATGTCGTATTTATTTTAACTTTTATATACCTAAGAATACGCTGAAGCTCTGCTGTAGGGTCTCAAACACACAATCTATGAGCATACTTCGGAGCTATTTTAAATGTTATCGCAATATCTATATTTTAGTCCTTACAATCATTTTATATTAAGGCTTTGTTCTAATATTCCTTCCACGACACAGGTTCGCATCGGCTTCGCAGACACAGTATACACAGAACATATAGCCGAGAACTCAGCAAACGGCACTTTGGTACGAACATTGCCGTTGTTGAATAAACGTGTCCATTCTGTTGACACGCCGTTGAAATGTCGATTGACAGAGTCTTCGCAGAAAGGTAAGATCTATCACTCTTTTTTATTTAATTTGTTTTATAGGGATACCAACGTTGTATTTACAAAAATGTACACAGTTAATATAACATCTAAGATGTAAATAATGCGGATTGCGAGTTTTCACCGACAGAATAATGCCCTATAAAATATATTTGTTATAATAATTTACTTAAACTGTTATGTGTGATGAAAACTGTTAATGTAACATTAAATCTACGTGATGGTAAATTGCATCCTTAACGTAGGTAGATGAAACGAATCTTTCTCTTAAAATATAGTTTATAATAGTTTAATAAGTTATCAGCGGGTATAGTTATTTAAGGTTTTCTAACGTATAACCATATAACCTACAAACGTCAGAAGGGACAAAGGTACAAGAATGGAAAGTCTTGGGTTCAAGGTGATTGATGATTTATTATAAACTTTATATGCGACCTACTTATCTGACAAACGCAATGGCCGTGTATTATGCACCTGCATACATATTATACAGTAAATTATGTATTGCATAAAGTATTTTTTTAAACCTTTTAATGAGATCAGATTGGTCTGGCAATACACAAAACAGCCTCATTTATCTAAACATTCTAGCACGAACGAACAATAAACGATATATCCCTAGAAACTTTCACGATGTTTTCAACTTTATAGATTATGTTGTTGGTTTACTTTTAAAATGACGACAGTATGACAAAATAATTTTTATTTTAACAGGTGTGTTTTATGTAAAACTGACTGAAGATCGAGACTGCGCTATTTACCTAAACACAAGCTATTTGGACTATGAAACCATCAATGAATACTCTTTAGAGGTGCAGTTGGAATCCCTTGAAGGTATGTTACTGTATGAATTGGTATTTTATATTCAACTAGCTGCTGCCCGCGACGTCGTCTGCGTGAACGCTATGCAGCACCAAACGCACCTACGATTATAACACTGCTAGCGTGATAATATGTAGCCTATATGTTGACCCGACTTCTTAACTATCTTCATGCCAAATTTGAAGTAAATCCATGCAGTACTTTTTGAGTTTATCCCGGAAAGACAAACAGACAAACAGACAAAAAATCTAAAAACTATATTTTTTGTTTCTGTTTCGATTGTAGATCATACCCCAAGTATTCTTTTAAAAAAATATTCAATGTACAGTTTTGACTTTCCTACCATTTTATTATATGTATAGATTTGTGAATAAAGTTCTAACATCTTAATGAGGAAATGTTAGTATGCTATGAGCATTCTTTAATGGGTATTTCATCTTTGTATAAATAGATTAATCTTAATAAATAGCACATATTTGCTATATAAAGTGAAGGCCTCTTAGAAGCATCAGATGTAAAAAGTCACGAATTGTTGTTTATACTATCAACGAAAGAACTCGTAATCGAGCGTGTTTCACATGATTTTAATGAATCTGTAAAAATATCAGATATTTAATAAATAAAATCCGTAGAAAAACAAACCAACTCCATGGCCTCAAAGTAAGTAAATCTTGTATTATGAAATACCATGTAGCGAACTAGGGGAACCTAGAATATAAATATATAGATAAACGCCCAGACCCGGAACATTTTCTTTTGTTTTCTTGTTCCATGCGCGAATCGAACCCGCTACCTCACGATTGGGTTAGTAGCGTTTAGAACACTACACCACGGAGGCCATCAATAAAATATAATATAAATAAAATAAATGTTGAACGAAATCAACTGTTATATAACAAAAATACAATATGATACTTTTTTATTTCCACAGGTCGCATCAACCCAGAAAGTAACAAAGCGAAAATCAATGTGCACGTAACGGACGCAAACGATAACGCACCAATATTTGTATACCCAGAGCAATCGACGATATCCAGTGCTAAGGAAAAGTACTATGCTATTGTTACTAAGGATATGTTGTTGGGAACTAACGTTCTGCAAGTCAAGGTAGGTTGTCCTAAAAATATTTTTAACAGTTGTTAGGAAAAAGAGCTGAGCAACATTTGCATTTGATGTTTGAATTTTTCTTATCTACATTTCTATAAAAATGTGATGCTATCCTGAATCCAGTATTATGGAAGCGTTGATCATGACTCAAGCATAGGCGTTCTTTAAATTTTGCATAAAGATCTGTCAAAAAATGTATAATTAAGTTGTGATTAAATCCGAGTGTTAGCCTTACTTATTTAAATAAGAAACAAAAATATTTATGAATAAATGAAATGAAATTAAATGAATGAAATTTTTTTTATTTCCGACAAAGATTATCCATACACTTACATACACTTAATATTAGGATTAGGATATTTATATAAATATGAGATACTTTTGTACATTAAACAATATACTTATCTCTTCATGAAAGATTACAAGATTTTCTCTGTATGATTGTTACATACATCTGATAAGCTCTTGTCTGTTACTGTCCTTTAGATATTATATAAATATTTCTATTTACGATATCTAAAGGACTATGGAACTATAGTTTGGAAAAACTCATATTTGGTTTTATAGCTGAAACATTTTTCTTACCTAATTTCTGTATCCTAGGCTAAAGACAAAGACGGTGGAGAATACGGCAAGGTCGAATATCACAAACGAAGCTGGTCAAAGATCATAGAAGACTATTTCAGTTTAGACCAAGACACCGGTGTAATAAGCAACGTGAAAACCTTCGAGAATGTTCCTAAAGAAGTGTTGCCGTTCAAGCTTACTGTAATGGCCAGAGACAATCCAAATTCTCCCCAGGATTATAATGTTGCGAAGACCTCTGTTGTGGTGAGTATGTTAAGTATTTACAGTCTTCCACAAAAGTCGTTGAACAGAATTGTATGTAAGAACTAGCAAAAGAACTGAACATTCACCGAGCCAAAGGGCTTTGTCACAAGGGTGCACAATAAACCTAACTTATCAACTTTCATAATAAGCATTCACTCATTTGCACTTTTGATTCTCTTAAGTTACTTTTGCGACGACATGACGACATTTATCGTGAAAATATCATCCAACAATGGAACTTTTTATGTCAAATTTAAATATAGTTTTGCGCATTTACTGATTGAACTATTTAGTTTTTCCTGTTTTTCATCAATGATTGAAACTTATGAACATCAAACCGTTAAATTGAGAGCATAAATATATGAGCGATATAATTTGGTTCACAACGCTTTTATAATTATAGTAAAAAGTGAATAATCCAGGCATTATTATGATTGATTTATATACATGGATACCCCCTAGATCCACATAACACAAGCTTAGAAAAAACTTCAGGGCAGTTGCCGTGCCAGTTTGGATAACTCATTTATTTATTTCCAGGTAAACCTACTACAACCTAAAAACCAACTAGTTTTAGAAGTTGTAAACGTATCACCAGATACAATGCGTAGACAAGTACGAAGTCTTCTAGCGACCATCGAAGAGAAGATTAAAGTTATAGCAGGCGTAGAAAAAATTACAACTAGACATTATTTAGGAGAGAACGGTACATTGGAAAGTGATCCTAAAGGGTCTGACGTATGGTTGTATTTGCTGGACCCTGCTACAGGGGAGATTTTAGGACGGGATTCTGAGGAAGTTAATACGTAAGTTTCTTGAATTGATTTTGTTGTTTTATTTTATAAAAGTGTTGAGATTGCCTTGTAGATAATTAAGAATTGAATTTAAATGACGATATTAAGCTTTATGTCCTTAATATCGTCGTAGAATATTTAAATGCATTTTAAATGAGCAATTTATTTTTTGATATTGATACATACTATGAGTTTTAATTCACTTTAAAACTTCTTTCCTTCGTAAGTAATCTTAGCATGTGTCTTTCATTTTGAATGTTTAAAAAAACACTTAAACCTTTTTAGTCAATATTTGTTACTTGTAATCTTAATATATAAAACTGTTCCGTTACTGACTGAGTGACTGACAGACAACGTACAGCCATAACTACGGGCCGTAGGGAGTTGAAACATATTATCCTTAGGAGTTATGGGGGAGCACTAAGGAAGGAATTTCCGAAATTCCCACGGGAACGGGAATTATTGGACTTTTTAGTTTGTATGAAAAATATTATTCCTTGAGTGCGCGGATGTGATACTTGGTATAAAGATTCTTTAATGGGTGTATATTTTGTATTATGGAAGGAATGCCCGAAATTCTCACGGCAACGGGAAGAATTGGACTTTTTAGTTTGTATGAAAATCTCATTCGTTGAGTGCACGGATGTGATACTTGGCATAAAGGTTCTGCAATGAGTGACTGGTTGTGTTAAACATAAACAATGTTTATGCGTGTACGAAGTCCCGGGCAAAAACTAGTTGTATACACTTTATTTCGTATCCTAGATCTATACATTCTTTGACGCTCTAACTGGATTCCTTATAAAGTTTCAAAGTGTAGTAATTTTAAGTTATTTTTTCTTAGAAGTTCAAATTTATAAATTCTTTTTACAAAAATTACTTTGCTGACCAATAATATACTTTATTACAGAGCAATGAGAACCGGCCTTCGCAAAGCCATAGCTTCAAAGCTCCAATCACCAGTCAGCGATATTCGCGCCCCTCTAATTCCTCAAGAAACCAAAAGTCGCACGCAAGCCGCGGCGGTGCCGCTAGCTACGGCCTTGCCCGCGGCGTTACTCGCTTTGGCTGCACTAGTGTTGGTGGCGGCGGCTGCTGCCACTGCTTATATTTGCGCTTCGTGGACTAGGTAAATACTTTGTAATACTTTTTTTTCCTAACCATGATAGTCCGGGTATTCTAAGTGACAAATGAACACGGTTTATCCAGAATGGATGTGTACCACCTTAGTCTTCATGCTCACTTACCTGGACCCTGTTTAATAAAGCTGACAATTCGACATATATGTCAAAAATCGACAGGTGAAATCTTGACATATATATCGTTCTAGAAAGCGTTTAATAAAACTCGACATTTGTCAAAAAACCACCGTCGAATTATATTTAAGAATTGTCGCTGATACTAATGGATTGTCGTGACAAATATGTCGACTTTTGACATATTTGCTAATAATTATATTTTATGAAGCTTAATGTGGTTGTAAAATGGAAAAGATCTTACCAAAGTAGAAGAATAAATCAATCACTTGTTCAACTTCGATTGTTTGTTTTGTTCGTATTTGCAATGAAAATGCACAATAAACTTACCGTTTTAAATCTAAATTTTAAATCAATTATCATCATATTATCATTATAATCAATTATCAGGCCACCGAACTTCTTCTCCGAGTAAATGAGTAGACACAGCTCGATAAGCCCTTCTTATGCAATGATGTACGGTAGCTTTACATACAAAGACCATGGGCATCACCAATTATGTGGTACTGTGAACCATAACCCATCCAATACAAAGCTCAAAAAATTTATTTATAAGGTGTAAGTGCTAGATTTCTTTTTGTGTCGTGTTCAAGTTGTCGACCAATTTTATTATTTAAATATTCTACGGTAGTTTTACATACCCGAAATTTTTCTTTAAAGCCAAATTCTGTAATTGATTCTGCTTTTAAATGTTCGGTACTCTCACTGCTCGACGTATGTAAGTACCATATTTTATAAAAAAAGACTTTCATTCAAAATAAGATTTCGCGACAGGCAGTAGCATGCCTGTCAGAATAGTCGGACAAATATGTCAATATTGTCATGACAATTTTATGTTTTCAACCGACTTCCAATAAAGGAGGAGGTTCTCAATTCATCTGTATGTTTTTTTTTGTTACACGATATTTCGGACAATTAAGAATTGATTTTTAAAGTTGTCGTTTTATATGATAGAGGATACCTCATAGCCGGTCCCATTTAAATTTCATCGAAATCGATTTCGGAGAATGTTTACGTTGATGACATTCTCAACTCAGCCAAAGTTTTGACGTGAAGTCGGTTATTTAATGCTCTGCATTCGTTGATTATATAAAGCAGATTCGACAAGTTTTCACGACAAATTGTCACCTGTTTTATTATTAAATAGAAATATGTCAAATTTTCGCGACAATCCGAAATATTTAGTTCCTTTTTGGTACGGATTGCCAAGGAGTGGAACAATCTGCCTGCGTCTGTTTTTCCTGACCACTACAGTCCTGGAACTTTTAAGTGTCGAGTGAATAGGTTTCTCGTGGATGGACGTGTAACACCATAGTCTTCATGCGCACTTTCCATCAGGTGGCATGGAAGACAAACGTCCTATCCTTACAATATAAAAAAAAAAAATTGAAAATTTTCTACCATGACAATTTTGTGAAGGTTTTATTAAACAGAAGAATTGTCGCTTTGTGTGATTAAACAGAGCCCTGGTGGTAGCATGGCAGACAAAACTAAGTCAAAATGATAAAGGACTTTAAAATATTTAAGTTAATAAAAAATATAAGAAACTTTATATTTATAACTTAATATACTCGTAAAATTTTTTTTTTAATTTAAAGTATGACTACTTTGTGCAAATTAAAAATAGATATTTTTCTAACCCTGTCGTATTAAAATTCCTAAGAATTTTAGACTTAGATTAATTCAAAATCCTTAATTCTGTGGATTACTAACTTAATGACTTTTAAATCTTCTAGTTTGATATACTATGAAAATATTAAATTGTATATTAAACTACACTTCAATACCGTTGTTGGGAAGTGATAAATTTATGCAAACTAAATAAATTCAAACTTCACAGATACAAAAAGCACAAAGAAAAAGCCTTACAACAATACGGGACGCTCAGCACTATGAGCGTTGCCCCAAGACGCCCGCCGTCCCCATACGCCTCAAGCGAAGACGAACCAGCCCCCAGATATGAAACCCAGGTAACCAACAATGTAGGTAACCATCTCTCTTGCATGTTAGCATGCAGGAATTGTATGGATGTAGCTGTGAAACTAAGAAAATGTTGCATGCACTGTTACTGCTAGCGAAGATGATTAATACGACTGCAGGTAGGTATTTAATAATTAAATGTATACTCTTTCTTACAAACTAGCATGCAGGAATTGTATGAACATAGCCGCCAAACTACGCGAATGTTGCAAATAAATGCAGCATGCAAGCAATCGCGGCATGATTATAATATTTTTAATAAGAACTTGCTGTTCATTTTGGAATGTAAGCAAATGCATGAAAAAGTTTAAAATATTGCGCATGTTACAGTAAAAGTTAGATTAAGGAATAAATTCCGAAAACTTATTTGTGATTTAAATCGCAGTAAATATCTGGCAAAATTAATTGCATTTCATTATTCATCAAAATTCTGCACGTTAGCTTAAATTAACAGTTAGTTTGACGCTAAATTAATTTTGCTTCGTTGTTTTAATAAATTGATTAGTTTTCCAGCATCACATCAAATGTCATACTTGGGAATAACACTAGCGGTCTATGAAAATAATTCAAAATTAAATTAAATCTTTGGTCAAATATTACCTGACCAGCGGTGTTGTGTTCCGGCAATATTTTTGAAGAGCTAGTTCTTTTCTAGGCCCGAGTGTTTTAACCTTCAAAGTCATCTTAACTTACCATCAACGTTTATAATATAAAAAAATGTTCTTAAAAACAAAAATTTATTTAAGCTCGATTTATATATTTCTAAATGAAGAAGTCCGCTTTACAAATCTAAATAAGCTGTTTTAAATATGTGTAACGATTGAAGCAATGATACTTGTATAAAGTGTTATTGCTCCGGCAATGATGTATTATGGTACATAAAATTTAGTGTTAAGTTCCACTTTGAACATTTGTGATCTATTTTCGACTTCATCATCACTTAGTATCAGGTTAGATGGAATTCAAATAGTAGTTTAGTCTAAAAAATCTACTTCGTAGAAGTTTAAGACAAGCAGCACCCTTATTTACAAGATATTTTTACATGATTTAATTTAAAAAAACTAGAAAAATAATGGTCAACACCTTTTTATTAAACGATTTTTTTTTAAATACCAGTTTAACTTAAATCATGATAACTCAATCAGTCAATGATACACTTTAAAATTAGGACCTGTAAAATTCAGCCATCAGTCATCCAGGTAATTCCATAGCATTCATTATAATACCATCAACACTTTCTCTATTGTGCGAAACTACGTAACATGATATGTCATCTCAACGTCATCCCATACATCGACTGTCTCACGCCTGTTAACCGGAAACAAGTGATTTTGTATTCAACATAATGTTTACGATAGTGTAGCCTTTTAAAACAATTTCATGAGCTACCTCAATAAAATATTCTGCAACACATATTATTTTCTACATTTACTGGTCGAAGGTTATAGCTTTGTCTGCGTATCTATTACTGTCTCGTTTCTCCCGCCATACATATAGTGGCAATCCAGGAAGGTTAATTGATGGAAGGCACCTGGCATCGTCCAACAGTTTTGTCGTGTTTTGGCTATAAGGGCAGTGAAGGCATTAGCACTGGGAATTACCATCTAGCGTCAGAACTGAAAATTTGGTAACCGGACAAACCCACTAAGCATTACCTGAGTCTTCTTATCTAGTGGTGTAAATGTGAATAAACAAATATAATAATAATAAATAAACGACTAGTTCCATGAATGAAGGGAGATATATGAAAAATAATGACATGAAAATTAATAGCATTGGAGTGAAGACTTTTACAAGAACAAAAAGCAGCGTCTGCAATGTACCACTTTCCCTGAAGTTGTTATTGTCCATTAGACACGGTGATTCCATACTATCAGGAAACAAACATACTCTTTTATTTGCATAAAAATTAAATGTTACTAATCAAAAATTTAAAATAGGTAAAAAGGAATAATATTATTAATTTTGCTTATCATGTCTGAGGTTGGCAAATATGAACAGGTGAGCAAATGAAATAATTAGCACTCACGACTGCTTATTGGAATTTTAATTTAAATTGTTGTTATTGTAGTGACGCACTTGTGTTGCCTGCGGTTTTATAATTTAGGGTTGGCTTTTATACCAGTAAAATATCATTCAAAAATTCACGACCTTAGGTTTGTTAATTTTACCTCTAAACCCTTTACTAAATGTATCAAAAAGGAGCATCATGTATCAAACAGAAGATAAATATCAACTATTGATTCTAGTTAGATGACTTGTTTACCTTAATATTGGTGTGTTAAATATGGCTTTGATCTATCGCGTCGATTGCGAACAGATGGGACTGTTCGTTTTATTTGTTATATAGGTATCGTCATTGTTTGCTGAGGTAATTGAATTATTTCATTGGATCGATTAAAACAGGGACTTCTTTGACTATTGACTCGATTAATAATGGAATCGGTCATGGTTGGTTTGATCTATCATATGTTATAGTAGTGATAATTTTATTTACATTTCAAAATCAAAGTCGTTCAGAATTTCAGATTCATACGAATACCTATATACAAGTTGACAAATTACGATTAAAAACAGTATGAATTAGTTTAAAAAAAATCAACGATTTCATTTTGTTGTTTTAGTCGATTTGCGACCGTGTAGCATCTCCGCCGCTGGATAAGCATTGAATAAGGCGAGTAAAGTTGTTCGAGCCTTTATGAAGAAAGTGTATTCTCGTATTAAGGGCCAACCCTGCGTTTTCCGGGCGAGGGACGCGGTTCATACGAAAATGCCCCATCGCGTGTATGAAACCGCGTCCGAAGCAGGGTTGACTCTAAACCTTTGGCCTTATGATCAAATGAGATTGATGATGATAGTTATTGTTGTATCGGGTTAAGTTAAACTGTTATAATGTTAAGATACTAACAGATCAACTTTGTATTTGTTAAGTGGTGCACTTGATCGTTGAAATGGAATTGCAACAACTGCAAAACAAGTTTTCGAAATTGTAAAAATTGTTCAAATGGAACAAGTAGTTTTAGGGATTAACGCGTTTACTTAGTTTAAATAGCCATAACATATGTATTATTAGTGTAAGTGTTATGATAATCCACTGATTTGTCAAACGTGACTTCAGATGCCTTTATAGCCTCTGGTGTTCTGCCTACCCATAACGGATACAGGCGGGAAGTTACGTATGTATACACTTCTAATCCCACAATACTCTTTTAATCACACACAAATCCTAAAAACGTATGAATAATACAAAGCATAATACGTTTTTAAAATATCATAGTCTTTAACATTTGAATTGGCTTAAGAAACGGGATATTTACCAATTTTCAAGTCTCGATACTTTTTCAGTAGGTACTTTCGTGATGACGCTTGCAACAATGGCAAAATATCGAGGATTCAAAATAAATAAAAAAACATGGTTAATATCCTATTTCTAAAGTTAATTTATCTGAAAGCAAAGCTTGAAAAACTGATTTTAATTAATATCTTGTTATTTAGGTCCTAAACATGGCGGTGGACGATGCAGATTTACAAATAGATTTTGGCCCAAACAACCACGCATTCAACATTCACAGCGTCCAGTATCTGTCGAGCAAAAATAATGGTAAGTGATAAATAAAAATATAGGAGTAAGGGACTTCGAATATTAATTTTAGTGTCCAAAAGATGTACACTACTCGGGATCCAAAGATCATACGACAGCAGATCTGCTACTTTTGACCATCATATAGTAAATTATCCTTTAGTTGGCTTTCTATGGGTTTATTTGTGTATATTATAATTTTTTGTCTATTTGTCTTTTTTTTCTGTTTGTGTATAACTTTGTACTTTAGTGACCCGTAGTTGTGATTTCTAAATGGGATCTAAAAGGGTGTTTTTAATCTGAGTGTATGGTCGTTATTAACTCGTGACTGTCTTTAAAACTTTTTTTATTGCACTGTAATCAATCAATCAATCATTTATTTAACTTTCAAGTTTGAATAGATAAAATGTAAAATATGTTTAAACGCGATAATGTCCAGTTAAAAACGCCTTTTACTTAATATATTGAATCTATTTTAATTTAATTGAAACTTAATGTAATATTAAATGAGTTGATGTTATAGGAAAAGTGACACCACCACATAATTAAATTCTATATAATAAACAATCTAGCAAGATAGCAGTGAAATACAATTCTAAATTAAACAATCCCATATTAGAACACCAAATAATCAATAGATATACCTACATAACAGAAAGCATATTTGAATAACTCAATATCGCGTTTAACGAAAAATCAATACTGAGACATTTTCTTTAAAATCCCAAAATTAAACCTACAGATGTAATAATAAATTAAATACAGTAAAATACATCTAAAACAGCCTTTTTTTCAGGAGAACGTAGTCCTACATTATCAGACACTGCCACCACAGCTCGCGCTTCGAGTGTTAACGAAACCGGCGGCACTGCTTTAAACAACTCGCACTTCGAAAATAACACACCAAGAAACACACAAACGCTAAATCGAAGACTTCAAAATAACCATCCACTAAACAATGCACTAGGCACTTTACCACGAGTAAATAATAACAATGTCGCAGGGGGTTTATTAGCAACGACGCTTGGTAGAAAAATGAATGGTAACAATCACAAGAAGAAATTGGGACAACCTATTATGGCGTACGACGAGATTCCTGGTTTGCAAAGGTGAGTCTTTTGTGTTCCAATATTTATCACATACAAGTAACCTGTTTTCGCACTTGGTACACAAATATGTCAGTAACAATAATGCTTGCTTAACCTTTTCACCAATAAAATGAAATATTCTAGTTACATTTATCGAGGAATATGGTTCCATTGAACCAATACTATTTACTGTGACAAACAAAATCATTTAGTCCTATGCTGTATTAAAATAATATCAACCAAATGACGAACTCTTGGATAGCTTTGCTACTTACACTGGTCTACTGGTGGTTAGGACTAACAAGGCCTAGAAATAGACGTACGCTCAGTAGTTTAGTACCATTAGGCGAGGCGTTAGTGTGTGCGCAGGAGTAATTATAGCTCTGGCTTGATACCACCACATTGAGCGAAATTGAAGTGAAATTTACAAGGTCTTTATAGACCACACATTAGTGGCCTTTTCGATAAACAAAAAATATACGCTGACATGATATATTCATAATATGAACTTGTCTAAAATTGTATAGAGAGGAGGCGAAGCATTGCAATGTTTTATAATATTTTAAAGTTTTTGCATTTAAAATGCTTAATTACTCTTAAATGTGTTAAATGTTTAATGTCTAAAGAAAATGTGTTAAATAAAAACATTGCAATGCTTCACTTTAACTGAGATTCACAGTTTCTGTAAAGAAATTGGTCTCGGGTGGTCTTAGCTACAAAGCTATACCATTAGATGTAGCTACGTTAACTATATAACGTAAAAACAAAAAATATGTGTTAAGTAATTTCGAGGCGAACCGCCAGGCCCCGGTGGCTTAGTGGGAGAGCACTCGTTCGGCAAACGAGAGGTTCCAGGTTCGAGTCCTGGTCGGGTGATTTTTGTTTAACACATTTTTTTCATTTATTTACAAGCAATTTGTAGTTATTTCCCCAAGTCACTATGTTTTTTCGAATTGCATAGAGTATAAAAAAAATGATTTTGGGCAGAAGGGACATTGCTAACGGATTTTGAATTTGGGTACAGTTTGATAGAGGATTTCCTAAGACAAGTTAAAATGCTTAAAATTACCTAAAATTTTGGTTCCGAAATTGATTTGAATAATTTCCAACAAAAAATCTGTTTGTTCACTTCTGCAATGTAATTTCAATACCATGACATTTCCGAGTTTAGACGTTTTGGCAGCTACAAAATTGTTCAGCGATCTAGCGCTGTATTTTAAATAGTTTGATTAGACGTCATCGCTAGATTTAGCGCTACAGCCAGGTAGTTTGAATGTATCGCTAGAATATGCAACAGTTGCTAAGAAATGAGAGAATTGGCTATGCTATTTAAAAAAAATAAAATTTATTAAATACTAGCTGACCCGGCAAACGTTCTGCCATATAAATAAAAAAAAAATAGATGTTGGCCGATTCTCATAGATACCGGATAAGCACAAAAAATTTAATCAAAATCGGTCAAGCCGTTTCGGAGGAGTATGGCAACGAAAACTGTGACACGAGAATTTTATATATTAGAGATTAAATATATGTCAACGGTAAAAAAATATTTTATCAATCCATGCGTTATTGAAGTCCATTTAGCAAATATAGCATGATTAAATAAGCATGTGATTTAATGTGTCCATTTTGAGTGCAATTTCATTTGTGCATATTTAATACAATCATTGTTACGGACGCCCGTTCAACCTTCAATGAATAAATATTTGAGTGGCCTGCGCTGACATTGTAACCGATATTAATGTTATTGAGGCTTTAATATTTGTGGGCTATCCTAATAAAATATTACCCTGAGAAACTAAAATTAAAACTTTTTTCATGGGATGTTCAATTAAACGACTGTTTACCGGAATGCTGGACCAGTCAAAACCATTTTTATGTAAAAATCAAGTTCATCATCATCATCATCACAACTTTTTGTAATGAGCCCACTGCAGGGTAAGAGTATCTCCCCTGGGTGATGAGGAGGTTTAGGCCATAATCCACCAAGCTGGCCCAGTGCTGAATGAATGGATGTCAGAATTTTCAGGGTGCCGATACGGCTTCTGACAAACCCTACTACTGAATACAAGTATACAGCCCCCGTGACCGACAGCTTAACGTGCCCTCCGAAGCACGGAAGTTGCCGTGAGAAATGAATGGTCCGCGGTCACCCATCCAAGTAGGTACCGACCGCGCCGAACGTTGCTTACTTGTGATATTGTATGATACACAAAGTAACCACGGCACCACGAAGACTTCAAAAAAATAAAAAACAAGTTATTGCGCAGAAATTAAAATTGTAGGTAGTCTGAATCCGAATCCGTTACAAAAATTTGGTGGTTCAAATAAATTTTATTTCCAAGTGATATAATAAATGTTGCGGGAATAGGGCCATAGGCACCCAGAGTTCGGGAGGTGGCTCGGAGACTACTACCAGCGAACTTCTACCTACCTACCTCATACCTACCTATTTTACTGCGGAGTTATTTTAAAATTACCATCTCTCCTAAGATTTTGATTGAAATCAAGTGATATAAAGACAATTTTACTCACAATTAAATACTTATGATAAATAACGCATTGAATTGGATAAGGATTAATAATAAACTCCACCGCAAATTAATACATAATTTCGAATGCGATTTATTTCAATATAGTGTCATGGACTTTTTTTAGAACTTTTGAAGAGAAACAATTCCGTCATACATTATTTTTGCGTAACATAAACCGTTTACGCAGCGTACCTAATGGAAGCTCTCAAAATTGAATAAATTTCCCCGTTTACGCAACATTTTCCTTTGTAACTTTGCTCCTATTAGTAACAGCGTAATGTTATATAGCTATAGCCTTCCTCGATAAATGGACTATCGAACATAAAAGTAATTTTTCAATTTGAACCAGTAGTTCCCGACAAACAAACATATATACAAACTCTTCAGCTTTATAATATTAGTATAGATTTGACTCAACGACGTTTCGGTACCTATCTTTACAAACACCGAAGACACGAGGGTCTGAGGAATATCTACCACATTTAAAAATACTTTTTTAAGAAGTCATCAATTAACGATTTTGAATTGTGAAAATAAATGAAACAACATAAATTTATAAATGATACAAATTTCACCATTAAAAACATGCATGAATAAACAGGTTTCTTTTCACGAACTATTCACGTTACTAATTGTTTTCCGCAAGGTTCGCCAGCAGCAATCAAATTAATCGATTTTTCCTTTTCACAGATCGACTGACAATGACAACGTGACTTTCGGCAAACGTAATATTTCCGGGTTCTCGTACGATCAATCGCCGGTCGAAACTACAACTGAACTATAACCAAAATAAAAGTGTTTTCTAGTGAAAAAATAATACTAAGTCTTCAAAAGGACTTCATTATGCATTCGATGGTATAGAGTAATATATTTTACAAACAAAGAGCTTGATAATTTAAAGATTTTTGTATCGACTCTTAGTGAAACTAGGACTTTTTTTGTAAATAAAAAAGCAAGAATAAAGATCTGGTCCTTATCATGGAAACAAGCATAATAATGCAAATGTATATTTTTCTATATAGGCCAAAAGTGATAAGATATACCGTCCCTATAAAGACTGTATCAGTGTACTTAATACTATGTGTTCAACGAATTGCCTAACAATCCATATTGTTACTTATGTTAGATTGTATACGTATGAAAATCGACTGATTAAGAAAATACTTCAATCTTAGCTGTATTTAGATTGTGAATAACGAATTTTTTATATGATTATTTCTTAGCAAAGGCTAGTCTTTTGTATTGAACAAATTGTGCATAATAATGTAATGTTGTATGTAAATAATGGAGGCATTAATTTAATGTATATTTTCTAGCGCCTGTTTTAAGGAATACAGGTGTGTAAGCTCTATTTTTGTATAAACTTTTAGTAAATTTAAGACTTATTTATAAACGAATATTAAATTTAATCTTCTAACAGATTAACAATACACACTCATTTCAAGTTTTTAAATTTAAATGTCGTTTATAAATGACAGTTTTTATCTCATCTGCAAACGGAGGCTAAGTGCCATTTTAAACGTTTTTTTCACCTTGCCACTCTACATTTTGCGGTGATGATTGCCAGTTTCAAATATTCAATAGTTATTCATTTTTTTAGTATGATTCGCGTGCCAGTTATTGTTATAGTTGATACTTGGCTTAAATGGATTTTACAATGTTGCAAATACCAATATGTTTTAAAATATATTTGGTTGAATACGATTTTGTAATTATTGGTTCTGAAAAGACAAGTTTTGTGCCAAAAAAACAACGCATTTCTACATTACTTACCTGAAGTATTTCTAATTTGTTCTTCACTTTTTCTATTAAACATTTCATTCATAATTTTTGCATACTTTATTTCTCCTATCAGTAAAATGAATTGCTAAATTATCATTACGATGTTATTTTTTTATTTCGTCTTATTTCAATGTTTAGAAATGCGTTTGTATTAATGAACAGAGGAAACCATTATCTACGATTACAATTTCTTTTTTACTCTACTTACTTTAATTTATTTGTCTTTTCTTAGAACGTTACCTATTAGATGTCGATTATGTGTAGTTATTGTACATTTTATTACTTCCTTATCTTAAGATAAATCGCCTTTCTTTCCTGTAATTTTGTGAATCAAATTGTTATATAATTATTGAAATGGAAATATAATAATTTTTATCAGTTACAAATGTTTTTCTGTTATGATTTTCCCGCCCTTTTTTTGTTAGGTTACAAAACGTTTTTGTTTTAGATTGCTGAAGATAACGAAACAATAGCTATGAAAAGGATGAGAATTGAAAACCATTTATGAACCTTTTATTATCAAAGGTTCAAAGAGCTTATTCATAAATAAATGATTTTTATTTAACAAAAAAGGATCGCTCCAAAATCGCTATACAGGCTAATATTTTGTTTTAAAAATTTAAATCTTTTATTTAAAAAGAAAAAAGTTTACAATATTTAGAAACATACCTTAAATCTCGGTGATTTGTCTGGTATGTTCTTTTTTATTTTTAGTGGGAATTAAATTTATGTTTGAACTTAATCGCATCTCATGGTAAGTGACAATGTTAGATGTAGTATAATATATATGTGCAGGGTAAAACTCTTCGAATAGACGAGGTGTTTGGTTGAACCTTGTAAAAATGGAAATGGGAGCCTGGTGGGGTCATCTGTGGCACCCACGATCAAAGATTATACCTAGGTTCTTCACGGTTTCACTAAATTGAATGGAAATGCCATTCAATTCTTATTGACGTAGTGAGTTAACGTTTGCACGAGGAATCATTTTGTTGGTGCCGATAATGATTGTTTGTGTCTTGGGAGGGTGGACAGTGAGGCCGTGTTTATGACTTCAGTCCGATATCAATTTCAAGGCCGCATTATGAAGCACTACAGAATTTGGCAGATCTTCGAGACTGCTTTGTGTATAAATTTAAAGTTCTGCTGATACAGATGGAAGAAGATATATTAAGAGTAATCGAATTGATGAATAAGGCAAAGAGGAGTGGAGACAACACACCAATTGGCATCGTATCTTAGTAGATATACGTTGCCGGCGTCCATGCAAGTAAGTATGAAAACCTCAGTCTATAGTCGATGGAGATATGTTAAGAGAATGAAAGGAAAAGTATTAAGAAAGGATCGAAATCTACTGTATTAAAAGCATTGCTGAAATCTAGTAGTTAGAATAGTAAGCTTCTTCTGCTCAATACCGTAGTTGTGCGGTGCTCAGGACGGAATCCAAATTGGAAAGCGTTGAGTATCCAAGTATCTTTAAAAACTCAAAATAGGAAAAAACAAATGAATTACGAATTTCTAATCAAAGAGGTGAGATTTGAAATCAAAGTTGCCAGTACAATAAAACGCCAGCTTCATATGTTATTTATGTAAACTTAAAACCTTGATTTTGTCATGTATTTTTTTAAACTTAATTTTTGTATTTTAGGGGAAACTGTACAACGATTGAGAAAAAGTTACGAATAATAACAGATATTAACGATGTACGTAATAAGAAGAAAATACTACTATACTCTTAAAAATTGCCGAATATCTTCAGCAAAAAAAGTTGCTATGCAAAACAACTGACTTAACTTAGCAGCAACAAACATCATTTGATATAGGTTAGGTTTATGTGCATGTTAAACTTAACTGTTTTTTAAGCTATTGCATAGCTTCTATCGCGGGCCTTGAGCGTGGGGACCGAATCCAGAAATTCCGTAACGAAAAAATCTGCGCTTTTATGCGGGCTTTAATAAACAATCAGCGCCATCTATCGAGAGGCATCCATTCTAGGCAACATGACAATTTTTAGAGTTGACAGGTAAATAAACAATAGTTGGCTTTCATAAGAAATCGTTTATTTCGCTAATCTGAGTAAATCAATGATTGGTCGAGTGGTAACGTCAAAAGGTTCCCGATCAAGAGTTACGAGTTCAAGCCCTGATAATCGCATTGGCATGAATTCTTTTTTATGTTTTCTTTTCTCCTTTTAAAATTATAAATACATTTTTTTTTAAGTTTTTTATATTGGAAGCTTACTTTGTTCTAAGAGGATTAAATAAAAGAAAAGGCAGTTACAAACAAATTGATTGATTGACTAAGTTAAACAGAAATGATGACACCAAAATACGACATTAAAAAATTTGACAAATGTAAAAAGAATATATTGAACTAGCCACCGCGCGCGGTTTTACTCGCGTAACTTTTGATCCCGTGGGAATTTCGGGATAAAATATAGCCTATAACCTTCCTCAAGAGTTGGGCTATCAAATGCAAAAAGAATTTTTCAAATCCCACTTGTAGTTTCTGAGATAGCGCGTTCAAACAAACAAACAAACAAACAAACTCTTCAGCTTTATATATTAGTATAGATAATGAAAACCTAACCTGAAATTGTAAATTAATTTATCACATAGAATGCGAAAATATTTCGACTCAAAGGTTTTATAATACCTACCTTAACAGAGTGCCACACGTCTTTTTTTTATTATGGTCTAAAAATAAATTAGAATTTTCTTTGACCATGAATACTTCTGTACATGAACTATTACGCACGTGTGATAATAGTAGGTACAGAAGGCCGCAGACCAGGCGTTCCACACCTTCAAATTTCCCCAACCAATTTTTAACTTAATATCGAGGGCATAGAGTTCAGATTCAATTACATTTTTTAACAATCTGTGCCTACTAACTTGGATAGGTAATATGTTTTCATGTAACGACGCTTGGTAGTGATACACACTTAACTAATAACAAATGATGATTTGCAATAACCTATCGCAATAAGTTAAATAATCGCAAATATATAAATCGAAATGTATTTGTAATTTAGGCACTGTCATTAGGGGATTGGAGCTGTTGTACGCACATTTTTGCAATGTTTGATGAAGAATTTTATGATAAAATAAAGGTTATATCTTACACTACACTGGATACTATAATTCTGTTTGTGTAATAATATTGAAAATAGATCCGTGATTTTATACCTGTGTGCTTTGTAAACCCAACATTCAAAATTTTGTCTCTAGCCGAACTTTGAAAGGTTTCTTCCAAGAAGCATGTTGGATTGAGATAACGAAATGTGTTAAAATTAAATATTTTAGCAAGTGTACTTTGAAAGCTACCTCGGTAGAAAATCTGCTCTAGGTCCTGGATATTAGTCTTTTTATTTTGTGTAAGAATGAGCATCAATTAGGTGGATGCCTTCATTGTGTTGTTTCTACCTAAATTAAAATATAAAAAATGAAGCACGATATCCGCATGGTTTTTCCAACTCACGGCTGATGCTAGATGTTATTTAAAATAATAGACTTGATTACAATCTTCCGTCATTAGGTGATAAATATCTCCTTTATATTCAACAAATAATCAGTCTTTAATAATATGTTGTTTTATTAATATGTAAATTTTGCAATCAACATTTTGCCTTCAGCGGCACTGAGTCGAGTTGCAAAAGGGTTTTGTAAATAGGTATTATGTTTTGAACAGGTTATCACGATAATTAATTTTCAACCGATTTCAGAAGAAGAAGGAAGTTCTCAATACGACTGTGTTTATCTTATCCAGGGTCATGCTTCAGAGTTACAAATTTCATCAAAATCCGTCGAATAGATCGATTTATTTACTCATAGAAAAACACAATTAATTAAAATAAGTAACGTATGATAATTATAATTCATCATGGTTACAGTAATACAAGTCGATGGACCCATATCTACTCTTTATCCAGCTTCCATCACCTCCTTTTTCTTTTTTTTTCCCGCAACTTCGTACGCGCTAAACTACCTAGTACCCGTAACAGTTTCGTTTTTTGTGTTCGAATATACAATAAACTACCAGACAATATAAAGACATTGCCACTTAATAAATTTAAATCCACTCTGCATAGATGGCTATTGGAAAAATGTTTTTACAGTTTAGATGAGTTTCTCAGAGAAAAATGTATAGATATAAAGATAAATTAATTGTTCAATATATAATAATGTAACACTATATTAATAAGAAGATAATGTGTATCTAAATATGGTAATATAAAGAATATGATGTAGATGTGATTACTACAAATGAACATTATTATACATTAAATTAAAATAAATAAAATAGAATTACAATTGGAATTAGAACATAATAATTTTTACATTTGACATTTTTATTTCTGTACAAGCCTATTATAATGTTATTTTCATGTTAATATTCTTTAGATCGTAAGAAATATGTTATTTATTGCATGCTGTATAACAGTGAAATATGAGACCTATATATAAGCCGACCATCAAAATGTAAACCATATTTGACGCAATAAAATGATTTGATTTGATACCCTTCCTGTGGTGATTTCGAGAAATCCTTCCATAATACAACGAGACACCCATTGAAGAATCTTTATACCAAGTTATACATCCGTGTACTCAAGGAATTTGATTCTTCATACAAACTAAAAAGTCCAATATATCCCATTCCCGTGGGAATTTCAGGAATACCTTCCTTAGTGCTCCTTTACACCCCCCAAGAAATGTACCTATGTTCCGAATTTCAGCTCTCTACGGCCAGTAGTTATGGCTGTACGTTGTCTGTCAGTCACTCAGTCAGTAAAGGAAGAGTTTCATATATTAAGAAAGAAGAAGATAGATTCGCAATCCAAAACCCGCTTAAATCTTAATTCAAAGTACTCTTAAGCAACCTTCTCTTTTCCGAGCCAACTTAAAACTTATTCAAAACCTCTGTTCTGGCTACTCTTGCATATTTCACGCTCACTTACAAAATAAGCACACTTAAGCCTTTTTTATTCCATAAGGATTAGCTGCAGCTGGTATATTCTACATTTTTTATAAATATAGCCCGCGGCATTCTTGTAATAAAGTAACTTACGGAATATGTAGGTACACACGAGTAGGTACTTCGAGACTGCGCTATACAAGGATATTAAATTTAAATATGTACGCCGGGGAATTCCGACGTCTGCGGATTTTACTCCAAATTCAAGATGACATTATGTATTCAGAAGTACATTGCGTTACTTTTTTTATTTGACAGAGGGAAGTAGTTTACCGAGTTTAGCGTTCCTGCATACATTTGAGAGACATTGAGACAAAGGAGCAAAGGATTTAAACATGACTCGTTTTAACACTTTTTTTAGAATATTGTGCTGTTTTCTAGGGCTCGGTTTAATTCTACGAAAGTTACACGATAAAGAATTTAAGTAGGTAATTTAAGTTAAGAAAAATCTTTGTTTATGTAAATTCTACTTAATATTAACGTCAAATTGACAAATAAGTTAACTTCATCGTTCACGTTACCTTAGTACTTTTAAAAAGACCACTTATCTGAGTGATTCTTACTTGTCCTACATGATCTTTCCTTTTTTTTTATAAAGTAGAGATGGGACTTTCTTCTTCCATGGCACCTGATGGTAAGCGACCATGAAGACTAGGGTGGTACACGTCCATCCACGAGAAACCTTTTCATTCGACGCTTAAAAGTACTAGGACTATACAGCAGTGCTAGCACGGATCTTTTGTCGATCGTAAGTTTACGAATGCTCGTATAGTATGGAGTCGGTTGCAAGTTTTTAGTAACAATGTAATTTTTTATTGTACAGTTATTTAAGAGTAGAACCTGTTAACAAACATTCAAAATTAACAAGGAACACATTTATTTAAGCTGACCGTGCGGCCATAGATAGATTTCAATTATTGCTTGCAAAACCGTCTCCATAATACGAGCATTCGTAAACTTACGATCGACAAAAGATCCGTGCTAGCACTGCTGGTCAGGGAAAATAGACGCAGGCAGTTCATTCCAAACCTTGGCGTCCCGTATCAAAAAGGAACTGTCAAAGCGCTTAGTTCGACTTTTTGGAATATCCACCACATACGGATGGACGTTCTGTCTGCGTCTAGTAGTCCGAAGGGTGAGGGTTAAATTTGATTAAACAGAGCACTCGCGCACTCGCGCACTCACCAATATGTATCCTGTAGTACACGGTTAAACTAGCAACCTTACGACGATGCTCTAGGATCGGAAGTTTTTGGTTGTAAGGTTGACGTTGTTTATTAGCTTACGGGCTCTTCGGTCAACGAAGTCCAGCACTTCCAGTTGATATTTGGCTGAACCATCCCAAAGATGACTGCAGTGCTCAAGGCATGATTGCACTTGAGATGTGTATGAATTAAGTAGCTGTGCAGGGCCGAAGTACCGCCACACGTTCAACTGAGCGAAGATCTGTACCTTCATATAAAGTAATGCCAAATATTAACGCTCCTGTTAGTTCCAATAACGTTTTATGAAAAGACAATTCCTTCCTTAAACCGTGTGCTTTCAAAAAAAATAGTAGTAGCTTGTAAATATGTTTTAAAATATTTTTAAACTACCATATCCAGTAGTTACATTCAACGTATTATAAAGTACCTAAGTAATACCTTTCATCGAAGAAAACCCAGAAGAAAATAATTCTCTTGGATTTTTTAAGTAACAAACTCTAATCTTATAATTTTACAGATTCATCATCATCTTCATTCAGCACACTGCTGGACAAAGGCCTCCCCCAAAGCTCTCCACAACACAGAAATAATAAATATGTCAAAAGTTGTAATAGCAAGACCCTCATAATACTTATAAATACACCTCCATGACAAAGCTTCATTTGTCATAGTGAGAATCAAAAGCGACATTCTTATGCTTCTATTACTCAACTTCGCATTTCAGCCAGTTATTCGCCTACTCCGTCACGTCGATTTTTTTGTTATTTCCGATGTTTTAGGTGTCGAAAATTCATAAATTATGAAAAAGGAAAGTATGTAAACTTCAAAAATCCAATAATTTCAATGAATTACTAATGTTAAGAAGAAATTCCTTGAATCAAATAACAAAAAAGGTACTACGTCTGTTAAAATATATTAATTACTAGCTGTTACGCGCGGTTTTACCCGCGCAATTTCAAATCCCGCAGGAATATCGGGATAAAAAGTAACCTATGGACTATATCAGACGGTACACTATCACTCTGCTAAATTTCATCCAAATCCTTTGAGCCGTTCAGCCGTGATTGAGTAAAAAACATCCATACATCCATTCAAACTTTCACATTTATAATATTAGTAGGTAAGATAAAATGGTACTTTAAAAAAAATAAGGTAAAAGTAAATATAACATATTGGTGAACATTATTAAAGTCGTAAACTATTCAACACTGAAGTCACATTTACTCACTGGTTTAGAAAAGCTCTCGTTAGCGAGGAGTCAGCAATATACTCAGAAAGCGTAGATTATCCTATTTCTTGCTCTAAAACGCCTCGTTCATCACAGCTTCGTACCTTTACTACAAAATGTAGGTACAGTTCCTTTTATTGGTGACTAAACCAGAGTTTGAATTCCTGGAAACCTAAAATCTAAAACCTACTAGAACAGTTCGATCATTTGATCGGCCTCTCATTTGATGATATTTGCAAATCGAACTATGGAACATAACCGTATAGAGGCATCATGTGTGTCTGTGAGTTTGACCGATGTAAGTGCGTTCAAAGTAATTTAATGTTGAAGTTGTTCTTAGCTTTTAAGTGAAAATCGTAGCAGTCATCACCAAGATATTCAGCTTTCTTATCTTAGATTTCATTTCATCATTTATTTTTATAGAATTTCCATTCCTATTTTCTTTAGAATTTTCTATACCAGTAACTAAGTCAGAGGATTTTTTCCACATTGATTGTATATGTCGCAGGTATATTGTCAAAGTAATTATAACATAACATACATAACTTCACGCCTGTATCCCGTATGGGGTAGGCAGAACACCTGAGGTAATAAAACCATCTGATGTCACGTTTGACAAATTTGGAGGCATTATAATAGTGAAGAGAGACTATTGCAGTGACAGGGGGTCAGCCTATCGCCCACAAATAAGCATCCCATAACACCTCGGTCCCTTAACTGACTTTTACAGTATGCCCGGGAAGAGAAGCAGCTGGCACATGCTGTTTTTCTTTCGCTCCCAGTCCAGCATAGAGGCATTATAATCTTACTAGGGAAAATATGATTGCACGGTATATTGTCATCAGTTAAATTATAAACAACCTTTTTTTTTACTTGAGGAAATCCTCCATGGATACCATGACTGTGTCTGCCCAGGATTACGGGCTGGCCGACAGCTCGGAAGCCGAAGCAATCCAAACCTCACGTCCCTCCGAGCAGCTGGTGGCTAAAACCAGTGCTCCCCTCCCCCATGCCCTCATAGGTTCCCCACGCCGAGTAAGTGAGACGCTGAAAATCCTTTTTGAAACCGAAGAGGGCCCCGCAGCTGATTTTGGTTTGCGCCGTCGAAACGGTAGCCCCCATTTCTGGGGGGTATTCCCCTATCCGCCACATGGGGACACGCCCGTTGGGAGACTAGCAACTCTACACGGAAAATTATAAACAACCTAACATAACCTACGTTATATTATGAACTAACCGGTTTGACAATTTGACTGCCACATATACATTGGGACTGCAACTTCGGGACGTCTCGTCAAGGTAAATAAATAGTAATGTGGAATCAAAAAGCACAATACTTTGATAATATTATTAATACAAATCCTACTGAATAAAAACCAAAATTAAAAAGAAAAAAACCTTTACAATTTACTTCTAATGTTGAAACTGCACGATCTAAGTCGAAATCATTTTGAAAACCTAACGTTTTCGTTTTTCTAAATCTTGCTTAAAGCCGTTTTGCATTTGTTTTTCTAAATCCTGGATTTATTTTCACTTTACAGTATTTTCGAATAAATCTGATAAACTCGCATTGAAGCATTGGAGAGGATTTAGTTGGGAAAAGATTTTATTGTTGCCATGCCAGTAAAAGATGAAAAGTCGTACTGAACATTGTGCAGAGGTCAAAATTTTATAAAGGTTTGTAATTCAAACTGTGGTGACTTTATTTTTGAGGGAATAATGTTTTTTTTTTCTGGCGTTTGACATGTATATCGAACAAAGCAGTTGAATGTTGCATTCATCGCTTTAAAACGCTTTTTTACCTTTTGGGAATTCAGTTGTTTTTTGATTGCTTTCCTCGTTTTGACAATAGTAAATGAAATTTTCTGCATCTAATGTATATAACATAAAAACGTTTTTATATTTATTTTCGTTTACTGCAACAGATGTACAGATTAAATTGACGTTCATCATCATCATCATCATCTCAGCCCGCGCTAGTCCACTGCTGGACTATATTATATATTGACTATATTGACGTTCATAATTTAATTTAATTTCATGTAAATTTTATATCATAAAAACAATTTAATATGTATATCTAGTATATAAATGTATAATTCTCAATTGTTATGTCTAAAATTGATAATAAAACTGCATTGTAAGTACTTAATATTTTTTTTTCCATACATATAGCTAAGATAGCAGTATCTTTTTGTAAATAAAAAATGTGCTTACCTAAAGTAATTAAAAAAATATACAAAAATATTTAACTAAAGATGGAATTGTAAAATTTACTTCTTATTTCAAACAGTAATCTATGAATTATGCTATGGAAGGTCGGGGTCTCCTGGCACAGGCTCTTCGAGGTTAGAAGGAGGCTCTTGTCCCACATGTTCAAATGTTTTTTTTTGATGATTAAATGATTATTATTATTATTATAAACTTTTATAAAACTTTTCAAAGTTTCCACAGCACAATTAGTATTATAACAATTCTAGTGTATAAATCAACTTAAAAGAAGATTTAAATTATTAAGTATTAGGTATGTATGTCATTTTGAACGATTTGACATTAACTTAAGTTCGTCTCTTTTTATTCTTAATAAATAAAAAAGGTGTTATGATTAAACATAAAAAAATACTGTTATAACTACAGCATTATGATATTTGCTGTTAAGTCTGCATGAAAATGATGCCAAACGTAGCGTTCTGGGTACCTAATTATCTCAATGCTATGCAGTGTAACACGAAATTGTTATTTCAGCATATTACCTTCAGAATTACTTCACAAATGGCGTAGTAACATAGGGAAATTGTGGGAGCAAAATGTGATACGAGATTTATTTTTGATGATAGCATTATGCTGTGTTGCGAATGTAGCTCATTTTTCGTTATGCTTTGGTATTCAAATGACAACACTCACTATTTTAAATGGCGTTTGGGTCAACATTCTGTGAATCGTTCCTAAATATATTCAGTTTTGTTGTTAATTTACCTTAAGTTTTCTGTCGCTGATTTGCGTTTGGTTTTCCCGGAGAACAATAAAAATCTATGAATAATTTTGTTTAAAAGTACCCATTTCGTGAAGAACACTTTGGACAAAAAGTGATAAAACCACGTATTTAAAAGTTGGTTATAATATACAAAGTATATAATTGTATAATTCTCACATGTAGGGCCTAACTTCAGTCCATAAATTGTGCATAGTTATGTAATCCATATTTCTTTCCAGGTCCTAAATATATTTCAAAGTACCTTTGCCGAGTATAGGACGCCATAAATGACCGAGTATTGATTATCTTACTTAAAAAAAAGGAGAATAATATCCTTCCGAAATTTAGTAAAAGTATACACAGTTGGTCTTTTTTTTGAGCAACTCTGTAACCTAAAAAGTAGAAGTCTAATCGGCATTATCGATTTAATTTGACAATTATTAAATAAACTAAATTAATTGTATTACTTATATTTATTCAGCCATACTTTACTGGCTTTACAATACAATAATTCGCGTGCGTAGGCACGATCAAAATTGGTATTATTTTTCGCTTCTATTTAAACAACTGGTTCGATAAACCAACAAAAATGCATTTGACTTATAATTTGCTTAACCATTATCAATTTTATTAAAGTGAACACACCTACATGAATATTAATAAACGTAATATGTCTGGTGTCGTTCATTGTTAGTACGGCCACCATGCTATTCGTGCTTATCTTTATATTTATCGGCGTAGCTGAATGTTCAGGTATATTTTTTTTTAATTTTATGAGTAAATGCATGTTATAGAGTAGCAATTATTAAAATAATTGTTTTATAAATATGATGTCGTAATACTTAATAAATATTTTTTTATGAGGAAGTAGATTTTTATGATAGATAGATAGATAATTATTTATTGATATCATGATTTTCAAAGATCGATCAAAATAGCTATTTTTAATGCGTAGTTATAAGAACTATATTTTAGTGATTGTGATATTTTATAGGTGGTTATATGTACAAATTCCATTTCATGGCTTCCCCGTACATGTATCGCCCGAGTCTGTTTAATAATTTTAAATTACTGCTTCGAGTCACCAGGAAAAGCGAAGATAAAAGATAGCACTTGTAGTCAATACATACAGTCACGTGCATTAATATGTACACACTTCGCAACTTATTCTGTTGTATTAAGGTTCAAGTTCCAATGAAAATGTTTACATATTATGAGAGTGACTGTGTATAGCAATAAAAAAACCCGCATACTCTTTGTAGATTTCAACATTATGATTTCATTCAATCGAATACACTTTATTGCCACAATCAACAGGATGCAAACATATTAAAATATTATATTTCCAAGGAAAACTGGATTCAACACAATTTAGGCGGCCTTATCACTCATGAGCGATCTCTTCCAGGCAACCTTTATTTACAAAGAAAAAGAAAATACAAAAAATAATAATTTGGTAGGGTTTGCATTGCCATTATAATAATAAAATAATTATATTATATTATATTATCAACCTGAATCATAATAAAATAATATAAATACAATATTAATTATATATAATAATAATAAACTTATATATAAATAGATAAATATTTCTTAATACATATAAATAAATGTACATAGGTAAATATATTTGGAGCGTAGTTAAATTTATTGAGAAGTAGGTAGTCTGAAGGTAATAATTCTTAACATTTTTCACCAAGGCAATGGACCAAGGCAATGCATTCCATAAGGATATAGCTTTTACCGTGAACGATTGCTGATAAAAATGGGTTTTATGACGTGGGGTTACTAACAAATAGTTGCTAGATGATCGCAAGTTACGTTCATGGTCTTGATGCCGAAATATAAATCTTTTCTTTAAATATGAAGGCAGGATAGGGTTGAACAGTATACCAAATAAAAGGGAGAGAGTGTGAGTATTCCTTCGAAGACGAATTGGGAGCCACTTGAGCATAGCGCGGTATTCGGACACGTGATCATATTTGCGCAAACCAAATATAAATCTTATGCGAAGGTTTTGAAGGCGCTCAAGTTTATTTAATTGCTCCTCAGTTAAGTTTAGATAGCTGATGTCTGCGTAATCCATTATAGGGATAATAAGAGATTGTGCGAGGGCAATTCTGGTTGATATGGGTAAGAAATACTTGATATTGCTTGCTATATTATTATATCGGAATATTATAAATTTATTTTGCTAAAGTATTCAAGCTACATTGCTCTACCGGACACACTAACTACGTAGCCAAATGCGAGTACCTATAAATACCGTTGTTTATTGAGACTACGCAGAGGAACTAGAGAGTAGGATTCCTCGATACTCGCTCAGACAAAGAAGTTATGAAATTTCTACTACTTAAATAGTTGCACCAAAGAACAAGTAATATAGGAAAACTTTAAAATTGCGGTGCGATTACAATTTGATATCACTTTATATAAGAGCAGTTTTGTAGGATTGTAACATAAACATACAGGGTGACTGGTGACAAATTTTAGATACTGCATTCTGTACTCTTATCTGATCATAATTATGTAAAAGTAGGTACTTCTAACTTAAGGGAATTCTACCCTATAAATAAATACTACTATGTTGCTATAGTATATTATGTAACAAGTGAGCGAAGTTGCTAATTACAGTCGAGGCTTAATAATGAGCCGAGACTGTAATTAGCAACGCCCACGAGTTACATACGACGTTTTTCAACACACTTGTGGGTAAAAGACAGACATACGTGGTCATAAAATAACAAACACACTTAATAACAAAGCTGTGAATTGTGATTGAAAAATGGCGCCGAACCTCGCGCATGCGCGAAGGTTTTTTTTTCTGCCAAATGTGTCAATGTCTCCATAGCATATACAGCCTATTTTACGTGAAAATGTTTAATTTGGAGTGGTAAATGCAAAATTTTAATGTTTTATAACAAATTATTGTAAATTGTGAACAATTTGTTTGATATACAAATTTGTTTTACTAATATAAGGCGCAAACATTTAAAAATGTATATGGATTTGAAGTGGTATAAAACCTCTTTGTTGTTTCTGAAAATATTTAATGTATAACCCGGATCAATAAAATATGCTCTGTTTACTCGCATGTAATTTGCACAAAGGTACAATTCAACTTTGTAGGATTCATTATATTATGCACTAGGGTATAATATATTATGCACGCGTGACTTATAGCCCAGTTTATAGTTCTAAATTCAATAAAATAAGGCTCACTTTACGAGCAAGTGTGTTGAAAAATACTTTACATACAACTGAGTCGATCGCAGCACGTGACCTGGCTGCCAACACTAGTGTAACTATGCGTTGCGTAATCAATTCTTTAACATTCGGTTAAGTTTACTCTGTAAATAATGAATATTTATTTTTTATTATACTTTTTCTCTTCGTGTATGATCTCAAACTATCACGTCCTTGAAGTATAAAAGTGACCTACCCAGTCACCCCGTATAAGTGAATAATATACAATCAATGAAAATATACAATCTTTGTCTTGTAAAACAATAAGTTAATGATTCACGATTTTCATTTAAAACAGTGCCGTATCCACGTTGCGGTGAAAATGAAGTCGCTACAGATTGCAGAATAAAATGTTCCGGTCAGTTCTGTAACAACTCATACACGGATTATGGACCTTGCGAGCCTAGCGCCTGCGAGCCAGGGTGTGACTGCAAGGCAGACTATCTCAGAAATAATAAGGGCATATGCGTTTTTAATGAAAATTGCGACCCACGTAAGTAAAACAAAAAGCATTATTTAACGAATGCACAGGTTTTATCCAAATTTTTGGCAATGTTACAAGCACTGAGGAACGACATTTAAGAATAAAAATCATTGGAAGGCGCTCAAGGAAATAGCTGGGCAGGGGTTGCTATGATTGTCCGAGCTATACCAGGATACCAGGAAAACCACGGAATAAAGGTGGAGTCGTGTTTCTCGAAAATAATACAGTCGTGAACAAGGAACTAAATCAAGAGCGCCTCGACTAGAGTAGCTTATCTTATTCTCGGAAATGTGAAAGTCGCTGGAGGTAGACTCGTTTTCATAAAAGATGTCCCGTGCATTGCTCTTATGTCAAAGATATAGGGTGTATTATCGCTCAAATCGCGGAACTTCTTTCATGAAAAAGACTTTAACAGAGACATATGCTCTGACTTTTACACCTTCCCCAAGGCCTAAATGTTACAACGAATTCTCTGGAAGTTACCAGATATCATTTATTAAGTACTTACAAAATTATGGAAGGTATTCTGTTACTGTCTAATTATTTAGACGATATAATTAGGTCTAATACTATGAGATTTAAATGAGGAGAAATGACATTTAAAACAGTCTTAAATATGAACATTGATAATTTAACATTTTATCCACCAATTAATTCTACTAACTTTATCTAATTTACAATATAGGTTCATTTCACCATCACTAAACTAACATTTTATGTATGTACAACAATTAAAGATACAATTCTTATCTAAGTAATATACCTTTTTCTTACATTTAGTTCATAGGATATTTTTATTTCCAACAGCACCAACGCCTGCGCCGACACCACTTTGCGGTGAAAATGAAGTTGCTACAGATTGCAGAATACAATGCTCCAATCAGTTTTGTAATAACTCATACACCTCCTATGGGCCTTGCGAACCTAGTGCTTGTGAGCCAGGGTGTGACTGCAAGCCAGACTATCTAAGAAATAATGAAGGAATTTGCGTTCTCAATCTGTATTGCGAACCACGTAAGTATTTTTTTGTTATACCTAACTTAGGCCTCTACTATGGCTAGAGTAATGATTATAGGAAAATTAACAGAAAAAAAATAACAGGAAAATTTTGTTGATTTCTTTCACTTTTGAGAAGAGTATAAACGTCAAAGGACGTTTTTCAAAGGACTATTAACCTTTAGGGAAGCAGGTGAAATTAAATTCAACATTTCATATTGATCCTCACGACTTCAAAATTTACATAGACTATTGTGAGATCAATAAGCATTTCCCTTCAGTTTTCAAGGGTTTCAGCCATAGTCTCAACATTGACTGTAATGTATTAGAATACAGAACAAAAACCATTTCAGTTTTATAGCTTATCGGAACCTAAGTACATGAACAGGGTTTGTCACACTCTCTAATGAACTGTAAGTATCTAATCGTGACATTGAGCTTCGTGGTTCAGTCATTATTTTTTAAATATTATAAGGAATGTTTTCACTAACGCTGCTTCGAAAAAGTTTATCGAAAACATTTGTCTATTACTATAGTTAACGTGTATGAAATGAAAATAATTGATCAAAGCATAGTTTTTGACAAACTAAATTTTCTTTTCTAAATAAACACTTAAATAATTCTTCAACCAGTTCAATATTATTGGCAGTAAATATAAAATTATAGTTCAAAATAACAAAAATAACCATTACAGTTCTCTATCTTTCTAGTCAAGCCGTCCGCAGTGACTTAAAATAATCAGTTGAATTTGAAATACTGTCAAGTCAACGTTTAACAACAAAAAGGGCCTATAATACGTTATTGTGATTTTGGAAAGATTATTGAATAGGCCAAGCCAGCTATCTGGCAGCCTTCCACTGCGAGCGGAACGGACCCAATACGGACTCCGCTATACTCGTAACGAAGATTTTCATACATGTGCTTACACCAAAATGGAGGTGCGGAGTGTGTGAGTTGAAAGAGATACGAGGTTAGCGAGTTGAGTGAGTTTCCCACAGACTCCATACGGAACTCACTGAACTAGTTTTATTATAGTTCATAACTTCGACTGCGTAAGACTAAAGCAGATACACATAACTTCGACTGCGTAAGACCAAAGCAGAGCGGAACAAGCGAGTAAAGCAAAGTCCGCAGCGTATGCTCTTGAAAACTAGTTTAGAACGGAGTCGTAGCGTCCCGCCACCCGCTCCAAAAACAAAGGACGCGATTGTGATGGGGAATTTATAAATAATAAATAAAAAGTAAATATCGATATATAAAAAGATACTTTTGTCACGTTCTTCAGTTTCCTTTATTTACGAGTTCCTGTTGCCATTTAGTCGCGTCAATGAAGCCGTAAAACAGGAAATCTTAGAAAGTCATAGATTCAAGGATTTCGATATTTTCTTTTATATTTTGTTCTCATATTTTTTAAAATTAGAAATATTTCAGTGGGGGTGTATAAAAATTGCAAGTCACGTTCGAGCACATGAGCGAAGACAGAATCCATGCAACTGACAGAGTGTCATAACATGTCATAGTATTATGAGATTTAAATGAGGAGAAACGACATTAAAAACAGTCTTATTTATGAACATTGATAATTTAACATTTTATCCACCAATTAATTTTACTAACTTTATCTAATTTACATTCAGGTTCATTTTACCATCACTAAACTAACATTTTATATAACATATTCTTATGTAACTTGTATTTTTATTTACAACAGCACCAACGCCTGCGCCGACACCACTTTGCGGTGAAAATGAAGTTGCTACAGATTGTAGAATACAATGTTCCAATCAGTTTTGTAATAACTCATACACCTCCTATGGGCCTTGCGAACCTAGTGCTTGTGAGCCAGGGTGTGACTGCAAGCCAGACTATCTTAGAAATAATGAAGGAATTTGCGTTCTCAATCTGTATTGCGAACCACGTAAGTATTTTTTTGTTATACCTAACTTAGCGATCTACTATGGCTAGAGTAATGATTATAGGAAAATTAACAGAAAACAAAGAACAGGAAAATTTTGTTGATTTCTTTCACTTTTGAGATGAGTATAAATGTCAAAGGAAGTTTATCAAAGGACTATTAACCTTTAGGGAAGCAGGGTATTGATCCTCACGACTTCAAAATTTAAATAGACTATTGTGAGATCAATAAGCATTTTTCTTCAGTTTTCAAGGGTTTCAGCCATAGTCTCAACATCGACAGTAATGTATTAGAATACAGAACAAAAACCATTTCAGTTTTATAGCTTATCGGAACCTAAGTCCTTGAACAGGGTTTGTCACACTCTCTAATGAACTGTAAGTATCTAATCGTGACATTGAGCTTCGTGGTTCAGTCATTATTTTTTAAATATTATAAGGAATGTTTTCACTAACGCTGCTTCGAAAAAGTTTATCGAAAACATTTGTCTATTACTATAGTTAACGTGTATGAAATGAAAATAATTGATCAAAGCATAGTTTTTGACAAACTAAATTTTCTTTTCTAAATAAACACTTAAATAGTTCTTCAACCAGTTCAATATTATTGGCAGTAAGTATAAAATTAAAGTTTAAAACAAAAATAACCATTACAGTTCTCTAAATTTCTAGTCAAGCCGTCCGCAGTGACTTAAAATAAGCAGTTGAATTTGAAATACTGTCAAGTCAACGTTTAACAACAAAAAGGGCCTATAATACCTTATTGTGATTTTGGAAAGATTATTGAATAGGCCAAGCCAGCTATCTGGCAGCCTTCCACTGCGAGCGGAACGGACCCAATACGGACTCTGCTATACTCGTAACGAAGATTTTCATACATGTGCTTACACCAAAATGGAGGTGCGGAGTGTGTGAGTTGAAAGAGATACGAGGTTAGCGAGTTGAGTGAGTTTCCCACAGACTCCATACGGAACTCACTGAACTAGTTTTATTATAGTTCATAACTTCGACTGCGTAAGACTCAAGCAGATACACATAACTTCGACTGCGTAAGACTAAAGCAGAGCGGAGCAAGCGAGTAAAGCAAAGTCCGCAGCGTATGCTCTTGAAAACTAGTTTAGAACGGAGTCGTAGCGTCCCGCCACCCGCTCCAAAAACAAAGGACGCGATTGTGATGGGGAATTTATAAATAATAAATAAAAAGTAAATATCGATATATAAAAAGATACTTTTGTCATGTTCTTCAGTTTCCTTTATTTACGAGTTCCTGTTGCCATTTAGTCGCGTCAATGAAGCCGTAAAACAGGAAATCTTAGAAAGTCATAGATTCAAGGATTTCGATATTTTCTTTTATATTTTGTTCTCATATTTTTTTAAATCAGAAATATTTCAGTGGGGGTGTATAAAAATTGCAAGTCACGTTCGAGCACATGAGCGAAGACAGAATCTATGCAACTGACAGGGTGTCATAACATGTCATAGTATTATGAGATTTAAATGAGGAGAAACGACATTAAAAACAGTCTTTATTTATGAACATTGATAATTTAACATTTTATCCACCAATTAATTTTACTAACTTTATCTAATTTACATTCAGGTTCATTTTACCATCACTAAACTAACATTTTATGTATGTACAACAATTAAATATACAATTCTTATGTAATATAACTTGTATTTTTATTTACAACAGCACCAACGCCTGCGCCGACACCACTTTGCGGTGAAAATGAAGTTGCTACAGATTGCAGAATACAATGTTCCAATCAGTTTTGTAATAACTCATACACCTCCTATGGGCCTTGCGAACCTAGTGCTTGTGAGCCAGGGTGTGACTGCAAGCCAGACTATCTTAGAAATAATGAAGGAATTTGCGTTCTCAATCTGTATTGCGAACCACGTAAGTATTTTTTTGTTATACCTAACTTAGCGATCTACTATGGCTAGAGTAATGATTATAGGAAAATTAACAGAAAACAAATAACAGGTGAAAAAATAACAGGAAAATTTTGTTGATTTCTTTCACTTTTGAGAGATGAGTATAAACGTCAAAGGACGTTTATCAAAGGACTATTAACTTTTAGGGAAGCAGGTGAAATTAAATTCAACATTTCATATTGATCCTCACGACTTCAAAATTTAAATAGACTATTGTGAGATCAATAAGCATTTTTCTTCAGTTTTCAAGGGTTTCAGCCATAGTCTCAACATCGACAGTAATGTATTAGAATACAGAACAAAAACCATTTCAGTTTTATAGCTTATCGGAACCTAAGTCCTTGAACAGGGTTTGTCACACTCTCTAATGAACTGTAAGTATCTAATCGTGACATTGAGCTTCGTGGTTCAGTCATTATTTTTTAAATATTATAAGGAATGTTTTCACTAACGCTGCTTCGAAAAAGTTTATCGAAAACATTTGTCTATTACTATAGTTAACGTGTATGAAATGAAAATAATTGATCAAAGCATAGTTTTTGACAAACTAAATTTTCTTTTCTAAATAAACACTTAAATAGTTCTTCAACCAGTTCAATATTATTGGCAGTAAGTATAAAATTAAAGTTTAAAACAAAAATAACCATTACAGTTCTCTAAATTTCTAGTCAAGCCGTCCGCAGTGACTTAAAATAAGCAGTTGAATTTGAAATACTGTCAAGTCAACGTTTAACAACAAAAAGGGCCTATAATACGTTATTGTGATTTTGGAAAGATTATTGAATAGGCCAAGCCAGCTATCTGGCAGCCTTCCACTGCGAGCGGAACGGACCCAATACGGACTCCGCTATACTCGTAACGAAGATTTTCATACATGTGCTTACACCAAAATGGAGGTGCGGAGTGTGTGAGTTGAAAGAGATACGAGGTTAGCGAGTTGAGTGAGTTTCCCACAGACTCCATACGGAACTCACTGAACTAGTTTTATTATAGTTCATAACTTCGACTGCGTAAGACTAAAGCAGAGCGGAGCAAGCGAGTAAAGCAAAGTCCGCAGCGTATGCTCTTGAAAACTAGTTTAGAACGGAGTCGTAGCGTCCCGCCACCCGCTCCAAAAACAAAGGACGCGATTGTGATGGGGAATTTATAAATAATAAATAAAAAGTAAATATCGATATATAAAAAGATACTTTTGTCACGTTCTTCAGTTTCCTTTATTTACGAGTTCCTGTTGCCATTTAGTCGCGTCAATGAAGCCGTAAACAGGAAATCTTAGAAAGTCATAGATTCAAGGATTTCGATATTTTCTTTTATATTTTGTTCTCATATTTTTTAAAATCAGAAATATTTCAGTGGGGGTGTATAAAAATTGCAAGTCACGTTCGAGCACATGAGCGAAGACAGAATCCATGCAACTGACAGGGTGTCATAACATGTCATAGTATTATGAGATTTAAATGAGGAGAAACGACATTAAAAACAGTCTTTATTTATGAACATTGATAATGTAACATTTTATCCACCAATTAATTTTACTAACTTTATCTAATTTACATTCAGGTTCATTTTACCATCACTAAACTAACATTTTATGTATGTACAACAATTAAATATACAATTCTTATGTAATATAACTTGTATTTTTATTTACAACAGCACCAACGCCTGCGCCGACACCACTTTGCGGTGAAAATGAAGTTGCTACAGATTGCAGAATACAATGTTCCAATCAGTTTTGTAATAACTCATACACCTCCTATGGGCCTTGCGAACCTAGTGCTTGTGAGCCAGGGTGTGACTGCAAGCCAGACTATCTTAGAAATAATGAAGGAATTTGCGTTCTCAATCTGTATTGCGAACCACGTAAGTATTTTTTTGTTATACCTAACTTAGCGATCTACTATGGCTAGAGTAATGATTATAGGAAAATTAACAGAAAACAAAGAACAGGAAAATTTTGTTGATTTCTTTCACTTTTGATATGAGTATAAACGTCAAAGGACGTTTATCAAAGGACTATTAACTTTTAGGGAAGCAGGTGAAATTAAATTCGACATTTCATATTGATTAGTGAATTAGTGTACTTAAAACCTTCAAGTCAATAGTAAGGAAGCTAATGCTTAAGCACAGGTTTCGACCTTTTTAAGCATTCGCTGACCAATTAATTTAAGATGAACTTGTGCAATACTAATATTAGACAATTATAAACCATTACATATTATTATCCTCACGACTTCAAAATTTACATAGACTATTGTGAGATCAATAAGCATTTCCCTTCAGTTTTCAAGGGTTTCAGCCATATTCTCAACATCGACAGTAATGTATTAGAATACAGAACAAAAACCATTTCAGTTTTATAGCTTATCGGAACCTAAGTCCTTGAACAGGGTTTGTCACACTCTCTAATGAACTGTAAGTATCTAATCGTGACATTGAGCTTCTTGGTTCAGTCATTATTTTTTAAATATTATTAGGAATGTTTTCACTAACGCTGCTTCGAAACAGTTTATCGAAAACATTTGTCTATTACTATAGTTAACGTGTATGAAATGAAAATAATTGATCAAAGCATAGTTTTTGACAAACTAAATTTTCTTTTCTAAATAAACACTTAAATGATTCTTCAACAAGTTCAATATTATGGGCAGTAAGTATAAAATTAAAGTTCAAAATAACAAAAATAACCATTACAGTTCTCTATCTTTCTAGGCAAGCCGTCCGCAGTGACTTAAAATAAGCAGTTGAATTTGAAATAGCGTCAAGTCAACGTTTAACAACAAAAAGGGCCTATAATACGTTATTGTTATTTTGGAAAGATTATTGAATAGGCAAGCCAGCTATCTTGCAGCCTATTGTGAGCGGAACGAACCCAAGACATTTCTTAGAGATTTTTATGTTTTATTTCAGCTCCATCCAACAATTCGTCTTACTGTGATGACAACCAGGTTCCAGTTTTGTGCACTGACATTTGTTCTGCAGAAAATTGTGGAATTGCGGGAGAGGGCTATTTATGTATTCCATTACCAGTTACCAATGTAACCGAGGAAACTGACAGAGCTGAAAATGTAATCTACAGATCTACCGTTTTTGAGTGTCCATTTGGTAAGTCCCATAAAGAAACTAAAATAAAATCAATAATTTCAATGAGTCTAAATTTGTAAAAAGAATTTAATGATATTTACAATAGTAACTCAAAAGGCTTTCAAATATGCTATATGTTAGCGCACATTGATAAAAAACATATTGAGAGTTCAATACTTCATCATTCATTATATTTTATTCAAAGCAGGAAACTAATAATATTATTCAGGTCACGACTTCGAAGTTTTTAGATACTTATTTTTTTTTTCCTCATGGTATGGTTTTTTGTAGTTTGTTAAAACTATTTGAATATTGAATAAAGGGCATCTATTAATACAATATTTTTAAATAACTTTTCGTCTTTTAAATACTTCCGCTATTAATTTGTTTCAGAATTCGATGAAAGTGAATCTTCTATTTTGTATGCGCAATTTTCCAAATCGCTATATGACATCATTGCTCAACAACCACCGATGAACCTCAAATTATATCCCGTTTTAGAATTTACGGAGACGGTTGTATTATACGGAGTTTCTCTTTCTGAAATTGATGACGAATACAATGTCGTTGAGACTAATTACGACGGCATAAATTGCACAGCACTAGATAATAATGAAACAACTACGACAGTTTCGAATGATAGCAGTGAAAAATGTGGCGCAAATCAGACTTTTGTACCATGTAACCTCAAATGTCCAGATGATTATTGTCCTAAAGATGACAATAGGAACATTATAGGATGTGATCCACCAAAGCCATGCCTTGCAGGATGCCGTTGCGCCTTAAATTATAGAATTAAAAGTTTAGAAGACCCTCGTTGTATTGTCTCAACTGAATGTCGTGAGTATTTTTGTAAAATATTTATTTTCTTTTCTTTAACACTTCAGCAACTTCTTCGATAGTCTTCCATGTCATTCATCCAGACGGAGAGGTCCTGTTTTGTAAGCACCTGGTGGTGAAGACCCTTGAGCGAGGATCCAATACCATTTTTATATATTAAGAATAGGACGTTTGTCTTCCATGTTTTTTTTTTCATCATCCTAATAATGTTGAAATCCACCAACCATCTTAATATTAAGGGTTAGTAAATCAAAAGACAAATAGTGTGGTCCGTAATAACTTGTCTTTGTCGTTATAATGTGTCACTAGATTTAATTCAACAATTCTATTAAATAAAACACTTTTTAACCGGATTTATCGCGTATATTTACATTTTAAATTTGAACTCGACGTTTTAAACCAAAAGAAACGTATCAACCTGCGTAAAACAACACATAGCTGATATTAAAAATCGAAGAGCGTCAAAGTCTGCAGTTTGTGAGCATTCCATGGACAAGCCCAACCACTACTTAAGGTTTGACCCTGTGAAAATTTTATCTAGAGAAAACATTACATTCCTAGAATGATCAGAGAAGCGATTGAAATTAAAAAAAAAACCCTAATTTCAATACAGAAGATGGTTGGAAACTATCACCGACATGGGACCCTATCCTGAAAAACATTAAATTAACATCCAGCAAGCTGCACGACCTAAAACTCAAGATACTGTCAGCTCGTTTTGTGTCAATCCAGAACGCTACGCTCGAAGACTGAGAAACAGATGGAGATGGTGTATAACTTTTTCCATCTATCAATCCGACCCTTGACACCTCAATCGCTCGTGACTATGGGGTTTGCAAAGACACCGAAATGTCGAGTTATAATTTAAAATGTAAATATACGTGATAAATCCGGTTAAAAAGTGTTTTTTTTTTAAATAAAATGAATCGCGAAAACTTAAGTCAACAATCCTATTCTAGACTTTAAAAAAATCTAGTTTTTTGTATCTGTTAATAATTAACTGAAACAACTTAAACCAGGTTAAGGTGGAGAGAGCGTTTATTTTTAAATTTTTTTAGACATAAACGATTAGAAGGGCTTTAAATATAATTAATATAATCAAAAGATATTCTTGTAATATAATTTCAGCGGCAGTCAATTGCACGAGACCCCATGAAGTTTGGGATTCTTGTCCCTCAGATTGTACGTCTGACCGATGTGTTGACTTCCAATGTGGTGAGAAAGATGCCACGTGCAACACTTTGTTGCTCAACTGCAAGCCTCAGTGTGTTTGCGAGAAAGGTTACTGCAGGAACCAAAATGGAGTATGTGTTCCCAAACCGACTTGTTACTAAAAATAAAGTGGTTTTTAATATTGTTTTATTTATTTTATTGTAATAACCTTACCATTCCTAGAACGTCTGGACGACCAAGTAGACAAAAAGCCTAAAATCAAATCAACTTTATATCGCTAACGACAACTCTTTAAAAAATCTGTGGTCATACTTATATCATTGTTTACCATTTCCAGTATTACTAAGTAAGAGCTAAAAAGAAGAAAGAAATTAAATAAATACTTTAATGAGTTTAAAAAAAATTATACCTTCTGCTTCACTTTGCAAAAAATCATGTAAACGAAATTGACAAGTGTGTAAAAAAAAGGTGCCTTAGGAGGATATTGTTAGAAGAATTAGCAACGATGGATTTGCTCGTAGAAGCTAGGTTAAATAATGCTGATGAAATTTGTAACTTCGTTACACAAGCATTGTTCACAAGAACTAGTGTTAGTTAAAAAAACATTGTCATATTACTTGATTCACCTCATGAAATACTTGAAGAATGTTACCTCCTTAAGTATTAAAGTGAATGCGTTTTCAGCTCAAACTTCATGCACGTTGCCGTTGTCCATGGGCCCTTCTGGTTATTTCGTTCGGCTTTCATGACATATAGAAAAACTAGGAGGACTGGTAGCGAAGGAAAAACATAGAATGTGCCAGCCTCCTCCCGGGCATACTGTAATTGTCAGTTAAGAGATAGAGTTTTTGTTGGACATTTTTTGTGGGCGATAGGCTGACTCTCTGTCACTGAAATAGTCTCTTCATCATTATATTGCCTCTAAATTTGTCAAATGTGGCATCAGATGGTTTTATAGCCTCTGTTGTTCTGCCTACCCCATAAAGGATACTTACAGGCGTGAAGTTATGTAGTTATGTAAATATAAATACTCATAGCTGTCTCTTAGTCTGTGCACACGCCAAAGGGAGACAGGTGTGATGTTATGTATGTATGTACCTATGTAGGTATTATTTCTAATACAACTTTTAGATTATCCAATGTCCCAAAACTTTCAGTGATGATTAACTACTGTCAATGTATTATTTGTCTATTATCGTCAAATGACAAAATTTAACACTATTAACTTAGCATAAAACAGATTTAAATGAGACGGTTTCAATAAGATGTTTTTCTTTGTACTTCAAAGTCATGCCAGAAGAAGTTATACCAATGATTAGTATAAACTTTAATAGTATCAACAATGTCTCAATTACAAAGTTTACAATGATGTTCTTACAAGATCCGTCACGATTGTAAAGAGGATAAATGCGTAGTAATTACAGCAATAAATCTGCAATTAGGTATACCATTACACTTAACGACTGGAGTAATTAAATTATTTGCATAAATAGTTCTTTATCAGAAACACGTTTTTGCTGCTTGGAGTAATTCATTGTTATTTGTTACTATTATAATAGTAATGGACATTAGACATAGCGGCATCTAGACGTTAACTAAGTAATGGTGATATAAAAAACAAATATCAGAAATCTTATGATATTAATAATGTTTCTAAGTTTTTGCATTTAAAAAGCTCAATTATTCTTAAATAAATGAAAAATGTGATAAATAAAAATTACCCGGCCAGGATTCGAACCTGGGACCTCTCGTTTGCCGGACGAGTGCTCTTCCACTGAGCTACCGGGGCCTGGCGGTACGCCTCGAAATTACTCACCACATTTTTGTTTTTACGTTATATTGGTAACGTAGCTCCATCTTATGGTATAGCTTTTGCAGCTAAGATCACCCGAGACCAATTTCTTTACAGAAATTGTGAATCCCACTTAAAGTGAAGCATTGCAATGTTTTAATAATGTTTCTAAGTTTTTGCATTTAAAATGCTCAATTATTCTTAAATAAATGAAAAACGTGATAAATAAAAAAAATATATTTATCACATCTTATGATATTTCTTTAACCAACATATATCGATAGTTATTCTATACTTATAAGTAACTCGTTTTTAACCAGCAGCAAATCTAGTCATCTTCAGTGATAGAGTCTAGCTAACGAAAGTAGACAATGGGGGTTTTCGCAAACTTTTTATATGGCAGTACTAGTATGAATGTCAAAGTCGTTTTTACTCAATTTATTAAGACAGTCACCCTGAAAATATACATAAAACAAAATACATACAAATTAGCAGTAAATATAAATATCATATTAATTACTATTCATCACTCGATGAGAAAAAATTGGTTCGATAAGGTAGTTTCTTTATTTATGCGTTAACCCGCTCGCAAGCCCTAACGACGAAGTAACTCTTCCTATAATTGGTATTTACATTGGCACGTGTAGCAAACCTGGATGTCTATGGAGCTTAGTATGCGTACAAATACCTATTATAGCAAGAAATTAGATTTTTTAAAGAAATTTTATTATAATCGACCACCACGAGCAGAACTGCCTACCTACCAAAATTTTCCCATAGAATACAGTGCTCTACACTGATATAATCTGATTGAAAAGTATTATACTTAATCCGGTCATATTTTTTAAAACATTTAAGACAAAAAGACAATTGACAGACACCGGACAGTTGCAGCAACTAACTACCTACATGGACTAAGCAAAGTAATAGGATTCCATATAGCGAACTAGGGCAGAACCTAGAATATAAATAAAAACTTAGACCCGGATTTTTTTCCTCTTTGCTGGCCTTTGCAGTTTGAACCTATGAGCTAGCTCTCGAACTACAAAATTACTTCGGAATTCACCTTGCTAAAGTATATTTGAGTATTTAAAGGTCGTTTATAATTATATCTCATTTAAATAATGTTCCAAACAGAAGCGACAGCTTCCATTTTAAACACGTTGCTTTAGACGAGTCTCATGCTCGTATTACAGAACGAGACTTAATACTCGTTTCACGTAAGCGTTGTTCACCAGCTGATTCTTGACTTGAGCTTTAGTCTTATTACAAAACAATTATCAAAACCAGATTACCTGAAACTAGTTTCAAATATCTGACTCAGTTGATACTGGGTTTTCTTTGAAAAAAATTTGTTTCCCATTACATTTAAAAACAAAAACTAATGGTCTGTTACGTTATACGCAACGTTTAGATTATAATGTCTTATAACGTTTTTTCTTTCTTTCTTTCTTTCTTATAAATTGCGTTAAATTCTATATGATATATGACAAAATTGCCAATGTTTTGAATTATTTATCTGTTTTTCGATAGATGCAGTACCGTTAAATTATAAATGTCGCTTCTTTTTACTATGAAAATATATTTATATTTATCACTCAAAAATAATACGAAACGTAAAAGCTAAATGTAATGTTGCCAACTACTAAGTAAAGTCACTTAAAATTATAAATTCCAATATAGTTTTTATTTACGAAAAGCAAGTTCAAACTTGTTTTAAAAAGTTCAAAGTTGTTATAAAAATATTATCGTAATGGTCAATATCACTGAAAGGATCTATTGTAGTTAATATAGATCACTATTAAAGAAGGCACGAATCGCGTACCTATCTAGTTTTTCTCTAAGCCACAGTTCACACCATCAAAAACTTATTTTGAAGTACGCTCAAGTATGGTAGACAGCACACTCAAGTGAATACAGTTGTGAAACTAGTTTCAATCATTGGCATATGCATAAGTAAAGTTCTATAATAAGCGTGAACACAGTTCAAATCATTTAGTACTCAAGTGATATCTGATCATTGAATCTAGTATTAGGCAACGTTTTGTAATAAAGAAAGTCGTTGATACTAGTTTCAAAACTAGTATCAATACATGAGTACTGTTCTGTAATACGACCATCAGATTGCAATCATAGTCCTAAATTTCGCGTTTACCTTAGTATACGAATTATACATTTTAACGAGACGCAGCGACTGAAACTTTGATGTTTGAAAAGGCACCTAAATGGCGGATTAAAATGCATAAATGGGATGAAATTTGTTTGAGGACATCTGCATTATTATAATAATATATTTAATATTCATAAGCATTTTTTAAATATAAATAATTGGGTTTACCAACGTCGTCGTTTGGTCAACATTTCTATCAAGTTTTGTCTGTTATGTAAGCGCCAGAGGTAGCGGGTTCGATTCCCGTACGTTACAAGAAAAAAAAAAATGTTCTGTGTCTGGGCGTTTATCTATAGTATATGTATTTATATTCTAGGTTCTCCCCATTAGTTCGCTACATGGTATCCCATATCACAAGCTCTGCTTAGTTTGGGGCCATGTACTTGGTGTGACTGTCAGGGCATTTTTTAATTATTTGAACTGTTTTGAGATTTGGCCACAATTTTTATGCCTTGCTGTATTTAGTTAGCAATAGTAGCAGTTTCTTCGGTGGCATGTTTTAACCCTTGTTAACATATGAAGAGCGAATAGTGAAAGCTATCAAATACAAAAGATGTGTAATTTGACGATTGTTTCAGAGATCTATACTTTATTCTTTCATAGATAAAATTTGATGATTTAGATAAGTATCTATATTTAGGTATACATATGTACTACATACAATACATATTGTTTACATAATATGTAATTAAGTTAATTATTCTGCATACACACTAATTTTGCATTTTTATCAAACTCTCCAGTCTCAGGTCTGCTGGAAGAAATTTCATTAGGAATAAGCAGTACCTTTGTACTAAACCTATTGTTATTTTCTTATGAAGTATATCGTAACTTGTGTACATGAATTGTTAAATAAATAAATAAAAAATAAAAACTGCCGTAATTTCATACAGGCGTTGAAGTGTCATTAAAATCTATTACGTTTACATTTATAATGATGTATTTAGGAAATATTTTGCTGTTGCAACATCTACCTAGCTACCACACTGCGATCTATCGCAGTAAATAAATTTAAAGCGTCATTTTTATAACATTATGAATATGCTCTGATAGTACAATTTATTTGTATACGATAACACATAATGGCAAACCGGAAGAAATTGTTATCCAGCGTTAAATTTGCCTATTTTATTCCGAATAAGCCCACGTCTAACAACAATATCACCTGACGCTAAGTGAAGATGGTCGACGATGACAGCACATGATAATAAAACATTTTCTATACCTGACTAATATATATTTTATGAGTAAATCGGAGTCATACTCCTTTTACCGTCGGTTTTTTCGCGAACAAAATCAAATAGGAACAGGGAAAATGTCCACAAAATACCATAAGTTGCTTCAAGGAAAGAGGACAATCCTACTTCTGTCGTATAAAACAAATGATTCAAATCGAAACCTATTGTTGTGGTAAACGTTTGTCCTTAGTCAAATACCATCTGAGACTATAGAAAGACGTTTAGTTAATTGGACAAGGGACATGGATAGATTTATTGGTGTTGAGTTGGTTTCCTTGATATGGATATACTCGGATATAAGCTCGGAAAGTAAGTGTTTACATTTATTGATAAATTTGTTTCTTATTTGCATATAAAGTTATTTGAAACCTTCATCTTTAAGGTCACTAGTTAAATTTTGAAATAGGGTAAAGTAAATAAATGCGAATTATGAGTAATTCACTCATTTTCACACAAGCACAATCCAACTCAATTCAGCAATACATAAATACATAGCTAAATAACAACTGGAGTATATTTTTTTTAGTAATATGCTTGTAATTTATACATAAGCGGAGATCGAACATGCGACTTCTCTTGCGGTTTCGTGCGCTAATTTCACGAAGGCCCCGAGACGGTAGCCGAGTGAAGGATAGCATTACTACGAGCATGACACCCTATGAAACCGAAGCCGGTGTCCGGATTTGGACACCGTATTGTTTTATACGGTGTTCAAATCCGGGTTTTTCTTTAATCTCACCTGATGGTGAAAAAAGTTTATATAAGTTAATAAATTATTCTCTGATGATGTACTAATATCAGGTAGGTATAATTATTGGAATGTCATAATTTAAATAAATTATTCAATTTTCGATTATTTTTTATTTGAACTTTCAATAAATTTCTCGCAAAAGTGGATTAGCTATAAATCATAGGTATAAGTTGAATAAAATATCTCCATGGAACATTAACTTATTTTCAGTAATAAAACGATCTCCCTGCGAACAAAACGAAATGGAGGTTGAGTGTGCTCACTGTGGTCCAAAAACATGCGACCAACTAGGTTATCCAATCAAATGTGGGGGCGCCACTGGCATCTGCAACCCGCAGTGCGTGTGTGTCGATGGATACGTGAAGAACAGCGCAGGAGTGTGTATACCTAAGAATGAGTGTCGTAAGTACTTAATTCTTAAATACATACATAACATAACGCCTGTGTCCCTTATGGGGTAGGCAGAACACCAGAGGCTTTAAACATCGTCACTTACCATCAGGTGAGATTGAGGTCAAACGCGGGTTTAGTCAATTATAAAAAAAAAAAAAAAACTATCTGATGGAGAGAGACAATTGCAGTGACTGGGGTTCAGCCTGCCGCCCACAAAAACGCCATTAAAACCTCTGTCCCTTAACTGACATTTACAGTATGCCGGGGAAGAGAAGCAGCTGGTATATTCTGTGTTTTTCATTCGCTCCCAGTCCAGCATGGACCTAATTCCTATATTTTTTTTTTAATATTATACAAAAATATTATCCATCTAACTACTGGTATGTTGCATCAACGTCCATGAACTACCTACATTATGGATGGTGGATTAAATGATACGATATCGACCAAAGGATTAAAAATATTGTTTCCGTAAATTCACTGCATGATTCTTCCTTCTGTTCCTGTGAATTCACTGAATAGGTAATTCCTCCTTTAATCCGTAACACAACGATGCTTGAATGTATTTACAATGATATGAATGTCCCGTTAATTACTGTATCTCGTAATATAATTGAATCTAAGTAAAAATATCGTATCGTATCTTAAAATGCCTTCCCTTTGAATATCTTACTATGATAATACGTTCTTATGAATTTTATTTAAATAACAATGCGCTAACGTTCCTGGCATCGGAACGGTCAAAATTATCTATGCTGTTTTTAATTAAAAATATAATCAAGACTTTAGGTTGCAGTATCCATTTTCTGTTATGCACAAAGCAAGCTGCTAAGATACTAGACTGCGGTCAGGACTGTGTAATTGCAAATTGATTACCAACCTAGCACTGATTGTCTAGCCTGATGAAACCATAAACAATTCACATAGGAAACATTTATCTTTGAAAACTTAAACACATACAGGAGCTTAATCGACAAATAAATGTAGGCAGAGAATAAAGTGGGCATAAAACGAAATGTGCGACTTATAAGTACGTTTTTAGCCGGATTTTTAGTCAATACATGTTATATGTATTTTAATTTTTATTAGACACGGTGTCTTTCAGATAATGTGGTTATGAATAATTTCTGAGTGCAGCGAGAAATGGAATTATAAAAATAAACTTTCTTTTCTGTAATTTTATTTGCGAAAATGTTATATGTTTTCTAGTAAATGCACTAGAGCACGTGGATGACATGCTCGGCCAGACTTGTTTCGAATACTTAATGTTTTGGTTATCAGACGATAACATTAAGTCTTCACAGCTATTCGAAGTTTTACTACAGTATAAGTAATAATAATTTAGCCTGTGAAATGTGCTAAGAAGTTCAGGTTTTTTGAAGTGGTTTAAATAGTATTTTAAATCTATCTCACTCACCTGTAGCCCAGTCATTTTAGGTTTCATCTGCGGAAAAATTCCGATTGATAATTTTTACAATGAAGGTGAAAAAAATCGACATTAATATCGTGCCGGCTAAAAAAGTTACAGAGGTCAAAAGGTCACGTAAATAGTTTTTTACCTATATAATTCCAATAATTCTTTTGATCTCTTGCGATCAAAAGAATTATATATCATGAAATTTCCCACAAAAATGTCTCTTGCATTTTTCTGTGAAATTGGCGGTTTTCGAAGTAGAGGGCTGAGAAAGTGACTATGGCGGGTTTCAATATCATGAAAACTGTTCGTTTTACCTACGAACAGTAGAATTCACTACCAAAATGCCTTTCTATATTCAAAATATTGACATCTAAACCACTGCTTACGAACTGTTTGATTCTAATGGGTTGCTAGGCAACGTCGTTACATTTGACCATTTACAAAATAAGTCCTTTTATCTAGCCAATGACGACGTAACAAGTTTTTAATTTAAACCAATGAAGTAAAGGTGGCATGGCGGTCTGCTGCGGCCAATAGCGAGTTAAGTTTTTATTACATATGACCAACTAAAGAATAAGTCATTTTATCTAGCCAACGACGTAACAATTTTTTAATTTAACTAAATATCCTATCAAATATCTGTCAACATATCAATAATCTAGTTTTCTCTTTCTAACTTATGTATAACAGTTTTAAAAAAAAGGACGAGTATCATTGAATGACGTTATTTATCTTTTAAATACTTTGACATTAATCGAATACCAAAACATAGCAAAAATAAATTGAATAAGTTTATGCATTTATTTAGTTCTGTTTGTTACGTATAATACAAATAATTTGCGAAAGCGTAATATTCTATAAATCACATATCGCCTATTTTCCTGGAAGAACGTCATGTTAAGAGGGCCCATGCCAAATTTGAGAACTTACAGCTCGTAGCCAGTAGGTATTGTGAAACGCTATTTTTTTCTACCAGTTTTGTATCTGTATCGGTTACTCACACCAGTCAGTTGATTATTGAAACCCGCCATATGTTATGAGGATGCAGTAATAAGAGGTTGAACTTTAGAAATGAACTTAAATACATTTTTTGTTATCATACATCGACGAAGTAAATGACATTTAAATGACAAAACACTGCCGTACTCTGAAAAAACAAAACTGGGCATTTTCATAAAAGTTTTTCTTTTAATGTCAGGTTCTAAGTAAAGAGAATTTTAAGTAGTCGAGTTTCAATGAGGCATATACGGGCACGAAATGTATTGTCAATACTACTCGTAGTATCACTAGTACTATGTGTGTGAATGGAGTAGATTTTATTGACTGCACACTCAGAAACATGAAAAAAAAAACGAGGCTACGCCTTGGTATAAGCCGCACCGTATGGTATGCAATACCGTATGTGAGTGCATTTCATTCGTTCTTACTTTGAAAACGGTAAATTTCACAGAAAAATGCAAGTGATATTTTTTTGTGGGAAATCAAATGATGAATAATTCTTGCAAAGAAATTCAGCCCACTAGGAATTTTTCCGTAGATTGGAGTTAAAAATGTCTAAAATGAGTCATTTTAGACAGCGAAAATAAGGGCGAAAATAAGTTAGGCCTAATTTTTAAACATTGTAAAAACTCAAAACATGATAATGATTTTAATATTCTTTTGATAGCCGGCTGCGGAGGTAACCTCAACGCGACCTCGGGCTGTGGAAACCATTGTGGCCGCTCATGTTCTGATTACCTAGACAAAGAAGCCAATAAAACTTGTCTGAGTGGGTGCCGTTATAACGGTTGTGACTGTAAGCCAGGATATGTTTTTAAGGAGGATAAGAAGACCTGTGTACTACCCGTTGATTGCTGTAAGTATTGTGCAGTAATATGATAAGAAAATACGAACTATGTGTCTGAAAAGTAGGCCTTAATAATCCTGTTTAAAAGATATCACACAGCGGAACAAGGGAGTAGCCCAGGCCAAAAACAGGAAAATTTTGATTTCTAAACCAAAGACTCGAATCCAGTACCTCTTACACTGCAGACGAACATACGCACAACGGAGGTAGTCTAAAAATATTAACGAGTATTTTTTTTCCATAGAAAACTGCTTTTGTATTCTGCTCTGATGTTTTGGTGACATTTAAAAATATTGGAGCTTTGCCAATACGATGTCTTCTATGAGGAAATTGTCTTTTTTTAAATAGTGATCGCTTGCCAGTTGGATCCTGTACGGAACATTCAATGAAGCGTGAAAAACAAACTATTTTACGTCACGTATAAACCAAGGGTTAAGATTATATTTGAGTGGTCGTAGCGTAGTAGCACCTGTGTAAATCATATCATATCACATGTTCATCCGGGTCACTTCAAGGATGGGTGACCGCTGAACATTCATTGAGACAATTAGACATTTAGACGCTGACAACTTCCGTAGGTACTTAAGAGGGCACCTTAAGCAGCCGGTCCCGGGTGCTGTACACTTGCGTATAGCAGTCATTTTGTATAGCATTTAGTATAGCAGTCATCACGGTGGATAATGACAGAGCCAGCTTCTGCTCTACAACTACATGTGCATGCACTGATGCATCTGAAAAGGCATATGGCGCTTGCGTGTATTTGCGTAGCGTCGCGGTAGATGGCAAGGTTAACGTGCAGCTTTTAACTGCTAAAAGCAAAGACGCTCCTATGAAATCAGTCACCATACCTCGTCTCGAACTCTGCGAAGCCTTACTAGGAACACGTTTATATACAAAGGTCAGCCAATCTCTTACCTTACACATGGATGACGTACAATTTTGGTGTGACTCTACAATAGTCTTGGGTTGGCTAGCAACGTCGCCGACAAAACTTAAAACATTCGTAAGACATCGTGCCACTATGCTATGCTATACTGCCGTTTTGACACCGTAAAAGTTCTCACGTCCTTTAGCCAGCAGTGGACCAGCTCGCAGCTTTATGTGTTAACCCTTTTGGTCATCTAGAGTAGAGCCATGGTCATTAAAAATATCACTAATGAGGGTTGTGTAAGTGACACTAGGTATGATATACTATACAGAAATGTGCGAGCCTTATGTTATTAAATATATAAAACCATCATATAAAATAAAATATCTTTATTTTTCAGGATTTGAACGAAATTGAATGAATGATGTAAACAAAAATGGTCAATTTTGAAGTTCGACAAGTTTCTGGGAATAAATTTTGACGTTTTTTAAATGCTTTTTAATTTATAAATGAGAGTTAAATATTCTAACTTCTATAGATCCAAAGTTTTCTATTAAGTACAAACATAACACGTTATACAACATTGCTATATAACATATTTCAGATAATGTGGACATTGATTGTTGTATAACATGTAATTGATAATTACAACAGTGTTATATAACTTAGCCACGTGAAGAACGACAAACGAAAATGGTTATATAACATTGTTCTATTGCATAATCAAATGTGTACGTTATTGTTTTATGTTGCCATGTTGAATAACAAGGTAACATAATGTGAACGTGTTATAAAACATAAGTTACACAAATATGTTACCTACATAGTCTGTCTGTACGCACCTTTAAACCCTTGGAACAAATGGAGCTATCAAAATTATATGAAGGTATATTTGGCAGTATGCGATCTGTGTTCTCAACAAAACGAATTTTTCTCATACATGTTTTTCTTGTTAACTATATCCATGTTCGACCCTAATCTCTCCTAATGGTACCTGTGCTGTTCTTTCGGGGTATATTATATACTTGGGATTAATTAAAACACAATATCTCGATACAGAACAACACATGCACCCGTGTCACTGGTCGGCCGGTGAATCCGGGAGCGGCACGACCGCTCTCCGCACCCCACCACCGCACAGCGCCCAAGTACATGCCTTGGTTTCTTTATTAGAACACTACAGTACCTAACTGAAGTTGAGATCAAAGATGACAACACACGGGGTTTGCTACATAGAGGCGACCGACTTATTATGGAGGGTAGTAGCCAGACAGGCTTACCCTGAAGGGATACCAACAAGCAAGGGTCACTCAGTTTAGTCACCTAGTACGACACACTCATGTGAAAGCGCCCTTATACGGGTTACTCTTAATGAGCCTACGTGGTTAAGTTGTGATTTTGTTTTCTTTTATAATGCTTTAACCTGATTTTCACCCGAGATGGTAAGTAAAGTAGGTACCTACACAGGTTTGAGAAGGAACCAATAAAGCAGGAGGAGACTGGAGTTTTTGTAAGGCATATGTATTATTGTTATATTCTCCGTAAACTTCGATACAATCTAAAAACTTTCTTGCTACGTTGATCAAAGAGATACTTAATACCTACGCATGGTTATCTATCAACTATGAGTTATTGATTTTATAATATAGTTTTGATCGTATAGTATTTTTCAACACACTTGCTCGTAAAGTGAGCGTTATTCTATTGAATTTAGAACTATAAACTGGGTTATAAGTCACGCGTGCATAATATATTATACCCTAGTGCATAATACAATGAATCCTACAAAGTTAAATTGTACCTTTGTGCAAATTACATGCGAGTAAACAGAGCATATTTTATTGGTCCGGGTTATACATTCAATATTTTCAAAAACAACAAAGAGGTTTTATACCACTTCAAATCCATATACATTTTTAAATGTTTGCGCCTTATATAAGTAAAACAAATTTGTATATCAAACAAATTATTCACAATTTACAATAATTTGTTATAAAATATTAAAATATTTGCATTTACCACTCCAAATTAAACATTTTCACTTAAAATAGGCTGTATATGCTATACAGACATTGACACATTTGGCGGAAAAAAAAAACATACGCGCATGCGCGAAGTTCGGCGCCATTTTTCAATCACAATTCACAGCTTTGTTTTCAAATGTGTTTGTTATTTTATGACCACGTATGTCTGTCTTTTACTCACAAGTGTGTTGAAAAACGTCGTATGTAACTCGTGAGCGTTGCTAATTACTAGGGTAATTAGCAACTTAGCTCACTTGTCACATAATATACTATTAAGCTGCATATGTTCGATAAATATAGCCGGAAAACCCTCTTCAGGCTAGGACTATATTTTTAGGGACCTCCCTTTATCTGGCTAGTGACCGCTCTGCATGTACTGCCTGCCACAGTATATGAGTGCTCTAGTGTGAAGGCATTACTTAATGGAAAGCCAGTTCCCTGTTAAACCCATGTACTATTTCAACCTCTACCCACCAGCTTAGACCTACCAGTAGGCAAGGAAAAACACGTTTGAAAAAATACAAAGATTTTTATTTTAATCGAATTGCATTAAAAATCAACTTGGATTGCATATCACATAAAACTGAAATTAATAAAAAAGTGACTGATCATACTCTGGGTTTATTTGACTTATCTGTAATCGAAAACCATACCATCTCTTGCCGCAGGCATACAATTGCGTATTTAATATTCTTAATTATTCATACTCTTAGTAGGTAACTTTACTATTATTACAAATAAACAATAATTTGTTCTTTGTTTCCATAATTTTAAGCCTCAGGCTCGCTGGACGTGATTTAATTACAGCACAAAGCTATGCCTTTGTACATTGTTGCCAATTAAATTCTCTCTTATTTAATTTAAATTACTTACATGCCTAGGTATAAAACTGCGTAACTTTTGCCTTCAATACTGATCTTTGACTTCCCTGATTGTTTTTATTTAATTTGACATTGAAACAGATCTTTTTCGACCCTCATTGATACATGTTTTTCTGCTTTTGATGGTCGCGTATAAAAAAGGTAAAACGGGACGGTATTTCAAGACTTCGCTGTCCAACCGTCTGTCCGTGTATCATTAGCTTGTATCTTATAAACTTTTATAGTAAGGCAGCTGACATATATGATGAATTCCTGTTGCTGCTATAACAATAAATCTTGAAAAATATAAAAATAATATTAAAGGGGCTCCCATACAAGAGACACACGGTATTTTTGAACGCAGTTTCCTACCGCAGTCAGCAGATGGCGCTGTTTGCATACTAAATTGCGCAAGCGTTAATCAGATTACTGTATCATATAATTCAAGAATAGCTTTTGCTAAGAAAAAAATAGACCCGGGCCAGTTTAGAAAAGTTCGTTTCCTAAAGTCAGGCTGGGAATCGAATCCAGAACCCATCACAATGTAGCCAAACACTCGACAACTCGACCACTTCCTCGTACTGTTCAACAACCTGTGTAATATGGGGATTTATATATGTCGCAGTCATCTGGTTGAATTAGCCACTCAATTGGACGCCTAGGCCGTTTCAACTGGCTTTAGGACAATAAGTCAAGTCGTTGATCGCAACGTTTAACCAGTTGCCTAAACGTTGTTTAGCCATTTAGTTAAATTGGATATTGTTGAATTTATGATGTTTGGTTTAAATATTAAAACATTAAAACGGGACTTATTTTATTATATTTATATTTACGCGCGAGCCGAGCGAGCGAAGCGAGCGTGTTGCGGCAGCACGCGGCGATGCGCCACAATGGATTTTATTTCCTTGTAATTGAAACAAATAAAAAAAATCTAATAAAAAAAAATTTTGCTTGACTGGTTTTTCCGTCATGACAGATAATTTTAACATGACCTACTTGTTTTATTACTTTATCCAAAACTGTACCAAATTTAAATCACCTGGCTGAATTTTGGTCAGCCATCTTCAAAGGGCTAATTTTCAACACGTCAAGTTGTTAAACGTTGAGTTTTTCGTGTTCAATCAACTATCGGCCTAGGCCGTTGATTCGGCCTAGGCGTCCAATTGAGTGGCAAATTCAACCAGATGACTGCGACATATACAGTTTACTAATAATTTAATCATTGTTATATAAGGTACCTACTGCGTAAAATTTTTGTTCGTGTAGGGTCGGCTTGGAATATCGCCCTTGGCTAAGCGTGTCGTAAAAGACGACTAATCCCAGTGACCTCGGGTGGTAGGATCCCAACAGGGCCCGACTGGCTCTGCCTGGAATCTGCCGCTAATATTACCGCTCTGGCGGGGATGTGTTCCGGCAATAATTTACGAAGAGCCAGGTTTTTCCTAGGCCCGTGTGCTTTCATCGTCGACCTCATCTCTACTTACCATCAGGTGAGATTGAGGTAAAACGCAGGCTTAGCCTTGATAAAAAAAATAACTGTCTGTAAAAGGTAAGTAAAAGCTTAAGTATTTTAAAATAACCTCAACAATGATACACATGTGTAGGCTCTAGATACGCGAAATGCAACATTCAACTTCGAGTTATTATTCATAAAGTTATTATTACTACGTATAGTAAATCTCAAAAAAAAAAAGTTCAAAAACTAAATCCCGACTACTACAAACACGCTCTAAAAAGTAGGAAACAAGTAATAGTCTACCCTGAAATATTATGTATTACGTCATATTGAAAGAGACTGTTTAAAGGGTAGCCGTTGTCGTATGCAATTTTGATTTTATTTTATTATTAAAATGAATCTGTTTTGCTATAAAAAGTGCAAATATGGCGTATTGCATAAATATTTCAGTGGAGACCATTACTATTTTCATACTTTTTAGAGCGTGATTTTGTAGTCGGGTTTTAGTTTTTAAACTTTTTTTTTTATAATTTTGGAGTTTATATAATTGAAATGTGCTAACGAAGTTCTGTTATATGATATGCCACACGAAACCGTCAAGATTTTTTTTAAATTCTTTACTAGTTATTATTTCACTTATTTTGGAGTTATAATTTTAATACCCCACAAGATCAAAAATATATATTTTTTAAAGTTTTTTTTAGGTACGCTGTAGTCAATTTAACATAACTTTATGTAGCCCATAACCAGCGGACAGTGAAGAGGCTTCCCACGACACCTTATTTGTCCAATTATGATAATTAGTTTAGAAGTTCTGAGGGAGCAGTATACATCCATACCCACATAACCCTCCTTTTAGCTTCGCCGTAGTCGGGTAAAGAGTAAGTGCCCACTCACCTTTACAACTCGAATACATTCATTTATGACAGGCGTTTCTCACAACAATCACATCATCGCAACATATATTGTTATATATCCAAGTATATCTATATATCTATCTATGTATTTATTAAATTCTATAGTATTTTATATTTTATTATTATACCAATTTATTCATGTTAATTAGTATTATTTAAGTATAAATAATATTATTTATGCCATTTTCATGTTCTTATTTTAATTCATAAGATTTCGTTTAAGATGAGGTTGCCTGGTAGAGATCGCTTAGAAGTGATAAGGCCGCCCAAATTGCACATTTAATGTTTTTTTTGTATATTATTGTTTGTTAATATTTATCCATTCTATGCAAATGGCAATAAAGTATTTGAATTGAATTGAATTGAATATATTTATTTTGTATGGCTTCTCTATACGTGGTAAAAATTACTCAATTGCTTCTTTCCAGAAAAGTATTTTGACGTTTCATTCAATGCATTCATTACTGCTGTTACACGTTGTATAATATTTTGATTGACATCCAGTTAAAAACTTTAGTAATTTAACTAATTTTAATTAATGTAACAATTCATAAAACTTAAGACAATTGAGTGAACTTTATTGACTTTGATGCCTTTATCTCCAGTTGATCAAAAACAACTTATAAGTACCGACAATATTAAGCGAGATCAATTATAAGTTAATTTAACGGTCATTAAAATAATTGAAACTATATAATGCTGATAAAACTAAAAGTCGTTTAAAAATATTTAAAATATGTCTGCGTGTGAACTTGATGCGTAATTAATCATAAAATATTTTTGAGATATTGCCGTACTCATCATTTCAATAGTCTTGTATTATGGCTGCTTAAAAATTATTCATACCTATACTAGCTTATAAACGTAAAATAATATAATTGTACCGAGAAAACTATTTATACTTGTTGGTTTCTTAGAACAGAATAAAAACCATACGTAATCCCGTTGAAAGAAATTAATACCTAACCATTTAGTTTTTGTGTAGAATTCGCCATCGTGTTCTGTACTACATTGGTTGAAAAGTTCGCGGCCTGGCCATTAAAAAAAAAACTTTTGTTATTTTTTCTGCCGTCATTTTGAACTGTCATTATTCAATTGTGAGCCCGTGAATTTTCAATTTGATATCTTGTTTAAATAAAATTTTACGAACAATATAAATACGTGTGTAGAACAAATTTTCACTAATGGAGAAATTTGAACAACGTGCTGTGATTAAATATTTGTTTAAAAAAAGATTAACACCAAAGGAGATTCATGATGACATGCAAACAACATTAGGGGAATCTGCCCCGTCTTATACCACTGTAAAAAAATGGGTTGCAGAATTTAAACGTGGACGAGAGAACATCGAAGATGACCCTCGCTCCGGCAGGCCAATGACGTCTACGACCGAAGAAAACATCAATAAAGTGTGTGATCTCATATTGAAAGACCGTAGATTGACTATCAGAGAAATTGCAGACACTATAGGCATCTCATATGAACGAACGCAAAACATCATTGTCCATGAACTCGGCTTTTCTAAGGTTTCGGCTAGGTGGGTCCCCAGATTGCTTTCAGTTGAGCAAAAGCGAATTCGACTCACGATTTCTCGCGACTGTTTGGAGATGTCCGAGGCTGATCCACAAGGTTTTCTTGACAGATTTGTGACAATGGATGAAACCTGGGTTCACCACTGTAATATGCAATTAAATGGTTCTACATCGGGGAGTGGTGGCAGCACCGGGAGGGGCGCGCGGTCTCTTGTATTCCGCTCGTCACTCCATACGGTACTGCTAACGCTACCGGTCGTGGACATACAAGTCAAAATAATATTGTTTCATTTGTGTGCACAATAACTAAAATAGTGGACGTTACAAGTGGCGACGAGGATTAAGGTATGTGCGTGCATAAAACCTATAAGCTTGCTAAAACTATACCTGTAAAAAAAATGCCAAATCATCAAATGTAATGTACACTTGCTAAAATCCACCATATTAATATGTTACATAAAGTACGACAATGTAAATACAAAAAACACAACTAAACTTTTTATATCGTTCTCGGTCTTTTCCTTTGTTATAAACAACAATCTCGTACGGCAAAACGGCGTGCCCAGCAACAGCTACCTACCTGCCTATCACGGCGCCGGCCTGTCCGAGTTGTGAACATACGAGGGTCATTTGAAAAGTTCTTAGCCTAACATTGTTAGACTCGTCGGTATATTTTATAACTACCCTCATTTTATAGCTACATTATTTAGCAACAAGTATGCACAGTTTAGTTTATTTGCAATAATTAATTGTTCGTTTACACGTGATACCGTAAGTCAAGTCAGAGCAATTTTTGAAAATGGATAAAATTGAACATCGTGCAGTGATAAAATACTTGTATTTGAAAGGTTTAACTCCAAAAGCTATACATGAAGACATGTCTGCCACTTTAGGTGAGTCCGCTCCTTCGTATGCGACTGTTAAAAATTGGGTGGCAGAGTTTAAACGTGGTCGTGAGTCCATTCAAGATGAGCCCCGTAGTGGCCGGCCCTCGACGGCTTCCACTGATGAAAACAAAGAAAAAATCTGTGATTTAATTTTATCTGACCGAAGATTGACAGTCGAGGAAATAGCTAAGACTGTAGGCATCCCTTCTGAGCGAACACATCATATAATTACTTCTGAACTTGGATTCTCTAAGGTGTCTGCGCGGTGGGTACCGCGGCTGCTTTCAGTGGAACAAAAACGCAACCGACTCACAACTTCCTGCGACTGTTTAGAGTTATATGAAGCTGATCCACAGGAATTTATTGAAAGATTTATAACCATGGATGAAACCTGGGTTCACCACAATACACCTGAGACAAAAGAACAGTCGAAACAATGGAAAAGGGCAGGATCACCCACCCCAAAGAAGGCAAAAGTGGTTTTATCGGCTGGCAAAGTCATGGCATCAGTTTTTTGGGATGCAAAGGGTATAATTCTGGTGGATTATTTAAAAAAGGGTGAAATGATTACTACTGCAACCTGCTGCGGCTTTTGAGAGAAAAAAATCAAAGAAAAACGTCCAGGTTTATTGAGGAAGAAGGTCTTGTTTCATCAGGACAATGCACGCGTTCACACTTCTGTGCAATCCATGGCAGAAATCCATCGGTGTGGCTTTGAATTGTTACCTCATCCCCCATATTCACCGGATTTAGCACCGTCAGACTTCTACCTGTTCCCAAAGCTGAAAAAATTTTTAGGTGGTAAACATTTTTTTAAAAATGAAGAGGTCATAGCCGCCGTAGACGCTTATTTTGAGGAGTTAGACGAAGATTTTTTTAAAATGGGTATCGAAGCCTTACCGGGTCGATGGAAAAAGTGTATTGAGCTCGGGGGAGAGTATGTTGAAAAATAAAAATATAATCAAAATCATGTGGTTTCATTAAGTACGTTAGGCTAGGAACTTTTCAAATGACCCTCGTATTTTTTTTAAGTGCAAAATCATTCAGATAGTACCTAATTGCAAGTGCAATTTCTTGATTGGCGCCTACAAAACTGCAATACAGGTTTAAAACTAATAAGCAAGAACCAAAACATACAATATATTTCACTTTAACTATAAAATACCTCATTACAAAGAGTTGTGACGATGATGATGATAAAATATCTTTCTTGATGAGTTAATGAATAACTTGATGATTAAAAAAGGAACACTAAGAATTTTAACATCGTTGACTTTATTTTAAATAAGTAATTTCATATTAATTTCCTATGTTCGTTACCAAATAGAATCTTTAGCATGTATACGGGTAGGACTGTTACATATTTGACAATAATGTGTAATTATGAGTAGAATAACCAAAATAAAGTTAACAAAAGAGAACTACATGTAATGACACTCAATTATTATTAAATTGTGTTACGTAATTCATTCCGATTTAAAAATATTCCTTAAATGTTACTATAATAATGAAATCTTATGACAAGTCATATTGTAATCACTAAAATCAATAAAAAAAGTTGGGTAAAAAGAATAACTTTTGATCCGCTACTTTAGGCCTTCGTGGAAGTTCTATTCTAAAAATCAAACTGAACACCTGCAATTTACAAAAAAAAGTTTAAAAAAAAGAATCGATACAGAAATCAAACATAATAAAAAAAAGAAAAAACCTGCTTATTTAATTAAAACTAAAAGCAGAATTAGTATTTTTCCAAAGTCACAATAAAGTGATTACTCATGTATGAGATTATAAATAAATGAAATTAGTCAAGTGAAATATAACTAGCATAATGGTAATTCAGCAAGTCTGAATAGTACCTACTAAAAAGGAGAACTGGTAATCAAGCAAATGCTGAAATGTACCTACATTTAAAATTACTCCTTGTAACTTGGTAATTCAGCAAGTCTGAATAGTACCTACTAAAAAGTAGAATTGGTAATTAAGCAAATGCTGAAATGTACCTACATTTAAAATTACTCCTTGTAAATTGGTAATTCAGCAAGTCTGAATAGTACCTACTAAAACGGAGAACTGGTAATTTAGCGAATGCTGAATGGTACCTAAATTTAAAATTACTCCTTATAAGTTGCCCCACAAAATGTCACAAATGCCTCCGCTCGAAGCCTTTGATTGTGAAGGTGACCCCACTTGGGTGGGTTTGCGCTGCAAAAATGGAAAAAAGGTCTGGTCGAGCCTACTGCCGGAGATAATAAAAAAACTGGGGATTTAATTACATATATACATACATAACTTCACGCCTGTATCCCGTATGGGGTAGGCAGAACACCAGAGGTTATAAGACCATCTGATGTCGCGTTTAACATTAGGATGGATTAATTCATTATTAATAATGTAACTTTTCAAATTTATATGAAAATATGATAGATCAAATTACTGGAAAATGTCAATCTTTAGAATTACGAAAGAAAATACTTACCTTAGGGGATGATATAACTTTGGACAAATGCTATTGAATCTGTACAAATATAATAACATAATAATTGATCATTTATTTCCTTATTCTTATTCTAGTACAAATGTTTTCATCTGTGGTCTTCAGTTAGACAAAAAAAAAAATATCCTGTGTTTGAAGACTCCGCTCTTCCACAAACAATAGATAAAATTTAAAATAAATTAAGTAAAATAGTAAAATTTGATTGAATAAAATAAAAAATAGTTTAATTAAACAATTTGTTTAAAAATACTATAAACAACAGTCAAAATTATATAAAGCGAAAGCAAATACATTTAAGCAAAATTTAAAACAAAAATCCATACAAACCAACCAATTAATAGCATAGTAACCAAACTACCTTACAAAACACTAAAATTTGCTGTCGTTGTGGCAGTAAAAATCAAAAGTGCCAGAATGTGGGTACTTGGGGAATTTCCACAATCTATGCAAAACCGGAACAAAAAGCGTAAGTCAAACGACTCGCTAAATAATCCTTCCAAGCAGATGGATGGTACAGGAATAGATAATAATTTCCTTGTGTGAACATAAATTATTAAATAAATAAATAGTGTAAACTAAGTACAAAACCCAAAGTTTTAGCCTATTATAATAGACCATTGGTCTTATGGTCTTTTGAATACAAAATTAATGTTGGTTCTCAGATACAAAATGCAAAATTTTTGTTGTTAAAGTTTCCTGAAATTTATAGGTGTTGAATAAGAAATTACTATTGATAAATCTGTTAAGCCAGTTATAGTTAAGCCTTACCATAGAGTGCCTATTCCTTTATAACTAAAAAAAAATAATGCAAAATTAGATGAGTTAGTCAAAGCGGATATAATTGAACCAGTTAATGAACCTTCAAACTGGATATCTCCAATGGTACCGATCCTTAAGAATGACGGAGATATTGGAATTGGTATTGATATGAGACGTGCTAACAAAGTGTGTTCAAATTGTTAACAAAGTGAGATCCGAAATTGCACTAGCAACAACTTAGCTGTGTTAAACAGCGTGCCAAAAATTCTTTGGGTACAGCTGCGGCAAGGTTTCGAATCAATCAACAATACCAAGGCAAAACAAATTGAAGGAGGGAATAAGTGCTCGTGAACAATTGTTGTTGTTAACAAAGTCATTGTAAAAATCTCCATTATTAATGACCATGCATTATGTCAGATAAAAAACAAACTAAGGCCACGTAAATGTAAAAAAATCATCAATATTTTACAACATTTTATGCACGTTTGAGGCTATGTTAATTCAAAGCCTATATTAGGCAGTGTGTTAATTTAATTGCTGTAAACTGGCAAACGGAAATAATAAATTGTTTTCGTACAAAAAATTACACTTAATTTCATCTTAACTTATATTTTCAAACTATATAATTGATTAAACTTATTTACAGTTCAGTAATGTCTTTTCACATTTAATTTTTACATAATTATTTAGTTGAATACTTATGTATAAATACCAAGTTCATTAATCATTTTAGTATAATATTTAAATTTGGTTAGATACCTAGAACTAGATAGAAAAAATATACTTTTTCCATCTAAATGGGAAAGGCAAATTAATGAATCCATTCAGCCTTTAAGAATATAATATAACCATACTATTTCACTATAGGTGACATAGTAAGGACGTTCACGGAACGGTCTGTTTATAGGGATTGCCACTAATGGATCGTCCGTTGAATCGAGGTACATGAGCGGTCATCTTGAAATCAATATTCTGAACACAGTTTTTCACAAACCCATTCACAAAAGAATTTGATATGTCAAATCAATCGCATCAAAGAGAGATAATTTTTTATATGGCAACGTCAGTAAGATTGTCAATTTTATTGACATTATCCTGAAAGCGTTTTCACTGTACCATTAAACTAAGATAAAAGTAGTTTGGTGTCAAAAAACGATACTACCAACACAACAACAACTATTAAGGTAACGTTAAAATTTTAAAATATTTTATTTAGTGATAATTTGTGACACTATTATAAGTGTTTTGTTGGTATTTATCTTTAATGCGTGCATAAATAACGTTGAAAGAAACTTATTGTCGTAAAGTTAAATTAAAGGTTACGCAAAGTATGAACTAAATAAAGGCCTATACAAGCTAATTGAGAACCTTTTATGGACATAAATATGTCCACGCAATAAAATCTTAAAAAGGTATACAAGAGCTATGCAGTTATAGTACTGTTACTGTTTTAAAGTAAATAGTCAAGCAAATAAAAGTATGTAACACTAATATGAAATTAATATATACGATAATAAATATTACACATAATTATAACATCACATATATATTAAAATATCAAAAACGTATTTACGTACACTGAATAAAATACCTCTATGGTAATATATTTTCATTAGAAATATAAGTACAAAGGTTAAATGCCATTAAATTGGAAAACCAAGGTTCAAAGGAACCCACATTAAATTAGAAATACTTGGTACAAAGGTACCTCCATAAAAAATGAAAGTAATTGATATAAATATATCAAAAAAAAAAAAAGAAATATTAATATCATAAGTACCTTAAACAAACTATTACTACAATAAATAGAGAAATAAGTATGAAAATTGAAAACTGTATTTTGTCAAAAAATTGACAAACGATAAAGCTACTATAATGGATATAAAGCAAATACAAAATGAAAAAATATATGTATTATTATACTGAAGAAAAACATCAGTAACATGCAATAGAACATAACATGGAACTAAAAACTATTTTGAAAATTGGGACTATAGTGAGATCTTGCTAAATTTGAATGTTAAAGGAATTAATTAAAAAAGACAATTCTAAATGAAAGAATGGAGATAAATAGCAAGAAAAAAGAAATACAAAAATCTGGAGAAAAGAGAAGAAGGGAAATCCAACAATAATCAAATAGCATCATAAATACCTATTCAATGGAACATTGTAAAAATATAAATGAGAAAAATATGAAGACACTAAAGGAAGAACACAAGCATAATCCCACCATGCACACTTGTAGGGATGTAAACGGTCGTGATATTGGTGTTCAGATGAAACTAGAAAAGAATATCAGCAATGTAGTCCATTTAAAGAAAGTGAACGATTTGTGGACTGTGGTTAATCAGGATATGAGTAAAATATTCCGTAGAAAATGATGTTCAAGCATAAGTACTCTGTTGACGGATATTATATGGAAGATAAAACTCCTTGGCTATAAACTGTTGTAATATACTTTTAAAAGATGATTGCTGTTGAGTTTCTTGCCACTTCTTCTCAACAGATCGACTTTCCGAAGTGGTGGTAGATTCAGTTCAATTGTAAATTCAATTCCTAGTTGCTTAATATGTAAAAAAAAATTGTGTGGTTAACAAATCAATTTTTGTTTGCAAATAAGAGATGTAATATGCAATTAAATGGTTCTACATCGGGGAGTGGTGGCAGCACCGGGAGGGGCGCGCGGTCTCTTGTATTCCGCTCGTCACTCCATACGGTACTGCTAACGCTACCGGTCGTGGACATACAAGTCAAAATAATATTGTTTTATTTGTGTGCACAATACCTAAAATAGTGGACGTTACAACCACTATACCCCAGAATCAAAACAACAATCCAAACAATGGAAAAAATCAGGTGAACCAACTCCGAAAAAAGCAAAGGCACTTCTGTCGGCTGGCAAGATGATGGCATCGGTTTTTTGGGATGCTAAGGGTGTCATAATGGTGGACTACCTTCCAAAAGGCGAAACAATAAACTCTGCGTACTGAAGAAATTAAACAGAAACGCCTAGGATTACTGAGAAAGAAAGTGTTGTTTCACCAGGACAACGCCCGAGTCCACACGTCTGTCGAGTCTATGGCTCAAATTCGTGATTGTGGTTTCGAATTGTTGCCACATCCAGCTTATTCTCCTGATTTGGCACCTTCGGACTTTCATCTGTTTCCAAACCTGAAAAAACACCTCGGTGGGCAGAAATTTTTAAAGAATGAAGAGGTCGAAGCCGCTGTTAACCTGTATTTTGAAGACCTTGAGGAATCTTTTTTTAAAACAGGTATGGAAGCTCTGGAAAGCAGATGGAAGAAGTGCATAGAGCTAAATGGAGATTACGTCGAAAAATAAAAATATTTTTGTATGTACTTTATTTTGTTTTCTTGACTAGGCCGCGAACTTTTCAATCCACCCTCGTAGAGTATAAATATTAGGTATGATATGACTTTTATGACCATACAACTACTTATGAAAACCGGTTCCTTGTTTGACATCATCATCATCACAACTCCGTGTAATGAGCCCACTGCAGGGCATGAGTCTCTCCTCTGGGTGACGAGGAGGTTTAGGCCATAATCCACCGAGCTGGCCCAGTGCTGGGTGGTGGATGTCAGAATTTTCAGGGTGCCGATATGGCTTCTGACAAACCCTAACGACTACTGTATACAAGTATACAGCACCCGGGACCGACAGCTTAACGTGCCCTCCGAAGCACGGAAGTCGCCGTGAGAAACGAATGGTCGGCGGTCACCCATCCAAGAACCGACCGCGCCGAACGTTGCTTAACCTGTGATATCGTAGGATACACACAGTAACCACGGCGACACGATGACTTCACATAATTTTTTTGTTGTTTGACATAAATAACCCAAATATCGATCTGATTCTCATTCACTATTAGGTATCATTAAGCTAAAAATATATTTGGCCAAAGTTCATTCTGATAAAAATAGCAAGTTTACGATGGATTGTTATGCTACTCGTATGTAACTCAAAATAATTTAGTACCCTGAAATGTTTTCTGCAATAACGTAGTGAAAAATAGTGAACAATAATATTCATCTAGTCGTGTTAAGGGTTAACAAGGCGACTGAAACAGATAACCTGTAGCAATTACTCTAAGGACTTGACAATCAATTTGTCCATTCATTCAATTCACGCGCAGGAGAATGGTAAGATAAACGTGTCCTTAATAACTCTTTTTCAGGTGACTCGGAAAACAAATGGTGCATCCATTTTTCATGTTAAAAAAACGAAGTATTTTTTGATTAGAGACTTGACTTGTTGACCTTCTTTTGTTTTAAATCGAATGCAATGGAAGGAATGTCAGCAGTATCTTAATGGCTATACAGGGTGTCCCAAATTTATCTAATTTACATAGGACGTTACTGCCAGACTTTATCTGAGATTGAATTATATGTGTAAGGAAGATTATCATGGGAAACAGATGGATTAAGTTCTGACATGGCATTACAATAGCGATCAGCCTAGTCTGTGTACACACTTCGCAACTTATTCAGTTGTGATAAGATTCAAATTCCCTTGAAAATGTAGACATATTATTACACGTTACTGTACAAGGATGGTAGTCACCTGATTCATATAATGGTTTCTTTTGTGATTGAAATCAAATTTTAAGCCGTCAATCTTGGGCGATGGATACAAGTATAGAATAGTTTTTAAATATTATAGAGGCGATTAAGGCGTTTTCGCAAACAAGAGAAGAGACTCATAAAATCCTCGGAAAAGATTACTTTTTTTTTTTTATATTGTAAGGATAGGACGTTTGTCTTCCATGCCACCTGATGGGAAGTGCGCATGAAGACTATGGTGTTACACGTCCATCCACGAGAAACCTCTTGTATTCACTCGACACTTAAAAGTTCCAGGACTGTAGTGGTCAGGAAAAAACAGACGCAGGCAGATTGTTCCACTCCTTGGCAATCCGTACCAAAAAGGAACTATCGAAGCGTTTTGTTCGACTTCTTGGTAAATCCACTATATAGGGATGGAAGTTCTGTCTGCGTCTGGTAGTCCGGTGGTAAAAAGGGGTGGGTGCAATTTGGTCAAAAAGAGCACTCGCACACTCACCAAAATGTAGCCGATAAAATACTGTCAAACAAGCAACCTTACGACGATGCTCCAGCGTCTGCAATTTTTTATTTGTAAGGTTGTTGTTATTTATGATTTTACGGGCTCTTCGGTCAACAGAGTCTAGCGCTTCGAGCTGGTATTTGGCAGAACCATCCCAAAGGTGACTACAGTACTCCATGCACCTTTGGGATGGTTCTGCCAAATTGATAAAGATATATGATATTTGTCATTTAGACGCTTCTTTGATGTCAACAAAACCGTATTAATTTACTTTCGTGACTGGTTGGTCACTTTCAAAATTTGAGAAAGCGATAGTTTGAGATCTTTGGGATGGTTCAGCCAAATATCAACTAGAAGCGCTGGATTCCGTTGACTGAAGAGCCCGTAAACTAATTAACATCGTCGACCTTTCGACCAAAAACCTGCAGACCCTAGAGCATCGTCGTATGGTTGCTTGTTTAACCGTGTACTACAGGATACATTTTGGTGAGTGCGCGAGTGCTCTGTTTGAACAAATAGAACCCTCACCCTTTTACCATCTGACTACTATACGAATACAGAACTTCCATCCGTATGTGGTAGATATTCCGAAAAGTCGAACAAAGCGCTTCAACAGTTCCTTTTTGATACTGGTCGCCAAGATTTGGAATGAACTGCCTGCGTCTATCTTTCCTAACCAGTATAGTCCTAGTACTTTTAAGCGTGGAGTGAATAGGTTTCTCGTGGATGGACGTGTACCACCATAGTCTTCATGTTCACTTAACATCAGGTGTCATGGAAGACAAACGTCCCATCCATATTTTATAAAAAAAAATACATGAAGAGAAAAAAAAATATTTAAAAAATAAACTATAATTATTTACTAGTAAACTTAACCGAAAGTTAAAGAATGCACTACGCAACACATGGTAACATAAGCGTATACAATAGATACTTATCGGGTGGTAGTGTGCGTGTGGCGGGAACACTACTATGTGCGAGTTGACTGAGACGGTGCGTCGGGAAAAGTATAGCAATAGATTTTTATTTATTTGCTTTTATTTTTATTATTTGATTTTATTTATTTAGGGAATGCTGGTGAAAAATTAAGTACCTTCTTTTATTACATAATAATTGATCAGAATCGAGTTCAGAGTGCTCTCCTTCAATATCTTAAATTTCTCACCAGTCACCCTGTATAGTTAATACGAGCGATAGAGTTCCAAAAGTTCCAACTTATATTATGTTTTGCGATATCATAGTTGTGCTACTTATGAAACCATATTAACCTCATCTATAGGCTGTCTAGTTTGATATCTTTTAAACACCCTGTATAGTAGTTGTATTTTTTCAGTTACAGCTTACATTGATAGTCATCAGTTTAAACTATAAATAAGACTTAATGCTAGATGAACACATCAGTCACAATGCTTCTTTGTAAGTTTATCATTGGGTGTGTTTTGTTTGCAACCGTTTATGGAAACCTTATATTTGATCCTGATAATGCATCTCCTTATCGTAAGTATTTTTTCATGTAATACTGAATTGAAAATGAGGTCAAATTGAGTTCCAATTATCTTACCTGCTTATTCATATGTATCGAACAGAATTAAGTATTAAATATTTACAGTTTTCTGTTTAATTTCTTCGTATGTGTTAAAGGTAAATAAATGTAGATACCCTAAGATAATCTAGTTTTGAATAAGCTAGCAGAACAATAAATGTAGCTTTAACTGTAAAAGTTATCATCGCAGAAGTTGCAATGGTATAAATGACGGACCATTTTTAGTAACTCTATATTATATTTAAAGTTTTGTTTAACTATTATTAGAAGACTACTATTTATTACTTAAGTTTAATTATCAGGAACCTAAGTAGTTTCTAATAGAAGCTACAAATAAAACTGTTTTTGAAAAGTTAACATTGCCTTGAGGTTTCAAGACTCAATATTGAACAAAAGACCTTTTAAAGTAGCCAGAAGTGACCTCGCATTCTATAAAGTTTTTAAACACGACTAAATCCAGTTAAAGTATTAAGTTAATAATATTTAAGTAGGTCAGAGATTTATTTTATGTCCTTGCAGATATGTTCCATCTTTCTTAGTTATTGTCTCCTATATACTCACCGGCACGGAAACTTGGCCACCTATTGAATTCTTGGTAACGTACGTACGTCGCTAGTTTTGTAAAAGAACAACTTTGAGACGTACGTTTGCGTTCAAAAATTTCTTAACTCTTAAACTCTATAGAACTCATTGGGAATGAGTTAAAAAAATAATCAAGACAGCATCAAACCCTCCGCAAACCTCTCACCAGCTTTGAGATGCTGAATGGGCAGAAGACATCAAAAATGTCTTCCGAAGCAGGCCAGACCAGATGCAGGTGGTTATAAAGCCAGAGGAGGATACACGCCATATTAAAAAGTACAGAAAGTTAACAAAAATTACACATTTCTTAAATTTCAGTGTCTCAAACTCGAGTGTAAAATTTTGTGTGTAAAATGTGACTTTTTGCATTATCTTCATTATTCTTGTAATATCCTAGAACTTATGAAATAATTGATTTAAAACACAAATTGGACGATATCTAATCGGAATGAACCAAGACGTGTTTGATGAAGAAATTTGAAGTTACCAAGAATTTTAAAGTGGCCAAGTTTCCGTGCCGGTGAGTATAGCTACTTCATCATATTAAGGTAAAAATACATACATACATACATACATAACTTCACGCCTGTATACCTTATGGGGTAGGCAGAACATCAGAGGTTATAAGACCAACTGATGTCACGTTTGACTAATGAGGTATTATAATGATTGCGAGAGGCTATTACAGTGACAGGGGGTCAGCCTATCGCCCACAAAAATGCCAATAAAACCTCTGTCCCTTAACCGACTTTTACAGTATGCCCGGGAAGAGAAGCAGCTGGCACATTCTATGTTTTTTTTTCGCTCCCAGTCCAGCATGGAAGTAATGTAAAAATATAAATACTTTCATCAAGTACAAGTATTTGAAATTTGAAATTGAAAAACAAAAGTCTAAACTTTAATTTTGAATTCTTACAGCCTGCCCTGTAAACGAGACTTACACCGACTGCTTCTCGGCTATTTGCGTCACTAAATGCGTACACCTGGATATGCCACCTCCTTGCTCTGGACTTGTGTCACCGTGTTTAGAACCTGCCTGTGTTTGTAAAGAGGGCTATTTGAGAAATGCTATAGGTTTCTGCGTGTTCATTGAGGATTGTGGTAAGATAGTCTACTAATTACTGTCGATGAAACGTGGAATAGTATTTTTTAACTTCTTTTGATGAGGAATTATATTATTTTGCAAGGGAAATAAATAGAATTTTATGTTAAATTTGTTAAATTAATGAACTGAGAAAAACAGGATTTTCTTGCTCGTAGTCTTACTAATCGTGGATTATAAATTAATGCAGACAAAATTCAAATATTTTTAACTGAATAAAAAATATATATATGTGATGTGAGGCCCTCTCGTGCAGTCTCCGATACGTTTAGTTATGTAATCGTGTTAATTATGTCAATGTGAAATATGATATGAGATAAAATTAGGTTTATACCTTTTAATGGACTGTTTTGTTTTTAATTACCATTTTAACAACGTTTATTTTTGTTCATGTTTGGGAATACAAGGAAAATAAATATTACTCGATAGCTTATACTGGTAATGTGACTAAAAAGTCTATTTGTTTCTTTAACTTTTGTGTTTTTTACGTATATCTGTTTTTAAGAGAGGTTTTAAAGGCTTTTTTGTGGGCGATAGGCTGACCCCTATATCACTACAATAGTCTCTCTCCATCTCCATCTTTATAATACCTCCAAATTTGTCAAACGTTACATCAGATGGTCTTATAACCTCTGGTATTCTGCCTACCCCATAAGGGATACAGGCGTGACGTTATGTATGTATGTATGTCTGTTTTTAAATTTATTTTATCTTATATGAGTATCTTAGACAAAATCGACTCGTCAAAAAATATAATTTCTATAAATAAATGGAACCTAATTTTAATGGACAGTGCCATCTTACATTTAATTATTCCAACTTTGAAATTATTTTATTTTATTTCAGATGGCTCGGATCATCTACTTGATTGATCAGACTGTGAATAAGAGTTTGATTTTAAGCAGCAGAAAAGTAAGAAAATTACTTGGTTGGTAAAATTTGTGTTCAAAATGTATTAATAAAAGTTAATTTTCATCTTATTGAATACTTATTTCTTACCGTTAGTTTCTTGGTATAATTCCCCGCTTTGCGAGCGGGCAATCTTCCAACTAAGCTACCGGGTCCTGATCGTTAGCTATCGAAATTACTAAGTACATTGGACTTTTTTAGTAATATGCTAACGAAACTTCATCTTGTGGTAGATAATTCTTTGCAGCTCTTTACCACCCGAGTTGTTTGTTAAATGGAATTCGAAGCTGCGGCTAAGATTGTTAGCTGCAACGTTATGGTTACCTACCCTACACAAATACCCTGGTCGCCACTGTGCACTGCCGCACAATTTTCAGCACTGCGTAAATACCACAAATTGTTAAAGATTTGAAAAAATATACTAAATATACAAGACTAGGAATCCAACCTGGGACTCGCGACTTCGGACGGTTGCTCTATCAGAGCCCTGGCCACATGCCATCGAAACTACTTAGCATATTTATTTTTTTACGTTACATTGCTAACGTAGCTTTCTCTAGCGGCATAGCTTTACAGCTCAACCACTATTATACTATATGATTTTATTTAGTATATTTATAATTGAACATTATAAAATGCAAAGGTGATAAAAATATTACGACTATTAGCTTTACTAACATTAACAGAAACTTATTGTGCATACATTTATATGAATATAATACATACATACATAACTTCACGCCCTTATGGGTTAAGCAGAACAAAAGTTATAAGACCATCTGATGCCACGTTTGACATTAGAGATATTATAATGACGGATAGAGACTATTGCAGTAGGGGGTCAGCCTATCGTCCACAAAAACGCCAATAAAACCTCTGTCCTTTAACTGACTTTTACAGTATGCCCGGGAAGAGAAGCAGCTGACACATTCTATGTTTTTCTTTCGCTGCAAGTCCAGTAATATGTGTAAAATATTCAAATAGGATAGTCGTGGTGTGTTGTTTATCATGTTTAACGTAAGTTATAGCAGGTCATACAACGTTCGGCTCTGTCGGTACGAGGATGGGTGACCGCTGACCATTAATTTATCACGACGCCATCTGTGCTACGGTGGCCCCGTAAAGCCGATACTTGTAAAATCGTAAGGGTTAAGAGCCATTTTAGGTACCATGAAAAAATATATGAAAAAATAAAAGATATGATGTGAAGATGATATAGGATTCATTGAGAAACAGTGTCGAAATATTGTGTGGAAATGAAAATAATATAACTTAATCTACTTGCCAGTTCACATACCATATGTGGCCCCAAGAATATTTTAATAAGTTTGTATAAACAAATTAAATTATATTATATTCATTAAATAAATTACAGTCCACAATTAGGTGGAGTTATTGTAAATACTACAAAAAAACAGTACAAACTTTAACCTACAAATTGTAATTTTTATTTTTATTTATTGGCAACTTTTCCTTTTTTTGCCATTTAGATCCTTGGCGAGAGCCTTTTTTCCGTTTAACCCTAGAAAATATCGCTTCATAGTTCATTCAAAATTTATTTTTTTCATATTTACAGTCAAATTTTTTAAAAAAGACTAAGTCCGCGTTTGACCTCAATCTCACCTGTAAGATGAAGATGAGGTCGAAGATGAAAGCAAACGGGTTTAGGAAAGAACTGGCTCTTCATAAAACATTGCCGAAACACATCACATCACGGATTTTATATGAAAGGTGCTCTCATAATGGTTTATATCAAAGATAAACTTTCCTTGAAGTGTTGAAAATAGAATTATCATGAATTATCTCGATCCATCCGTCCGTATAAAGTATGATTTGGTATTCTGTAACAATTCAATAAGTACAAAGAAAAAAGGTAGACGCAGCGAAGGCAGGACCCCCGCAAGATGCTGGATATGGATATGATATGAACGCTGGATATGGACGGCGCGGGACCGAGCGACGTGGAAAACCTTGGGGGAGCCTATTTCCAGCAGTGGATGTCTACAGGTGAATGATGATGATCATGGTGAAAGAAAAGGAAGAAGGCGTCATCGCATTTTCTTCATAAGCTTTTTAAATATCGTTTCTGACTATCACATCGTTTCTTTTGATGTAGACAAAATGATATGATAAAATTTTTGATTGGCCATATTGTATTAATAAAAAAACAATGAACAAAAACAGTTTATTTGAAAACAGGAAAAGTTATTATTAGTTATTGATCTTTGCATAGATCTAATCCTGCATTACATCTGCTCCATCTGAAATAAAATTCAAACTGATAATTCCCAATTTACGAAGAAGTTAAAATATATTTTCAAAGAAGTCTGTAAAATTCAGCCTTTGCCACTTCCAGAAATTCGGATATTATCAATGACATCTTATTTGGACAAAGCATGACAATCACATTTAAATACATATGATCAATACAACACCTATGTAATTTATCCATTTTCTAGAAAATCTACGAACTCCTTACGTGATCTTACGAAATGCTCAAAATATAACAAGGTAAATGTGAAATTATTAAAAGTCCTTTACGTCCATTAGTCGTTTACTTGAGACCCTGAGACTGAATACAGAGTATTTCCAAAGAAAAAATAACCCGTGCACGTCAGATTTTGTCACAGATCTAGGCACAGGAGCGGGTTTGTTTTAAAAGTGTTTGATGATTGAACAATTACCTATGTATGTTAAATTATTAAAACACTATATATAATACCACTGCTCGTAAACACTGCCCAAACACATTAGTTAAATAACATCTCGCTTTGTAATTATAAATATTTAAAATTACTTGGTGATAAGTGACTTTTCCAAACATTTAGCCTTCTACGTAAAATTTCAGCTACATGTGACTGTCTGATTAAATTCGGGTGCTAATTAAACAAACTTCTTTTAAATAGCATTATTCCCCTCTAAAAATCTTAGTTGCCTTCTAAATTACTATGTCAGCCACAATCCGTGCCACAAACCACGTCGGGGTTATTTAAAAAAGCTCTATGGTTTATGGCGCTTCGCCGACCGCTGCCGCGGCACCGCTCGCTTCGCTCGCTCGGCTCGCGCACGTATATTACTATATGCAACCTAACTGCTCCTCCTCGCTGCGCTCGTCGTCGCACCTAACCGTACCGACTACGTCTTCCGGAACGGGAGCCCTTCTTGTCGCATAATATTTTTCATCGCAATGTTAATGAATATATTACTTAGTATAAATTATTATAGCATAATTATGGCATAAATTGCTTCAAGACACATTTTTCGCAAATAGAAGTTATTCGTGGCTAAGTTATGAAAATAGAAGCTTGATCACGTAGCCAAAAAATATATTCTAGAGCTGGACTTATTATTTCTCATTAAATTCAGCATGTATCGATTTTTAAATTAAAATCCTTTAAATAGGATTTTATAATTCTGAAAGCTTTTTCGTCCCGTGGAGAGACTCATATGACTGCAGTATGTCAATTAAAAGGGGTGATAATGTAATACCATTTAGGGATAAACTTACCACACTGCATTAAAGGAATGCATTTTCCAGTATCGTCCCTTAGAAAGCCTTCATCACAAATACAGCCTGGTTCTATACAGGGTGGTGCAAGCGAGGGACAAGCTGGTAGGTTTGTTAGATGCAGGCATTTCGTGAAGCAGGTAGCAGGTAAGCAATCTGTGTATTGCTCATGTTCCGGACAATCTGAAATCATCATGCAAAACATTTTCAGACGGCCATTATATCATTATTAATATTGTCTTAAGTTTTGACGATTCATATTTTAAATAAAACTACTTTTTAACCGGATTAATCGCGTATAATATCTATTTTACATTTTAACTCGACGTTTCGGTGTCTTTGCAGACCTCGTGGTTACGACCGACTGAGTCGCTCGTGACCAAGCGTAAATTATACGCGATTAATCCGGTTAAAAAATAGTTTTATTTTAATCATTATTTTTTTTCGAACTGGTATAAGCTGATTGCATAATGTATAAATATAAAAGTAGGCTCCAGAAGATCAGCAACTTGTTCATGGGTCAATGTGTACGCTTTTATAATTAAATTCCAAAATATTTAAGATTAACCCTTCGACAGATTTAAGGATAAGTGTGATGTGAAAATAAGATATCCGGATGCAAGAAGATGGGAGTCCCTGGCTGTAAATGGTTATTGTGTATTTTTAAAAGATGATTGCTGTTTAGTTTCTTGCCACTTCTTCTCAAAAGATCGACTTTCCGAAGTAGTGATGGATTCAGTTCAATTTGTTCATTTTGACTTATTTCAAATGTATTGAAATACTTACGAAATAAAGAATATTTTGACTTTGACTTTGCTCAAAGTTAGCAGGTTAACTGCAACTTCCTTTGGCACTGGCACTTGATTTGAAAACTACTAAATTGTGAGAGAAATAACTGGCTCTGTACAATACATTACTAATAATTATATACATATAACGCTGAAGATATTGTTTATTTATATTATTGAACGCGCTAACATCGGAAACTACCAGTATAAATTTCAAGATATCAAGAGTCAATGAGATCAGAGAATTACGCTACCGTTTCGACAGCAGCCAAGTGCGAAATTGACAAAATATATATATATCATGATTTAGCCGAAATTAATCGAAGCTGGAAGGTCAAAGCTGGGATTTTGTCGAAGTATAAATAAATAAATTACAATGGTTTGAACATGGCCGCGCCGTTGAAACGCGGAGAACGGAGCGGCGATGGAGATCTAGACTTCTGTAAGGTCTAGAAATCTGATTTATTATGATTATTATTATTTATTTAGGCTGCCTTTCAGCTTTGACAAATTTTGGCTAAATCATGATATGTTTTTTTTATTTCGCGCTTTGCCGCGCGGTTGAAACGTGACAAAAGTACGTGGACTAAAACATTGATAAATAATACTTTTGGAACATACCTATTGGTATTGCAGTTTTGGGATCAAAAATTTTACTTCCGGAAATCCTGTTCATTAACAAAACACAGCCCAGGAAAACGAACTTAGAAGACAACATTGTGAAGTCTATGATCTCGACTGACTGTGCTCAATCAGTGATACTAATCAACCTATGTAGGTAGTGCTTATGTAATGAGGAGTTTTCAGTCTACGATTAAAAAAAAAAAAGTAGTTCACTTTTCAACATTAGATGGCGCTGATCTAACTCAAGTGTCAACTCAAGTACCAATTTCAGTACCGTACCTACGTGTAATAATTATTTATATGCTTCATGTAAAGAAAAAACGCTGCAAAACAAACTAGGAGAATAAAAAACAATGAAATGTAATATTATTAATTTGAAGTTTATGGCAATCAGCAAGAATTTTATCTCTACGATCAGTCAACTGTCAACAAAGAGGATACGATATTGACATTGACTCTTCAGTTTTGTTCAACGCCATCTAGTATGCATTGAAAAAGCTTAAAAAAAAAAATGAAACGAAAAGGCCTCATTATAATGTGCGCACTCTTAATTGCGTATGCATTATTTTATTCAAAACAATACAGCACATAACTAGTGTGATTCCCCGAAGAAACCAGTTTTTATGTTGACTCCGCGCAGCTCACGTTGACTATTATAAAAAACTGTTTTTTGTGTTTTTGATAATGTCATGGGTTCTTATGGACTGGGGGCTTTTTAAATTTTAACGACCTTGGTGCAGGTCCGCAGATAATACTAAGCCTTATGTCTGATGATGAGAAGACTATTATTAATCTTATAAATATTCAATCTTGCGTGACGATATTAAATGGCTAAAATAATATTATATAGATATAGTTACTGATTTCCTTTTCTGAAAAGTAGAAGAAGAAGCAAGATATCGAATTGTGACTTTTTGCGACATTTATCTAACTTATTAAGTACACAATACCATTTTTACCAATCATAATACATATAAATACTTTGTGTGTTCCTAATCCTTTATGAAGTCTATTTCAGACGAAAATAATAAAAAAACGAGAATGGGCCACAAAGTCTCTACATGGAAGACATTACCAAGACTTATACCAAACTGATGTCGACAAAGAGGCGTCAAACGAACGACTAAGCTGTGGAGAGCTCTTTAAAATTACTTAAAACACATAGTGAGAAGCATTCCCTCCGATATATGTAGAAAATGTTACAGCTCTCCATATGGATTATAAACACAAACATTACCAAATAATTAATATCATCTATGAAAAACTTACCTACAAATACGGTTAAGATGCATTGCTTTTTCAGTACTTTCGCATACATGTTACATCTCTCCAAATACAGGGTTAATTTCAATCAAATCAATCAATTTATTCTACTAGGCCATACTATAAATATACACCCAATTCAGTTTTAGAAAATGCAAAAACCAAATTTTATTACGGCAGGGTCGCCATGCAAGGATGGACAGCGGGAGCTAATAAAACACGTGTTGTTCAGGTGAAAGTACACAGTATATTGTCATATTAAAATGATACATGACGAGGAGGCGCGTCATACACTACAAAGCAATTATTACAGATTGCGCGATCCATTACAATAGACCTGATATCACACTAATAAATAAGACCAGTAAAACAGGGTACCTCATTGATTGATCTATATTTCGAAACTTTTTTGTCCCAGACATATTTTATTAGATAATATTGTAAGATATAAATTTATATTACATATGTCTTATGTTCTAGAAAAAATAATAGCCGATTATCGAAATCTCTTTTTTTTTAGTTCTTTTTACAACTGTTTTGCTTTAAATAATTTTCTCTTTTCGATGTATTAAATATCAGCCTTCTTAGGTTAAGGGTTCAACTTATTTATTAACCCCTTCACTACGTAGTCTTTTCCGTTTCCGATCGACCCTAGAGTGTTTTTATAAAGCCGGAGGCGCAGCGGGAGAGCAGCTCTGTAACAAAGCGCCGGAGACGGGAGTGCCGGAGCGGCCAAGGCAGGTGTAGGAAAAAAGAGATGTAGGAATCAATGTATGAAGTGTGTGTGTCTTGCTATAAAATAGGAAATGTTTTATCGGGAAAACAAAATAAATATATTTTTAATGGTTGTGTAAGATTTCAAAATATTTAGAATTTGAAAAGTAAAGGATGTTTTAAAATTGGATTATTATTCTTTTTATGTCAATCGTATTTTAGGTATTATGAAAATATGGAAAACAAAAATGCGGAAAACGTTTTCGGGATAATGAAATTTGTACTACAAAACTTTTGTATTACCATAGGTGAACCTTCCAGACACTCCAGTACTCAATAGCAAAAAAAAATACCCAATCAGTTCAAAGATAAAATAAGCCGACTTTGGCATCACCAAAAATTTACAATCGTCCCAATCTCCACTACAGACGTAATACCAAAACAACTACATCAATCCCTAGAAATTATCAATTTAGCTATAATCACTTACAGGCTTATAAAAAAATATAATGAAAATAAATCACACCAACTACATGACCTCAAAGTAAGCATAAATCGTGTTATGGGATACCATGTAGCGAACTAGGGGGACCTAGAATATAAATACATAAATAGATAAACACCCAGACACGGAACATTTCTTTTTATTCCGTGCGGGAATCGAACCCGCAACCACCCGCGTCTGAGGCAGACAGGTTTACCACTTCGACAAAGTTTTCGTCTTATGCAGAAAGCTGCTATTTTTAACACGTGCCATATAGAACGTTTTTACAGACTAAACCAAAAACTAATTTGTCACTAACCTCACCAAATACTATCGCCCAGTCGCACTCAAGTCTTTCAAACTCTACGTGACTTGCACTTGGCGTCACTTCATTACGCAAAATCTGTAGAGTCCTTTATGAAAAATGTTAAGATGCATTGCTTTTTTAGAACTTTCGCATACATGTTACATTTCTCCAAATACAGGGTTCATTTTAATTAACACATCACCTCTTGCGGGAACCTTCTCCACATCAATCCTAACAACATTTGTGCTACGACTTTTTACAAATCTTGATAAACACTAAAATTTATTTTTAAACTAAAAGGAGGATGGGCAAAAATGTATGGAAGCTGGTATACCTTGCAATAACAATGAGTCATATATTATTAGAAGGGTACTTTTATGTATTTAATTATGTAATAGGTTGCATGTATCTAAGAGCTGTGGTATTTGAGTTTTATGACTTTGAATCTGACAGTATTTTTTGTTAAGAGTCGAGCTTACATCATTTTAAAAGGCCGGCAACGCTTCCTGTGATACCCCTGGTATTGTACATGGGCTGCGGTGACTAGTTAACATCAGGTGACTCACCTGGTTATTTGCCTCCATTAACTTAATCATTACATGTTGCGTTAAGTTATATTTAAAACTACATTATTTAAAGTAACATGTTAAAAACTATTAATTTTAAAAAGTTGCAGAACAAATGTTGTTGGGATTGATGTGGAGAGGCTGCCTGCAAGAGGTTATGGGCTAATTAAAATTAACAAGCCCTGTATAATTCTATATACATACAGAGTTATTTTTTATTGGACCCGCAACTGTTGAGAAGTTACAGAGGAGGTCAAAACGTTCTTGATATGAAGCAAAAAAAAAACAAAAAATAACGTCAAAGGAGCGCATGTTATGGTCTTTCAAGCACTATTCTCTTCTTAAGTTTAACCAAAATTTTGTAATTAAAATGTGTTTGTTGTAAAAAAAGTCCTTGTAACTTATTATGCAAATTGCATTATGATATAGTTACTTGTTTAAAGTATCCAACAAAGTATAGTGACTACGTAGACATTTTAAAATTCATAGAAAAAATAAATTTTAACGTAATGCTTCTATGTAAAAATTAACAGAAGGCGCCAAGGGACGAGTCTAGCCTAGAATCAGATGTTTTTCAAAGAAATGTTGCACAATCAGTGTGTTTTTGTCATCCGTGCGTAGTAAATGCATTTTTTCAAATAATTCCCGTAAAATAGCGACTTGTTTTCTGGACTGATTGTTTTCTTGAACCTGTGAGCTGACTGTGTTACTTTTTTACGATATTTGTTTGTAATTTGGATCTTGTTTACTTTGGCTGCCTATTATAACGAAGAATATACTGGTTTTAATCTAGTGTTACGAGTTTAGCAAAAGAGAATCCCGGGAAGCACGTCAAGATCTCGCGTGACTTTATCCAGGCCACCGACTGCCCGATGCGTTGCTCTCTAAGATAGAGTGGTTCTATCCAGAGAGGAAAATCAGACGAAAGTAGGCTAAGTGTGTACAAAGTGGACGGAGAGGATGAGAACCAACCAATGTGACTTCCAACGCAGTTACAAGATGCTTTGGAATATCAGTATTGAAAGTTTTGCATACTATGCATAGGGCAAGTCTATTCCCCCATTATTACATGCCATTTCATGCGGTAAGAGAATGGAATCCTATTTTTTTATTAGAAACTTTAGTTTCATTACACACTCGTTATCTCCATGACTGTCCCTATCATTTTTCAACCAGCATTTTCCCTCGCAATAATTACTTTATATCTAAGTATTATAACTTGTTGGATAGTTAAAGCAATGTACTTAATTATTATGTTATCTATCCAGTAAGTTACTTGGACTTTTTTTTATAGGAGATACATTTTAAATGCGATCTTTTAGTTTAACTTTTCTTTATCTTAAGAAGAGAATGCCTCTTTTCAATATCATCGTCATACTTCCCATCTCTTCTTGAGACGAAACAAGGACCCCAAGTACTTTCACTTGTTCCACTTATCATAAAATTGCATTCCGTCATAGCTTCGTTCCTCTCCGTAACCATAACTTTTGTCTTTCCGACATTTACTCTCACAACTTTTCTTGTAAACAACTCACGCATCACAGTGAACATTTGTTGCAATTCCGACGTTGACGATGCAAATAGAACCTGGTCGTCGGGGTAAAGCTGAGTTTTGATCACTTTCTCATTCATTTTTAAACCCCAATCAGATTCTTACAGATCTTTCAAACAGCTATCCATGAATAGGTTGAACAGCCACGGAGACGCTACGCAGCCCTGTCTAACACCGCGATCGATGCTAAACCCTTCTGTGAAGTCATAATTTAACCTGACACAGGCACTCAAATCCTTACATAAGGATTTGAGTGCCCGTATCAAGTCATGGTCCACCCCAAACGCAGATAGAGTTGACCATAGTTCATTCCTCATCGAACTGTCATACGCCTTTTCCAAGTCAATGAAGCAGCAGAAAACCTTTCGGTGTTTACCCAGAACCTTCTCGGTTACTGATCTTAAGGCAAAGACTTGATCCGTGCATCCAATCCCCTTTCTAAATCCCGCTTGCACATCCCAGATCTTGCTTTTTGTTTCATTCATCACTCTTTCCATTAATATCTTTGCATTCATTTCGCCTACAATACTCAAAAGGCTAATGCCACGGAAGTTTTTGCATTCCTGCTGTGACCCCTTTCCTTTATAAAATGGCACAATAACGGCCTTGCACCAGTGGCCTGGAACACGGCTAGACCACCAACACTTATTAAAAAGCTGGTACAACAAGTGTGCAGTGACACCTTCACCCGCCTTGAACATTTCGGCGTCTATCCTATCATACCCTGCCGCTTTACCCAATTTCAAACCTGCCATTGGTTTCATAACTTGTTCCATACTTATCTCACTTTCACGATTGGTCACACCACTCGAAGTGGTTGGTCTACTTTGGTGCCTATAAGGTTAATTTTTAAAAGAAAAAGACAATTTGATATCAATAGTTTAATTAAACCCGGTTGTTTTTTGTTGTTACTTGATTTTTGCTTCGTTTAAACTGTTCTGTCGCTCTCTATCTGCTCAATCTGAAATGAAGATTAAAAACGATTTTATAAAAAAATGAGATTTTTTAAAGCGATAAAAAGGATGTGACAAGAATACACAAAATGTAATCATCGATGGGACAGTCAAGGATGCAAAGCATTAAAAAAACCGACTTCAAAGAGTTATTTATTGCTGAGGGGAACCAAAATATACACTTAAATATAATTTGTCATTTGAATTTTGATAAAATTTATCCACAGAAAAGTAACTAATGACAAACAAATAAGTCAAATGGTGAACCACTAAACAATTCAACCATAGTGGCTAACTATAATTTAATCTGAGCCAACATTGATCTTCATAATAGCCAATAAGATATTAATTAAAAATGTTAAGATTATGAACTGTGAAAACTTAGGGTGTTACCACACCAATAGATCGACGTCGATCGACGGTCGACCAATGGTGTCGATCGACGGTCGACCAATGGCGTCGATCGACGGTCGACCAATGGCATCGATCGACGGTCGACCAACGGCGTCGTTAGACGTCGACCAACGGCGTCGATCGACGGTCAACCTACGGCATCGATCGACGGTCGACCAACGGCGTCGTAAGACGTCGACCAGTTTTTTTGTCCTAGTAAAAACTATCGATCGACGTCGACTAATCCATATTACCATCGACCGACGGTCGATCGAATGGTGTGGTAACACCCTAAGTGCTATTTAAAATAAAAGTGACCCAAACTGACATACGGATTATATAGCCTCAAAGTAAGCTGTCATGCACTTGTGTGACTCCATGTATTCAACACAACGGATCGAGGGGTATCCTAGTATACCAGACTAGAGCCGGCTTAGAAAATTTCGTTACCCAACCTGACCTGGCTGTGACTCAAACTCAGGACCTCTCCACCACAAGGGGCCGCCAAATTTACTAATATTATAAACTAGCTATTTCGTGTACCTTATGTGCTATTCCAGACTGTACACTATCACCATTCCAAATTTCATCCAAATCCGTTGAGCCGTTTTGCCGTGAGGAACAAACATCCACACATCCATACATCCAAACTTTTATAAATGTAATATAGTTTTGATGTATGTATGTTTCTTCCTCAATCACGGGAGAACGGATTAACGGATTTGGATAAAATTTGGCATAATGATAGTGTAGAGTCTGGAACAGCACATAGGCTACTTTCTATCCCGAAAATCCCGCGGGATCCACAACAGTTAGTTTATAATATTAGTAAGATTGGTAAGATAAGATGTAAAAGTTTTGATGTATGGATGTTTGTTCCTCAATCACGGAAGAACGGCTCAACGGATTTTGATGAAATTTTTCATAGTGATAGTGTACATTCAGGAAAAGAACATAGGCTTTTTATCCCGATATTCCTAGTTATAAATAATTAATGAAAACTTACTACACTGTTCTAGAGGAATACAAGTTCCAGTAGCATCCCTGAGGTAGTTGTTGACACAAACACAACCCGGCTTTAGACAAGGTGCAGCTATCGCTGCGCACGCTGGTGGAGTTTTGAGATGTTGGCAGTTCGTGTAACAAGTAGCTGGTAGGCAGTCTGTGTACTCCTCATTTTTAGGACAATCTAAAAGTCATCATATGAAAGGTTAATTTTGTTTGTTGCAACTTTTAAACACTGTATAGTTATATATAGTATTTTGCGCTGTAACATGCGGGAGACAGCTTCCGTAACGAATCGTTTCACTCCTGAAAGTAAAGGCGATAAGCCAAAAGTGTCCATGCTGGACTGGGAGCGAAAAACATAGAATGTACCAGCTACTTCTCTTCCCGGGTATACTGTAAAAGTTTGTTAAGGGACAGAGGTTTTATTGGCGTTTTTGCGAAAGATAGGTTGACCCCTGTCACTGAAATAGTCTTCATCTTATTAATTCCACCAAACTTATCAAACGTGACCTCAGATGGTTTCTTCCTATCCCAAGGGCATCTGGTGTTCTGCCTTCCCCATACCTAAGGGATACAGGCGTCAAGTTATATATGTATGTAAAATCCATATTATCATGAGTCAGTTCATGGACAGAGGTTTCATTGGCGTTTTTGTGGGTGATAGGCTGACTTGCTGTCACTGCAATAGTCTCTCAGCATCATTATAATACCTCCAACATTAAACGTGACATCAGATGGTCTTACAACCACTGGTGTTCTGCCTACCGCATAAGCGATACAGGCATGAAGTTATGTATGTATGTACTTACATAACCAGAATGTTTTTGCACGGGTTGCCTGGTAGAAATCGCTTGAAGCGATAAGGCCGCCCAAATTGTCCAAAGTTTGTGTTTGTTTTTTTTTGTCATTCTTTTTTTTTATTGGCAATAAGGTGTAAATAAATAAAATTTAAGTGATTCTGAAAGATTTTGCGTCACCCGCACCAAGCTACAGCGCAAATAGTATACAAATAGTTCTCCATTTTATACAGCTTTTCCTCATTTAGCGGTTGGATTTTTAATATTTTATTTTACAACCAATATTTGGTAAAATAGGTTTTCCGTAAACCGATCAACACAACAGTATATTACACAATGCCAAAAGGACTTCAAAGGCTGGTACAAATAACAGGGTATAAACCACAGAAATACTAGATATACACTACATAGATAATGCTAGTGCATGTTGTACCTACTTCGCGTGTCCGAACGCCGACCATGCGCCAAGGTTTGTCGCCGCTAGATATCTTTCTGAATAATCGATTTCATCGGCGGCATCGGTGTTATGTATCGGTTTGTATTTCCCATCACTAAATATCACCTGTGACGTCACAGTAGGTGTTAAGAAGTCGGCACGCTTGGTTTCAATATAAATCTTGACATTTGCGTTACCTATGTAGATGTATGTCTGTGGTACAAACAGTTTGCAATATAACTTATTTCCTGTTCAGTGTTGAAATTGCCATCCCATATTCATCATTATTATACGAGGACGTGCAAAATTCGTAAATCGCCTATACTTTTATACTACTAGAGTTGAATAAATTGAGCAATTATTAGTGATTATAATAGCATACTCACCGAAAGGTTTTGCATTTTTTTGATCAAAGATTTTACTTGCACAGATTCCGTATGCCAACAAAAGGCAGCTCAGGAACACGATCTTCAAAGACAACATCATGCATTCAATGCTTACAATACACTGATCATCATTAGAACTGGCCGGCTTATTAAGTAACAACGCGCGCATCTATATTTAGACCAATTTATTTTATTTAACTTAGTTGTATTATTATAAGTAGCATGAAACCGGTCTTTGCGTCAACTTTGCGTAGCTAAAGTTAACATTGAGAAAAAACTCTTTTGAGTTGTTGATAGGTTTAAGTATGGGGAATTCACGTCATTGTTACTCTTAAGGCCGCAAGCTATTGTTAACTTTTGGTGTCTTTTCAAACGCAGCCAGTGTTGTCGTCATAGCCCAGTATGAATATAAAATTTGAATTGTGAGCTGACGATATATCCGGGTGCTGATTATTTCACAGTGAAGCCTGACCTTCCACACACGTAGACGGATACTATTCATAAATCAGTACTGCCGAATCACTTCTCTTACCTTTCAAATACATTTTTTAAGAGATACACTTTTACAAAAATATTTTTGCACTTTTAATTACTTAATATATTTTGACTCTAGATTTTAGTGACTTCACAGTAAGCGATTTCACGAGTGGTCAAAACTTTATTTGGGGCTTCGCAACAGGGTTTGAGATAAATTATCTCTAAATGTTGAGGTTTCATCATTTAAAATCTATGAGGTCATCGTTCAGCTAAAATAGAAGCAATTTGAAGCCAGCATTTAATTTGTCCGACGAAATAACTCTAGCTGGGTTATCCAGGTATATGCATTTAGAAATCTAGTGATGTTTGGTCTAGTGATCTCTTTTTCATGGGGAACAGACATGACTTTTAGACAAGTTAAACACGGATCTCCTTGTTGGCTCCTTTTGTACTGCTTTTTTTAAACCTAAAAATATATATAGCAAGTGACGAACTCATTCAATATTATGAAAAGATATATGTTATGTTATGTATTAAATAATAGGTATATTATTATCATTCTGATCGAGTGTTCTACATGAAACCACAAGGTCCATTTGACAGCAAAATAAATCAGCCTTTTAAACTCCGCTTAATAATTCATCCATGTCATTAGAGCTTAACTTGAACGGACCAAAATAATGTTTAATTTAACGTACTAATGCACCAACTTTAATGTACAACGTCCATAAAACGGTGATATCCCTGAGCCAAGTTATCCTATGTTAAATAGTTTTAAAGTGCATTTGCCCATTCTCCAGAATTTATCATAAAATCATTTCTAGACAAATGACTTTTGAGAGTTGTTATTATTCATAAGTGCACCGTTTGAAATTTATTTACAGGCCTTGTGTTTGAATGAAATTAATGAATGGTTTGAGGACTAACTTAGGGCCAACGCTGCGTAATGCGTGTTCATACAAAACTGCCACGTATGTGCCCGTGCATCTACACCGCAGTTACTTTTTGTGGAGCAACATTTCCAAATGTTACTGAGCAACATCCGATAGGAATAAGTTATTCATTGTAGGCACAAAAGTTAGAGATTGTTATTTAATGTTACCGTAAATAAATGAAAAATGTGATAAATAAAAATTACCCGACCAGGATTCGAACCTGGGACCTCTCGTTTGCCGGACGAGTGCTCTTCCACTGAGCTACCGGGGCCAGGCGGTACGCCTCGAAATTACCTGCCACATTTTCGTTTTTACGTTATATTGCTAACGTTGTCGATTTTAATCAAAGTTTAGCCAAATAGTAAGAGACTGAGTATTCCTTTGACACAATTGTAGAAGCAAAGTAATTAAATTTTACTAGCGAAATTGTGACACGCGTGGCCACGACGCGTGGACACATACGTAGGAGGTACGGCACGCGCGTGGACACGCGTATCGCAGCGTCATCATCATCATCATCATCACCACAACAAATGGGCCCACTGCAGGGCATGAGTCTCTCCCCTGGGTGACGAGGAGGTATAGGCCATAATCCACCAAGTTGGCCCAGTACTGGGTGGTGGATGCCAGAATTTTCAGGGCGCCAAAATGGCTTCTGACAAACCCTAAAGACTACTGTATACAAGTATACAGCACCCGGGACCGACTGCTTAACGTGCCCTCCGAATCACGGAAGTCGTCGAGAGAAATGAATGGTCGGCGGTCACCCATCGCAGCGTTGGCCCTTAGCAATAGTCTACCATTACTAATTTTATGATGGTAGACTGTGCACATTCCTTAAGATAAATTACAAGCTCTTTAGAAACTATTTTATTCGTATCGTCATTGTATTGGCTATACTCATAACCCGAACAAAGTAAATTTTTAAAGTCAAAGTTGTTCCTGCTTTTCAACTGGTACACTTGAAACAAACAAAATATATTTTACTATATTATTTATGAAAAAGGGATACCTATCTAATATTTATTTTACTGGCACTAACAAGAACTTGTTGAAATTCATAGTTTTGCAGAAGCCTTAAAAATAATAACGTAGCCTGTAAAAAATTCGAAAAACATGAATTGAACCTTTTAGCTGTAGCGTATGGCTACAATGCCTGAAAAAGAAATAAACATCCAGGAAAAATATAACCATCAACATCATCACAATTCTTTGTAATGATCCCTTTGCGGGGCATGAGTCTCTCCCCTGGGTGAAGAGGAGGTATATGCCGTAATCCACCAAGCTGGCCCAGTGCCGGGTGGTGGATGCCAGAATTTTCAGGGCGCCAAGATGACTTCTGACAACTCTAACGACTACTCGTGAGAAATGAATGGTCGGCGGTCACCCATCCAAGTACCGACCCCGCCGAACGTTGCTTAACCTGTGATATCGTATGTTACACACAGTAACCACGGCGCCACGACGACTTCGAAAAATATAATAATAACTTATTGTTTATAACTTATTATTTACTATGCTGTTTTTGTAAGAGATGGATGAGACGCTTTCCATCTGTAAGTGACAGTGAGTCCAACTACCTACAACGTTTCTTTACGTTGATAGTTTCTAGGCAATTCGTATTGAGAAATACTGTCAAATGTTTGATAAAACAATAGGATTTGTGTCTTTGACTACTAGACTAATTCAATGAATTCGCAAAGGTCCGTCGCGCACTCTTCAAAATGCGTTTTGTAAAAAACTGTGAGACCTACAACTCTGCGACGATGTTCGAGATTTCAATTATTTATTCAACCCGGAGGCTTCCATATTCCACCTATCCTTAACACCAGAGGTAATAAAACCATCTGATGTCACGTTTGACGAATTTGGAGGCATTATAATAGTGGAGAGAGACTATTGCAGTGATAGGGGGTCAGCCTATCGCCCACAAAAAATCCTCCCATAACACCTCGGTCCCTTAACTGACTTTTACAGTATGCCCGGGAAGAGAAGCAGCTGGCACATTCTATGTTTTTCTTTCGCTCCCAGTCCAGCATAGAAGCATACTTACTGCTTACCAAAATTTTACATTTATAATATTATACTAATATCATAAATGTAAAATTTTGAATATATGGGTGTTTGTTCCTCAATCACGGCAGAATTTTGACATAGTGATAGTGCACAGTCTGGAATACATAGGCTACTTCTTATCCCGATTCGAAATTGCGTGGGTGAAATCGCACGAAACCGTAAGTCTTTTTGAAGGTTTTATTTCAGAAACGCTATTTGGCAAAATTTAATTCGCCTTATTATCTATATCTTTGTATGAAGACAGGTATGACAAATTAAACTTTTTTCAATAATTCCATGTCATTACAGGAATTTAAAATGTAATGCTGATGGAAACTTCGATTTTATCGCCTTTAGTTTGATATTTTAACATGGTAACTTTGTTCAATATTTAAAACGCCTGTTTTTAAACGTGTTTTATAACTCATATTAATATTAAAAACGTGGTTTTTAAGAAATTTTATAAAATATGCATATTTTAAAATCTTCATTTTATTGAATGATTTTAAAAACTATATGTTAATTTTGCTTTTAGTTACATGTAGAGTCTGGCTAATGAAAGTAGACACTGGTAGTTTTTGCAAACTTTTTATACGGCAGTACTAGCATGAATGCCAAAGTCGTTTTTCTGGTGTCACTGTTTTCAATCGAACGGTTGTTTGTGGTTTTGGTAATTGTAATTTTAGAATTTTACGTATTTGAAAATGAATAAAAAAAAAATTGATAGTTTCGCGGTTATTAACAGCAAAAACTGAAATTTAGACAAAGCTTTTTGTACAACTGCGAGGCCACTTGAAAAAAGGTTTTTTTTTCCAATTTTGGTAGAAATAAATTGTGATTTATTTTTGCATATCTTACTTTCTTTTTTGTCACCTTGGTCTTTTGCTCGTCTTCCTCTTTACTTAAATCTTTTTTTTTCTTTGAAGAGAGTGTTTGATATAATAACATAAATTTGGCCCGTTGCCAAATTCTAAGACAATCCGTTACGAAAACGCTTAGCGAATATACTGGGTCAAATTCAATTCAAATTATACTGAACTGAATTTTTCTGTTATTCGTCTTCCTATTCGTAAATTTAAATCTAAAAAATATTATCATAGTGGTTCCTTAGAAAAAGTGGCCATTTTAATAGTTTCGGAAAAAGATAAAAATGGTTTGAAGTTTGAAGCAATGCAATCATATTTATAATTTTATTTAGAATAATAATTTGCAAAATTTCTGCATGCCAAATTGTAATTAACATTGTTATGTTGTGTTTATAATTTACATAAACATGCATATTTCACAGATATTGTAGGAATTATTTTGTAATTAAATATGTCAAACATAAAGAAAACAAAATGTGAATAGGAAAGATAAGCCGACAAACCTAAAAGAACACTTTATTAGTAAATCGCTGAGCATTACTTTACCTACGTAAAGCAAGTTAATTTTTAAATTTTTTAAATTTTCCGTATTAAGTTTTAACAGGTTCCAAAATCAATAGTCATAGTTTCATAACAATGATGACTCAAATTTACATGCATAGTTGTGATTCGAATATACAGAAAGATCAGCAGAGAACATCAGAATTTTCCCACTTACACAAAACATCCTCAAGGCGAAATAACCACCAAAAAACGGTGTTATAGTAGTTGTGATGGATTTCCGCAAAGTAACACCACGCAGACAGGGTCAGGGTTATCTTTTTATACTATGTATAGAAAAGTTGTAAGTTTTAGGCAGATTATACATATACCTACAAGGTATTTGACTTAAAATGTAAACTTTTTTATCAATAAAACATCAACTTCAATCCCAAATTACAAAAAAAAACGAAGGACTTTCGAATCTACACCGGAATGCTTGATTCGATAGTATATTTCGTTGGTTTTTTCCAGACCTGCCTACCTTAAAACTATGAAAACTTCCCATATTAAAAACTTATCCGTATGATAAAATCTACTCAAAATTACACATTGCTCAAGCATTATGACAGCCAATTATCTGACGACTCCAAGGAATAAATAATTCTGTTAAATCAGAATCCATTAGTTGGAGTGCTCAGCAGAAACTTTCTGATACTTAGCTCCTTCTTGAGAATACTTAATTAAGGAAGTTAAGTAGATTTAGACCTTATCACAATGGAGTAAGAACTTTGACACCTTTCTCTCATTGTTAACTTCTGCGCCTTGAGTTTTTTTAACTCAGCTTACAGCTAATTATCGTTAAATGGGTATAAGTTTGTGTTTTACTGTAAGCGTTTGAATTAATAGGATAAAAAGTTCAATTGTGAGACTTCACTTCAGAAATAATTTTAATGGTTATTTTGAGTTAAAATATATGTTTATAACCTACAATGAAACTCTAGTTTGCAAACGATTTGACGCTAAATACTAGATTTAATCATAAATATTTAGAAAATTTTGTGACCAACATAAAAACAATGTTTAATTCAACTAAACAAACGTATAGAAGCTACTAGGTCAAGCGTTACAAACCTGTCAAATTTCCCTAACCAATTTTTAACTTAATGTCCAGGGCATAGAGTTCAGATTCAATTACAATTTTTGAATTTTGGAACGCTTAATCTGCTGCCTTCCGTACCTAATGGTTTGAGGTATATTTATATTCAAACGGGGTAACTTTAACCAACATTGAAATTGAGTATGTCTATTTACTATCAATGTATTTTAATATATTTAATAGCCCTCAATACAAAATATGCTACAACGACAATTTAATTTAATCTGTTGCATATGACCTCCCTATGGTCTGCCTACCTAGTGGCCATATATTAGGCCGCGTAGAGTTGGCTCTAAAATTCCTTACTGACCTTGTATAAACGTATTGTAAAGGGCGAGTAATGCGGCTATCTTCTAATAGCTGATAGCTACTGATCGTTTTTCATATAAACTGTGCTGCCATATATCAGCACTGTGTCAGTTCCATCATAATCTTAAAAAAACTGCCTCTTAATACAATTGTTAGCAATTCATTTTTTCTAGAGCTGAGAAGCCTTTCTAGACCTCTGTGATCTTTGTTTTCTTACTTGGTCTTAAGTAGGTACGTTTGTTGTCAGTAGCGGGTTATAAAAATATGGTTCATCTGTCCCTGCTATTCAAAATAATTTTAATCGTTGATTTACTAACGGTCGTTGTGACATAAATGTAGATTGGGAAAATTAAAGTAGAAAACCAAAGTTGAAAATATTTGTACATACAGTTACAAAAAACCATTAACAATCATACAAAATTCATTCACACAACTATCCAAAAACATAAAAAAACGTAAAATATATTTTATAAATAAATAAACATTCGAAACCTCGTATTCCGCAATTTTGAGCCGCTCTTCTATGCATGAAGCAATTTAAACGAGCTCCGAGCATTTGCTCTTTATGAAATTACGCCAAATATTCAAAAGCTGCGGGTGAAATGCTCAAAACTTTTGTTAAAACGACATTTTCACAAAAAAATATTTGTTTAATCGTGAATTAAGTCCGAAGTTTTGGTGAAAGCGGGATGCTGGACACGACACCATGTTTTTATTTACCCGCTTTACATAAAAGGAATGGTCTGAAGGCAGTGTGTGGAAGTGTTTTGGTGACAGTTATCACCTAAAATATTTGCATAGTTTCATTGTTTGTAGAGAATTTTAATTTTTTTCTAGCCTTTTTTGTATATAATGTTATTTTATGAACCAAAAATACATACGACTCAGTTAGCATACAGAAATGTAATGTTATAAGAAATAAATTTTCTGTTTTGCTATTGCATGCAGGATTCGAACCCGTCTCGTATTTAATAGCTGTCAGTTTTATCCAAAAAGCTTTTTTACGAAAGGAGAAATATTATTAATTTACTTTTGTTTTCATTCCTTAAAGAGGCATGTTTTTGCAAATGACTGTTTTCTTGCGTTTCCGGCTTGATGTTGTCTTTTTGTGCGATAGAGACATGATTGATGATATTTCTTGCCAAAGTCGAGGAAATCAATCGTAGAAAGTATCTTTGATCAAGCGAATCAAGATAAGCCCATCCTATGTTATTATTACAGAATGAAAATGTCTTTGTTATTAATTGAATATTATGAGAATTAAAACGGCTTTATTGGTGTAACCTCCTTGAAAAAAAAATACGAATTATAATTTTCAAAATCAAGCACATCTGATTAAAGCGTAAAGAAACAAGCACATTATTTAATACATTTCCTCCCCCATCGAATGCGTAAAGTATATAAAAAACGAAAGCATATAAATCCGTATTCATTTTTTGCTATTCACCAGGAACTTTTAATGATGTCAAAACATCACGGTAATTCCGTTTAAAATATGTTAAAAAATTTAACACTTTTCCTCCATTTTCGCTGACATAACAAAACGATGAGGCCCGTATGCTTTTGGCCCGTAAGCTTTTGAAAGATATTTTACTTTCATTTCCACCATATGTGTTGCCAACAATCAGTCCATTAGTATAATTATTTTTCGACGTTTTCCCTAGGAATCAACTGCGCGGAATTTTTTTGTTGGAAACACTGATGGAGTTGCTTGTTAGTAATTTTTAAGTTTGTATTTTTTATACCATGCTATCTCTAACTTATTTATAAAACTTTTTAAGCGGATTTATCTCATTAAAGACATCCCGCCAATGACGGCTACCATTCTTACCTTTCTATAGAATTACATGCTTTTTTTTCCAGAATAAGAGGGCCCAGAAACATGAACTAATATGTATTATTCGTTTTATCAGTTTATTCAGTAAATAAGTTTGTACAAATCTTAATATTGAATAAAAAAGATATTTAACTTAATTTATTCTACATGTTTCGTCCGACAAGGCTTTTCTAGCACTTGACGTTGTCTTTAAGGGTTACCATTTTGTAAAATCACCTATTTCTCAGGGAAAAATATAAATGCATGAAAACAGAAATTATTTATTTTAAAGAAAAAAATGAGGTAAAAACACGACATTTGAGAAATAACTGAAGATAAAACATTAAAAAGTTTTAAAAAATAAAAAGCATCAAATAAAAGTATCAAAATATTTCACTGTAATTGGGTTCTGCAAATATCATATTAATAGATGACGACAACAAAATATCAATTTTAATGTCGTCACCTGCGTCATCACTTCTGTCTTCGATCTTTGAAAATAGTTAAATGATGAAAGGCTTTTCTAAATATCTGTCTTTCTTGCAAAATCCTTCATGTAATTTCTTTACATGTGAACAATGACTGCGCCTTCAAAAGCTCCAATGGATGGCATTTAATGCACTTTCAAACATTTTTGGGATTTCACAGGGTTGCTTTCCAACATTGATTTGTGCTACTTTTCTTTTCATTAAAACCCTTATCATTTCGATCATGTTAAGATCACATGGTATGGCGGTAAACGCAATATCTGTAAAGTTATCTGAATTAAACTAAGATGCAAAACAGAGAACCCGTAAGAAACAACGGAAATAGTGTTTTCTAGTGTTTATTTTATTCCATAATAAATTGTATACTGGAAACCGTCGGAATATTTTACAATAATTTACTACCTATATATTGATATAGCCGTATAAAAAAAAAGGTTCTATAATTCTTAATCATCATCGTTACTATTTATTTCTTCAGAATAAAATAATACACCTATGGTGAAAGGTCCATATAAATATCTGCTGAGTTTAATTTACTTTTCATAAAGTTCTTACTGCAGTGGTTAATCTCTTGGAATCGTAGTTTCATTTAATGGAAGTATAACAAAAAAAAAACTTTTCAAAAAAGTAATAGGTATGTAAACATTGCAGTGTCAACTTTCTTGTTTACTGTTTTTATGGGTTTATAGGGACTTGAAATTGTTTTTTGGTGTACGTGACTCCCCATTATGTGATTGCGGGCTAGAACCTGGGACAGTGGATCATATTTTCTTTAACTGCCTCCTACACCCCACCTCCCTATATGATATCATGCCCCCCCAGTTCCCCAGACCTACCAGCATGAAGGTCCTCCTATCCTCTAGCCATCCCCTTTTCCTTAAAATCCTTTGTAAATATATCCGAGATTTTAATATCTCTCTGTAAATATGCAGTTAGTGAATTGTTGTATTATACTATGTATATCTTACTAATTGTATAATAATAGCGTTTGTTGTTAATGGTAATAATTGTGTTGTCTAGTTTTTGTAGGTATCTCAATGTCCGGTCAACGTCGCGCCCAACCTGTCTTGTCAAATTGATTTTAAACATCATCTCTATTACCGTGTCTATCTCATCACGTGATACTGGCAGTAATAGCACGTCGCCTAGTATCGACGGCTGGTTGCCATTAAACTTAAAGAAGAAGAAGCAATTGTTTTTCTTTCTTAAAATAACTTCTTAAGTTTTACCACCACCATAAGTAGAGCCCACATTTTATACATTTTGGAGTTTATTAACAAGTTTTTTTAAAATTTAAAGTACAACTATAAATGTGACACGACTAAAGTAATGAAGTGGCTCTTCATATGATGGCGGTTAGTTAAATTTTTTGCCACACGCCTAAAGCCCCTTGTCGGCCTATACATTCACAGATTCATACGTCATATTATTAAGGTAAGGTGTGTGTGTGTATAAGGTGTCTTATTTGTTAATTATATTGGGTGTCACCTTGTGAGATCTATCCGTTGATCTTAAGTATAAGAAACCTATTAATTTCCTAGTATTACGTAGGTATTAAGAAAGCTCTTATTCAAAAAAGTTCAATAAGGTATTATTTGGTGGTAGGCATGTGTTCTTTTTCAGTACAATTTTACGTATTTTACTATAACAAATCGACTTATCTTTGTACAAAAGCATGTTACAGACTGGTTATAACATAACTTCATTATAACAATAACTTCATTTTCAGTAGTGTAGCTAACTGTACACTTGGTAGCCGGGAGATAAACATATTAGGTCCTTACATATGAAATTGGCGTTTTGTATGGGAGGAATAAAAGTCGTTTATTTTTTAACATAATATATTTATTTAATCAAAGTGTGATCCATTGCTATCTATGCACTTCTGCCATCTCATAGGTAGTTCATTTATGCCTTTTCTAAAAAAAAAAACATTCGGACGGGAATGCATAAAATCTTTGAAGGCGGTTTGGACTGCCTCATCGGAGTTGAATTTTTTCCCCTGTAAAAAGTAATCCAAATTTCTAAAAAAATGGTAGTCTGTGGGAGCAAGGTCCGGATAGTACGGTGGATGTCTTAAAAATTACAATTGAAGCTCCTTTAATTTGGTATCAGTCTGTTCTGCAGTGTGTGGTCTTGCGTTGTCCTGAAGCAGCAGTGGCCTTGTGCGATTGACCAGTCTTGGTTGTTTAGCGGCTAGTTTATCCATCATTATTTGGAGATGACTACAGTAGATATCTGCAGTAATCGTCTGGCCAGATTAAAGGAAGCTGTAGTGCACCAAACCGGCACTAGTCCACCAAATGCTGACCAATAACTTTTTTCTAGTTAATATTCACTTGGGGCAGAATTTGGATGGTTCGCCGCGGTTAAGCCATTGCAATCTGCACTTCCTATTGTCGTAGAGTATCCAGTTTTCATCACAGGTAATGATTCGATTTAAAATCCCTTCATTATTGTGCCGGTTCAGTAATGTAACGCAGCAGTCGCCGCGCGTTTGTCGGTTTGCTTCACTCAATTCACCTTTCATTTATTTATTTATTTATTAAGGAGAAAAAAACAGACAATATACAATAAAAATAACTTATAAATAAAAGCATTTACAGTAGGAAATGTACTTGTCCTCAACATTCTCACTGAGATTCATTACAGATAAAAAAAAATTGTATAATGAAAAAATAAAAATCTTATGGAACACACAATTTAAACACAATTTAAGAAAATAAAACTAAATTAAATACACAAAATAAAAAGAGATAAAAACCAAATGTGGCTAACAAGTAGTACCTATACAATTACTCAGTTTAAAATTAATGAATTAGTTAGATAATTACATAATCAATAAATAACAATTCTTATAACAAAGCATAAAAGTTTTATGAAGAATTCGCATTACACAGACCAGACAATAAATACCTTATAAGTTTCACGCTTAAACACTTGTATATTTGCATTGAATATATCTACTGATTCTAGTTTTTTATTGTAAATAGAACATATACGATGGAGTGGTGCTCGATGCCCTTGGTTTGAGTTATGTATGTCAAGAGCAAAAAGATATGTGCGTCAGGTTCTTTTTTTTGGGACATTAAAGGATATTTGATCTAAAAGTTCTGGACAAATTACTAGATTTCTGCATATTCTAAAGAGGCATAGTGCGTCGTTGGCAGTTCTCTTGTCTTGTAGTGGCATAAGTGTATACGTCGTTTTTAATATTTTGTATGAACATTTTTCCTTAGTCAATCTATAATGCATGGCTTTTAAGAACTTTTTTTGTATCATTTCAATTTTATTTATGTAGACATCATAATGGGGATTCCAGATAGTGGAGGCGTACTCGAGGCATGGACGGACGAGGGTCTTATACAAAAGAAGATATGAGGATGCTGTTTTCAAAACCTTAGCACAAAGCCAGACATTTTATAGGCCTTTTTTATTACTTTGTCGACTTGTTGGTCAAATATTAGTTTACTGTCTATTTGTATACCTAAGTCCTTCACACATTGAGACTTAGGAATAATTTCTCTACCTATCCTAAAAACGAGTTCAATGGTATTACGCTTCCTACTGAATGCAATATGTAAGCATTTGTCATGTGCTAGTTGTAGTTTGTTGTCAATACAGTATGTATAAAACCTGTCCAGGTCGTCCTGAATTAGGATGCCGTCAGATTTATTTTTTATCGTTTTATATATTTTTAGATCGTCAGCAAATAATAAGAAGTCACAATTAAGAAAACAGTTGTTTATGTCATTTATGAATATAATATACAGCAAAGGTCCGAGCACAGATCCTTGAATTACTCCCGAGGGCACGTGAACTTGTTTTGACTCGTATCCACACATCACTACTTTTTGGGTTCGGTTCTCTAAGTATGAAGCAAACCACCTTAGAAGATTTCCTTTGATCCCATTAAAGGCCAACTTCCTAAGTAAGAGGAGATGGTCTACTTTGTCGAACGCTTTTTTGAAGTCGGTGTATATGGCGTCTACTTGTATTCGCTGGTCCATAGATTTAAAAAGTGAGTTTGTGTAATGAAGTAAGTTTGTAACGGTTGATTTTTTTCGGACGAATCCGTGTTGTTGTGATATGATTTGTTTGTCGAGAACTGGATAGATGATTTCGTGAACAACCGATTCAAGTAGCTTAGGAATTGATGATTGTATAGCTATTGGCCTATATTGGGAAACTTTTGATTTCGAACCTGATTTGTGTATGGGAGTAATATGTGAGAGCTTCCAACGGTCTGGAAATACACCATGAGTTAAGCATTTATTAAATATAATTCCAAGTGGTATGAGAATATGTCCAGTTTTTTTAAGAAAAAGTGGGGTAATCTTATCGGGTCCAGGGCCTTTGTTGGGATCCAGAAGACTAATTTTATTTAATATATTTTCTTCTGTAACAAAAATATTTGTAAAAACTTCTGCGTGATCCGAGACTGTGGCGTTTTCAATTTCCCTGAGATCGATTACATTTCTAGGTTCGTAGACAGAGCTGAAAAATTTTGAAAATAGTTCACATATGTCGTGCGGGTTTTCAGCCGTTTCATTTTCGAAGGTCATAGTTCCAGGGTAGGTACTATCTTCCTTTTTTTGTGCATGAATATATGCCCAAAACTGCTTAATATTATGTTTCATGCCATTTTCAGTGTTACGAATGTATTTTTCTAAGCACTCACGCAGTAAATTTTTACACCTAGACCGAAGCAAAGAAAACTGTTGGTAATCACCTAAACAATTATAGGTTTTCCATCTCAGCCAGATTTTTTCTTTGCGGTTTTGTTTAAGTTGAGGTGAGAACCACTTTGGATATTTGTTTTTACGACATGTTTTTGAAGGGACGTATTCGTCAATTATTTTATAGAGGATAGTATAAAATCGATCAGTAGCTTCATTAGGGTGGAGACCTGGGTGTAATTCCTTGTGCCAGTCGACGTTAGACAGCTCGGACGAAATACTCTCATAGTTCGCTCTATGAAAGTCGTACCTTAGTGTGTTTATTCTAGGTATAGTTTTAGGTAAAAGTTCAAAACAGAATTCTAAGGGTGGATGATGAGTGTCAATTTTGGATAGTGGATAGATCGGCACATTCACAACACAAGCCTCATTGCTCAAGATTAAATCTAACATTCTGTTATTTTTATTAGGAATGTGATTAAATTGTTTGAGATCTAAATATTGCATTGTGCCAATAAGAGATCTTTCACAGTCGTTGGAAATATTCGACGGGCTGCAAAAAGACTCACCACCGAGGACTTGCCACTCTATATTTGGTAGATTAAAGTCGCCCACCAGACAGATTTTTGAGTCAGGTTGCGAAATACTGATTAGTTCAAGCTTTTCTCATAAACTTTTATAAGCATGAATCTGAGCACTGGGGGGATGTAAATTAGTCCCAGAATTAGTTTGCAGGTTAACATTTTCGTTTTAATAAATATAATTTCATTTTCAGCTGTCTCCCATTCTAGCTTGCGTACAGCCAATAAAGGTTTTTTAACAGCTATAAAAACACCGCCACCATCTTTCTTAGATGAGTTAGATAGGTCTCTATCCCTTCGAAAGATCACGTTCGAGCTTTCTTATCTTCCCAATTTGTTTCAAGTGGATTAAAACAGTTTTATCACTAATACTGCAGCCTGCAGCTAACTCGGACGTAGTTTGCGATGGATCCGCTTCCAAAATAGCCTTCAATTCTACATTGTCGACTTTGGTCTCCGGCCGTCCACGGGGATTGTTCTGTAGGTTGAAATTTCGAAAAACGAAAACGTTGGAACCAAAAACGCACTGTGCTTTCTCTAGCGACACCACTGCCATACGCATAATTAATTCTCCAAGCCGTTTCTGCAGCACTGTTGCCACGGCGGCACTCATATTCGTAAATAACGGTAAATTTTAAATTTTCCATTTTGTAAACTCAATGACGCAGAGAAAAAACAAAAAGAAAAAAAACAAAAGAAATACGGTTTTCGAGACACAAATTAATGAGTAAATAGCTGTATAAATTCGAATTTGGAATTCTAAATCAAAGAGGAGATATTTGAGATTAAAGTGGCCAGTACGACAAAACACCAATTTCATATGTAAGGATCTAATATAAAATATGGCGGATGCCTGAAACATTTCAATGATTTTGGTGTTTTTACAGACTCCTGTCAAAATGTTTCATAAAGAATATGAAAAAAAGTTTTTCGATATTTGACGAATTTAGAATTTCAGTTACTCTAATTATTTAATTAATCTAAATATTGGCTAATTATAACAAGACTGAAATTAAAAGCTATAAATCGTGTTAGTATCTACTCAATATTTCTTGTTAAATAGTATATCTGGACTGGAGTAGGATCGAATTAAAAATATTTTAGACTTAATATTCTAAATTAACCAGTATTCGTGTCCAGTTATAACTCACATAACTTTTAAACTCATTGGAAATATAAAATTATATTTCATGACATAAGAATATTTTGCCATTTCAAACAATGAAGAGTTACAGAAAAGAAAATCACGGAGAGAGTGGAAAGAGTGGAAAGAGACCTTCAACCAGCTTTGGGACAAAAATGGCTTAGATAAAATTTCACGATAAAGCTATCTTTTAAAAAAATATTCATCATCATCATCACAACTCTTTGTAATGAGCCAACTGCAGGGCATGAGTCTCTCCCCTAGGTGACGAGGAGGTATAAAAAATATTACAAGAAATTAATGCGGGATTAAACTTTACAGGATGAAACCTCGTGAGACTAGAGGTTTACTCTGGCAAGTAATTTAATGCAGTAAACTGACAGTGCGAAATGTCAAATAGAAAAATAATGATACCAGTTAAAAACTTAGTAGTGTAAGTACTGAATGAGAATGATCGAAAACTAACAGAGTCTTCGTAATTCATTTTGGAGTACATTTAAAAAAATATATAAATAATTGAATCTGTGGCATGTACTATATCTTTAAAGTAACTTTAATGAAAATAATTAATTACCAAACATACCAAGTGCTTTAAAACGGTTACAGTGCAAGTAAAATCGACTTGATAACTTCTTTATTTTTAAACTTGTTTTCTCGTCAAAAAGGAATTTTCAAGAATAGTTGCCCGTTGCTAACAACACCATAAAAAAGAAATATTTTGTGAGCCAAAATATATTTTTTCCATACATTACAATATTGTTATTTAAAAAATAATTATATTCATTCAATTATGGTTTAACTATTTAATCACATTTTTTTTCTTCCCTAAAGTAGGCACACTGGAACTGTCATGTTAATGCATTGAATTATTTGCCAGGGTATAGATATAATATTTTGAGAGTGACTGATGAAATAAGTGATTTTGAATCAAACTGTTACTAGTCTCTCACATGTAATTTTAGTAAAAAAGCATCGAATCATCGAGTTCAAGTGTATTTAATATCATACAATTGCTGCTCAAAACATAAAACTATGTATTTTAAAGTTTACGTTTAGTGACTTTTAATAAGTACCTGTATTTATAGATTCAGAGACACGTCAGCAATAGTTTTGAAATCCTTTTTCTTAAAAATAATACGTAAAGAATGGCGATAGCGATGTAATTTATTAATCCAATGTCATCTGTTTTATTATAAGTAAAAGCGAGAAGATATTAGGATAATAAATCTCAAACAAAAGGGTACGAATTTGACAAATCGCAAGATAAAGATGAAATATGATACTTGAAATTAATATGACTTAACACGGGTTAAGGTATCTTTGGAAAAAGTGTTTTTGTGCTATCGCTACTTATATAGGGTCTTTTTTATGAAGATCAAAATATTTTAGGAGAAGGTTAAGAATGGTGTGTGGATTTAATTTATGAAAAAATAAAAAAATTGATTTTATAGTTCTCATAAGTTAACAACATTTTAGTTTAATCTGTTATTTACGACTAAATCATCATCATCAGCACAACTCTTTGTAACACACCCACTGCAGGGAATGAGTCTCTCCCCTGGGTAACGAAGAGGTATAGGCCATAATCCACCAAGCTGGCCCAGTGCTGGGTGGTGGATGACGAATTTTCAGGGCACCGTAATGGCTTCTAACAAACCCTTACGACTATTGTATACAATAGTCTATTGTATACAAGTATACAGCACCCGGGACCGACTGCTTAACGTGCCCTCCGAAGCACGGAAGTCGCCATGAGAAATGAATGGTCGGCGGTCACCCATCCAAGTACCGGCCGTGCCGAACGTTGCTTTACTTGTGATATCGTAAGATACACACAGTAACCACGGCGCCACGACGACTTCAACACGACTAAATAGCAAGAAATAAAAGCGTTTTTCCAACTATTTCTATTAAGAAATACGTTAAGCCCCGATTTTTCAATAGTTCAATTTAAAAAAAATATATATATAATTTTTTTTTGTCATAAATTGAATCCACACACCATTCTTAACGTTCTCCTAAAATATTTTGATCTTCAAAATAATTAGCCTGTATATTCTTGTATACTTTATAATGGTAATTATGTTGACAAAATAGAATTTTCTCCTTATAACAACCCCTTGTATAGTTTCTTGATACGATAATTGTTGAATTTACGCCTGTTTTTTTTCTTTCATCTTAAGATTTTTTTATGTAGATACTTATCTTATCGAAAACTGACGAGCACTGGAAAGATTATTACTATAACCTGATGGGTAAAAACTACAGTCTCAACATTCGAAGTAATCACCTTATTTCATAGCAAAAAATAATATTGATTGAAAACTATTTTGAAATACTCGTATTTCTACTCGTTAGTTTTAAAATCTAGGTTTTGATTTTTGGACTTTGTGTGTTGCCAACCTTACTAAACTTATCTTACAGTTGAATACAAGTTGTAATCCGTGTAACCTAGTGATAATGCCAAATGACATTTTCTTCATATCCCAAGATAGACCATTATGTTGCACAACTTTATAATTATTTTTTAAAGAATATTATTACATCAAAAGTTATTTGCATGCATAAAGCAATAATCAAGGAATGCAGGGCATTAAAAAACCGACTTCACGTCAAAACTTTGGCTGAGTTGAGAGTGTTATCAACGTAAATATTCTCCGAAATCATACATATTTTTTCAAAAGTTTGAAATTTTTAATGAAGAATTCAACCGATTTCGACGAAATTTAAATAGGACCAACAATGAAGTATCCTCTATCATATGAAACAACAATTTTTATAATCAATGAATGCAGAGCATTAAAAAACTGACTTCACGTCAAAACTTTGGCTGAGTTGAAATTGTCATCAATATAAACATTCCCCGAAATCATACATATTTTTTCAAAAGTTTGAAATTTTCAATGAAGTACTCAACCGATTTCGATGGAATTTAAATGGGACCAACTATGAAATATCCTCTATCATATTATACAACAATTTTCAAAATCAATTCATAATTTTCCGATATATCGTGTAACATATTCGTATCCTCCTTTTTTTGGAAATCGGTTGAAAACCAAAGCAGAAAGCAGAAGGTATGTCAAAAGAATACTTTTAATTATTGAGTACGAGTCTTCTTTATTTTAACAATTTGTAAAATGTTATCAAGTGATTTAATGACAAGACAACAATATAATTTGTTTATAACATCTATGCCTGTTCTGGTAATTCATGTAAAATAATAAGAGTTCTATATGTTTTCATGTTAGTTGTGAGCACTGATTAATATACTCTTAAAGTTTCACGATTCATAATCCTGAATAAAACACTATTTTACACTTTTATGTTCGATGAGAATGACATGCATATAATATTATGCATAAATTTACGTGATAATCCGTTGAAAGGTGTTTTATTTCTGAATACTTTTAACTTAAAGTACATAAGCGACTGGCGAGTGGTTAAGGAATGCGATGAGCTGAAATAAAACATTGAATCTTTCCTCGTGCATGATGGGAATGGCTTAGGTGGATGTGGAAGACGAGATCGCTTGGGATTGGTTTATGATGAAAAGCAACAGTAAAGTGCCTCGCTAAGAGTTCACACTATTTTTCTATTTCACATTGTTTTGTGTTTAATCTATTTAATTAAGCTGCCTCCATAAATCGATCGATTTTATTTCTAATATAGCGCAGAAATGAAAAATAAAACATAGGTATTGAATTGGCCATAAGTGGACGGTTCGATTACTTAATAAAATAATGGACTGTATTATAAATAAATAGATTTAGTGCTCAGTATATAGTATCTATATACTGTAGATACTATATACTGAGCATTAAGAGAAATGACCGTAGTCTCGAGCTACGCGAAGCGGTGTACCGAGTGCGCGCGCGCTCGCCAGCGCTCGTGGATGCCGAACAGGTTTGTTCGGCTGAGTTCGGATCCCGCCGCCGCCGTCGCTGGCGCGTAGAGGCGCGAACAGTATAAAATATCAAATTAAATCAGCAATGTTCACATTAACTTCTGAAACTAGAACGTATCTTTATGTGAATCAAACATATTTTACAAAGTAATACCAATTCAAACTAGGCTTTTAGAAGTTTGATAACGCCACAATCTTGTAAGTTAGCTATAATATAAACAACGATACTTGATCAACAAAATTGAAATACGCTCCATGTGTAAGAATGAATTCGTTTTTCAATACAACCTTTTCAAATTAGGATTAATCTTCACTTTTGATCAACTCTCCAAATAAACAAATTTAAGACCAATAAGTTGGCTTTGTCCTTAAAACAAAATGATTCAGCATTGGCTCAGTATTTGGGTGAGAAAAGGCCAGCAAGGTTTTAATTACCACACATCACATACTCTTTCCTGTTAACAGGTGGTGTACAAGCTATACAGGGTTGATTTGTGGTCACCGGCCAAATTTTTTAGACACAATAAGTACCATTCATAGAAACGATTTTTGCAAAGAAAAAGTATTTTTTTTCTTTAAAAGGAAATTAATATATCCGCTAACATATTAACCAAGGCATGGTAACTCTAAATTTCCATTAAAATGAATATGACTACGCACCTAGTACAATGCTTCTTGTAGTACTACGTCGTAGTATTATCAAGAAATGCCGCGTCGTAGTAGCTATGTTCCATATTTCTACTTTTTTGTACTGAGCGACGCTAAAATAAAAATTTCAGGTACGTTTATATCGTATCAAAAAAAACTAACATTTAAATTTGGCTGGTGACTAAAAATCAACTCTGTATAATCTACGTCTAAGTCATAGATCAACATAGCAATTTTCGAAGAGGGTGTTATATAATTTATCGACACAACTTTCATCCCAGGAAGCAAAGCAAGCAGTGGATAAGTTAAAGCAATCTTAGCTAAAACAATCTAGGGTATAGTCGGTTACTGCTAAATAAAGTTTCCCAATTTCCCTATAACCTACTTTCTTAGGTGTAATGAGACGTGTTCAAACTTTCGCATCATTCTCCTTTGTTCTAAGATTTATTATAAACTTTCGTAAACTAAAAGAATTCTTCGGACAACCCATCGCAATTTCTTAAGGTTTTTTCATCATATTAGTTTTTTCTTCTATTCCCTTCTCTGGGCTAGTACGGAAAAGTTTGTAAGTCATATTTTTTCTGAAACTTTTTGTTATATGATGTAACTGAGTGAGATACTCTTCACTTTTTATATAAATATTCAGATTATTTTATTCAAAATGTGCTATTATATTATAAATTTATCTTAAATGTAAAATTTGAATTTGTGAAAAAAATGACTTGTATCGGTAAGTAAATATTAGTTTTTAAGAACTTCATATAAAATACTTTAATTATAATTTAGTGAAACTGTCATTGCTGTCAATATTACTGTAGGTAGTTAATATTCGTAGGGGACTGTGTATGTATGGTTGAATTTAAAAATGGAGGCATAGTGGCACACTGCAACAAGGGTTATAATTTACTGCACGACTATTGTCTGACTCACACACAATTTCCTTAAACATGTACATACAATCATAACGTCACGCCTGTATCCCTTAAGGGGTAGGCAGACCACCAGAAACCATCTGATGCCACATTTGACACATTTGGAGGATTAATGATTGAGAGACTTGCAGTGATAGGGGGTCAGCCTATCGCCCACAACAACGTCAATAAAACCTTCATCCCTTAACTGACTTTTAAAGTTTGCCCGGGAAGAGAAGCAGCTGGAACATTCTATGTTTTCTTTTGCTTCCAGTCCAGCATGTTTTTCTCTCCTTAAACATGTCTGTGGTTTAATGAGCACCTAATCACAAGTGTTAAAAATTCTTCTTATTATTTTATAGAGACCTCTCTATCTAAGAACGTTGTTGCGAACTTAGCGTAGACTCTGCTTCCAGTTCTGACCTCGACAGTTATAATAATAATAAAAAAATCCCCAGACAATGACACCAACTACATGGCCCCAAAGTAAGCATAGCTTGTCTTATGGGATACCATGTTGCGAACTAGAATATAAATACATAAATAGATAAACACCCAGACACGGACACTTTTTTTTCTTGTTCCGTGCGGGAATCGAACCCGCCACCACTGGCGTCTAAGGTAGACATGTTTACCCCATCGCCAAAGTGGTTGTCTTTTAATACGGACCTCTCTATGTAAGAACGTTATTGCGAACTTAGCGTAGACTGTGCTTCCAAATTTGGGCTCGTCAGTACATCAAGTGACAAAAAATAAATATACATTGGAAAAAAATACTGAATGAAATACTATACGTTGTAGGCTGATCTCCAATCAAAAGGTACGTGGTAAGAATGGCTCTAACCTGCTAGTAAAAAGGTAGTATTCCGAGGCTTAACTCAGCTCATTTCAGAGTATGCGAAATCCGTTTTATAATATAAAAGCTAATATACCCAACCTCAAAACCTCGTCACTTCCCGTTTGCGTTCGCTCCCGAACGGTCGTGTCTGCGGCCGCTCCCGAGTGTTCGTATTGCGCTGCCCTTGTTCCCTCCCCCGTACTCGTGCGGGTCAGGTGCCAAGTTAAGCTCTTACGGAAAGTTTTCTCTTGTGGAGGCTGTGTGGTGTCGGGGCTAATTCATCTGCCCTTTTCAGGGCGGACCCGACTGCTGCCGGCCGAAGCATGGCTGGTCAGGTGGATACGTAACCGTGACAACTAAGCCTGATCGTCCGCCGTTCACCGGCAATAGGTCCGAACTAGGTCGTTTTCTCTTACAGCGCAGTTTGTGCAGCCATTTCGCCGTTCACCGGCACGTAGGTTCGTTTAAGATATTCTCTTACAGCATTCTCCATTTCCATACTCAATGGATCCTCCGCAGCCATCAGTAGATCAACTCTGCGTCCAACAGGGCAAGATACTACAATGTATTATGTCCGTTCTTCATCTTTTCGTCAAGGCAAACCAGCAGGGCATCAAACTCCCTCCTGATCACTTTGCAGATCTCATCCCTCCGGACTTTCAGTCTTCCCTCCCTCCGAACTACCTAACTGACCTTAAGGCGACGCCAGATCCCTCTGTGCAAGCCGAAAGCAACATGTTAGTAGACTCTACAGCGTGCAAACGCAAAACTACCCCGCCAGGTAGTGAGTCCGACTCCGCCCCTATAGTTCCAGAATCTCCTGCTCCGTTCACAGAGGTTCACAAAAAATCAAAATCGAAGAAGAAGAAGCAAGGTGCTTCCTCGACTTCGTCTCCGTCCGTTTCAGCTGCTCCAGCCGCTGTTCCTGCTCCGCAAAATGTTGCAACGACGTCTGCTCCTGCGCGTTTTGTTTCAGCGATCCCGGCGTCACAGCCTGCGTCGCAATCAGATTCGGCTCCGCCGAAAGTCAAGTCTCCGCCCCCCGTCTTTCTACGGGACAAGAGCCGCTGGACCGAGGTCTCAGCCCTCTGCGGTAGGCACAATCCGAAGATCCAGTACGTAAAGGCATCCAACGTGGGTGACTCTATTAAGGTCTCAGTCTGTTCAATTTCCGATTTCAGGAATCTTACTCGGCTTCTTGCTGATCAAAAGCTCGAGTATCACACTTACGCTCTCCCTGAGGAGCGTAAGATTCGTGCCGTCTTCAGGAACGTGCCGTTCGAGCTCTCGAACGAGCAAATCCAAGAGGACTTGTCATCTCAAGGCTTCTTTGACGTCTCTCCAACATCCGCGTCGAAGTTCCACACAAGCGTGGTTTCCCAGGTCAGTGCCACCGCTGCCAACTGTATGGTCATGCGGCGGCAAACTGTTTTGCTTCCCCTAGGTGCGTCAAGTGCCTAGATCCGCATGGGACTAAGGAGTGCTGTCGCACTCCCGAATCGCCCACCAATCCGTCCTGCGTCCTGTGCGGCCAGTCAGGCCACACAGCAAACTTTCGCGGTTGCCCTAAGGCACCGCGTGCTGCCAGGGCTACCGTGAAGCCCATCGAGAACTGGAGAGAGCGACCGCAGCCTAGCTCGGACGCTCCTCCAGTCAGTTCAAAGGCCCCCAAGGCCTCTACTTCTTTCGTTTCAGGTCAGCGCAGCCGGGTCGCGACTCAATCGCAACCGGCCGCCAAATCGGCTTCCCAGTGCCAGAACGCAAAAGGGTCTCAAGACCGCATGGCGTTCTGGATACAGCTCGCTCCCATCGACGAGATCCTGGCTTTCGGCGCCGCTCTCGACGCCAGCCCAGAGGGTTTCAACGGTGCTCTTCCGGTCCTAACCAAGTTCGCTCCCCTTATCAGGAAACTCCAGCAAGCTCAATGTTTCTAAACGTAGTCCTTGTTTCCAGCATTCCTATCTCAGAGTGAGTCTGATCACTCTAGATAATCTCCTAGTTTCAGCTTTGTCATTTCTGCTAGTCTTAGCTTCTGAATTTCTCGCTTTCAGTTCCTTTTGGTGGCAGCCGTCCGGATGCCGCTCACTGCGCAGCCTCTCTCTCCAATTGGCTGTCGCTCCGATAAATGATCAAGAACCTGAATCAAGGTAGGTCGTAAAGGGGGATGTTTAGTGGGTATGCTCGGCTTCACTGAGTGAGTCTCCACACTGTCTGGGCATTCTATTTTCCGTTAGCCACTGGGGTTAACAGCTTATAGAATGCCCATTCGTCCGTAATAGGATTCATCCTCCTCCCGCTAAAGCTTGCTTTACTGGTTAAAGCTTGTTTTAGGGGGTGCCAAAACTTTCTGTGGCGGAAAAACAAAAAAAAAAAAAACCTCAAAACCTTTCATGTTTATTACCAACCCCTTTGTGTATTTGTGCCATAATAATGATTCAATAATTTCTTATAAATATATATCTTATGATACAATGAGTTGGTTTAATAATTCTTAACCCTTTTATTCTACTGTGCCAATACTGTTTTGGGTAGTAAACAACGTCACCCAGAGTTGGTTGGTTCATGCAATTATAATACTTTCTGATACACCTTGATGACTGCTTTCATACATCATCCGAGACTGAATGCTTTACGTGCCGCGCGAAAATCGTAATAAACGAAATATTATATCTGGCAACACTAAGCTTAATTGAATGTTATGGAGAGGACCCAGAAGGACGACTAAAATATGCCAAAAATGATATAATTCTGAATTTAATTATTCTAACATCAGTGGAGCAAATAATATTTACAGGATATGCGGTTCAAAATAAACCGTAAAGCGGAAACTTTAGTCACTTTACAAATCTACAGACCACAATAGTCAAATTTCATTATTCGACTTGAGTTGGGAGTTCCTTGTTAGTGACACACGGGGTGACTTTCACTTAGTCGATTTGTTTTAAATTATTGATTGATGTATAAGAAAATATGAAAATTAACATATGAAATGTGATTTTGCAGTATATGCATACCTATTACGCGTTTAAATAGCAAAACATTACTAATTGGATTTTGCTAGTATTATCAATACGGTGGTATCTTCTAATGTTGTTCTTTTCTAGGCCCATGTGCTATCAAGAAACAAAAACTTATCATTACTTACCATCAGGTGAGATTGAGATAAAAGAAAAAAAAAATTAAGTGAATAGCTTGCTATTTAACTTTATTATTTTTTATTTAACAATTTATGTACACAGAATAGAAGACAATTGATAATAAAAATAGAATAAAATCACAAAGGTCAGCTTCTTTCTAAAGTCTAATTTTTTCCAGCAGACCTGATACTGGATACTATTTGGGAAACAAAACAAAAATATCTTACACTATTTTTACATAAAACATGGATAATATCACCTAATCCAATTAAGTTTCCACTGAGCTTCTAATAAGTGTGTACTTATTCATACTTCTAATAGAGTCGTCCAAAGGATAACAAACTAAAAGATGGCCTACAACGTATACAACAGCTGATTAATGTAATTTCAACCTTTGAAAATTCAGTCCTCTTTCTCGGCTATCTCGCAAGTCTTGACTATTGTAGAGTTTTAGGTTTTAGGAATAGTCGACGGCTCCTTAGTATACTTAGGACAACACAACAGAATGACAAGTAAACTGCTGAAGTAAAGGAAGTATTTTATTAAATCACTAACGCCCATATTACACTGCCTATCCTGCCCATCTATCCGGAAAACAGTAAGAATGTTTGACGGTAGAAATAAGCAAGATATTGCTGGACGAGTTTACACTACCATCAGTGTTAATTCTATTACAGTGGGATGTCGCGGAAAAATATCTGGAGTACGTAAAAGAAAAGGGCACGAAAATTTAATTAAAGTTATATACTTGTAATATTATATGAGTTAAACTTTTAAAGACAGTATTTTTAATTACTGACGGTCTCCGCAGCGGAGTGGATTAAGGCGCCACTACTCAAATCGTGGGGCAAAAAAACCTGTTCTGAATGTTACTGTACTTATATTCAAGTTTCACCCTTAAAAGTTAAAAGTTATTTATATAATTATATGTGTATATCTTTTGATAAAATTATTACTATTAAAATTAAATTAAAATAATTTAAATTCCTGCACTTGATTATTTTTCCTACCCGTGTGAACCGATCTCTTCATCGACGCGATTTGAAGAGCTTCGTCGTTTGTCGCAAGGGATTATTAAAACTTTCCGTTTCTCATAATAAAGTTTCATATTGAAAGCGCTGAGTTGCATTTTTCACAGTTGCAACCTCCATATTTAATTGCATTGGACTCCGTTTGTAGGTAACTTTTGTGGGGTAGATTTTTGCGGTAACATGAATTTAGTAACTGAATTTGAAAAGTAGGAATTTTATGGATCTCAATCTTCTTGGCTCAGGTTTTATCAAGCCTTCATTGCTCGAATCAGATAATATCATTCAGATAATGATATTTGTGATTGCGATAGTCTTTCTGGTTATCAAACTGTTTTCTGATAAAAATTGTCTTTTATTAATTAAAAATATTATTGTGTTACAGAATTTTGTTATACTTTCATCAAAAAGCTTAGATTGTAGTTCAGATGATTGTTCCTCAATTACGGCAGAACGGCTCAACGGATTTGGATGAAATTTGGCATAGTGATAGTGTACAGTCTGGAAAAACACAAAGGCTACTTTATATCCCAATATTTCCGCGGGATTTTGCGCGGGAAACAGCTAGTTATTAATAATAGGAAACTTATATTGTCAACAAAAAAATGAATATGATGAAGCAGGTTCTCTTGTTTTGAACTCCTTTGTGTGAAATGTCGTCCTTGCTATTCTATTTGCCATAATAACTATGTACACAAATCATCAGTCTTTATAAAATAAATAAATTTATTTAAGTACGCAAAGTAAGTTCCGAATGAAGGTAAAGTATCAATAATTGAAATTACAGAAAATTAACATAATTATATGATTTTGTTGGCTGATATTTTATTATAGTTGAATGATAAATAGATAAATAAATAAAATCCCCAGACAATCACACCTGCTACATGGCCTCAAAGTAAGCTGAGCTTGTGTTATAAGAGACCATGTAGTGAACTAGTGGGGAACCTAGAATATAAATACATAAATAGATAAACACCACCAACTACATGGCCCAAACTAAGCAGAGCTTGTGATATGGTATACCATGTAGCAAACCTAGAATATAAATACCTACATACTTATATAGATAAACACCCAGACACGTTTTTTTTTCTTGTTCCGGGCGGGAATTGATCCCGCAACCACTGGCATCTGGGGCAGATGGGTTTACCCCATCGCCAAAGTGATCGTCATCCTCAGTAGTCGTAGTTTTGAATAAATTTAACCTAACAGACTATAACTTTAAAAGTCGGTTTCTATGTTTGTTTGAACGGGCTTATCTCTGTAATGTGATAATGGAAAACCAGTTAGATTTGAGATATGTACATTTTGGATTTGATAACATATTTTTCGAGGAAGGTTCAACGACAAAAGGGTTAAACCCTGGAAGCTTTTGAATAAAATAAACATTTCGGGGTTGACCCTACTGATTTATTATGGGTTCAAATATTTAATGACAGCAAGGTAAAGTTTCGGCATGATATATCAAATATGTTATTTAAAAATGATAAGCATTAAAAAACAGACACAAATACTCATACAAACATACAACACTAACACTCACTCAAACATACAACATCACCAAACACTAATCACAAATAAGGGAGGCTCAAAAAAATTTATAACAATTAGTTTAAGTATATCGCTTTATTATAATTTTTTATTCTTACCTTTTATTTTATGGTCAAAACTCATTCTAAAATACAACGCAAACACTATTTTTGTCTCATTAAAACTCAAATTACCTATACCTAACACTAACTAGGGAGTCTTAACAAAATATTGATTTACCTATACCCAGTAGTTTAATTTTTATTGCTTTTTTAAATTTTTGTTATACTTTATGTTTTTATTAATTAATTAAGTATATTCTTGTTTTGTACTTTCTTGATATTTTGTTTTGTATATTCTTGTTTTTTTTTAGTGTGCCTGATTGCAAACCTAAAAATTGTAAATCCGTAATTGGCTGTCAGCATCGTTTTAAATGTGTATATTTTTTATAATTAAGAGCTGTGGATTTTTTTATAAATAAATAAATAAATTCTAAGAATACGTATTGACTAAAAAAAAGACGTGTTGCACTCGGAGACTGCGGCGGGAAAGCAATTGCATAGCATTTTTTATCAACTTATGCAATTATAATTATTTATTTATTTTATTAATGCAGTAATGTTTGATCTAATATGATGTTCCTATTAGACGGCGCTGATTGTTTATTAAAGCCCGCATGTAAAGTTATGAAATCAAAGTATCACCGCTGTGCCGGTCGGAGTGGGGATGTCAGGTTTTTTTCGTTACGGAATTTCTGGATTCTGTCCCCACGCTCAAGGCCCGCGATAGAAGCTATGCAATAGCTTAAAAAATAAAGGAGACAGAACCTGTTCCATACATTTCTGGGATATAATTTATAATTTATATTTTAAATATATCGAAGTCTGGCGTGTGGCGTCGCCTTAAGAATAGCGCTACCCCATCTCTTCCCGTGGGTGTCGTAAGAGTCGACTAAGGGATAAACCAAAGGACGGGCAGCAGCGTCCTTTTGTGTATATTAACACCACACTGCGATCGCCAACCCGCCTGTCAAACGTGGCGATTACGGCATTTCCCCCCTTTGGGGGAGGCCTATGTCCAGCAGTGGACGTCTACAGGCTGTGAATGATGATGATGATGAAGTCGTCGTGGCGCCGTGGTTACTGTGTGTATCATACGATATCACAGATTAAGCAACGTTTGGTGCGGTCGGTGCTTGGATGGGTGACGGCCGACCATTCATTTTTCACGAGGACTTCCGTGCTTCGGAGGGTACGTTAAGCAGTCGGTCCCGGGTGCGTATTTACAAAGGCTATACCATTAGAGTGAAAGTGCAAACTGAACTGGCTTAGCTTTTGTATAACAAAAAGTTGTCGAAACCCTAATCTATTCTAGTACAGAAATTGACCGAAGTCGTGTAGACTTTGTGAGATAACTTCAATGTAACATTGCAGTAACAAAAGCTATCCCATTTTATATCGATATTTACCGATCGTTAGCTTCAATTTGATACTTAAATGGCAATTGTTCTGATTTTCAAAGATAGGAATAAAATGTGCATGCACCTTCGTTATTTTGATGACTTAACGTTTGACTTTTGACCATGTCGGGATTGTCCAGGGTTGGACAATCAATAGCTGGCCAGGTTTATGGCGCTTCGCCGGCCGCTGCCGCGGCACCGCTTGCTTCGCTCGCTCGGCTCGCGCACGTGTATAGCTATATGCAACCTAACATGCTCCTCCTCGCTGCGCTCGTCGTCGCACCTAACCGTACCGATTCCGCCTTCCAGTGTGGTAGCCCTTCTCGTAGTTTATCATCACAATGTATATAAAACAAAGATATACCTACTTTTCATCTTGACAAAAGCTTGTCTATTTGAGTGAATATGTATTATACAGTACTAGGTTTTGTCTTTGCATTTCTTTGAAAATTGCAAGAGCAAAAGCTAATCCATTTCAGTAAATTTTTTTACTGAGTTCGATTAGGTATTGTCGAGTAATATGCATAAACAAAAGCTCCTCTATTAGAGTCTGATTCGTGACTCAAATAGTATAGCCTTTGTATATTCGCGTCCCGGGTGCTTTATACTTGTATACAGTAGTCGTTAGGGTTTGTCAGAAGCCACTTTGGCGCCCTGAAAATTCTGACATCCACCACCCAGCACTGGGCCAGCTTGATGGATTACGGTCGTCACCCAGGGGAGAGAGTCATGCCCTGCAGTGGGCTCATTACAAAGAGTTGTGATGATGATGATGAAATATATCAGTGTTTTTAAAAAATTCCGATCTATAATGTTGTTCGTAAACTCTAGGTGTTGAATGGTCGGATGTCATCTGTTTAAATGAGAAAATCCTTTTTGTTCCTTTTTCAACTGATGAAAATGAGGTTAAATATCCTAATTTTTAAAATAAATTCCTCAAAAAATAGTGAAATATGTTGTGAATCAAATAAATATATTAAAAATACACCTCTATCAAATATTTGCTTCAAGGCGCAACAAAAATATGGTTTTTGCCTGTTGAATTTTTTATGTTGAGTTATTTGATGTATGCGCTTTTTGGAACGACCGCCGATGGTTGTTAAAAGTTAAATTTCCCTTGTTAAAAATTGATAAAACCCAGTATAGTGCATTATTTGATTTGCATATTTGGAGTGGATGCCAAACTTTATTAAATTCCACTTTTTATGGGTCTGTATGAAATTAACTAAGACCTGCAAGACCTGCAAACTAACTCTGACATCTTCTGATAGTAAGTTTCATCTAGGCGTTATTCATTAACTATAAATCGTAAGATTATTAATGAATTGGTCAACATAAGCCTTTTTTATTATTATTTCCCCGGTTGCTCTTCTTGTCTTTATGTCAAACAGGAAGAACACAAAGCTATTAAGATATGATATGATATCCAAATTTATATTTTTCATGAAACAAGATCGTCTGAAATAAATAATAAATAAATAATAAATATTTCTGACACTCACACAACATTATCTAGCCCAAATTAAGTTTCTTAAAGAACTTGTGTTATGGATACTAGATAACTGATAATATTTAAGAAATATATTTATAAACATACACATTGAATAAATACATATTTTTTATTAGAATAAACTTAAATAAACATATAAACATCCATGACTTGACGACTAATATCTGTGTTCATCACACAAATATCCGCCGCCGGGATTCGAACCCAGGACCTCTGGCATAGAAGGCAATTTATGTTACCGCTACACCAGCCGGACGTCAAAATAAAAAAATATGCACGATTTACGTATGAATTTAAAAATTACTATATTCATAAAGACCGTATAGGTTTAATGAAAACACGTACACGTATAGGATTTATAAAACGTTTTTTTTTTGAGTTTCTGTTCTAAGTATAGTAGGGGACAGACAGGATAAATCTACATGGGTTCCGTTTTTTGCTATTTGTCTACGGAACCCTAAAACCCCCTACTTTTCTTTACAGACTGGCAAGCTGGCATAATGTGCATTTGGTAAGCCGTCGGTGATCACGTGACGCATCTGAGTACCTACTGGAAATGTGTCAAATTTTTACAGAATGCACCTTTTAGGCACATTCTGTTAGCAGTTGGGTGTTGCAGAATCGGGGCCCAGTACCCCTAATAGCATGTAATTTCTGAAGTATTTAAAGTTAAACCAGATTTATATAATTGCTCCATTTTTATATGTTTATGATAATTTATATGTTTTCTCCATACAACCCATTAAAAAAAACATTCAAGTAATATTCAGTTAATCCTTATTGATCCTTAAACCTAATCACACTGCAATCTTACAACGAATTCAGTTACTCTATAGGTACTAGGTTACCGTTATTTTACTGCATTTTTTTTTCTATCCGGAACACATGAAATCTATTTCGCGATACTAATACTTAAATTTGGGAGGAATAACCGCCTAAGCCGTGCCCTAAAAGCGGTCTTAACCTTCCAGCAATAAAACTGAATTTTCTTACCTACATATTTATAAAATCATATATGAACCGCAAAAGTTCCAGTTGATTTGCCAAACACATTTATATTCCTTACCTCATTTTAATAATAATGCCGACCTAGCAAATAGAATTTGCGCTAAAGTATCTACTTAGTTGTTCATGACAAATGAGGTCTTATTATGCTTGCACAAGTCCTCACCATTGTTCTCAAACCACAGTGTTTATACTGCTGCCTAAGTAAATACGCCCCTAAGTAGGCATGTTCTAACTCAACCAAGTTTCGACATAAGAATAACTTGAAACAATCCAAAACAATTAGAAGCAAAATGCTTGGAAATTATATGAAAACAAAACTTTTTTGTTAATAAGTGGTGGAAAGGTAATCTGGGAAAGGATCCTAAAGTAATGGATAGGTAATCAAAACAATGTGTGAAAGTTTGTAATATTAAATACTTTATTGGAAAAATCGGAAAGACCTTTTCGTTTTGAGCGTTTATTCTAGGGAACCCTTTTTTCTGTAGGAACGGATGCTTGTTCCCACTCCCAGAAAAGGGATGGCAGGCCGCGGCCCACGGCCCGACGGTTGATTTTTTTTTTTTTTCCGCCACAGAAAATTTTGGCACCCCCTAAAACAAGCTTTAACCAGTAAAGCAAGCTTTAGCGGGAGGAGGATGAATCCTATTACGGACGAATGGGCATTCTATAAGCTGTTAACCCCAGTGGCTAACGGAGAATAGAATGCCCAGACAGTGTGGAGACTCACTCAGTGAAGCCGAGCATACCCACTAAACATCCCCCTTTACGACCTACCTTAATTCAGGTTCTTGATCATTTATCGGAGCGACAGCCAAATTGGAGAGAGAGGCTGCGCAGTGAGCGGCATCCGGACGGCATTCAGAAGCTAAGAGTAGCAGAAATGACAAAGCTGAAACTAAGAGATTATCTAGAGTGATCAGACTCACTCTGAGATAGGAATGCTGGAAAGAAGGACTACGTTTAGAAACTTTGAGCTTGCTGGAGTTTCCTAATAAGGGGAGCGAACTTGGTTAGGACCGGAAGAGCACCGTTGAAACCCTCTGGGCTGGCGGCGTCGAGAGCGGCGCCGAAAGCCAGGATCTCGTCGATGGGAGCGAGCTGGATCCAGAACGCCATGCGGTCTTGAGAACCATTTGCGTTCTGGCACTGGGAAGCCGATTTGGCAGCCGGTTGCGATTGAGTCGCGACCCGGCTGCGCTGACCTGGAACGATAGAAGTAAAGGCCTTAGGGGCCTTTGAACTGACTGGAGGGGCGTCCGAGCTAGGCTGCGGTCGCTCTCTCCAGTTCTCGATGGGCTTCACGGTAGCCCTGGCAGCACGCGGTGCCTTGGGGCAGCCGCAAAAGTTTGCTGTGTGGCCTGACTGGCCGCACAAGACGCAGGACGGAGCGGTGGGTGATTCGGGAGTGCGAGAGCACTCCTTAGTCCCATGCGGATCTAGGCACTTGACGCACCTAGGGGAAGCAAAACAATTTGCCGCCGCGTGACCATACAGTTGGCAGCGGTGGCACTGACCTGGGAAACCACGCTTGTGTGGAACTTCGACGCGGATGTTGGAGAGACCGCACACGGTGGGCTTGCCTCTGAAAATGGACTGCCCTTGCGGGCTCTTCGCTAGGATTACTAGCGCAAGTGGGAACTGCTTGCCTCGGCGGCTGTGCATTTTGTGCACAGATTCGACGGGGAAGCCTTGAGAAGACAAGTCCTCTTGGATTTGCTCGTTCGAGAGCTCGAACGGCACGTTCCTGAGGACGGCACGAATCTTACGCTCCTCAGGGAGGGCGTAAGTGTGGTACTCGAGCTTCTTGTCAGCAAGAAGCCGAGTGAAATTCCTGAAATCAGAAATTGAGCAAACTACGACCTTAATAGAGTCACCCACATTGGATGCCTTACTATACTGGATCTTCGGGGAGTGCGTTCCGCAGAGAGCTGAGACCTCGGTCCAGCGGCTCTTATCCCGTAGAAAGACGGGGGGCGGAGACTTGACTTTCGGCGGAGCCAAATCTGATTGCGACGCAGGCTGTGATGCCGGGATCGCTGAAACAGAAGGCGCAGGAACAGACGCCGGTGCGACATTTTGCGGAGCAGGAACAGCGGCTGGAGCAGCTGAAACGGATAAAGTCGAAGAAGCATCTTTCTTCTTCTTCTTCTTTGATTTTGATTTTTTCCGAACCTCGGTGAACGGAGCAGGAGATTCTGGAATTAAAGGAGCGGAGTCGGAATCGCTACCCGGCGGGGTAGTTTTCCGTTTGCATGCGGTGGAGTCTACCGACATACAATCTGAAATAGGAACGACGTACTCAGAGGGGTCTGGAGACGCCGGAGAATCTGTTGGGAAACTGAGCGAAGGCGGAGTGGCCGGGAGAGACGCGGTGGAGGCCTGAGGGGCCGGGAGGGTCGCTCCGAGTGAAATGAGTTGTTGATTTAGGAATGCGAACATCTGTTGCATTTCGGTTTGGAATTGATGGAATTGATCCTGACTTACCGGACCCCGGAGTTCTTGAACTTCTCCGGGCCTAGCTCTGGATTCGATGGGGGCCTCCATCGAACCCGGGGGAACCTGAACTATTCTGAAAGGAAGCCTATTCCTAACAAGGAACCTACTTGCCGGTGAACGGCGAAGGACTACACAAACTGCGCTGAAAGAAAGATCAACCTAACACGGACCTATTACCGATGAACGGCGGACGATCAGGCTTAGTTGTCACGGTTACGTATCCACCTGACCAGCGATGCTTCGGCCGGCAGCAGTCGGGTCCGCCCTGAAAAGGGCAGATGAATTAGCCCCGACACCACACAGCCTCCACAAGAGAAAACTTTCCGAAAGAGCTTAACTTGGGACCTTACCCGCACGAGTGCGGGGGAGGGAACAAGGGCAGCGCAATACGAACACTCGGGAGCGGCCGCAGACACGACCGTTCGGGAGCGAACGCAAACGGGAAGTGATGCTCCGACGGTTGATGCCGGGATGTCGTATATATACTCGCTGCTATTAAATTAATTGATAGCCCGTTGTAGGATCCGTTGTGTCGTCATCGTCGTAGTTACTATGAAGCGATACTAGATGTCGCTTCATCACTCCCCTCTGAGACTGGAGGTCTTGAGATGCTTGCCAGCGTGCCAGGTGACTGTCCTGGACAAAGTCGGGGAATGGTCCCAGTGAGTCTGGAAAAGATTCAGTGCGTCGGAGTGCCTCAGTGCGTCCAGGAGTGCTCTTCTGCAATGGCCCCAGTGAGTCGGGGTGGCTGGCGGCTACTTCGGGCAGGAGAGCAGAGTGCTCTGCTTGTGACCGGCCGAAGGGCAGGGTGCTGTGCCGAGTTGCAGATGGAGGCTAGATAAAAAATATAAATCAACATTTAGTGAATCAATGAGCAATGACATTCTGTAGACGCTTTGTCATACTTGCAATGCATTTTTTGGTTATTTCTTTCAGTTCAACTGTGTTGTGCTATTTTCTATTTACTTTTGTGATATTTTCTATCAATTCTCTTTGATTTGTAATAATCCTTCAAAATTTCTTTTTTAGTGCCGCCCAAATGTTTTCGTTTGGATTGAGGTCTGGTGAATTTTCAGGCCACGCCAAAGGGGTTATTTGTTAGTCCATTAAAAATTTCATGACTTTTTCACTTTATGACATGGTGCTGAGTCCTAGAAAACAGTGCAGTTGCCATCGGGAACCCATTCCGTCACTTGCGGAAGCAATCGGGTTCCCAATGTCTTGATAAAAATGTATGTGAGTATAATAGTTTGGACACCCACTGTAATTAATACATGTCACACGATTGTATTCAGAAAACGGTACACAAGCTTGTCAAAAGTTGCTTTTGATACTGACTAGATAGTAAGAGCTGTGAGGAGCAATACTTAATCTAAATAACCGGATTTATCCCGTACAATAACATTTTAAAGAATAGTGGCAGAATTTTCTCTGGGTTGTTTCGGAGTCCTTAGATTTCATTAAAACGAAACAATTTGAATTATTTTTCTACGATTTTTAATATTTTCACTTGCTTTCTGCAAAGCCAGAGTTATTTATAAAGAAAAAGAGCATTTCAAATGATTACTAAGTTCGTAGTTACTGCCGTAGATGGCGTGATAGGAGTAAGCAGCATGAGATCAATAATCTGTATCGATATTTAATGAATAATCGATTCAATTAACTTTCTATAGTTGGTTCTGGTTTTCATTAGTACTAATATATTGTTATTCTACCTGATATATATTAATACGAGTATGGTAATATCTTTGAAGCTATACAATTTTTTCATTAAAAAAAATGTAATAACGTGTCACAGGGTCGATTCAGTGTTGAATCGATTTTTCATAAAATCGAATGAAATGTTCAGCTCTTCTTTAGTCTTTCACTGACAGTGATGATAGGTATGTTGACACTAACGGTTTCTGTTTGATTTAATGTTAATCTGACAGAAGTGATTTGATTATTGTACTGTTCTATTATTGCACTGTTCATTCATGACCTAAAAATATAAACATCGATATATGTTTTTTCGGCTTTCCCGAATGAAAATAGGCTTACTTGTATACTCTGGTACTAATACCGAACCTTTAGACATATATTGCGGGACGCTTCCATTTAACATAAGACAATTTCTAGTATGGAGATCTGCCACTGTTCTTTTAACTCGACGTTTCGGTGTCTTTGTTATAGGTACTCGTAATATGCAATAAATCCGGTTATAACGTTTTTTTATTTAATAGTTTGAATCGCGAAAACTTAGGACAATATTAGTTCTTAAAGACACAAGATGTGTTGCTTGTTTAAATATAAATAATGATTTATTTATTAAATCAATAGCATTAACACATTTCTACGTATATTTACGTTCTAATTATTTCAAGTAAACAAAGTTATATCTGTTCTTACATCGGGAAACAACAACACGTCGGCAAAAGAGACATCCAAATTTGTTTACGCGCGTCTTACGTCAAAACCTCGACTTCCTAGATTTATTGTTTCATCCGAAGTGAGGCCGCAAACACGGCACAATATCAACTGGAAATAAAGTGTGCTCATATTTTCTACATCTTGAGTGAGACGGATTCACAGCGTATTAATAAAACAATCTTAAAAGTGAGTGTGAGAAAAAGAGCGCGATGTTGATATGTTTAGCTGAACTCAAGATTGATCTCAACGACTAGAGTGGTTTTTTAAAAAGAAGTCAATATAAACATTAACTTTTAGGTGTCGTACATAAGATATCCTCCAGTTATATTTCAACCAGCGCCTATTAAGGACAATAACTCTTTAAACCCGTTTAATAAGAAATTTCAAAAAAAATTATTTTCGTGATGACGACAAATAATATATATAAGTTTTAAATAGCTACTTAAAAAAATACAATCAATATTTTAAAAGCAAGCCTACCAAATTTGTTCTCTGTTTGTTTGAACCCTATAAAATCAAAAACTTCTTCATGAATTTTCATACTAATACAAAATGGTTCAAATGATTCATGTGGAAGATGTAGGTATGTATATGATATAGGTTTTGTCGAAATTAGCTCATGTATAAAATAAAATTACTGGACATATAAGCTGAGCTCACATGTCCCGCAGCTACAATCGCATAAAATCCCGATTCTATGATGACGTCTAGATAACAATGCCGGTATAATCTTTGTGTGTAGAATTCCAGCACAATACATCAAGTCATTTCAGTGATACCGAGAAACAAGCTTAGAAACTTTTATCCTAACAACTTTTACTTGAAGTTATTTGCAGGAAGTAAACTTTGGAGCCAAACTATAACAGTAGAGTAGACAAAATAGATTTTTAATTTTAAAGAACTTATTAAAGTATTTCGTCATTCAAAAGGTGAACAGGTCTATCTTTAACCACTTCTGACGAACAGAGAAATATTTTTTCGAAGCTTTCATATATTTATGTTTCAATAAAGATCCAAACACGGAAGCGGAGTTAATAATGTTTCATTATATTCTTTCGAACTAAACTTTACTTTGTTTTCAACTTTCATCATCTGAGTGAAGTTGATTGGTACAAGAGTATTGAGGAAAATGCTTTTATATTATGAATATGATGAAGGTAAAAAAATATAAATGTTTCATAAAGAACTTATGTGAAAGAAAATAGATAAGAATAATTAAACTCATGAAATATACAGGGTTTTTCAGAAATCAACGATAGTCATTGAATTTAATAACGGCTTAAGTTATGACTGTTTACAAAATGATAATATTGCTATGTAAAACAAAAAGAGCCCGCCCGGGTACACCCTGAAAGCCATCACTCAATAGACGTATGGGCCGCATTTCATAATTATAGACGTGAATTTCGTGTCTACAACATATCATAACCATGTCGCGCGTCGTGGCAACATCGTTATTGTGTGTATCATACGATATCACATGTTAAGCAACGTTCGGCGCGGTCAGTACTTGGATGGGTGAGTGACCACCGACCATTCATTTCTCACGACGACTTCCGTGCTTCGAAGGGCACGTTAAGCAGTCGTTCCCGGGTGCTGTATACTTGTATACAGTAGTCGTTAGGGTTTGTCAGAAGCCATTTCGGCGCCCTGAAAATTCTGGCATCCACCAACCAGCACTGGGCCAGCTTGGTGGATTATGGCCTATACCTTCTCGTCACCCAGAGGAGAGACTCACGGCCTGCAGTGGACCCATTACAAAGAGTTGTGATGATGATGATGAACATATTCAAACAATAAATCTCTTATAAAATTATTCAAAACTTCCATTGCTTCCTTTTACATAATCCAACCAATATGAAAACTCTTCCAGGATGTAAACTATCGTAAATGATCATTTCAAGTGCCAGTACAATTCGTTGCTTACCCAATTAGAGTCGAGCCTTGACAACAGCGCTAATCACACCTTCGTGGTTTCATGGAAAACAACTGTTAGTCAAGCAAACGTCGTGTACCGCTTTTCAAGTGGATTTTATTTGAAACAATTCCATGTAACGACTGTTTGATAGCTGCCATCTGCTATCGTTGAGAAGAAAATACCAATTCTCGTTTAATAAGAATAGTTATAAAAGAATACTTGTTAATAGTCTTTACAGTATTTACAGACTTTTTTCATGTTAATTATACAGGGTGGTCCAAACAGTGACGTCATAAATTTTTTATGGATTCCTCACACCCAGGGGTAGTCAAAAATACCCCATGTATGTTCTGCGATTTTTTGTAGTTTTCGAGTTATGAATTTTTTTATGCTTTTTTTGAAAATGTTCACCCTAAACAGCTCAAAATAAGAAAAAATAAAAAAATAGATTTTTTTTCAAGTTTTTTTTTTGTAACATGATCCTCATGAGTTGCCCTATTATGCATAAAATAATTAGCTTCCTGACATTCACGGAAGATACAATAATTTTCATCGAAACTTTAAAAAAATCTGTCGAGCGAGTCTGACTTGAATTATCGGACTTTTTTTTTTATATTTTATATTTTAAGCTGTTAAGGGTGAACATTTTCAAAAAAGCATTAAAAAATTCATAACTCGAAAACTACAAAAAATCGCAGAACATACATGGGGTATTTTCAGATACCCCTAGGTGAAAAACAAAAAATTTATGACGTCACTGTTTGGACCACCCTGTATACCGTTCAAATATGTATAATAAAACTGTGGAAACTTCACTGGTTTACGTATTATCAAATGTCAATAGAAATGAGTACTATGTATAACTGTTTGTTTCCCAAATAAAATAAAAATAAAATAGCTTTCTGGCTTCCTATCGAAGCGAATTAAAGTTGGCGTTTTAAGCTTATGTCGTGGAAAATTCGTTCTACAATAATCCCTTCGTATGCTTCGTTTTTATTTCAACAGACGTCCGATATCTGAACAAATTAATCCGTCAAGAATTTGCTAACGGAAAGTTACTCAGGCGAGGATTTCCACGTCGTTTCCAGTTACTGAATTAAATTATAAATTCTTATATTTTGTTGAGTTTGCCTTAATTTATCGCAGACAAATAAATAATTACTGTAACTAATACATCATTTCATTGTCGTTTTTATTTATTTATTTTGATTGTATTTTATATTTATTTTTCGTTATTAGATATCCCAATCATATTTTCATTGTGTAGAAGATTTAATATAATATTATGCATCTTTATTTAATATTTGTGTGGAGTGCTTTGAAATACTAAATACTTTATAATACTAAAGATTTGATAAACAAGTAGTTAGAAGAAAATATAATATATTTTGCAAATGCAATGTTCAACTGTCGTTTTCCCGGGGTCAACTTATTATTTAAATGAAATTCATTGTAAAGGTGCTTTTGCTTTGTATACAGGGTGTTAGTTTATTAGAGCGCAATCATTTAAGGGGTATATACAGTTAAGTCATTTGCAACTATTGTTTGTATAGATACTCGTAGGCGTAACTCCTAACTGAACGATATTTAAGATATATTAATTATAGTGATTAATTGCAAAACCCCTAGATTACTCCTCCTTAAAATCCAAATAAAACCTTTAAGTTCAAAATAAACTGAATTTATTTCCTTATTTTATTTATAAATGAAAGTCTAGTGACTCATATCTAGTTTATAAAATGTACAATTACAACGTTTGTTACACACGGTGTTCCCAAATTAATCTTTTTTTATTATTATTACATGCAAATTGGCCCTTATAATTTACAAAACTCACTATGACATCATCATAAGCTTTCTTATGAGCAAAGATAGAACACAACCTATGGAGCAGGAAACAAGTAGAAAAAAATAAAAGATTTGTAAACGCAATACTTTTATACTACAACCGGCTGGTTTTCTCGAAGCTTTCACATGCTTTCATATTGATTATGCGGAGGGGACGAATCTGGACTTTTTGCAGGTCATGGTTTGCTAGTATTATCACCAGCTGTTGAGGTATTATTTTAATTTAAGTAGCGCCGCTTATGTGCCGAATGGGTAAAACTATTTTTTTGTTTACGTCACCATTTTTCGTACTAGTCTTTTCCAAACAAGTCTTATTTTTAATTCCATGTAACCATGTTGTTTACATTTACCACCTATAACTTCTCAAATTAACTCACAAAGTTTGTTGTAACTTTACAAAAGGCGACAAGACCTCTTAAGTCTAAGGCTATAATTTACACGCCACTTCCCCGGGAACCGAGTTATGGTCTGTCACCAACAATACTAGGTGCTTTTTTATTTACCACTTGTAAGTCACTTACGTCCTTTTATAGATAGGTAATAAGATGCTTTTAAGCTTCTTAAGTGAGTCATCTTTGCGTTATATACTTTTGAGTCTATTCTTATGAATCTAAATATCAAAAAAGACTTGGGAAAGAAAAAAAACAGAAAAATATTTGTTAAATGGAATGCTTTTTATTTTATTTTTGAAAATGTTTGCTGGTTAAAGAATAATTGTATTAATTTATTTACGAATAAATTACAAATTATCATGACGTTACGGAGTCACTTAACCATCTTTAAATTTAATTTGTGACAGATTTCACAACAGCCACTCGAAAAATATCACGAAATTTCGTCAATCATAAAACACGCTTTAACCGGATTTATCGCGTATATATTTTACATTTTAATGAATCGGGTACGCTACTCTCAAAGACTGTGACACAGATGGAGGTGATGATGTATAGCTTATCCGTTATCTATCAGAGGCCTAAAAACACAGTTCTCGTGACCAAATCTTTACAAACATTTAAAATTAACAAGGCACACATTTATTTATGCTGGCCGAGCGGCAATGGATAGATTCTAATCATTGCTTACAAACCGTCTCCATACTATACGAACATTCGCAAATATACAAGTCGATAAAGTTCTGTGCTCGCACTGCAGATTTGTCAAATTTGAAGGTATTATAATAATGGAGAGAGACTTGCACTGATAGGGGGTCAGTCTAACGCCCACAAAAACGTCAATAAAACTTCCGTCCCTTTACTGACTTTCACAGTAGGCCCGGGAAGAGAAGCAGCTGCGACATTCTATGATTTTCTTTTGCTCCTAGTCCAGCATGAAAGAATAAATGCTCATGGAAGTTAAACTGATAATATGATTATACGTTAAATCCGGTTAAAAGTGTTTTATTTTATACTTATTATAAAAAAACTTCAAGATCTTTTATTTCTGAATTAAATAAATTTTCGCATAATTTACTAAAAAGTGTGAATTTCCTCAATATAACCCAGACAAGTAATAAAATATCTTCAAATGAAAATGAAAGAAATAGCAGAAGTAATCGAGAATAGTTGGCACTTAAAGTTCCTTAACTGTTCGCTCCCCTCGACTTCGTTTCATGTAACCAAATTGGAACCGTTTCATTTAAATGATTACAAATTAGATAGGAAGGTTCAATTGCCAATTTAATAGAATTAAGATGGGTTTAAGTTTTAGCTTCCACTATAAATATTTTCGACGATAGCTACTTGAAGTTTGCGAATTCAATATTACGCGTTTAAATTAAGGGTGAATTTAATTTGCTGAGAATTGTGACCAATTTTGTAATTACATAATTATCGTAGCTAACAGGCTAACAATTGAAACATAATTGACTTTCAAAATATGTCTCCGTATAAAATACTTGTAGTGAAGTCGTCGTGGCGCCATGGTTACTGTGTGTATCATACGCATATCGCAGGTTAAGTAACGTTCGGCGCGGTCGGTACTTGGATGGGTGATCACTGATCACCGACCGTACATTTCTCACGGCGACTTCCGTGCTTCGGAGGGCACGTTAAGCAGTCGGTCCCGGGTGCTGTATACTTGTATATAGTAGTCGTTAGGGTTTGTCAGAAGCCATTTCGGCGCCCTGAAAATTCTGACATCCATCAACCAGCACTGGGTCAGCATGGTGAATTATGGCCTAAACCTCCTCGTCACCCAGGGGAGAGACTCATTTAGCCCTGCAGTGGGCTCATTACTAAGGGTTGTGATGATGATGATGATAAAAGACTTATTTAATTTACATTCATACAATAAACTTATTTGGACTATTTAATAAACATTTCACTGACGCTGAAAGTTGCGTAAAAATATTAAAATATGAGCTTAAAAGTTATTTATATCTTACCCTCCACAAATTAAATTAAACATTGATATATCGAATGCTTTAGAGGCTATTTAATTTAAAGAAGCCTTAAACTGCTACCTGCATAGATTGGCACGACCTATGTAGTGCTGAGGGCTGAGGTAATATTATGTTCCTCAAATCTGACGTGCGAGGGTTCGGACCTCGTCCAATGAAATCATATGTTTAAATAAAACACTTTTTAACCGGATTTATCGCGTATATTTACATTTTAAATTTTGAGTCGACGTTTCGGTGTCTTTGTAAAGTGTAAAAATTGTAAATATACGCGATAAATCCGGTTAAAAAGTGTTTTATTTAATAGTATGAATCGCGAAAACTTAAGACGAAATCATATGTGTGCATGAACATGCTTGTTTGCTTTGCTCTGGGCGTATTATGAATTTAATAAAATTCGACCACCTTGGCGATGGGGTAAACCTGTCTGCCTCAGATGCCAATGGTAGCGGGTTCAAATCCCGCACGGAACAAGAAAAAAAAATGTTCCATATCTGGGTGTTTATCTATTTATCTATTTATGTATTTATATTCTTCGTTCCCCCTAGTTCGCTACATGGTAACTCATAACACAAGCTATGCTTACTTTGGGGCCATGTAGTTGGTGTGATTGTCTGGGGATTTTATTTTTTTTAATTAATATGTGTCTGCAAAAATGGGTTTTCGTTGCCCAGTAACTCAAGCTTCCTTATGGTTATAAGTTTTCAAAACACTTTTCATCCGCATTTATCACGTATGTTTTATAACTCAACGTTTAGTGTCTTTGCAGATCCCGTGGTCGGGACCATGTGTTTAATTTTAGAGTTAGACGCCTCCTAGTTACTGCGACCAACAGTATACAGTGTATTAGGGATCGCATTTCCGATACTTTACCCACGTATAGTACGTTCAATTTTATCGACAAAATCTAGGCACGCGGCAGCGTGTCAAGCCAAGTTCAAGCAAAGAAACTGGCTAGTCAGCGCCAAGTGTAGTTATAATTTATATAATTACATGAATTGACCAGTTTTTTTAAATCAGTATTTTAGTAAGTATTTTATAAGATTATTCAACATTTGATTCCGATAAAAATTAGCCAACCTTTACCAATTTTTAACTTTAAGATGTCACATTTTACAGTAAGATGCAATTGTTATAGGTATTCAATAAAGCAAAGAAATAGAGTTTAATACTTGTTCATAATGTGAATTTGTTCCTATAAATACATATTTCCATTTTGCATAGAACTTGGCACTCATTTAGATCTCCATTCTTTTTGCGGCGAAGCCGACAGCCAAGCATAATTTTTGTATTAAACTTGGCTCACCCTTTTTACATTTATCTTTTTGGTGGGATACTATACAAATGGGGGACGCACCGCTCATTCTCTCGTATTTTTTTTTGAAGTATCAGAAATCTGACCCCTAATACCTACACTGTTTACATATAAAATAGACATTTGATCGTACGAACTAAATCTCAATCAATAATTTTTCTTTTGTCAGCTCTCCAACGGCTTCGTCTCGGTGCCATGAGAACTCTTAAGTTACCCACATCACTATTAAAAATCACCTGATCAGCATCATATCCCGAGATACTGCAAAAACAAATGACATCTTAAATGTACCTGGCAGCATTAAACCATATTATTAGTTTTATTGCCCTATACCAATAAACTCGGATAGACATAAAGTCCAAATCCATATTTATTATTATAAGATTTATAGTAAGTATATTCAGACATACTCGTAAATAGTTTAACTATTTGGCAACGGAAATAAAGGAGTAGCCATTGTTGTAAAGGTTGACTGGAGGTCAATTTATAAGGGTCAAATAATAATATGAGTTCCCACAAAATGGCTTCCTTTACCCTATTTACTTTACTAATAAACTCTTGCGGATTTCAAAATATATACTTTGAACATTATGTTAATGAGAGGAACTGTATCAAACTAATAAAATTTACATAGATAAAACATACATTGTTTCTATATTAATCTATTAACAGATGCTGTTAAGATATCTACATAGTATACGATTTCATACTTATATTACTATGTAAGAGGTTTTTATTATATTTTCAATATCAAGATGTTAGTAAAACCACACAGGAAATTGTTATTGCCGATAAAGCTTATTGCTATTATGAACAGAGTTGAAATTCCATCGCAACCCCACTTAAGACACTTCACTTGATTGAGATTGATTCGGATAGATCGAATGAGCGCGGATGATTCGAAAACTGATAGTTAATAATAGTTTGGGAATATTGGTGTACTCTTGTTACTTTAGCTATATTATTAAAAGTATATTTGGAAGCAAAGATTTACTATTCAAACTCGCCAAACAGTAATGTTCATAGCTGACCTGTCACATATTAGACAACTTATGAAATGTATTTGTGTGTGCCGTGGGGAAAAAGGAGAAAGAAGGACGTACCTGGTTGACAGACACTGATGCAGCTCTGAGTTTTTGACCATCCGAAAATGGCGGCCAATTGGTCGGCACAATAACACAGTAAAAATCCTTCTATGCTGGTTCAAAAAACCTTCTTTCTTGGTCACACAAGCATGTAAATTTTGAGTTAATTCACTTTCACTCGCGGCGAATAATTAATAGTATTTTTATTGCTTATTTTTATTATTTATTTGAGGAGCGTCACTCGCGTGGTACAGGTGCGGACGAGAGCGGGAAGAGAAGGGGGGAGGGAGATGAGGCGGAAACGGAAGGGATGCGTGTGAGCTGTGGTGCGTCAAATGTGTTTCATTTTTTATATATAATATATATATATATGTATATATACCTACATATTTGCGTATTAATAATTAAAAAAAATATATATAATAAACGGCGTGAACAACTCCCCCGGCCTAGAGGTTTTCCTCTAAATATAAAAGTAAAGTAAATTAATTTAATTTAAAATATTAACTAAATTTATGTATAGGTACTTATACATAAAATATAAATAAGCATGCGTATATATTTACTGTCGAGGAAGAGGACAAACTCTAACCACTGGGCGAATAAAGCTACCAACGACTGTGCGAACTTTAAGCGTGCGAATAACATTGTCCTTTCCCGGATAAGTCTCCTCCACAACACCCAAAGGCCAGCAAAGAGGATGAGCATTGTTATCTTTAATAACTACAACTGACCCTAGTTGAATAGGATTGGATGGAGTGTTCCATTTCTCTCTTTGTTGGAGCGAAGTGAGATATTCCTGGCTCCAGCGGCGCCAAAAACTTTGAATTAATTTAGTTATGAGTTGATATCGAGTTAAGCGGTTATCAGATATATGAGTGAGGTCTTCAGAGGGTAAAAATTTTAGCGGGGTAACATTTAAGAAATGATTAGGAGTTAATGCGTTAATACTAGAAGGATCTGAACTGAGAACGCACAAGGGGCGGCTATTAAGTATTCCTTCTATTTGAACTAGAACAGTATTAAACTCTTCATATGTGAGAATTTGAGTACCTACAGTTTTGTAGAGATGTGTTTTGACACAGCGGACACTAATTTCTGAAAGACCATTGAAATGTGGACCATACGGTGGGCTATGCTTGAATTGAATGCGTTGCTCAGCTAGTTGATTACCTATATAATTATTATGTGCGTTAGAGTGTAATAAGCTATATATTTCCTTTAATTTGCGTTTAGCTCCAATAAAATTCGTAGCGCCGTCGCTATATATCATAGCCACGGGACCTCGTCTGCTAATAAAACGCTTGAAAGCGTCAAGAAACAGATCGGAACTAAGGTCTGAGACGAGTTCTATATGGAGAGCTTTGGTGGTTAGACACACAAAGATACAAATATAAGCTTTGTTGCTTTTAATACCACGACGTCGAATGTGAGTTATATAGAACGGGCCTGCATAGTCAACGGCAGTGTAGACAAAAGCTTTGGCTTCGGAAACACGAAATGCCGGCAAATCCCCCATAAAAGGAGTAGGAGACTTGGGATTCAGTTTGAAGCAGATGTTGCAAAGATGAACTCTTTGACGTACTAAATTCCTAGCGCCGAGAATCCAAAACCTTTGACGGAGAAGGGAGAGTAAGAGAGCGGGACCTGTATGAAGGTTAGTGAAATGATAATAGTCAACAATTAATTCTGAAACGCGATTTTTTGCGGGAAGTATCATGGGATGTTTCTGGCCATAACCGAGCTGAGCATGAGTTAGTCGTCCACCGACGCGTATAACATTGTCATTGTCAATGAATGGATTAAGTTTTAAAAGTGATTTAGAAATGCGTTTATTGTCCCTTAAAGCAATTATATCGTTTGAAAAATGTTTATTTTGAACATAGCGTATGAGATAGATTTCAGCGTAATCATAATCTGCGGGAGTGACTATGCCTTCGGTGCGTAAAATTCTTAAAAAACGTAATACATAAATAATAGCGCGTAAGAGTTTTTATAACTTGAAATACGTTCAATTAAATTTTGAAAGGGATGTATTTCACATGAATCTAAGTTTGTAACTAATGTTATTGTTTTATTTTCTAAATATTCATTTTGATTTAAACTGGGTTGAAATGGTTTTATAGGCCATGAGTCAATAGGTTGAGAGAACCAATCTGGTGCGTGAAACCACAGCTTACTACATGACAAAATGTAGGGAGTTACAGGGCGTGATATAATATCTGCGGGGTTATCTAAACTATTCACATGATACCAGTGATTTGCCGAGAGTTTAGCGTTAATTTCCGTAATCCTATTCGCCACAAACGTATGAAATTTGAATGCGGGGGAATGAATCCATGTTAAAGCGACGGTTGAGTCCGAAAAAGCGTGAATAGAACATATTTTATGTCGTTTACTTAAGGTATCATATACAGCGGTTATTAAGTTAGACAATAGTAACGCGGCGCAAAGTTCGAGGCGTGCTAGTGAAATCTTTTTAAGAGGAGCTAATCTGGATTTAGAAGCGAGGAGATGTACTGAGCCTTGCGATGTACAATCGTTACTCACACGAATATAAATAGCGGCACCGTAGCATTGTTCGCTAGCATCCGCGAATCCTATAATTGATACATAAGCGTTTGCGACAATACCTATATGTCTGGGAAATTGTAACTTCGACAGGTGTTGTAATTCGTTATGAAATTGAGTGTACTTTTTGTAAATAGATTCGGGCACGACATCATCCCAATCAAGAGACAATTTCCAGCATGATTGTACTAAGAGTTTCATAAACGCGATAACAGGGGATATAAGACCAAGCGGATCGAAAAGGCGGGCGGTAGCGGAGAGGATTAAACGCTTGGTACATGGCTGTACCTTCACATCTATGCTCACTTGAAATGAAAATACATCACTGTCGGGCTGCCATTGCATGCCTACAATTTTAGTATTAGCGGGTGTGTCATCGAAATTTACGAAAAGCGGGTTTTTATTTGTGTTTGGGATTTTATTTAACAAAGAAGAACAATTAGATATCCATTTTACAAGTTTAAAACCTCCTGCGTTAAACAAATCTACCATTTCCTTGTATATTTTCTCTGCCTTATCTAAGCTATCTACTGAAGATACATAGTCGTCCATGAACATATGGTGTTCGGCTTCAGCAGCAGCGAGCGGCCACTTCGAGCGCTCATCGTCGGCGAGCTGCCGTACGACGCGCATCGCGAGATACGGAGAACTGGATATGCCAAAAGTTACTCTACTGAATTCATATTCATCAATATTTGAGGCGGAGTCAAATCTAAACAAAATGCGTTGAAATTTTCGATGACCTTTAGTGACCTTCAATTGGAAATACATTTGTTCAATGTCGGCGGACATAGCTATAGAAAACATACGTAGGTTAATTAACAAGTCAAATATATTTTGTTGTAGATTAGGGCCAGTATATAATAAATCGTTGAGTGATTTTCCCGAGGTAGTTTTAGCGCTAGCGTCTAAGATAACACGAGTTTTTGAAGTTAATTTATCAGGACGATAAACAGCCCTATGCGGTATATAATAAGCACTATAATTTTGAGAAGCGGCATTAACTTTTGATAAATAACCTTTGTCGATGTAATCCTGAATAGTAGCGTTATAGTTATTGCGTAATTCAGGCGTACCGTTTAATTTCTTCTCTAAATTAATTAAGCGCCTTGTAGCGGAGAAGTAGGAGTTGCCTAGCAATGAGGGATCACATTTAAAGGGAAGCGATACGGTATATCGACCAGTATCGTCTCGTGAGAAAGTTGAGGAAAATAAACGTTCACATATTTCATCATCTGGGCTTATATGGACTTTATCAGGAACATTCTCGAGTTCCCAAAAGCGTTGAGTTAAATATTCTAACTGTTGATTCGGAGAAGTACACAAAAATACCTTTTTAGTATTTTCTAGTGTCGAATACGACATATCACACTCAGCCCTACCCATGGCTATATAACCGAGCGTGGATTCCATGGCAACGACGGATGACTGCGGGGAGCAAATCTTGTTGCCACCTATTAAGTGTGGGAATAGTTCGTTACCTAAGAGACAATCAATTCCTGAAGGGATAAAGAAACTATCATCAGCCATCGGCAAGTTGTGTAAATGCGCTAGTTGCGTTATATCAATGCGAGCGTTCGGTAAATAATCCGTTATAGTATTAATTACTAAAGCTTTAATATTATAATTACAGCGCGAGTCATAACGAGACTGAATTTTAAATGTTACGAACCCGTATGAGTTACTTTCGGACTGACCTATACCTTTAACAGTACAAGGATTAGGTGAAATGTGTAAGCTTAAACGTTCACAACATTCCCTTGTGATAAAATGGCTCATTGAACCCGAATCTAGAAAAACACGTAACCTGTTTTGTTTTCCGATAGAATTATACGCGTATACAACAGCAGTAGGTAAAAGCACGGTTGTAGTATTAATATTCTTACTATAATTTTTTGTAGTTGTTACTGATAACGAAACATTAGAATTTTCGTTGTTTGAAACTGAACCTTGTGCTAATGTACGTTGAGAGTGCGAATCGCAAGCGCGCGTGTCAGAGCGAGATGCATCATTAGCTGTTGCAGGTTCATTCGGCGATAGTTTGCGAGGCGGACGATTCGTATGAGTGAGTGAGGAGGAACAATTAAACGTCAAATTACGATTCGTATTATTTTGCGATATAAAATTATCTACATGTAAAAGTGTATGATGTTTACCATTGCAAGTACGGCATCGATTTTGAGATTTACAGTATTTAGCGAGATGAAATCCTAAACAATTTAAGCAATAATTATTTTTAACTACTAATTGATTGCGAGTTTCTGGGTTTTTAGTTATAAAACCTGAACAATGAAATAGTGCATGAGCGGGATAAGCGTGACAAATAAAACATTTGCGATGCATGTTTGTTTGGTTTGTGTGCGATTGAGTCTGTGAGTGCATGAAGGTATTATGAGACTGCGGTTGATTTGCGTTAAATGAGTTATTATTGTTTAAATTAGAGTGTGCGGTATTAACTACAAACGATCGAGTATTTTTTGAGTGTTTATTAAAACTAGCGCTATAATTTTTATTTGAATGAGTAGGTTTATTATAGGAGAGAGGGCGCAGCGTATGAATTTTATTCTGTTCCTTTATAAACTGTTTGAGATGCTCGAAAGTAGGAATTTTGACATGTCTGTATGATTGTTCAAATAGCGTGAGAGTGTCTTTATCGAGTTTAGATAATGCAATATGAGTAATAATAAAACCAGCGAGATCATCTATCTCCAAGCGTCGTAATGCGGCTTCTGCCGAACAATACTGATCAATAAATGAATCAGATGAGAACGACTTGAAATGTATCATTTGTTCTAAGTACATAGAAGCCTGGACCCTAACATCATGGTACTTTTCTATGAGGGCATTCCAGACAATACAATAGTTGTCACCAGTAGGTGAAATGCCAGAGCAAACCGACAAGGCTTTGTCTGAGAGTTTTCCTATAAGATATTGCATCTTTTCAGCGGTAGTGAGGTTAGAATTTTCATGGATAAGCGTTTTAAAGTTTTCATGAAAAACTGGCCATTTAACGGGATTTCCATCAAACGACGCAAGTTCGAGCGGAGGTAATCTGGGATTAGTATGCGACTTATGTTCTGAGTTGACCTTTGATTGAGATGAAAGAGACCTTTCTACTACTTTGATACTGCAATATAAATCATCAAATGCTCTTATTTCAGAGTAGGTAGGCTTGACCTCTTTGTCTCGTTCCATGTATAAAAGATTTAAATTATCTATTAATTCTAAGAAATCAGTTCTAGACTGTTCTAATGAATTTATACGAGTTAGGAATTTTGTTTGAGAAATAGGTTTTGAAACCTCTAGCCCGAGATCGTACAGTTCTTGAACGATTTGAAATAAAGCTTCTTTTTTAGATTCTAATAACAAAATTTTACGTGTTAATTGCGCAGACGCCATTTTAGTCGCGCGCGGTAGGTAGGTATGTCTTCGTTATTAAAATAAAGAGTAATTAATGTGCGTTTTATAAAATTACATAGACTAATGCGTACATAAAATGCGGTTAATAATTAATTTGGATGCGTATTTTACTTACTGAATTGAGAAAAGTAATATATTATATATGAAAGTTATATACTTATATGTTTTTTATAAATATGAGGGTAGCTATGGATATGATGAAGTAATTATGCGAATGAGTAAAATATGTATCGAGTTTGAGTATTTTGAGAGATCAGGATCGATAGGACCAACAGCTTGTGTGTGCCGTGGGGAAAAAGGAGAAAGAAGGACGTACCTGGTTGACAGACACTGATGCAGCTCTGAGTTTTTGACCATCCGAAAATGGCGGCCAATTGGTCGGCACAATAACACAGTAAAAATCCTTCTATGCTGGTTCAAAAAACCTTCTTTCTTGGTCACACAAGCATGTAAATTTTGAGTTAATTCACTTTCACTCGCGGCGAATAATTAATAGTATTTTTATTGCTTATTTTTATTATTTATTTGAGGAGCGTCACTCGCGTGGTACAGGTGCGGACGAGAGCGGGAAGAGAAGGGGGGAGGGAGATGAGGCGGAAACGGAAGGGATGCGTGTGAGCTGTGGTGCGTCAAATGTGTTTCATTTTTTATATATAATATATATATATATATGTATATATACCTACATATTTGCGTATTAATAATTAAAAAAAATATATATAATAAACGGCGTGAACAGTATTTAAAAAAAATATAGTGCGAACTATAGCTCATGTTCGGTTTATTCCAAATTATTTACTTATATTAGAAACCGCAGCAAGGATTTTATTATTTTACCCTCTCAAGTTACTCAATAGACTACTAGTATCATCCACTTGAAATGAAAATCCCGATATCGTTTCTAAGAAATTAAATCAAGTCTGCACCAATAGTTTAGTTAAAAACAGACAGCATTTCAATGGCAGTACCATCTTTATACATTCACATACCTAACAAAAACTAGTTTGACAGGTCAGAGACTGTATGGACCGTGAACAAATACTCTTTACAAATTCGTCATGATATTACGAAATTAACAATTGTAATAGTTACAAAGCCAAGTTTTTAGAATTGTATTATGTTTGTAGTCTTATTTTTGTATAATCGATCTGTGAAACGTACCTTCTCAAGTTGCTGTAAACCACCATCCCTTTCAATTCAATCGCCAAACAGCTAAGCTGTTTCCTAGATATAAGGGCAGATTAGAAATTCTGTTTAATAGCTCTAGGACTAACCAGAAAATGTCCTAGGGCGGTAATACCCGTAGTGTAACTGTTTCTAAAGAGTTACTGATGTTCTTGGGCGCTGGAGAATATTAATCATCAGGTAGCGACCTTTCTCATCTATCGATATTGGAAAAATAATTATGATTTATTATACATTATAAATAGTAAAATTATTCAGATATTTTATTTTTATCTATGTGACATGTACCTAATAACCCATCAATATAAAATCCTGCTCAATTAAGTGCTCAATCAAATCAAATCAAGATAATAAATCATTATTACTCGCAGCTTTTACAAACTTAAAATTGCAGAAAAATTTTACTGAAGCTAATACGTGAGTCCAAGTAAAAAAAACAGCGAATAAATCATTCATACACTGGGTCATTTGTTATAAGACCAGAATACATACATACATAACTTCACGCCTGTATCCCGTATGGGATAGGCAGAACACCAGAGGTAATAAAACCATCTGATGTCACGTTTGACAAATTTGGAGGCATTATAATAGTGGAGAGAGACTATTGCAGTGACAGGGGGTCAGCCCACAAAAAAGCCTCTCATAACACCTCGGTCCCTTAACTGACTTTTACAGTATGCCCGGGAAGAGAAGCAGCTGGCACATTCTATGTTTTTCCTTCGCTCCCAGTCCAGCATAGAAGCAAGACCAGAATCTTTTAACGCAACGTAGGTAGGCCATTTGCAATTACTTGACCCCAAAGTGTATGGTCGGAAAATGAACCGGAACCATTTTCGTAATATCATTTCACTTTTTTTCTGAATGTTCCTATTGCAATTTAGTTTTTAGTGAAGGTCAGGGCGTATTTTTTTTATCAAAAATTGGTAATTATTTCGATACAAACTACCCTATTTTCAAAGGTTGACAAATCGACAAAAATAAAATAATGAGAAGTAGTCAAATGTTCTAGTTAATTAACCTTTTGAAACTGAAACTTTATAATTTTATTATTAGAACAACCGAAAGTATAAAATTCCACGAACCTTATTATGATCTTTAATGGCCATGTACCTACCTTCAATTTCAAGTAATTAATTCAACCGTTTTCAGAAGGGTAAGTATCATTAAGTTTTATTCGTAATTTCATCTTATACCATTAACTTAATTGCTAATATAACATTATTAGGCGTTAGGTATGCGGGCCTCGTAGCTAAAGGCAAGATTTAGTATGGATCACAGAGCTTCTTTTGTAGCTTAGCAACAGTAAAATATAGAGATGGCACAGTTTAGCTATAACTGCTGTTCATTGGTAGTGTAATACTCTTTATAAATTATTAATACATTTAAATAATAATGATGAAAAAGCTGGTGAATTTGGTTATTCTGCTAAGTTCACCTTTTTGTTATTTAAGTTCGCTTTTTGATGACAATGGAATAGCGGTCTTGTCAATAGAGGATAAACTTAAAGTCTGGGAGGAATATATTTCTAAACGATGAACGTGGCGTCAGCCCAAAGGAATCCCCAGAACCAGTTGATCCTGCCTGCCATAACAAAATATGAGATTATGAATGCACTCAAAACCAGACGAAATTCCATGTGAGAGTACAAAACGCAAGAAATGAATGCAAGAAATGTAGCGATTATCGTACTATTTCTCTAATGAGCCATGTCTTGAAGATCTTTCTGAAAGTCATCTATGACCGAATTTACAAGAAGCTAGAATATAACATCTCAGACACACAATTCGGATTCCGGAGCGGCTTGGTACTCGCGATGCTCTGTTCAATTACCAAGTTCTTGTGCAGCGTTGTTGGGATATGAATGATCCGGTACATGTCTGTTTTATAGATTATGAAAAGGCATTCGACTGTGTTCATCATAGAAAACTCATAAACTTGGAAACTATCAGTTTAGATTCTAAAGACATATCAAAAATCCGCAATCTGTACTGACAAAAAAACGCGAATATATGCGTACATAAATGATGTGCGTTCAGCTGATGTTATTATACAGCGTGGGGTGCGCCAAAGCTGTATTCTTTGACGGCTTCTCTTTAATATCTACGCTGAAGCTATTTTAAAAAAAAATGATTTTTTTTAGGAAACGGTTGAGGGAATTATTATTAACGGCAGACCTGTTAAAAACATCCGCTATGCGGAAGATACTATTCTTTTGGCGTCTTCATGGAGAGATCTTCAGAATTTGGTTAATCGTGTTGAAAGAAACAGCGCTAAATACGGCCTCAGTATCAACTATAAAAAGACCAAATACATGGTTGTACAACGTATGAGGATCAAAGTATAGAGATTAAATGCCGTATTGAGCAGGATCACGCTGCATTCAAGAAGATTAGCAAACTCTTCTGTGTGGACACTTTGTGTTGTTACAGAAATGTGGAAGAACAGAAGATTTCTGAGAATCTCGTGGACGAACCAGACACCAAATGAGACGGTTCTTTGCATTATGGAGAAGATTTGGAGATTTTGAACACGATGAAGTGGCGCAAACTGCAATACCCCTAATAAGACAGGGGGATAATGAACTATTGCAGCTTATAATACAAGGAAAAATACAAGGACGATGAATACCAGGCAGACGCAAAACATCTTGGCTAAAAAACCTTTGTGAATGGTTTGGAATGAGCACTTGATCATTGTTTAGAGCGGCCATCGATAAAGTTAGAATCGCCATGATGATCGCTGACCTCCGGTAGGAGATAGCACCGAAAGAAGAAGATGTGCTATTACAGACTGTATGTACACTATCACTATGAGAAATTTCGTCCGAAAATCCGTTTAGCCGTTTTGCTGTGACTTAGGAGCAAACATCCATACATCCAAACTGTCACATTTGGAGATGTCACAAATCACAATATCAGTAAGATGAGTGACTTTGACTCTTATACTTACTCTAACTATTCTTCATTCAAAAGTATTATGAAAGTATTATAAAATATAAAAAGGGCTCTAGGAGAGAGTTTTTCTATGCTAAAAAAGTTTTAAAACGAAAAGTTAATTTAAGAAATGTAATGAAGTGTACTAATAAATATATTGTGTTTTATTGACTATTTCACGGTACTTTTTAATACAGAAGTATATATACACAATATACAACAAGCAAAATTTTTTTTTATTAGATTTTTTTTTTATTTATTTAAATTACAAGGAAATAAAATCCATTGCGGCGCATCGCCGGTTGCTGCCGCACCACGCTCGCTTCGCTCGCTCGGCTCGCTCGTAAATATAAATATAATAAAATAAGTTCCGTTTTAACGTTTTAATATTAAAAAAAATATATATATCGGTTTTTATATAAAAACTATTAAGTTGCTTCCATGCTGGACTGGGAGCGAAAGAAAAACGTAGAATGAGCCAGCTGCTTCTCTTCCCGGGCATACTGTAAAAGTCAGTAAAGGGACGGAGGTTTTAAAGGCGTTTTTGTGGGCGATAGGCTGACCCCCTGTCACTACAATAGTCTCTATCCATCTTTATAATACCTCCAAATTTGTCAAACGTGACATCAGATGGTCTTGTAACCTCTGGTGTTCTGCCTACCCCATAAAGGATACAGGCGTGACGTTATATATTGTGTATGTACTATTAAGTATCTTCTTTTATGGACTACTATTCAATACAATCCCAACACCCTAACCAAACATCATAAATTTAACAATATCCTATTTAACTAAATGGCTAAACAACGTTTAGCCAACTGGTAAAACGTTGCAATCAATGACTTGACTAATTGTCCTTAAGTCCAATTGAGTGGCTAATTTAACCAGTTGGCTACGACATATAAAGTGAAATAAATAAATAATTTATACACTATATGAAAATAGTGCTTTCGATCCCGTTCTTTGGAACGTAACTTATCTCAAACAAAAATAAATAAATCTTATTAGCACATACCACACTCTGTGGCACGAAATAACATGAGTACCATCTAATATGAGAATAGCTGAAATTCCCGAAGTTGTATACAAAGAATAATGACTGTATTATATTACGGTATTACTGTGATTTGTCTTATTGTTCTAGGTATTAGAAATTGATAGAAGCTAACTTCGGTATTGGGTAGTCGGTCTTATACTTACAGTTACACGTCGTCGGTGATATTATAGCTCTTGTATTGCAGACAATAAGGATGTTGATTGAATGAGTGGGCCGTATTCTACATTGCATTTTCTTATTTTTAAGTATTTCCAGTGTCAAATTTTACGACGTGAAACGTTGCAGCCTCATACAAAAACTATTTTTTTCTCTTTCTCTCACGGCATTAAGAAACACTTAAAATAAGAGAATTCAATGTCGAATCGGGTCCAGTTTGTTACTAAAAATTCTGACATTATCCAACTAGCACTGGGTCAGTTTGGTGAATTATGGCCTAGGCCTCCTCGTCATCCAGGGGAGAGACTTATTGTCCTGCATTGTGCTTATTACATAGAATTGTGATGATGATAATGATAATGATAATGATTTACATAAAATTTGAAATTTGCATTCTGTATAAATCGTATTTGTCGTAGTCTTCAGTAATTAACGTCAAAGTTTAATAAGCTTTTCTCTAATGAGATTACGTCATGAGTTTTGATTAATACGTAGGTAGTTATAAAATTAATTAATAAAGTTGAGATTTGGAGACAAAAGTGTAGTTAAATTAATCCGTTTAATTAAAAGTTAAAAGGTAATAGTCTCTTGACGAAAGTTTTAGTGCTAAAGTTACTTTCTTATTTAGCTGTTTACTAAGGAATCCTATCAAAGGGCGAATAAAGTGATTTCTTGCTCAATAAGGGCTCACATAAAACTTTCACCCTTTTTCGCTGGCAACATTCATTTTTCAGAAACCATTTCCCTAATGTAATATATTAAAGGCTATTTTCGCGTGTTTCAGTGTGTTATGACGATAGTTTTTAGAATATTGTGGTTTGGCAATAGGTTTTATGTAGTGAAATGTTTGTTTTATTGCGTAAATGCCAAGATATATTGCGTAGCCGGGTGTGCGCTTTTACACATAATGGCAAAAACTGAAGGCGGGTGGAACGTGGCGGCTTTTTGTTAAGAACATTGCTTGTTCCGTTCAACGCAATTTGTTAGTTATGGTGATTTAATCCTGTTCATTTGTACGATTTGTTTTTACCCTTATTATTTTCGTAATTTGTATTAATAAAATTAATCAGCGAATGATGATATCAAAAGGTCGTGAAAGATCTGAAATTTAAACGAATAGCATATCAAGCTATTAAGATTGACCCCAGATTACAGAGCGTTTTTGTTTTTCCGTTACGATAATGCGAGTGTGTTTTGAAAGTAATATGCAGCTTATATATCTATATTAGGCGCTAACCATGGGCCTTATAAACAAGCTCAAAGTCGCTCAGCGAGCAATGGGAAGAGCTATGCTCAGAGTTTCCTTGCGGGATCGAATCAGAAATAAGGAGAATAGCTGGCGAACCCACGTCACCGACATAGCCAGAAGAGTTGCATAGCTGAAGAGGCGATGGGCAGGGCACATAGCTTGCAAAAGTTGGGGTAGTGAGTGTAACGTAGGTACGCTTTTGTGGGTTATAAAAAATTTAAACTCGCGACCTCAGAATTTTGAGATTGGCAACATTCTTTTTTTTCTTCGAGACGGAACGCACCGCTACTGTCAAGATGTGAAAATTTTTCTTTTTGCCGGCTTTGCTGGCTAGATGTTGTGATCGTCCCGTTGTGAACATCCGTTGTGTGAACCTCCCTCCCAATCCACAACGATACATGAGGTTCTTGAGTAGCGACCACGTACTGGGAGACTTAGCGTAGGTAGGCCCCTCGGAAGGTGGACCGACGATCTGGTCGCCGAATAAGCGCTGTATAAGGGCCGCACAGGGCCGATCTGTGTGGAAAACTTTGGGGGAGGCCTATGTCCAGCAGTGGACGTCTCCTGGCTGAATGATAAATGATATATATATTTCCCTCGTTTTCAGTCCAATAGGAGAAATAAAATAAAACATCTTCGTCATGGAGCATCTGTTTTACAACATGCTTATCAAAGCTGTATTCTCAGTCGTTTGTACGCTGGAGTCTAGTCTAGGAATATTAATAGTAGAGTATGACTTTTTTAGTATAGTAGATTTTTTTAATTCAGGTTTGATTTTTAGTCACCAGCCAAATTTTAATATTATTTTCTTTGATACGATATAAACGTGATATTTATTATATTAACCCTCAGATCAAAAAAATAAAGATACGGCACCACAAACTGTTTTACAATTACTGTTGAATAACGGCATTAAATTGATATACATAATATGATATACTACGACGTGGTACTACAAGATGTTTTGTAGTAGCGTGTAGTCGTCTTCTTTTAAATGGTATTCATTCGAAATTTAGAGTGACCATGCTTTGGTTATAACGTTAGCGAATATATTAATTTCCCTGAAAATATTTTTTTGATTCTGGTCCTGTACAAGCACAGCTTTACTTTGCTTGGTTTAACCAGCGTAACTTTTATTCCCGCAGGAATGTTCCCAAGAGTGAGCTGGTAGTTCGAAATTGGAAAGTTTATAATAAACAAACTCTTTAGTTTTATTACCTCACAGTACAGATAATATTAATAAAATTATCGTACAATAAGAGTATGCTTTACACTGTAGTCACTTTGTGTATAACACAATACTGAGTATTTTGAACATTTGGGTCCGCAACTTTGTTGTAGATTCCAATGTTGAGAAACATTCCATTTATATAATTGATTCTTTGAAATGGCTTTCTAGGAAGATGATTATATTATTAGTCTCTGTTGTATTAGAGTAATTTTGTGAGTGAGCACGTTCCCGCCACACGCACACCACCATCCGCTATGTATCTATTGTATTATGCCATGCGTTGCGTAATGAATTCTTTCACTTTCGGTTAAGTTTACTCAGTAAATAATTAGTATTTTTTTTTTATTTTTCACGAAGTCGTCGTGGCGCCGTGGTTACTGTGTGTATCATACGATATCAAAGGTTAAGCAACGTTCGGCGCGGTCGGTACTTGGATGGGTGACCGCCGACCATTCATATCTCACGACGACTTCCGTGCTTCGGAGGGCACGTTAAGCAGTCGGTCCCGGGTGCTGTATACTTGTATGCAGTAGTCGTGAGGGTTTGTCAGAAGCCATCTAGGCGCCCTAAAAATTCTGTCATCCACCACCCAGAACTGGGCCAGCTTGGTGGATTATGGCCTATACCTCCTCTTCACCCAGGGGAGAGACTCATGCCCTGCAGTGGGCTCATTACAAAGAGTTGTGATGATGATGATATTTTTTATTTTACTTATCCTTTTCATGTATGATTTCGAACTATCACGTCCTCGAATTTCAAAAGTAACACATCAGTCGCCCTGTATATTTTACTTTTTTTTTTTTTTATAACTAACTAAACCCGCGTTTGACCTCAATCTCACCTGATGGTAAGTGACGATGAGGTCGAAGATGAAAGCACACGGATTTAGGAAGGATTTAAGGAAGGGACGGAACACATTACCGCCGGAGCGGTAACATTTGGCGGCAAACTTTATATAAAGGTTGGTCGCTAGCCAGTCGGACCCAGAAGGGATCCTACCACCAAGCAAAGGTCAAAGTAATATTGCAAAGAGATTCGGTCCTAATTTGCTCTTTTAAAAATGAAGTAGGTACGTAGTTCGTCAGTTTGTACGATTTGCATAAAAAGCGATTTGCATAAAAAGATTGGATCCACTTCAAATAGCATGAGATGAACTTTCAAAACGAACTGTTAGAACGTAGAAAAGTCGTGATGAAAAATCGAAACTAATTTAATAAAAACTTAGTTCAAATTCTGCTTAAAATTTTCATAATAGGTGTATAAAATTGATCAGAGCAGTGGAAGAAAATTGAAGAATTTATTTTTAATAAATAACATTGATCTTTAGAGAAAACTGCATATTTTGATTAAGCTAGTATATATAAAAATGTCACATAGCTGAAGTGTTTGTTCGTTCTCTTCTTTTTTTTGTGTTGTCTTGCTTATCTAAGTGACTACAAGTTCAATTAAAAAGAAAAATCTTCTCTTCAGTTTTTTCTTTTCATTATACTTATTAGAATACTTTTAATACTTTTTTAAGGAATTTTGAAAATAATGATTTTCGGAGACATGTTACAACGGTTTGTTCACTAAAACGTTGTCGAAGTTGAACGTTTTATATGATAAAATGCGGTAATACCTGACAAATATCATCATCATCATCATCATCATCACAGCTCTCTAAAATGAATCTACTGCAGGGCTATAAGTCTCTCCCCTGAGTGAGACTCATAGCCCTGCTCTCTAGTCTTTTATTAAAAATACGTATTTTTCTTTCAACATTTATTGAGAAATGCAATGCTCTATCACGAAATTTCTACGCTATTTCAACCTTGTCTAGTGTAAAGTCGCGAAAAAAAGCTAGTTTTTAATATTTTTAGTAGTTCCATGTTCTTTCAAACGCAGTTACTAAACGAAACCTTATCTTGTTTGTTCAGCCAGCTTAATATTAATATTACGGTTAATATTACAATGAAGTCTTCGGTTTTTGAAACTTCATATTTTTATCTCTGTGAGATAGGCGCTGTCAAAAATTTATGTAATATTTTATTGAAAACAGAGCCTTTGAGTAAGATTTATACTTTACGATTTAAATAAAAGTAGTTTTTCAGTTGAATTTAATTTGTATTTTTCAAGACAACTTGATTTTTAAATTATCATTTCCATTTCAATCAAATAAATTTTTCAAGGCAACTTTTACTCAAAACATATAATAAAATGAATAAAATCCCCAGACAATCACACCAACTACATGGCCCCAAAGTAAGCATAGCTTGTGTTATGGGATGCCATGTAGCGAACTAAGAGGAACGTAGAATATAAATACATAAATAGATAAACACCCAGACACGGAACTTTTTTTTAATTTTCCATGCGAGAATCGAACCCGTAACCACTGGCGTCTGAGGCAGATAGGTTTATCCCATCGCCAAAGTAGTCGTCAATAATAGGGTAGTGGTCGTGGTCGTAATAGGGTACTGATTGGGTTTCCGACTAACTTTCGCTACTCAGCAGTCGTCGGTAATTAATCGGTAAATAATTGATCAATGTCATATCTAGATCTACACCTTGTTGCGCAGCTTTAATGTTGCGGTAACTGTCTATGCATGTATCTTATGGCAAAATGGATAGGGCTTTGTGCTCTGCGTAAACAGTTACCTGATGCTAAACAAATGTTTTATTAAGCAAATTTAATAAAAAAAAATAGACGCAATACAGTCCCGACTTATAATGGTAGCTTCTCACTGCGCGTGTTAGCCCGCGCCGCGCCGCGCCCGCGCGCACCCCGCGCACTGTGAAGAGATAGACGCGGCGCGGCGCAGCGCCTTTGAAGTACTCGTAACCGAAGATTTAGTGGTTTGAAGCTAGAAGGCACGCGCCGCGCCGCGCCAGTTTCCGTTGGGTGGCGCGGGTTGTCGCGTGGCGCGTCCTTGCGCGTGGAACGGCGCGGCGCGTAGTAGCACGCGCAGTGAGAAGCCACCTTAATATCGCTATCTGTTATTATTATACATATATGTAATTTGGCCTTTGCCCAATTTTGGGACACCCAGGGCTAGTAATATAAATAATAATAATATGTAATTTAAAAAATAATTTTGTATTTCTATTAGTAAGTCAAAAATCTTCTCTCCTACAGTGTACTGTTCCTAAAATCTCAATGTTACAATCACATATATAGCACGACTGCTACATAAATTCATATCAAAATATATCCGAACCTTTATTTCCCACCCGTTAGGAAAACTTATAAATAATTAACCCCAAAGGTGTCCAAAGAACCCAGCCCTACATCCGTTTCATTACAGGTTCAATAAATATTTAAAATCCCTGACCCTACCTTCAGGCCATTTCCTTTGGAAATTAAAAAAAAATGAGCAAATTATAATAACACATAGGCACCTGTTTGCCCTACAATTTGTAAGGGTCTTTTAAGGGATGTATTAAAAAGAGAGTGGTACCTAATGGGATCATTTTTGCGGGTTCGTCACCTACCTAAGCTGTGTAGGTAATGATCGTACTTTGCTAGAACATTTACATTATGATGGTGAGAATGTTAACGTCAAAATGATTTTCATTAAAGTAATTACGTTTTAATGTGAATGAATAATTTTCTTACTTTATCATTTAATAGGGTACTTATTTTCAGTACTTTATAAAGTTTTCACAATTTTTTATTTAAAAATAAGAATTTCTACCAAAAGATTTCAAGATGGAATCTTTTTTAATACTAACATTACGATGACCACAATATTTGAAAAGATGCATCAGCACGTATTAAAAACTAAATATATGAAATCCAAGCATAACACACGATTTCATCCGATTATTGACCTTATGTTTATAAGCATAGTGTGTATAAAGATGATTTTTAGGAGCATTGCTTGAAGTTTTCTTCATTGGTGTAGAATTTAATAGAAACTAATGCTGCAAGCAAATGCTTCCTAAATTGTGCGAACTTTGAGTTTGATTCCCACTTCATGAAAAATATAAAAATGCAGATATTTATTTAATCCCCTGAATAAAGGATCAGTTTAAAAAAACGTATTGAATAGTTGCATTCAATATGTGGTCGCCACTTCATAAGTTCTGTTTAATTTTGGCCTGGTAGAGGTACGCTAGACTTAAAAATAATAACAAAAATAAATCTGATATGCTTAAATGCTTAACCGGTCCCACAATTTTTTTTTCGATTTTCTCATGTTGGACATCACAGCAAATCGAAAAGAAACTGTCATAACGTTTGGTGTGACGAAAACGATGTGACCCTTTAAAGCTTCAGCCATATCTATGCATTTCAAATAATAATATGACCATATTAACGCAAAATTTTACAAATTCATTTTTTTTTTTTTTCCGCCAAGGAAAGTCGTTTGGCACCCACTAAAACTTTAACCAGTAAAGCTAGCTTTAGCGGGAGGAGGATGAATCCTATTACGGACGAATGGGCATTCTATAAGCTGTTAACCATAAGTGGCTAATGGCAAATAGAATGCCCAGACAGTGTGGAGACTCTCTCAGATAGGCTGAGCATACCCACTAAACATCCCCCTTTTGACTCACCTTGATTAAGGTCCTTAGTCATCGTCGGAACGACAGCCAATTGGAGCGAGAGGCTGCGTAGTGAGCGGCATCCAGACGGCTACCACCAAAAGGAACTGAAAGTGAGAAAAACAAAGCTAAGATTAGCAGAAATGACAATGCTGAAACTAAGATATTATCTAGAGTGATCAGACTCACTCTGAGATAGGAATGCTGGAAAGAAGGACTACGTTTAGAAACGTTGAGCTTGCTGGAGTTTCCTGATAAGGGGAGCGAACTTGGTTAGGACCGGAAGAGCACCGTTGAAACCCTCTGGGCTGGCGTCGAGAGCGGCGCCGAAAGCCAGGATCTCGTCGATGGGAGCGAGCTGGATCCAGAACGCCATGCGGTCTTGAGACCCTTTTGCGTTCTGGCACTGGGAAGCCGATTTTGCGGCCGGTTGCGATTGAGTCGCGTCCCGGCTGCGCTGACCTTAAACGAAAGAGGTGAAGGCCTTAGGGGCCTTTGAACTGACTGGAGGAGCATCCGAGCTAGGCTGCGGTCGCTCTCTCCAGTTCTCGATGGGCTTCACGGTAGCCCTGGCAGCACGCGGTGCCTTGGAGCAGCCGCGAAAGTTTGCTGTGTGGCCTGACTGGCCGCACAAGACGCAGGACGGAGCGGTGGGCGATTCGGGACTGCGAGAGCACTCCTTAGTCCCATGCGGTTCTAGGCACTTGACGCACCTAGGGGAAGCAAAACAGTTTGCCGCCGCATGACCATACAATTGGCAGCGGTGGCACTGACCTGGGAAACCACGCTTGTGTGGAGCTTCGACTCGGATGTTGGAGAGACCGCACACGGTGAGCTTGCCTCTGAAAATGGACTGCCCTTGCGGGCTCTTCGCTAGGATTACTAGCGCAAGTGGGAACTGCTTGCCTCGGCGCATTTTGTGCACAGATTCGACGGGGAAGCCTTGAGAAGACAAGTCCTCTTGGATTTGCTCGTTCGAGAGCTCGAACGGCACGTTCCTGAGGACGGCACGAATCTTACGCTCCTCAGGGAGGGCGTAAGTGTGGTACTCGAGCTTCTTGTCAGCAAGAAGCCGAGTGAAATTCCTGAAATCAGAAATTGAGCAGACAACGACCTTAATAGAGTCACCCACATTGGATGCCTTACTATACTGGATCTTCGGGGAGTGCGTTCCGCAGAGAGCTGAGACCTCGGTCCAGCGGCTCTTGTCCCGTAGGAAGACGGGGGGCGGAGACTTGACTTTCGGCGGAGCCGAATCTGATTGCGACGCAGGCTGTGACGCCGGGATCGCTGAAACAAAAGGCGCAGGAGCAGACGCCGGTGCGACATTTTGCGGAGCAGGAACTGCGGCTGGAGCAGCTGAAACGGATGGGAATAAGACTGAAGAGGCGTCTTGCTTCTTCTTCTTAGACTTGGACTTTTTGCGAACCTCGGTGAACGGAGCAGGAGATTCTGGAACTAAAGGAGCAGAGTCGGAATCACTACCTGGCGGGGTAGTTTTCCGTTTGCATGCGGTGCTGTCTACCGACATGCAATCTGAAATAGGAACGACGTACTCAGAGGGATCTGGAGACGCCGGAGAATCTGTTGGGAAACTAAGCGAAGGCGGAGTGGCCGGGAGGGTCGCGGATTGCGCCTGAGGGGCCGATGCGAAATTTTTGGGATGCCAAAAATGCCGTAAACATTTGTCTGAGTGAATGGATTTCCTGTTGAAGTTGGAGAGTCTGACTTACCTGCTCCTGAAGCTTGAAGAAATCTTCAGGGCTAAACGCCCCGGATTCGATGGGATCCATCGAACCCTGGGAACCTGAACTATTCTGAAAGGAAGCCTATTCCTAATAAGGAACCTACTTGCCGGTGAACGGCGAAGGACTACACAAACTGCGCTGAAAGAAAGATCAACCTAACACGGACCTATTGCCGGTGAATGGCGGACGATCAGGCTTCGTTGGCACGGTTACGTATCCACCTGAACAGCGATGCTTCGGCCGGCAGCAGTCGGGTCCGCCCTGAAAAGGGCAGATGAATTAGCCCCGACACCACACAGCCTCCACAAGAGAAAACTTTCCGAAAGAGCTTAACTTGGCACCTGACCCGCACGAGTGCGGGGGAGGGAACAAGGGCAGCGCAATACGAACACTCGGGAGCGGCCGCAGACACGACTGTTCGGGAGCGAACGCAAACGGGAAGTGCAAATTCATTAGCGGTATGTAGGCAATGTAATGGACGAGGCTAAGTACAAAATCATTAAACTACTGAGCGTAGAGAGCTGAAATTTGGAATATACATTCTTTAGGGGATGTAGGGGTGCACTAAGGAAGGAATTCCAGAAATTCCCACGGGAACGGGAAATATAGGACTTTTTAATTTGTATGAAAAATCTTATTCTTTGAGTGCACCGATGTGAAACTTGGCGTAAAGGTTTTTCAATGTGTGTCTGGTTATGTTATGAAAGGAATTCCCGAAATTCCCACGGGAACGGGAAATATATGATGTTTTAGTTTGCATGAAAAAATCCCATCCCTTGAGTGCACGGATGTGATACTTGATATAAAGGATCCTCAATAAGTGTCTGTTTGTATTATGGAAGGAATTCCCGAAATTCCCACGGGAAGTGGTTGGACTTTTTAGTTTGTATGAAAAATCTTATTCCTTGAGTGTACGGATGTGATACTTGGCATGAAGGTTCTTAAAAGAGTGACTGGTTGTGCTACGAAAAAAAATCCCAAAATTCCCACGGGCACGGGCAATATATGATTTTTAGTTTTTATGAAAAAAACTTATTCCTTGAGTGCATGGGTGTGATACTTGGTATAAAGGTTCTTTCAGTGGGTGTCTGGTTGTACAGTTTCTGATATTTCCAAGAGAAGGGTAGTTAAGCGCGTACGAAGTTGCGGGATAAAGCTAGTTATGTTTATAAAACTTAAATTTTCGACCCAGACCTAGCACACTTGTACGTAATGTACGTAGGTATAGGCGTTTTTGTTGGAATGAGGTCTTGGTGTTCGGATTCGTTTATTTCCCTCTTCCAATAGCACTAGCATCCACCCTTTTTATAAATATTCCAGTAAATATTACCGCAGCAGCGAAATATTTACTATAAAAAAACTTTGAGTTTTCTATTAATAGAGTAAAAACATTAATTTCCTTAACCAACAGCCCATTACAAGTAAAATGTCGTAAAAGCTTTCTAGTAAGAAACTGCTCTCTGCGGCTACCAAATACATTTTTTATTACGCAGAGAGTCGAGTTCCGGCACTGAAATACAATACTTTATGAGCCAGGCCAGGTATTTTATTTAGCAAAAGGTATAAAAGCCCTTAGAGCCCCTGTCATCTGTTACGACATGAGTGTGGATGGACAGATAAAAAATTCACGATTGTTTTGTACAAAATACTCACTTATTTCGGGGCTGTGTTAGACTTCATCATATTTTTGTTAGAAGTCAATTTTTAATTATATTCGCTGAAATTATGTACTTAAAGAGGTTATTTTAATGTTTGTTATGTATTAATAAACTACGAATTACCAACACACCATGTGGTCAAAAAGTAAGGTTTTCAAGCTATTGCATAGCTTCTATCGCGGGCCTTGAGCGTGGGGACCGAATCCAGAAATTCCGTTACGAAAAAAACCTAACACCCCCCACTCCGACCGGCACAGCGGTGATACTTTGATTTCATAACTTTACATGCGGGCTTTAATAAACAATCAGCGTCATCTACTAGGAACTTGTGGAACTTCATATTAGATCAAACATTACGGTATTAATAAAATAAATAAATAATTTCAATTGCATAAGTTGATAAAAAATGCTATGCAATAGCTTTACCGCGGCAGTCTCCCAGTGCCACACGTCTTTTTTTGTGCTTTTATTATCTATGGAGACCTCACAGTGGTGCTAGCGCCTATCCTAGTTTACACCCAGACCCAAGTCAGTTCAGTTCAGTTCATTTACTAAACTGAACATTATACGTAACGACCACTTTGGTGATGGGGTAAAGCTGTATGCCTCAGACGCCAGTGGTTGCGGGTTCGACTCCCGCACGGAACAAGAAAAAAAAAGTTCCTTGTCTGGGTGTTTATCTATTTATGTATTTATATTCTAGGTTCCCCCCTAGTTCGCTGCATGGTATCCCATAACACAAGCTATGCTTACTTTGGGGCCATGTAGTTGGTGTGATTGTCTGGCGATTTTATTATTATTATTATGCATACTTAAAACCACACGCTTTTCGGCGGAAAAGACCCGACAATCGGACCAGGGCAAGAGAGAAAGAAACCGATTCGTTAATCGGGCAGTGTCGAGCAATACCGCTTTCTGCATACGTGTTGGAAGCGAAGCACCGCCGAATCCCAGCCTTCCAAGGTGTCTGACTAGTGTGGCTGGGGTCAAACCGTTTGCGGATATTACAACTGGGATGGTTTAGGTAGACACAACTTCCCACATTTCAGTCACCTCGTGTGCAAGGTCCAAGAACTTGCGTTGCTTTTCGGCATCGGCCTTCACAAGGTTCTCGTCATGCGGGATAGTTATGTCCACCAAAACACCTTGGAGGACGATCGGTCCATTATATTATTCATATTATATTATAGTATATATATTACTTTTTCACGACATATTTATCGGCATACCTAAAAATCCCATCCCAAGACCCTCAGGAAAAAAGATATTTAGCCCCCTACTTATAAATTAAATACAATTTTGAATATTTGAACATTGAATTTTTAATGAGTGGACAAAATAATCATTACTAAGCTTGTGTTTCAGGTTGAGTTTCAGATGTTACGAAAACTGTATCTGCAAGGAATTTACTGATGATGGTGGAAGAGTCGATTGCTGCTTGCTTTTGTAAGATGTGTACGTTGATGTTAGCTTCTAGTTGATTACAGTATTTTGTCAAACTTATTATCATTATAGACCTCATTATATTCACTGTACACACTATTATTTTATGGTTCCTTTCTGCGAGTCAAATTTTAATGATGCAAAAGATTTATGCAATTTTGTTCTGATTTCTGACAACATACGCTTCAACATTCTAATGTTTGTTTTCATATATGCAGCAGGTTTGTGGAATTCATAACTTAGCTACTTACACTTCGCAAAAGCATTTTTTTGCGTACTTTAAACTTTGTCAATAAAAGTAAAACTATATGTTTCATTCCACACTTTTAAATCGGTTGTCTGGTAAAAACCTTTCGAGTATTCCGCCCTAGGCGAACGTATGCCGATCAAATCGGCGACATTCTTGAAAAGATTATCTGGATCGTAGCTTGAGGTTATATAAGTTATTAATTACGACTAAAACTAGAAACTTTAAATCAAAATGAAAAGCTTGCTTTCCAAAACAAATAAATAAGTTATGATATTCCTAGTGAAGTTTGTAAATTAACGATTAATAGGTCACAGGTTAGATCTCCCCCGCATGGGGGATATACGTTCACTTGAAACAAAACTCTTTGTCATACGTACATAAAAAATCTCCCGTGAACTACAGGTTTGTTTTCTAGTCACCAGCCAAAATTTTATATTCTTTAATAGGATATAAACGTACCTGCATATTTATTTTAGTATCACTCAGTATGTACAAAAAATAAAAATATGGCACCACATTTTTTTTACAAATAGTCGCTGTTGATGAACTTAGCTACTTTAATGCGACATTTCATTGATGATAATACTGGAACGTAGTACTTCAAAATGTTTTGTAATAGCGCGTAGTCATCTTTATTTTAATGGCATTCATTCAAAATTTAGAGCGACCATGATTTGCTTAATGTGTTAGCTAATATATTAATATACTTGTTAAAAAAATACATGAACTTTTTTACACCAATCGTTTCTATAAATAATACTGTGTAAAAAAAATTGCCCGTGTGTAAATACTGTGCAAAATAAGTAGCTACGAAACTACTTAAAGTAAAACTTCTGATTTCTACAAAAATCTGCGCATTATATCGAGTGATAGGGAAATACCACCTGAGACACCTACTGTATAGGCCCAAAGTTATTTAAGTTATAAGCTTAAAGCTCTGAGCCAATCTAAAATTTACTATCCCAACTCGCCTGATTGAGACCTTCAAATCACTTTATCGTAATATAAACCTGGTACTAGAACAATATGAAACCCTAAATAAATAATTCAGTTGAATCAGTAGGCCGTAACGGCATAACGTTCAAACTCTTGTCATTAGGCCTTTCCTGCGTAAAGCGTAAAACGTGTGCGAAAGAACAAGAAAGTTTTTTAATAAAATACTCTTTCCGGACCTTCGGCTTTCGATGCATTAATTAAGGTACAAAGGTTCGTAGGAAATACAGTGTACTTTATCGAATCATCTTCGATCCTTTGGACGTTTCGTGAGTATAATTTTAGTAGTCTCATTTGTAAGTATTGCATATAGGGAATGTACAGGGAAGGTACAATCGGTGACAGATTGACTATCTAGATCAGAGTGTAACCTTAAGAGAAGGCTTAATTACCTTAGGTTAAATAAACTCTTTCTTGTCCATGTTTATGTAAATTACAGACACTTTTTAATGATTTTTTTTCATATCGTATCTCTTTATGCAAAAATATTAGTTCTAAAAAGTATTTACAGAGGCACACAGCAAAATCGTGAGGCGTTGAAGTTTACATTCCATCCACGAGTTCCTCAACTCAGACTGATACTCAAGTTAATACCAATTAAATACCATATTAATTGATTGAATCAGGCGCTACTTTGCGGAAATCCATGACAACTACTATAAAAAGTTACTTTGCTAATTCCGCGACTTGTACTTGCACTAGTGATGCAGGATTTTCATGCGTAGGTTCACCGCCCTCCCTCCCTCAAGCAAGAAGAAAGACATGCAATGAACACACACTTGAAACCCACACCACAAGCTATCCCCGACACGTGTTTCGCTTCAACCAGAAGCATCCTCAGGGTGCAACGACCACCATCGGTGGAACTTCAGTGGAACCTACGCATGAAAATCCTGCATCACTAGTGCAAGTACAAGTCGCGGAATTAGCAAAGTAACTTTTTATAGTAAATACCATATTATATAATAACTAGCTGACCCGGCAAACGTTATTTTGCCATATAAAAAAAAATATAAAAAAATAGATATTTCATAGATACCGGATAAGCACAAAAAATTTCATCAAAATCGGTCAAGCCGTTTCGGAGGAGTATGGCAACGAAAACTGTGACACGAGAATTTTATATATTAGATTTACAAATATTTCATCATTAGCCGGAAGACGCTCACAATTGGACAAAGGCTAAGGTTTTCCACGTCACTCAGTCCTGCGCTACTAATATCCGTCGTTTATCGGCAATCTTTTATACAGATCTTTATGAGCGAGATGTATTCAAATATAAAATAAAATGGGTTTTTCCGATTGGACAGATTTTCTTTTCGTCAGATTTTTGTTACGACAGCGTGTCACTTTGTTACGTGAAATGCAGATACGTACAAAACGCAAAGTTCCTTATTAAAAATAAAAGATAAATATAAATCATAAAACGAGCGATAAAAAAAAATTTGCGACTGATATGATACTGATTACTATCTTGAAAAAATTTTTAAATGAACGGTTTGAAATATTAATAGTGCGACTGAGTTACTAAGTGAGCGACTAAAAGAAAACGAGTAGGTTGGTTAGGTGCGCCGTGCGACGATGCGCGTATTGAGGAGTAGTAGTTAGGTTTCATACTTCTGACCCAATATGTCCCAGGAAACCAAATTAACTTCAATGCCTTGGTTGTAATAATAAACTATCACCGCTTCTTTTATAAATATTTCCACATTTTTTTTGTACTAGTTTGTATTTCAATTAAGGTCAATTTGTACCTAAAATATAAAAACCATGTTACGTAATATTGTATTTTTGATTCTATATTCTTTTGATCCCGTGGGAATTTCGGGATAAAATATACCTTCCTCAAGAGTTGGGCTATCAAATGCAAAAAGAATATTTCAAATCCCACTTGTAGTTTCTGAGATTAGCGCGTTCAAACAAACAAACAAATAAACAAAAAAACAAACTCTTCAGCTTTATATATTAGTATAGATTTGTTGATAGCTATTATAATCTTTTTTATATATCATAGTCTACAATTATTGGTAAAATAAGAGTTTTTATATATGTCTCTCTCACAGGTATGATATAAACCTTATTAAAACACATGCCTCAGGTTTGGTACAGATGTGGGCCTGCATAATCGAGATGCCTGGCTGTTGACTTTGTCATGTCCGAGGGATTTACCCTTCGTCATGAAGTTTTTGACGTTAAAAATGTCATGAGGAGTGAAGGTAATTCCCTTTTCATACCGTGTCCTACACTGGGCTTTGCCGATATGTACCGAATATTCACAAAACAAACAACGTAAAGTGATTCGCTTTATCTGGAGCATTTCTGGTCCCTGCCACGTACACATTATGTGTCAACGTACGTACCAACCTGGCGTTATTTTTCTTATTTAGCATTTTGAATTATTTTATGTTAAAGTTTGTTTTGAGGATCATTTAAAATATATTTATTTATAATTTTGACACTTTTTTAACTTATTTTCCACATATCCCATTTGCAACAAGGACTAGATATTACGTTCTAAAGTGATAAGAAGTGATAGGGCAGTTAACGTCAAACAATGTTGCAACAGATTGAGACTTTAAAAATATAAAAATAAAACTAAAGCGAAAAGGAAGGGGATTGAGAACCAATTATGTAAACAAAGGAAGGATTACAAAGCCATTGCTAAAAGGCGCACTGAAATTAAAGGACATCTGAAGACCGAAGCCAATAACAAACAAAAACTTTCCTAAAATAGCTATCAACAATTTTGATACCCACACAATTCCATCGAGACACTATCAAATTTTGATGTAGCGTTCAACATACACTTTACCAAGTTAACATTTACATACAAGACGTATGTATACCTTTGTCGATTTCCTTGAAAGCGTTGGTACTCTCCTATGTTTCCAAGATAGTTTGATACGAAACTTGGAATAATACGGGACAATTTGTCTCAAAAACTTTGCTCTGAATTACGAAGTTTCCGTCATAGTTAGGGTCCGTCCACATTGGTAAATTAAATAAATTACTTTAATAAACAACAAGTCGCGACTAAAAATAAATGGTATATCTATGTTATCTAAATCATGACGACCGGCTGGTATAGCGGTGTAATTGCCTTCTATGCCAGAGGTCCTGGGTTCGAATCCCGGCGGCGGCGGATATTTGTATGATGAACACAGATATTAGCCGTCAAGTCATGGATGTTTATATGTTTATTAAAGTTTATTCTAATAAAAGATATGTATTTATTAAATATGTATGTGTATATATTTCCTAAGTATATTAGTTATTTAGTATCCATAACACAAGTTCTTTAAGAAACTTAATTTGGGCTAGATAATGTTGTATGAGTGTCAGAAATATTTGTTTATTTATTTAAATCATTATGAATCTGTAAAATTAAATTTTCTCTTCAAATGAGTGTGGCAGAAATACGCTGATTTTAATTAAGTACTGTATTTGACTCTTCAATGCCAATGAAAATAATGGCAGGCAAAAGGAAAAGTACGACAGCATAACAGTTTTTTAATACTTCAAACTTTAATTACTTATAGGAAATATTTTTTAACGGCACTTTTAGGGGGCGTATAATGATCCCCCCTTTTTTTAATTACGATGGTTTTACAGCGTAGTACGGATACTTGGTTTTAAGCTAGTAGCTTTTGTAGAAGTACCTAATAAGTTTGCATTATTTTTACCAAGTTTTAAAGAACTTATTGTAAAACAAATTTGTCAACACCACGTAATATGTAACTCAACAAAAAACGTCACAAAAAACGCGATTAGAACAACAGCTAAATTAATAAAACAAAACTCAACTAGAACGACACAAACAAAAACCAAGAATGCATTGTGTTATGGTGATATAATAGAGAATCACATGAATCAAGTAGCCAAACTACCTTGACAAACTCTTTTGAAGAAATGTGGATACGTCAGTTTATTTTGATCACACAGTTTAGGCTTTTGCATAGAATGTATACACTTATATAAATACCTATTTATGTTTCTTAAAAGACTCAATTTTAAATAACGGAAAAATGTGTTAAGTAAAAATCACCCGACCAGGACACGAACCTGGGACCTCTCGTTTGCCGAACGAGTGCTCTTCCACTGAGCTACCGGGGCCTGGCGTTACGCCTTGAAATTACTTAACACATTTTTGTTTTACGTTATATTGCTAACGTAGCTCCATCTAATGGTATAACTTTGCAGCTAAGACCACCCGAGACCAATTTCTTTTCAGAAATTGTAAATCTCAATTAAAGTGAAGAATTGCAATGTTTAATAATATTTTAAAGTTTTTGCATTTAAAATGCTTAATTACTCTTAAATAACGGATTTTTACTTAACAAATTTTTTCCGTTATTTAAGAGTAATGAAGCATTTTAAATGCAAAAACTTTAAAATAATATTAGACTCAATCTTATTTACAGACTACGGAATTTGAACCCAGGTCCTCTCTCATTGCTTGATTTGTAACTTACTGAGTTGAATAACATTTTTGATTTATACCATAACTGATTTTATATATGTTTAGTTTTTAAAGTTTTAATAAGTCATGGCCATAGTTAACTATCCCGAAGCATATTTATCTAATATCACAGATAATAAAATATTTTTTCGACTTTTCACATTGAGTCGGGTTAGTTAGTTTTCTAGCCTGACAGTTTGACAGTAGCATGTGAAATGTTTTTATCTACAATATTCACAACGTAACGACATGGCAGATAAAAGTTGAGAAACTTTTGATTCTGTAATAAACAGTATTAAGGTGCTTTTTATATATTTTCGTTTTACCATATAAATATATTTTCTGGTGGGTATATGTAGTTACCCTACTAAATTAAAGAACAACGGTGACTGCGAGTCATCATCATCATCATCATCACAACTCTTTGTAATGAGCCCACTGCAGGGCATGAGTCTCTCCCCTGGATGACGAGGAGGTATAGGCCATAATCCACCAAGCTGGCCCAGTGCTGGGTGGTGGATGCCAGAATTTACAGGGCGCCAAAATGGCTTCTGACAAACCCTAACGACTACTGTATAGAAGTATACAGCACCCGGGACCGACTGCTTAACGTGCCCTTCGAAGCACGGAAGTCGTCGTGAGAAATGAATTGTCGGCGGTCACCCATCCAAGTACCGATCGCGCCGAACGTTGCTTAATATGTGATATCGTATGATACACACAGTAACCACGGCGCCACGACGACTGTGAGTGAACGCATCGAAATGTGGAGTTTTGTGGAATGTGGATATTTAATATTAGACAATATTATATTATTACCAATTTATTAAATAAAGTTTATGGAACTAACTAACTTACTGTGAAAAGGCCCTTAGCAAGTTTTAGACTCAGTTAGTGCTAATATAAACCTAGTTCGTCAGGCCGGGTCTTTATTGCAGAAAGTTTCAATACAGTTAAATTCATACTCCACAGTTTACATATTTGCTTCCATTAGGTTTCACAGAGAAATTTTGTTCAAAACTGTAGCATTTCACGCCTTCAGCTATTTATTTATTATGGAAATGTAAGAACCGTAGTAATAGCAATTCACGAAACTGAAGTTTTAATTTGTTGAAAAAGTTTGCAATTTTCAACGAAAGAAAAAAGTTAGGATCGAATGTTTTCGCTTAATATTATTTTGAATAAATTAATTGAATTTTGAATAGGTGAAATATAAGTTTTCTGAGAAATGTTTATTTTCGATAAAGTTTGGAATTCTGTTTGGCAATTTTTGGGTATCTATACATATAATAAAATGGTAGGAAAGTCAAAACTGTACATTGAATATTTTTTTAAAAGAATACTTGGGGTATGATCTACAATCGAAACAGAAACAAAAAATATAGTTTTTAGAATTTTTGTCTGTTTGTCTGTTTGTCTTTCCGGGATAAACTCAAAAAGTACTGCATGGATTTACTTCAAATTTGGCATGAAGATAGTTAAGAAGTCGGGTCAACATATAGGCTACATATTATCACGCTAGCAGTGTTATAATCGTAGGTGCGTTTGGTGCTGCATAGCGTTCACGCAGACGACGTCGCGGGCAGCAGCTAGTTACTAAATATAAATGTTTGTACGTTCATATTTTTGTTCAGATGTATTTCTGTAAATTTTTATAATTAGCAATTTGACAATAGAGTGTCAAGAGCTTTTTCCGGGTTTTTAAAGCTTTTTTTCTTGGTCCTGTATTGATTTGTTCTTTAAAGCCAATTCTAATGTTCAATGATTGATTGAATTAAATGATTGTCATAGTAAATAACTATTTCAAATTTTAAAAACCCTTTTATTTGCTTACTAGATTTTCTTCAGCGTATAAATATGTGGCATTGTTTTTAAAAATAAACCTATAAATGACTCCAACATACATATATTTTCACTAAATAGATTATTAAATCCAAGTTTTGCCTTGTGCTTTTTTTGGATTAATTATGAATAAAGTGTAGTGATAATTATGTCAAATCGTGAAATACTGAATTACATATCTGTCAAATTTCCCCAAACAATTTTCAACTTAATGTCAAGGGCATAGAGTTCAGATTCAATTACAACTTTTTGATAGGTTTGAAACGATTGATCTGCTGCCATCTGTACAAACAAACGGTTTTAACGGTACATTAAATTTAAAAAAAAAACTGATAATTTTTTACACATAACTCACAGCAGTGTGAAGTTTCCATGGCTCATAATTTTATTAAGTATTATAATATTTAGTTAAAATATGCTACGAGAAAACGTTATTATATCGGGAATAAAAACTCGTTTTATAAGACTTTGCCTCTTCCTTGGATGTCAAAGTTTTCCATACAACATTATACAGAGAGTTCTATTAATAAGACGCTTTTAATTTCCTCATATTCTGCAGCATTACAACCACAGTTCCATCGTGCTATCGAACCAATTGAATTATGACCCACAACAAGCTCATTTTGGCAAACCGTCTAAATGCTAGTAGGTCGAAATTCGCTTGAAGATGGGTTTCCTTGGTGACGAACTTGTTATAATTTCATTCGACACTAACATTTACTGAGTACAGAATTCGTACAGTATCTAAAATGTCCTAAGTGCAATATACGCGATAGACCTTACAAGTTTGACAGTTTCAAACGAATTCTCAGCCAAATGACCATTCAGTTGGGTCGATAGTACATCACTTCAGACTTGATTTGTTGCGACAGTTTTTTATCAATAGCCACTATTTTTCATCTTTGCAGGCTGTAAATAAATAACAAAAACAAATGTGACGACATTAATTATTGAACCCAGAATATGTCACCTTAAGCTCCTATAACCTACCGTAGCGATTTTAGTCTTAAAAACATTATGTATTAAACAACCATTATGAAATATATGTAGGTACAGACATAAAGTTCATAATCGTTGGTGAGAAAAAAAAACTAATATATAGCGAGTCATTCCCACTACGAGTGTCATATTTTGACTACCTACTCACTGGGAAGTCTCTGTTAATTATTAACTATAAGATTACTAGAAATAAAGCCTTTTATTATTAGTATTATTAAATAAGAAAAACGAATTAAATAATCACAATTAGTTTAATCAAAGTACCAAAACTTAAAAAAAAAAACTAAAATTGAAATACGTAGTCCGATTAAATTCGGTTCTGATTTAAATTCGACACTTTTTTTGTATCTCCAAACCTGTTAGTTTACATAAGTTAACCTGTGCTAAATTAAAGATTTTTATCCGTAAATAAACTTTAACCCAACTTAATAATTTAACGCAGTCTACCAAAGGTAAAGCAAACGACGACATAAATTACCCAAAGAGCTTATCATATCTCTCTACTTACGACTAACTATAACAATAAAATAGTTTATTTATTCGAATAAAACCTCTCTCTAGGAAAGTGTGTCATAAATCTGATTTTACCACAGATACTGAATAATAAATGACACTCGTAAATCTAGTATGAACACGGTATAAATCTAAACGGATTCTGTACAGGTTGACCGCAGACGAATAGACTCACGATAATGATTGGTAATGTAGGCAATGATTTGGCTCGTGATTAGGATGTGGGCAGTGGATATTCGTGTACATCTACGCTACGAACGTTTCTCCGTAAATTCAGAACAAATGAATAACGCACACGGACAAAACGGTCGTATGTAGATCTTTAAAATCGGATATAGACTTTTGGAACTAGAAGGTGTCTTATTAACCTATAGGTTTATTTTACAATAAATCAAACTAAGTCTAAGCATACAGTAGTAGAACTGAGTATACAGTAGAGATCTCATCTTATTTACCGTATATACTAAGCTGCCAAGCTACTTGTGCTTTGGTAAACTGGGTAAAAGCATATCTATTGCAAAGCTGTTTACCGATCGTGAAACTAAAGTAGTTTATTGAATAACTTCAAATTTTTACATTTTCTTTGTATTTTGGATGAGAATAAAAAACACCATTGCATACATACATTTACACAACTTCACGCCGATATCCCTTATGGGGTATAGGCAGAACACCAGAGGCAATAAAACCATCTGATGTCGCGTTTGACAAAAGAGCTATTTTAATGATGTGGAGAGACTATTGCAGTGACAGTGACAGCCTTTCGTACGCAAAAACGTCAATAAAATCCATAACTGACTTTTACGGAATGCCCGGGAAGAAAAGCAGCTAGCATTTCTATGTTTTTTTTTGCTCCCAGTCCATTGCTATATGTCCGTTAGACCGGCTTTGCAATTAAAGACAATTTTCAGTAAATAATGTGTTTTTACTACTTTAAGCGATTGCCCATTAAATTGTCTTAAAAATGTGAAAAAAAAAACGAAACTTAAACTTTCGGTATTTCATCAAAAAGGATCAACAAAACTTTACATTCATGAATATTGTAACCATTCTTTTAATAACAATAGAAACAAAATAGAAAGAAAACAGACCAAAAAACATTTAACTTTCTGAATAACTCTCAACTGTCCATCACTCCGAGTTATTAAAGCGAACAAAATAATTTTATCTCCCAAAAAGTAGTCGAAACAAAAACGTTTTCCATTAGCGAAATCGAAATTCCAGAATTTTAATATTCTCATCCGAATACAGATAAATTATCTCGATTAAATCGTTTTAAAAATGCCACTGCCAAAAAACCTTTTGATTCTAAATGAGATAATCCAATTCACGGTTTAACGGAAAACAATCTGATAAAAGCCTGTTTTAATAAAGTGATAAGTATTTAGGCGGCGGAACGGAAAAGAAAGCTCAACTTTTCAACTTTACTGCTAATTGGTAGATAATTTTGATAAAAATAAGGCATTTGCGATTAGCTTTATGGGTGCAAGATTAAGATATAAATTGGGTTTACTTATTGTTATGGACGATTTCTTAGCAGTTTTTTTTAAATAAAGACTAAGCTCGCGTTTGTTCTTAATCTCACTTGATGATAAGTGAAGATGAGGTCGATGATGGAAGCAAAAGGGCATGAAAAAGAACTCGCTCTTCATTAAATATGGCCGGAACACATTACCATCGGAGCGGTAATATTTAGGGACAGATTTTCCCTGACGGGATCCTACCACCAAAGCGGAGGTCACTTGGATAAGTCTCGTTCTACGCCGACTAGTGTCATGGGAGTTTCTGGGAGATTCTGTTTTCAAGTAGAGCAATTTTAGGACCTTTTCTTAAGTGAATTGCACCTGTGCGTAGTTTATAATACTCACTGTAGTTGGTCTATATACAACGTGTAACAAAATGGAGAGATAAAACTTAAGGGTAAGCTTCTATACCATACGTAGAATATACAGTAAAAAAATAGCATGATCAGTGCTGTTATAGAATTTCATACAAATTTAATTTAATTATTTTACAACAAAATATTTTGACAACCCTAGTCAACCTAATAAGCTAAAACAAGACTTGTGCCGCAGTAACCTTATGACCTTTCCCGCACCGGCTGAGTTTTGTAGTATCTGTCTTAGTTACCCATCACTTTATTTTTACGCCATCTATTATCGAATAGATTTCATCAAAAGCTAACAGCTGTTTTTAGGGTTGACACTTATACATTTTGATCTAAACTTTGAACTTGTTTTCGGCCAAACCGTAAGGATAACAAATTTATGTTACTGTTACTTATAAACTACATCATAAAATATACAATCCCTTTAAGTATTATCTCTTCATTATGTTACACGTTGTATAACACGAGCTTTTTAACTGCGTAGGTCCAGCTACCGCCTGCTACCGGAATACCGCTACCGCTTGAATAAGCGTGACATAAAGGGAACTGCTCCGAGTGGCCCTGCTTGATGTAGGACCCCTTCAGGGTTCACCTGGCTAATAAAGTTTCTTAATTTTCGAAAGAAACTTTATTAGCCAGGTGTTTATTAGGACGCCGCAGACCAGGCAGACGCAAAACATCTTGGCTCAAAAACCTGCGTGAATGGTTCGGGATGAGCACTCGGTCATTGTTTAGAGCGGCCGTCGATAAAGTTAAAATCGCCATGATGATCGCTGACCTCCGATAGGAGATGGCTTCTAAAGAAGAAGAATTATCGAAACTTATTTAAATACAGCAGAAGTATACTACTTTTATGTATAACTGAATCTGCCAGATTTGTGATCCGGTATGAAACTTGTAATTAACCACAAGCTCACTCGATTTTAAATGGCAGCGATGCTGGATATAAAGGTAATAAACATTTATTTTGGAAATTTTTGTGTAATTTTGCATATAGCAGATGCAGGTCTTGAATAATTAATTTTATTTAAAGAGCGATCATAATCTAGAAGTAATCTATGACAATCTGTATTTGTTCTACTGCTTATTATTTAAAACTCCGTTTATGCAGTAGCAAAGAATATATAATTAACAACCAAATGTTAACGATATATGTACGATTTTACGACTGTAATCGCATTAAAGCGAGTTATCGGAGACCTTAAAGCTATCTGATAAAATTGTGTTTTGTGTTCCCATAATGCTCCACACAATATTTCTAAAACATTATTTCAAGTAAATATTTATCCTTTGTTATTGTAAGCCGAAAGAGAAAAGCCCCTAAATGAAAAACGGTGCTATATCAAACAAAGTTGTATCCATTGATTTTGTTATAATTTTATCAAACAGCGGAGTTAACTTAGTATCGGTTATACTCTTTGAAAATATATCGTCTAGACCGTTAAATAAATTGGAAAGTTAGAAGATATTTGTTGTATGTACCTTGTGAAATATCAACGATAATGTTAATATATCAATATGATTTAGTAAAAGTTATAAGAATGTCTACTTTTCTAAGGCTGATATTTCGTAACATTTTGCTTAGAAAGTTTCTTTTATACTTTTACTAAATGTAAAAGTAACTGTCAATGACGGCGTTTCAAATTATAGAAGATTTAAATAAAACACTTTTTAACCGGATTTATTGCGTATATTTACATTTTAAATTTTGACTCGACGTTTCGGTGTCTTTGCAGACCTCGTGGTCGCTCGTGATTATTTAATAGTATGAATCGCGAAAACTTAAGACAATATTATAGTAGATTTATTAATAAACTTTAATTCAATTACATATAATTTTTTATTGTAATTTTCACCCTATTCAAATGTGATGATGATTTAAATGTAATTTTGAAACGACTCAAATACATTGAACACTATTATAAACATTTTTATGTTATCTGAGTTTGAAGAATCACATATCAACGTAATTAATTATTGTGTATAAGGAAAAATAAGATGAAGAAGAAAATAATTTGTGTTACATAGTATCTTAAATCTAATTATGAGGTAAGTTTGTATGCGGACGTGAGGAAATAGCGGCTGATTTTCCGAAATGAACTTGTGTTGAGCGGTACCGAAATATTAATAACATTTACGGGTCCATATCGGCTCACATAAAATTCTAATTCATATTTTTTGTCTTACTACCGATTTTTGTTCATAATAATCACTCTTCATAATTTAATTTTTCATACTTTTTTTATTCATACATTTTTATTCCTACCAACGGTTGTCATAACAGTTAGTGATCATATTTTTTTTATTAATAATGTTACTACCAAGAACCAGTTTAAAATCATAATTTTATTTTTCAGATCTTTTTTCTTCATAACATTCAATGATCATATTGCTCTTATTAATAATTTTGTTACTAAGAAAATACTTCAACTCATAACGTCGTTGTTTAGAATTTCTTATTTCATAAAAGACAATTATCATAATTTTTGTTTTAATAAAGGCAATACTAAGAAAAGATTTTCTACCATCAGTCTTTGCGGTAGCTATTTAGATGTGGAACGTCTCCGGCGCTACGGGAAGTGCAGCCCCAACGCCCTCGCGTAACAAAGCGCAAACACGCATGCTCACCTCCACAGCCTCGGCTTTTTGGTCGCCACCGGCGACCAGCCTCGGCCGCTCCGGCTCGCACGCTGTGTGCGCTTTGTCACGGCGGGCGAGGGCTGCTCTCCCTACGCGCCTCCGGCTTTACAAAAACACTCTAGGGTCGATCCAAGAAGACTACGTGGTTAAGGGGTCGACAAATAAGGTTTTGAACAAATTTGAAACTAAGTATGAGTTGTATGATAAAAATAGTTTAGTTACCTACATCTACAGGTACACGCGTAATTTTTATAATTATGAATAAAAATAAATCTAAATAAAAAAATGTATGAATTTTAATAATAGTGATAAAGACGATTGATTATGTTGAGAAAATATACAAAACAAACAAATAGATGTTTATCACTTCCAGTATTATGAATTTGAGTGATTCGGAACGATGAACATTAGGAACTTAGTATTTAGGAATAAAGATAGTTAGAATGAAAAATGTTATGATTTTCAATAATATGGATAAAAACTATTATGATTAAGAAATTTATAAAAACAAATATTAGAATTAAACACATTTATGAATATTAAAGTTATTTATTCGAATGATTATGAGTTTCGATCATTAGTATAAGCAAATATATTAAAACAAATATTAGTAAAAACAAAGTGTATAATTAGTGATATTATGAATTTCAATGATTATATTTTTTAATATTTAGTTTTTTAAATTATTATGAAGAATGATCATTATGTCTTTAAATGGTATGAGAAAAATTTTCGGACCTCCGATGATAGGAATAGAAAAGTTATGTGAGAAAATGCGCACCCAACATTTACTTCATTAAGATTCTGTTTATTTCTATAAAATAATCTTGAGTGTAACAACAGCACAAGTAAGCTTGTGTTCCAAAACGTTTGTAAACAGATGGCAGAAGTGTTTATCATCCTATCACAATTCTATGTAATGAGCCCACTGCAGGGCTATGAGTCTCTCCCCTAGATGACGAGGAGACTGAAGTGTATTTAGTACTAACTGTGATGTTGTCCACGGATCGTGTCGAATACGCGAAAAGCGTGCGCGACTCAGGCGCAATTTGCTCCTCATATGCTCATTGCCCGTTCACGGCGAGCCTCCAGCATTTCTTGACGTTATCTTAAAAAAAGAAAATTCACGGACGCTGTGGCGCAGTTCGTACTCCAGAGACGTCCAAATCACGGGAACTTGTTGCATTACTTGTAATATTGCCAGTACCTGCCTTTGCGTGGCGTATTTTATAAATGTAACATTATGTTGCTCAATTAATGTTTTTTTTTTCATAACTTTACACGCATTAATAATCTAATAATTTATAGCAAAAGGAGAAGAATCTTTTTATCTATTAGCCAGGAGACACCCACTACTGGAGAAAAGCTAAAGAAAAAGATAGCTTAAACTATGGGTTTCTCACTTTATTCTTTAAAAAATAAGGATTAATGCGGTCCAGGAAAAAAGAAGTGATGAATGTTCCTGAAAAAAAAAACTGTCTAAAAGTTTGGTATCACTTTTGGTAGACCTTTGTTAATCCTATGGAAGCCCGGGCTTATATAAAAATAACATTGTACATTCACTGTTACTACGCGGTATGAATTTAGGTTATTATCAGAAAGTGTATTAGAATAAACCATTTTATTCATGGGTATGTGGACGTCGGTTAATAGTGTGCACTAGATTATTATTTAAAAGTTGTCCAAATAACGTGTAAATTAACTTCCATTCTAATTCAAAAATATCTAGTACCCTTAAATAGAATACCAAATTCAAAGACAAAATTTCTCTTTGTTTCATTGCACTTAACTAGTTACTAAAATTTGCCAAGAAAGTTTTACATAAAGCCCTTTCTATTAAAGCATAGTTGTATAATAAATTTTGTTGATAGTCAAAGTTTGGGGCTAATATAATAAAAAGTTTTGTGCTACTCATATGCGGCCCTGGTGGGAATGGATGCTAGCTTAAACTACTTCTAGTTATGTTCTCTTAGGTAATACTGAAATATTAATTCTAAAATTATTGTACTTGTATAACTTAGAGACTTTATGATCTACATTCCATTATACTAGTCATCAATTTGTATCAGAAACTTTATGATAATGCGGGCAGGCGGTGGAGTAAGATTTGCAAAACTTATGATTAAAATCAGTTTTGGTGTTAAGCAGGTTTTGTACTCCATGACCAATGCAAGATTTCTCGAAAAGGAGTTAGTTAGCCTTGGCATAAGAACCATTTGCTTCTTCTATCTTAAACAATAAAACGTATTTTTATGTAAGCGGGTTGGCGTGCTTTGCAAGAAATTACCACTTTATGCCAACAGCTTTCAAAAGCTTAACTGCAATAATTACATTGTTAACCATATGAATTTTGTTATTCACCTTTTGTTCCATACTGGTTTACCTACAACTTTATGAAAATAGCGCTTGACATACATATGTCAAGAAGCGTAGTCTGCAAGACCATTGTACAGGTTTTTCTATGAACAAACTTAATCTTGGGGTTATCACATACAGGATGGAGTACTTATAGAATTCTTTGCCCGAAAGCGCTCTAGTCTTAGCATCACATTCAATGTGCTTCTTTCTATAAGGTGATGCCTTTTTGTCGACATAATAAAGTCCACCTGTATAAACATTAGGCTTTCAAACAGACTTGTTCACTTCTATGAATTACTAATCAAAAGAATCTTCACCGTGTAATTTTACTTGCAAAGGAGGTCGAGGTGCTGACATTGTACTTAAGGTATTTCAACGCCGTGATTTTCCTTTTTGGATGAATGGTAATTAATATTTTTTTAAGCTAGATGCTCAAAGTCTAAACTCAATCTGACTGCATACTCAATTACATATTACTAATACTCTAATCCTTCCTTATTGTATTAATTAGAAGGTTAAGTATTAATATCTAGGTGATAGTTATTTGACTTAAAACAGGCACATGGAGTTTTTCAAACACAAGGTCGCTATTATCAACCAGAAAGTGGAGGTTCAATTTGGATAGTGTTTTTTATGCTTGTGTGTTTGCAGTCAATGAATGTGTTTGTTATGAATTTATTTGGTCAATGAATTTTAATTAGAAATAATAGCATAGAAGAAGAAATTTCAGAGATGGTTCATTATAAATTTCATCGGAATCGACTAGGTAATTTTAAAAAATCCAATTTTCTAAACAATCTGCGTGAAAGCGGAAATATACAGCATTTTGACAAGCACTTAAAAATGTTGGTCAAGCTGGATTGTTTTTGCTCTGCATTCGTTAATTATTAAATCTCATATTATTTGAAAACAGGATGATATCTGACTATCACAACTATGCTACTGAAATGTCTTTATTTCAAAATATGTGTGCGTACATCGAAATATATTATAGAGTTTAAAACAACTTTCATTCAATATAGCTCGTAGCAGCCGTTCTATCGTAGTTACTTTTGACCCTGTTGATATTTCTTGATAAAATATTATGAGTCCAAAAGCTGGGCAAGTTGGCTATACCTGATATTTAGTTGCCAAGAATTTAGCTCTATTATATGTTTAAACATGTAAAAATAACGAAAAAATTAAGACGATATAAAATATAGTTCGCAACAATTAAACTACAAAAGTTTAAAACAAAAATTGTACATCGCACAAGCGCTAATTGCACAAAGAGAAAATTTTTCCACAAAAAATAGGAAACAGTAACTTCTATTATGCAGTTTTGAATAAAATATTTGCTATACGCGTCCCCGATAGCGGTAAAAATGTATCCCAGTTGACCGATACGTTTTCATTAGCTTTCGGCTTTTAGAATATTCTATTTATTTGGTTAAACTATGACTGTGTGGATAAAAATTGAGTTTGCTGGTTTATCTCTGTAATTTATTTACTATTCAGCGATGAATGTGGAATATTTGTAACTATTATTTAAATTTTATGATAAAATATGGTATAAGTAACTACCGCAATTTTTTAAAATAAATTTTTAAAGATTTTTTTGTTCATCTTCTACAATAATGTTATATTTCGTTTGTTACTAAAAGCATTAAAATACTATAGATACTTAGCACTGTAGTAATTTTTGTTCGATTTATAAACGCTCTTTTATACGTAAAGTTTATTTCAAACCCTCCATCAAAGAATTGGATGCATTGAACTAAAAATTCATCGGAAAGAAAATCGGGAACGTTTCGTAAAATGTGCGAAAAAATGTCATTCTGTTCGTTGCCCGGAATCTATCGTTTCATAAATTCTAAGGACATATCCCTATTCAGAAATCTACGATATTTTGTAACTGGGTGTCCCCAAAAAATGTGCTCTATGGAATATGGCCTTTTCTGTTATAAAACAACTTTCGTTACAATTTATAGTTACATGTTACTTTAATCTATAAAAAAAGAACAAAATTGGTAGGCTTTGGCAGCAAACTTTTTTTTGAGATAAATTTGTGTGGAATAAGATATCGCACCTTCGGTAAGACAAGGGCACAATTGAACTTTTCATAATTTTACAGGAGAGTCATTTTAAGTTATTTTTGACAATCAATGTCAAATTTTTCACTGTATATATTAATTTTCACTCATTGACTTCTACAATAACACGCAATGATTATTGAGAAATAGAATTATGTCATCAGAGTAGTACAAAAACTTTAAATTTAATTTATTTTTATTATTTTGAATCCGTCTCTCCATACATATTTAAAATTAAAGGGCATAAGTATAACAAACGAAGCTTTATCCTTCAAGGAATGAAAAATTAAGACTCGTATTTACCGTTATGACTTTGGCAGTCCAGTAGACTATTAAATCAGTCGAGTTCCACGGGCGCAACTGACCAATGCGTTCTTGTCGCGCCAGAATACTCAAAAAATCTAATAATGCGACAAAGGCATTTACGTTATCTAGAGTAAATGTAATAAATGAATGGGTGTCTTTGTCTGTCCAGCGATGGTACTACTATTTATATACCTTTTGGCATATTTAACTCATTTTCACAAAATTTGGAAGTTATGCCCTTGTCTTACCGAAGGTGCGATATGTTTGATGCATAAATATAATCATAGAATGTGACATTGGAAATCATCGCGGCACCGAGGCTTCAGTGTGTACAGTTCGATGCAGGTGGGTGAGCAACGTTCGGCCGATATCTATACGATCAACCAAAGATTAATCAGGATGACTTCCGTGTTTTGCTACCATTAAGTGGTCAATCCAGGGTGCTTTTTAATTGAGTACAGTTGTTAAACTAAAGAATGTTAAAAGTCATTTTTGTGGGTTCAAAATTCAGACAACTGCAATAGGCCAGCTTGGCAGCTTTACCTATTTCAGTGTAAAAGACACTTCGTCTTGCAGTGGACTCATTTAAAACAGGTTTCTGATGAAGTGACTATTTAGAAAAGAACTGGCTCTTCAAAAATTGAAGAAGTCTAAGTCTCATATGGAACACATCTTAGCGGCAGACTTTATATGGGTTTTCGAAAGCCAGGAGAAAGCTTCCACCAATAACGCTGGCCACTAAAAATAAATATTTTTTTTAAGGTAAACTCATTTAAAAGCGGTAGGATTATTCTTAGTAGACCCTCAGATATATTCAAAAAATATTATAGCTGATTTCCTGCATGGACCTTTTGAAATGTGTAATCTGGTAATCTTTTTATTTATTTCATATAGCTTGCGTTATTAATGTAAAATCATAAATTTCCAAAAACCTTACCATTGTCGTTGTTTATACAGTTGGTTATACAAACATGCATTTTAAAGTAATATTTTCCAAATAAATTCGCAAAGAAGACTGACCGTTCCATCAATTCAAAGCAATAACCTAAAAAAAGAAGTCCACAACTGGGCCTAATTAATTTTAGTCTAAGGCCTGTGGTAAATGAATAAAATAAAAATGCTTTTCAAACTGAATCGGAAGGAATATAATTACATAAAATACGAGTATATCGTGTTAAAATCCTAACAAATGCACTCTAAAAATCATTGCACATTTACTAAAAAACAGACATTAGCAAACTTCATAACTACCACATCTGTACATTGAATCTCGTCCCCTTTACCCTTCCATAACGTTCTTAAGTTTCTACTCATACACAACAAGTAAGTACTTAGTATTTGCTGCAAACATTAGCTACTGCACACCGTAACGCAGCGCACTTTAACTTAAAAAAGTAAACTCAACATCCCCAACACACGGTTGTTTTAAAATAGCCAAGTAAATGTAGCCCGTATTAGAATTATGCATAAAGTTGAGATTTACGAACGTAATAACGCTCAAGTTGTCCGAGTTAACGACTTATGTTGTGAGTATCTTTGCACTTAATAACTGGATGTGGAGTATTTAGAAGTTTTATTTTATGATGGTTGTATTTAGTTACAAAGCGATATTTTGCTTGTATATATTTTTAAGCTATTGCATAGCTTCTATCGCGGGCCTTGAACGTGGGGACCGAATCCAGAAATTCCGTAACGAAAAAAACCTAACACCCCCCACTCCGACCGGCACAGCGGTGATACTTTGATTTCATAACTTTACATGCGGGCTTTAATAAACAATCAGTGCCATCTACTAGGAACTTGTGGAACTTCATATTAGATCAAACATTACTGCATTAATAAAATAAATAAATAATTATAATTGCATAAGTTGATAAAAAATGCTATGCAATAGCTTTACCGCGGCAGTCTCCGAGTGCCACACGTCTTTTTTTAATATGTCCTTTTAAAATCAACTTCATCGTTACTTACCGTCAGGTGAGATTAAGTTTACGTGATTTATTGATTAGAAGAAACAGAGTGATGAGTACCAAAATGAAAGATATCTTTTAACTATAAATAAGAAATTTTAAACAAGATTATTTTACGTTTAATAATATTATGTAATTTAACTGAGCGTTTTAGTGGCCTTACAGGTGTCGTGGTTACGAGTAACTAAATCCTTTTGAAACTTTCTCTCTATCTCTTTTTTTTATTAGACTTGTTAATACTGACTACCCTTCCTCAATCCATCTTTGTAAAAGTAAAATAATTTTCGTATGGTAGCGGTTTACAATGTATGTACTGATGATAGAATCCAAGCTATTTAGTACCATCGGTTAGTTGCTATCATAACTTACGGATCATGGATGTCTTAGAATTATCGGAAATTGCAGTATCGAGAGTTCATGTGTAACACGAGTCACGACGTACATACGTGGTCACTGTTCTGCTACCTCGTAAACATGCTGTCGCGAGCTTATATTCCACTAAGTTGGAGTATTTGTTAAGGTTGAATTATATGTTTATTCTTAAAGAAAACACTTTTTAAATGGTTATATCTCGTATAATAATATTTTACTTTTTGTATCTTTACAGACCCGTGGGCGCGACGACTCTTGAATTTTGTTTATCATTATTTATTTGTTTGGAAAAAATCTTATGAGTAATGAAAACATAACTCTCTAAACCTTAATCATTCTAAGATACGAGTAACTATAGAAATAAACAGTGTATTTGTACTACTTATCTTTCAATCTATATGTTAATAGTTATTTGTTCTGTGTATAAATAAATAAGCTGGAATTACTGGCGTAAGACTAGTTTTTAGAAAATTAAAATAATAATTTACGTCCAACAGGTAAGTTATACATTCAGCACTCCACTTACTTAATCACAAATTTCTATAAATAGGTACTGGCAGCGTACTAGCTAGAACAAGCTACTTTACGAAATAAAACATAACTTAATTATAAAGTTTGACAGGACAAAAACGCTTTTCAGCAATAAGGCTGTTGTCTTTCTGTGCCTTTCTAACCTTATTTCATATTATTTTTTTTAAATTATTTTTAACTGTACTCAACGAAGTATACAATAACAAAATTAAATTATTAAAAAAGATAAAAATTGTAAAAAGAGCGCATAGTAAAGAAGCTTCTATATCTTATGGATATACTTTTAATGGAATTTCATGATTTTTTTGCATAACATAATTATTGACGACCACTATGGCGTTGGGGTAGACCTATCTGCCTCAGACGCCAGTGGTTGCGGGATCGATCCCCGCACGGAACCAGAAAAAAAAAATGTTCCATGTCTGGGTGTTTATCTATTTATGTATTTATATTCTAGGTTCCCCCCTAGTTCGCTATATGGTATCCCATAACACAAGCTATGCTTACTTTGGGGCCATGTAGTTAGTGTGATTGTCTGGGGTTTTTTTTTTATTTATTATACATATGACAAAAATAGATCATAATTTAAGATAGAGGTCGCTATTCCTCATAAAGGAACGTACAAACTAACTTAGACCTGGACTTTTAAAGAAAACACTTTGAATTATCGGTTACTTAGTATGATAAATATTAACGAAAGCAGAGACATGCTTCGTTGTTTAAAAGAACTTGAAAATATTATTTTGATGATAGGTAAATAAGCAATTTATTGTTTCATATCATGTTTCTTTAACAAAACCAGTCTCTAAGGATAATATAGTACAATCGGTCAGAAAAACCTTTTAAAAGCTATCAACTATCATATGTTATTGTCAGTGCTGTAAAACAAACAACATGTGTTAGATGGCAACAGTTTGCAAAAATATTGGACTACGAAACTATGCCGGCGATATAAATCGTGTCTTGTGAAATATTCTCTTTTGTTTGATATATGGACCACTTCTATTTGCGGTTGTCCTTGATGATAAATGTTTATTGTTATAATCAATATGACGATGATTGGAATAGCACTTTTAAAAAGAATGTTATGTATTTTATTTCTTTATTTATAATTTTTTATTATTTTTAAGCTATTGCATAGCTTCTATCGCGGGCCTCGAGCGTGGGGACCGAAACCAGAAATTCCGTAACGAAAAAAACCTAACACCCCCCACTCCGACCGGCACAGCGGTGATACTTTGATTTCATAACTTTACATGCGAGCTTTAATAAACAATCAGCGCCATCTACTAGGAACTTGTGGAACTTCATATTAGATCAAACATTACTGCATTAATAAAATAAATAAATAATTATAATTGCATAAGTTGATAAAAAATGCTATGCAATAGCTTTACCGCGGCAGTCTTCGAGTGCCACATATTTGTTTTTCATTAAATGGAAACGCAATTCCCAAATAAGACTATTTTTCATGATAGAACTTCTATTTTTAAAGCCAATGCATATTATTTATTTTCTTGATATGATGAGGTTTTTTCCCTAGTATCGTCTTGTAAAATCCGGTATGTTTTGATTATTTTATCATAATAACTCAACATGTTTTTTTTTTTTATAATGTATCCATACTAAAGATCCATGTCATAAATATTTTTGGAAACCTTATTATAAAGGCGTGAGCTCATAAATTAGGGAGTGACTTTATGAAGTCCGCTTATTGCCGCTTTGGTCATTGCTTTGCGCCCAGTATGATGAAATTTAAAGAGCTCAACACTACAAATATAATGGTGAAGAAAATACTTATTAAACAGCTTTATTGTATCTACCATTATTTCATTGCTACAGTCACAGACATACATCTACATAGACATCGCAAGTGTCACGATTTGTATTGAAACCAAGAGTGCCAACTTTTTAACACATTTTGTGACGTCACAGCTGATATTTATTGCTGAGACATACAAACCGCTTCAAATACACCGATGCCGCTGATGAAACCGATTATCACGAACGATATCGATATTGTGAAATCGATTTTCTAACAGACATACATATGCGGGGATTGATTCTAGCGGCGACCAACCTGGACGCTTGGTCGGGGTTCGGACACGCAAAGTACATGCATGTGCGTTGTCTATGTAGATGTATGTCTGTGGGTGAAGTTAAAGTAATGAGTGATCACTGTCTATGAGGTGCCTGAGTAAGCACTCCGCTTAGTCGCATTGTTAATCCTGCAATGATATAAATTAAAAAAAAAGAATATTCGTTTATATTGTATATCCTGTAAGTCCTTTATTCATACAGTCACTTATTATACACATCGTTTTGCCATCAATAAATTAAAATATGTTTTTCCAAACATAAAAAAAAACAGAACTACCACTATACATTTCAGATAAATTAAGTACGAGTATCGAGTGTTATTTGCGCAGCACACTACGTTCAAAATGGAAAATGTAAATCTATCCATTTCTTAATCCTTTAATTGAAATCCAGTCAAACCAGCCGAATAATTGATATTTAAATTTATTATCCTTAATACCACTATAATTATTCTCAAACTATTTATCGAGTTTCAATAAGCCTACGTTATCATAAGGTGATCACGCAAAATAAACATTTAGGGCTAATGTCTTGTGCAATACGTATTTTGTCTAATATCGTTCGAAATCAGTTACTTTAAAATGATCCTTATCCGATCATCATAAGGTTCAGGGTTAGCTTGATACTCTTATCCACATTTTACACGGCTGAATCTACCTTTTACTGTTTTCGAGCGCGAAGTATCAGTGTACTACGGGCGTTGCATAGAGAGGACGTGCTACGCCAGTCGTAGTTTATATTCGTAGTACGTTCGTAGCTCACGATTTGTACGTGATACCTGACTTAAAAGTTTAAATAAGTTTTGGGCGCTGAAGGTTTTCGTTCATATCCAAAATTAACTTGTTTTAGCATATTTCTTAAGTGCAAGCGATCCTTGTTGTTTGAAAGTTTAAACGAGTCAACTTCGGAAAACGTAAGTTTTATTTATGAATATTAAATTAGTATAGGTTTATTTTTTATTTCGTGTATACTTGTAGTAAAAGTAATGCTATTTTCAAGTTGTGATAATATTAATTTTGTGCCAGATAGTTTATAATCTCTTACTTGAAGTTATTCCGTTAAGAAGTTCTTTTAAGATTATCGAACTTGATCCAGGCTAAGCTTATAAGTCTGTTTTAGTTTCGAGATTAAAGTATACAGCGGTGGATTTTCAGCACTTTCAAAAGTTTTCATGATCCATTATTGAAATTAAATAACTATGACCGAAAAATGTCCTGAAATTTTGTTATATTATAATTTTTTTCGACATTTCGGTAATTTTCCAGCTTTTTCTGTTAGTTAAATAAAAATAAATGTGTTATTCTTTACAAAGTAATACTTAATTTTGAACAACGATAAATTTGAACAATGGATGAAATGGTAAAAGAAAACATTTCATTTTGTATTTTTTAGTTTTAGTAAAATTTTAAGTTCGATATTTGAACTTACTTTGAATTATGACATAAAATAAGCCTTGTTTTATTGACAATTGGCTGTAAAATTACCAGTTTTGAAAAGGATTTACTGAATAAATTTTGGCAACGAATTAATAAAACCTCCTCGTTAGACTTTACAAAAACCCTTTAATATGAATCACTAACACGTTTTAACTACTAATAAAATACAGTTGAGAGGTTTTTTTTGCTTTCGGAAACCACCAGTAGGATTTAAAAATACTTCTCTGTATAATGGAGGTTAATTCCTAAAGGATTTTAGGTAACACAGGTATAAAAACGTTTACCATGAGTGATGACAAGCTTGAAGATAAAAAGTACACGGGCTATGCATTGAAATCATCATCATCATCATCACGACTCTTTGTAAAGAGCCCACTGCAGGGCTATGAGTCTCTCCCCTGGGTGACGAGGAGGTATAGGCCATAATCCACCAAGCTGGCCCAGTGCTGGGTGGTGGATTGCAGAATTTTCAGGGCGCCGAAAATGGCTTCTGACAAATCCAAACGAATACTGTATACAAGTATACAACACCCGGGACCAACTGCTTAACGTGCCCTCCGAAGCACCGAAGTCGCCGTGAGAAATGAATGTTCGGCGGTCACCGAATGCATTGAAATGGCTCTTCGTAAATCAAAGACATGAGCTTAAGAGCAATTGTTCACGACCACTTTGGCGATGAGGTAAACCTGTCTGCCTCAGACGCAAGTGGTTGCGGGTTCGACTCTCGCACGGAACAAGAAAAGAAAAATGTTCCGGGTCTTGGAGTTTATCTATATATTATTATGTATTTGTATTCTAGGTTCCCCCTAGTTCGCTACATGGTATCCCATATCACAAGCTCTGCTTAGTTTGGGGCCATGTAGTTGGTGTGATTTTCTGGTGATTTTATTATTTTATGAATATTAATGGTGGTTGTTAATACGATGCTTCTATGCTGGACTGGGAGCGAAAGAAAAACATAGAATGTGCCAGCTGCTTCTCTTCCCGGGCACACTGTTAAAGTCAGTTAAAGGACAGAGGTTTTAAAGGCGTTTTTGTGGGCGATAGGCTGACCCCCTGTCACTACAATAGTCTCTCTCCATCTTTATAATACCTCCAAATTTGTCAAACGTGACATCAGATGGTTTTGTAACCTCTGGTGTTCTGCCTACCCCATAAGGGAAACAAGCGTGACGTTATGTATGTATGTATGTATGTTAGTACGAGTATGGGCCATAAAGATGGGACGGTTGCTTCCTATACTTCCTATAGTATTATTTTGGTTAGGACTTCTCTATATCTCTCTCTCTTTCCTTGACAAATTATTCCTATTAAATGGTGGGACAAAAAATATATACATTCAACTGTATTAACGCTAATTTATTGGGTACTATTATAATTAGATTTCAGGTCGTGAGATATATTTTTTTCTTTCTTGCGTGATGGGCATGACAGGTTGGCCTGAAGTTCTCTGGACTCATTGGGTTATTACTTCATGAAATTAAATTCCAATTATTATAACGGCATTAGAATTAGTGGCCATAATGTTTTATTTAATTTTCTAATTTTAACTGTTATAATAAAATTATTATTCTTGAAAAATTATCTGTACAATAAAAAAAAATTTTTGCTTTTGACTGCTCTCAAAAGAAGAGGTTTTTTTAACAAATACAAAGAAGGTAAATATTTCTTTTGTGATTCAGATAAAACGAAGCGTGACTTACTTGCAGTAAATAAGGCTTGAACATAAAATTGAATACTATTTATTGACTTATAAAATATTAATTTATTGCCATGAAAAAATGCATACAGTAACTGATTAAAGACCCATTAACTACACACCAGTTACGTTCAGATAATCGGTTTCCTTTAAATTGAAAAACCCATTTATGCACTAAATTTTAATGCCAAAGAATTTAATAACTTAAAATTATATTCAATAACAAAAAAATGCCTGGAAAAGATCACCTTAGTTACAAGACGGCCATATACCATACAACAAGCCATACAACTTGTACAGAAAACGAACTAGATTCGATCACTTAATTTTCAAATGCATATAATGTCTGCCCTAATTTAATATGAGTTTTTGTAGATGACTATATATAACAAGTATATTAACTAAAAGAGTATTTTAAAAGAGACGGGTTTTTTTGCCTACATTCTGGTACTGAAATTCTAACCAGCATGGTTTGTGCACCAAATCAATTTTAAGACTTTTATCTTTGAGCAGGCTTAACGAAAAATTTTATATCACAACAGTTTTATTATTAAAAAATAAAATATGGTAGTGATTTTTTATGTTCAATCTAATAAGTTGATTATCAGCAATACTGAAGTTATTAACGTTTGACAGTCCATTTGATGACGTTTGACAAATTCACCTTAGCATTTTACAGTGACAAGGTTTCAATCATCAGATTTTGGTGTAGAGTGTCAAAGTAGGTTGTCTATAAACATATATAGTTCGGCCGTTCAGAGAATGCGTTCCTGACACATCGCGATTGAACTGACGACGTAACTTTGTAATGGCGTTGCAGTTACGATAAAAAATATTTTTGCTGGTTGTTTACCGTTTTAACAATTGATGAGCATTAAAACAACATTATTATATCAATAATCAATGAATTTTATAATTTTGTGCCAAACTGAGTGTCAAATAACTTGGTAAACAATATTTTTCAAAATCTATACTGCGCTATTACAAGGTTATGTCAAAGCTTTATATTTGTAGTGCTGTGCTAATAATAACAGTATCGTAATCTGTTCTTAAACAGGTAGGTATACTTTATGAAATAATACGTTTCGTTTTTCTTTTTAAGAATTTGAAAATAATGGACTATAAGATAACAAAGGTTGTTGAAAGACTAAAAACCTGATAATGGAACATTTTGACCGAGATATTAGGATTGAAACTGTTATTGATAATAAAATAATTATACATGTAGGCAAAGATGATGATGAAGAAACTACCTCCTCAAGCGAATCGGAGTCTGAGTAATATTCTGTACGCACATTCAATTCAATATACTTTATTGCATAGAAATACAGATTGTAACTTTGTAACAAAAAATAAATGAAACAATTTTATTAAATTAATATTACCTTTTCTTGGTTTCCACTTAAATTACTAAAATACAAATTTTAAATAATTCCGCCAATTTAAAACCGAAAATAATCTTAAAAATAACGCGGCGTTTCATTTTGGAGGAACGGTAACGAACTCAGTGTTATGTTGTGCCCATCACTAGTCGTGACTAACTGACAGGTGTCAGGAACGCATTCTCTGAACGGCCGAACTATAGTAAGTATTTACGAACAAACAAAAACTAGTTGTCGTATTAATTGATTATTTTCGTCAAACCATTCTTTAAAAACTTTTTTTTTAATAATCTTATTTGAAATCTGATTAAATGAATATTTTTCCCATATTTTTTAAATTTTCGTATCTTTTTACATACATACATAACGTCACGCCTGTATCCTTTATGGGGTAGGCAGAACACCAGAGGTTTCAAGACCATCTGATGTCACGTTTGACAAATTTGGAGGTATTATAAAGATGGAAAGAGACTATTGTAGTGACAGCGGGTCAGCCTATCGCCCACAAAAACGCCTTTAAAACCTCTTTTCCTCAACTGACTTTTACAGTATGCCCGGGAAGTGAAGCAGCTGGCACAGTCTACGTTTTTCTTTCGCTCTCAGTCCAGCATGGAAGCAGCTCTTTTTATCAGGGGTGAAATAAATTCCTAATAAATAAGATTTAGAACTAATTTTTTATTCTTTTTATATGTATAGTACTAGTAGGTCAGTTAGTGCTCTGAGACCACAAAAACTTGTCTCTTTTCTTCTACTTATTTATGCCTTTGGGCAGTTCTCCCCTGTTATTTTTGATCCTGACAGAATTCAAAATCAAATATAGCGAATATTTTTCCTCAGGAGTTAAGCAATAAGATGCAATTTATTTCCAAATATGAGCCTACAATAAAGAATAGAAAGGAAAACTTAAATGTTTAAACATGAAAGAGTTCCGCATATATTTTGTTTATGAGATTTATTGTCCAGTAAGAGGTTTTTGCGAATGACTCTTCTGGGAGTGATAAAACTCCGAAGCCTTCATTACGAGTCTTTTAACACATTGTTTTGACACAATTTTTTATGCATAAAATATTTTTCTTTGCGTTCTTTCTTTTGCATATATTTTGATTAACCTTTATTTTTAGAGTGATATATTTTTATTTCAGTTTTATTTTATACACTTTTATTTAAATATACTTAATGGATTACACATTATGCGATCTTTGTTAACTAGTTTTTTTGCTTTTTTTTCTTCATTTTGTTATTGTTTACAAATAAAATACACAATTTAATAACCTAGCTCGAAAGCCTCGATGGTTCGAATAGTGATGATGTACTAATAATTTGAACGAGACGATGTCTTTTCCATACCAAGTTCATGGATGACTGAATGACATAATATACCTATTGTAAGCAATAAAATATTGAAAAATCTAATCACAAAACTGGTTTAGCAATAGCTTTAAAGATGTTATCGCTTCGCTTCCGTATAGCTATCAATGGAAATCGGCCCTGGTACCCCGCGATACAGGTTTGCCTAGTGCGGGGACCGCCAGTAATAAAGGGAAAAAAAAATTGATCGCATAGTAACGGTATTGTCTCTTTCAATGTAGATAAACTGTACTGTAGTAGATTTATAAAAAAACATAATATTATTATTTTTAAAGCTCTTCTAGAATAAGTCCGTAAACCTTGATTTAACTTGTCTGTTTTGTATTTTTGTCTGTTTTTGTATCTATTTTCTGGTAAATAAATATATATATATTTTTTTAATATTATTATTTTAGGTATTTTGTTTATATAGGTTATAAAAATCTTTAAAACTGAAGATATGACGATTAAAACTCCACCAACATCTAATACTTTGATGGGCGACTTGAGATGTTCATGTACCTAGTTGTCCGAAAAATCGTGTAATAAATGCACAAAAAATCCATACACACGAATTGAGAACCTCCTCATTTTGGAAGTCGGTTGACAAAATAAGACATCTTAGTGTTCAATTCCCTTCCCGTGTAAAGTTAGACGGTTAATTTAAACATTTTATTCATACAGCATAATTGCGTTTTTTAAATAAAGTGTCGATAAAAAAATTAGACAAATCTTTATTTCAACGTTGTTTTTTATAATTTATACGAAAGACTTAAAATTTTTAAAACATTAGCATTAGAACATACTTATAGCCCATTTTACATTTTAAAGTATTCATTCATCCACTCATTCCTATTTTGTCATTCACACAAGATTGACTGTTCAAAGTTAAAATATACAAATCTTTCTTCTTTTAAGATGTTTTTTATAATATTAATTATATCTGAAATTCACGAGAAGTTATCCATTTTAAATTAAGCTTGAGTATAAATTTGTCCAACAAAACTAGATAGCGTATTATAGTTTGATACACATTTCATCAATTCATTGTATAAATAATAGTAGAAAGTAAACAAAACAAATCGAAAACAAACAAACATCACAATAATATCCGTCTTTAAAAGGATCCGAACTTGGGACCGGAAAAGCTTTTGTAATTGAAAATGTCATTGCATACTGTCAATCAAAATGGCTACTGGATGACATAATCAATATATTCCTGCAATTCCATTTCTTTTATGTTTACATGAATTTACTTCCCCGTGGTTTCCACCGTTTTCAATATTATTTTAATAACTTACGCTATGTTTTTTTGATCCTCGATACCCAATCTACTTTATTGTATGTAAACAAACAAACAATACAGTTTCATTCGTTCTGTTGTCTTAAAAAATGGATTTTACACAATTTTTCATCTTTTTTACAATCAGTCCTATTTGTAATATTGACGATGTCAAGGTGTCGTAATAAATTAAAAGTAAAATTACATTTGCCTTCAGAAAGGCGTAAGCTGGTTTTTCTTACTCATGCATACATACATACATAACTTTACGCCTGTATCCCTAACAGGGAAGGCAAAACACCAGAGGCTATGAAACCATCTGAGGTCCCGTTTGACAAATTTAGAGGTATTATAATGATAGAGAGAGACTATTGCAGTGATAGGGGGTCAGCCTATCGCCCGCAAAACTGTCAATAAAACCTCTGTCCCTTAACTGACTTTTACGGTATGCCTGGGAAGAGAAGCAGCTGGCACATTCTATATATTTTTTCCACTCCAGTCCAGCATGGAAGAATATTTTCTTACTCATATTTTCATAAAGCGCAGTCAAGTATGTGACTGTCACAAAACTAGACAGAAACCCTTTCATAAACCTTTTTATATACTGAAGCGTTTTGTATAAGACCACTAACCTGGATGACTCAAACTACCACCCTTTAAACAAAGCCTATATTAATAAGCATGAGATGTTTGTCATCCATGCCGCCTGGTGGAAATGACAATTCTGCAGCTAAATACAGGGTAAATTTAAATTACCGCATCACCTCTTATTTATTAATTTAAATTTTATTGTACAGTAACAAAAATGGGAAATACAAAACATGGAACAAAAGGTACAAAAGGCGGTCTTATCGCTCTAGAGCGATCTCTACCAGACAACCTTGCAGGCAGCCTCTCCACATCAATCCCAACAACATTAGTTCTACGACTTATTAAAATTAGTAGTTTTAAAATTCAAGTTTTCCCATACAAAAAATGTATTTATTGGCTCTAAACTGCCATTACTCTATTTGCTCTGAGCGTACGCACGCACTTTACGTAGGCAAAATATCGCCACGTGCAGCGGAAAATCGACATTTTTTTTAAATATTTTTCAAAGGAGCAAATCGTTTTAGTTTTTAAATTTTTGTGCTCTTTATCAACATTTGTAAAAAGCCTTAGAACAAATGTAGTAGATAGGCTGCCTGCAAGATGCGCTATTTTAAATTAACCCTGTATAACCATTTTTGCGTTGTTGCATCTGGCTTTGTTTAAAAAAGAGTTCCCTGTGAAGCTTCTATGTTACATTTTCACTAATGACATTGAGCTCAAATTGAGTCTTAATTAATTTAAACATGCAACCGCAGGTTAAAGGTTAAAAATCACGACCTTTTTGTGCGAGTAAATTATGGACTAGGGAAATAATTATGACAATCATTTTAAATTATAAATTAATGTTAAATTGAGGGTTTTTAGACTCAATTATCGCGACGTCGGTTTTCAGAGAAATAATTCAGTGAAATTAGATTTATGAGTTTACATTTTCCAGAAGTCTTTAGCTCCCTAAAACAAATTGATTCACAAATCGAGTCCACCTACAGTTACTTAGATTTGCGTGTTAAACAAATAATAATATGGTTGCCTGGAAGAGATCGTCTTTTGACCTCAAGGCCATTTGTACTCTGTTACCTATATCCTGTATAAAACTAGCTTTGAATAATGTGTAGGTACAATTAAGAATAAATAAATAAATAATAATAAGCTATATAATTATAAGTTTTATGAAGTAAAGTTACTATAAATACCTAAAATACATACATACACATACATAACTTCACGCCTGTATCCCTAATGGGGTAGGCAGAACACCAGACGTTATAAAATTATCTGATGTCAAGTTCGACAAATTTGGAGGCAATATAATGACGTAGAGAGACTTTTGACAGGGGGTCAGCCTATCGCCTACAAAAAATCTCCAATAAAACCTCTGTCCCTTAACTGACTTTTAGAGTATGGCCGGGAGGAGCACATTCTATGTTGTTTTTTTCATTTCCCAGTCCAGCATGGAATTATTATAAATGTTACTATAATATGATTGCCTTGGTGAAAAGATCATCAATCTTTTGATGATAAGGCCGCTTTTTGTGCTCTGTTATCTGTGCTCCGTTATTCTATTCTAATAATATCTGAATGACGTGTGATAAATATATAGCTGTTTATTAAATACAAAAATAAAAAAAAAATACGACCACTTTGGCGATGGGGTAAACCTATCTGCCTCAGACGCCAGTGGTTGCGGGTTTGATTCCCGAACGGAACAAGAAAAAAAATGTCCCGTGTCTGGGTGTTCATTTATTTATGCATTTATATTCTAGGTCCCCCCTAGTTCGCTACATGGTATACCATAACACAAGCAATGCTTACTTTGGGGCCATGTAGTTGGTGTAATTGTCTGGGGATTTTAATTTATTTAATATATTATAAGCATACGACAGGCATCACAGCCTATTGGCCCAGATAATACGACCTTTATGTAAATTGATTATACAGATTCAACGGTAACAGCAACTTCTAAGTATCCCTTTATATTCGTATTAATTTCATGTGGGTAGTATTTAATCGAGTAACTGTAAATAAAAATTTTAGGTGACAAAAATAATGAATTTGGCTTACTGTTTTAATTAAGTGAGCGACTGAGAGCGAGTGACGAAGAATCAATGAAACAGCGACTTAAAAACACTTTTGACCATGTCGGGATTGTCCAGGGTTGACTATAATAGCTGACCAGGTTTATGGCGCTTCGCCGGCCGCTGCCGCGGCACCGCTCGCTTCGCTCGCTCGGCTCGCGCACGTGTATAACTATATGCAACCTAACATGCTCCTCCTCGCTGCGCTCGTCGTCGCACCTAACCGTACTGATTCCGCCTTCCGGTGCGGGAGCCCTTCTCGTAACTTATCTCTTTCATCGCAATGTATATGTGTTTTAGTCGCTCACTTAGTAATTCAGTCGCAATATTAATATTTAAAACCGTTCATTTTCATATATTTTTCAAGACAGTCCAAATTTGTTTTTTAGTCGCTCGTTTTATTATTTCCAGTCCAAATTTGTTTTTTAGTCGCTCGTTTTATTATTTCCCATTTCATGTTGAGCTAGCAGTATGCATATCGTTAGTAATGGAGAACAAAATATTCTTGGATGATTGGTAAACTGTTTTGCGAGAATGAAATCAACATATACAAAATAAATTTTGATTTAACACTGAATTGACAGCCTTATTACATGTGATTTTTCTATGTAACCTTAATAATGCCTATATTCTACAAATAAGTGTGTCAGTCATTAAGAAGATTAATAGTAAGTAAGCTAAATAAGTTGAAAAAAGTGGGGTTTACATTGCTTTTTAAATAAAATATATTCTGATAAATAAACTTATATTTCTTCAGAAAAATATACGAAAACAAAAAAAATCAAAGTACTTCAGAGACGTACTATGAAGGTAATAAATCTTAATACATTTCTTTTACGAGTCTACAGATTTAGCATAATGAATTGAGAAAGGCAATGCGTTCCATGGTGATACGAATTTTTCCGTTACAGGTGGATCCAAAATTCCAGATATACAGGGTGTCCCGCTTACCCTATATTACACCTTCTCGGAGGTATTCTAGTACCCATAGGAATAACAGAAAAAATATAAAAAAAGAAAAGTTCAAAATTTATTTTCAATTTTTGTATGAAAAAAATGTCTAAATTTATTGCTGACATATAAAAAATTGAAAAATAAATTTCGAATTTTTCTTTTTTTTCTGTAATCCTTATGGGTAATAGAATACCTCCGAGAAGTTATTATATAGGGTAAACGGGACACCCTGTAGAATGGATTTTATGAAATACAGAAAATATAAGTACAATGATATTATTAACTTTGCAAAACAGAAACAAAACGAGTACATTTGCGAAGCAAACTAAAAATACGTGTTTATTACTTTCTCTATCTCTTCATAAACATTACACAGTAGCTTACAATAATCGTATCAAATAAATCAAAAACTCAATAATTCCGATATTCCGAATCGAAGAAACGTTATTAAATCTGTGAGGAATCCGATCGATATTGGAAAATCATTAATATTGGCACCGTCTGCTTTTGCTATATCACCGTGACTGGGGCATATTTTCTAAATGGGTCAATTTCCTTGGTATTATCGTTAATAGATGATCCTTATTAGTAATTTAAAGTGAAATTGATATTTTGATCATTAATCTATGTCGGCTTTAAGTGTTGGTAAGGATGATGCTAATGATAAATTAATTGATATTAAGGTTTAATTTTTGGCAGCTTTAGATTTGATTGTATTAATCAAGAACTTAGATGGGATTTAAGAGGCTTATCAATAGTATGATTACAAGCGCAAGAGTTTATTAGATTGCGGCCTACTCTTTTTGTCATATATAACGAACAATATCCACGAGGAAGATAATTTTAAATGAGTAATGATGAGCATTTAACCTCTAGGTATCGTGCCAAATTTAAATAAAATCATTAATAAAACTAATTTATTTTTATAAACTTTATATGAGTTAAAACAATCAAAACATATTTACAAAATTGACTCCATCTTAACAATTTCGCTTTGAACAGAATAGGTATATTTTAACTAAGTTGATACCTATAAAAGTAAAAACTTAGATATTAAGTCATATTAGCCTTATTAAATATTTTTCATTTTGTATAGAACAAAGAAAGTGTGGGTTCATTTGTAAAAATACAAACGCAAAGAAAATTAACTTTCCTAGATAAATTGTTGATATAGTCGTAATTTTGTTGTCTAGCAATAAGGGAGAGTTGTTTTAACTTATTTTTTATACGTAAATTAACCTGTATTTAATGTATTAAACTAACAATAAGCCCATATATTTGACTACAGGGTAATATATTTTTTTTGGGAAGTTACTTAATATAATTACTGCTAGCACATATCATTGAAAAGGCGTTACAGGTTCTGTTTGGCAGCAGCATTAATTCAATTGATTTTGTAAATTTATCCTTCAAACAATAATTAATACATACATACATAACTTCACGCCTGTATACCTTATGGCGAAGGCAGAACACCAGAGGCTTTAAAACCATCTGATGTCACGTTTGACAAACTTGGAGGTATTATAATGATGGAAAAAGACTATTACGGTCACAGGGGGTCAACCTATCGCCAGCAAAAACGTCAATTAAAACCTCTGTCCCTTAACTGACTTTTACAGTATACCCGGGAAGAGAAGCAGCTGGCACATTCTATGTTTTTCTTTCGCTCCCAGTCCAGCATGAAATGATGATTATATGTTAATTATATGCATGTAGTTATATTAAAAACTTTTGCTAAAACACGATGTATAAAAGGACACTACTACGTTGATACAAGATGCATAACATAATTAAATGCAAAAGAATTTGGTAAAAAAAACTTTTATTATTACAATTTTATCTTAAACACTAATAATACTTTATTTTGAAAGTAAATATTAAGAACAAACGGGGAATGTCTAATACCGCTCCTGTTAATCTAATTTGGCACTTCTGATAAAATGTTGTCTGCAATAATATAGTGTGAAAATGTGGGTAAATATAAAGTTATTTTTTGATCCCTTACTACAAAAGTGTGTATAAACAAATCTGTAAGCTACGATTTTGTAATCTCTCAAAAAGCTCGTTAGCCAAAAAGTTTCTCCCACTTATCTCATATTGTTATTTTATCTTATATTTTCACTTGTTATAATTGCCCTTGTTTAATTCCCCATATCTCGTGTCCATTTTAGTGTTGGTAATGTGCTAAAAGGCAACTTCATAAAGTTCTCTCTTCACCCGCATCGTTGGGAGTAAAAATGTAGGGACGAGAAAGTTTAGTTAGTTATTAACTAGGGAAACTACTATTTACCCTCGGTTACGCTTTGTTTTATATTTCCATTTATTATTGCGACCTCTTTGTAATTTGTAGTTTAATGGTTTCAAAGTTTAGCTTGGCGTCAGCGTTAATTATTAGGCAACAATTTAAGAATGCTACTTTTTTGATGTTTTTATTTAGTTTTGAAAATTATGTTTCTGCGAGGTGTATCATCCATGTCATATAATAATAATAAATAGTAATAATAAAATCGCCAGACAATCACACCAACTAGATGGCCCAAAAGTAAGCATAGCTTGTGTTGAGGGATACCATGTAGCGAACTAGAGGGGGACCTAGAATATAAATACATAAATAGATAAACACCAGACACGGGACATTTTTTTTCTCGTTTCGTGCGGGAATCGAACCCGCAACCACTGGCGTCTGGGGCAGACAGTTTACCCCATCGCCAAAGTGGTCGTCAATAAGTCAGTAAGAAGAGTGATTTTATTTTAAATAATGTTTTTAAGTTTGTGCATTTAAAATGCTCAATTTTTCTTAAATAAATGAAAAATGTGATAAATAAAAATTACCCGACCAGGATTCGAACCTGGGACCTCTCGTTTGCCGGACGAGTGCTCTTCCACTGAGCTACCGGGGGCTGGCGGTACGCCTCGAAATTACTTACCACATTTTTTGTTTTTACGTTATATTGCTAACGTAGCTTTTTTTATTTATCACATTTTTCATTTATTTAAGAAAAAAATTATTTTTTGTTAAGCTTGGTGAATAGTGTAGATTTTTATTTTTAGCTAAGCCCGCGATTTACCTAATGGTAAGTGAAAATGAGATAGGAGATGACAGCACACGGGCCTAGGAAAGAACTGGGTGTTCATAAAATATTGATGGAAGACATAACCACCGGAGCGGTAATATTTGGCGGCAGATTTTGTATGAAGGGTGGTCGCTAGCCAGTTGGACCCTGACGGGATCCTACCAGGGAAGTAAGGCTATAAAAAATAAAAATAAAAAGACGTGTGGCATTCGGAGACTGCCGCGGTAAAGCTATTGCATAGCATTTTTTATCAACTTATGCAATTATAATTATTTATTTATTTTATTAATGTAGTAATGTTTGATCTAATATGAAGTTCCACAAGTTCCTACTAGATGGCGCTGATTATTTATTAAAGCCCGCATGTAAAGTTATGAAATCAAAGTATCACCGCTGTGCCGGTCGGAGTGGGGGTGTTAGGGTTTTTTCGTTACGGAAATATCTGGATTCGGTCCCTACGCTCAAGGCCCGCGATAGAAGCTATGCAATAGCAAAACATTTAATAAATAAAGTGCATGAAAACTTTAAAAAGTGCCACGTTGTCTCAATCTGATCGCACTCCCTTCCTGTTTAATTTCCGTTAAAAAGTATATGGATATTCATTTCAATTAAATATTTATATTTTACCAAACTGATAAATGGCCAAAAAATAAGCTGAAATAAGTGTGCTTTGTCTTTTATTATTTAAAAGAAACCTAAATGTCATGCTGGTTGCCATTAGTATTTACTATGCCATTAGTATGCCATTCGTTATTATTATATTATTAACAGATTAATCAAAATACTTGTTTGAATATTAATATCATAGTTTAACGTATTCAAACTAGTAGGTAAACTCTCAGCTTTGATACATAAGTAATTAACAGAACAGAAAAGTAATTTAAAATAACTCTTCTTAAGTACAGAAAGCAGCAGATCAAGTGTTACATGACCTGTCAAATATCCCCAACCAATTTCAACTTAATGTCGAGGGTATAGAGCTCAGATTCAAGTAACAGTTTTTTTGACAGATTTGTAACGCTTGATGTGCTGCTTTCTGTACCTTTTAAGAAAACTAAGACCCTGCTTGCTTTTCCTCTAACAAAGTTCCCCGGAAAGTAAAAAAAGGACACAATTTGTAACAAAATACCTCTGCGCACTTTAAGTTTTATAGAAAGAGTGAAAATATCGCGTTGTTTCAACAAAAGTGAACAGACAGACAGCCAGACTTAAACTATTAGTAAGTGAATCAAAAGGTCAGATGAAAAGATAAACGAAGATAACTTTGAGGATTTACTCTTCAGACTGGATTTTAGTAAAAATATATCTGAAGTCTACGATAAAATACTCGTAGACTTCAGATATATTTTTTTATCATAATTTGATATAACAATGAGCAAATGAAGTATGTTTTTATTAGGTTTTCTTTATTTGTGGTTATATAATACACGAGTATGTAATAAAGTTACGAGTAAAGTTAAAGTTACTAGGGTTGTCAATACATGTTCTTTTTTTGAAAATAAAATCTTAGCGGGGCCTAACTCCGCACGAGTAAAGCTCTTAGTATGTAAGATTTTTTCCATGTGGAAGCGAAAATTTATGTTAATCTGTTCAGTATGTATTGAGTTGATGGCATTCAGGTAGACAGATAGGTGTGGAGAGCGAGGCGAGGTGTGAGGTATGTTTTATGTTCTGTAATTTTACTTAATTCTGAGCCTGTTTTCTGAACTGCCTCAGAATTAGGTGAATACTTAGATATCCTCGTATTTTACTGTATTTTCTCTCCAATAAACAACAAACTTCATATCTCAATAAATCTTCAAAAAAAACAAAATCTCCGTTCTATGCAACCTTAATATCATATTATATTACCATATCATATTGTATTGACTTCCATGAGTTCAATTATGTAAAGTTCTTCGACAATTAACCTAAAAATTGTAAATCCGTCATTGGCTGTCAGCATCGTTTTAAATGTGTATTTTTTTTTTATAATTATGAGCTGTGGATTTTGTTATAAATAAATAAAAAAAAAAAAAAAAAAAATGACGGTAATCTTATATTCTTTTATTGCGTCCAATCATCCATTGCATGTTATACTTTAATTTCATGTCGGTGTGGAATAAAAAAATCAAAGTATCTTATTTGACTATGCCAAACTTTGGCTTAATCTACGTTTCGATTGAGCGTAAAAGAGTTATAAACATTCATCCATTTGCACAAACTTTCGCGTAAGTCAGTTATCAACGAATGCAGAGAATTAAAAAAACCGACTCCACAAACATTTTTAAATCTTTGGCTGAAGTGTTAGGTCATCAAGGTACAATTCACCGTATTAATAGGGGAAACCTGTACAAAACCGTATACCTGGGTAAAACCGTATAGCGTAGCTATTTTCGCCAAAATTCCAAATCAAATATTTCGCACAAGCCGCTCAAAGGTGCCTACCAAACAGTACTATTTGTAAACAAACATCTGTTACTGTAGGCTAGCACAATTTGGAGTTATTTAATTTTATTGTTTTTCGGTTTTCTTGATCATATTTTCGTGATATATTCAAGCAGTGAGGTTGCTTGTTTAACCGTGTACTACAGGATACATTTGAGTGAGTGCGCGAGTGCTCTGTTTGAACAAATTGAACCCTCAGTCTTTTACCTACTACTTTACTAGACGCAGACAGAACTTCCATCCGTATGTGGTAGATATTCCGAAAAGTCGAACTAAGCGCTTTGACAGTTCCTTTTTGATATGGGTCGTTAAGGTTTGGAATGACCTGCCTGCGTCTATTTTCCCTGACCAGTATAGTCATAGACCACTATAGTACTTATAGTATAGTACTTTTAAGCGTCGAATGAATAGGTTTCTCGTGGATGGACGTGTAGTTTTCGTTAGTCCTCATGTTCACTTAACATTAGGTGTTATGGAAGACAAACGTCCCATCCATATTTTATATAAAAAAGTGGTTGTGAAGTGTACATACGCTACAGGAAAGTCACTAATCAACTATGTTGTAGGTGATGTATTTGTTCATAAATGCAATGTTTGCACCCGTGTTGGGGCACAACCGCATGAGGTAAAACCAGTTATATACGAATTTGATCCAGATAGATAAGTCTAATTAGTATCATTTTTTCATCAGCGCTGCTCGTTAACCAAACACCATCAACTTCCAATGTGTCATTCAAGACAACTTGCACTGCGCAAAGAGTTGGTCGAGACCCGATCTCATCAACATCCACTACACAACTCGACCTCGTGAAATGTATTGGTTGTCAAGGTTGGGCCCATGAAGGCTGAACCAGCTGTGACACAGAAGAGTTCGATAACTTATTTTGCACAAGATGCAATGTCACACGGTAAATTCCGGGGCAATATCGTATATAGTATATTGTTTTACCCATGGATCGGGGCAAAACCAGAATAAGTAGTTTTTGCTTTTTCGTTGAAATTGGTGTCTAATTTCATGTCTGTCTTAAATATGTTAATTGTAATGGGTACCTAATGAGTCTGACTGAATATAATTATATGTTATATAATTATATGATAAACTATATGCCAAAATCCTTAGCTATACGGCCTTGACCCGGTCTCCCATACGTATTTTTTTCGACAGTTTCAGATTTTTACAAAAATTACTTAATTGATTTCGATGAAATTTATACAGGACCACCTCTGAAGTATCTTTTATCATATGAAACAAGACTATTCAAAATCAATACATAATTGTCCGTAAAATCGTGTCACAATGATACAAAAAAACATACACACGAATTGAGAACCTCCTTCTTTGGAAGTTGGTTGAAAATACACAACTAACTCAATTATGCAATCTCCTTCAAGTATGCTTGCAGTCGATAAAGAAAATAACACTATAACAAACAACAAACCCCTTTCAAAATCGTGCAGATAGTTGCGACGGAGGGAAAATATTTCCTTACAATTCCGCAAGCTTTGGCTGACTTATTACAATTTCCTATTGAGTCATTATTGATGATACTTACAACAATAGTGATATTATAAGAGAGATAAACATTCATATATCTTTACAAACTTTTGCATTAATAAGTCAGTAAAATATTATTGAAAATTCACACATGTCGATCTTCACAAACGTTCGCATTATTAGGTCAGTAAAATATTATTGAAAAGTCACATTCATCCATCCTCACAAAATTTCACATTAACAAGCCAGTTAGAGTTTATATGTAATTGAAAAGTCACAAATTCAATTATGCAATTTCCTTCAAATATGCAGGCGATAGAAAAAATAACGTTACAACGAAAGACAAACCCCTTTCAAAATCGTGCGGATAGTTGCGACAGAGGGAACCCCGAGTATATTAATATTTTCCCACGCCATCATTTGCTTTTATCATCATGCCGTAGGAATCTCATGACTTCGCCACCATGTTAGCTTTGAAGGTTATAAACATTCATCCATCTTCACAAAATTTCGTATTAATAAGTCAGTAATATATAAAATATAAATAATCCACATCCATACATCATAGAAAGATAGATAGATAATTATTTATTCACATCAAGCACACATACAACAACATTATAAACACCATAAGACACCAAAGAAAAATTAAAATTAGACAAACGAAAAAAATAAATTAACAATATAAATCCTAAGTTAAACAATAAAATAAACAATAAAATAAAATTAATTAGTAGAGTGTATGCCGATGCAAAATGGCGACACCTCAGTGAAGCGTTTGCGTTAAAGCAAACCACCAATTTCATCATCACAAACTATCGCAATAATAACTCAGAGTTAGATATAATTGTAAATTCACGAACTCAAGTATGCAATCTCCTTCGAATATGCTTGCAGGCGATAGAGAAAACAACATTATAACGAAAGACAAACCCCTTTCAAAACGTGCGGATAGTTGCGACAGAGGGAACATATTTCCTTACAATCCCGCAAACTTTGGCTGAAAACTTTTATCTTTTGTACTTTACAACTTTATCGCTCTAAAGCAGTCCTTGTCTTAGGTAACAAAGGTGTAAAGTATAGGGGAATATTCTTGATATTTTACCCAGTTTAAATCTGATAATGCTGGAATATTTGAGTATTATTTCAGATTATATTCAATCTGTAAGTTGTATCAAGTTTTGCTGGATTAAAAAGTTGTGTTTTATCTTTTTTATTATTGAAATGTATTTTTTAAAGACAAATTTTGCCTTTTATAATTTCTAAAGCTTTGCTTCGGATTTCTCTAAAGTTTATATTTAATAATGGGACAACCTCCATCTCCACTGGACGTATAGGTTCTTTAGTTTAAGGCTGGGCCTTTGAGGGTTTAGACGGTACATTTGCCATCTCCACAGCTGTTCGTGACTTAGAACTGCATCACCACGATAGTTACTGACGAGGCGAAATAAGAGTTGTGGTTCAAGATTATTTGGCAGTTAATGGTAACGATCGACAGTTAACTGTTAGTTTCACAGCTAGTCAGTGACTCGCACATTTTAACTGACGAATTTAAACAGTGTTTTTTTTGCTACTTTGATAATAAAATAAATAAAATAAAAATAAATATTTCTGACACTCACACAACATTATCTAGCCCAAATTAAGTTTCTTAAAGAACTTGTGTTATGGATACTAGATAACTGATACACTTAAGAAATATACAAACATACATATTGAATAAATACATATTTTTATTACAATAAACTTAAATAAACATATAAACATCCATGACTTGACAACTAATATCTGTGTTCATCACACAAATATCTGCCGCTGCCGGGATTCGAACCCAGGACCTCTGGCATAGAAGGCAATGTATGTTACCGCTACACCAGCCGGTCGTGATCTACAAAACACAGCACACTATAATTTACTTTGAGTATTATATATATTATGAAAGAGCACAACACAAGGAAAACACTGATACAGGTTGATTTACTGTACTGTTTCAATTGCACTCGCTAGTAAATAAAGACTGAGGACGACACTTAAGTACGTTATGCACAGTTAATGCGCACAGCGCTTCTCCAATCCTCTACCAATCTGGATTCGTTCTTCCGCAGCCGTCATCGCTTGCCTTGGAGTTGGACAATACTCAGTGTACTCCATTGTCTGATACATCGCTCGAGAAATATTCAAACTGTACCGTTGATTTTGTACAGTTCAAGAACTCTCAAGAGCCATGTATTAGGCACGGAATCAAATGCTTTTTTATAGTCGATCCAGGCTGCGGAGAAATTGCGACGGTTGCGTTTGACCAGTTTGCCTACGACAGCGTCCGCGAGGAAGAGTTCCTTTGATCCACGGCTTTTGTTTCTTTGAATATTCTATTCTATACTCCGTGCTGTTTGATCCCAATTATCCTAATTACTTAAAAAGTAAATTTTCATTCCTCTACGAAACTTATGACAGACCATTGCGGTCATTCCAATCCCTGTTGCTCAGCACTCCTCTACACAAAACGATAGCTTACTCTCATTCCTTTGCTGTGAGGGCGGTGCATCTTTGGAATTCCCTCCCTCTAGGGATAAAAAAATCACCTAGTAAGATTTCTTTTAAAAAACGAGTTAAGAGGTTTTTCCTAGAAAAATTGTGATTATATTTATACCTATTCCCATATTCTAAAACAAAACTTATTTTTAATAAACTTATTAGAAGACCCTTTGCTTTCTATTTATGTATATTAAAACTTACTTATATATTTTACTTAATTTTATTTAATATAAAAATATACTTTTTCCACCAACTCAATCTTCAACCTTAAGGTTGGCTGGTAGATAATGCCATGTGGCATTAAGCCCACCTGTACAATGGAATGTGTACGAATAAATAAATAAATAAAATATTTTATAAAAAAATCGTAATCAAATAAAATGATTAAGATTTCAAAAAACAATAGGATCTCAAACAAACCCTTATTTCAAGTTACATACTTATAGGGTTTGTTAGCGTTGACACTTTTGTAAGACCACTTACGTGTCAAGAATGGCAAACCAGCAATTGCATAAAGGAAAGAAGAGAAGGATTACACTGAAATAAATATCTTTTTGAAGTAAGAAAACATATTATGTAGTGTAGCTTTCGAAAGTAAAACTCTTTGCGAAACTTAGCATCGCATTAATAAAAATAATCGTAATTTTTAAGTCGTTACTAAAAGTTACAAAACGGCAATAGAATACGACTAAAATAAGCAGGTAAAAAAAGTTCAAAAGTTTCATAACTTCAACATTAATAACGACTGGGTTTGCAACGAAGTTTTTTTTTGTTAATAGGAGTAATAACACTAAGACTGATAAGAGTAAGAGTGATAACATAATCCACCACCCAGCACTGGGTCAGCTTGGTGGATTATGGCCTACACCTCCTCGTCACCCAGGGGAGAGACTTATACCCTGCAGTGGGCTCATTACAAAGAGTTGTGATGATGATGAAGAGTGATGAAGTACATAAACATTTTCGTGCGATTTTATTTGAATCCTTCATAAGATATCACTACTTATTCTATCGAAGAGGGAGCACACATAGCTTCGTCGCTGACAGATTTTAGGTTTGAAATAGTCTGAAGACTATAAAGATCAAAATCTATATCTAATAATTGGGAACAAAGCATGGTAAGAACTTTCAAAAAGGATTATGAATGTAAATTAACCTTAAACAATCCTAAAGGATTTGTATGAATGGACTGCAGTATGGCTGACGCACTGCGGTCCATCATGCTAAAGCACTGCGACTATTTTGATACACTTCATTTGTTTTAAAAACCGTTCCCGAATCTTCCACAATCGCGGTAGCAAAACATATATTAAGAGAAACGTATCTCAAGTTTAAGGTCGAGTATCAGCCAGATTTTCCACAGGCTTTAAATTTTATATTTTTACATAATAAATGTTTATTTAATAAAAGAGTCAGTTGCAGTTGAGCATTTCTTCTTGAAATAAAGCATTTAGCAAGAACTGTGTAACCCTCAGGGTTCTTGTAGAATACTGAAAGATATAAGTACCTACTCGAGCATTAATTATGAAGCTCCGGGCTGCAACTAGAATTAATTTTTTTAAATGTTATACTGTTAATTATAAAATTAAACTCAAGATGTTTTATAAACATGGAAATTAAGACTTCACAGTATAGTGCAACGTTCAGTTTCGCATGAAAAACTGGTTTTCCGCGGATAATTGTTTTTAAAGATCATAATTTATACACAAATATGAAATGATCTTGCAACTAATTAAATAAGACATAATGATTGTACAGGGTTTCATACAAAACACATTCTAAAGTGTAAAAAATCATAATTAATTACAACTTTACCAACCGTATAATACGCAGACAGATCTTCCATCTCAACATAGTTCCTTTTTGAAAGGGGTCGCCTAAGTGTGGAACGGACTGCCTCTGTATGTTTTTCCTAACCATTATTGTGATGGTTCTTTCAAATTAATAAGTGTCTCATTGTTGGATGTATAACACCTAAGTCACTTAGTAACTCTCAGAATGACTTTCCTATATGGGAATAAAAAAGGCGAACGCCTCACCCGTGCTAAAAATAAAATGATCTCATTCCCATTGTGGGTTTGAATATTTTCCATAAAAACTACTTAAATTAAATGTCAAGATAACATATGAACTGAACATGTTCAGTATTGTAAACGGTAATTGTTTCCACTTTGTGATAAAACAACATTCCCACTTACACCCCACTAACCAAATGTGTTTGCTTCGCGATTATGTCTACTGTCAATTTTTTATAAAAAGTAAGTCTTTTATATCCGTAATTTCCATCTTTAGCAGTCTATTGCCTATCAGTCAACAAATTACCTTTCAGTAAGAAAAGGCTTGTACTGTAACAGAAGGATACATCTTAAGGATTTAACTGCTCGTAAAATTCCATTATACTCCGCAGTACTAAATCAACTTACTCTAAAAGAACTTGTTTTCGAAAAGGAAACATACATAAAGGCTCCAACGGGTTTTCTTCTTTGGAAACCAAATTCAATTTTTACTTATAGACTTACAAAATGAATTCAATCTAAAGACGAGCTCGGCGGGTGCCCCATACGAAACGAATCGTCGACGTAACTTGAAAGCATACGAAACGCGACACCAGAATGTAATCCTCTTAGAAAAATATTATGCGAAGCCATTTTATGTGGCATTGATTCGGGTGCCCCTTTCAAAGATATTCAATACTTATATAAGAATAATAAAATTGTTATTAAGGGAAAAATTGGGGATTTGTATGTCTCTTCGAAATTGGTCACTTGAATAAGGGATTCCGTAGTACTGTCAGGGTATTGGTGATTGAAGGATAAATCTTTTAGGTTTGTGTTACGAAATGGTTTTTGTTGTAAAGTTAACTTTCATAGTTTTTATATGACATTGTGTGCACACACGTTATGTCTTTTAAAAAAAATACAATTTATGATAGCGTTTTGGTCCTCTGAAATTTCAGCAATTGATATACGAATAACTATATGAATGTAAAATGTATTACGTAAAGGTTAAGGTATTTTTAATATTTAATTTAATTTTTATATTATATAATTATCTAATAGTGTTAATTTACATTTTCTCTATACTCATTCTTGTGGAATTTTATAGTTGTATTCTGTTTTGAGTATTAAATAAATAAATAAAATAAATAAATGTAATATGCCAGTAAAATTCAAATGTTGATTTTTATAATTATACAATTAAAAATAAACTACGTAAAATAAAACAATACGGCTTGGCGATTAAGACGTTAAGATACAACTCCATCACTCCTACATATCTGAAATACATCTGAAAACTCAAAATAGTACAATCCTCAATACAAGCAAAATTCTGATAAAATCCAGCATACAAATTAGCATACATAACTTCACGCCTGTATCCCTATGTGGTAGGCATAACACCATAGGTTATAAAACCATTTGATGTCACTTTTAACAAAATTGAAGAGACTACTGCAGAGTCAGCCTAGCGACCACAAAAAAAAACCTCCAATAAAAGTTCTATCCCTTACCTAACTGACTTTTACAGTATGCCTGTGAAGAGAAGCAGCTGGCACATTCTAGGTTTTTCGTTTGCTCCCGGTCCAGCATGCAGCATGGAAGAGACAATCCGGGAGTAAACGGTTATCTACCATATCTACGTTGAGAATACCTTTAAAACCTTAATCATTAATGGAGAAAACCTATCTGCCTTAGACGGCAGTGGTTGAGGGTTCAACTCCCGCACGAAACCAGAAAAAAAATGTTCCGGGTCTGGGCGTTTATCTATATATTTAGTAATCATAACAAGATACATTTTCGAACATATCTAAGTTAAGGACAAAAATTTAATTAGTAAAATATATACTTATATCCCTTTTGTAATTTTATATATATATCAATTTTAGTTAATAATATTATGTTTTCTAAAATAATAATTTTAATTTTTTAGTTTCTAGGTAAATATTAAAGAACTTTTTCATTTTTGTTTTCTTTATGTACTAAGGTAATAATTTCCATTTGTTTTTTTTTCGGTTTTGTGATTGTATTTTCTTTTTACTTTAATTGTGTGGCCATGCAGTTGGTGTGATTGTCAGGGGATTTTATTATTTATTAGAGGTTTACAAATGAATGGAACCTACTTTTTTATCGGTGACTAAATTTGCGATTGACGTCCTTCGCACCTGATGGTAAATGATTATGAGACCGAAGCTGATAAGACACGGGCTTAGGGCACGTTTAATAATAAAACGTGCAGGCCTAGGCGGCGCGCAATGCGGCTGCCTTATCACGTAACTTGCAAAAGCAAAGCGATGGCATGAATTGCGCAAGATTTGCTACAAAAGAACTAATTCGTATTACGTTACAGCAAAAACAAAGCCATAGCAATCCGAGGACTGTGCTGCCTCTATCGTACAATCGATGTACTAAAAGTGCATATAATCCCTTTGACTTTCATACTTTTCGTGTGTACTTGACTGCGAAATTTTAAAAGCAAACATCTATTTCACATTTTATTAATTTCTTTTTTAGCTACCAAATTGTTTTTGGCGCTAGTATCGTAGCAATAAATTAATTCTGCGATCAACGAACGGTTGAACAGCTATCGCCTACATAATACGATGTAAAGCAATGGATCGCGCGTCCAAGGCGTGATGACTGCACCATTATAGCTGATCGCTAATATTTACGTGATAAGGCGTGATTTTTTCGTTACATCGCCGGCTTTTCTACATCAGCGGATAGTTTGGCGATGTAGTAACGCCTGTCCTTTTAGGAAGAAACTGACTCCTTATAAAACTTTGCCGGAACACATCACCGTCGAAGTGGTTATATTTGTCGGCAGATTTAACATGAAGGGTGGTCTCTGAGCGAGATCTGAGGGGGTCTACTACCAGAAGTTTCTCATTCGTTGATGCCGGATGTGACTACTATTGTCGAAGGCTAAAACTGAGCATCTTGAGATGCTAGTTTCGAAAAACATCAGCTATTTTCATACGATATTTTATTTTTCTAACATACCCATTAGATTACTTATGTACTCTCGACTTTAACCTGAAAGGTTACTTAATAAGCATTTCAGTTTGATCCTCAATTGTGTTCACATTTGACTCCTAAATGTTGTGCAATTTTCTGCGAGATCAGAATGCCAAACAGAATAATTATTCCAAGTTAGAAAAAGGTTAAGATCTTAATTGGCTTAAAGGAATAAAGGACATCGCTGAGACTCTTGTCTGCTTTTAATTTAATACTAGCAGTCGCATTCGACTTTCAGTACGTTTATTTTATCCCGCAAGATTTTATTGATGAAATATGGCTGACAACCTTCTTATAAGCTTCTTTTCTGAGAGCTAGGTTAGCAAATGCTAAAATATTATCTCAAGTCTGACAGTAATTTCGAGACGAACGCGTTCAAACAAGCGAAAGACCCTTTGGCTTTACTATATTTGTATAGAGTATGATTCATAGCTCTCAAATGGTCGAGTATAGTTTGTGTGATTTACTAAGAACAACATATTGTGGCTTTCAACTTAATTAACTAACAAATGGTAGTCAAAATAGTCTTTGTATAAAAACGCTATGACTTGTTTAATGCTTAACCATTCTAGGAAATGGCTTACAAAAGGGCTAATGAGCTGTCAAACGACAGGCATTATCCCTTTTAAGCCATTTCCCCCTTATGGGGAAGTGGCACAACTTTGAACTTTCGGTTTTCCAGGTATTTGAGCTAAGGAGTAGGGTCAGTAGAAAACTTGGAAGAAATCCCTACTTAAGCCATACTCAAAATAAATGGAAAGGAAAAAAAGAAATTCTAGCTATACAGGGTGTTTTACGGCTAAACAAGTTCCTACTTAGGAGTAGAGAATTACTAGACTGTTAAGTATATCTTTATTTTTTTTATCATGTACTCATGATGCGTACTGATAAGTCGGTGCAGATTTATTAGTACCTAATAGGTATTTCAAAATGATAATTAGTTTTATGTATAAAAATCAGTAATCCGAATTCGGTGGCGCGCGTTGGAAGAGGCCTACGTCCAGCTGTGGACTAGCGCGGGCTGAGATGATGATGATGATGATGATGATAAAAATCAGTTTTATGTCCTAGCGGAAATGTCGGTTGCTCAATTTTTTAATTTACAATTTAAAAAAAAAATAAAAGACTTCAGTATTTTCAATTAGCTACTGCAACAGTGAACTGATCTCGGTTCCAACATATTTTTTTTTACTTGTTTCGTCAAACTTCTTCAATGAACAGCGTAAATCTTTTTTTAGTAACATTATACTTGTAAATGCGAAAATTTGGATGGATGTATGGATGTTTGTTCCTCAATCGCGGTAGAAAAGCTAAACAGATTTAGATGATATTTGGCATAGCGGTAGTGTACAGTCTGGAATAGCACATAGGCTACTTTTATCCCGATTTTCCCGAAGGATTAAAAATCGCGCGGGTAAAGCTGAGTTCAAAATAAAACTAGAATATAATCAACTGATCTGATAAATAGAAAACAACACGACTTTATTAATTTTTGTTCGGTGACATTACATATTGTTCCAATACCAAACAGTTATGGTTTATAATATGACCAATCGTATAAATAGTAAATTTAAAAATAAAAGAAAAAAGTCATCATCATTCGCTCACAAAATAATTCGCATCAGGACTAACTTTTTTGCAGATTTATAAATTAGTTTGTCTTTCCATGCGAGTTGCAGAAACAACTTAATTCCTTTCTTAATAAATAAAAATATTCCGTGACTGAGTGACTGATAGACAACGTACAGCCTTAACTACTGATCGTAAAGACCTGAAATTTGGAACATAAATTCTTTAGGGGAAATGACGGGAAATATTGGACTCTTTAGTTTGTATGAAAAATCTAATTCCCTGAGTGTACGGATGTGAAACTTGGTATAAAGGTTCTTTCAATGCGTGTCTGGTTGTATTATGGAAGGAGTTTCTTAAATTCCCTCAGGAAGGGTAGTCAATCGCATACGAAGTTGCGGGAAAAAGCTAGTTTATACATGATATGAACAGATTTTACCATAACCTACTTGGGACAGCCTGTATATTGCTCCTCAAAGAAAAGGTGTAAATAGATATAGCTTAATTACAGTACTATGCAGGTATTCAGTCGCAATTAACGGAGATTGTTACTTTGATTATTGTGATTACTATTTACAAGCAGATATATTTATATACCTACTAGCTGACCCGGCAAACGTTGTTTTGTCATATAAATAAATAAAAAAAAAATAGATGTTGGCCGATTCTCATAGATACCGGATGAGCACAAAAAATTTCATCAAAATCGATCAAGCCGTTTCGGAGGAGTATGCGAACGAAAACTGTGACAGAGAATTTTATATATTAGACTAGCTGACCCGGCAAACGTTGTTTTGCCATATAAATAAAAAAAAATAGATGTTAGCCGATTCTCATAGATACCGGATGAGCACAAAAAATTTCATCAAAATCGGTCAAGCCGTTTCGGAGGAGTATGGCAACGAAAACTGTGACACGAGAATTTTATATATTAGATTGTAGTCTAGTCGTGTTGTAGTCCAGTAAGACGAGAAACTAGAAACACACATCAAAAGACATACTTAGTTTTTTTTTTGAAAAGTTTCATTTAGCAACCTTTTGTCACAGAAGCGTATTTATAATAAATAGATTTTGAGATATATAATCTAAAAAAATACATTATCAAAACTGTGTTAAAAAAATAATAAATTAATAAAAGAAAAGAAAAGCACAATGCATGATATGCCAATGAATTTATAATAATTGGAAATCCAACTCGTTACTCTTTTATTTTATTATATCGTCAAGATTGGCGTACACGTCAGATCATAAGAAATCCAAAATAACTAACGAGTACATAATAAGAATAGAACAACTAAGTATCGCTGCGAACAAAGATAATAATGTCAGCGCGTGTCAGCGGCAAAGAAACCTTATAAGTTGGGAAGTAACACGATGTAGGTTACCTTGGTCTCGAAAACAACGTTGTCAACTTGTAATGGCTTTCTATCGAAACTATATATAGCCTTTTATTACAATGAGGCTTTATTATTTGTCAACCTCTTTTGTAATTGAAAATCATTTTAGTCGTATAGGGTCGGCTTAAATAAATAAATCACCTAGACACACCAACTACATGGCCCCAAAGTAATCATAGCTTGTGTTATGGGATACTATGTAGCGAACTAGGGGGGAACCTAGAATATATAAATATAAATATTTCTGACTCTCACACAACATTATCTGGCCCAAATTAAGTTTCTTAAAGAACTTGTGTTATGGATACTAGATAACTGATATACTTAAGATATAAACATACATATTTTATTAGGATAAACTTAAATAAATATATTAACATCCATGACTTGACGACTTATATCTGTGTTCATCACACAAATATCCGCCGCCACCGGGATTCGAACCCAGGACCTCTGGCATAGAAGGCAATGTATGTTACCACTACACCAGCCGGTCGTCAATATAAATACATAAATAGATAAACACCCAGACACAGAACTTTTTTTTTTTTCGCACATATTGAATGAAAGTGCAACATCACCAACACCAAGGAATTTACAATCCGACTTCTGTAATTCATAGGAACAAAGTAGTTATTAACAAACTTGTTGTCTCTAACATACTCTACACTGGATTTTGTGTGAGACAACTTTGTAACACCTTTTGCGCAATGTAATTAGTGCTGTTTCTTTTCTTGTTAAGAACTTCTTTTGAATCAAAGCAGTGGTAGTAGTAGCAAATTATAACTTAAATATAGATGTTTTTATAGTTTTAATAACAAAATACAAGGTATCAAAAGCTGCATTAGTTGGGAATTCCACTTGTAATTGACCGATCGACATAAATCGAAAGACAACAGCTTGTCCCTAATTGAAAGTTTGGTTTTCATTACGTTTGGCTATCAAGATAGGGATACCTTATCAGTGTGATTAAAAAAAACAAGTATATTCACCATATATTAAGGATACTAAACAACAATCTTTTTTGCCCTATAACCGAATTTAGAAAATTTAAATCTTAAACAGAAAACTTCGGATTTCAAAAATAATATTAGCTATTTTGAAAGAGATATTTGCAAGAGTTTGAAATTAGATTTTGTTTCAAGACGTTTTTAAATCAGTGCACTGATTACTGCAGTGGATAAATTGTTTACTTTATACAATTTTTTACAATTTATCCACTGCAGTGGATAAATTAAATTGTAAAATCTCGTTATCTTTTATCCAGATAAAAAAGGTTTGCACTATCTTATTAGGTTTCATAAATCTAGATGCAAACCGCGTATTGCCCTTCAGGATTACCTCACTTTTTGATGTATTACGTGACAGAAAACTAAATAGGACCCTAAGCTATCCTGGACCGTAAAGATAATGTAAATCATGCAAGGATACGGCCATTTTTTCAAGCTCTCTTGGTCCCAAAATTTCAAATTATGTATTAGGTGGTTGAAGGTTAGATTCTCTAAAACATATACGTAGTAAGGTACCATATTTGAAATAACTAAATAATTCATTCGGAAGGTACTATAAAAGTATTTTAAAATTAATAATAAAGACTTCAAAAATTTTAAAGCATATTCTTTATTGTAAAGAATAGTTAAGGCAAAGGAAATTTTACACTCCGAACAGAATGCGAACTGTAATATCGGAATTGAATATCAATAGTCTGATCAGCTAAAGTAAATATCAAGTTTGAGAAATAAACTCCTTTGTGTATAATGTCTATTGAATATCTCATATCTAGTAGCTAGTTTTATACAGTTCTATACAGACAGTAAGCGAATATCTGTTGTTAGGTTACCCTTTGTGAATTATTGACTCGAAGAGAGTTTCGGGTATGCTCTAAAACGTTGTACAATTGACGTATTATGTAAAATGTAGCTCGAACTCAAACTATTCATCTGTAGCGCATCAGTAATATAACTGTATCACTTATTTGACTTATGTCAACTGACTGAACGATGAACAGAATGCAATAAAGCGATATTTGGTATTTAGGAACTTTGATGTTATGTGCATCGGGCTCACTGTGGTAAGGCAAAACATCATTCGCCGATAGCACGTATTGCTGGAGATTATCTCTGAATGTGCTAAGACTAGTGTTATCCAATGCTTTTGGTAAACGCAATGAATATAATATTCTAAACCTAACTATCATTTATTTATACGCCACACCTGCAACTAATTTGCATTTTAATAAAAACGAGCTGTCAGTGCTTCGACTAAACATAGTGAGCTGATATAACCAATGGAGGAAGAGGCATGCTGTAATGGTGAAAGAGTCGGTAAAAAGTTGGGTTTTTGGGTTGTATGTAACCTATTTCAGAACGTATAGTCAGACATAAAACATTTGAGTTCTGACAAAAAAAAATGATGTTAGTTATATAGTCATTTTTTTTACATGCTAAGTTGAGATCGAAATGCTAAGTTAGCGATAAAAAAAAAATGATAATATGATGAAAACAATGGCCACGGAATCTTGAACAACACGAAGTAATATATGAGTGGCAAGAGTATCTACATATTGACTATAAAAAGCACATAATTCGCAATTTGATCGTTAATGTCTGACTTGCACATAATGAAATGGATTCAGTCAAACTGTTCACAGGATAGTGAACTACACTGCTAAGACAGAAAGTCGAAATTTGACTTTCATTTGAAGGTATTATTGCTTTCGACGATGGTTTTTTTCTTTTAACGGATTTTCGGTTTTGAAAGGCATTGGTTCTTTTGTTTTTTACCCGTTCACCGTGTGTTTACTGTGATTGCGGAAAACGGAAGGGTTGGAAATTACCGTAAAAAGACAAGAAATTTATTTAAAAATAAGAACTACAAACAGAGAATTGAATAAAAAATGTTTTTGTCCGTATTGAACATATCGTATAAACATTTTAGCCCGAAGTTTCGATGTCTGGAAAGTCGCACGTAACTGAGGTGACAGGCGTCAAATTGACGGATATGAAAGCTATCAATCACTTCCATCTGTTTCTCAGCCTGCGTAGCGGTAAGGATTAACGAAAAACATGTTTTTTTAACAACTTTAGAAAATTATGTTTAAAAAAATATGCCCTATTTTCAGTAAATTACAGATATTTGAAGATGAAGATACTGACAAGTATAAACACATAAAATATTTTCAGAGAAAATTATGCAAGAGAAAGTTTTTTGTATGTTCTTTTTTAACAGATAATTTACACAAATGGTTGGTTCAAATATGCTTAAATAGTAAGTAATATGATTACGTCGAAAAAACAAAAGAATTTCTAAATTGGCTTGCTTCGTTGGATGTCCTTTATTAGATTATACGAACAAAATAAATTCCCATTTTGTTTAAAGTATGCCAGCACGAAATACCAACAAACTCATTTACCTATTTATAAGATGACGCCTCCAAAGGTCTATAAAATGATCCATCTTTCTCTCAAAATTTCTCGCATATTAGAGATTAATTTAGAAACATATTACCTTCATAATATAAATAACCATGGCTTATTATGTGACGTGTTCGTCGCCTGTTATTTCATGGTGATGAATTGAATTTTCTTTGAATATTGTTTAATCTAATGATTTGAATTATATAGCGAGTTTAATACAAGATTTCTTGTAGATTAAATGTCTAGTAAAGATGAAAAAGTAGGTGTTATTATTTCATCGTTTACTTGTGTTTCTGAATTAATATAGACTATGATTTAATGTATTTACGGGATTCTTACCACGATTTTCGATTTTGTTTTCGCACGTCCGATATTTCGATGCTGTTACAAGCACCATGAATATAGACTATTTATTACGGTGTACATTTTAAGGGAAAATTATTTATGTTGTTTGATGTCAGTATGATATAAAGATAACTATCCGTGTTTTCTGTGATGCTTATAAAAACATTTGCTGTACAGACAGTCAATATATTCTCTGATAATAATATGTTTCTTTAACGATACATTTCTCATTTTGAAACATATTTTTATTTTTATAAGTCCAACTTGTGCAAATATGATGATGTTATACAGCTTTGAAAAAATGGTATGCTTCGATATATCTTGAAGACCACTTTGGTGATGGGGTAAACCTATCTGCCTCAGACGCCAGTGGTTGCGGGTTCAATACCCGCACGGAACAAGAAAAAAAAATTCCGGGTCTGGGCGTTTATTTATATGTGCAATGTGTCCCGCGCATGCAGTAATAAAACTTTAGGGGCGGTTAACAATAAAACCATTTCATCGACGAAAATACCCCATATGTCAGGTCCATTCGAAAAGCCTGCCAATCTGCAGTCATGTTTATTTTTACGTCAGCAAAATTCACCTCAGCTTGTAAAACATCGGCGGCTTAAGTTGTACATATTGTAGAAGCTTATTGTTAGTGTTGTTTTAAAGGCAAAAAAGTAGATGACAATATAAAAAAATCTTCCCACGATTTTAGAATAAAGCGGCCAGATGCGCTAAGTCTTTGTAAAAAACACTTTGTCCCTTCGCAATCTACAAAAAAACTATTATATTAAAGATTTTTTTATGTTGTCACATACTCTACTTTTTTGCCTTTAAAACAACACCAACAATAATACATACAACTTAAGCCGCCGATATTTTACAAACTGAGGTGAATATTGCTGATGTAAAAATAAAAATGGCTGCAAATTGGCAGGCTTTTCGAATTGACTTAACATATGGGGTATTTTCGTCGATAAAATAAGTTTTATTACTATATGCGCGGACACACTGTATTTGTATTTGTATTCTATGTAGGTTCTCCCCTCTAGTTCGCTACATGGTATCTCATACATAACACAAGCTCAGCTTACTTTTAGGCCATCTAGTCGGTGTGATTGACTGAGGATTTTTTTTATATCTGCAATAATAATTTGCGGTAAGTAGGTATACGATTTCAATGTTTGCCAAGACTACGTGCGTTGTATCTGTATGTATGTTATATGTATAGTGATATGTATATATGTATAATGAAATTAATAATAGTTTATTGAACCGAAACAGTTTGTTTATTTGAACGTACTGATATCCAAAATTGTTTGTTGGAATTTGAAGAATAAAGAACGTAACGTGCTAAACAATTTAGAGTAAAAGAAAAATATATTTTTGAGAAGTCATAAATCCAAAGAGAACCAGTCTTTTCATTATACTTTAGAGTTTTAAGACAAACATAGTTTTATAAACAGAGAGCAAAAATATTTAAGAAAATTTTAACAAAATTTATTTTATTATTTGCCTTCACTTTAAAAAAAACATTTCTGGTATCCGCCACAGTTGCCCCATGGGGTATTAGTCGATTGAAAAATAATAGCTGGTCATGATGAGACAGAAAAAATAATTCATAATAGCTTTATTTTGTAAATAAATGCCAAAATACGTAAATAAAACTGCATTTTGTTTGATATTATTTTCCAACTTGAACCAGATATCAAACTGATGGACTATGGAAAATCATCTGCTAGGGTTTTCAAGAGACTTTTATATAACAAATTATACTTGTTCATGTTTCATTAAAGGATCAAACCTCATTCAATCATTTTCCACCTTGTAGATATATGTAATACATCTTTTTGGATTTGATTTTATCATCTTTTTAATTTTGCAAATCTGCATATCTTTCTCATATAAAACCGAAAAAATATAAAAATATTATTTCAATCAAATGGTTAGATATCTAATTCTTATATGAGCCCCAAAAGCTCTAGAGACTGTGATATCTTACTCCAATAATCAATCAGTTATTCCCAAGACAATAGCATTTGCTGAGTAGGATTCTCGTCTGGGATCGGTGTACCCATCAATATTATACTAAAATAGACAGTCAGAAAATAGAGAGCAATTGTCGAAGGAAACTGTGATTGGACTCAGCATTATTGATGTTCTTTTAGAGGTCTTTTTTCTGTGATTTTGGTAAATAAATCTGATCGCAGTGTTTTCTTAATTTAGAATGTTTATAAAATAAAACACTTCTCAACCTAATTGTACATCGAATTTCTGGTGCGTTTATAGATCCTTAGGAATGTTTCATTGATGTTTCATAATTCGTGTAAACTTTTAAAATAATAATGTAAGTGTCAAGAATAAACAGGGTGACTGGTGAAAAATTTTAGATATTGAAAAAGAGCACTCTGTACTCGATTCTGATCATAATTATGTATTAAAAGTAGGTACATAATTTTTCAGCATAATTCCCATAAACAAATGAAGAGTTTTAATAGTTCGATGACCGTTGGTGACGACGTCTATACCTACCTACCTATTCTGTGTTGATAGCGCCGTGCGTACGTCCGTGCCAGTTTAACCATGCGTTGCGTAATGAATTTCTTAACTTTCGATTAAATTTACTCAGTAAAATAATGAATTTTTAATGCTGAACAATATTTTCTTAACTTTTCTGAACTGCGAAATTATGTATCCTAAACTAATGTATATAATAATGTAGGTAAAAAAAATATCTTAGAAGATTGTTTTTATTTTTTATTATATTGGATTTTATTTATTACGCAGGCGGCATCTGGTTATTAATCAATGTTGTCCTCACCTTACTAAATATTAATGAAATTTTGAGTCCCTAATTGAATACCTAAAAATAACGAACTCTTATATTTTTGAATGAACCGACTCCATTCGAATTAGTCGATTTCCATTAATCAACTACTTATAGGTAAGTATGTTAACTTCATAGGCTTTTAGTGTATAATTAGGGTCAGCAATTACAATTACAAATCATTTTGACATTTTTACGAACATTTTTACATAATTAAGACGAAATTTAAGGTTGATTTTGTCTTGTGAGAGATATTACGTGTACTTAAGGTTTCCTATAATTGACATAGCTAAGGACATAAAAACCTCTAATAACTAACCATTAACGAATAAATTCTGTGTAATATTCTCACGATTTATAACAAAATTAAAGCTAATTAAATTTTGAACTCTGTAAGGATTCATAAAGGAAAATTATGATCATACGATATAATGAAATATCACAGGTTAAGCAACGTTCGGCGGGGTCGGTACTTGGATGGGTGACCGCTGACCATTCATTTCTCACGACGACTTCCGTGCTTCGGAGGGCACGTTAAGCAGTCGGTCCCGGGTGCTGTATAATTGTATACAGTAGTCCAGTAGTCGTTAGGGTTTGTCAGAAGCCATCTTGGCGCCCTGAAAATTCTGGCATCCACCACCCAGCACTGGGCCAGCTTGGTGGATTATGGCCTATACCTCCTCTTCACCCAGGGGAGAGACTCATGCCCTGCAGTGGGCTCATTACAAAGAGTTGTGATGATGATGATGATGAATTATGATAACGTCGAAACTGCTTTTTATGGTGTATTATTCTTACTTCTTACTAATTCTAAAGCTATAATAGCGCCTCGTGAAATGAAAAATCTTTTTGATTTTATTAGAGAAGATGGTTGGAAACTTACACTTATATGAGTTACGTATATTAAAAAACTCTGCAGGTTCAGACATTTCTTTAGGAAATAAGCTGTATCTTTATGGTCGTTAGACTCCGTCTCTGCCCTGAAGTCCCTCACCACGGAGGGTGGAGGAGGTTGGAGGAGGTGGAGGAGAGGCGAAGAGGTTGAGGTCGTTGGCGGTTACTTTGGATATCGCCAACGCCTTGAACAGCCTGCCGTTTGGTGCGATTCTCCGATTTCACGGGGTGCCTCTGTACCTGCGGCAGCTGTTGGAGGAAAACGTATTCTGTTACGCTGACGACAAGCTCATAGTGGCTCAGGGGAGGACGTTCGCCGAATCAGCCACTCGAATAGAGAAGGGTGTGGCCCTATTGGTGGATCGCACAAGGGAGTTGGGCCTCAGGGCCACGCTGGAGAAGACTGAAGCCCTCTTTTCCCACGGGCCTCAGCAGGGTCTCCCTCGAGGTGCGACCCTGATGGTGGATGGGACCCAAATACCCCTGAAGAGGGAATTGTAGTATCTGGGTCTCATCATAGATGGGCGCTGGGCCATCGGCCAGCATTTTAATTTAAGTTGCTGGCCGAACGGCTCATCCAGGTGGTGGCCACCCTGGGGTGGCTGCTGCCGAACGTGGGGGGTCGGGTTCCCCATGCCGCAAGCTTTACCTTAAAATCGTGGGGAGCATGGCTTTTTGCGGAGCGCCCATCTGGGTGGATGCCCTGAACCGCCAAAATAGGGCCCTGTTGTGGAAGCCGCAGAGGGTCATGGTGGTGAGGGCGTCAAGAGTGTACCGCTCGATTTCTGGCTGTGTCTTGGCAAGCGCACCCTCCATGGGAACTCGAGGCGGTAGTGCTCGGTGCCGTTTAGTGGAGCTGGGAGGAGGGATGAGGGAAAGTGCCCCCAAGATAGCACGCGTCCACAGGAGTGCCAGGCGGGCACTCCTCAGGGGGTGGGAAGAGTCGCTCTCCATGCACGCTTACGGAGCCTGGACGATTGATGCGATTCGTCCGGTCCGCGTTGAGTGGGTGCAGAAAAGTTAGGGGACTCTGACCTTTCGTCTTGTGCAGGTATTGACTGGTCATGGATGTTTCGGCCACCTGCACAGGATCTCCCGGAGAGAGGTGATGACACAGTGTCATTTGTATTTGTCAGTTCTCGATGATGCGTCAAGGAATTCCCGAAATTCCCACGGGAACGGGAAATATATGATGTTTTAGTTTGTATGAAAAAATCTTATTTCTGGACTGCAAGGAAGTGATACTTGATATAAAGGTTCAATGTTTGTCTGATTTTACTATGGAAGAAATTCCCGAAATTTCCACGGGGTTGGGAAAAATAAGACTTTTATGTTTATGCGCGTACGAAGTTGAAGGAAAACGCTTGTTAGCTCATATATGAGTAGGCAAAGGAACATAACCATATAATATCATTGTAGTACATTTTATCTAGAATAAACAACATCAATGGAGTACATTTTATCTCGATGATGCATTATTAAGAATTCGGAGTTATCGGAGTACTTTAAAAAAAGTCGAGGTTTTTGATGATTTGAAATAATGTGTATTTTAAAATTCTCATCGTTTCTTTTTAATTTTTTATTGCAAAAAATAAATATCTGATATAATTTTGCCTGGCCCTCAAGACTTTGTTGCCTCATAGCTTTTTTTGCTCAGATTTTTGCATCAAATACTTATTTAGTTATAATAAGGCTGTGCCTAAAATACGAATAAAATTTATTATGAGATGATAATCAAACAAGAAAAAAGTTATTGAGATTAAAATGTGAAAATTTGGGTTTTTTTTGAAAATTATGAAAAACTATCATATTTACTAAACTATAAGAAATAGGCTAGTAGTTCCCGAAGCAAGTATGTTCAGAATACGCCCACCTACCCCCCATTTCAATTTGGCCAACTGTGTACCAAACACCCTGTATATTAATAAAATCGTTTTTAATTAATAATAAATATTTACTTACATTAATAATTCTGTGCATATCATTTAAATTGGGCAATGTTGGTAATATTGGGTAATTGAGTAGGTATATTTCATAAGCCAGACTATAGTCTTATTTTTTTCAAACCCACGCCACGCAATGTTGCCATCTCCTATTCCAAAAACATAATAAGATTATTGCTTTTTTTCAGATGTCAACACTAGTGATATTGATGCTTCACTTATCCCTACACACGGTTGATGAAGGACTGGCCATAAATCCAAGTGAGTTAGATCAATTTGTTTTGGCACAAGCTTTATTGATAAAGATTTCGGTACAAAAAAGGGTGATTTGTATGTATTTGTAACTGATATATTTGCGGTTATTGTATATAAATTTTAAGCCTCAATTTTATCTCAAACAAAGGAACCTTTTTATTATAATTGTATTCTTTATTAGAGGCATTCGTGAATAAAGAGTGCTACGGTAAGTTCACTCAATTTTAAAGTGGATTATCAATAATAAAACTCAATCTTCGATCTTAGATTTTAATCCCTTGTGTGAGCGGACACCACGTTTGACCTTAGTCTCACCTGACAAATGACAACACACGGGTAAGAACTGGCTCTTTATAAAATATTGCTGCAACACATCAATATTTCATGAAGAGTTTTGACGGCCATTTAGGCGATGGGGTTAATCTGTCTGTCTCATGGTGGCTTCTCACTGCGCGTGTTAGCCCGCGCGGCGCCGCGCCCGCACGCGCCCTGCGCAGTGTGAAGAGCTAGACGCGGCGCGGCGCGCCCTATCCGCTAAAAGTCGGTAACTTCAAAGGCGCCTTTGAAGTTATCGAAGGTTTAGTGGTTTGAAGCTGGAAGGCACGCGCCGCGCCGCGCCAGTTTCCGTTGGGTGGCGCGGGTTGTCGCATGGCGCGTCCTTGCGTGTGGAGCGGCGCGGCGCGTAGTAGCACGCGCAGTGAGAAGCCACCTTAAGACGCCAGTGGTTGCGGGATCTCGGAAAATGTTCTATGTCTGGGTTTTTATCTATTCATGTATTTATATCCTAAGTTCATGGTATCCGATAACACATGCTATGCTTACTTTGGGGCCATGTAGTTGGTGTGATTGTCTGGGTATTTTATTTTATTTACTTATTTATTATCACTGCCGGGACAGTTGTATTTGGCGGCAGACTGTATAAGAAGAGTGGTTGCCAGCCAGAAGAACCCTGCGTGGTTCGCTTGGATTTGTAGCTTTTTTACGACAGGCATTTTAAAGCCCTCTTGTAGCGCCGTTTGTAGGTACGCACCATACTTCCCGCTCAGATATCACCAGCGAACTTCGTCGACTTGACTTGGTGTATTTTTCAAAAATTATAACTAATTTGAAGTTTTTCTTTAATCGGTGAAAGGAGTATGCTTTATGTTTTTATGTAACTTTTACATGAAACCATGATGGCAATATCCTTTAAATTGTTAGGCAGTGCTTTGTTTCTGACTTTTTTTATTGAACCAATTTTTATGAATTATATTTCTATCTTTACACATCGGTTGGTTACATGTTCAAATTTTGGTAATATTTTTTTCGGGCACAACATGTACATACATACATATTACTGGGTTCATATAATCAGACAAAGGCTTCGACAAAGACTACATCTAGGTTTACGCATTTAACTTAACCACCTTCAGCACCGGTTTCTTTGCCAGATGCCGCATTGACTAAATCAGTCCCAGTGAAGGCCCAAATGCGACTTAACATTGATTTTATTTGAAAAAAAGACAATGTTTGAATTAAACTGATGTTAATTTGCAGTATGATGCTTTATTCATATTTTTAGAACCTTTAATTTACCTATTTAAGCACTTTTAAACAAATCTAATTATCTCACCACAGGTTGCACGTGTATCCGTTTCACGTCCACTCTAAGCAAGGAGCGAGGCACGTTCACCAGCCCCGACTACCCGCGTCCGTACCCCCCGCGAGTGGACTGCCTACTCTACACGTTCCAAGCTCAAAAAGATCAAATCGTCGAGCTCATTTTCACGGATTTCGATGTTTATAAGGAACATTTGGAGTAAGTTTTACAATTTAAACATGCTACTTGAAATTTCCAAATTTTCTTTTTTTAAAAGGTGCAGGGCATTTATAAGTTAACTGCTCTATACGTTCCAAGCTCAAAAAGATCAAATCGACGAGCTCATTTTCTCGGATTTTTATCTATACCTAGTTAAATTATTTTATACCTAGTTAAATTAGTTGTTAGAGTTCGCAAAATTTTAATTCTCTTAATTGTGATACTTGCGTTTAAGTGGGCTATGTTTTGATGGTATGTGTGGTATGTATCGAAAGGAAAATTTTGTTCAAAAGATCTAATATATAAAATTCTCGTGTCACAGTTTTCGTTGCCATACTCCTCCGAAACGGCTTGACCGATTTTGATGAAATTTTTTGTGCTTATCCGGTATCTATGAGAATCGGCCAACATCCATTTTTTTTTTATTTATATGGCAAAACAACGTTTGCCGGGTCAGCTAGTTTCATATAAATATGTTTAATGTGGGTGTTGAGCAAATTTCTCTAAGCATACCAAAATCTAAAATTATATATAATTATGTTAGACTTGTCTGTCACCACAGAATAGTAATGAAAAATGTGTTTGTCATGTCTGAATAGACAAAATCCTAAAATATATTAAAGATAAAAAAAGGATAGAGACATGTTCATAAGAAGACTGCTATACATTACAAGCTCAAAAAGATCAAATCGAGCTCATTTTTACGGATTTCGACGTACAGTTTGGGACAGAGAAAACTCACCCCCTCACGGTCATATAACGATGACTATCTCGGTTACAGTAACAAAACTACAACAGCATTGAAAAGTTTTATTCATCTTAGGAATATCACTTGATGAAATATCTGTTGATGATTCCGTTATATATAACAGATGGCGCTGACATAATAGAATATTATGACAGCGCCATCTATCTATTCTATTGACAATATTTATATTAATAGACTTGGGTTGGAAATCTAATATTATCCCTCGCTTATTTAATTTTTGAACAGTTAAATTATTAATAAATAAAAATTTATTAGAAATAAAACACTTTTAACGGATTTCATTGCGATTGGTTTCTAATAAAGTTTTGAGCTCGACGTTGTGATGGCTTTACAGGCACCATGGTCACGAAAGACGTAACCACGCGGACAAAAGTGTTTTACTTAGTATAAAGAATTTTGAAAATAAAAGACAAAAATTAAAACGATTTCAAACTACATGTTTGAAATTTTTAAATATTTTTATTCTGATTACAAAAATACATTTTATTATAATACAACTTGACATGCCTTATACTTAACAAAAAATATAAAAAAGAACCGGGTAAAGTTATTAACCAACTTATTACTCAGGGCAACAATTTACATCCTTTTTGTTTTCTACAATGATTTTAAAGAAAAAATAGTTACCGAGATTTAAAAAAAAAATATCAATCTTAAACAACAAAATGTTAGACTAAATGTAAAAATTAAATTAATTAATGAAATTAATTAAAAAAAAAATATTATGATATGAGAGTAGATTTTAAAGCTCAGATCAGTTAAAGCAATCTTTTTTGCTGGCTTGTAATTATAGATATCAGCAGCATGCAGATATCTTGAGCGCTTGATTGGGTAGTTGCAAACGGAGATAAGGTATTGACGATTGCATGATGACGCTCTGTAGGTATACAGGACGCGGGCCTTGGCGGAGACATTTCACCGTTTCCGAATATCTCCTTATCCACAATTGAACCGTGTTTCTCTAAAATAAAAAAAACTGTTACTCCGAATGTTTTATAATGAATAAATAGTTTACGGATAATTTGTATAATCATACTACTCACGGATATATCCAGTTCACGTCCAATTTCTTTAATGCTCTTATTTTGTTGCTAGAGAACTATAATTTTTGTTTTTAATAACCTGGTCAGTAGAACAATTTTAACTGTAATATTCAATAATAGCAATCCAAATTCAATACAACCCGGCTAACCTTATGACTTCGCCAAACACAAAAAAGTTTGCAATAACAATAACCATGACAAGCGTTTGTATATACCACTACCCTCTTCTAAAATTTTACTTTTATTTCATTCTATACTTTTTTTAATACGACCATGCGCATGCGGTATGATGACCCATTTTACTGAGGAACAATATTCACTATTTCCTTCATTTAAGTAACATCTACCGTGGCGCATTGGCTGTGCGCATCGGCCAGGTAAATGATGCTGCAATCTGAACGTTCCCAGTTCGATCCCCAGTTCGGGCCAAAAATTTTATATGATATATTTTTTACTTACAAAAATTTAAACATATCGCAAACTTAGGTTTGCTGTGCTACGGTCAGCGAAACGATTTATAAAATATTTGTTCGGGAAAATTCGCTCAGAAATCGTTTCTTTGCGAAATTTGCATTTGTGTTTTAAAATCAACGGGGGTCACATTTCTCTGTCCCTTAGTGTACATAAAGAACATTTAGAGTAAGTTTTACAAGCTTTTATTTAACTTTACCTGTTAGTGTTGGGCAAATTTTGAAACTATTTTTAACGAGTTGAACTAACCGATTTAGCTGAACTTTTGCTCGAACTTTTGGTGACATTCCGATATACTCGTAGTATCTGTGCTCGCAGAGGTTGTTTTAAAAATGTTATTTGAAATAAAACTTTTTTGTGTGTATTTACCAGTTTTATGGTTTTACAGTCATTGTGTCTTTTGTTTTTGTGTTATGCGTAATATTTTAGAATGCTAAGATAGTCTTTATCATAAAGTGTGGTATATTTAATTCTACTTCACTTAAAATGAGTATATAACTCACTCCATTGTTAATATATTGTCAAAATAAATATATTAATTAGCTTCAGCGGTAACTAGGTTTTTTTTTATCATTGACACGGCTTCTTGAAGCTCAAAAGTTAATTTTAATATTATTGAAAAGTTTACAAATGTTTCATCTTTAATCTCAGATCTGAGAATAAAAATAAAAAAGCAACAACAAAATTGATTTCAAGTTGCAATCTTTTTTTGGTTAGATTTAATCATTAAATCTGGGGTTTTTAGTTACGGAAAACACTTAAAATTCTAGAAAATGATGGATTATAACTATAAATTCTTATTCGATATTGTCTGAATTTCTGTTAGAATGAGAGCTGAATAAAGTGGAGATGGCAGCTTTTGTTTCCATTAATAATTGCTCCGGCTAAAATTAAGATTAAAAAAATCACTAACAATTCGTATTTAATTCGTAATTTGTAAAAGGGAAAAGATTCTAAATACAGACTCTTTTCAAAATAGATATTAAATATAAACTTAATACTACAATTGTGTTGTTTTGATGACTAAACAGGAATGAAACGTTTACTTTAGGACACCGAAGGAAATATTACTTACAGCCTTCGACTTCGATAAGACAATCATCCTTAACCTCGGAGAAATTCAATACGAGTCCTTTTGCCGGTAAGCCTTTCGCTGCTATCCTTTCTGGAATAGACAAAGGATAGTTATAAAGGGAGTATTAGGAATGTTCCCCGAAATTCTGGGTATCATGTTTGTCTTTAGACAAAGCTTTAAATTAATAGAAGGAACAATTTTGATTTTGTTTTTGTGTTTTTATTTTTTAAATCTGAAACATGATTTATTTAAAATAAGATAAATAAACAGTGTTACTTTTTTACTTTGCATGATCAACTATCATTTTTTGTCGTATTTTAACTTTTGCGCGGCACAAGCTTATGCTTATCCATTAAAACTTAACATAAATACGTAATTTAAGAATAAATCAAAATATGTATATCCTATCAGAACATTCATTCTAGAGTTATAAATGGCAAAAATTTTAACTTGGTTTTGTTGCCGCTATGTTATGCCTTGAGGTGAGTACATTATAATATACAATCTCCCTTGCCCTCCGGGTTCGGCTTCACCCCTCCCCTCTTGAATATTGGTCCCTTTTTTCAGTTTATTAAAATTTTCAGCAAAACTGTATGAGTTAAGACAAAATTATCAAAAGCTGAATTATTTATTAATAAGTTCTCTACAAATACGTCAAAACATTAATTTTGATAGGATTAATAATTAATCCTATCAAAATTAATCTATAGGATTGATAGATTAATTTTGATAGAATTCAAAGATATGGTGGGTCAAAGTTGATTAAATATGAGTGCTTAGTAAAAATTAAACTTCAATACACAGTAACTGTTAGGTAATAACTGTTACTTTGAAGTTATATCTAAATAAACTTAAAAAGAAATTAAAACGAAAAATAAATATCCGCTGTATGAGTATATTGTCGCTAGCTAATATTACACAAACCACTTTTGACCCTTCAATAACTTCAATAATTTCAAAACCTTTTTAACGTAAATACATAAAATTTCGTGTCTTTAGTAATATACATAAGGTCATGTAACTGTTAGATAAAGATATGAAGTTCCTAAAAGTCTTAAATTTTGGCACTGACTGACTAACACATATAGTACCTAAATCAAACTTACTTCTAGATGACCTACAAGGATGAAATTTGGAATACAACTCGGTAATTGTGTGTAAGCATAGGAAAAAAATATAAAAATAAAAAAGTCAAGAAATAAGTGGTGTACCCACACAAAAAACATGTAATATGCGCTAAACAACCGACCAACAACGGCGTGTCGTCGGTGGCGCGCGGCACCACATACACATAACAGAAGTAAATATACACAAAATAAAAAACATTAAATCTCAATTACCTGCATAGTTTTCTTTACAAAAAGTAAAGGAGAGTATAGTTCAATAGAAAAATTACGTTTGGCCGCAAAAAGAATGGAGATCTAAATGAGTGCCTAGTTCACTGCAATGTAATGTAATGAAAACTGACCAAGTCAAAACTATTTTCAGTATTGATTGTGGAGCTGGTGCCTTTGTGGTATTATGTTCTTTTTTGAAATTAATATTTTAATTAATATTAAATTTTATATTTAGTCAACTTTAGCATTATCTATAAATCTATGAATAAATATAAATCTATAAATATAAATAAAATATAAAAAACTAAAAATAAACTATAAATCTTATTGAAACAATTGTTAGAACTTATCTGTATGGGTGAAATTATTGAATAATAAACATAAACATTTTGCCCGCGCTCCTGAAAGTTTCCTGAAAATTGGAAAAACTAAAAAATGGGACACTTTTCAAGGGGGGAAGGAATGAAGCCGAAACCGGAGGGGTAACGGAGAGTTGTACCTATATTGTAATGTTCTCACCTCTATCATGGTATAATATAGCGGCAACAAAACAAAGTTAAAATTTTGCCGCTTTTCCCATACAATGAAGTCTGGAATGAATGTACTATATCGTACTGAATCTGTCTTGTTAAAAATATCTTTACATTTCGAGACTAAAGCCTCCAAATATCTCGCTTTAAAATTATGAAGAGATCATGGTCCTAAGCATGGTTGTAAGAAATGTAAGCCCAAATTTTACATACAGGTACTTTCACGACACTAAAAAAAATTAAATACGAACAAATAAATAACTTTCATGGCAAGTATGTCCTACCTTTTTTTTTTTACTTGAAGAAAACGTGCTATCACGTCCCCGACCACCCAAGGGGTAGCGACGGGTCATGTGGGGATGATCCGGCAGAAGGCCAGACCTACCCACTAAAAACCTCAAGGTGTACCTCATCTGCCATAGATGGAGCCTACGGTACCGCCATTGGCATTACCCGCGAGCCCCGGCAGATTATGTCCTACCTACCTCAACCTTTGGAGCAGTTCCTTAATTTTTCAGTGCTTAAGATATGATGTTATTTTTGTTCACGAAGGTTTAGTAAAAATATTTAAAACGTATAATTGTAAATCGAAAACAGTTAAATTTGAATGAACCCTGAATCACTCCATACCTTGAAATAAAATCCTCTCACCATTTTATTTAAAGTTTTCCATAAGAATTGACATTATTATTTTTATCGACAAATGACAAGTGCAACATACTTTTCATTAACTATAAAAATAACCAGCATATTCAACATAACAAATAAAACCTTCGGTGTTTGAAATTGAAATACCTAATTTGAACCTTCATTCCTTCAAGTCAATAAAACGGAAACGTTGGTACATTTTTTTTACCCCGAAGCTATAAGGAAGCAACTTGAATATAAACTTTTGTGACTGCAAATAACTAAGTAAGTCAAATATTTTCATTTCCGACACATTTTGAGCAATAAAGATGTCGATAGAAATGTGTAAAGGCGCCCATTACGAAAGCAATAAAGTTTATTTTACTGCAAACCTTCGGAGTACGCTTGTAGCAATTATTAAGTGTTGTTACATCATTATTGTATCGGAAAGTGACTTTTAATGCTTTACTGCTGGGTTGTTTTGCAACTTTTCGGTCCGAATTCAGTAAGTTTACAAAAGTTATTAGATGACTTCCAAGTGCCATAATTTTTATGTCAAGCCATATTTTTTGTTATTGTTTCCTCTGAGATGTATCTACATTCAATGTTGTTTTTGTATACATTGGTTGAAAAGTTCGCGGCCTGGCCATTAAAAAAAAAACTTTTGTTATTTTTTCTGCCGTCATTTTGAACTGTCATTATTCAATTGTCAGCCCGCGAATTTTCAATTTGATATCTTGTTTAAATAAAATTTTACGAACAATATAAATACGTGTGTAGAACAAATTTTCACTAATGGAGAAATTTGAACAACGTGCTGTGATTAAATATTTGTTTGAAAAAAGATTAACACCAAAGGAGATCCATGATGACATGCAAACAACATTAGGGGAATCTGCCCCGTTTTATACCACTGTGAAAAAATGGGTTGCAGAATTTAAACGTGGACGAGAGAACATCGAAGATGACCCTCGCTCCGGCAGGCCAATGACGTCTACGACCGAAGAAAACATCAATAAAGTGTGTGATCTCATATTGAAAGACCGTAGATTGACTATCAGAGAAATTGCAGACACTATAGGCATCTTATATGAACGAACGCAAAACATCATTGTCCATGAACTCGGCTTTTCTAAGGTTTCGGCTAGGTGGGTCCCCAGATTGCTTTCAGTAGAGCAAAAGCGAATTCGACTCACGATTTCTCGCGACTGTTTGGAGATGTTCGAGGCTGATCCACAAGGTTTTCTTGACAGATTTGTGACAATGGATAAAACCTGGGTTCACCACTATACCCCAGAATCAAAACAACAATCCAAACAATGGAAAAAATCAGGTGAACCAACTCCAAAAAAAGCAAAGGCAATTCTGTCGGCTGGCAAGGTGATGGCATCGGTTTTTTGGGATGCTAAGGGTGTCATTATGGTGGACTACCTTCCAAAAGGCGAAACAATAAACTCTGCGTACTATAGCACCCTTCTGCGCCTTTACGTAAAGAAATTAAACAGAAACGCCCAGGATTACTGAGAAAGAAAGTGTTGTTTCACCAGGACAACGCCCGAGTCCACACGTCTGTCGAGTCTATGGCTCAAATTCGTGATTGTGGTTTCGAATTGTTGCCACATCCAGCTTATTCTCCTGATTTGGCACCTTCGGACTTTCATCTGTTTCCAAACCTGAAAAAACACCTCGGTGGGCAGAAATTTTTAACGAATGAAGAGGTCGAAGCCGCTGTTAATCTGTATTTTGAAGACCTTGAGGAATCTTTTTTTAAAACAGGTATGGAAGCTCTGGAAAGCAGATGGAAGAAGTGCATAGAGCTAACTGGAGATTACGTCGAAAAATAAAAATATTTTTGTATGTACTTTATTCTGTTTTCTTGACTAGGCCGCGAACTTTTCAATCCACCAAGAAGTTTGCTCAGTAAATGATTAATATTTCTTTTTTCTCTTCATGTATGATCTTAAACTATCACGTCCTGGAATTTTGAAAGTGACCCACCAGTCAGCCTGTATAGACATCGAATACAGCATACATAAATAAGCTATGATGAACTTTGTTTTACGAGGCAACTCGTATGATACGATTTACTTGAAATTTGAATAAAACCTTCTATGAAATTCCCCTATATTTCAAATTCTCAAAAATATAATAATAAGCAGTGTTAAAAACAATTATTATTCAACGACAATTTAATGGCTAATGATTTTAGGCAGAATTATGAATTCTAGGAGAGCACTCTGAAATCTTCAATAATATTTTACGATACTTCGTAATAGATTTTCATGGAAGTGTCAGAGTAATTTCGTCGTTGTCATTTTATAACATTGATATTTAAAGTAAAAACTTAAGTACAAAAACTGCTTTGCTTCAAAATAATTGCAATTTTTTATTGCATAAGTAATTGCAACTTTCCTTTTCTTGTGGCATGGAATTGGATATGTAAGATTTTACTTTGGGCTCAATTAAGGCATTAACTGAGGGCTCAAAAAGAAAAGAAAGCTTTTTATTCGCACTTGAAAGTCGTTTTAAAATTTTTTACAAACGAAAAAAGTATTCATTTCATAAATTTCTTTTGAATAAAATGATTGCAGATAGATGTGGAAATAGTGGAGTCCATCCCAGGCTACTTTTTATTTCAGCCCTATAGGAAAAAAATAACTATACGCTAATTCATATATCAGTCTATAGCGATTATTTAAAACGAATTCGGAACCACCAAATGTACCAAATAATATAAAAGACACTAAATCAAAGCATGAAATCTCTTTCCGCATGCATCTTTACAGACACGGATAAGGTTCTCGAACAAGGGGTTATTAATATACAAAATAAAATAAGTAATCACTTGTTCATTTTGTTAATTTATAACAGATATCCTTGTTAAATAAGTAATAGTAGTTGATAGTATCAGACTAAGGGATCAGTAGTATTAAAAAGCATAGTTATATAAAGATACAAACTCTTAAGTTGCACTACTGCGGGCTAATTCAACTTATTTTTTTTAAAATAACTAATAAGTTTTTGGTTCATTTGATAATAAAATGTAGTATTTCGCTTACTCCTTATTCTAATAAAAGTAATTGTTACTCTTTATTTTACTGAAACATCTGTAGCCGATCGTTCAAACCCTTTGGACTCAGCCCTTTAACTAGGCTACATTTATAAAAGGGTGGGTAAATAAATAACTATTAATTTTTTTACTAACGAACTCAAATGAAAACAGCTGGTCATCTCTTATTATGGGCAATAGATTAAAGTTATAATATTAAGTTCTATCAAACGAGGGTTATCATGAAGTACTTAGATTGCCAATCATACTGTTAAAATCAGTATTATACTATTTTTGACTACATTATACTTTCTACTGTTGGACAAAAATAAAGTTTGCAAAATACTGTTTTAGGCATAAAATGCTAAACACTTTACGTGCTAGACTTAAATGATTAAGTGATGCGAGAAGCTCTAAATATATGTGTTTATAACATTAAATAAATTAAAAACTGTTTATTTTCAAAATACTTTAAATACTTTTTCCAAATACTTTGATTATATTTAGGTTTGAAAGAATCAATTATTTCTAGAAAAAAAAGAAAAGTTAGCAACCCTAACTCACCTCTGATTGTAAATATAAAAAATAATCTTTTTTTATTTTCTGTTTAAAGTGTTTAAGGAATTGACCTCCGCGCCTGTCTGAACCTATATAAAAAAAGGTTTTGAATAGAATATACAAATTCTATTCTCATAAGCCAAGCATAGTTAGTAGCTGTGTAGCGTACTGTGAAAATAATAGCCACCTTAGTCGAAATATAGGATACTAATTTAATTAGCTAAGAATTAGGCTTTAACTTCAAATTAAGTCACAACTTTGACTTAGCCAAAATATGTGGCTCCCGTCTTTGTTTCTAATACGTGTTAGCGCACTCAGCTGTATATTATAATTATCTACGTAGTCACAGGATACGTTCGAGCGTAGTTACGTTCCGTACGAAATTACTGGGACAAAAGACGATTCTCACTAGCTGTTATCACTAAGGTATGTTATTTACATGAAGTTCCACTTGAAGTGGCAGCGAAATCCTTTGTCATTTTCCTTTTGTGTAGTTAAACAGACTTAAATTCAAATAATTATGTTATTTTTCTGAAAGCATTGAAGCTTATATGTATTTGGAAGAACCTGGGTTTATGTGTGTAGCTTCAGTTAGCAAAGAAAAGCCATATAAATTATAACGAATGGAATTCCTTGGCTCTGTTTCCACGCAAGGAGAAAAATTTAATATCTAGCAATTCACTTATAACTTAATTTTGATGTTTACGTAGTTATTTATTTATTTACACTTCAGTATACAGTACAGATAGTAAATGAGAAAAAAAACAGTATGTTGTGCAAGTACTACTAGGCGGTCTTATCGCTGACGAGCGATTTCTTACAGACAACCAACCATGTACTCAGTTCTCTGTATATGTTTTTATATTCTAGGTTTCCCTAGTTCGCTTTGAAGTATCTCATGTTACAAGCATAGTTTGGGGCCATTTACGAATAGTTGGTGTGCCGTGGCGCCGTGGTTAATGTGTGTATCATACGATATCACAGATTAAGCAACGTTTGGTGCGGTCGGTGTTTGGATGGGTGACCGCCGATCATTCATTTCTCATGACGACTTCCGTGCTTCGGAGGGCACGTTAAGCAGTCGGTCCCGGGTGCTGTATACTTGTATACAGTAGTCGTTAGGGCTTGTCAGAAGCCACTTTGGCGCCCTGAAAATTCTGACATCCACCACCCAGCACTGGGCCAGCTTGGTGGATTATGGGCTATACCTTCTCGTCACCCAGGGGAGAGACTCATAGCCTTGCAGTGGGCTCATTACAAAGAGTTGTGATTATGATGATGATGATGAGTATTATCGCACTGATTTCTGGAAATACTTTATTTTAATTCAGTTTTATTCTAAGCCTTTTTGAAGGTAATAAAAAAGCGTATTTATTTACGCGAAAAGTTGTATTTGATTCATTATCTTGCCACCGAGATTATATGAATTTTCGTTCCCCTATGTCTCAGAATTTCCTTCTGTTGTCAAGCTAATGTTTGTTTCAAAACGTCAACTTTTATACAGTCAACATCGTAAATGTCACGAGACGTGATAAAAATGATGAAACAGGAAAAAGGAGAAATAAGTGAAATTGAAACAGAATGCTTTTTTCATTTTGAAAGATGGTGCCTAAGGGCGCTTACACAAAAAAGCGGGACTTCGGAACGGACGAATCTGATCGGTGCAGATTAAACTTCAATAAAGAAATAGGTTAATCTATCCTTTACTGATTAGTTTAAACCGGTTTCTTTATAGGAGAGTGCCTATAGTCACATAGTTTTTTTTCCTGGCAAACATAAGATTTTGGCACCCAACTGAAAGACGCTAAGGGAATCTCAAGCGGGAAGGAGGTGTATACACTCATGTACGACTTGGTAAACTACTTCTATATAGTTTACCTGCACCAATCTGGGAGGACACGTGCCTTGTCTGTACCAAAAACCTGCGCCTTTATGTAAGGACCCTAATGTCTTACGCGAATTGTAGATTCTACGAAATATGTTTACAGATCAATCTTCAAATTTAAGTTAAAGTTGGCAGCTCTTCTAACTTAGCGTATCAATCGTTGATAAGTAATGTTTCTCCAGGAAAAATATCAAAACATTGAATATTGTAAAAAGTTTATAATGTTTTCCTTTTTCTGTCTTTCTTTAAAACTTTTATAGGAATGTTTTTATGTATCTAATAAAAAATGACCGTGAGTAATAGATATGGCATTAAAGATCGTTATGATCTTAAAATTTATCGGAAAAACAACTTCTTAGAATGAATGAACAAAAGAAAAATGAACTCCTATAAAATGGAATAGACGGGTTTAGAATGTCTGCTGATAGGTAGATGGGGTCCTATCAGGGTCAATCGCAAAATTTCGTATCAATATTGTCATACGTGCCTGGGAGCCTAAAGGTTAATGTTTTATTGAATATGTTTTTATTTAATACTTACTTTCTTGTATTTCTAACATAGTTTACAATAAAAAATAAAAAATAAATAAAATAAGCATTAAAAAATAAAAAATATATATGTGAAATCTCCGCTCCATGCCCTGTCACAACTTTGGCTTTGAATATAAAAAATATAATTACTAATATTTCATTCAAAGATTGTTAAACATTAATTCTGTTCTAAATATAACTTAATGCATTGAAGATTACTTTTTCACCATTTTTTATACAATAATACATTCTATGTTACCTTAGTTTCGGCTTTTATTTCACCGCCAAGTGTTTTTACTACTCCATGGACGCTCTGTTTTCAAACATTTGAATCGAGCAAAATATTTTTAGTCGAGACTTTTGTCGATTGCTTTTTTCTTAAAATGGTAACACTTGAACTGTCACTTTGACAAGAGTAGTCTCTGGGCATCAGCTGTGATAATTAGTGTTTTGTTTTGCAGATTTTATTTGAAATATTTGAAATTAGAAAGCATAGTTAAACAACTCCGTGGGCTATGTCTAGGAATTAACCGGTAAGTATTTATTTCTATGAATAATTGAAAAATATGTGCTAATTGGATATTTTTACGAATTACTACTTTATAACCTTATAATAGTAACGTTTGTTATGTCACGTGGGTAAATATTTGAAAATCGCCACTCCATGGACTTCCGCACCATGGACACGACTTGTCCACGGAGCGGAAGAGGTGCCCATGGAATGGAAATTTTTGGTAGTTAACCTTGTTTTAAGTAATTTTAACTAAGTTTAGGTACAACATTCACAACTTTTTATAAAAATAAGTGTTTTGGAAGGTTATAAAATGTTTTTTCAATATTTTTGTTCCCAGAAATACCTATTAAAAATGGCGGGAAATCAGTCAGAAAGAAAAAAAGAAGAGCGAAGGCGAAAAAAAAAGGAATGTGAGCAAAAACGAAGAGATAAAATTAAAAGTGACCCCGTAGCATACGAAGCAGCTAAAGCGAAAGAAAGAGAAAGGTGGCAGAAGAGAAGGGCTGAAAAAAAGGTCAAGACCATAGAGGATATGACACCAAGGGAGCAGAGAACGAAGCGAGCTATTTGGAGAAAGGAATACAGAACTAAAACGCAACTTAAAAAAAGACAAGAAAATGCAATGAGGATCGCAGCTGATAACTCGCCCCCAACTACAGACGATGAAGATTTTCCAGTAAACGCACAAAATCTGGATCATCCAGTAGAATCACCACCACAGTCTTCAGGTTCTTCAACACCGGTGTCGTTAGCTAGCAGCCGTCAAAAAATCGTTGGTCAAAGAATAAAAAAGCGTAACTATAGTTTATTGAAGCGTGTTGTTCAAAAGCAACAAGAAACTATAAAAAAATTACAGATTAAAATTAATACGTTGCGTGTTCAGAAATCTCGAAATGCTGTAAGAGCTCTGCAAAGAGACAAAGAAACATTACCTAGAAGATCTAGAAATGCCAACAGATCTAATGTCCCATGTGCTATGAGAAGAAAAGATGTGCTTGATTTTTTGGAGTCTGACGAAAATAGTAGAATAATGCCCGGGAAAAAAGATACAATTACACGCAATCAAGTAAAAAAGCAAAGACGCCTTCTATGTGATTCTTTACGTAATCTCTTTGAAAAGTTTGTATCTCTTGGCCATCCTTACAACATCAGCTACGCGACCTTTTGTCGTCTCAAGCCATTTTGGATTCTAGAACCAAAAATATCAAAACGAGAAACTTGTCTGTGCAGTACTCATGAGAATTTTCAATTTATTATTGACAAGTTACACTTTTATAAGTTGATTTGCGAGAATACTTCAAATGACGTCGCAAAAAGTGTAACATGTTCCTCAGAGAATGATAAATGTATGAACAGAGAATGTAAAAGTTGCCGTCATAAAATTCCCGTTATAAATACTTTTGAAGATGGTCCCATTACTTACAAAAAATGGACTAAGATCAATGAACAACGTGTCATCTCAGGAATTACAAAGAAAGTGTCCAGAGTAATAAAAAAAGATGTGTCAACTACAAAAGCTCAACTAGTTACTGAAATGACTAATTTGATGCCAAAATTTTTACAACATCAACATTCTTGGACTCATCAATCAAAAACAATGTCATTTTTAAGAAAACAACTCAAAGACGGGGAAGTTCTGATTCACATGGACTTTTCGGAAAATTATATGTGCAAGTACAACCAAGAGATACAGTCCGTGCATTTTGGAGCCTCTCGCCAACAAATAACTTTGCACACGGTCGTAACTTATTATAAATGTGCTTCAAGTGGGGATATTATAGTAAAATCGTTCTGCAGTTTATCAGAATCCCTTAGACATGATGCATGTGCAGTACTTGCCCATCTTAAAGGAATTTTATCTCGTCTTTTATTATTGACTTCAATTAAATCTTTGCACATTCTAACAGATAGCCCATCTACCCAATATCGTAACAAAAAAATGTTTTATTTATTTGCAAACCATGTCGTAGAATACTACAGTTTAGAGAAAGCTAGCTGGCATTTCCATGAAGCAGGCCACGGGAAAGGAGCCCCTGACGGAATAGGAGCGTACGTAAAAACAACGGCAGATCGACAAGTTGCTCTTGGGAGAGATATTGAGAATCTAGAAACCCTGTATAAGATTTTGACGGCAGAGGTGCAAACAAAAGTTGAAGTGTTTTTGGTAAATGAAGAAGAAATTCGCGCTGCTGACGAACTTTTGTCTCAAGTGCCGGAACTAAATACAATCAAAAACACCATGCGTGTCCATCAAGTTTGTTGGAACGCCTCTGAACCGACGACTATTTATTTACGTAGACTTAGCTGTCTTGTTTGTGATAAGGAGTGCCAACATTTCGGTATCGCAAAATACGTATATCATAGAGCCTCACTAGAATATATAGGTCATGATGATCAAATTATGGCAATCACAAGGCAAATTGAAGAGGAATATTCACCTGGAATTGGTAACAGGCGACCGAGACGCCGAATTATGTTTCTCACTGATAGCGAAAGCGAAGATACTGAACCAGTTAAAAAAATTGCTAATAAAAATCTTAATTCTAAACGAATGATAAGTTTTTTTAGTGATGAAAGCGATAGTGAGGTTCCTGAATCGGATACAAATTTCTCGTCATGAAAATGATGCCATAACTTGTGAGCATGCAGAAAATAATGCTGAAATTATACGAGATGTGTCTTCTGAAATGATTATGAAGAATAACAATATAATAAAAAGTTACGATGAGGATGAAAATATTTTTTTATTATTTTATAAGTAAAGCTGATTTTGTTTTCTTAAGTTTATGTTACATTGTGATTTTGGAAAGAAAAGTGATCTCAATTGTGTTCCTAAAGTATTAGTGTTATTTCTTTTGATATTAAATGATTAAAAATGTCTAACTATTGTTTCTATTAAATTTAATTCGTCAAAATCTTTAGACAAAAATTTACTCCATGGTCAAAATTCAACTCCATGCCAAACTCCGTGGACATAGCTCCACTCCATGGACATCATTCTTTTTATTTTTCAAAATTCTTAGTTCCCATGATCATTCATGCTTAGTTTTTATTTTTAAAATACTTTTTGTTGGTGCATCTTTAAGAATCGAAAGTAAAAAGTAACATTAATAAATGTAAGGTTTTTTTTTTTAGATGGATGTAATTTTTGAGATTGACCCATCACTGAGCAGAGGCTACCGGAGGGCCGGTAGCTCTATTAAGCTGCAAACTGGACGGCAGTGACAGCGAGAGCGACAGCGGCACGGCAGGGACGTGGGAAATCTGGCCCGATCTCGACGACAGCGGGCAGCAGAGCGATTTGTCACGGTTTCATACAAACTCAATACTTTCTATCGTGTCGCGGAAATTTCCACTATTTCCACTATTTCCAAATACCTACATTACTTTCGTTGCACAAAATTTTAATATTAGGTCTATTTTGAGGAACTAATAAGAATGATATTGATTTCGTCATTCTCAAAATTGTTTTTAAGATTCGTAGAACTGCTAAAAAAATCTCTAAATATTATTTTTTTAGAAAAACCAAAATTATTTATGCTTTTATTTTTCCGAGAAAACAAGAATAAAAAAATCTTGTATTCAGTTAAAAAAAAACAATGAAAACAAACATAGTGGGGTTCAAATTAAATTTCAACACAAGTTTATTTCTCGATAAAAAGGTGTGATAAATAGAGTTAAGCCACCACGGCTGTAATGTTACTCTGTGGTCACTGGATAGCTAACTAGCTAGCTACCAAAATCATTGACTAACAGCTAAACTTTACAGCAAATATATAGTTCTAAAATGCAAACCATACTATCTAACATTATAAAGATTTGTGACCATATTGAACTTATTTGTATTTTAAAAAAAGGAATAATTAATAAACAAATTTATTAAGTACTTATATAGTATAAAACGTATAGTATATGTAGTATAAAACGCAAGTATACGAGTACCAAGAAACTTTTTTATTCTTTTCTATGTATTAATTTTGAGTCAAGCTCATTTATCTTGAAACTCATAATAGAGTTACCTCTTTTAAAACTCTTTTCTAAATCCATATGCGTACATATTCTTATTATTTAATATGCTCTGTTACTTATTTTTTATGAAACGAGGGCCCTTGAAATATTAGAAAAAGATTGGATAAATCAGTAAAATTTCCGTATATTTGACACGATTTATTTTTCAAAGTTTCAATGATAAAGAAATTAAGAAAATCTTTTTCCGTTTACCTTTCTGATAACATTGGTTCAAAGAAGAAAGCTTAAGGCGTATTTTTCATAGTGCGAAAGAAATTGATATCAGAAGCAAGTTTATCCTTTTATCCATCGTCTTATGAAAAATAGCGTCGTTCATATTGAAAAATGACTTTGCAACTCTGTTTGGCTTATATTCCTTTGCTGTTGGTATGTGATATTGAAGAACGCATTACTTGCCCCAATCGTTTTACGTTTTCGTTTCAGGCTTATGTTAAGTTAGCATTAGAGCAATATTTGTATTCACTTTCTTTTTTATGTTGTGAAATAAGCATCAAGTTGGATTTGGGATTTGTTTTACTTTGGATACGTTATGTTTTGGGAGTTACGTGAATTTATTAGGAATTTGTAACGTGACGCTTGTTTGAATAAGGCTTTATTTTAATGGAAATTGTGAAACATTATAATAGATATTGATTTTTGGAGACATAACTGGGCTTAGACGCTTTATAAAAAAAAAACATTGTAAATGTAAGATGCGTAGTAAAATATCGCAACGAAAATCTTGATCTAGTAAGACTTAATGCAGTGTCTTAAATGCAGTGCTTGCGTTCACTGACTTGCATGTTAATTTTCAATTAAAAAGACTATGCCTTTTTATGAGTTTCTCTAAAAAAAGCATAGTCAAAGAATAGCCCTTTGATTCTTTTTTATGCTCCAGCGGCTTGATGGATTGCGGTGATAAAACCGCTGCGTACAGCTGTTAGTTTATGTTTGAAATAATATAATATTCTTATCCTTTATCTGATTATCCTTCTTCCTTAGTGGTTTTTAAAAATTCAATTTACAAAGAAAAAAAATTAGATTCTTGTATGTTCCAAGTATCAATGAATCAATAAAAACTGCATCTTCTTATGTAAAGTTACAAGATTAATGTAGCAAAATTTATAAGTGCTTTGAAAATGGTTTCCACTCCCTTCCAGGTGTGTCAACAATAGTAACTTGATGAATGGTAGTTTTCTTTACATTATGTACAATGACACTGTCGTTTGTTCCTGCATTCTATTGCAAGCATCGCAATAAAACACACATTCAACTCATTTGCATTGTAATAGAAAAATAACATTAAAAGTATCGTCGCATTCCGTGAAGGAACACTCACAACAACGTACGACTCAGCAGGCAACTATATTTATAGATTTTCAGAAAATATTATACCATTTATATAAGACTAAAATATATGAAAATAATGTATAACACAAATATAATTTAAAAACGTTAGGGTTTTTGGTTACAGTGTGAATTTGTTTAAATACGAGATTGTAGATACTTTCCAGTAATTTTCTGGAAAATTGTTTTTCAGTCGTATTGATTTTAATTTTTTTGACTGAATAATATTTTTTCAGTTATAAACACGATATTATTTGTTGGCTTTTATTTTTATTTAATCCATTATTGATCATTTGGTTTTCATGCAGGCAAAATAATATTTTGATTTCAAGAACATAACATTAAACCATGCATTATCAATTTGTGTTAAGTCAAATTTCGACGTAGAATATAGGATGTAGGAATGAAATTTATTTTATTTAAAAAATTCTACACTAGCTTAAAAATACTCTAAAAATAGCTTTTACGCTTTGCTAATCAACGAGTTTTATTGAAAAAACGCATACTCGAAACAAATGTTTATTAGAAAAGGCTAAGTTTTATCTACAAACAAATTAGAATGAAGGACAAAGTTGTGTGGACTATGTTTTTATCCTTCATTCACCTCTGTAAGTGTAGAACGATGCCAATGAAAGCGACCTGGTGCCTTCCTTCATTGCGTAAGCGCATCGCCAGTCATTGCTATTCTTCTTCTTAGCGTGTCGATGAATATGAAATTTATTATATTATATTGCTATTTAAAGTAAAGGTTAAAATGCAAAAATGAAGCATCTTAATTCAGCGCAACTTTACGTTTTATCAACCTTCTATCGGGTTGTTCCGTCTTCATCCTATGACTTTTCATCCTAATTCTTCACTCATCTTAAACTGGTATTCCGTATTCACCTATCACAATAATTTAATATTTTTTCTTCATTCATCCTAAATGTATGCCTTACTCTACCTAAAGCAAATTTTACAAAAAAAAAGTACGAACTGCAAAACAATTTATGTTAAGGATATAAATACTTGAATAATATTATAAATAAAAAGAGCATATAAATAGATCTTGAGACCAATTTCGATTCTGATGAAGCCCTTATTAATTCAATATAAACCGTTCTACCTAACACGGAGATCAAAGGATGCTATTTTCTTTTTTGTCAAGCTCTTGTCAGCTCCGAGATTTGCTCAAATATCTCTCCCTGTGCTTGGCTTTACCATAAATAAAGGAGGAATTAATTGATGATGCTTTTTTTACATAGTGGATGACTACCCAATAAATAACAATATCGCTAAGTTCAGCGACTATTTATTTATGTAATCATAGACATGTTTAGTCCAGACATAGGTAGAAGGGGGCTAAATTCCACCTCATATTTGGAATTTATGCGGACAAAAAATTTTAAAACTAACGCTCTTGAAAGTTGGCATGCTACTTTAAATAGATTAATAGCAAATAAAAAAATATGCTGCCATTGCTTCATGTTTTAAAAATAGATGCCTCTTTACAAAATGCTAGAATTCGTCCATAACAAATTGGCTTTATTGAAAGCTTTATTATAAAAAAATATTATACTTATTATAAAGTTTTTTTTATACGATAAGTTGATGATAATTCCTCTTAATCTGTGTTTTCATAAATGTTTTTGAAAATTTATTTGATTGTTTCATTTAAAAAGATTGTAAGTAAATTTTTAACAAATGTGTAGTCCAAATGATACCCTATAAAAATATTTTACTACTATTTTTAAGGCTAAATATGATTTCAAACGTTTTTGATTGTGCCTTATAAGTAATAAAATATAAATCATTGTTTTGTTCATCTTAAAAATAATGGATATATTTTGAGTAAAAAGATTTTGTGCAGTTTTTATTCTTAATTTAATTCTATAATATTATCAAATTTTCTGTCATTTTATTTAATAGAACCACATAAAATTTAAATTTACTCTGCCTAGAAATATTTCTTAAATTATTATTTTTGTTCAGACCGTACACAAATCTTACACATTTTTTAGGTATTTTTAAAATAGGATGAGTAAGGCATAACGATAGGTATTTAAAATGAGATTTGTGCTGTAGGATGCATAAGCACATGAATAGGATGAGCGAAGAAAAAATAATGATGAGACGTCATAGGATGAAGACAGAACAGCCCTTTTTAGGGTTATCGTCATTATTAATAATTCAAAGTGTATGTTCTTTATTAATAAATATGAATACTGTTTTCTGTCGCTTTTGTGCGTTTAATGTGTCCATTTATGGAAAAATAAGTGCAGAGTATTTTTTACATCTTTTAAAATACTTACCATGTTTTATAATACCATGTCATGACTACCTATTAAATCACAAATATTTCGAGAAGTTTATTTTATAACTTTAACTGAGTACAATTTTTTTTCAAAAACTTAAAAATGTCAATGCTATATCCAATACCATATTTTCTTACCTCTTCTTATAGTTTTTTATTGTCTTTTTACATCAACTACCTACAGCTGTTTAAAAACATATCAAATATGTATTATATAATATAAATATAAATAGGTACTCAAACTGAGTTTCCCTACATAGTGGTATCACTCGGAAAATAAAGTTTTTAAGTACAGTGAAACTGGTTTTAAATTCAACATTACTCACTGCAACTGTACCTAAATGCTGAACCGAAAAAATATCAACGCAAAACTAACTTTATTTAACCGGAGCATGTTTAATTAGCACACTATCTTCCTTTTTGCGACTTTCCTGTGATATACATGCAGATGTTTGACGTATTTCTGTGACAAACTTGCTTTAGATGCAGATAGCTCAGAAATCCTAAATAAAGTGTAGGTACAGAAGGCAGCAAATTTGTCAAAAAAAAATTACTTCAATCTGAACTCTATGCCCTCGACATTAAGTTAAAATTGTTTGGGGAAATTTGACAGGTAATGTAACGACTGATCTGCTGCCTTCTGTACTTAAGAGTATTTAAAGTCCAAAAGGGCCCTAGTATGATACGTTGTTTACTATTTTTATAAGTAACTGATCTATTTTTTTTACTAAAGATGTGACATTATGTGTAAATATCGAATATAAGAGGATTGTATCACATTTAATACGAGTAGCATTTAAATCAGTTTTACCGTGGTTTTACCAGTTCCCGTTCAAAAAGAAAAAGGTAGTGGATCAATATGTCAGTTCATAAATGTTTTAGCCCCCTTCTACTTCTACGTCTATATGTCTACCAGTCTCTATGATCATTGTTCTTGTTACATAGCCAAAACATCGGAAAAATAAAACTTACAATCAGGGTTATCAATAACCCCAATTCAGGACTTGAAGGACTGTCTAAATGTGCTGTTTCTAAAATACAAACAATAAATTAAATAAATTAGGACTGGCATGAAAGTATCTAAAAGTGTGATAAAACGTTTTTTATTTTACTTAAAAAGTCTACATAGTTTGTTTCAATGTCCAGCCAGCTCAGATAAAGCTTCTCAAATAAATAGGTAATTTTGTATGTGTTAACCTAACAATTCCACTTATTTGAAACTTTAAATTTATTACTATCAGGCGTATTGCGAAGTATTCCGAGTATTATGAAGCACTCCAACTTGCAGAATCCTCTAAACAATATATGTTTGCTTTAAATACAGTTAAAACCTCTATTAAGTTATAGATTACAGAAATCGTTTACTCCCCACTAAAATATTAAATAATCACTCTAATACATTTGTTTTACTCCTATAGGAAATGTGATATATCGTAAATCTTATGTATGAACGAGATTTTATCGTTTTTAACTAAGAGATAGCAATCGAAAGTTCTTACAAACTACTCTTTTCTTTTGTTTGGTTGTCATTTGTCTTTGTCGGGGTTGAACCAGGGAAGGCCATAAATTGCTCGATGTCCACGTGAGACAAAATTGGGTGGTTCTCTGAAGGTGCAAAGTTTATAGCAAAATACAGTTTAGAAGGAAGTATCATTTTTAAGTTGGAAATATAGAGAGTTCGGTTTTTAACATTTTTAAAGTTTCTGACTTGGTTTGTTATGTTTTATGAGATAGTGAAAATATACGAATTTTTGGTTGATGTTAAAAGTTTACAGCTTTTTACGCTGATTAGATGGCAGTAATCATAAAATAAGTTTTACAATTTAATTGTTGCGCATAAAAATAAATACATACTCGCCAACTTCTATAATAGTTATGTATATATATGATGCCTTAAATATTATTGCTTTTCATATTACGATGGTATACAATCCGTTAATATGCCTCTGTAACTGAACAGACCCATGAAATAAACCGTTAATTTAAACTATTTTTTTATTACTTGAAACCCGATGAGAGTTTATAAGTATTAAATGAGTACCTACTTATATTATATAATTATGATCAGAATCGAGTACAGAGTGCTCTCCTTCAATATCTAAAATTTGTCACCAATCACCCTGTATAACACTAAATTACTTAAAAACCGATGAGAGTTGATAAGTATAAAATTTTCAATTAAGTTTAAATATATACATACATACATACATAACTTCACGCCTGTATCCCGTATGGGGTAGGCAGACCACCAGAGGTAATAAAACCATCTGATGTCACGTTTGACAAATTTGGAGGCATCATAATAGTGAAGAGAGACTATTGCAGTGACAGGGGGTCAGCCTATCGCCCACAAAAAAGCCTCCTATAACACCTCGGTCCCTTAACTGACTTTTACAGTATGCCCGGGAAGAGAAGCAGCTGGCACATTCTATGTTTTTCTTTCGCTCCCAGTCCAGCATAGAAGCAGTTTAAATATATAACACAAGATACCGGATTGCATCGCGTTTGATTATATTTTATACTAGCTGTTGCTCGCGGTTTTACCCGCGCAATTTCGATTTTCCGGATAAAAAGTAGCCTATACGGATTCGGAAGAATCCTTCTAAGTAATTCAATGCAATTCAATTCAATTCAAATCATTTATGGTAAAAGAAATTTTGAAATCAGTCCTTTAGTTTTTGAGCCTATTCAATACAAACATACAAAAATACAAAGGTTTCCTCTTTACAATATTAGTATAGATTTCCCAAAGATTTATTTTTAGTAAGTTAAATATTATTCTAATTTATTTAATAATATAAAAGTTTTACCAGTCCACTGCAGGCAATTCGTTAAGCTGTGGAAACATTAGCGACAAATAGCGCAGGATAACTGACGATCTGTCGCCGACATCGGTTTGCTCATGTGTCTTTTTGCTGGCGTAAATCTCTGGCCTATTTGGACCCGAAATTATGGATACTGTCGGCGGCAGATACGTTTTACAGTTGAGTTTTCTCCGTGTTTGTAGTTTCAAATTTATTTTTGAGTTTGTATAAGAAGTTGTTGTAAAAATTCGTTGTTTTCGTACTGTTGTTGGGCTTTAAGTAGGCTTTTCTTAGCAAAGGACATTTCCTTGTTGAATGATGTTATTTTATTAATAGACTATTTAGACTTGTTTGCTACGGACATGTGCTTTCAATTTCGATCGCATCTTCACTTATAACAGAAAATATTGAAGTTAAACTTGGGCTTAGCAACATTAATAAAAAAGACATCTATCACATATTGAAGTTTAAACTATCTCTTGGTTTATGAATACTAAGGTACCTTCTAGTTTCGCAGGCTTATATAAAACACAAGCTTATATAAAAGTTAATATTGGTCTAACATGGTTGGTGTGTTAGTGTGGTAATTTATTTATTTAATTTGGATACTTTATGTTGCTGCTCGTTAATCGAAAACATAAACGACAAAGTTGATTCTGAACTGCCTAACGTTTTTATTGTACAACACGGTCAGAATATCTGTGCACCTGGCGTCGTGACGTCATCGCGCTGGTATGGTTGACAATACTGAGCAAGCAAGGCGAGCGCGGGGAAATGAAAGGGTAGAGGGAGGGGCTCCGCATTCCAGCGAGGTGCAGAGATATTGTGACCGTGTTATAGTTACTTATTAATGCCATAAATTCTGCTCGGAAACGCCAGAGCCAGTCTATATTTTACTAGTTCAGAAATGTTATTTTTTATTTGATTTTCTATGATCATACTTTGTCTCCACAGACTTTGTATCATTAAGTTACCGTTTTTAATCTAGCACTGTCACGTGCACGTTGGTGGATGATAGTGTTGTTAGGAATACTGATTGGCTTCTGTAAAACATAAGTATAGGTACTGTATACAATCATCCGAAACCAACGACTTAACTTTTCTCCCGGAGTGCGGAATTCGTCGAGATAAATTAATATTTAGTGGTCTCGTCATACATATACTGGGCCCTAAGTTTAAGCAGATTTTATATAATTATACACACGAAAGCCTTTTTAACCTAAAACGATTAGCCGGCCGATTGTGTACGGAAAATCGTACTCAGTTTTGAAAATAATGTGCATTGAAAATAATTTTAACGCATTCTTGTACCTACATAACACGGGTGGACGTCCATCCGTAAGAGACCTTTTAAGAGAGATTTTTGTTTTTTGGTTTCCACCGAATGGTTTCAAGGCGAATGGTCATCACGCATTGAGTTGCCACCGTTGTGAAGGAAGATTCCCCCGTCACCACGCTCTCAATGACATAGTAAGTAAGTAAGTAAGTAAAACGTTTATTTGGTACAAAAATCTGTTGTTTACAAAAGAAAAAAAATAATAATTCTACTTATATCTATAGATAACAAAAAATATACTTAACAAAAACGAAACATTAATGTACCAAAATGGCCTTCACTCAGCATATGCCCAAGGGACCGCAACGCTGATTTTCAGTGACAGCCAGTGATAGTCCGGAGAGCGTTAATTTCGGCATGTATTCCGTGTGTCTTAGGGACTCAGACGCTCGGACGGAAAAAGGCCAGACGGCCTTACTTTAGTTCCGTGGGAGCGCGGAAAGTGCTTGCTGTAGGACGCCACTTGCGTCAGCACGTTCGCTGCATCGCACCTGCAGCACACAATACGGACAGGTGCAGCCGCCGCTGAAGCGACCGCTTTTAAAAAGCGGGAAAAATATCGTGCTTTGGAGCAAAATTATTACTTTGTGCCCCTCGCTTTTGAGACCTCGGATTATTGGGGATCGGAGACTAGCCTTCATAAAGAAGATTGGTTGTCGATTGAGGAAAAGGCTTAGATGCGAGCTCTGGGTCTTACTTGGCGCAGAGGTTGTCTATTGCCGTACAGAGTGGCAATGCGGCAAGTGTGATGGATACCTTTGCGCCCGGTATGACTCGGGGCGGCCTATTCAATAAGAAAAATAGGTATATTTTTGTATATATTTAGATACTAGGAATGGTCTTTTTGTTTTTTAAAAAGATATGTTTTTAATTTATTTACTTAACTTAATGGTTTATTTTAGTTTATTCTTTAATTTAATTTGATATGTTACCCTTAAGTAGATAAAAGTATGTTGTACATTTTTCATTTTTATATATTAAAAAAATCATTAAAGATTTTATTTAAGAGGTTTATTCTCAAGTGTTATTGTAGGAATATAGAATGGTATGTTGTTTTGAGATAACTACACCACCGATATGATCCGTCGCGTTGAAGCCATTTCGAAATTTGGTGAATCGATATAACGAAATATAGCACTCATGATTTGTCGATTAAACATCATTCTGGGAAAAATAATTCTAGTAATTAATATTCCAGCAAATGGCATTCTGTTTCAACGTATTTCAAGCTTTCGAGCGCAAGATATTTCGATCGAAAATTTTTCAAGGAAAAAATGTTGAGTATTGAATATTCGAGCAAAGGGCATTCGATTTCGAGTAGAGAACCCTGTTTTATCATACACATAACATTATTTTACGCCTGTATCCCTTATGGGAAAGGCAGTACACCAGAGGCTATAAAACCATCTGATGTCACATTTGACAAATTGGGAGGTATTATAATGATGGAGAGAGATTATTGCAGTGAAAGGGGGTGGTCAGCCTGTGGCCAACAAAACCGACTATAAAAACTCTGTCCTTTAACTGACTTTTACAGTATGCCTAGGAAGAGAGGCAGCTGGTACATTCTCTGTTTTTCTTTAGCTTCCAATCCAGCAGTCCATTGTTTTTGCATTCATATTTTTTTGCACTTCCAATATTAAAATTGCGCTACACTATTCAACAGTTGAAATTCTTTTTTCTCTCTCCAATCAACAACCTATTCACTACCCAATAAAAGTGACCTAATCTAACGGGCTTTTATTTTAAAGTTGAAACCAGATGATACAGTTACATAGTGTAAACTTTTATCTGCCAGAATGAAAACTGCTTCGGGCATGGACGTGTAACAAAAGCGGTGAACGTTCAGTAAAAAGAACTTTTAAAAACATGTACCCTCAAATAAAAAAGAACATTGCGAACGTATTCTATGAATTTTATTTTTTAACGCACATTCTGCGGTTTTCGTTGGTACTGTTGTGTGGATTTTGTAGAAATGTTCGTTTTTTTAAAGGAGTATTTTCAAACATTTTGGGATATACGAGAAGCTAATTTTATTTAACACGGTTTCACATTTTTTTTAAACATCGTTTTGTTCGTTTTTTTTAATATTCTGTATGAGAATTTTCTCTCCCCGGGGAAATGTAGGAAATGTTGTTTGCGAGCATTGAATGGAACTGGTTCTTTAGTATTGGAACACATCATTATGAAAGTGATGGATTTGTGGTGACTAATGCCGCATTAGGTGGGATTTCGACTAGAAAACGATACGAAAGGAAATGTTGAATTATTTTTCGTAAACATTAACAAATACAGTTTGATTTTTTCAGTTTGCATTGCGAGCACCTGGATCGATTAAGATAACTTGTTGATAGTGTAATACACTATCTTACTTTTATTATAAATGTCAAAGTTAGGATTGATGATTGTTCTTCGATCACGGCAGAACCTCTCAAACGGATTTGGATAATATTGTAATTGGCATAGTGATAGTGTACAGATAGTAGCACATAGGCTTTTTATCACAGTATTCCCACAGGATTCAAAATTGCAGCGGATAAAACGCAACAGCTAGTCGACCAATATTTCTGAAACGTATTATTTCTATGGAGGTACTAGTAGTACCTAAGATTTGTTTCCAAAGACCATTTTTCATAATAGGCATGCAGCCAATACCAATGTTCAGACAATGAATATGATTCGGCTTTTGTTTTATGAAAACTTTTAATCCGTGCGTCAGTATGAAAACAAATTGCGATCAACGCCACCAGTAAAAATAAGTCAAAATAAATTATACTTGGTGGGTAGATTGATTAACTTGAAATAAGTCGCATTATTTAAAAACTAGCTGTCGAATTCATAGAGAATTTGTCCACGTTAAAACAGCGTTACAGAGGGTTTACAAAGCACAACCAAAAAAAGGTGATTCATAGACGATAAATGACATTGTAAACATACTATAACGGCTTTCTAAACATGTCAAATTTACAATCAGGATGAGGCTTCTTTAAGCCCATTTTACCGGCCGAGTCTACCCGAAGGTTAACGAATATTAACGAGTTATCGAAATTGATAATTTGAGTTTCACAGTTTCACTCTTCGTCTTCCTTCCTAGTTCCCTGTGATTATTTTTTTCGTCGCGTCAATTTGTGGTCAGTGATGGATGGAAGTCGTCGTGGCGCCGTGGTTACTGTGTGTATCATACGATATCACAGGTTAAGCAACATTCGGTGCGGTCGGTACTTTGATGGGTGACAGCCGACCATTCATATTACTCACGACGACTTCCGTGCTTCGGAGGGCACGTTAAACAGTCGGTACCGGGTGCTGTATACTTGTATACAGTAGTCGTTAGGGTTTGTCAGAAGCCATCTAGGCGCCCTAAAAAATTCTGGCATCCACCACCCAGCACTGGGCCAGCTTGGTGGATTATGGCCTATACCTTCTCTGCACCCAGGGGAGAGACTCATGCCCTGCAGTGGGCTCATTACAAAGAGTTGTGATGATGATGATGATGATGGATGTGATGAACAATTTGATTAGGTAACATACAGCTGATAGCTCGTATTGATGCAAATATTTATTTATTTATTTATTTATTTACACTTTATTATATGCCTTACAAAAAATACAAAAAATTGAAACACATAAAAAAAAAGATATACAATTGGCGGCCTTATCGCTGTGAAGCGATCTCTACCAGACAACCATGAAATAGAGAAATAGAGTGCGACGTAGGAGAAAGGAGTACCGACGAAGAAAATACCCTTTTACTCTAGACGATATTGAATTTAAAAAGAGATATCGCTTTAATAAAGATACTGTACGGCGTATTACCGATTTAGTTCGTAATGAAATTACGCGAGGTCCAAGAGGGTTTGCAGTATCCCCTGAGCTACAGGTGCTGACAGCGTTGCGGTGCTGGGCGAGAAATGAGGTTAGTACAGGGAGTGTGTTTCCATCTGAGTGCGGTGAGAGGATGTGAAGATGAGTCTGATGTAATTAAATTGACCATTTCTGGCTCTTTATTTTCCTTGCCTCACAAAAGAAAATCTCACTATAAGGCGATAGGTATTACAAAGCGGATATCTCTTGTGAAGCAAAGCCATGTACACCCTGTACAGAGTTCATATTTTATTGTAATACTTGTACGTATTTCACCCGCAATAACAATATTTTATTTCAATAATTTCAGGTTCAGGATGACAGTGGTGAGCTTCATGGCATAAGCCAAGCTACTGTATGCCGCATTTGCGCTAGAGTAGCAAGAGCTCTTGCCCGATTAAGTAAAGAGTTCATTTTCATGCCCAACACTGTGCAGGAGCAAGAACAGGTGATGAGGGAGTTCCGAGCAATCAGGAACTTCCCAAATGTAATCGGGGCAATAGATTGCACACACATCCGCATTAAAAAAACTGGTGGTATTTTTCCAAGAATAGTCGGGAGTCGGGGCACAGAAAATTTAAATAAACGAAGGCACTGAACAAGGCGATAAATCTATAATAATTTGTGACGAAACTGACGAAAACAAAAATAAGTAATGAAATGAAATGTCTGTATCGACCTGTCAAATGCCAATTATAACTGCAAGTAAATGAAATATCCATAGCCCTAGGGCAAAAAAAACATAATTTTATCTCTGGTGCAATGAAATGCGACGTTTCCGCTCATGCGTAATGTAATCCGTATAATAACGGTTTATTAGTTAAAATAGGATTTTCAGATGTCTATGAATCACCTTCACTTACAACACACTATAAACCTTAAAGAGTGTTGTAGCTAAAATGCACTTTAAATGCTTTTTAACTATTTTCTATGAATTTGACTGTAATAATCTACTTCAAGTTCAAAAAGTCTAGAGACTTCTGAGAAGGAGAAAACTTCAAAGCAATCAGCGTTCTAAAACAGTTGAGATAGAACTCTTATCGTTAATGTTTTAGAAATCTGTCCGTATAAAAATATTATATACCTAATTGGAGTCTGAGTAAGGATGGTAAGGGGATTTATTCTTTGGTACAGCTAAGTGTAAGATTAGTTTACGCAGACATACCTCTTTTTCAATCGACTTCTAAAAAAGGAGGAGGTTCTCAATTCGTCTGTATGTATTTTTTTGTGTCTTTGTTACACGATATTTCAGACAATTGTCAATATCGATTTTCGAAATCGATTTAAAAAATTCTTAATTCATATGATAGAGGATACTTCATAGTTGGTTCCATATAAATTTCATCGAAATCGGTTAGCTACTTCATTGAAAATTTCAAATTTTTGGAACAATATGTATGATTTCGGAGAATGTTTACGTGGATGACACAGTTAGTCGGACAAAGTGTTGATGTGAAGTCGTTTTTTTAATGCTCTGCATTCGTTGATTATTCTTATTAAAATTCAGAGCATACTTAATTTTATATTTAAAATTGATTCATTTTATACCACTTTTAAAACTATAACACCATACCTCACTGTTTTAATTCATAAATATGTGAACGCACACAAACTTTAATTAAATACAAATAGCAGTTCAATCTATATAAAAAATAGTTACATCACTACTACCTGGTTTAAGAAGTAAATTCCTAATTTTTGTGCAAGTGACATATCAGTGAAATAAATAAAAGCAGTTCCCCCGGCACGATATAAAAATAAGGTTTCTAAGGAAACCGTAGATACATTCCTTTATACTAGACAATTTTCTTAGAAACTTGCTCTCCATTTTATCCAATATCCTATTCAGAATTGTTTTTAAGACAAAACAAAGTGCCGTTTTATCCTTCCGGTTAATTTAATGGTATGGCCGGATTAAGCTGTACGGTTTATTTTATCAGATCTATCCTTTAAAATATATTTTAAACAGGATTCCGTAAAGGAACAGATTTATTTTGTAAACCCTCAGTGCAGTCTGAGGCTTTGTATGAATGGTTTAATTTTTTATAATGGCAACCAGAAAGCTTTATTTCTCTTTGTAAGGAACGAAATTGGATATGAAGGTTCAAAGGAAAATTGGACCATAAAATGTTTTAAATTGGACTTTTTGAATGTGAAAACACACACTCATTCATATATTAATGTTTTATTGTAGGTACATACTTTCTTTAAAAGACAAAGAATTCTTTACGGTAACAACTATTGCAACCATTTATCTATATAGGGTCCACCTATAATAGTCAATTATATTTAATAGCAGATTAGGAATGATGAGTGGGTCTGAAATTCGAAGCTTTTTTTTTACTTATTTTTCATAAATTAAAATTTCAAAATTCTTCTCTGTGAATAAAATTTTAGATTAATCTACATTTTATGACCACATACAATTAGATAGAAACGTTTTTATTAAGTAATTGCCGTGGAGTCGTAAACTACAGATCAAACTTAAATTTTGATCACTAAGATGAATTTTGAATTTTTTATAAATGAAAACTAGGTACTCAAAAATATACTTTTTTTGTAAATTATGACCCACTCATCAGTCTTAATCTGCTATTAAAATAACATTGACTATTAGTAAGGCGACCTTATATGTTAATACGCAGTAGGTCTCTGCGTCGTATGTTTTTAGAATATTCCTTTATCGTAGTTTTGTATTACAATGTAAATTTGTTGAATATAGAATAAAAACCTGTTTTATGGAGTGCTTTTTTGTTTTTTTTTTGCCTTTTTGTAGTTACATTTGTTGTGAATTTAATGAATTGGTTGACAAAAGTAACGAATTCAGTCGAAAGATTATACATCGTATTTTTATTATGTGTTACTAAAAACAATTCATACCTACTTATAAAAATAAATAACTTTAGGATGATAAACAATGCAAATTATAACGAAATGCTGTAGATATTTCAAAGATGCTTAAGTCGCCCATTTTGATTTTTTTTCTATAATTTTATAGGATAGGTAATAATATTATCTTCGGAATAATTTAATTTCTTCAAAAATAATTATATCGCACAAGAATTATTGGGCATGAAAAGTCGAGTTCCTGAATCACGTGGAATTGTATTTGGTTTTCCATATAAATCCAGCAGTAACAGGCTAAGAAATCACAAGAACAAGTGACAATTATGTTAGCAATGAATCTCAGATAAATTATTTAAATTTGGAACTCCCTATGCTTTCATGCGAATTCTGTATACCTAACTCAGTTCATTGTTTTTGGTCCCTTACATACATAACTTCCTTCCTTACGTATCCCTTATGGGGTAGGCAGGACATCAGAGGTAAGACGACCATCTGATGTCACGTTTGACCTTTGAGGTATTAATGATGGATATAGGTATTAAAAATGGAGAGGGACTGTTGCAGTGACAGCCCTATCGCCCAAAAACACGCCAGTAAAACCTCTGTCCCTTGACTGACTTTTACAGTTTTCCCGGGAAGAGAAGCAGCTGGTAGATTGTATGTTTTCCTTTCGCTCCCAGTCCAGCATGGAAGGTCCTTTTTAGTAGTATAAGTATTTAAATTCTTTCACTAAATTATTAAAGTTCTTAGATAGTGGGAGTCATTTGATACTAATTCAAAGCTACTACTTCTTTATCGATTGAGCTTAAATTTCGCATAAAGAATTCCTTAAAAAAACAACTCACAGGTATTATTTTTCTAAAATTCTCACATGTTTTACTTGAAAGAAGCCGTAGAAGTAGAAACCATACATACTAACATCACGCCTGTATCGGGGTTACAACAACCGCTATAAACCATCTGATGTGACGTTTGACGAATTTGAAGCAATTAGACTGCATTTCCTCTGACGCGGACCTGAGCGGAGCGGAACTTAGCGGGTCCTGAATAGACCAATTACTGTGCTCGAAATCTCCGCTGCGCTTCAATAGAAACAGAACAAGCATAACGGTTGGTGTATTCACTACAGGATACATTTTGGTGAGTACGCAAGTGCTCTGTTTGAACAAATTGAACCTTCACCCTTTTACCATCGGACTACCAGACGCAGACAGAACTTCCATCCGTACGTGGTAGATATTCCGAAAAGTCGAACTAAGCGCTTTGACAGTTCCTTTTTAATACGAGTCGCCAAGGTTTGGAATTAACTGCCTGCGTCTATTTTCCCTGACCAGTATAGTCCTAGTACTTTTAAGCGTCGAGTGAATAGGTTTCTCGTGGATGGACGTATACCACCTTAGTCTTTATGTTCACTTAACATCAGGTGTCATGGAAGACAAACGTCCCATTCATATTTATTTAAAATTCAGGCACTGTTAACCTCCACTCCGTTCAGCTCCGCGTCAGTGGAAACGCAGACTTACATATGATTGTGACGAAAGTTGCAGTGAAAGGGGTCAGTCTATATAGCGATAGTGATTTATACAGTATGCCCGGGAAGAAAAGCAGCTGGTACATTATAGGTTTTTCTTTTGCTCCCAGCCCAGTATGGAAGCATTAACCAAGGCAAAATTAATGCGGTAGAATAGCTGATACTGAATCAATCAATTAGTAACGTTCATAATACATCAACATCGATGTTTAATATTAAGATTAATTAACTAATTACTGACAAGTTAGTGATTAATGGTGTTAGGAGGAGAAACCAATATACAATATCACGGGTCGAATATGATAGCCCTTGGGTTAAATGAGAACGCAATAGACCGTAACTATTAGATAATATTTAATTTATGAAAGAGGAATACTTCACAGATTTATAACAAAATCTGATAGATATATACAGGGTCCGCATATAATAGTCAATTATATTTTAATAGCAGATTAACTAGGTTGAGTGTGTCCGAATTTCGAAAAAAAAAAATTTTTTTTTTTCAATATTTTTCATAAATTAGAATTTCAAAATTAATCTCTGTGAGTAAAATATAAGATTCAGCTAGATTTTATGACTATACACAATTAGATGGACATGTTTTTATTACTTGTAGTGTAGTCATAAACTACAGATCAAACTTATTTTGATCACTTAGAAGAATTTTGAAACTTTAATTTATGAAAAATATTTTATTTTTCGTAATTATGACCCACTCATCAGTCTTAATCTGCTATTAAAATATTTTTGACTATTATATGGCGACCCTATATAAAAGACAAACATTTTGCATGAAGAATTTTTGTTTAAACTTTCTTTAAGGATTTGATGAGGAAATCTGTAGGTAAGTACTATGTTGAGTATAACATATTTTGAGTAGGTTTTAGGTGTGCCTTAATAAATAACGATTGATGACTGGCTGGTGTGTGTAACATACGTTGCCTTTTACGCCAGAAGTCCTAGGTTCGAATCCCGGCGGCGCGGCGCCGGATGTTTGTGTAATTAACACTGTGTCGGGATGTTTATATGTTTATTTAACCTTATTTGCTAATAAAAATATTGTCATATTGAGTACTTATGTTTATATGTATATTTCTATAGTTTATTATCCGATATCTAGTATCCATAACACAAGTTCTCTAAGAAACTTATTACAAAAGTGGTTAGAAATATATACAATCGTTTTTTAGTAAGTTGAATTTAATGTATAATATAAACCTTTAAAACAGTATGAAAAATGCTTAGTAATTGAATTATTGTCTGCCACGTACAATCATAACTGCTATCCTGGGAGTTTCGTCCACCTACTGAGTTATGAAGGTTGAGCCTTTCGTACAGTTTGGTTCCACGCCCTTATTCTTACGGGGACAATATAACCTTTTACAGTACCTACCTTAAAAAAAAGTTTGATATTAAGTTATATCGTGATGAAAACTATTTCGGTAAGGAATTATTTTTTAACCGTCGTCGTCGGATAAAAGTTGTTTTATCAAAATTTTTTTTCAAACTGTATGACAATGACATAGAATGACAATCTGGGGACGAGTCAGTTATATAAGTCATACTGTATAAGTCAGTTAAGTACAAGTCAGTTAAGTTGAAGCTGACGAGTGATACTTTAATCATTAGATAAATTTTATAAGACCACTTGCTGCTGCCCGCGACTTCGTCCGCGTAAATATCGGCTATCGCACTTGAAGTTTCAAATCCGTGAACTCAGAGAATAATATTTTTACACTAACCAAAAAGTCTTATGTTTCCCGTTCCCCTGGAAAATTCAGGAATTTCATCCATAATGCAACCAGATAACCATTGAAGAACATTTATACTTAGTATCACATCCGTGCACTCAAGGAATACGATTTTTCATACAAACTAAAACATCCAGTATTTCCCGTTCCCGTAGGAATTACGGGAATTCCTTCCTTGGTGCTCCCCAACACCCTCAAGGAATGTATGTCCCAAATTTCAGCCCTCAACGTCGAATAGTGAAGGCTGTACGTTGTCTGTCAGTCACTCAGTCAGTAACGCAACAGTGTGTACAGGGAGACTGGTGACAAATTTGCAATATTGAAGGAGAGCACTATGTACTCGATTCTGATCATAATTATGTAATAAAATTAGGTACTAAATTTTTCACCAGAATTCCCTTTAAATATATAAAAAGACCGTACTACACTTTTCCCGACGCGCTGCCACAGTCAACACGCACACAGTAGTGTTTCCGCCACACGCACACCACCACCCGCTAAGTACCACGTCCTTGAATTTCGAAAGTGACCCACTAGTCACCCTGTATATTAAGATTGCAAAATAAGAATAATTTTGAAAAGGTTTACATTAATATAAGATTTTAAAATATAATATATTTTAATATCTATATATTAATATATATATATTGGAGTAGACATTCTGATAATAAAACCAGCAAGGTTTCACTTCAAATATTATAATCTTTATATTTTACAAATATTTTAGTTATAAGTCTACACTGGGTGAATGTTCAATTCGAACTGACTTCAATGAAATCGTCCGAGCCTTGCACAAACAACTTGCTCGTGTTCAGCATTCGAAAAGAACTCCACATTAATACAATACGATTATATAATTACATAGAAACCTTAATTAAAAATAACAATAACGTATTTATTACTACAATAATAGATCGTAGTAGATCGGTAGGTAATACATAAATTAATAAAATTTCTGGAAGCAACATTAAGCTTGTTTACTTCAGTTGTGCGCTATCACGGCCATTCTGTGAAAACGCTCGTGCTCTGAGCCTAAGGTTTGTTTATTGATCCATGTGGTCGGTTGTCCCTGAATAGACAAAATATCTGTACATATTACGTGAGAAAAATTCAATTTATTAGTAGTATGCATTTGATCAGTTTGAATATTATTGCCCTGTAAGCATCTTTGCGGGCTTTAAAGCTCTTTTGTGGCTCTTAGGCTCTTTTATGGCTCAAAGGCTCTTTTATGGCTCAAAGGTTCTTTTGTGGCTTGTGGGCTCTTTTGTGGCTTGTGGGCTCTTTTGTGGCTTGTGGGCTCTTTTGTGGCTTGTACGCTCTTTTGTGGCTTGTACGCTCTTTTGTGGCTTGTACGCTCTTTTGTGGCCTTTAGGCTCTTTTGTGGCCTTTAGGCTCTTTTGTGGCCTTTAGGCTCTTTTGTGGCTTTCAAAATTTATTTTTTGTTTTTCTTTTATCATATATTTTATTATCTCATTATTTTTATGTTTACTCGCTATCAGGGTCATTCTCAATAGAATCTGCCAAATTTGGATTCGGAATAAGTCTTATATGTTTATGAGGGACTACTGTTGTGTTACCAGTTTCAATACTTTCAACTAGATACCGATCATTATCGAGAATTTGTTGGATCTTATAAGGTCCAAGGAATTTAAAGGGGGTTATAAGAGCACTCTTAGAGTCAAAACGATTTTTGGTCATTAAGGCTTGTTCGGCCATTCTGTCAGATGCAATTTTTCGAAGTTCATCTTCTTCTATTAAGACTAACTGTTGGATTTCTGGGGGTGAACATTTTTTCCCAATAAGAAGTTCAAGAGGGGAGTAGCCGGTGGCTTTCGATTTCGTGGAATTAATACAGAGTTGGAGTTCACCTAGTTTTGTAACCCAGGATCTTTAACATTTTGGGACGCCACTCCGAGGTGGTTACGAATAGTGCGCATCAATCTTTAAGACTGTCCATTAGCCCTAGGTACACTATGCAACTTCAAAACTTTAACCGCTACAGATTTTTTTAATTTTACTTCAATTTAATATTTCCATCAAAATTCTAAATCCACGATTTAACAATTTACGTAAAGCTACCACTGGTTCGGAAGATCCATCTACTGAGAAGAACCAGCAAGAAACTCAGTAGGAATCGGCTAACATCAACGCATTGTACGAACCACAATACTTTCGATAAGAAAACCGCACATTAAACAATGAAATTTACTTTGAATGTAACATCAAACAATTTGACAGCGGTCGAACAATAAACAAAGCAAGCATAAGCTGCTAGAATAACCCAATTAATTAGCAGATTCACAATTCATAATTCACAACAACAAAGTATTAAAATTGTTCGACAACCGCAAACAGTTCGACAGTAAAATCCAGCTCTTTTGTCAATCGCAACAAATTCAAAGTATTATTTAAACGCATTTTCAATCTCGACGTTATTACCTATCTACGTGATCCATTAAACACACACTATCGTAATATTACGTTTCAATTGCCAAAATAATAACAAGTTTACTGTTACCAAAACATAAGAAAACGTGTCTCCTAAGAATCGCAGCAAAATAATCGAAGATCGGCAAGATACAAAGCGATTTCTACCGAGTCAAGGATACACGATAATTAGAAAGAAAATCTACAGCTTCAATATTCAGACTACCTATTTAAAAAGGCATTATGAATGCCGCTTAACCACAAAATTTCACCCGCTCAACCGTGATATCATTACTATCTACCAAGTAGGTACTAAAGGTTCAAAAACGCATTAAGCCACAATAAAGGTATCAAGATCGCGCAGTATACAATACTCTAGAACACAAACACGGGTAACCTCCGTCCGGTAGACAACAACAGGGGCATCTCCATCCGGCAGGCACCATCACACATCACATTGCCCCTTTCCGGCAAGCACATCACGATTACTTACATCCTCAAAGTGCTAAACGCACGCCACTCACAGTATTGGCCGCACTGAGACGGGAAATGAAGCCCGATTTTACACCTACGTCTACGAATGCACCGAGGATGTAACAATCTGAGCGACTTGTATACTGCTGATCCACACAAACCAATTACAGCAAAAACCTTTAGTTTTGTCAATCCTAATCAACGTAACGCAAAACGAGATTTTAATTCCTTTTTTTTTGACCAAAATAATAAGAACGAATTCATTTCTGATTCTCACACGTTAGCATTAAATCGATAGCACGTTAAATTTACTTTCATCATTATTAAGTACTTAAAACGCAATATCAAAACTTTTGAATATTATCTTTCGCCTTAAATTGAACTTCATCTATATCAACTAAAGTTTCCACTTCACTTCAATTAATTTCAAATCAAATCCAGTCCAAGAAAACTTTTACTAAGCAACACCATAGGTATTGTTATTTCAAAACAGCTAAGCTTTACTTTGACATGAACTTTGACAAGATAAATCGAAACACAAATGAATTTTAAACCTGGGCCGATACGAAAAACCATTTGATACTTGACAAACCGTACGTTATTTCAAAACAATTTTACCTTGTCACATCTGTGCAAGCTACACAAAACTAACAAAATGATGAACTATCTAAGGCACGTGAATTTACTCTAATCACAAACGAAAGTTAAGCTTGGGCAGGCACGCAGCTCGGGCAGGAACGTCTCACACAGTTAACTTCTGGTTGAGTGGTAGGTCACGGTGTCTTGTTTGGTACCCTTGACCAACAGTTGTTACTGGTGTGACCTGGTTTCTTACATATGTGGCAAATAGTCATCTTGCAGTCTTGAGTCTTGTGTCCTTTTTTGTCACATTTTCGGCACTTGATCTGATCAGCCTCAAAATGTTCCATGCGTAGTTTCTTGTGCTCTGTCGTATGGTCTGGTGTTCGGTTTTCAAATGGCGCAGGTCTCTTTCTATAGTTGCTGAGTGTTGAGATTAGCTCTGCTTGAGTTCGTGGTGTTGCTCTCAGTAGTTCAGCTTGGAAGTATTTTGGCCGGATTCCTGATATAACTGCTTCAACCATAAGATCATTAGTTGCATGAGGCGAGATCCTTGAAAACAGTCTCCAGGCTTCAGTCACGTACTCTGCATAATCTTTCGCAGCATTGGATGTATATTCACGGAATTTTGTGACAAAGTGAATATGTCTAGTTTCTGCACCAAACTGAGTCAATAGATCTTCGCGTAGTATGCCCCAGCCTGGATATTTATGGGCATTGGGATATTTATCGGCCCAAATTTTGGCACGTCCTTTTAGACATGATAAAGCCTTCATCAGTACTATCGGTCCGGTATATCCTCGAAGGTCTATGAGGGAATCAACTTGTTTGCACCATTCATCGATTGTCAAATGGTGGATGTCCGGGTCAAACTCTGCAAGGTAGATTTCAGATGTCTTACGGTAATTCTGGGACGAAGAAGCATTATTTTGTTGTTCCAGCATTTTCTGCATTAAAGAAACTTGCAAACGAAGAAGTTCTAGCTCTGTACTATTCTGCGTGGCTCTGGACTGCGTCGATTGTTGTTGGCGTGGTCGGAGTGTGGGCGAATACCTTGATGGGCTCAATTCTTCGTTATTTTGTTCAATGGTCGGCGAATATCTTGATTGGGCGTTATTGATTCGTAGTATCTCCTCTTCTGATATTGGAGTAGACATTCTGATAATAAAACCAGCAAGGTTTCACTTCAAATATTATAATCTTTATATTTTACAAATATTTTAGTTATAAGTCTACACTGGGTGAATGTTCAATTCGAACTGACTTCAATGAAATCGTCCGAGCCTTGCACAAACAACTTGCTCGTGTTCAGCATTCGAAAAGAACTCCACATTAATACAATACGATTATATAATTACATAGAAACCTTAATTAAAAATAAAAATAACGTATTTATTACTACAATAATAGATCGTAGTAGATCGGTAGGTAATACATAAATTAATAAAATTTCTGGAAGCAACATTAAGCTTGTTTACTTCAGTTGTGCGCTATCATATATATATATATATATATATATATATTTTTTTTTTTTCTTTTTTTCCGCCAAGGAAAGTCGTTTGGCACCCACTAAAACCAGCTTTAACCAGTAAAGCTAGCTTTATCGGGAGGAGGATGAATCCTATCACGGACGAATGGGCATTCTATAAGCTGTTAACCATAAGTGGCTAATGTCAAATAGAATGCCCAGACAGTGTGGAGACTCTCTCAGATAGGCTGAGCATACCCACTAAACATTCCCCTTTTGACTCACCTTTTGACTCAACGACAGCCAATTGGAGCGAGAGGCTGCGTAGTGAGCGGCATCCAGACGGCTGCCACCAAAAGGAACTGAAAGTAAGAAAATCAAAGCTAAGATTAGCAGAAATGACAAAGCTGAAACTAAGATATTATCTAGAGTGATCAGACTCACTCTGAGATAGGAATGCTGGAAAGAAGGACTACGTTTAGAAACGTTGAGCTTGCTGGAGTTTCCTAATAAGGGGAGCGAACTTGGTTAGGACCGGAAGAGCACCGTTGAAACCCTCTGGGCTGGCGTCGAGAGCGGCGCCGAAAGCCAGGATCTCGTCGATGGGAGCGAGCTGGATCCAGAACGCCATGCGGTCTTGAGAACCTTTTGCGTTCTGGCACTGGGAAGCCGATTTGGCGGCCGGTTGCGATTGAGTCGCGTCCCGGCTGCGCTGACCTGAAACGAAAGAGGTAAAGGCCTTGGGGGCCTTTGAACTGACTGGAGGAGCGTCCGAGCTAGGCTGCGGTCGCTCTCTCCAGTTCTCGATGGGCTTCACGGTAGCCCTGACTGCACGCGGTGCCTTGGAGCAGCCGCGAAAGTTTGCTGTGTGGCCTGACTGGCCGCACAAGACGCAGGACGGAGCGGTGGGCGATTCGGGAGTGCGAGAGCACTCCTTAGTCCCATGCGGTTCTAGGCACTTGACGCACCTAGGGGAAGCAAAACAGTTTGCCGCCGCATGACCATACAATTGGCAGCGGTGGCACTGACCTGGGAAACCACGTTTGTGTGGAGCTTCGACTCGGATGTTGGAAAGACCGCACACGGTGAGCTTGCCTCTGAAAATGGACTGCCCTTGCGGGCTCTTCGCTAGGATTACTAGCGCAAGTGGGAACTGCTTGCCTCGGCGGCTGTGCATTTTGTGCACAGATTCGACGGGGAAGCCTTGAGAAGACAAGTCCTCTTGGATTTGCTCGTTCGAGAGCTCGAACGGCACGTTCCTGAGGACGGCACGAATCTTACGCTCCTCAGGGAGGGCGTAAGTGTGGTACTCGAGCTTCTTGTCAGCAAGAAGCCGAGTGAAATTCCTGAAATCAGAAATTGAGCAGACAACGACCTTAATAGAGTCACCCACATTGGATGCCTTACTATACTGGATCTTCGGGGAGTGTGTTCCGCAGAGAGCTGAGACCTCGGTCCAGCGGCTCTTGTCCCGTAGGAAGACGGGGGGCGGAGACTTGACTTTCGGCTGAGCCGAATCTGATTGCGACGCAGGCTGTGACGCCGGGATCGCTGAAACAAAAGGCGCAGGAGCAGACGCCGGTGCGACATTTTGCGGAGCAGGAACAACGGCTGGAGCAGCTGAAACGGATGGAGATAAAGTCGAAGAAGCATCTTGCTTCTTCTTCTTAGACTTGGACTTTTTGCGAACCTCTGTGAACGGAGCAGGAGATTCTGGAACTAAAGGAGTGGAGTCGGAATCACTACCCGGCGGGGTAGTTTTGCGTTTGCATGCGGTGGAATCTACCGACATGCAGTTTGAAAAGGGGTCGACGTACTCGGATGGATCTGGAGACGCCGGAGAATCGGTTTGAAACCCCTGTGAAAGAGAGGCGACCTGAGGACGAGTGGACACTTGCTCTCGCAAGGATTCGATTTGAGCGAGAAGGGCTTCCTTCTTGGCTGCATATTGGGCTTCCAGTGATTGTTTTTCGCTGGACAACTGAGAGAAATCGAAAGCCAACTGGCTGTATTCTGAGGATGAGGAACGATCGGATAGTTCCGCCTGTATGTGAGCGAAAAATTCCTGACGTTCGGACGGCTGATTACGCATGAAGCCGTTAAAAAAGGAGGTATTTTCTTTTTCGAGTTTGCGGATGCGATCACGACACCTATGGTCGGCACACGGAGGGCGCCGAGACATAATGGTGGGCTGAAATAAAGTAAGATGCTAACGAGACTGCGCTGTAAAAGAATGCAACCTAGTCCGGACCTATTGCCGGTGAACGGCGGACGATCAGGCTTCGTTGGCACGGTTACGTATCCACCTGACCTGCGATGCTTCGGCCGGCAGCAGTCGGGTCCGCCCTGAAAAGGGCAGATGAATTAGCCCCGACACCACACAGCTTCCACAAGAGAAAACTTTCCGAAAGAGCTTATCTTGGCACCTGACCCGCACGAGTGCGGGGGAGGGAACAAGGGCAGCGCAATACGAACACTCGGGAGCGGCCGCAGACACGACCGTTCGGGAGCGAACGCAAACGGGAAGTGTTTTTGATATTTATATATATATAGATAATATATAGTATATATAGTGTTACATAACCAATAAATGGTCAAGGAAACTGTTTGAATAAGTGTATCTGAACAACGATCAATTGTCCAATCAGTGAAAACTTTGGGAATAATCTCTCTCTGTCTCTCTCCATGTGTTTCGAACAATCCATTATCCTCGATTCTACATAGCTTTCTTACACTCTGATCGATCGATAAATCTACTTACCCAGCCGATTATTCGGACATCTTACTAATATTATACAGGGTGACTGGTGAGTCACTTTTGAAATTCAAGGACTTTTTTTTTGTTTAAGATCATACATGAAGAGAAAAAAAAATATAAAAAAGTAATAGTGATTATTTACTGAGTAAACTTAACCGAAAGTTAAATAATTGATAACGCAACGCATGGTTAGGCTAGCGTTGGCAGCGATCCGCGTGACAGGTCAGCGATAGAAATAGTAACAAAGTTGTATTTATTTATAGGGAATTCTAGGGAGAAATAAAGTACCTACCAACTTTTATTTTTACTTAATCAAGTACAGAGTGCTCTCCTGCAGTATCTAAAATTTGTCACCAGTCACCCTGTAATTGTGAATGTTTGGATGTATGGATGTTTGTTTCTCAATCACTGCAAAACGGCCCTACGGATATGGATGAAATTTGGCATAGTCATAGAGTACAATCTGTATTAGCGCACAGTCTAATTTTTGTCCCAAAATACCCGCAGGATTCGAAATAACGCGGGTAAAAACGCGCGCAACAGCTAGAGTGATTTTAAAATTAAAACAAGGCTATATAAACATAGCACAATTCATGTTGAATTGAACTTAGTGTGACGTCATTTGAACCATAATTAGTGGACGCTTCATACAATATGAAACTAATTATATAAAACTAGCTTTATCCCGCAAGTTCGTATGTGCTTAACTACCCTTCTCGTGGAAATTTCAGAAACTATACAACCAGACACCCACTGAAAGAACCTTTAATTTTAAACTTTATACCAAGTATCACCCATGCACTCAAGGAATAAGTTTTTTCATACAAACTAAAAATCAATATTTCCCGTGCCCGTGGGAAGTTTGGGAATTTTTTTCGTAGCACAACCAGTCACTCTTTGAAGAACCTTCATGCCAAGTATCACATCCATACACTCAAAGAATAAGATTTTTCATACAAACTAAAAAGTCCAACCCCTTCCCGTAGGAATTTCGGGAATTCCTTCCATAATACAAATAGACACATATTGAGGAACCTTTATATCAAGTATCACATCCGTGCACTCAAGGGATGGCATTTTTTCATACAAACTAAAACATCATATATTTCCCGTCGCCGTGGAAATTCCGGGAATTCTTTTCATAACACTACTAGACACACATTGAAAATGCTTTACACCAAGTTTCACATCGGTGCACTCAAGTAATAAGATTTTTCATACAAACTAAAAAGTCCTATATTTCAGGTTCCCGTAAGAATTTCGGAAATTCATTCCTTAGTGCACGCCTACATCCCCTTAAGAATGTATGTTCCAAATTTCAGCTCTCTACGCCCAGTAGTTACGGCTGTACGTTGTCTGTCAGTCACTCAGTACCTCAGTCACTCAGTCAGTAACGGAACAGTTTTATATATATTGATTGAGGTTTTGGTATGTAATTCAAAAGCAATAATACAAAACGCTTGTATACGGGTTCTAGTTCTTGCCCTTCTAGATAATTTCTTATTAAAATCACACACAAATAACGCTTCTGTGGTCATTCATATTCTCAATATTCCTGGTTTAAAATGGCGATGTGATTGCAGATATAAAGGTAACAAGAAAGCACAACGGTGAAACAATGATATTTTTTGTGGACTTTACATGAAAGTTTCAGGCTGATCTTTCAGGCATAATAGGCTCGAATTTCATAATTTCAAAATAGAAGCCTTCAAACTCAAAAGTTGCTAACAGAAACTGATTTTGAAGCTTCTGAGTTTGACATTAGAGATGCTTAAAATTAGAGATTGTATTGTCGAATACGGGCAATTATATCAAAAGTCAAAGTCAAAAGAATCTTTATTTCGTAAGTATTTAAATACATTTGAAATAAGTCAAACAATTTACAAAATAAGCTGAATTTACCACCACTTCGAAAAGTCGATCTATTGAGAAGAAGTGGCAAGAAACTCAAGAACAATCATCTTTTAAAAATACACATTAGCGCTTACACGCATATCTAAAAACGAAACTGTTAAATTTGTGCCAACCCTAACGGATAAACAGTAGAAGATCTGAAATAAACTTTTAACAGAATCTAGACAACCACTTAAAGTTTTCCTACCAAGACGCAGGGAAAGACTTTACATCTCATCGGTTTAATTCATGTTTAAGATTGCTACTGGTAGGGAGAGTTATATTTTATTTGAAATTGTTTAAAATGTCTTGTCTTTTTGTTAGCAAAGAAGTAATAAATAATGTGCAATTTATATTTACAGTAGCTCATTATTGAAGATGTTACTTAATCCTGAAACATACTAATAAATTTAAACGCTACAATCAAATTACAATAAAATCAACCATATATTCTATTTATCACATTTTTTCATTCATTTCAGAATAAATGAGTATTTTAAATGCAAAAACTTAAAAAAACATTATTAAACATTGCAATGTTTCACTGGGATTCACAATTTCCGAAAAGAAATTGGCCTCGGGTGGTATTAGCTGCAAAGATATACCATTAGATGGAGCTACGTTAGCAAAATAACGTAAAAACAAAAATGTAGTAAGTAATTTCGAGGCGTACCGCCAGGCCCCGGTAGCTCAGAGGAAGAGCACTCGTCCGGTAAACGAGAGGTCCTAGGTTTGCGTCCTGGTCGGGTGATTTTTATTTAAATAAAACACTTTTTAACCGGATTTATCGCGTTTATTTACATTTTAAATTTTGACTCGACGTTTCGGTGTCTTTGCAGACCCCGTGGTCACGAGCGACCATGTTTTATTTAATAGTACGAATCGTGATTTTTTCATTTATTTAAAAATCAACCACATTTACATGAAAACCGCAACATACATTCTAGAAAACAGATTCCAAACACCCGAAACCAACTTCATTTGTGGTTGTTACTGCGAAACTACCAATAGCCTTAGTTCTTGCCTGTAATTGTGTCGTCCAATCTCACGCCGACTCATAAACAAGTCATGGCTAGTAATTTTCTCACAGATGAAAGAAATAGATGTATGTAAACATCGAAGTTGTTAATTAACAGCTGAGGACATTTCTCCCCGTGGTGGCTATTAACGCAACGTATCAATGGAGATAGTAAATTTGATGCTACATACGGACACTTCGTTTGATGCGCTATCAATAAATATTAAATATAAAATGCTTTAAATAAATTTATCTTAAGGTGAGACTGGAATACATAGAATACATTGAGATTTATTCGATATTTAAATGTGTATTTTTCAATATAAGGTGTAAACAAAAAATTCACTGCTATCCTGTACTATTTACAGCAAAACTGGTAGGCAGAAATATTTTAGACTATGCCATCTACGTAGAAGAGCACGTTTCACAAAGAGAACATACCCTACATACATGTAAATAATTTATGCTAGAGGTATTATAACTCACTGAGCTGGCAGCTACCGACCGTAATAAGTTAAAACATATTATGTAGGTCGTTCTCAGTTTATGGAAGACTAGCAGAACCCCAAGGTTTCATCTGGAGAACTCCGGATCGCATCTGAATATCAAGATATAAAAAGGGTGGTGTCCCAAAAGTCGCCGATATACCTTTAGCAGGAGATACAACAAGTAATAACAGCTACCGGAAAAACTAAAAAAAAATAGTTTTTTTGGCCGAAAGGTTATGAAATTATAGGTATTTAAAAAAATACTAAAAATTCAACACCCTGTAATGTTAATTTCAGCCTTGTACAAAAAGTAACTTTTGATCGGTTTTATTTTTGAAATATAGCCCTGAGTTATGCTTCTATCATTGAAAGCCTTAAATTCTAAGGTTCTAAAATGACAGGGTGATGTTCATTCAAGCACGTTTTTTTAAGAACTAATAGGTATACACGTTGAAAGAAAATATTCAAAGGTTTCCTAACTACGGTACAAAACCTCGAAAAATACGACTGAGATTTATTAAGTTAGTACTGAACTCTATTTTATAGCGCCGTCTAACCCCAAACCAACGAGAATTTGTTGATATAAGGGAAATGTGGATAAAATACTTCTATATAATATTTTTTTTTTTTGTACACATAAAAGCACCCATATGTATTATGAGCATAAAGTTTTAAGGAAAGGGATGTAATATCAGAAAGTAACTACCACCAAGCATGAACAAACCCATGAATTTGCCAAATTTACATAACAGTCTAAAACACAATAAGCTATAAAGCTTAACACCGATCTTCTTGAACCTCAAAAATACAGTATCACACATAAAAGTTGTCTGACAATCATAATTTCCGTCAATTCAGATGCCCATGGGCGTCTTCCAAGAAAAGTTATACCAAGTATAATGATTCTCTCAACTTTATCACTCACTTCATATTACAGACGAAATAGCGACTGTAAAAAAGTTAGCTCGCAAATTGGATGACAAAAACTCATGATGTATCCCAGAGTGCACGGTGAGACTGTTTACATTGTCAACTTTGCGTGCTCAGTGAAAACATTGTTATAAATTAGATTTGACCTTTTTTTTGTATGATTAAAACAAAGCTGGTTATTACAAAATAAGCAATCTTCTGTTTTGTCTTTTCTTTTTAAATTTATGAAATTTAGTAAAATGATTTACTCGCATCTTATAGAACGATAGGGCGCCAATGATGAAAGGAAGTAACCAACGAGGATTTAGTGAATATATAATTTCAATTCTACTTTCAAAATCCATTTTCCACAGGAATCATTAAAAAATAAATAAGGGAATTGAATGAGCGATTTTTAATACACCTTGAAAATTCACATCTCTAATTACCAGGATAGCAAAAATCTACTTCACAAAATCAAGTTATTTTGTCTTTCTTTTTCTATGCAGCATTTTATAGCACAAAGCAATAAATCTTCAGTCGCCAAAGGACAGCAAAGAGCACCAAGTTCTAATTGAAATCGTAATTGGTAGGGACGTCAAAGAACTCATTTATATTCTGTCCTGTTATGAGATTAGAATCTCTCATACGGTACTACTTTTGCATTATCTCGAGCACTCTAGTTCTAATTTTGTAAACAACCAGAACTACAATAAAAATGCCACTTTTTAATGTTTGAGGTTTAAGGTTACAGGTATATTTAGATGATTATTCTTTTTTATTATTCTTATCAATTAACGGAAATGGGAAAACATATTTTTAGGTGACATACGGACAAGCAAGATAACTCGATCAAAACAGCTTTATGATTTCAGTTTACAATCGTTTTCAGATGTACGGAATCAATACAATAAGATACTGAAATAAAATTCATTACAGTAATTCAATTATGGAATCATTGTTTCAAATAATATGGGTGTGAAAAGTTCACTTATCTTAACTTGTTTTAAAATAAACTCCGTGTTACTTTTGCTTGTTGTCTGTGTGTCCGATTACTAATTAACCTTAACTGGTTTGCTCTCATTGCATCGGAGTATCTATTGAGCTTAATTCGACATAGTTTACTTTCCATGCACGTTTTATATTTTTATGCGAAACTGGGATATGGTTCGATAGCTACAATTACAAAGATGTAATTACAGTAATAGGTTTGCTTTGTTTTGTATTTTGACTTGTTATTGCACAAGGAGTTTTGTGGTAATGTTATTATACAAACTATTTTCGTTTAAATTCAGATTTGCACGAATATAGGTTCATAACATAAGATGTTTAATCCTGGAGGCCACTGTAGCATCTAAATAAAGAAGTCATTAAATACTAATTAACATTTTTAATCATTACTTAAAAATAAATGTCTCTTAAAACTAAGGGTCTGAAAAGTTAACGGTAGAAGTGGTTGGATGCTGTTTTCGTCACCTATCTATACTAATATTATAAAGAGGAAACCTTTGTATTTTTGTATGTTTGTATTGAATAGGCTCAAAAACTACTGGACCGATTTCAAAAATTTTTTTTATTACTTAGAGGGATTCTTCCGAATCCGCATAGGCTACTTTTTATCCCGAAAATCCCTCGGGAATCGAAATTGCGCGGGTAAAACCGCGCGCAACAGCTAGTCATGAATAAAGTCATATTATAATGTCGGTATATTGGATTTCTCTTCTAAACAGATTAATTATTTTAAAAGTAATTATTTATATCTTTGATGGGAGCCATAGCAAATAAACTATTCTGAACATAATGCGTACCGCTATATGCAGAGAATTGCGCGATTAGTTAGTTATTAAGTTCAAACTTTTTTATTATCATCGGTCACCACAAGAATGGAAGATAGTATTTTTTTTACCTTCACGTGACAGCGGTGGCAGGAACGCTTTCATAATTCCAAAGGAGAATTATTCACCGAGTAATTCAAGAGAAACATTATCTTAATTAATTTAAATTCGCTGTTCATCATTCGTCCTTTTTCAATATTCATCCTTGATTTTAAATAGACAGTCTTGACAGTCCTTGACATCTAAGTACCGAGTATATCAAAGCTAAAAAATACAGAATGTCATTAAAAGCTCTTACTTGAGATTTTCGTATTTCTCTGGCGCATTTATATTAGAGGATTTACTGCCGAAATCATATTTGATTCTAAGACTGACTCGTTTGATCATTTATTTAAAATAGAAGCTTGATATAAAGCCATTTTCATGCAGTCTTGGTTTCTTGCTTTGCCTATTATTTTTGAGGATCAATTATACTATACAGGGTGACTGGTGACAAATGAGAATCGTCATCTCATACTATTGAATGTATAAAAAAGAGACTATTTTTAAAATAAAGTATGGAACAATGCATATCTATTTCTGGTATTATATATATTTTAGCGTCGCTTATATTCTTTTTGATTTTTATGTAATTTTGATAAAAATATACGTAAATCTGGTAATAAAGCAATATGGCACCCGTCCGTCGGTCACTGTCATTCAAATAAACACCTGTCTGTCTGTCTTTGACATCGATGTAGATTGATTCTGTTTGTTTTGTGAAAAACATGAAAAACTTAATTACCTATTTTCTTTTGGGCAAATAAAATACTGATTGTATCAAAAAAAACTTGAGTGAAAACCGAAAAGAGCGCATTCACGAACTCAGAGGAAACGCAAATGATAATATCATATATCAACAACATGGAGACCATCTATCTGTCAGTTACCTGTCAAGTGTACTTTTTTAAACAAGTTCAATCTTCTTTGTTGAAGTTGTTGGTGATACCATATTTTAATAATTTCACTGTGAAATAACTTATTATAAAACAGGAAATATAATAATGCATGATTTTTCTGTGATTACCTATAATTTAATGTATCTAATAAACTAAAAAGAAACACTATACAAATTTTAGTATTTTTAGTATGGGGAGTGACGATTCTTCTTTAGTTACTGAGGGAGAGCACTCTGTACTCGATTCTGGTCATAATTATGAAATAAAAGTAGGTACTTAATTTTTCACTAGAATTGCCTATAAATAAATAAAGTTTTGTTATTATTCATTTTACTTACGCCTGAGTCAATCGCGGCACGTGACCTGGCACGCAGATCGCTGTCAACGCTAATGTAACCATGCGTTGCGTAACTAATTCTTTAACTTTCGGTTCTTTAAAAGTGACCCACCAGTCACCCTAAATAATAAATTAGAAAATAAAATGGCATTTATTAAATAAAAGATGTACCTATCTTTGATATGTATCGAGAAGATTTGGTTTTTAAAATAAGCTATTGAACCTCATTTCACTTATTAAATGTCCTTTTTTCTCTATTTTTTTCTTCTAGGTTAATAAAAAAATATATAGATTACGCCGTCATAATAAGTGGTATAGAAAAAGTTTCCAACTATTGTTTTATGTTTGTAATTTAAAATAAATTCAAATACACACAGATACTATTGTCAAACGCCCTATTTTGTGTTGTTAGTTAAACACATATCAAAAAACATATCACATTCTAAATATATATCGAAGGTAAATATATTTCTTACTTTACAACTAGAAAGATCCTTCTAGTAATAAGTTCCATTCTACTTCAAAAGAAACGTGACCCAAAAAAATACCACAAACATTACAATTATCTTTGACAGAACTTTTGCTTCAACTATCTATTACGCTTAGCTGAAAGCGTTCAAATACTTATCAAAATTACCATAATACTCGGCCGAAACATTTATCTTCTGCATGTGGAAATCAACATATTTCCCTACAATTCACTAATGACTTCTCTTCGGGAACACAAACGATTGTTTTCGCCTTCGGTTAATTGGTTCATTACAACAACAAAACTACAACTACAAAGGAGGAGGTTCTGAATTCGTGTGTATGTTTTTTTTTTTGTATCTTTGTTACACGATTTTTTTGGGCAGTTATGAACCGATTTTGATTATTTTTGTTACAAAAAGGATACTTCACAAGGGTCCCATGTAAATTTAATCGAAATCGATTGAGTACTTCTTGATAAATTTCTAAATATTTGAAAAAATATGTATTTATATGGAGAATATTTACATTAGTGACCTTATATTTCAGCCAAAGTTTTGATGTGAAGTCGGTTTTCTAACACATTTAGAGCGATACTTAATTTGTTATCAAATATGTGTTTTTAAAGAAAACTTACTAAGAGGCAATTATCAACTCTGAAAAAAATATTTAAAAAAATATCCAATGCAAGGAGGGGCGTACCATATAAGGTACAGTAGGACTATAGGTATGCAAAAAAACTACATTATCACTAAAGGGTTATATTTTCATTTTTTTGTGATATATGTATAATAAAACATCCTACAAGGACGCCAATATTGGACTTGTTACCTCTTGTAAAAAATTGTTTTTGACATTTTCCACTCCTGGTTCCCTTTTCTTGCTTAGTAACATAGTGTTCTTTACCCTTTCATCATATCGCGAATCTGATGTAATGAGTGACTATGGTCGACTAGGAACTAGTTTTTCACGCTGTTTCTTATTTTAATTATTTTATAGCAAATACGGTGTCAAAAGCTCAGCAAGTCTATTCCTCTGCATTATGGTGTGTACAACAACCAAACATTTTGCACAAACATATCAACATAGTGCAGAGTCAGAGGTATGTACCATTTTTTCCACGAACGCTTGGTCGGTAACACTATGCTGTTATTATAGATGCCACTTGCAAATAATTACACCATCAGATAAGCCAAAATCGTAAAATTCTCTCTTCTTTGCTTTTGTTTCCTTAGTGACCATTGAAGGACATTTACCATTTTAGGCGATTTCTTTTGATAGGAACATAAAACATAGGTTGTCTGTTAGGTCTAGGTTCTAAGTCTCACTTTCTCCAATTATACTTCTTGACGCAATTTTGCAACGGTACCTGAGATTTACTGGGATCTTCGGTCTCATCCGAAGAGATAGAAATAGCAATTTCCGCTGGTGCTCGAAGTAAACCCTGCAGCATATTATTTATGAAGATGATTTCTTTTTCATCCAAATCTTCATTAGTGTGGTCACCATTAGCTATGTCAGGTTGAAGTAAAAAACATTCAAAATCTTGCCCCTGGCGGTAAGAATGATCATGTTCCTTGAGAATCGTAGCAAAGCCTTGAAACATCAATGATATAAAACAATAAAAAAAAAATGTGAGTATAGCTAACGTGATATTTTGCCAACAGATAAACCTACTGTACCATATACGGTACACCTTATTGAGAATTGAAAATATCTAAAAGTGATAATCTTCGGTAAACTAATTGGTGGTTATAACAATAAGTATACTCCAAACTTTATAAAAATGCAAAAATTCATTCACTTTATAATAAAATAAGTCCAATTTACCTTATTGAAGACATTTTAAATAATTTCTAACGACTCTGCTAGAGAATATCACCAAAAAAACACAATTACTTGCGCATAGCCTACTTGTAATCTAACTAACATAATATTGAAACTTTAGCTCATGATAATGATTGAAAAAAATATTATAGTACCCACATGTACTTTACAATATTTTTACAAAGCTACCGTACCGTATATGGTACGGTAGGTCTAAATGGGTTACTCAGCATTCGTTAATTATTTTCTTTATGGTACGTTTCTAATCTCCTTGTTGCCTTACTAGACTGTAATTAAGGTAATTCCTTGAATTACGGGAATTTCTAAGGGGTGGGGATGAAAGTCTTGTTTTAGATGAAAATATTGTCTGGACGAATGTTTTTGGTTGAGGTTATAAATCCACGATTAACAGCTTTAGCTGCAGTTGTTAACAACTTGGAAAGGGAGGAGAATCTACGTTTTAAAGATAGATGTAATGTATGGTAAATTTTATTTAATGAAGATTTACGTTCACTTTCATTTAATTTGGTTCTGTGATATTTGCGAAAGCGTTCAGTTAGTGTGATTAATATTTAATGGCGTCTTCTTGCCAAAGTGTCATAACAAATCTATTAGGCGTTTTCCAGATCCCAAAAATAAGTTATAAACTATGTATCAGAAGATGAGGCGTAGTTGTGAAATAGAATTAAAAATGTTTTTGATAAAAACATGCCAAAATGCTATTTATATAATAAAATATATATATATAAAAAGCTATAAAGATAATACATATAGGGTCTTTTTTATGAAGATCAAAATATTTAAGAAGAAGGTTAAGAACGATGTGTGGATTCAATTTATGAAAAAAATAAAATTTTTTGTTAGGTAAATTGATATTTTACAATTCTCATAAGTAAACAACTTTTTGGTTTAATCTGTTATTTACGACTAAATAGCAAGAAATAAAGCGTTTTTCCAACTATTTCTTTTAAGAAATACGTTAAGCCCCGATTTTTCAATAGTCACAAACATTTGGTCACTTAAAAGAATTGTAAAATTTTAATTAAAAAAAAATAGATAATTTTTTTTTCTGTCATAAATTGAATCCACACATCATTCTTAATAATAATAATAAATAATAATAATAAGCCGAAAGGCGAGTAGTTATAAGTATACAAAATAATAATAAATAATAATAGCCTTTTTATTTCGAAAAGTAGGATACAAGTTTCGTTAGTAAGTATTGTGTTACATCTATGTTAGTTTTATAGGATATCCCTCCTTTCGATATGCCTTTTGGCATAGGCCTCCTCCAACTGTCGCCATTGGCCTCTGTCTTGGGCCACTCTTGTCCAGTATGGTCCAAGTGTCTGACGGATGTCATCTTCCCATCTTCTTTTTGGGCGACCCTTTTTTCTACTTTCATCCCTTGGATACCATAGTGTGACTTGTTTGCTCCACTTGTTCCTGTTGTCTCGTAGCATGTGCCCTGCCCAACCCCATTTTAGGTGATCAATGCGAGTGAGTATGTATATAGTATGTTATTTACGACTAAATAGCAAGAAATAAAGCGTTTTTCCAACTATTTCTTTTAAGAAATACGTTAAGCCCCGATTTTTCAATAGTCACAAACATTTGGTCACTTAAAAGAATTGTAAAATTTTAATTAAAAAAAAATAGATATCTATTTTTTCTGTCATAAATTGAATCCACACATCATTCTTAAACTTCTCCTAAAATATTTTGATCTTCATAAAAAAGACCCTGTATATTTTCAACGAACCACAACGGCAATGCAAATGGTCTACACTTTGAACACCTGCAGTTTTGATTGAGTAAAGTTAAGGTAAAATCTTTAGGTAAAAACTAATTTGCGGAGTTAACAGTTATAAAAGCTTTTACTGAAGCCACGTAAGGTCATCTAAGAATACCCTTTTTTTGCGTGGGCAAATCCTCATGTTATGCTGACATGAACCGACTCAAGGTCCTCTTCTGTTAGTGGAGGCAACGGTTACGCCATTAACATTACCCGTGAGGCCTAGCGTATTGCATTCAGCCTGAACCATGCGCCCTGTCACGTAGTACACAAGACCATTTCCCCACTCATAGGTAGCTGAAAATATTCCTACCGTCACGCGGCTTTAGTCACCGATGCACAACGGGCACACTTTACAAGTTCGTTTTACAATGCCACTGTAAATTCCGCAATCGTCCTCAGCCACAAACGCGTTTTTTGTGTGAATCCAGGATGCAATCTACGTCTCAAAGAAAAACAAACATCAATATATCCACACATTCACGTTTGTATTTCTGAATGTTCTCGCAATTTCTATTGGACTAAACTTTCAGAAAGTTATTTCAGGCTTGGCCCTACAATTGTGAAAAATTCTAGTGTGCAAGAGTCCATTTATTCTCAATTTCCTTTTTTATAATTTTAGTTATATGTAGGGAGAAGGATGCGATTATGTAGAAATTGTAGAATAAAAAAACATTTACCTATTATATTTTACATCTTAACTCGACATTTCGGTGTCTTTACAGACCCCGTCGTCATGAGCGAATGGCCCAGTCGATATTCGTTTTGAGTAAAATGTAAAATTATAAGGGCAAAATTGGAGGGCAAAACATTGGGGCAAAATACGGGTAAAATTGTTTCATTATAGATTTTAAGTCGTGAAAGCTTAAGTTTTTTTTTGGATATTTCTCGATTCAAGCCGAAAAAGTTTAAGACTGTTCTATCATTCTCGAAAATTAGGCAAAATATTCGCGGCTGTTAAACTGACGGTATTGTTTGTTACATCCCTACTTGAAAGTAAAAGCAGACCTTTCGTAATATCTAAACAAAATCCATTACATGCGAGTGAAAGTTGGTCCCGAGTGTGTTTTAATTATTATTCTGGCGTTGTTCGACCATTGGGTATTGGAAGGTATTTGCAAAAAGTTAATGTATTATCGTTCCCAAGTGAGTTGAACGGAGTAACTACGAAACTAACTTGCGGATAATGGAGAGCGAAATTCTCTTGGAGATTAAATAAGGATGCTGCTTAATAATTGAGAGGGTAATAATGATTCTGTTTCTTGAACTAATATTTATGAAACGCTGCTCTATTATCTATCTAGATAATACTAGTTTTCTATTGGGTAAAAGCTTTTTTGTGTATACTAAAATATGGTCCCGTTCGTAATCAATAAAAAAATAATACGTAGATATATAATATTGAACATCTTTTATAAACTTAGTTGTTAGAATGCTTTCATTTTTATTACAGTTATCAAACAGCGCTATGCCTGAAATTTAGCAGACCTTGTGAAATGGAAACCAGATAGCGAAAAAAATACTCAAACATATATTTTTGTCAATAAAAAAGATTGAAACATATAGAAAATCACCCAATCAATTTTTTTGGGATGGTTCTGCCAAATACTTTTTTTCAAATAATAATTTTTTCAGTTGTTAAGAGTATTTGTATTAAGTATTATTATTATTTTTCTGTTTTTGTTTTCTTTTGATATCTTTATCATTAATCTGTTATTGCAGACGCTCTTTTTCACCAAATTGAACCCACTCTTTTTTAATATAATATAATTCTATATATTATCCTATATAGTGGATTTACCAAAAAGTTGAACAAAACGCTTCGATAGGTCCTTTTTGGCACGGATTGCTAAGGTGTGGAACAATCTGCCTGCGTCTGTTTTTCCTGACAACTACAGTCCTGGAAAGTATCGAGTGAATAGGTTTCTCGTGGATGGACGGTACCACCATAGTCTTCATGCGCACTTTCCATCAGGTGGCATGGAAGACAAACGTCCTATCCTTACTATACAGGATGACTGGTGACAAATTTTAGATACTGAAGGAGAGCACTCTTTACTCGGTTCTGATCATAATTATATAATAAAAGTGGGTACTTAATTTTTCACTAGAATTCCCTTTTATTATATTTTTTTCTCTTCATGTATGATCACAAACTATCACTTCCTTGAATTTCAAAAGTGTATAAAAAAAAATAAAAAAAAACCAGGACCGTGAATAAAAGAGAAAGTTTTTCACAGAGAAAGAAACATTTGTAATTGAGAGGTGGTAGAACTTTAGAAATTATTATTTATTTTCTTACACAAACTGTTTTAAGTACTGCGAAAACTACTAATAAGAAACTTCAAAACTTTACAGGTGTGTAATGATACTGATACTGATACGTTATGATACTTTTACTTTATGTAGCGAAGAAAAGATTATGTAAAGCTTCGATAAAAATATAAAATTTATTTGTGGAAACATTGTTGACTCAGGCGCTCTTAATTTATTTTATATCGTAAAATATGGTTATCTTCATGTCGTCAGCTGGCCAGCAAGCATCGACCAGCTACTTACTGTTTGACAGTTTTTATGTATACGAGATTCTCTTTTTTATATTTCGATAATTATTCTAAATCATTGATATTAAAATTAAACATTTTTAGTGAGCCTGAATAAAATAAAGTTTTTTTCTTTATTGCAATTAACTTAAGAGTTTGTCAAGCATTTCTTTAGATGTGAACTTCATACGTTCTTACTTTTAAATCCTTAATTAAAAATACAACTTACGATTAATCAAACTTGCCAAACTTTAGGTACCTACCGATTTTATAAACAAGAATGTCTCCTGTGTGACGAGAGAAAAATAACAGATAATTGACACTAGCAAAGCCAAAATGATATCTAAAAATTGCAAAACTTTTCAGTCCGTGCAATATTGTGATTCGAACTTGCCAATAAGAATTGGCTGGCTGTTATTTATTTACAAAAGAAACGTAGTTATAAGAAGCTATCTTAAACCGTCATACAGACACTTTTTCTCATTTTGAAGACACTTTGAATCAGAGTCTTCTTTGAGCATTTGAAATCACAGCAAAACTAAACCTCCATTTCTCCGGAATATTTTAATATTATGAAACTAATAGGTCATTAATTTTAAGTTCTTAGTCAGCAAAAAAAAAATCATTTTCGATCGCATATTAATGTTTCAAATTGAATCAGAATTCAATTGAAATGAAATACGTGTCTCTATATTTTTAATCAAATTATATCTGTTACTACATTTCATTAAACGGATTGACCGTAAAATATGGAAAATTATTAAAATTTTAGAATATAGATTTATAATTTATAATATAGATATAGATTTTACTTTGTATTGAATCATTTTATAAAGCTTTTACATTGTTAGTAGCAACAACAATTTGAATTTGAATTTGAAACCTTCTCCTGAAACTAACATAAGTAGCACTTTAATAAAGGTTACTAATTTGGGAAAACGGGCACACGCACTCCCTTCTGAGAAACTACTAATTACTAACCTTTAATTATTAAGTTCACATAATATCTAACTTAAAGGATCATAAACTCAACAGCTGCTAGTAAATGCTTAACATTTGGGAGTTAAAGTTTCTTGCCAACGTTTTTTGTTAAAGTCCATAGTTTTATACAAAAAAAATGTTACATGTACCCTACTCCTTTAACAGTCTCCGTGGCTCAGTGGTCTAAGACACTGTCTGCGCGAATTGTCTACGCAGTCGCAAGTTCGACTGCTGCATGGAACAAAAAAAAAAAGACGTGTGGCACTCGGAGACTGCCGCGGTAAAGCTATTGCATAGCATTTTTTATCAACTTATGCAATTCATATGAGATCAAACATTGCTGCATTAATATTTATTTTATTAATGCAGCAATGTTTGATCTAATATGAAGTCCCACAAGTTTCTAGTAGATGGCGCTGATTGTTTATTAAAGCCCGCATGTAAAGTTATGAAATCAAAGTATCACCGCTGTGCCGGTCGGAGTGGGGGATGTTAGGTTATTTTCGTTACGGAATTTCTGGATTCGGTCCCCACGCTCAAGGCACGCGATAGAAGCTATGCAATAGCTTAAAAAACTTCCGAGTCGGGGTGTTTATCTACATTCTAGGTTCCCCCTAGTTCGCTACATGGTATCCCATATCACAAGTTTTGCTGAGTTTGGGGCCAATTGGTTCGTGTGATTGTCTGAGGATTTTATTTATTTATTTATTTTATTTTTCTTATTCCGGATATTTTTTTATCCGCAGCTGCACTCACGGTGACTACATCAAGGTTTATTCCGAAGGCGGCATCCAAGGTCCCGGACCACCTGGTATCAACGAATACTCATCATGGTCAAGAATGATATGTGGCAACAGAGCTGATGCACCACCAGCTTTGTACTCACACGGACCGTCACTAGTTCTCGAGTTCCACACTGGAACTAAGATCACTAATTCTTCAGGATTTGCAGGCACCTATAAGTTTATTAATCGACGTAAGTAATTCCATTACCTACTCAAAGTAATTTTTTTAGATACGCGTTTGACCTAAACCTCACCTGATTTTATTCTCTTGTCTTAAGCGGGGATTCAAATTATGTACAACAAATTGGTAAGCGCGTGGTGTGCGCTGAGCAGGCTTGTGTGGTCTGAACGTGGCCTTAGTCTTTTCGAACTTAAGCCAGCCAACACTCATACTACTGTAGTAAATCATGTCCTAATTTACGGAACATTTTTGCTGAAATGGTGCCATCAATTAGTTTTAGTGCTTGTAGCTAGTTTTCTTGACATAAGTAAAACAAACATACCGCGACCAATTAAACCTATAAATTTCCAAACTGATTCAGTACCTAAATAGAAAAAAACGCAGAACCTCCGGCGCGGCGCCACAGACCAGTATATCTAAGAGATCGAATGATTTTTACTTCGTTTTGCAAGCTGTTCGGACCGAAAACCTGGTATTCCATATCAAAGCTTTAAAAAATTAGAGATATTTGAACACGAAATAAGAAGAAAATTGCAAGCGAAAACTTAAAGTCGTTTATTAATTAAACAGTTAATTTGCCACCGCTAAACAGCTATAGAAAATCTAAATCTTACGACCTGGCCTTCTTTGTATTGCCTTCAAAAGATAGTTACCTTTTTCACTTATGTATAAATTTATTGCTTTTGCAAACTATGTGAACTCAATAGTCAAGTGCATTTTAGCGTAAAGGTGTTGTAAGAGTCGTCTAAACAGTGATAGTAGATTAGTAGCCACGGGATGTAAGGCTAACTATTCTGCTTTACATCTCTTTTGTGTGGTGAGAAGAAAAACCGGCATTACAAGAATACAACATTTTATTTGTTGAAATTTATAGTGAAATGAGAACAATTTTCAAATTTCAGGGACAGGTGTTTTTTTGGGTATGTTAATAGTTTGAGATTGTGATATTTGTTTTTATTTATTTATTTATACTCACACGAAGACAAGGCTGAGTAGCAAAGCGACCTCTTTTGTCATTGGGCTGAATGCATGATGTCTATGGCCAGTATTATAGTTAAATGTACGCGAATCTTTTGAAAGAAAGAAGTAGTTTTTTTAAATTACTTACCGCCCTAGGGCTTTTCTAACTAGATTATTACCCTAGAGCGCTAATTGGTCACCTACAAGCCCCATTTGGAGGTAATAAGAACCTATTTATCGAACATGAGAGATGTTAAACACATTATCATTTCATAAGATTAGGAATCGTCTGAACTGAAAAAGATATTATCATTTCAAAAGATACATCATTTTTTGGTCTAAAGGCCGCCTTATTCGACTTTCAAATATTTATTCATCATCCTGATATCTGTCAGATTATATCAACAGACATGTTAACCTGCGTGAAAACATGGAAAACTTTTTTTGTCGAATCTAATAACATGTTTGTTCTGCCTAAAAAACGACTCTTAATATAATTTTCAATGAAGGTTAATTCGAAGAACTTTAGTTTGCGAGTTTGCTACCGATGCATTGACAGGATCAAACATTGAAAATAAGTGTTTTAAAAAAATCAGAAATCTCTATTGCTTTATTTGGTCCAATTAGTATGTTTATTCATGAGTAAGGATATTGCGAAAACATAATAAATAACGCATTCTATATATTATTTTAAGATAATTAAGTCTTAAGGCAGTTTTTCCTTATTAACAGAGAAAACATTATTTAATAACTATTGTTTCATAGACGAAAAATGTATCAGCCGAGTAAATATTAATTAATGCGTTAATTAATGCGTTATAACTAAAGCTGCTCAGCAGTCGCCACTATGTTTGCAACACAATTTAATTCCCACAAAAATCAAAATAATCAACTTCAAGACCGCATAAAATATATTGAAATTTTCTTCGACAGGTAATTTTGAATCGGACGGGTTACCAGTCCCAGATACTTGGTGCGACTTTGTATTCAATTCACAGTCAAATCGCCCGGCTTATGGCCGTCTTTACAGCCCCCGATATCCATCAAGCTACCCAACTAATGTACGGTGTACGTACCATTTTAATGCGAGGTAAGTACTCAAAGGGTCTAATTACTTAATTGAAATCTGATTATACTAAAATAATGTATTGTGTTGCGTAGGTAACGTTACTAACTAATGAACGCCATTTTGATTTCATTATCACGTAAGTTCATGGGTACCGAATTTCTCGTAATAGAATGAAAAAGTATAAGTATGTTTTGTTTGTTCTTTTTCTTGGACTTGAATTATGCCGTTAACTATTTGGAAACTTTGGAGTATATCAGAGAGAATTTGACAATGCTGTATATTGACTTTCTGTATGTATTTTCTGTACTGTATGATAACTTTCTAAAAAAATAAATAAAAAACGTCATAAAACCAAAACCAAAATGAAAGCAAACTAATTATTTCTTTTTAAGAAAAAAGTGAACCGCATTCAAAAAACCAACCCACTAAAAATGTTTAAATAATTTTTATAAACGCCATCCTATTCCTGTTTCTATTCCATCCATATTACTACCCCGTATAGTAAATTTCTGCCAAAAATTAATTAATATTAATGAATGTAATAACAACATTAACAATTTATCTGGGTAGGTATTTACATAGTTTTTGAAGTCGGTGCCAAACCAATAAAAGTAAGACTGCTGCCAAACAGAGAAAATTATAACGACAACGCGACGACGATGACGTGTGGCCCTCAAGTGTGTGCCTTCCGGTATTTTTTCCGCCAAAGAAAGCGTAGCACCCAAGTGAAATGTCTGGCCCCTAAATTAGAAAGTCTGTATTTTAGAGAACAGCGCCCTCCCCATTTCAATTTCCTTACAATATTAACAGTTTTATTTAATTTATAATAGTAAAACATGTAATTATGTTAGTACTTCTACATTATGTACTGATGCAGTGTGCTTTGTTGTCCTAAAAATTTAGTTTGGCACCGACTTCAAAAACTATGTAAATACCTACCCAGATAAATTGTTAATGTTCTTATTACATTCATTAATATTAATTAATTTTTGGCAGAAATTTACTATACGGGGTAGTAATATGGATGGAATAGAAACAGGAATAGGATGGCGTTTATAAAAATTATTTAAACATTTTTAGTGGGTTGGTTTTTTGAATGCGGTTCACTTTTTTCTTAAAAAGAAATAATTAGTTTGCTTTCATTTTGGTTTTGGTTTTATGACGTTTTTTATTTATTTTTTATTTCATACTTTTTAGTGTTAGGTTTTTGTTTTGGGCTAGTTATTAGTTTTTTCATAGTTAGTTAGGTTCTACAGTTCTAGATATTAGTGATAGTTTTTTAGTGATAAGTTTTAGGCGAGTTCTGGTATTAGTAACTACCTACTTCTTCTGGTAATGTGATGTTTTGGTACTGTACAATCATGACTTTGACCTACCTGTTATTGTTATATACGTTTTACCTGGAGGCCTAGGTAGAAAACTATGGAGAAGGACGCTTTAAGAAAGAAGAGGAATGAAATCCCAACGAAAAATAATGACGACTTGATGCAGCACGAGATGGTCTTATCTAGGTATCGCCAGCATGCTCGTGCTGCAGAAACTGACGACAAAAAGAGATTCGCTTAAAACAATCTTCGTGCGAACAGTCAGCTGAGAACTTATTTAAAACTTATCACTAAAAAATCTATCAACTATATCTACAAATATGGAAACTAACTTAATATGAAAAAACTTAAAGCTAGCCCTAAATTGAAAGTGAGTAAAAGGTTCTCCTAAACGCAAGATAATCGATGACAAACATAATTAACATACAGGTTAAACTCCTCTTTGTAAGTTGGCTACTTTTAATCAGGAGTTATGCAGGTAAATCTGCGGGAAACTGCTAGTATTCGGTAATTATTCGGCAAATCAATCTAACATTCGGCTGAATTCAAATATTTTACGAAATATGATCTTCTTTCATCTTTGATACAAAATAAACAGATAAATTGAGAACCTTATTTTTTAAAGTTGGTCAATATACTAAAACCTTCTCCTAATCATGACAAATGTTTTTCTGAAAACCGCATCCAAATCGGTTCACCCAAACGTGAGAAAATCGCGGACAAACATACATACATACATACAGGTCAAACTGATAACCTCCTTTTTTTGAATTCGGTTAAAAATAAACACTTTTTAATCGGGATTAACGCGTATAATTTATATTTTACATTGTAACTCGATGTTTTGGTGTTTTCATAGACCCCGTGTTCAAGAAAACTTCTTATAACGCAATAAATACAGTAAAAGAGTGTTTTGTTTTGGATAATGAATCGTGAAAAATTACATTTCTATTGTGAAAAGTTACATTACTAGTTCTATTATATCAATCTGTACGCACCATAAGGCATTTTTTTAGTAATCTTTGATATCCTTAGTCAACTACATCCAAATACAATTCAAACAAGTCTAAAGTAAACTTAACACTATACCTACTTTCTTTTTTGTTTTAGGAAAGACGAGCGGATCAAATTGGTCTTTGAAGAATCTTTTCTACAAAAAGGTGACGAAAGGTAAATTGCTATAAAGGCCTGTAAATGGTTGAAGGATCTAGAAAGGTCTAAAGTATTTTGCTTAAACAGGAACTACATTGGCGCCCAATTCTCTTGAATAGCTTTTACCTTAGGTACTTTGATTTTTCTTGTGATTTTGACAGTTTTCGGGTCGTAAAAGCATTTCCTTATCGAAGGATTCGAAGATATATGTAGGTATATTACTATTTTAAGGAATATTCTGTTATTTTTTGTCATTTAGGCTGAAAACTGGACCACAGCGAGAACGACAGCGGCGCGGGCAGCGACGCGGGCAGCGATTTCCGCGACACGATAGAAACTATTAAGTTTGTATGAAACTGCGACAAATCGCTCGAGCGCCCGCTGGCATCGTCGAGAACGGCCCGTCGCTGCCCGCGCCGCCGCTGTCGCTGCCGTCCAGTTTGCAGCCTTATTCGCTTTCGGAAAATTTAAATCTTTTAAATGATATCGTGTTCTAAACGAAAAGCAAAAAAGAAATTGAATAGCATTCATTCATTATTCAAATTAATGGGATTTGTATAACAACATTGAATGAAAATTTACACAAACTTAGTTTTCTAAGAACATTATTATCAAAAGGCAAAGTCCGTTCTTCTGGGATTTGCAGTTTGCAAGTAATTTCAAGAACCAAGTACTTTGTAAGGAGAAGCTTAAGAATGGTGGAAAATGAAATGATGAATATTTACGAATGCTTTGCTTTCAGTTGCCTAAACCGAGCGGATATTATCAAAGTATTCGACGGGAGGTTGCCCACGGCACCCGTCCTAGCTATGCTATGCAATGAAGTCGTTGGTGAGTTTATGTATTGATAAATAATAGATTTTCTTGCTGTTTCAGAGGTTTTCTAAACTTTTAGTTGTACTTAATATTAGAAAAAAATGTTTTATCTTAAAGATTACCTAAACATTTTTATATCCAAAAGATTATCTCATTTCTTTATATCGTCTATATATTTTAAACTATTTTCGCCTACCCTATATGTATAATACCTTCACGGAGGTATTCGATTACTCAACTACAGAAAAAAAACTGAAAAAAGAAGAAAAATTCAAAATTTATTTTTCGACTTTTTTAAAATAATTTTTATTTTTTATTTTTTATTTTTTCTATAATCCGTATGGGTAATAGAATACCTGGAAAACTAAAATACCTTCGTGAAGGTAGGTGGGACTCCCTGTATACTAATATAATAAAGCTGAAGAGTTTGTTTGGTTCAACGGAGTTCTCAAAAACTATATTGTATTTGAATATTTACCATTGGATTTGATGGCTCATCCTTCTGGAAAGGTTTAGTCTGGAAGGCTCTAAGATCAAAAGTTAGACGAGTAAAACCGCGCAAGTCTGCCAGTCATTTTCAATTTCTATCTACAACTTAAAAACAAGACAAAAGGGTCTAAAACTACAAACGCCCTCAGTTTTTTTCCCTTCGTAATAATCCATGTCAAAAGAGCCTTGTCTCATCGTTTCTATTGATACTTAGCTACGCATTCACTACGCGTATGGCTTAACGATATAAATCCCTCCTTTGTCTGCTGAGTCAATGACAAAAAGTCGCGAGTGCAACAAGTTAGGATAAAGCATTTCAACAGCAAGCGGGCGATAATCTTAATCTTTATGTATTTATTTTATTTTTCTTAAGTAGTGGTTGCATAGGTTAGCATAATTTGAAAGGCAACGAGCAGTCGCCCGCGAACCCATATTTGTACTGTTCGTGTAAGAAATATAAGTGCATTTAGTATTGTCTATAGTGTTTATATAAAACTACTTTTTAACCGGATTAATTCGTAAAGCGACAGCCGCTCGTGACCACGGGGTCCGCAAAGACACCGAAACGTCGAGTAAAATGTAAAATATAAATTATACGCGATTAATCCGGTTAAAAATTAGTTTTATTTAAATTATGAATCGTGAAAACTTAAGACAATATTATAGTGTTTATTTTACATATCCATCATTAGCCGAACTTTTTATAATACTGTCTCTATAGACTCAAGAAAATAAAGGTATATCTATCTGTATGTTCGAGATATTACTTGTATATATGTAGATTCTGAAAACATTTGATCTGTTTTTCATCAGTTTTATAGTACTCTTAGAGTTTTTCTCACGGTTTTTGACAATTATGGAGGTGAAATTAAATAGACTTACTGCCCACAAACTAACCGAGCAAAGTCGGCTATTACTGTGAGTCTACACTAATAGACGGAATAGTTTATTTTAATACTGTGTTGAAGATTTGAAAACACCGTTTACCATTAAAAAGCTTAATTATTAAGGAGTAACTGCGAGTAATTCATAAAGGTATATAATTTTTTTTTATAAATTATGGATGGGATGTTTGTCTTCCATGCCACCTGATCTTAAGTGAACATGAAGACTAAGATTGTACACGTCCATCCAAGAGAAACCTATTCACTCGACGCTTAAAAGTACTAGGACTATATTGGTCAGGGAAAATAGACGCAGGCCGTTCATTCCAAACCTTGGCGACCCGTATCAAAAAGGAACTGTCAAAACTCTTAGTTCGACTTTTTGGAATATCTACCACATACGGATGAAAGTTCTGTCTGCGTCTAGTAGTCCGATGGTAAAAGGGTGAGGGTTCAATTTGTTCAAACAGAGTACAATTTATGTCACAGAATGTTACATTGCTTCAATGTTTTCCCGGAACTTAGTACATGTGCATTGGATAAAGACCAACTTTCTGCCATCCGTTCGAGCTGAAAATTTGTAGACAAACATGTAGAGTGTGGTTTAAATACTCAATTAGGCAGTTTGAATCTTCCGGACACATACGATTAGCCTTTGCGTATACTTTATACAACGTATAACATAATGAAGAGATATTACTTAAGGGGATTGTATGTTTGGTGATGTAGTTTATAAGTAACAGTAACATAAATTTGTTATCCTTACGGTTCGGCCGAAAAACAAGTTCAAAGTTTCGATCAAACGATCTAAGTGTCAACCCTAAAAAGAGCTGTTGGCTTTTGATGAAATCTATTCGATAACAGATGGCTTTAAAATAAAGTGCTGGGTAACTAAGACAGATACTACAAAGTTCAGCCGGTGCGGGGAAGGTCATAAGGTCACTGACTGCGGCACAATTCGTGTTTTAGCTTATTAGGTTGACTAGAGTTGTCAAAATATTTTTTTGTAAAATAATTAAATAAATTTGTATGAAAGTCTATACCAGCACTGATCATGCTAATTCTTTTACTGTATATTCTACGTATGGTATAGAAGCTAACCCTTGAGTTTTATCTCTCCATTTTGTTACACGTTGTATAGAATAGATATTTACATTTAGATACAGTCAGACATTTAACATGTTTTTAGAATTGGACGAGGGCTTGTAAGAAATACTGTTTTTTTTTTAAGAATAGTACTTTTATTAATTTGTAATAATATAATAACTTAACTTGAAATCTAAGTATATATATATAATAGGGTGGAATTACAAGTTATGTATATTCCATTTATTTTATAATTTATGAATTATATGTTTAAATGTTTATTTTAAAAATGTTTTTTTTTTTTACTTGGTACACGTCACAATTAATCATATTGATAATTTGGACGGCACGGCACTAACGCTAAAAGTGATTTGTGTATAAGAAGTACACAGAATTGCTTTAAATATCAATATAGTGTAATTATTTCCCATATGGTATGCCTCCAAAAATTGTCGGCCTGACATTTGATCGAATGCGAAAAGACCATAAGTCAAAACGTTAGATAGCTCGTTTTAGAAAACAAATCTATTTATATCCTTTTGAGCTTCCCCAGCACGAGATTGAGAGACGCCAGCTTGATACAGCTTAAAGTTAATCCAAGCTATAAATCGATCGAAAATAGAGAGACCTATCGTGCAGTTTATATTTTCGGACTTAAAGGCCTTATTTTGAGTAGTTTTAGTTGATCTCTTTCTTTATTCCAAAGAAATGAAAGTTTGGCTTTAAATTATTATGTAGGTATATTTAGTTATCTAATACTATAGTTGGATTGTTTTCGAATGATCTTCGTGACAGTTCTCATTTTCCATTACGCGCAAACTATTTACAACTAAAATATAAATTGGCGCGTTAAAAAAATAAAAACTATGTTAATAAAATTGTTTATTTTAAAATTATAAATTGAACTATTAATATAGTGTAATTGTTATTATTAACTGTAAATAAATTAAGTAAATGACATAAAAATATTCATCTCAAACAGGCAGATTTAAAGAAACGGAACTTTCAGTTGATAGTGATTGACACTTCTCTAGTGATCTTCACTTGTCTGAATCGACATTGAATCGATGAATATGAGCGGCCATCTTGTAATCGGAAGTTTGTATACATTTTTTTCACCAACTAATCCGATACGTCAAAGCCCTGGAAGATCGAACAATTTCATTACGGCAACGTCACAAAGATTGTCAATTTTGAACTGTCACAAAAACCACTTGAAAAGAATTCAACTATAATTTCATGTTTCTTTGTTTGTATAACGCAATCTCTAGAAAAGTAGTAGGCTGATTTTATAATAAAAATTATAATAAATTTCTTTATTGTGGCAACATGGCCCACTAATTAATTTTAAAGTAGGTACTACATAAATTAATAAACGTAAATTAATAAATTATAAATCATATTTAAATACATAAAACTGACTACTAGGTACCTCTATTTCACCATATAAAATAAAATATATCCCCGTTTTAACAAATCTTGCAAATAACAGCTCTGCTCTTGAAGTAGGTTATGTCAATAGTCTATGGTTAATTGTTTTCAAAAGTTAAGCTATAAAACCCACGGGAAGCTGCTTTGCATTTAAAAGATGCTGCTGACGATACGATAAAAATCCTGGTGACGAAATTGCGCCTTTCTACGCCTAACTACGCTTGTTTCTTGGTAATCGGCGATTGGGATTTAGTAACTGTTTCGGCGATAATATACTTTTGCACTAATAATGTTTTTAAGTTTTTTGCATTTAAAATGCTCAATTATTCCAGGATTCCAACCTGGGACCTCTCGTTTGCCGGACGAGTGCTCTTCCAACTGAGCTACCGGGGCCTGGCGCTACGCCTCGAAATTACTTACCACATTTTTGTTTTTACGTTATATTGCTAACGTAGCTCCATCTTATGGTATAAGCTTTGCAGCTAAGACCACCCGAGATCAATTTCTTTGCAGAAATTGTGAATCCCAGTTAATTTTTTTATTTTTTATTTATCACATTTTTCATTTATTTAGTTTTGTACTGTTTTATTGGGAGCCAATCACTTATTTATCAATTCTTCTTATTACTAAGAGAATTGTCCTTATCTTGTCGAAAAGATTGCCTGGAAGAGATCATATTTTGTTGATAAGGCCACCAATTGTACTCTATTGTATTTTTGTTAACTAACTATGTAAATATAATTTGTACAATAAAGAATAAATAAATAAATACTTTTTAGACCTACGTGCTAAATCTAGAATTAAGTTCATCATCAACTAGAAAGGATTGAGGCTGCATCGCACCGCTAGTGTACTGTTGTAACAGGATGTAAGCACGATGTCCATCAAAATTAAATCAAGAATAACATGGGAGACAGGATCACAGACAATGTTTTTTTTAAAGAAATGGGAATTTACGCCCTCATTGATTTTTTTTAAGTTCTATGACTCGACTTTACTTTTTTAATGTATTTTTAGTAAACTTCTTACAATTTCAACTATGCTACGATCAAACTACGCCAGTCCATAAAGTATTTTATTGTATTATGTTTCAGTATTTTATGATGTCAGTCTTAAATAAAATTTGGCTTTAAAAAAAATCGTGCGGTTGCTAGGAAAGCGGGGCAATACTCAAATATATGTGATAATTTTTTTTCGATATTCCTACGGCGGACAAAGCTATAGAAAACAATTAGTCATTCATATAATAAGATTCAACCTCAAGTAATCAAAACAGGAGAAAGCATTGTAAAACTCTCAAAATCGCCAAACTTTGGACGTACTGTTCGTGAACTAATTTTACGCGTCTTAAATTTGTACTCAGAATCTTAGGATACTACAAGAATTTCTAGTAAAAAAGCCGAAATAAAAATGTTGCATATCAATTACTTATTTATTTTATCAACAGTGACTAGTGGACTCTTGATGTATCTCAGGATGCAAGCGTGAATCGGTACAAAAATACGTTTAGAGACGTTCTTAATATTTATACAATGGTTACAACTGTTGCTTTGTTCAGATATTTCAATAAGTAAAAAATATCAAATTATTTTAATAATACGTTTCATACGTGCTTTCAAGTGTTTCGGTAAACAGAGCTGAACGTTTGAACTTAATATTATAAAAAAAAGACGTGTGGCACTCGGAGGCTGCCGCGGTAAAGCTATTGCATAGCATTTTTTATCAACTTATGCAATTATAATTATTTATTTATTTTATAAATGCAGTAATGTTTGATCTAATATGAAGTTCCACAAGTTCCTAGTAGATGGCGCTGATTGTTTATTAAAGCCCGCATGTAAAGTTATGAAATCAAAGTATCACCGTTGTGCCGGTCGGAGTGGGGGTGTTAGGTTTTTTCGTTACGGAATTTCTGGATTCGGTCCCCACGCTCAAGACCCGCGATAGAAGCTATGCAATAGCTTAATAGCTACATTGTGCGGTTTTGCTTGCATCACTTCTAATTCCGTGGGAATTCCTTGACGAAATCGAACCTACGAAACTTCTTTAAAGTAAAATTATGAAAATCTAAAATGATGCTTCTCAATAAATATAATTACATATGTACCAAACCTTTAAAACTATCAAAATAAAAAGAAATGTAATCAACACTATCAAATATCAAACTACTATCAAAAAAGGTCATGTAATGGAATATGTAAATATACAATAAAAATTTACTCTGTTTCATAAAACAGAGCTAACGACAATACCAATTGTTCACTATTAAACTAGTCCTTAACCACAGCTAGTTGAAAATGGATTTAGCGATATATTTAATCTTATTCATCTTGTTTCAGGCTATGAAATACTGTCGACAGGTGCTGAGTTACTGCTACAATTTACTGCCAATTCCGATAATCCCGGACAAGGATTCAAAGCGAGCTATCAATTTTTAGGACAAGACAATTCTAGTGCAGGTTCAGTAAGCATAGTTGGGAACTGTTGGACAATTTGAATAGTTAGAGGAGATTCTTGGAGAGTTATGCATTAACGATACTATTTTGAAGTTTTATTATTCAGTATGAAAGTAGACTTAACCGTTGCTTAGGTTACGTTAGGTTGGGACGACCGGCTTCAATAACTTACCAATAGTATATTATGTAACAAGTGAGCTAAGTTCTCTCGGCTTATTATTAAGCCCTCGCCTGCGGCTCGGGCTCAAATAACAGCCTCGACTGTAATTAGCAACGCTCACGAGTTACATACGACGTTTTTCAACACACTTGTGAGTAAAAGACAGACATACGTGGTCATAAAATTTATTTGAAGCAGCTGTTAGCTGCTGCGCGTCAGTAACCCTGTCCCATTACACGTACACACGCTATTGTTGCTTGGAGGCGCTGCGCGTGCCGCTGCTGCTGCACGCGCGCCGCCTGTCCGCGCGCCGCCTGGCCGCTGTGCCTGCTGTGCCGCCTGTCGCACTCATATATTTAATGTATAACCCGGATCAATAAAATATGCTCTGTTCACTCGCATGTAATTTGCACTAAGGTACAATTCACCTTCGTAGGATTCATTATATTATGCACTAGGGTATATTATGCACGAGTGACTTATAGCCCAGTTTATAGTTCTAAATTCAATAGAATAAGGCTCACTTTACGAGCAAGTGTGTTGAAAAAAGTATTACTAAATAATCAACGAATGCAGATAATTAAAAAACCCGACTTCACGTCAAATCTTTGGCTGAGTTGAGAATGTGATCAACGTAAACATTCTCCGAAATCATGCATATTTTTTCAAAAGTTTGAAATTTTCAATGAAGTACTTAACCGATTACGATGAAATTTAAATGGGACCAACTATGAAGAGGATCGTATGAAACAATAATTTTCAAAAAGAAATCATAATTGTCCGAAATATCGTGTAACAAAGACACAAAAAAAACATACAGACGAATTGAGAACCTCCTCCTTTTTTGGAATTCGGTTGAAAATGAAGATTCCTTTATTATCTTGAACTCAAGTGGCAGATTTGATCAAGTGGCACAATATAGAAAATGAATTTCGATCTTTACTTTTACTTTTTGGTAGGTTATTGTGAGCGGCCATTATATTTTTTGCCAGTTATCAACTTACAAATGTTTAAGTATAAAAAATAGTTACTAAGTTAAAATTTTAAAGTTAAATATGAAGTGTTGTAAATGGCTTGGCTATTAATCTGTTTATCTCTTTTTCAGAAGTGGAATCGAGAAAACATTCAATGGATACCATGTCAGGTTTAGGACCATCTGTAAGCGCTGCAAGTAAGTGTAAATTGACTTGTATTTTATTTTACTTTCACATATTACTGTCAATTGACTGAACATAAGTTGATGTAGATTAGCTATTCGTCAATAATTTAAAAGTCTCTACAAACAAAGTCCTAATAAAAATGAACAAAAATATACCTCTACATCGGTTTAACTACAAACAAGTATTTTTATAGTAAATTATAAGGATTGGATGTCCTACCGAAGCCGTTTGATATAAAAAGTATAGCAACTTAAAGAATGACGAAAACTTGAAAAAAAAAAATTTACTCATAAAACTGTTAGATAAATGAAAGATTTTGTAAAGCGAACTTTCTGATGAGGCAAACAATTTTTAAAGATCTGTCTCATCTTGGGACCGAACAACTTTCTGAAATAGTGTGCTGATGTGTATTAGTGAAATATAAATTATTTTATTTCATTACATAAGACTTATTTCAATTGTTTTTTTACTCAATAATCAGTATATCTAAGACAAAATCAATAATATTTTGACAAAAATTTGGACCTAAAGTTCACAATGAATTTATACACTGGAAAGCTACGGAAGCTATATCGGCGGCGCTTTGCAGTTCGATAGATACAAAATTTCCGACAAACTAATTATGTAGACCGCACAAACATGAGATTCAAACTTGAATTGAACACGTCTCTTCAAACATTGATTGTACAAACTTTACAAACCTTAGTTAGAATGAGAAATGTATAGGTATGTTAACATATTGAACTATGAGAGATATACCTAGTAGTAATTTATATCTAATGATATTTAGTAATGGTGGATTTAATCTCAATTCGTGTATGTTTTAAGGTTATTTATTTATCTTGAATATCCTAATAATGAATTGATTTATTTCATAATATTAAATTATCTATTTATTAAGGTCATTAAATCTTTATTATTAATCGAATATTCCAATCAAACAATTTATTAAAGTTATTCATATAGTTTTCTAAACATAAATACTTGACAGATCGTAACCGTATAAAACTTTTTCAACCAAAATATATTATAGGTACAGAAGGCAGCGTATCAAGCGTTACAAATGTGTCAAAAAAATTACTTGACTCTGAACTCTATGCCCTCGAAACTAAGTTAAAATTGGTTGGGGAAATTTGAACCCGCGGTGCGGGCAGCGATTTCCGCGGCAAGATAGAAAGTATTGAGTTTGTATGAAACCGCGACAAATCGCTCCGCTGCCCGCTGGCGTCGAGAACGGCGCGTCGCCGCCCGCACCGCTGTCGCTGTCATCCAGTTTGCAGCCTCAGGTTTCAGCAATAATTATTTATTTATTTATTTATTAGGACCACCAGTAAAAGTTACATTATATCTTAAATCTAATTGATTGACACAAAAAAAAATGCAAAATGCAACCTCTGATTAAGGTAGCCACATCATTCAAACATAGATCACGAAATATTATAAGCAAAAAAAAATTTAGTTAAATAGTATTAAATGTAGCATAAAAAATATACCATAAAAATTAAACCAGAATATATTTTTAAATGTAGCAATTTCAATAACAGGTATTTAGAATAAAAATTAAAGGAAAATATATTAAAACATAAAAATAATACATTTTACAATAACTTTTGATTATATAAAATAACAATTTAAATTAAAAGAAAATAGAAATTAAATTAAATTAAAACATTAGCATTAAAATTAAGTTAGAAAAATATTAGTAAAATTATAAAAAGAACTATGCATCGCTGAAAAACTCCAACAGCTTCTTTTGGAACTGCCAGTATGAGTCATTATGGATATCAAATTTATCATTTAATTTGTTGTAAGTGTCTGGCAGGCGATATAAAGCGGCATGCATTCGGGCATTAGTTCGAGCACGTGGTTTGTAGAATAAAATCCGCGGTGGTTTGCGAGGAACTCTTAGGTTAATCATTGAAACTATTAGTAGAACAGTCAATTTCATTCCTAACGACTTTGAATAGGAATTTCATGTCTAGTATGATAATGAAAGTATACATGACTTAAATTACCAAAATTTACAAAGTTACCATTCGGAATAGCCTACAACTCATTTAAATGGCACAATGCATTTAATCCAGAACTCAAACTTGGCAAGGTTTCCCGAACGTTTACGTTTGCTTTCGCAAACATTTTATTAATTCTTCTATTTTCTGTAAACGTGAATAACGTTAAATTCGTCGATGAAATTGACAAGTTAATTAAGTTTATTGGCAAGTTTTTGATGCTGAAAGTATCGTTAAGTGTCGTGGAATTCTATTATTCAGGTAATAATTGAGTGTGCATTTTTTAGGTGACATTCCTCATAGACAGATATTGATTCCTAAAAGTTTTGGAAGCACAAAAAAAAACATTTTAACTTTCAGTAAAGTTTGATCCATTAATTACAATATAGTTATATACAGAGTGTGTTTTATACTTTTATCACTGTATTGTAGTCGTATAGTTAATCAGAAGCCATTTCAATGTCCTAAAATTCTGAAATCAAACCATTTGTTATATTATTTAAAATTGGCTATTAATAGGAGGTAGTTTAACACACTTTTGATATGCCTTTTTAAGATTTTTTATTAATATTTAGACTTATTTGTGCAAGTTAACTGACATTACAAATAACATACTTTGATTTTATTGGAATTACCTGTCATGGCATATGGGAACTTAATTATAAGCTTATAATGAATCCCTTTGATATGTAATTGAATAATTATCTTGGTTTTAACTACATGATGGTAATTATGGATGTTTTTGAATCAATTTATTATTAATTTTGACATAAATTTACACACTGACATTAATTGTTGACTTGACATTATAATGACCACTTTGGCGATGGGGTTAACCTGTCTGCCTCAGACGCCAGTGGTTGCGGGTTCGACTCCCGCACGGAACAAGAAAAAAAAAATTGTGTCTGGGTGTTTATCTAATTATGTATTTATATTCTAGGTTCCCCCCTAGTTAGCTATATGGTATCCGATAACACAAGCTATGCTTACTTTGGGGCCATGTAGTTGGTGTGATTGTCTGGGGATTTTATATTTTATATTAAGTATAAAATTTTGTCGCAGAAACTGTGGCACACAGATAAATTATCTGTATCATCTTGGTTTTAATGATAAAGGAAATTAACGATTAAACACTTCGCTTGCAAAAGATAGAATTCTTGACAAATCGTTTTAACGATTCCATTTAAAACATAACAATGAGAGTTACGCAAAAGTACTTCAATCGTGGTAATTATATTATTTTCAAATAAAAGAATAAGACGAAGACAGAGCAAAACGAAAGTTAGATGTTTAAAAAAAAATAAGTAAGACTAAGTCCATTTCATTATCTAATTATTAAATTCTTAATGATTGATTAAGAAAACATCCTTTCAACATTTTCATCCGTTTTCACTCCAAATATATATTAATATGTGGATATAGTAAATTATTAAGCGTAGTTAAATAAATAACTATTGTAATATTAGGTCAAACACGAGTTTATCTTAATATATAAAACTCTTCCGTTACTGACTGAATGACTGACAGACAACGTATAGCCCTAACTACTAGCCGTAGTGAGCTAAAATTTGAAACGTACAATCCTTAGAGGTTGTGGAGGAGCACTAAGGAAGGAATTCCCGATATTCCCACGATATTTGGTTTGTATGAAAAATCTTATTCCTTGAGTGTATGGATAAAGGTTTTTCAAAGAATTAAGGTTAAAGGTTACTAAGCATAAAGGTTTCTCAAAGAATTACTAGTTGTTTTATGCAAGGAGTTTCCAAAATTCCCACGGGAACGGGAAATATATGATTTTTTTGTTTGTATGGAAAAATCTTTTTCCTTAAGTGCACGGATATGATACTTGGTATAAAGTTTCTTCAATAGGCGTCTGTTTTTATTATGTTGACGTATGTTGAGTTTCTGAAACCCTCACAAGTTTAGCGTGTACGAAGTTGCGGGAAAAAGCACGTTCACCAATAAAAAGAAAAAAATACCAACATTAAATTTAAAAAAGTCCCACGTAAACAAATTGAAAAAAGCAATAACATGTCTCGTTTCTTCCAGTTTCTTCGTGTCATCAAGTATTCAGCAGTGATAAGAGCAAAAGTGGTAAATTGACTTCACCTATGTATCCTGATGCTTATCAGCCAAAGACGCAGTGTCATTACGACTTTTTAGCTCGAGGCAGAGAGCGCGTGAAAATCGTGTTTGAAGATTTCAACTTGCAGAGGCTATCACAGAATGTTATTGAGTAAGTTCTTTTTTTAAATATGTTTTTTTTTTATGACTGCCAGTACGTTTTTTTTTCTATATCATCTCATTCAGAATTTCGAACTGCTTGAAAATTTAAACATTACTTACTTCAAAAAATGAACTGATTTGGGCGTTCCTAAATCAAAAAGTGCGATACTGTTACTTCTAATATTTATTCTTTTAATATTTATGTTTTAATAGTATCTGTATTTGTTCTATAACCTACATTTGCATCATGCCACCACACTTATCGCCCTTACTCGTCCAAATTTCTAAATCAGAAATTGACTAAATTAAGAACTTTATATCTCTAAAGATTACTTACAAAGTTGTAAATGTACGTCAAGTCGCGTAAAACAATATGCCACGTTTTGATAATGGTATTATGTTTAACTTTACACATAAAACAGTATAATTATCTCAATTAAGTATACATTACATTTACATTATAAGGATACCGCCAAGTTCTGTGTGGTCTTCATATTTTTTGGGTATACATAGTCAGTGTTTCACTTTGGATAATTTATTTTTAATTTATACGAGCGTTTGCTCGCGACTTCGTACACGCATAAACTCAAAAGTCCTATATTTTCCGCTCCCGTGGGAATTTCGGGAATTTGCTTCCATATAACAAACAGACGCTTATTAAGGATCAAGGACCAAGTATCGGATCTGTGCACTCAAAGAATAAGATTTTATCATACAAACTAAAACATCATATATTTCCCGTTCCCGTGGGAATTTCGGGAATTCCTTTCATAACACAACCAGACACACATTAAAAAACCTTTACGCCAAGTTTCACATCGGTGCACTCAAGGAATAAGATTTTTCATACAAACTAAAAAGGCCAATAAATCCCGTTCCCGTGGGAATTTCGGGAATTCCTTCCTTAGTGCACCTCTACGTCCCCTAAAGAATGTATGTTCCAAATTTCAGCTTTCTTCGCCCAGTAGTTACGGCTGTACGTTGTCTGTCAGTCACTCAGTCACTCAGTCACTCAGTCACTCAGTACCTCAGTCACTCAGTCAGTAACGGAACAGTTTTATATATATTGATTAATGAACAAAACAAAACTTAAAAATTATATAATTCATATAATTATAATTACTAAGCACATTGTAACAATTTTGTCCAATTATGTTTAATATACTACATTTAAGGTGTGTCAAGCTCTTTTGTTTTTTCTACGTTAATATGCATAAATTTCTATGGCGATTACCACACTGCCGCTGTCCGCACTGAGGTACTAACGCATCTACGCGCGTACTTGCATTATTAAATTGTATGAAATTAGTTGAAAGGCCGCCGGTACGAGCGGCAGAGAGTCGGCAGTGTGAAAATCACCTATTACTAATCAAATTGTATATTTTTATTCAACTTCCTGATCTAATAAATACACGAATTGTTTACTAAACAAAATCTATGAAAATAATTACTATCAACAAGAAATGAAAGGAATATTTGTTATTTTTTCAATCCATCATTAAATCACGTTAATGAATGAACTGGAGCCGCGGCGGGTTCAGAGTAATTAATTGAAGTGACATCATTCCGTTGACACGATTTGGATGAAAAAACATGCTTTTAAGTACAATAACGTAGTTTGTGGTTCATTTTCCTAACTTACTGAAAAAAATAAAAGTAACAACCTAACTTTATTTCATTGTAATAAAGCATTTAATCCTAAGAGAATAAAAAAAAATACGACCAAAATCATTCAACTTCTTGAAAAAATATTGGCAGTTAAAAAAATATTTCAATGAATTGTATAATTCTTTTAATTTTTTTTTTAAATTTTAAAATAAATATATTGATTTCAATATAAAATTATTAAAAGCAAAAATCAACTTAAATGGTTAACATTAAAAGGTGAAGGCTTAATATCCGGCACTCTCATTACAAAAATGAAAAAGTACCAGTCATCTTTTGTTTTAATAATAAAGATTTTAACTTCCCTTAACTACATCTTTTTAAGGGCCTTTTAAATTCCACCGAGCATGGTGGCGAGTTTAGCAAGTCAGAAATTAAACAAACGCTGCTATGTTTTACACTCTGCAAGCATTAATTAAATTCACGCCATGTTAAACCACCTTTATAACAAAATCCGTTAAAATTTCACGTCATGTTTTTCATGTATTTTATTTTGAAAGCACTTACTTAGCCCTAAGCAGAGCACTCAAAGCGAGGATCACAACAAAGGAAGTGAAACTTAAAATGATACTACTCACATTGTTGCAGTTGTGAGAGCATGGATTCACTTGATGTGTTTTTATACGTGGATGGAAGACTAGAAAAGATGGCTTCTTTCTGTGGAGACGAGATACCGAGACCGATAATGTCCAATGGACCGAAGCTCAGCTTGGAATTTAGGGGGATATATTCCTCAAGAAGTAGCAAGGGATTTAAAATTTCCTACTATTTTGTTGACGGTAAGAAGGTATATTTTTAACTTTATATTTAACTACATAATAAGAATTTTCAAAGAGTTTATTAGTGGAATATTTGCCTAAATAGTTTATCTATGAGTATAGACGTAGTTTATCATAGGTTTTCAAATTTCATTTTACTTTATTAAAGACGTTTATAACCGGATTTAATGAATTTCGACTACTGGTCAGCGGTCAGTTAGTACAAATTAACAGCTGTAATTTTAGTCTTTTTATGAAAACATGATAGGTGATTTACTTAAAACTTTTAGATTTATTTACATAGTATATAAACGTATCATAACTCATACATATTTTTGTTACTAATGTTTTTTTTAATTCGATAAAATTTGGTAACGTTTTTCGCACGTTTTTTTGCACATTATAAAACTTCACAATGTATATATTTTTTATAACTCCAAACTTAAGCTTATAACAAAAACGTAAACTTAATCATAATTTTATTAAATGTTCGAAATAATTTCAATATCTATTTGTAAATGAGTACCATTTCCGTATCATCCAGCATTTGATAGGCTAAATATTTTAATTCAATTAAATATTCACTAAACTCAAACTCGATTATTATTTCAGCGATTCATTGAAACTATGCAAATGAAATAGCAATCTACAAACAAATTACGTGGTCGAATAATCATAAATCGATTTAAGTTAACTAAATCGAATGCGGAATTCATTCGCACACAGTCCTTTTCAATTTCGAAACCTTCATCATATGGTAACGCAACCCAAATACGTATAAAGTGGCTACCCATCCACTCGACTCGCATTCAATAAGAATTGTTTGTGTTCTATATCAATCCAACGGTTTTATTTACTTGAGTGAAAATGCAAATACTTATTTATTGGTTCGGAACTTCCATAGTATTGAAATACAATGTTAGAAATCGCACGTGGTTTTAAGATTGGCGTGAGTTTTCAATTTGTTTTTTAGAGTGAGCTGAATTTTAATCTGCTTGATTTGTTCGGAGGCTCTGGGTATACAGAACTTACTTAGGATGTGTATACACATTGTATACACATTAATTTCGCAATTATTTCAATATAAGATATTGCATTTAATTATTTTTTACCTAGTTTTTATTGAACAGCTGGAAATTTCAGCTGTAAATTTTCCACCTCCTATTAAAGTAATGAAATAATTCATAATAACTCTGCCGGCTAAAATTCGAAGAAGTCGAAAATTGTATGAAATAAATGTACTTAGTAATAAAGATAAATATTTTCTTAATCCTTTGTCAAAATTTGAAACTGCAAAATTAAATTCCTTCAACAAAGATATCCGATCTCTAAGACTTGAGCTTTCTCAGTCCAATGATTTTAAATTTATTAAATGTTCTTCTGAGCGAAAAGAATTTTGCATAGAATTGTAACAAAAGCAAATACAGGGTTTCATTCAAATGAATACATCCTTTTCAGATTATGGGATCTCATCGGGAAGACAACTTTTTGAATTTCCATGTGCCTTTGTATACAACAGCAGTGAGAACAGAAAAGGTGTTGTGACGTCACCGAATTATCCTGGACTTTATCCGCGGGATACGGAGTGTAACTATTTTTTTTATGGGCTTCAAAACGAAAAAGTCCGTTTGCACTTTACGCATTTTGATGTAGAGGGAGTCCTTCCGTAAGTCTGTTTTGAATTTCAAATTGTTTCTTTTCTGTAATACATTGTTGTTTTCTGGAGTATTGTTTTGTGAAAAGTTTTACTGGATTTTTGTAGGCTCTAAGAAAAGTCGCTAAATAATGGATTACAAATTTGAATCTAAGGATAAGGCACTTTGTTGTTTTACGATGACGGAGAAGTTGTTTACGGGAATATATTATCTATTTTATTTCTCGAAAGTATTTAAGCTTGTATTTGAATGTAGTTAGACTATCATTCTTAAATATTAACAAGAACTAGAAAGAATAAGAGTAATACACTAAAGTAATAAAGATACTAATAATTATTCAAATAAAAATAGAAATAATAGACTTAATTCAGTTTTTTCTTTTTTTTACAGTTTTTTACTATCGCGGTTATTTTCACTATAATTAATTGAATTTACGAGACTTTTACCAAGATTTCGTTTATTTTGCGTATTTCAATGCTTTCCATTCATATGGCCAATCCCCGTAATTTTTTGACAGTGAGGCGAACTTGTTAATGTCGCAATGCTATTTTTAAATTGAACGAGGTATTTAGCAAAGAAAATATCTCATTGCGTTAGTATCAAAATATATTTTTGTTCTCTTGTCAAATGCTAATCTCCATAATAATCCATACTAAAAAGTGTACTACGAATAGAATACTATTTTTACCCAACTACAGCGAAGCAAAAAGATTTTGACCTATATGTACCTATGTATATGTAAATATTTATGTATGTATTTATGTGGGTATGGATGTTTATCTGTTCCCTCAGAAATTCTAAACTAGTAATCATAAATGGACAAATGAGGTATCTTTAAAAGTCTCTTTACTGTCCGCTAGTTATAGGATACATAAAGTTATGTTAAATTGACCACAGCGCCCTCTAGGGGACTTAAAGTGAAGAACTAAAAAAAATTTTTTCTTTATAGTTTCGTGTGTGATATCAAATGAAAGAGCTTTGTGAGCACAGCTCAAATATAAAAAAAAATACGCGAAAATAAGTGAAATAATAATTATAGTAAATAACAAAAAAATATTCTTGACTGTTTCGTGTGGGGTATCAAATAAAAGAACTTCGTTAGCACATTTCAAATATGTAAACAACAAAATAATTAAAAAAAAATAAAGTTTAAAAACTAAAACCCGACTACCGCTGAAATATTTATCTATTTACGACATATCGGTAGAGATATGATTAAAGGATAGCCGTGGTCGTATGCCACATTTTATAGCAAAAGAGATTCATTTAAATAATAAAATAAAATCAAAGTGGCATACGATCACGGCTACCTTTTGAACATATCTTTATCAATAATTGTTTTAAACTATCGCGGTTATTTTCACTATGATTTAATGTATTTACGGGATTCTTACCACGATTTTCGATTTTATTTTCGCACGTCCGATATTTCGATGCTGTTTTACTAAACCAAAAACCAAAAAACAGGGGTTAGGACTTTTACTAAACAGCATCGAAATATCGGACGTGCGAAAATAAAATCGAAAATAGTGGTTAGAATCCCGTAAATACATTAAATCATATCTTTATCAATATGACTTAAACACATAAATATTTCAGCGGAGACTATTTTCTTGTTTCATACTTTTTAGAGCGTGTTTTAGTTTAGTTATTTATATATTATATTTATATTTAGTATATTAAAATATAATAAGTAGTAGACTCCAGAAGATCAACTCGTTCATGGGTCAATGTGTACGCTTCATTTTATAATAAAATCCTAAAATATTTAAGATTAACCTATTAACCCTTCGATTGATTTAAGGTTAAGTGTTATGTGAAAAGTTTTACTTTAAGATATCCGGATGCAAGAAGTTGGGATTCCCTGGCTGTAAATTGTTACTATGTATTATTTTTCTCTTATTTTTAAAAGATGATTGCTGTTGAGTTTCTTGCCACTTCTTCTCAACAGATCGACTTTCCGAAGTGGTGGTAGATTCAGTTCAATTTGTAAATTGTTTGACTTATTTCAAATGTATTTAAATACTTACGAAATAAAGAATATTTGAGTTTGAGTTTGAGTTTGAGTTGAGTAGTCGGGTTTTAGTTTTTTTATTTTATTTTTTTCAATGTTAAAGTTTCGATAATATCTCATACCAATTGGCTTTTAGCTTTTAAAAACGTGTTATGTGAATACCATTTTGACTTTTAGAAGATCGCAACAACATCCAAATGGCGTTTTGATGAGAAATAAATTGGTTGAATTGCCCCTCTGTCCGCGCTCATGGCGCTTGTAACAGCATGGAAATATCGGACGCGCGAAATAAAAATTTGAACGTGTTAAGAATGTCATAAATTCATCACATTTTCTTTTTTAGGTGTGAACTCGTATCCGCCAGCGATTACGTCCAGTTTTCAAACCAAATGATCGATACTTCAAGTCGTCGATATTGCGGTCAAATAAAGGATTTACAAATCACTTCGCAAAAGAGTTTTTTAAGAATTACTTTCAAAACTAATGATCGATTAGACGCAACTGGATTCAAAGCCGAGTACATATTTTTGACGGATACTGAAATGCATAGTAGAAGGATGGAAGAATTTGAAGGAAATGGTAAGTATTTTATATGCTGAGTAAAATCAAGGCGTAAGCAGAATATTTTATTTCCATAGCGGTATTTTAAGGCTAATTCTTTGTATTAACTCTAGAATCAAACAATGAAACTTAATTAATAATAATATAAAATATCAAAAACACTAGCCTTATGGAACCCTTAGATTGATTGGTTAATCTTATGGTGCGTACAGATTGCTGTGATGGAACTAGTAAAGTAACATTCTGCGCACTATACGTCCAAATACGCAACGTGCGCAGAATGTTACATTGCTAGTTACAAACTATAGGTCTATGTAGCAATAAGGGTGACCATAATAATCGGTTTTAAAACATTATTTTTATTAACGAATTAATTAAAAGAGTTTGCTGATTTTGCCTGTTGTCACGATTACTTGTTTAGATTGAAACTAAAGGAAGGAAGAAATAAGTATTTTTATTTACAATCCACCATTGCTTTAACAATAAAAATTTATAAAATGTAAATACTACAAAAACTGGCTAAAAAACCAAAAACCGAAATAATAAGTATGAATTATTAAAAAATTAAAAGGAAAATATTGATATTTTTTTAACTTATTGCTTTTTCAAACAATATGGTTACCATTTGCTCAAAGCTTACAAAATGCTAATGTTTATTCGTGTACCCACATTATACTCGAGCTTAAGGGAAGTTTAATAAAAACCTTATGGTACATAATTGATCAGACCTTTCGTACATACATGAGAACACACCGTGAGAACTGTTACACATTCGACCACTAGTTTTAAACTATTAAAATGTCTGATCAGACCTTGAAATAAACTTACATTTTTTGGAAAATTTTAGTATTCGATTGTCGTGTAGTAAATTTAACGAAGATTAATGATCTTTTTGCTATTTAAGTCAATATAAGATTTTTATGTAGTGTCTTCTCAGACAATCCTTACAACCATCAGTGGCTAAGCGCTTTGAAATTGGCGACTAATTTGAACAAATAGTGATCGGTGGTGCTATCCCTTCAGGATCCAATTGGCTAGCGACCACCTTTCGTGTCAAATTGCCACGCTGTCATTGATATGTTCTGGTTATGTTGTGTTTATTAAAAACTTGTTTCATCATCAGTTTCTAAGTTAAATTTCCAACCTTACTCTCACTTAATATTACATCGTGAAGTTAACGATAAACGCAGATTTATTAGTTAGAAAAAACATGTACTGTTACGGTACAATAATTTAATCCAAAGACTCGAACCTAATTAATCACAGGTTCGTGCATACCGCTATCTTTTTTTCATCTTGTACTAATTTTTACATGGAACGTTAAAATAGCATTTATTTCAAGTTACTTGTCTGGCTTTCTACACGATAAATAAAAAATAATAAAATCCCCAGACAATCACCCCAACTACATGCCCCCAAAGTAAGCATAACTTGTGTTATGGGATACCATGTAGCTAACTAGGGGCGAACCTAGAATATAAATACATAAATAGATAAACACCCAGATACGGAACATTTTTTTTTCTTGTTCCGTGCGGGAATCGAACCACTGGCGTCTGAGGCAGATAGGTTTACCCCTTCGCCAAAGTGGTCGTCAATAATGGTCGATAGACTTAAAAGACTCCACATTAGTGCAAATTTCACAGAAAGTTATTGTTTTCTGCTACTACCACGGTCGATTAAAACGTCGGGTAAAACTACCCTATGTCTTTTAACTGTAAAAAAATAATCAAAAATATTGAGTGTATACAAATATTAGTTTATAGGTACCGCTTTATACAGATATAACAGAGGGACAGGATTAACAAGTTCTGGATTTGAGAAATCGGTCATTACAAAAATAATAACCTTAAATAAGAATAGAAGAAGTTAATACGAGTGAGTGCTTAATGGTGTTATTCTATTTCAGGATCAACGTCCAGACGCCATGCGGAAACATCGTGTTTATTTTTAATAATACTTTTAATTATTAACAGATAATAATATAACTATTGTAAATAGAAACTGTATAAATAAATAAAGTATTATCTAATGTAGCTTTTTTTCTTTTGTCTTCCTGTCACGTGGTGTCAAGTGATCATGCAAACAAAGGTGTTATATACGTCAATCTGCAAGAAACCTATTCACTCATATTCGAAAAACCAGAACTAAGAGTATAGTGATAATAATAGCATATATTATTACAAACAAAAACAAAGAACCAAAAATGTCTGATTAAATTTGAAATCCTTTTGATTGCATGTCATTATTAATAAATCATTATTTTTATTCCGTAAACTATAAACACAAAACTCACTCAGCGTGAAATTCTTACATAATATACATAGTAGGTATACTTAAACTATTCATGCTCCTTCGATCCTGGGTTTAAACAAACAAGGACCGACTGTACCGTGCATAATGGACTAGTTCCAAATAAGATTACCTTCTAATCTATTTTGTAGGCATTTACATAATCTGTTACCAACATGAAAATGCTTTTACACGTATCACCCAACTATGGTAATTTGTTTAGGGTAATAGTTTATTTAGTAATAATTAATTTATCAACTGTATACAGGGTCGCCTTATAATAGTCAATAATAATAAAATATTCATTTATTTCAGAAAACAAAGGTTCCATAGAGTAGGAATTTCACACTTCCTTAGGTATAAAACTAAAATTTAAATATCATAAGTTAAATAAGCTGTTAAAAAATTGTCATTACTAATAGAAAAATTTAAACTCTTCAAATAAAATAAGAAATTATGCAACAATTAAATTAAAAAACAAATCATATTAAACTAGGACAAATCAAAATAAATCAAATCAAATTTAATTAAATCAAGCCAAATTAAATAATATTTTAATAGCAGATTTAAAATGATGAGATCAAGAATGATGAGTGAGACATCATTACGAAAAAAAAAATTTTTTAAACATTTTCCGTAAATTTAAATGTCAAAATTTTTCTAAGTTATCAAAATTTAAGTTTGATCTGTAGTTTATGACTACACAGCAAGTAATAAAAACGTTTCCATCTAATTGTATGTATTTATAAAGTACATTAATCTTAAATTTTACTCACAGAGAAGAATTCTGAAATTTTAATTTATGAAATATATTTCAAAAAAAAATTTTTTTTCAAAATTCAGACCCTCTCATCATTCCTAATCTGCTATTAAAATATAATTTCATTCACAGTTTTATTTGTTGGTTATTTTTAATTGATATATTTGTAAATTTTATTAAAAACTCACTTAATGGAATTTGATATATTGTTATTCGAGTGATGAAATATGAGCTTTAGGCAGAAGGGTAGTCGCTAGTGATGCATACTAAAAGAGTCCTACTGGAGAACATCGATCTTTTGCACTGGTTACCCTTGCGGCATGCTTATTTGCATACTTTATTTCTAGTAGTATACAGAAGTATCTTCCGTTCAAAGACTTGAGAGGGTTATACCATCCTACCTATTTAAACATCAAGCTACTCGTGCATGTAAGCTCTGTGTTATGTGTTATCCACTTCAAATCAAGAAGTAGCCAGCTAGTAAAATTACTGGAATAATAAACTTTTCAAAAAAAAAAAATAGTTACACCATGCATAATCTGTTGACAGCGTTCCCTATTGCCACAGTGTCTTCCGTATCCTTAAAACTACTACGTTCTGAACACACGGACAACATAATTTCAATTTGAGATGTGTAAATTAAGAGTAAAATTACTCACTAAAAATAACAGACATAAACAACCATAATATAACAATATAATACTATTATATCACCCCACATAATTATATACAAGTAGGTTGCTATATTGAAGGATAGTAGGCGATCATCATCTTCGTGACGCACGCTGCTGGACAGAGACCTACCCCAACAAGATTCTCCACGTCGCGCAGCCCTCATCTACCATTTGAGTGTTTATTTTGTAAACCTATTGTGAATAAAAGTTTTTGGATTTTTCGAATTTTGAATTTGAATATGCAGGTTGTTTGGTGCATCGCCGTCCAAGGTGATATGTTTTGCTGACGTCCAAATGAAGTTTTAAAATTTTATAAAAAAATAACCATATGGCTTTTGAACTTTTTATAAATAAAATACGAGTAGGCATAGCAGATAACCTACTCTACACGCCATATTCTTTTGTTATTTCAGGCCACGAAAAAAAACATTCACCGTGAAATAGTTACATTCATCCATCTGCAGAAACTATCATCTTTATCTTATCAGTAGGAAGGTTCGTTAATAGCAGTAAATCAAACTTTATCAACGGAGTTTTTGGTTACTTTTATGTGTAATCTTTTCTTTTCAGAACACATTCATTCTTATATCCAAATAGAGCTGAAGAGGTTCTTTGTGTATTTTAATGCGATAATCTCTAAAACTACCAGTTGGAATTCCTTCACATATGAAGTATAAAAAGGGTATCTTTTATAAAGGAATTCCAACTACATACAAATACAAAGCTTCTATGCTGGACTGGGAGCGAAAGAAAAACATAGAATGTGCCAGCTGCTTCTCTTCCCGGGCATACTGTAAAAGTCAGTTAAGGGACGGAGGTGTTATGGGAGGCTTATTTGTGGGCGATAGGCTGACCCCCTGTCACTGCAATAGTCTCTCTCCACTATTATAATGCCTCCAAATTTGTCAAACGTGACATCAGATGGTTTTATAACCTCTGGTGTTCTGCCTACCCCTTAAGAGATACAGGCGTGAACTCATGTATGTATGTATGCATGTATGTAGGAATTCCAAATGATTGAAAAATAAAGGTGGAAAAAACGCGTGAAGCTGTTATTTTATAAAATATGTGTCGTCGGACAAGCGGTGAACTCTGCCGACTGAGATGTTTGGGCGTGCCGACTCATGGCTTAGGAGAATATTTCATCACTTCATTAGGGTGTTACCGATCGTCGATCGATTTTTTTTATGGTTATGGCCTAGTAAAAACTATCGATCGACTAATCCATTCCTTCATCGATCAACGCCATCGATCAACGATGTGTGGTAACACCCTAAATCTTCCCAACTTTTGGGAGGTCAATACAGTCACTTATTTATCGATTTACTCGAAATTTTGCAATTGACCACATTGAGTAATGAGTAATGGCTGTCAGACACCGAAACATCGAAATGAAAAATATAATAATACACTTTAAAATATGGATTGAATTATCTTGTTGCCTAAATACTTGTCAAAAGCAAGAATTAATGGAAAGTTTAATCATTAGTTCGAGTTTCTTATAATTATATTTCATCTCTAGGCTGTGTAAAAAGAAGGCTAAAATTACAAAGAAAAAAACTACAAGAAGATGAAGCTACTCTGTTTGAACAACGTAATTATGTTTATAAAGAAAACTGGCAAGGATATACTAACTCAGATAATTCTCACTTTCAGCTCATTTGTTGCACTTTCATACCCTAATTAAGTTCATAATAATTCTTTATTGTACACCAACAGCATCAGTAACATTTTACAACACATTTTAAAACATTTCCACAAAGGCGGCCTTATCGCTCAAAGCGATCTCTGCCAGGCAATCCTGTAAGGACAGGACATGAATAGAGGAAATTAGGGTGGGCGGTGGTACAGATTCCATAAAATAGACTACATACAAATTATTACATATCATACATATTGATCATACAAATTAATCATAAATATACATAAATATTATTTATATATAGACTTACACATTAATAATACATACACATACTTATTAGTAAGTTACGATGAGCAGTGTTTCACAAGGTAATAGCGTTTAAGGATCCTTTTGAAGGTGTAAGGACTGGGAGCTTTGCGGATCTCTAAGGGTAAGTTATTCCATTTTCCAAGGGTTTTCATTTTCCAAAGCGACACCGATCGCACAAAAAAAATTTACTTAAGAATGTGGATGTATTTATGTGATGGTGTCGCAAGGAAAAGGTTTAAGGAAGAGCGCAAGTTACGATCGTTGTTGTTGAATCGATAGTTAAAGCGGTTTTGCAGATAAACAGACTAATAAAAACTTATAATGATAAAATCTAGTTAATGATAATTCAAATTAATTTTATCTACGACATAGAAAACTTTGCTTACAAAAAGCAACTTATCATCTAAGTAATCGACCAATATTGTCGATATTTTGTTTCTGAATTATTTCACAAAGTTCAGGATCGCCGTATTCAAAAATACGTAAGAACTGAGGCTCGGAGCTTTAACTAAAGATTTTTCGATGATAAGATTCTTAACATCCGGTTTATACCTATTTCGATAAATTTCGAACAATTTAATTAAATTGTGTCACTGAAAACATTTGGGAATCATGTCGATACTTCGGACCTGCACAGCTTTATAATTATACACAGCTCATGTGCGATCATACATGGAGTACTGCAGTCATCTTTGGTATGGTTCAGCCCTCAGATCATACAGTTTGATCTGAGGTTCAGCCAAATATCAACTAGTAGCGCTGGACTTTGTTGACCGGAGGTTCCGTAAACTAGTAAACAACGTCAACCAAAAAATTGCAGACTTCAGAGCATCGTTTTAGTGGTATCTTGTTTAACCGTGTACTACAGGATACAATTTAGAGAGTGTGTGACTGCTCTGTTTGAACAAATTGAATACAAACCATGGAACTACTAGGCGCAGACAGAACTTCCATCCGTATTTGGTAGATATTCCAAAAAGTCGAGCTTAGCGCTTTGACAGTTCCTGTTTGATACGGGTTGCCTGTTATTATGCTACCCGCTGCGTCTATTTAGCCTGACCAGTATAGTCCTGGTACTTTTAAGCGTCGATTGAATAGGTTTCTCGTTGATGGACGTATACCACCTTAGTCTTCATGTTCACTTACCATCGGGTTTCATGGAAGACAAACGTCCCATCCTTATCTAATATATAAAATTCTTGTGTCACAGTTTTCGTTGCCATACTCCTCCGAAACGGCTTGACCGATTTTGATGAAATTTTTTGTGCTTATCCGGTATCTATGAGAATCGGCCAACATCTATTTTTTTTTTATTTATATGGCAAAACAACGTTTGCCGGGTCAGCTAGTTTTATATATTTTTTGAAAGTTTCCTAAAATAGGTTGTTTGTGTGGAAAACTCATCAAATCTTTCTTTTGATGAACTTTATTAATCTTTTTTATAGAAATATTTATGAATCATAAACTCCGTGCTATTTTTTGCATCATAAGAGGGCCTGGATTCAAAGGTTCGTTAAATCGACTTGACTTTTTATTATCTTTTCGGGTTAAGATGATTAAATTAGATACCTTCTACTATTAAAAATATATAATAATAATAATAAATTCTTTATTGTTAACCAACAGCATTAAAAAGAAAGTAAAAAAGTTTTATTTTAATTTAGTATTGGCACAAAGGTGGCCTTACCAATAACATAATAATTCCATAGACATACCAACATATTACTAACAAATACATATATAATACATGCAAATACATGAAAACAATACATATACATACATTCTAATAATACATACACATGACATATACATAAACATATACATGATAATCACAATGAGAGCGTTAAAGGTGTAACCCACTATGTTATTACTGTTCTTTATAACACGAGCTCATACACTTAGTTTAGGGAATATAATTGGGTAGTATGTCAATCTTAGTTATTTAGTTAAATTTGATTATAAAGGGCCCTTACAATTTAACTAAAATAATGAACAAAAGCTATACCAACCTCGGTCATTTCACGTGACTAACACGATGCGACTTTAAAATAATTTAGAGTAACTGAAAGAAGGTTTCAACCTGATATTTTTTGGTTCAAAGCAATGTTCGAATTTTCGAGCTTTATAATAAAATTTATCAGTCTTAAGACAACTGATATTATAAAATTAAACAATGATTTTGTTTGGACGCATCCATCAGAAGAACTACACAAAAATAAACTATTAATTTATTAGGTATATTAACTATTATAGCTGCAAAATGTTGGGAAAGTCCTCTCACCCCTACCGTCCACCCCTGGATAAGCATGTCATAAAAAAGCATAAAAAGCGAAAATCTCGATTGTCACCCTTGCCTGAGCAGCGACCAGGTGTCATCGAAAATCTGTCGCCAAACGTTCTAACGTGGTTCTAAACATAGTCGTGTGGTTCGGCACAAATACTTGATGAACCAGTTCCTCCTTAAACCGTGTGCTTCCATCTTTCAGTTCAACGTCACTTACCATCATTAATAATCAACGAATGCAGAGCATTAAAAAACCGACTTCACGTCAAAACTTTGGCTGAAGTATAAGGTCGTCAAGGTAAACGATCTCCGAATTCATATATTTGAAATAAATTTTTCATGAAATTTATATGGGATCAAATGGGAAGTATTCTCTTTCATATGAAATGAAATCGGTTCACCCAGTCAAAAGTTATGAGGTGACAAACAAAAAAAATATATACAGATGAATTGAGAACCTCCTTCTTTTTTTGAAGTCGCTTGAAAATAAGGTCAAACACTCCAGGTCACCGCTGGAAATAAGTACAGTTTCATAAATACAAAGTTCGTATGATAAAAATATTATTTACCTTTAAGTAACGAGATTTGACCATTATCAAGTAAAAACACTTGATGTCTGCTAAGTATGTCCAAGAAAATATTTCCTTAAAGAATAAAGTAAGAAATGTGTGCGATTGTACATCGAATTCAGGTAGAGTTAAAAGCGCTTAATCCAGTCACGAGGTAATTAAAATGAAATTTACTCCCAGGGTAGTCACATAATGAGCTCTAATTGGTAGTTTTGCAAATTCAATGGCCTGTATGGGAGATGGCACATTTGAATTTATTGTTCAAGTACGTGTGAATGCGGCTTTTAGAATATATGTTAATGCTCATACCTCCATAGTTTAGAATTAGTGTGTGCTCTAAATTTATTTGTATGACAAATTTTGATTGTGACATACGGAGAAAACCTTAGAAAAAGAAGAATACCTTAGTCAAATATTGTTTAGAATATAGTATACGTAATAATTCTTTTAACAAACATTTCCTAAAATAATAGTGGCTGGCGCCTTTTTTTAGATTATTATAATAGATAATCTATACCAGAAGGCACCGAATTGTGTGTAATTGCTGCAGCAATTTTTTTTCAGACATAATTTAAACTTTATTGTCAAATTGAGCTTAAGTCTGAAAGACCAGCAATTAAAGTTACGTACAGCAAAATATATTCGTGCTTTTATTCGCAAAAAAGGTTTATAACAAATTATGATACTTGTTTTCTATTGTTAAACTTTTTTCACCCATTACTCAATTTATAAGTAAATCTTTTGGTCTAATTTTCACATTTTGTTTATCTACACAAATTCTAATTTACTAACAAATGCTTACACTGACACGTAATATGAAAAACCTCGTAGGGTAATTAAAATAAAAAAAAACATAACAAATTAAAACAACGCTACTCACATTTATCCGAACAGCAAAGGCATGTTGTCATTAGAGACGAAACCATCAAAGCAATATGTTACAACACCACAGGCTATCATAATTTATTTTTTATCATAGCATTATCCTTAGAGCGAAAGAGACGGATGCTTCAAAGCTAATCTCTTACATTCTCTTTCATGTTGTTCGGAATTTGACAAAACAATTAACAGAAGCTTTGTTTGAAGCTCAGCAATGTTTTTATTAGAGCGCCAATTCCCGGGGGCGCCAAAACTAAAATTCATACTTCAGTTCCCAGAAGCCCCAAAGGTTAAATTTTAATTATTCGTGAAGTTCACACGTTCACTGAACTGCGTAAAGGAAACAAAAAATTAATAGCGTTATTAGTTTAAGTTTTATAGTGGAAACATACATTGTTTTACATTTTAGTGTTACACATTTACCAACATTTGATTTCTGTACTGTATTTAAAGTATAGGAAGTTATTATCAATATAAATCAGAGCTTTCCAGTTGACTACCCTCATCATACGTCAATCATTCGTTATTTTACGAGTCACCTTGTCTTATTTACTCGTATTGATATTCTGTAACACGCGTTGGACAATCCATAAAGAACTTTTCCAAAAATCCAAATACAATTTAGCTGCTTCATGCGGTTTTACCCATGCAAATTCGAATTCCGCGAAAACATCAGGATAAAAAGTAGCCTATTATGTGCTATTCCAGACTGTACACTATCATTGAGCCAAATTTCATTCGAATCCGTTGAGCCGTTCTGCCGTGCTTGAATAACAAACATGCATGGATGTATCCATACATCCAAAAATTCACGTTTATAGTGTTAGTAAGAGTTATATTTCCCAACAATTTCTTATTCTTAGTTATGAGTTGGTTAATGTTTCAATAAAACGAAATCTTATTCACATTTGACAAAACAGTATCTTGCTCCATCATCTGCTAACATCACCTGTCGACAAAGCAATAAAATAAATCTGAAAACAATGAAGCGAGTTTATAAGGTTAGATAGATGGTACTAAAGCTAGTATTTTTGTAGAGTCATAATTTAAAAAAGGAGGTTTAAACAAATATTTGGCAAAGAAAAATAATTCAAAAAGGACACAAAAACGCCTTGGCTCATCTATATTTTTAATCTTATATTGATTCTGCTTTGAGTATTTTTGAATCTGTCTTGAGTTTCAACCCACGTTGTAACGTGACGAACATACGTATTTCGTCTTTCAAGTGCCTGATAATATTTTAGTCTATACACCAGTGTTTCCGACTTACGTTCTCATTGTCAGGGATTAGCGCTGTCTCCAGTGCACGTAGATATTCAAGGCTCTTTCAGTAAGGCATTTGCAAGCTTGTTTGCACCTTTTACGATCGACGCTATTGCTACATTCCTTATAATTAAAGTTGTGTTTTGATAGAAAGCAAGAGAAATAACTTAACTTAATTCATTTAAGCGTTTGATTGTTAATATCCGGTGTAAACAATCACTTGTCATGTCACTAATTTTAACACAACCGTGAATTAAACAATAAACTACAGGTATCAAATGCTGCTACAGAATGGCTTTTGCTCATGACTCCGTAGGCGAATAAACATTCTATCTAGTATTCAAAGCGTAAGTTCTTAAGCAAATTTTATTTGGCCTAGATAATGTGGTGTGAATGTTGGAAATATTTATTTTTAATTTACCTACCCAGACACATTGACGAACCTTTTCAGCAAGTTTCACATCGGTGCACTCAGTGAATAAGTTTTTCATACAAACTAAAACTCATATGTTTTCCGTTCCCGTGGGAATTTCGGGTTACTTGCCTTGGTGCACTCCTACCCCTACATCTCCCTAGGAATGTATGTTAAAGCTTCAGCTCTCTACGCCTAGTAGTTATGGCTGTACGTTGTCTATCAGTCACTCAGGCGAGTTTTAATATGTGTAATAAATGTATGTATATATCTATAATGTATGATACTGATGAAGCTCTGATAAAAATTAGAGCACGAATGAGGTTTTCGGACTCTATATCTCGTGTGATCTATTAATTTTGTGAAGTGTTGCGGAGAGAGGTAGTATAAAATGCAGAGCATTAAAAAACCAACTTCACTAACATTTTAAAATCCTTATGAAAACTTTGGCTGAAGAGAAATGTCACCTACGTAGGTATATGTATATCCTCCGCTTTCATACATATATTTTTTAAGTAGGCACTGAACCGATTTCCATTAAATTTCTATGGGCCACCTTTGACTTATTGTGATCTGTAAAAATCAACAAAAGAATAATAAAACAAGAATCATCCAAATCGATTCAAAATTTACCAATTAATCAAGTTACAAACATACACACGATTTGATAACCTGTGCGAAAAGAACGTGTGCGGCGACGGACCGTGCTCGCGATGAAATACGGAAAAAATCTTACATCAATCTGATCAAAATTTTATAAGAAAAACAAAACATCATTTATATTTTTGCGTATAAAGTTTATCCTACGGCGCATAATGTCGCACCACAATTTATTATTCGCAAAGTACCTTCCATACGTACCTACTGGAATACTAAAGCTGAATACTACGATGTGAAACGAACTCCCAGCTTGAATATTTTACTCCACGAATGTCGATTTTTGAGGTCAAACACATAAACTTGTGCTTATATAATTTTACAATATTAAAGAATTTCTTGCGATGAAATTAGAATTTTGTTCAAAACTATGCTCATGTATGCCTTGATATTCGTTTATGGTTAAAACCTTCAACTAAAAAAAAACTGCAATCTTAAAACTAAACTCACGTGAAATATGAAACTTTTATTTGTACACTGAAGTCATATCCAATGGTAAAACAATAACTAAAAGTTAAATTATGTTAACATCAATAAAAAAGCAACCCTCAATATTCTTTTTTATTTTATTACGACTGATTCATCGTAACATTTGATTCAACCCCCTCTCAGTTTAACATAATGTCACGTCGTAACAAATATTACATTACAATTTTTAACGATATCACAAATATATTCATGAAGAGATTATTTTACAAAGCCTACAATTCAAACCACTTATTTTCACATGAAATATTGAAAAATTCCCGCATAATCTTAACAAGATCTTTGAAAAAAGGCAACAAGTTCATATTCTCGGAACTGGCTTTATACTAAATGAATAATATTATGTATAAGTCGGATAAAGGAACGTCGGAGTTGAATTCAATAAGAAACTAAGACAAAGGAATGACTAAAGGAGTTTGTCTCAGGAAATTAAATTGTGCATGGAAGTGATTCAAATGCGTGTAGGTGACATTCGAAGTTGGCACGGAATTGACTCGGAAAATTCTTGAGCTCGTTTTGAATCAATTTTGTATTGTGAATATAAATAATGTAGAAATAAGTTGCAGAAGGCCAACTCGGGCGACTTCACAAATTCGTATTATGCTTGCTGTAACTGTCAACAATACAAGTCACATCAATGTCACGCATGCTATAGATTTTTAAAATATGATAGGGACATTAGGGACACAAAATAATTTATTGCTTACTAGCTTTATCCCGCAACTTCGTATGCGCTTAACTACCCTTCTCGTGGAAATTTCAGAAACTATACAACCAGACACCCACTGAAAGAACCTTTATACCAAGTATCACACCCATGCACTCAAGGAATAAGTTTTATTCATACAAACTAAAAATCATATATTTCCGTGCCCGTGGGAATTTTGGGAATTTTTTTCGTAGCACAACCCACTCTTTGAAGAACCTTCATGCCAAGTGTCACATCCGTACACTCAAGGAATAAGATTTTTCATACAAACTAAAAAGTCTAACCCCTTCCCGTGGGAATTTCGGAAATTCCTTCCATAATAAAAACTTATTGAGGAACCTTTATATCAAGTATCACATCCGTGCACTCAAGGAATGGGATTTTTTCATACAAAATAAAACATCACAAATTTCCCGTTCCCGTGGGATTTCGGGAATCCCTTTTATAACACAACCAGACACACATTGAAAAACCTTTATACCAAGTTTCACATCGGTGCACTCAAGGAATAAGATTTTTCATACAAACTAAAAAGTCCTATATTTCCCGTTCCCGTGGGAATTTCGGGAATTCCTTCCTTAGTGCACCCTTCCATTCCCTAAAGAATGTATGTTCCAAATTTCAGCTCTCTAAGTCCAGCAGTTACGGCTGTACTTTGTCTGTCAGTCACTCAGTCACTCAGTACCTCAGTCACTCAGTCAGTAACGGAACAGTTTTATATATATTGATGATAATGATTGGTCTAAAAGAGGTTTTAATTAATTATCTAGTAGGTATTAATAATCAACAAATACCAAAAAGCACACGAAAAATACATTCTTCAAAGTAAATAATTGATTATGTTCTATAAACAAACAACAGCGTGTTTTTATTGAATCCAAAATTATTTAAAACAGTTTACGTACTGTTATATCCCGGGATTGTTACCATAAGTGCTTTCCTAGGCACTGCTGAGCTAACTCAGCAGTATTAGTTTAGCGATAACGGTTCGAAGCTTTCTTGACCACCGGTGGTAGAGTCAGTCTGCGTCCTCGTACAGTTCAGAGCGGTTGCTTAAAGATTAATCCTAATAATTATCCTTTGTTAAAATCCTTTTGAAATAAAAGTGTTCTAGTGTTAAAAATAGTTTTTTTTTAAAAAGCTAATTCTAAAACCACGTATAACATTTTGGTGGCAGCGGTGGGATCCGGAAAATTCCAAGTGCCTAAGCAACCGACTCGCAGACTCGCGCCGGGTCCCTATCCTATCTATGAATCCAGTGTAAAATAAATAAAATAAAACTCAGTGTCGTATCCAGTGCGTACTTTTAAATATCCAGTAACCTCGTATTATCTATATGCGATACCCAGTGAAAAATCCAGCATCCAGTGTAAAAGTGCTCAAACATCAGTTATACAACGCTGATAACTAAATAAAATCAGTATAATATCAACTCAGTATAATATAGTGAAAAGTGAATCTAGGGGTGCACATCCTTTATAACTTAATAAAACCCCAGTGTCCTAAGTGTTCAACTGTATCCTGAAATCATACTTCGAAATTACATCATACGGAAAATCGCATCGTGAACTGCAATTTCCTCGACACTATTCTTCGAGTCAAACTTCAATCATTCTACCAGAAATCATCCACGTTTCCATACCATATGTGAATAATAATCAAGAAGCCGAAATCAAGAACAAATAATTATCCCGTAACAAACGGTCTACTCGCAGCACCCAGGCGGCTTATCGCCCGTCGGAATGTCCTACTCAGCAGTCTCGTTCGTATCCGTCGTCGCCTACACAATACTTGTACTGTAAGTCTTTGGTCATTGCTTTGTTTAGTTTAAGAGTTTTGAATATTATTTGATAGTCACGGAACAATTTTTAGATTTAAGAAACTCGTTCGATTTACGTAGTTCATTTTATAATACCGTTTTAACTTTTACATTTCTTATTTTTCTTTTGTTTAATGATTCTAGTTATAGTACAACCTGTTTGAAATATAAATTATGCCAAAAGTGACTAAATCTGAAGATAACAAGTTAACATTGAATATTCCCGAACCTGAATTAATTTTAAGCGACTCAGAAGTGAAGTCACCTGTTAACTCTCCTCGCGTAACTAGGAAAACGGCTGCATCCATTCCGATGGCGGAATTAGAATTAAATACCCTTTTTAAATTTATCAAATCCTATGATGGTAGTAGGGAAACCCTAAATTCGTTTTTAATAAACTGCGAAAATGCATATAGTCTTGCATCCGAGTCACAAAAACCCATTTTATTTAAATTTATTTTGAGTCAACTTAGTGGAAAAGCGGATATTGCCTGCTCCATAAAGGAGTTTGCGTCTTGGGAACAGCTGAAGGACTTCCTTAAAACCCAATTTAGTGAACGCAAACACTACTCACACCTTTTAACCGACCTTCAAGAGAGCAAGCAAGGTTCACAAGAAACCGTGGGACAATATGCACTTAGAGTAGAGACCTATCTTTCGCAATTGTTAACTGAAATATCCTTGTCTAGCACTAAAGTTAAAGAAATGTATGGTCGCACGGCGGCTATGGAGGATCTTGCCCTGCACCATTTCCTTATGGGGTTACATCCCCAAATATCTAATATTGTTAGATGTAGGGCTCCAAGAAACTTAAACGAAGCAATTAACCTAGCAGTATCCGAGGAACGCATACAGCAAACTTTATATAAGCGTTCACAACCTGAACAGCAGCCTAATAATAATATTAAATTCAAACCAAATACCTATAGAAATAACCAAACACCCCCTGTTCAGAGATCGTTTAACCGAGCACCTCCTGTTCAAAGACCGTTTAACTATGCGCCCCAAGGTGCATCTATTCCTTTCTGCCGGTATTGTAAATCGACCGGTCACGATATTTCATCATGCAGAAAACGAGAATACAATAACAACCGGTACAAATATGCACAAAACCAAGCTTCTTCTTCTTTTAAACCACCTCCTCGTATTCACTATCTTGAACAACCTGTTGAACATAATCAAAATGATGTGGGTCGGGACGAAGTAGATGCCTCACCTGCACATTTAAACATGTAAAGGTCTCGGAAAGGTGTCGCTCGAGACTTAAACATAAAGTCGACACCCATCCTTTAAAATCCTGGAACCACTCGGGTAACCAGCCCCCAATAAGTGTCCAGTCTATTCAAAATCCAAGGGACCACTCGGGTAACCAGCCCCCAATAAGTGTCCAGTCTATTCAAAATCCAAGGGACCACTCGGGTAACCAGCCCCAAATAAGCGCCCAATCTATTCAAAATCCAAGGGACCACTCGGGTAACCAGCCCCCAATAAGTGTCCAGTCTATTCAAAATCCAAGGGACCACTCGGGTAACCAGCCCCCAATAAGTGTCCAGTCTATTCAAAATCCAAGGGACCACTCGGGTAACCAGCCCCAAAAAAGCGCCCAATCGACAAATCCTAAGAAACTACAAGTTTTAAAATCTTCTTCAAAGTCATCCAGTAAAATCCAAAATATCCTACCAAATTCTAACTCAGAAAACAAGATTTACGAAATCAATCTCGACACATCCAAACGTCTTCTACCACACGTACTATTAGACTCACAAATATCCAAAAATCCTATATCCCTGTTAGTCGACTCTGGTTCGGCTATATGCCTCATTAAAGAATCATGTATCCAACAATATCCGAAACTAATTAAAGAATCCATAAAACTCAAGGGAATAGATCCTGGTGATGAACCTACTTCAACCGAGGGCCATTTTCAACTAAAACTTAAATTCGACAATAATAAATCTTCCACGTTCAAATTTCATGTTATAAAAAATATAAATCTACCCTATGACGGCATAATAGGAACTGATTTCCTGACATCTCACGGGTGTAAAATAGACTACACCGAAGACGTTCTAAGGATAGGTAACACTAGTATCAAACTCGAATTTTCTGAGCCATCTTATCTCATTCCACCTCGCTCAGAAGCAGTTATCGAGTGCTCGATTGAAAATCCTAATCTCAAACAAGGCATAATTGTTGATCAACACCTATCCGACGAATTATTAATTTCAAATTGTATTGTTAAAGTTAAAGATAACAACCGAATTAATTTAACCATAGCCAATATCTCTGGGAACCCTGTAAATATAAACTCAAATTTAAACCTTAAACTAGAACCACTGTACCCAACCGCCTTTCAAATTCGACGAACCTTTTCGGGAACTCCTAAACGAACTCAGGAAGTAATTAATTCTCTTAGAATAGATCATTTAAACTCAGAAGAAAGTAACGCCCTTTTAGACCTCTGCTCCCAGTATTCAGATATTTTCTATCTTCCAGATGATCAATTAACATATACTCAAGCCCTTAAACATGAAATTAAAACAAGTACTGATACTCCAGTCCACACAAAATGCTACAGATTTCCTGAATTCCACAAAAAAGAAGTGGAATCTCAGATAGGCAAAATGCTCGATCAAGGAATCATAGAAGCCTCATCCTCGCCTTGGAGCTCACCAATTTGGATTGTACCAAAAAAATTGGACTCTCAAGGGCAACGAAAGTGGCGAATAGTGATTGATTATAGGTCACTCAACAATATCACTATCGGAGAAACATATCCTATTCCACAAATATCTGAAATCCTCGATCAACTAGGAAACAGCAAATACTTTTCCACTTTAGATCTCACTTCCGGTTTCCATCAGATCCTAATTTCTCCCGAAGACGCACCCAAAACAGCTTTCTCCGTTCCTCAGGGGCATTTCCAGTTCAATAGAATGCCTTTTGGGCTTAAAAATGCCCCATCAACTTTTCAAAAACTGATGAACAACTGCCTTTCAGGATTACAAGGCTCCCGATGCTTTGTCTATTTAGATGACATCGTAATCTATTCTCCAGACCTAGCTTCTCAAATTACCAACCTCGAAGCCGTTTTTAGTAGACTTCGCAACTTTAACCTAAAGCTCCAACCGGAGAAATGTGAATTTCTGCGGAAGGAAGTTGGTTATTTAGGCCACATCATTGGAGAGGATGGTGTCAAACCTAATCCAGACAAAACCAAGGCAGTAACAGAATTCCCAGTTCCCAAGTCACCGAAAGACATTAAATCGTTCTTAGGATTAGTATCATACTATAGGAGGTTCATACCCAATTTTGCCAAACTAGCTAAAGCCCTTACAGTATTGCTAAAAAAGGATACTCCATTTAAATGGGAAAATGAACAGCAACTAGCCTTCGAATCTCTAAAAGCCAAACTCGTATCAGCCCCAATATTAGCCTACCCTGATTTCACCCAAACATTTCTCTTAACATGTGACGCATCAAATTACGCAATCTCAGCCATTCTGTCCCAAGGGCCCATAGGCCAAGACCGGCCGATTGCCTATGCATCTCGCACCCTAAATAAGGCAGAATGCAATTATAGTGTCACGGAGAAAGAATGCCTTGCGATTGTTTTCGGAACTAAAGTATTTCGACCTTACTTATACGGATATCGCTTCAAGATCCTTACGGACCATAAACCACTTCAGTGGTTATTTAACTGTAAAGATCCTGGGTCGAGACTTGTCCGTTGGAGGCTCAAACTCGAAGAGTTTGAGTATGATATCCAGTATAAGAAAGGCAAAATAAACGCCAATGCTGACGCCCTTTCTCGATTTCCCGTCAATCCAATCAATACTCAAAATTCCTCAACTGAACCCCATGTAATCCCAGATCGTTTAGAACCAGTCCCAGAAGTATCCAACAACCTACCTTTAGAATCTAACGAAGTTCCTTTTAGCCCTCTTACTGTTGATGACCTTGGCATTGAAATGAACCTTCCTCCTAGTCCTCTTGATATAGATAGTAATGATTTACCAAATATCGACCCACTTGAAATACAAGTTAATGCTGATCCAAAGCCCTCTACAAGTTCATGCCCAGACATACCCGTCGACGACTACCCTACATTCCTAAAATCATTAGCAGACAGAAACACATCTTTTAATACTAATATCGAGGAATATAATGACAGCCTCTTGAAGTGTCCATGTAAAATCATTTTAATCCCTACTTCTATTGATCTGGATGAATCCAATTTATACATGCAGGAACTCCTATCCGACCCTGAAACAAATGCCTCTGTAGTTGACTCAGAAAGACAACTATTTTCCTTTCATAAGATCAACTCTAATGGCAAAACTTATTATTTACTATTTACGAAGGTTCATCACTTCGATGAAGCATCTTATCCCGAAATATTTGTTACTTTAAGGACAATTAGAGACGAATTAGTAGTTTTGTCAGAAACTACCGAAATTGGAATTTCAGACTTCAACAACCCCTTTGAAAAACATTCTTTCGTCAAAATTTATAATATGTTAAACTATCTTTTCCATAACACGCAAATCAAAATCAGAATATACCATAATAATTTGACATTCCCAGTTCCGACAGAAATTAAAAAGATACTTTCCGATAACCATGATATCCCTATAGCTGGCCATTTAGGTTCCAATCGCATGTACAACAGGATTAAGCAATTGTATTACTGGAAAGGAATGCGTGGTGATATAGAGTCCTACGTAAAACAATGTCAATCTTGCCAAGAAAACAAGGCGCTTAGGAAAATTAACCGTGCCCCGATGCAAATTACTAGTACATCAACGGAACCACGTCAACGGATATCACTTGACATTGTTGGACCCCTTCCAGAAGCCGGGATTGCAAAACTAAAATATATATTAACTATCCAGGACGACCTCACCAAGTTTTCCTCAGCTTATCCTATACGCAGTACAACTGCCGAAGAAACTAGTGAATGTTTGATTCATTATATTTCTATATTCGGTATCCCCAAAATGATTTTGACGGATCAAGGAACAAATTTTACATCTGATTTGTTCAGGAAGACTTGTGACTTCCTAAAAATCAAAAACCTTTGGGCTTCTCCGTATCATCCGCAGACACAAGGTGCCTTAGAGCGAAGTCATTCGACTCTTAAGGAATACCTCAAATCATACATCAATGAAGACCAAAGTAATTGGCCCCGCTATGTTTACACAGCAATGTTAACGTACAACACATCCGTCCATAGCACAACTCATTATGCACCCTATGAGCTTATGTTTGGCAATAAACCATTTATCCCAAATTCCGTTTATGATGAATCCCTAGGAGCAACGTATCCAGACTATGTACGTATGCTACAAAACCGCCTTAAATATTCTCGCGAAAAAGCCCTGGATTTCATTAGGAAATCCAAGGAAAATTCTAAAACCTACTACGATAACCGTTCTCGCCCGACCTCATACAAAACTGGCGACTTTGTATACCTTCGAAACCACTTAAGGTTACGGAAAGCTCTCTCACCTCTGTGGAAAGGGCCCTACAAAGTCGTGAAGGTAAATGGAAATAATACGCTTACCTTGCTCATTGGCAGACGTCACGTTAAACATCATTTCGATGAAGTAAAACCAGCAGAAACTAAACTAACTTGATCCCGATATATGAAATCCTATACTTTTCAAATATACATTTTTACAACTTTTAGTGTTAGGATATTTTCATAAAGATATATTTTTAGCTTAGTTCCGCTTAGTTGTAATTGTAATATTATTTACAGTTCCGTTCGAGGTCAAACTGATCGAGATTTCATCCAGACAATCACCTCCGGCCCAGGACTCTATTATGATTATTTAGGACAACTCAAAATTAATGATGTACAATTAAAAATACTTATACCTGTAGATATTTCACATTTTAGTTCTCATATTCAAAACATTGAGACTGCCTTAGAAACCACAAAACAACTATGTAAACAAACTCGAATTATAGAATTAGATCCGGAATGTAGCAGTCTATTACAACCGTTAAAAGCTAGATATCTAGATATGAATAAGGAATTCAATTCAATCTCGCATTTAGTAGATAATAGATCAAAGCGGAATGCTTGGCTAGGTGGTGGTGGAACAATCCTCAAACACATATTCGGTACTTTAGATGAAGAGGATGGATTGAGATACGATAACGCGATATCAACCTTACAGGAAGATGAAAAACAGTTGGCTTCACTGATGAAAGAAAACATCTTAGTTACTAATTCTATACTTACTCGTTATAATAGTACTCTAGATATAATAAAAGAAAATGAAATTAAAATTACTAATGCTATCGACGAACTCTCGTTCACCATTAAGAACATTTCAGAGATAACCAACGGTCTGGTTAAATTGACTAATATTAATGTACTTTTAGATAGCCTCGAAGCGGCAATACTAACATTATCATTTCAACTAGAGGATATTACGAATGCAATATTATTTAGCGGTCAAAATATTTTGCACCCCACTATAATGACACCTGCTCAGTTGTACCGAGAGCTCGCCGATAACTATAGACACTTACCAAGTGATTTAGAATTACCTGTAGCACTAGACATAAGATCTATACATTTATTATTAAGTATTTCTAAGTTAGTCTGTTTTTACATAAACAATAAAATTATTTTTGTATTACAAGTTCCGTTAGTCAATATAGAAGAATATTCATTGTTTCATAATATTGCTCTTCCTACTCCATATGATACTAAAGAACCAGATACATTTAGCCTTATTATGCCAAATAACAAATATATAGCAATGACCAAAGACAAATCTCACTTCTGCGTCTTCGATAATATGAATATCTGTCATCACATCGGCGCTGGCGATTATGTTTGCGACATCGATAGTGTCTATTCTACAGACGCAAAGCCTACTTGTGAAAGTGAACTATTGGCTAAAGTGATAAGTGTAAAACCACCACAGTGCGAAAGTAAAACTATTAGTGGAAAACTAGATATCTGGAAACCATTAACGAATAATAAGTGGATCTTTATACAATCCTTACCAAATAAGATTTCTATTGACTGTCCAAATTCTGAACTTTATGAAAATAGTATTATGGGAACTGGCATACTTACAATTCCCAATGATTGTACCGCGTACTGTAGAAGTACTAAACTAATATCTAAGTACAGTGTCTTAAATATCACTTCTCCTATCAATCATGTACCAGAATTTAACCTTATTAACGATACTTGCTGTAACAAAGACATTTTTGTTAAACCTGAAAATAATGTGTCTCATATTGATCTACAAGATATAGATTTAGATGATTTTACTACAAATAATCAGATAAAAATGAAAAATCTCTTAAACAAATTAAAAGACATCGATCATTCCAATGATCCACACATCATTAAATATGGGACACACTATTCTGTCATTACTATATTAATAGTTATTGTAATATTTTCCTTTTTACTATATTTTACTTATAAGAAGTTTTGTAAATCTGAAAGCAACCGACCTTTTCATTTCAATTTTAAATTAAGTAACTTTTCACGCTCAAAAACTAAACAACCCGATATTGAAATCTCCGAAATAGAACATGCAACCCCAGTCGTTCCCTTAAGGACTAAAGTCTAACGAAGACTTTGATTAAATTAACCCCAAAGTCTCCTCTTAAAGGGGGAGGTGTTATATCCCGGGATTGTTACCATAAGTGCTTTCCTAGGCACTGCTGAGCTAACTCAGCAGTATTAGTTTAGCGATAACGGTTCGAAGCTTTCTTGACCACCGGTGGTAGAGTCAGTCTGCGTCCTCGTACAGTTCAGAGCGGTTGCTTAAAGATTAATCCTAATAATTATCCTTTGTTAAAATCCTTTTGAAATAAAAGTGTTCTAGTGTTAAAAATAGTTTTTTTTTAAAAAGCTAATTCTAAAACCACGTATAACAGTACGTAATAATCAACATATACCAAAAAGCACACGAAAAATACATTCTTCAAATTAAATAATTGATATGTTCTATAAATAAACAAGCGTGTTTTTATTGAATCCAAAATTATTTAAAACAGTTTACGTACGTAGCGTGACAAGGGATTCTTATTAACTTTAAATGACCCTTAAGCTATACAATGCTTACTAACTTTTGCGTTAGCAAAAAAATAGAAGTTACCTACTTCGCCCAACCTTCATCGGCCATCCAATCTTTCATTACACGGTTATCTGGCAGGGTCCTTACAAAAGTATATGCGTATATAGTTCACAATAGTAAAAGTTTCTCTTTCTGAAAGTTGAGGATCGTACTTTTGCTAATAGATTGAAGATCTTATTTTTGGTAGAACTTATTTACTGGGGATAACTATTTCTTATTTCTTGTGAGTCCCAAATTTTGCGGAATTGATTTTGAGTAAAATAATTGTTTATTTAGACCTTTTTTTAAGTAATAGGATCGTTTTTGATGATTAAATGCAGATATTAGCAAGATAGCTAGATCCTTACTATTTTTTTTATTTAGTCTTAGACACAAACTCTGTTGTATGCATCCAAAATTTACTGTTACATGTCTTTCATTCCACACAGATCTGAAAACGAATAAAGTCTATATGTAGTATATGGACGTACAAAATATTTTTCATTTAAAAAAAAGAAGGCTATGAAAATTAATTTTAAAAACAATTACAAAAAAGAATGTTATGAAATATTCAAAATGCTTTATTTCGAAATGAAAGTGGTTTGGAAAAGCTGCTAAATTCTAGTGTTTATGTACTTTTCGCTCATTAGTACCAAAAAGGTGGTACCAATTCATCGAAATATCAACTAGACCTAATATCCAACACATCAATCGTGTCCTGACAATATAAAAACCAATTAATGATATTTTTACTGATGGCATTTGCCGCTAACCTTAGACTTATAGCATTTATTCTGTATCTTATTATATTCACAAGGACCTTGAGCAGCATTGGAGTATAATATCTTAAACCCTAGGCTTCACAACTGGATATCTTATTTCTACTTTCATAGTTCAATCTTTACTACTACCGATCGATTTGAGGTTTCTTGAAACGTCTAATAGTAACTTTAGGTCAAGAAATTGGCGTGCCACAACAACAGCTCTGAACAAGGGACTAGATTCTAGATACAGACTAGGTTGTTTCTCAACCGAAATTCTTGCTGTAAATTCCACTTTGGCCCAAAAACATTTTTACACAATACCAAACAGTCGTGGCAAAACTTGAGCGAAAATGTATAAAACCAACCAATACTTTTCCTGCATTAAGAAATACTGTTTTGGCACAAGATAAAATAATTCACGATCTTGTTGTTTTTTGAGGAACAATCAATAAAAGCGGCAGTGGTTTTGTCAATTCGATTATAATTTACTTCTGTACGATTTAATGAATTTTTAAAGAGGTTGAATAAATGGTTACCAAATCTTATTTGACTTTTGTGGCAAAAATAGAACAAAGTTCGTGCAACGACAAATTATATCCAGAGAGTTTAGGCTTTTTCATTCAAAGGAAGTATGGTATAAAAGCCTCTTAACGTGGTTTTTGAGAGATTCAGGCGATTTTTCTCTTAAAATAAAACGGGACTTCCATTATGAGGATGAATTATACAATTTGTTATGCTTTGTGCCCGAATATAATAGCTCTCGGGCAGTTATATGCCTACTGAAAAACTTGAGCAAAAGTTTTATGAAAACGGTTTGCGGCAGTAGACACTGAACAGATAGATTTTTTGTTACAAATGATGGGAAAACTACCTTATTATAATACAATTCTATTTTAAAAAGCTTAGTAATATATCTTCAGGTTTGTTTTTTTAATAAATTACACTTATTTATTAAAACGTAATTTCGCATGCAATATTTTTTTGAAAGTCTTTTATATTCCATTCAAGTCCTCTAACTACGGGACTTGGTCCATCGTATTCCTTAAAAATATATTAAGTTCATTTAAAAAAACCTTCAAAAACTTCACATAAGCTCCTAAAAAAGAATTAGTTCATAAAATTCGAAAATGATGTCGGAAAATCTTCGCTTTGTATATTTCTGCAAAGTAACGCTCAATTCAATCAACTTGTGCGAGTTTATTAGAAACAAATGAAAGCAAAACGATTAGTCTCTGAATGGATCTAATGAAAATAAATGCTTTTTTAAACAATTAAGCATTTTTACGTTAGCTCTGATTACAGCAACGTGACTTTCTAAACATAGTCCTTTGTTTGCTTTTAATTAAATCAAGATAGCTGTGAGGTTATTAGCTTTGTTTAAAGCTTTTGATAGGTTAGATATATGAAGACATAACAATTTTTGTGCCAAATTCGTTTAAATGAAAACAATTAGAATCTAATAATAGAATTGGTTGAAACAGCGAAGAACCAAAATAAAATATTTATCGGTTAACATCTTGGGCATGTAAGAAACTACTGATATAGAACGTTATTGAGCTGCTCTCATACCAAACAGAATTTGTTAGTACGTGATGCGAATAATACTAGAAAATATGTGATGTGAAAAATTGGAGAGATAGTATGTCTGTCTGTTGTAGTATTTGAGAAAAAATATTTTTTTTTTTAATATGAACGCAAATTGAACCTTCAGTCTCAACTGATGAAAAGGAATGGTAAATTTGAAGAATATAAAAACATTACATCTAAATATAATAATATAAGTTTAATTTTTTAAATGTTCTTTAGCTGGCATGGTTTCTTAAAACAGATTTTCTTGTTTTTTAGTCACCAGCCACATTTTAATGTTATTTTCTTTGATACGATATAAACGTACCTGCATATTTATTTTAGTAACGCCCAGTAGAAAAAAATAGAGATACCTATGGCACCACAAACTTTTTTGCACACAGCCGCTGTGGATGAACACAGTTACTACGACGCTGCATTTCACTGTTAATACTATGATGTAGTACTACTAGATGTTTTGTAGTCTTTAATTAAATTATATGCATTAAAAAAAGACTACAAAATATTTATCGGTTAACATCTCGGGCAAGTAACAAATTACTGATATAGAGCGTTATTGAGCTGCTCTCATACTAAACCGAATTTGGTAGTGCGTGATGCGAATAATACTAGAAAATATTTTACATGGTAAATTGGAGAGATAGAATTTGTAGTGAAAAAGTAATAAATAAAAAATATGTTATTAAAGCTTCAATATCAACTGATGATAAGAGATGATATCTTGGAAGAATACAAAAACTAATCATTTCATCATGTTTCATATCAAAAAATATTGATTGACCTACACAAGCAACATCTAAGTGTAAATAATATAAGTTTTATATTTCAATATTTCCTTCTCATGTTTTGAAATTCGTTGACATGGTTTCTAAGAATAGATTTTCGTATGCCTTCTAGTTTTATACTTCCCATTTTGCCCAACTTACTCGGTCATCTCAGACGCCTAGACGAGTTCTGTCATCCTTTCTATGAAATTATGGTTACGCGAAATTGTATTACAATTAAAGAGATTATTTAGTAAAATATCAGAGGAAATAACACAGACGCACCTAGCTTTAGCCTTGGGTCAACAACGTCATTAATTAAAGCAACTGCACTAAATGAGTATTTCATAGCCCTTGATGTCACTTAACATCAGATGGCTCCAGTATTCGTGTGCCAGATTTATAAAAGTTTAAAATATTAACTGATTAATTAACAGTTTGGGACTTTTAATAATAAAATAATTAATATTCGTCTGTATTTATGGTTGCTCTAGTATTCTATTCTTTTATAACCAAGTTCTGACTAAATTTTGAGCTATGCTACAAGTTATATTTGAAATATTAATATTTTAAGGACAGGAAATAACGTTGGTCTAAAACGCTAGTGGTTATTTGCGTACACGTTTGATCTATTCTTATATCTTTTATTATACACTTACAATCAATGAATATTAAGCAAATAACTGTCAGTATTAGATTCGTCCCTAGGCTTAGCCGTTTTACTTAAAAGAATGTATGTATGATATAATTGTGGCTAAGCAAATAAGTGTTAACTCCATCCAGTACTTTCTCTTCTTCTTCTTCTTCATCATCAGCTAGGAGACATCCTATATTAGAGACAGGCGTCCCCAAAAGGTTTCCATAACTCTCCATCCGTTTCTAATCCATTGTTTACCGGCAACCTTGACAAGTCAACCAGGTATCCATCAAGTCATGCGAACTTTTTAATATCGTTACTTTTACCTTTTCCTTAGCTACGACCAAGACAAATATACCTATGTATACAGGGTCTATTCATAATAGTCAATTATGTTTTAAAAGCAGATTAAGAATGATGAGTAGGCATGAAATTCAATAAAAACATTTTTTAGATATTTTTCATAAATTAAAATTTCACAATTCTCTTTATTGAGTAAAATTTAAGTTTAATCTACATTTTATGACTACATACATTAGATGGAAATGTTGTTATTACTTGCTGTGTAGTCATAAACAAGAGATTAAACTTAAATTTTGATCACTTCGAAAAATTTTGAAATTTTAATTAAGTAATGAAAAATAATTGTAAAATTTTTTTTCTTTCGTAATTTAGACCCACTCATTATTCTTAATCTTCTATTAAAATATAGCTGACTATTATAGATGGACCCTATATACGGAGAAGTATTTTCAGGCCACAAAAATACAAGTAGGTATATACTCTTACAAGTTATGACACGGCTACCACACGTAGCCTTACTTCACGTTCAAAAATAACGCTATTATTCTTAACAACAAAGATAATATTCAAAAATATACGGCAATCCTAATTTTCCCCGTTTGCCTCAGAACAAAATGTTAAAATAAACAAGGTAAAATAATAACCAGAGGAAAAAGTTAGCTTGCTCGTATGATAGTGCAGCCGCTGGTAAGTATTTGTTGAGTTTTCCCCATTTTGTGATCGCAATATAAATCTGCTTCAGTAAAGGTTCAAATTATTACACATAAACTGCGTTGTATGCTATACTTGTGGCTGCTTTAAAATAAAATACTATACATATTTATCACATGTGGTAAACCTGATCATTTTCACACCTGATATTTTATTATGATGTGTTAAATATAAAGGGATAAGATTAGATTGTTCTATATCATCAGAAAGATTAAATCATCATCATCATCATCACAACTCTTTGTAATGAGCCCACTGCAGGGCATGAGTCTCTCCCCTGGGTGAAGAGGAGGTATAGGCCATAAGCCACCAAGCTGGCCCAGTGCTGGGTGGTGGTCGCCAGAATTTTCAGGGCGCCCAAATTGCTTCTGACAAACCCTAACGACTACTGTATACAAGTATACAGCACCCGGGACCAACTGCTTAACGTGCCCTCCGAAGCACGGAAGTCGTCGAGAGAAATGAATGGTCAGCGGTCACCCATCCAAGTACCGACCGCGCCGAACGTTGCTTAACCTGTGATATCGTATGATACACACAGTGACCACGGCGCCATGACGACTTTATAAAGATTAAATATAGATATTCTATTTCACGAAGTCCGTTCGGCTTTGATTGTAGTAGTGACGTATCCCGACAAGCGCGCTTGTGTGTGTAAATGTAGGTAACGTTACCAAAGAAATCATAATAATATAATATTTCAAGTCGAGATTTAATAATCGAAATAAAATTTTGGTTTTAAAAGTATATACTTTTTGTATAAATAAATTAGATTAGGTTGCAATAAATACAAAAATATTAAGAAGATGTAGGCATTTAATTAAGCATTGCTGTTAAAGAATGGAAACGAAACAAGTAGTACTATTCAGTATTTTCAATCACTATCAGATAAATTTTCGATTTCCGATTCCGTTTTGCTGTCGTCAAGATCATCTTGTACATTGATTATAAATTCAAAATCGAGATCAAAATATTGAGATAAAACAAAATGTAATCAAAATAATTAAGAAATATAAACATCTTATAACACAAAAAAAATATTTATTTTATAAATACTTCTATTGCTATATTAAATATCTTTGCATAAAATTTTAATCGAAAACGTATAAATAAATATTGCCTCACTATGGACAACTCTTCTTCGTTTTGTTGCCATGCTGACCTTACTCCGTGAAACAATTTGGCGCGAACTAAACACACTACTGATCCGGACCGTGTCCCGATCGACACTGAGCGCTCTCGAGGTTACGCACACAAAAACAATGTGCATGTGCACGCTTGACAACATTCATAGCCAAACGGACTTCGTGACATAGAACATCTATACCTGTTCAAAAACATGCGAAGGGCTGAAACCACGTGAAATAAATGATTTCTTGGCCATCGAGGCTTCATGTTATAGATACTAAAATAAGAAAAACAAGTCTTAAGAGTTTCAAGAATAATATAGATACATTAAAACATAATATATCCTCGTGCACACAAATGATTGCATAATCCGGGGATCGAACAAGCGACTTTTGGAGTCATATAGGTCGTTTCTAATTTTAGCTAATAAGGAAAACAAGCTATGGGTGAAATAACTGAATCAAAAACAATGTTAGCTAAACATTTTTCCTTATAAGCTCAACATTTGTGTTGTGATATACCTGATATCTATCAAATAACAGAATGTTTTTTTAACATCCGCCAGAATTCCTATTCATCAACGTTTTTTAAACTTTTCACGCAGTATCATATTGCTTTAAACTCATCCGAACTCAGTAAAGAAAAAATGTGTTTTTGTGGTTTTGTCGATAAAATTTATCACATTACTTCGCCTTAAGGGGTCCGACACCGGTGACCAGACACACTGTTCTGTATTTATATTCTAGGTTCCCCATGGGAACTAGATTTCTAGATAGATCTAGGTTTGGGGCCATGTAGTTGGTGTGATTGTCTAGGGATTTTATCTTATTTAGTAATAAAGGACAACTTTTTCTAACAACGCTATCATAAAAATTATATACTTGAAGTTCATTAAAGTCGTAAATAAATAAATAATGTTTCTATGAAAATGTTTATCGTTGTAAGACATCTATCTACGGATATGACGATCGGCATTATGTAATAATCGTAGATGTTATCGAAAGGGGTAATTTCCTCTTTGTAACGAACGAAAGGCCTTTGTCATTTTGTGGGGCTAAGGGATCGTTTGTGGCCGTTTGAGAACTGATTAATAGCATGTGACACGTAAAATATTAAATATTTGACCGTATCCGATATACCTAGCACTTTCTAATTTTAGGTCTCTCAAATGTCAAGTTAAGGGCTTCAATAATCAGTTTTTAATTGTTGAGATTGACTTCCCTAAAAGAGATAGTAAAAAAATGACCTGCTAATAGTCAGTGTATCAAATTAAAAGGCAATAAATATAGAATATCATTAATTTATCAGTTTAAATATATAGTCCTTCCTATCATTTTAAGATATTTTTTAAAATATATCTTGTCCTATATTTTTTTGTGACTTACTCAATAGTAGATACAGACAAAGCAATTGATATTTAGTTTTTTCTACTAACTTTCTTAATTATAGATTTCAAATGGAAGTTTTGTTACTGTTCTTAGCATTGACATGGATAAATTCAAAAGAAATCAGAATGATGACCTAAGATTGATTTTTTGCAAATTATTTTAGATTTAAAATCGGGAGAGTTAAAAGTTTAAGGGGGAAAAAGTTACTCGAGAGTTAATCTTTCTTGTGTACTACTGATCATTAGCAGGTCAAAATCCCATATTGAGTTTGACCATCTCTTTTGACATTAAAGATGCCTATAATTTGAAAATGGAATGTCGAATTCAGCTCATCGACAGATGTATTTTTGAAGCCTATAAGATTGACATTAGACTGACTTAAAATAAGAGAGTATAACATCAAATAGAGCCCATTGAGAAGTAGTTGATTACTAGGCTAAGTTACCTTATTCTTTCATTGGTTATGGTAAAGAAAGAATACTAATTGATTTTGGAAGGACCAACGATACATGAGTTAATGTACAAGTTAACAAGATGATAATTGATAAGCAATGCGGTGCTGCAGCTCTTCACGTATCGGATGGAGCCACAGATATACATCTACATAGACAACGCAAATGCATGTACTTTGCGTGTCCGAACCCCGACCAAGCATCAAGGTTGGTCGCTGCTAGATTCAGTCCCGGCGTATGTGCATCTATTAGAAAATCGATTTCACAATATCGATATCGTTCTTAATAATAGATTTCTTTGACGATATCGGCTGTGACGTCACAGTAGGTGTTAAAAAGTCGGCACGCTTGGTATCGATGCAAATCGTGACACTTACGTTGTCTATGTAGATGTATGTCTGGGGATGGAACAATGATTTGTAGAGGCGCTTGGTGGTAGGATCCCTTCTGGGTCCGCCTGGCTAGCGACCACCCTTTATATAAAGTCCGCCGCCAAATGTTACCGCTCCGGCGGTAATGTGTTCCGGCAATATTGTATAAAGAGCCAGTTCCTTCCTAAACCCGTGTGCTTTCATCTTTGACCTCATCGTCACTTACCATCAGGTGAGATTGAGGTCAAACGCGGGTTTAGTCACTTATAAAAAAAAAAGGCGATAAAACTACAAATCTGTGTACTGTGATTTTTTAAAGTTTTGTGTCATTTAGAAAATGTATTTTTTCTAGTAAATAGTCAAGCTAAGACATGTTTTTGTAATAAGTTGAATATTTCTGAAAAAATATAAAAGGAAGAAAGAGAGTAGTAAAAAGTTGTGCTAAAAAATAATGTATAACTACTGCTACTGTTGATTCACCACATCATATTATCGTCTTATTATGATCGTATCCTTGATTTAGAAAAAAATCAGGTTAATAAGAATTGAAACAAACTGATTGGATCAGACGTTATTTTCAACAATTACTACAGGTTTGAAATACACCCTGAAGATCTTCCTTTTTGAGGCAAAATACGCGTTGATAGCAAATTATGCCTTGTAGTTCATATTTTAAGTGTGCTTGTTGTTTTTGTTGCATTCCTTGCTTCTATGAGGCTCTGAGCGTGATGCAGCGGCAATCGAAATTTTGCAAAACTAATGCTTAAGAGACGTGGAATTAACAAGATCAGTTGATCCAGCAATACTTTTTACGGGGAATTCCTTAAATCTGTGCCAGCCATATTTTATGAAGAGCCAGGTCTTTACTAAGCCCATGTGCTTTCATATTCGACGTAATATTCGCATACCATCAGTGTGCCTAGTGCAAGTTTATTCAACTATACCGTCTCGTTAACGTAAACTTCGTTTTGTAAGGGATCGAAACAGTGCCAAGTAGTGGCAAAAATGGGAAATTGAATTTGTGAATGTGAGTTTTTTACGGTGTAAAACTTCTCACTTGCGTTTCGCAGTGAGGTAGTCGTGAAATCATAAGGTTATTAGTTTTGTGTGTTGTACTTATTTATAATATTTGAGGCCAAAGATGAGCGCAATAAAAAAAAATCATAAAAAATATTGCATTTTTTTCATGAAAGTTAAACGTTTCTTAGACCTAGCCTTATATATTTTTTTCATTTGTATTTTTATTTGTAGGCACTTGTCTTCATTTTAATATAAACATACACTGAATCACATTACACTTTAACCGATTCTACAAAATTCATAACATAAACAATTTTGCTTAAGAACATAAACAATTTTGCTATAACCCCCACGATTTAAACAGATATTCGTTTTCTATTAGACCCAGTGCGAGAAATAGTCTGCCAAAAATGGTTGGTTTTTTTCATGACGCTTACGGAAATCACATTTCACAGTGAGTTAACGCGATTCCATTGGTGAGCTTGGGTTGAAACTCACATTCGCAAGTTTATGATTGTCGATACATGTAACGTAAGCTCAATTGACGAGATGGTTACAAAGTTTTGCAACTCGCACTAGGCACACAGGCAGGCCTGGCTCACTCCGCGAGGTACATCCGTTATTTACCTACAGCGAAGCGCTCCGCCGGCGGATTTCGAATCAGTCGAGTGTCACGCGAGCGCGTTGTAGATACCTACCTACCTAATAGCACTCACAGTAATTCTATGATCGAGGTCGCAAATAATATTTAAAAATGGACATAAAAAGAAACAAATATTCTATTAGATTATGTTTAGATTTGATAATGTTCAATTTAGTAAACAAAACATAGGTAGTATTATTAATTATTCGTCGTAACTTTTTTTCATTTTGTACTTTAGGTAAGTTTAAATAATATTTTTTTCACAAAGGTAGAATAACAGTAATACCTACATCGGAAGATACTTAATTACAAATAAGGAGATTAATTATTCTTCAATAGGCAGCAACCCTAACAGCGTAAGAAAAGATAAGAGGCATGCGATAGAAAGAGACAAAACTTCTAGGTATATAAATTTGCAGGTACAGGTTGCAGGCGAGCTGAATTCCACCGTATCGCGTTGTAGCAAGACTCGCATTTATTTAGATCTTCTTGCGGAGTAATTCTTCTGTACCCACGGTACTATTACTTATTCTGTGACACAGGTGAGATTGAGGTCAATAATAAAATAAAGATTACACTGAAGTATTGTAAATAGTATTATTCATTTATTATTTAAAACAGAGCTCTAATAATTCTAATCGAATTTTCTGCGTAAGATTTGATTGGATACTACGAACTTGCATATCAACAATGGGCAATCGACTGCTCGGGCCTGTTACAATTATATCTGTAAAGCTCCATTTATTTTGTTCAGCCTGAAACAAAAAGGAGTATTTAAAAAAAAATATAGCTACAATAAATGAATTCACATAGGTTATTCAGGTTTGAGTAGATACATTAACACATTGTCGCCTTAACACTTTTTAAATAAGGTGCTGACATAGTTGGAGCTCCTTACTTCACTAGGTGTATTTTAATGCTCAAATTGGCATGAATTTTTCAGGCGCTTAGATCAGCTAAGATTATTTCAATGACTCTACTACTCATTGGTAAGCATAGTGTAGATTTCTATTAATCATACTGATACCTACTTGGTATCGTATCGTAAATAATCCCAAACATATAAACTCCGCAGCCAAATATCACTGCTCCAAAGTCAAAATCAAATACTTTACAAAGAACCATTTCCTGCGCGTATTCATTTTCATCCCAAATCACTTAACATAAGGTTTAATTTTTATATTAAAACATATTTTTTATTCCTATTAATGACATAAGAATTTAGTCCCAGATAATTAAGAAAACTTCTATCTCACATAATATATTTTGCCAACGGAGCCGCTACGCTACGACAAGACAACTATTAGGTACTTCTAACCCTAATAATAATTAAACAAAAATTAATAATATAAACATTAAACTTACCTCATGTCTGAAACTACTGCAGTTATTATTTTCGGTGCTATAATAAAATGGTAAATCCATTGGTTCAGGGCCAATTATCCTATCATTCCAGGTCAGGAGGTATAAGTTATTTTCTGGATCGTTTACATCGTAAACTTGTGAGTTGAAGCAATGGTATCTTATTTTAAGTGAAATTTTCCATGACTGCTGACGAAGCCATTCGATTTCATTTATGTCAGTCTGGAATAAAATTGAAAGTTTAAAATTATTTTTAAAACTATTTTACTGCTTTATACCATTGTGGACTGTCCCCAAATATTAATCCAAAATATTTTTAGGGTTTCCAATTGATATACTAGGAACCAGATTAAACCCCTTTGTTAACTTTATCGTAGAGCCGTGCAAGGATTAAAATCGGTTAAAAATTCACTAGCCTTATGTTAAGTGGTCAAAGTTTGGCAATACTCGGGTTAAAAAAGAACTGACTAAAGCAAAAAAGAACGAAGCTACGGACTAAGGTGTATGAGCAATATTTAGTGCAATGGCCTTTCTAAGCTCATGTGCCATCTACCATATAGCGAGTTACCAACAGAAGATTGAGGTTAATGGCTGGTTATGAACTTGTAATTCACAGATAATAAAAGCACAACATACACTTACTTCATAGATTTTCTTTAAATCATACAATTCGCTCAACCAAAAAGGTTTTCTTTGAGCACCGTATTCTAATTCTACTTTGAGGTTTTTTTTGATGACACAGGTAGCCGAATTATTCTTGTCACAAAACACTTGGATTGGACAAGAAGGGTTGACCCAGAAATTAGCTGAAATTTAGAAAATATTTGTTAGAGTAAATAAACCATAATTTAAAGCACATGTGCGTAAAAGACCTAATACCCAAACCCAACAACAACTAATCATGTCTACCTCTGTACCAATAACAATTTTTCAACCTTGTATGTTTTACAAATAAAGTTCAACTTAATTCCGTATGTAATATTTTTAAGGGCATTTTAGCTTCAGCCTGAGCTTCAACTTAAATTAACTGTAATGTATAACTAGCAGAAGATATATTTTCTAATAACAGCCCGATGGTCTTTTTTACATTCTTGCTCAAAATTATGTTTACAACACTTACCACTGCTATTAACACTTTCACATAGACGTCTAAAAGGCTTCGCTTTACTTCCTATGGAGTTTTCTGTTGGGCTAGGATCGTCATCATCTCCTCCTAGACACATTTGTGCTCTGCCAGGCTCTCCAGGTTCACCTTTTTGACCCTTTGGTCCCTAAAATGAAAGAAAATTAATAATTCGAACAATCAAACCACTTTATCAAGACAAAATACAGTTTTTTAAAGAACTTGTGTTATTAATACTGGATGAATGGACGGCTAATATCTGTGTTCATCACACAATTGTCCATCTCCACCAGGATAGAACCCAGGACCTAGTATAAAAGACTATTTTATTCCCACTACACCAGCCCCTCTGATTATGAGATTAATTTATGTGACAAAGGGCAAGGACCAACAATCATGTGGTTAACCTAAGTAATCTCCGCCGCCGCCCTTCAACATCTGCTACTTCGGGATAATAACCGGTGCTTTGCATTAAATGTTAAATTTGAAGAAATAGCTTTATATGTGAAGTTCATAAAATAAACATGAGATAAAACTAAAGAAAGTCTCATCGTCTTAGTATACTTATTTGAATCTATTATTTTCATGTAGACTGAACTACTTTTATTATTTTAATAATCGTCAACATCGGATGGGAGTCAGCCCACTGTTGGACAGGCTCCGCGCCGTCGTTTTTTTTGCGCGTTTAGGCAGGGACTTCCTTATTATTAACTTAATCTTAATGCTCCAATGGTCATACGTTATAAGAGCTATGTACCCTTCCCGTTACCATTTTAACTTTACAATCCTCCTGACTATGTCAGTCACTTGCTGTGCCAGTAAATCGTCACATTTCTGATCAATACAGTAAAAAACTCCGACCATAGTGTTATGTGTTTTTACAACATGCTGTGAGGGATTTATATTTATGGTTGTCTTTGTTAGTTCCACTTAACGCACTAGATGGCGTTGATTGTGTATTAAGTTTTAAGGTTTGTTAAATTGTTCTCAAATAAAGTGTTTTCCTGTAACATACATACGTGTGAGTGGTTTCAATAAGTGGTGTAAACAAGGCATAACCCAACCAATGCAAAGCTTACGATGATTCAGTTCAGTATTGAAAACCCATTTTCATTTATTGAATTTAAAGATACTTACAATAGGACCATTATGTCCCGGTAGACCATCAAAGCCTCTTTCTCCTTTCTCACCCTGTAATAAACGAATTGAATTATTTCTTTATCAGCTTTGATATAAACTAATTAAAGAACTATGAAGAAAATGACTATGAAGACATGACGAATAATCCTACATCGCGCTAATAAAGTTTCTGTAGGTAAATAACATAGGAAACTACTTAGAACCCATGGATTTTTTCTTACTTACTTTCGTTGTATTTATCTGAATTTTTTGCACCGTCTTTGTCGTCAATCTTCTAATAGTTCACACCTTATATGAAGGGTGGTCGCTACCTAGAGTTTCTATCTCCAACAGAGCGTTGCTTGAATTTGTAGCAAGCTTATCCAGTGCCGGTAAGGATATTCTAAACTGACAGGACGTGGTATGAAAGCAGCTGGATAAGATCCGGATGCAAGAAGATGGGAAGATGGGATTCCCTGGCTGTAAATTGTAATTGTGTATTTTTTTTCTTATTTTCAAAAGATTTGTTGATACATAACTTCACGCCTGTATCCTTTATGGAGTAGGCAGAACGCCAGAGGCTATAAAACCATCTGATGTTAAGTTTGACACGTTTGGAGGAATTATAATGATGGAGAGAGACTGTCGCCCACAAAAACGTCTATTAAACCTCTGTCCCTTAACTGACTTTTACAGTATGCAGAGACAAACAGCTGGTACATTCTATGTTTTTCTTTCGCTCCCAGTCCAGTATGTATTTAAATACTTACGAAATAAAGAATATTTGAATTTGAATATGGGGTAATTTGTATTTTTTTCTAAACTAATTGTTTGGGATTTGAACCCCGAATTTGATACATGTTTAGGTTTACTTGATATATTATAAAAGCTGACAACCTCGTTCTAAAAGGGAACGTTGCAAGAACTAAAGGTGGCAGCACTAAATTGACAAAATTTATTTCTAAATTGTAGTGTGTAAATATGTGTATGGGAAACTGTTTCAAGTGTTTGTAAGTATAACATCAAAATATTAGTCGGCAGTTTATTTTAGTTTACGCAATCTTTATCAAGACCTCTTCGATTTCCTCCTAAGTAAGTTTGTCCAACCATTTCGTAATAGTTTTCTTACACGTATTTAATTGCATAGTATAGATTTTTAGAACCCTGTTTGAAGTTAAAGATACTTACAATAAGACCATTCATTCCCGGCAGACCAGCAAAGCCTCTTTCTCCATTATTACCCTGTAATAAACGAAATGAATTATTTCTTTATCAGCCTTGATATAAACTAATTAAAGAACCACATATTTAACTAAAATTGTCCACGCTACATGGCAATAATAATGAAGACATGACGAATAATCCCACATCGCGCTAATCAAGTTTATGTAGGTAAATAACATCGGTACCCTTTTAAATAGAATTCTACAGTAAGAAGAAAAAATAAATTATGGCAGCGGAAAGTTTAGTTTAGTTCAAGTTACTGAGAAAACAAAAAAAATAATAAAAGTTTGCCATAATACACGATATATTTATGCTGCAGTGTATCGCTAATACCTATATTTATCATTTTTTTTATACTAGAGCAAGAGTACTAGTTTCAGATTTGAGATACCAGTCGGCAGCAGCGTCGTTGTGCATGTTCCGCATAGGAGTTTCAGTGTGACGTTTTGCAGGAAGGTCGATTTTTTCGGCCTAAACAATATGTTTTTCAAACCATGTTTTTGCGTAATACGTAGCTAACAGGAATATTATATCTAGTAAGTTTAGATCACCTATTTTACCGCTTGCTCCACAGCAAGTGGTCACAGCTTGCTCACACTTCAAATCTTAACTGTGCCATACTTACTTATACAGGATGTTCGGCACAACGTTGAACATACAAAAATGGGGGTAGGTGGGGTGGTCTGTTAAATTTCCAGCACAAAGGACTCAAGTTATTTTTTATTAATTTTTTTCATATTTTTGGATTGATTGGCTTACGAACTTTTCAAACCCGACTAAAATTTTTTTGTTCAATGGGAGTTTTTTTTCTTTATTAAGGTGATTGGTAGGTCCTTTAAAATTAAAAGATGCACTTAATACATTGCTAGAAATAAAGTTATGGTCCCTCAAACACAAGAAAGGACAAAAAAAAATTTTGCAACTCAACTTCGCGTTGCATTTTAAAAACATAAGAGTATATAGATGACTTCTTAAAACGAAATGTAGTTTGTTGAGATAACATTTTCGCCAGTAAAGTTATTCGATGTTTTTTTTTACCAAGGACCATTTTGATGAAAATTTACTTATGTGGAAGGTTAAAATGTTATGCTAAATTTATCAATGCACTTTTATTGTAATAAAGAAAAAAAAATGACCTGCCATTGAACTAAAAAAAAATTTGACTGGTTTAAAAAGTTCATACGCGAAATAAACCAAAATATATAAAAAAAAAGAAGTTTGCACTAACCTTTTCTCCTTTCAGTTTCATAAGGCGTCCATTTTCCGGCTAGAAAAAAGTGTATTTAATATTATACATAAGTCAATAACAACATTTTTAATTCTGACTTATTCATTAACTAGCTGTGACCCGCGACTTCGTCCGCGTGGATACCGGTTGTTGGAGTTGGATAAATACTATTATTATATTCTCCTTGAAGTTTAAACTTACCTTATTCAAAATTTAGTCAAAATCGATTCAGTAGTTAAGCTGTGAAAGCGTTACTGATAGATAAACAGACAGAGTTACTTCAAAAACTGTTACAACAAATCTGTGATCCGCAGTTGCACTTAGGTGTTTTGTGAAAAAGTATGGGTAGGTAAGTATATTACATAGATGATGCCTGCGACTTCGTCTGTATTGAATTAGTATTTCGAGTAGGTTATTTTCTTCTCCAAGGTCCTAAGTACTATCTTTAATAACAAAAATAAAAATGAAGAATCTTCGCCCATATAATATGTATAACTCCTAACCACAAACATAGGTAACTATATTAGGTACATTACAAACATAGGTAACTATATTAGGCACCTTGCGTTATAAACAAATCGGGTGCCAAAGTGTCATAAATTTTACATATTTCATGCAATACCTATCTTCATTAATTATAGCTTATTGTTATTCTAGGTAAAGCTATATTACTTTAAAGTTTCAGAAGAATACATTCGACAGTTTTTGCGTGAAAGAGTAGCAAAGATCCATCCATCCAGCCATTATCAGTGTATAATGTGTATCTATCTATAGTTATGATTGGCTACTTTTCACGATAAAATGGCTGAGCCAATATTAATGTAATTTCTTTTGGTAGTTAACACCTACCTACGGTACTTTTTATTCTACGTCTAAATCTACGGTTTCTAACTTCCAAGAGCTAGAAATGATCACGAAATAAATAAAACCTTGAGTCCCATTATTTTAAGTTTAACTTTCTTACAATATTATCTCTGTATGTACAGAAGGCAGCACATCAAGTCTTACAAATCTGTAATTTTTTTTTTACTTGAATCTGAAATCTATGCCCTCGACATTACCTAAATTAAAGTTGTTTGGGGAAATTTGACAGGTAATGTAATGCTTGACCTGCTGCCTTCTGTACCTACCTATATTAAATCGCGCAAGAAGCTTTATTAATGATTTATCCCTATCAACATAGCATAATTTTCTACTGCATACCAACTATTTTTCAGATTTATTATTTTTAAGCCCCTAGTAGGTACTTTTACCAGGAGTATTTCCTTAGAATTCTTATTCCCATGTTTATTTTTAGTGTAGTTCAGTTTCTTTTCTTCTGGCTATCCGAAAGCTTTTACATCTAATCTACTAATGCCACGTTACAATATCAAAAACACTGTTCGTTCGTTGCTTCCACGCTGGACTGGGAGCAATAGAAAATCATAGAATGTACCAGTTGCTTCTCTTCCCGGGCATACCTTGAAAGTCATTTTAGGGATAGAGGTTTTATTGGATAGAGAGTCTTGTCAAATTACTACTTACTATTGTTATAACTACCTACCATTCGTTTGTAGTAGCTTTTACTCATGTAAAATATTGAAACCCAGCATTCATTGATTTTGACGACAATTTAGTTATAATTTAGGTACCCCTAGAATAATTGACTAATTCGAGTGAGCCCCGCTTGGTGGTAAACTGACTGTCTCGGCTGACTGAAATTTGCCGTCAAATATCACTACTGCCAGCGGTGACGCGTCCCGAAAACATTCTATAAAGAGCCAGTTCTAGACCCGCAAACGGGTTTATGATAGAACTGGCTTGGCCTCGGTATTCGACCTCATTTATACTTACCATCAGGTGAGAATGAGGTCAAATTCGGGCTTATTCACCGATTTGAAAAAAAACTTAGTATTTTTAATATTTTGGAATAGAAAGTTATAAAATTAAACTCGTGGGTAGTCTGACTCCCAACCGTTACAAAAATTTGGTGGTTCATTCAGAGAAATCTTATTTCCAAGTGAAATAATAAAAGTTGGGTGAATATGGTCATAGGCACCCAGAGTTTGGTAGGTATCTCGAACAATTAACAGCGTGAGTGGCAGGCCATGCCAGCGAATCACTCGCTCGCCCGCCCGCGTCTTATCGAACATACCTACCTATTTTATTACGGAGTTATTTTACGATATCTCTTTGGATCTTGATTGAAATCAAGTGGTATCAAAGACAATTTTGTTCACAATTAAATATTTTGGTATTGCAAACAAAATAAAAAAATATATAATAAAAAAATATTACGCGAGCAGGATCGAACCCACGACCTTAGACTCATGGTCGGTCTACGCGCAACTGAGCAATGAGTACTTCTGATCTGTATGCCGAACATCTCCACCATATTCTAGTAAGTTTTAGGCATAACTTTGAAAAATCTATTACATTTTTTTTAGATCCTAGATTTTTTTTATGTCTGCAGAATCTGCTCATCATCCTGGACAACTTTTGTTAAGGCATCATATCTATATTTCTTACGGTTTTGATGATCCCTTAAGGGTTCTGCATCAGGTGTTCCAGTAACCGAAATAAAATATACCCTATATGTTGCCCCGGCTTCACAGCTATACATCAAAAAAAGGTTCATTCAAATCCGTCCGGCGGTTCCAGAGATTAGCGTGTGCAAACAGACAAACTTACAAACAAACAGACAATTTTTTTTTTCAGATTCATGCTCTTTTTTCATTTCTTTATAACCCTAGATAATTTTTTTTGTAAAAATATTAAATGTACAGACACGTTTTTTTTACTGTTTTATTATATGTATTGATAATAATAAAGCTACTTACGAGTTCATTGAATTTTATACTGCAGGATTCTGAAATAAGATTTTAAAAGTCATTTCGAAGGTGCTTGTATTTTTTGTTATTATAATATGCTACCAAAGCACTCATCTTATCATCTTATCGGCTATGTTCCTTTTTAGAAAACTAAAATTTTAAGATTAATAACATTTATAGAATATATATATTTATAGAATAAAGCTGAAAAAATTGTTCGTTCATAAGAGTTTTCTTTAAATAGTTTATAGTTGCTATAACGTTAACGGTTATCGCAATACTTCCGCAATCGGTTAGCAACTTTCATAGCTGAGTTTCTCAATCTTCGCAGCGATCAAAGGCATGGTGAAAAATCACACGACGCGTTAAGGTACGTGCACACTATGCCGGGGCGCATCACAGCGCAATAATCCGCCTGCATCATTCTCATATATTTTATATGAAATACGGCCCGCCCCGCCTATGAACTAATGCGACAGTTCATATAAAATGTATGAGAGGCTCGCACGCGGATTTTTGCGTTGCGATGAGACCCGGCATAGTGTGCGCTGATCTTTACAGTTTCAGCAACGAGCAACTTTAAAAACTATAACATTTTTAAAAGTTTCTATAGGTCTAGCAGGATCTGATGGCAAAAAAAGATTACAAATTAAAATCCAAATAACAGTGGATTTTAATTTGTTATCTAAAATGTACTTGTAAATTACAGATTTACTTAAGATTACATTTTAAAATATTTTAATTAATGTGTGTTATAAACAAAAAAAAATTAAACCACACTTCATTCTCAACCTGCTCTTAAAATGTGTATTTAGAATTTGTGATATGAGAATGAAGATAACTCGAGGATTTAGGCAAAACATGAACAATTAGGGTATTATTAAAATAGACTCCTCAAAAAAACTAAGTTAACGAATTGTATATTCAAAAATACTTACGCAAGTTCGCCATGCAAGATTCTCCAGCCTCATTTCTGTATTCCTGTCAAGATACGGGAATGGTAAATATTTTCATATTTTGACATAAAAACATATTTTTGATTTAACTGGCATCTTCTTTTTTTTGTCATTCCATAGGGTTCATCTGTATAAAACTAAACCCGTGTAGGAGTTTCATCGTGAAACGCAAACATTTTCGCACAACGGGCATTGTTATTTTTTTTACCTATTATTTTTATTGTGTTATACATACATACATAACATGAACCTCACGCCTGTCTCCCTTTGGGGTAGGCAGAGACAAAGGAACACCAATTACTTCGATCCAGACATACCTCTTTCGCTTCCTCCACGTTCATTAATATTTTCATACATGACCGCCGGTTACGGGTACTTTTAAAATGTCGCCAATTTGATCGGCATACGTTTGCCTAGGCCGGCCCCTTCCAACAACACCATCCATTCTTGTTCTGTACACCTCTTTCGTAAATCTACTTTCACTCATCCTTTCCAAATGCCCAAACCACCGTAGCATCCTCTTTTCAATCTTAGTCACTACATCCTCTTTCAATCCGCATCTCTTTCTTATTTCACTGTTGCGCACTCCTATCACTCAATTTCACTCCACACATGCTTCTCAACGCTCTCATCTCCACAGGATTAATCCTGCTTTCATGTCTCTTCTATACTTTGTGCTCTTCCAGCTATAATGATGAAGAAATCTGGTAACCTCCGAATGAATCCGGTGAAATCCCGAAAAAACTCCTTGAAATTATCAGCAAAAGGAATGTCAAATAACTTACCAAAATATTTTCTGTACTCCCTGAGTTTTCTGCAATAAAGAAAAAATTAATATATTAATTTGGTACATACTGGTATTTTTCAGTTTATTTATTCGATTAAACTAAAAATTATTAATAACCTGATATCGCTTGTTTAAAAACCTCATTTTCGTCGAGTACATGTGCTTTCGACAGATTATAAAATTGTAATTATAATACATTGTTCTCAATTTTCGCGATTCATTATTTTAAATTTAACATGATTTTAATTGGATTTCTTGTGACAACGGCACCTGAAAATGCACCGAAACCACGAAATAAAATATAATTAATTTAAAGAGTATAATTATAAATTAATGTACAATCTTTCCATCCTCGATTGCAATAGATTGTGCTTTAACGCGAGTAAAAGTGTATTTTTTAATAATATTAGGACCTTTTTTTTCTATCAATCATTTTGGCGACCTGAGAATTTAAACATTCAATATATCTGCACAAAGCTTTTTAAAACGGTGAAGTCTATACTTAAGTCATGCTTAAGCATATATTTGCCTAGAGAACTGTCAAAAGACCTATATTTGAGTTGAGTTCAAATGTTATTAAGCTTACATAATGAGGATCCTATGTATTTCATCATACAGTCCTTTATCATTGCGAAAAACATGCCTCGTCTTGCCCGTGTAACTTAATTACTAGTGGGTTATTTTCCATCTAGATACATACATACCATACATAACTTCACGTCTGTATCCCTTATGGGGTAGGCAGAACACGAGAGGTTATAAGACCATCTGATATCACGTTTGAATTTGGAGGTATTATAATGATGGATAGAGACTATTGCAGTGACAGGGGGTCAGCCTTTCGCCCACAAAAACGCCAAAAAAACCTCTGTCCCTTTACTGACTTTTACGTACAGTATGCCCGGGAAGAGATGCATCTGGCACATTGTATGTTTTCTTTCGCTCTCAGTCCAGCATGGAAGCTTCAATGGGACAAAATTTCAACGGAACCGCTTGCTGAAACCAACAGTCTGTATTGCCGGTGTCGTATCGCTCTAGTATTGGCTCATCAATCTTTAGAATGAAAACTGTGATGAGGTTACACAGGCCTTCATGCATCCGACGATCGTAGGTAACAAGGTATTGGTGAATGTCACACTAAATCGTTGGGATTTACTCAAGATCTTATTACAAAGTACAAATCTTTTTATCGGCGACTCGCGTGTGACCTCCACATCATCTGATGGAAAACGAAAATGAGGTCAACCAACAGCACACGGACTTGGGAAGGACATAAAATCTTACCGGAAGAAACCTTTAGAGCATTGATATTTGGCGGCAGCCAGCCGAACCCTGACTGGGTTACCAAGCTGGGTCACGAAGCATCAAGTCCATAAGCACTCGGATTAGTCGCCTTTATCCAGGGGCGGTAGAGTAATTCTAAGCTGACCCACACACGGCTAAAAGCTAACACTATTTTAAAATTGCGGACTTAGTCTAATTCTGCACTCGCTGGATATAACTTGTGTAAAGAAAAACTTACCAGCAAAAACAAAAGCTTGCATAAATATATAGAAACAAAAAATGTATTTTATAAACATATTTGAAGTCACAGTTTGCTTTCAACGGTAAAGCTACAATTAATACTGAATTCATTTTATACTGACATTCCTGTTAGATTAGTATATTTGGTTTCCTGTACCGCCAACAAAACAATTGATTTGATGATTATGTTCAGCTACTAATATTGGATGTTTATTTTAAACTTTTATGAAAATGTGTAAGTTTGTATTAAAAAGAGAATGTTTCGATTAAAAATAGAAAATATATTTAATGGATTAAGTTTAAAATACTCATTGAAGATTTATTCTAAAGAATAAACCTTGGACATGAACTTGTTTACAACGTCCTTGTTAGTGTAATGCAATACTTATTATATTCTAGAAGTCCAGGGTTTAAGTTTTGCAGAGACGGAAGTGATTTTACTTTCTCATTTAAATTTTGCATTTAATTTTTAAGTTTCTTGAATTCGTCCTTCATCGAATATTTATCCTTAACCTGGTCCACAACCTAATTTTACATTCAGTGTCAATTAGAGTAGAGGAGTATACGCAAATAGACAGGATTATTGCTGCAATAAACTGTCACTAAAGCTAGGTGTTAGTCATTTAAGGAAGTATGCTCGCGATTTCAGGGAAATCTAAAGTTTGCAAACATACACCGTTCGCTCGCATCGGTCTTGTTTTACCATACCTTTATCTAAGGATACTTTTTTCTACCTTTTAATTACCTTTTTTATACGCAGTTAAGAAAAATAAGTCAGAATTTATACGAACTGATATTAAGAGAGAATTACATGGCATAAAAATACATGGGTACCCAACAACAAAGAGTACAAAATAAAACCAGAAAAATGTTATTCAACTATTGTTTCAGTACTCTGACAAATATTTTGTAAAAAATACTATTTTTTTTTAATTAAAAGAACGATATAAATACAGAATTTGCTTTCTTCTAAAAATATTTTAAAAGGTACAGTAAAATCTAACTTAAAACTGAATAAAAAGTTAAATAAGCCTGTTGCGCCTATCTGTATGTTTTTTTATTGTATAATGTTTTCTTTTGTAATTGTGTGCAATAAAGTAATAAATAAAATAAATAAATAAATAACTACAACTTCAGAAAAAAACTCAAATTTCATTAATTCATATAAGTTCGCACCAACTATGGTAAAACTACAGTTATTTTTAAGGGTATTTTTAAGCTGTATAAAAAACTATAAAGTATTAGGGAATGAGACTCTTTTGAATTATACAAAAAAAAAGCTAAAGGGGTATATCTTTTAATAACTGATCATAGTGATTAAGATAACTTATCTCAACATCTCGTGAATTAAAGTAAGTTTTAGTGTAATAATTTTAACATTGTTATTTTCTTTTAAATGAACTGTTATGTTCTTATGAGAATAAAGATCTTTATAATAAAATAAGTCTTCTTTTAACTTTTGGGATCAGTAACTTACTATTTAATAAAAAAATACGGAGAATTTTAATTAAGATTCAAGTTTTTATACTGACCCTTTCGTGATGTTAAGCTGAACGTTCGCTGCAATGAATGAGTGTTTTATATGCAACTATCTCGATTTTTTGAATTGAGGAAATTAAATATTTTTTTTATCTTTAGTTATTTCTATGAAGTTTTAGTTTTAATGTTCTTCCTTGTGAATATGATCATGGTTGGAAGTGGTCATGAAGCCTGAAATAAACGTCAATCTAGGAGAAACGTACCTACTCACTCGACGCTTGACAATATCAGGACTGTTGTGGGCACGAAATGCCGACCTATGCAATTAGGCCCATTATACACTGACTGGTGACAAATTTTAGATACTGTAGGAGAGCACTCTTAACTCGATTTTGATTATAATTATCTAATAAAAGTAGGTATTTCATTTTTCACCAAAAATCCCTATGAATAAATAAAGATACCTTACTACACCTTTTCCCGAAGCGCTTCCTCAGTCAACACGCACACAGCAGTGTTCCCGCTACACGCACTTCACCACCCGCTAAGAATTTATTGCATTACGCTTATGTATCCATGCGTTGTTTACTCAGTAAATAATTAATATTTATTTTAATTTTCTCTTCATGTATGATCTTAAACTATCACGTCCTGGAATTTCGAAAATGACCCACCAGTCACCCTGAATATTCTGTTCCAGTTCGGATTTTTAAATAGATTTTTGTCGAGAGGCTCATAAATTTTAATCTTTATGTATTTTAGTTATTGTAACACTTTTTTTAAGCACCCTTCATTCCTACTTGATTGATAGTTTAAAATGGGCCTTAGTTTAGTCTGTGCGCTCATTCGTTCAGAGCGAGATCAGCTGTCAGCCGGAGGTTATAAATAGCTGTGCTTGTTAAATATTGTCCTTTTTGATTTGCGTCTGTGGAATGGAGATTTTCTAATAAGAAGGAGTCTTAGTCGTGACTCCAGAGGCTGTAGTCCTCATGGAAGATAATTGGACCGCCACAATGGGATAATACCTAGTTTTCCCAGGAATCTTAGAAATTCCACAAGGAGAAACCCACATTGTTGGGGTGAATATCAGATTTCGTCATAAATTTTCTAATTTCTATGGCGCATTTTTTTTTAAATATTTTCAGTAAATGAGATAACATACTTTGTGGACGACTTTATTCCATGTATAAATATGTTATTCTGCCTTTAATAACATCAGGAGTTTTTAAGTTTTAGCGTTTTGAAAATTACATTGCCAAAGAAATTAGGACATGTCCAGAGAAATTAGAAAATACGCCAAAGAAATTAGAAAAATTCAAAACTTGTGCCAAAGACATTAGAATAATGCGCCATACAAATTATGTATGTATAATTTTAATTCGATTTTGTTCATTTATTTAATATAAATCAGTTATGATTAAATAAAACGACATGTTTTCGATCAGTGTTTATTAAAAATAAGGTAGAGGAGCCCGGGGCTTCAATCAACCGAGGTAAGTATATATAGGTATACAGGTACAAACAATTTTTTTTTATTTGGGTAAGACCCCCTTTAGTAGGCACCTAAAACTTATGATTAATAAGTGGTTTTTTTGATTGTAGTAACAAAAATATTAATTCTTTTAAAATAAAAAATATCAAGTTCTCAAACCTACACATTAAATAAAAACAACTTCTAAATCTTTTTGTAATCCTATAATTATAGCTAACAGTTTTGGTTATTACCTATACAAAGGGATGACAAGTAGTTTGACTACACTTTGTACTAACTAACTAACTAGCCTTAAAATATTATCTTCATAATTTGTACTAAATTTCCATGGCATTTTAGCAAAATTCGTTATAAAAAAATCTTAAAACTAAATTCTCAAAAATCAGTCTTCTTCTTTAGAAGTAATTATTTAACAAAAGTAAACTTATTTAACTATTGTTTTTTCAGACAGTTAATCAAATTGTGTGTTTACGATTTTGTCACATCAGCAAATAGTTCTCAGAAAACTAAAAAATAATTCTAAGTGTATGAGAAACACTGTTTTAACTGGAAGCCTCAAATTACATCTCTTTAACATTAACTGTGTTTGAGAAAATCAAAGTCTCATGCTCGGTCGCTGTTGGTAGGGGAAGAATACACTCTATATCAGCTACTTCAATTATAGAGATATCCTTGGGAATGGGTTTGAACACTTTTTTGTTTTTTTTTACCGATTTGTATCCTTGAATAAGTAGTTTCCCATCATCATACATCTCTTTGATGAGGCAGACGTACATAAATGTTGTTTTTCCTCTATCAGTAGGGAATGTGGCAAGGATATAGTCTCCAATTTCAGGCCCTGTCACTACATGTGTGTTTTCATTAAGGCTGTTGTTTTTGTCTTCGTTAACAGTTCGTAAGTTAGGAGAAAAGACATGTGAGTTCGTTGTATTTAGTTCCGTAATACATTCCATGCTATTACTTGCCAAAGATCTAGTAGGTGACGAGTCCATAGTAACTGGTGGAGATTTCAAAGCTGCAGTATTTATTCCAATGGAAATGATGTTTGTTACGTCTCTGATCGTGTGTTCTTTCACATCAAGGTAATTTTGTTGCAAGTTAGGTTTAGTGATTGAATGTTCCAGACTGTTTGAATATAATATTAATGAACTGTCATCAATTGTAAGGATTGGCAAACTACCGCAATATGGGACGTTGTTTTCATCATCATGAGAGTTTATTTTTGAACGCAATGAAACATTATTAGGTTCTAAACCAGTTGTACGGTCCAAACTCTTATGGTTTTCTGATTTAGAGCTATCGACATCTGGCGACGTAAGCCGAGATTCTGATTCAGGATTACACTGACAGTGATTGCGGTTTGTTTGTGTATTAGGTATTAAATCTTCGAAATCTACTAATGGATTTTCAGAATCTGTTAATGTATCTTCAAAGCGTGGTGGAAGGAGATCAATATTTACGTCAACTATATTCAAACTCGTCAAGGATTCGTTTTCATTCAAATACTTTGCCAAAGACCCGATGTCGGACATTGTAGGTGTATCAATACGGATATTAGAATCTAATAGGGAACTATCTTCGATCGATTGATTGTCGTACACTGGATCAACTGCAGAGTCGGTATAGTCCTCGTTTTGCACTGTCATCTGGTCAGCAACGGGTGGCTTAACAGTTTTTTGTGACAACAGTTTTATGCTTTGTTTGTTAGACATCCCTTTTTTAAATGTCATCAGATTTTTAGTAGCCGTTGGTCGTCGTCCCACAACCCTTGTAATAGTTGCATTACTGCTTACAGACTTTTCAACATCATGGAATGCAATATGAGTTCCATGAGTACAGATGACAGCGGCATTTGAAAAGCATTCTTTTTCATCACATGTTCGCATTCGCATTGCTAAGCGATTACCTTGCTCTTTGTTCCATACAACTTGGTGAGTTTTCATGGTTCCACGAAATGCCTGAATATTTGTATCCGGTATTAATAAATCTTTTTCGTAAATAGCGTAATCATCCACAATTTCCATTTGCACGCCTGTCACACTAGAGCGTAATAGCCGCATAAGATCTTCCAAACTAGAAATATCGTAACCATATGCCACTGTTTGATCAGCCGTTCGCTTTAGGAGACCACCAACACCATCTGGCGTGCCTTTACCATGGCCACTTTCAGAGTAATTCCAAGTAAGTTTTTTCAAATTTGGGAATTGCCAATATAACTTAGCCATGATATAAAATGCCTTTTTATTGCGGTATTGCGAAGATGGCGAATCTGACAAAAAATGCATAACTTTAACTTGAGGAGCTTTTTCTTGGATGAATTCTAAAAGTGGAATCAGATGTGCCCAGATTGCGGCTGCGTCGTGGCGCAAGCATGTGCTCAAAGTGGCAATGGCTTGTGTTTTGTACTTGTCTTCTGCAGCGCAAGACTGATCAAAATAGTATAGTACTGCAGTATGCAGCGTTATCTGACTCCTACTTCCACCAAAGTGAAGTGCCTGAATTTCTTTACCAAACTTAATGGAGTAGTTTTCACTAAAATCGATATGCAGTATGCATTCTTCTTTAGAAAGATTATTTTTTAAATTCTTCACTGCTGCACTTTGGTTTACAATGATACCGCAATGTGTCAAAAACGGTTTAATCAACTTGACCAAATCATCAATAGCTGCACGTGGATTAGTATTTAATTTAACTTTATCTGTAATGATAATTTTTGTTTCAACGCCTCTATTATCTATTGTTTTAGGTCTTGCTTGCCATTGCCAGTAAGTTAGAGGTTTAGGATCATCGAACTCTTTAATTTCAAGACATTTTTGTCTACACTCCTGACATTTTCTGAGCAGGCATTGCACGTTATTAGACGCGCAGCACAAAGATTGGCAGATATCAGTACAGCTATTTTCTGATACTATATTTCTCCGCTTTAAAGCTGTTACAAGCAGTTCTACGTTCGCATGCAGCTTGCACAAGCAAGTTTCCCTGGCATTGATGTTTGGGATTCGAACCCAAAATGGACGGAATCTGCAGAAAGTTGTGTAACTGATTGTCTGATGGACCGATTCTGCTTTATACCGCTCGTACAAATTTTTCATTGAATCGTTCAAATATCTTTTTTGCATTTTTTCTTTTTTTCGCGTAATATATTCTTTTTTACCTGGGCAAACCCTACTCACTTCATCTTCTTCAAAAAATCTGATAACATCCTTTTTTAGTGCACTGAGCGCTATGCAATATTTCTGTGATCTGTTCTTGGGCATATTTGTTAAAATTGTATCTTCTTTGCCCTTTGAACGTCTACTGTTTTGTTGCAGTCTTTCGCATTTTTTTCTGTACGCGTCCTTTACTCGCTCTAATTTAGTGATTTTCTTTTCAAGCGCCATGATTTCTTTTTTTTTCTCGTATTTATATCGCAAAAGCGCAGCTTTGTGCACGGATGTTGAAGCAGATGTACTGATAGATGAACCACAAGACGCTGTCGATTTAGGTGACATATTACATTGTTGGTATGCTGCTGAAGTGCTTGCTCGTGGGCTTTCACGATTTGGTTGAGAAGGACCATCTATATTCACGTTTCGGTTTTCAATTACTGGAGCCGCATTCATATCGTCTGCGTCTGAGTCCGGTGGACTGTTTTCTTGAAGTATCACTTCTAGCCGTGCCCGCTCTTTTTTTTGTGCTAGTATTTTTTAAAATTATCCCTATTTCGTTTCCTGATAATTTTCCGGTCTCTTGATGACATCTCACTAACGGCTAATATTTTTTTTTCTGCTTTTCTTTTGTGGTAGCTTAGCCGTTGCTTTTCCTTAAATTCCTCATAACGTACCGGATCATTCCGGATTTTTTCTAACCGCTTTCGCTCTGCATTCCTTTTTTTTTCTAGCCTTTCATCTTTGGACTGCTTTTCTTTTTTTGTAATATTTGTGTGCTGCGGATGACTACTACTACCACTGCAAACAGTATTAACTTTTGGTTTTTGTTTCATTTTAATAGCTGATTTTTTTTTTCTTCGCGCCATTTGGATTTCAATTCTGTAACAAGTATTTAATAAATACAAAAATATTTTCCGGAAAATGATAAAATTCCTACATTCTAACATGTTCAATACCACTTTTTTTTTAAACTCTCTCGTTCATTACTAGTAGAAAACAATTTAAAGATTTTATTTTATAAACATATTTACGATTTTTAATTTGGACAGTTTCTTTATATTTTCTATTGTTTATCATGTAGAAACCAATACAGGAAATATTACGAAAAAATTCACCCTAAAATACATAATTAAGTTAATAAAAGTTCACTAAAGCAAGAAATTTTAAACCCTTTAGCACAATTTTTATCCATATCCTAATTTCTTTGGAGAAAATCTAATTTCTTTGGAGCTCAATGCCAAAGAATTTCGAAGAAATTAGAACCAAAGAAATTAGAATAGCACCTAAAAAAATTTTTTTATCTGTGAGTATTCAACGAACTGTTTTATCTTACAATTACGGAAGTGAGCAATCACAGCGTGCATACACTAAGAAAGTATAAAAAATTATAACACGTATTTAAGTATAAAATCGATTACCGAAGAAATTAGATACTCACCGGAAAAAAACACGCGCACACCGATAAAAAAAATATTCTTCCGAAATACGTTGAACTTTGCACAGAACTGCTTGTCGCGGGCGTTAGATCTCAACTAAACGGAGCGGGGGCGGGAGGTTATGATTGTCCACGTAAAGGCCCCAGTACACGATGGCGCGTGATGGCCCACTCGAGGCCATCGCCATTGTGTACAGGGAGTAATGGTAAGCAATGGCGGTCAGTTGTCATTAGTGGCGCGCGATCGGGATGTTGTCGGTTTTTTGGGCACACTTCAAAGGGATCGTGGCGTGGCGTGGCCTGTAGTGTTCACACAATCGCCCATTGTTTAGTTTGTCACCAACCGCAAACCGGGATAGTGCACTTTTACGTTCTGTTATGCTACCATTTTTGATGGCCTAAAATGTCATTGTCGTGGAGTAATGAAGAGACTTTCAAGTTTATTGAATTATATCGATCTGCAGGGCTAGCATGCAACCATCGATAAATAGTCGAATCGACAAGATAAATATTATTTTGTTATTTTATCCTATTATGTAAGCTAATATGCGTACTATAATAGATAGAATTACTCGATTTGATACCACGATTAAGACTACAGAACCAAATATATCATAGTCTTAATAAATTACTTACACTAAATACCATATTCTAAGAAAATATCGATAAAAGGCCCGATTATCATTGTCGACGGTAGCATGCTAGCCCCGCTGAGCCCGCAATTTGGGACTCAAATAATACATTGCACAAGGATAAGAACAATAATGTTAATACAATAATGTTAATAATATAATTTGTGTTGACAAAAATTATCTACAACCTACTTACTATTATTAAAAAAAAGGGAAAATATCATATTTTTTGTTTCTTTGCATTGAATAGAGTTAGAAACTAATGCATCGATTTGAAAAAAATAAAGATGGATAATTGGGAACCATCGCTGGTATGGTGTGGTATGGTGAGTATGGATTCCAATTATCCATGATGCCATGGATAATTGGAATCCACCATCGCCTTTTGCGCCATTTTTTTTTATTACTTTGTGACGGTACACACTTTTGTAATGCTTGTAAGTAGTATATAAATAAATAGCTGCGGCCGTAACTACTTCCACGTCCATCGCAAGTGTTTGGCCAGACAGCAATGAGCCATGCGCCATTGTGTGAACACCAAGTGATCGTGGCCTACAGTTGTTCATTGCCAAGAATGGTTCATCATCGGCCATTGTGTACTGGGGCCTTAACATGATGGCCTTATGCGAGACTGCACAAATACGCCAAAGAAATTAGGTGTTTTTGGGGTGGACAAAATTTAAATAACAATAACTTTTGATTAGATGATCAAATAAAATTGTTGTTTAAGCTACATATAGTTCAATATTCCTAAATATAGGAAAACCTGTTCAATAGGAGAATTTTGGAAAAAAATATTAAAAGTGAGGCGTTTCAAAAAAAGAACACAGTGAAGGACGCGCCAAAGAGCTTAGATTTTTGACCTTTGAATTTTTTTATAAATATCTTCTATTATAGAATCTGTCATTTTTATTAATGGCATTGTTGGTTTTTAGGAAGAACTTCAACCAAAAAAAAACTTAACCGTAATCGTTCAATATATACGAAGTTAACATGGGTGGACAAGTGCAAAACACGAAATCTGATATTCACCCTGGTATGTATCATCTTGGCCATCTTCCACGTGACCATATTTTCAGTGTTTTGTATAATCCGGCCTGGTGGAAAGTGACTTCCAACTCCAACGCCTTCACCACACCCCAGAGAAAACTGGTACAGTATGAACTCGCGTTCACAAGACACATGCGATTTGAGATCTATTAATGAAGCGATTGAAATTAAAAAACACCCTAATTTCAATAGAGAAGATGGTTGGAAACTATCACCGACATGGGACCCTATCCTGAAAAACATTAAATTTAACATCCAGCAAGCTGCACGACCTGAAACTCAAGATACTATCAGCTCGTTTTGTGTCAATCCAGATTGCTACGCTCGAAGACTGAGAAACAGATGGAGATGAGGATGTATAACTTTTTCAATCTATCAATCCGACGCTTGACACCTCAGTCGCTCGTGACCACGGGGTCTGCAAAGACACCGAAACGTCGAGTTAAAATTTAAAATGTAAATATACGCGATAAATCCGGTTAAAAAGTATTTTATTTAATAGTATGAATCGCGAAAACTTAAGACAATATTATCTATTGATGTGTTAAATAAGATCCAAATTATATACACAACAAACAACGAGTGTGAGATTCTTGTAGTAGAGGATAAGGCACGTGGCGTGCGCTGGGCTGGGCGGGCGCGTTTGGTTAGAACGCGGCCTTGAGATTAGAAAAGATATTCAAAAACATTCTGGAGCAAGTCGTCATCACGGCTTCACTTTAGTCTACAAATGCATGATACATGAATCAAAATCAATATCTGTTTTCAAGAAAAAAGTTAGAGAGCACTACTTTTCTCAATGTTAAAAGTAGTTTATATATTAGTAAGTATTAGATATTGTAGGTATGTATGTATTATTAGTATGCATTGGTATATTTAAGCAACTTTAGTTAGGTATATACAGGGTGTCCCAAAACTCGACGTCAACCCGGAACCGGGTGACAAGGCAAGTCATGCTGGTTATCAGAAAAATTAAAAAAAAAATCTAAGTCACGTGTTCTCAAAATTATTGGCATTTTAAAAAAACACGCAAAATTTCACACCCTGTGACAGTGTTTTTGCTGCTGTTGCCACAAATGTTCACTTTTGGAAACTTTTTTTTTGATATGTAACCCTGAATAATGCTTCTCTAAACTGTTATCAACATTTCAAATCTAGCTCCTCGAGCTTGCATAAAAATAGGACTTATTTCCAAGAAAAAAAATTAAAATTAAAAATGGCCTAGTTTTAACTGTCTGCATTGAAAAAAAATTGTACTACGCGAGTTTGGCAAGTTGTGACAAAAGTTGGCGCATTTAGTAGGGATTCCAAAATGGTATGACACTTGGCAAATTGTAGCTGCTATCATGAACAAAAAAAAATATTTCCATGAAAACCCATTTTTAACTTATTTTCTTACTTGGTTAAAATTGCAAAGCTTATCGTTGGTTACATTGGAGCCGATTCCAATGTACACACTGATTAAATTTAACTGAATTGTACATTGTACTGGTGTACTCGTCTATCTTTATTGAATGAACAGATTGTTCACTTTTAATTTATTTTTTTTAGTGTGTGCATTGGAATAGGCATTTATTGTTAAAGGTTTCAATTTTAAATAAAACAAAATTTTAATACCAATGTTTATTAATAAAATTTACAATAATTCTTAAAATGTTATAATAAGTGTTCGAAATGCCTTCCTTCGGCGGCAATACAAGCGCGACATCTTTTTAAAAAAGATCGAGCTATCTTTCTAGCGTATCGTCCATTATTTACAAATTGAGCTGCTTCAGCTATTCTCTGCCGTAATTCATGTTCACTCCCAATGGGCTTCTCGTAAACTTTTTCTTTAACAGCTCCCCAGTAAAAAAAGTCTAAAGGATTCAAGTCCGGTGAACGGGCCGGCCACGAGATTGGTCCAGCCCGCCCGATCCATCTCCCAGGAAGCTCTTCATCGAGGTACTCTCTTACGGGGCGAGCAAAGTGCGCTGGGCACCCATCTTGTTGGAACCACATTTCTCTGTAAATGCTTATCGGCACGTTTTCTAATAAATTTGGAAGATGGTTTTGAAGAAAGTCTAAGTAAACCTCGCCAGTTAATGCATCAGGCAACTCAAAAGGACCAATTATTTTGCCATTCAAAATTCCGGTCCACATGTTAACTTTGAATCGGTACTGGGACCGATCCTGTCTCGTTAAATGAGGGTTTTCAACACGCCATTCATGCAGGTTGTGCATGTTCACGTAGCCGTCCTTTTTAAAAGTTGATTCGTCCGACCATAAAATTTTTGTTAGAAAAAGTGGGTCATCTCTGTACCTCTCCAATATCGTCCGGCAAAAATTCACCCTATTTTGGTAGTCACCGGGTAATAATGTCTGTACTCGCTGTACGTGGTATGGGTGTAGGTCATTTCTTTTTAAAATACGGTGGGCTGAACTTTTGGGCACTCCGGTGTTCGTTTCAATAGCTCTTACTGAAGTACTTGGGTCTTCTTCGACAGCCTGTAGAACTTCTTCTTCCATAGGGTTGGTGGGTCTGCCTCCACCATGCGTTTGATTTGGGAGGCGGCCTTCTGAGAAGAGCAACCGATGCACATTCGTAAACACCCGATGATCGGGGTAACGAGCAGCGTTTGGGTACCTTTCGCAGTAAAGTCTGGCAGCAGCACTGGCATTACACCTGCACTCACCATAAATAAGGTGCATATTAGCGTATTCGCGAGTGTACACTTGGTAAAATGACTCTCTCCATCTCAGTCACTTTAGCGTCCATACCTGTCTCGCTCGCACTTGAGAAGGTGACTCTCTCCGTCTCACTCAATCACTTTAGCACAAATACTATCTCGCTTACACTTCCTAGAAAGACTCCTTTGTCACAACTTACAATTTACGACTCTTTGGAAAACCTTGGGCCCATTAGAATATTTTTTAACCAGGTAAGAAAAAATTGTTGAACACTGGATTTTTACGAATTTTTTTTTGTTCATGATAGCAACTACAATTTACCACGTGTCATACCATTTTGGGATCCTTACTAAATGCGCCAACTTTTGACACAACTTGCCAAACTCGCGTAATACAATTTTTTTTCAATGCAGACAGTTAAAACTAGGCCATTTTTAATTTTTTTCTTGGAAATAAGTCCTATTTTTATGCAAGCTCGAGGAGCTGGATTTGAAATGTTGATAACAGTTTAGAGAAGCATTATTCAGGGTTACATATCAAAAAAAAAAGTTTCCAAAAGTGAACATTTGTGGCAACAGCAGCAAAAACACTGTCACAGGGTGTGAAATTTTGCGTGTTTTTTTAAAATGCCAATAATTTTGAGAACACGTGACTTAGATTTTTTTAAACATTTTTCTGATAACCAGCATGACTTGCCTTGTCACCCGGTTCCGGGTTGACGTCGAGTTTTGGGACACCCTGTATGTATTGTTTACATAATATGTAATTAAATATAATTATTCTGCGTACACACTACTTTTGCATTTTTATCAAACTCTCCAGTCTCAGGTCTGCTGGAAGAAATTTCTTTAGGAAAAAGCAGTACCTTTGTACTAAATCTATTGTAATTTTCTTACGAACTATATCGTTACTTGTGTACATGAATTGTTAAATAAATAAATAAATAAATGTATTTTGTCGTATAACTTTTATGTTATTGTATTCGTAATTAAATGAGTCGATATTTATGACACGTGCCTCTGCGCAGACCTCACTGGCGCTAACTGAAAACCATTGGTTTGCTGCAATGCAAGCAAACACTTACTGATATATCACCATTTTGCATCATGTGCTGATTCTACATAGTAGTTTTTATTTATTGTATTAACTTACTTTTTGAAACGTTCATTTGAATACTTAATTTAATTTTACTTAATGTTTTATTTTGTTGTTTTTGTTTCTTATACTGTTTTTCCTTACCTAATAATATATGCTATACAAGTGCCTGATGTAAATTAAGTAAATATCTATCTATCACGATATAACCAAAATAAACTTTTTAATAAACCATACAGGTAAAATAAACAAAAAAATTAATCACAATCACATATCGCAGTTATGCCGCACGGTTGCGGCCTCTGCCCGCTAATCTATCCACACCACATGCTTTATCTGACATGGTCAGACGCTTCAGACAGACATAACATGGATTAAAAATAACCAGAATTTATTTTATAGCGAAAATTGGAAATAAAAACTATTTTTAACTGACATTTAAAAGGTACCTACTCAATTTTGTATTTTTTTTTTGTGTCTTTGTTACGCGATTTTTTTGACAATTGTGATATTATATTGATATAATATTCTTGTTTCATTTGATAAAGCCAGGCAGCCTCAACACATCAATCCCAACAACATTTGTTCTACATTTTTTTTTAATTAATAGTTTTCAACCGACGTCCAAAAAAGGAGGAGGTTCTCAATTCGTCTGTATGTTTTTTTTTCTGTATTTGTTACTCGATATTTCGGACAAGTATGAATCGATTTTGAAAATTCTAATTTCATATGATAGTAGATACTTCATAGTTGGTCCCATATAAATTTTATTCAAATCGGTTAGGTACTTCATTGAAAATTTCAAATTTTGAAGAAATATGTATGATTTTGGAGAATGTTTACGTTGATGACATTATAACTCAGCCAAAGTTTTGACGTGAAGTCGGTTTTTTTAATGCTCTGCATTCGTTGATTATTACGGCACTCCCAACATGAGCTTAATTTACGTTCGACAGACAACCTCTTGCTCAGCACACCTCTTCACTCTACCGTTGAACAACACAAGTCATTTATGGTTCGAGCAGTAAGTTTGTGGAATGAGCTTCCTGTAAATGTAAAATCCGCAAAATCACTCCTATCTTTTAATAAATTGCTAAAGTGCCACTATTTATCAGCTTGTGAAGTAATCTGATATGTACTTAAATATATATTTATGTATACTTATTGACATATTTATTACTAGCTGTGCCCGCGGCTCCGCTCGCGATAATTTCGAGATAAAAAGTATCCTATGTTACTTCTAGTACCTCTCATGATTCGTCGAGTAGTTTTTGCGTAAAAGCTGAACAAATATTCACGTTTTCATATTTATAATATTAGTAAGGATAAGGATTGACATTTTATAATATTTGACAATTAATTGTTTAGATCACTTTTACATGAGGCTTAAGTATCTACGGAACGAAAATACTTCAGCGCAAAGCTTCCGAGTAAACTATATTAAAAGTTGACCCTTCCGGCACGTGAACATGAAGATTTCTAGAACTGCTAACCCGGGAAAGAGCGACGTATAACTGACCATGCGAGAAACAACTGACACCGAGATCTACTCCAGCAACACGAAAAGTCTGCCCTTGAGGCTTATTAATTGTCATTGCAAAACACACCGATAATGGGAATTGCGTTCTTTTAAATTGGAATGCAAAATTATTTGGTATTATGGGAATTCTGGGAATTAAGACGGTTTCTCCTGCACCGCAACCTGTTAAAATTTGAGATATCCAAATAGAATTATACCCAGAAATATGTACAACTTACAACAGAAAAAGAAATGAAAATAAAGCTGAAACGCCTTTGCAATGCTATCTACATATACCTACTTCACTTAAAAATAAATACCTATAACTACAATAATTAATAAAAGTACCTATGCTTTTACCTAAAAAAATACAAAAAAAACTGAATATAAATTAGCCAAAATTTGGAATTTGACCGAATATTTAAACACTACCAAAACAACTAATACCTATTTTATAAAATAACAACGAAAGAAATTCAAATAAACTATTTAAAGACTAAAAGTCGCGCTGATAAGCACGGTTTATAATATCAATTATTGTCTGTCAATAAAGTCGAACGCTCTGAACGCATCAACAGCCAAATATTGAATGAATTATAAAGCTTGCGCTCGCCTCCCACCTTTTTATACCCTGCCGCCACGCCGCGGCGCCGCGAGCCGCGTCGAGCGCGGCAACCGTTACGCAAAAATAATCCTTATATCATTCAGTATTCACGCGCGATGGGTTATTAGCGTACTTCATGTATAAGTTTGGTGTTTCTATACCGATTTCTATGATTGTTTTTATTGAATAGGTAATAATGTAATTTTTTTAAAATTAGGGATGAGTGAGAGTATTATAAATGTAAGAGTAAACAAATATAATCAGAAAGCTCCAAACTGCTAAGCTATCGGGATTTACACGTGTTATTGTGAGTCAACCATAAAATATAGACATATACTGTTGTGGGATATTTTTTATATAATTTTATGAAGAATATTTCTGTCATACATGATTTCTATGTAGCTTTAACCATTAAGGCTGCACACGCGACGGAAGCTTAAAAAATGAAGTAATTTCTCCCGTTTTCCCAACATTTCCCTTCACTGCTCTGCAGTGCTAGCACGGATCTTTTGTCGATCGTAAGTTCACGAATGCTCGTATAGTACGGAGTCGGTTGCAAGTTTTTAGTAACAATGTAATTTTTTATTTTACAGTTATTTAAGAGTAGAACCTGTTAACAAACATTCAAAATTAACAAGGAACACATTTATTTAAGCTGACCGTGCGGCAATGGATAGATTTCAATTATTGCTTGCAAAACCGTCTCCATACTATACGAGCATTCGTAAACTTACGATCGACAAAAGATCCGTGCTAGCACTGCTGTTCCTATTGATTGTAGCGTGATAATAAGTATACTATAACCTGCCCAGGAGTATAGAGAATAATTTTACCAAGTTACGTTAAAATCCGTCAAGTAGTTTTTTTTCTATAAGGAACATACAGACAGACAGACAGACAAAAATTTTACTGATTGCATTTTTGGCATCAGTATCGATCACTAATCACCCCCTGATAGTTAATTTGAAAATATATTTCATGTACAGAATTGACCTCTCTACAGATTTATTATAAGTATAGATATAGATAGATATATATGTGTGTATTTTATATTTATAAATATCTCTGTAATGTAAGTATATTTTTAGTGAATATTTTATATAATGGGTATGCCTTTAACCCCAAGCTACATTTATACTAATGTTCTACAATAGTAGTTGTCTTATAGATTGTTGTCGATTGTATTTCAAAATTGTTATTATGCATTTCTTTTTTTTTGTACTTATTTATGGCATACAATAAAGTTTTAATAAATAAATACGTAAATATGCCGTTCCAAAATTTAATTAAAACGTCTATTTAGTTTATTTGCAACTGGCCACCGCACCGGCATCGCGCGAGTGTTTTAAGTACTTGTATGTAACTTTTAAACTGTTCAATAAATAGTAAGACTGGTATTATGCGTTAATATACTGTTGGCACACAATGTAAGCCGCTGTTTTTTCTTCGGACAGCAAGATGTATTGATGTTCGGGGAGTCAATAGCTATTAGATATAATACAATAAATACACAAGTAAATAATAAAATTAACGGATGTTAAACCAAACGTCCATACTCACATAACTAACCTCATTGCATCTGCATCATTCGTATGAATTAGTCTCTTTGATTGGTAATTTAAAGATTGAATCTTATTACATACTTATTTTAAACACGATTTTTTATTTGTTGGTGGATTCTCTTGTCAGGAATATCTCGCTATTTGACCACCATGTCACGCGCTTTTTAATTTTTATAGTTAACAACGCTGCACTTATTTAGGCCCGTAAATAAACCTCAATTTATTCGATCATAGATCATATTCAAAATAGACCGAATACCTACCTACTAACTTTTAAATACTTTCTGTTAACATAATAAGAGTTCAGGAGAGTACATCACCGTAAGTTCCCAAGCTTCTGTGGTAGTGGGAATTTTCAAGTCGCTAGGTATAAAGACTTTCGATAAAGTTGGTCAACCCTCTGTATACCTATATTTCCAGGTTATTAGGCCATTGGTTAGCATTCCTTCGAAATATGAAAAATTATTTATTTACTACTAATATAACAAAGCGGTGGACAGCGTATGTTTCTTTTATCGCTTATCTCTCAAACTATAAGTGAAAAAAAAAATTATAGCTCTTGAATAAGGTTAAATCATAGTAATAAATATTATTTAAATACGATGATCTGTGGGATTACCTAAGAGTTACGCATTCATATTCGAATATATCGCTACCTACAGTCAGATAAGGTTAATGTCAAGCGATGTTATCACAACTAAACAGAAATATTAAAGCAGTTTTAAAAATACCAGCGACCCGCCCCGGCTTCGCACGGGTGCAATGCTGATACACGCTCTTGCCGCACCGGGCGGCCCGCCGGTACCGCCGCAAACGCTACGTCCCGCAATTTTTAAATCTGTAATATCTTCGAAAATATTCACTTAAATCATACGGTGTAAAGGGCCTTATAGATCTATATTAAATGAACAATGTATTCAAGGTATTTAATTGGTTAAGGATTAATGCTGTATTGGTTCAAAAATTAGCCATTATTTGTCGTAAAAAGTAAATGACAAAAATAAGCTATTGTGGGTTATCCATAAGAGATAGACATATACCATCACGGACTTTTCTGTAGACCTTTTCTGTACAATACTTAGTACATTATTTTGATAAAACTCGTAGGGTTCAGCCTTCGTTTGCAATGTAAGCGGAAAAAATGTAATTATTTACGACATCACATTAGAAACCTCAAAAATAACAGTACTTCTCCACTATTTAATGGATGTTATTATACATATAAACCTTCCTCTTGAATCACTCTATCTATTAAAAAAAACCGCATCAAAATCCGTTGCGTAGTTTCATAGATTTAAGCATACAAAGGGACATAGGGACAGAGAAAGCGACTTTGTTTTATACTATGTAGTGAAGAGACCGTATTAATGCATAGAAAGAAAAATATTGGAATTACTGCCATCTACATATTTCTACGCTTACTTTTACATGATTGAACAACCGACCTCAAAGAATAAAGCGTCCTGAAAGTGTTCAATTAGATTCTTGTGTAACTCATAGATGGCGTTTGCATAGAATTGGAAACTTATTTACATATTTCTTTATTTTTTGTTCGGCCTTATTATTTAATCGTCGGATAAAAGTTATCTGACGAACAAAGTTTTTACTCGGCGGAATAAAGTTGTAAATTTATTATTTATATATGAAAATGACATAGAATAACAAGCTTTCGAGAACTATAATTTTATTTTACTTTCGAAAAATCGGGCCTTGTTAAATTATTATTTTGAATGTATGTATAATCTGTTAAAAGTTAAGGAAATCTTATAATATCAAATAATAAACTAGTCGTGACCCCCAGTTGCACTTTACTTTAAAAAAACTTCTTAAATTAGGCGTTTATAGATAGATTACTTATCAATTAATTGTTATCCATTTTTTTTTACTTACTTACCTAATATTTATACTTTTTTTTATATTAATAAAAACAAATTGTTCAGGGTAACAGTTAACAGTGTTTTAGTTTTCGGGCTTTTGGGCTAACTTCAATAATAATAATTAGGTACCTATCTAACTTTCACACGTTTTACACCAAAATTGTGGACTCTAAGTACCTAGCTTATGCTTGTGCTATTGATATCACACAAATACGGGGAACGATTATGTTGGTTATCAGTTGATGTTTCTTGCATTGTTATTTAGAATGCGTATTAAAATCAGCTTAAAATAAAACATAAATTTAGACGTTTGTATTTTTAGACAAGTATAATAATATATTTAAAATATTTTTAAACTTGTAACATTATTTTTTAATACAGTTGCTCAAAAAGTGGCGTATTGCAGGCACGTTAAGCGTTCGGAAAGTGGACTATTACGCACAACAAACCAACCACGAAGGTTTTACAAAAAAAAAATAATAGAAGTTTTTAAGATTCATGCAAATATTTCTGAAAAGAAGCTACTAATTTGTTTCAATATCAGATTTAATGATTTGATTCAATGTTAGGTTTCATATCATGTTATCTCATTAATAGTACATTATGATATAAGTGCGGTAATTTTCAAAGCGCACGTATGTCATACGACGTTTTATAACATATTTACGAGGAAATACTTTCGACTTTTTACTCATATGGCCGTCTCGCCTTCGGCTCGGGTAAACATTTGTCGGAACTCTTTGCAATGACAGCCATTCCGTACTTGTAATGAAATATACTATTACAGAATAACAAAGCATAAAGTAATAAAGTTTTACTGTAGGTAGGTAGTAGATACGCTCACCTTATCCCTCCCGATAGCCAGCCGAAACGGGTGAGGGAACCTGCTGCGGCTGTTAGGGCTATGTTTGGAGAATTGGTCTCGTGTACTGGACCATTTCCTACGTGGGGGGCGCTCGGCTCAGGCTGAGCGCAATCCGTCGGGGCTCGCGGGTAATGCCAATGCATTGGCGGTACCGCGAGCCCCATCTGTGGCGGATGAGATACCTACACCTGAAAGTTTTTAGTGGATAGGTCCGGCCTTCTGCTCGATCATCCCCACATACCCCGCCGTTCCCCCTTGCGTGGTCGGGGACGTAAATGCACGTTTTCCTGTAGCAAAAAAAAGGTATTCACTGTATTCATCGTATGCCTACTACTCAAAAAAAAACACGGGCACATACAACAAGTTCTTTTACCAAACTGTTTGTATTTTCTTATCCCATCTGAAAGAATAATTAAAAAATAAATACTTAACATTATAATTGGTCATTCTTGTTATGAAATGGTGAAAATGCTATTTGGTCCTTAATTACCTAACACATTTCACAATTTCACTCGACTTCTTTGTGCCTTTATAAGGATTCGTGACCAAATCCAGATTATTATAAACGAATACACTAACTTGCTTTCATCGGGAAATTTGATTTTTTAGATATGTTTTATTAATTGTCTGTGTATTAACAGTTTATCCTACAATTTATCATTCTGTGGTTAATAAGAGTATCTACTGTGGATGTACACCATAGGGCTTTTGGTCGGTTAAAGTCAAACACAACCCCTCGAGCGACCGAGGGGAGTATTTACCCCACGCAAAAAAAGGCTTACAAAGGCAAAAATATATAAAAGGCACAAACAAGCAAACATATTTTTAAGCTTTACTAAATTACACATAATGATACTTTTTATTATTTAAAAGTAAGCAGCATCGTAAGAAATGGTATTTTAAAATCACTCTCATTTTCTATATTTGAATGCTATTCACAGAATATGCCAGCCATTCCGTTCTAAAAGGACAAAATCATTCCGAAGAGCTTTTTGCCAATTCAATAAAAGCTAAGTGCTACGAGGTTAGAGATTCAAAGCAAATGGACCGAAAAATAATGTACAACTTGATAAATCCTTTTATTGACATAAAATGGTCCTAATATTGAATATTTCTGTCAGGATTAAATAAATAAACTGCTCTCTCTCAGTTAGTTGAGGTTTTATAAGAATTATTTACAGTTTTGTTTCTTTTTTAGTGAAATACTGAACTAAATCTTATCATTTTCAATTATATTTAAATTTCGATTTCGTTCCAGCACAGTAACGTATAAGGTTACACCGTATAAGTTTCTTTTGAATGAATATGCTCTACATACTCGTGGACACTGTTAAACATATAGACGGGAAGTCCCGTTACGCCGGACACGGCACCTAAACGTCGGACACTTTTACTATCTCGATAATTAACTTCGAGATCTATTTGGATATCGGTATGAGGGGTGCGTTGAAACTTAGCAATACAGGATTACGCGACAAAAATATCAGCTAGGCACATGGCCGCGGTGGTTGAGGTGGATTGAGGTGAAGGTAAAAGGGTTGCGTCACGTTAATTTTAGGTGAGTATTACTGCTGTGATTTTATGCTAAAATGTTTTTGTAATTTATTAATAAAAACACTGTTCCATTTTTATTTATAGTGAAAGTTTTTATGAAATACTTATACAGCTTATGTATAAAATAGTAATTTTGGACGCACCAAAGTGCCGGACATAAAAGAGTTTCTAGTTTGACTTTTTTACTAAGCCTTTGTATTAATTATAATGAGGAGTGATTGTTTTTTTACAGCACAAAAGAATTGAAATATTTCCGATAGGAAGACACAATAAAGAAAAGGAAATTAGATCAGCAAAGTATAAAAAGCCGATTGACAAGATTTTGTTTAAAGACACGAGTCTTGAGAAACTACTTGTGTTGTGTTGTAGTATGTGAGTAGGTACATACATTATTTTAACATATAGATTTAAATTGAAGTAAACAAATGTATCAGATTGCATCGTTCGCATAAGTCACTTTATGCTGATGTTGTATCCTTAAAACTTGTGTTCTCGTGTGAAACTTTTTAATGTTGAATTGAGTGAATAAACCTCCGTCTGATGGACTACACGTCTTCTCATTTAACTACCTGAAACCCTCATATCACATGGCGACCATGCCAGAAGATTCCAGGATAATTTGGTGATGAAGTAAAAAATTACCTTGAATTTAGAAAAAGATCTCCGGCAGTTTCAAATACCTACTTCAAAACCCTCGCAAATATTTCTTTTTAATATAAAACATAATGGGAAGAAGCTACTCTAAGGAAGAAGTGGTTATAGCGCAGAATGCAAATGGAGAAGCAAATGCTAGTACCAGCCAGGCACTAAAGTCTACGAGCGCTTCCGAAATTCTTTTAATCACATTGGTTGTTATCGTGTCCATGGGTGCCGTCTACTACTTGCTGAAAAAGTGCCGAAAAAACGCAATCAGCACGCTAAGAAGGGAACTCAATGCAGTCACTTTAAGCAGTGCCATGTCACGGCAAGACCTGTCATCTCCTCAAGTCTAACCAGCCGAGTTCCTGAGCAGCAGCAGCGGCGTGGAGGTCGCGCGCACGCCGCCCCGGCCCCGACACCACCCAGCAGCTGGGAATAGCGGAGTGCTACATTCCTGTGATGTGATTGTGTGATTCAGTGATAAGTGTTTCTATTCTTTTTTAAAAAAAAATGCCAGTAGGTATGTATAGGGTCAAATGTCTGTCAGTGATTTGAATTTAATTTTAAATGGACTAAGTGATATTAAGACTTATTTAACTAAGATAGGGCCTAGCCGTCGCAGAATTTCAAGGTCAGCTCAATTAAAACTAAACGAAGCGCGCATATTATATAGTAAATTGGAGACCATATTATCTAGTATCAAACATAAAATTGAAAATAAAGAAATCGGATTAGAATGTCAGACAGACCTAAACTCTATAATATATAATATTAATATTTTGTACGATACTATAACTAGATTTTTCATAGAAACAACAGACGAAAGTTCACCGAAAATGGCATCCAGTACCTTTGATTTGAAAACAGCACTCGCATTGCTCCCGATCATGAACGGCTCAGAGCAAACCACCTTGCAATTAATAGACGCGATTCAGTTATACCATAGTATGCTAGATAGCAGTTCGACTAGTCAGCTAATTGATTTTGTTATTAAAACAAGGTTGTCACCTAGCGCCAAATTACGCTTAAACTCTAGTTATCAAACCGTAGAAAACATGATATTTGATATGCGTAAATTTTTATTGCAAAAAAAGTCCCACGTTGCGCTTCAAGCTCAGTTGTATACTACTAAGCAAGGTCATAGGTCTATTGAAACGTTTGGTTCCGAATTAGAAGAGCTATTTCACAACTTGACTATTTCACAAGCTGATGGAGTTGACGATAAATACGAGGTTTTGCGTCCCTTAAATGAAAAGATAGCTATAAAACGATTCGCAGATGGTTTGTCTGATAAGCGCCTCAGCACGATCATAGCTTCGCGTCAGTTCGACTCGCTTCCAGAAGCTATTAGGTCAGCTGTTGATGAACAGATAACATCATCAGCTTGCGAGGAAAGCGTCATGAGAGTTAAACAATCTTTTCATTCAAATAGTTATCGTAGGCCGTTTAATAATCGTCGTCAAAGTTTTAATTCAAATAGATATTATTATAATCGTAGCGTGAATCAGAATTGTAGTAATAATGTTCCTAATAGATATAAGCCTATGAGTTATCACAATAAGAGCACACGCGGCCGCGGCCCTATGCAGCGTCGCGGGTTCGCAGCTCGCTCGGGTAGGTCGGCTTCTAGGAACAACAACATGGATCGCTACGCGCGAGTTCAACACGCGCGCGCGCATCACGATCATTCAGCCCAGGAATGCAGTACACCTGCACCGAATAATGAGTTTTTTCCGTGCCCAAAGTGAATGAACACTTTATTTTTAATTATAACGTAGGTAGTATAGTATCTATGAACGTAGGTAACGATAGTAGTACTAAAATAGATTTATTGGTAGACAATGGCGCGAGTCTTTCTATTATAAAATATGAATGGTTATATAAAAATAGTTTATTAAATAACATTTGTAGCGATAGGATAACTATAAAGGGTGTATGTGGAAAGTTGATATCCGAGGGTTATATTTTTTTAGATTTAATGTTTAATGGTAATATTTTTAGACAAAAGTTTTATGTTTTTAAAAATTTATCGTGCTCCGCCCACGCAATAATCGGCGAGAACTTTTTAAAGCGGTATAGTGCAGTTTTAGACTATAACATGATGAAATTAAGATTGACAAATAATAGCCAGATGGTACATATTAATGTTGATCACAAAAATTTATATACACACGTAGTTCCAGCGCGTTGTGAAGTGATTAAGTATATACCGTGCCAATCAACCGAAAATTGCGTTATTTTGGCAAATGAATTACAAGACGGAGTTTTTGTTGCGGGCATGATTGTGAAGCCTATAGAGGGTCGTATTCCCATTAGAGTACTCAATACAAAAAATGAAGAGGTAACCTTGAATTTTTCTAACTTGGATTATCAAAGTTTGAATAATTTCAATGTTTGTTACTTTTCGGATGAACAACATTCGACGCAACGTATTAAAACATTGTTTAATTTATTAGATTTGAATTACTTAAATAAGGAGGAGAAAATCGCCATTGAAAATATTTGTGCAAAATACGCGGATGTCTTCCACCTGCCCGGCGACAGGTTAACAGTTACAAATTTAATGGAACATTCTATTACTTTGAAGGAAAACGTATCTCCTGTATATGTAAAACCTTATAGGATTCCTTACTCTTTGAAACCGGAAGTTGATAGGCAAATTCAGGAAATGCTAAGAAACGATATTATTGAAGAAACTGTGTCAGAATGGTCTAGCCCGGTGTTACTGGTTCCAAAGAAAGTTGATAAATCAAACGAAAAGAAATGGAGGCTTGTTATAGATTACCGTAAACTCAATAATAAAATCCAAGATGACAAGTTTCCATTGCCTAATATTACGGAAATTTTGGATTCTCTTTCAGGACATATTTATTTTTCAAAATTAGATTTGTCACAATCGTATTATCAACTTAATTTAAATGAAAATTCGAGAAAATATACTTCATTTTCAGTAGATAAAATGTATCAACTTTCTTTAAACCCAGATTCACGAAAATGCACGGCATTTTCAGCAGGAAAGCAATATCAAATGAAACGCTGTCCGATGGGGCTGAAAACCAGTCCCAGTGTGTTTTCTAGACTTATGACTATAGCAATGGCGGGATTAAATTATAGAAAATGTTTTATTTATTTAGACGATTGCGTAGTTTTAGGGAATTCATTAGACAGTCATAATAAAAATTTAACTAGCGTACTTAATCAATTGAGAAAGGTAAACCTTAAGCTAAATCCTATGAAATGTGAATTTTTAAGGAAAGAAATAATCTATTTAGGCCACAAAATTACACCCGAAGGTATTTTTCCAGACCCGAATAAAATAAATATAGTAAAAAATTATCCAAAACCTACGAATGTCGATGAAATAAAACGCTTCGTAGCTTTTGCCAATTATTACAGAAAGTTCATTCCAAATTTTTCCACTATGGTCTACCCTTTAAATATTTTATGCAGAAAAGGTGTAAAGTTCGAATGGAGCTCTCAATGTGAATGTGCATTTAACAATTTAAAATTAGCTTTAATTAATCCACCCGTCCTCGAGTATCCAAATTTTTCGATTGACAATATATTTAGATTACAAACAGATGCTTCCAAAGTGGGCTTAGGAGCCATTTTATCAAATAGTAATGGTAAAGTTGTAGCGTACGCTAGTCGTAATTTAAAACCAGCTGAAAGTAGGTACCCGATAATAGAGTTAGAATTATTAGCCATCGTTTGGGCTATAAAACATTTTCGACCGTATCTGTATGGCAGAAAGTTTAAAATTTATACTGACCATAGGCCCCTTACCTATTTATTCGGCCTTAATGACCCTTCTAGCCGTTTGACAAAATTTCGGTTGTACCTTGAAGAGTACGATTTCGAAGTAGAATACGTCCCGGGTCGACATAATGCAGCTGCAGACGCATTAAGTCGACTTCCGCTGACGTCCTCAGATTTAATAAAAATGCGTGAAAATATAGTATCCGTATTAACAAGGGCACAACGTCGAAATTTCGATACTATGACTGACAGACCGACTTCGGAATGTCCCACAAGTTGCAGGCCTGATCAACCCGCGGCTGTGGAAGTTCTGAAACGACCTGACGATGTAATTGAATTAATTTTCACTGATAATACGACATGTCCAAAAAATAAAGACAATATAACTTCTAAGGAGAAATTTTGTACGTTTGTTCCATTGCAGTCAGCAATACTTCTAAACTCTCGATCGTTATCGACCATGCAGGTGTTAGCGAGAGACTTAGAACAATTATGTAAGCGCTTAAATATTAAAGAGTTATTAGTAATTAAAAATAAAAATAATGAACAAACATTAAGACAATTATTACGTGAATTTAAAGAGTTGCAACTTGTATTACCACGATTTCTTATTACTAGAGATGTACTTAAAATATATGATGACCATGACAAAAAGGTTATCTTAAATGACTTCCATTTGTTGCCCACTAGCGGACACGCAGGGGTAAATCGTATGTTGAATAACCTCAAGAATCATTATTTCTGGCCAGGCATGAGTGTTGACGTCAACAACTTTGTTATAAAGTGTAAAAGTTGTCAATTAAATAAATATTCAAATAAAATAATAAAAGAACCAATGGTTGTTACTACAACACCTAGTACAGTTTTTCATAGAATTAGTTTAGATTTAATGGGCCCACTAGAGTTAGATAATTACAATAATAAGTATATTTTAACAGTCCAATGTGACCTAAGTAAGTTTATAGAGGCTTATCCTTTAAAGAGTAAAGATACGATTACAGTGTCTCGGAGTTTTGTAAACAATTTTGTATTACGCTATGGAGTTCCTAGTGAGATAATTACCGATAAAGGCAAAGAATTTATGTCTTCAGTATTAACCGAAACATGTAAGTTATTGGGCATAAATAAATTAAATTCGACCCCTTTCCACCATGAAACTTTAGGTGCTCTCGAAAATAGTCATAAACATTTAGGATCATTTCTCAGAATTCAAATTACTGATAACAAAACAGATTGGAGTGACTGGATTCCATTTTGGTGTTTTTCATATAACACAACCGTACATACAGAAACAAAATATACTCCGTATGAACTTGTATTTGGAAAATTATGTAAATTACCCAGTAACTTATCTAAAACGCTTGAACCTTTGTACAATTTTGGAGATTTTACTTGTGAATTAAAATATAGGTTACAAAAAGCGCACTTTGATGCTAAGAAAAACTTATTGCAGTGTAAACAACAAAGAAAGTGTATGTATGATAAATATAAAAATTCTGTTCAATATAAAAAAGGGGACCTTGTTTTGTTAAAGAATCAGTCAGGAAGTAAATTAGATAGTGTGTATAACGGTCCATTCGAAGTTATTGAAGATATATCTCCCAATGTAAAAATATTAAAAAATAATAAAGAATATGTAATACACAAAAATAATACAAAATTGTTTATTGAATGATATAACTTTTAGTTTCTTATTGTAAGTTTTGTATACCTAAGTATAATACTTTGTTAGTATGTAAGTAATAAGTATAGAGTAAAAAAAAATTTTTTTTTCTTGATGATTGGAGGGGTTGCATCTATCTTTTTCGGGGGAGATGTAGTATGTGAGTAGGTACATACATTATTTTAACATATAGATTTAAATTGAAGTAAACAAATGTATCAGATTGCATCGTTCGCATAAGTCACTTTATGCTGATGTTGTATCCTTAAAACTTGTGTTCTCGTGTGAAACTTTTTAATGTTGAATTGAGTGAATAAACCTCCGTCTGATGGACTACACGTCTTCTCATTTAACTACCTGAAACCCTCATATCACAGTGTGTTTAGAGGACCACAATACCACACAAAGAGGACTGGGTGCAATGCTTTGGCTACCGAGAATGGGCGCAAGAAGGCAGTGTAGATGTTCCGGAATGTGAAGATGCCTATTAAATGTTCATCATCATCATCACAACTCTTTGTAATGAGCCCACTGCAGGACATGAGTCTCTCCCCTGGGTGAAGACGAGGTATAGGCCATAATCCACCAAGCTGGCCCAGTGCTGGGTGGTGGATGCCAGAATTTTCAGGACGCCAAGATGGCTTCTGAAAATCCCTAACGACTACTGTATACAGTTATACAGCACCCGGGACCGACTGCTTAACGTGCCCTCCGAAGCACGGTAGTCGTCGTGAGAAATGAATGGTTGGCGGTCACCCATCCAAGTACCGACCCCGCCGAGCGTCGCTTAACCTGTGATATCGTATGATATCACAGTAACCACGGCGCCACGACGCTTCTTTAAATGTTAATTAAATGTTATAGATGCGCAATATTTTACGAATATCCAGCGCTAGGGGTTAGAAAATTAACCTGTCCGTTACTAAGTGCTAATATTGAAGACTTAATTTTTTCTTACCAAAACTTACTCAACTATGAAAGTTTTTGTTATTGCAGAAGTTTCACTTTTGTTATTTTATTTTGATTTTATGTTTAGTCCATTGAAGTACTTCATAGATAAATACATATTTATCGTAATAGTTTTCATTTTATTTCTTTAAATATTATGTGTCCGCCTCTAGGGGACTTCCACTACATTTTTTTTATATTGCCACTTTTACCTGTTCAAGGTGCTGTTTTTCATTTGTTTTTTTTTTGTGTGAAACTTATTTCGTTGTCTGTTATCCCTATACTGTTATTTTTTGGTTTCTTATTTACCATAGATTTCTTATAGCTAATTAACATAAAGTTTTAATAAGTAAATATTTTGTACCCAAATCTAAGACGCCAATGTATATGCTCACTCATAAAAATTTGGTAAAATTAAGTTTTAATCCATTAATCTGGATTTTTCTCGTAAAATTTAAAAAAGTTTCGTTTTATATTTCATTTGGACTTTTATTATTTTATGGTAAACTAACATTTTCATATGTTTTACGCCAGTTACGCCCTATGTTTAAACCTACTTTTCAATTCCTTAACTTCATTCTTATCATCATTCTTAAAAAAGAATCCTGTGCCAGAAAAAATTAAATAAAAATAAGTTTTAATTATTTAATGAGTAAACTTAACCGAAAGTTATAGAATTCATGACGCAACTTATGGTTACACTGGTACGGACGTACAAACGACGTTATCAACACAGTATAGGTATAGACGGCTTCACGAACGGTCCTCGACCTAGTAAAACTTTTTATTTATTTATAGGGAATTCTGCCGAAAAATTATGTAGTAGGTACTTAATTTACATAATTACTATGATCAGAATCGAGTACAGAGTGCTCTCCTTCAATATCTAAAATATGTCACCAGTCACCCTGTTTACTGGGCACTTAATTTTTCACTAACATTTCCTATAAATAAATAAAAAAATTGTTGCAATGTACTTAACTTACGTCTGAGTTAATCGCGGAACGTCAATGCTAGTTTAACTATGCGTTGCGTAATGAATTCTGTAATTTTTGGTTAAGTTAACTCAGTAAATAAATAATATTTATTTATTATTATATTTTTTTCTCTTTATGTATGATCTCAAACTATCACTTCCTTGAATTTCAAAAGTTCTGATATACCAGTCACCCGGTATATCAGGTTGGGTAGCAAGAAAAATAATAAAAAACTGAAATGCGTTAGGTACATGTACGAGGGTGGATTGAAAAGTTCGCGGCCTAGTCAAGAAAACAGAATAAAGTACATACAAAAATATTTTTATTTTTCGACGTAATCTCCATTTAGCTCTATGCACTTCTTCCATCTGCTTTCCAGAGCTTCCATACCTGTTTTAAAAAAAGATTCCTCAAGGTCTTCAAAATACAGGTTAACAGCGGCCTCGACCTCTTCATTCGTTAAAAATTTCTCGTTACATTCGTTTTTTCAGGTTTGGAAACAGATGAAAGTCCGAAGGTGCCAAATCAGGAGAATAAGCTGGATGTGGCAACAATTCGAAACCACAATCACGAATTTGAGCCATAGACTCGACAGACGTGTGGACTCGGGCGTTGTCCTGGTGAAACAACACTTTCTTTCTCAGTAATCCTGGGCGTTTCTGTTTAATTTCTTCACGTAAACGGCGCAGAAGGGTGCTATAGTATGCAGAGCTTATTGTTTCGCCTTTTGGAAGGTAGTCCACCATAATGACACCCTTAGCAACCCATTTTTTCACAGTGGTATAAGACGGGGCAGATTCCCCTAATGTTGTTTGCATGTCATCATGGATCTCCTTTGGTGTTAATCTTTTTTTAAACAAATATTTAATCACAGCACGTGGTTCAAATTTCTCCATTAGTGAAAATTTGTTCTACACACGTATTTATATTGTTCGTAAAATTTTATTTTAACAAGATATCAAATTGAAAATTCGCAAGCTGACAATTGAATAATGACAGTTCAAAATGACGGCAGAAAAAAATAACAAAAGTTTTTTTTTTAATGGCCAGGCCGCGAACTTTTCAACCAATGTAGTATTGTCGCACTCATGTCTAACCAAAGGCTAGAATTTCATATTTGATGTGTGATTTGTTTGATGTTTGTCTTAAATCCGAAAAATTCATACGATCCCATATAAAATAAAAATCAACTCCCTAAAAAAATCGCTATTTCATAGCGGAAACAAACTAAATTCTATGAAATGACATAACGTTAGAGTTTTTTTACACAGTAATATATTCGAAACATTACATACACATTCCCAAGAACAGCCCGCGACTTTTAATCATAGAGATTAAATAATAAAAGTTATAATTGATAATTATATAAATGAAAGACTTCATTATTTACATAAACAAACACAAACAACAGAACGCCAAAACTTAATAAGTAGGTGCTTTTTGCTGGTACCTACTTGGACGTTTGTTGACGTGGACGCGCCGTGCTTGTGTAAGTAAACATGATAACCTCAAGACAGGTACGGGCAACTCTATGGATTTAAATCTTTGATGTCATCACCATTATCACAACCCCCTATAGTGAGACCACTGCAGGGCTATGAGTCTCTCCTCTGGGTGACGAGATGGTTTTGGCTGTAATCCACCAAGCTGGCCCGGTGCTGGTTGGTTGATGTCAGACTTTTCAGGGTGCCGAAATCGCTTCTGACAAACCCTTACGACTACTGTATTCAAGTATACAGCATCTGAGACCGACTCCGGAAACTCCAAAGCTCGAATAAAATACTGCATTCATTGGTAAATTAATTATCAAATAACGTTTGCATTTTTATGCTTTTAATAGGCTCGTTAAAAGAAACTTAAATTTCTGTTTATAATTTATGTTTCGCCCTGTATATTTATAAATAGGAATAGTACATTACTGCAGAGACCGGCAAGATAGGCATTGATGGACGAACGTGTAAATGTGGGCCGAGGCGAAGCCGAGGTATACCATACATAAGTCCATCAATGCCTAGTTGCGGCCATGACTTGTGTAGTACTTTTCTCAAATATTGCGCGGCAATTAAACTAAGTAGAAAACGGAAACAAAAACGTACAATTCTATGGCGCGTACATAGTGTAAAGTAAAGTATTTCCTATGTGCAAGCCTGTTCGAAATTTAAATTAAACGATTGATAAGTTACCTCTTTTTTGCCATGTTGCGTAGTAGAAGATCGTTCTATTTTTAAATTTCACGACAAATATGATTTTACACAGTAATTTATTTGGCCGCTATTTTCATACAACTTTGCCGGCCGCTGCTCGACCAGTACATCAAGTTCGATTTATCTTGAAGAAGGTTGTCAAAATAATGCTCAAATTTCCAAGCATGTTTGAAAAAAGCAATTTTCATTCACATATCCTGACACTGAACGCAAATTAAGAAACGCATCATAAATAGTTATATCTACACGCAAAATTACTTTCCTACTTACTGAATACTCACACATACATACATACATACGTAACTTCACGCCTGTATCCCTAATGGGGTAGGCAGAACACCAGAGGCTATAAAACTATCTGATGTCACGTTTGACTAAATTTTGGAGAGAGACTATTGAAGTGACAGGGTGTCAGCCTATCACCCGCAAAAATGCCAATAAAACCTCCGCCCCTTAACTGACTTCTACAGTATGCCCAGGAAGAGAAGCAGCTGGCACATTCTATGTTTTTTTCTTTCGCTCCCAGTCCAGCATGAAAAAATAACAACTTACACATATCACATAAATAATATCTTTCACAGAAAGCGAACATTGTTTCAAATCAAATCCAAAATACAAATTTAATTAAGGAAGTTACTTTTGATTAAGAGGAGATCTTTACCGAGTATTCCCTTTAAAATTTATTGCTTTATTGAGGAGGAAATTTTGTATCATTTCCATTGTTGTTTATTAGTAAAATGTTTCCAAGGCGCCCTGGAGCTATTCGCGGGTAATAAATATTCTATTGTCATTTGTAAGGCGAAAGGCAAACGACTGTCTGAGGTTAATTTTATGAAAGTTTCTGAAATCGTAATAATTTTACGGCTATCATTTTGAAATTGCTCGAAGTATTGTTTATAATGAAGTGCTTTTTAGCGTTGTTGATACAACTCAAGTCGTTAATAAGAGTACTAAAATATTTTGGCAATAATAATAATAACAGTAATTTTAAAGATAAATAGATTCTGATTAAATAAATTCTTAGGGGTCTTACGTTAGGCCGCGATTCAACCACAATGGCCTGTGGCGGGGGCTGGGCAGGCGTTGAGCGAGTGCGTGCGGTCTGAACACGCTTACGCGGATAAAATCACTATCAGTTGCTAGTTTTATCATAAACTAGCTTTTGCCCGCAACTTCGTACGCACAACCAGTCATTGAAGAAGAACCTTTATGCCAAGTATTACATCCATGCACTGAAGAAATATTTTTTCATACAAACTAAAAAGTCCAATATTTCGTGTTCCCGTGGGAATATCGGGAACTTCTTTCACAACACAAACAGTCACTCACTGAGGAACCTTTGTACTAAGTATCACATCTGTGCACTCATGGAATATTTTTTTTCATACAAACTATAAATCATATATTTCCCGTTCCTGTGGGAATTTCGGGAATTCTTTTCATAACACAACCAGTCTCTTTTTGAAGAACTTTTATGCCAAGTATCAGATTCGTGCACTCAAGGAATAAGATTTTTCATACAAACTAAAAAGTCCAATAATTCCCGTTCCCTTGAGAATTTCGGAAATTCCTTCCTTAGTGCACCCCTACATCTCCTAAAGAATGTATGTTCCAAATTTCAACTCTCTACGCCTAGTAGTTACGGCTGTACGTTGTCTGTCAGTCACTCAGGCACTCAGTAACTCAGTCAGTAATGGAACAGTTTTATATATATTGATTGATTACAAAAAAACACACAGACACAGTGATTCGGAATTTCAGCTCAAATTGTATAATTCTAATTCTGATTATTTTTTATGTTCATATTTCATTAGGTTAAAACAGACACAAAAACTACAAAAAAAATCAAGTTAAATAATAGCTTTAAAACATTCAGTGATATAAGCAGAAACGTTTTTATTGATTTGGTGCACATTTCTCATAGTGTATGTACTATATATAATTATGTGGTGTCGGAATAATGAACGTTAAAAATCTATTAATTTTTTTAATTTTTACTTAACGCCAAAAGAAAAATAAGCTTTTTATGGTTAAAATACTTACTTTATCAAAAATGTTACATAAACACTCTGAATCAAGACAAATCTATCCCATGGCTACGCTGTGCTACGGACTTATACTTTTCTGAAATGGGTATACCCATAGGTAGCAGGTTATCTATTCATTACGCCACACCCTGTATATGTAAATTGTATTTCAATTATGTAGATAATTATAGAACACCGTGAAGACCAGGATTAATGTTAACTGAAGTACCTATATTGACTTTTTATTTCCTGAATAAAGTACAATAAAATGAAATCCAATCAGAAAGCAATTCCTAAAGCTACCATAGTTCTAATAGAACTCTTCTAAATAACCTCCTACTCCACCTTCAACATCATCATTATTTTTATCTTAAAAAGGATAGAATCTTTAAGTTTTATACTAAAATGGCATTATTCCTACGAAGCAATCACAATTTTATGTGCATCTACCTTTAAAGCCACATAAAAGTAATTGAAATGATGAAGGCAATTTAACTATTCACTTTAAGTATAATGTTACCTCAACCCACGTAGTCTACTAAGAGGATATGGAACACCTAAGTTATTTAATATTATATTATCTAAGAATAGTATGCAAGATGCTGAACTGGGAGCGAAAGAAAATTATTTAATGGGCCAGCTGCTTCTCTTCCCGGGAATACCTACTGTAAAAGTTAAGGGACAAAGGTTTTATTGGCGACTACTATAAAAAGTTATTTTGCTAATTCCGCGACTTGTACTTGCACTAGTGATGCAGGATTTTCATGCGTAAGTTCACCGCCCTCCCTCCCTCAATCAAGAAGCAAGACATGCAATGGAACGACCACCACCGAACGCCCTGAGGATGCGCCCTGAGGATGCTTCTGGTTGAAGCGAAACACGTGTCGGTGATAGCTTGTGATGTGGGTTTCCAGGTGTGTGTTCATTGCATGTCTTGCTTCTTGATTGAGGGAGGGAGGGCGGTGAACTTACGCATGAAAATCCTGCATCACTAGTGCAAGTACAAGTCGCGGAATTAGCAAAATAACTTTTTATAGTAGTTGTCATGGATTTCCGCAAAGTAACGCCTGATTCAATCAGTTTTATTGGCGGTTTTGTGGGCGATAGGCTGACCCCCTGTCACTGCGAAATTCTCTCTCCACCATACTAATAATACCTCCAAAGTCAAAAGTGACATAACCTCTGGCTGGTGTTATGCCTACTTCATAAGGGTGTGAAACTATGTATGTATGTAGTATTCAGGATTAAATATTTAACAAATTTCAAAACAGATGGAGATTATGATTGCTAACTTTGGTTACTGTAGCTGTTTTGTGCCTCGGTGTTATCGATTTAAATTCCGGCTTGTTTACATGCATAACGTCATGCCTGTATCTCTTATGGGGTAGGCAGAACACCAGAGGTTATAAAACCATCCAATGTCACGTTTGACAAATTTAGAGACATAATAATGGTGGAGAGAGAAAACTGCAGTGATAAGGGGTCAGCCAATCGCCCACAAAAAAGCCTCTAATAAAACCTCTGTCCCTTAACTGACTTTTACAGTATGCCCGGGAAGAGAAGCAGCTGGCGCAGTCTATGTTTTTCCTTCGGTGTAATAACTATATAATTTATTCATTGATAATTCATGCATTGCAGAAATTAATGTACAATTAAAGTAAATGTCATTATCAGTTACTTACTTTACGTTATTTACTTACTTACAAGTATCATATTATATCGAATTATCCGAAGAAAAGTTTTCCGCTTGTGCAAACACCAAAACACTCGAACCAAACTTATTGCTATAGTAGCAGCCTGATTCGGCCACATAACTTTTAATCCCGAGGTAATTTCTTCTTCAAAGGCTGGGCTATCAAACATAAAAATATTTTTTGAAATACAAAGAATTACGCTTTTTTGTCTCGACTTAAAATAGCCTTAACACCATTCAATATGTTTCTTCCATCAAATAGGACCTAAATCAAAATTGATAAAGATAAGATAAAGTAAGCTTAACAGAGTTCAAATCAAATATTGAATGTGCGTAATTTATTCATTCATAAATATGTTGTAATGGAAATTCATAAAATTGCTTTTTTGGTAAATATTTAAAGTATCTTTATTATTTTACTTTTTTTTTTCCTTCGAAGATGTTTGTGGTAAATATGCAATTACTACATTTGTTATCACAACAGGATAATAAATCATCGTTTTCAGATTTTTTAAGCACTAAGACAAACAGTTTCAAAGTGGTTGGAAATATTCAACGTAATTGTTACAGGATGTCATATTACGTACTGAAAGTTACGCTTTGTTCTATTAGCACAAGCAAAGGTAATTTAATTGTAACTGCCTGGTTAATCATATGTAAGTTACTAGAACTATGGAGGTGTAACCATGATCCTAAAGTAAGAAGAGAAAAATTTAATAATAGCCGTATTTGTTCGCGTACAATTAACATATATTAAATAAATAAATAAATATTTTTGACACTCACACAACATTGTCTAGCCCAAATTAAGTTTCTTAAAGAACTTGTGTTATGGACACTAGATAACTGATATACTTAAGAAATATATAAACATACATATTTAATAAATACATATTTTTTATTAGAATAAACTTCAATAAACATACAAACATCCATGACTTTACGGCTAATATCCGTGTTCATCACACAAATATCCGCCGCCGCCGGGATTCGAACCCAGGACCTCTGGCATAGAAGGCAATGTATGTTACCGCTACACCAGCCGGTCGTCAATATTGTACTTATCTCTAAGTTATATTATTAAGTTATACTGTCTCTTAATAGACGAGGTAACGTGATACTGTCTGATTTGCAGTAAAATCCGGTTTAAAGTAAAATATAATTTAATGAATAATGAATTTGTTTTTGGTTAAATCTGAACTATATTTACTCCAAATTAAATTCCAATCTATGAGTTATCTGCAGACGTTTACCATCTAACAACGCAATACAATGTATTGTGCAAGTTCTAAATTCAAGATGGCAGCTAGTCAATTTGTCGCAATTTGGGTGAGTAAATACTAGATGTACAACTTAGCCGCTAAGTTCCACAATAGAAACAATAGTGGCTTAGAGCTAAGTCCTTTGCGAGGCGACTAATTGGAAGGTTTAATTAAAATCGACTTGTTTTGAACTGACCTCTGGTTTACTGCGTAATTCGTAAAAACAAACTCGAATATTAAATAAGGATAAAAACGTCCGACTTTATTTTTGTTTGATTGGCTCGTTTTGACATTTCCAAAATATAATTATTTAATGCGTGATTTTATTTCGTTAATAATGTCTTCATCGAAACGAAATAAAATGATTATCCATATACTAAACTATATCAAAACTTTATTCAGATTTTGCCATAAATACCTCAGTGTAGAAATAGAGGTACCGTACATACATAGGGATATAAAAACATCTGATGTTGCGTTTTACAAATTTGAAGGTATGATGGATTGCGACTATTGTAGTGACAGGGGGTCATCCTATTGCCCACAAAATTGTCAATAAAACCTCCGTACCTTAACTGGCACATTCTATGTTATGTTTTCGCTCCCAGTCCAGCAATAGAGTTTATCCTAGCATTATTTAGAAAAACTAATTTTTCAAACTTTTCTGACTAGAATTCGACGGCAGGATACTCAATCGGACAGGAACCAGAACTGGTCAACTGACCAACACACTATGAAATACTTACTCTGAAAGCCTAGCAAGAAAGAGTTCGATCGAATATCAAATCTAAGCATTCGTTGAATTTTGTAAAATAAAAAAGAAATAAAAAATCCCAAGACAATTACACCAACTACATGGTCCCAAACTAAGCAGACCTTGTGGATATGGGATATCATGTAGCGAACTAGTGGGGGAGCCTAGAATATAAATACATAATATAGATAAACGCCCAGACACAGAAAAATTTTTTTTCTTGTTCCGTGCGGTAATTGAACCCTAGACCACTGGCGTCTCAGGCAGACGGTGTTACCCCCTTGTCAAAGTGGTCGTTAAAAATCAAAACCTTCTGTAGTGCCTAAAAACGAATAAAGGAATTTCTTTTTCCCGGAATTAAATCAGATATGAGGAACTACGCAGTTGACCTAAATAACTGACTTGTGATCGTAGCTTGAAAAATTGCAAATTCGACGGTCCCATGGTTAAGAATGGTCATAAAGAAACAAAATGAAATACATTTCTTCGGCACAACATAGGAAGGAACTGAAAAAAAATGAAACACTTCATTTGAGTTCCTTGGTTTAATAATATACAGGGTGACTGGTGGGATATACATGAAGAGAAAAAATATAATAAAAAATAAAAATTAATTATTTACTGAGTAAACTTAACCTAAAGTTAAAGAATTTATTAAGCAACGCTTGGTTACACTAGCATTAGCAGCGATCCCCGTGACAGGTCATGTGCCGCGCGCGAATGAATCAGGCGTAAGTAAAGTACATAGTAACAAAGTCCAAATTCTTTAAATAAGTAAATAAGACAACAGATGCTAAAGCATCTAGCAATATTTGTGCTTTATATAATAAAAATTGTTTAAACCTGGTACATCAAAATATACAAGGCATCTCAGAGAAAGTCTTTGAAATTGAATTGTTTTTGAATGCTGAACATATAGATGTTCTTTGTATAACTGAACATTTTTTGTTAGACCACCAGTTAATTGTAAATTTTTCTCAGCACCAAGTTGCTAGATCGTTCAATAGACAGACAGCAATACATGGGGGGTTTTAGAACAAGTATTGGATAAATTATGTAATAAAACTAAGAAAATATTTGTTTGCGGGGACTTTAATGTTAACTTATTAGAAAATTCATCATTGAGTAAAAAACGAATAATTTTTTTTAAATGAAATAATCTTAGTAACCTGTGTAATATACTCACGTTGCATGTGTAATTTTAGCTCATATTTTGTATTGTTATTGTTGTTTATATTTTTGTATCTGAAAAACTATTTATTTACCTACTTGTCAACTCTAAAAATTGTCATGTAGCTTATGTCACTTTTCGGCACAGATAATTTATAAACTGTTATTAGGTTTTATATTCATTTCCTTTTCAATTAATTTTTATATTATTACTTTAATATAAATTATTCTGAGACTTGCACACTTAGAATCAAGAGAAGTATCAGCTCCACTTTTGCCATACCACCACCGTTGCTCCAGAGACTAAAACCTCCTTGATACGAGATGTGACAGCCGCTGGCCGATGAAAGAATGGATGCCTCTCAAACATAAATAAATTAACGAGCTGTCGAACGAAATCGAGGCTATATAAGGAGTGGCGAGCTGAACTTGGGGGCTTTTGGAAAATAAAACACCGAGGAGAGTACTTGGCATTGAAGATTATCACTAAAAATACTAATAACTATAGTAAAATGAAATAGTATAATATAACTACAATATCTTTTGGAGCCGCTATATATAACTAAATAAACCTTTTGGAACTGTGGATAACCGGGAAACTTCTGTACATATAAATATTGGAAAAATCTCAGTGTTATATTTAAAAAAAATCCTAGTGGACTGTAAGTGTAAATAGTGTTTTTATACCTACTTGTAACATTTTTTTGTAAATATATAAACTTTAACTTTATCCTTTATTTCTTTAACCTTTTTCTTTTAAATAGTAGGTTACTTAGGCTATTACTTAAGGTAACACTACACCTGTTCCTAGAACCAACTAGAATAACAAGGACCAGTGCAACTTGCCTAGATAATGTGTTTTCTAATGTTACTCCGGTAAGTTCATCAGTTATAAATAAACTAAGTTAATAAGAATATAATGGTTGTTCCGGTCAATAAAAAGCGTTTGGAGAGATTTAGATGTAGTATTATTAAAAATATGCCCCATATAGCCCACTCCAACAATGTAAATTTACAATACAGTAATTTAAGTAGTATAATAAATAAACAACATGAGAGTGTATTTATTCCGAAAAAAGTCTCTCCAAACAATTGTAAATCCTTCAGTGATTGGGCTACCACAGGTATACATATAAGTAGAAAGCACCTATATGATCTCTATCATGAGAAATCATATAACAAAAGTGCAAGTTTTTGCAACTACGTTAGAATTTACTCAAAATTATTCAAAAGAGTATGTGCCGTAGCCAAATCTATACATCTAAGTAATAAGATTAAAAATAGTTCTAATAAGACTAAAACAACATGGAACATAATAAATAAGGAAACTGGAAAAGTTAAGGATCGCAATACTGAGTTTAAACTTGTAATTGACAATAAAACCATTAATGTAGATGAAAATGTTGCGACAGCATTAGAAAATTGTTTTGCTGACATTCCAGTTTCAACTACTAAATTGTTAAATTCTTCACCTGTGGTGGCTGAATCATTGCTGAAAAATCATGTAAGTGAGTGCTTTCAAGTTCCAACCCATAGACACCGGGGACATTTTTAAAACATTTCAGACAATTGATGTTAAAAAGACAACTGATTTGTGGGGCATATCTGTTGAAATCTTAAGTTCTATCATAGATGTAATAGCTCCTTGCCTTGTTGAAATATTTAACAACTGTATTATAAGTGGAGAGTTTCCTGATTTAATGAAGCATAGTAAGGTTATTCCTTTATTTAAATCGGGTAGCTCTACGGACCCTACTAATTTTAGACCAATTTCGATTTTACCAACATGTAGCAACATTTATGAAAAAATTATTCTCAACCAGCTATTAGCTCACTTCACAAAAAACAATTTACTTCATAACAAACAATTTGGATTCACAAGGGTTCGTTCGACAACTGATGCTGGTGTTGAACTGTTTGAAGTAATAGCTGGTGCCTGGGAGGGGTCACAGGATGCTCTAGGTGTATTTTGTGACCTATCTAAGGCATTTGACTGTGTTCAGCATGACACTCTCATCAGGAAACTCCACCACTACGGCATCAAAGGCACTGACCTCAAACTTTTGGATTCATACCTGAGTGATAGAATCCAGAAGGTTGAGGTTAACCGGAAAAGGTCAGCTGGGTCGGTTGTGAGAATGGGAGTGCCACAAGGTTCAATTCTGGGCCCATTTTTATTTTTGGTCTATATAAATGATCTACCCCTATAGTAGGCAATAATCACGGCAATAATCACATTAATTTTTTAAATGATAAGGCAGAAAACCAACTACGACGATGTAAACAATGCTCTCTCGAATGTAGTACAGTGGTTTAATGTAAATAATCTAGCGTTCAATGATAAAAAAACTAAATGTATAAAATTCTTTGCACCAAATGTAAAACAAGTTGAGTCTGATCTGCGGCTTAATGGGAACAGGTTGAATCTAGTAGATAACACTGTTTTTCTTGGAATTACCTTAGATTCTATTGCAATGGGGCGCCCATATCTCACAGCTAGCGAGTAGACTTAGTTCTGCAGCGTTCGCGGTAAAGAAAATTCGCTCATTGACTGATGTTAATACGGCGAAGCTGGTTTATTTTAGTTATTTTCATAGTATAATGTCCTACGGCATCCTACTCTGGGGCAATGCCGCAGACATTGACACGATATTTACACTGCAGAAAAGGGCTATTCGTGGAATGTATAAACTTGGAATTTGAGAATCTCTAATAGAAAAGTTTAAAGAGATTGGTATCTTGACCTTTGCATCACAATATATATATGAAAACATTATGTATATTTATAAGAATAGTAGTAAATTTAAAACCATGAAAGATAAGCATGATAAAAATTATTCTGTAATGACAAGGAACGACCATAAATTAGCGTTTCCCAAATTGAGGCTGGATAAAAGCACCAAATCATTTATGGGAATGTCAATACGTATTTATAATAAAATACCACAGTCAATTCAATCTGTAATGTTTAATAAATTTAAATTTGAATTTGCTCCGAACCCAGGTAGGTCTCAGCAAAGACAATCGCTGCAAGTGGGGTTTCTCTGAGAGCTCAGACGATAAGTGTGAATGCGGGCATTCCCCGCAAACAATGACGCACCTACTCACCTGCCCAGCATGTCCACATAGCTGCACACTCCAGGAATTGATGGAGGCTAGCGATGGTGCTGTAGCAGTGGCGAAATTTTGGAGGAATAAAATTTGAATTTGTATCGACTCGCAAGAAGAAGAAGAAGAAATAAATTTAAAAGAACTATCAAAGAAACATTATGCAAAAAAAAGGCTACTATAAACTCAAAGATTATTTAGATGACAAAAGAGCGTGGGATTGATGTCTCCACAGGTTATTTCCAAATATTAAACATTAATCACTATGTAAGCAGCTTGGCTGCGACATGATATTGGCAAGCACGAATAGCTGTCTTCTGTTTGTTTGTTCATGTCATAGCAGAGCTGTATTTCTGCCAAATTGTACCTATAATAAGCACTTTTTACAAAAGAGTGCCGAGAGTTTTTTTTCCGCCGGCTTTTTTCCTCTCGGTCTACCTAGGGTTCTACTTTCATTTCGTTTTTTAAAGCCGAAGAAGAAGTAGTAGTAGACATCACCAAGAAATTGGTGGATAATGGGCGATCATTATCTTTAAAGCTCGTCTGCCTAAAGCTGCACAGCGACCAAACGCAATGCCACAATTAATACAGCGATCCATGTCGAAATGCAAAATCAGAAGTCCAATGACAAAAACTAAAAATCGTCGTGTAATGCGGGTTCTCGGGATCCAGTAGGCAAGCACAAAATAGTCGTTTATAGAAGAATCGTGAAGTCCGTATGAATAACCTGAAGTCGTTAAAAATAGAAAAACCATGAAAATACTCAAGCGCAAGGAAAGAAACCAAACAAACGAGTGAACAAATAGATCAATTGACTTACTGAACAAGTCAATTACCATAGTTTCGTTCTTCATTCACTCAGTATTGCCAAACCTAATAAAGAATTTCGCCTATTTTAATTACAAAATAATTATTTAAAATAAGACTAACGCGGTTAGTTTACATTCATTTAACCTTATAATGATTCTCATTAATATTTCATTAATTTTACTCAGCGTATTTTCAATTATATTATGAGTTATTCATCCACACTAAAAACCCATGACAGCGATTTCCATATCTTGAATTAACTTGTTTCTCCCTCACTACATTTTTAGGGGTTTTATGTATTTTGAATAAGGACAAAATAAGCTATTTTTTTAGACCAAAGTCAACCTGTTAACCCTGTGGCCCAGGCTTACTCAGTTTCCTTTGTCACCAGTCACCCATGTATACAGAGTTTTGAGATATTATAGTTTTGTGAACAACATGAATATTTTTATTGTCACTTTTAAATGGAATCACCTAATCACATACTTAGAATAACATAGTGTGTTTCATAAAGGTTTTGTTACTTGTATCCATTATCTAAATAACTAAGACTAGTCTATTGGAAAATCAGCTATTGGATTATTAATACCAATAGCTGATTTTTTTACGTTAACTAAGCCCGCGTTTGTTCCCAATATTACCAGATGATAAGATAAATTACAGCATATGGGCCAGGTGCCGTATTCACATTTACAGAACCCAATACAGTTTTGTCAAAAGCCATTTCGTCAGGGATGAATTACAGACCTGTAGTAGGATTACTACAAAGAGTTGTGAAGATTTAGGATGGTTGTTAGCTATGCGAACGTTTATAGGCTACTAATCGCTTACGTAAGTCAGTTAAATTAGTCATTAGTAGAAGAGCTAAACTATGCTAAAAGGATTGGGCTATATGAGTCATGAACATTTCAATATATTAAAAAATAAAATTTTCAGTCATTAGTTAATTTTTTTTTATAGTTATTTCCAGAGTTTTATAATAAGTTGTTAAAAAATATGAAATATTTTACCATAGCATACATGAGATCTTGGTGTTAAACGATTCGTTTCATCTTCATTTCACCAGATATTCAGTGAGTTGAGGAGAGAGGAGGCAGTTATCAACAGGAGCCTAAGATTAGTTGCCTTTTATGTTTATCTAGACATGGTTAGACCATTCCAAGGCGACCATAGGAGATATTGATCTTAGGACATTTTGGTCATGGTCAAAGAAGAACTTTTGCATCACAAAAATCACAAGTTCTAGAATTACAAATACTTAACAGTGCACAAAAATCAAATCCTACACAAGGTTTTTTACTACTGACGCAAATAAATGAATTCTGAAAAGAGATTGTGTTATGGCATAAAAATAAGGAAGTAATACGTTAACACTGATATTGTTGCCTCGTTTATTACAAAATAAAATGTTATTACAAAATCTCATCTGTTTTATCGCCCATCAAAATTTATTCAAAACAAATTAAAACATCCCGGAGCTGGCCACAAACGAATTCATTGATAATAACGTATAGGATTTTACACTTTGTTTGCTTACAACAATACTGTTGACATTAATGCACTGTCGAATAAATGTTAGCATTGACTGATTTGATATCCAAAAGGCTTTCACGATGCTTTAACAAATACAATAACTGACACTGAATGATATTATAAAACATCAATACGAAATCCTTTTTGTTGAGGGGCACAATAAAATGCTACATAACATATTTCAAAATTCGTTTTACACTTCAAGTTCTACAGTCAACATTATCTAGTCAAAGTTAAAACACAACAGTTAAATTTGTTGCCTAACATGAGGCATGAATATTTAAACGAAATTTAAGCATTAGTTTGTACTGAAAAGATGTAAATCCGCAACGGAAGCATTTGCATGCGGAAATCTGCATATAATAATAAAGTTTGAAACTATTTTCGATATATGTCCAAGTAGCGGTAGAAATACTTGATTTTACAGTAAATACTCGTATAATTGAGATTTAAAATAAAGTAACTTGTATGTACCATCGAACCAACTCAATCATGACCCATTTTGCTGAAAATTCATTTAAAACTGTCAAACTTGTAAGGTCTATCGCGTATATTGCACTTATGACTTTTTAGATACTGTACGAAATCTGTTCCTGCTAATTAAATGTCAGTGTAGAATGAAATGATAACAAGTTCGTCACCAAGGAAACCTATCTTCAAGCAAATTTCGACCTTCTAACATTTAGACGATTTGCCAAAATGAGCATGTTGTGGGTTATGATTCAATTGGTTCGATAATAACTGCATCTTAGAATTTACGATCTACCAGCGTCTGTTTTTCCCGACCTTACTATACAAAAAAAGTAAAATAAAATTTAATTTATGATATTTTAGCCATCCACAAACAAAAGCAGACATTCATGAAAGGGGTTCATAATCGAGCAAAGTTGAAGTAGGTATATAATTAAACGAGATAAAATCAGGATAAGTATTATTAATTCTTAAGGTAAGCAGAAAAATACGTTTGATCAATAATTCGAACTTTGCTCTGTCTGGAAATAACATCTAATATCTTAGCGTAGTAGAATTTTGTAGGCGTACACTATAGAGAGTTAATTCTAGTATAGGTCAATTAGAACAAACATTGATATCCGAGAAAGCTAACAAGTCTGCCTAATCTACTAACTATAATTTATCTACCTGATCTTAAAATCTTTAAAATTAATAGGACTGAAGACTATTCTATTGATTATATATTCGTGATTTCCAGGACATAATGTAAGATACTTCAGAGATACTTACTTGGAATTCTAACAGAATCTCCACAATCAACGAATACTACGTAACAAAGCCAAATAAATGCCTGAACAAATGAAAAGCAGTCTTTGTCTGTGTTACGTCCTTTATTTTTAGAAAATTGTCGTAAATGTTTGTCAAACAATAGTTGTTTTGTTGAAAGTCTTGAGATCTTACTTTATTTCGTTGTTTATTTTGGTATTGGAGAAATGGTTACTTATTTAATTTCTAGATCATTTTATTTTTGAACAAGGGCGGCATGGGACCGAGCTTTGTGGAATAGCTTGGGGGAGTGGGGAGTGGAGTTGTCCTGCAGTGGGAATCTCCCGGCTAATAATGATGATAAATATCCCAACGCTCAGCTGCCCGATGGGTGACCGTAGACCATTTATTCATTGGTATTCATTTATCACGGCGATTTCCGTGCTTCGGGGGGCACGATAATCAGTCGGTACCGAGTGCTGTATACTTACATTACATACGAACATTCGTAAACATACGAGGCGATACAGTTCTGTGCTCGCACCGCAGTAGTCTTTAGGAAATGTTTGAAGCCGATTCGGCGTAATGAATATTCTGACATCCACCAATCAGCACTGGGCCAGCCTGGAGGTTTACGGCCTAAACCTCATCGTCACCCAGCGAGAGACTCAGTTTCTGAACTGGGATCTTTACAAAGAGTTATGATGAATTAATAAAATTGATTAGTTTGGTTAATTCTCAGGCCATTTATAAAAAAAAATAAAAAAAAATCTTATTCGTACATTATTCTCATTATTTTCGTTCTCCTAGACAGGCTTTAATCTAGCTCTAATGACGTCTTTCTCGCTACAGAAGCAAATTAAAAGGTGCATAATATAAAGCAAACTAGGGCCTTAAACTTAGACCTTATCGGGTATACTTTATTATTTATAAATTTTTACCCTTTCATTTATCGCATATAAAAATATCATTATAAAATCTTGCCCTGTCTGTGGTATGGATCTTTGGCACTCACAATCTAACACTGAGGATAGTGATTAAGTGACATACATTGTAAGTTAATAAGTAAAAAAAAACTCCAAACAATTGTAAATCTTTCAGTGATTGGGCTACCACAGGTATACATATTAGTAGAAAGCACCTATATGATCTCTATCAGAATTCATATAACAAAAGTGAAAGCTTTTGCAGCAATGTTAGAATTTACTCAAAATTATTCAAAAGAGTTTGTGACGCAGACAAATCCATTTATCTAAGAAATAAGATTAAAAATAGTTCTTATAAGACTAAAACAACTTGGAACATAATTAATAAGGAAACTGGAAAAGTTAAGGATCGCAATACGGAGTTTAAACTTGTAATTGACAATAAAATCATTAAAGTAGATGAAAAAATTGCGACGACATTCGAGAACTGTTTTGCTGAAATTCCAGTTTCAACTACTAAATCAATAAACTCATCACCTGTGGCGGCTGAATCATTGCTGAAAATCATGTGATGAATAGAAATGTGATCATGAGAGAGAGTGTAAGGTGTCTTTCAAGTTCCAATCCATAGACACCGGGGATATTATTAAAACACTAGCTGCTGCCCGCGACGTCGTCTGCGTGAACGCTATGCAGCACCAAACGCACCTACGATTATAACGGGTCCATATCGGCCCACATAAAATTCTAATTCATATTTTTTGTCTTACTACCGATTTTTGTTCATAATAATCACTCTTCATAATTTTATTTTTCATACTTTTTTTATTCATACATTTTTATTCCTACCAACGGTTGTCATAACAGTTAGTGATCATATTTTTTTATTAATAATGTTACTACCAAGAACCAGTTGAAAATCATAATTTTCTTTTTCAGATCTTTTTTCTTCATAACATTCAATGATCATATTGCTCTTATTAATAATTTTGTTACTAAGAAAATACTTCAACTCATAACGTCGTTGTTCAGAATTTCTTATTTCATAAAAGACAATTATCATAGTTTTTATTTTAATAAAGGCAATACTAAGAAAAGATTTTAAGTCATAATGTCATTTTTCATAATAGTTAATATTGAAAATGGCTACCATCAGTCTTTGCGGTAGCTATTTAGATGTGGAACGTCTCCGGCGCTACGGGAAGTGCAGCCCCAACGCCCTCGCGTAACAAAGCGCAAACACGCATGCTCACCTCCACAGCCTCGGCTTTTTGGTCGCCTCCGGCGACCAGCCTCGGTCGCTCCGGCTCGCACGCTGTGTGCGCTTTGTCACGGCGTGCGAGAGCCGCTCTCCCTCCGCGCCTCCGGCTCTATAAAAACACTCTAGGGTCGATCCAATAAGACTACGTGGTTAAGGGGTCGACAAATAAGGTTTTGAACAAATTTGAAACTAAGTATGAGTTGTATGATAAAAATAGTTTAGTTACATATATCTACAGGTACACGCGTAATTTTTATAAATATGAATAAAAATAAATCTAAATAAAAAAATGTATGAATTTTAATAATAGTGATAAAGTCGATTGATTATGTTGAGAAAATATACAAAACAAATGGATGTTTATCACTTCCAGTATTATGAATTTGAGTGATTTGGAACGATGAACATTAGGAACTTAGTATTTAGGAATAAAGATAGTTAGAATGAAAAATGTTATGAATTTCAATAATATGGATAAAAACACTTATGATTAAGAAATTTATAAAAACAAATATTAGAATAAAACACATTTATGAATATTAAAGTTATTTATTCGAATGATTATGAGTTTCGATCATTAGTATAAGCAAATATATTAAAACAAATATTAGTAAAAACAAAGTGTATAATTAGTGATATTATGAATTTCAATGATTATATTTTTTAATATTTAGTTTTTAAAATTATTATGAAGAATGATCATTATGAGTTTAAATGGTATGAGAAAAAATTTCGGACCTCCGATGATAGGAATAGAAAAGTTATGTGAGAAAATGCGCACCCGATTATAACACTGCTAGCGTGATAATATGTAACCTATATGTTGACCCGACTTCTTAACTATCTTCATGCCAAATTTGAAGTAAATCCATGCAGTACTTTTTGAGTTTATCCCGGAAAGACAAACAGACAAACAGACAAAAATTCTAAAAACTATATTTTTTGTTTCTGTTTCGATTATAGATCATACCCCAAGTATTCTTTAAAAAAAATATTCAATGTACAGTTTTGACTTTCCTACCATTTTATTATATGTATAGATTTAACAGAATTGATATTAAAAAGACAACTGATCTGTGGGGCATACTCTGTTGAGTTTCTTGCCACTTCTTCTCAACAGATCGACTTTCCGAAGTGGTGGTAGATTCAGTTCAATTTGTAAATTGTTTGACTTATTTCAAATGTATTTAAATACTTACGAAATAAAGAATATTTGAGTTTGAGTTGTTGAAATAATAAATTCTATTATAGAGATAATAGCATTGTTGAAATATTTAACAACTGTATTATTAGTGGGGAGCAGTGGGGAGTTTCCTGATTTAATGAAGCGTAGTAAGGTTATTCCTTTATTTAAGTCGGATAGACTACAAACCCTACTTATTTTAAACCAATTTCAATTCTACCTACATGTAGTAAAATTTATGAAAAAAATATTCTCAATCAACTCTTGGCCCATTTCACCAATAACAATTTACTTCATACGAGGGTGGATTGAAAAGTTCGCGGCCTAGTCAAGAAAACAGAATAAAGTACATACAAAAATATTTTTATTTTTCGACGTAATCTCCATTTAGCTCTATGCACTTCTTCCATCTGCTTTCCAGAGGTTCCATACCTGTTTTAAAAAAAGATTCCTCAAGGTCTTCAAAATACAGGTTAACAGCGGCTTCGACCTCTTCATTCGTTAAAAATTTCTGCCCACCGAGGTGTTTTTTCAGGTTTGGAAACAGATGAAAGTCCGAAGGTGCCAAATCAGGAGAATAAGCTGGATGTGGCAACAATTCGAAACCACAATCACGAATTTGAGCCATAGACTCGACAGACGTGTGGACTCGGGCGTTGTCCTGGTGAAACAACACTTTCTTTCTCAGTAATCCTGGGCGTTTCTGTTTAATTTCTTCACGTAAACGGCGCAGAAAGGTGCTATAGTACGCAGAGTTTATTGTTTCGCCTTTTGGAAGGTAGTCCACCATAATGACACCCTTAACATCCCAAAAAACCGATGCCATCACCTTGCCAGCCGACAGAATTGCCTTTGCTTTTTTCGGAGTTGGTTCACCTGATTTTTTCCATTGTTTGGATTGTTGTTTTGATTCTGGGGTATAGTGGTGAACCCAGGTTTCATCTATTGTCACAAATCTGTCAAGAAAACCTTGTGGATCAGCCTCGAACATCTCCAAACAGTTGCGAGAAATCGTGAGTCGAATTCGCTTTTGCTCTACTGAAAGCAATCTGGTGACCCACCTAGCCGAAACCTTAGAAAAGCCGAGTTCATGGACAATGATGTTTTGCGTTCGTTCATATGAGATGCCTATAGTGTCTGCAATTTCTCTGATAGTCAATCTACGGTCTTTCAATATGAGATCACACACTTTATTGATGTTTTCTTCGGTCGTAGACGTCATTGGCCTGCCGGAGCGAGGGTCATCTTCGATGTTCTCTCGTCCACGTTTAAATTCTGCAACCCATTTTTTCACAGTGGTATAAGACGGGGCAGATTCCCCTAATGTTGTTTGCATGTCATCATGGATCTCCTTTGGTGTTAATCTTTTTTTAAACAAATATTTAATCACAGCACGTTGTTCAAATTTCTCCATTAGTGAAAATTTGTTCTACACACGTATTTATATTGTTCGTAAAATTTTATTTAAACAAGATATCAAATTGAAAATTCGCGGGCTGACAATTGAATAATGACAGTTCAAAATGACGGCAGAAAAAATAACAAAAGTTTTTTTTTTAATGGCCAGGCCGCGAACTTTTCAACCAATGTAGTAGTAAACAATTTGGATTTACAAAGGGCCGTTCAACAACTGTTGCTAGTGTTGGTATTTGAAGTAATCACTGGTGCCTAGGAAACGTCACAGGATGCTCTAGGTGTATTTTGTGACCTGTCACCAAAAATGGTAGGAAAGTCAAAACTGTACATTGAATATTTTTTTAAAAGAATACTTGGGGTATGATCTACAATCGAAACAGAAACAAAAAATATAGTTTTTAGAATTTTTGTCTGTTTGTCTGTTTGTCTTTCCGGGATAAACTCAAAAAGTACTGCATGGATTTACTTCAAATTTGGCATGAAGATAGTTAAGAAGTCGGGTCAACATATAGGCTACATATTATCACGCTAGCAGTGTTATAATCGTAGGTGCGTTTGGTGCTGCATAGCGTTCACGCAGACGAAGTCGCGGGCAGCAGCTAGTTAATTTTTAAAATGATTAGACAGACCTTCGACGATGTAAAGAATGCTCTCTCAAATGTTGTGCAGTGGTTCAGTATAAATAATCTAGCTTTCTATGATAATTAAAAACTAAATGTATGAAATTCTCTGCACCAAATATAAAACAAGTTGAGTCTGATCTGCGTTCTAATGGGAACAGGTTGAATCTAGTAGACAACAATGTTTTTCTTGGAATTACCTTAGATTCTAAATTGCAATGGGGCGCTCATATCTCGCAGCTAGCGAGTAGACTTAGTTCTGCAGCGTTCACGGTAAAGAAAATTCGCTCATTGACTGATGTTAATACGGCAAAGCTGGTATATTTTAGTTATTTTCATAACTAAAATATACCAGGCATCCTACTTTGGGGCAATGCCGCAGATATTGATACGATATTTACACTGCCAAAAAGGGCTATTCGTGGAATGTTAAACTTGGAAACAGAGAATCTCTTCGAGAAAAGTTTAAAGAGATTGGTATCTTGACCCTTGCATCACGATACATTTATGAAAACATGATGTAGGTATATTTATAAGTAAAGTAATAAGTTTAAAACTAGGAAAGATAATCATGATAAAAATTACTCTGTAAAGACTAGGAACGACCATAAGTTAGCCTTTCCCAAGTTAAGGCTGGCTAAAAGCAGCAAATCATTTATTGGAATGTCAATACGTATATATAAGAAAATTCCAAAGTCAATTCAATCCCTGCCATTCAATAAATTTAAATCAATCATTAAAGACACTCTATTTCGAAAAGCTTATTATAAAACTAAAGATTACTTAGATGATAAAAAGGCATGGGATTAAGCACACTAAAGGATATTTCAAAAAGTTTCTATTTACTTATTAATTTTGCTTACGGCATGGCTGTGCAATATGACATGTGGCATACTGGTGACTGTTCCACTCACTTATTTTCTCGTCAAGACAACTGCAAGAACGTCATGCTCCCACAGGCGGCATGGCTAGGGGTATCGGGTCACCCTCTTCCCTAAAATATGGTTGAGGAGGGTGATGGCTGGTGCTTGCGTTATACTCGTGAATGGGTTCTGCTAGCGGTGCCAGGTCGTTTTGCTGATGATACTGTGACTAATTTATTCCATTCTTGTTTAAATTCTCTGGTCCCAGTTTGTCATGTTCGTGCTGTGCATCCTTAGCACAATGCACCTACTATCTAAGCAATTTAGTTGTGGCATGACATTGACTCTCACAATTAGGATTTCTTGTGTTTTTTTTCATGTCATGATCAATTTGTACTGTATCTATTTGTATTAATTTTGTATAATCCTGACTGAAAAAGAGTGCCAACAGTTTTTTTCCTCCGGCATTTTTTGTCTCTTGGTCTACTGTAATATCTTATTCAATAACTATCAACACCTTGTTAAATAAAACCAAAGTCCAAAATTGTGACGTCATTAAGCGGTCTTATCTATCTATCTATATCTATCTATCTTCTATCTTCTTCTATATCTATCTATCTTCTTCTATACTTATAATAAATCTGTAGAGAGGTCAATTCTGTACATGAAATATTTTTTCAAAATAACTATCAGGGGGTGATTAGTGATCGATACTGATGCCAAAAATGCAATCAGTAAAATTTTTGTCTGTCTGTCTGTCTGTATGTTCCTTATAGAAACAAAAACTACTCGACGGATTTTAACGAAACTTGGTAAAATTATTCTTCATACTCCTGGGCAGGTTATAGTATACTTATTATCACGCTACAATAAATAGGAGCAGAGCAGTGAAGGGAAATGTTGGAAAAACGGGAGAAGTTACTTCATTTTTTAAGCTTCCGTCGCGTGTGCAGCCTTAATGGTTAAAGCTACATAGAAATCATGTATGACAGAAATATTCTTCATAAAATTATATAAAAAATATCCCACAACAGTATATGTCTATATTTTATGGTTGACTCACAATAATACGTGTAAATAGCTTAGCAGTTCGGAGCTTTCTGATTATATTTGTTTACTCTTACGTTTATAATACTCTCACTCATCCCTAATAAAAAAAAATAACATTACCTATTCAATAAAAAAAGAATCATAGAAATCGGTATAGAAACACCAAACTTATACATGAAATACGCTAATAACCCATCGCGCGTGAATACTGAATGATATTAGGATTGTTTTTGCGTAAAGTTGCCGCGCTCGACGCGGCTCGCGGCGGTAGGGTATAAAAAGGCGGGAGGCGAGCGCAAGCTTTTGCGCGATTTAATATAGGTAGGTACAGAAGAAACAAGCGTTACATTACCTGTCAAATTTCCCCAACCAATTTTAACTTATTATCGAGGGCATAGAGTTCAAATTCAAGTAAAAAATTTAGACAGATTTGTAACGCTTGATGTACTTACTGCCTTCTGTAAATACAGAGATAAAATGGAAATCAAGGTTTTGTTTATTTCATGATCGTTTCTGCCTCTTGGAAGTCAGAAACCGTAGATTTCTTCGGAATAAAAAGTAACGTATGTGTTGACTACTATACCAAATTACATTAATATTGGCTTAGCCGTTTGGCAGTGAAAAGCAGCCATACATAACTATAGGTAGTATTGTATGTACACTGATAATGGCTGGATGGATGGATTTTTGCTATTCTTTCACGCAAAAACTACTAAGCTAACAATAAGCTAAGTATAATTAATGAAGATATTGCATGAATTAAGTAAAATTGAAGGCATTAAATAAAACACTTTTTAACCGGATTAATGGCGTATAATTTATATTTTACATTTTAACTCGACGTTTCGGTGTCTTTGCAGACCCCGCGGTCACGAGCGACTGTTAAAATTTAAAATGTAAATATACGCGATAAATCCGGTAAAAAAGTGTTTTATTTAATAGTCATACATAAAAGTCATCGCGTAAACTTAAGACAATATTAAAATTTAAGGCACGTTGGCACCCGATTTGTTTATAACGCTATGTGCCTTTGTAATGTACCTAATAGATAGTTACCTACCTATGTTTGTCGTTAGGAGTTATACATATTATATGGGCGAAGATTCTTCATTTTTATTTTTGTTATTAAAGATAGTTAGGACCTTGGAGAAGAAAATAACCTACTCGAAATACTAATTCAATACAGACGAAGTCGCGGGCATTATCTATGTTTTTTCAGAAAACCTAGGTGAAACTGCGGATCACTGCTTTGTTGTAACAGTTTTTGAAGTAATTCTGTCTGTTTATCTATCAGTAACGCTTTCACAACTTAACTACTGAGTCGATTTTGACGAAATTTAGAATAAGGTAAGTTTTAACTTCAAGGAGGATATAATAATAGTATTTATCCAACTCTAATAAACGGTATCCACGTGGACGAAGTCGCGGGTCACAGCTAGTGATGAATAAAATTTTTCATTATCATTTTCATTTTTGTAGCATTAGGGTGTAACCACACCAATCAATCGATGGTCGATTGCCGTCAAGGTAATTTTTTGGCATAGGTAAAACTATCGATCGACGTCCACTGTTCGGTTCGTCCGTTGATCGGTTAAATTATTGTTTAAAATTAAATATTTAATTTTCTATTTGTTTATATTTTTAAATCAAATCTTTACTTTTAATTGTATTTCTTAATTTTGATATCTGTGATATAAATATACTGTTTATGAACGTTTTGTTGTATTTATTCAATTTTCTTTGACTTTTAATTTGGCTTCTTAGCGAATGTAGTTTAAATGCTTTAGTTTTTGCTCTGACTGTAAAAAATGACGTAAATTGACATATATTAGACGGAGCGGCGTCGTGGGAAGCGGCGTGGTGGGAACAATTCGACGGTGTCGATCGACTGTCGATCAAATGGTGTGGTAACATCCTTTGAACAGCCCAATCCAAGAACGGTGGGGATATGAAAACACACTGGTCATGGTAGAATTTGAAACTGGCTTTCAGAATAAAATGCGCAGTTAGTACTATTGGCCGTTACAGAGTTTATCAATCAATATATATAAAACTGTTCCGTTACTGACTGAGTTACTGAGTGACTGCCAGACAACGTACAGCCGTAACTATTGGGCGTAGAAAGCTGAAATTTAGAACATACATTCTTTAGGGGATGTAAGGGTGCACTAAGGAAGGAATTTCCGAAATTCCCACGGGAACGGGAAATATACGATCTTTTACTTTGTATGAATCAATCTTTTTCCTTAAGTGCATGGATGTGATACTTGGTATAAAGGTTTTTCAATAGGTATCTGATTGTATTGCTAAAGGAATTCCCGAAATTCCCCCGGAGTCGGGAAAAATCAGACTTTTATGTTTATGCGCGTACGAAGTTGCGGGAAAAAGCTCGTTAGTAATAAATCTTCATCGAAACTTTTTTTTTTTTATAAGTGACTAAACCCGCGTTTGACCTCAATCTCACTGGTAAGTGACGATGAGGTCGAAGATGAAAGCACACGGGTTTAGGAAGGAACTGGCTCTTTATACAATATTGCCGGAACACATTACCGCCGGAGCGGTAACATTTGGCGGCAGACTTTATATAAAGGGTGGTCGCTAGCCAGGCGGACCCAGAAGGGATCCTACCACCAAGCAAAAGTAATCCATAACAACTAAATAATACTTACAGGCGAGACTGACTGCTAAATTACACAAGTAATCGATTATCCGTCCCTTGCACCGTCCAAGCCAAATAGTACTCAACCTGTAAGGCGAATGATATGAACAGTAGTCATTTACCACGAAGGGTCAACTTTAACTAACTTTACTGCCGTTGTATAAGCGTTTTGTAAAAAGCGACTATTCCAAGTGACCACCAGTTGTTGGTAGGATACACAGACATACATCTTCATAGGTAACGCAAGGCGTCACGATTTGTGTCATGATTTGAATTGAAACCAAGCATGCCGACTTTTTAACACCTAATGTGACGTCACAGCGGATTGAATCGGATTGATGGTAAATACAAACCGATTCAAAGTCACCGATGAAATCGATTATTCAGAACAATATCGATTTTCTAACAGATTTTCTAACATACGCGCCGATTCAATCTAGCGGCGACCAAACATGACGGATACGCGAAGTACATGCATTTGCGTTATCTATGTAGATTTATGTCTGTGGCTTGTGACCACACTTCAGATAAAAAATCCTGCAAATTAACGCCTTTATGTTATCGTCAACCAAACGCGGGCTTACATATTATAATGTCTATAAACACACACCATCATGCCATGCCAATAATTTATATAGGTTTATAGCACAATCAATACCGAAAGTTTGTTTGGAAGAGATCGCTGGAAGTATATTTTCATTACCTATGTTTACTTACGTTGCCTAGTTGTTAGTTTTTGGGGTAAATAACGATTAAGAGTAAATAATTGAAGATCAAACGAACTTCTAAGTAAAGTTCGATCGAAATTATATGAGCAGCTTAATTCGAAGCGATTTATTAGGTTTACTTATTGTAGTATCGGTCCCATGTGTCAGCCTTGCACGGTTATTTTAGAGTCTTTTTTTTTTTTTTTTTGTATTGGCAACACTGCTTCACCTCCGGCTCCTAATTAACCGGCCCTTTTGGAATCATTTTGTTTAAAGCCGAATTATATAAAAATGTAATGGATTATTCTATTTATAGGATAAACCATTGCATGGTAAGGTAAAAAAACGATAAGCACAGGTAAGTATTTTACTTATATTAAGATATAAGGGTTGGGATATTTATTTTCAGTAAATAAATAAGTAATATATATGTTTCGTTTTAAACTGGGAGGGTGATTATAAATCGCTTCGAATTAAGCTGCTCATATAATTTCGATCGAACTTTACTTAGAAGTTCGTTTGATCTTCAATTATATTTCGCAGCTTAATTCTTTGCGATTTAAACGAAACGAAAATAAGTAAAATAGCTTACATGATCAACAATTATTATCCATTTTTAGTTATAATATAGCAATTAAATCAATTTCCATACAAAATATAACAACATAATTAGGTACCTACATTAATTATTATGTAGGCATAAAATCACTCAAAATAGTTGTTGCGAAATTGCTAGAATTTTCAATAATTTCTTTGTTATATTTAGCGAATACTTTGGAAGAGTTACTCCAGCCAGCGGCTTTTCTAATTGTATCTAAATTAACTCCAAGCTTGTTGGCCTTAGATGTTGCAGCATGCCGAGTGCTGTGAGCACTGAACAGCGAAGTGTCGATTCCACTTTCATACAGAGTCTGTTTTATCCAATTACTTAATCTTTGTGAAGATAGTTTTGAATGTGGCTTTTTATAACTTATAAATAAATATTTACAGTTTTTACGAAGTTCTCTTGTTTTGTTAATATATGATTCTATACACCGGACAGGACAAATCTCTGGAATAAACATTTCAACACTATATTCACTTATATTATCGAGGTGCATTAAAGATAATGTTTGCTTTTTTTTTTTTTGAGCCAAAAAATCAAGGACTTTGTTTGTGTCCCATATGACCTCATATTTATATGTAGGTATTGCAGAATATGTATTAATAGTTCCGTATTTTGCACCTTTGTTAAAAACATCGGTTAAAAAATTAATTACGACATGAATTTCGGAACAATAACTAAACAAGACTTGATACAGCTGTTATATTGCTTGTAAGTATTACTAGATAAAGAAGATAACATTATTTCTGTAGAATCAACAGATAACGATTTATTTAATAAAACCTGCCTGATAACTTCACGGCAATCAAACCGAGTATCTTGTGTAAGCTGTGTGTCAATCTGATAGGAGATTGAAGAAGGTTAATATTGGGTTCAAAATAAATTGATTTAGAAATAGATATCTTTTTCAATAATGGGAACCATGGCTGTGTGGGCCAATTTAGTACTACGAATATACCCTCGGCCTTATCATCTATTATTTCTCTAAGTGTCTTTAAAATGAGGGCAAATGGCGGAAATGCGTAAAAATAATAGTTAGTCCAGCTGATGGTGAACGCATCAACAGCAAATGCTTCGGGTTCATTTTTCCACGTAATGTACAATGGGCAATTTGTATTACACCTACTGGCAAACAAATCTATTTCTGGTCTATTTCACCAAATACTCGTTTAATACCACAATAAGCATGTTCACTTAATTCCCATTCAGTATCTAGAAACTTTTTGCGAGACAATGCTGTGGGTAAAAAATTGTCCTTCGTATTAATATAAGAAGCTAATACTTTAATTTTACGTGTTTCGCACCACTGCCATATTTTTTTTTTTTTTTGGACATATCATTTAAATTTGGGTACTTTATGCTGCCCATTCTATTAATGCAAGATATCGCGGTTACGTTATCAATGCGTAACAAAATTTGACAGTCAGATAATTCTTTAACAAACGTTTTTAAACCTAAATATGCCGCTTTTAATTCAAATTAATTAATATGAAGTGTCATTTCAGACTCCTTCCAATAACCAAAACATTCCTTGTTATTACTCGAGGCACCCCAGCTTGAATGAGAAGCATCAGAATTAATTTCAATTTTATAATCATCAGATCTTAAGCTAGCATAACCATTATCAATTTTGTCTAGCCACCAATAAACATCTTCCCGGATATTTAATGATAAACTAATCTGTCGTTCATATGATGAATTTTCACATAAACTTAAATACTTAAGTCTTTCAAGACGTTTAGAATAAAGCCACGAATATTGAATAGCAGGGCAAGCCGATATGAGAAGTCCAATCAATTGTGCATAATTACGTAACTTATTTGTTTTTGCTTCGAAGGTTTTTAAAAGAGATTGTTTTATTTTTACCCTCTTTGTTTGAGGTAATTTTAAAACCATGTTTTGGGAATCAAATACAAAGCCTAGAAATTGAAATGTGTTTGAGGGTTGTAAAGAACTCTTATCACAATTAATCTAGAAGCCTAAACTTTCTAAAAGTGTCTTTGTAAAAAGTACGTTTTATAGCAATCTGCCTTTGTTTTACCAACGCAAAAAATATCGTCGAGATAAATAACTGATATCATATTTCTTTGATGTGATCGCAAAAATTCCATAACAGGTTTTAAAAGTTTTGTAAAGGTAGACAATTAAATTCATATAGTTTGTTATTGAATTTGAATCTTAAGTACTTTTTGTGCGAGTTATGAACTGGTAGAAAAAAATATAAGTCTTTTAAATCAATAGTTGACACAAAACATCGCTCGGTAACGAATTTAGATGCAGTTTTATAGCCTTCCATTTTAAAATGGACGGTTTCAACAAACTTGTTTAATTTTTTCAAATTCAATATGAACCTTTTGTCTCCGTTTGGTTTAGGTACTAAAATATATCGGATACAAACTGTTCACTATCGTATGTACACTTAGGTATGGCTTTTATTCGAATCAAGTAATCTATGCAAATTTTAAAATCGTTAAAATTTTTATCTGGCTTATATCTTGAGTCAGGATTACTATTTCCGAAGGGCTTTTTAATAAACGGTATTTTATATCCCTTAATCCAGGACAAAATTATAGGATCATTAGTTATTTTTAACCAATTTTTGTAAAATAGCTTTAGACGGCCAGAATAACTGACCTCAGATGTTAATATCTCCTGTTGTATTTCTTGGGCGGCGAGCGTGAGCGTGTGTAGTTCGGGGTGTGTCGCGGCGGCGGCGGAGGCGGCGGCGGCGGTCCCGAGCGCTGCACCGGGCGAGGTCTCCCCGCTTCGGGCCGCGCAGCAGGCTTCCGTTGCGGGGGCTTCCAGTTTAAACAATTTTGAGAAGTAATCCTATAATTTTGGTTGTTTCTGTTTGAAATAAATGGTTGTGAAGGCTTAAGGGATTCTCCGGTTTTTTGTATAGTTTTTGCGGACCTTAACTTTTCTGGTAAAACGGTCCCAAATAAAAATGTATCTATGGTGGTCTGACGAAGGGTATCTTTTAGTTCTGCATTGATAGTATTAATAACTAAATTTCTTCGGGCCTTCGTTAGGTAGTAGAAGGAATCGCACAACAATTTGCTTGCATCACTTAAGGGTTTTAGAATATCCTGCGATGAATATTTCTTTGTAATGACTTTCTCTGTCGTTTGCGCTAATGCAGCCAAAGCAATGCTGATTTGTTTTTGACTAAGCATTAAGGAAAAATCTTTTTTGCTTGTCAGTTCTGAAATACCCGCTTTAACTTCAGGGTTGAGGATAGGCGTTAATAGCATTTCACAGTTTTTGGGTACCCGATATTCTTGTAACAAGGACTGTTTGGTTTCTTTGATGAGACCCTTGGTAAGTATGAGCTGCCATCTATCGGATATGTTTTTATTAATTTCATCTCCCAAAATATCTTGCGACTGGGGAACTTTTAAATAATAATAAATAAATAAAATAATATTTATTTACCAGATATAGATACAAAAACAGACAAAAATACATAACAGACAAGATTAATCAAGGTTTTCGGACTTATTCTAGAAGGGCTTTAATAATAATAATATGTTCTCTTATAAATCTACTACAGTAAAGTTTATCTATACATCGAAACAAACAGAAGAGACAACAACATTACTATGCCATCAATTTTTTTTTTCTTTTATTAAGAGGGTAGTTTTCTGCTTATTATTACTGGCGGTCCCCGCACTAGGCAAACCTGTATCGCGGGGTCCCAGGGCCGATTTCCATTGATAGCTATACGGAAGCGAAGCGATAACATCTTTAAAGCTATTGCTAAACGGGATTTGTGATTACATTTTTCAATATTTTATTGCTTACAATAGGTATATTATGTTATATTGCCATTAAGTTGGTTGATATTAATATTATTATGAATAAAACGACTTTAATAAACAAAAGAAAAATAAGTTAAAACAAATTAATAAGTCAGACAAATTATAAGTAACTACTGAAATTACTTTTACAGTTAAGTTTAATATTTATTGTTTGTCTTTTTGGAATGTGTATTTTTTTAATATAACGTAATGAAAAGTTTTTTTTTATTGCTTTTGTTTGCACACCTGCGTTTATGAACTTAATTAATTAATTGTTTAATGTAAAGTAAAATAGAAATAAATATAGAAAGATAATAAATAGATAAATAAATAAGATAGCGTAAACATATAATAAATAAATAAGGAAGTAAAAACAAGTATATACCAAATATGACGTATGATGACTATGAAGTCACATATTATTTATTTTAGTATGTATAGGTTTATTTTGAAAATTAATCATTTCCTTCTTTAACTAAACGACCACTGATAACAGAGCTTCAGTGTCTAGGTAGCCAAGGTTAGTAAGCCATTCAAAGACTAATATTTTAACTTTGTTTGTTGGAAGCCCACGAATATTGCATTTCTCTGCCACTTTGTTGTACAGCCGTGGATGCAAAAACTCACTGTGCCTTCGTGCAAAAGAGGATTTTATGATCGGAACCGGCGCTCTGTATACTCTTTTATTTAAAACTGAAGGAAAGTCGGAAGAATGAATAAAGTAGTTGTGGAATTTTATAATACTGCGCAAGATAAAAAGTCTACGGACACTTAGTATACAGCATTCTCTATAAAGAAGGTCGGTAGGATATCTATAGTTCTTGCCAAACATCGTTTTTAGGATTGCGCGTTGGCTTCTCTCGACTTTTAGCATTTCTGTTTTAGCGACTCCTCCCCAAATGGTCAAACAGTAGAGAAGAATATTCTGACATAAAGCCACGTATATTTTAATCAGCAGGGTTCTTTCAACGCAGTGTCTCAACAATTTCATTATGTGTGATAATTTGCGAAGTCTCCCCGAGACATGCTCAATGTGCACTTTAAAGGAAAGTCTTTCATCTAAGTGAATACCTAGGTATTTAATGTTGGACTTCCCCTAATAATGACAGTATTTCGACATCAATACCACTGTCTCCTCGTACCTCCTTTGTGAGATCCGACGTCGAAGGTACTGGATTCTGTGCCGACGACGACGTATGAGGAACTGCCTCGTTCATACATGCCTCCTCTTCAAGCGATTCTTCGTGATGTGGTGAACTTTCGGGAATGACTTCCACGATAGATTCACGGTTGTTCGGTGAAGCTATGATTAGAATTTCACCATGTTCGTATTTTTTTTGTGGGTATTTTTAAAATAGGTTTAGTTCTGTAGTATAATTTTTGATATTATCATGAATACGTTTTATTTCATAAATGCTACCGGGCACAAATAATGTATGTTGTGCTTAAGTAAAGCATTATTTTATATTATATTTTTTAGTGAGTACCTACCCTCAGGCGTGGTACAAATTTGTGTCATTTGACAAGTGAGTACTTTAAATAAGTATAAATTGGGTTATAAAGTAAGTATGTTGTGCTTAAGTAAAGCATTATTTTATATTATATTTTTTAGTGAGTACCTACCCTCAGGCGTGGTACAAATTTGTGTCATTTGACAAGTGAGTACTTTAAATAAGTACAAATTGGGTTATAAAGTAAGTGTGTTGTGCTTAAGTAAAGCATTATTTTATATTATATTTTTTAGTGAGTACCTACCCTCAGGCGTGGTACAAATTTGTGTCATTTGACAAGTGAGTACTTTAAATAAGTACAAATTGGGTTATAAAGTAAGTATATCTGCAGACAGACGCGCAGAATACAAGTTTTTAAACAATGTCAAATGACATTGTTACATAATTTACTTAAATTCGATGGATTCTTCGTCAGATGAAATAACGCGAATTCTTTTCCTCAGCTTATTTTCGAGTCTCCTTATTTTTCTTCGTATTATTTCATTCTTATCTTCGTTCTTGCGCTTCTTCCCCATCTTGAGAGCTTTGTGTAACACTAGATGACCGTTACAATGAAGTCTTGAGCGTTGCCAGGAACACGTGCGAAGGCTTGAGCACGGGAACGAACAATGATTCCAAAAGGGCCGGTTAATTAGGAGCCGGAGGTGAAGCAGTGTTGCCAATACAAAAAAAAAAAAAAAAAAAGACTCTAAAATAACCGTGCAAGGCTGACACATGGGACCGATACTACAATAAGTAAACCTAATAAATCGCAAAGAATTAAGCTGCGAAATATAATGCTAATTTGGCAAACAAGATTGGATCCAAATAAACAATCATTGCAGGTAAACTAAAAGCTTGCAAATAAACGAAACTACCTGATTTAGTTCAATTAAAGAACTATATAAAAAAAATGCTTCCATGCTGGACTGGGAGCGACAGAAAAACTTAGAATATGCTAGCTACTTCTCTTCCTGAGCATACTGTAAAAGTCAGTTAAGGGACAGAGGTTTACTTGGCGTTTTTGTGGGCGATAGGCTGTCACTACAATAGCCTCTCTCTATCTTTATAATACCTCCAAATTTTTCAAACGCGACAACAGATGGTCTTATAAGCTCTGTTGTTCTGCCTACCCCATAAGGGATACAGGTGTGACGTTATGTATGTATGTATGTATGTAAATAACTATAAATAATCAATTAATGCAGAGCATGGAAAAAAACCGACTTCAAGTCAAAACTTTGGCTGAGTTATAGTGAGAATTTTTAAAAGAGATTCATAATTGTCTGAAATATCATGTAACAAAGACACAAAAAAACATACACACGAATTCAGAACCTTCTCCTTTTGGAAGTCGGTTGAAAAGAAAACTATTCTTTGACATCACTCCATTAGAAAAGCATTTATTTATCCCTAAAATTATATGATGCATGATAACTATGAATACTTATGTTAGTATCTTTTTATATATTATATGAATTTATTTATGGGTAGGTATATATTATTTATGTATTTCAAGCTTGATATATGTTTATAGGTTGTATATATGGTTGTCTGGCAGAAATCGCTTGCTAGCGATAAGACCGCCAATTGTGTTACTGTGGAATAATTTTTATTTCCTGTTGTACAAATATGTTTTTTTTTGTAAATAAATAAATTATTAAAGTAACCCTATTTTCATTTATTTCAGGTTCTTGACCTTTAAAAGTTGTTCAACAATGAAAATGTACAAAAAAAACATTTAAAATATTTATTTAGTAGCAATCAACATCCTCTTTGAAACTTAAATATTTGCAATGATGTTTATCTCTGATACTGGTGCTGAATATTTTAACATGTGCTGGTACCGAAATACGTTTTGTACGGGATTTAATTACTTACATTTAATTATTACTCTCTGAAGTCATCATGGCACTCCTGTACAATCACGCCTAAAAAGATGTATACATTTTCATTGGAATTTGAACCTTATAAACCGCATTTTTTTTTTTCACCAATGAAAGTTTTGGCACGCCCTAAAACAAGCTTTAACCAGTAAAGCAAGCTTTAGCGGGAGGAGGATGAATCCTGTTACGGACGAATGGGCATTCTATAAACTGTTAACCCCAGTGGCTAACGGAGTATAGAGTGCCCAGACAGTGTGGTGACTCACTCAGTTAGGCCGAGCATACCCACTAAACATCCCCCTTTACGACCTACCTTGATTCAGGTTCTTGATCATTTATCGGAGCGACAGCCAATTGGTGAAAGAGGCTGCGCAGTGAGCGGCATCCGGACGGCTGCCACCAAAAGGAACTGAAAGCAAAAATTCAGAAGCTAAGACTAGCAGAAATGACAAAGCTGAAACTAAGAGATTATGTAGAGTGATCAGACTCACTCTGAGATAGGAATGCTGGAAAGAAGGACTACGTTTAGAAACGTTGAGCTTGCTGGAGTTTCCTGATGAGGGGAGCGAACTTGGTTAGGACCGGAAGAGCACCGTTGAAATCCTCTGGGCTGGCGTCGAGAGCGGCGCCGAAAGCCAAGATCTCGTCGATGGGAGCGAGCTGGATCCAGAACGCCATGCGGTCTTGAGAACCTTTTGCGTTCTGGCACTGGGAAGCCGATTTGGCGGCCGGTTGCGATTGAGTCGCGACCCGGCTGCGCTGACCTGGAACGATAGAAGTAAAGGCCTTGGGGGCCTTTGAACTGTCTGGAGGAGCGTCCGAGCTAGGCTGCGGTCGCTCCCTCCAATTCTCGATGGGCTTCACGGTAGCCCTGGCAGCACGCGGTGCCTTGGGGCAGCCGCGAAAGTTTGCTGTGTGGCCTGACTGGCCGCACAAGACGCAGGACGGAGCGGTGGGCGATTCAGGAGTGCGAGAGCACTCCTTAGTCCTATGCGGATCAAGGCACTTGACGCACCTAGGGGAAACAAAACAGTTTGCCGCCGCATGACCATACAGTTGGCAGCGGTGGCACTGACCTGGGAAACCACGCTTGTGTGGGACTTCGACGCGGATGTTGGAGAGACCGCACACGGTGGGCTTGCCTCTGATGATGGACTGCCCTTGCGGGCTCTTCGCTAGGATTACTAGCGCAAGTGGGAACTGCTTGCCCCGGCGGCTGTGCATTTTGTGCACAGATTCGACGGGTAAGCCTTGGGATGACAAGTCTTCTTGGATTTGTTCGTTCCAGAGCTCGAACGGCACGTTCCTGAGGACGGCACGAATCTAACGCTCCTCAGGGAGGGCGTAAGTGTGGTACTCGAGCTTTTGATCAGCAAGAAGCCGAGTAAGATTCCTGAAATCGGAAATGGAACTGACAACGACCTTAATAGAGTCACCCACGTTGGATGCCTTAATATATTGGATCTTGGGATTGTGCCTACCGCAGAGAGCTGTGACCTCGGTCCAGCGGCTCTTGTCCCGTAGGAAGACGGGGGGCGGAGAATTGACTTTCGGCGGAGCCGAATCTGTTTGCGACGCAGGCTGTGACGCCGGGATCGCTGAAACAAAAGGCGCAGGAGCAGACGCTGGTGCGACATTTTGCGGAGCAGGAACAGCGGCTGGAGCAGCTGAAACGGATGGAGATAAAGTCGAAGAAGCATCTTGCTTCTTCTTCTTCTTTGATTTTGATTTTTTGCGAACCTCGGTGAACGAAGCAGGAGATTCTGGAACTAAAGGAGCGGAGTCGGAATCGCTACCCGGCGGGGTAGTTTTCCGTTTGCATGCGGAAGAGTCAACCGACATGAAAGCTGACATAGTGTCGACATACTCGGCGTCTGGGGACGCCGGAGAATCTGTTGGGAAACTAAGAGAAGGCGGAGTGGCCGGGAGAGACGCGGTGGAGGCCTGAGTGGCCGGGAGAATCGCGGGTTGGACCTGACGGGGTGATGCGATGCCCTGAACATTTGTTGAATTTGGAGCTGGATTTGTTAGAATCGGAGATCGACTGTCTGACTTACCTCAGCCCGAAGCTTTTCCATCGGGTCGGGCCTAGCCCTGGATTCGACGGAGGACTCCATCGAACCCGGGGAACCTGAACTATTCTGAAAGGAAGCCTATTCCTGACAAGAACCTACGTGCCGGTGAACGGCAAATGGCTGCACAAACTGCGCTGAAAAAGAAAACGACCTAGTACGGACCTATTGCCGGTGAACGGCGGACGATCAGGCTTAGTTGTCACGGTTACGTATCCACCTGATCAGCGATGCTTCGGCCGGCATCAGTCGGGTCCGCCCCGAAAAGGGCAGATGAATCAACCCCGACACCACACAGCCTCCACAAGAGAAAACTTTCCGAAAGAGCTTAACTTGGGACCTTACCCGCACGGGAGGGAACGCAATACGAACACTCGGGAGCGGCCGCAGACACGACCGTTCGGGAGCGAACGCAAACGGGAAGTGACGACCGAATAAAATGCGAAGTGATTACATCTTATAACACGAGACTGTACATATCCATCGATATTGCAGCATAAGCAACGCTCGGCGCAGTCGGTAAAAAGATGGGTGACCGCCGACCATTCAGTTCTCACGGCGACTTCGGCCCCTGGTGCTGTATAAACTTGTATAAAGTAATCGTTAGAGTTTTTCTGAAGCCCTTTCGGACCCTTGAATATTCTGAAATCCACCAACCAGCACTGGTCCAGCTTGGTGGTTTATGTCCAAAGCTGCCTAGTCCAGCAGTTACAAAGAGTTGTGATGATGATTATTTTTATGGTAATTCTCACCACAAATTTACCTGTGACTTTCTATAAATAATAGTCACGAGTAATGGTCAACGCGCCAAAATCTGGTTAAAAGGTATTTTATTTCATGAGCTGAACCTGATTATGAAATTCTAATTAGAATCTTGTACAGTTAAATCTGTCAATACACTCGAAAGACTTTTTTCACTTAATGATAGGTCACCTATCCAGAAAACGAGAGTTTACCTGTGTGCCTAGTGCGAGTTGCAAATCTTTGTTCGAATGACTTTACCATCTCGTTAATCGAGCTTACTCTACACGTATCGACAATCGAAAACTTGCGAGTGTGAGTTTCAACCCAAGCTAACCAATCGAGTTGCGTTTACTCACCGTGAAATGTGATGTCCGTAAGCTTCGTGAAATGAACCGACCATTTTTAGGAGACTATTTCTCATACTGGGTCTTATAGAATACGAACATCTGTTTAAATCGTGGGGGTTATAGCAGTTCGTTTATGTTAGCAAAATTGTTTATGTTATGAGTTTTGTAGAATCGATTACAGTGAGCCAAGTATGATTATATTAAAATGAGGATATGTCCTACAAATGAAAAAAAAAGGTCTAAGAAACGTTTAACTTTCATAAAAAATGTAATTTATTTTATTACTTAAATACATAGGAAGTTTAAGTGCCAAAGGAACCCGTTGTCGTGACGATTTTAGACATGTCCATAGTAAGCTCTCTGCATAAAAACAACATCTTTTTGAACAAACAATATCGAGCCCTATAGGTAATTTAGGTTTAATCTACCTTTTTCCAATATTTTCATTATAGGTAATTGCACTCACCCTGTCCTTAAACATATTAAATAATTAAGTACAAGACACAAAACAAAACTAATAAACTTACGTTTTCACGACCATCTCACTGCGAACATACAAGTGAGATGTTTTCGAACGCGTTTACATGAAAGACAAACGTCCCATCCATATTTTATAAAAAAAAAAAAACTGAACGCACTATCATTTCTTTGAGTTTTTATATAACGCCTAGTGTCCTTGATGGCCTTGACAGGACCTTGGGAAACCTGCCAGCACTCTTTCTGCCAACACGTAATCGCCAAATGATCCTTACTTCCCCAATAGTTATACATCCTTGGAGCTATAATATGCCTACTGCTACTTCAACTTTACAACCATTCGAGCATTGTCAGTAAATTCATCTTCATACCTTCTCATTTCTGATTCATACCGCAGGAAAACTTTGAGTACAGCTCTTATCATTTCCTTAGGGAATGACATATGATTGAACGGGTCTTTGAATTATATTAGTTTTCCAAGTTCCCGTAGAGACTTTTCATTACCTACATAAATTAAAACGAAATTCAAAACTCAAATGCTTGTTTGACAGTATTTTATCGGCTACATTTTGGTGAGTGTGCGAGTGCTCTTTTAGACCAAATTGAACCCACCCCTTTTTACCACCGGACTACCAGACGCAGACAGAACTTCCATCCCTATATAGTGGATTTACCAAGAAGTCGAACAAAACGCTTCGATAGTTCCTTTTTGGTACGGATTGCCAAGGTGTGGAACAATCTGCCTGCGTCTGTTTTTCCTGACCACTACAGTCCTGGAACTTTTAAGTGTCGAGTGAATAGGTTTCTCGTGGATGGACGTGTAACACCATAGTCTTCATGCGCACTTTCCATCAGGTGGCATGGAAGACAAACGTCCTATCCTTACAATATAAATAAAAAAAATATCAAAATTCAAAAAAGTTTTATTGGATGAGGTTGACACGAGGATGATGATCACCCATTATCCTTCAATATAGCTATCTACTTCTTCGGCTTTAGGAATCTGTTAAAAATAGGAAAGGACACCATTTTGCAATACGGGTTTGCTAAATGGGTAGGTATTGAACGTAGTCATATACAATCACCAAATCCTTTTCTATTCATTACTTCTTTACGGCTCAGTTCCTTCGAAATGTAGGGATTGTCTAGAACCTAAAATATTGACACGTTAAAAAGATTTAAGACCTACTAAACCGAGGAGCCCGCATTAGGAGAATCCTATTTCATTTTAGACGTTTATGAATTCCCGAAATCCCCACGGGAAAGGGAAATAAATGATGTTTTAGTTTGTATGATTTTTTTTTATTCCTTGAGTGCATAGATGTGATACTTGGTATAAAGGTTCTTCAATAAGTTTCTGTTTGTATTATAGAAGGAATTCCCTAAATTTTTACGGGGACGGATAATATAAGACTTTTCTGTTAATGCGCGTACGAATTTGCGGGAAAAAGCTCAATACAATCAGTCACTCTTTGAAGATACTTTATACTAAGTATCATATCCGTGCACTCAAGGAATAAGATTTTTCATACAAACTAAAAAGTCCAATAATTCCCGTTCCCGTGGTAATTTGGGGAATTCCTTCCTTAGTGCTCCCCCACATCCTCTAAGAATTGTATGTTCAAAACTTCAGCTCTCTACGGCCAGTAGTTTTGGCTGTGCGTTGTCTGTCAGTCACTAACTAAGTCAGTAATGGAACAGTTTTATATACCTCTATTTTAAGATAACGAAATACAAAAGTAAAGCTCTCATTACAATTTATACAGGCTTAACTAGTCAAATTAATTTTGATTGCATTGTTCCTACATAATATTGAGTAGCCGTTAACACTGTTCATATTAACTGTTACTGCCATGGACAGACTATCTCCAAACATAGTTAATTTATTGAGAAAATATATTTCTGCAATATTCGTTTAAGTTTTCACGATTAAATAAAATAAAAGCTGGATGATGTCTGTAAAGATCCCGAAACTCCAAGTTGAAATATAGAGTATAATATGCGGATAAATAGTAGGTACTTATTTCATTCAATCGTTCCATTACCACTTTCGCGATGGGGTAAACCTGTCTGCCTCAGACGCGAGTGGTTGCGGGTTCGATTCCCGCACGGAAGAAGAACAAAAATAATATTTTTTTATTTGTATTCTAGTTTCCCTCAAGTTCGCTACATGGTATCCCATAACAACAAGCTATGCTTACTTTAGGGCCATGTAGTTGGATTGTCTTTAGATTTTATTTATTTATTTATTAATTTTACCACACATACACCTAAAAACGTGTATTAAAGTATATTTAACAAAATTCTCTCTGATTTCAATCACTAACAAAAAGTCCGCCCGAAGCCAATTCAGTCTAAAAGTTAAACAATTCAAAATCAGCAATTGTTAGCAGTTAAAGTTGAGTTCATGAATTAAACAAAAAAGTAAGTTATAGACTTTAAATTTAGCAAACGTTGAGTAAAAAGTTCTAAGTTAAAACGTCGAGTGTGCAGTGTCAAAAGTCAAGCAAATTATTTTAATATTCAAATAAATCTCGTATATTTTTCTATATACCTATAAATACATATTTTTCTATTTTTTTTTATTACTATTCTATACTTTCTGAATGGCTACTCAGGATAATCAGAATCATGAATGTAAGAAGATACCTACCACATGGGCATGAATTAACCCTTAAAATACCTATAAAACTAGAAGTACCATCGAACCAGCTGAATCTTGACCCATTTTGCTGAAAATTCGTCTGAAACTGACGTACTTGTAAGGTGTATCGCGTATAATGCACTTATGACTTTTTAGATACTGTGCGAATCCTGTACTCATTAAATGTCAGTGTTTAATGAAATTATAACAAGTTTGTCACCAAGGAAACCTATCTTCAAGCAAATTTTGACCTACTAGCATTTAGACGATTTGCCAAAATGAGCTTGTTGTGGGTCATGTCATGATACTTATTCGCCTCTTTATCGAGTTAATGTATAGTTGTGTTCCGGGCTTTTTTTTTGAATAACCGAAACGAATTGAAAATTTAGTTTTTATTTTTCTTGTCAATAATTATATTTGAATAATTGAAATTTTGTACTTGATACGTGTTTTTTTAACTCAAAGACATTAACTTTCGTCCAGCAGTGGGGTAAAAAAAATACAAAATTTGCCTTTCCTTTACTTCATCATCATCATCATCACAACTCTTTGTAATGAGCCCACTGCAGGGCATGAGTCTCTCCCCTGGGTGAAGAGGAGGTATAGGCCATAATCCACCAAGCTGGCCCAGTGCTGGGTGGTGGATGTCAGAATTTTTAGGGCGCCTAGATGGCTTCTGACAAACCCTAACGACTACTATATACAAGTATACAGCACCCGGGACCGACTGCTTAACGTGCCCTCCGAAGCACGGAAGTCGTCGTGAGATATGAATGGTCGGCGGTCACCCATCCAAGTACCGACCGCGCCGAACGTTGCTTAACCTGTCATATCGTATGATTCACACAGTAACCACGGCGCCACGACGACTTCAACCTTTACTTGAAAGATATATTTTATCAGACCTTATAGAATCCGTCAACTTGACTGAGTTTAATCATACTTGCATAAGTATTCAAATAATGACAATATTGAAGCCAACTCCTAATTACTGTAATTTATTTATTCATTTTAAGGTACAGTCGCTTTTCAACATTTATTTTTCTTTGGTTTGGTTATCTTTTATATTTTATTTATTACCATAGTATTCAAGTACCTATAAATATTTTGCATTCAGTTCAACATTTTACTTTAGCAAAAGTTTACTTATGACAAGGTATTCTCACGGTTTTATCCCTGTCCCGTGGGATTATCGGGATTTAAGGAATTCTTTGTGTTTTTCCTTTGAGGGAAATTTCAACACAACCGTTTTACTGTAAAAGCGTAGCAAATGTCTGCTCATCTTTCAATTTATACTAATAAACTTTGAAGTTTATAATATTTGTATAATCTTAAATGTACGATTATTTTATTATGAACTTTTATTTCGCCAATGATCCTTTGTTATGAAAATAATGTATGTATGTAAGGCTACAAAGAAGTGCTTTATTCATTTTGGTAATTAGTTAGATATGAAGGCTCGTAATTGAAAGGTTAGGACTCAAACTGGTGCTATACTTAGGTATTGATTTTTTTTAATATCTTTGAAGAATTGACACTGAATCGAAGCCTGAGACATGATCGTCGATTTTAGAAGATGGGCCTAACTTTTGTCGGGTTCTCAAGTATATTCCTGTACTAGCAAAATAAAAAGATGAAAAGTTTACAATGAGTAAGTGTTAACTTTGCCCTTGTAAAGTCTTTTATCATAATTTAAGCTCGAACCAACTAGCTAATTTAACGCAGTTAATAATTTAACTTTACCGTCGAAACACAGATGACCTTCACTTCTGCTTATTTAGTAAATTACATACATCATCATCATCATCATCACAACTCTTTGTAATGAGCCCACTGTAGGGCATGAGTCTCTCCCCTGGGTAAAGAGGAGGTATAGGCCATAATCCACCAAGCTGGCCCAGTGCTGGGTGGTGAAAATTACATACATACATTCATATATAACTTCACGCATGTATCCCTAATGGGGTAGACAGAACACCAGAGGTTGTAAAACCTTCTGATTTCACGTTTGACTTTGGAGGCATTATAATGATGGAGGAGAGAGACTATTGCAGTGACAGGGGGTCAGCTTATCGCCCAAAAAAAACCTCAAACAAAATCTCTGTCCAATTCAGTTAATCCTATTATTATTGTACAAACTCAAAAGTTTGTCAAAATTGTAAAGCTCATAGTGTTCTTTAAATCTCGGTATTTTCCACGATTTAGAAATTTTTCGAGAAATACATCGGATGGCGGTTGATAAAAATAGTTTTTTTGACATACAAACTTTACCTAATATTCTTGAATATACGATTTAATTTCATTAAGTCTTTGCTCATTTACGTTTGGTTTCCCATGAGTCAGTTTTAATATTGTTATTCACCTGCAACTAATTCCCCACTGACCCGAGATGCTTCGGTAATGCTCCATTAGTTCGATAGTATTTGTACGATAGTATACTGTATGAAGTGGTGTACGCGGAAATTTATAAACTTTCGCATGATTCTACACGGGAGACAAAATGTATAATTTTAAGCCCATATTTATGCAAATTGATAAATAAACTTCCCGAACTCACTCGTAAAATAATAAGTAAGCTCTGGTTGGTTGAATATGTCACGTGTTCTAATTTCAAAAAACAAATGCACTGGAAGGCCTTGTCGGAACGGTTAGGTGCGACGACGAGCGCAGTGAGGAAGAGCAGTTAGGTTGCATATAGTAATATAGAGTAATAGCCATAGATCATTAGTTAAGATAAGCCAAATTTTGTAATCGTTTGTCTTCACGACCAATCAGCGAGCAGTTTATTATTTTCCGTATTTTAAAAAAGCATAAAATTAAAAGCTCTTCTGTGATTGGTTGAACCGTTTAGAATCTAACGAATGAATATCCGTAAGTTTATAAATTTACCACGCGACGTCGTAAATTGAAAATCTGCGAAAGTGTGAACGTAAAATAATACAATTTATCTCTCGTTTAGAATCGTATGAAAGTTTATAAATTAACGAGGAAATTTATAAACTTACGGTATAAATTTCCAGTAGCATATATACAAAACATAGTAAATCAACGGTCATTATTTATCTCACTTATTTTAACAATGCAGAATGTTAAATGAACACTTAACGGGGACATATTATATCACTTAGTTTATCTTTAAATTATTACTAGGAAATGAAAAAAAAAACACTCTGAATAATTATTTCTTTGAAACAAATAATGTTTAACGCTACCTATACTGATCTGATTGATTACATTGGCCGAACTCTTTGCACTGCCCATTTAATCATGTGTTTGAATCTCATCTCATTTTACGACCGGAGTGACTTTTTTAAAACTTCAGTCCTGTATTAGGTGAGAGGTGAAAAGATAAGGTTCACAAAAACTTCAAATTATTCTTTATACCTACATGGATAATTAATAAAAGTATTAGTAAATAGATTCCCCAGACAATTACACCAACTACATGGCCCCAAACTAAGCAGAGCTTGTGATAGCATCCCACGTAGCGAACAAGGTAATTTAAAACGTAAAAACCCTGGTAATTTTCACCCCACTTCAAAAAAGGGAGGAGGATGTTTGTTACCTCATAGCTTTTGACTAAGTGAACTGATTTTGATGATTCTTGTTTCATATGGTAGAAGATACTTTCCATTTGTTCCATATAAATTTCATCGATTGAGTACTTTAAGAAAATTTTCAAATATGTAGAACTCGGAGATCGTTTACCTTGACGACCTTATACTACAGCCAAAGTTTTGACGTGAAGTCTGTTTTTTTAATGCTCTGCATTCATTGATAATTAAGTAATTAATATGACTTCTGACACACCCTAACGATATTGTCTTAAGTTTTCGCGATTCATACTATTATATAAAACACTTTTTAACCGGGTTTATCGCGTATATTTACATTTTACACCCTAACGACTTCTGTACACAAAAACCTAGTACCCGAAATCGGAATACATATCCAACCAGAAAAAGTTTTAATTGTGTCCATCAAAACTTAATTTCCGGCAAAAGTGTAAAATAACCAGACTTCATACTAGAAGTGTCAGGGATCCACAAAAATGTTGAAAAGTACAGAGCGCAGTAAATTAAAAATAGACGTTTATGAACTTTACTTTCGTTCATAAGTCATATGGCGCATTTTCATTAGTCGATAAGTCGGTTGTTAGGCCGCTTGCGGCAGCCCGACGCACGCGGTCTAACAAGCAACGAAATTACCTCGGTCGTTGCAAAAATCTCCCGCATGCGGTTATAAACAACCAATGAACACGGTCCCCGTCGTGCGGGCTCTATAGCATGCGTTTCGGAAATCTATCGACCGCCGAGTGCGGTTATAAACGACCAATGAAAACAGTTCCCGTCGTGCGGACTCTATGTCATGCGTTTCGGAAATATATCGACCGCCGCATGCGGTTATAAACAACCAATGAAAATGCGCCTTTATGGGTACCAAATTGACATGCAAAAAGTCATACTAAATTACAACGTTTTTACTTCACTTGCAAATTATTTAGCAAACCAAATTGACAAATTTTAAAATGCTATTTGATTATAGGTATTCAAAGCTTTCTACAATTAAATTTTAGTCGTGAGAATGACTATGATAGCGTGTTTTAAAAACTCTATAACAGTTTTGATATTTATAATAATAATAAAAGCTGCCAAATCGTTCGCCGATTTCTTTCTCTCTTACCTTGATCCCCGACCGACTGGTCAGACTGTTGGGACCTTTCCGCATGTAAAAGCCGCGCATTTATTTATTTATAATAGAAACACCAACAATATACATGAAAATTAATTATTACAACATTTCAATTACTCCATTCACCAGTTGTATGTACAACAGTCACCAGAACCAACAATAAAAATTTACATCAAAAAAAATTAAAAGGAATTAAAAATAATCATAACAACTAACACCAAAATACTAATAATAATAAATGCATGAAATCGAGAAATACTTCCATACATTAAATTATTAAATTACATCAAGAAATTAAATTAATAAGCTACATCAATAAATTAGATTAACAATTTAGATAATTAAACATAAGGCAAAATTTATCACAAAAAAGAACATAATTAATTGAATAAAAAGAATTTACGAATTATGTTTAAGTTAAATTAAATAAAATGAATAGGTTAATTAAAAATTGATAATGTCTAAGATTAAAAATTTAATTGTTGCGTCTAGCTCTTAGAATACCAAATAATAATAGGTAATAGTTTTATTTAAATTATAACACTATGTTTTATATCCCAATCTGAGGCTGGTAGGTAACCAGAGATTATTCTCTATCTCATTTCTCTATTTGTTTGAAAAATTACTGTAATTATTTATTTTAAAAATATAATTGTTTATATGATTTCATATTTTCTCTTTTTCAAAGATTTCCCTATATTATTCTATTTAGTCGTAAGATTGATTAACTGCGATAGCGTATTTAAAAAGTCATAATTTATAACAACAGGTCCTTAATATTTAGTTTAAATTATTATTATTTTTTATATCCTTATCTAAGGCTAGTAAGTAATCAGAGAAAATCATTCCTCAATTTGTATGACAAATCACTGTTATTTTTTTATTTAAAAAAGTTATTTAATTTATTGTAGCTGATTGTACTTTAAAAAGCTATAAAAGATTTTTAATTGCTGTGGACTCATTTGGGACTAGTTGTATGGGCGGCATGTTTTGAGATCAAAAGATCTGTGGACCCCTGGGAAGTTGCTCGGCCGTGGAACGAAATGTCATCGAATATTTTACAATCGATCATATTCACATTTAATTTATCAACGATAAAGCTAATATTGTTTAATGCAATATGGAATACTCAGCAAACTAATTTTATAAATTACCAATATTTAATTCAATTCAATTCAATTCAAATACTTTATTGCCATTTGCATAGAATGGATACATATTAACAAACAATAATATACAAAATAACATTAAATGTGCAATTTGGGCGGCCTTATCACTTCTAAGCGATCTCTACCAGGCAACCCCATCTTTAACGAAATATTATGAATTAAAATAAAAACATGAAAATGGCTTAATTAATATTTTTTATACTTAAATAATACTAATTAACATAAATATATAAATAGACAGAATAATATATACAGTATGTAGGTAAACAAATATATTTATTTATTTATTTATTTTATTTATTTATTCATAAGGTACACCAACAGCATAACATATATATTCTATTTGATATGAAACAAGTGTGAGAGATAGAACTTTTTCAAATTATATTTAAAGGAAGCTATTGTTTTGGCATTGTGGAGTTAATTGCCTTTAATTTAATTAATTGCCTTTATATTTAAAATAGAGATAATATTTCATCCAACATTATTCGTTCATTTTAAGATTTATGAGCCAAAGCGCGATCAAATTTTCGTAATAAATTGTATGCCAACGTAGTTTTCAAATAAATTTCAATAACATTTTTATCAGAAAGCTCTGGCAGAATGCAGGGACTTTAATGATGCATACGACGTGCATGTTTCGTTTCTAATAACTTACTCGTATACAGGGTTCTTTTTAAGTAACCAGCCAAATTTAAATCTTATTTTCTGTGATAAGTTACAAACAATTATTTATTTTAGTATAGGTAAGTTCAAAAAAATAAAGATATGGCACCAAAAACTTTTCTACAACGACGATAGGGATCCCTCACTATTTATATATTTATTAACTTATATGTAGACAAGTTCTGGATGTACCTATAATAATAATTATTTTCCTCATTCATTATTGTTGTTTTTTTCCCGAATTGTAACTTATAGTCTCAATGTTATTTATTCTATTTTATTTTATGTTAATTTATTTGACTCAATTACACTGTGCTTATTGTAACTCAACTGAGCGACTATTGTGACACTATTGTGGTACTTATTCAATTCGATATTAACCAATGTAAATTACATATAATCATATAATACTATTATGCGTCGGTATAGTTACATGCGCCTCTGCGCAGACCTCACTGAAAATCGGTGGTTTGCTTAAATGCAAACGTCTCACTGAGTTATCGCCAACACAACACTTCCCGTTTGCGTTCGCTCCCGAACGGTCGTGTCTGCGGCCGCTCCCGAGTGTTCGTATTGCGCTGCCCTTGTTCCCTCCCCCGCACTCGTGCGGGTCAGGTGCCAAGTTAAGCTCTTTCGGAAAGTTTTCTCTTGTGGAGGCTGTGTGGTGTCGGGGCTAATTCATCTGCCCTTTTCAGGGCGGACCCGACTGCTGCCGGCCGAAGCATCGCTGGTCAGGTGGATACGTAACCGTGCCAACGAAGCCTGATCGTCCGCCGTTCACCGGCAATAGGTCCGGACTAGGTCGTTTTCTTTTCAGCGCAGCGCAGTTTGTTTTCGTTAGACTTTCTTTCAGCCCAGCATTATGCCTCGTCACCTTGGGTGTACCGGGCTTGAATGCGATCATTGCAATCATATCTTTCTTGAAAAACAACGTTTTCAGGAATCCTGCGACACAGAATATGCAGCACACTGTGATAGGGTCGATAAATTCAATAAGTTGGTTCATGAATACAACCAGCTGGAAAAGGTAAAAAATAACCTTTCCACTCAAGTCAAGTCCTTGCGTAAAGAATCCAGTCAGTTTTCCAGGGAAAAAAGATCACTGGAAGCTCAACATGCCGCCGAGAAGGATACACTTCTCTCTGAGAAGGATGCCCTTCTCTCCGAGAAGGTTGCTTTTCTCTCCGAGAGGGATGCCCTTCTCGCTCAAATCGAGTCCTTGCGAGAGCAATGGTCCGCTCGTCCTCAGGTCGCCTCTTGTTCACAGGGGTTCCAAACCGATTCTCCGGCGTCTCCAGATCCCTCTGAGTCCGTCGATCCTTTTTCAGATTACATGTCGGTAGACTCCACCGCATGCAAACGGAAAACTACCCCGCCGGGTAGTGATTCCGACTCCGCTCCCTTAGTTCCAGAATCTCCCGCTCCGTTCACCGAGGTTCGCAAAAAGTCCAAGTCTAAGAAGAAGAAGCAAGATGCTTCTTCGACTTCATCTCCATCCGTTTCAGCTGCTCCAGCCGCTGTTCCTGCTCCGCAAAATGTCGCACCGGCGTCTGCTCCTGCGCCTTTTGTTCCAGCGATCCCGGCGTCACAGCCTGCGTCGCAATCAGATTCGGCTCCGCCGAAAGTCAAGTCTCCGCCCCCCGTCTTCCTACGGGACAAGAGCTGCTGGACCGAGGTCTCAGCTCTCTGCGGAACGCACTCCCCGAAGATCCAGTATAGCAAGGCATCCAATGTGGGTGACTCTATTAAGGTCGTTGTCTGCTCAATTTCTGATTTCAGGAATTTCACTCGGCTTCTTGCTGACAAGAAGCTCGAGTACCACACTTACGCCCTCCCTGAGGAGCGTAAGATTCGTGCCGTCCTCAGGAACGTGCCGTTCGAGCTCTCGAACGAGCAAATCCAAGAGGACTTGTCTTCTCAAGGCTTCCCCGTCGAATCTGTGCACAAAATGCACAGCCGCCGAGGCAAGCAGTTCCCACTTGCGCTAGTAATCCTAGCGAAGAGCCCGCAAGGGCAGTCCATTTTCAGAGGCAAGCTCACCGTGTGCGGTCTCTCCAACATCCGAGTCGAAGCTCCACACAAGCGTGGTTTCCCAGGTCAGTGCCACCGCTGCCAATTGTATGGTCATGCGGCGGCAAATTGTCATGCTTCCCCTAGGTGCGTCAAGTGCCTAGAACCGCATGGGACTAAGGAGTGCTCTCGCACTCCCGAATCGCCCACCGCTCCGTCCTGCGTCTTGTGCGGCCAGTCCGGCCACACAGCAAACTTTCGCGGCTGCCCCAAGGCACCACGTGCTGCCAGGGCTACCGTGAAACCCATCGAGAACTGGAGAGAGCGACCGCAGCTTAGCTCGGACGCTCCTCCAGTCAGTTCAAAGGCCCCCAAGGCCTTCACCTCTTTCGTTTCAGGTCAGCGCAGTCGGGATGCGACTCAATCGCAACCGGCCGCCAAATCGGCTTCCCAGTGCCAGAACGCAAAAGGTTCTCAAGACCGCATGGCGTTCTGGATCCAGCTCGCTCCCATCGACGAGATCCTGGCTTTCGGCGCCGCTCTCGACGCCAGCCCAGAGGGTTTCAACGGTGCTCTTCCGGTCCTAACCAAGTTCGCTCCCCTTATCAGGAAACTCCAGCAAGCTCAACGTTTCTAAACGTAGTCCTTCTTTCCAGCATTCCTATCTCAGAGTGAGTCTGATCACTCTAGATAATATCTTAGTTTCAGCTTTGTCATTACTGCTAATCTTAGCTTTGTTTTTTCTACTTTCAGTTCCTTTTGGTGGCAGCCGTCTGGATGCCGCTCACTACGCAGCCTCTCGCTCCAATTGGCTGTCGTTCCGACGATGACTAAGGACCTTAATCAAGGTGAGTCAAAAGGGGGATGTTTAGTGGGTATGCTCAGCCTATCTGAGAGAGTCTCCACACTGTCTGGGCATTCTATCTGCCATTAGCCACTTATGGTTAACAGCTTATAGAATGCCCATTCGTCCGTAATAGGATTCATCCTCCTCCCGCTAAAGCTAGCTTTACTGGTTAAAGCTAGTTTTAGGGGGTGCCAACAATTTTTCTGTGGCGGAAAAACAAAAAAAAAAAAAAAAAAGAGTTATCGCCACTTCCCGTTTGCGTTCGCTCCCGAACGGTCGTGTCTGCGGCCGCTCCCGAGTGTTCGTATTGCGCTGCCCTTGTTCCCTCCCCCGCACTCGTGCGGGTCAGGTGCCAAGTTAAGCTCTTTCGGAAAGTTTTCTCTTGTGGAGGCTGTGTGGTGTCGGGGCTAATTCATCTGCCCTTTTCAGGGCGGACCCGACTGCTGCCGGCCGAAGCATCGCTGGTCAGGTGGATACGTAACCGTGACAACTAAGCCTGATCGTCCGCCGTTCATCGGTAATAGGTCCGTGTTAGGTTGATCTTTCTTTCAGCGCAGTTTGTGCAGCCAATTCGCCGTTCACCGGCAAGTAGGTTCCCTATTAGGAATAGGCTTCCTTTCAGAATAGTTCAGGTTCCCAGGGTTCGATGGATCCCATCGAATCCGGGGCGTTTAGCCCTGAAGATTTCTTCAAGCTTCAGGAGCAGGTAAGTCAGACTCTCCAACTTCAACAAGAAATCCATTCACTCAGACAAATGTTTACGGCATTTTTGGCATCCCAAAATTTCGCATCGGCCCCTCAGGCGCAATCCGCGACCCTCCCGGCCACTCCGCCTTCGCTTAGTTTCCCAACAGATTCTCCGGCGTCTCCAGATCCCTCTGAGTACGTCGTTTCTATTTCAGATTGCATGTCGGTAGACAGCACCGCATGCAAACGAAAAACTACCCCGCCGGGTAGCGATTCCGACTCAGCTCCTATTATTCCAGAATCTCCTGCTCCGTTCACCGAGGTTCGCAAAAAATCCAAATCAAAGAAGAAGAAGAAAGAGGCTTCTTCGACTTTACCTCCATCCGTTTCAGCTGCTCCAGCCGCTGTTCCTTCTCCGCAAAATGTCGCACCTGCGTCTGCTCCTGCGCCTTTTGTTTCAGCGATCCCGGCGTCCCAGCCTGCGTCGCAATCAGATTCGGCTCCGCCGAAAGTCAAGTCTCCGCCCCCCGTGTTTCTACGGGACAAGAGCCGCTGGACCGAGGTCTCAGCTCTCTGCGGTAGACACAATCCCAAGATCCAGTATAGTAAGGCATCCAACGTGGGTGACTCTATTAAGGTCGTTGTCAATTCCATTTCCGATTTCAGGAATCTTACTCGGCTTCTTGCTGATCACAAGCTCGAGTACCACACTTACGCCCTCCCTGAGGAGCGTAAGATTCATGCCGTCCTCAGGAACGTGCCGTTCAAGCTCTCGAACGAGCAAATCCAAGAGGACTTGTCTTCTCAAGGCTTCCCCGTCGAATCTGTGCACAAAATGCACAGCCGCCGAGGCAAGCAGTTCCCACTTGCGCTAGTAATCCTAGCGAAGAGCCCGCAAGGGCAGTCCATTTTCAGAGGCAAGCCCACCGTGTGCGGTCTCTCCAACATCCGCGTAGAAACTCCACACAAGCGTGGTTTCCCAGGCCAGTGCCACCGCTGCCAATTGTATGGTCATGCGGCGGCAAACTGTTTTGCTTCCCCTAGGTGCGTCAAGTGCCTAGATCCGCATGGGACTAAGGAGTGCTCTCGCACTCCCGAATCGCCCACCGCTCCGTCCTGCGTCTTGTGCGGCCAGTCAGGCCACACAGCAAACTTTCGCGGCTGCCCCAAGGCACCGCGTGCTGCCAGGGCTTCACCCATCGAGAACTGGAGAGAGCGACCGCAGCCTAGCTCGGACGCCCCTCCAGTCAGTTCAAAGGCCCCTAAGGCCTTGACTTCTATCGTTCCAGGTCAGCGCAGCCGGGTCGCGACTCAATCGCAACCGGCCGCCAAATCAGCTTCCCAGTGCCAGAACGCAAAAGGTTCTCAAGACCGCATGGCGTTCTGGATCCAGCTCACTCCCATCGACGAGATCCTGGCTTTCGGCGCCGCTCTCGACGCCAGCCCAGAGGGTTTCAACGGTGCTCTTCCGGTCCTAACCAAGTTCGCTCCCCTTATCAGGAAACTCCAGCAAGCTCAACGTTTCTAAACGTAGTCCTTCTTTCCAGCATTCCTATCTCAGAGTGAGTCTGATCACTCTAGATAATCTCTTAGTTTCAGCTTTGTCATTTCTGCTAGTCTTAGCTTCTGAATTGCTCGCTTTCAGTTCCTTTTGGTGGCAGCCGTCCGGTTGCCGCTCACTGCGCAGCCTCTCTCTCCAATTGGCTGTCGCTCCGATAAATGAACAATAACCTGAATCAAGGTAGGTCGTAAAGGGAGATGTTTAGTGGGTATGCTCGGCTTCACTGAGTGAGTCTCCACACTGTCTGGGCATTCTATTCTCCGTTAGCCACTGGGGTTAACAGCTTATAGAATGCCTATTCGTCCGTAATAGGATTCATCCTCCTCCCGCTAAAGCTTGCTTTACTGGTTAAAGCTTGTTTTAGGGGGTGCCAAAATTTTCTGTGGCGGAAAAACAAAAAAAAAAAAAAAAAGAGTTATCGCCATTTTGCATCAGCATAAATTTTTACTGAACCAATTTAATGTACTGTTTTATTCGCTGAAAAATATTTACTTTATTTTCTTTTCTTTTTTTATTTTCTTTATTTTGTGTTTTCTTGTTTTTTTTTTTTGATTTTGTTTATTAATATGCATGTGTATTTGTGCTTGATTATATGTATGTGTGTTTGATGTGAATAAAATAAATATCTATCTATCTATCTACAATAACTAGCTGTTCTCGTAGCTACTACGACGCGACGTTTCATTGATAATACTACGACGTAGTACTACAAGATGGTTTGTAGTAGCGCGTAGTTGTCTTTATTTTAATGGTCATAATTTAGAGTGCCCATGCTTTGCTTAATATGATAAGGAATATATTAATTTCCTTGTAAAAAAAACATAACGTCTTTTTTGCTAAAATCTTTTTTATAAATTATACCTACTCATTGTGTAAAAAAAATTTGGCCGGTGGCTAAAAAACAACCCTGTATAAAAATATTGTAAAACGTTTCTCATTTAAAGTAGAAATAACAACGTGAAAGCAAGGAAAATAACTAGGTCTTACAAAGTGAAACTTCTGTGAAAATCTCCTGATCAATAGAAATACGGGTAATATGTACGACGACACATTTCTTACGAGATGCCATATCCTCAGAAATATACTTGTTATCTGGATTCATTTTGTTTATTGTTTATGATCCAAACTTTTTGTAAAAACCACGACTAAGGCTGTTAGCGGACCAAAGGTTTTTTTCTGATCGGATCTGATCGGATTGGTCTAGTAAAAACTATCGATCGATGTCCTCGATCGACGATCGATTGACTGGTGTGGTAACGCCCTAAGACCATTCCAAAACCACATAACGTTTAAGACTATTCCTTGACTTGGCGTACCTATTATTTTGTATTTTAATTGTAATTATAGCACGTTTGACTTCCATGTATTATCGCAAAAATATGTTTAGTCATTGTTTAACATTATGCATTCGAAACTATTTGAATGCAAAACTGAAATTCCGAAAGGTTTTAAAATTTAGGCTCGGCATATATTTCTCGGCTATACCCGCGTATTTCCCAAATGAACATCGGGATAAAGTATTATTCTACTTTGCACTACCTGACCTAAATAGTTACATCATTTACTTTTCCATCCTCATAAATAATCACATTATATTCTTAGTAGAAATTTTGGAACTAATGCGTACATACATTTACACTCAACCTACATAGTTTAAAATTACATTTGGAAGTGAATTTTTCGTTGTATGTGGATATATAATTTATAATGATAACTCTCTTGAACCATAAATGAAGCTCGTTACATTTCTATGTTGAAACAAAGATCCTTATATTTAATTATAGTGGTGATCATTATTTCATAAGTGATAGAACATACCCAACTGAAAGCCTGTACAAGGAAGCTGGAGTATTAACCGTACGGCACTTGTTTATCCTTAGGACTGCTCTTAAGACTCACAGGTTATTGCTATCTTCACCTGACTATCAACACATTGCTAGCCGCCGGACCTATAGGATCAATCAGCCAGCAGTGAATACCAGTTCTGCACAACGGTTTGGTGATTTTATTAATGCATATATTTACAGTAAAGTAATCCAAAATTGTGACTTAAGGAACAAGAAAATATTAGAAGCTAAATTCATTATGAAAACATGGCTGCATACGTTATCCTATGATGCAACGGAAGACCTTTTAAAAATCTTTAAATAAAGTATCAAATGGATATCCTTTATTAAATGTAAATAAACCTAAACATAGACTTTAAAATAAATATTATGTTTCCTAATATAAACAAAAGAGCACCTTGTGATCAAAATACCGCAAATGGTTGCTTCGATACAGGCTATGGCCTAGTGAAGCAACCACTAGATATTAAGTATTTCTTTTAAATTGTGTTCCTGGTTAATAAAATTTTTTTAATTTTTTTTTTTAATTTTTCATAATATGATTATTTGTGACTCGCAAGAATGTAACAGTACTTTAACTTGCTATCCTTCAGTTAATTTCTGTAAACCGTATTTTTAACTTTTTGTTTTCTGTACCTGCCCTTTAAGTACTATAGTTTGTTAAGTTTTGATTTCAATACAAGCAAATAATTAAAAAAGAAGAATAAGTCTACCACAGCAGAATTAGGGTGTGGCCAATTGACATCTACTTTAAATTATTTAATTATTGAGTACATTCAAAAAGTAATCTAATATATAAAATTCTCGTGTCACAGTTTTCGTTGCCATACTCCTCCGAAACGGCTTGACCGATTTTGATGAATTTTTTTGTGCTTATCCGGTATCTATGAGAATCGGCCAACCTCTATTTTTTTTTTATTCATATCGCAAAACAACGTTTGCCGGGTCAGCTAGTATTTTATAAAATTAACGCAAATTCTACCTGATCATTAATTAATAAAGAACTTCTAATCAAAAACAGTTTCCTCTTTATACTGTGGAGTATTTGAACAGTAAATTGGGCCTCGAGAGTCATACCGTCCTACCGTCCTACCGTCACTAATTTTACGTCACTTTACATTAATGTGTAGTCTGTTATGGGTTTTCAATTCTTAATGCCAGTTAAATTCATGGTCTCCATGGCGCAGAGGGTGTGAAAATTACGAAATATTTGCATGGAAATTATATTTATACTCACTGAAGCATCCACGATTAATTTAATAAATCAAAATAATAGGTATAGGTAAAACAATCACGGCCGGGATGTCCAACGGAAAAGCAAGGGTATATTTCGGAAGATGAGCACTTCATGGTAAGCCAAATTATATAAAATCAATACAGTATATCTTTAAATCATTATATACTGTATGTTATTTTATATGAAATATTTACTGTGCCTTATAGTCATAGTTATAGCAATCCCAGCCATATGATTATTTCTAATTATTTATATCATGATTTTTTGATATAAATAACATTGTTCATATGGTTACGTATAATAATTAAATTTTTGAAAAAAAATATCTAGGTTTATTTAAATCAACGTTATTCTTTGTTTATACGAAACCTGAAAACAGTTTGTTCAGAATCGGTAACAGAATCAATTGCAATAGTTTTAATACTATGTCATATTTTTACTCAATAATACGCTATCCCATGATGTAAGTATGAGCAATGTCGCATGAAGGAGTAGCGAGCGAGCGCTGGGTCGCGCCACAAACTTCCTGAGTTTTTAAGATAATATTATAATTTTTTGTTTAACGATTTTTTTGAACAAAAGGATTTGACCGAAGTACTAGGTTAACCACACATCGAAAATGAAAATTAACGTTTTGTATGTATCTATCAGCCAGGAGACACTCACTGCTGGATCGCCTATGGCTCTCTACACCGATTAATTCTACGCTGCCTAAATCTAGCGTTTAAAGGCGATTTTGACCAGATTGTCAGCCCATGTTACTTGTGGCCTGCCTACTCTGCGCTTTCCAGTATGTGATCACCACTCGAGAACGTATGGTTCTGTCCCAAATGCATCCGTTCTGCGAGCTCTGTGCACTGCCCATTGCCACTTCAAATTTGCAACTCTTTTAGCTATCGGTTTCTTTAGTCTTCTTTGGTATGGCCTGCAAATTTTTTCATATCTGATTGATAACTATACAACTTTGATCGTAGAGCCTCCAATTACTACAGAATCAGGTACACCGTGAATTTCGACATAATTTTCGCTTTGTCTTTGTTTATTTTAGAAACAACTTACTCGCTGAAGTCATTGAGCATTAAACTCAAGTCTCGCAGGGTGTCCATGACTGTGATATACTCGCCATTCAATATAATGAAAATTCCATCCCAGAATTAAATTACCAAGAGCAAAATTCAGCTAAACAAAAAAATGCTAAAGAGTATTCGTAAACTCATTAAAATTCTTACGGAAACAAAATGTTTTCCAGGTAAAATCTATAGTGTTTTTTTGCTTTATATTTTCTCATTGTAGCAAAAAATAACGATACAGGTGAAACGAATTAAGTTCTGTTTTAGAACTGCCATATTTGTTTTTCTGAGAAAAAACTCGAAAATAACTGGCCGCATGGCTAAAATAACAATAAAAGAAAACAGCGTTATAATTAAGGAAAATTTCTAAACCAGCCTCTTTTTCATTGGTGATCCGCGTTTGACCTCACTGATTGTAAGTGAAGATGAGGTCAAAGGTGACAGTACAAGGGCTTAGGAAGGAACTAGTTCTACGTTAGCAATATAACGTAAAAACAAACATGTGGTAAGTAATTTCAAGGCGTAACGCCAGGCCCCGGTAGCTCAGCGGAAGAGCACTCGTCCGGCAAACGAGAGGTCCCAGGTTCGAATCCTGGTCGGGTAATTTTTATTTATCACATTTTTCATTTATTTAAGAATAATTGAGCATTTTAAATACAAAAACTTAAAAACATTATTTAAACATTGCAATGCTTCAGTTTAACTGGGATTCACAATTTCTGTAAAGAAATTGGTCTCGGATGGTCTTAGCTGCAAAGCTATACCATAAGATAAAGCTACGTTACCAATATAACGTAAAAACAAAAATGTGGTAAGTAATTTCGAGGCGTAACGCCAGGCCCCTGTAGCTCAACGGAAGAGCACTCGTCCGGCAAACCAGATATCCCAGGTTCGAATCCTGGTCGGGTAATTTATATTTATCACATTTTTCATTTATTTAAGAATAATTGAGCATTTTAAAAACAAAAACTTAAAAACATTATTAGGAACTAGTTCTTCATAAAATATTACCGGAACACATCACTGCTGGAGTGGTGATTATACTATTAGTATACTTATTACATTCATGTTTTAATGTTTAAATTATTTTATATTTTATGTTAAATTTATACATATTAACTTATTTGCATTTATTTATTTTTACTTATGTTATTTATTCTATACTATTTTTTATTTTGAGTATATCGTGATTTTTTATTTGTTACTCTATTATTAGATAAGTCGTTGATGTATGCACCAATTCTATGTTTTAATAATGCTTTATTTGTAAAAACTCAGCCTCCAAATCGGCACAGCTGAAAATCAGCGCTGCAGCCTTCGGCATTTGCTGAGCTGTTGCCGTTTTCGACATTTTTATATTATTAATTTATATTTAATTATTTGTGTTTTTAAAGTGTTTTTATTGTCGAATAAATCATTTCTTTCTTTCTTTCTTTTCTTTCTTTAAGCGGCAGATTTTAAATAAAGGGTGATCGCTACCCAGACGATCCCTGAAGGGTTTCTACATGTATTAGTCGCCTTTTAAGACACGCTTATCCCGGGGCTACTCTTAGCAGACCCTACGCAGCTTAAAAAAAGACGTGTGGCACTCGGAGACTGCTGCGGTAAAGCTATTGCATAGCATTTTTTATCAACTTATGCAATTATAATTATTTTTCTATTTTATTAATGCAGTAATGTTTGATCTAATATGAAGTTCCACAAGTTCCTAGTAGATGGCGCTGATTGTTTATTAAAGCCCGCATGTAAAGTTATGAAATCAAAGTATCACCGCTGTGCCGGTCGGAGTAAGGGGTGTTAGGTTTTTTTCGTTACGGAATTTCTGGATTCGGTCCCCACGCTCAAGGCCAGCGATAGAAGCTATGCAATAGCTTAAAAATATGCTAGGTGTACTGCCATTTTTTTAATAGAAACCAGCATTATAAGTAAGGATAGTTTCTTAAACAGACTCAATGTAAAACTTTCGTCACTAAAAAAACGAGAATATCACCTAGTTTTCTAAAAAACATATAATTTGTTATAATTTGCTTAACACCGTGTATATCAGGCAAATATATAACTTTACAAAAATTAAGTATTTTTTTAGAAGAACTAAATATTAACATTAAAGTAACATTTGTTTTTAATTATGTTGATCCTCAAGAAAAATGTAACCGCTTTTAAAGCTGGGTTATCTTGTATACCTTTTCTACGGAACAATTATGCAAATAAGCCTTAAACATAGAATACCTGGATAAACAGATATGGGAAAGGTGTACAAGTACTATAAGTTATATTTATATATACAATTCACCAACTTTTATGCCTTAATAAAAAAATACAGGATACAAAAAGAATTTGGATTTGGATTTTCTATTTGTCCAAAGCTTGGCAAAAACTTTAATCCGTAAATTTCTAAAGCTGTAATCTTGCATAGTACTAAATAGATTAAAAATATGGATTCAAGTATTTCATGTCTCAGAGACGATTAACTATTATAATACATGTAACGTTTAATACTGAATAATCAACGAATGTAGAACATTAAAAAAACGATTTTAAGACTTATATGGTTTTCTGATGGATACCATTATCAGAACTAGACTAAACTGAAATGGAACCACATGGGAAGCGACAGCTTTCTAATAAAAAAATTATTAAGTATCAAAATCGGTTCACCGAGTCAAAAGTTGTGAGGTAACAAACTAAAAAAAAAACATACCATACGAATTGAGAACCCCTTCTTTTTTGAAGTCATTTAAAAATATTGGCTCATTAACCCCACCATATTACCAAAATAGAGGATTCTTCTATTCTTTCACAGTTAAACCCAGTTAAAATATTTATAGATAATACACAAAAGTATAAAGATACCTACTTGAATACATAATATACATACATACATAACTTCACGCCTGTATCCCGTATGGGGTAGGCAGAACACCAGAGGTAATAAAACCATCTGATGTCACGTTTGACAAATTTGGAGGCATTATAATAGTGTAAAGAGACTATTGCAGTGACAGTGGGTCAGCCTATCGCCCACAAAAAAGCCTCCCATAACACCTCGGTCCCTTAACTGACTTTTTCAACACACTTGCTCGTAAAGTGAGCGTTATTCTATTGAATTTAGAACTATAAACTGGGCTATAAGTCACGCGTGCATAATATATTATACCCTAGTGCATAATATAATGAATCCTACAAAGTTGAATTGTACCTTTGTGCAAATTACATGAGAGTAAACAGAGCATATTTTATTGGTCCGGGTTATACATTAAATATTTTCAGAAACAGACAAAGAGGTTTTATACCACTTCAAATCCATATACATTTTTAAATGTTTGCGCCTTATATTAGTAAAACAAATATGTATATCAAACACATTATTCACAATTTACAATAATTTGTTATAAAATATTAAAATATTTACATTTACCACTCCAAATTAAACATTTTCACTTAAAATAGGCTGTATATGCTATACAGACATTGACACATTTGGCGGAAAAAAAAACCTACGCGCATGCGCGAGGTTCGGCGCCTTTTTTCAATCACAATTCACAGCTTTGTTATCAAATGTGTTTGTTATTTTATGACCACGTATGTCTGTCTTTTACTCACAAGTGTGTTGAAAAACGTCGTATGTAACTCGTGAGCGTTGCTCACTTGTTACATAATATACTATTACAGTATGCCCGGGAAGGGAAGCAGCTGGCACATTCTATGTTTTTCTTTCGCTCCCAGTCCAACATAGAAGCTTTCCTACTTGAATTTATAATATATTTGATCATCCATGCAAATATATGTTACCTACCTTTAAAAAACTTGTGAAAATTCACTACTTATCAAAAGTTGAAGAAATACCCAAATTTTAATATGCATTACATTTTATTATTAAATTTGTATTACACAAATATTTATGGTTATTGTAAATATTATGTACTAGCTGTGACCCGCAACTTCGTCCGCGTGGATACCGTTTATTAGAGTTGGATAAATACTATTATTATATCCTCCTTGAAGTTAAAACTTACCTTATTCTAAATTTCGTCAAAATCGACTCAGTAGTTTAGCTGTGAAAGCGTTACTGATAGATAAATAGATAGAATTACTTCAAAAACTGTTACAACAAAGCAGTGATCCGCAGTTTCACCTAGGTTTTGTGAAAAAGTATAGGTAGGTAGGTATATTACATAGATGATGCCCGCGACTTCGTCTGTATTGAATTAGTATTTCGAGTAGGTTATTTTCTTCTCCAAGGTCCTAACTATCTTTAATAACAAAAATAAAAATGAAGAATCTTCGCCCATATAATATGTATAACTCCTAACCACAAACATAGGTAGGTAACTATCTATTAGGTACTTCACAAAGGCACATAGCGTTATAAACAAATCGGGTGCCAAAGTGCCTTAAATTTTAATATTGTCTTAAGTTTTCGCGATGACTATTATGTATGACTATTAAATAAAACACTTTTTAACCGGATTTATCGCGTATATTTACATTTTAAATTTTATCAGTCGCTCGTGACCACGGGGTCTGCAATGACACCGAAACTTCGAGTTAAAATGTAAAATATAAATTATACGCCATTAATCCATTTAAAAAGTGTTTTATTTAATGCCTTCAATTTTACTTAGTTCATGCAATATCTTCATTAATTATACTTAGCTTATTGTTATTCTATGTAAAGCTAAGTAGTTTTTGCGTGAAAGAATAGCAAAAATCCATCCATCCAGCCATTATCAGTGTACATACAATACCTATAGTTATGTATGGCTGCTTTTCACTGCCAAACGGCTAAGCCAATATTAATGTAATTTGGTATAGTAGTTAACACATACGTAACTTTTTATTCCGCAGAAATCTACGGTTTCTGACTTCCAAGAGGCAGAAACGATCATGAAATAAACAAAACCTTGATTTCCATTTTATCTCTGTATGTACAGAAGGCAGTAGGTACATGAAGCGTTACAAATCTGTCAAAATTTACTTGAATTTGACCCTCGATAATAAGTAAAAATTGGGTGGGGAAATTTGACAGGTAATGTAACGCTTGTTCCTTCTGTACCTACCTATATTAAATCGCGCAAAAGCTTGCGCTCGCCTCCCGCCTTTTTATACCCTACCGACGCGCCGCGAGCCGCGTCGAGCGCGGCAACCGTTACGCAAAAATAATCCCTATATCATTATCAGTATTCACGCGCGATGGGTTATTAGCGTATTTCATGTATAAGTTTGGTGTTTCTATACCGATTTCTATGATTATTTTTTTATTGAATAGGTAATAATGTTAATTTTTATTAATTAGGGATGCGTGAGAGTATTATAAACGTAAGAGTAAACAAATATAATCAGAAAGCTCCGAACTGCTAAGCCTTTGGGATTTACACGTGTTATTGTGAGTCAACCATAAAATATAGGCATATACTGTTGTGGGATTTTTTTTATATAATTTTATGAAGAATATTTCTGTCATACATGATTTCTATGTAGCTTTAACCATTAAGGCTGCACACGCGACGGAAGCTTAAAAAATGAAGTAACTTCTCCCGTTTTTCCAACATTTCCCTTCACTGCTCTGCTCCTATTGATTGTAGCGTGATAATAAGTATACTATAACCTGCCCAGGAGTATGAAGAATAATTTGACCAAGTTTCGTTAAAATCCGTTGAGTAGTTTTTGTTTCTATAAGGAACATACAGACAGACAGACAGACAAAAATTTTACCGATTGCATTTTTGGCATCAGTATCGATAACTAATCACCCCCTGATAGTTATTTTGAAAAAATATTTCATGTACAGAATTGACCTCTCTACAGATTTATTATAAGTATAGAAAGTATAGATAGATAGAAGATATGTATGTAAGAATATACACACATGTATATTCTTATTAGAATATACATGTGTGTATGTATATTCTAATAAGAACTTAATTACTTATATATTTATTACATATATTGTACGTCATGACACGCTTTTACGCACCTGAAATCCTCTACCCTAAGGTTGTCTGTAAGAGATCGCTTCTTAGGCGATAAGGCCACCTCTTGTACCTTCTCTAAGTTTTTATTTCTGTAGATTGTCTAAGCATTTATTTGTAGTTATGCAATAAAGAGTTAATTATTATTATTATTATATGTGAGCTTGTGCAAATTTATTAACTTCAATAACAAGCTTCGCGATACCACAATTTGTAGCCTGCATTAAATTCTCCCAATTATTGCGAGCCCCTTCTCAAATGCTGATATTTCGATCAGGTGATTACAGTATTGAAATGTTGAGTTACCAATGAAACGACCAAGCAGCTTTTGTAGAAGTACCTACCTACACCCAACCCTAAGGCTGCAAACTGGACGTCAGCGGCGCGGGCAGCGATTTCCGCGACACGTTAGATAATATTGAGTTTGTATGAAACCGCGACAAACCGCTCGAGCGCCCGCTGGCGTCCAGAATGGCCCAGATTCCCCGCGTCACTGCCCGCGCCGTTGTCGCTCTCACTGTCGCTGCCATCCAGTTTGCAGCCTGACGTATACACACATAATAGTGCGTGAAGTTTTTTACGATTCCAGTATTGTGCGAAACGCAGCAATACTGGAATCAGAAGTAAGATAAATTGTAAGAGAACTTAACCGAACCTTCTTTATTTTAAAGATTTTTGCAATGATGTTTAAAAGATAAAAAAAAATATTTTCGAACCCGGGTCTCCCGCAAACCCACTATAGTCTATTATGGCGGGCCTAAGATAGAAAATGACAGAGAAATAAGAAAAAAATTGCATAAATCTACATTTGCAAGTGTAAAAAATTGACATAGCTATACCCTTGCAAATAATTAAATGCAGTAAACTGACAATTCGAAATGTCAAATAGAAAAATAATGATACCAGTTAAGAACTTCGTAATGTAAGTACTGAATGAGAATGATTGAAAACGAATGACTCCTTGTAATTCGTTTTGCATGAAATTTTAAAGAAATTTGTAAATAACTAGCTGACCCGGCAAACGTTGTTTCGCCATATAAATAAAAAAAAATGATGTTGGCCGATTCTCATAGATACCGGATAAGCACAAAAAATTTCATCAAAATCGGTCAAGCCGTTTCGGAGGAGTATGGCAACGAAAACTGTGACACGAGAATTTTATATATTAGACTAGCTGACCCGGCCAACGTTGTCTTGCCATATAAAAAAAAAATAGATGTTGGCCGATTCTCATAGATACCGGATAAGCACAAAAAATTTCATCAAAATCGGTCAAGCTGTTTCGGAGGAGTATGGCAACGAAAACTGTGACACGAAAATTTTATATATTAGATTGAATTTGAAGCATGTAATATATCTTTAAACAAACTTTAATAAAAGTAACGAATTACCAAACATACCAAACGCTTTAAAACGGTTACAGTAGAAGTAAAATCGTCTTGATAACTTCTTTATTTTAAAACTCATTTTATCGTTTAAAATGGAAATTTCAAGACTAGTTGCCCTTTGATAACAGCACCATAAGAAAAGAAATATCTTAAAAGCTAAAATATTTTTTCCATACATCACAATATTATTATTAAAAAAAAAATTACGTTCATTCACTTTAGCCACATCACTATTTTTTTCTTCCCTGAATTGGGCACACTGGAACTGTAATTTTACTGCATTGAATTATTTGCCAGGGTATAGAATCAATTACGTGTTAATCTATACTAATATATAAAGCTGAAGAGTTTGTTTTTTTGTTTGTTTGTTTGTTTGTTTGAACGCGCTAATCTCAGAAACTACAAGTGGGATTTGAAAAATTCTTTTTGCATTTGATAGCCCAACTCTTGAGGAAGGTTATAGGCTATATATTTATATAGCCTATAACCTTCCTCAAGAGTTTCCCGAAATTCCCACGGAAACAAAAGCTACGCGGGTAAAACCGCGCGCGGTGTCGCGGTTTTTTTGTTTGTTTGTTTGTTTGAACGCGCTAATCTCAGAAACTACAAGTGGGATTTGAAAAATTCTTTTTGCATTTGATAGCCCAACTCTTGAGGAAGGTTATAGGCTATATATTTATATAGCCTATAACCTTCCTCAAGAGTTTCCCGAAATTCCCACGGAAACAAAAGTTACGCGGGTAAAACCGCGCGCGGTGTCTAGTATTTTATATGAGTTGTGATACTCATGGACGACAAATGTATCGAAAATCTTCCTGCAATTAAATATTCATAATAACGTTATTCTTAATAACAGGGTGAACAGATTGCCTTTTTACGAATCGCTAAGTCCTTTATGTTTCAGATTATAAATTTATAATTCTTAACTCTTGTACTTAATCGATCGATGTCGCTTTTACGAAGCTTCCTAATGGACGATTTCTTTTCTGTGCGATTGTCTTATTACTGGCAATTTTCCTAAGTGGCAGCCATTTCGAGAGATGTATCTATAAAAACATTTTCTTTTGCCCTACCTTTAGTGGTTTTCTTCGTTTTCTTTGCGGCAATGATTTAGGGCGAAACGCCCCATTAATATCCATGACTCATCCATGGTTAGTTTTGATAAAGTTAAGGCAGTAAATCCTGTCAATTAAGCCTAATTTTAGAAAAAATCTTTGGTCAAATAAAGCTGAACAATTGTTTTCACAGCTTTGATTGTACCCTATATATTTGAACCATGATGTATTTCTTATCGTTGAGTTTAGTGAATATGAATTAGTTATGTGATGGTAAATTAAGATTAAAACGACGAAACGAGGCGTTACGTTTTAATTCAAACCTAAATTATAAACAAAAAAATGCTTTAGTCATCCAAATATTTTTTGCAAAAATAGTCATATACAATAGATAGAAACATAAAGATATAAGAACTGTCAAAAGGGCAACAAGTAAAAAAGATTTTAAGCAAGTTTTATTTAAAAAAGATTTTATTTAAATTAAATTCACTTCATGAATATATAAAATGATTGGGCGATTCAAAAAGTATCTTCCATTCATGTCACCTGAATAAAAATGTACATTTTCGTATCGGGCCTATTCACATTGAATTTAATTTAAGTGTACTGCAAAAACAAACACTGCTATGACAACACAAAAATAAACTAAACTAACAAAGCTTTGGTTCAGCTCCATGGGCTTATCTTCATAAAAGGGTAAAAGGGCAGCCATCGAATGACAAGTCGAATGGTAAACAAAACAAAAAATTTTTCACGTCACACTACTATCCAACCAATAGTTTACTCGACGATTCATTAGATCAGATTTGAAGCACTCGAGTTATATCGATATCGAGATAGCCTTGCATTTCCGAAATCCGAAATACTGTTTTAATCCAATATTCAGGTTTTAGTTAAGTGTTTCAGCTAAAATTTGAACCGATTTCGGATTGTGCAACTAAATTTTGCTCTGTGATAAAACTAGTTTTGAATTGTTCCATTTGAGACGTGTTGGATTTAAATTAATTTTGATAAAGTTCTTGCATAGAATCTAATAGTATAAGGGCGGCTTGCGCATCGTCGTTAAATACAGTTTAAGAGCGACGTAAACGCATTTAGTCTGCTAACTATAATTAGCGTCTTGCACAACAAAAATTTAGGCACTAATCACGTTTAACGAACTGTCAAACCTTTTTTATTGTATTTAGGCTAAACATATTTAGCAAGATAAACTCATTTAACTAAATTCTGTTTAGACCAAATGTTACGCAAGCCGCCCTTAGAATGTAATACCGGAGTTGTAATTAATGTTCTAAAAATGTGAATGAATTACAATGATACCTACATAATGTGTCACTGATGGTGTAATTAAGGCTCGAAAAAAAAACTAAATTCGTCGAAAAACTATAACATACATTATATAAAATTTAATCGCTGATAATAGGTATTGCAGCCATTTTTGAGTGCTTAATTTTAGTCACATGAAGTTTTTGTTAATATTTAGCCTCATGTGAGACAATTGTTTGTTTTTAGTATCGACTTTACCCGGCTTTTTATTCAATGGCACGTCAAAAAAGGACACGACACGAAAATAAGCGCAGCTTTTCAGGAAGAAACGGGCTCTTCATAAAATATTTATGGTGCTTGTCATCACTAAAAATATATTCAGCAATTGTTGTGGTAGTTGCCTCTTACGTACGACAAGCTTATCCAGCAGCAAAAGGACTATTCTTAGTCCTCAACACAATCTAAGTTTATTTTCTGCAGAATATTAAACATAATTTTAAATAAACATAACTTCACTGTTATGTAGGCAGAACACCATACATATGTACATACATAACTTCACGCCCGCATCCCATAAGCATCCATTCAACACCATAAGGGTATACCATCTGATGATATATAACCATCTGATGTCACGTTTGACAAATTCAGAATTATTATAACGATGTACAGTGACTATTGCATTCACAGGGAGTAGCCTATCGCCCACAAAGACGCCATGAAAACCTCTGTTTCTTAACTGAATTTTACAGTATGCCCGGGTAGAGAAATGTTTTTCTTTCAGTCCCAGTCCAGTTTGAAAGCAAATTAAATAAAATAAACTTAAATAAACTCCATAAAGTAACAGTCAAAAGTTTATTTATGTAATAAAGTTAAATTATATTTTTAAGCTTTACCTATTTACCTGCCTACGCATTTAATCCAACCACGTCAACAAATATGACATAAAATTTCCGTCACCGTGCCGGTAATAAGCTGTCTTTTCGCGCCATTAACTATTTTATGAAGTCTGCAAAATATGTCCAAAAACGCACAATCACCTCTATAATGATGTTGTGGAAGTTACCTCTGGCCAAGTACACCACGTCGTACCCTTTTTTGTACATTACTCAAAAAAATAACATCCGTAAGCGGTGCAGGAAAACCATGAAATGAAAATATGAGGTTAAACAAACAAATAGCCTCATCTCACAGAAATATTCCGTTTTTAAAGCACAGTATGAATTTTTAGGGTAACTTTTGTAGAAATATTTTTGTTGAAAGTTTTGTGATGTTAGTTTGGTGGGAATATTTTATTTCGCGCCGCTTCGTAAGCGTAAATGATTGGTGTTTAATCGAATTTCGAATTGTACTTTCTCGTTATAAATAACTTCTTACTTTTCTGGGCATTTCAAATCGTTTATGGGAAAGATAAGAATAATGTAAATTAGAACCACGTAAGGAGTAGAATCACGAAACACGTGGGAGTTCATTCACATGATTTTTGTACCATATGCCTCTTGTTAATGAGAAATTATAAAAGAAAGTTTTCCATTTAAAATAAATATTGCTTTTAACAGTGGGTATGTAGTATGAAAGGGTGGGATCTACGAAAAGAATGATTCGGTTTTGCAAGAGCTTCTGATGGTCTGCCATTTCATTACCAGATATACCAATGTGAGCAGGTACCCACTGGATGCCTACTTCAACCTCATTACTCAAGATACGTAAAGATACATTTAACAATCGAAACGGTAAGCTATATTTCTACCTACTTATATGCCGTGTACCAATTTATCCTTTTTTTTACATTTTCGATTGCTATTTCATACATTACCAGACGTGCATTCGGTATTATATAGAATACCTAGGTAAAGTATAAAATAAATAATAGTTCATACATTAGCTGCACGTTTCAAGTATTCTATACATTACCTTTACTATTACCCATTGTAAAGCAAAGCGGATTATACAGATTGCCGGTAACAAAGATAGCTTATAGTATGTTTGTATACAAAAGCTTATTTTTTTACACTTTGGTCTCCGTAAAAGTCTTTTATTAAATATAATTAATATATTTAATCAAAAGCAGTAAATTTGAAAACAAAGATACCCGCCTGAGGCTAATATTTATATCTTTGTTTTTTAAGTTCTAATTCCACGTTTTAACCTTTTAACCAAAACGTGTTAAATGGTCAGTAAACGAACATTCATATGCAAATATTCAAAACTGAAAAAGTTCTCCCAAATCGCTCAATATTACGTTGTTATTAAATTTTCAGGATGAACAGGAACATTTTTAGACAAGTTTGGTTCTCTATGGACAAAATGGACATCCTTGCTGCACGGAATACGAAAACTTTATAATAGAATTTATAAAACCGCATCGTATTAAGAGTTTTGAAGACAAGTCATTATGTAAAATTCAAACTAGTTCCCAGACTGATAAACTGGTTGGAGTTTGCCTGGAGAATGAACCGTAAATTTTTGATTAAATTTTAAATCATGGCTGAAAAATTGAGACTAACTTTGACCGTGATTTCCAGGTTTTTATCTCTTTTTTCGATTCCCAACATGGTTTTTTCGATATCATACTATTAGTACTATTAAAATGTATGATTTGACTGAATAAACGATCAAATGAAGTGACTCTTGATTTAACATTAATAGAACATAGGTATAATCATTTAAGCAGACTTTAAAGGAAGAATTGAAAGAAGATGTAGTGACTAAGATTGAAAAGGGTATGCGGTGGTTTGGACATTTGGTAAAGATGAGTGAAAGTAGATTTACGAAAGAGGTGTACAGAGCAAGAATGGAAGGTGCTGTCGGAAGGGGCCGCCCTAGGCGAACGTACGCCGATCAAATTGGCGACGTTCTTAAAAAGGGCCTAGTTAAAAGTACCCGTAACCGGCGATCATATATGCAAAGATTAATGAACGAGGAGGAAGCGAAAGAGGCATGCCTGGATCGAAGCAATTAGTGTTCCCTTGTCTCTGCCTACCCCAAAGGGAGACAGGCGTGAGGTTATGTATTTATGTCAAATGAAGAACGGTTGCTAGGCAGGTTCGGGATAGTCTCCTTTTATGAAGCCATGCTTATACGTGGATGATAATTATTCTAAGCCGACCCGTACGCGGTGAAAATTACGAATATACATGGTTGATTTATAGTCACCGGCCAAATTTTTTTTTTACACAATAAGTATCATTTATAGAAACGATTTTTGCAAAAAAAAGGTAGGTATTCTTTTTTTACAACACATTAAGCAAACCATGGTCACTCTAAATTACCATTAAAATAAAGGCAACTACGCACTACTACACAACATCTTGTAGAACTACGTCGTGGTATTATCAATAAAATGCCACGTCGTAGTAGCTATGTTCATCAACAGCGACATTTTTTTTTAAAGTTTGTGGTTCCATATTTCTACTTTTTTGTACTGAGCGACGCTAAAATAAATATGCAGGTACGTTTATATCGTATCAAAGAAACAAACATTTAAATTTGGCTGGTGACTATAAATCAACCCTGTATAACAAAATTTAGATAGATTTAAATATACGCTTTAAGTTTCAACATTCAACTTTCTCGTGAAATAACTTTTGTTGGAAGTTTATATATTAAAATAAACTGACAGAAAAAGCTGTTAATCTATACATATAATATAATGGTAGGAAAGTCAAAACTGTACATTGAATATTTTTTTAAAAGAATACTTGGGGTATGATCTACAATCGAAACAGAAACAAAAATATAGTTTTTAGAATTTTTGTCTGTTTGTCTTTCCGGGATAAACTCAAAAAGTACTGCATGGATTTACTTCAAATTTGGCATGAAGATAGTTAAGAAGTCGGGTCAACATATAGGCTACATATTATCACGCTAGCAGTGTTATAATCGTAGGTGCGTTTGGTGCTGCATAGCGTTCACGCAGACGACGTCGCGGGCAGCAGCTAGTAAATAAATAAATGGACCGAATAACTCATCGCACATAAGAAATACAACGTTTATTTCAATAGCAAAATTAGTTATTTATAGTGCCATCCTTTTTCAACCGACTTCCAAAAAAGGAGGAGGTTCTCAATTCGTCTGCATGTTTTTTTCTGTCTTCGTTACACGACATTTCGGCCAATTATGAATCGATTTTGAAAATTCTTGTTTGATATGATGGAGGATACTTCATAGTTGGTCCCTTCATAGTTTAAGCACTGTCTTGTCCAAACTAAAAAGGATGCAGTCACTTAGTCTAATCGAAAATAACGTAAAACAAATAAACTGAAGACACTGTCAGCATGTTTTGTGTTAATCTTTAAATGAGAAACAAATTGACGTGAGGAATTATTACCTTTTCGATCTGACACCTTACCGTAGTCGCTCGTAACCACGGGGCCTATAAGGATACCAAAAAGTCGAGTTTAATTTAAAAATAAAATTATGAGCTGTTTAATTACGAAAGTATTTTTATTTTATCAATGATAAAAAATTACCTATTACATCGTTCTCGAAAAATTTTAATCTACGCATACGTCATCCCGTGATAGTGTTTACAAAATCTGTTCGTTGTACAGCAATGAAAAAAAGGGGTTTAATCCTTTATTATACAAAATGAATTTCATTTTGACGAAGCCCGGGCAATGTACTTTCAGAAAAATAGTTCATGGGCGATGATAGAGACAAATCCAATATGTATTATCTCTCATGGAAGCTAGCCAACTATTTTGTTGGCAGATTTCGTGTGAAGGGTGGTCGTCCTGCGCCGACCCTGCAAAGATCCTATCCTAACCTAACTTACTCGTAGTTACATGTACCTATATCAATAATCAATGGCTATTGTAGCGGTTAAAATATTTCCATCTATGCCAAAGTTTCTAGGCTAAAAAGTCTAAAAATAATAACTTTTAAGGCCAGAATATATCCTGGAATACACCCAGATCTGACACATAACGAACAATCAACCAATGCACCACGATTCTACTTAATGACGAAAATCTTATCGAACCAAAGACTGGATTTACCTAGTTGACTATTTTGAATCTACACTCTATTCAAGTACCTATAAAACAAAATTACGAATATAACGTAAAAGTACTTTGGCCTGGCTTCATTAAAATTAATTATGTTTGTATTTATTTCAGGTAAATTGATCATTGAGGGGTCAAAAGGAAATTAATTACTCCATCGCGATTACTACTTTATACCAAAGAAGTAATTTATTTTAGTACACTGATGGTTCATAAGACTAGCAATTCAAAATTCAGTCGGATGAAACCTGATCTTGCACAATATTCTTGGTGTTATTTAACGCTATGCGATAATTGTTTAACTTAGGCCTGAAATCGTCGGATATAAGTTCTCTTAAGCCCCAACTAGACTGTTTAAAACCAATGCTGCCAAACAAGATTATGTGAGGTTGTTAACAACCAATTCCGAGTATCATCCACACTGTTATAAACGGTGGTTGCAAACAAGGACACAAACCAAGGTCACGCTAAGCCACGCCCCAAATTGTCAGTGTGCTTTGATCTCTCGTGTCGGCAACATCTTCGTGATGGCAGTTTTGTATGCAATTGAGGATATAAAGAAGGAAAGGTTGAAACGCAGGCTAAAAAGCTACAAAACTCGAGTCATTTTGGCGATGGGGTAAACTTGTCTGCCTCAGACGCCAGTAGTTGCGGGTTCGATTCCCGCACAGAACAAGAAAAAAAATGTTCCGTGTCTGGGTGTTTATCTATTTATGTATTTATATTCTAGGTCCCCCCCTAGTTCGCTACATGGTATCCCATAACAAAAGCTATGCTTACTTTGGGGCCATGTAGTTGTTGTGATTGTCTAGGGATTTTATTTATTTATTTAATTAATATTAATATTTATAGTTAAATATACAATAACGAGCGTACACACCTAAACACAGACATACATCTACATGGATAATGCAAATGCATGTACTTTCCTGTCCGAACCCCGATCAAGCGTCAAGGTTGGTCGCCGTTAGATTTAATCCGCGCGTATGTATATCTGTTAGAAAATCGATTCCACAATATCGATATCGTTCTTAATAATCGATTGCATCGGTGGCATCGGTGAATCTATTTGTATTTCCCAGTAATAAATATCAGCAGTGACGTCACAATAGGTCTTAAAAAGTCGGCACTCTTGGTTTCAATACAAATCGTGAAAATGCGTCGTCTATGTAGATGTATGTCTGTGTTTCTAAACACCACCGTTAACAACTAGCTCCCACCAACCAAGGTACCGCCAAGATCATGCGAAATTTGGTTATAAACAGCCGTCGTCACTGTTGTAAACTAGCAAAGTCACCTTGGTTTGATGCTTTGTTTTAAACAGTCTAGATTGTGCTTGAAAGCTGGGCGGAATAACGTTTTTCTACGTTTTTTTACAATTGTATGACAATGACATGGAGTTTTTTTTTTTTTTTTATAAGTGACTAAACCCGCGTTTGACCTCAATCTCACCTGATGGTAAGTGACGATGAGGTCGAAGATGAAAGCACACGGGTTTAGGAAGGAACTGGCTCTTTATACAATACTAGCTGCTGCCCGCGACGTCGTCTGCGTGAACGCTATGCAGCACCAAACGCACCTACGATTATAACACTGCTAGCGTGATAATATGTAGCCTATATGTTGACCCGACTTCTTAACTATCTTCATGCCAAATTTGAAGTAAATCCATGCAGTACTTTTTTAGTTTATCCCGGAAAGACAAACAGACAAACAGACAAACAGACAAAAATTCTAAAAACTATATTTTTTGTTTCTGTTTCGATTGTAGATCATACCCCAAGTATTCTTTTAAAAAAATATTCAATGTACAGTTTTGACTTTCCTACCATTTTATTATATGTATAGATTGCCGGAACACATTACCGCCGGAGCGGTAACATTTGGCGGCAGACTTTATATAAAGGGTGGTCGCTAGCCAGGCGGACCCAGAAGGGATCCTACCACCAAGCGTAAAAGGAGTAACAATAAACTTGAGATCAGTTTAAAGCTGTCGAGTAATGTTTCAAATTTTATTCATTAGATAAACTTATATCTGACCATTGAAAAACGAGGTCTTATGGTGAGTACAGATTGCTGTAATGGAACTTGTAATGTAACATTCTGCGCACTACAAGTCCAAATACGGAACGTGCGCAAAATGTTACATTACAAGATGCATTACTAGCAATCTGTACGCACCATAAATCTGTTAAGCATTGTGGACGAAAATATAAACATACATATCTATATGAATCCAATCATCCTTAAAAACCTTTACACGTATAATATTGTATATATTTCGTGAATAGTTTAACAAAATATTAAATTATTCCCGCAAAAATGGCAAATGGCTTTTTTGGGATTCAAGGTCCCAGGCACTTATCAATAGCTCTTCCGTCAATAAGTTAGGAATTGAAGTTTGCCGAACCTGTTTTTTTCCATGCATGTTAGTTCAATATAACTCATGAAATGAATTTTTTTTTGTTCACTGTAGTTACCTATTTAACTATACATTTAATGATTGTCAAACGCTAGATGAGGGTGGCGCGGTACCGGGCAACGTGGAGAACCTTGCATCTCTCGGCTGACTATGATGATGAGGGCTAGATGTAGAACGTATCATCATCATCACAACTCTTTGTAATGAGCCCACTGCAGGGCGTGAGTCTCTCCCCTGGGTGAAGAGGAGGTATAGGCCATAATCCACCAAACTGGCCCAGTGCTGGGTGGTGGATGCTAGAATTTTTTAGGGCGCCTAAATGGCTTCTGACAAACCCTAACGACTACTGTATACAAGTATACAGCACCCGGGACCGACTGCTTAACGTGCCCTCCGAAGCACGGAAGTCGTCGTGAGATATGAATGGTTGGCGGTCACCCATCCGAGTACCGACCGCGCCGAACGTTGCTTAACCTGTGATATCGTATGATACACACAGTAACCACGGCGCCACGACGACCACAGTTTGGCGTATAGAACGTATGCAGGCTTATTATTCTTGCAAATATTGTGTTCCCAAAGTGCTGGAATTTAGTACTAATTTTAAGTCTGTGCGGGATAATTACAGGTTTCACTACCTTTATGCTGTACTTCATGCTGTTATGTTTCCTCTAATACAACTAATCGGTTCGCATACCCTTATGAATTCCAGCCCAAAGTATGATCGCCCCGGCTTAATAAGAATGCACATCTTGTGGATGTTGGAGATTGTATTGCCTGTTAAGAGCTCGCAAAATGTACATACTTGTTCTTGATTTTAGATGAAATCTTAACTATGGCTCGTCGGTTAGAGTGACAATTGAACATTAGACCATTCTGAATGTTCTTAACCCCACAAATATCATAATCCACCTTTTTTTTTATTAATTTATTAACAAAACTGGTTACAATTATTAAAAACATATTATCTTGCCAAATTTGTCGTTTGAAGGCGAGTTGCGCTTCTCATTTGTACATTTATATAACTACAATAACTACTTATTCTACATACCTTATATAATCTATATGACAACAAAATAAAAGTATATTGTCTTATTTTCTTTAGTCACACCGTAAATCTGGTACTCGTGTTCTGATTGTACTTTAGTCTTCAAGATTACTTTTTTTCTACCGATCATGATATGAAACACAAACATCTCATTCGTTTCATACAAAAAGAAACAAAATATAATTTACTTAAATTGTATACTTAGCAAAAATATACCTTACCGATATGTCTGTTAACATCAAATTACTTTGTGATATGAAATCCTTTTTATGAATTCATTTCCCATCGGAAGGGAGAAGCTCTCTGAAAATATTTTCATCTTGAGATGTTTTATTATATTAAGCCATAATTGCACAGCCGGCAATCATCCTAATTCAAAGCATTCTTCACAATTATTTTTTACATTTAAGAAAAGCAGAGTAGCATAAAATAAATTATTGTGTACATTCAGCAGATCAAGTCAACTCCTTATTTAAATAAAATACGTTTTGGAACATACAAAATAGTTACATACTTTTATGCTAAGAGACATTCAGACCATTAACCATGAAACAGGTTATAACTCAGTGTTGGTTGGACGATTGAAAAAAATATTATTAATTGTAATAAATTGTTTATTTGAGTAAAAAAATCTAGTTAATTATCTTAAAATTAAATTACACAATCTTTACTGAGTGCACTACTCCCTAATAAAGGGGAAAGCCCTGTGAGCTTAGGATGATTACTTTGCTCGACCCAAATTATTATGTTACGAGTTATATTTTCTCACAACCAGTCACTCATTGAAGAAACTTTATTCCAAGTATAACATCCATGCACTCAAGGAATAAGATTTTTCATACAAATTAAAAAGTCCAATATTTCGTCATCCCGTGGGAATGTCGGGAATTTCTTTTACAACACAAACAGTTACTCTCTGAGGAACCTTTATACTATCAGATCAGTGCACTCAAACTGAAGAGTCCTACCCCTTCCCGTGGGAATTTCAGGAATTCCGTCCATAATACAAACAGACACTTATTGAAGAACCTTTATCAGGTATCGCATTCGTGCACTCAAAGAATAAGATTTTTCATACAAACTAAAAAGTATAATAATTCTCGTTTCCGTGGGAAATTCGGGAATTCCTTCCTTAGTGCTCCTCCACAACCTCTAAGGATTATATGTTCCAAATTTCAGATTTCTACGGTCAGAAGTTTTGGCTGTGCGTTGTCTGTCGGTCACTCAGTCAGTAACGGAAGAGTTTTATACATATATTAAGATTAAGATTTTAGGCTATTGCATAGCTTCTATCGCGGGCCTTGAGCGTGGGGACCGAATCCAGAAATTTCGTAGCGAAAAAAACCTGACACCCCCCACTCCGACCGGCACAGCGGTGATACTTTGATTTCATAACTTTACATGCGGGCTTTAATAAACAATCAGCGCCATCTAGTAGGAACTTGTGGAACTTCATATTAGATCAAACATTACTGCATTAATAAAATAAATACGAGGGTATATCCAAAAGTTCGTGGCCTGACCTAGTAATTAAATGTCTAAAAATGTTTTATTACCTTCATTTTGTAGCTTGTTTATTTACTAGTAAGCGTGCAAATTTACAATTGGATACATCTCTCTCTACCTTAAGTACCTGTATAAGAAGGGGTTGACCGCAAAACAAATCCATGAAGATATGGTTAACACATTAGAAGAATCTGCCGTCATATTCGTGTGTAAAAAAGTGGGTAGCTGAATTGAAACGCGGACGGGAGAGTCTTGAAGACGAACCCAGAAGTGGACGGCCATCAACTTCCACCACCCAGGAAAACGTGGATAAAATTTGTGATCTTATATTAGGAGATCGAGGACTAACAATCAATAATATTGCTGAGATCACAGGCATTAGTTATGGCCGAGTTCAAAATAAGTATTAAAACTCAAGAATTAGGTTTTCACAAGGTGTCGGCGAGATGAGTGCCGAAATTGCTTTCAGCTGACCAGAAAAGGGTTCGTTTCACCATTTCTCCTGACTGTTTGAGTCCGATCCTGATGATTTTTTGTCACGGTTTGTAACAATGGATGAAAGCTGGGTTTATCACTTCACCCCCGAGTCCAAGCAGCAGTCTAAACAATGGAAGCGGTCTGGTTCACCGACCCCCAAGAAGGCAAAGGTAGTCTTGTCAACCAACAAAGTTATGGCATCTGTTTTTTGGGATGCAAGGGGGGTTATTTTGGTTGATTATTTATTAAAAGGTGAAACAATAAATTCTAAATATTACTGTAACCTGCTGAGATAATTAAGGGAAAAAATAAAAGAAAAACGTCCGGGAATGATCAGTAAAAAAATTTTGTTTCACCAGGACAATGCTCGCGTCCACAACTCTGCAGATTCAATGGCTGAAATTCACAACTGTGGTTTCGAACTGCTGCCCCACCCTCCTTATTCGCCAGATTTGGCTCCGTCAGACTATCACGTCTTTCCAAATTTAAAAAAACACTTGGGAGGATCAAATTTTTCTACAAATGACGAGGTGATAGCTGCGGTAGACGAGTATTTTGAGGAGCTTGAAGAATCTTTTTTTTTTTGAAGGTATTTATAAGTTGCAGGAGAGATGGAGGAAGCGCATTGAAATAAACGGTGATTATGTCGAAAAATAAAAATATTTTTTTTTACAAAAAATGTTGTTTTCTTAATTAGGCCTTGAAATTTTGGATTCACCCTCGTAAATAATTATAATTGCATAAGTTGATAAAAAATGCTATGCAATAGCTTTACCGCGGCAGTCTCCGAGTGCCACACGTTTTTTTTTAATACGGTAGTATTATTAACGTAAATAAACGGAATTTTATAAATGAGACTTAATATAACTGATCTGTGATTGTAAATTGTGACCACGTACTAGTTCTACGAACTTGTTATAGGTATTTTAATTGCTTTCTGTATAGAAGTTTATTTTTTTATTATTGTATTAGGGTTTTATTTAAGAGCTTATATTTCATCGTCTTTGTTGCGATGGTTCGTCATTATTACAATAATTTAAAAAAAATATCTATATTTACATGCCTTGCAATATCTTTTGACTGTGATTTAGTAATGAAAAATATTAATTTAATGATAAGATGATGGTAGTGTTTTATTTATGCATCAAATCCAAAAATTTTCTTTAGATTTTTTGACTTGTATCAGTGCAATCTATAACTATTGAATTTACCTCTTTGTATAAATTGATTTGTATTTTACCTAGAACTATTTAATTGATTTAATTATTTCATTATCTCCTGTTGTTCTTAATTTCATGTAGTACTAACATAGGTAGTAAGGTTTTTGTAACTAACACATATGGACATGATCCGAAATAAAATGATTGAATTGAATTGAATAGAATTGAATTTAGATACCCCATACTAAATTAAATTATTATTTCAACTTTTTAAAATCGGACCCGAAACAAGAATGAAAAATAAACCGTCCAGAAACAATAATTTTAAAGAAATCGAACCGAAAATTCGACCCGAAACAGGAAGAAATCGATAAAAACCCACGCAGCCACTGTAAACAGCTTCCAGGGCAAAAGCAATTCCTCAATTTGACATTTAGAGAGGGTAAAAATTAGGAAGTAGGTATTGAGAAGAATTGGGACCATTGACATACCTAATTAAACACAATTTAATTGTTATTTTTTATCAAAAAAACTTTTGCTTCATAAAATAGAAGAAAGAATCTAACTATCTATTATACTAAAGGAATTTTAAAATCAATTATAATTATATTAAAAGACGGTGACTTCTTTAGAAGTTTTCTTTACTAAGATCTCTTAAACACCCGTTCTTTCAACAAAGAGGTTAGTTGTAAAGGCTAAAAAGCTTTATGAGTTCATACATTTTAATCCAAATCCACTGGGAATATCATGAAAATAGAAATGATCTTGGCTAATGCCCTATTTGTTGCTTACAACTCAATTCGGAAAGCGTAAAAAAGAAAAATTGATTTATCGTACTTGCAAACTGTAAAACTTGTAAAAAATATTACGTCGCATCTCGAATTGATTTATTTACTTAATATAAATACATAATTCCATGCTGACCTGGAAGCGAATGATAAACATAGAATGTGCAAGCTGCTTCTCGTCCTGGGCATACTGTAACAGTCAGTTAAGGGACGGAGGTTTATTGGCGTTTTTGGGGGCGATAGGCTATCCTGTCACCGCAATAGTCTCACTCCATCATTATAATCAGGGACTGCATATCGGTATAAAATTTTTAAATAGTACTAGTAAAATTTCAGTACCCTTATTAGTGTACTGCTTCATCAAACACAATACCTGTACAAGTTATTTAAATCACACTTAATTATATCAGTACCCAAATAATGTATACTGGATTCATTTCTGTTGATGTTTTCAGTACAGAAATATTTTAACCGATTTAATTTCAGTACCGAAATGTATAGGTCAGCATATGTACCTACGCTTCATAGGCTTCAACTAAACTACCGAACATTCTACAGTTATTTAAAAATAAAATTTTAATATCAATATTAATATTAGTACCGGAAAATTTCAGTTAACTGAAAAAAAAATCAGTTATGCTACAATAATAAAAAAGGTACAAGAATTATTTCAGTATGAATTCCTGTACTGTTGTTTTTAAATACACCTAATTTAACGGTATGACGTCATACGGAAAAAAATTGTACAGAAATTCATACCGGTATGCAGTCCTTGATTATAATACCTCAAAATTTGTCAAATGTGACATCAGATGGTTTTATAGCCTCTGGTGTTCTGCCAACTGCATTAGGGATACAGGCGTGAAGTTATGTATGTATGTATGTACATAATTATGCCTATAAACTCTAAAATTAGAACTTTCCTTATAACAATTTTCCAAAATACTTTCGCAGTGTACCTATTAAAAGTATTTTTACATCAAAATTCTCAGCGAAAATATGGTAGCTAAAATGTTATTTCAGTTTTCCCCGCGGAGAGAATGAATTAGTATAATTAATTGAAACATTAATTCCTGGTTTCTGAATTAATGTTATTAAAAAAATACGCAATCTTCTATCTTGCACTGAGTAAAAGTAGATGTACTTAGTAGTATTTGTAGCTCAGAAGTCGTGATATCAATCGCTATTGCAGGTTAGGCAACGCTGCGAGCGTTGCCTCTAGTCACGAGTCAGACTCTAATAGAGGAGCTTTTGTTTATGCATATTACTCGACAATACCTAATCTAACTCAGTAAAAAAATTGAATGAAATGGATTAGCTTTTGCTCTTGTAATTTTCAAAGAAATGCAAAGACAAAACCTTTTTTTTTTTACTGGAGGAAAACGTGCAATCACGTCCCCGACCACCCAAGGGGGAACGGCGGGGTATGTGGGGATGATCCGGCCGAAGGCCGGACCTACCCACTAAAAACCTACAAGTGTACCTCACCCGCCATAGATGGAGCTCACGGTATCGCCATCGGCATTACCCGCGAGCCCCGGCGGACTGCGATCAGCCTCAGCCGAGCGCCCCCCACGTAGGAAATGGTCCAATACACGAGACCATTTCCCCTCACACAGCCCTATTTATTTATTTTATTTTTATTTATTTATTTATTACTTTTACATAATTAAGAATAAGAATTGTCTTAAAGCCCTTTCTGGGTTTGTCAAGACAATGGTTCTCTTAACCATAAAAACAAACTTATTTAAAACTTAATTTAAGCTAATAATAAAAACTAATAAATATTATAAATATTTTACAACTTAAAAATAACTTTTCACTATAATTTAACATCTATTAAACATTTCTATAAGTATTCAATTCGTCAAAATAAAGCGCGGTGATCAAGCATTCAAACAAGAAACCGGTTTGGTTGGCAACTACAAGACAAGTATAAAGGATGTTCCAATCTAGCTGTCGACTTACTTAACATTATTTTTCTTTTTTATTGCTGCAAGTAATACTTTTTTAGTCTATTTTTTATATTGTTTTGTGTGATTTTGTTTCTAATATTAAAAGGTATGTTATTGATAAGGTGGGGAATTAAATAATGAGAAGTTCTTTTGCCGTATTCGTTATTGAACTTCGGTTTCAGCAGTATTTTATTTGAGATACTTCTAGTTCCTATCCTATGGTTTTTTAAGGTTTGTATGTCAGTACGAAAGTATTGTTCCATAAGTAAGTTTAGTTCAACCTTTTTATGTATGGGTATAACACCACAAAATTTAAATAGTCCTTTTGGGTTATCAGTGTATTCAATCTTGATTTTTTTTGGTACAATTAATTTTAGAAGTCTGTATTGAATATTGTATATTGTGTCCAGGTACGTTTTGTACGTGCGACCAAAGCTACACAGATTAGAAAGTATTATGTACAAGTACAGATAGGACACATCAATATTATAGGAAGTTTGGAATGCAAGCTCTTTTGCCGCTTGGCGGCGCTTATGTGCTTGAGGTTTTTTTGGGTGGACTACGCACTATAGTGGTTTTTTATTTTTATTGTTGATAAATATTATTTTTCATTTGAGAAAGAAAGGGTGCTAATTTACATTACAATGGTAACTAACTAACGAACAACTAACTAAAATAATCAAAAAGCAACAGTAGCTAGCATGTTTGATAGTTATAAAGTTATTCGTCAAAATATGTGAATCATGAAGTCTATCAAGTATCACAACAATCCAGTTACATAAATGATAAACTATAGTTCACTTGACGCTACTTCTGAGTTTGCACGAAATTATATAAACACAGCAGATATGTGCAGTGTACAACAGATATGCGCAGGACTTTGTTTTGTTTTGTGATCAAATGGCGAATGATTGTCTATAACTCACTCATATCAAGTTGCTATTGCCAGTAATAAGTGGCGCCACCAAACGTTAAAATGGTGCTATAGCCAAACTCTTGAAATAGAATAAAATGCTTTGATTGTCAATGCCGTGCAAAGCTACTCAAACCATATGATACAATACTTTCTGCCAGAGTTTTGTACATCATTAACAAAGTGTTATATGGTACTTTGCATTTAAGTATGAAAAATTTTGCTAATATTGTTCTAAGTTTCATGCACACTTTGTCGATATGTTTAGCCCAGTTAAATCTATGATCTATTACTAATCCCAGGTACGTATGGTCAGTAACTTGTTCTATATCGGTGCAGTTTATGGTACATTTCGAATGGAGTGAATGAAGGCAAGCATGACTATGAGCTACTATTTTAACCCGAGAAGAAGGATGAATGTGGCTTGAATGTACATGCATTAGTTTAGTTTTGTCCGCGTTAAGAACCAGTCCTGAGTCATGTGACCATTTACAAATTGACGTAAAGTCATCCTGTATCATAGTTTGTGCAGTTAATTGGTCATCGGCTGCTGCCAAAATACAAGTATCGTCAGCAAACTGATAAGTTTTACAGTGTTTGATGACATTAGTGAGGTTGTTTGCATATGTAAGGTAGTGCAACGGGCCTAGGACTGATCCTTGCGCTGTTCCTCTTGTGACTGTTACCGTATCACTAAGTGAGTTACCAATTTTTACTTGGTAACAGCGATTATTAAGGTAGTCTTTGCACCATTGCAATAGTTTGCCTCGTATACCACTGGTCTCTAATCTCTCTATAAGAAGGTCGTGCCGCAACGTATCAAAAGCTTTCCCGTAATCAATAAATATTAGAATGACGTGTTTTTTAGCGTCCAGGCAGGCATTGACGTCATCCGTGAAACGCGACAGTAATAGTGAAGTGCTTTTCTTTGGCTGAAATCCGTATTGCTGTGAGGATAGTATGTTGTTGGTGCTATAGAAATCCTGTATTTTTTTACACACGAATTTTTCACAAGTTTTATCTAAAACGGGCAGGTTTTTGATTGGCCGATACCTTGCATAGTCATTAATGGGACCGTTTTTGTGAATAGGACGAACAATACCGGTTTTCAGTTGTTTTGGATAACGGCCAACTGACAGACTTGTATTAATAAAGTGAGTAATTGCATTTACTATCCTATCTGATAAACGGATAATATCTAATGCTCTAATGCCGTCAATACCTGGAGCTTTACACGGGTTAATATTTTGGATTATTTTGTGAATTTCTCTTGTTGTGGCTTTTGGTAAGTACATTGATCTATCCACTGGTATTTCATAGTCGTTTTTATTCAATAGGCTATCTTTGCAATTAGATAAAATCGAGGTCACATTGTGTTGAAATTGATTAGCAAAATTGTTAGCTATATTTTTCATATTATTATTGCCACTAAATGCTCTCATGATAAAGTTATCAATGGAATCGACGACTTTACCCGATATCCTATTTATAATTTTCCACAGTTTCCTAGGATCGTCCTTAAATTTATAAATTTCGAACCTGATTTCTTGGTTTTTTAATTTACTAATAATTTTATTAGTTTTGTTTCTGATTTTATTGTATCTCAGTCTAAGATCTTTGTCATTGGTATCTTTAAGCCATTCCGAAAAAAGTTTATTACGTTTTGAGTTACTAGTTTTAATTGTAAATTTTGATTTATTATAGCAATCCTGGAAGTTATCGTAGATAAAGTTATATACTTCGTCTGGGCAGCTCATCGTTTTAGTTGAGTCCCAATCTACTTTTTGCAATAATTCACAAACTTTGTTATTATTAAATCGGGTAGTGTAAATTGGAACATCCTGTATATGAGTGTTCTTCACTAACGCAGCCACAGTGACCCTATGATCGGCCAGTACAGTGCAAAGTGCGGCGGAGTGCGTAACTCACGTGCGGGATCGAATAAAAATATGGTCAATGCAAGTTTTCGTTACTAATCCATTATAAGTTTCAATCCTAGTGTAATTAGTGATTCCGCACGACAGTCCGTGCCCGCTAAGTGTGTCCATGTATGCTCTTGTTACAGGGTTTATAAGCTTTAGGTTTATATTTATGTCTCCTAAAAATATCAAATCAGTGTTAGAGAATCTAGTTAACATTTTGTTTATCTCTGATATAAAGTGAAGTTTATTACTACTAGGTGGCCTATATAAAGAACACAGAGTTAAAGAATGAGCATTGGAAGTGATCGTTCCTAATAAGCATTCGTAATGTTTTGTAGCAAATTTGTGTTTAGTAAATTTAAGGTTATTTTTAACGTATATGATGATACCACCCCCTTTCTGCTGCTTCCGTAACTCTGTGAACATTGTGTAACCCTGTAGGTTATATAAAGTTTGAATATGTTCTGTTATGTTAACCTCAGTAAGCACAATACAGTCGATTGAATAATTAGTGACGTGCACTATATGTTCAATTTCTGAGAATTTTTTAATTATAGATCTTATATTTACATGCATTATAGTAAAGTTTTTATTTGTAGGTACTTTTTTTTTTAAATCGATTATATCAATGCAATCAAAAAGTTCTTTTATATTATTATCGTTAATATTATCCATTAGTAGTTTTATTTAGATATATGAGGGGTAGTTAGGGTATAAAGGAAAAAACAAAAATAGTTATAACTTAGAATTAGTTTGTATTTGTTAGTAGATTTTGAATGTCAGTTTTAGATCGTATCTTAAATATTTTAGAGTTATCATGTTTACGTGCTAGTACCTTCCCTTCTTTAATCCATATATACTTGTATACACCTTTCAATTCCTGCTTAGATTGCCATAGAAGTCCTTTGAGAAATGAAGATAACGCTTCCCTGACGAAAATTTTCTCAGAAGCTTGCGGTTCTGGTAGGTTGGACAGGATATCTTTAGCGACGAGTGGGCCATTACGGGCCATGGAGATGAGGTGATGTTTCGATGACTCCTGACGAATCCCTACTTGGACGGAGATAGAACCAGATTTTCTAGATGGTAGTTTTTTCATGGAAATTACATCTTCTTTTAGACCCCCTAATTTGATGATAACAGTTTCTACCGCCTTAGGCATATCTAAGTCTTTCGATTCAGGGAGCCCTGAGATCTCGACGTGTTTTGTTAAAAATTGTTGTTCGAGCTCTGAGTACCGTTGTTCCAGAGACTCAACTTTCAATATGAACGATCTATTTTGGTTATCTAGATGAGTTATTTTTTTCTCCATATCCTTTACTTTGTTGGTTAGTGCTTCTACGATTTCACTAAACTCATCCACTTTATCACTGCAGTACTGTAGCGATGTAGTAAGAGAGCGCAACTCTTGCGTCACGATACTTCTCACTTCTTTTCTCAGGTCCTGGAAGAGCTTTTTGACATTCAAAGGAACTGCTTGTTCAGAGATTTCGTCTTCTTCTTCCTCACCATAGTCAGCCAAAGAAACAAATGACTTTCTGCGAGACGAGTCCTGACTGCATTCACTACAAGTCCACTCCAGACTATCAGCGGCCTTCAATGCAGCTAGTTGTTTCGTACTCAAACCAGAGCATACCGTAGTGGCGTGAACAACTCTTTGACACCTTGAACATTCCATTACAGTAGATTTTTTGCTTAAAAGTTTATTACAAGAGTGACACTTTGCCATATTGAGGGTAGTTGTAATTAGCGTAGTTAAGAATTGGCGCGTGTATATGCAACGACGGTTAACCGAGAACTGAACTTGATCTAGGCCGGTATCTATGTGAACCCACATGACTGAAAGGTCCGGCACTTCCAAGTAACGGAGAAGCTGACAACAGATCGCGTCTCTGGCATACATGCACACCCCGGCGTGCGGGCGGAAAAGTGACTCCAGGATATAGCCTGGGTAACCAAGGTATGCCGAGTCTGACGGATCGCAGATCTGCGTCTCCGTTAGAAAGAGTAGAAGGGGTCTCTCCGTCTCAAGGTGGTGGTGGGCATCGTTCAGATTGGAGTGCACTCCTCGGATGTTACAGAAGTGCACTTTAAGGGAGAGGAAGTGCAACCGCTGTTGAACCGTACTCTTTTTAGGACCTTTCATTAATAATTAATAATTTCATACTAGTATACTTATTACATTCATGTTTTAATGTTTAAAAGTGGTAATTTGCTTGGTGGTAGGATCCCTTCTGGGTCCGCCTGGCTAGCGACCACCCTTTATATAAAGTCTGCCGCCAAATGTTACCGCTCCGGCGGTAATGTGTTCCGGCAATATTGTATAAAGAGCCAGTTCCTTCCTAAACCCGTGTGCTTTCATCTTCGACCTCATCGTCACTTACCATCAGGTGAGATTGAGGTCAAACGCGGGGTTAGTAACTCATAAAAATTATATTATATTTTAAATTTATACATATTAACTTATTTGCATTTATTTATCTTTACTTATGTTATTTATTCTATACTATTTTTTATTTTGATTACATCGTGATTTTTTATTTGTTTCTCTATTTTATAAATTATTATTATTAGATAAGTCGTTGATGTATGCACCAATTCTATGTTTTAATAATGCTTTATTTGTAAAAACTCAGCCTCCAAACCGGCACAGCTGAAAATCAGCGCTGCAGCCTTCGGCTGTAGCATTTGCTGAGCTGTTGCCGTTTTCGACATTTTTTTATTATTAATTTATATTTAACGAGCGTCTGCCCGCGACTTCGTACACGCATAAACCCAAAAGTCCTATATTTTCCGTTCCCGTGGGAAATTTGGGAATTCCTTCCATAATACAAACAAACACTTATTAAGGAACCTTCATACCAAGTATAACATCCGTGCACTCCAGGAATAAGGTTTTTTCATACAAACTAAAACATCATATATTTCCCGTTCCTTTGGGAATTTCGGGAATTTATTTCATAAAACAACCAGTCACTTTTTTAAGAACCTTTATGCCAAGTATCGTGTCCGTACACTCAAGGAATAAGACTTTTCATACAAAATAAAATGTCCAATAATTCCCGTTCCCGTGGGAGTTTCGGGAATTCCTTCCTTAGTGCACCCCTACATCCCGTAAAGAATGTATGTTCTAAATTTCAGCTCTCTACGCTTAGTTGTTACGGCTGTACGTTGTCTGTCAGTCACTCAGTAACTCAGTCAGTAACGGAACAGTTTTATATATTATAATATTGATTATTTGTGTTTGTAAAGAGTTTTTATTGTCAAATGAATCATTTCTTTCTTTCTTTCTTTTCTTTCTGATAGTAAGCGGCAGATTTTAAATAAAGGGTGATCGCTACCCAGACGATCCCTGGAGGGTTTCTACAGCCAAGAGGGTTCACATGGATTAGTCGCCTTATTAGAGACACTTATCTGAAACAGTTTGTTCAGAATCGGTAACAGAATCGATTGCAATAGTTTTAATACTATGTCATATTTTTACTCAATAATACGCCATCCCAGGATGCAAGTATTAGCTACGTCGCATGAAGCAGTAGCGAGCGCTGGGTCGCGCCACAAACTACCTGAGTTTTTAAGATAATATTATAATTTTTTGTTTAACTCTTTTTTTTAACAAAAGGATTTGACCCGAGTACTGGGTTAACAACACATCGAAAATTAACGTTGTGTATGTAGCTATCAGCCAGGAGACACCCACTGCTGGATTGCCTATGGCTCTCTACACCGATTAATTCTACGCTGATCAAATCTAGCGTTTACAGGCGATTTTGACCAGATTGTCAGCCCATGTTACTTGTGGCCTGCCTACTCTGCGCTTTCCAGTATGTGATCACCACTCGAGAACCATACTGTCCCAAATGCATTCGTTCTGCGAGCTCTGTGCACTGCCCATTGCCACTTCAACTTTGCAACTCTTTTAGCTATCGGTATCTTTAGTCTTCTTTGGTATGGCCTGCAAGTCTTTTCATATCTGATTGATAATCATCTACAACTTTGATCGTAGAGCCTCCAATCACAGGATCAGATACACCGTGAATTTCGACATAATTTTCGCTTAGTCTATGTTTATTTTAGAAACAACCTACTCGCTGAAGTCATTGAGCCTTAAACTCAAGTCTCGCAGGGTGTCCATGACTGTGATATACTCGCCATTCAATATAATGAAAATTTCATCCCAGAATTAAATTATCAAGAGCAAAATTCAGCTAAACAAAAAAATGCTCAAGAGTAATCGTAAAACTCATTAAAATTCTCACGGAAACAACTTGTTTTCCAGGTAAAATATATAGTGTTTTTTTGCTTTATATTTTTTTCTCATTGTAAAATAACGATTCAGATGAAACGAATTAAGTTCTGTTTTAGAACTGCCATATTTGTTTTTCTGAGAAAAAACTCGAAAATAACTGGCCGCATGGCTATAATTAAGGAAAAATTCCAAAGCAGACTCTTTTTCATTGGTGACCCGCGTTTGACCTCACTGATTGTAAGTGAAGATGAGGTCAAAGGTGACAATACAAGGGCTTAGGAAGAAACTAGTTCTTCATAAAATATTACCGGAACACATCACTGCTGGAGTGGTGATTATACTACTAGTATACTTATTACATTCATGTTTTAATGTTTAAATTATTTAATATTTTATGTTAAATTTATACATATTAACTTATTTGCATTTATTTATCTTTACTTATGTTATTTATTCTATACTGTTTTTTATTTGAGTACATCGTGAATTTTTATTTGTTACTCTATTTTATAAAATATTATTATTAGACTAGCTGTGACCCGCAACTTCGTCCGCGTGGATACCGTTTATTAGAGTTGGATAAATACTTTTATTATATCCTCCTTGAAGTTAAAACTTACCTTATTCTAAATTTCGTCAAAATCGACTCAGTAGTTTAACTGTGAAAGCGTTACTGATAGATAAACAGACAGAATTACTTCAAAAACTGTTACAACAAAGCAGTGATCCGCAGTTTCACCTAGGTTTTGTGAAAAAGTATAGGTAGGTAGGTATATTACATAGATGATGCCCACGACTTCATCTGTATTGAATTAGTATTTCTAGTAGGTTATTTTCTTCTCCAAGGTCCTAACTGTCTTTAATAACAAAAATAAAAATAAAGAATCTTCGCCCATATAATATGTATAACTCCTAACCACAAACATAGGTAGGTAACTATCTATTAGGTACATTACAAAGGTACATAGCGTTATAAACAAATCGGGTGCCAAAGTGCCTTAAATTTTAGTATTGTCTTAAGTTTTCGCGATGATTATTATGTTATATACTTTTTAACCGGATTTATCGCGTATATTTACATTTTAAATTTTAACAGTCGCTCGTGACCACGGGGTCTGCAAAGACACCGAAACGTCGATTTAAAATGTAAAATATAAATTATACGCCATTCATCCGGTTAAAAAGTGTTTTATTTAATTACTTCAATTTTACTTAATTCATGCAATATCTTCATTAATTATACTTAGCTTATTGTTATTATAGGTAAAGCTAAGTAGTTTTTGCGTGAAAGAATAGCAAAAATCCATCCATCCAGCCATTATCAGTGTACATATAATACTTCCTATAGTTATGTATGGCTGCTTTTCACTGTCAAATTACATTAAACGGCTAAGCCAATATTAATGTAATTTGGTATAGTAGTTAACACATACGTTACTTTTTATTCCGAAGAAGTCTATGGTTTCTGACTTCCAAGAGGCAGAAACGATCATGAAATAAACAAAACCTTCATTTCCATTTTATCTCTGTATGTACAGAAGGCAGTCCATCAAGCGTTACAAATCTGTCAAATTTTTTTACTTGAATTTGAACTCTATGCCCTCGATAATAAGTTAAAATTAGTTGGGGAAATTTGACAGGTAATGTAACGCTTGTTCCTTCTGTACCTACCTATATTAAATCGCGCAAAAGCTTGCTCTCGACTCCCGCCTCCCCCGATTCTTTTGTTATTGAATAGGTAATAATGTTATTTTTTTTTAATTAGGGATGAGTGAGAGTATTATAAATGTAAGAGTAAACAAATATAATCAGAAAGCTCCGAACTGCTAAGCTATCGGGATTTACACGTGTTATTGTGAGTCAACCATAAAATATAGACATAAACTGTTGTGGGATATTTTTTATATAATTTTATGAAGAATATTCCTGTCATACATGATTTCTATGTAGCTTTAACCATTAAGGCTGCACACGCGACGGAAGCTTAAAAAAATGAAGTAACTTCTCCCGTTTTTCCAACATTTCCCTTCACTGCTCTGCTCCTATTGATTGTAGCGTGATAATAAGTATACTATAACCTGCCCAGGAGTATGAAGAATAATTTTACAAAGTTTCGTTAAAATCCGTCGTGTAGTTTTTGTTTTGTGGGGATGTTGGTGACGAGTAGACGTTGAGGTGGAAATATAGCACTCACTTTATATTAATATACTTTTATTCCGTTATTTAAATACATGTTTACGTTAATGCTAACTCTACATGAATGCATCGTGTATCGATGCGCAATCGATATTATAATAAATAATTGCTTAGTCTAACTTATTTGCTATAACTTAACGACCTACTTAGTACATACATACACTACATCTCCCCCGAAAACTAAAAAAAAAATTGATAATTACTTTTTTTTTTAACAAATTAAACTACAAACAAAAGGCTTAGTTCTATTTTTATGTACTATTATTTCTTTATTATCTTTAAAAATCTTAACATTAGGGGATAGGTCAGTTATAACCTGATACGGTCCCGTATATAATGTATCGAGTTTCGTACCGGTTTCATTTTTTAACAATAGGTACATAATCGTGTTGTTTATAAATTATAGGGTTAATACACTTGTCATACAAAGATTTCCTTATAGCTTTACTTTTACATAAATTTTGTATGGCATCATTTTGTGCTCTTTGGAGCCTATATTTAAATTCTAAAGGATAATGTTCGTGATTATAAAAGGGTTCTACAGTAGTATTTGACAAATTACTTGGTAAACGACATAATCGACCAAATACTAGTTCGTGTGGGGTGTAGCGGGTTTCTGAATGAACTGTGGTATTATATGAGAAACACCAGTACTGTATCCAAGAACTCCATGAATAAGGTTGATTGTTTGTTTGTATACGTAAGTATGACCCTAATAATTTATGTGTATTTTCTAATGATCCAATACTTTCATGATGGTAAGCAGTTGCCATTAATTGGTTAATATTTAAAATATTACAAAGATCTTTCATTGTATTCGATATAAACTCAGTACCTCTATCGGTTGCGATCTCTCTTGGCACACCGTAACGTAAAATGAAATTTTCAGCAAAGGCTTTTGCCACTTCCTGAGTACTTTTTGTTTTCAACGGGTACGCTTCTACATATTTTGTAACCTCACACTGTAATGTTAAAATATATTTGTTATCGAAATCGTCTCGATCTAAGGGCCCAACGATATCTAAATAAACTTTTTCAAAAGATGAGGAAGCTGTAGTTGTTATTTGCATAGGTTCTTTTATGAACTTAGTGTATTTTTGTGTTTGACACTTGCTACACTTTGCAACATAACTCCTAATGTCATTGTCCATATTAGGCCAAAAAAAATATTTTTTTATATTATTTGTCATCCTCCTAATACCTGTGTGTCCACTAGACGGCAATAAATGAAAATCATTCATAATAATTTTCTTTTCGTCTTCGGAAAATATTCTTTGAACGTCCTTTATTATACAAAATGTAGGACCATCATAATTATCCATGTTTTTTATTTTACTGGCTAGCCATTGAATAAAATATTTATTGCATTCATTTTTTAAAATAACAATTTCGTTAAAATTACTTTCTTTACACAATTTTATCAAGTCTTTCAAGAATTCGTCTCGCGAGATTCCCGATAAAGAGTCTTGATTTATTACTAATAAATTATTTTTAGTAAAATATATCATTCTGTTACAATTAGAATAAAGTACTTTATTTTGTTCGTCATTTCCGGAAAATTTTAATAATAATCTACGTAGATTTTGTTCTGACATTAAGGTCAGCTCAATGTCATTAACGCGTTTTTTGAGAATTTCTACGAGTTTAGGATGATCAGGCCTAACCTTCGTAGACTCCCGTGAGTCTAATTCCTTCTCTACTTCTACCTCTTTTAATTGTTTACACTGTGCCCTTGTCATGACACATGATATTTTCTCGTACATCTCACCTAATTCCTCAGATGAAATACGTATTCGAGATAAAGCATCTGCTGTTACATTTTCTTTACCTTTAATATACTCTACTTCAAAGTCGTATTGTTCTAAACATAATCTAAACTTTGTTAATCGACTAGATGGGTCATTCATATTAAAAAGATAAAGCAATGGTTTGTGGTCTGTCTTAATTATAAATTTTCTACCAAATAAATATGGACGGAAATATTTTACCGACCATACTATTGCCAACAACTCCTTTTCTATGATAGGATAATTTAATTCACTTTTATTTAAACTACGACTAGCATAAGCAATCGGTTTTCCGTTTTGATTACTCAATACACTACCAATTGCAAAACCAGAACTATCTGTTTGTAAAATAAAGGTGTTATTTTCTTGAAAATTTGGATAATCCAATACTGGCGGGTTTGATAAATATTGTTTCAAGGACAAAAAAGATTTTTCACAGTTATCGGTCCATTTAAAAGTAATGCCCTTTCGGCATAAATTATTTAAAGGTATTACTATTTCAGCAAAATTACGAATGAACTTCCTATAATAGTTTGCAAAAGCAACAAAACGCTTGACCTCATCGACAGATGTCGGTCTTGGATATTTTTCTAACACATTAATCTTTTCAGGATCAGGTAAAATACCTTCCGAACTTATGACATGGCCGAGATATAATATTTGTCTCTTTAAAAATTCACACTTAGAGGGATTAAGTTTTAAATTAACTTTCCTGAGTCTAGTTAGGACTGATAATAAATTTTTATTGTGACAGTTTAAGTTTCTACCAAAAATTACAAGGTCATCTAAATAAATTAGACATTTATCGTAATTGAGCCCTGACATGGCTACTGTCATTAATCTACTAAAAGCAGCGGGACTAATCTTTAATCCCATAGGTAAACGACACATTTGATACTGTCCCGCCCGTGTCCGTAGTGAAGGCGGTATACTTCCTACTGTCCTTTATTAAATTACATTGATAATAACTATTAGAAAGATCACAGTGACTATAGTACATACTACCTGATAAGCAATCTAATATTTCGTTTATATTAGGTAACGGGAATTTATCATTTTGAATCTGCTCCTTAAGTAACCGATAATCTATTACAACGCGCCACTTGCGTTCGCCAGATCTATCAGCTTTCTTAGGAACTAGCAGCAATGGGCTAGACCATTCACTGCTCGCCTCTTCGATAATATTATCGCGTAACATATTCTTGACCTGTTTATTTATTTCCTGTTTCTGAGCAAAAGGTATTCTATATTGTTTTCTATAAACTGGAGATGAGTTGTCCTTCAAAGTTATGGATTGTTTATACACGTTGGTATAAGTTAACGTATCTCCAGGCAAATGAAAAACATCTGCAAACTTAGCACATATTTGTTCGATTGACAATCGTTCCTCATCTGCCAAATAGTCTAACTTTAAAAGAGATAATAAGGTCTTAACCCTTTCTACTAGGCTTATCAAACTTGCAAAAGTCATATTCACTTAAATTATATAGTTCTAAATCTGTTAAATCTAAGCTAATGTTATCGTCAGTGGTGTTTAATATCCTTATAGGGATTTTTCCATCCTTGGGAGTAGCAACGACACTCGCTAAAAACACCCCTTCTTGTAAAGTCTTCGCCGCAATGAAACAGTCATAATTTACTTTCACTGGTATGAAATGAACTATTTCACATCTTGGTGCAATTGCTATTGAAAAGTTGTAGTCATAAAACTGCAACGGAATTGAAACACTTACTGTATTATGTTTTAATGTTAACGAATTATTTTCATAATTAATTATAGCTCGGTGGCTTTTTATAAAATCCTGACCTAATATGCCTATGGCTTTGCATGGTAAACTCTTAAACACATAAAACTTATTCCTAAAATATTCATTTTGATATTCTAACTCTAAATAAACGTATCCTACCGAACTTAAGCTTCCACCTATTCCATTTACTTTAATATTACACTCATATATTGGAATACCTAAACTAATTATATATTCATATTTAATAACTGATATGGATGCCCCCGTATCAATTAACCATTCTAAAGAATTAATACCTAATTTAAACTTAACATAGTTTATGCTGTCGCATGTCAAAATCTGATTAGGGACGAAAAAAAATATTATCGTTACGAGCATCCTGAGAGCAAGACACCTCATCCCGTGGGCTATCTGATGAATCTTCATTTGACGTAAAGTAATTCATCGAATTCTTATTACGATTAAAAAAAGTACGATGACTTGTTTGTCGACCGCGAAGTTGCTGACCACGGAAAGTCGACGCTCGTGTGCGGTTCATCGGTCGGTGTTGACCTGACCTATACTGGTTTGCGTAATTATAATTAATTGAAGTAAGATTAGAATTTTGGCCATATTGACCTCTACTAGAACTACCATTGTTGTTCCTATTATAATGACCTTTATTTTGATAATAAAAGGATCTTGTATAAGACATAGTTTGCGGTTCGAAACTACCTGTTTCGTCTTCGGCCGCTCTAATAGCATCTTTTAAACTATGAAAATTTCTCGCTGTAATGATAGTACTAAGTTTTGGACTCTGTAGCCCATCTGCGAAACGCTTTATAGCATTCCTCTCGTTAATAGGAGACAGTATTTTGTAAGCCTCCTCTTTACCATCTGCCTGAGATATCGTTAAATCAACGAATAACCTCTCAATTTCGGCGCCGAAGTCTTTTATGGATCTATTCCCTTGCCTTACATGCTGTAATTCAGACTGAAGAGCTGTGTCCGATTTCTTAGTGAGTAAATGAGTACGCATATCTATTAATAACGAAGTTACGTCATGGTATACCGAGTTTAATCGCATTTTAGCCCCGGGAGATAGACGTGTTTTTAAAACAAAATCAATTAATGGCTTCTTATCACCATCAAGCATAGAATCATAAAGATCAATGGCATCAATCAACTCTAAAGTTATAGATTCACTACCGTTCATTTTAGGCAAAAGGCTTACTGCCGTTTTCAAACTAAATTGTTCCTTGTTTGCCATTTTCGGTGTGGAATAATTAATTATAGAGGAAAAAACCTTTTCAATATTTTCACTAAGCTCGTAAAAATCTTTAGAACTACTCGATGAGCTCAATTTTACGAGACATTCAAAATTGGAGTATAATTCTTTCGCTTCCTTAACACGAACTTCGTAAGCTGGTCCAATACGTCGTTTTTCCCCTAATTTACAAATATATTCTTTTATAACTACCAGTTTACTATAAATAACTAGTAATTCACTTGCCATTGAAAATAGAAAATAAAGGAAAAAAAAAATCAATTCATAACTATTAAAATAAGTACTTAAAGAAATATCATTATGACCTAATAATTACTTAACACACTCCCGATAGTTCATTGTCTTTTATTGTAACGCTCATTCAGCAAATCACCCGCGCACTCATATTGAAAGATATTAGTTATATTTTTTATAATTTACGCACCAAATAACACACTCACTTTTGCTTAATTGCTCACTAAGGCTGGGTTTCCACATATGCTGGATTTTTAAAACCCAAGATCCTCTGGATATTTTGCTTACGCAACTCCTCGCGAACCCAGCTCCTATGACACCTTCGGTATAGGTATAGCCCTCCTATAAGTACAGCTATCAACATAAGTACGGCTATGATGGTCATCACTATATTATTCGCGTTGACGTGGTGCTGCAGCTGCTCTAGCTGTGCCTGGTTATTGCCTCCAGATGCAGTTTGGGCGAGGATTACTTCCTCTTTAGACGATGAGCCGCCCATTGTTAAATTAGGTAAAACTGTGCATCTTACCAGAAGTTTTCTTCAAACCAGGACTGGCAAAGGGTCGCCATGTGGGGATGTTGGTGACGAGTAGACGTTGAGGTGGAAATATAGCACTCACTTTATATTAATATACTTTTATTCCGTTATTTAAATACATGTTTACGTTAATGCTAACTCTACATGAATGCATCGTGTATCGATGCGCAATCGATATTATAATAAATAATTGCTTAGTCTAACTTATTTGCTATAACTTAACGACCTACTTAGTACATACATACACTACAGTTTCTATAAGGAACATACAGACAGACAGACAGACAAAAATTTTACTGATTGCATTTTTGGCATCAGTATCGATCACTAATCACCCCCTGATAGTTATTTTGAAAAAATATTTCATGTACAGAATTTGCCTCTCTACAGATTTATTATAAGTATAGAAGATAGAAGATAAGTCGTTGATGTATGCACCAATTCTATGTTAATGCTTTATTTGTAAAAACTCAGCCTCCAAACTGGCACAGCTGAAAATCAGAACTGCAGCCTTCGGCTGTAGCATTTACTGAGCTGTTGCCGTTTTCGACATTTTCTTATTATTAATTTATATTTAACGAGCGTCTGCCCGCGACTTCGTACACGCATGAACCCAAAAGTCCTATATTTTCCGTTCCCGTGGGAAATTCGGGAATTCCTTCCATAATACAAACAGACACTTATTAAGGAACCTTCATACCAAGTATAACATCCGTGCACTCCAGGAATAAGGTTTTTTCATACAAACTAAAACATCATATATTTCCTGTTCCTTTGGGAATTTCGAGAATTCCTTTCATAAAACAACCAGTCACTTTTTTAAGAACCTTTATGCCAAGTATCGTGTCCGTACACTCAAGGAATAAGATTTTTCATACAAACTAAAATGTCCAATAATTCCCGTTCCCGTGGGAATTTCAGGAATTCCTTCCTTAGTGCACCCCTACATCCCCTAAAAAATGTATTTTCTAAATTTCAGCTCTCTACGCTTAGTTGTTACGGCTGTACGTTGTCTGTCAGTCACTCAGTAACTCAGTCAGTAACGGAACAGTTTTATATGTATACTAGCTTTATCCCGCAACTTCGTCTGCGCTTAACTACCCTTCTCGTGGAAATTTCAGAAACTATACAACCAGACACCCACTGAAAGAACCTTTATACCAAGTATCACGCCCATGCACTCAAGGAATAAGTTTTTTTCATACAAACTAAAAATCATATATTTCCCGTGCCCGTGGGAATTTTGGGTTTTTTTTTCGTAGCACAACAAGTTACTCTTTGTAGAACCTTCATGCCAAGTATCACATCCGTACACTCAAGGAATAAGATTTTTCATACAAACTAAAAAGTCCCCCTTCCCGTGGGAATTTCGGGAATTCCTTCCATAATACAAATAGACACTTATTGAGGAACCTTTATATCAAGTATCACATCCGTGCACTCAAGGGATGGGATATTGATTATTTGTGTTTGTAAAGTGTTTTTATTGTCAAATAAATCATTTCTTTCTTTCTTTCTTTCTTTCTTTTCTTTCTGATAGTAAGCGGCAGATTTTAAATAAAGGGTGATCGCTACCCAGACGATCCCTGAAGGGTTTTTACAGCCAAGAGGGGTCAAATTGGTTAGTCGCCTTTTAAGACACGCTTATCCAGGGGCTACTCTAAGCAGACACTACGCAGCTTGAAAAAATACGTGTGGCACTCGGAGACTGCCGCGGTAAAGCTATTGCATAGCATTTTTTATCAACTTATGCAATTATAATTATTTATCTATTTTATTAATGCAGTAATGTTTGATCTAATATGAAGTTTCACAAGTTCCTAGTAGATGGCGCTGATAGTTTATTAAAGCCCACATGTGAAGTTATGAAATCAAAGTATCACCGCTGTGCCAGTCGGAGTGGGGGGTGTTAGGTTTTTTTCGTTACGGAATTTCTGGATTCGATCCCCACGCTCAAGGCCCGCGATAGAAGCTATGCAATAGCTTAAAAATATGCTCGGTGTACTGCCAATTTTCTTAATAGAAACCAGCATTATAAGTAAGGATAGTTTCTTAAACAGACTCAATGTAAAACTTTCGTCACTAAAAAAACGAGAATATCACCTAGTTTTTCTAAAAAACATATAATTTGTTGTAATTTGCATAACACAGTATATCAGGCAAATATATAACTTTACAAAAATTTCGTATTTTTTTTTTGAAGAACTAAATATTAACATTATAGTAACATTTTGTTTTTAATTATGTTGATCCTCAAGAAAAATGTAACCGCTTTTAAAGCTGGGTTATCTTCTATACCTTTTCTACGGAACAATTATGCAAATAAGCCTTAAACATAGAATGCCTGGATAAACAGATATGGGAAAGGTGTACAAGTTGTATAAGTTATATTTATATATAAAATTCACCAACTTTTATGCCTTAATAAAAAAACACAAGATACAAAAAGAATTTGGATTTGGATTTTCTTTTGTTCAAAGCTTGGCAAAAACTTTAATCCGTAAATTCCTAAAGCTGTAATCTTGCATAGTACTAAATAGGTTAAAAATATGGATTCAAGTATTTCATGTCTCAGAGACGATTGACTTTTATAATACATGTAACGCTTAATACTGAATAACTGAATAATCAACGAATGCAGAACATTAAAAAAACCGACTTCTTAATACAATTTTAAGACTTATATGATTTTCTGATGGATACCATTATCAGAACTAGACTAAACTGAAATGGAACCACATGGGAAGCGACAGCTTTCTAATAAAAAAAATATTAAGTATCTAAATCGGTTCACCGAGTCAAAAGTTGTGAGGTAACAAACATAAAAAAACATACCATACGTAAGAACCCCTCCTTTTTTGAAGTCGGTAAAAACATTTACCCCACCATATTAGCAAAATAGAGGATTCTTCTATTCTTTCACAGTTAATCCCAACTAAAATATTTATAGATATAATACAAAAGTATAAAGATTCCTACTTGAATTTATAATATATTTGAGCATCCATACAAATATATGTGAGCTTGTGCAAATTTATTAACTTCAATAAGAAGCTTCGCGATACCACAATTTGAAGCCTGCATTAAATTCTCCCAATTATTGCGAGCCCCTTCTCAAATGCTGATATTTCCAATGAAACGACCAAGCAGCTTTTGTAGAAGTACCTACACCCAACCCTAAGGCTGCAAACTGGACGTTAGCGGCGCGGGCAGCGATTTCTGCGACACGTTAGATAATATTGAGTTTGTATGAAACCGCGACAAATCGCTCGAGCGCCCGCTGGCGTCCAGAATGGCCCAGATTCCCCGCGTCACTGCCCGCGCTGCTGTCGCTCTCACTGTCGCTGCCATCCAGTTTGCAGCCTGACGCATACACACCTTAGGCGCTTAGCAGACGATAAACTTCATGCGCCTTGTTGCGACAACCGACAACTGACAACTCCCTGTTCATATATTATTCCAATGGAATTGCGTACACAGCAATTCTAGTTAGGAGTTAGTTTCTGATTGCAGCAACTCGCAATTAGCAACTTTGATTAAGTTGCTGGTTTTTGCAACTGACAATCGCAGCTAACAAAAGTTTCTAAAATCAGCAATAGCAAGTCGTTCTTTGGGGTATATACGAGGGTGGATTGAAAAGTTCGCGGCCTAGTCAAGAAAACAGAATAAAGCACATACAAAAATATTTTTATTTTTCGACGTAATCTCCATTTAGCTCTATGCACTTCTTCCATCTGCTTTCCAGAGCTTCCATACCTGTTTTAAAAAAAGATTCCTCAAGGTCTTCAAAATACAGGTTAACAGCGGCTTCGACCTCTTCATTCGTTAAAAATTTCTGCCCACCGAGGTGTTTTTTCAGGTTTGGAAACAGGTGAAAGTCCGAAGGTGCCAAATCAGGATAATAAGCTGGATGTGGCAACAATTCGAAACCACAATCACGAATTTGAGCCATAGACTCGACAGACGTGTGGACTCGGGCGTTGTCCTGGTGAAACAACACTTTCTTTCTCAGTAATCCTGGGCGTTTCTGTTTAATTTCTTCACGTAAACGGCGCAGAAGGGTGCTATAGTACGCAGAGTTTATTGTTTCGCCTTTTGGAAGGTAGTCCACCATAATGACACCCTTAGCATCCCAAAAAACCGATGCCATCACCTTGCCAGCCGACAGAATTGCCTTTGCTTTTTTCGGAGTTGGTTCACCTGATTTTTTCCATTGTTTGGATTGTTGTTTTGATTCTGGGGTGGTGAACCCAGGTTTCATCCATTGTCACAAATCTGTCAAGAAAACCTTGTGGATCAGCCTCGAACATCTCCAAACAGTCGCGAGAAATCGTGAGTCGAATTCGCTTTTGCTCTACTGAAAGCAATCTGGGGACCCACCTAGCCGAAACCTTAGAAAAGCCGAGTTCATGGACAATGATGTTTTGCGTTCGTTCATATGAGATGCCTATAGTGTCTGCAATTTCTCTGATAGTCAATCTACGGTCTTTCAATATGAGATCACACACTTTATTGATGTTTTCTTCGGTCGTAGACGTCATTGGCCTGCCGGAGCGAGGGTCATCTTCGATGTTCTCTCGTCCACGTTTAAATTCTGCAACCCATTTTTTCACAGTGGTATAAGACGGGGCAGATTCCCCTAATGTTGTTTGCATGTCATCATGGATCTCCTTTGGTGTTAATCTTTTTTTAAACAAATATTTAATCACAGCACGTTGTTCAAATTTCTCCATTAGTGAAAATTTGTTCTACACACGTATTTATATTGTTCGTAAAATTTTATTTAAACAAGATATCAAATTGAAAATTCGCGGGCTGACAATTGAATAATGACAGTTCAAAATGACGGCAGAAAAAATAACAAAAGTTTTTTTTTTAATGGCCAGGCCGCTAACTTTTCAACCAATGTAGTACTTTCCCTCATCACTGTATTCTGTAGTTTTAAATCACTTTCCAGCAACTTATTAAATATGTAAACAGACATTTTAAAATATTGTTTAAAGTTGTCATTATGTTTCTGAAGCTCATTTATGTTAATAAATCTAGTCCTATCTTGCAAGAAGGGATGAATCCAAAACCGACGATTGCTGCGAATAATTTGTTGTAGTTGCCAGCGTGTCGGCGACGCCGATGTAATATAATTTAAACGAGTGCTGTCTCTCCGGTGTCCATCGTAATACTGAGTGGACTCACCTAACAAACCAGGTTCACATAAAATTGCGACAACCGTAAAGGCCAATTTGTGGTTGCTGCAACTGGAAACCTTTAGAACATTTACAAAAATTGATAGTTGCTTCAACAAGGTTACCAGTTGCATCAATTGCAGATTCTCTAGTTGCAGCAAGTGGCAATTTCTAAAAAAGTTGATGGTTGCCTCAACTAAGTTGTCAGTTTTGTAAACTTAAGTTGCTACGTGTGCAAAGCGCCTAATAGTGCGTGAAGTTTTATGTGCGAAACGCAGAAATATTGGAATCAGAAGTAAGATAAATTGTAATAGAACTTAACCGAACCTTCTTTATTTTTGTCGACTTGATAACTTCTTTATTTTTAAACTCATTTTATCGTTGCCCTTTGCTAATAGCACCATAAGAAAAGAAATATCTTAAAAGTCAAAATATTTTTTCCATACATCACAATATAATTATTTAAAAAATAATTACGTTCATTCACTTAAACCACATCCCTATTTTTTTTCTTCCCTGAAGTGGGCACACTGGAACTGTAATTTTACTGCATTGAATTATTTGCCAGGGTATAGAATCAGCTGCCGTAATCGATGTCATGACATTACGTGTTAATAATTTATATGAAGTCGTCGTGGCGCCGTGGTCACTGTGTGTATCTTACGATATCACAGGTTAAGCAACGTTCGGCGCGGTCGGTACTTGGATGGGTGACCGCGGACCGTTCGTTTCTCACGGCGACTTCCGTGCTTCGGAGGGCACGTTAAGCTGTCGGTCCCGGGTGCTGTATACTTGTATACAGTAGTCGTTAGGGTTTGTCAGAAGCCAAATCGGCACCCTGAAAATTCTGACATCCACCACCCAGCACTGGGCCAGCTCGGTGGATTATGGCCTAAACCTCCTCGTCACCCAGAGGAGAGACTCATGCCCTGCAGTGAGCCCATTACACGGAGTTGTGATGATGATGATGATGAATTTATATGAGTTGTGAAACAAACGACAGCAAATTTATCGAAAATCTTCCTGCAATTAAATATTCATAATAACGTTATTCTTAATAACAGGGTAAACAGAGCCTAACAGAGAACAGATTGCCTTTTTACGAATCGCTAAGTCCTTTATGTTTCAGATTATAAATTTATAATTCTTAACTCTTGTACTTAATCGATCGATGTCGCTTTTACGAAGCTTCCTAATGGACGATTTCTTTTCTGTGCGATTGTCTTATTACTGGCAATTTTCCTAAGTGGTAGCCATTTCGAGAGATGTATCTATAAAAACATTTTCTTTTGCCCTACCTTTAGTGGTTTTCTTCGTTTTCTTTGCGGCAATGATTTAGGGCGAAACGCCCCATTAATATCCATGACTCATCCATGGTTAGTTTTGATAAAGTTAAGGCAGTAAATCCTGTCAATTAAGCCTAATTTTAGAAAAAATCTTTGGTCAAATAAAGCTGAACAATTGTTTTCACAGCTTTGATTGTACCCCATATATTTGAACTATGATGTATTTCTTATCGTTGAGTTTAGTGAATATGAATTAGTTATGTGATGGTAAATTAAGATTAAAACGACGAATACGTTTTAATTCAAACCTAAATTATAAACAAAAAATGTTTAGTCATCCAAATTTTTTTTGCAAAAATAGTCACATAGAAACATAAAGATATAAGGACTGTCAAAAGGGCAAAAAGTAAAAAAGATTGTAGGCAAGTTTTATTTAAAAATAATTTTATTTAAATTAAATTCACTTCATGAATACATAAAATGATTGGGCGAATCAAAAAGTATATTCCATCCATGTCACCTGAACAAAAATGTACATTTTCGTATCGGACCTATTCACATTGAATTTAATTTAAGTGTACTGCAAAAACAAACACTGCTATGACAACACAAAAATAAACTAAACTAACAAAGCCTTAGTTCAGCTCCATTGGCTTATCTTCATAAAAGGGTGAAAGGGCAGCCATTGAATGACAAGTCGAATGGTAAACAAAACAAAATATTTTTCACGCCACACTACTATCCAACCAATAGTTTACTCGCCGATTCATTAGATCAGATTTGAAGCACTCGAGTTATATCGAGATAGCCTTGCATTTCCGAAATCCGAAATACTGTTTTAATCCAATATTCAGGTTTTAGTTAAGTGTTTCAGCTAAAATTTGAACCGATTTCGGATTGTGCAACTAAATTTTGCTCTGTGATAAAACTAGTTTTGAATTGTTCCATTTGAGACGTGTTGGATTTAAATTAATTTTGATAAAGTTCTTGCATAGAATCTAATAGTATTAGAATGTAATACCGGAGTTGTAATTAATGTTCTAAAAATGTGAATGAATTACAATGGTACATAATGTGTCACTGATGGTGTAATTTAGGCTCGAAAAAAAAAAAAATTCGTCGAAAAACTATAACATATATTATATAAAATTTAATCGCTGATAATATTGCAGCAATTTTTGAGTGCTAAATTTTAGTCACATGAAGTTTTTGTTAATATTTAGCCTAATGTGAGACAATTGTTTGTTTTTAGTATCGACTTTACCCGGCTTTTTATTCAATGGCACGTCAAAAAAGGACACGACACGACAATAAGCACAGCTTTTCAGGAAGAAACGGGCTCCTCATAAAAAATTCATGGTGCTTGTCATCACTAAAAATATATTCAGCAATTGCTCTGGTAGTTACCTCTTACGTACGACAAGCTTATCCAGCAGCAAAAAGTCTATTCTTAGTCCTCTACACAATCTAATTCAAATTCAAATTCAAATTCAAACACTTTATTGCCATTTGCATAGAATGGGATACTTATAATAATACAGTTTTAACATTAAATGTACAATTTGGGCGGCCTTATCACTTCAAAGTGATCTCTTCCAGGCAACCTTATCTTAAAATAAATTAAAAAGAAACGTAAACATGGCATTATTATTTTATAAATGTTACTAATTAAAGTATATAAATAGGTGTAATAATATAATATGAAATACATATATATAAAATATAAAAACATTAATTTAAAAATAGATATATAAGTAGGAAGAACAAAGTACGCTTTGTATTAACATAGATTCTATATATAATTAGATAAGTTTGAGAGATAGAAGTTTTTTAAATGATATTTAAAAGAAGCTATTGTTTTAGCGTGGTGGAGAGAAGATGGTAATGAGTTCCAAAGAGATATTGCTTTCACCGTGAACGACTGCTGATAAAGGTGGGAACTGTGACGGGGAGTTGCCAGCAAGTAGTTGCTGGCAGACCGCAAGTTACGTTCATGGTGTTGATGGCGAAAACTAAAGCGTTCTTTAAGATAGATTGGCAGACAAGGGTTGAATAATATTTTGTATAAAAGATTTAGTGTATGAGTATTCCTTCGAAGACGAATTGGGAGCCATTTGAGCCTTACGCGGAATTCGGAAACGTGATCATATTTTCGTAAACCAAATATGAATCTAATACACATATTTTGAAGGCGCTCAAGCTTGTTTAGTTGCTCTTCGGTCAAATTAAGATAGCTAGTGTCAGCGTAATCCAGTATTGGGAGTATAAGTGATTGTGCGAGAGCAATTTTGGTAGGTATTGGCAGAAAATTTCGTAGCTTTCGGAGAGATCGTGCAGCAGAGAAAACTTTTCTGCTGACAGATTCTATTTGAGGTTTCCATGACAGTGTGGAATCCATGAGAACTCCTAGATTTTTAACCACTCTACTGTAAGGTATGATGACGTTATCAAAAATTATTGGAGCAAGTTGCTGATAATCGACTTTGTTTATGAGTTTAGAGCTACCAATAAGGATAACTTGAGTCTTTGAAGGATTAATATTTAAACCATAATATTTACCCCATTCAAGTATTGAACCAAGGTCCTTATTAATAGTGTTAATGGACAAATTGATGCTGTCGGGACTGAATTGCGTATAGATTTGTAGATCATCTGCATACAAGTGGTAGGAAGAAGATAGGGGGGTCGTTATAGTATTAATGAAAACTGAAAACAATAACGGAGAGAGCACACCACCTTGGGGCACACCGGCGACAGTATTGCACCATGAGGACACTTTGTCATCGACTAAAATACGTTGCCGGCGGCCTTGCAAATAACTGCGAAACCAGTCGATCACTTCAGGAGATATGTTTAGACAGCAAAGAGTACCAAGTAGAACATCAAAATCAACTGCATTAAAAGCATTACTGAAGTCCAGCAAAGTAAGTAGTGTCAGTTTTTGATGATCCATACCACTTCTTATGTCATCGGTTATTTTCACCAGCGCGGTAACCGTACTATGTCCGGAACGAAATCCAGATTGGAATGGGTTAAGGAGACTGTTGTGATTAAGGAAAGTATATAATTGATGGTGTACTAGACGTTCAAGGACTTTAGAAAGGAAAGGTAATATTGAAATTGGTCGATAGTCAGATGGATCTACAGGATTATTTGTTTTTGGTAACGGTATAAGGTTTGCGACTTTAAGTTTATTATTTTTAAGTTTATTGTCTGCAGAATATTAAACATAATTTGGTCTTCAATTTTCAAGATTCATTGTATTAAATAAACATAACTTCACTATTATGTAGACAGAACACCATACATACATACATAACTTCACGCCCGCATCCCATAAGCATCCATTCAACACCATAAGGGTATACCATCTGATGATATATAACCATCTGTTGTCACGTTTGACAAATTCAGAATTATTATAACGATGTACAGTGACTATTGCAGTCACAGGGAGTAGCCTATCGCCCACAAAGACGCCAATAAAACCTCTCTTTTACAGTATGCCCGGGCAGAGAAATGTTTTTCTTTCAGTTCCAGTCCAGTATGAAAGCAAATTAAATAAAATACACTTAAATAAACTCCATAAAGTAACAGTCAAAAGTTTATTTATGTAATAAATTTAAATTATATTTTTAAGCTTTACCTATTTACCTGCCTACGCATTTAATCCAACCACGTCAACAAATGTGACATAAAATTTCCGTTGACGTGTCGGTAATAAGCTGTCTTTTCGCGCCATTAACTATTTTATGAAGTCTGCAAAATATGTCCAGAAACGCACAATCACCTCTATAATGATGTTGTGGAAGTTACCTCTGGCCAAGTACACCACGTCGTACCCTTTTTTGTACATTACTCAAAAAAATAACATCCGTAAGCGGTGCAGGAAAAACATGTAATGAAAATATGAGGTTAAACAAACAAATAGCCTCATCTCACAGAAATATTCCGTTTTTAAAGCACAGTATGAATTTTTAGGGTAACTTTTGTAGAAATATTTTTGTTGAAAGTTTTGTGATGTTAGTTTGGTGGGAATATTTTATTTCGCGCCGCTTCGTAAGCGTAAATGATTGGTGTTTAATCGAATTTCGAATTGTACTTTCTCGTTATAATTCTTACTTTTCTGGGCATTTCAAATCGTTTATGGGAGAGATAAGAATAATGTACATTAGAACCACGCAAGGAGTAGAATCACGAAACCCGTGGGAGTTCATTCACATGAGTTTTGTACCATATGCCTCTTGTTAATAAGAAATTATAAAAGAAAGTTTTCCATTTAAAATAAATATTGCTTTTAACAGTGGGTATGTAGTCTGAAAGGGTGGGATCTACGAAAAGAATGATTCGGTTTTGCAAGAGCTTCTCATGGTCTGCCATTTCATTACCAGCTATACCAATGTGAGCAGGTATCCATTGGATGCCTACTTCAACCTCATTACTCAAGATACGTAAAGATACATTTAACAATCGAAACGGTAAGCTATATTTCTACCTATATATAAATTATGCCGTGTACCCATTAATCCTTTTTTTACATTTTCGATTGCTATTTCATATATTACTAGCCGTGCATTCGGTATTATATAGAATACCTAGGTAAAGTATAAAATAAATAATAGTTCATACATTACCTGCACGTTTCAAGTTTTCTATACATAACCTTTACCTAATGTAAAGCAAAGCGGATTATACAGATTGCCGGTAACATAGATAGCTTATATAGTATAGTATGTTTGTATACAAAAGCTTTTTTTTTACACTTTGGTCTTCGTAAAAGTCTTTTATTAAATTAATATATTTAATCAAAAGCAGTAAAATTGAAAACAAAGATACCCGCCTGAGGCTAATATTTATATCTTTGTTTTTTGAGTTGTAATCCCACGTTTTAACCTTTTAACCAAAACGTGTTAAATCGTCAGTAAACGAACATTCATATGCAAATATTCAAAAAAAGTTCTCTCAAATCGCTCAATATTACGTTGTTATTAAATTTTCAGGATGAACAGGAACATTTTTAGACAAGTTTGGTTCTCTATGGACAAAATGGACATCCTTGCTGCACGGAATACGAAAACTTTATAATAGAATTTATAAAACCGCATCGTATTAAGAGTTTTGAAGACAAGTCATTATGTAAAATTCAAACTAGTTCCCAGACTGATAAACTGGTTGGAGTTTGCCTGGAGAATGAACCGTAAATTTTTGATTAAATTTTAAATCATGGCTGAAAAATTGAGACTAACTTTGACAGTGATTTCCAGGTTTTTATCTCTTTTTTCGATTCTCAACACGGTTTTTTCGATATCATACTATTAGTACTATTAAAATGTATGATTTGTTTGAATAAACGATCAAATGAAGTGACTCTTGATTTAACATTAATAGAACATAGGTATAATCATTTAAGCAGACTTCAAATGAAGAATTGAAAGAAGATGTAGTGACTAAGATTGAAAAGGGTATGCTACGGTGGTTTGGACATTTGGTAAGGATGAGTGAAAGTAGATTTACGAAAAAGGTGTACAGAGCAAGAATGGATGGTGCTGTCGGAAGGGGCCGCCCTAGGCGAACGTACGCCTATCAAATTGGCGACGTTCTTAAAAAGAGATTAGTTAAAAGTACCCGTAACCGGCGATCATGTATGAAAAGATTAATGAACGTGGAGGAAGCAAAAGAGGTATGTCTGGATCGAAGCAATTGGTGTTCCCTTGTCTCTGCCTACCCCAAAGGGAGACAGGCGTGAAGTTATGTATGTATGTCAAATGAAGAACGGTTGCTAGGCAGGTTCGGGATAGTCTCCTTTTATGAAGCCATGCTTATACGTGGATAGTAATTATTCTAAGCCGACCCGTACGCGGTGGAAATTACGAATATACAGGGAAGATTTATAGTCACCGGCCAATTTTTTTTTACACAATAAGTATCATTTATAGAAACAATTTTGCAAAAAAAAGGTATTCTTTTTTTACAAAGAAATAAATATATCCGCTAACACATTAAGCAAACCATGGTCACTCTAAATTACCATTAAAATAAAGGCAACCACGCACTACTACACAACATCTTGTAGTACTACGTCGTGGTATTATCAATAAAATGCCGCGTCGTAATAGCTATGTTCATCAACAGCGACTATTTTTTTAAAGTTTGTGGTTCCATATTTCTACTTTTTTGTACTGAGCGACGCTAAAATAAATATGCAGGTACGTTTATATCGTATCAAAGAAACAAACATTTAAATTTGGCTGGTGACTACAAATCAACCCTGTATAACAAAATTTAGATAGATTTAAAAATGCTTTCAGTTTCAACATTCAACTTTCTCTTGAAATAACTTTTGTTGGAATTTTATATATTAAAATAAACTGACAGAAAAAGCTGTTAATAAATGGACCGAATAACTCATCACACATAAGAAATACAACGTTTATTTCAATAGCAAAATTAGTTACTTATAGTGCCATCCTTTTTCAACCGACATCCAAAAAAGGAGCAGGTTCTCAATTCGTCTGCATGTTTTTATTTTTGTGTCTTCGTCACACGACATTTCGGCCAATAATGAATCGATTTTGAAATTCTTGTTTCATATGATAGAGGATACTTCATAACTGGTCCCTTCATAGTTTAAGCACTGTCTTGTCCAAACTAAAAAGGATGCAGTCACTTAGTCTAATCGTAAAACAAATAAACTGAAGACACTGTCAGCATGTTTTGTGTTAATCATTAAATGAGAAACAAATTGACGTGAGGATTTATAACCTTTGCAATCTGACACCTTACCTTAGTCTCTCGTAACCATGGGGTCTATAAGGATACCAAAAAGTCGAGTTAAATTTAAAAATAAAACTATCCGTTTTTTTATTACTAAAGTATTTTTATTTTAAAGATGATATTAAGAGTTTATCACACAAAAATTATGGGAACTATTTTATATTCACCATTGCGATTTGAACCTTTTTTGGCATAAATGGAAATATTTTAACCGCTACAATAGCCATTTAGAATTGGTATAGGTAGATGTAACTACAAGTAAGTTAGATTAGGATAGGATCTTTGCAGGGTCGCAGGACGACCATCCTTCGCACGAAATCTGCCAACAAAATATTTGGCTAGCTTCCATGAGAGATAATACTTATTGGATTTGTCTCTATCATCGCCCATGAACTATTTTTCTGAAAGTACATTGCCCGGGCTTCGTCAAAATGGAATTCATTTTGTATAATAAATAATTAAACCCCTTTTTTTCCATTGCTGTACAAAGAACAGATTTAATAAACACTATCACGGGATGACGTACGCGTTGATTAAAATTTTTCGAGAACGTTGTAATAGGTAATTATATTTCGTACTTCGTCTTTCGATTAGTAACTTGAAAGAGAAAGCATTATAGATACAATTGTAGTAACGCCTACGTGACACCACTGTTCACACTACGTTGAAAGTTTATATATATTTTTTTTGTTTGTTGGTACATTTGAATTCTCTGGCTGTGATCTGGTCTATGTTCGCTGGGTTGCGTCATTCGCTTTTTTAGTGGTCACCGCTCAACACTACATCTAATACGTAATATCGGAAAGTGAATAATTACAACAATTTAAACTTCTACTTCATCATGCCGAAAAGAAAACAGTAAATAAACGAAGAGTTTGATTATTTGAAAAGAAAACTGAAGAAGTTGGAATCTAAATTCAACAAACCTCGGAGGTCGAGAATTCGTGTAATCGATTCTTCCTCGTCATCGTCATCACAATCTTCAAGGGAATCCACGCCTTCCCGTCAAAACCTACCAGGTATGTTTTCAAATAATATACATTTGCACATTTTTTCTCGTCTAATAAAAAATAATTCCGCTTGCATATGTACCCTATGGGTTATATCTTGTCGGGTTACAATTAGACATAATTTCGTGAATCGAAAGACCTTATCAATATTAAATTGATTTGTGTATAATTCTGTGGGAATTATATGTCACCGAAATTTTTTTTATCATAAATAATATATCTTATGACAGATAAAGTAGGTACATAATATAAAGTCAGTATGAGCGTGGTTCTTTGAAAATAACGCTTCACTACCGACATTATAGAAAAAAAAAAAAATTTTTTTTCAAAGTACCCTCCCTGGAATATTATATTCCAAAATTAAATCTAATACGTCTTTTCAGACGGAGAAATGCGAAGCGCCCTTTCAACTGAAGATCTTTCGGTTGATAAAGAGGTTCTTACATCACTGTTGGATGATCACGTATCGATGGAACAAGGCTCAGCTACATTTGCGCAGAACACTTCGCCGCCAGACGAAGGGCTCGATACCATCGTACTTGAAATACTGGGGGACGATCCCTCAGACTCTGTTGAATATGGCCCCGAGATTTATCAAGATCTAGCAAAGCGTTTCGAACATATCGCAACTCACGGGCTAGATCCTGCCCAAAGAAAAGAGTTGTTAGGAAGATATAAAATTCCTACTAACTGTACTCTTATCGGGGCACCCATCTTGAACGCAGAAATAAAAGCCACACTTCCAGATAACATGGCAAAACGAGATAGAAGTATGGAGGTGCGACAGAAGCAGCTGGCTGCCACTATTTCGTGCTTAGGTTCGGCCATTACCAATCAATTGTCAGCTGACCAAACGAACATTAATCAACATCTCCTGAAAAAATTAATGGATATCGGTCGACTTCTGTGCGATATGCAATCTACCGACTCCATTTCTAGACGCAATTTTGCAACATATTACGTGAAAAAGGATATGAAGGAATATTTGTCCCATACTAAAATCGACAAATGTCTTATCGGGGAGAACCTGTCGGAGACTTTGAGATCTGCGAGAGCGGTCAACAAATCTGGGACGGACTTAAAAGTACAACAGAAAGTTTCTGCGCCACATAGTTCCAAACTCCCGCCAAAAAACTGGAAGCCTCAGGCCCCAGCGCGCAGGCCGCCGGGACCGCCACCGAGGAGCCGCGAGCCTGCTTATCTACGCAGTCAGCACGCGACCTCATCGCGACGGTGGTCGTCTCCGCTGCCGCCGACCCACCGCCGGTAGACCCAGTAAGTTACGCTGGCCAGCTGTCACTATACCGTCACCAATGGTCTTTAATTACTAAAGATCCACTTATTCTAAGCTGGATTGATGGATATAAATTAATATTTTCAAAACCGGTGGTACAGCACCAATTATATTTTTCTTTAGAACATTCTAAAGTAGAAAATTCCCAACTAAAACAATCCTTATCAGATCTTTTGAAAGTCGGTGCAGTATCTAAATGTGCTCCTCACGAGGACCAATTCATTTCTCCTGTTTTTTTAAGACCTAAGCCTAAGGGGAAAATGCGCTTCATTTTAAACTTAAAAAAGTTAAATGAATTCATACCTACTAGCCATTTTAAGTTAGAGGATTTAAGAACAGCTGTTAAACTTGTTTCTAAAGATTGTTTTTTAGCCACCATAGATTTGAAGGACGCTTACTTTTTACTTAACATTAATCAAGATTCAAGAAAATATCTTAAATTTATATGCGATTAAAAATTTTATCAATTTAATGTTCTACCATTTGGACTTAATACTGCGCCATATGTATTCACTAAGTTGATGAAACCGGTTATGAAATTATTGAGATCAGCGGGCTATCTATCAACTATTTACTTAGATGATATTTTATTAATAGGGCGTTCTTATAAAGAATGTTTAGATAATATTAACATAACAATCAAATTTCTGACAGCATTAGGTTCTATAATCAATTACACAAAAAGTAAGTTGGTCCCATCTACTTCGTGCAAATTCTTGGGTTTTACAATTAACATTAAAACTATGCACATAGGATTGCCAACCGAAAAACAACTTAATATATATAAAGAAATAAAATTTATTTCAAAAAGATCACGCTGCCGAATCAGGGAATTTGCCCAACTGATAGGTTTGTTAATTTCAATCTGCCCTGCAATCGAATATGGCCTATTATACACTAAAGAATTTGAACGACTTAAGTATTTAAATCTCAGAGGAAACAATGATTTCAATAAATTCATGACCCTTACGCCCAATTTACATTCTGTGTTTCAATGGTGGCTTCACGCTATTCAAAATCCTAACCATAGGATTGTTGATAACACATATTCCGTAGAAATATTTTCGGACGCCTCACCGACGGGGTAGGGTAAACATGAGCGCGCTCTCCATATTAACCAGCTTGAATTGCTTGCGGCTTACTTTGCCGTAAAAATCTTTACGAAGGATTTAAGCAATTGTCAAATTTTATTACGACTTGACAATTCCACAGCTGTTTCCTACATCAATAAAATGGGTGGTATTCAGTTTCTCCATTTATCACAGTATGCTAAAAATATTTGGCAATTGTGTGAAACAAAACAAAAATTTTTTGGTAAAAGTGTTTACGCTATTTCCTAAACCCAAACTCTCAACAACTACAAGTTGTATCTATAATGCTTTCTCTTTCAGGTTACTAATCGAAAGACGAAGTACGAAATATAATTGGTGATTAAACGAACCTAGTGAAGTTCTATCACAATTATATGAGATAAAGGTAGGTTTAGGAAATATACATCTCTGAATTAGACTCCAAACGAATGATGCGTCATTCGTTTGGAGTCTAGAGTCACCCAGCGAACATAGACCAGAACACAGCCAGAGAATTCAAATGTACCAACAAACAAAAAAAAATATAAACTTTCAACGTAGTGTGAAGAGTGGTGTCACGTAGGCGTTACTACAAGTTGTATCTATAATGCTTTCTCTTTCAGGTTACTAATCTCAGACGAAGCACTCATATAATTGTGATAGAACTTCACTAGGTTCGTTTAATCACCAATTATTGCTCATTGATCTGTGATAAATCCCGCTCTTGATCTCCGACTAACCTGATGGTAAGTGAAGATGGAAAGGCTAAAAAGACTAAAAATAATAACTTTTAAGGCCAGAATATATCCTGGAATTCACCCAGACAGATCTGACACATCACGAACAATCAACCAATGCACCACGATTCTTCTTAATGACGAAAATCTTATCGAACCAAAGACTGTATATACCTAGCTGACTATTTTGAATCTACACTCTATTCAAGTACCTATAAAACAAAATTACGAATATAACGTAAAAGACTTTGGCCTGGCTTCATTAAAATTAATGATGTTTATATTTATTTCAGGTAAATTGATCATTGAGGGGTCAAAAGGAAATTAATTACTTCATCGCGATATCTACTTTATACCAAAGAAGGAATTTATTTTAGTTATCTGATGGTTCATAAGACTAGCAATTCAAAATTCAGTCGGATAAACCTGATCTTGTACAATATTCTTGGTGTTATTTAACGCTATGCGATAATTATTATAAATTTTGAATTGTTTAACTTAGGTCTGAAATCGTCAGATATAAGTTATCTTAAGCCCCAGCTAGACTGTTTAAAACCAATACTGCCAAACATGGTTATGTAAAGGTTGTTAACAACCAATTCCGAGTATCATCCACACTGTTATAAACGGTGGTTGCAAACAAGGACACAAACCAAGGTCACGCTAAGCCACGCCCCAAATTGTCAGTGCGCTTTGATCTCTCGCGTCGGCAACATCTTCGTGATGGCAGTTTTGTATAAAATTGAGGATATAAAGAGGAAAGGTTGAAACGCAGGCTAAAAAGCTACAAAACTCGAGTTATTTTGGCGATGGGATAAACCTGTCTGCCTCAGACGCCAGTGGTTGCGGGTTCGATTCCCGCACTGAATAATAAAAAAAAATGTGCCGTGTCTGGGTATTTATGTATTTATATTCTAGGTTCCCCCCTAGTTCGCTACATGGTATCCCATAACACAAGCTATGCTTACTTTGGGGCCATGTATTTGTTGTGATTGTCTGGGGATTTTATTTATTTGTTTAATTAATATTTATAGTTATATAGTGAAATATACAATAACGAGCGTACACACCTAAACACAGACATACATCTACATGGATAATGCAAATGCATGTACTTTTCCTGTCCGAACCTCGATCAAGGTTGGTCGCCGTTAGATTTAATCCTTGCGTATGTATATCTGTTAGAAAATCGATTACACAATATCGATATCTTTCTTAATAATCGATTGCATCGGTGGCATTGGTGAATCTATTTGTATTTCCCAGTAATAAATATCAGCAGTGACGTCACAATAGGTCTTAAAAAGTCGGCACTCTTGGTTTCAATATAAATCGTGACACTTGCGTCGTCTATGTAGATGTTGCGTCGTCTATGTAGATGTATGTCTGTGTTTCTAAGCACCACCGTTTACAACTAGCTCCCACCAACCAAGGTCCCGCCAAGGTCATGCGAAATTTGGTTATAAACAGCCGTCTTCACTGTTGTAAATTAGGAAAGTCACCTTGATTTGATGCTTTGTTTTAAACAGTCTAGATTGTGCTTGAAAGCTGGGCGGAATAACGTTGTTCTACGATTTTTTACAATTATATGACAATGACATGGAGTGACAATAAACTTGAGATCAGTTTAAAGCTGTCGAGTAATGTTTCAAAGTTTATTCATCAGATAAACTTATGTCTGACCATTGAAAAATGAGGTCTTATGGTGAGTACAGATTGCTGTAATGGAACTTGTAATGTAACATTCTGTGCACTACACGTCCAAATACGGAACGTGCGCAGAATGTTACATTAAAAGTTGCATTACTAGCAATCTGTACGCACCATAAATCTGTTAAACATTGTTGACGAAAATATAAACATACATATCTATATGAATCCAATCATCCTTAAAAACCTTTACACGTATAATATTGTATATATTTCGTGAATAGTTTAACAAAATATTAAATTATTCCCGCAAAAATGGCAAATGGCTTTTTTTGGGATTCAAGGTCCTAGGCACTTATCAATAGCTCTTCCGTCAATAAGTTAGGAATTGAAGTTTGCCGAACCTGTTTTTTTTCCATTCATGTTAGTTCAATATAACTCATGAAATTAAATATATTTTTTTTGTTCACTTTAGTTACCTATTTAACTAGGTATACATTTAATGATTGTGAAACGCTGGATAAGTGTGGCGCGGTACCGGGCAATGTGGAGAACCTTGCCGCTCTCGGCTGACTATGATGATGAGCGCCAGATGTAGAACGTATGCAGGCATATTATTCATGCAAATATGTGTTGCTATGAGCTGAGCGGTGTGGGTGCGGGCACTAAAGTGCTGGAATTCAGGACTAATTTTAAGGATGGGCGGGATAATTACAGGTTTCACTACCTTTATGCTGTGCTTCATGCTGTTATGTTTCCTCTAATACAACTAATCGGTTCGCATACCCGTATGAATTCCAGCCCAAAGCATGATCGTCCCGCCTTAATAAGAATGCACATCTTGTGAATGTTGGAGATTGCATTGCCTGTTAAGAGCTCGCAAAATGTACATACTTGTTCTTGATTTTGGATGAAATCTTAACTATGGCTCGTCGGTAAGAGTGACAATTGAACATTAGACCATTCTGAATGTTCTTCTGAATGAAAAACATATTATCTCGCCAAACTATATCGTTTGAAGGCGAGTTGCGCTTCTCATTTGTACATTTATATAACCACAATAACAACTTATTCTACATACCTTATATAATCTATATGATAACAAAATAGAGGTATATTTTCTTATTTTCTTTAGTCACACCGTAAATCTGGTACTCGTGTTCTGATTGTACTTTAGTCTTCAAGATTACTTTTTTTCTACCGATGATGATATGAAACACAAACAACTCATTTGTTGCATACAAAAAGAAACAAAATATAATTTACTTAAATTGTATACTTAGCAAAAATATACCTTACCGATATGTCTGTTAACATCAAATTACTTTGTGATATGAAATCCTTTTTATGAATTCATTTCCCATCGGAAGGGAGAAGCTCTCTGAAAATATTTTCTTCTTTGAGATGTTTTATTATATTAAGCCATAATTGCACAGCCGGCAATCATCCTAATTCAAAGCATTCTTCACAATTATTTTTTACATTTAAGAAAAGCAGAGTAGCATAAAATAAATTATTGTGTACATTCAGCAGATCAAGTCAACTCCTTATTTAAATAAAATAATTTTTGGACCATACAAAATAGTTACATACTTTTATGCTAAGAGACATTCAGACCATTAACCATGAATCAGGCTCAGTGTTGGTTGGACGATTGAAAAAAATATTATTAATTGTAATAAATTGTTTATTTGAGTAAAAAGATTTAGTTAACTATCTTAAAATTAAATTACACAATCTTTACTGAGTGCACTACTCCCTAATAAAGGGGAAAGCCCTGTGAGCTTAGGATGATTAATTTGCTCGACCCAAATTATTATGTTACGAGTTATATTTTCTCACAACCAGTCACTCATTGAAGAAACTTTATTCCAAGTATAACATCCATGCACTCAAGGAATAAGATTTTTCATACAAACTAAAAAGTCCAATATTTCGTCTTCCCGTGGGAATGTCGGGAATTTCTTTCACAACACAAACAGTTACTCTCTGAGGAACCTTTACACTATCAGATCCGTGCACTCAAACTGAAGAGTCCTACCCCTTCCCGTGGGAATTTCAGGAATTCCTTCCATAATACAAACAAACACTTATTGAAGAACCTTTATCAGGTATCGCATTCGTGCACTCAAAGAATAAGATTTTTCATACAAACTAAAAAGTCTAATAATTCTCGTTTCCGTGGGAAATTCGGGAATTCCTTCCTTAGTGCTCCTCCACAACCTCTAAGGATTATATGTTCCAAATTTGAGATTTCTACGATCAGAAGTTTTGGCTGTGCGTTGTCTGTCAGTCACTCAGTCAGTAACGGAAAAGTTTTATACATATATTAAGATTAATAAAATACCAGCGGAGCTATTGCTAAAAAAATATTATATCATCAGCTACATAAGTTGTTTTTTTATTTCTTTAAACCAAAATATACGAAATCTAAAAGAATTATTTCCTGTTTCGTTACAAAGTTTCGGCTCGAATTAAAATTAAAAGTGACAATATTGAAAAGTTTAACGATTATTTTATAACATACTGGTTTGATAACTTTTATATGCGGGGAAAATGGGATTTCCATGAAGATACATATAGAACCAATAATCCTGTAAAGGTTCTAATTCAAGATTAAATAGAACGATACCGGGCAAATTAAATACAATTCGTTTTTTTAAAGTAATTAAACATGATGCTGATATTGGTTGCATTAATTTAAAAGGCCAAGGTAATGCTCGGCGTCCTGAAGACATTGCTCTGGATAAAATTATAAGCGATTTTGCTTGGTGGTAGGATCCCTTCTGGGTCCGCCTGGCTAGCGACCACCCTTTATATAAAGTCTGCCGCCAAATGTTACCGCTCCGGCGGTAATGTGTTCCGGCAATATTGTGTAAAGAGCCAGTTCCTTCCTTAACCCGTGTGCTTTCATCTTCGACCTCATCGTCACTTACCATCAGGTGAGATTGAGGTCAAACGAGGGTTTAGTCACTTATAAAAAAAAAAAAAGATTCAATAACAGCCATCATAGAAGTAAGAATCAGTCTTGGGCATTGTCTAGAAAAAATAAGTCCCTTTTTTATTTTATTATTTAGTTTAATATTAATGTAGGCTACAAATAAATACGTTTTTAATTTAATTTTCATCTTTTTTTTTAACACGGTAGTATTATTAACATAAATAAACGGAATTTTATAAATGAGACTTAATGTAAACGATCTGTGATTTTAAATTGTGACCAAGCACTAGTTCTACGAACTTGTTATAGGTATTTTAATTGCTTTCTGTATAGAAGTTTATTTTTTTATTATTGTATTAGGGTTTTGTTAAAGAGCTTATATTTCATCGTTTATGTTGCGATGGTTCGTCATTATTACAATAATTTTAAAAAATATTCTCTATTTACATGCCTTGCAATATCTTGTGACTGTGATTTAGTAATAAAAACTATTAATTTAATAATACGATGATGGTAGTGTTTTATTTATGCATCAAATCAAAATTTTTTGTTTAGATACCCCATACCACAATGTTGTTGCGTGGACGTAGATTCAAATTAAATTATTATTTCGTCTTTTTAAAATCGGACCCGAAACAAGAATGAAAAATAAATCGTCCAGAAACAATAATTTTAAAGAATTCGAACCGAAACAGGAAGAAATCGATAAAAACCCACGCAGCCACTGTATACAGCTTCCAGGGCAAAAGCGATTCCTCAATTTGACATTTAGAGAGGGTAAAAATTAGGGAGTAGGTATTGAGATTCTCGGGTACTCGTAAACGGGTGCTGCTATCGGTGCCAGGTCGTTTTGCTAATGATACTATGACTATTTTATTCCATTCTTGTCCAAATACTCTGGTCCCAGTATGTCATGTTCGTATTGTGCATCCATAGCTCATTGCATCTGCTATGTAAGCAATTTGGTTGTGGCATGACATTGGCTCTCACAATTAGCTGTCTTGTGTTTGTTTTTTTTCATGTCATGGTCAATTTGTACTGTACCTATTTGTATTAATTTGATAATTCTGACTGAAAAAGAGTGCCAAGAGTTTTTTTCCGCCGGCTTTTTTTGTCTCTTGGTCTACTGTAATATCTTATTTAACAACTATCAACAACTAGTTAAAGCCGAAGTATGTGATGACTGACTTCATCAAGTGTTTTGTGAAATTCCTAAGATGAATAAAACTTTTTTGAATTTTGAGAAGAATTGGGACCATTGACATACCTACTAAAACACAATTTTATTGTTATTTTTTATCAAAAAAACTTTTGTTTCATAAAATAGAAGAAAGAATCTAACTATCTATAAAGGTACCGATACACGGTGACACTGACACCGACACTAGTGTCGACACAAGTGTCAGACGCGTCCACACGGTGAGCAATTTTTAGTGTCGACACTAGTTCTGAGATCGAGTGTCGCGGTCGAAGTGTATTGGCCGTCTACACGGAGCGATGCGCAATTCAGTGTCAGACATTCCATCGCCATGAATCGATATTTACGGACTTAGTTAAAATTAAGGAATTAATATCTACTATTATTTTACATAACCGGAAATCGAACCTGGTCAAAATATCGTTTGCAGGCACATTTTATTTAAAATATGACATCAGTTGCAAAAAATGTATTCCATTTTCAAATTTCAAATGAAATGGCACGCCCGCTGAATAAATGCGTTCTAATTAACCGACTTTTAAAAAGGAGGTTATCAATTGGACCCGTAGGTATCTGTCCCTATGTATGCTTAGATCTTTTAAATTACGCAACGGATTTTGATGCGGTTTTTTCAATGGATAGACTGATTCTTAAGGAAGGTTATTATGTATAATACATGCATAATATAGTAGAGAAACACTGATATTAGATGTTTCTAATTTGATGTCGTAAATAAGCACGTTCTTTTGCGCTTGTATTGCAAACGCTGGCTGAACCCTACGAGATAGACAAAAATGATGTACTACAGTATTGTCCACCTTAAAAATTTCAACAAAAAAGTTGGCGATGGTATATGTGGGATAACCCACCATAACCATTTTTATCCTTTACTAAAAAATGGTTATTTACGAAGTGATTTTAAACAATACAGCATTCATTCTTATCCTATTAAGTACCTTTAATAAATTGTGCGTTTATTATAGATCAATATGCTTTTTACAGCATGTAATTTAAGTGAATATTTCCGAAGATATTACAAATTTAAAATGCACGCGCGTGCCGCCGCCATTTTGCTCTAGCTAAAAGTTTCGCGCACGACCGACAACCGCGACACTGGTCTCGGACACTGCGCACGCACGTCGCGGTATACTGTTCTGTGACGTCGCGTCTACACGGCAGCTAGAGCGACACCAAGCTAGAGCGCCCCTAGAGCTGCAACTGAGTGTCGCGGCACATGACACACACGGACACTCGGTGTATACACTGAGTGTCAAGTGTCAGGTGTCGTCGTGTATCCGTAGCATCATACTAAAGGAATTTTAAAATAAATTATAATTATATCAACATACAGTGACTTCTTTAGAAGTTTTCTTTACTAAGATCTCTTGAACACCCGTTCTTTCAACAAAGAGGTTAGTTGTAAAGGCTAAAAAGCTTTATGAGTTCATGCATTTTAATCCAAATCCACTGGGAATATCATGAAAATAGAAATTTTCTTGGCTAATGCCCTATTTGTTGCTTACAACTCAATCCGGATAGCGTAAAAGAGAAACATTGATTTAACCGTACACACAAACTGTAAAATTTGTAAAAAATATTAGGATGCGACTCAGATTGATTTATTTACTTAATATAAATACATAATTCCATGCTGGCCTGGAAGCGAATGAAAAACATAGAATGTGCAAGCTGCTTCTCGTCCTGGGCATACTGTAACAGTCAGTTAAGGGACGGAGGTTTATTGGCGTTTTTGGGGGCGATAGGCTGCCCCCTGTCACCGCAATAGTCTCACTCCATCATTATAATACCTCAAAATTTGTCAAATGTGACATCAGATGGTTTTATAGCCTCTGGTGTTCTGCCAACTGCATTAGGGATACAGGCGTGAAGTTATGTATGTATGTATGTACATAATTATACCTATAAACTCTAAAATTAGAACTTTCCTTATAACAATTTTCCAAAATACTTACGCAGTGTACCTATTAAAAGTATTTTTACATCAAAATTCTCAGCGAAAATATGGTAGCCAAAATGTTATTTCAGTTTTCCCCGCGGAGAGAATGAATTAGTATAATTAATTGAAACATTAATTCCTGGTTTCTGAATTAATGTTATCAAAAAAATACGCAATCTTCTATCTTGCACTGAGTAAAAGTAGATGTACTTAGTAGTATTTGTAGCTCAGAAGTAGTGATATCAATCGCTATTGCAGGTTAGGCAACGCTGCGAGCGTTGCCTCTAGTCACGAGTCAGACTCTAATAGAAGAGCTTTTGTTTATGCATATTACTCGACAATACCTAATCTAACTCAGTAAAAAAATTGAATGAAATGGATTAGCTTTTGCTCTTGTAATTTTCAAAGAAATGCAAAGACAAAACCTTTTTTTTTTTTACTGGAGGAAAACGTGCAATCACGTCCCCGACCACCCAAGGGGGAACGGCGGGGTATGTGGGGATGATCCGGCAGAAGGCCGGACCTACCCACTAAAAACCTACAGTTGTACCACACCCGCCATAGATGGAGCTCACGGTATCGCCATTGGCATTACCCGCGAGCCCCGGCGGACTGCGATCAGCCTCAGCCGAGCGCCCCCCACGTAGGAAATGGTCCAATACACAAGACCATTTCCCCTCACATAGCCCTATGCCGCAGCAGGTTCCCTCACCCGCTACGGCTGGCTGTCGGGAGGGAGGAGGTGAGCGTATCTCCTTCTCCGTCCCCCGCTCCGCCTACGGCGGATCGGTGCTGACGAGGCGTCATCCTCCCGGCACCGCTCCGCCACCTCCATCTGCGACATTACGTCCTCGCAAAAGGAGGTCATGGCCGCCCAAGCCTCTCGACTCCCTAACATGGCTTTAACCACGATAGGAAGCAAGAGGTCTACTCCGACGACAGACGTCAACTCGTGTGAACTAAGGTGTGCTCCGCCGTGTCGTCGGCCGCCCCACAATAGTGACACTCTGTCGTCACCTCCCTCCGGGCGACCCAGTGCAGGTAGTGACTACGAACAACCATGTCCGGTCAATACCTGCACAAGGCGGAAGGTCAGAGTCCCCCACCTTCGCTGCACCCACTCAACGAGGACCGGACGAACCGCATCGATCGTCCAGGGCCCGCTAGCGTGCGCGACGAGGGACTCTTCCCACCCTCTAAGGAGTGCCTTCCTGGCACTCCTGCGGACGCGCGCCACCTCCTCGGGACAGGGCAGCTCACCCGCATCCCTCCTCCCGGCCCGGTACTGGTAAACAGCACCGAGCACTACCGCCTCGAGTTCCCACGGGGGGGCGCGCAAAGACAAAACCTAGTACTGTGTAATATATATTCACTCAATAAGCTTTTGACACAATGAAAAGTAGGTATAATTTTGTTTGATATACATTGCGATGAAAGAGATAAGCTACGAGAAGGGCTCCCGCACCGGAAAGCGGAGTCGGTACGGTGAGGTGCGACGACGAACGCAGCGAGGAGCAGCATGTTTGGTTGCATATAGTTATACACGTGCGAGAGCCGAGCAAGCGAAGCGAGCGGTGCCGCGGCAGCGACCGGCGAAGCGCCATAAACCTGGTTAGCTATTATAGTCAACCCTGGACAATCCCGACATGGTCAAAAGTCAAACGTTAAGTCATCAAAATAAAGATGGTCATAATGCATGCACATTTTATTCCTATCTTTGAAAATCAGAACAATTGCCATATAAATATCAAATTGAAGCTAACGATCGGTAAATATCGATATCAAATGGGATAGCTTTTGTTGCTGCAATGTTAAATTTAAGTTATCTCACAAAGTCTACGCGACTTCAGGCAATTTCTGTACTAAAATAGATTAGGGTTTCGGCAAGTTTTTGTCATACAAAAGCTAAGCCAGTTCAGTTTGCACTTTCACTCTAATGGTGTTATAGCCTTTGTAAATACGCCGCGAGGGTCGGTACTAGGATGGGTGATCGCCAAACATTAATTTTTACAGTACACACATTCACTTCCGTGCTTCGGAGGGCAGTTAATCCCGGATGCTGTTTATTTGTATACAAAAGTCGTAAGGGTTTTTTAGTAGCCATTTCGGCGCCCTGACAATTCTGGCATCCTCCAACCAGTACTGGGCCAGCTTGGTGGATTATGGCTTCGTCCCACAGGGGAAAGACTGATGTTTGATCATTAAAATGAAGTTTTGATGGCGTAGCTTTAAGCCGCGTGGGGATGGTTTAAAATATCCCAACAGTTGAGTTTGCGGTCAAACACGAGTTTATTTATCACTAGCTGTTTCGCCCGGTTTTGCCCGCGCAATTAATAGAATAAAAAGTTGCCTTTGAATATCGTAAACGGAAAATACATCAGATGGTATAAATAAAATAAAAAATAAGAATCAACGAATGCAGAGCATTAAAAAAACCGACTTCACGTGAAAACTCTGGCTGAGTTGAGAATGTCATCAACGTAAACATTCTCCGAAATCAAATAAAACACTTTTTAACCGGATTTATCGTGTATATTTTTACATGACAAATCCGGTTTAAAAGTGTTTTATTTAATAGTATGAATCGCGAAAACTTAAGACAATATTATTCTCCGAAATCATTCATATTTTTTTCAAAAGTTTGAAATTTTCAATGAAGTTCTCAACCGATTTAGATAAAATTTATATGGGACCAACTATGAAGTATCCTCTATCATATGAAACAACAATTTTTAAAATCCATTTTTAATAGTCCGAAATATCGTGTAACAAATACACAAAAAAAACATACAGACGAATTGAGAACCTCCTCTTTCTTTGGAAGTCGGTTGAAAAGGATGACAATCGCCACCGTAAACACCTGCTTCCGAACTTAAGACTACTTTTAGTTTTGTGTTTGAAGATAGTTTATGACAATCTATACTAATATATAAAGCTGAAGAGTTTGTTTTTTTGTTTGTTTGTTTGTTTGAACGCTCTAATCTCAGAAACTAAAAGTGGGTTTTGAAAAATTCTTGCATTTGATAGTCCAACTCTTGAGGAAGGTTAGAGGCTATATTTTATCCCGAAATTCCCAGGGGATCAAAAGTTACGCGGGTAAAACCGCGCGCGGTGGTTAGTATTTTATAAAGAGCCCGTTCTTTGGTAGGTCCGTGTACTTTGACGTCATCTTCACTTTCAATCACGTTTGAATGAGATCAAACGCAGGCTAGTTTCAGAATTTTGAAAAATCAAAATGGCCCACCCTGTATAATAATTGTTTCTTTTGGTATGATCAGCAATCAAGATTTCCTGTTTGTTGAGCCCTTTTAAAACTGGAGTTGAATTAAGACTTTAAAACTTTTTGAATATTAACCACAGAGGATTAAAATTATGTTACTTCATAACGGATTAATTACATCCTATTAAATCTTTTATATATACACCATAATAGCCAAATAAAAATTATTTCGCCGATCCCTGCTAAGCAAATTGAACTTAGATAAAAAGTTATATTTACGATGCATAGGCAAATAATACTAAACGCACGAGTGCAAAGCTATTCACTTTTTGATAAGACGCTTTTTGAAAGATATCATCTTTAATATTTAGATGATGAAAGTAACCCTTAAATTAGTCGATTTTGAAGTATCGCAGATTTAGTAAACATACAGGTATTCATCATCATCATCATCATCACGACTCTTTGTAAAGAGCCCACTGCAGAGCTATGAGTCTCTCCCCTGGATGACGTGGAGGTATAGAAAGAAAGAAAGAAAGAAAGAAAGAAAGAAAGAAAGAAAGAAAGAAAGAAAGAAAGAAAGAAAGAAAGAAAGAAAGAAAGAAAATATTTTTTTAAGTAACTATCGCAATTTCCACAATTAAAACATATCTTATATATGTATATAGCCTACTTCTTATTATACATAAAAAAAAAAAAACAAAATAAAAATTTTGAAAAACCCACGACGCGACGGTTAAAAAGTAATTGAAAAAGAATAAAATAAATTTAAAATCCCCCGACTGAAATGATATATGCGACGAAAGATAATTAACGTGAAAAGGATTTTTAAAATTTCACTTGGTCTCACACAGAGTCGGTCATATTATGAACAACATACTATTCGTTTTCATAGCACTTCCCAACGCTTACCTATTCGGTTCTCGAAGATGTAGATGTCGCAATAACATAGGTATTCAACTCCCTATGAACTTTATAAGAACTTATAAAGTTCATAAGGAGAAAAAAAAAACATAAGTATATACATATAGTATAGTATGTGGCACGGCAGAAAAAGAGTAATATACATAGGTACTTATAAAAAAAATAATATCTACATATTAATATTAAACATATAAGCGGATATAAAATAAATATACAATACATACATATTACCAAACTAGCTATTAACGAAGTCATTGTAATGTCTGAAGATATTTTTTTAATTTAATTTTAAAAGTTTGACGACTTTTTGATTGTCTAATGGGGGTGGTAGATTGTTCCAGCATTTGCTAGCTTGGTAACGGAAACTACCTCTAAACGCCATGGTCCTGTGGCGTGGTATGGCTAATCAGCAGTGCTAGCACGGATCTTTTGTCGATCGTAAGTTTACGAATGCTCGTATAGTATGGAGACGGTTTTGCAAGCAATAATTGAAATCTATCCATTGCCGCACGGTCAGCTTAAATAAATGTGTTCCTTGTTAATTTTGAATTTTTGTTAACAGGTTCTACTCTTAAATAACTGTAAAATAAAAAATTACTTTGTTACTAAAAACTTGCAACCGACTCCATACTATACGAGCATTCGTAAACTTACGATCGACAAAAGATCCGTGCTAGCACTGCTGTACAGAGAGGCTCTCGTGTTAAAACGGTTTTGTGACGAGAACCACTCCAATATGGTATAGGCCATAATCCACCAAGCTGGCCCAGTGCTGGGTGGTGGATGTCAGAATTTTCAGGGCGCCGAAAATGGCTTCTGACAAATCCTAACGACTACTGTATACAAGTACACAGCACCCGGGACCGACTGCTTAACGTGCCCTCCGAAGCACGGAAGTCGCCGTGAGAAATGAATGTTCGGCGGTCACCCATCCAAGTACCGGCCGCGACGAACGTTGCTTGATCTGTGATATCGTTTGATACACACAGTAACCACGGCGCCACGACGACTTCCAGGTGCAACGTACAGATATTCATCTCTAGACAAAGAAATATCGAAGCGCTTTGGTTATATTTGGTTTTAACGTAACTGACACAGTATCAAAGTGACAACCCAATCGGAAGCCCGCAGTGTGCCTTATTGCAGTTATGTACTTTGGTGGTATAAATATACCTCAGTTTGTGAAGTGACAGCCCAAGCGGCTACCCGCATCACTATTATATTGTTGTTAAGTATAAATACTACTAAAGTGTTAATCCAAACGATTAACCGCAGTAGCAGCTTCACTTAGAAAAAAAAACTTTCAATTGTAAAGTATAAATACTACTAAAGTGTTAACCCAAACGATTAACCGCAATAGCAGTTTTACTTTTAAAAACAACTTGTAGTTGTAAAACATGTAACATAGCTACTAACCTTCACTGTTTGGCGGCAGTGCTACTGAGTTTTGGGACTCGCTTGATGAAGATGATTCATTACGTTGTCTCCTGGAACGTTTTGATTTTTTCTCCAACTTCTTTATTTTTTTCTTTATATAAGAGTACCTAATCTTCTGAATTTAGATGTTTCCTTTTCCCCATAATTGAGAGAAAAAAATACGTATTCAACTAAATTTAAAATATAATTTCAAATATATGTCTACGTGCGCCCTGGCGTGCACAGAAAAGTGAATGACTAAACAGCTAGCAGTGCGTGAGGAGGGAATATAAAAAAAAAGGAGGAAAGCTGGCTTTCAAATGTCTGTGCAATCTGGCAACACAGTAGGTGTTACTACAAGTGTATAGTTAATCTCGAAGGACGAAGCATGAGTATAATGATTAATTCAAGCTCAATAGTTGCCCAATAAATAAGACTAAATAACTTTCTCAATCACGCTGTTAGTACTGAGAAAATCCAATCGTTAATACTAAAACCATAAAGAAATCGTAGAATCTCAAGTCACTTTCAATGATAAATCTTCAGCAAAATATAATGGAATCGCCCTTTCGATTCGTTTTTTTGTTTCGCAATATTGTACGCTCTTATGATATACGACGTTTCAGTGGTTGTTACTAATCCCAACAAGATTTATGTCTGTCAACACAATTTATGGTGTTACAGTGGTACCAGCTGTTCTTTTTTTAAAACAATAAGGGCCTGATTCATTTCACTCCTTTGATACAAAAAGTGTGTCAAAGTTGTTATTGACTTTCCTTTGTGCTTCAACAATACTGCGTAGTTCTTGATAAAGAAATCTACGTGCCGTTTTGTAGGTTTCAATTTGCTGTTATGAAATAAAATTTTATGTTTTATAAATATTAACATTTTTAATAAAGCTTGTTACAAAGTTCTACCGTGATTTTGATATACAATGAACAATGAGTGTAACTTAACATACCTACAAAAAACAAATGTATTTCAGTATTTTATTCAAATAATTAGGTTAGAAACCTAATGCCTACTAGATAAGGCTATTAAATGTTTAGCAAAATTAGTCTTAACAGAATAATTAAAAACGACAATGTTTTTAATAATTTTGTAACTCTAATTTTTAAATTTTATTACATTTTTTGTTCTTGTGTAACTGTATTAATTAATTTTTTTGTGATAATAAAACTTTTTTCTTTTTTCTTTCTTTTAAAACGTGTATAATAAATTTAATTTACTATATTATATCTTCTTACTCTATAATAGTATAAGACATCATATATTCAAATTGTTATTTTACTGTTGTTCAGTAATATTGTTTGGTCGAAGGTTCAGTACTGTATATTGTATGAATATTTATATTTATTTACATAATTCTGAATCATTTATTTACTTCATCTACACTTTTACAGTACAGTTTAAGACGGACTTGATTGTTATTTTCTATATATTTAATAACTTTCCACTTGGTATTCTGTTGTATAATGCACTATCTTACGAATAATATAAATGTGAATGTTTGGGTGTATGGATGTTTGTTCCTCAATCACGGCAAAAAGGCTTAACGGACTTTAATGAAATTTAGCAAAGTAATAGAGTACAATCTGGAATAGCACATAGGCTACTTTTAATCCCGAAGTTCCCGCGGGAATCTAAATTGCGCGGGTAAAACCGCGCGCAATAGCTTGTCTCTAATAAGCCGAGAGTAACTTTAATTTCCAAAAACGGAGGAGGTTCTCAATTCATGTTTAGTTTTTTTGTGTCTTTGATACAGGATATTTCGCACAATTATGAATCGATTTAGAAAATTCTTGTTTCATATTATGATAGAAGGTACCTACTTCAGAGTTAGTCCCATATAAATTTTATCGAAATTCATGGATAATTTAAAATTTTTGAAAATATATGCATGAGTTCAGAGAACGTTTACCTTGAGAAATTAAAAAAAAAATTTGCAATGTAATTCTAATAAAAAAAATATTTTGTTTGAATCCTAATTTTATTGTTTATAAGTTTTTCTATTTTTATTTAATTTAAATTTAATCTTAATGTAATTATTTCTGTCCTTATTTTTGTTTTTTGTTTTATTTTGTAAAATGTATCTTGATTTGTTTTTTTTTTTGTAGGTACCCTTTGTAGTCTTATATCCGTTACATATATTCTTTATTGTAATATCCTTAGGGAAGAAGAGGGTCATTTCCGACACAAGTGTCATTGACTACTCACTGGAAAGTCCCAGCATATCAATGCAACAAAATTGCTGAAATAAATTCATTAAAAAAAAAATCATTTTTTCATTACATTTTATTTTCATTTCATTTCAAGCTTAACTAAATGAATGAATAAGAAAACAAAAATAATCGAAATAAAAGCCGGTTATACAAAAGCTTTTCGTTCAACTCAAATACAACCTCATAAGATTTATAGAAGCTATAATGAAGACGAAATTAAAATTATAATTATGCTAAATAAAATCAACCGACGAGGACTCGAACCTGGGACTCCCGCTTGCCTGACGGGCGCTCTTCCAACTAAGCTACTGGGCCCTGGTGACACGCCATCGAAATTACTTAGCATATTGTGTTTTACGTTATATAAATTATTGCTAACTTGGTATATAGTATAGCTTTTCAGCTATACTATATACCCAGGTTCGGGTCGTGGTCGAATGATTTTATTTAGCGTTTATTCCACTTCACCCCAAAAATAATTCCACTTCCACCCCAAAACATTTTTTAGCAAGTATTTTAAATCGTAATACTTATTTCGATTTAAACGCCAAGAGCAAGAAGTAGAGTTGACAAAAAAAATTAGAGCAATAAAACAATTACTAAAATACAACGCAATGATGCCACGAGCGCGACCAGGTGCCTACCTGTCTCGCTCTCTCAACCAATCAAAGGATCATTTTTTATCTTACATTTGACCGGTCGGAGCTTCTTGAATGCGCTTTTGTAATTATGTGTTTATAGTTAATCAGTTGAACTTTGTCTATTGCGTTACGAGTATCTGCTGTGACATTTTGTGGGATTATTTTTTGTGTGTGATTATTAAAAAGTTTTACTTAGTTTCTGCTCCGCTGCAATTTTACATAATCAAAAAAGTACCTGTGTATAATTTTTACATTATATATGAGTACTTAAAACGATAAATTCTCGTTTTACGCTATTTGGCTGACATAATTTTGCCTTAAGTTTTCATGATTCGTATTCGAAATAAAACTACTTTTTAACCGGATTAATGTAAAATATAAATTATACGCGATTAATCCGATTTAAAAATAGTTTTATTTATACTTGACTGACAGCTTATTTTATTAAGCTGTCATTATATACGTGATTTTTTTGTCTTTTCATTCATTAAGCCTGTTTTAATTAACTTTTCTACCGTTTACAGATACAAATCGAACACTAGTCAGAGCTGGCAAGCATTATTACCTACATCACACTTTAAAAAATAGCAGAAATGTGTTTTTGTAATGCCAGTCACGCATGCACAGCAAAATTAAAAGTGTTCCAAATGTCAACATTGCGAGAAGATAGACATGCACAACAAACATGATAAAAAAACATTTAAAAAAAGGTACGTGCCATCGAGGAATATAATATTCCAATCACTAAAATTTATAAAAAATGTGTTACCTAAAGATTATGTTAACGCTGGATTTAGTTTAATAAAATGACATGCCTGATTTCAAAGATATCAAGTCTGGATTGTACAAAACTATAAACCAGGCTTTAAATGTTACCAGGACTAAATTCAGAAATACAGAAGATGTAGAAATCTCTGCCATATACTCTAAGTAATTCTTATTTGAAGCAGTCATGTTTTTTATATTTTTCATAACATATTTTACAGCAAATTATTTTAATCTAAAGATGTGATTTATACTTTCAAATTATTAGTTATCTGTTAAACAATTCAAATTTGATTTCATCCACTTTATTTCTTAAGTGTAGTATAGTTTTAAATTTATTGTACCTACTTATTTTGCGGGTCGTTGGTTTATTATATCATGATCCTGTGCTATTAGCAATTTATACTCATGTGTTTTATTTATTTGTCCTTTACCTTTTCTGTTGACTCTACCAAAATTGTTTTGGGGTTTAAGTGGAATTGAGGTATGGAAATATCAGTTTATTTATTTTATGTACCTATAATTTTTTGGGGTAGAAGTGGAATGAATGTATGGACTATAAAATTTGGCGAAAAATAGGCTTAGGGGTTTAGTGGAATAAGCCTTATTTAGCATAATTTTTCAGTTGTTATTTTTAATTTTCTCTATTCATCAAATAAAAAGTACCAACTACTATTCTAAGAAATTTTATATTTACTAATGCATCCTAATTTTCGTTTTTTCTAGTATAAAGTTGTTATTAAATCTTTTTGGTCGTATTGTTTGCAACTGCCAGGTTTTGTTTAAATTGAAAGGTTTTGTTAACACATAGTTAACATTAATTAAAAAAAAGTTTTCAGACACTTTTTATTTGTTTTCTGTATGGGAGAATCCAAAGTCGAAATTCAGTACCTATTAATTCAGTACAGTATTAATCGAGCAGTAAACTTTTTCTTTAACCAATGAAGTTTCAGGCAATCGGTACGCTTCCGATATAGGTACTGCTCATAACTTAGACGTGAACGAAGTTGCGGGTAACAGGTAATGACTATTATTAAGTAAGCTTAAAAAAATATTTTTGCCTTTGATAGGCTGCTACATACATTCATGCCTGTGGTCCCTTATGGGGTAGACAGAACACCAGAGGCTATAAAACCATCTGATGTCGCGTTTGACAAATTCAGAGGTATTTTATTGATGGAGAAAGACTTTTGCAGCAATAAAACCTAGCTCTTGAGGATAAATACATGCAATAAAAATAGGTTTATATTCTAAATAAAGGTTTATATTCTATCAAGATATTTCAAACGGTCAAATCACGTGAAGCTGCTAGTCATTCATAAATCTATCGTAATCCTCGAAAAAACACTTCTTACTTTCGATCCACTCATTTAAAACTCCTTAGTGCCTCACTTTACATTGAGAGGAATTGAAAAACTCTCAAATTTCTCTTTGCTGGAGTTTTATTAAACAGCTAATGAAATACTACTACATTGGAATTGAAATACTATATTGGAAATGATCGGAAATCTATACCAACGGTTTGATTTAAATGAATAATTTTTTAATTTTTGTTAAATTTAATTTGGATTTGTTTACATACAAAAGATATAGAAGTAAATTATAATATGTAGCGGTAGTAATGGAGCAGTGCGAGAACTGAATAATTAGTTTGCCTTTTGAGTATTGAGTACAACAGTAGATGTTGTATTAATTTTTTGAGTTTGATATTGTATTACATTTGTATCACTGATTAATAAATTGCAAAAAAATTAGACGTTTCCGTAATGTCAGGAATTTGACTCTAAGTATAGCTATAGAAAAAATACATGTCTTGACTTTAAAGGCTAAGATGACTGGAATAAATCTGTCAAATACATAACCCGAAGCTACAGAGCTGTGTACAGCGCAAATTGTAAATGGCTGTACATTTTTAAAGTTTAAGCCTGAAGCGCTGTAGCTTGCGAAATATCTTGTTTCTATGATTTCGAATGAATTTGAAATTTTTGTTCGAAGTAGAATTTCTACAGTGTTCTAGATGAGTTAAATAAATGTTTTTACAACTAAATAAATGAAAATCTAGCTAGCATTAATCGTCAGTTTCACTTTCGTCCGCTCGGCTAGACTTCCCAAGCTATCCAACTTCCACCTTCAAGTCAAAGTTATAACCACAGTACTGTAATCGAATGCTACTCAGTAATTCATTGCATTCAGCGCCAAATTCGAAACTTCATATAGTTACACGAAAGTTACACGAAAGTAACCAAAACATCTTAATTCTACTACTGTATCTTTAGATCCAACACATGTTTTAGAAATAAACTTAACAAAACCAACATAGAACTATGACATAAGAGCAGACAGTAACGTGAAATAGCGCCTCTGCTGGAATTCGAATCCCCTAATATAGAATTATGGTATGAGGCTTTAATACGACAAGGAGGCCTTCGAAATAGCTTATTCTAAGATAAAACAACTAAACCAACTTTAATATCACTAATATAGCCTAGAGCAGTAAAGACATTTACCCACGGAATCTTCCGTTTACATTTCGAAACATGGTTTCATATAAACTTTGTTTCATGTTTTTATTATGATTTATTACGGAAAACTACTCGTGGCTGTTGAAGATTATGTATACCTACGATATTTTATAAATTGTGGAGAAATTATGAAAGAAAGTATAACTATAGGCTCTTGATTTTAAAGACCAATATGCATAGGTTAAATATTGGATGACTAAGTTATTAAGGTTCTTTATTTTGGACGACACCTACCTCCTAGAATTTCGTAACCTTATTTTTTTTTTTGTGCTTGATTTTTAATGGACGGCGAAATCAACGTTTAATTGTTACAGATTTGTCTGCTCCGTCTGCAACATTTATGTCATAAGTGTACGTTAGCCAGATGGACTATGAACGGTTCAAGGCACCTATTAACACGTACGCATAGTAGACGCTTTTTATGAAGTAAAACAATTTTCACTTAGATATAAAAGCGAATTCGAATACGATCACCTCTACAGTTTTGAATAACAGTGTTCTTGTCAAATACACACCAATACACCATCCTCCCACAAAAATAAAGCAATGCAACGAAAACCACGTCCAACGCTATTTCCACTCAAAGTTCCACACCGACACTAGTTGCGCCTCAACTAGGGCGTAACAGTGACCAATAAATTTACAGCCACGAATTTAGCAAGGTCCATAATTGTATCAATGTAATGGATATCCGCAAATTGACGCCTGATTCAGTCACTTGAATTTTAGGTTCAGAACGTCGCCATGAAATCTTAGCTTTTTATGATTTTCTGAATGACTTCGCAATAGTATCAGAACATTTTATGAAATATAAATATATTTATAATCTTATCCTTCCCTTCATCTTCAAAAAAATAACCATGTATATGTTTATTTAAAAGGATATTCTGGTGTGTTTTTTTCGTGAAATATAAGAAATTTAAGTAAATAATAAATTCTTTCCAGTTACAAAAACCTGTTTTTATTTATCAAAAAAAAAATCCGGTATGAAACCTAACCTGTACTATTTTTTTTAACATAATTAGGATGGGAAGTTTGTCCTCCATGCCACCTGGTGGAAATTTAACATGAGGACTAAATTTGTACACGTCCATCCATGAAATACTTTTTCACTCGGTGCTTAAAACTACCAGGACTGCTGGTCAGGAAAACCAACGCAGGCAGTTCATTCCAACCCTGAGCAAACCTTACCAAAAAGAAACTATCGAAGAGCTTGGAACGACATTTTAGTAAATACATTAATTATTTTAACACACATTTTATGTGCAAAGCTTTATGCAAGAGTTTAAAAGATTTTTCTTACCTTAATCAAAACCCAAGCAACCCTGTTGAATCATATTACTTGAGATTCAAAACAGCCGTAAGCCGTTTTATGCCTGAGAGAAAGCTTATTAAAAACATGGCTTCAATTTTAAATACAATTTTATGTGGTGAAAAGGTTGTAAGAAATGTCGTAATTTGTATCTTGTTAAATAGGGTTTCCGTGAACCGCGGACCGTAGTTTAAATTATATGACGCTAACTGATTTTAAAGTGTAAATTTTTGTTTTTTTTTTTATTAAAAAAGGACGGGACATCAGTCTTCAATGCCACCTGGTGTAGAATATTTATGAAGACTAAAGTGGTGCACGTCCACCCACAAAAAACCTGTTCATTCGCCGCTTAAAAGTACCAGGACTATATACTGGACATGAAAATCTTTTTTCCCACGTGTAGGTATAGTTACAACTAAGATAATAGTATCGCTTGCAATTAGTCGTTTTAGGAAAGTTTTAGTATCATGTTTTGTATATTTACAATACGACATTGTACGACATGTACTTAGGCGTCAATCGGACGATGCGGAACTAAGCTTTTCTACAAAAAATTCTTTGTCAAAGAAAAACATCACTTATTTTTTGAAAATGTAGTTCTAGAACCTAAATCAGGTTTTATAATCACAAGAACATACTACTTCATTTACGCTTTTTTACAATCGTACTATGCCTAACTGGTAAATAGTAATAAAAGCAAACAGAAAAAATAACTTGTTCTGCTGGTTACAATATTCAAGTACTCATAAATGAAACTAACGTTTCCACTAATATCGCTTGGTGGTAGGATCCCTTCTGGGTCCGCCTGGCTAGCGACCACCCTTTATATAAAGTCTGCCGCCAAATGTTACCGCTCCGGCGGTAATGTGTTCCGGCAATATTGTATAAAGAGCCAGTTCCTTCCTAAACCCGTGTGCTTTCATCTTCGACCTCATCGTCACTTACCATCAGGTGAGATTGAGGTCAAACGCGGGTTTAGTCACTTATAAAAAAAAATAAAAAAAATAAAAATTAAATTAACATTGTCATAGTTATTCAAAAGCGAAAAAAGCCCAGGGCTAAAGAAACAGTCAAACACATTTTAATTCGCGCTCGAACCGAAATTTTCACCAATTATTTTAATTCAAATTCAGGAAGAGGTAACCGGGCGTTGACACAGACCGACCTAACGAATGGAAGTTAACCCGCCTGACACGAAAGTTAGCACAAATGAAATTCAACACTAACGGTCTACAGAAATAAATGTGAAAACGTGGTAACCGTTTTATAAATTTTGGAAACCTTTAATGTTGAAATTTCCTCGCGCGCGCTTTGAATTTTGCTTTGAACGTATGTGGTGCTTTTTGTTATTCTTTGTTTGAAATAGGTTTGAAATGGGAATACTTATGTTTGTTTTTAATTTTTAAAAAGGTTGGAGAAGGGATGTGGTTATCCTTGCTGACTTTAGGCCATGTTCTTGATAAGAGTATAAGAATTGCCTCATTCATATTTTGCACTAAAACAATAATACTGTTTTTTAATTATTTTGTTTATGTTTGATGTTTCATCTATACAGACAGGGTCAACGTAAATTAGCGCATCACCTCTCGCAGGCAGCTTATCTACATGAATATCAATAATATTTGTTCCATGACTACAAATCTTCATAAATAACTCAAAAAATTAAAAAGAAAAAATGTTTTGCTCATTTGAAGAAAACGAAACTGAAAAATTGTTGTCTGCCCGTGGCGATATTTTGCCTACGCAAGGTGTATGGCATACCTACTCTCAGCGTGAATAAAGTTAATCCAGTATAGAGGCAATACCAAAGTAAAATTGTATGGGAAAACTTAAACATTAACTCTATTTAATGTATTTTCTTCAAAGCACCTCTAAATAGAGTTGATGCCCAAAAAGCCTTTGCGATAATAATGTGGTCGTCATCAGTAGAGGTTGCTGCCTTATTGATTTTATTAGAGCTGCTTGAAAATACAAATATTCAATTGTTTTCATCAGGATGTTATTAAAATTAGGGGGAAAGCTCGCATAGATACCTAAAACCACAAAGAAACTCTGATGTATTTCTGATTTTGTGCTATAAGGTGATAAATCTCGGTTCTAGTATTTACATTATATTAAAGTACTGGTAAAAAAAAGCGACTGCACCTAAAGGAAGATTTCCTAAGACCTGGATACAAGTCGGACATTTAAAACGTGTGAGAGCGCTTAATCAATCTTAAGAGATGTATGTGAGATGTTCTTTAAGATTTTATAATTTTCTATTACCTATAATAAGTTTAAGATGTGTAAGACTCTTAGTTAATTTGTTGCACTTTACTGTCGCATTAGGTCTCCTGTAATGATAGATATAAGTGTTTTGATGTAATAATAAATAAATAAGGAGCTCTCATTTCGTACATTTTGCCATATAAATATAGGAGCCTCATGGCGTCAGTGTTTGCAGTTAGACTCCAAAATATAAGTATGATATAGTTTGATCCTTAAATCAATGTTTAAGTTTATTGCTAGTCAAAATAATGGTTAAAGAAAACATCATAAGATTATAATCATTGAAAAAATCATATTTCAAGCCCAATTTTAACGCAACTTTTCACGTAAATAATTCGTATTTAAATTATATGTGAAGCTGAGTGAAATAGCAAGATATTTTTGCCAAACACAATGACAAGTTTGGCTTAGCGAGTGGCGGGTAATGAATATTGTTCCGTTACTGAGTGACTGTCAGACAACATACATTTCATAGGTGGTGTAGAGGTGCACAAAGGAAGAAATTCTCAAAATTCCCACGGGAAAGGGAAGTATAGGACTTATTAGTTTGTATCAAAAATCTTATTCCTTGAGTGCACTGATATGAAACTTGGTAAAAATGTTTTTCGATATGTGTGTGATTGCACTATGGAAGGAATTCCCAAAACTCCCACAAAAACAGGAAATAGGACTTTTAAGAAAAATAGGACTTTTAAGTTTGACGACCGGCTGGTGTAGCGGTAGCATACATTGCCTTCTATACCAGAGGTCCTGGGTTCGAATCCCGGCGGCGGCGGATATTTGTGTGATGAACACAGATATTAGTCGTCAAGTCATGGATGTTTATATGTTTATTTAAGTTTATTCTAATAAGAAATATGTATTTATTCAATATGTATGTTTATATATTTCTTAAGTATATCAGTTATCTAGTATCCATAACACAAGTTCTTTGAGAAACTTAATTTGGGCTAGATAATGTTGTGTGTCAGAAATATTTATATTTATTCGCGTACGAAGTTGCGGGCAAACACTCGTAAATAATATTATTTATTTAAAAAATTATGCGCTTTGAAAGAATTACTCGGTATACAATCAATACAGTTTCCACAATAAATAAACAGCTTATCACAAGCTACATTGGTTACACGATTCAAAAGCATAACCTCAATTGTCAACTCATATAACAAGCAAAAGGTGATATTACGTTAAATAAAAATGCTAAGAAAAGTATTCCACACACAATCTCAAATAGTGTTGAAAAGAAAGAAACAAATGTTTCACGAAAATGGACAAGGAAGAAATTCGCGAAACACGAAAGTATTGTATTCCTTTGGGCGCTGTGTTTGATGTGTGACTGTTTGACTTAGGGACCCGACACCCTGGGGTAAACAACGTAACTGGATGAGTTACCAAGGAATTCTGAAAGTGAAATATACGGGCTTGTAATTGGCTGAAATATGACTGAAATAGATTCTTTGTTTAAATTTTTTTAAATTTTGTTTCCATGAAGGAAAGTTTGGTGAAAAGAAAACCAATTGGCTTTAAGGCTTGAAAGATGTCAACAAAGACAAATATAAAATTGTCCCTCATCGAAAATTGTTCTTTGGTCTAAAAAAACTCGACACACACGGTCTGTTCCTTCTTTCGTAGTGTTTCGTTAAGGCAAATATATCATTATTTGAGGGGAGGGGGGGCGGTGAACCTACGCATGAAAATCCTGCATCACTAGTGCAAGTACAATTCGCGGAATTAGCAAAATAACTTTTTATAGTAGTTGTCATGGATTTCCGCAAAGTAACGCCTGATTCAATCAATTATATCATTATTTGCTTATCTTTTGTTCATAAAGTCTTTTCAGTACAAAGATTAATTATTAAGATTTTTGATATCAAAAGAAATCGTTACCAATTCATAAATCTGGAATCTGGATGGAAGAAATAACATAAAAAATAAATATTCATTATTTTTTGAGTAAACTTAACCGAAAGTCAAATAAGTCATTACGCAACGCATGGTTACACTGGTAACTAGTTCATCAACACAGAATAGGTAGTTAGGTATACATAAACGACTTCACGAACGGTCGTCGAGCAGTGAATCATTCCTGAACTCTTTATTTATTCATAGGGAATTCTGGTGAAAAATTAAGTATCTACTTTTATTACATATTTATGATCAGAATCGAGTACAGAGTGCTCTCCTTCAATATCTAAAATTTGTCACCAGTCACCCTGTATATTGCATGCAAATCCATTCTTATAGTTCAATTGTTCTATAAAATTATAGATTTTGAAGTAATCTATAGCTCGTTCATACAATAATTTTCGGCAGTTATAAAATTTTATACAACTTTTATTTTTAAAAAAAACGTTAAACCGACTATACGACCGTATATTTTCCTGAAATTAACGTGTTCTGTGGCTTTGAAAACTTTGGTTGCGAGAAATTCAAGTTGCGCTGACCTGTCTTTATTGGGTTACTGGTTTTATTTACAATGTCTTTCGAACTTATGAAATACAATTTTATTTTCTTTCACTATTTTATTCAATATTTTGCCGATGAGAGTCAATATCTATGCGAGATGTACTTCAGAAAATTTACGACTGAACGCTGTTGAAATGTATGAATTTTTTTTTTTTTTATTATAAACTAAGCTCGCGTTTGACCTCAATCTCACCCGTAAGTGAAGATGAACTTAAAATCATAACACACGGGCTTAGGAAAGCATTTACTATATAATATTACTTTAATGATAGTATAGTCACGTCTAATAATATGTATACACTTCGCAACGTATTCCGTTATAATAAGGTTAAAAGTCCAATGAAATTGTTTATGTCGGCGGTGTCTAGCTAGAGGCTTATAGTTTACTAGCCACCGCACGCGGTTTTACCCGCGTAACTTTTGATCCCGTGGGAATTTCGGGATAAAATATATACGGGATAACCTTCCTTAAGAGTTGGGCTATGAAATGCAAAAATAATTTTTCAAATCCCACTTGTAGTTTCTGAGATAAGCGCGTTCAAACAAACAAAAAAACAAACTCAGCAGCTTTATATATTAAGTATACATTTGGATAGACTTCGGATGCCAGCACCTTCTTGGTGCTTGACAGAGTCTACGTCACGAGTTTGTCACCGACGGAGAGAATAACAACAATATAGAAGATGGAAACGAAAATAAAGATGATGAAGATAATATTCAAGAGAAGTAGCAACTTATATCGTAGAAGTAGAAACTGTCATGCACCGAAGATCAATCAGTTCAGCACCACAAGCATTGTCGGCAGTAGAAAAACCGACTCGCCCTAAAGACGGCCACACAAAAGACTGTATTAGAGAAACATGAAATCCCCAAGAATACCTGATGTTGAATCAAAGAGAGGAATCACCCCGATTCCGACATATACATTATTATTAGACTACGTTTTACTCCTCTTGATATAAAGTTTGCAGCCAAGTATCACTGCCCCGGCGGTAATGTATTCCGGCAATATTTAAAGAAGACCAAATGTGCAGCATATTCAACCTTTACATTTTTTTATTTCACTTTGATTGACGTCAAAGAATAAGCCAGGTCAATAATCAAGCAGAGCATTAAAAACATATTTTTCAAAAATTTCTTTATCAGAACTAGACTAAATTGTAATGAGACCACATGGAAAGCGACAGCTTTCTAAAAAAAAAGTTTTATTAAAATCGGTTCACCCAGTCAAAAGTAATAAGGTAACAGACATAAAAAAGCATACAGACGATTTGAAAACCTCCTCCGTTTTTTGAAGTTGGTTGAAAACAATTATTTATTTGCAAAATAAAGTAAAGGTTGTACTTATATCGTTTTCGTAAACTTAATGTATGACAAGATTAAAAACTTATACATTTCATCCATTTACGTTACGAAACCGGTCACATCTATACTTAATATATAAAGCTGAAGAGTTTGTTTTTTTGTTTGTTTGAACGCGCTAATCTCAGAAACTACAAGTGGGATTTGAAAAATTATTTTTGCGTTTGATAGCCCAACTCTTGAGGAAGGTTATATTTTATCCCGAAATTCCCACGGGATCAAAAGTTACGCGGGTAAAACCGCGCGCGGTGGGTAGTATTTAATAAAATTAACTCGATAATACTTTCTCAGAATCAAATCAAAACTCAGCCTATTTCTAACTAAAAGTAAGTCCGAATAATATCGTCCAGTTTTTATGAAAAGAATATTTATAAAACTTCTCGGTATAAGATATTGCTTTTTCTGTATAAATTCAAAACCAAAGCTAACGATTAATACTATGAATATGCATAAAGTTTATAGTTTTGCTTTTAGGCATTAAAAATATGTAAGAAAATAAGGCGTATTAGGGTGTTAACACACCAATCGGATTCAATTAACCAAGTCGGTCAATGTCAATCGGAATTTTTGGCAAAGTAAAAACTATGGATCGTCGTCAACTGTTCGGTTCGCCCGTCGATCGACGATCGACGGTACACCCTAATCTATACCAATGTATTTTGATCTGTTATTGTATAAATGAGATAGAAAATGCCCAGTATTATCAAGATAGTCCCAAAAGGCTTAAAATGAAAAGAACAATATGATTGAATTCATATTAGAAAAATAAATAAGAATGAACGTTGCAATATTGAATCGGCGCTATATTATTATCAGAAAAAAAAACGTATTTTTCCGATACTATAGTGTACATAATTTTTGTATGGAAATTGTGATCGATGCTACTGCGGCTATTTATTCTTGGTCACATCTGCTGGAGAATATTATATTGTTCATGTCTTTGATATTGGTAAAGATTAGCTCGCGTAATGATATTGTTTCTGTTTTAACTGAATCCATGGAAACGTCTCGTTGCAACGAGGTCGGAGGAAGGAGGATCAACCCAAATCAACCCCTAAGGCTGCAAACTGGACGGCAGCGACAGCGACAGCGAGAGCAACAGCGGCGCTGTCAGCGATTTCCACGACACGATACAAAGTATTGAGTTTGTATCAAACCGCGACAAGTCGCTCGAGCGCCGTCGGCGCCGTCGAGAACGGCCCAGATTCCACGCGTCGCTGTCGCTCTCGCTGTCGCTGCCGTCCAATTTGCAGCCTAAGAAGCACTGTTTAAACCCCAAAGTCTTCAAGTGATTGAAACTGATGGTTAAATATCAATATACGATGGTACACAAAAAATCTTCGACTGCATTGGGGCGAACAATGTCTGATAACACGAAACAATATTTAAACTGGATTTGGACACAGATTTCCAACAGTCAATCAAATAAAAAAGGTTTTTCAAGATATTCTCAAGCAAAATTATGAAATAACGGTTAAACTAAACGTTACCTATTTTGGCTTCGAAACAAATTAAATTTACATACATACATAACCTCACGCCTGTATCCCTAATGGGGTAGGCAGAACACCAAAGGTTACAAGACCATCTGATGTCACGTTTGTCTTTGGAGGTATTTAAAGATGGAGAGAGACTATTGTGGTGACAGGGGGTCAGCCCATCGCCCACAAAAACGCCTTTAAAACCTCTGTCCCTTAACTGACTTTTACAGTATGCCCGGGAAGAGCAGCAGCTGGCACATTCTACGTTTTTCTTTCGCTCCCAGTCCAGCATGGAAGCAATTAAATTTCTAAATTCAAAATGTAATTACACAAGAGTTAGCTTACGTTACTTACTACGAAAATATCGATACACAATCTTCAATTAAACTTCATTTCGGTATTTATAATGTCGTGTTTCCACAAACTACAGCTTTAAATGGGCTCATGCAGCAAAGAAAACACACCGTTGATTTTGGAAAATAATTAATCTTGCTGTTTCATTCGTATTAGCAGGAGGCTATTTGGTGAGACGCACGATATATTCTTACATAAATCGGGACGCAGAATAAATTTAAAAAGGATTGTAACTTTTGGAATATTTTAACATACAAACATAACTTCACGCCTGTATCCCTCATGCATGGGGTAGGCAGAACACCAGAGGCTATAAAACCATCTCATGTCACGTTTGACTTTGGAGGCATTATAATGGTGGAGAGGTCAGCCTATCGCCCACAAACAAAATCTTCAATAAAACCTGTATCCCTTAACTGACTTTTACAGTATGCCCGGGAAGATACTGGCACATTCTATGTTTGGTCCTTTGCTCGCAGTCCAGCATGGAAGAGCAAGGAATATATTTTTGTTCATAAAATAAACTTTTTTTAACAAGCTGATAAATATGCTTCGCTGACTCCCTTTGGTATTTTTCCCTTTTACTAAAATTTATTATTTTCGCTGAAAGTTGCGTTAAAATTGGGATTGTAGATAGGATTTTTCAATTATCATAATTAAATTATGTAATCTAATGGAATAATTACTATTTAACAACAACGTTAACTGGTTCACATAGTATTGTCTTAAGTAGTTTTAACAACGTTAACTGCCGCTCACAGAGAAAAATCTGATGTACTAGAAAGTATAATCAACGAATCATAATTGTAATCATATACGAGTGGCACAATATTGCAGAGAAAGAAAACTTATAAAATCATAAAATAAATATCGTTCTAAAATCTTTTTGACGTAATGGGCATTGTTCATTTTTTTAAATTTATTTCATACGAAATACCTTTTCGATGAATAAGGTTTCTGATTAATTTAGTCGATTTAAAACATTTAAAAATATTGGGGTTTAAGAGATTTTTAACAAAATACATTTGACCTTTATTTAACCTCGATGACGTCATCAAAGGCATCAAATCGATCAAGTGTTATGCCTAAAAGCTGTTTAAAAAAAGTCGAACTAAACTCTATAGCTCTATGGTGGTTGTTTTGTTTTGTTTATATTTTAAACTAACCTCAACGTAACAAACTCAGCTTCTTTATATATCCCTGCGATTGATCTAAGTTTAATTAACAATTAAAATTTTAAGAATAATTAATTTAATTATTTTAATTATACATTATTTATACAAACTACAAAGAAAAGAAACAGAGGAAATAAAGACGGTTAAGATTTGATTCGAATCAATGTTTGAAATGTTGGTTTGTTGTCTATTGACAATCCATTGGGTGACAGTGACAAAGCATGACTTTAGCACACAGACACAGCTAATGTTTTTTTTTACTGACTGACACATGTTTATAAAGTTAATGCCACTGATGACGTCATCACGACTGATTTTATAAAATCAATATAAATTAAACGACACAGTTAAAAATAAAACTATTCAAATTGTTTTCTCAAAATAGGTTAAAAAAGTAAACAATGCCCATTCCATTTTCCATGAGTGATAAAAAACGATTGACAAATGATTTCCCGCTACTTTTTATTTTGCAAATCGTCTTAAATTTTCCCGATTCATTAAATAAAATACTTTCTAACCGGATTTATCGAGTAAAACTACACTTTTAATTTGGTCACGAAAGGCTGAACTAAGGTTAAAAACAGTTTTATTTAAGGTTGCAAGTCGTTTCAAAAAACATTCGAAATTCCTATAGATCCGATTAAATAGAAGTGCAAAACTTTTGTTGCGCCACTTGTGCCCCATGTAGATCTTAACTCGATTCTTAGAACAATGGATAGTTTTTTTCCCAGAAAACCGGAATGTTTCATGATAAAAGTGTTCCCACGAGATTGCAACAAAAAGAAAAAGCTAGTATTTTTCATAAATTTTCTGCACTTTGTGCTATAACGTGAAAATCAACGTACGTAAGTTGTTGTTACCCGTAACTATCAAAAACAATAAAATCCCCAGACAATCACACCACCACAGGGCCCCAAAATAAGCAAAGCTTGTGATATGTGATACCATGTAGCGAACTAAGGAAAACCTAGAATATAAATACATAAATAGATAAACACCCAGACTCGGAACATTTTTTTTCTTGTTCCGTACGGGAATCGAACCCTCAACCACTGGCGTCTGAGGCAGACAGGTTTACCCCATCGCCAAAGTGGTCGTCAAAGTTGTAGAAATAATAAGAATACAAAATATATCCGTATATCGAACCTGCGACCTCAGTATTGGCGTAGAAGCGCCTATACCACTGCACGACGGAGACTGTCAAACTAATTTACTAATGCTTTTAGCTTCAATTTAAGTAATCTGATATAATTTGGGAAATGAGGTTTTATGAGCGTATTTGTGGGCGATAGGCTGACCCCCTGTCACTGCAACAGTCTCTCTCCATAATTATAATACTTCCAAACTCGTCAAACATGACATCAGATGGTTTTAAGCCTCTGTTATTCTGCTTACCCCATACGGGATAAATTTCAGTTTTATTTGTAAATTGTTTGACTTATCTCAAATGTATTTAAATACTTACGAAATAAAGAATATTTGAATTTGAAAACTCGCTCAACTCGCTAACCTCGTATATCACTCCGCTCCGCTCGTCTTCGCTTTGGTGAAAGCACATGTATGAAAATCATAGTTACGGAGTCTGAAATTGGTCCGTTCCGCTCGCAGTGGAAGGCTGCTATTAGTCCTAAATGCGATGTTTTTAAGGTTTTCAGTTTTTAATATTCTCACATTTTTCTTTCAATTTCATCACTGAATTTTAATTATATTAAAATTGCCTGAAATCGCAAAATATACCAGACCGATGCTTTTATATTGATACTGAATTAAAAACATTTTTACATCAAAATATTTCTCTCAAACTACTAAGACATTGAACTTTTCCAGTATTGAATCTCTAACCGAATACAGAGTAGGGTTTCTGCCACCAATATTGAAAAAGTTTAATTCGTTTAGTATTCCAAATCAATAAGATGTAAGGAAAATTTATCTATTCAAAGATTTATTCTAAGAAAATAAATGATTTCTCTTTCACAATCACATCTTCTAAGAACAACGAAAAAATATCGTCTAATGAGAAGTTAGTAAACGAGCTTTAAAATATTCAGTTCAAAAATGTTTAATATTACTGATGAAAAGCGTTAGAAATTTACTTTCAGTTTTTATTTCATATTGATGAAGCAGAACAAAAACGTGTTTCATTGATATTTAATCGAGAAAAGCGGATAAATTAACTGCTGAACCGAAATAAGAAAGGATAGATCAGCAAAGGTCCAGTTATCGAACTAATATAATTACTAATTACAAATTATTGGACGTTGAAACTTTTTTCCCCTCGTATGATTATAAATGAAGATGATCCACTCCGTTCCTCGGCGCATTAATATATTTCCTTATCGACTTATATTTAACATTGTGATACATAAATCATTGAGTTATTATTGTACTTCAGTACATAGTAACTCAATGACATAAATAAACCTTTAAAATACAGTCCGTTACAAAAAAAAATTGTATGATGTCTAAATAATAGTCTAGATGTCTAAATAAGGTTTGTGCCCACTTGATTTAGAGTATGTAGGAGTAATAAGTATAGAAGTCTTAGGTGTAGAAGATAGCAGAGAAATTGCCCCAACCAATTTTAACTAAATGTCGTGGGCATAGAATTCAGATTCAAGTATATTTTTTTGACAGATTTAAAACGCTTGATGTGCCGCCTTCTGTACCAACGAACCAACTGAATGATGACCCATTTTGCTGAAAATTCGTTTGAAACTGTCAAACTTGTAAGGTCTATCGCGTATAATGCACTTATGACTTTTTAGATACTGAACGGATTCTGTACTCATTAATAGTTAGTGTCGAATGTAATGATTACAAGTTCGTCACCGAGGAAACCAAGATGGCGAATTTCGACCTACTAGCATTGAGACGGTTTGCCAAAATGAGCTTGTTGTGGGTCATGATTTAGTTGTTTTCATATTACATACTATATTTATCCTAACACCCTGAACTCAAAAATCTTCAACAAAAACGAACTTGAAGTAGAACTCATTTAAACTCGTCACCTCTAATTAGCAGGGATATTAAAAGGATTATGTAAAGCTTTAAAGAAAAAAAACTTCAATCAGAAATTTCTTTCCACATTTCTGATATCTTCCCCTATAGTTTAAAAAGTTCTAACATTACTAAATACATCTTTTTGATTTTTTTAAAAGCTTCCTTATAGCCAGATCTAACAAAAACTTTGTTCACTGCCAAAATGAATTTGGAAATGGGATTAAAAAGTAAGTATAAACCTAAAAAAAATTCTTACTCCTCATAGAATTTCGTAATTTAAAAAAGTCACAAAAAATATCTGCTGAAACGAGCAAACTAAAAACTAACAGTAAATTCGTTAGCTGTGCTGTGCGAATACATCGTTAATGTTAAGAGTCGTTTGCGACACATTTGGGCCATTCCGGAACCCGTATTCAAAAGTTAAACGAGATTAAACTTAATGAATGTTTTTAATAATTCGTCATTTTCAAAATTGCTCTAAAGTACGGATGCAAAAATGGATAAAGTGTTAAAAGGCGGTTTTATCCTTAACATTTTTGTTTTACTTGCAGAAAGTGCAAGGGGTTTAAGTTAACTTTTTTGTAAACTTAAAGACTGATCAACGGACGGTGTAATTATATTCAACAGTAGAAGCCGCAGGCGGATTTTCCGATAGAGAAAAATATTTTCTGTATTGACTAATTCCGCAACTGAGTCCGATAATGATAGTAATTTAAAATAAATAAATATTTCCGACACTCACACAACATTATCTAGCCAAATTAAGTTTCTTAAAGAACTTGTTTTATGGATACTAGATAACTGATATACTTAAGAAATATATAAACATACATATTGAATAAATACATATTTTTTATTAGAATAAACTTAAATAAACGTGACGAAATGACTTGATGACTAATATCTGTGTTTATCACACAAATATCCGCCGCCGCCGGGATTCGAACCCATTATCTCTGGCATAGAAGGCAATGCATGTTACCACTACACCAGCCGGTCGTCAATTTAGTTCTGAAATGGTCGTTGCATCCTGACTTCTGGTTGAGGCAAAACACATGTCAGTGGTGGCTTGTGGTGTAGGTTGTAGTGTTCCGAGTGTGAGTAGTTTTCGCTATACCGCTTGCTGCTTAATGGAAAGAGGGTGTTGTACCCTCGAAATTCCTGCATCGACAGTGCTTTGGAGTCGCATAATTAGCAAGCTAACTTATTATTGTGGTTCTTAGAGTTTTTATTGGCGTCTTTGCGGAAGATAGGCTACTTTCCAGGTTGCCTTCATGCTGGACTGGGAGCAACAGAAAATCATACATACTACCAGCTGCTTCTCTTCCCGGGCATACTGTAGATATAAGTCTTTCAAGGGATAGAGATTTTATTGGAAGTTTTTGTGGACGAAAGGCTGATCAGTTACAGCTGTAACTGCAATAGTCACTCTCTATCACTATAGTACCTATAAATTCGTCAAACGTGCCATCAGATGGTTTTATAGCCTCTGGTGTTCTGCCTACCCCATAAGGGTGAAGTTATATATTTAAGTACTAGCTGAACCGGCAAACGTTGTTTTGCCATATAAAAAAAAAATAGATGTTGGCCGATTCTCATAGATACCGGATAAGCACAAAAAATTTCATCAAAATCGGTCAAGCCGTTTCGGAGGAGTATGGCAACGAAAACTGTGACACGAGAATTTTATATATTAGATGTATGTAATAGATTAACTACACTATGAGGCTACTAAAGGTTGACACAATATTTTAATTTTCGGTTTATAAAGTGGTTTATAGGATCTCTGCGCGTATCGCTGACGAAGTTGGTTCTACGGCTTGTACTTTTTTGTACGTCCAAAAATAAAATTCTGGTTTACCTTGCCATAAAATGGGCTGAAAACATCCATCATAGGATTAAGATGCAAATATGTCGAAAGTAAAGTTGTGTAATTCATAGATTGATTGACCAAAATTCCGTATCACAATACCTTGTACAATACGAGTATTCCATTTAACAGCGTGAATACGGCTTCGACGTACCTTATTCTGGCCGTTTCAGGCCACAAGTGAAAACCAAGGCTTTGTTGCCTCGTGTTACAAAGCACAAGCTGAATTGAGAGTCTATTTGTTCCTATAAATCACATTTCAAGCTTCATATCTTGTATGTTATAAACTATTATAATCCAAAATTTTATCGTTATAACAACGATACTTGTTTCTAAAGTTACGTCAAAACCTATTCATGTAACATTAGTTTATTAATTTACTAGCTGTATCGCGCGGTTTTACCCGAGCAATTTTGAATTCCGTTATATCGATTCCCTATGTGCTATTCCAGACTTTAACCTACCACCATGCAAAATTTCATCCAAATCCGTTGAGCCTTTTTGCCATGATTGAGGAACAAACATCCAAACATCCATTTATCCAAACTTTCACATTTATAATATTAGTAAGAAGTAAGATAAAATCTCGACGCGACATCTCGGCTGTTGTGGTCACAAAAATATCACGATTTATCTTATCAATATATTTTAAGAGCGCGATATTTTTAAAATTATTATTATTATTATGGATAACTGTTTGTTTCCCAAATAAAATAAAATAAAATAAAATTATGATATTATAATGTAGCATTGTGATACATGGAAAAGACACTTCAAGACTCGCATTATGAGAGCTTGCTCAGACTTAGACTTTAATATAACTATAAATAAGATTATATTATATTGCTTCTATGCTGGACTGGGAGCGAAAGAAAAACATAGAATGTGCCAGCTGCTTCTCTTCCCGGGCATACTGTAAAAGTCAGTTAAGGGACCGAGGTGTTATGGGAGGCTTTTTTGTGGGCGATAGGCTGACCCCCTGTCACTGCTATAGTATCTCTTCACTATTATAATGCCTGCAAATTTGTCGAACGTGACATCAGATGGTTTTATTACCTCTGGTGTTCTGCCTACCCCATACGGGATACAGGCGTGAAGTTATGTATGTATGTATATTATCTATGGAGACTTGAGAGCAAATCTATGCTTGAGTCATGATCATGGCTTAAGATAATTTTCATAAACGGGACTAAAATACGACATGGAGATCTATTGCTTATCAATGTAATGGGTACACCGCTTTACACCACGGCAATCAAACTTTCAATTTAGTGATTCATTTGTGTTACTTTTATTTCTACCAGATTGTTTCGATAAGAGACATGTACTTCAGTTTTCCACAAAGTGTCGTGGACAAGCATATACTTAAATAGGTTTCCTTCTTGATAAACCAATGACCTTAACGACATCTCAATTTAAGTAAATTTTTGGTAAGATTAATTAAGAATTATAAACCTTAGGTTTACTATTTAACAATCAATGAATCCACAAAGCATTCCACAATGGAAGGGCATTCTTAGTCCTATTGTGCCAGTCTTTCATTGTTTAATTTGAATTGCACGCTTGATATTAACGGATTTTCTCAAGTCCGGGTATAACCTCTTTTCTATTTAACCGCCGTAAGTGACCAGCCGGAGATTTCGATTTCCACTCCTCTAAAAAGCTTGTATGTTTTTTTTTCACTTTTCTTATTTAATAAATGGTAAAAAAGTATTTCTTATGTTTTTGGTAACGCCAAGCTATACATTTGGGTAATTAACTTTTAAAACTGACTTCGATCTATCAGTTACGCTATACAATGACAGATACAATGATTATTCAAAGGTTTATTTTCTATAAACAGATATTTACATAGCAATAGCTCAACAATACGAAATATAACAGTATGAAATTCAAAAATATATTCTGGTATTCAAAGTCACTATCGTTTTGACATGCCTTTTTAAAATAAATTATACTTGGAAACTAAATCTTATATAAAATAAAATCCCCAAACTCCCTTCTTTACAAAATACTGTCTGAAGATCCTGTAACATGCCTTGAAATATTGCCCATCGAGCATATTATTAATTAAAACGAAGCACACTTGTTTCATATAAACGCTCGGCACTGAAAACTAGAAAGATGCAGGCCAAGAAATTGCCGACATTTTAACTTGATGGGAAGAATAATGTACTACTAGGCATCCTATTAAAACTTTTACATGAGAACAGCATGCAATTAAGCTTTAACTTAATAATTAAAGACTTAATTCTCATCGTTAAGTAAATGAGAATATTATGTTGAGGAGTATAAGCAAGATGCTGAGTAGGCAACAAACGAATGCTTAATGATAAGTAAATGATAATGTAAAGTAATTGCTGAATAACACTTGATTTTCACAACTTTGATTTGCGTGTGGTGAAGGCGAATCTCACCTAATCGTTATTGTCAATAAGTTTGAAAATGGACACATTTTAAATAAAGAATTGGCTCTTGATTGGATAATAGTGGATATTGTCAGAACCAAGACATTTGGCGGTACTATTGTATGAAAGGAGGTGTCTACTGAGGTGAGTCTTGTAGAGTGTTGTTCAAAACGAATAATCGTTATTCCTTGCTTTGCTATAAGATTAAGGCCCATCTGCACTCAACTTTGATCCTAAGTTGATACTTAAATCTGAACAGTCCGTTCATAGTTGGTTTACCTCTGACGTATGTTTTTATATGTTGGCCCTACTGTCCAGTTTCCCTGAAAGTTTTCATAATTTTTTAAATTTTTTTTACTAAATTGCTGTAAACTTTCCAAATATTGTAAAAAAAAAACGAAATATTACTCTCCAATATGATATAATATAGTGTACTAGACGTTCAAAAATATAGGTGCAAACATTATCTTAATACAAACGGTATTTTGTAATCGAAATTTAATACGGCAACGCAAGACTCATGGCGTAAACCAACTGTGAATGGACTGTAATCTGATTTTAATTGTAATTTGTTCTGTCTGACGGTTTATTTGATATGATACTCTTAATTTCTTGCTTAAAGTGACATGGGAAATCGGTGTCATAACTTTTAGGCAAGCAACTTACGACGGCGTTCGAAAAGTTATGCCAATACACTAGTTTAAAAAAATGATGTTTATGTTATTAATATTTTACCAAGTCTATTTAAAAGAAATAATACATAAAACATCATCTCAAGAACGAAAATTCCTTTCCTTCACTAGTTGGTAAATTGACGAAACCTGAGCTACACAAGTTTCCAAAATACATTATTTATAGTGTTCTCATTACTTTCCGAACATGTAAAATGAACCGTCAGACAGGACAAACGACAATAAAAGTCAATCAATTCTCGTTGCACGTCATGATACAGACTTAAGTATCAACTTAGGATCAAAGATTATTGCAGATGGGCACTAGAGTTGTAAAAGACTCGAGTTTTGGAGTCCTATCTAATAAGACTTGAGTCTTTTTGTGAAGACTCGAGTCTTAAAATAAAACTTCGAGCTCAAGTCCTTCAGAATTTGGCATCTTTTGTAAAAATACTTGAGGTCTGCTGCCAAACAAACAGACTTTTAAAGGACCTTATGTCTGTGTCCTCCATATTGTTTAGCAATAAAACAGCTAAATAAAACTTAAAGACCAAATAAGAATGACACAATGTTTCAAGTTTCAACACAACTTTTACTTTAAGGTCAATTTAATCTCATTTGCTATAACCGGACTAAAGTGAGTAGTAAATAGTCTTCGCGGGTTACGTAGCATCGGAATGACGTTAGTTAGCCGTTTTTTAACAGTGGTGCAAACACCGCACAACACTGGATAATATAATACACTAACTTAAGTTCATGACTCAGTCTAGCTCAAAGAACTGTCAGGACTCAAAAGGACTCGGAAGACTCAGAAGACTCAATAGACTCGGACTCAATGTGACTAACGAGTCCTAGTTTTGAAAAACGACTCAAGTCTCGAAATGTAGAATAAAAGACTCAAGTTTCTTACAACTCTAATAAGACTCCTATAGGACAAGCTAATCTTAGAGTTCTATGGTGAGCACTGTTGATCATGTTTTCAAAAAAACAGCCGAGCCTTGTTCCCGCGGAATTTTTAATCCTCTAAGAATTTCTAAAAAAAATGCCTATTTATCTTTCCCTAGGTCAAACCGTCGAATGCAAGAATACTTTTTTCAAATAATTCCGTTACTTTCCAATATATCTAAGTGCGTTGAAACAAACAAACATACCCTTCAGCAATATTATAGTAGAAACGATATCTAGTCGCGTTCTAAATATTTACTAGCAATTATACCAAATTAAGCTCATCAATCTTAAGCTGTCATTAACTGAAGACTCGTGGCTGCCTTTTGATCTAGTAATTTCCCTTTCGAGTAAACTTGATGTATGTGAGGTTACACAGCACTATCCAAGCTCAATATAGCGACCTATTTTGAACCCACTAGTGTCCTTGTAATAACTTGTTATAGTGGTTTTAGAATGACAGAACTAAAGTTTTTAAGTTTTTGCATTTAAAATGCTCAATTATTCTTAAATAAATGAAAAATGTGATAACTAATTTTGTGTTTAAGAATAATTGAGCATTTGAAATGCAAAAACTTAAAAACATTATTAAAACATTGCAATGCTTCACTTTAACTGGGATTCACAATTTCTGTAAAGAAATTGGTCTCGGGTGGTCTTAGCTGCAAAGCTATACCATAAGATGGAGCTACGTTAGCAATATAACGTAAAAACAAAAATGTGGTAAGTAATTTTGAGACGTAACGCCAGCCCCCGGTAGCTCAGTGGAAGAGCACTCATCCGGCAAACGAGAGGTCCCAGGTTCGAGTCCTGGTCGGGTAATTTTTATTTGTCACATTTTTCATTTATTTAAGAACTAAAGTTATTTCTGCAAACGAGAAATGTTAATATTGTAGGTTTAAAATTAAAAGAAAATTTATTTTGGAAGCAGAATGCAAATTGAAATAAAGGGCTTTGTTTAAAACTAAGCTCACGATTGAATTCAATCTCACCTGATGGTGAGTGAAAATGAGGTCAAACACGAAAGCACATAGGCCTTGGAAAGAACTGGCTCTTCGCACAGTATTCCCGGAACACATCACCGCCGGAGCAGTAACAGTTGGCGGCAGATTCTATATGAAGGGTGATGGCTACCCAGTCGGACCCTGATGGGATCCTACCACCTAGCGAGGGTCACTCGCCTTTTACAAAACGCTTATACAGGAGCGGTAGGGCTATTTTAGGCGGACCCCATACGGACAGAGAACTCATCTTTTGAAAATATCAATACGAATGAAAAATACGAATGCAAATAAATGACCCCTCATTTATTTGCATTTTTCTTTGGGACCATAAAAAAAAAAACAAATTAATAACTTCACGCCTGTATCCCCTATGGGATTGCAGAACACCAGAGGCACAAAATACAAATTTAAACAAATTACCTACTAACTCCCAATACTAAACAGGTAAGTAAGAATTCTTTTGAATAAAATATACTATCCAAATAAAGGCGAAACTAATTTGTCGAATGTATGTTGTCGTGAAATGAAGGACGTAAACACCCAAAGAGTGAATAAATAAATAAAGGTTAATTGGCATGAATGTATATCCCAGAAAATGAATTCTGTCGTACTTTCTGGAATATGTTTGATGTTTGTGGTTTCTCGTTATAAAACCTCGATAGAATAAATTTCTGGTGATATTTTGTTAATGATTTAATTAATTAATTATAAGTAATGGTGATAATTAAAGGATGAAACGGGATAAGAAGAGAACAGGCTCCTTAATAAAAAAATACCACAAGTCTTGTTGCTCGGAATAAATGCTGTTGTTATAATATATTTTGTTAATATTATTTTTAACTATTGTAAATAAAGAGCAAACGAGTTTGTTTGTAGGTTCAACAGATTCTTTCAACACTTTGCATTGGATTTAGTAATTTTATTTCTTTTCAACACACTTGCTCGTAAAGTGAGCGTTATTCTATTGAGTTTAGAACTATAAACTGGGCTATAAGTCACGCGTGCATTAATATATTATACCCTAGGGCATAATATAATGAATCCTACAAAGTTGAATTGTACCTTTGTGCAAATAACATGCGAGAAAACAGAGCATATTTTATTGGTCCGGGTTATACACTAAATATTTTCAGAAACAACGAAGAGGTTTTATACCACTTCAAATCCATATACATTTTTAAATGTTTGCGCCTTATATTAGTAAAATAAATTTGTATATTAAACAAATTATTCACAATTTACAATCATTTGTCATAAAATATTAAAATATTTGCATTTACCACTCCAAATTAAACATTTTCACTTAAAATAGGCTGTATATGCTATACAGACATTGACACATTTGACGGAAAAAAAAACTTACGCGCATGCGCGAGGTTCGGCGCCATTTTTCAATCACAATTCACAGCTTTGTTATCAAGTGTTTTTGTTATTTTATGATCACGTATGTCTGTCTTTTACTCACAAGTGTGTTGAAAAACGTCGTATGTAACTCGTGAGCGTTGCTAATTACAGTCTCGGCTCATTATTAATTAGCAACTTCGCTCACTTGTTACATAATATACTATAATGTAACGATTAAAATCATCTAGGAACTACAATACGAAATGCAACCAATTTTTATCGCTACGGTAAACTGAGCAGTATTCAAAAAGTTGGATTTTTCAATCACCACGAAATGGAAAAAAGCATAACATAGCCGACATACTAAACCAACCAACCAAGCATAGCCTAGATTTGTATTAAATTAAAAATATAATTTCTGTCAATTATTCTAGCGTACTCACTGACTTCAATCACTGATTTTTTTAGGTGAGAGCTAAAACATTTAAATAATAAGAGCCTTTGAATGTAAGAGTCATTTAAGACAAGCATATTTTAAAAGGATTGCTCTTGAAACGACTTTTAAATTGCTGTACCATACAATGATGGTTTGTAAGAATTGTCAAAAAATCAACATAACACTCATAGATACGAAAATGAAAACGAGACTAAAAAGTATTTTTGATGAAAAGTTTCTTTCACAATTTCGTTACTTTTAGAACTTTGAATTAAGTAGGTAACATTTTGGAAATGTTATTTTGTACGTTATTAAAAAGTTACAAAAACATAATTGGGAATTATATGTTAATGTTATCATTCGTTTCTGTGAAAATTACGTAAAAAATATTTCCATGTTATCATTCGTTTCTGTGAAAATTACATAAAAAATATTTCCATGAGTATTCCATGGGGTCTTTATTGAATTAAATTATAATATTTATTGTTCGTTATTTATTTTGTACATTTAATACAAATTATTCTGCGAAATAGTTCTAAGCCCCTGATTAACATAAAGGTTACACAACGATGTAATAATATTAACTCAGCATAATTTACAAAACACAAATAACACCAAGTCTTTATTCAAAATTTCCAACAAATATAGAGCCCCTTTCTCACTTGCCATCTACACAGGAAATATTCAACTCATCGTAAATAAGTAGCTTTCTAATGTTGAAAAAATGAAATCAGCTGAGTTACATTTAATGCAAATAAACATACAAAAAACTATCTCTTCATAACATTAGATTAGGTACAGCGAGCGAACTGTTTTTAGATGAATATTTTCCTGGCCACTGAATTGACACACTCGGGCCAATTAATTGGCTTGCTCGTTCATTTGAAATGACGCTGATGGATTTGTCATATGAGTGAATACATACATACATAACTTCACGCCTGTATCCCTAATGGGGTAGGCAGAACACCAGAGGCTATAAAACCGTCTGATTTGTCATGTTTGACAAATTTGAGAGAGAGAGAGACTATTGCAGTAACAGGGTAACAGCCTATCGCCCGCAAAAACGCCAATAAAGCCGTCCCTTAACTGGCTTTTACAGTATGCCCGGGAAGAGGAGCAGCTGGCACATTCTATGTTTTTCTTTCGCTCCCAGTCCAGCATGGAAGAAGTTAGTGAATTTACAGGTAAATTGCAAAATCTCGGTACAGGTTTTAAAAGACACCACGTCATCACTGACCACGTCTTGGTTGAGGAGGTGTTTTGACGGTAGACCCTTCTAAGGTCTACGTATTTACAAAACTTTTTCACGACATATTTGTCGGTATACCTAAATATCCCGTCCCGAGAACCTCAGGAAAAAAGATATTTTAACCAATGCACCGAATTTGCTGATATTCAGTACCGGTATCGGCTAGATCATGCCAATGATTACCTTTTATTACGAAAAAGGCTCATTAATGGCTTAAAGATTTCAGATATGGGTACAACTGTAGTGATATCGAAATATTAAATCGAAACAAAAACCATTAAATTTGTTTTAAAATTTAATGGTTTTTGTTTCGTTATCCGCCCGGAATCAGGATTTTCGTGAATTATTATTAATAACATTAAAGCCACGGGTAACAGCTAGTTTTGAAGTTTTTGGTTGACATACATACATAACTTCACGCCTGTATCCCTAATGGTGTAGGCAGAACACCAGAGGCTGCAAAACCATCTGATGTCACGTTTGACAAATTTGGAGGTATTATTATGATGAAGAGAGACTATTGCAGTGACAGGGGGTCAGCCTATCACCCGCAAAAACGCCAATAAAACCTCCTTCTCTTAACTGACTTTTACGGTATGGCCGGGAAAAGAAGCAGCTGGCACATTTTTATATTTTTCTCTCGCTCCCAGTCCAGCATGGAAGATTTTAGGTTGATTATCATTTTAAAGTAACTAAATAACTTTAATAAATTTGAGCAAATTTTTCCATCCTTTAAATTTCTGGTTACGACGTAGGACTTATTCCTATTATACATATAACCTAAACTTCCGATACCAAAGATGATTACAAAATATTTTAAACATAAATGTGATTGAAGGTCGTTTAGCCCCCCGAAGGAGTCATACAGTGTGATTAAGATGAGAAAAGCTATGCATTTATTACCCGTGCCATTAAAGAAACGAATTTACAATGGCGACGCTTATCATTTTGTCGTAGTCGCTTTAAACCCCGCTATATATGCGCGTTTATGTTAATTAATATTTGCGTTAATTCATGATTTTAACGTTACGTTAAACTCAGTTTTTATTTTTCAGTCAAGATTTTTTTATTTTCAAATTGTGTGTGTTACTGTTTTTATAAATGTTTTATTTATCTATCTATCTCTACTTACATACAATATACAGTGTGTTAGGCTTCGGATTTCCGATACTTCACCCACGTATATTAACTACATTATATTTGCCAACAATGGAAAAAAAATGCAAAAAAATAGTTCATGAAATTCATAAGTATAGCCGAAAAACTTGGAAAAAATTCACTATTTCTTTTAGTTATTGTGCGCTACCTAAAAAACTAGCACCTTAACATATCGTTTTTTTCCATTTTATTTATTCACAAAAAGCCACCAAAAGACCAAATTAGCCCAAATTTCAATACTAATGTGATGTTTGTTTGTTAGCACAGGTTTTTGCGAACAAATAAAATGGAAACAAAACGATATGTTAAGGGGCAAGTTTTTTAGGTAGCGCACAATATCAAAAAAAATAATGAATTTTTTCCAACTATTTTTTTTTGCATTTTATCTTAACAAAAATTATTTTAAATACTAGAGAATATCATAATCTTTCTAATAAGACCATTTTTGTGTATCGAGACAAAATGAAAATGTGGAAAAAAATTAGTTTCAGGGAAGTCGTAGAAGTACGAGATATTAAATTTTAAAATGGCTGTCATTCAGAGGGGTGAGGGCCGCGACCCTCTTTGTATAGTACTTTGTCGATACAATGTAACGTAATATACGTGGGTGAAGTATCGGAAATCCAAAGCCTAACACACTGTATTGAAACTTAATCTATAGAGAACAATATCTTTTTCAAACTTAAGTTAACAAAAAAAAAAAAATATTTTTTTGTTCTTTGTTTAAAAATGTTTAATTATTAATTAAATATGAACCTTTTAGATACGTTGAGTATGCACTTGATTTGCGCCTGAATTTCCCTTACTCCAGTAGACTTAGTCTTTGGAAATAACCTGTGCCTGTGTAAAATATTTTTCCCAATTTTCTTCCATTGTTGTCAACTTAACTCTATTATTATGTTCTTCCTTGTTTGTATATACATACATCTTCAAAGTAACATCCTTTTACCACGAAAGCTACACTTACATAAAATATAATAATATAAGTAAGATATTAACTTACAATACGATACATTAACCCTACATTCTAAAAAACAATTACCTCACTAGCATTCTTAGTTCATTAACTCCCTAAGGATAAGCGGGAATAGCTGAACATTATGTTTCTGTTCGAAATATTGGGTTATAGATAAGACATCGCATATATTTATTCATAAACTGAAATATTTATTGAGTATGTTAAGGTAACTTTACCTTTTATACATTATCCTTTATTGTAAGAATTTTTTTTCAGTACTTAAACCTCTTTTTTGACGTGAAACATTATATTAAGTTATAAAATTTAGGCGGCCTTATTTAATGAATTAATATTTTTTTTACAAAAAAATTAAAAGTTATATGTATTAACATAATATGTACCTACATTCTTTTCCCATAAGTACCTAAATCAGTAGTATTTCAGTCAATCTACACAAGCAAAGGAGAAAAACTTTAAAGGAAAGCAAATTACATAACTTATAACTGCCTAGGCTTGCCTGTTAAATTGCAAAATCTGCAGTTGTGTCCTTGTTCTACCAAAAGGTGCGAGCTTATAAAAAAATAACCAAATTCAAAAAATATTTGATGTAAATGCACAGAAGGCAGCAGATCAAGCGTTACATTACCTGTCAAATTTCCCCAACCAATTTTAACTTAATATCCAGGGCATAGAGTTCAGTTTCAGGCAATTTTTTTTACAGATTTTGTAACGCTATGAGTTTTTGATGTCGCATACTAGAGTTAAATGTCATCGAGCTCCATAACAAAGTATGCAGTTTGTATCGCGCTAAGCCTAGCACGTCTTTTTCACAATTTTGCATTTGGTTATTGATATCTAATAGTTGAATTTTTGGATTCTCTTATTATAAATAAATATCTTATAATAAAGTATATAGTAAAAGAGCCAGTAAAACAAGAAAAATAACCTCAATTCAATCCATCTAACAATCCCAAACAAGCATCCCTTTCAGCAAATGTAAACAATACATCAATAGAAGCTATAACTCATACAACCAATCCCAGTGAAGTCCAGGAATAACTCCATAGAATACAGCCTATGATCGTGCTGTCATCCGTATATTTAACACACTGCATCGGTCATAAATTCGGCTCCAACCGATTCCTGCGGTTCAATCTGGCTAAGTTGTCAGTGAGCGCAGTTAGAGAACATGGATAATATTTGAAATACAGCCTTCATTAGTTTACATGTTGTGTTGGTGCAGTATATATGTGTAAATAAAATTTGACGACTACTTTGGCGATGGGGTAACACTGTCTGTCTCTGACGCCAGTGGTCGCTGGTTCGATTACCGCACGGAACAAGAAAACATAAATGTACCGGGTCTGGGCGTTTATTTATACATATATGTATTTATATTCTAGGTTCCCCCCTAGTTCGCTACATGGTATCCCATATCAAAAGCTCTGCTTAGTTTGGGGTCATGAAGTTGGTGTGATTGTCTGGGGATTTTATTTATTATTTTTATATGTATATTTCATAAATATATTTTTCTGATATTCACACAAACTTATCTAGACCAATCATGTCGTTTGTTACCACTAAACCAGCCGGTCGTCATATCAAAATTAAAGTTAACTTAAGTTATTTTAATGTGGGAACCTAAAAGTATTGTTGGTTTCTTTGCAACTGGAAATACCAGTCAAAAGAAATGTCCCAATATTTTATGGAGCATTGGCTAGGTCTACGTACACCAAACGAAATTATAGCCATAAACGTGAAGAATAGTTTTAACTAAAAAATTACTACATAATTACTTTGTGTTTTGATTAAAACAAAAAAATAAACAGTATTATTGCAACACAAAAAAAAATGGCCGATGATGTCATTTTCTAACTTGGATGACGTATTTCATTCTGTTTTGATAGAAGACGTCGGTAAGCTTTCCTTCATCTTCACAGACATGAAATGCTTGACATTGACATTGTTTTTCAATACGAGAAGGCTCGAACACACCATATTGTCAACCGAAAACGAAAATAATATGAATTTGTTTTTATTTTTTAACCACAGAACTATTTGGTATATCGCATTATTAGTATTTTCGTAGAAAGAGTTATATTTTCTCAATTTTTTGAGATGTTAGCTGAAACTGGGACATCTCTTTTGTGGATAGCCTATATACTGTTTCATGTATACCTAATGTTTGTGTGTTGTGTTCTGATTGACAATAAAGTGTATTTATTATTATTATTTATATATGTTTTTTGATTTTCTCCTTCTTATTATAATATGCTTTATTTCTAATAATACCTATGCTAATTTTTACCATTCTTATGGGAACAATAGTAATATTAAGGCGGGTATAGCCTTGAGCAACTGGTGGTTTGACGATATAACTCACGATTGGTTAGCACGATGAACCTTATTCTGTGATTGATATGCGGTAAACAATAATTGAAGACTTTAGAAAATGACTACAGACAAAGTCACGATATTTATTAAAATTCTAAAGTTGTGTTGGAAGAGAACTGAATATTATTTCTGGGCATTGAAACATACAGGGTGTCCCGTAAATAGTGGACCAACGGAAAACTGGAGATACAAAAGGTTGTCTGGAATCCGAAACACCAATATTTTTTTCCTAGGCTAAGTAGTTTTTGAGATATACCGATTTTGAATATTTATATGATTTTCCCCTACTGCGTGCAGAAAATGCGTTTTTACTGCTCGTGAATACGCAGAAATGTATTTTATTTACAGTTTATGTGACGGTAATGCTCGGGCGGCCGAACGTAGATATCGTGTGCGGTATCTAAATCGCGAACGCTATCCCGATCATCGAGTTTTTCTCCGCGTTTGGAGGGTCAAATCCCTGGCGTTACCAGACGTGAAGGAAGACCTAGACAGGTGGATGAAGATCAGGTAATTATGGAAGTTAGACAAGATCCTTCTACTAGCATTTCGCCGTGTTTTTAGACGTACGGGCATCTCTACAAGTACGTTACATAGAATCTTGAAAAGAAACGGCATGCACCCGTATCATGTGCAATGGGTGCAAGACCAACGGGGTGGATTACCAACGCCACTTAGGTTTTTATATGGAGATGTTGCGCCGGTGCAGACAAAATCCACGGTTTTTTGATGCAATTTTGTGAAGTGATGAATCTTTTTTTAAGAAGATGGGCGTCTTTAACATTCACAACCTCCATGAATGGACCGTTGAAAACCACCGTTCAGTAAGGAAAGACCGGTTTCAGCACCAGTTTGGAGTTAATTTATGGGCTGGGACACTTAAGAGACAAATCATCGGTCCATTTGAACCCCCACCACGACTGAATGGAGCTCATTATTTAATTTTTTTAAGAGAAGAGCTTGGTAGTTTGTTAAACGATGTACCAGAAGAAGTTCGCAATAGGATGTGGCTACAGCATGATGGTGCACACGCTCACTATTCACGGCAAGTAAGAAATCACTTAAACAAGTTGTACCCGAACCGATGGATAGGACGCGGTGGTACAATTGCATAGCTACCACGCTCGCCGGATTTCATCTGATTCTTTTCTGTGGGGCTATTTTAAAGAAGCCGTGTATGAAACAGTAAACGACAATAAGAGAGCATTACTTGAAAAATTGAACCATGTAGTTGAATTGGTGAAAAATAACGGAGCGGCTCTTAGAGGACTGAAAAGAAACTTCTTAAGGAGATGCTGGCTATGTGTACGAGCAAGAGGTAGACACTTCAAGCATTAAATGTAATAAAATAAGGCTTAATAAATGTTAAAAGCTCGATTACTTTACTACTTTTATTTAATTTCTCTCGACAATTAGATCTCTCATCCATATCTGAGTAATGATAAAAACACATTTTAAATATTTTTTGTAGATTGTTATACCTTCTTGAAATATGTATGAATTGTAGATGTTTTAAAAATAAAGTTTTATTAGGTTGTCATACATTTTTTACACCAGCTTAGTTTAAAAATCAAGTTTGAAATTCGTGAATAAATAAAAAAATGCATGAAAAAAAATCATAATAAAATACTTAAAATCGGTATATCTCAAAAACTACTCAGCCAAAAAAAAATGATGTTTTGGTTTCCAGACAACCCCTTGTATCTCCAGTTTTCCGTTGGTCCACTATTTACGGGACACCCTGTATAATATTGATAACAAACTAAAAATAAAAACTTTTTAAATGAACAAGGAGCTGCGGGCAGGTATTGTTTATTGATTCCGTTTTAATATCTTGATAAAATTTAGCCTTTTAGTTAAATCAGTTAGGTTTGCAGTTAGAGAAAATATTATTCTAAATCCGAACGATACTTTGAAATATTAGCGCGTTCTAACCAATGCCAAAGAAAGCATAATATTCGGCTTTAATAATTTTAATTATTCGATAGAAAATGTTTTGGTTTTAATCATCGATGTAGGTATAAGTAACTTACGTCCCTAAGCCCTTATCCTTAATTTTCAACTCAATCGATCAACTTCAACTAATCAATGTGAGAGTGTTTAGTTACGTAGGTAACCAATGGAATAAATAGGTATACATAAAAAAACGTTCCACTTCGTAAACTAAAGAATCTTTAATAAAATGATAGTACTCCGCAGAATACAACCACAGAATAAACTATCAGAAACGGTTTTCTCTATTCCCTGATTACAAAGCTATTTACGGGAGCACTGACTGCAAGGCGATGAATCACTCTTCTGTGTTGCCGTGGAAGTTTGGTTTTGAGCTGTCAACCACCGAGCTGGCCTAGTGCTGTGGATTGCATAATTTTCAAGTCGCCAAAATACCTTTAGACGAACCCAGTGATTAAACAATACTGATAACCTGCTGGACGATTCCAATCCTTACCTACAAAAAAGACTGATTAGTAAAACTAGGATAAAACGATGCAATCGTTAAATTAAAGTCCTTCGCTAAGTTGAAGAAAATCTTGTTAGTTAGCAAGAAAACATAAAATTAAATGGGAATACAGCCAATCTCTTATCATTATTTATTACAATGAAAACCAACACAAACAGTCTTATTAAAACCACTATCGCTTTCATATGCAAATTTCAGACATTTTGTCTTAGTTCAAACAGTTGTTCATAAAAGATAAAAAAAAAAACAATTCTGTAAGCAAATCTCAGCTAAATCTGACATCCCACGATCTGTATTCTGCAGATTAACACGCAACAACACGCGGCGATCTCTGCCATATGGTGCCAAAAAGGTGATTTTGAGATTTAACAAATTTTTCGATACCAAAATTCAAACAAAAGAAGGCTACATTATTGCATGTGTCTCATCATATCAAGTGAGAAAAAGTCGTACAAGTTGAAATAATTAAATTTATTTGATGGTCACTTTGGCGTAGTGGGCCTGGTAGTATCTGGTAATATCTGCAGATATTGCTAATATCTGCCAGGGTTTGATTGTTTTTCTAAGTGTAATAAATATATAGTATTTTAATATACTATGTGTTACATAGTTTACACAGACCTACATGTCTGCACTATCACCGAAGATAAGTACTATTCCGGCTATAAAATTATAAAATAACTCATCGGACATCTTTTGTAACCTAGAAATCAAGCGGGAGCAAATATAATGTTTTCAGACCAGTCCCAGACCGATGTTTACATTTTTACTTCTTTTATGTATAAAAAATACAAACAAACTTTTATTTCTATTTCATTGATGAACTCTTAGGTAAGTTAATATTATGTAGTCCAGTCTTTCCCAAAGTGGGCGATAACGCCCCCTTGTGGGCGCTGCAGGTCTCAAGGGGGGCGGTAAGAGACCCAAAAAGAAAACGGGGGCGTTGTGTAGAGGCGGGGGGGGCGATTTGTAATTTTATTTAGCTAGGAGGCCTCTTAAACAACGACTGCAAGAGCTCTCGACTCTCAACAACAACTTGTGAACATCAACTAACATGAATTAAAAGATTGCTCAAACTCGGTTCTATATTTCTCTCCGCGTAGTATGTTACTTACTGCGCTCAGGTTTCAAGTTGCGGGTCATAGTAAAAGTTTCGTTTAGAATTCTCCGTTAATAAACATAATATACATATATAGGTCACAATAATTAATTAATTTAATTTGAAGTTATAGTAGTTTTTAAATAGGTGAAAAAATGGGGGCGCTAAAAAAATATTTATTCTCAAAGTGGGCAGTAGACAAAATAAGTTTGGGAACCACTGATGTAGTCAGACACTTTCGGGATTATAAGACACGGGGTGCGTCTGGTACCTATATCAAGAAATCTAAGTATGGCACAAAAATAATCGAAATAAAAATCTAATATCAGCCGGTACATAGGCCTGCCCCAAGGTTCTTCAAATTGAGATATTAATGGTTCTCTACACCGATCTGTCACGCGCCGTGCCGCCCTCATCCAGCAATTACCGGCGAACTTGACCAGACTGTCTTTCTACCTTAATAATACGAAATGTACTCATGATATATTCATATTATCCAATTTAGGTATAGATACTTAATCACCTTACTACTAGGACAAAATAAATTAAGCAATACATTCGATTTTGCATCCATTTGAACCACGGTGTCAGCTAGCTACTATTAAATAAAACTCATTTTTGACCGGATTTGTCGGGTTTTATTTATTTACTCCAGCTCCAATAGTTCTCAGTTTCTATGCATTTTCAGCCGATACCGCGCTGCGTTGTCCATCCGCTTGTGATTTTTATTGGATTTAAAATATAGATTTTTATTTTATTTGCGCGGATATTGTAATCCATACGTTTTGATATCGGAAATTCACGCTTTTTCTTTTAACGCTCGTTTGACTTTCATCTCACCTAAAGGCAAGTGAAGATGAGGTTAAAGATGAGGCTCACGGGTCATGGAAGGAAAAGGCTCTTCATAAAATATTGCCTGAACGCACACTACCTGAGAAGCCCGCTTATATCTGCAGTATTTCAACTCGGCTGCATCTTTGAAATAAATGCCTACAGCAGCGCCGCGGTCCGTTCACATGTTACTAAAACTCATTTTTGAAATACACATATGATAGGGCTGTCCGCTTTCAGCATTTAAATTACATTTGCCTACTTTGTGTTTACTTCCATTAAGTTTTGTGACTGCAATAATATTATTATATAAACAAATAAAAAACTTTGTATGTAAGTATTTTTTTTTATTACTATCATTTAACCTGGGTATTTTTCTATAAGCGCTAAGCAGGAAGTCATGTATACAAAATAAGTTTAGTGTAAAATTTTCCTTTGTACGATATTTCTTATTTTTATGAATTTAGTAATAATTTTCGAAATAATTCTTATTTCGAAAATATTTTTTTAAATAGTTCTTATTAAATAAAGGATATTTTGTTCTGTTACTCAAGATTTTTAAATTTGACAAGAACAGTTTCCAAAGATTATACAGGGTGACTGGTGACAAATTTTAGACATTGAAGGAGAGCAATCTGTACTCGATTCTGATCATAAATACATACATACATAACTTCACACCTGTATCCCTTATGGCGTAGGCAGAACACCAGAGGTTATAAAACCATCTGATGTCACGTTGACTTTGAAGATAGAGGATTATAACGATGGATAGAGACTATTGCAGTGACAGGGGGTCAGCCTATCGCCCACAAAATCGCCAATAAAACCTCTGTCCCTTTACTGAATTTTACAGTATACCCGGGAAGAGAAACTGCTGGAAGATTCTATGTTTTTCTTTCGCTCCCAGTCCAGCATGGAAGTCATTATGTTCTCATAAATAATTATGAAATAAAAGTAGGTAATTAATGTTTCATCATAATTCCCTATATTAAAATGATAAAGAGATATTACTATACTTTTCCTGACGAGCCGCCTCAGTCAACACGCACACAGTAGTGTTCCCGCCACACGCGCTCCACCACCCGCTAAGTATCTATTGTATTACGCTTATATAACCATGTGGTGCGTAATGAATTCTTTAACGTTCGGTTAAGTTTACTCAGTGAATAATTGATATTTATTTTCTATCGCGGGCCTTGAGCGTGGGGACCGAATCCAGCAATTCCGTAACGAAAAAAACCTAACACTCCCCGTCGTAAGTCGTCACTCGCCCCCCCCCCCCCGCTCGGGGCAATGGCCCCTTTCGGGAGGCAGCAGCGCAGCCCTAAAAATAGAGCCGGTCTTTGGGTGGCCGATGGCGTGGCGTCGGTGGTGGCCTAGCTTCACCCGCGATCAAGCCCGCCGGCGGTCTATCGCAAGACAGGCGGCCGTCGGGCGATCTGCGCGGGAAGCTAGGGGGTCAGATGGCCGGCTACTGCCTCCAACTGTAGAATGCCCTTCTTCAGGGCGGGCTCTGGGTCTTTGGAGACCTGCAGAGCGTGCAAGGCAGTCTTGAGAATCGTCAGCGCGGCCTTTATGGCGGCGCTGGCGGAGTCGTCAGTTTTGGTGGGGGCCGCGGCCGTCTCAACGCGTGGGGCGGAGGTTGGCTCGCGGCGCCGTGCAGTCGGCGCGGCCTGTTCGGCGGCGCCGGCTGGGTCGTCCGTTCCGGTAGGGGCCGCAGCCGTATCAACGCCAGGGGCGGATTTCGGCTTGCGGCGCCTTCTCCTCTTCTTCTTCGGGGCGGCCGTCACCGAGTTGGCGGGAGCCATAAGGCTCGCCTGACCCGGGGCGGCTGGGACGTCTCTAGTTTGGGCGACAGTGCCCGCCTTCCTGTTGCGCGCCTCGCGTTGGAAGACGCGGCACGCTGCGCTACTTGCGGGGTGTGACTCCCCGCAATTAGCTCACGTGGCGGGCTCCTCACGCGGGCGCGGGCACTCCGCGGCGTGGTGCTCGCCTCCGCACCGCACACAAGCAATAGGCCTGTGGCAGTGGTGGGACGAGTGCCGGAACCGCTGGCATCGGTGGCACTGTGCCGGACCTCTCCTGCCTCGCCAGGACTCAATCCTGATCCCTGGCATGCACAAGAGCTCTGACACAGCGTAGACGTCAGCGAAGTTCTTGGTACGGGCGATCTGGGCGTAGAATATGCAGCCCGGGCGCCCGTGTCGAGCGCGGATGGGCCGCACATACTCCGCCTGAAAGGAGAGCTGGTTTAGCTCATCCTGGATGTCCTGGGCTGGGGTGTCGGCGGGGAGGCCGCGGATCGCCACCTTGATATGCCGCTCAGCCGGAAGCGAGTAGGAAAACCAAGAGATCTTCTCGGTCGCTTCCAGCTGAGCGAGATATCGCTGGACGACGCGGTATTCCACGTCGTCGTTAGGTGTGAACCGCATGCCTTTCCCGAACGGTCGCACGTTCGCTGGGCGGCCGAGCTCGTCCCTCAACCGGCGAACGTGAGTCTGCCAGTTGGGGAGGGTCTCGACAATCAGCGGTGGGTACCGCGTCTTCGTCGTGATCTTCGGCGGCGAGGGTGGCGTCGGCGAGGCTGCGGCGGCGCGGGCGGCCGGCTGGGTTGCCGGGGCTCGCGCGGCAGGCTGCATCGCCGGTGCCTTTCCACGCGGCTGCGCAGGCGCAGGCCGCTTTGCGGGCGGCGGCGGTGTCGGCGGTGAGGCCGCAACCGATGCGTAATCCATGGCGGCGGTGGGCGCCGGAGCACCGTCCATGTCCGGTGAGGTGGACAGGACCGGCATGCTCAACGGCGTCCCTTGGGATGGCGACGTGGGGCAACCCTGGATAGGGGGTGCGGCTGCGGCGGCGAGGGGTACGGCGGGGGGGGCCCCGGAGGGCACCTTTCGTCTGCGCGCCTCGGCTTGTTGCCTCGGTGGTAGGCGGGGATGCTGGCGCGGCGTCTCCGTGAGCATCTGGTCCGGCGGGGTGCCCACAGGTTGCGGGCGCGTGCGGACCGGCGTCTGCAGAGGCGTCGGCGGTGGTGCGGGGAAGAATTCGTCACCCGCCCCGGTAGTGGCGGGCGACAAACTCAATTCCCCAGCGGCGGCGTGCGTGGGCGTGGGCGCGGGTGGCACGGGCGGCGCCGGGCTGTCGTCCCTACCTGACGAGGCAGATAGGTACGCCTGGCTAAGCGCGCTGTGTCGCCGCGCTGGTGCCTTGCGGCGGCGTGTGGTTTGATCGCGGCCGCAGCGCTGTCTCGGCGGCGGCGGCATGGTGGAATTCAGGCGTTGTCTGGGCGGCGTTTTGGGCGGTGGCGAGCGCAGCGGCAGGGTGGCTTCAATAACATCGTCGGGGCTGATACCGTTTTTCAGCATGAGCGCTAGTAGGTCGTCCTTGAGGCCGGCTAAGTCGTCCCGGCGCGCGAAGCAGCGGACGTCCCTGTCGGCGGCTTGGCCGACGCTAGAGGCGGCGACACTACCACTAGTTTAGTAGTATCACCAGTCTCGGCGGTCGACGGGGCCACCGACACGGGCGGCGGCGTTCCCGCCGGTTTTGGGACGGTTTAACGGCCAGCGGTGTCACAGCCTTAGAGGGCTTGTTAGTGGTGGGCTCGGCGGCGGGCGACCTCTTCGACTGCGCTTTCTTCTCGCGGGCGGCGGCCGGTTGGCGGCGCGCGGCGGGAAGTGGCGCAGGAGCGGTCGGCTTCCGCAGCGGAGGTTGGTTCGGCATGGCGATGCCGGGCGAATTTCGCGGAGGGCGACTGCCTCTCTGCGACCCTTAGTCGGGGAGCACTGGTCGGCCCGAGGCCCTTACCCGGGGCTTGCCGCTGGTGGCAGACCGGGCAGGTACCAAGGGCGGGACTGGCCCCCTAACCAGGACGACTTTTGTGAAAGGCAGTCACGGGCGCGGAAAAACGCGGGCGCTCAATTCCGCCAGGGCGGAAGAGCGCGGTGCCCAAAAGTGAGAGGTCCGAACAGAGGATGAAAAACACTAGACGGTCGCGGCCAATCCAACACTCCCCACTCCGACCGGCACAGTGGTGATACTTTTATTTCATAACTTTACATGCGGGGTTTAATAAACAATCAGCGCCATCTACTAGGAACTTGTGGAACTTCATATTAGATCAAACATTACTGCATTAATAAAATAAATAAATAATTATAATTGCATAAGTTGATAAAAAATGCTATTTTTTATTGTCTATCGGAGTTTAGTGCCACACGTCTTTTTTATTTTATTTTTTCTCTTCATGTATGATCTCAGACTATCACGTCCTCGAATTTCGAAAGTGATCCACCACACCAGTCACCCTGTATAAACTTAACATATTTTTTAATACAAATTGTTTTAAACACGTAAGCAAACTTAGTGTGCATTCACTGCAAGCGACAAAAGAGTAAAGAGCATGTGTAAGTATTGTGAACTATAATGTTTTTAGGGACAAACACAAAAAACATTACATATTGTTAAAAGAAAGTCTTTGTGGTGAAAAGTTAGTTTTTGATTAATTTGTGAACTTTATTAAAAAGTTATTTCTAAAGTTCAGTGTTTTTCAGGTGCTGTATGATAGTCCAGCTCTGGGCCACCTTGACAATAACGGCCCTAACCTCCTCACTATCCAGGGGAGAAACCCATGACCTAATGATGATGGACAAACAATACATAACAAAGTTTACTTCTTCGAGACGAATCGAAACTACTACGAATTCCCAAAAATTCTGACATCCACCGACACGTAGTTGGCTCTTCACCTAGGGGAGCCACTCATGGCCACTCAGTGGCCTCATTTAAAAGGACTCTTATAATGATATGTTTATGTATCTTCAGAAATTTGGGGACATGTCATTTAGTAAACCCCTTTATATCTTTTTAAATCTATGTAGTATAACTTAATTTAAAACGCATATGTGACTTTATACCAATGACGGAAGAACATTGAACTTTTTTCCTTGCGTCAACCAAGTGAGAATTATCTTAGTTACAAAAGTTATCCTAGGTTGCATGAATGAAGTAAGTAAATATAAAAACGCTTTCATGCTGGACTGGGAGCGAAAGAAAAACATAGAATATACCAGCTGCTTATCTTCCCGGGCATATTGTAAAAGCAGTTAAGGAACAGAGGTTTTATTGTTGTTTTTGTAGGCGATAGGCTGACCCCCCGTCACTGCTATAGTCTCCATCCATCATTATAATACCTCCAAATTCGTCAAACGTGACATCAGATGGTCTTATAACCTCCGGTGTTCTACCTACCCCGTAAGGTATACAAGGCGTGAAGTTATGTATGTATGTACGTATAAAAACGAGTGCAATAATAAAATAATGACCTCAAAGTTTGTTTGTTCGTAACGGGTAACGTTACGGATAACGAATTTCATTGTCAGTTATAAGCTATACCTATACCTTCCTTTAGACTGAGGCTATACATGTAGGAATATTTCAGTGCGACTTGCAGTTTTAGAGGTAACCGCGTTTAATATAACAAACTCTTCAGTTTTTTATACTAATATTATGAAGCTATAAAATAACGTTTTTGGCTATTGTATCCAAAAATACCCACGGAAAGTTACGCGGGTAAAACCGTAGATAATCGTAGATAAGCATATTGACTAACTAATGTATCTAAAATAGCGTCATTATGACTTCATGTTTACGGACTTTGAAAGCGGATCGGCTTATGACGGCTTATCAGATCTCTTGGCGTAATTATAATAATGATATTATATGCAGTTATATCTACACTAGCTGTGCCCGCGACTTCGTCCGCGTGGACGACAAAACTTATCAATGAGTTTTTTGTGTAAAGTGCTATTTGTGTAGAACGTAATTTATCAAGCACACCGGTATTGATACTTCTGATCCGTGGCGACCGCGCACCCACCACACGTGTGTTGCGAACGGTGCAAGCTAAATTCAACCTTCAGCATAGCTTTTAGTGAACTGCGTGTGACGTAAGCTAGGACAAACTTATTATTTGCCGTTAGTACAGTAATCGGGCCTAGGGATCGAACCGCAAAATTAAGTTTGTTTTTTATTGTATATACTTTTCCGGGATAAAAAGTATCCAGTGTGGTGCACAGGATGTTAAAGAATAATTATACCAAGTTTCATCGTAATCGAACCGGTATTTTTTGCGTGAACAAACAGATAGACAAACAGACAAAAACATTTTTAATCACATTTTTGGGTTCAGTGATGTCTAGTAACGTAGTTTTTTTTTGATATTTTCAATGTACAGAATTTTTACTTCTAAAGATTTACTATACGTATAGATTTAGATTGACTCTAAGTCGAGACTTAATAGCGATTAAGTCTCGACTTAGAGTCAATCTAAATCTTAATATAATAAAAAACAACTTAAATATAATGATAAAAACAGTGTCCTACCGGACAACTTGCTAAAGCCCGATGAAATAAATAGATTTTTCCTAGATGTTCCAGCGCTCCCAGTGTGTTAAATTGCGTTCAGAGATTGGAGAAGAATTCGTGTCAGCTATTCTTCCACTGCAAAGAGGAGTACCGCAGGGATCAATTCTCGGACCTCTGCTTTTTATTACTTACACTGCTGATATTACTATCCAAATAAATTGCTGCAATTACCACCTTTACGCAGATGATACCCAAATGTATACCTCGTTTAGACCTGAGAATATGAATGATGCTGTGCTTAAAATTAACCATGATTTAGATAAAGTAGCAATCTGGTCAAAACGTAATAGCTTAGTGTTGAATCCCAGCAAATCAAAAGTCATGATCTTAGGTTCCAAAACACAAATTGAAAGAGTCAAGCTACAGAACCCAACCTTAAACATTGATGGTGAAACAATGCCTATTGTTGATGAAGTGCGTAACTTGGGTATTATGATGGATGGTCGGTTGAAATTTGAAAAACATGTACAAGAGATGGTTAGATCTTCCTTCTTTAGATTAAAGGTCCTTTACAACATCAGAGATTTGATTTCTATGGATCTCAGAGTACTTTTATGCGAGGCTCTTGTATTGTCTAAATTAAATTACGGAGATTTAGTTTTTGGTCCTTTAATTTCGTCAACTTCTAAAAAGATGATCCAGAGAGTTCAAAATGGCTGTTATCGATTTTGTTTTAAAACACCACCACGTGCCCATATAACTCCTTTTTTGAATGATAGGAGGATGCTGAATATTGCATCGCGTAGGGATTTGCACTATGCCGCTCTCGTGCATCAGGTAGTGACAAGGGAGATACCTAAATATCTGTATGATAAGTTGTACTGGGCGGCAAATGATAATAGATACAATACAAGAGCATCCTCTTATTTGCTTAAAAATCAAAAGCACAGAACATCAGCGTTTAGAGGTAGTTTCCGCTACCTGGCCACAAAGTGTTGGAATAACCTACCACCACCATTGCAGCGTCCATTGTCAAAGAATAGTTTTAAAACAAATTACAAAAGAATATTATTCCATAAACAAATTGAACTTTGTGGTCAGGTTGTGAATAATTAAGAAAACTATATTTTGTGTTTCATATTTATTTAATTATTATCATGTTATATTAAATTATTTATCTTCAGCTAGATATTTATTGTACATACTTATTAATTAATTCTATTTATATAAATATTCATTTATGTATTTATAACAATATATGTTTACATAATGCTGCTTATCACAAACGGCAGTGTCTCACAAAAACATACTTACACACACACACAGTCACACACACTCATTACACACTCCACAGAAATGTACTCATCTGGCTGCACTGAAAACCAGTGTCTTGATTTTAAATCAAGGCTTATGCTGAGTTGTAGCCTTTTGATGCAGCAGTGCATGCAATGACAATCTTATTTAATTTATTTTTTGTTTTCTATCTTTATTTTGTTTCTGTTTTGTCATGTTTTATTATTATTACTATGTACCTACATCAATGTTTTTATGCACTGTATGCTTCAATAAATGTTTCATTCATTCATTCATTCATTCATTCATTCATTCATTCATTCATTAAGCTGAACGCGATAAACATCTATCCAAGCTATATCGGGAAACTACGATAACAACATGCCGAAGATCTCTACATCGTGCTATCAAGATTTCTATAAGTAGTACTTCCGGACGATAACCTTCAGGGGTCTACGAAACCTTTCTAAGTCAATATTGCCCATTATTATGAGTTGGAGAAAGTCTTATCTATGGTAAGATGTACATGTTGCTAAAAGCTAAGGTTGCGGTCAATGATTACTCCTAAGTATTTGGTTTTTAACTGGTAGATGATATAGGTGGATAGATACTTAAAGGAGTGGGCGTTTGATGAAAGGGGACGTGTGGGTTGAGTGGTGTTTGCGATGGAGAATGGTGGGTCATTTTTAAGGAGATGAATAAAACTACTTTTTAACCGGATTAATCGCGTTGAAAAGTAGTTTTATTTACATTATGAATCGTGAAAACTTAAGACAATTCAAGGAGGTGATAGTTTGAGATCATACATGAAATGAAAAAATATATGAGAATGAGAAATAAATATTTATTATTTTCTCAGTAAACTTAACCGTAAGAATTGATTACGCAACGCATGGTTACGCTAGCGTTGGCAGCGATCCGCGTGCCAGGTCACCTGCCGCGATTGTCTCAGGCGTAAGTAAATAGTAACATAGTAGTATTTATTTATAGGGAATTGTAGTGAAAAATTAAGTACCTACTTTTATTACATAATTATGATCATAATCGAGTACAGAGTGCTCTCTTTCAGTACCTATCTAAAATTTATTACCAGTCACCCTGTATATTTTTATTTGAAAACATTGAGGCCGCTTTCAGAACATACACGCATAATGGAAATTTAGAATGTGTTGGTGTATAAAAGATGATACAAATTATGTACAACAAATTGCAAAGCGAGGGAAGTCTGCGGAACGCAGCCGGAAGGTATTGTTAATTAACCATGTCATAATCTGGTTGAGTCTGGTTTGGGCACAGAGTTCCAAATCCACGCACGTGTCTGCCGTAAAAGTTAAAACTTTCTACTTATAGCCGTTTCCCTAATGAAAAAGCAAGATATTTTTACCGGTTACTCACGATCACGTAAAAACGTCAAATATTTACTGCGATAAAATCCGGTTACAAAGTATAACTTTGAAAATATTTTTCACAAGCCCCAGGGAGTTATCGAGATTAGCGCGTACAAACAAACAGACCCTACAGCTTTATAGTATTAGTTAAGGTAACGATCTCGTGGGAATATCGGGATTTAAAAGCATCCTTCTTGCTGTGAAGCCTACCTGTGTGTATAATTTCAGTTTAATCGATAACGCCATTTCAGACTGAAAGAGAAAGAAAACAGATATAGATACTCGTTCCACTTTTATAATAAACTGGGAACATCATCAGTAGGACTTATACCTACATAATTATACTATAATTAAATAAAAAAGAGGTAGGTATAATAATCCAAAAAGTTAGATTTTGGTGTTTTATTTATAGTGGATTTCTCTATATCGAATCTCAATACAAAATTCTTATTTGTAAACACTTAAATTTATGAGTATTGCCATGACAACCAAAATTCAGATCTGTATTTGTGAAAAAAATCTCGATTTGAAATATTGATCTTTTTCTTATTCCGTGCTGGACTGGGAGCAAAGGAAAAACATAGAATGTTCCAGCTGTTTCTCTTCCCGGGCATAATGTAAATGTCAGTTAAGGGGCAAAGGTTTTATTGGAGATTTTCGTGGGTGATAGGCTGGCCCCCTGTCACCGCAACAGTCACTCTCCACCATTACGATGCCTCCAAATTTGTCAAACGTGACATCAGATGATTTTATAACCTCTGGTGTTCTGTCTACCCCATAAGGGATATAGGCGTCAAATTATGTATGTATGTAGGTATGTATTCAATATAGAAATCCAGTATTAGCTGTGTAGTATTATTCTGTTAGGTCTATATTATAAGTACGTATGTTTATTTCATTTTATACATTTTACAGCTATTTATTGTACGTATAATATTTTTATGATATTAAAAGTACGTCACATAACCAACTCAAATCGCACCTACATCGACGCTTTATATCGACATTTCGTTGTCTTTACAGATGGTGTCGATAAAACAAGGAGACATGTGGCGGGGTTATGATGTACAATTTTAATAGGTTAATATTTGTCTGACGCCTGTCATCTGAGACGATCTGTAAAGACAATGAATCAGACCACAAATGACAATGCCCGCACAGCGCACGCCACGCGCCTCAACACTCGCTTTGAAAATTTTTATACTTACATTTTGACGATTTGAGTCTTATTAAGAAGTCGTCGTGGCGCCGTGGTTACTGTGCATATCATACGATATCGCAGGTTAAGCGCGCTCGGTGCGGCCGGTATTAGGATGGGTGACCGCCGACCATTCATTTCTCACGACGATTTCCGTGCTTCGGAGGGCACGTAATGCAGTCGGTCCCGGGGGCTGTATACTTGTATACAGTAGTCGTTAGGGTTTGTCAGAAGCCATTTTGGCACCCTGAAATATCTGACATCCACCAACCATCACTGGGTCAGCTTGGTGGATTACGGCCTAAACCTCCTCGTCACCCAGAGGAGAGACTCATAGTCCTGCGGTGGGCTCATTACACGGAGTTGTGATGATGATGATGAGTCTTATCTTACACTGAAATTGCAATAATTATCGAAGACCATCCGCGCCTGCCATTCACCCGCCCTGCACCCACGCCTTGCATGCGACCGCAACTTGCAACGCGTGTTAAACCCGGCCTTAAAATATAAAACAGTTAAAAGTGTTGTTTTTTTTTAATTTAAGACTGCGTTTGACCTTGTGACGTCCCTTGACGTCACTATCAATACTATCAATATATAACGTGCTTGATAAAAACATGTTGACCAGTGTACATTTATTAGATACTTTCTACATTTTAGATAAGATAAAATATTGCTAACAAAGTTAATTATACACGTAGATTTTAGTATATAAATCATTTCTCTTGCTAATAAATATGTCTATCAACTCGTAACTGTGTCTTGCTCTATCAACCCTTTCCTGGTCGTAATAACCTCATATCACTATATACAAAAAGTGGAGATGAGGTCGTAGATGAAGAAAGAACACGGGACTAAGAGAAACTGGCTTGTCATAAAATATTGCCGGAACGCATCATCGCTGGAGCAGTAATATGGGGCGGTAGATTTTGTATGAAGGGTGGTCGCTAGACATTTGAACTGTATTACATACAACCTCGCTATAGATTTCTTTTTTGAAAGTTTACGCAGATTTACGACAGACTTTTTGATTGTCTGTATGGAGAATTGACAAATAATCTTTGCTTGTTACAAGATCAACGCTTAAGTGCGCTTTTAGAATACAGGCCCATGAGTGTGAGTAGGATGAAAAAGACGTTTGGCACTCGGAGACTGCCGCGGTAAGGCTGTTGCATAGCATTTTTTATCAACTTATGCGATGATAATTATTTATTTATTTTATTAATTCAGTAATGTTTGATCTAATATGGAGTTCCACAAGTTCCTAGTAGATGGCGCTGATTGTTTATTAAAGCCCGCATATAAAGTTATGAAATCAAAGTATCACCGCTGTGCCGCCGGTCGGAGTGGGGGGTGTTAGGTTTTTTTCGTTACGGAACTTCTGGATTCGGTCCCCACGCTCAAGGCCCGCGATAGAAGCTATGCAATAGCTTAAAACTATTTATTTACTTAAAAAGCATTTGTTAACTATAGTACCTAGTACCTACCTGCGTTTGACCATTAGAGTCCATAAAGCAAACTATTATACGAACTCCTTCCTAACACACTCCAGTCAAAATGTCTGAAATTTCTTGTTCAAATAACGTTAAACATAATCTAAAAGTCATGTTCCAAAACCAAAACAAAGCCAGTTAAAATAACCACTTTATTATCGTTTGTAACGTGGATCTGTGCTTGAACGGGGCATTTTACTTGAACATTTTTGGGTAGAACATTTGATACGTGTTAACGTTTAGGTACACGTGAAGCGGATACAAACTCGATGTTGACTCATGGAAAAATCACGAAAAAAAAAAATCACTCCTCTCCTCGCGTAGATTGACATGTTCGGTGGGACGTACGATATACGAGTTACTCTTACTTTATTTTGCTTTTACTTACCTTTTTTCTTGTTATTACTACGAGGAAATATAAGCATTCACGCGTGACTTTATCAATGTAGCTATTGATCAAGTAGGAACTTTTTGTTCAATATACGCTATCAAATCTGGTTAATAAAGTCTTTTGGTTAAGCTTGCATTATTGAAAAAAAAGTAAATAAAAAAACTAAAAACTGCAATGAGTACACAAATAGGTATCGATTAAAAATTATTGAGCACTTCATAGCTTCAACTAAAAAGCATAAAACAAGCATAAAATTAGATAATAATAATAATATTTGTTATAATGCTACGGCTCCATTATGCAGTGAATGTTTGCGTTCCCGGTTGTCGCGATAAAACGTCGTGTTCGATCTACGACGTATAGTTTGGCCACATCAAATAAAAACTTCGCTACGTCGCGATAATCTAAAACGTCGCGATAATCATTTAGCAAGAAAACATGGAAGAGGCTATTGCACTATATCAAATGGCGGCAAATAATTATTTACTGTATATTTATTATTTGAATAAAAACAAAAACCATAAAAAAATTAAAACCTCCATCGTAACAGTCCAGCTTAAATTAGATTTAATTCTCATGCATGCGTGGTCATTCAAATGTTTTTTCTAGTAGTTTGGATCTTCGGGGTCAACCTGGCTCAGATTTATATTTTTGTATGACTTCTAATACCTTCTCATTACTCCAATCCAGTATGTAGGTGTTAAGTTAAACACGTTCAAACCGTTCGGCGTCTCGCTGTCAACTAAAGCGAGCAAGTGTAGTGTAGCCAACCGCACGAACTTTGTCGCGATAAAAGTTATCATAAAACCCTTTGATGTGCGGCAAAAGTTGTCGCGATGTTGTATCACGATTGGACGAACTACTTGGCCAGACGTGTCGCGACAATGCAAATCTTCGCGTTATCGCGATAGTGGAGCCGTAGCATAAAAACTTGCAGCGCCAGGCGGGGTTAAAAATAGTGCACAATATTTAGAAAAGGCTGATCATTAGCTTTCTTTTGATACCCATATTGCTAAAACCGGAAATCATTTGTTGTTATACCCCCCTAAATCCACCCTTACAGGCGCCATCTTGGGATTTTATGTAGCCTATGTTACTCGCGCAGTTGATATGAATCTATTGATATCTCATTTGCTTAAATCCATATATCCGTTCAGTAGTTACGACGCAACAAGAAACAAGTCATACTAAACGGACGTCATACAAAGCATAGTACACGACGTCATACTTCCTAAAATAAATAAATAAATAGGTACTGCAAGAATAAATAAACTGCTTAAGTTAGTATGTGATTTATTTTAATAGAAAGGAATAAAAAAGAGATAAATCAAACTAGATATTAATAAGTAGACTCAATAAGTAAATCTACGCTCTGAGACTCAAATCAAAAAAGCCTTTCACGCGCCGACAGTTTTTGGGTATAACGTGACTCTCCCGAACACTGCCAAAGGTGTTAAAAATCATACGTTCGGTCATTATAAGCGGACAAAATTTGATAAAAAAGGGTCACAATAAGCGATATGTCACTATAGGCAAAGTCATTATATCCGACTTAGTTATATAATTTATATGAAAACCAAACTTCACTGTATAAACACGTCATAATAAGCGGTTGATCAATATAAGCGGAGTCATAATAAACGGATTCTACTGTACATACAAACATACATACATACGCGTTGCAAAATTAACCCTCCTTTGCGTGCCACAGTCGGGTAAAAATACCTACTATTATCCTAATCTACATGATAAATCTTAAGGCAAGGTGCCTAAGAACAATAATCCTTTGTCTTCCAATAATTCCAATGTGCAATCAAATGAAATGATGCGATGACCTGAGGGTTTAACAAAAGGACATTATTCTGTATTCATATCATCAGTAATGAACGATAGAACGAATTGAATGGAACGGAACGAGACAGCCAACTGACAATGTTCGTTGTAGAAGAAAACCTTATAAGAAGAAAACAATAAAACTTATTTCATAACATATCTAACTGAGAAAATGGGATTTATAATTTTATTTTCTTCGCGGAGGACAGCAGCAGAGCGGTGTGAAGGACAGCGGAGCGGTGCAGAGAAATAAAAAAAAATCATCAATTATTATCATTGGGTGAATTGGACGCGCCATTTAAAAAGTATTCTCAAAACTTCAATTTCACTTACTGATTGTTACTTTTTGTCTAAGTTTTATTTTGACAACCCTGGAGTGCTTGAGTTATTGCGGCATAAAAATCTCTGGTGTTTAGGTTTTTTAGCAGTTTTACTATAGGGCCGCCAGACTGTTGAAAACACGTTGAAAACCAATGCTTCCAACCAAGGTTAAGGAAGGTTAAGTTGTTGTCAACCAATTCCGAGTCATCCACACTGTTACAAACGGTGGTTTCCAACAAGGAGACAAACAAGAACACAAGCCAAGGTCACGCCAGGCCACGCCCCGTCGTCAGTGTGCTCTGATCTCTCGCGTTGGCAACATCTTCGCGATGGCAGTTTTGTATGCAATTGAGGATACAAAGAAGGAAAGGTTGAAACGCGGGATAAAAAGCTACAAAACTCGAGTCATTTTTAGTTATAGTTACATAGTAAAATATACAATAACAAGCGTACACACTGGCCTAAAAACAGACATACATCTACATAGATAACGCAAATGCGTATCCTTTGCGTGGCCGAACAACCCCGACCAAGCGTAAAGGTTTCGCAAAGGTTTCGTCGCCTCTAGATTTAATGTGTATTGTAATATGCGTGTATGGATGTCTGTTAGAAAATCGAGTCCACAATATCAATATCGTTCTTAATAATCGATTTCATCGGCGGTATCGGTGTCTCTGAATCTTTTTGTATTTTCCAGTAATAAATATCAGCTGTGACGTCACAATAGGTCTTAAAAAGTCGGCACGCTTGGTTCGAATACAAATCGCGGCACTTGCGTTGTCTATGTAGATGTATGTCTGTGATTCTAAACACCGCCGTTTCCAACCCGCCAAGGTCATGTAATTTGGTTGTCAACAGCCGTCTTCACTGTTGGAAACACGTTGTAAACTAGCAAGGTCACCTTGGTTTGATGTTTTGTTTCCAACAGTGTATTTTGGGCTTAACTTTGAAATTTTAAAACATGGAAATATCAATTTTTAACATCAGATGCTACTGCATGAATAAGTATGATTTGAACCATAGTAGCTTAACTCTTCGAGGCGCACTTTTATGCTTAATGATTTCTTTAGGTAAAATATTTACTCAATTACTGAGTCATATGATAATGCAAAATAAAGAAAAAAAAGTTTATAAACTAAAATCCGACTACTAAAACACGCTCTAAAAAGTAGGAAACAAGTAATAGTCTCCTCTGAAATATTTATGTACTTATTTTATACGTCATACTGATAAAGATGTTTACAGGATGTACTATGTACATACCTAATATGACTTTATATAACTAATTAGGTATAATTGATTTCCAGGGCTACCACAAATGTAATGAAACGGTGCGTTCGTTACCTCGCAAGAAAGAAGAATACCTACAAAGGTCGCTTCTCACTGCGCGTGCTAATACGCGCAAGGACGCGCCACACGATAACCCGCGCCACCCAACGGAAACTGGCGCGGCGCGGCGCGTGCCTTCTATCTACTTCTAGCTTCAAACCACTAAACCTCAGTTTGATTCATGTGATTCAGCGACGCGCCGCGTCGCGTCTTTGAAGCTACCGACTTTTAGCCGATAGGGCGCGCCGGCGGCCGCGCCGCGTCTAGCTCTTCACACTGCGGGCTAATAGGGCCGCCAGACTGTTGAAAACATGTTGAAAACCAATGCTTCCAACCAAGGTTAAGGAAGGTTAAGTTGTTGTCAACCAATTCCGAGTCATCCACACTGTTACAAACGGTGGTTTCCAACAAGGAGACAAACAAGAACACACGCCAAGGTCACGCCAGGCCACGCCCCTTAATCGTCAGTGTGCTCTGATCTCTCGCGTCGGCAACATCTTCGAGATGGCAGTTTTGTATGCAATTGAGGATACAAAGAAGGAAAGGTTGAAACGCAGGATAAAAAGCTACAAAACTCGAGTCATTTCTAGTTATAGTTACATAGTAAAATATACAATAACAAGCGTACACACTGTCCTAAAACAGACATACATCTACATAGATAACGCAAATGCATGTCCTTTGCGTGTCCGAACCCCGACCAAGCGTCAAGGTTGGTCGCCTCTAGATTTAATATGTATTGTAATATGCGTGTATGTATGTCTGTTAGAAAATCGAGTCCACAATATCAATATCGTTCTTAATAATCGATTTCATCGGCGGTATCGGTGTCTCTGAATCTTTTTGTATTTTCCAGTAATAAATATCAGCTGTGACGTCACAATAGGTCTTAAAAAGTCGGCACGCTTGGTTCGAATACAAATCGTGGCACTTGCGTTGTCTATGTAGATGTATGTCTGTGATTCTAAACACCGCCGTTTCCAACCCGCCAAGGTCATGTAATTTGGTTGTCAACAGCCGTCTTCACTGTTGGAAACACGTTGTAAACTAGCAAGGTCACCTTGGTTTGATGTTTTGTTTCCAACAGTGTATTTCGGCTTTAACACATGAGAAGCCACCATAAGTTAACGACACCAACTGACTTACTTTTTAATTTACTAAAAATGCGAAGTTACCTTGTAGGCTGGTAGCACTACCTTTGTTAATTCTATCTAAAGAATTAAACAACTCATACAATCATAATCGAACTTCACTTAAGGTAAGTTCGTTTGATTATTTATTATAGTATTTATAATAATCAATAGACAAGAGTAATAATAAATGCAGCACTTACCATGTAGATTTTCAAACACTCAACTGAAACGAAACTCGAAAAATCTTATGCGTTGGTATCTTTAAATGCTATGAAATAACGAATCACAGGTTAGCATACCTGTCTACGATGTACCTATTCTACCTAATTAGTCCAAAATCTGTGGCAAAGATGAAGTTGTTTTTTTAGACACATTTAAAAAGGTGGTACAATAATCAACGAATGCAGAGCATTAAAAAAACCGACTTCACGTCAAAACTTTGGGTGAGTTAGAATGTCATCAACCTAAACATTCTCCGAAATCATACATATTCTTTCAAAAATTTGAAATTTTCAATGAAGTACTCAACCGATTTCGATGAAATTTACATGGAACCAACTATGAAGTATTCCTATCATATGAAACAAGAATTTTCAAAATCGATTCATAACTGTCTGAATTATCGTGTAACAAAGACACAAAAAAAAACATACAGACGAATTGACATACAGACGAATTGAGAACCTCCTCCTTTTTTGGCAGTCGGTTGAAAATTAACCTTAACCTTAGAGTTAATAGGCGATGTAACTGCTACTAGAGGAATTAATGGTATTCTGTCGAATGTTATTGCTAACTTTGTTCTTACAAAAAGTGGAACTAGGTACTTGTCTCGTTTTTTTGACTCCTGATTTGCTCCCGAATTTTAAATTGCTTATAGCTGCATACCTTCTTCAAGAGTTGGGCTTATAGATGCAAAAAAATAATTTGAATGTTTTATTATATTAGTAAAGACACGGTACATGTATCTACAGTAATTCAACTCGGCCGCATCTTTGAAATAAATGCCTACACCAGCGCCGCGGTTTGTTCACATGTGATAGGGCTGCCCGCCTTCAGCATTTAAATTACATTTGCCTACTTTGTGTTTACTTCCATTTTGTTTGGTGACTGCAACAATACTTTGTTTATACATGGTGTCCCGCCAGCCCTATATAATACCTTCACGGAGGTATTCTAGTTTTTTTGTATTCCTTAAGGGTGCGAGAATAGGTAACTCCGTATACATACATACATACATAACCTCACGCCTGTCTCCCTTTGGGGTAGGCAGAGATAAGGGAACACCAATTGCTTCGATCCAGACATACCTCTTTCGCTTCCTCCACGTTCATTAATCTTTTCATACATGATCGCCGGTTACGGGTACTTTTAACTAGGCCCTCTTTAAGAACGTCGCCAATTTGATCGGCGTACGTTCGCCTAGGGCGGCCCCTTCCGACAGCACCATCCATTCTTGCTCTGTACACCTCTTTCGTAAATCTACTTTCTACTAAATTCTCTAATCTAATTCTAATCTAATTCTTCTAAATCTAATCTACTTCTTTAAATATTGCGCTTGACAACCACTTTACAGATTTTCGTAAAAACTTTAATGTTGTCCATATTAACGCGCAGAGTATTCCAGCTCACTTCACCGATATGCTGGCAGCTTTTGATAGCAAAGCAATACACGCTATCCTAGTTTCTGAAACTTGGCTCAAGCCATGCCTTTCCTCTGCTTCGTATGCATTGCCAGGTTTCTGCCTAATTCGTAGTGACCGTCTCGACCGTACTGGTGGAGGCGTAGCCATATACCTTAGAGCACATATTCCTTTTTCCGTGGTCAATGCATCAACCGCTTCACCGAATAGTGCAGTCGAGTACCTATTTTTGGAAGTAACGCTGTGCCAAACTAAAGTACTTTTAGGAGTAATGTATAGCCCACCACAAATAAATTACTTTTCTACTTTAGAGCATGTTTTGGAGGACTTAGTGCCTTCATATGGTCACACCATCTTGATGGGCGACTTCAACACCTGCCTACTGAAAGCTGACTCTCGTTGCACAAGGCTGCGCTCATTAATAAGGTCAACCAATCTTAATATTGTCCCGTCTAACGCCACACATTATTACCCTCATAGTTCTCCTTCTCTCATTGACTTAGCTATTGTCTCCTCCTTAGATCATTTATCCCATTTTGGTCAGTTAGACGCGGACGCTTTCTCTTATCACGACTTATTGTTACTCTCATACAAAACCCGCCCTCCCAAAGCAAAGCCGAGAACCCTTCTGCGGCGTAATTTTAATGGCATTAATTTAGAAAAACTTCTCGACGACGCTAATCATACTGATTGGTCAGCTGCTGTCAATAAGTTATCGGTCAATGACCAAATTATTACTTTCAATTCACTTCTTACTGACCTATATGACAGACACGCACCATTACGCCCTGTCAAGATTAAGCATCTTCCTGCTCCTTGGCTGACAGATGACATTAAGAAATTGATGAACAGAAGAAATCGTGCAAAAGTCAAGATGAAAAAGAATCCAACTGATGAGAATGCATCGCTGTATAAAAATTTGAGGAATCGCTGCAATACAATGTGTAGGGATGCACAACGACGCCATATTCACAAATCAGTTTCAAACGGCGATTCAGCTAAAGTTTGGAAATTTCTTAGAACTTTGGGTATTGGTAAATCTAAGAGTGATAGCTCTCTGAAAAATGTCAACCTTAACTCATTAAATAATCATTTTACTTCTTCCAGCTCTATAGACGCTGCTACAAAAACCAACACTTTGAATCACATATCTAGTTTACCTATGCCAAATAATCCATCCTTTTCAATAAGTCAATTTTCGGAATGTGGTGTTAAAAGGACCATGCTCTCTATTGCCTCCAATGCCATTGGGTCAGACTGCATTAGTCGTAAAATGCTCATTCCTATCCTCGACATCATCCTTCCTGTAATAACCTGTATCCTCAATAACTGTGTTCTTAATGGTGTCTTTCCTGATACATGGAAGGACGCAAACATCATACCTCTCCCCAAAAAACCAATCCTTCTTCGTTTTCTGATTATCGTCCTATTGCCATCTTACCTTTCCTTTCCAAAGTACTTGAGGGACTCGTTCACCAACAACTCAGCACTTTTTTGCAAGAACACAAATTACTGAATCCCCTCCAATCTGGCTTCCGTCCTGGGCATAGTACGACTACTGCATTGCTTAATATCACAGAAGATATTCGTATAGGTATGGAGCAGAAAAAGCTTACTGTACTAACCCTGTTAGATTTTAGTAACGCTTTCAATTCAGTTGATTTTGACATCCTTTTGCAAATGCTGCGTTCTTCAACATATCTCCATCGACTATTGGCTGGTTTCATTCTTACTTGCATGGGCGCCGGCAACGAATATCTACTGAGACGGAATTCTCTGATTGGTGTGATATTAAAACCGGTGTGCCGCAAGGTGGCGTGTTGTCTCCTCTCCTGTTTGCTCTATTCATCAATTCGATTTCTCTCAATATATCTTCTTCTTACCATCTGTATGCGGACGATCTTCAAATTTATACACAAAGTAGCCTCGAGAACCTACCAAACACTATCCAGTTACACAACGCTGATTTAAAACGGATATCGGACTGGAGTTATAATCATGGACTAACAGTCAACCCACATAAGACACAAACTATTATCATTGGAAGTCCTAAAATGATTTCACGAGTTGACTGGAGCTCAGTTCCTTTAATAGTGTTTAACGGGATCTCTATTCCATACAGCGAGACTGTTAAAAACTTGGGTATTATTTTTGACCGCACGTTGTCTTGGAAACCACAAGTAACTGAGTTGAGCAGGAAGATGTTTGCCGCGGCGAATTCGCTCAAGCGTCTTCGTAATTTCCTCCCCATTGCCACTAAAATTACGCTTGCACAATCTCTCCTATTACCCATTCTCGACTATGCCGACGCCAGCTATCTAGACTTAACTGAAGAACTTCTGAATAAACTTGAGCGCCTACAAAATCTATGCATAAGGTTTGTATTTGGATTACGCAAATACGATCACATATCTGACTTCCGGACAAATCTCAAGTGGCTTCCTATTCGCCTTCGCCGGAATACTCACATTCTTTCTCTAGTCTACCGTATTCTGTACGATAAAGCGATACCTACGTATCTGAAAGACCGTTTAAAGTACCGTTATACCAACAACGACCGTAACTTGCGTTCCTCATCGAATTTACTCCTGGCGACACCATCGCATAAGTCCACATTTTTAGGCAAGTCCTTTTTTATTCGAGCGGTGTCGTTATGGAACGAGCTCCCGATTGAGATCCGTTTGGCGCGCACACCGCGCATCTTTAAACGAATGCTTAAACGGCATTACCAGGTGAAACACTGTCCATCTTAACTTATATTTATATGTGTATTGATATAGTATTTATTTATAAAGTACATAAGTATTTATGTACACGTTTATGTATGTGTATGTAATTATTCGTATGTAGTTTATGTTTACGAGCCGTACACCTCGCCCACATCCTTTTCCATCAATGCCTGGGTTGCCTGGCAGAAATCGCGCTTCGGCGATAAGGCCGCCCTTTGTATGTTAATTGTGATTGTTATTTTTAATTTAATCTGTGAAACTATGTTGGTGTACAATAAAGAGTTTTATTATTATTATTATTACTTTCACTCATCCTTTCCAAATTCAAAGGTAACTCCGTGAAGGTATTATACAATAGGGTTGGCGGGACACCCTGTATAAATAAATAAAATATTTTGTGAATTGAAACGTTGAAGTGTTCAACAAAAATACGTTTTGTGTCAAAAGACCATGTTTACGTTTGAACAACAAGTCGGTCTTAACTACCGAGAAATACTTGCGCCTCAACTGAGACGTACTAAATCATGTATTATTAAATTTTAAAGTATAAAAATCCGCCTATCATAATAAAGCTCAATCAACAATTGTTTCGCCGCATGCGTAGGTATAGCTCGCATTTCGTCCGTTTGTATGAAGTTGAATTACTGTATATAGTATTACCGTGGTATTACCATCATTAATAATAATTTATATTTTACATTCTATCTCGACGTTTCGGTGTCTTTGCAGACCCTGAAGCAGACCCCGTCTGCTTACACTTTGTATAACTTTTTCCACTATCATTCTGACGCCTGACACCAGTCGCTCTTGCTTGACCACGGGGTCTGCAAAGACACCGAAACGTCGAGATAAAATGTAAAATAAAAATTATACACGATTAATCCGGTTAAAAAGTAGTTTATTTATTTTATTCATTTATTACTGTTCATTTACTGTGTTCCTTGTTTTGTTTTAGACATAAGCGAATTTAATTTATGTACCTACATATTTAATATTATATAATGACAATTTGTATTCTTAATCTTAACTTATGTCAGTGGTTTTTACCGTTTAAGTTCAGTTAATTAATTAATTAAATTAAATAAATAACCTATGTAGGTAGGTAAACGTAAAACTAAATAAAATTGTATTTAGGTATTCAATATTCAATGTAAGATTTTCTCACTTAAGTTACATTTTTAGGAAATCAGCCAGTTTTAGATAGATAGGAAAAGTTTAGTGTACATTTAGGTACTTAGGCATTGTTTACTAACGTGACATAGTTACCTACTTACATTACATAGGTACCAACCTATATTTTAAGATAGTAATCGAAATCATTAATCTCAAAACACCTTACCTACTTAGGATACTCTTAAATTAAGAGTATCCTAAGTAGAGTCTTAATGCAGAACAATAGTGCATTGCCTTCCAATAATTCCAATGATCATTCAAATAAACTCATACGATGACGTGAACATTTAACAAAAGGTTAATGCAGTCAGTAGGTAGGTATTCATACCATCATGAATGAATGATAGAATGAATTGATTTGTATTCACGCACACCTTTTACTACAGCCAGCAAGTCCATAGGTTATTGATAATATACCTTATACCTTATAACGCAACGCTCGCTTGAAAACGCAGCTTGAAATTGGACATTTTGGAGATTCGGCCGATTGTATTGTATTGTATGTAGGTATTCGTTCATTCCACTGCCGTTGCCTGCCGGCCAGCCAGCCACTAGCCAGCCAGTTTGCGCTCGTTCGTTGAGCGATTTGGTTGTGTCTCGGCGTAGTGTGTCGCTGACCGAATCACGCGAGAGTTTACCGCCAATTCGGAGAAATAAAACTTTCGTTAAAAGTGCGTGTTGTGTTTAAAAATGACTTTTTAACGTCAATACGATTTGTGCTTGTGTAAAAATGGTTTAATGGTCAGTGCAATTGACTTTTTATAGTGGATTGTCAAGTTCAACTGTGTTTTTGTGTTCTCGTAAGTATTAGTGATTATCAAACAGCATTATTTCAAGGTTATAATGACGGAACATTTCTTTTACCTTTTTTTGTTGAGAAATGTAGGTAGGTTGGATGAAGACTTAGTACCTACCTACCTATCGTATTCTATTGTGCAGTTCTTATCACTTTATCGCGCTGTTTTATTTATATCTATATTATTAATGCTATATTAATCACCTTGACACACGGATATTGGTATTTTTTAATCTTTGCCCTCTGATAATCTAGGGATGACAGGTGATAATGGCGGTATACCAACGATCTACCTACTTAAATTTCTGTGTATAGAATATTGCCAAGCTTACCATGATTACAGACTTTAGATTGTAGATCGTTGGTTAACAAATACATAATTATTTGGGAACCGATCTCTATGGTCTAGGCTAAATTATCTAGGTATTTTTATCTACTTCTAACAAGGTACCTATTCAAAATGTACGTTTTATATTCTTAAAATGGGAATGCTCGCATTATTAAAATAGGAACATCTTCATACCTGTCGTATGTATGAGAGACTAACCTTACAGTGGGTATTTTAGCTCCCGATTCAGTCGGATTTGAAATTTTATTCATTTTCTACGTATCCTAACTCTTCAAGAACTTTATCGTAGATAAGTACTTATCATATTTTTAGCAGGAAGTTCTTGCGGGATGTAAATTTACACGGGTAATAGGTACTAACCTAAAGCGTAAGTCTGCTAGGTAAAAATGTAATGATGTACAATTTTTCCTAACTACCTTCAAATTCAAAAGTACCCACTTTTTAGTGAAGTCAGATCCCTAAATAACAGGCTTTTCTCCTACCATATTTTATAGGTAGGTTACGTCTATATCTATACCTACCTATCTAGTTTGCCATTGGCCAGGATGTCATTTACCACCAGGATGATCAACGAATGCAGAACATACCGACTTCACGTCAACACTTTGGCCGACTAATTATGTCATCCACGTAAACATTCTCCGAAATCATACATATTGTTTAAAAAAAATTAAATTCTCATTGAAGTAGGTACCTACTCAACCGATTTCGATGAAATTTATATGTGACCAACTATGAAGAATTTTTAAAATCGATTCATAATTGTCGGAAATATGTAACAAACACACAAAAAAAAAAACATACCTACAGACGAATTGAGAACCTCCTCCTTTTTGGATGTCGGTTGAAAATTCAGTGGTTTACCGGCGTTTAAGTTCTTAGATATTAAATAAATACCTTATAATACTGCTGTACCTTATAATACTACTACTTTTAAATAATACTGCTCATAACATTGCTATTAAAATAATTATTTACCTTGACTTAGAGTTCAAGTAGGTACCTACGCTCTACATATTTTCCAATAAACAAATTAATGGCTCAACGGGGCTGTCATCTGGGGCATTTACCCTATTTGAGTTTTAAGGACTGTGAAAACGATAGATGAAAATATCTTAAGTTACGTCAGTATTTCTAAGAACTATTTAATAATCCTGCCTTACAAGGATCTCGCTAGCCATATTCTATGTACCTACCTACCTATAACAGACAATATTAATTTGCAAGCTTCATGACTTCATTCATCCTATTTATTTCTCCAAACCTTGTGTTTCCGGAGGTTATTTTTTATTACAGTTTAACGGTACAACTGTGTAACTATTTAGGTATCATCAGATAGGTATTATTCCTGCAAAATGATATTTCAACTCAAAAAACCACTACGATAATTTAGAATTTGGTCTCTAAAATTTAAAAGCTTTGACAAAACGTGCTCCAGGCGTTTAAAGCTACTCCACATACACAACTAAACTCAAGTTCGGACTTTGAATCTTAAAGCTAAACTACTAAGGGTCATTGAAATTAATGATCGTTAACCACAAAGAGCTTGACCTCAAACTAACCTGATGGCAGTTACAAGCTCAAGTGACAATGAAGTCGAAGATACACGCTACTGATAATAAATATTATTTGTAGTACCTACTGCCTAATAGTGCGCACCGATAGCACATTACAAGTTCCAGCAATCTGTACGCACCATAATAGGAAGTGATACTAATCGTTTGCGGTTTCTCTCTTTCCTGAGCCAATCCTGAATCTGATCAGAATGCGGGTTTTTTTAATGCGAAATATAGGTACCTAATAGGTAATTACCCAAACTGACACACGTACGTGGCTCCCAAGAATGCTTGTTATACACATAGCGGAACTCGGGGTCATCTTACAGCCAGATCCGAGCCAGCAGTTTGAGCACAGAACTTTATCGACTCGTATGTTTACGAATGTTCGCATAGTATGGAGACCGTTTGTAAGCAATTATTGAAATCTATCCATTGCCGATTGCCGCACGGCCAGAGTATAAATAAATGTTTGCCTTGTTAATTTTGAATGTTAGTAAACATAATATTGAAAATTTTTTGGTTTAGTAAACATGTTGTACCTACTATTAAATAACTGTTACATAAAAAATTACAATGTTACTTAAACTCTACGAACTTTTGTAAACATAGGTACGAGTGGACAAAGTTCTGTGCTCGGACCGTGCAGTTTAGAAAATTTCATTTCCTAAGCTGACCCGGCTGGTACTCGAAACCAGGACCTCTCACGCCGCAGCCGATCACTAAACCACTGCATGAATGTTTTTAAATTTGATGAATGAATGGTTTTGTCAGTACAACTAAAGGCAAAGGTGTAGAACGAGGGGAAAAAACTGCAGAAAAACGATCGGCGCTGTTTTGACAAAAAGTATTCGTTACACATATATCTAGGTTCCTACATCATGACATGACAGATACATACATACACGAAACAGCTAGTCGCGCGCGCTTATGTCATGAGATAATCTGTTAGCAAAAATATTTATTTTGATGATAATAATAACTCCGTAACAGCCTTATTATAACTTACAAGTAGGTACCTAATTGACTCGCCAAAGTTATAAAAAAGTTGCTTAGCCCAGTATGAGACTCGAGTTTTTATAACGAAAACTTAGTCAAGTCTAAATATCAAATATATCTTCTTAATTTTGTTATGCTGACATTCGAGTTTTTATTGAATTATATTTAGGTGAAACGAATATTAGGGCTGGTTCCGATTTTCGAAGTCACCTTACTTACTATGTGGGTATGTAATTTTCATTAAATAAAATTTCAGAAATATATTAAACTAAACTATTTTATCTACTTAATTTCCTTTATGCTGACATTCGAGTTTATTAAACAATCCTTAGATGAACAGCAATTTATTATTTAAAAGATGCGGATTAAAATCCTGATAGTTTACTTGCCCTTGTGGCACAAATATAAGGCTTGCACCAATTTTTGAAGTCACGCAAGGAGCCCCGTTGTGTGAATAATGTCAATCAATCTCTATGTTTTGCTTCTTTTTCATAAAAATCAAAATTCAAAGAATATTAACCTAACAATTTTGCGTATCCACTTTAGGCCAAAATTTGAACTAAATCGCCTCAACTCGCCCCAACGTTCAATGCTACCTCTGAACTTAATTTACTTCAGGGTATTGTATATAAGCACATACGTGTGTAGGTACCCCAAGCACAAAGCATCTTAAGTACTTACCTACGTGTAAGTGCTGTAGTCCAGCTTACACAAATTTGTATTTAGAATACTTCAACCGGATGAAATGTCGCTTCAATTGAAAGTTATTGCTTCGTTACGTGCTTGGTTTGGTAGAAACTGAGTAGGAATGTATCAAATTGAATAAGCTTCGAAATTTTCATAGATTCTGTCGTTCGTTTCATAAGCGCAACCCATCTTAGTCTACTGCAGGGCCATCCGTCTTTCAACTGGGTGACGAAGCCATAAGCCACTAAGCAGACCCAGTGCTGGTGGATGTCAAATTTCAGGGTGTTAAATGGTTTATGACAAGCTTTGATGCTCATTGTATAAAAAGACTTTCACAGCACCTCGCACCGACTGCTTAACATGGGGTATATAGCAGGTTGATCAACCTAGAACTCGTGAATTGAAACTATACGTTGGAAAGAACAGTTATTTAAAAAGAACACTTCGATATTCATGCCTTCTTTGGTGACTTTGGGCGTTTGTATGGTGTTGTACACATAAGGGCTGAGCCTCTAATCCCGGTAAAATTTAAATTCCACTATCGCAATAAATTAATAATTACTAGGTAAATTAATAATTACTAGGTAATTAATAATCGTGCAAGAAATAAATGTCTTATTTATTATCTGTTTTATAAACAATGCGACATTTCTTATATTAAGGTTATGGAAGTTAGTTAAAAGAATGCAGAGCTGAAAACAACTTTTTATGGTCCCAATCTAATATATAAAATTCTCGTGTCACAGTTTTCGTTGCCATACTCCTCCGAAACGGCTTGACCGATTTTGATGAAATTTTTTGTGCTTATCCGGTATCTATGAGAATCGGCCATCTATTTTTTTTTATTTATATGGCAAAACAACGTTTGCTGGGTCAGCTAGTCTAATATATAAAATTCTCGTGTCACAGTTTTCGTTGCCATACTCCTCCGAAACGGCTTGCCCGATTTTGATGAAATTTTTTGTGCTTATCCGGTATCTATGAGAATCGGCCAATATCTATTTTGTTTTTTTTTATTTATATGGCAAAACAACGTTTGCCGGGTCAGCTAGTTTACTATATATAAAACTGTTCCGTTACTGACTGAGTGACTGACAGACAACGTACAGCCGTAACTACTGGGCGTAGAGAGCTGAAATTTGGAACATACATTCTTTAGGGGATGTAGGGGTGCACTAAGGAAGGAATTCCCGAAATTCCCATGGGATCGGGAATAATTAGATACGATACTTGGCATAAAGGTTCTTCAAAAAGTGACTGGTTGTTTTATGAAAGAAATTCCCGAAATTCTCACGGGAACGGGAAATATATGATGTTTTAGATTGTATGAAAAAACCTTATTCCTGGATTGCACGGATGTGATACTTGGTATAAAGGTTCCTTAATAAGTGTCTGTATTATAGAAGGAATTCCCGAAATTCCCACGGGAACGGAAAATATAGGACTTTTGAGTTTATGCGTGTTACAAAGTCGCGGGCAAACGCTCGTTTACTATATGACTAGGTATTGTAATATTTTTTTTTTGTTTTTCTGTTTTTCTGACACTCACACAAAATTATCTAGCCCAGATTAAGTTTCTTAAAGAACTTGTGTTATGGATACTAGATAACTGATATACTTAAGAAATATATAAACATACATATCGAATAAAATACATATTTTATTACAATAAACATATTAACATCCATGACTTGACGACTTATATTTGCGTTCATCACACAAATATCCGCCGCCGCCGGGATTCGAACCCAGGACCTGTGGCATAGGAGGCAATGTATGTTACCACTACACCAGCCGGTCGTCTATTATGTGTAAAATATGTCATTTGAGCTATAAAGGATTATTTTTACGAATTTGCTTTTCCTAAATCCCTTACACCTAATTAAGTATTTTCTCATTTTAACACGATCGACGTTTTGATTTCTTTCCAGACCCTGTGGTCATAAGCGACTCTTATAAGAGTACCTATACTTAATCATGGTTATTAAGATTCCTTTTCCTCAATCAAGGACTAGGAAGGATAATGAGCTTACTGTTATCTGAACATATTTTTGATGTCATCGTTTTCTTTTATAGAGACATACATAAATCGCTATAATGATTAAATTAGTTATCCTCGATAATTAAGACTAAAGGTTATCTGACATTTTATAAACATCATTAACTTAATTATTATCCGTATTTATGTAAATTCAGTACTCTTATTACGTTTGTGTATTAGATTGATATGAAAAGAAGGACGACTGATACTAAAATGACATTTGCAATAAGTTGAACCTACCATATGTAGGCTACCATATGTATCTAGCCACCGCGCGCGGTTTTACCCGCGTAACTTTTGATCCCGTGGGAATTTCGGGATTAAATATAGCCTATAACCTTCCTCAAGAGTTGGGCTATCAAATGCAAAAAGATTTTTTCAAATTCCACTTGTAGTTTCTGAGATTAGCGCATTCTAACAAACAAACAAAAAAAAAACTCTTCAGCTTTATATATTAGTATAGATTTACATTGGAATTTGAACCTTATCACAACCGAATAAGTTGCGAAGTGTGTACATATTAATGCAAGTGACTGTACACGGCTCGATCGTCCTGTTACTCAGTAGAGAGTCTCGGTGGATTAATTTAAAAAGGTTGATGGTAATGATAATGTAGGTAAAGCCAATGGGTTTCAATTACGAGACCACGAGCGACAACATTCGTATACGACACATGGTGTGCATTAACAAGGAAATATATTTTGACTCGTAATTTTGTGTTCTATTTAGATATTCTCAAGGCCCATTTTATATTGAAAACAGAAAGCTAACATTGACTGTTGTTTTTATTGAGTTAACTCGAAAACCAACCGCCTAATTAAAAATTAATTCACCAGTTATAAACATCCAGCGATAACTATTCGAAACTGCGATACCTACTTTTGTGCTTACTACCATTTCTATTTATAATAAATTGGATTATTCAAGTAATCTAATATATAAAATTCTCGTGTCACAGTTTTCGTTGCCATACTCCTCCGAAACGGCTTGACCGATTTTGATGAAATTTTTTGTGCTTATCCGGTATCTATGAGAATCGGCCAACATCTATTTTTTTTTATATGGCAAAACAACGTTTGCCGGGTCAGCTAGTAATTAAATAATATTAATAAATCCCCAGACAATCATACCAGCTACATGGCCTCAAAGTAAGCGAAACTTGAGTTATGAGATACCATGTAGCGAACTAGGGGGAACCTAGAATATAAATACGAGGGTGGATTGAAAAGTTCGCGGCCTAGTCAAGAAAACAGAATAAAGTACATACAAAAATATTTTTATTTTTCGACGTAATCTCCATTTAGCTCTATGCACTTCTTCCATCTGCTTTCCAGAGCTTCCATACCTGTTTTAAAAAAAAGATTCCTCAAGGTCTTCAAAATACAGGTTAGCAGCGGCTTCGACCTCTTCATTCGTTAAAAATTTCTGCCCACCGAGGTGTTTTTTCAGGTTTGGAAACAGATGAAAGTCCGAAGGTGCCAAATCAGGAGAATTAGCTGGATGTGGCAACAATTCGAAACCACAATCACGATTTGAGCCATAGACTCGACAGACGTGTGGACTCGGGCGTTGTCCTGGTGAAACAACACTTTCTTTCTCAGTAATCCTGGGCGATTCTGTTTAATTTCTTCACGTAAACGGCGCAGAAGGGTGCTATAGTACGCAGAGTTTATTGTTTCGCCTTTTGGAAGGTAGTCCACCATAATGACACCCTTAGCATCCCAAAAAACCGATGCCATCACCTTGCCAGCCGACAGAATTGCCTTTGCTTTTTTCGGAGTTAGTTCACCTGATTTTTTCCATTGTTTGGATTGTTGTTTTGATTCTGGGGTATAGTGGTGAACCCATTCATCCATTGTCACAAATCTGTCAAGAAAACCTTGTGGATCAGCCTCGAACATCTCCAAACAGTCGCGAGAAATCGTGAGTCGAATTCGCTTTTGCTCTACTGAAAGCAATCTGGGGACCCACCTAGCCGAAACCTTAGAAAAGCCGAGTTCATGGACAATGATGTTTTGCGTTCGTTCATATGAGATGCCTATAGTGTCTGCAATTTCTCTGATAGTCAATCTACGGTCTTTCAATATGAGATCACACACTTTATTGATGTTTTCTTTGGTCGTAGACGTCATTGGCCTGCCGGAGCGAGGGTCATCTTCGATGTTCTCTCGTCCACGTTTAAATTCTGCAACCCATTTTTTCACAGTGGTATAAGACGGGTCAGATTCCCCTAATGTTGTTTGCATGTCATCATGGATCTCCTTTGGTGTTAATCTTTTTTTAAACAAATATTTAATCACAGCACGTTGTTCAAATTTCTCCATTAGTGAAAATTTGTTCTACACACGTATTTATATTGTTCGTAAAATTTTATTTAAACAAGATATCAAATTGAAAATTCGCGGGCTGACAATTGAATAATGACAGTTCAAAATGACGGCAGAAAAAATAACAAAAGTTTTTTTTTTAATGGCCAGGCCGCGAACTTTTCAACCAATGTAGTACATATACTGACAATAAACAACCAGACCCGGAAAAAAATTTTGTGTTCCGGGGGAAGACTCCGCAATCACTGGCATCTGAGGCAGAGAGGTTTAACCCATCGCCAAAGTGGTCGTCTGATGAAACAAATCTACGAATTCGTCTGAGCGTAGGGTCCGCTTAGAATAGAGTATTGTAAATTGCGACTAATCCAACTGGTTCCCGCTTAGTGGTAGGACCCGATGATGGTCAGCCTGGCTCGCTAGCTCCCTTCATATAGACATATAGACGCCCACTTTGGCGATGGGGTAAACCTGTCTGCCTCAGACGCCAGTGGATTCCCGCACGGACAAAAAAATCAATATGTTCCGTGTCTGGGTGTGAATCTATTTATGTTTTTACTAGCTGACCCGGCAAACGTTGTATTGCAATAAAAATAAAAAAAAGATGTTGGCCGATTCTCATAGATACCGGATAAGCACAAAAAATTTCATCAAAATCGGTCAAGCCGTTTCGGAGGAGTATGGCAACGAAAACTGATACGAGAATTTTATATATTACACTGAAAAAATGAGGAGTTAGCAAAGTACCTTTTTGGCTTTGTTAAAAGGATCTTGTTTATTTTTAATCAAGACTCGTGGAAAATGTTGGAAGTAAACTTGGTAAATAATATATACGTAAACATGGCTAAATTCACTTGTTTATTAACACCATACTGCTCATTAAATACAAATAACTCAATCTACAAATTTTACAGTTTACAAAATTGTTTAAATTTTAATAAGTTCACTCAATAAGCTTTAACAGAGTAATTCGTGTAATATTAACCGTTACTACTCACGGTTAAACTTAAATAACCAGTACTTGACTACTAATAACCACTTAGCTTTGCTAATACAACAGAACACTCATTAGTATTTAACCGAGTACACTTATTTATTGGTAGCAGGGTGGAGTTAGCTATTTTGTTTTCTATTTAGTTAGTTATTTTTAACAGAGTACTTGTTTAAATATTCATAAGTAAATATTCTGGATGCCGGTGGAGCCGCCGATGCGCAGATATCCCCTCCACGTTTCGGTCAGCGCTAGAGTTATGTGCGTGCCGCAAACTAACAGTCTTTCGTTCGAACGTTTAATAATTTAATTAAGTGAGTGCGACGACGCATAGAGGAGTGTGTTACCTATAAAACGTAGTTGATTGATTAGGTACCAATATGCTATTGCTTTGTGCCTGAACCTACTGTTTATTCCTAAAGACGCTGCCGGCGGCGGCCCCGACAGCGTCGTATTTTTTTTATAGTCAGGTGATTTAATGTAAATGGATGAAGAAGTACAAAATCTGCTGAAAGCCTTGAGTCTGGAAGAATATATAGAAGTGTTCAAAGGTAAGTTCGTTTATGTATTTAATTTTTATCTTATATATTTTATTAGACAGAGACCGTACAATCGCACACCAGTGACCAGTGAACGCGTGATCTTGAGCCAAGGTAGCGCCGCCGTAGAGGGTTTCAATACCTTCTATGTGAGGCTAGCTTATACTGGTTTATTGCCACTGATATGCCGTTGTGTCTTTAATTTACAGCTGAGTAGCGTAGATCCCGTGGGAGTTTCTTAGCAAAATATGTTACTTCTGGTTAATGTAGCCATCTAATGGTGAAAGAATCTTTGAATCATTCTAGTAGTTTTTGAGTTTATTCATTACAAACATACAAAAATACAAATCTTTCCTCTTTATAATATTAGTAAAGAAAAAGAGGAGGAAAGTAGTTTTTATTAATATACATTTGAACTATACATTTTGTTTATTTGATACATTTGATGATAATTTTTCTTAAATCAGTTATTTAATTACAGAAAATGCAATTACATCTCTATCACTTCCACTAATCCAGGAATCTGACCTAAAGGAGCTATTTCCTAAAATTGGCCATCATGCCATATTCTCAAAAAAATTAGAAATACATAAAAAGACTATGCATCCTATTACCGATGATAAGTAAGTCACTAACAATTCAAAAATTTAATCTGCTTTAATTATCTGTATACTGTTGTCTTAATTAATCCTTCAATTTACAGGCGTGTGATGTTTCAAGCTTTAACTAAGACTTATCTATGTCTGACTTGCTGACATATCCGGTTGACCCTGATGCACGTCCTCAAGCTTCAAGCTCACCCGCACCCAAGACATCTATCACAATAACCATTCCATCAGAGAACAAAATTAACATTATCGTATGTATTGTAATATTTCTTCAGAGCTATAATTAGGTACTATCTATACATATATCTCTATTTATCATCATTCATACAAGATGTAAAAAGTCAATTAAAAATAAATGAAGGGTATACCACTTTGAATCAATTTTGAATCCTGAAAAAAATCTACTGTTCCATATTTGTTAAAAAAAAATTTAACAGATTTTTCTTATATACAGGGTGTCCCGTAAGTCATGGATCAACGGATCTATTGTACCAAAATAATTTAACATATACAACAGTTTACAAGTTAGATGTTACAAAAAGTTGTGTCAAGTTATATAATCTGCAGCCGAACCAGGCTAGATGCCTGTATGTCGGCAGACAGTGCCTCGTTTTTAATAGAAAAATAAAATAGGTAGAATGAGTAGAAATTATAATTTATTTATTTCTGTTTTTCAGGATTTACCGTTACTTTTAAATAGTACTCTTGAAGGAAGAGGTTTATTAAATTTAGATACACATATTCCGTTGGATAATACGGCAAGAATAAGATTGGTAAGGCTCATCGGAACCTACATTTTGAGCAATCATCCGTCAAATGCAATAAGGAGTACCATTTATGCAAATTGGGTACACGAAATTATTAGAGTATTCCCACAAGAAAAGGCATCGGTGTACTTCCATAGCAAGATTGTGGAATCCTCACGAGGTTTAATCACCAGGTTGGCAGGAAAGTTGCCTGATCAAATCCTGTGTGCCTACTGTGCCTATGCTGCTGTACTGTGCTAATGCTGACTGTGCCTACTTTGTAATTTGGGTTTAGTATTGTAAACTTTGAGACTGTTCTTTTATGATTTTTAGATATATGACAATAAATAATAAGTGAACAATAACAGTATTTTTTTAGTTTTTTTTTACCCACATTGCAGAGAAAGTCTGCTATGGCTACAGAGTTAAATGATCCGCATTGCAGAAAAAGTCTGTTGTGGCTACCGAGCAAAACGATTGCAGATACCAAGTAGGTTGGCTGTGGCTACAGAGTTAAGTGACTCGCATTGCAGAGAAAGTCTGTTGTGGCTACCTAGCAAAATAATTGCAGATACCAAGTAGGTTGGCTGTGGATACAGAGTTAAATGACTAACATTGCAGAGAAAGTCTGTTGTGGCTACCTAGCAAAACGATTGCAGATACCAAGTAGGTTGGCTGTGGCTACAGAGTTAAACAACTCACATTGCAGAGAAAGTCTGTTGTGGCTACCTAGCAAAACGGTTACAAATACCAAGAAGGTTGGCTATAACTATCCAAGAAAGTTTGTCAATATAAACAGTAAAGTTGGCTACGTTTGCAAACATTTTGTTTGTAATAATAATCAAGCTTACTTTGTTATTTCTAAGCAAACAATTTTAACCGATTTACTCGGTTGATTCTGATCAAGTAAGAATAGCAAACTTGACTTATTTATTTTTAGCAACAAACTTTGCAGGTTGTATATTGACAAACACGCTTTGTTAAAATCAACCGAAACTTAGTTATTTTTACATGCGAAATTTTTTCAGTGTAGATGCTCTATGCTCCCCCCTAGTTCGCTACATGGTATCCCATAACACAAGCTATGCTAACTTTGTGGCAATGTAGTTGGTGTCATTGTCTGGGAATTTTATTTTTATTTTTTTTTATCAAATCTGCCGTCTAACATACTTTGGTGGTGATAGTTACGGCAATACTTTCGAAGAAAATTTTCCTTCATTAATCCTGTGTAGTCATCTTCTTCACTTCCCATCAGGTGAAATCCAAAGGTCAAACGCCGGTGAAGTCACAAAATAAAAGCTGGTATTTTAGTTCAAATCTGACTATGCTAGTAATGTGTTTAAAAAGAGAGCTTGCGAAGTTTAATGAAATTCAAGAGAGAATTGCAAAAGAAGTTTCTCTTTAAAAATCAGTGTTTATATGTATATTTTTATATATTTTTGTGTTAATTTTGTCCTAAAAAAAACTTACCTGTTTGTGCTACTATAGTAAAAAAAAATTAGGTAATAATAATGTTCCAGTCTCCCAAATAGTGGAAACTTCACTGGTTTATGTTATACATATTATATGTAATAGTAATATGTATTTTTATAACTGTTTGTTTCCCAAATAAATAGAAAAAAATTACCAAGTTTGATTGATTGACTTGAATATAAAAGATTTGAACAAAATTTACAAAAGAGTAATTTATTTGTCGTAATTTGCTATCCAATCTTCTTTTTATGAATCGGCTTTGCGGTCCCTTATTTGCCATATTATTATTTTGTTTTTCTTCTTATTTTTAGACTATATTTTTGTTGTTAAGAACCTGTCACCCGCATAATCCTAAAAGCGTGGTAATATTAGGATAAAATGTGTCCGTAGTATGCCAGGGTGAGCACATCTGCACGAAATTTCAGCACAGTTTCAGCTTGAAAGTGTAACTCGTAACTATAGTCGGCGCGGCGAACCTTGATCCCTATGACACTGACAATAATTTCCACAACATAACCTTGTAGTGCCGTCACCGTTACATTAGAATCGTATTGGAGGCTTCTAAAAATGGCATTTATTTATTTTACGTAGCTATATTCCAATGATATTCCGTTGGAATTATAACAATTCATAACATTTACAAGAAATTATCTCAATCACACTTTCCGTTTACGTTCTGCAAAAGTCACTTCGTAAGGTATGATTTAAGAAATACCCTATGAAGTAACTTTTGCACAACGTAAATGTAAAGAGTGATTGAAATAATTTCTTGTAAATGTTATGAATTGTTGTAATTCCAACGGAATATCATTGGAATATAGCTACGTAAAATAAATAAATGCCATTTTTAGAAGCCTCCAATACGATTCTAATGTAACGGTGACGGCACTACAAGGTTATGTTGTGGAAATTACTGTCAGTGGCATAGGAATCATTTGAAAACAATCCAACTATAGCATGCATTCATTCACCTCACAAACTTTAACGTTTAAACTATTAACTAGATCTTGCACGTGGTTTCACCCGTGTAAAGACATGCTTAGAATTTTTTTAATTCGACTTGTAATAATTAATAATTAGGTATAATAAATAATATAACTAGACAATCACACCAACTAAATGGACTCAAAATAAGCAAAGCGTGTGTTTTGAGATACCATTTAGGGCCTAGAATTTTAATACGTATAGATAAACACTCAGACCCGGGATACATTTTTGTATGCTCCGTGGATCGAACCCGCGACCCCATGACTCGTGTAGTCTCTTAACACTGCGCCACGGAGGTTCCGAGATTAGCTCTTTCAAACAAACAAAAAACAAATCAAAACAAACAAAAAATCCTTCAGTTTATTGTTTTATTTTACACTATTCGGAAAACTTACAGCTAATTTACAAACAACATAGTAATAATAGATGACAGAAGACAAAAAAAAGTTTTCACAGATAAACATTCAGTTACTTATAAAAAACAAAACACAGTCACAAGAAAAAATAATTCAACTAATTAAATACGTAAATACAAAATAAATACGTAAATACAAAAAAAAAGATTAGTAAATAGTATTAATAAAAAAAGACTATTAATATTTTAAGCACAGAAGAAAGGGTTTGCCACAGCTGTTGCGTGCAGCGTGCGCAGAATGTTATATTACTAGTTCCATTACAGCAATCTGTACGCAACATTAGATTTTTCACCTGTGAAGTATGTCATTTAATATATAAAATTCTCGTGTTACAGTTTTCGTTGCCATACTCTTCCGAAACGGCTTGACCGATTTTGATGAAATTTTTTGTGCTTATCCGGTATCTATGAGAATCGGCCAACATCTATTTTTTTTTTATGGCAAAACAACCTTCGCCGGGTCAGCTAGTTTATTATAACTTTTAATACATGTGACTACTGCGTACTATATTTATACATATTTCTCTTTCATGTTTATTTTATAAAGTTATTCTACTCTCATCTTAGTATTAAGACTTCATCTTTAAAGTTTGTTTTGAACTAGGTATTTGCTTTCGTAATATAAAATTAATATAATTTAATTTAATTAACTTAACGTAAACAAATGTAAAACTGAGCTGCTCTTAAGTCCAGGCCCGTTTAATAAAATTAAACACTAATTAATTTTTACTAATACTTAATTAAAGTTGCGAAATTTAATTTCTTACTCGTATTATTCCCTTGAGAATTACTTTTACTAACATTTAAAACTGGTTCTCTCGTTATCAAAGGATTATACCAGAGGGAACAACTTTAGAAGTTAGTTCTGAATTTTATTACTTTCTTAGTTCTCATTTTATTAATAGATATTAGAAATAAAACTGAGAACTAGTAAGTGTAAAGTTTTGTTTAAGAACTGTTAATATGTACTCAGGTTTATATTATAAATCTAAAGGAACCTTTTTAGTGAACCTTTTTAAACAAAACGCTACTGAGGAAATTAATAAGTAGGTACCTTAAAACGTATTAAAAGGTACCAATAGTCGTCGCCTTTTTATAGTGGGAGGACCGAAATAAATGGATTTCTATTTACCTACCTGAAATCCCTTTTTAATTTTTTTTGTTATTAAATAAATAATCTTTCCAAAAAGATAATTTAAATTAAGTTTTCCTTACACCGTAACAACTAATAAATTAGACCCGAAATGCTGGGATCAAAAATTATAAAGTACAAAATTCTATATAATTTATTTTTATTCATTGCGATGGGATATGAAATTAATAACATCTCCTCCAAAACTAACTACAAAATAAATACCAATCTAAATGCTAGTTTATTTCATAGCTATGTCATTAGATCACCAAAGGTGGTTTCTGAAAAGATTTTTATAATGAACAGGACGTTTTATATTGAAAAGTGTAGCAATCCTAAGTAAAATAAATCCTAATAAACATCTTTATGAGAGCAAAAATTGGCTTTTCCTATTCTAACGGAATAATTATCCTAGAATTATTTGGACAATTTTTAATTTATTAAGCTATTGCATAGCTTCTATCGCGGGCCTTGAGCGTGGAGACCGTAACCAGAAATTCCGTAACGAAAAAAACCTAACACCCCCCACTCCGACCGACACATCGGTGATACTTTGATTTCATAACTTTAGATGCGGGCTTTAATAAACAATCAGCGCCATCTACTAGGAACTTGTGGAACTTCATATTAGAGATCAAACATTACTGCATTAATAAAATAAATAAATAATTATAATTGCATAAGTTGATAAAAAATGCTTTGCAATAGCTTTACCGCGGCAGTCTCCGAGCGCCTTTTTTTTAGACTTTTTTTAACAGTAAAATACTGTTCAAAAACATTGTTAAGTTTATATTATCCTTACACCCACCACAAGGCAAAAACAATAAAATATTTTACGATTCACGTACGCTTTACTCTCAGATGGCAGTAAGTGACATCTCTTTGTAACGTTATGGGCATTCAAATGAAGGATTTGGGAATTCTTTATGAAGATTGAAGTTTGCGATGATAAAAACGTGTCTGTTAGATATTTACTATTTGGTTGGTTTTATCGCATTTGCATGGATTTTATTATTATATTCTGCGTTTAAATGCGACAATCCAAACATTTTGTTGATCAACGCTGTAAAATGTATCGCCTTATCTTATTACTAGTCACCGCGCGCGGTTTTACCCGCGTAAATTTTGATCCCGTGGGAATTTCTGGATAAATATAGCCTATAACCTTCCTCAAGAGATGGGCTATCAAACGCAAAAAGAATTTTTCAAATCCCACTTGTAGTTTCTGAGATTAGCGCGTTCAAACAAACAAAAAAACAAACTCTTCAGCTTCATATATTAATGTATAGATGTAGGTGTGATATCGCTCACCCTCTATATGCATCGAAGTGTCTAACACAATATTTTCAAAATTAAAAAAAGGTTTCATAGAAATTTAATCGATAAGTCGATATTTTATGTAGGTATGACCTAGTTTATAGAATAATGTAAAATCTCGACATTTTTTTCTCTCTCTCACTCGATGGTGGAATGTTTCTTACAGTTGAATAAATAAACATTGTTATGCGAGGTTTTTATTTCAAGCTCTATAAAATCTTATGTAGGTACCTAGGTATGTACACTTCTTGAAAATAATAGTCGTTAGAACTTACACGATCGTTAATTATTAAAAAAGTATTAAATTTTAGTATCTATCATCATAATATTATGTCTGTACCTATTTACATATTTTTACCGACTCCGTTACAAAAAAATTGAGAACTCGGCTCGTGGGTAGACACTAGACACGGTATTTAAGTGCCCATAATGAAACCTGCGAACCAGGGCCAAATCTGTTTAGTAGTTCCGAAGAATATCCTAAACATACGAACAAACAAACGTCCTTTTATAAGATAAATAGATGATTTCTATTGTACGAAGGAAAATTGTCGTTCGAACTGTAATTGAGCTAACCTTAATTTTAAAAGTTTTACAATTTTAACGATATGCATCATATGGCTACAAATAATACAATTCAAGTTTAAACTGTTAAATGATTGAAAAAATATACCTACATATGCCCTTTCTTATTCTGCCAATCTAATATATAAAATTCTCGTGTCACAGTATTCGTTGCCATACTGCTCCGAAACGGCTTGACCGATTTTGATGAAATTTTTTGTGCTTATCCGGTATCTATGAGAATCGGCCAACATCTATTTTTTTTTTATTTATATGGCAAAACAACGTTTGCCGGGTCAGTTAGTCTAATATATAAAATTCTCGTGTCACAGTTTTCGTTGCCATACTGCTCCGAAACGGCTTGACCGATTTTGATGAAATTTTTTGTGCTTATCCGGTATCTATGAGAATCGGCCAACATCTATTTTTTTTTTTTTTTATTTATATGGCAAAACAACGTTTGCCGGGTCAGCTAGTATTTATATTGTATTTTCATTATATTATGTGGTGTGCAATAAAGAGATTACAGTAATTTAAACAGGAACTTTTGTTGGAGTAGTTACAAACTAACCGTCAACCAACAGTCCGAGATTTAACTGTAAAACGAAAAAAAGAAAATTACAGAAATTCTGACAGAAACCGGTGTTGGAGGTCAACCTTGTTTTCCTTACTTCAATTTTAAATGAGTATTACACAATTGACAAGTCAAGGTGAAGCTGCAACTGAACTGACCGTGACGTAGCTATACAAAAGGATGAGACAGAAAACCTGTGAATTTGTTGTAATTTAACCTTTCAACTCAGGTTGTTAAGGTTCTTTGTGTCATAACAAAAATTAAGTACATTTCCTAGTTTTGGCTACTGACTATTAGAGTTCTATTTTTTAATCAATCAAAATTTAATTGACACTTCATTCGTTCTTTTGGATGGATTTTGATATTGAATCTTGATTTTAAGTCCAATATTCTGTCGAACAAAACAGAAATCTAGATTTTAGTTGTCATGGCAACCATCCAACATCGTTTTCTTTTAAATTTAATATCGTTGTTTGATATTTAATATCGCAAGCCACTGTAATAATTTCTTTAGTGTAAAATAGCGTAGTCCTGTATTTTTTTTTCAAAGATGGTTTGATGAATTGATTTACTCGAGAACATAAATGTAGGTACTTACTGAGATAAAAATAATATTTCTACATATTATCATCCAATGACTTGATATGATATGATGACATAGTCTGTACTTAAATTATTACCTACCTTCTGTTATTACCTATATGTTTACTTCGGAGCTGTATAAAAGTTTTATTCCAAACTATAAATAAAATCTTTGGTTTATGATCGGTTTTTATATAACAGCAGCGAAGTTTAACTTAACTTTAGTTCCCGTGGGAATTTATTAGTAAATATGGCGTTCAATTAAAAAAACCAGCTCTTTCATCCGTTTGCATTTATTATTTGAAAGGAGATTTGTATCCTAGATAAGATACCTTAGAAGACAACCACATATGGCCCTCAAGAGTTATGCAAACTACTGTTACACATGCTCATTTCAATCACGAAAGCATGCTTCAATTGAGCACTTGCTTAAAATGAGCTCAAAGTAAGCATGTTCATTTTGAGCATGCTCGAGAATCGACAGGCTTGCGATTTTCGAGCATGCTTCCAACCGGCGGGGGTGGAAGGGTGTGTGCTTTAAACGCGTCCAAACAGGTTTGCTTATTTAGCATTCTAGTATCGATCAGTTGTTCGCATTCTTAAAACTAGCATGCATATTGCTAGCAAATGTAAACTGCTCCTAGGCATGCTTGTATTGAGCATAGATATAAATAGCAAACTTTTAAGCATGCTTTTTTAGAGCATTTGTAACAGTAGCATTATCCTATCAAATGTTTTTCAAATCCGACTTGAAGGATAAATATATATTTTCAGTTCTTCAGTCTAAGCGTAGACAAAAATACCTTTCAGTCTTAATATGTATATTACTATACTTAATAAGAGACATTTATCGAACTCAGGCCCGTCTGCACTAAACTTTGATCTTAAGTTGATACTTAAGTCTGTATCAACGAGAATTGATTGACTTTTATTATCGTTGGTCCTGTTCTGACGGTTCATTTGACATGATCGAAAAGTAATGAGATCACTATTAGCATTAATTAGCATTGATAAAATTCCTTATTTTTACTCCAAATTATTGCTATAAATGTAGAGTCCATTCTCATACCGTCGTTAATGTATCGAAAAAAATTAATATCCTATATTTTTCCGGAAAAAAATGTTCTATACCTCTTCAATTAGTTAATGAAAAATTATGCAAGATCATATATCAGAGCGCATTTCGTCCCAGCTCACTGGCTCGTAAAAAGTTCTAAATAAAATTTCGAATGCGCTGCCATTTGAAGCGCATGACAGTTTCGTACTAAAAATATCTATAAAATAATCAACGAATGCAGAGCATTAAAAAAACCGACTTCTTCGAATTTTCAAAGTCGATTCATAATTGTCCGAAAAATCGTGTAAGAAAGACAAAAAAAACATACGGAAGAATTGAGAACCTCCTCCTTTTTTGGAGTCGGTTGATGAGAACAGAATATCTGAATACAAACCCTGAATAATAAAAATACCGAAACAAAATTTTGAACCAGAGAACAATATAATACCTAAACATTTATTGATAACAATGTTGGTTAAATTTTTGTTACAAGTTGGATGAACTGATGACATTGCAAACAAATGTTTGCTAAAAATTCGACTTATTTTCATCAGGGGCAAGTACCTACTTGTAAAACTATTGACTAATTTAATGAATGAATGAATTGTTAAGACTGTAAATGAAAATCTTATTTATTTATTTATTTATTTACACTTCAGTTTATAAAGGTACAGTAAAAGAAAAAAGAACACTTACATTAAACATAAAAACCTGGCGGTCTTATCGCTGAGTAGCGATTTCTATCAGACAACCATGTATCTTATATATTATCTTATATATTATAATCTTATATATTATTGTAATGTTTCTTTGTCTATTGATTTTTTAAATATTTTTTTAGTGTAATTGTTTTCACTTAATATAATTTTTAATGTTCTATTTAATTGAATAAAAAAAACCACTTTAAAAGCGCACGAGCTTTTCTTGTAATGTTTGATTTTTTTTTATGAAAAAACTATAAGTACAAATATAAAACGGTTTTTTGTAGTCGAATGGAGAAAAAAAGCCATATCTGAAATAAAAAAAACATGTTAAAGATGAAAAAAAACTTTTCAGGTCTATTTTGTTAGTAGATAAATAAATAAATAAATAAATATTTCTGACACCCACACAACATTATCTAGCCCAAATTAAGTTTCTTAAAGAACTTGTGTTATGGATACTAGATAACTGATATACTTAAGAAATATATATTGAATAAATACATATTTTTTATTAGAAAATAAACTTAAATGAACATATAATCATCCATGACTTGACGACTAATATCTGTGTTCATCACAAAAATATCCGTCGCCGCCTGGATTCGAACCCAGGACCTCTGGCATAGAAGGCAATGTACGTTACTCCTACACCAGCTGGTCGTCAATTTAATGAATGAATGAATTGTCAAGACTGTAAATGAAAATCTTATACATTACTAGCTGACCCGGCAAACGTTCTATTGTCATATAAATAAAAAATATAAAAAAACCGATGTTGGCCGATTCTCATAGATACCGGATAAGCACAAAAAATTTCATCAAAATCGGTCAAGCCGTTACGGAGGAGTATGGCAACGAAAACTGTGACACGAGAATTTTATATATTAGATTGTAATGTTTCTTTGTCTATTGATTTTTTAAATAAATTTTTAGTGTAATTGTTGTCACTAAATATAATTTTAAATGTTAAAGATGAAAGAAAACTTTTCAGGTCTATTTTATTAGTAGATTGAACATGGGAGACCTGTGTCAGGGGTCCTAAATTAACCACCCTACTGTTTTAGATAAAAAGACACTTATTCTGCATCGGATATGCATATTCTGATCTATGTTTAGTTTTCATCAAATCTTACTTACTTTCCATCAATCTGACGACCACTTTGGCGTTGAGGTAAACCTATCTGCCTCAGACGCCAGTGGTTGCGGGATCGATCCCCGCACGGAACCAGAAAAAAAAAATGTTCCGTGTCTGGGTGTTTATCTATTTATGTATTGATATTCTAGGTTCCCCCCTAGTTCGCTATATGGTATCCCTTAACACAAGCTATGCTTACTTTGGGGCCATGTAGTTGCTGTGATTGTCTGGGGATTTTATTTATTTTTTATTATTATTTATTTACTTATAAATACGAATGTTTGGATGAATGTATGGATGTTTGTTTTAATAACCACGGAAGAACGACTTAACGGATCTGGATGAAATTTGGCACAGTGTACAGTCTGGAATTGCACATAGGCTACTTTTTATTTTAAATTAATGAATCTTACGGTTTAAATTTATTTTAGAAAGATTTTGGTTTCGCAACTTGACACTAGATGACGCAATTAATATTTTATGTACTTACCCTAACCACAACGAAAGCCAAGACGCAGTATAGATAACTACAGTAATTCAACTCGGCCGCAACTTTGAAATAAATGCCTACAGCGCCGCGGTCCGTTCACATGTGATAGGGCTGCCCGCCTTCAGCTTTTAAATTACATTTGCCTACTTTGTGTTTACTTCCATTTAGTTTTGTGACTGAAAATATACTTTTTATATATAAACAAATAAAATACTTTGTAAATATGAACAGGAAGTGTTCAACAAATATACGTTTTGTGTCAAAAAAACATGTTTACATTTGAATAACAAATCGGTGTTATAAATTAGCGACAATTATACTTGCGCCTCGACTGAGACGCACGAAAAGATGTATTATTTTAAAGTATAAACAATCCGCATATTAACATAGCTCAATCAACGATTGTTTCGGTATGCAGACCCTCGCGATTGGCCGCGTGCCGAGCACATGCCGCGATCGAGCCGCGTAGGTATAGCTCGCGTTTCGTCCGTTTGTATGAAGTTGATTACTGTAGATATCTGTACTGTGGCCAAGACACGAACTAAACCGCACGGGTATCGTCTAGTAATAAATAATTCAATGAAATATTTGCAAAAAAAATTGCGGGCAACGACATAAAATAATCTTTCCATACCCCAAATAAAGTGCTGATGAAAATGAACTTCAAAATAACATACGCCGTATAATACCGAGGGAAAATCGTAAATTCAAGTCACATGGCTTAAATAATAAACGGGGAACATGTTATGAGGCATTCCTTATGGAATGTGCAATTGAGCTGCCAGCTTTGGGGCCTTAATGAATAAATTCGGCTATTTCGGAACCGACTTATTTCAGAATTTCCCATGCCGTGAATTGCTTTTTGAATTTTGTAGGGTCGTTAAAGGTGTAGATTTCTGGGTTAGTAAGTTACTTACGGTAGTCGGTTAGTGGCTGGCTAGATATAAGTTGCAATGCCTTTGGTTTATGATCGAATCGGTTTGGTTAGATTAGGTTAATTCAAATTTCGGTAAGAGTGGGCATTTGTGGGATAAACTAATAATATGTAGAGTATTGTATAGATGTATTTAAAGTTTTATAATTTTTTTTTAATTGGATTTTTCATCACCTTTTCAAACGTTTTGCTACTTAAATATAATTCCTTACAAGAATAATGTTTAGTTATAAATTCTCAACATAAAAAGGGGGCATAAAGAGACGATTCACACTCCTGATAGGGAAAACTTAATAAACAATGTTAATTCACGATTTACTTGTTAGTACTTCTTCATTTTGGACATCACTAAAATGGTAATGACTGTGGTTTTACAACCGATTTACTTCCTTCCTACTACTTAATGAATATAAATTAGTCAACCCGTGCAGTAAATTTTGCATGAAATTGAAAAAATCGTAAGATATCATGGCGTCCGTGTTGCATCGATTTGTTCGTAGGTTGTTCGTCTGTTCTGTGAGAAGTTAGAAGCCCTGTCAGCCAGTTTTGGAAACAAACTTTTCTAAACAGCAGTGCGATCACAGAACTTTATCGAATCGTAAGTTAACGAATATTTACGAATGCTCGTATAGTATGGAGACGGTTTTTAAGAAAATATTGAAATCTATCCATTGCCGCACGGCCAGCTTAAATAAATGTGTGCCTTGTTAATTTTGAATGTTTGTAAACATGTTGTACTCATAAATATCTGTAAAATAAAAAATTACAATATTACTCAAAACTTGCAACCGACTCCATACTATAAGAGCATTCGTAAACATTCGTTAACTTACGATTCCATAAAGTTCTGTGATCGCACTACAGATTCGGGTTTTTGTGTAGACTAGAGTAACCTCTAGTTTAACTATAGTCTCCATAACACAAGCTTGTGTTACTGTCAAGACTGTTGTGGGATAAACACATTATTTTGCTCTCAAGCCCCGTTTAATACGTAACATCGATATGGATATTTCTAGTCGCACACTCGCTGGTGTGCGACTAGCGCTGGCTAACTTGCCGCCCAAGCGCTCAGTAGGACCAGATGGTATCCCTGCATTTTTATTTAAGGATTGTCGAACAACTTTGGAAAAACCTTTGCTTCATTTATTCAACGTCTGTATTGAGACCGGGACGTTTCCTGATCGCTGGAAACTGAGCAGAGTTGTTCCTGTTCCGAAGGGGATTGGAGGCACATCACCAAGCGACTTCCGACCTGTGGCGGTCCTCTGCACTCCAGCTAAAGTGTTTGAAATGACTATTCATAGCTGTATTTACCCTCAGGTCAGTGCTCAACTGTCCGATGCGCAACATGGTTTTCGTCCGGGGCGTAGTACAACGGGAAACCTGCTTGATCTCATGATACACTTAGTACCATCAGTAGATGCTGGCATACAAGTAGATGTAGCTTACTTTGATTTCAGAAAGGCATTTGATACCGTAGATAACGACGTGCTATTATCGAAACTGGCCAGTGTAGGTTGCTCGCCACACACCTTAAATTTTTTCGCCAGTTATCTACGTGATAGACGTCAATATGTCGATTGTGGAGGATGCCTTTCTGAATCATATGCTACTAGATCCGGAGTTAGCCAAGGCAGTAATTTAGGCCCTTTCCTTTTCATCCTGATGATCAATGACCTGCCAAAAGTCGTCCATCACTCTACACCGCTCCTGTTTGCAGATGACTTAAAATTAGTTCTTCCAATAAAGGAGAACGAAGATCACGTGGCAATGCAGCAAGACATACAGAGCGTCGTCAAGTGGAGCCATGACAATAAAATAGCATTCAATGTCGCCAAATGCTCTGTTTTGTCATTTACTCGATCGCATTCTCCGAGCTACTATCCGTATGAAATGGAGGGGATGCCACTGCAGAGAGTAACAGAGGTAAGAGATCTGGGCGTTACTTTTTCATCCAATGTTTCCTTCATAAAACATATTGAAGCAACGTGTAAAAAGGCGTATCGAAATCTTGGGTTGGTTCTGCGTCAAGCGAATCAATTCACAAACATTATGGCTTTAAGAGCATTGTACGAAGCATTGGTGAAAAGCCACCTACAATGTAATTCTACTGTTTGGTCTCCGCATGAGGAGAAGTATAAGTTAATGGTGGAGCGTATACAAAATAAATTTTGCAGATTCCTTTTTAAGAAAATTTACGGAGTATACCCTGGATACCCATTGCTGTATCCCACTTTATTTGTTCTGGGTATGGTGGGGTATTACAGACTTGAGACAAGGAGAGAGGTAGCTCTAGCTACTTATCTATTTGGCGTGATTCGTGGCAAAATACACAACCCAGGCGTGCTAGTATGCATGCAGCTGTGTGTGCCGGATGGATACGTAGGCAGGCGTCGGCGGCCGGTCTTGTTCCTGGTGCCGCGCGCGCGCACCGCTCTGTTGCACCGCGCGCCGTTCACGCGTGCTTTGCGGACACTCAACACAATGTCTGACCGCGTGGACCTGTTTTTTTGTTCGCTGAATGAATTCACTCAGGCCGCATTTTATGTATGTAGTTATAGTGTTAGTACCTAAGTGTTTAATATTTGTTTTTATGGAGGTAAAATGGTTATTTTTTTGTTGTTTGAAAATTGTTTTTGGCAACACCATTGCATTAGGTTAAGGACCTGTAATGATGGTTGTTTGTTTGAAATAAATAAATAAATAAATAAATAATCAGCAGTGCGAGCATAGAACTTTATCGACTCGTATGTTTACGAATGTTCGTATAGTAAGAAAGAAAGAAAGAAAATAATTTTATTATCACAAATAACTTAAAAATAAAAAAGAATACAAATCAATACAATTTAAAGAAAGACGGTTGTATGTGATTTTGAACTTAGGTTCATAATCAAGGTTAATATGGTATTACACATAACATAGGTATACATTTTGTGATAATAGGCTTGACCTCAGCATTATGCTGCTTAAACATTATATTTTAGCAGCGCTGGTTTTCAGGCCCAGCCTTGTATATAAACTTAGAAAATTAATATAGGTTCGAAGGTTCAATTTACAGCATTCGTTTTAATATTCAAGTAAAATATTTATGTTATAATTTATGGCTATAGTAATGGTAAAAAAATACAACAATAAATATGACAAACATTTAAATAATTAAAATAGTTGAATACAGTTTACAAAGCAAATATATTACAAAAAAAAAGATCAAAAATCACTCATAAAAATATCAAGGTTATACGTAATTATAACAATATAACAAGTTGAAATATTAATTAAATAAAAGTAATGCTTGATATTTAATCTTAAAAGTTTGTTTCCCTATAATTTTTCTCAATGGAGGAGGCAGATAGTATGGAGGCGGTTTGTAAGCAATAATTGAAATCTATCCGTTCCGCACGGCCAGCTTAAATAAATGTGTGCCTTCTTAATTTTGAATCTTTTTAAACATGTTGTACTCTTAAATAACTGTAAAATAAAAAAAATATAATTTTACCAAAAACTTACAACCAACTCCATACTATACGAACATTCGTAAACGTACGAGTCGATAAAGTTCTGTACTCGCACCGCAGTCTTGTCGTGTTGTTTGAACACAAAATTTTTTAGCATAAAGGGGGTCACTTAGTTAAGCTTAGTAAAGTTTGTTTATTCATAATTTACTTCCATAAAGTATCTTAGGTACAGAAGGCAGCACATCAAGCGTTACAAATCTGTCAAAAAATTTACTTGAATCTGAAGTCTTATGCCCTGGATATTAAGTTAAAATTGGTTGGGGAAATTTAACAGGTAATGTAACGGTAGACCTGCTGCCTATTGTATATAAATAAAGTTTTGGTTTGTGGTTCAGAAGGCAGCAGATGAAGGCGTTACAAATCTGTCAAAAATTGTAACTGAAACCGAACTCTATGCCCTTGATATTAAGTTAAAAATTGGTTGGAGAAATTTGTAACTTCTATACCTTCCCGCGTAGTATTGATAAGAACTTCAAATTGTGGGTCAGTTTTGTAATGTTTTGCATATGTTTATGATTTCCACATTAATTTTATATCTTAAAGCGATAATTTTCATTTGGCCAGCGCCAATTAGGTATAATGATCATTTGTAGTTTTACGTTCGATTTACTTTCTACTACTAAGTGAATGATACATTTTTCAATCCGTGTAGTAATTTTTGCGTGAAATTGAAAAAATCGTATGATGTCATGACTTTCGTGATTCATCGATTTTTTTTGTTCGCCTGTAGTGTGAGAGGTTCTAGGTTCGAGTGAAAGCTAGGTTCGAGTCCAGTTTAGGAAACGAAATTTCCTTTACTGTCTCGGGTCTAGGTGTATACTTAGGTACCCCCTAGTTTCATTGTTTCGTCTCCATAACACTAGCTTTATTAAAAGCTTATTTTCAGGCCACGTTGTTTTGTCAGATTGGATAGGTACTTAATTTAAGAGCATTTTTTAACTTCCCACAAAACTGCATATTTGCATTATTTTAAGTCGAGATTTTGCGATATCATTTAGACAGCATTAAAACGGCTATGGTGGTTTTACAGCCGAGTACGTTTCCCGGTGGATATGGTCATGATTATTTCGGATGGAATTATAATTACCAACAATTTTAGCCTCAAATTTAGGACACGGTATACGAGATCTATTTTGAAAACCGCGTAAATTTTAAAGACGGAAATCCGGTTTTGGATTTATGTGCGGCTGTGACGTTGAATGTATCTCTGTCTATCTACAGCGTAAAGTATGAGTTTTTGATAGCACTTCAACATTGTTATTTTATGAAATTATGTTTCACTATTATTTAAATAATGGCGTAGTTTTAAAATTCATATTTCGAACAATCACACCGCAAGAGTGGTGTTGTAAAATTGCAAATAATTACTTGTGGCCACATTAGCCCAAATTATGTGTCTTAAGGAACTTGTTTTATGGATTTTTTATTAATTACTTACTTAGGTATTTTGACTCATGGGTATTTTATTTAGTAACAGACTACGAATCCTTAATACCTTAACATTTTTTACATTACCTAAAATGTTCAGTTCTTTGAAGTAAACGAGTCAAATTACTGTTTGATAAAATTAGTTCTAGGAATTTTATCGATATTCTGATTAGGTACAAATTCAATTGATAATTTTTACAAAGAAGTTAACAAAATTATAGAATATCATATAATGTTATAATTAAATTCAAAATGTTCAGTAGAGTATAAAACCGGTACTTTGATAAATGAACCTTGTATAAAAATGTTGAACTTGGCTGCCTCGGGACATAAAATGTGTAAGTGCTGTTCAAGATGTTGTTGTAAATCATAAAAAAGTAATGGAAAAAATATTAATATCTTCTCTAAATACTTCACTCTAGTTTTCTATACGTTTATTAATTTCAAACTGGAGTACCTGAAAGTTTTAAACTAATCTTCAGATTTTTTAGGACTCGAGTAGTACCTACTTCATACTATCGTATAAGATTAAAGTTTGTGAGCGATGAAGCTTATTAAACACGATCAAAATAATCACAAGGCAGTTACTCAGTCCTGAGAATGTCGGCTTGGTCATAATACCGGCTTATTCACAATACAATCTTTATTCGCTGTTACGTTCTGCTATTACTTTACCATTACAACGCTAAAACCAATTAATACCGAGCTACTATAAACCGTCCCTTTGAGACACGTCCGCACGCCTAGCCTTCCTAAACGTCTATGGGTCACTTGCCATCACCCTACTTCAAGATATAACCTATGGCGCTGCAATCGAATGTCAGTCATTCATTGCATTTAGCGCCCTCTTTAACAGTACTACCAACCAGGGACCGGAACCGCTTACCCTTAAACAGGTTTTTGATTGGGTTTTTCATAGACTTGTTTTAAAAAACCCTATCAATTTGGTAACCGTATCGAAGACTTACCCTAATTTAAGGCTTACCATATAAATAGAGTTAGCTTCATGTAAGCAGTAAGCCTATCGAAAACCCTATTGAAGGTTACCGATTCAATAGGGTTTTAAAACCTGTAGGCAAATTTAATCTCTTAGAATATCAAATTATCAAAAATATCACCATCTATTCAATCTCGCACTTCGAATTATACTTCTGAATTCAACAGCATGCGCGGAAAAGAGATAGAAATGGGCAACCCTATCACAGGGTAAGCGCATCCGAAAGTAGTTAACTTTATTCAAAGTGTTACCACGTCGATAGGCTTACCATATCAATAGGGTTACACTTCCATATGGTAAGATTTTGATAGGGTTACCCTATCAATAGGCTTAATCAAATAAAGGGGTTTTCCGGTCCCTGCTACCAACATACTTCCGCTACCATGAAGTCATACAAACATCTTAATATCGCAAGCTTATCGTTATCGCTAACAAGTTATACTAAAAAAGGTATTTTAAAAAAAAAAAAGGTAAATATCCATTTTTGTCCTAAGAAATAATTCTTGGGTCTCGACTTGAGGAATTTAATCGGATATTACCTTGTCGATGTTTTAGCATATTTTGTTTGAATTTCTAGCGATAAATTTTAAGTATAGTCTAGATGGGATACGTCTTGGATTATATAAATGGTACAAATTGCCGTGAAGAATATCAAAGCAATGGGGTAATTGATATCAGATTTTCCTATATTCGACATATAAAGGGAACTCCACTTGTTTTTAGTATAGTTTCGACTATTTATGGCAATCTACATTGACACTTTGAATAACTCTCAATATCGCGTCATTCATTATCATCATCATCACAACTCCGTGTAATGGGCCCACTGCAGGGCATGAGTCTCTCCTCTGGCTGACGAGGAGGTTTAGGCCATAATCCACCGAGCTGGCCCAATGCTGGGTGGTGGATGTCAGAATTTTCAGGGTGCCGATATGGCTTCTGACAAACCCTAACGACTACTGTATACAAGTACCGGCAAATACAGCACCCGGGACCGACAGCTTAACGTGCCCTACGAAGCACGGAATCGCGTCATTGATTCATACCTAATAGTTTCCCAATTAGCAGCTTACACAATAAACTTTATATCTAAATTTTTTTTTAACTTACCTAAAATTTTCAGTTCTTTGAAGTAAACGAGTCAAATTACTGTTTGATAAAATTAGTTCAAGGAATTTTATCGATATTCTGATTAGGTACAAATTCAATTGATAATTTTTACACTTGTTTTTAGTATATTTTCGGCTATTTATGGCAATCTACACCGACACTTTGAATAACTCTCAATATCGCGTCATTGATTCATACCTAATAGTTTCCCAATCAGCAGCTTACACAGTAAATCCCTACCCGTCAGTGCCACGTACCTAGGCATATCGTTTAAATCTGTTGGACATCAAACCTCAAACATCAAATCAAACCTCGCCCATACGGGTGGTCGAATTTACAAAATGCTTTCGAATGATGGGCGATAACGTGATGAGATGTTTGGCCTAGCACTCTAGAGGCAGCTTTATTAAAAAAAAAAAACCCATTTTTCTTGTTTAAATTTAATAGCTAAGCTCTTGTCGGTGGAGTAATTTCCATTCTTCCATTCCAGGCTTCCTGGTAATATGTACCACATTATCAAGCCTAAATAAAGTTTCTTAAGGAACTTGTGTGAATACTAAATGATATATGAATAATCTAACTTATTGAATATAAATAAACTTAAATAAGCATAAAAACATCTATGATTTGACGCTAATACCTGACCTATTTCACAAATATCCTCCCCAACGGGAATTCCAACCTAGGATAATTATGAGCACGGGAGGCGAAATTTTTATCTATGCACCAGAAAGCCGTCAAGTATTTTAAAATAAAATGTTATATGTTCTACTTTTTTTTTAAATTTATTATTTGAATAGAAAAAAAATACATATCTGAAGTGCTTGCCATTTAAAAACCTCGAGGGTTTGTCTAGATGGAGCATAGTTAGGTCTAGTTTACTTCAATTTGTACCTTCTTAATATTAAATTCCTAAGTAACTACAACTTATTTTTTGGCAAACATAAAAAAAACACGACATATTTTAGTAGGTATTTCTCTGTGCCCTTTATTTTATATTAACCTGTTCAACAGGTCAATAAGATCTACTTCGTCATCAAACTCAGACATAAATGTATATAGATAACGCACGAAGATCCATTTGTATAACAATTTAATGAGCCATTTTTAATTATAGTAATTCATTTTGTTAATTATAGTAATTCATTATTTGAATTAATTACCGATGTTCATTTTATTTAAGACACATTTGAGGACCAACGATTGCGCATTTAGTACCGGTCATATAAGTCTTTACCGTGGTCAGAAATGAATGAGCAGAATTTACTAGACAAGCAGAAAATGTTGGTTGATATTTTCTCATTGTATAAGACAAAACATATTTCCATACAGTCTGTATTTGGCCTGTATTGAGTTTTATTTGTTTCAACATAATGTTATTATTGTTTGTCTACTGGACAATTCCGTGAACAAAATTTATAAAATAAAAAACAAATGAAGTAAAACGAATACATTTCTTTTACTTTTAATATTTTTCTAAAATATGTAATTTACTAAATGTGTGCAACGCAGTTTTATTACATAAACTATTTGGGTAAAGAATCAAGATTAGATTATATTGAATGTAGGTAATATAGGTAGATACCTATTTATCTTCAAAAGGATTCGAGTTCCGTGGATTTTTGAAAATAACTTGACTCTAGAAGAATTATGAAGCGGATTCACCCCTGAGAACCTACGTAAGTAATCATAATTATGATTTTAAATAAGAATAGGTACCATTATACGAATTCGTATCGCGTCTTCACCTGATGCAGCCAGAAATAAAATAATATTTAAAAGGACATAAGCATCAGTTTCAATAATATTTCTTTTAGGTAGGTTGATCTTCAAAAATGAAAAAAAAATAGATTTTATTTTCAATTTCGTATACCTATAACTTAAAGAAGTATACCTACTAATACTTATTTTGGTGGTGGGATGATGAAGTGAAAGGTTTTGTTCTAGAAAAGAAGAAAGCGTGGCTAGATCTACTAGCAGTGAGGGGCAGAAATAGAATACGAGATGACTTGAATGATGATGAAAGAGTGGCAAAAGAAAAGTATGATAGATTAAGAAAGACTGTGAAAGATATTGTGAGCAAAAAGAAAGAAGAATGTAAGAACAAGCTTGATAGGAAATTCTCGGAAAACTTTCGAGCCAATTCCAAACTGTTCTGGCACTAAGTCAGAAGAGCCCGAGGGCAGGTTGGAGACTCGAAAGTGGGCGTGTTAAGAGATCAGGATGGGAATATTGTTAGTGAGCATGAAGATATTATGAATCAGTGGAAAGAATATTTCGAGAATTTATTTGAACGAAGTGCGAGTGATGTTTTGGAAAGTAGGCCCTCACCTTCGAGTGGTGTGGCCAATCGTGAAATTGAGATAAGTATGGAAGAAGTTATGAAAGCAATGGCAGGTTTGAAATTGGGTAAAGCGGCAGGGTATGATTGAATAGATGCCGAAATGCTCAAGGCGGGTGAAAGTGTCACTGCAAACCTGTTGTACCAGCTTTTTAATAAGTGTTGGCGGTCCGGCCGTGTTCCGGGCGACTGGTGCAAGGCCGTTATTGTGCCACTTTATAAAGGAAAGGGGTCACAGCAGGAATGCAAAAACTTCCGTGGCATTAGCCTTTTGAGTATTGTAGGAAAAATGTATGCAAAGATATTAATCGAAAGAGTGATGGATGAAACAGAAAGCAAGATCTGGGATGTGCAAGCGGTATTTCGAAAGGGGATGGGATGCACGGATCAAGTCTTTGCCTTAAGATCAGTAACCGAGAAGGTTCTGGCTAAACACCGAAAGGTTTTCTGCTGCTTCATTGACTTGGAAAAGGCGTATGACAGTGTGATGAGGAATGAACTTTGGTCAACTCTATCCGAGTTTGGGGTGGACAGTGACTTGATACGAGCACTCAAATCCTTATATAAGGACTCGAGTGCTTGTGTCAGGTTGAATGATGACTACACAGAATGGTTTAGCATCGATCGCGGTGTTAGACAGGGCTGTGTAGCGTCTCCATGGCTGTTCAACCTATTCATGGATAGCTGTTTGAAAGATCTGAAAGAGTGTGAATGGGGTTTAAAAATGAATGAGACAGTGATCAAAACTCTGCTTTACGCTGACGACCAGGTTCTACTTGCATCGTCAGCGTCGGAATTGCAGCAAATGGTCACTGTGATGCATGAGTCGTTTAAAAGAAAAGGTGTGAAAGTGAATGTTGGAAAGACGAAAGTTATGGTTATGGAGAGGAATGAAGATATGACGGAATGCAATATTATGATAGGGGAGGAAAAAGTGGAACAAGTGAAAGAGTTTGTATACTTGGGGTCCTTGTTTACAAGAGATGGGAAGTGTGAAGGTGATATTGAAAGGAGAGTAAAAGCAGGAAATTGTATTAATGGCGCCATATACTCGATAATGGCAAGCAAAACTATACCAAATAAGGCTCGTCTTGCCGTACTTGAGGGAGTTTTGGCGCCAACGCTTATGTATGGAAGTGAATCTTGGGTGTGGCAGAAGAGACATGAAAGCAAGATTAATGCTGTGGAGATGAGAGCGTTGAGAAGCATGTGTGGAGTGAAATTGAGTGATAGGGTGCGCAATAGTGAAATAAGAAAGAGATGCGGATTGAAAGAAGATGTAGTGACTAAAATTGAAAAGGGTATGCTACGGTGGTTTGGACATTTGGAAAGGATGAGTGAAAGTAGATTTACGAAAGAGGTGTACAGAGCAAGAATGGATGGTGCTGTCGGAAGGGGCCGCCCTAGGCGAACGTACGCCGATCAAATTGGCGACGTTCTTAAAAAGGGCCTAGTTAAAAGTACCCGTAACCGGCGATCATGTATGAAAAGATTAATGAACGTGGAGGAAGCGAAAGAGGTATGTATGGATCGAAGCAATTGGTGTTCCCTTGTCTCTGCCTACCCCAAAGGGAGACAGGCGTGAGGTTATGTATGTATGTATGTATTATGTACCTACTAATTTTAATTTATCGACATTCAATGGCAAAACATTGACTAGCAAACAAACTTTATTTCCTTATTCAAATATTTTGTATTGCCTATTATTCTAGTACTTATATTAAGTGAGGCTGGTATTTACGTTGAAAGTTTACAATGTATTAATTTCTCTTTTAGAATTTGGGGTAATTGAACTCACTAAATGTTTTGAGAAGATTTTTGCTGCAAATAGATTCAAGACAGTGTATGTTAACGGCTACTGAACTAATATTTGAACTGTGAAATAAGAAGATTATATTTAAATTAAATTCTATAAAGAGAAAAAAACGAGACTTCTTTATTGATAACTCTGCAAAATAATCTACTTATGTTTGTTGTTTAAGGTATAGAAATAATAATTTAATAAATAAGAATTTGTTTTTTTGCTTCCCTCCTGTATTACTTAAGTTTGTTTTTTTGAAGACTAAAAATGGATAAAAGCCCTGTGGCAGTATTATAGTAGTTTCTGTGCCTTAAAAGTATATATCAATCAACTGATTGATGAAATGATGATTAATGGGAATGAGCTGATATAAAATACCTTCACTCTTCAAAATGATACTTTCAATTTTCCGCTAGCCAATCAAAAGATAGGATTCTTTGTCCAGTATATTTTGTATTGAAGAGGTCTATCTGATAGTGTTTACTATCCTTCTAATTTGTGGTCTTTACTATAAGGAAAATTACTTACGCTATCTATGCCATATACATCTGTGACCACAATTTTTAAGTTGTTTAATAAGTGCGGTAACTTTATTATCTCAAGACGTTTATTACGTAATGAGACTAGTAGTATCTTTGTTTGCCAAAACGTTTTGTTTACACTGTTATCTTTGACACACATTTTAGTATGTTGAGTCATATCAGGTTGGGAAACTGACGATTTAAACACCGTTTTATCACGGTAATCAAGCAAAATAGCGCTTTAATTAATGTTTGTTTAGGTTGTTAATGGAATATGGCACTTTAGGTATATGAAAATTTTACTTGAGAAATGTTTGGTTGGATAGGAATACCTATATGTGCTATGAAATTGATAGCGTCGTCATAGTCCATACGACTAAATAATTGAAAAAACTGAAGATTTAACTATTTTTAGTACCTATAGGTATACCTATTATGTACTTATAGGTTATAACACAAAAAAAATTAAAAGCAGTGAAATAGACATTGGACAAGGCAAAGCTTTATCTAAGCAAAATTCTTCCAAAAACATTTTTTTCGGGTAATAATTCTCTCAAATTAGCCGAAAAGTATACTAAAGGTTATTTTGACTTAAAATTTCTTATGTTCCCTAGAGTAGGTTCAGTGTCTTTATTTGTTAGAAAACTCATTAATCTCAAGTCCATCGAGGGTTCTCTATCAGGTGAAATACGCATTTTCTCTATCAGGATAATATCACGTGAATGAAAACAATATCTATGACTTCAAATAAACCTTTTTGTGTTTATCCTGAACGAAACAGGCGGAAACTGAGAAATAGATAGCGGTAATTATTGATAACGTTGTAACTATTAATTAGTAACTATTAAGGTGCATTGACTATTTTATTCAACTTAAGGCGACATATTGAAAAATGCATTGAATTTCATCGCATACTATGAGAATATGACGAGAAGAGCGGATATGAAATTTTGATATGTGTAAATTCATATCTTTATCTATACTTTGATTGCTCAAAAACATGGTTAATTGATTTTGACTCGATAGATTTCCTTTTCGAAAACACGTCTAAAAATACCTACTTTTTCTTAAATTACCACGTAGTCTAGAAATAACTTAAATACAATCTTCACATTATTGTTCGAACTTTGGTTGATCAAAATTAACATCGCATTTTACCGTAATTTTTTTATCGATTTTTGAAACAATTTCAATATCTGAGCGGTGTCGATGGTCGTGCTGACATTTCAAGAAAAAAACATTTCAATGTGCCGTCTTGATAATCTTATTACTATTGTTAACAAAACATGGTTGACTGACAGTGTATAAAAAAATCATCGGTGGCTTAGTTGCTGCCGTGACCTACGTCTTATACTTGCTGTGCATGTTTGGATCATTTAAAATGTAAATTTCTAGTAGTAAGTGTTACAGTTAAAACACAATGAATCTTACTACCTACTAAACATTTAATATGATCAACCATTTGTATTGTCATATATATTGAATATAATAATACGAGTATAATAGAAAATAAGTATCAGTAGGTGTGTATCCGTTGTCTAGTACTCACCTTAGTATAAGAGTCTGTGTGCTCATTCTAGAACTTTATGCCGCGGTATGAATGAATATTACGTCCAACAATAATAATAATAAGAATAATTATTATTATTAATAATACTTAATAATAAGAAATAGAACAACAATGTTGGCCCAGTGTGTCGGCCTACGTCTTTTTTTATAATTTATTCGCCGTGCGTGTTTTTATAATTTCAAATGTTAATTTCTAATAGTTACTAAAAATAGTAGGTAAGTATGTGTATCAGTTGTCTACCTATAAACATAGTTTATGTGTTTGTGAATAATATATCCAACAATTATTTACTTTGGTATTTCTGTTGGTAACTATTAAACTTCATATTCAATCTGCCGACTCTTAAGTATCGCTTCTTGGTACCAGGGTGTCTAGCTTCCAACCTTATATTTTTTTTTTTATTTAGTCACCGTTGCAATATAATTGATGCCATATCTCCGTCATAATGTGTTCGCAGTCACATCGTATGATTATGAAGGTACCATTCTAAATCAGTTTGCTCCTACAGAATCTGTTTTGTAATGGGCTAGCAAACAAATAAATAAAATTAAATTGAAAATACATATCAATTTGTCCTCGTACCAAATAAGATCAAAACGAATTTAAACGGCATGATCTTCAAAGTCGGCATTACACAATAGATGATAAGTGATAGAAAATTAATGGCCGTCATGGTTATTATAATTACTTGACCGCGTTTCCTTAATTAGTGGCATGGCTAACTTTTGGGGTTCCGTACGAAAACGATAAAACATTCAATGGTTTGATTCTAAAAGTCCAGTAGTGGGGACTTAAATTTTAAAGATGTATTTAGCTCGAGTAGGGTTAACGCGCAAAAGGGATTGGTTTAAATATTAAAATATGATCTTGTATGTTTCTATGGTGTCTTTTAAGCAAAAAAAGTATAACATAATACATATTTTCACATTTCGTTACCTATTGTGATGCAAATAATCTGGATTAATTTGAATTAAAGACTCACTGGATTTATTGCGTCAAGTTTCACATTTTAACTCGTTTTTTTTGTACTAATCGTTTCATCGTACAGTACAGAAGGCAGCATATAAAGCGTTACATTTTCTATCAAATTACCCCAACCAATTTTAATGACGAGGACATAGAGTTCAGTTTCAAGTAAAAATTTTTGTCAGATTTGTAAAGCTTGATGTGCTGCCTTCTGTACCTACCTACCTGGCTACGATTAAGCTTGATATAAATCAGAAATAAACTTCAAAATTTACAAGCAGCTATTGTGAAAAAATATTACATATCTTAAAGACAAAGAGGTAATTTATCCTCAAATATATAAATATTGATACGAAACCCTCGCCGCGTAAGTTGAACTCCAACTTGACCCATTTTTCACAATTCCACGTGTTTGTTATGGTTATTTGTTCCAAACTGTAAGGTCAAAGCAATAAAGGGTTTCATTGTTAATTTACTTCTTGCTCTTAAACAGGTAGGATATTAAATTTAAAAAAAAACAGACTTTATTAGTATAGAGAAGGACATTGAAATTATACACAGGTATAAAACGTTTGAAGTTCGTTTGAAATTCTTAGATACTTTATTGTCTGAAATCTAGTCACTAGTTTCATTTTTGGCTGAAGATCCCGAAGATGACTGCTTTTATTTTAACCAAACGTAGCTGAGAACTAATAGGCAAGACTTTTCATTCAATTAAAAACGCATTCAAATCGGTTTATTCGTTTAACAGACAGATACATGTGTCAAACTTATAACAGCCCTCTATTGTATTAGAGACGAAAAAATTGATTAGATTTTTTTTAAATGCTTTAGAATCTTACCATAATTACCGTATTTAATTAACCTAAAACTGTATTACTGTAAAACTGATCTACCATATTTTTTGCGTTACTTTTATAATGGTAGCTGGTCAGACTGGTAGGTAGCAACTGAAAATCAGCGCTCTGCTATATAATTTAGGCTGAGTTGTCACCTTTTGTCTCCTTGTGTTACTTGCTTTGTTTTAAGATAATAAAATTTTGTTAATTTAGATATATTAGCAAAGATTTATTCTATTATATTTTATCCTATTCATATGGTAGCAAAAACTTACTTATTTCATAAACTTAGGTTTAAGGAAATATTTATTTATTTAATAAATTATTGCTTTTATTATTCAAGTTAAATTCAAGGAGAATTAGCTTGATTGTTATCATGAATTTAAATTTCTGTAAAGTTATTTTTATTTAGATTTTATAACTTCACGCCTGCATCCCTTACGGGGAAGCCAGAACACCAGAGGCCATCAAAACATCTGATGTCACGTTTGACTTCAGAGGTAATATAATGATTGAGAATGACTATTGCAGTGACATGAGGTCAGCCCATCGCCCACAAATACGCCGACAAAATCTCTGTCCCTTAACTGACTTTTACAGTATGCCCGGGAAGAGAAGCAGCTGGCACATTCTATGTTTTTCTTTCGCTCCCAGTCCAGCCTGGAAGCATTATACGAATGTATCTCACACTAACCCAAAATTTTACTAAGCATGTATTCCTTTATAATAATTATTACTTAATTATTATAAACTTAAACTTATTAACACAGGAATGCCAATAAATGAGAATTAATGCTATGTAGTGCATATGAAATTGAAATAATATAACGTTGAGTCAGTTTGTCGATGAGATGGGCAAACTCAAACGCAGACTTGGTAAACAAATAATATCCTTCCACTGCGCAAAGGACCGGAAGTTAGTTATACGATAAAACAAACAAGCAACTGCAAGAAAACTTCCCAGAACTCATTCTTTTTAGCTAACTCAACAAAAAAAAAAAAAACAGTAGTTTTATCTATACGGCATAATATAACGTCTTCAGAATATCATTAGAATACAAAATACGAATTCAGTGTTCGCCATTCAAATTACGGTTCAGGAATCGTTTGTGAACCCTTACATATTGATTCTATTTGATTAATGCGTATTCAGTGACGGACACATTACCATACAATACGTTCCCTAGCAATGCTAGTATCACTGGGTATTTGTATCGTACTCAATTAGATCAGATCGCAACAAGATACTGCGTATCGATTTCAACGATCAAGAAAAGGGTGTCGGTTCAAGATTGATGGAAAGGTGTAAGATGATAGGTATGTTTACGGTGTCAATCTTTTACGTGTTTTGATTTATGGAGAATTTTCATCTTGTGTTCTTGAGGAAATACAATGGGTTTTGTGAGATTGTGAACGGAAAAAGGCATCTGCGTGGATTGGATATTAGGTAGGTGCCGTTCAATTAAGAGAGAAAATCATACTTTTTTTATCCATATCAGTCCTATGTAAACTGGGATAAACTTGTGCAATGACCATAGTTCCACCAGTAAACCTTAAGGCCCGATCTAGGTAGCTACTTTGATGCTGACATCTACACATGATAGGTAGGTAACTCATTCTACTCATTCTAGTCGTGTTACGTGTAAAAGGCTAAAAATGCACTTGTATTGAAGTATTATTGAATAGCTTAATTATTTTGAACTTAGTTTACTAAATACTTCTTTATAGTAATAATATCAGCAATTACAATTAAATCCTTTTTATTTCACATTGGAAAATAGCCTTTTGTAACAATGTGATACTTCAAATCTCAGAAACAAAAGCTTTCGCAATTTGAGCCTTATGTCGGTAATTCGTAGATTTATGGCGTCCCTCAGAAGTCCTTAGTCTTCCAGTTTTCATTTTGTGAAAAAAAATCTCAACCATTTTTTGCTCAAAACGGTTTTAAAGATTTCTTGGCTGAAGATAAAATATCGAATTCTTTTCTAACAGTTTACGAGAATTTTATTGAAGATCGAATACCTCAATATTTATATTTTATTTCGACTGATAACTACGAAATTTATTTCATCAGTTGAAAAATACCTGCATAACATTAATTCTGTAAAGTTTAATGGTCGTAGATTTATTTCCTTTAGATTTTATTTACGGCTTGCACGTATGGATGCACGAGTTTTGTTACTGTTGGTAAAAGCCTGCGTGCATTTGCACATAATTGATATTAACTACGTGATTGTAAATCTTCAACTACTGGCCCTGGGGTCGTGATGTTTTGATTACGTACGTGTAACTTTTCATCGATAAAACGAGAGTTTACGAGTTAAGAGTCAAACTTTTGTGACATGGAGTTCTGTGGTAGGGAATATTTTTGTACAAGTGTTGCACTATCATTAATCGATAAAACGCTTTTTTAAATAACTATGTGATATAAGTTTTTGAACTAACATGCATTAATTAACTTTAGGAAATAGTCATTGTTATAGTTAGTTTAGGTAGAGGTTTAGGTAGATGCTACTGCGTTTATCTTTTTATTCAATCGCAATTTTGAGGTCACGACTTCCGGGTCGCAATGTTTGAACTATTCCTTGGTTCAATATCCAGCAAGATCAGATTTAGTAACAACCTTGAGTTAACGAGCTTGGTTACTGATATTCATTGTGGTAACTCTTTTTTTATAGTTTCTAACAAATTGATGTTATTACCTTTTAGATAATATTAATAATTTATTTTTAGATTAAAAAAATATGTGAAATATGAGTGGAATATTAATTTAGTAACTATATTTCACTTATTGTCTATGAATTTTCGCAGAGTTTCATAGCCTACTTCATCTTCACTCACCTCATTTTAGATGACCTACGATGATAAAAAAATAAACTTTTCAACACCATACATCATACCCAGTAAAAGTCACAAAAACTACTTCAAGACATACATACATACATACATAACTTCACGCCTGTATCCCTTGGGGTAGGCAGAACACCAGAGGCTATAAAAACCATCTGATGTCACGTTTGACAAATTTGTAGGTATTATTATGATGGAGAGAGACTATAGCAGTGACAGGGGGTCAGCCTGTCGCCCGCAAAAACGCCAATAAAACCTCCGTCCCTTAACTGACCTTTACAGTTTGCCCGGGAAGAGAAGCAGCTGGCACATTCTATGTTTTTCTTTCGCTCCCAGTCCAGCATGGAAGCAACTTAACTAGGTACTTCAAGACTTCTTATAAATGTCAACAAGTACAGCAAAAAGATGGAACACTTCGGAGCTGTAATTTCTGACATCTTATTTATTTTCGTAAGAGGAAATTGCGTTTAACCATCTTAGGAAAAGCCAGGCCAGAATTCGCACGACCATAAAATAAATTAAGTTTAGCTTACACAGAAAGCAACGATTCTACGGTTCACTTCAATTTAGTACTAGCCATTACATGGACATTGTCATAAAAATGTTCATTTCAATTAATCATTTTGATGCCATGAGTTTTGGTGATAACATTGACGTAATAGCGCTAAGTCCAGATAATAGATAATAATTTTTACTTGTATAGTCATAAACTACAGATCAAACTTAAATTTTGATCACTTAGAAGAATTTTGAAACTTTAAATAAAACACTTTTTAACCGGATTTATCGCGTATATTTAGATTTTAAATTTTGACTCGACGTTTCGGTGTCTTTGCAGACCCCGTGGTCACGAGCGACTCGTTAAAAAGTGTTTTATTTAATAGTATGAATCGCGAAAACTTAAGACAATATTTTTTGAAACTTTAGTTTATGAAAAATATTTAAAAAGTATATTTTATTTTATGTTATTTATGTATCCCATATGTGGTAGGCAAAACATCAGAGGTTATAAAAAACCATCTGATGTTTCGTTTGATAAATTTGTAACTATTGCAGTGACAGGGGGTCAGCATGGAAGTAGTCGACAACACATCCAATAAAATAACATTTACCTGATCTCATAAACCATTATCTGTATTGATTAGAAATGTACTGGACTCAAAAGATTCAAATAGGTATGTACCTACATTTTTGTTTGTCTGTTTGTGTTCTGAATGTAAGAACTGTAGGATTGTCAGGTTACAAAACCCCTCATTTGTTTAATACTTCTAAGATAAAAAATATGTGCTTGATGTGATGTATTAATCTGCATAACTTGGTTTTATATCTTCATATTTTACTACATAATACATCTTCATATTTTTTTCAAGTAACTTGACATCAGATTCGAGCGTATGATACTCGCAATGATTCCAATTTTATCACTTCTTAGAATTATTCTTTAATATCAAACTTTTCTCCGTTCTCAACAAGAGGAAGTGAGTAAAACAAACGTGCCTATCCGTCAAAGTTGAATGAGCATTTAGTACCAACGCTGCGTTATGGTGCGTACAGATTGCTGTAATGGAACTTGTAATGTAACATTCTGCGCACAAGTCCAAATACGCAACGTGCGCAGAATGTCACATTATTAGTTGCATTACTAGCAATCTGTACTCACCATTACGCGTTCGACCGCGCATACCGTACGTCCGTATCATACGGACGTACATACGGTACGCGCGTTCGAACGCGGTACGCAGCGTTGCTAGTACAATTACATAAGTGTGCTTGTATAGTCGTGTCAATGGAATATAATTTCTTACTATTTGACTAACGGCGTTTAAAAATAAAAAAAGCCATCCAATTAGTCCGTTTTTGGAGTCGAGGTTGCTGTGTCTGTCAGTCGCTCTGTATCAAAACTCATATTCATACGCGCGTTAGGAGCGCGCGCGGCGTATCATTCGCGGCGTTGGGCGCATTCCGAACGTCCGTATCGAACGTGCGTATGGTACGGACGTTTCAGTTTTGTATGAAACGCGCGTTCGAATGCGTGACGCAGCGTTGGCACTTAGTCTATTATTACGATTGTACCTATCACGGAACATAAAACACAAGAGGAAAGGGCATCGCTTAATAGTTCATTAGGAATAGCTTTCGCCAAACTAACACATTTACATTTTACGCACACTGAAATATATCCAATTAGAGCGGTCATAATTTGGTGAAATCAAGAAGACATAAAGACTATTACGAATAAAAGAATATCAACTATAGTACACTTGAAATAGAGTAGAAGTTAGTAATAACACTTAGTGATTTATGACAGAATTCTATCTGCATGCTTTTAGTTGATTCTGTCAACTTAGTTATGCTCTTCGACGATAGATGTCTATCAAACCACGCGTTATGCAATTTTAGATTTTATTTCAATGGGTCATTTTATGGGTTTTTTTGTAATGGAACACACCGGCAAAAGACGTCACAAAGCGTTGTAATCACGAGAGCGACTGGCTCGAGTTAAGTCCCACTAGTCTTAACTTTGGCACGTGCGCCACGCCCACACGTCCCTTCCTCTTGTGTTTTATGTTCCGTGGTACCTATCGTAATTGTTATGATAGGTTTACCTTTAACCTTTGCTAGTCAGGTAAAGTCACGTCAATACAATTTTGTTTTGCGATTATATCTAGAATTTATTTATTGTTTTCAACAGATGGTATAATTGTCGATAGATAGCTTGCGACTTTCTGAGTAGATTTGCTTCACAGGAGTTTGGATTTTTTATTAAGACTTAATTAGCGAGGTAGTTGTCTAAAGGTGTCACAGTTAATTACGTCTTTGCAGTTTTGAGTTCATTAAATCCATTACAAACGAGCAAAACTTTTCTCTTTGTAAATTTTTTATATCCTGTACCCGTAGATTACAAGAATTAGTCGTTTTTAGCGGTATTTCATTAATTGATTCATGAGTTAAATTCCTAAAAAAATCCGTATCACGTACTTCTAAAAGGTTGACGAAAACTGTCAATTATTGTGATATGAAAATGAATTATACACAGACATTATTTATCTTATTTTGGACTACAATATTATCGGTATCTTGTCAGTATCGTTGTTCAATCTTCCGGTCGGTGGGTAGCCTGCCCACGCCTTTTCAAAGGGCGCTCGACACACGAGGCTCCTCAGATTAGTTGTATTATATAACTAATTGTCTTAAAATATAGTGTAATATAAGATCTATTTATCGTGGGCATTGTAGCAACGCCGAAATATGGGGAAGTACTTGAAATCAAAAAGCAAAAGTGTGGGTAGAATACCTTGGGCTCGTTAAATTGGCTCTCATTTCATACAACATAAGTTGCAATACTTACCTTCGTTTAAATGAGCACTTAATACAGATTAAAACAGAAAAAAAGTATAGTATATTATGCAACTAGTGAATAAAGGACGGATTTAAAGCGAGGACCGTAGATGAGTCACGCACGAGCAAGTGAGGTATTCTAACGACTGAATCACGAGCGTAGCGAGAGATTCAACTGTTAGAATCCTGAGTGACGCGAGTGATTCATGGCCCTCGATATAAATTCGTACTTTATTCAGGAGTTGCATACTATACTTAATACCATAACTACGAGCAAAAGATATAATTTAAGCGAAAACAGAAATTTAATCAAGAAATAAGTCATTAATTGAAATGGACATTAAAATTAGAGCAATGACTGAAATTAAGCGTAATTTTCTTATTATTATCATTAGACCACCATTTTGGGAAATAATATTTATTAATCTAATGCCAAACTCCTTGTCGCTAATATCGACCAATCAAATCTCGAGAATTTATTTGCACCAAAGAGTTTGAATTTCGAATCTTAGCGCAAGGAGTTTGTGTAAGCTTGGAAATGGAGATCGGATATATTTTTGTGTTCCAAACAGGGACCGGACGAGCGGTTTAATTTTCAAAACCCCTTCAAGGGGTTTCCCTTTCATCGGCTAGCCAAAGATTTTACTAACCATTTTAGGATGCTTACCTAGTTAGAAGGAAACCCGTTGCGATTGGGTTACCATAGTTTTATCGAAAGGGTAAGCGCTAACCCATTCTTATTTGACTAGTGGAACAATTTATTGCTTTCCACTTAATATATGGATATGGATTCCCTTCACCTTCAGCTAATTATTTATTTCTAGTATCTTGTTATCAGAACAATTTACGATGGTATGGATATTTTGATTAGGTAGGTTTTTGGATTTCAACTATTTGACGTAATTTTAAGGTAAATTAATGTTTGTATTCATACATTTTATTGCTAGTGTAATGTACAAATGAAAATGGTGATATGTCTCATTTTGAGGTTCATTCATAATATTTGATTGGTTTTATATTGTTGAATTATTATGTACCTACCTACCTAATTAGAATAGACTTTGTGATAATTTTATGTTTGTTATGTTCGAATAGTTTATATTGACAGGTGTTTAATTTGTCAAGAATTATGTTTTGTCGTATACCTCGTACCTAATTGTATTTCGATCATGTAATAAATAATGTAGTTTTCATTAGGAACCGTTTAGCCTTGAATAAGTAGGTACCTATATGTCTTAGTTTCTTAATCATTAGTATTATAGTATTATTTAGAAGTTTATGTAGGTAGAGGTAGTCAAAATTCGCGTCGTTAGCTAAGTACCTACAATGAAATTACAATGAATATTCTTTCAATACCACGCGAAGTTCGACTCGCGCGAAGTTAGGCACGCACGAGCTAAGCGAGCATGTGGATTATTTAGTTTGGCATACAGATACTTAAAATCATAGACGTTCTCGGAATCAAAATAAAGTCGTATTTAGCTGCTGATAGTTTTCCGGTATTCATAAAATATAACTGGGTAAAGACCAATTTTATCTTATTTTAAAATAAGTACTTAAAGCTTACAGTACAGTAAACGCAAGTAGACGTAGGGAGACTGTATTTTCTCACGCACTGCAAGTCATATAGCAAACGGACTGGTCAAGACACGTCTATACGTAGACCGCACTTAAACGACACATTACCCATAGAGTGTTAAGAGAAACTCGACCTTACTCTCAAAGACTTAAAGCTTTAACTAGTAAATTCTTACAGTACAGCAAACGCAACATCTAGACGTAGAGTGAACCGTAAAACTGTACAACTTTGCCCAATTTTTTTATTCCGCGTGTTTCCAACTGTAATATTTTTTAATTTTTTTTTTTTTTTTTTTTTTTTTTATAATGACTAAACCCGCGTTTGACCTCAATCTCACCTGATGGTAAGTGACGATGAGGTCGAAGATGAAAGCACACGGGTTTAGGAAGACTATCATTTCGTGATTGTGATTATAACGTTTATAAATGCAATGCCCTTCGTATAAAATTACGATAATATCCAGATATGGAATGTTTATGTCCTAAAAAGTACAATTTGGACAGTGGGCCAAATATTTGGAACTTTTTACAACTTTGCCCATTTTATGGAAATCTTGGTATCTTCATTATTTTCTAACTTTGAAAAATAGTGTTTAAGGATAATTTTAGGAAAAAAAGTCAACCTGACGTTGGACCTTCACATTAACTGTCTAAATATTCTTATTGCCTGTGAAATTTGAGTGGGCAAAGTCACTTAATTTTTTTTTTATCTTACATACAAACTAAATAACCACATACCTTGTCACTTTTCTTTTGTTAATAAGTACAGGGGTACTCATGTTAGTACGAAATGCTTATTTAAATGCTCTTTAATGCTATTTTAAAAAATCATGTTATAAAGCGAAATCTTATTTGTCGTAATGCAAACAACTAGGTTAAATTGGCCTTTTAACTGGGCCGTATTCGACTTCACATTGTCTATTTTAAATTTCGTTAGTATTCGTTTATTGTTGAAAGCTATACAGTTAACATAACCCACAGAAAAAAACAGATAATCAGAGAAAAAAAACACAAATTAAGATTTTAAAAGTCTAGAAGCCTTGCTGTCTTCCCTGGGTAAAAAGTCAAGCTTATGACCGTATTCTGGAGCTTTTCAAACTATATTTAAATGAGAGTATATGAAGAATCGCCGTGATTTATTTATCTGTCAACATTAGGTACTTAAGTAGTTCAAATTGAGGTGCGAACCCTAACGGTAATATTATTATGGGCAAAGTCGTAAAAACTACGTTAGAAGAACTGATTTGACATTGCCCCCTTCATGTTTACAAACTTAAGAGAGATTTCACGTTGAAAATACGTTCTTTTATGTTATGTTATTACAATTTAACAGTCATCAAAAACTTTGTAACCTAGTGTGATTATAAATCAAAATGTAGAGTTAAAATTTTTAAAATTTAAGCTTTTTTGACAAGATTTGGCCCGCAAAATACATCATCAACTTCAACACTGTTTTACAGCCGACTTAAGTGAAACTAAAAAGCATCGGCTACGTGGTGTTGACAGAGACATGTTTAAATGTCACCCTTAGATTTAATATTGGACAAAATTAAAAGCGTTGCTGGTTTTTTTTTTCAATATTTTTGAAAAGTGCAGTGCTGAGCAAAGTTAGATCACTTCGGCAATCTTGTAAGGTTTGACGGTACAAAATCCGTCAATGCGGCCCATGACAATGTGCTATGCTAACATTTTTCGATAGAAGCCGGCGCGGTCCGGCGCGCAGTGACCCGGCAAAGTGTGCGCGTACCTTAAAGGTACGAGCACACTTTGTCGGGTCGCCTGCTAGCCTTTCATACATCTTATATGAAGTATTGCACACTATGCAGGGGTGCAGCGCAGTTCATGATCCGCCGCTGATTTTTTCGTGCACTGAGCTGCGACCTGTGTGCTATAGGAAACGGACTGGTCAAGACAAGCTCGTCTACACGTGCTCATAAAAGTACATTACCCATTGAGTGTCAAGCCAAACTTGACCTTATGTTCAAAGACTTAAAGCTTTAACTTGTAAATTCTTACAATATCTACAGTAAGAGCAACGTCTAGTAGAGTGTACCCAAAATCCGTCAATGCGGCCCGTCACAATGTGCTAGGCTAACATTTTTCAATAAGAACCGGCGTGGTCCGGTGCGCACCGACGCGGCATAATGAGCGTGTTAAGGTAAATTAATGTTTGTATTGATACATTTTATTGCTGTTTTAATTTTTATAAATAAAAATGGTGATATGTCTCATTTTGAGGTTAAAAATGTTAAATGGTTAATTATTACGTATCTAGGTTCGCGTACACTATGAAGGGTCGAAAGGGTTTTTTTTGAAAAAAAAACTTCATTTTTATTTAATAAAAAAAATGCTTTTAAATTTAAATTAAAAATCAATAAAATACAAAATTTACTTAAATTTAGTTTTTTTGACATTAGTTTTACATTTTACAACCCTGTAAAAAACCGTATACCGGGGTAAAACCTTTATAGCGTGACTATTTTCGCCAATAATCCAAATTTCGTGCGCACAAGCTGCTCAGAGGCGCCTACCAATAAGTACTATTTGTAAACAATCACTTGTCGCTGTAGGCTACCGCAATTTGGAGTTATTTAATTTAATTGTTTTTCGGTAGTCTTGATTCTAATTTCGTGAATATATTAGCAGTGATTGTGAAGTGTACATACGCTACAGGTAAGTGACTAATCAGCTATATTGTAGGTGAGTTATTTGTTCTGAAATTCATTGTTTATACCGGCAAGTTTGTATGATTATGTGTTATTGAATAATGTTTTGGTTCTACACCCGTATTGGGGCACAACCGTATGGGGTAAAACCGGTTATATACGATTTAGACTCGGATAGAGAAGTCGAAATTATTTTCAATTTTTTCATCAGCGCTGCTCGTTGACCTATCACCATCAACTTTCAATGTGTCATTCAAGACAACTTCCGCTGCGCATCAAGTTGGTCGAAACCCGATCTCATCAACATCCACTACACAATGCGACCTCGTGAAATGTATAGGCTGTCGAGGTTTGGCCCACGAAGGCTGAACCAGCTGTGATGACTTCTTTTGCACAAGATGCAATGTCACTCGGTAAATTCCAGGGCAATATCGTATATAGTATAAGGATTTACCCATGGGTCGGGGCAAAATCGGAAAAAGCAGTTATTTGCTATTTTAATGAATTGTTGCTTAATTTTTTTTTTCTAAAATATGTTAATTGAAATGTTTAGGTACAGAAGGCAGCATATCAAGCGTTAATAATCTGTCAAAAAAATTTACTTGAATCTGAACTCTATGCCCTCGACATTAAGTTAAAATTGTATGGGGAAATTTGACTGGTAATGTAACGCTTGATCTGCTGTCTCCTGTACCTAATGATTTGCGTTTTAAAATGGAGAGTTCCTTAGCTATACGGTCTTGCCCCGTTCTCCCATATTATTATATGTAGGACAAACAACTAGATATTTTAACTAAATCAATATTTGGTAATCAGCATTACATGAAATCAGATAAATTTTGATTTTATCTATAATCTTTGTTTTCTCTGACTAACATTAAAATAGACAACGGTCCATGACATAATACTGCCAACTACGAACTAAACCTGAAAATACCCGAATCAACTGAATAAATGTGAATTTTCGTTCACTGGTATCTAACCGCGTGCTGTTGAGTAGTGCAAGTTTACGAATACTACTTTAAAGAGATAGCAATAAATTTCATTTTAGTATGATTCATCGCCGAGTGACATTTTGTTTGGGTTCCTTCGCCAACATAAGGCCTTTATAAATAGTCTTTATTCCATAGATATAAGAACCATATTTGCTTGTATTAATTTTGTCGGTAAGCGCTTATGAAGGGGTTTCCCTTTCCGAATGGGTAAGTCAATTGTTTTGACTGTTTTAATTTGGTTTTAGTAATTTAAATTATTTAGTGGGAAACCCCTTCAAAGGGTTTCCCTTAAATTAACTAGTCGTATGAACAACCAGCAAAATTATAAGGCTTTTTAATCAAATTAAAATAAAAACCCGCTTAAAAACCCGGGCTAAAACCCTTTAAAGGGTAAGCGGTTCCGGTCCCTGGTTCCAAATTCAAACACCCAAACAGTGAATAAAAACAAAACAGTGAATAAAAGGCCTTTTTATTCACTGTTTTGCGTGAATAACATAAGCTTTTTAGAGTAGGTATGGTATTAACCATATTTTGTGACACCTCGGGTGTGTTTAGAGAGTTAGTGCACCTACGCACTAGGGGTTGGCCGCCTAGGCGAATGCGACATAATGAAAAAATGCATTGACTTTTATCGCAAACTATGAGAATATGACAAGACGAGCGGATCTGAAATTTTGATATGTGCAATTTCATATTTTTATCTACACTTTGGTTGCTCAAATCATGATTTAATGATTTGGACTCGATAGTTTTTTTTCTTTAAAATTCTTTTTCTAAAATTACCACGTAGTTATGAAATAACTAAAAACAATCTTCACATTATTGTCCAAATGTCGCGATTTCTATGCATTACGCAACCCTATGTTGTAAAGTGCTAACATTAAAAAAAAAAACATTTCGATGTGCCGTCGCCAGGGGCGCTAAGTTTTATTCTATGCCTGTACGCTGTTTAAAGTATCAATTTATTAATAATTTTTACAGTTTAATAATATCTTATAATGACACTTTATCGGAACGTGAACTATATGATATAACAAAGATATTGAGCGCGAATGAGTTCAGATGATTGATGACGTACAGCATTCTTGTCGTATTTATCGTTTTGTAGGTATATAAATACGGAAGTCAGATTTTTAATTTATTTGTTTGTATTCATAACATGAGAATGCGACACGTGGACTATTAGGAAAATCTGCGCCTTTAATAAAACGCTGCTTTGATTTGATTTTACAATTTCATTTTCATGATGATTTTTATATTGTGTCAATGTCTTATTTGCTTAATTTATTTTATGCCAGATACTATTGGTTCCGGATATACCTACCAAGGATATTATTTGTGACGAAGTTAAATTGAACCGACTTCCAGAAGGACGAGATTCTCATATCGTCTGTATTAAAAAAAACATTTTTACGCGATTATTTCGTCAATTATGAATCGTCTTTAATGATTCTTGTTTCATTCGGCAGAAGATAATTTAAGAGTGTTCTCATACGAGTCTAACTTATGAAAATAAATAAAATTAATTTTATCCCAAAAAAGTTATACGATTATCTTCAACCAAGGTTTACGCTTGATGGCTATAGACTTAAAAATGTAGGTGTTGAAAAGTCAGTTTTTAAAAGCTCTGGAATCAATGGTTATGATGTAATAATATTACCAGGAAACGGAATATCTTGAGCCGCAGCCCAAGAATGTTGTTCAAATATTGATGTTGTAAATGAGAATCAAGGGTAGATACGGAAGCTGTTTGATTAGTAGTTGGAAACAAGGGAATTCAGTATACTTCTTGTTAACTACAAATGAAGATAATGTTTATGCATACAATTATTGAAATTTCTAGACGAAAATGTTTATTTTGTAAATGCAACTAGTTCGTTGTTATAATTTTAAATTGCTGAATTTCTATTGTGAAATTAGTAATAAATAATATTAAATCATCTGGAAAATGCTACTGATTTTTTTTTTCATAATTATTGAAATACTTGTCTTACAAGAAAACTTTGAATTCCACTAAACTAAAACCACACTTTCAGATTTAATATACATACCGATATGTGCCCTGACATATTTTACATACATACATACATAACGTCACGCCTGTATCCCTTTTGGGGTAGGCAGAACACCAGAGGTTACAAGACCATCTGATGTCACGTTTCACAAATTTGGAGGTATTATAAAGATGGAGAGAGACTATTGTAGTGACAGGGAGTCAGCCTATCGCCCACAAAAACGCCTTTAAAACCTCTGTCCCTTAACTGACTTTTACAGTATGCCCGGGAAGAGAAGCAGCTGGCACATTCGATGTTTGTCTTTCGCTCCCAGTCCAGCATGGAAGCTAACATATTTTAAACTTAAATATGTTGGAAATTCAAAGATATTTTTGTATTTTCGTTAATATCTTAGAATCAGTTTTCAACTTGGACGATAGCAAAATACCTATGTAATCTCAAACCACTAAGCGACAGCGGCAGCGAGAGCGAAAGCGGCGCGGGCAGCGACGCGGGGAACCTGGCCCGTTCTCGACGCAGCCAGCGGGGTTTCATACAAACTCAATACTTTCTATCGTGTCGCGGAAATCGCTGCCCGCGCTGCTGTCACTCTCGCTGTCGTTGTCGCTGCCGTCCATTTTTCAGCCTAAGACTTCTTTGATATTAATTAAAGATCGTTTAAAACGCCGCCGTCATAAATAAACCGTAACAAATACAATCAACTCATAAGTAGCGTAAATGATATTTAACAACTAGAGGTCATTTAACTTAACACTTTTGATACTATTACTCATGAATTAAATAGGTATCAATAGATAATATGTTACGATATGTGAAAGGAGGCCGATTCAGTATACGAGTTTCTACGAAATTCAAACTTTTCCTTTCTCTTCAATATTTAATTTAACTTTTGTTACGAATACTTTACCTACATATAAAATTAACCTAGTAAATATCTTAAACTCACAAGGTTTATTTTAGACATTTCTAACATTTCTGAAAGACAAGATTTTCAGACAATAATTCGTAAAATTTATTCATTAGTAACAAGAGATACGGGTAAATCAAATAATAACTTAGTAACTTACTAGCTTAATAACTTATTGATAATTAGCTGTGAGAAATCAACTGACGAATCTGGATTGCTTCAATAAACGAAGATTTATTATTCTTTGATAGCGGAACACCGGTTACCGACAGATGAAATGTTAAGAAGTGTCTTAATTTTAAGTAAATTTCCAATATGCAAGGTAGATTGATTGTTGGTTGTTGGTCGTTCATATTTCTTTAATCCGCGGCCGGTTTTTTCTATCTATATCAATGCTTCTTCTTCTATATCTTAAAAGCCCGCCGCTCACTAAACCAAACTCGTCGTTGGGTTCGGCAGAAACATCTTGCTATTTCACTCAGCTTCACACGGAGTTTGACATGTTTAGTGAGACGCACGATATATTCTTACAGAAATCGAAACACAAAATGCTTTTGAGAATTGTGTTCGTGTGAAAAAGTCAGCTCATTATTATCCAAAAAAATGCTTATTTGAAGTTAAGTGATAAATAAACTAGGTCCGTTCAACATATAAACTTAATGTGTTTAAATAAGAATTATTTACGTCCAAAGTAGCGCTAAAATTGGGGTTGAAATATGGACTTTTTAAAGATCATACTCTTAAAATGTTTGCTTTAAGCGTTCTGCTGTCTAGCATCGAACTTAAATTAATATCGTTAAGAACAAACGATATTATACAAATTTTAATATCAAATTTGGACTCTATGAGGCTTCTATGTTTGTATGGAGAAATGCATGAAATGTGAACTCTTAATATATATAAAACTCAAGAGTTTGTTTGTATGTATAGCATGTTTGTTTGTTTCGTTAAATACGCTTATCCCAGAAATTACTGGTCCAATTTGAAAAAATCTTTTTGGGCTGAATAGCCCATTTATCGAGGAAGGCTATTCTTTATCCCGGAGTTCCCACGGGTTTAACACCCGTGTTATGCAGGTGAAACTGCGGCGACCGGCTAGTACTAAGATAAATATCTCGTTTCAGCATGAAATAAATAAATATTTCTGACATTCACACAACATTGTCTAGCCCAAATTAAGTTTCTTAAAGAACTTGTGTTATGGATACTAGATAACTGATATACTTAAGAAATATATAAACATACATATTGAATAAATACTTTTTTTAATTAGAATTAACTTAAATAAACATATAAACATCCATGACTTGACGGCTAATATCTGTATTTATCAAATATCCGCCGCCGCCGGGATTCAAACCCAGGACCTCTGGCATTGAAGGCAATGTATGTTACCGCTACACCAGCCGGTCGCCTATTATTAAAATATTATTTCGTTAGTGCACTTATGTGGAACTTGGTATAAAGGTTCTTCAATGGGTGTCTGTGTATTATGTATGGAAGGAATTACCGAGATTGTCACGAGAACGGAAAATATAGAACTTTTTACATACATACATACAGAACTTCACGCCTGTATCCCGTATGGGGTAGGCAGAACACCAGAGGTAATAAAACCATCTGATGTCACTTTTGACAAATATGGAGGCATTATAATAGTGGAGAGAGACTATTGCAGTGACAGGGGTCAGCCTATCGCCCACAAAAAAAGCCTCCCATAACACCTCGGAAAAATACTTGAGGAATGAAAAATCTTATTCCTTGAGCGCACGGATGTGATCCTTAGTATCAAGGTTCTTTAATAGGTGTCTGCTTGTATGATGCAAGAAATTCCCGAAATTTCCATGGGAACGGGAAATATAGGACTTTTTACTTTGGATTAAAACTCTTATTCTTTTAGTGCACGGATTGAGGTTCTTTCAATGGGTATCTGGTTGTATTATGGAACGAGCTTCTGTTAAGAAAAAACAAATGACGACTCACTTTTTTAAAAAGCGCTTTTCGGCATCGCAAAGTTTGAATTTTTTTTTTCGTATAAAAATAGAATTTACTATTGAATTTTCATCTGAATACAAACGTATTTCATTGTCGCTTATTGCGATAAGTTACAAAAAGCTTTATACGGTGGCACGTGTTGTAGTGATGCGAAACGTCTCTTTAAGCTCTAGAGAGTCTAAATGTGTCTGTGTCTGGGTGTTTGTTATATAATAGTGTTTTTTTATATTCTAGGATTTGAAACGTTTCATGTAAAATGGATATCATATTTGCTGTCTGAGTGAAAGTATCTTTGAAGCTTTTCTGTTTTTCAATATTTTTTACTATAATAGTCTGAAGGTTTGAATTACCTTACTCTTTTGTTGAGTTCTCAATATTTCGGTACTTTGGCAAGAGCAACGATTACGGCGAAACACCCACATTAATAAAAGAGGCAGGAGGCAAACATGGTTAAAATGCCGTTTATAAAATTGATTACATAGTATTTTTTGTTTAAGATTATGACTTAATACAGCGTTTGACCATAATTTTTACGACGAAATACAAATTTTAAGACAATAACAATGAAATAAACACATTGTTAACAAAGCTTTTCCGACTAACAAGCAACGGTGCATATTGATTCAATATCCGTCTATTACAAGTCTTTCCGAAGAAAAGAACTATTCAAATAGAATCTACACTGCCTTTTGCACTTGTCAATGACAGAGAAAGCTGCTCGCTTTTACCGCGGTTTGTAAAAAAACTGGATTTAAAAATAGGTCAGTAAAAATAGTTCTTATATATTTTTCGATTACAAAACTGCGGTTCCTCACAAAAAGAAAAAAAAACGATAATTTGAAATTTGAATGAAAAAAACAACATTTAAAAATAGCTCTTTAAAAATGGTTCTCGATTACAAAACTGCAGTTCTTTGCTTAGAAGAAAAAAAAAAGATCATTTGAATATAGAACTTGAAATGTAAAGGAACATATCCACTATTCAACGCTCAATTAGGTTAAGTTTGAACAAGTTGAATAGGTGTATGATTTGAGCACGTTTGCAGCTATTCCGGGTTTACTGCTAACGAACTGGTTGACCACCTTTGGAAATGGCAAACGATTTTCTATCTAAGCATAGGGAACAATGAATCCTTTTTCCTGATTAAGTTTTTTTGTTTCAGGTAAAATTGAAAATAGTTGAACAACAAGGGGAAATAAGGAAGTTGCGCATAGTTGTCGTAAGTATTGTTTTCTTTTTTTGTTATTTATTAGAAAGGGAACTTACTATATTAAAAGTTTATTTTGTAATGGTACCTGATTAAACTAAGAAGCAACTGAAAATCGGTGCGTTGCTTCTGGTTAGCATGAGCTGCTGAAAACATTTGGCTGAGTTGTCACGTTTTGTATTACATGTTTTTCAGAGTTTTTCAAAACAATACGATTCTGTATAATTGATTATAATTGATGTTAATCAGAAACCAATAAAGATTTATTCTATTCTATATTGTCCAATTTTTCTATAGATTGTGCAATTTTGTAAACTTCACAGTCAACGGTTTCTAACAAAACTGATTTTAATTTCTCTTAATTTGGCGTTAGAGAGAGTTAGAATAAAGGAATGTAATGTTAAATTGAGCCTATTGTTTTTTTAATTACCTAAACTGCCTCAATACCAATGTAGCTTCAGAGAAAACTTGAATACAATGGGTTTGAGAATTTATATTCTAAATGAAAAACTGAAAAGATTGTACGTAAATATTTTTATTACATTTGGTAGAAGGAATTAATTATATGAGTCATTAACTAAGGCTCGTATTACTGAAACTGGATAACGCCATAATATGTTCATCATTCATGTTACATTGTGCATTCTTTGAATCCAAACTATGTATAATATGAATAAAAAATTAAAAAACAAATGAATCATAAATTTTTGAAAAGCCGTCATCACAATTTCAATTCCAATTTTGAAAAGCTGTGCATTCGGTCGCTTAATTTTTTTTTCGTATTTTTTCAATTCCACGCTGTAACCATTCAGCGGAAACTTCACATTTTTTGTTTGTCGTCATAAATATCAGAGTTGAGCAAGTTTGCTAATAAAGTGAGCAAACTGCTGCCGTTGATTTAGTGCCTACTTTGATAAGGATAAGACTTCCTAGAAACCGCTGCGACTGTTGCACAATTTTTGTTTACTTTATGATTGTGGCTGAACTTTTACTCCACTGACCCAAAATGTTCCTTCAGTTAATTTACAGCTAAACCTTTCACCTGTCGGTAAGCTTTATGTTTCAGCTTACTGAAACATAAAGCTTACTGACGGCCTATTTTATATATTCATATTAGCCAATAAAACAACATTGATTACCTAATACCTATATTGGTTTCTTCTAAGGGCCTATCTATATGTTCATTGGTGAAGTTATTTTGTAGAAATTAGAGGCTTACTCTTACTCAACGACATTAGGGTAGTCGCCGAAAACTAATTAAGGCGAGTATCTTCGAGCGCAGTAGGCATTAACGCTATATGGGACTGCGTGGCGGGCAGTCGCGTAAATGAACACGTCAGCGCACAGAATTGTCACAGTATAATTAATAGTAGTAATATAGTAGTACTATACCTATAGTGTGGCTTGTTATACGAAATTCGTTTCTACGATGACTAAAACTTATGTCAAGGATGATATAATATAATCTATATTTTTTATTTATCTAGATTTAGTATTGCGATACCTATACTTACTATTTTATTTTTTATAAATATTGTAATGGCCATTTTACAGATGAAATATTTTTAAATTTATATCCTTACTGAATTCTGTGGTGAAAATTGTGCTATTTTGACTTGAAAGTATATCGTGACGTTAATTTATAACTTTCATAAATTATTTGTTCCAAAATTCATTAAAATCAGATAAGTAGGTAGTTGAGATCTTTTACATAAACTTTTATATCTCATTTCAATCCTATAGGGGCTGGTGTTTGAAAAAAAGTAGGGTTTGGGAGCTATTTTCATTAGTGATTTTCTACAAATCGGTCTGACGGTTTGGCTGAAATAAAGGAACAGAAAGATAGACATTCGCAATTTATTATTTAGTATGGATCCGTTATTTAGTCACTACAACACGAGTTAATTTGAGCTAAATAATGCAGTGTGAATGTTACAAATAAGTCATTTTTTTATGAAATGAAATTCAATCCACCCCTTCGGAATGGGCACCTGTTTACACGAAGTAGTAAATTTTTAGTAGTTATTAATATCTAAAAAATAGTTATGTATGATTATATTCTTAAATGTCTATGTGTCGTCATAATCTATTGGGTGTCTAATCTATAAAGCCGAAGGGTTTGTCTGTTTGAACTTTGAACTAGATTATTCGTGAAAGAACCGATCAGATATAATTTAATGTTATTAAAGTCGATGTATAAAGGTCAAAAATAGTATATTTTTTAAAACTTATGAAACTTTAACCACAAAATACATAGAGGTGACAAATTTAAACTAACTTTTAACACTGTGAAATTATAACTATCTGTAGGCATAATTTTAACACACAAGAAAATTAGTGGTAGATGCCATCTATATTTCCTTTCAAGAACGAAGTAAGTACTTTTTATTTATTAATAACTAGGTACATCAAAAGAATTGTAGGTGGCAGCATTACTTAAAAAACATATTTGTTGAAATTATAAAGATAGCAAACTAATTTGATATCTGGAACTTTGGAAATAGAGTCTATTTTACTCGTGACGAAAATAAATACAAGAAGGTATTTTAACGGACAGGCATTTTCAATCCATTATTTTATTGGACGTTTAAGTACGGGCAAAGCAATATTATTTGAACGTAACCCATTGAAACAAATTAACTAACAAATTAAATGATATTCGTTTCGATATTAATAACTAATACCCATCAGCACCTCACCATCAGTGCTAATGTCTTATCAGCACCCATCAGTACCTATCAATACCCATTAGTAATTATCAGTAGTTTCCCATCTGCACCCATAAACACCTATGAGCAGCCATCAGCACCTATCAGTACCCATCGGAACCCAATAGTATCTCTCAGCATTCTTCATTACCCATCAGCACCTATCAGCACATCTGAGCACCCAGCCTATCAGTACCCAACAGCATCTATCAGCAACCATCATTACCCATCAGAACCTGTCAGCATCCATCAGTTACAATCGTCACCTATCAGTAACTATCAGCACCCATCAGCATCTATCAGCACACATCAAAAAGAACACCTCTATAATATACAACTTTGCATCGGTGTTCTTTAATACTTATATAATATATATCCCATAACTTTGAAGTTTTTTCTCCTTACTTAAGAAATTATACTTTTTGCCAAAGAATATGTGGTTCAACAGTGCATACTTTCCCAGATGTCCTCGGTCTTAATATAATAAGTTCATAAAATATCACCCGTGTAAAATCTCATCCACTCAATAGCCGCGTGTCACTGAAGTCATACAATAAACAACAAAAACATTTTAAACGTTGAGGAATGTTGCATACAATGTACACCGCAAAACGTCGCAAACTATACCTACCCGTGCATAGCGATAAAAAAGGAGTAGAAAAAGCCACGTTGTCATACTTCGCATAAAGTTATTTTTGACTTAATTGAATTATTTTGCATTAAAAATAAAAACCAAAAGAAATTTGAAAAATGATTTACATGTTATTTGATTCTTTTACATGGCCCCATCAATACCCTAGAGTTATAGGAACATAAGCAGAACATATTGTACATATATACATGTCAAATTTTATAAATGTCACTTGGAGGTAAAGTTCTCTTAATAATAGAGATAGCAAATTCTACTCCATAAAACATTCCTTTATTTTAGGACTAGCGACCCGCCCCGGCTTCGCTCGGGTGCAATGCTGATACACGCTCTTGCCGCACCGAGCGGCCGGCCGGTACCGCCGCAAACGCTACGTCCCGCAATTTTTAAATCTGTAATATCTTCGAAAATATTCACTTAAATCATACGGTGTAAAGGGCCATATAGATCTATATTAAATGAACAATGTATTCAAGGTATTTAATTGGTTAAGGATTAATGCTGTATTGGTTAAAATCGCTTCGAAAATTAGCCATTATTTGTCGTAAAAAGTAAATGACAAAAAAAAGTTATTGTGGGTTATCCATAAGAGATAGACATATACCATCACGGACTTTTCTGTAGACCTTTTCAATGTGTACAATACTTAGTACATTATTTTGATAAAACTCGTAGGGTTCAGCCTGCGTTTGCAATGTAAGCGGAAAAAATGTAATTATTTACGACATCACATTAGAAACCTCAAAAATAACAGTACTTCTCCACTATTTAATGGATGTACATATAAACCTTCCTTTTGAATCACACTATCTATTAAAAAAAACCGCATCAAAATCCGTTGCGTAGTTTCAAAGATTTAAGCATACAAAGGGACATAGGGACAGAGAAAGCGACTTTGTTTTATACTATGTAGTGATTAATTAAAACTGTATTCAAAGCGTTTTCAAAAACTCGCTTCTTCACCCAGGAATCGAACCGACTTAAATCTAAAAATGAAGATTTCATGGTTTTCCTTTCAATAAATTAACCTATGTGAGAGAGATTTTATTCTTGTGATTGGCTCTAACGAACCACACAATAAAATTACAGGGTGTCATTTTTACAGATTTTAGTCGGTTTGACTCACAGGTGAAACGAGTGAATTCTTGAAAATCTTTGAATGCGGTTTTATTTCTGTTCAATAATAAAGGACAGTTTCTTTGGAGTAAATTTTGCTATCTCTATTATTTAGAGTACTTTCACTCCAGATGGCATTAAAAATTACATCCTGTATATTTATCGATAAGCATCTATCAGTATCTACGTTGGAATTGATGTGGAGAGGCAGCCCACAAGAGGTGATGCGTTAATATTAACCCTGTATACGTACGTATAGAATAATAATCCTCCTTTTGGTTTCGTCGGGTAATTACGTAAAAAAGATTTAACGCACAAAAAAATTATAAGTATGCTTTTTTTGCACTTGTTGTCTAATAAACTTAAAAAAAAAAACAAATAAATATCAGAAACAAGTTTTTAGCTCTATATTCAGCAGTGATAATTGTTTATAATACTCCTTTAATTTATCAATCCAAATATAAAATGTGACTTAACAATAATTAAATAATTAAATTGTCGTACTGTTATGTGTACGCTATGGTCAATAAGACGATCAATTACGCGGGAAAATTGGGAGCAAAAGCAACACAGGTCCTACCTCCATGACGCCTCGCGTGGTACTGAATTGTATCGCACCGCCGTCTTTATTATATTATATTATATTAAAAAAAATAGAACGGTTTAAGAAAAAAATTATCCACAGAAATTAATTTTATGCTACATTACCAATATTATGACAAGTTTTTGTAAGTATAAGTTTCATATTCTCTTAGAATATCGGAATATCACTTAAAATTTTCATCTTTTTCGTAATTTTTTATGATCGAGTAAAGTTTTTAGTATCGTGTTTTGATCCAGAAATTTATAAAATATATTAAACAAACTTCAACATATATTTTTATCCGATCCAGACAAACAATATTGGCCGGTTGTAATGAGTTTGAAAACGCATAGATTTCGCGAATGGGGCCCTTAAGGAGGGTGGTAACTGCGTGACTTGTGCGTTTCATTAATTGCTTACTATTGACGATGAAATTATTTAGTTTCATCGACGATTTTAACCGATATTAAATTATATGCCTCAAAAGACTTATTTATGAGACAAAATGTTAGTTTTTGATCTCTAATTTGTGTTAATATTTAGTTTATTTAAGTTAATTTTTGTTTTGTAATATTAAATGCTTCACTAGCATCAGTTGCAAGACCTAAAACTTAAGATACTGTCGCCTTGTTTTGTTTGTGTGAACGTTGCCACTGAACACTGAGAATCAGATGAAGGTGATGTTATTATAACTTAAAATACAGGCGTCAGATTGATAGTTATTTCACTCGTGAACACGGTCGTGATCTTATGAGTGATCACGACCGTGACCACGAGTTCTGTTAAGACAACGAAACGTCGAGTAAACATGTAAAATAAGATTTTTCGCGATAAATCCGGTTAAAAAGTGTTTTTTTTTTAAACCTTGGTCACGTTTTCTATTGTATAAAAATTGAGATGAAAGTATTTAACTACTAAACAGCAACTAGATAAAATCTTTTATTGAATGTTCTATTTTCAATTATTTATTTTCCTTTATGCAAAACTTGTTTGAGACTTGTATAAAGCTTTAAAATGCCTAAATTTCAGCTTCTTTGTTTTGTAATAAAACTCTTTCCCGTTTAATGAGTGAGATACGTCTGACTGCGTATAATTGAAGGAGTTTTCCATAATTTCTTGCTTTGCTTCTCTACGTTTCTCGTTGGTTTTGAAGATTTACTTAAAGTAGGAAGCAACACAAACGAATCTAGCATTTATGTATGTTACATAAGGTTTGTATTGAAATTAAACTATGAAAAGATAAGTATTTACCTGCTTTCATTTTATTTAACATTGTTGTTATTGTGCTTGTTGTGTATTTGTGGCTTGAAACCTCTTAAAAAGCGTATTAAAAGAAAATTAATCTTCAGTTGAAAACTTGTTGTAAAAAGGAAAAAGTTTTTCAAATGTAATCGATACGTAATCGATAACTGTTGTTTTGTTCGAGGTGTCGATTACTAAACTTTGTCCTACTTTATTTTAATTTACAACGTCCTGTTCTTTTTATAGATTACTAGCTGACCCGGCAATTTAATAAAAAAATAAAATAGATGTTGGCCGATTCTCATAGATACCGGATAAGCACAAAAAATTTCATCAAAATCGGTCAAGCCGTTTCGGAGGAGTATGGCAACGAAAACTGTGACACGAGAATTTTATATATTAGATGTATACATAGCTAAGTTATTAGATACAGGAAATTTAATCAAAAAAATATAACTAATGTGTACAAATTCTTCTAATTAACTGATTTAATCTCTATCTTTGTATCTTCAAAGGTTTGTAGGAACAAAACCAATTTAAGGGTAAAATTCATCTACCTACATAAATGCATTTTTTTTGTAACGTTTTCATATGAAATATTTTAAGTGTACCTTTATAGATATCTACTTTCACCAGCCTCTATCCGTTATTTCAGCCCTGTCAAACGCAAGCATATTACTATGCGTTTTAAATGAGAATAGGACTTGCTTAGCGCCATATTGTGACGTCATAGCTGTTAATTTGAACCGGTTAGGTAGAGTCAGCAAACAATACTATTTAATTTAGAATTTATTTACATTTAGATTTAAAAATTATTCCGGGTTTTCAATTACTTTCATTCCACTTAATGATGAAGATTCAGTTTCTGAAGAGTCTTTGTATAATGTTGTCATGGTTTCCGCGCTTTTTCACCACGCATCATCTTTCCTGTCGCGTGTAAATAAAGTTTAAAAAGTAATAAAATAAAGTTTTTATTTCTTTTTGCTTTAATACTCTGATAAACAAAATAAGTAAAATAAATATTGTTATATAAGTACGCTATAGACCTTACAAGATTGACTGTTTTAAATTAATTATCAACGAATAGTTAAGTTGTTTCGATAGTCGTATATCGGTCGTAGGTATCGTAAAAGTATCGTAAGTGGGTATACAGTCTATGTTAGGGTTGTCTTATAATAGCCCTTTTAACTTTGGATAAGCGTGTCTTAAAGGGCGACAAATCCGTGTGACTCCTTTAGGGTAGGTACCCCTGTTAGCGTCCACCTTTCATATAAAACCTGCCGCCAAATATTACCGCTCCTTTGGTGTTGTGTTTCGGCATTGCTTTATGAATCGCCAGTTCCTTTCATAGGCATCTTCGACCTCAAGTTCATGTACTATCAGGTGAACTTGAGGTCCAATGCGAGTATATTAATAATACGTATGCAGAGCATTAAAAAACCCGACTTCAGGTCAAAACTTTGGCTGAGTTATAATGTCATCAACTTAAACATTCTCCGAAATCATACATATTTAAAAAACAATGAAATTTTCAATGAAATACTCAACCGATTTATCGTATGACACAAGAATTTTCAAAATCGATTCATAATTGTCCGAAATATCGTGTGACAAAGACACAAAAAAACACACGAATTGAGAACTTCCTCCTTTTTGAAGTCGTTTGAAAAAAAATTAAAAGCACTCATTTAACTATCACCTCATCCCAGAATTTTTTTAAATTCATTGCAATAATTGAATCTTCTTATTCTAAAGAAAAATACTTATTTTAAAATATCGTCACGTAACATTTATTTAGATGAAGCTTGATTGACTAAAGTAGATATTTGCATAAATATTTCAATGGCTCAATTTAATAAAAAAGCGATGGCAAAAAATATAACACGTTATCATTACATCGTTCTTATCAAGACTTTCAAAATAAGGATTTGCATTAGATGAAGTTGTTTACAAACAACTCTTTAACCTATATTTTACAGGTGTTCGGAAAAACCTATGTTATCGTACAATGTGAATACCTACTGTGTATTTAAGTAGATAGACATCTTTTCAAAGCGGAGCGCTTGATTTTAGATTTCATCGCTAACAATCCACATATTGTTAGCGATGAGATCTCATGCTGTGCTATTAGACTGAAAATACTTTGAAGGTTATTCCGAGTAATAATTACAAAAACCGTAATAGCTAGATGAAATCGTTGCTATTCCAAAATTGGAAGGTATTGCGATTTATTTAGGTGTCAACTAGTATTATGGCTAGTGCATACCTACTAATATTATTTTAGCACATACATACATAACTTCACGCCTGTATCCCTTATGGGGTAGGCAGAACACCAGAGGTTTTAAGACCATCTGATATCACGTTTGACTTTGAAGAAGAAAAAAAGAAATTTATTCGGTGCCAAAACATATTAATATTAATTTGGAGGTATTATAATGAGGATTATTTAAGTACCGCTATTAATTGTGTTTGTATTTTAACCGGTAATCTTGGGAGAGCCAGAAAAAAGCCTTTAGAAATAATGTGTGCCTCGCACCTTTGTAGTACCTACCTACCTATATTTATATGACTGTCTACCTGCGTAATTTTAGACCCCACTTCTTGATAAAATATGCCTTCCTTAAAAGCTATTGGTATTATCAAAGTTATTAATAATCAACGAACGCAGAGCATTAAAAAAACCGTATTCACGTCAAAACTTTGGTTGAGTTGAGAATGTCATCAACGTAAACATTCTCCGAAATCAACTATATTTTTTCAAAAGTGTTTTTCAATGAACTACCTAACCGATTTCGATGAAATTTATATGGGACCAACTATGAAGTATTCTCTATCATATGAAACAACAATTATTAAAATCAATTTATAACTATTCGAAATATCGTGTAACAAAGACAAAAAAAAGAAGTTTTGAATCTAATTCAAATTAAAATCATAAATACCCAAGTGTGAGCAGTGAGTGCTCAAATGATGTGGGTATTTTTTGTATTCACTGCCTTTTTAATACAATGGTACCTTTAACTAATATTAAGATCTTGAATCTTCAAATTCCAGTAGAATATTTTTGTTTAGCAAGGAAGGCCAAACCGTGAGGAACAACTACGAGTAGTAAGGTAATTAAATTACATTTTCATCTATCACCTTTGCTTATTTCATTAATTAAAGTGAAAAAGCGAACCCACACACATCGCAACTTAGGCGGTCTTGTGTTCTTTAAGTAAATAATGTTAATTATCTAAAATGAAAAGATTATAACAATTTTACGACTAACAAACTCTGGAATAGGGTAATAACAAAAATTCTAAGACAGTTTATAAACAGTGCGTCAATAAACATATTTTGGTGCGTCTACAAAATAATCAGGCCAAGAATTTGGGTTAATGTATTTGAGCGAGGAATCGACTATTTTTATCGATATCTTTACCTACATACCTAATTGATTGTCATTGTTTATAATGTGAGAGATAATGGTTTGAACGACATTTATCTCACTTTAATCTTTGAGTACCTACCTAGCATTTTCGCACTAGTTATTGTCATCTGTAAGACGTAAAGTCTGAGTAGGCAGTTCGTCCGTAGATATTACTAGGTGCCCCAAGCGGTTTTCCCACGGGAACCGCATCGAAATATTGAAATAAAATATTTTAACTAGAATTATGTACTATATATATGTTATTCCAGTTCCTTACATACCAAATTTCATTAAACTCAGTTCAGCCGTTTGAGCTGGAAACTCAGTCAAACATTTATATAAACTTTGTCATTTGTTTTAGTGTGATTTACATTCGGAGTGCAAAAGAGCCTCCTATGGCGTGTAACTTGGGAATTACTGGATGTAGTATAAAAAGCCTAGTTTACATCTGGATTATGTACCTAGTTTCCTAATAGTAAAAAGTTTATTTAATTAATTTTTTATTCGATCAATGCATACAAACACACCTACATACCTAACAATTTATATTTTGAACAGTAGTTTACATTAGGTTACTTATTTTTTGGTTATCTTTTAATGAAAATAGTCAAAAATATCCATAAAATACTAAACACAAACATTACGTTTTTAATATTTTATGTCATACATACATAACGTCACCCCTGTATCCCTTATGGGGTAGGCAGAACACCAGAGAGAGACTATTAGAAGACCATCTGATGTCACGTTTGACAAAAGACATTGACCAAAACACTATGGACGGTGGCGCATTTGTTTTTATCCGCGGCCATCTTTGAAACTTTGGCCGATAGTGGGTATACTTATAAGGTAAAAGAAATGATGTACAACTTTTTTACACAATCAGTCTGAGATGAGATATTCGAATTTGAATATGAGTGAAAAAATATGTCATCTAAATATACAAAATGAAAACGAATAACCAAAAAAGTTTTCATTTTCATTTTGTCGAAAAAAAAAAACAAAAAATTGATTAAGGAACTTTTATTTTATATCTATAATATTTATGTTTTACTCATTATCGCTTGGTTCGTCATTAATTTCATTTTCAACATCTTGTCTTACTATAATATGGTCTAAATAAAGAGATGGGGGGCTAATATTTGCCTGATGTCTACCCCATCCCAGGTACCAGATGATAGACATCAGGTGAGAACAACAGCCGAGAGTCCGTTTTCCTACAATACAGCTGCAATAATGCCCTATTATGGCTTCAAGTCCACGAACATTCTCCTCTAGCAATATATATGTATAATATATACGAGCTTGTCGATGCCGTGATTGGATCCTACCTCTTAGTAACCAAGGGTTAGTGGCCCTGATATTAAACTGGTGTATGTCTTCAGTATTTACTTCTCTACATACTTCTATTATGTAATGGCCGTTACTTTTGATGTGCTCCCCATAATAGCTGCGAGCTTGTTTTAATTGGTATGTTCCCAGAGCAAATATGATAAGTTCATCTTTAGTTAAAACTGGGAAACTATTTGTTTCTGGGTTATCAGATGTCACTGGCTGAAAAATTGCTCTGCGGGCATTCATATTTTTTGCTATTATATATAAGCTCAAATGATTTTCTGTGTCAGATCGCCGCCGTATTTCTTCAATCATGTTTGTCACCAACCTGTGGTCTGTTAAAGGTTTACCAAACGCGTTAATCAAGGCACCTGCAATCTTTATTTCATCAAAAAAATGTGTCATTGCTCTGTTATTGTTTGTGTGTCTCAATTGTTTGAATTGGTTTTTTAAACGCCCGTTAATCGTTTCGACGACCCAACGACACATCGTTACGTTGTCAGTTGTGATGACAGGCATTTGGTGGTGGGCATTTTGGGACAATAGCCATACGCTACTAATGATTCGATGGAATCCCTGAACCCTCTATCTAAAATTAAAACATCATTACGTCTAAAAATCCAATGAAACGGGTCAGTCTGGCTTTCCAAAATATTGTTAAGAATAACTGCATCAGAAGTCGTCGCTGCATAAAGTCCATATATGTCGATGATGTGGCCATCAGGGCAAACAATCAAGTACGGCTTATATAAATTCCTCCATTTATGTAGGCTGTATGATTTTCTTTGAAAGTAATAATTACTGCTTCGTTGTAAATACATATATGTCCCATCGTGTATTGTGATTGCTTGCCCATGGTTGCCAAATAGTTCTTTCGGTATTGCCAGACATCTAGATATTACATCTTCCCGTGTCATATGATCATATCCTAAGTGTCTTGGGACAAATTCACGAATTAAGTCCCCTCTCACACTGGTCATTTTTCTTTCAAGATCTGATCGGGATATTTTTAAAAGACTACACAATCTTTCGTTGGAATCTCCCGTATGCAGTTTTATTAAAACCGACGCTAGAGCTGTATTTGCCTTTCTCAGGTTATGCTCAGCTATAGCAGGCGTGTTTTGAAGTATTTTTTGGAATTGTGCCTTCGAAAACCCAATATAATAATGAAACACGCTGTCACTTATTGATGACAACCGTTCAAAGTTTAAATAAACTCGATGAGATTGTAATAGTCTCACCATGTCCATCAATTGCCTTGCAGTAAACCTATTATATACATGACGTGTACTTGTTTCAATGTCTTGCCATGCATTTTCAAAACGGTGTTCCTCACATACACGTGACCCTAAGGGTATATAGAAGTTCTTTTCTTGCAGGATAGTTGCCCTTAAGCTTTTGTCAATCCTGTGTATGATGTCATTTTCACACATGGCAAATATGCAATGTCTTGTATTATAAGGGGCTCGAGTAAAGCCAGGGAAAAGAAAACGTTGTCCATTTCCAGGGTTCCCGTTGTGAACTTGCTCAACAGCAGGCTGTTCCGCAGCTACCCCAGGTTCTGGTTCCACCGGGACATCAACAACGTCGCGTTCAATATTTTCGTCAGTCTGTGCTGGCAAGTACCTTGCAGCACGTTGTAAGCACGGTCTGCATAACCGATCACTTTCAGAAAACTGAAAATAAAAATTGGACTATAATATTTGGAGATTACAATGAATGTTTTTTTTTATTGACATATATTTAAAATCACATTATCGAATGGTCGATGTGAAAAATACAATCTGTTGGAAATCACATGTATACAGGGTTAATTTTAATTAGCGCATCACCTATTGCAGGCAGCCTCTCCAAGTCAATTTCAACAACATTTATTCTACGACTTTTTACAAATCTTGATAAATAACACAAAAATAATAGAAAATAAAAGCCTTTTTTTCTAATTCTACGTTTTGTAAGAAGTGCCTATTGTTATTTTGAAGCGATATTTTACTTTGCATGGTGCGTGACATAGCCACGCCCAGAGTTAATAGAGATACGCCACTAAACCGAGGCTATAAATATTTTTGTATGGGAATACAATTTCTTTTTTTACTTTTAATTTTTAATTGTAGGACAAATGTTGTTGGGCTTGTTGCGGAGAGGCTGCCTGTAAGAGGTGATGCGCCAAATTAAATAAATCCTGTATACTATAACAAATAGGTTTAGCTTTGGATAAATAAATAATAAATATTTTCAACATTCACACCACATTATCTAGCCCAGATTAAGTATACTTACTTAAAGAACTTTTATAATGGATACTAGTTAATGAACGAATAAACTTAAGAAATAAATTAAAATACGTATTACATTATGTAAATATTAGAAAAATACAAATCCATGATTCGAGATCAATTCAATGAGCAATTCAGTTCATCAAACAAAAACCATCCCACCAGGAATCGAATCCGGGACTTGTGACACAGAAATAAGTTTCTCTATCGTTGCGAAACAGAGGTCGTCTTGTTTTTGATATTCCGTATGCATATATTTTGAGTTACTACAATGAGATGTATTGTGGTTGTATCAAATAAGTTAATAAATAAGTAACTCACCTCTCTTATATTTCTCACTTCAACAAGGTAGGCCATCAAATATGGATGTGTTTGTATAAGATCAGCAGTTAATGTCAATCATCTTCTTTGACGATTGTTACTGCGATTCAAAGTATGTTGGCATGAAACACATGATCCCAAGTTTTCCATGTTAGAAATTGTTTCACCACAATCCGAAGCACAAAGTAAATATAATAACGACAAGTTTCACTTATGATAACCACTAATATAACGTATAACGCACTTCACAGTTCAAGAGTTGAAAAGTAAGTGAGTGTCTTTAACATTTAATGAATCGTTGTCGATAAACAAAGACCACACCGCCAGCACACAGGTAAAAAAATCGAAGGCTGTGATTGGCCGACTCAACGCGGTTTACCTCAAAGTATTGTTAAAGTCGCTGACTGGCAGTGTTTGCATAGTTCCTAAGATGTCACACATAATAAATTAAATATTGACCTGTAGTTGACTTATGAATTCAAATTAAATAAAACAATGACCATGTCCCCTGCACAGGTAAAAAACAACGAGGGCTATGATTGTCTTATTCAGCGGCGGTTGATTTCAAAGGGTTTTGAGTTTAAAGTTTAAAATGTATGTAACTTTTTTCAGACTGACGTTAGACTATAATACCCCTTAATAACTTTTGTTCTCAACATTATTCTGCATGTAATAAAAATAATTGTGAGGCAACGAAAACGTACTATTTGTAAAACTATATGATGACCAAAACTTCATATTGCTTATAGATAGATTTTAGGCATAATACCTTAGATGTACACTACAAGTATTATCATATTAGTCCGACCAATGTAACTTAATACGTTTAATATTATAATAACACAAACTGCATCAACGATTAAGGTTGAGTTAGCAACATGGCGATCTCACAATTTCAAGATAAGACGATGACATGCTTGAACTAATAGTAGTTGGACGTCATAATAGCGTGAACCTATTATATAACTTAGACGTATGACATCGTAATTTGTAACGTAAACTATAATCTATAAAATTGGTTTTAGAATAACTATTCTACGTCTTAACTTCTTACTAGACTAATTTAGCAATCAAATGTTATGAATGATAATTAGGGATCGTAATAGGTATAGTATAGTACCTAATAAAAAATATTATGGACTAAAAGCTGTTTTACACGCATGTGTACCTGTCTTTTCACTGAATGTTTTTGAGTTTCTAATTCTTAAGAGTCCACTACAGTCCTGGAACTTTTAAGTGTCGAGTGAATAGGTTTCTCGTGGATGGACGTGTAACACCATAGTCTTCACGCGCACTTTCCATCAGGTGGCATGGAAGACAAACGTCCTATCCTTACAATATAAAAAAAAAAGTCATAAAATGCAAAAATATTATTCGAAATCTGAATTGCAAATTTTTTTTCGAGATTAGCGCGTTCTCACATACGAACGAACATACCCTTAAGCTTTAATATACAAGATGTTCTTTTTGATATCCCAAAACTATAAGGATTTGTTTCTTACCTAAAATATAATACTTTTTGCCAATGAATATGTGGTTCAAAAGTGCATACTTTCCAAGATATCATCAATCTTAATATAATGAGTTCATAAATTGTCACCCTTGTAAAATCTCATTAACATTCATTCAATAGACGGGTGTCAATAAACTACAAAAACACTAGCTGACCCGGCAAACGTTGTTTTGCCATATAAATAAAAAAAAAATAGATGTTTGCCGATTCTCATAGATACCGGATAAGCACAAAAAATTTCATCAAAATCGGTCAAGCTGTTTCGGAGGAGTATGGCAACGAAAACTGTGACACGAGAATTTTATATATTAGATTTTAAACCTTGAAGAAACGTTGCATACAACGCAAAAAGTTGCGAACTGTAGGTACCTACCTGTGCATAGCGATGTCAAAAAATATTTACATTTTATTTCATTCTATTATGTACATGGTCCAATTAATACCCTAGAGTTAGAGTTTCCTTGGACTTTTCTTGTGATAATAAATATCATAAATGAGGTATATCACTGTTCATTCGAATATTATGGTAGTAAAAATGAATTTAAATGCCGCTAATGTAATTTCACTGCCTGATACCTACTTCCCTTTCGTCAAAACAAAACTACAGTTATTATGGCAGTCAAAATGAGGACAGAACTATTCTATCAGGCTTCTAGTAGGTAATCATAACAAACAAAACCAGCATCGCAATGGAACTCAATTACTTAGCTGTTCTAAGTGAAATGTTACCAAATAGGTTCATACGGATGCAAGACCAGAGTACGTACGCCTTAGAGAGTTCTCTAGTTCTTAAGCACTTACATGTCTATTGAATATTAAACGCTGAACATTTGCACGATGCAATAAACCTTTTATAAGATGTTATAGTAAAGGCTAACAGTCACGAGAGCTCATCTGTACAAACAATTTACGTACACTTGCACTTAGCTTGCATCTCGAAAGTCAAGCTTAACATTGTTCTATAGTCTGTGCCTAGTTATGTTGGATTAAAGTGTATTGACACGACGTTTTACACAAACATTTACTTAAGTTTATCGCTCCTTGTAAGGTCACACGCTCACCCTTGTTCCGTTATTGATACATGTATTTCCGATCATAGTCTACTAGAAATATAAAGTTGTCTCAAGTTTTCCAGATTCGTAATCAATATAAGTAAGTATACATATAAAATTGTTCCGTTACTGACTGAGGTACTGAGTGACTAACAGAAAACGTACAGACATAATTGCTGTGCGTAGAGAGCTGAAATTTAGAACGTTTGTTCCTAGGGGGCACTAAGGAAGGAATTCCCAAAATTCTCAAAATTTCAAAATGTATTGAAACCAAGCGTGCCGACTTTTTAACACCTTTTGTGACGTCACAGCTGGGAAATACAAACCGATTAAAATACACCGATGCCGCCGATGAAATCGATTTCTAACAGATATACATACGCGGGGACTGAATCTAGCGGCGACCAACCTTGACGCTTGGTCGGGGTTCGGACACCCAAAAAATATGCATTTGCGTTGTCTATGTAGATGTATGTGTTTTAAACATATATTTTTGGAGCTTCTTGGGCAAATTATTAATTAAAGTCTCGCACATAAAATGTTTAGCTTTTTATGCTGAAAACAGCATTTTGCATACTTATTTTCGGCGCGGGACCGAGTGACGTGGAAGACCTTGGGGGAGGCCTATGTCCAGCATTGATGATGGTGATTTTTGTTCAATAGTAATAAGTATAATGTAGTGAAAAACAGTAGGTATAATACTGTTGAAAACAGTATGGTTCGCAATCCTAATCACGCCTATCCAATCCCTTTCTGATAAGACCGTTTGTAACGTAAGTAATGACAGGGATTTGCAAATTTAGTAATTAGCTTCGAGTATTTGCTTCTGGGTTATGTAGTTAACTAATTAATCAAGTGATATGGTAACAATCACACTCGAAATCTATTCCCATCCCATTGTATTCTGCAAATGGCTGACTAGTTGAAATACATGAGAAGGGTTTTGAATTGGACAGGATGTTAAAACCTAAAATGAGCCTTATGTACAGAACCTTAAGCTTATTTTTAACCGCATCTATTTGATACTATGGTACAGTGGCCAAAGAGTTCCGTTTCCGTATATACCACCCTAAGGTTGATTCCCACATGCCGATTCTTAAGTTATAAGGTCAATAGGGGCATTTCCAACTAAAAAAATGCAAACATAAAGTTTAACTATTTGTACATTGATATGTTACTAAATTACTACACATCTGAATAATTCATTTTATAAAACCATTGACTGAGATTGATCTTGATGTATTCTTCAGTTAAAATACTTATTATATAGGTACAAAAAAGATTAATTTAGCAAAAATGTCAGAAATAGTTGGTTTTACCCCTCTGTGAGGCAATTCCGACTATTGAATATATTAGGGTTTAGATAAGAGCAACAAACACAAAAGTGAGAGAAAACCAAGTCGATGCTTTGTAAAAGCAAATTAATACTTTAAATTCAATGTACAACGGTTCAATTTACCAAAACACTATCATAAACATTTTGAAGGGGCAATTTCGACTGTTCTCTATAGACAATAGTGATGGGACTCAAAATTCGATTAAAGTAGTTGATAAATGAAAGGATAAGCAAAAACCAATAAGAAAAAAACAATTTATGGTAAACAAGGTCAACACTCACCGTGAAATTGGAAGAAAATAAGCCACAATTAATTTAAAACAAATAAAAATCTGTAACAGCTCTTTCCGACAACACTGGTTAAAATGGTGTCTGTAAATTAAAACATGGTGGGAAAGCAGCATGACGATTTAGCTGCGCCATTTATGCAATTTCGTAAAACTTGGGTTTTCTCCTACATGGACATAGATGGGGCTTTTGATTAACTGTTATAGAATAAAAGTTATTGAGATTAGTTGGAATTACCTCTGAGTCGGAAATGCCCCCATTGACCTTAAATATTTGTTTAGTTTTGCACATCGATCTGGCAACTTCTAGGTATTGCTTTATTTATTCTATTATTAATAAACATGATTTTTGTTACATGGCGCTATTTTTTGTTTTAACCTTCTTGTAAATTTCGATGTCAAAAAATCAATTTTTCTTGGTTCACTATCGAATTATTTTATAGTGTTTAAACTATGTTTGTATCAGGGACTGCATATCGATATAAATTTTTTAAATAGTACTAGTAAAATTTCAGTACCCTTATTAGTGTACTGCTTCATCAAACACAATAACTGTACAAGTTATTAAAATCTAAATTAATTATATCAGTACCCAAATAATGTATACCGGATTAATTTCTGTACATGTTTTAAGTACAGAAATATTTTAACCTATTTAATTTCTGTACCGAAATGCACAGGTCAGCATATGTACCTACGCTTCATAGGCTTCAACTAAACTATCGAACATTCTACAGTTATTTAAAAATAAAATTTTACTATCAATATTAATATTAATACCGGAAAATTTCAGTTAACTGCAAAATAAATCAGTTATGCTACAATAATAAAAAAGGTACAAGAAGTATTTCAGTATGAATTCCTGTACTGTTATTTTTAAATACACCTAATTTAACGGTATGACGTCATAGAAAAAAATTGTACAGAAATTCATACCGGTATACAGTCCATGGTTTGTATTCCTTTCTATATTCTTAACCTGAGTCACAAACCGTCTGAATTCCTTGCAAATGAATGTCTGTCTGATCATGCATCATTACACACCGAAACCGGTTTTCTATGGTTGTTATTACAAAGAGCATGGTGTGGTTAAAACAATCCGTGCCTTTACATTTCTCAATATTCGAACGCAAATTTTTGGTTTCGTTCCATAATTTATGGTGATGACATGTCTGTTTGTAGACAACTTTTAAGATAGTTTTAAAAATAGTTAGTGTTTGACTAAAAGAAAGGACTTCAGTTCTTACCCGACTACGGCGAAGCAAAAAGGAGGATTATGATTTTGACATGTTTGTATGTAGGTGTGAATGTTCATCTGTTCCCTCATACAGGGCTTGTAATACCGGTAAAAAACTGGTATCGATACTTCTTGCAAGCACAGGTAGCGTTAACAGAAGAGATAACGATACCACTGGTAACGTTACTTTTGAAATCTTTTACCGGTAATTTGCAGAAACGATACTCTGAGTATTGTTACTTTTATAGCAATTTACCGTTAAATTAGGATAACGTTAAACATGGTAGTATCGGTAATTTTAATGTTATTGTTTCTGTCTCTTTTCTTTTTTAAGGTAGTGTACGTTTTTTGTGAGACCAGAATTTTTTCTAAAATCCTCTTTTAAACACGTGGAAGTTTTTTTATCTTCGGCTTATTCTAAGCAGCAGTAACCTACATGGTATTCTTCTTACGGCCCTTTCTCTGGTATTATTCGTCTTATATAGATTTCCAGGTCACGTTAAGTTAAGCCGAACCACGGTACAGATATCTACAGTAGTTCAACCTCATACAAACGGAAGAAACGCGAGCTATACCTATGCGGCTCGATCTCGGCATGCGCTCGGTTTGCGGCCATTCGCGAGTGTCTACATACCGAAACAATTGTTGATTGAGCTTTACGTTAATATGCGGATTGTTTATACTTTAAAATTTAATAATTCATCAAACCAATAATAGTTCGTTGGTTATAGGGCGTCACGTTAAATTGACTACAGCGCCCTCTGAAATATTTATGTACCTATAGTAATACGTCATACTGATAGAGATATGTTTAAAGGATAGCCGTGGTCGTATGCCAGCTATTAAATCAAAACAGTTTAAATACACAATTATTTCAGCGGTGACTATTTTCTTGTTTCGTACTTTTTAGCGCGTGTTTTTAGTAGTCGGGTTTTAGTTTTTAAACTTTGTTTTATTATCATGTTCGTGTTGACGACCGGCTGGTGTAGCGGTAACATACATTGCCTTCTATGCCAGAGGTCCTGGGTTCGAATCCCGGCGGTGGCGGATATTTGTGTGATGAACACAGATATTAGTCGTCAAGTCATGGATGTTTATATGTTTATTTAAGTTTATTCTAATAAAAAATTGTATTTATTCAATATGTATGTGTATATACCCTTCATAAACTAAACCAACATACCAGACAAATCACCGAGATTTAAGGTATGTTTCTAAATATTGTAAACTGTTTTTCTTTTTAAATAAATAATAATAATAATAAATAATAATAATAATATATTTCTTAAGTATATCAGTTATCTAGTATCCATAACACAAGTTCTTTAAGAAACTTAATTTGGGCTAGATAATGTTGTGTGAGTCTCAGAAATATTTATTTATTTATTTAATGTTCTTATAAAACATATAATATTATGGCAATTAAGTGTGTTTATGTTCTATTTTTAGAAGCTTTATTACTTTTGTCATGAGCGTGTCGGGTCGACCAAGAATGGCGTTACCACTTCTGGATAAGTGTATCGATATAGACGACCCATCGAAGTAGCCTGAACAATCCATTGCTCTGTAGGATTCAGCCATTCAGACCTTTAGTGTATAGCTGTATAGCTTACCTAAAGCATAGTACAGATATCTACAGTAATAAATGCCTACAGCGCCGCGGTCCGTTCACATGTTATAGGGCTGCGTTTACTTCCATTTAGTTTTGTGACTGCAAATATACTTTTTTCATAAAGACAAATCAAATATTTTGTAAATTGAATAGGAAGTGTACAACAAAAATACGTTTTGTGTCAAAAAAACATGTTTTTACGTTTGAATAACAAATACTTGCGCCTCGACTGAAACGCACGAAAAGATGTATTACCTATTAAATTTCAAAAGAATAAACAATCCGCATATTAACGTAAAACTCAATCAACAATTGTTACGGCACTCGCGCGTGACTGGTTGCATGCCGAGCGCATGCCAAGATCGAGCCGCGTAGGTATAGCTTGTGTTTCGTCCGTTTGTATGAAGTCGAATTACTGTAGATATATGTACTGTGCCTAAAGTAACCCTAAATTAAAGTAGAGTTATCTATATCGAAGCATGGAAGAGGCACCGGCGGAAGATTCCGGACACTCTGATGTGCCGCCAAGTAGGTTTTAATGGATAAAATTCCAACATAACCTGATATTATCTATAAAAACACGTAAGTTTAAAAAAAACACCAGCTTTATCCAGAAAAATTAAACACTCTTGCAAACAGCCGTTAATCAACTTGATGGCAAACTTGAGACCTTGACTAAACTCGTAAATACCGATACTGGTTATTTGTACCGATTTAGAACAAATGATAATAATTTACAGTGCCTACCTGTTAAAGTACTTCATTTTAAGTCAATCCCACGTAAGTCCTTCAAAAGTTCTGGTTTGCATATTGTAATGTGGGCTTTAGCCTGCTGCCGTGAGGAATATCGTGAACATTTGCTTGAATCTTAGCCATTGTGGGTACAGGTCTTCTATTTCGTCCAGCTTGAGCGGCGCCGGAAGTCGGTATTCAATACTCGCCATGTTGTCTTCGCCATGTAATGTGGGCTTTTAATGAAACCACAGTGTTTCGGTGGAACTTAATATGTTTTTATTTCTTAAAATGTTACTACGTTTCTTCTTAATATTAATTAGGTCGTGTGTTCGCTACGACGTCCGGATGATCAAGATCGATACACTTAAGTGACATTGACAGTGTGTCACTCATTGACATTTGATGTTGACATTTACATTTGCGTTCTACTACACATATTGCGCTAAAACAAGAACTGGTAGGTGTATTGTTATAATCATGCTGGACTGGGAGCGAAAGAAAAACATAGAATGTGCCAGCTGCTTCTCTTCCCGGGCATACTGTAAAAGTCAGTTAAGGGACGGAGGTTTTATTGACGTTTTCGTGAGCGATAGGCTGAACCCCTATCACTGCAAGTCTCTCTCCATCATCACAATACCTCCAAATTTGTCAAACGTGATATCAGATGGTTTTATAGCGTCTGGTGTTCTGCCTACCCTATTAGGGATACAGGCGTGACGTTATGTATGTGCATGTAATTTGTTTTAACTTGCGGCTTTGGCAGTATTCTGAAGGTTTCTTTTAACCTAATCATATAAATTATTGTGCAGCCAGTACCAATTTACAATCATTAGGTACACTTATAGGTAGGTACAGTATACAAATAAGTCGCTGATTTTCTTAAATTTTATGTCATAATGGGAAATTCATGTAAAAAACAGACTAGATATTGATATACTTCAAAATTAGTTAAGTTTTAGCTCCTAGAAGTTATCTTCCTTTAGTTGAGGCACTTTTGTATTAGTATAAATTTGTTAAAGCTTATCGAATTGAAACGGAATTTCGGGATTAGAATAAACACACAAAGAGTATTGTATATTCCCGAAAAAATAAAATCGTTCGTTCTTTGAAAACCAGAGATAAAAAAAAATTAAACCATTTATAAGAATTCATTATTATTTAGGTCAAACCAGCTTTATGTAGCAAACAATTATTGTATAACAAAATAACTGCTTTTATCTAGATAATAAAGGTTTTCCTAAACCATTATTATTTTGTTCAGTTCACTATATGAGCAGTCATTGTGCTATCCTGTATTGTGGGTAATACAAAGGATTTTGACGCAAGTGAGTGATCAAATGGATTTGGTTCAAGTCCTATTTGTCTGTTATATGAAATATGGTTCGCAAATCAAACCCTTAAGAAGGGTTTTCATTGAATTTCAATTGAAATAATCAGTATTGTAGTGTTCAGTAGAAATGTTACTGAGTGATGTGAACTGCCTTATCATTGGTATGGTACCTACTATAGACTAATTTCATACTTATACGTAGAATGCAGATAGCTCGATTCGCCATAACATACTGTAATTTTAAGTCTCTAAGGACAAAATTATGAGATCATAAACTCAATAGTTGCTAACGAATGCTGTTCGTAATGTTTTTGAGGCCTATTATAGCTTACATGCTTGATGAGGACTCAATTATACATTCGCTGTTGATTGCAATGTGGTATTTTAAAGAGGTGTGACATTTATTTATTAAGCTATTGCATAGTTTCTATCGCGGGCCTTGAGCGTGGGGACTGAATCCAGAAATTCCGTAACGAAAAAAACCTAACACCCCCCACTGCGACCGGCACAGCGGTGATACTTTGATTTCATAACTTTACATGCGGGCTTTAATTAACAATCAGCGCCATCTACTAGGAACTTGTGGAACTTCATATTAGATCAAACATTACTGCATTAATAAAATAAATAAATCATTATAATTGCATAAGTTGACAAAAAATGCTATGCAATAGCTTTACCGCGGCAGTCTCCGAGTGCCACACGTCATTTTTTTATTTAACTTTTTATGTACACACTACAAATAATAATAGAAAACAGAAATATAATTAAATGGTACAAAGGTACTGCTTATTCCTAGCGGAATCTCTTCCAGCAGTCCTGCGAGTGGAGAGTGGGATGTATAAAGAGCAATTTAGTGTGCAGCTAAGTTAGTAATGAATATACATTAGAGAGATTCAGATTTAGAATTATACCAAGTCGATTTTAGACCTCTGTTATTTATTTAAGAAGAACTACGATTTTGTTTATTGATAGAGGTACTCGTCCATACAATCATTTCTATGCTCTAACTGTAGACCGACGATCTCCCCTCCCCTGGGTGAATAGGTGGATTGCTCATTTCGTAAACTTAATGGTAATAATAAATAATAATAATAAAATCCCCAGACAATCACACCAACTACATGGCCCCAAAGTAAGCATAGCTTGTGTTATGGGATACCATGTAGCGAACTAGGGGGGAACCTAGAATATAAATACATAAATAGATAAACACCCAGACACGGAACATTTTTTTTTCTTGTTCCGTGCGGGGATCGAACCCGCAACCACTGGCGTCTGCGGCAGATAGGTTAACCCCATCGCCAAAGTGGTCGTCATGGTGCGTACAGATTGGTGCGTACAGATTGCTGTAATGGAACTTGTAATGTAACATTCTGCGCACCACTCGATCAAATACGCAACGTGCGCAGAATGTTACATTATTAGTTGCATTACTAGCAATCTGTACGCACCATAACCCGGCTCAGTGTTGATGTTCAATTTTCAAGACGCTGAAATGGCCTCTGAAAACCCATGTGACTTCTAAATTCTTTAATTGTATAACACCGGAGATCGACTGATTAACTAACGGACGTCGCCCTATAAAATTCCCTAATTTGAATTTTTCTTTTTCCGCCAATCCAAATTACCAATTTCAACATCAAAGTATAAAAGCTGAAGCCCTTTTCACTCCAACCACATAATTACTTATCGGCTGCCACTTAAATTCTTTAAAAACTCGATATAAGAATCCTGACCAATAAAAGCAAGAAGAATATTCGAAAAATCTTTCCTTTAGAAAGCGTTTCAAAAGAGAAAAAGACATTTGTATGAATTAAGCCTCCTTAAAAAATACAAGATGTATTGTTTTCTTTAGGCAATATATTTCAATTTATATCCGAGAGGTGATTTCAGAAAATGTTTGCGTTTCAGTTTTTATCTTCAGCAGTTGTACAAACGTATTTTCTTTTTTACTCAAGTACCAATTGCTTAACATTTTCCGAGTATGAAAGAAGTTTTCTCTTTTCAATTTGAAAGGGACCTTATTGTGTTTTTGATAAATAATTTTTGCTTAACGGTCTTAAGCATTACTTTACATAAATCATCATTAACTTTGAAAGAAAATTTAAGTATTTACTGATAAGCTATGTGGGTCGGTAACTGCCACGTACTTTTTATTGTAATAGGAAGACCAACAGATTAAGTATAATCAAAGAATGCAGAGCATTAAAAAACTGACTTCACGTCAAAACTTTGGCTGAAGTATAAGGTCGTCAAGGTAAACGATCTCCGAATTCATGCATATTAAAAAAAACATGTAATAGTAAAAGTAAAGTAAAAAGTAAAAATCGGTTTATTGTGACAGCAGTATTTACACATAAAAGTAAAAAAAAAAACAAAAAAGAACATATAGTAAAAAACAAAAGTATAAAAAAAAATACATATATCAAAAAACTTAAAATAAACAAGAGCTTAAACATTGTCAAATAAAAAATAATTAAAAATTTAATATAAAATACTGCTGAAACAAAGGCTCACAACTCAGCATGTGCTTTATTGCTTATGGCAAAAAAGCGCTGATTTTCAGATTGATTAATACTCAATCGAATGCATTTAAATGGGACCAACTGTGAAGTAGCCTCTATCACACGAAACAAGAATCTTCAAAATCGGTTCACCCAGTCAAAAGTTATGAGGTATAACAAAAATAAAAACAAAAACATACAGACGGATTGAGAACTTCCCCCTTTTTTTGAGTCGGTTGAAAAATTATAAACAATTATATAAATAGTATAAGTGGGCCATTTATAGGTCGTCACCGATCATGACAACTTCCGTGCTTCAGTAGAACTTCTACTCGGTACCGGGTAGTAATAGACGGCCTCTTGGTGTAGCGGTTGAAACTTAACATTCTAGGTCAGAGGTCCTGGGTTAGCTCGCCAGTTAGAGTGGATATGTGTGCGATGAACTTGGATATAAGCCGTTAAGTCATATACAATATATATAAAACTGTTCCGTTGCTGACTGAGTTACTGAGTGACTGACAGACAACGTACAGCCGAAACTACTGGGCATAGAGAGCTGAAATTTGGAACATCATTCTTACATAGGGGTGCACTAAGAAAGGAATTCCCAAAATTCCCACGGGAACGGGAAATATAGGACTTTTTAGTTTGTATGAAAAAAAATATTCCTTGAGTGCACGGATACGATACTTGGCATAAAGGTTCTTCAAAAAGTGACTGGTTGTTTTATGAAAGGAATTCCCGAACTTCCAACGGGAACGGGAACTGTATGATGTTTTAGTTTGTATGAAAAAACCTTATTCCTTTAGTGCACGGATGTGATACTTGTTATAAAGGTTCCTTAATAAGTGTCTGTTTGTATTATGGAAGGAATTCCCGAAATTCCCACGGGAACGGAAAATATAAGACTTTTGAGTTTATGCATGTACGAAGTCGCGGGCAAACGCTCGTATGCCAAATTTAAATGTGAAGCGTGAAGCGAAGCACTTTGCTAGTAATCAGAATTCTGTTCAAAACCATTTTTGCATTAGTGATGTCACGAAAGAAAGGTATAAATGTATTTCCTTACTCATCCAGTAGAAATATAAAGGTGGAGGCGATGACGGGATAATATAAGACCTGATAATACCACTTTACTTTAAGAATCATTTACGAAAAGCTTTTTCGTCAAAAATCGTCTGCACCATTAGGAATTATAAATTGTTCTATTTTTTTGTTAACTCTTTGATATACATTTAATTTATGTGAAATATTTATTGTAACGTACTAAATCTAATTACATGATAAAAGGTAGGTATGTAGGTACTTCAATAATTTTCTGGAAGGTACAAAATTTATTATTTTTGAATAACAATTAGGTTGGGGTCCTGTAGCATAAATTAGTTAATAATCAATTTTCAGTGAACTTTATGCCTCGAAGGAGTATGTTTATTAATATGGAATTCCAAGAGATATGGCTTACTCACTAAATTCTACTTCAAATTAAACTTCAATTAAATATGCATATTTGTAAATAATTAAAGCAAGTGACATTAACTATATTTCATGTCTAAAGGGTTATTCTTTGGTCAGATATTGTTTGGTAACACTAATAATTTTGTTTTTATTGTAAACTTTGTAACCCCTTGCGTGTCCAAAAACCTAAACAATTTAAAATCCTTTGTGTCTAATCTACCCTTTTCTTGGGTAAAAATAAAATAAACAAATACTGAAACACTTTGAATGTACCTTTTTGATTATTTTAAGGACTGCTTTTTTAAGAAAATACTTGCGTTTGTTTTTTTTTCATTTCCTGGTCGATTTCATCATCATCATCATCATCATCACAACTCTTTGTAGTGAGCCCACTGCAGGGCATGAGTCTCTCCCCTGGGTGAAGAGGAGGTGTAGGCCATAATCCACCAAGCTGGCCCAGTGCTGGGTGGTGGATGCTAGAATTTTCAGGGTGCCAAGGTGGCTTCTGACAAACCCTAACGACTACTGTATACAATTATAAAGCACCCGGGACTGACTGCTTAACGTGCCCTCCGAAGCACGGAAGTCGTCGTGAGAAATGAATGGTTGGCGGTCACCCATCCAAGTACCGACCGCGCCGAACGTTGCTTAACTTGCGATATCGTATGATACACACAGTAACTACACGGCGCCACGACGATTTCTGGTCGATTTGTACTCTACCAATTTGTATTAAATCGTATAATTATTGACTGAAAAAGAGTCCCAAGATTTTTTCCTCCGGCGTTTTTTTGTCTCTTGGTCTACTGTTACCTAATATATCTAATTCAAGAACTATCAACAACTTGTTAAAGCCGAAGTACAAAATTATAACGTCATCAAATGACCATTAGATGTCTTTTGATGAATAAAAGGGTATAATTTTTTTTGAATTTTAAAGTTCTGCACCTCTCTCTCTCCCGCGCCACAGCATATTCTTTTTCTACGGTCTTGATCACAGACATACATCTACATAGACAACGCAAGTGTCACGATTTGTATTGAAACCAAGCGTGCCGACTTTTTAACTCCTTTTGTGACGTCACAACTGATAGTAATTGCTAGGAAATACAAACCAAATCAAATACACCGATGCCGCTGTGAAATCAATTTTATAACAGACATACATACGCGGGGACTGAATCTATTGACGACCAACCTTGACGGTCGGTCGGGGTTCGGACACGCAAAGTAGGTACATGCATTTGCGATGTCTATGTAGATGTATGTTTGTGGTCTTGATATAATGACTTAACATTTAGTCACCTCTGAAGTTGCAGCAGGACGTTTCTCGCAGGTGTACACTCCGAGCGGTTAGGTTGTTACCACACCAATCGATCGACGGCTTCAATCGATGTTAGAATGGATTAGTCGAAGGCGATCGATAGTTTTTACTAGGCCAAAAAACCGATCGAAAATCGACGTCGTCCGACGCAGTACATCCGACTCTTACCCGAGCTGAATCCGAGAAATGTCTGTCTGGCGGAGTATAGTTCTACTATTTCTATGGTAGCTTACGCACAAAAAAGATTTCTAGATTCTGAATTTCTCGGATTCGTATCGGATAAGAATCGAATGTAGTGCGTAACCGCTCTCAGTCGCAACGCGATCTTCTATGCCTATTTAATTCATACTGCTCAACCACTCGTGCGATGTTCAAAGGGGAATAGAAGTTTCGCGATCTATACCGGTCCATTCTCTGATATGATACAACTTTACGGTTAATAAATTGTCTAGATTATATGTCATCGTTTACTCATTTGAACCATAATTGTTCAGTACGAACTTTAATCATATTAAAAGGTTTTTGAAATATAGAAAGTAACTTATTAAGTCCCCTTAAAATCACTTTAATTCCTTAGCAACTGTTGAATTCGAATTGATCATTTTGTAGGTAAGGCCTACGTAATAATATAAATATCGATCCTAATTGATGAATTTTCCTATTCAATGAGTACCTTAATGAGACAGATGTTATCTCTTTTGACTAACGGCTGGTGAAGCGGTAACAGACATTGCCTTCTATGCCAGAGGTCCTGGGTTCGAATGCCGGCGGCGGCGGATATTTGTGTGATGAACACAGATATTAGTCGTCAAGTCAAGGATGTTCATATGTTTATTGTAATAAAAAAAATGTATTTATTCAATATGTATGTTTATATATTTCTTAAGTATCAGTTGTCTAGTATCCATACCACAAGATCTTTAAGGAACTTAGTTTGGGCTAGATAATGTTGTGTGAGTGTCAGAAATATAAAAGAAAACTTCTTAATTAATTGCTTTTGATGTTGTTACAATAGAAGCCTTTAACTTTTCTAAGAAATTAAAGTTTCCACCGGTTACTAAGTTAGCCTATTAATAATAAGTATCAATACTGAGTACTCAATAAGAATCATTCCACGATTATTAAATTCTATTTTCCAAAAGAAAATTCCTGCAGCTGCACAGTATTCGAGTACCTAGTTAGTATATATTGATATAAATGTAAGTAGGAACTAACGATTATAATAAATAATTTATTGTTATTAACAATTATTGTTATAGACAGAATTAACTGAAAAAAATCACTTTTTTTTATCTATTGTCCCTGAGGTAATTTTAGCATAAGTTGAAATACTGGTTGAATTAGACTTTCACTATTATTGCACAAATATGTAATACCTAAAGCGTAGAAGTTTAAGGCCCTATTTGTAGTGCGGTGTGTAGGTTTTCAAACGCACCGTACTCCCCGCCCTGATATCACCAGCGAACTTGGCGGACGTGAGCAAGAGCAAATGTCACATTTAATTGGTTTATTTTTCAAAAACTATCTATTCAAAAGTTTTTCTTCAACAATCGGTTAAAAGAAATACGCTGTAATGTTTTTATGTTACTTTTACATGAATCCATGATGGCGTTTTGTTGCAATATCCGTTTGAAATTGTAAGTTAGTGTTCAGTTTGTGTAATATTTTATCGAGCCAATTTTCATCATGTTTCTATCTTTACACATCGTTATATATAAAAATTTTGTGAATATTTGACTTTTTACTATTTTTTTTATTTTTTTTAGTCGCTTCTATTACCTGCCCATTATTTTACAATCGTTTTAAAAGGTGTTACAACCCTTCATCCTCGCCTTAACTTAACTAGTTCAATTGGCTATCTAAAGTCTATGGGTTGCAATTATATCTTCACATTAACTTTATGTATAATGTATGATGTGTAATAAAATCCCGTTAAACAAGCTTTTTATAACTTGAAATTGTAACGAAAATGATGACTAATACCAACGACATATCTTTTTAAAATAAATCATGTAATATCATATTTCACTGAATCATTATTAACCTTAACATAAAGGTACAACGCGTGTGGGATCAGAAAATGTTCCCCTATATTAGATGATTAAACGAACTTCTAAGTGAAGTTCTATCGCTATTATATGAGTCGCTTCATTCGAAGATATTATATAACAGGTAGTCCTTTTTAGGTACTAGGTAACTTCGCACAATTTAAAGTATCATAAAAAAAAACACTGTGGCGGGGCGCCGCGTGGCATGATCCACCCGGTTCGCGCCAAGCCCTCATTCTTTAGAGACCCTAAACGAAACTTTTAAATGGGTTCCGGGGTGGGTGGGTACGTCATATCTTCGAATGAAGCGACTCATATAATAGCGATAGAACTTCACTTAGAAGTTCGTTTAATCATCTATTATATTTCGTCGCTTCATTCTTCAGATATTATATAACAGGTAGATTTTCAGAGATAGAAAGTTTTGTTTAGGTATATACTTGGAATTGAAATAAGTAAAGATATAAATATGTAATTACATATTTTATTATTATAGTACTTAATAATTAGTATTATTGCATAATGAGCTTCAAATAATCTTACTTTATTTGAGTTGCTAGAAATTATAATCAGCTTAAATTAATGAAACTTAGTGATAGTCTATTTATAGACACATAATTTTTAATGTAGTAATTTACTTAATATCAAAATACGTAATATTCAATAACTATTTTTAATATTAGGTTAAGTATTGTTAAGTATCGACAAAGCAAAGTTATTTTGTTGATCATCTAAAGGCCGATGGTAAAACTTTGCGAACACCTGTGAGTTTTGTGTCCACCCGGCCGTTTTTCGAATGACATCGACACTGATACCGGCCGCGCGCGCGGCTGAGGTTGACGCGTGTCGTGTGCTGTGCGCACTAAAACGCTCATGTCAATGCCACTCGTGGCGAGCGTTTGCTTAATCCATCGACTTAGCGTCTGACTTGATGCAGTTCTGTGGGGAGCTTTGAATGTTACGAAGAGATTCCCGGAGTTTGAACCTCAGATATTTTTTGTAATAAAAATATATTCTTTTAAAGTTGATACTGGGCATATGTTGATATTGCTTTGAAAGTTTGAGAAGAGGGAGAGATAATAAGGGCTGTTCACGATTTGGAGCGGAAGTCTTGATTATATCTGTTATAATAATATTTACTTTATCAGATTGAAAAACAATATTTTCTAATTTAATTAAAGACAATGTCTGTACTCTTTGACCGGTACATAAAGCTAATAATGTAACGAGTTTTTTTTTTTTTTTTTTTTTGTTTTTTTTTTTTTTTTGTAATATTTTCTAATGATAAATTAATATTTGGATACCAAGAAGACAGTTGATTTAGTACTAAATTTGGATCCCAAGTAAATGAATATTTAGGCTTAATAGGTTAAGTTTTATAGGCTCCTTTTAAGAGGCGTTTAACACAACTATTATCACTTATCTCTTCTCCTAATAAAAGAGATAATTCAGATCGATGCGTATTTAATGAACCGTTAGAACATCCCTTATTAAATTGCTCCTTTAAGAATCAAAGAACTAATGGAATGGATTTTTCGAAACTATTAATTCATAACCACACTTCTTGAAACCATAACTTCAATGAGACGTTGTACTAGCGAATATTAGTGTCTGCGAGCGAGGCGAGCATCAACGTGAGAGCCTCTGGTGGGCAGCCGCGCCGGCTGAACGACGCCCGGAGAGCCTCGCGGCACCCAGGGTAAGGCTGGAGTGCAGTGGGTGCTGACTCCATGGCTGAGAAGGCCAGAAGGGGAATACAAGTACCCCTTCGGCTTTATCATCAATGATTTTTCGTAAACATTTTAATACAAGAGAAAAGGGAGGAAATGCATAAAAATCCAAGTCAGCCCAGCTTATTGTAAATGCATCAACTGCGACTGCATCAGGTTCAGGCTTCTAGGTGACAAATAATTTACATTTGGCTCGACTTGAGAACAAGTCGATCTTAATGGGCCCGAAACTATTTACAATAAGTTGGAAAGCGCTATCCATTCAGTATCAGGGTTAAGTTTTCTGGACTCTTTCTTTCTTTCTTTTCTTTTTCTTCACTAGCTATACTTTTGAGACCTAACAAAACCGCGAGTAATTCTAAAAAGTTAATATTATTTTCTTTTTCACTGTTCGTCCATGAACCACTATATTTATTATTTTTGCATACTGCTCCCCAGCCTGTCCTAGATGCGTCGGTGTAAATTTCTAACTTATAATTTTGAGTAATGATTGGACAAGAAATAATATTAATATTATTTTACCACCACCATAAATCTTTTAGTAATATCTTATTGAGATTCATTTTTGCCTCATAGTTTCCTCCGAACTTATTTAAGGCTAAAAAATTTTGTCTCTCTAATATTTTTGTATATAAGAATCCATATTTTGTGGCTGGCCAGGCTGCGATCAATACACCTATAAGTTTAGCGAAATTTCGTATTGAACAAGTTTTAAGATTAATGTACCTATTTATTAACTGTGCAATGTTATTCCGCTCATCGCCAGGTAACGTAATAGACATCTGTTCTGTGTTGAACATAAAACCTATGAATTTGATTGACTTTTTTGGTACAATGTGACTTTTATCGAAATTTACAATAAAACCTAGACAATGTAATAACTTCAAAGTTTCTCTTACATTAATCATGCATTCTTCATATGTATCTCCAATAAGAAGATCGTCTTAATAGGTAGTAGACTTAAAACCTTGTTTTCTCAAATGACTCATTACTTCACGCATAATTTTTGTAAATACCCACAAAGCTATCGATAATCCATACGGCATTGCTGTGAACTCGTAAGTGATCGGCTCAGACGAATCATTTTCTTGGAATTCGAATCGTAGGTACTTTCTGTTTTATAAGATTCCATTTTAAAATGTACTTTTGTTACGAACTTGTTTAAAGATTTTAAATTTAGTATAAACCTTTTTTCTCCGTTAGGTTTCGGAGCTAAAAATATATTTGAAATACATTGATCATTTGAAGGAGAACAAGGTTTTATAGCCCCTAAGTCAAATAATTTATTTATAGCTATTTTCATGTCTCGTTTTTCACATGATGACAAATTATTTTTAGGAATAGAATACTGACAAATTTGAGTATCGAATGGTATTCTAAATAAATACTTTAGCCACTTCAATATAACTTCATTTTTAGTTATTTTTGTCCAACAATCATAAAATAAATTAATTCGACCTGCATGTACCTTGATTAATGTTGGGTCGGAGCACGCATCCTGGATGAAGTCTGCGGCTGGAACTTGGCGTTGAACGCAGAGTTCGATTGTGGGCGCTGCTGTGTTTGAGCTGCTATCGGTTTCCTCTGACCTCCCCGCCCCCCCCTGAACGACGGGTAACGAGGAGGTCCTGTCCAGTTTCCCTGCTGAGACGACCGGTTGACCGTTGATATTTGAGAGGCGGCTGTTTTGGCTGGGCCTTTTTTAATTAGGGCTCCCTGCTTTTCAATGGCTTTACTTGCCTTTATTTTTTCCGGCACTGAACTTCCGAATAAAGTTTTGTCTCTTTCGGAGTCTTGTATAACATGTTTAAAGTTTGTATCCAAATTCGGTAAAATCAGTTTTACCCTATCTTTGGTTAACATAAAGTGGAGGTCTGATAATAGGCGGCATCCATCACTTACGTGACGGAGGGCCTTCATTTGTTTTCTTCCTTCCCAAGGAGGACGTCAATCCCTCGATTTATGGCGGTAATACCGTACCCCAGCTGTTGCTGAAAGTTTTGGTTTTTTTTTTTTTTTTTTTGTCACGTGCTCGTGCTATGTCAGTTATGGCTGCCAAGATTTCCGCATTTAATTTTGGGGCTTGCAAGTTTTTGCAGTTTTCGGGTACCGTATTTTCTATGGTTAATTTATCTTTGTCTTCTTTGGACAGTCCTTTTCTTAGTAAAGGTGTCCATAAATTTGAGAGCGTATCGTGTATTTTAGCGCCAAATTCGGGTGTATCGGAATTTGCAGCTCCAAGTGCAGTAAGCAGCTCTGGATCCAGATCGGGATTAGGTTCTCCCGATATACCTGGTGCGTCTTGTGATATTGACGGCTCCGGATTAGGGAGCGTCTTTGCAGATAGCTTTTGATCCACAGTGAATGACGCGGCAGTCTTCTGGTTATCCAGGTTTACATCATCCAGCGGTAGCGGTAACTCATACCTTGGAGGCGACATGTTTATGTTTTAACAAACATATAATTCATATTAATATAACGCTCATAACGTATTACAGACAACGAGATAAATCTCCTTGAGATTACCCGCATTTTCTGTAGTCGTATTGAAAACAAAAGGTGATCGATAAGATCAGATAAAATTTATTAAAGTTTACATCACAACGATATTGAGCAGTTAACGTGATATATCTATTATAGATTACACGCATTTTCTGCTCTGATTTTTTAAATAACCTTGGAGGCGACATGTTTATGTCTAATTCATATTAATATAACGCCCATAACGTATTACAGACAACGAGATAAATCTCCTTGAGATTACCCGCATTTTCTGTAGTCGTATTGAAAACAAAAGGTGATCGATAAGATCAGATAAAATTTATTAAAGTTTACATCACAACGATATTGAGCAGTTAACGTGATATATCTATTATAGATTACACGCATTTTCTGCTCTGATTTTTTAAATAACATTTTTACACTGAATAAGTAGCTCTTGCCTTGTAAGATTTCTTCTTCATCGGTAGAAATAATTCGCTGTTTCCGTTTTTTATTTATTTTTTGTTCCAACTTTTTTATCTTTATATTATAATGTTGAAGCTGTTCTTCTGCTGTACGTTTAACATTTTGTAAAAACTTAAGTAAATGATTAAAGTAAATGACGTATGCTTGTTACCACGCACGAAAAAAGAATGAGGGCTTGGCGCGAACCGGGTGGATCATGCCACGCGGCGCCCCGCCACAGTGTTTTTTTTTATGATACTTTAAATTGTGCGAAGTTACCTAGTACCTAAAAAGGACTACCTGTTATATAATATCTGAAGAATGAAGCGACGAAATATAATGCCTAATGTTCGTTATGATAACACTAGTGTATTTTCCTGAAATTGGATTCTATTTGTAATTAAGGCTTATCCTCAAAATGTATGTAAGGTGGTAAGGCCGTAATTAGATTATGCGGCTTAATATCTTGGGTAGTCTTAGATAGTAATAATTTGTTAGAGCTGTAATTCATTTCTGTATTTTTTCTTGGGATTTTATTCAAAATAAATTCAGTAAAAACATTTCTTTGGAGGCCTCACATCAGTGTCACGATGACTTACGAGTTATTATTAATATAAACAAGGTTGACACAATGATATTATAGCGAAATATAAAAAAAACACGTGAAAATGATGGGGCGATTTTCCATGCGGCCTGGCGAAAAGTGAACATGAGGACTAAGATAGTACAGCTTCATCCATATATTCACATATTCACTTACTGAATTACTTGAACACTGAAAAGTACCAGGAATACATAACGAGTCTCTAGAATCATCATCACCATTAAAGCCGAAATACACTGTTGGAAACAAAACATCAAACCAAGGTGACATTGCTAGTTTACAACGTGTTTCCAACAGTGAATACGGCTGTTGACAACCAAATTACATGACCTTGGCGGGTTGGAAACGGCGGTGTTTAGAATCACAGACATACATATACATAGACAACGCAAGTGCCACGATTTGTATTCGAATCAAGCGTGCCGACTTTTTAAGACCTATTGTGACGTCACAGCTGATATTTATTACTGGAAAATACAAAAAGATTCAGAGACACCGATACCGCCGATGAAATCGATTATTAAGAACGATATTGATATTGTGGACTCGATTTTCTAACAGACATACATACACGCATATTACAATACATATTATGTAAATATAGAGGCGACCAACCTTGACGCTTGGTCGGGGTTCGGACACGCAAAGGATATGCATTTGCGTTATCTATGTAGATGTATGTCTGTTTTTAGGACAGTGTGTACGGTTGTTATTGTATATTTTACTATGTAACTATAACTAGAAATGACTCGAGTTTTGTAGCTTTTTATCCTGCGTTTCAACCTTTCCTTCTTTGTATCCTCAATTGCATACAAAATTGCCATCGCGAAGATGTTGCCAACGCGAGAGATCAGAGCACACTGACGATTAAGGGGCGTGGCCTGGCGTGACCTTGGCTTGTGTTCTTGTTTGTCTCCTTGTTGGAAACCACCGTTTGTAACAGTGTGGATGACTCGGAATTGGTTGACAACAACTTAACCTTCCTTAACCTTGGTTGGAAGCATTAGTTTTCAACGGGTTTTCAACAGTCTGGCGGCCCTACACAAATCCACACAAATTTTGAAGCTCGATAGCTTCACTATATGTGCCAAATACCTAAAAATAATATGATAATTTTTTCTCGTCGATATTTAGGCTGATCAGCAGTCATCATATTGCTAATAGAAATATTACCAAATTATGATAATTGGAAATCAATTCAACCCACGATTAGGTATATCGCAAATTTCGACGTTAGTATTTCATATTGGTAATAGAAAATATTAAATCAATGTAGCCTATAGCGAAGTTTATTTATCAATTTATATAAAAAATTACATAAAGTGCTTTGAGAACTGTTGAAAATCTTTACTTCAGTAGAGTTAAAGTCGTTTTAGAATATAATAGAATACGGTATTTTACATAACACATTCTGGAAAGTGCGCCAAAGAACTTTAGAATCTGGCTCAATCCTCACGTTTCCAGTATCGAACTACCAGGCTTACATAGGTTTATGAAGATGTACCATTGAAAGATCTAAACTTATTGAAAGTTCCTTTTTAGCAAGACTTACAAGAAACTTCCAGTGTCAGTTCTGTCTTGTCTTTCTCAAGAATATAATTAACGACCACTTTGGTGATGGGGTAACACTGTCTGCTTCTAGCGTCTGGGCTTCTATCTATATGTATATGAACCTTAGAATATGTATTTATATTCTAAGGTTCCCCCTACTTCGCTACATGGTATCCTATATCACAAGCTCTGCTTTGTTTGGGGCCATGTAGTTGGTGTGTCTGGGGATTTTTTCTTGGGAATTACCCAGTCTCTAATCAAACACATAATTACTTTTTAAGCGAAGATGAAAACAAACCTCTTTCATCTATAATTATATAAAGAAATTGATTGATGAAGTATATCATAGGTCATTTTCTATTTAGTTTATTTCAAGTATATCGCTTTTGTAAATACAAGAAGGGGAGTCGAGTTATTTCAATTCAATAAAACCTATCCATGTGAAGTTCGGGAATTGGCTGATCTATTCCAAGAAAACAGTTAGTTTAATTAGTTGACTTTATACTTCGGGCTAACAAGAAGTAACTTAAGTTTATTTTCACGGATTTAAAGGCTAGGTATTTTATTATGCATTTAAACTTAGAGCGATTACGCACTATATCCGATTCTTATGAAGGTACGGCGTAAGCGTAGAACTATTTCTATGCAACTAGTTAAAGCCAAACTACTCATGTGGCCAAAGTATGTGATGACTGACTTCATCAAGTGTTTTGTGAAATTCCTAAGATGAATAAAACTTTTCGAATTTTGAATTTTTGAATTTTGAATTGTATGGTAGCCAACGCAACACATACGTCATACGTCATTTCATACAATATTTCTCGATTCTTATTTTCTCGTATTCGGATCGGACAAGCATCGGATGTAGTGGGTAACCGCTCTTAGAGTTACCAAGTAGTAATCAAAGATTATTTTCAGTCTTAACAGCCTGGTACTTATTTTACTACGTGGTTTGAAAACAATAAAATATCGATATCAAATTTATGTTCTCGATCACGTTGATAAGATTTAACCTAGATTATAGAAAAAGTCAACGTTATGTTTAAATTTTTGGCTTAGTGGTGAATATGCTGTTGCTTTGAAGTAATGTAAAATGGTGTCAATTAATAATCTTATTCTTGGTCATCAGTTTTTCCAAGAAATCGGGCCGCTGAAATAAGATACAATTAGATAAATTGTTGGGCTATTGGTAAGAACAGCCGAGGCTTGTACTCAATCTTCAATATAAAAGTTTTATTAACATCATGTGCCCCGCTGTCGGCAAAGCCCCGGTATTTCCCAGGTATTGAAAGTGTTTTTGGGCTGTCATGATTACTTAGTATCTTAGTTAATTGAAAAGTAGAAGATTAAAAATATAGTCACAAATTGTAAAGTTGTTTTGTACGTACGGGGTTGAACACTGTGATCTTAAAAAATGAATAAAAATGTCTGTAAGAAATCATAACATACCTATAAAACCATCTCATGTCACGTTTGACTTTGGAGGCGTTATAATGATGGAGAGAGACCATTGCAGTGACAGGGGTCAGCCTATCGCCCACAAAAACGCAAATAAAACCTCTGCCCCTTAACCCAACCCCATACTTTACAGTATGCCCAGGAAGAGAAGCAGCTACCACATTCTATATTTTTCATCAGTTGTCATAAAACTTACAGTAATCATTTAACTACAAATTACTTAAGTTTTATTGACCTTATGACTTAGCATCAGCCAGGCAACGCAGCTCATTTCCCCCTTAATTTAATGTAGTTTAGGTAATCGTGAATTTTGATTTCACACGAAATTATCGATAAAATATAGCTTTTGCTAAGAGCGGGACTCTAAAATGATATCTGTTTTAGACATCTAGATTACTGCGTTAAAAAAACAAGCCTTATTATATTGGTATTTTATATAAAATAATAATAAATAAAATCCCCAGACAATCACACCAACTATATGGACCCAAAGTAAGCATAGCTTGTGTACCTAGAATATAAATACATAAATAGATAAACACCCAGACACGGAATTTTTATTCATGTTCCGTGCGGGAATCGAACCCGGTTTACCCCATCGGGGTCTTCATGGGTCTTTGGGGTCGTCATATTCTCCAGTACTCATTGATGTTGCCTTGTTTGTAAATTCAGTTAGTTGGTTTATTTATTTTAGCAGCGTTGGCTATTCGTCAGTGCAATCTTTGTTCAGAGAGAACAATTGAATTTATAGAAACGAACACGGAATGTAAATAAACAATAAACGTTCATAAAAAGAGGTGCAATTTTGTTTTCGTCATTTGCAGATGGGTTTCAAGTACCTACTTACATAGGTACATGATCTCAACCGGGCCGGATTATTATAAGCCTTTGATCTTTGACTTAATCTTGATTTTTCCTTCATTGGATTAAGGTGGCACATTAAAATTTTTTTTCTTGAGATCGCAGCACCTTAACACTCTGGCATAAGGTCACGTATTGCATAGAAATCGCGACTATTACACCGCTCAGATGTTGTTTTCATTAAAAAAATAATGGTAAATGCTGTGTAAATTTTGATAATAAAGTTCGAACAATAATGTGAAGATCGTATTTAAGTTATTTCTAGGCATACGGATTTCAGAACTTTGTGGCACCTAATTTGAGAAAAAGTATTTTATAGCCGTGTTTTCGAAAATAAAACTATGGAGTCAAAATCATGTTTTTGAGCAATCAAATTATAGAGAAAGATAGGAATTTAAATATATCGAAATTTCAGATTCGTTCACCATTTGATATTTTCATAGTTTGCGATGAAAATCAATGCATTTTTTCGAAACATATGTCGCCTCAAAGTTATCTGACGAATAAAGTATAACTCGGCGAAATAAAGTTGTTATACGATTTTTTATGATTCTAGATTCTATGACTATGACATAAATTTAAGAACAGCTTGAAGCTGTTGAGTGATACTTAATTTACATGGACGAATTAGGTTATCACTGGTCATTTTCTCTAATTCGTCACTTTCCTAAGTCGTCAGTTTCCTTATTCGTCAGTGGCAACAAAGTCTTTTCATTCGTCATTTTCCCTAACTCGTAATTTTCGTTTAATAACTCTTATTGACCATTGAAAAGTCAGGTCTTAAAGCAAAAATACACAAAGATATCTTTAAAAAAAAAAAAACTTTTAAGATTGTACGAGGGTTGCCTTTTATATTTCGGGATTAGAGAACAAAAACAAATATTAATCATCGAAAATCACTTTATTGTTTTTCAAAATATTCCCCATGAAGATCTATACACTTTTGCATGCGTTTGAACCAATTGTCGAAGCACTTTTTCCACTCTGATTGAGGTATCTCCAAAACATGCATTCTGAATGCAGCAACCGCTTCTTCAGGTGTCGAAAAACGTTGACCTCTCAGTTTGTTTTTTACGTGCGGGAATAAAAAGAAGTCATTTGGTGAAAGGTCAGGACTATATGGCGGATGACTCATCAAATCGATGTTTTTGGTGCTCAAAAATGCAGTTGTTTGAGCCGATGTGTGAGAGCTCGCATTGTCGTGGTGTAGAGTGATCTGTCTTCGGCGGTTGGTTTTCCTAATTTCTTGGAAGACATCTGGCAAACAAATTGTTGTGTACCACTCAGAATTGACTGTTCTGCGTTGTTCTAATGGTACGGTTGGACATGTCCGGTTTTTCCGAAAAAACATGCGACCATTTGCTTGGAAGAGCTTCGTGCGCGAACAACTTTTGTTGGATTTGGCTCATCTTGAAACACCTATACAGTCGACTGCTGTTTACTTTCGGGCTCATACGCGTAAATCCACGATTCATCACCTGTCACGATGTCATAGACGTGTTTTGAAGCACCGCGATCGTATTTTTCGAGCATTTCTTTCGACCAATCGACACGAGCCTTTTTTTGAGCGATTGACAAATTGTGTGGGATCCAACGCGAACAAATTTTTTTGACAGTTAAATGTTCATGCAATATTGAGTGTATGCTGGTCCCACTAATGCCTAAGGTTGTCTCTATCTCACGATAGGTCACATGACGATCTTGCAATATCAGTTCGCGCACAGCATCAATGTTTTTCGGAACAACAACTGATTTTGGACGACCTTCACGAAATTCGTCTTGGAGTGAACTCCGACCACGATTGAATTCACCATACCATCGATAAACACTGGTCCTTGATGGAGCTTCATCGCCAAAAGTTGAATTAAGTTCATTCATGCACTGCTGCTGAGTTAATCCATGTCGAAAGTTGTAAAAAATAATCGCGCGAAAATGATCACGATTTAATTCCATTCTTGGGGGCAGATGAATCTTTTAATTTACTGTAAACAACACAAATAGCGCTCGTATGTCAAAACGTTCTGAGTACGTATAACCTCAAAAACTTCTAACTTTACGATAGAGCTGTCAGTTGACAGATTGCAACACCAGGGTTGCCAAATCCCGAAATATAAAAGGCAACCTATGTAAATAACATTATGATTGTCTACGAAAAAAAAAATTGATTATTTCCTATTTTAAACCAGGGACCGGAACCGCTTACCCTTAAAGAGGTTTTTGATTGGGTTTTTCATAGACTTGTTTTAAAAAACCCTATCAATTTGGTAACCGTATCGAAGACTTACCTTAATTTAAGGCTTACCATATCAATAGAATTAGCATCATGTAAGCAGTAAGCCTATCGAAAACCCTATTGAAGTTTACCGATTCAATAGGGTTTTAAAACCTGCAGGCAAATTTAATCTCTAAGAATATCAAATTATCAAAAATATCACCATCTATTCAATCTCGCACTTCGAATTATACTTCCGAATTCAACAACATGCGCAGAAAAGAGATAGAAATAGGCTAACCCTATCACAGGGTAAGCGCATCCGAAAGTAGTTAACTTTATTCAAAGTGTTACCACGTCGATAGGCTTACCATATCAATAGGGTTACACTTCCATATGGTAAGATTTTGATAGGGCTACCCTATCAATAGGCTTAATCAAATAAAGGGGTTTTCCGGTCCCTGTTGCGGCACTGGTAATAAATTTAAAAAATAAATCTGTCATTTGCCTGCCGCAGTGAAAATTGAAAATATGCAGTTTTTACTTTCGACACCGCTGATATATTCTGATCTCTTCGTGTAAGTCAGCAATTTTTGTATGTTGGTGCATAATCTTCAACTAGTATTGTTATGTTTTAAATGCATAGGATTTTATCACGTTTCCACGATTATTTTAGACAAAATGTTTTATATTTTTACTTTTTTGACTACATTTTATAAATAGCTACGTATATCATTAAGATTCTCTTGCGGTAGATACTTAAGCACGCAGAAGCTGAGTTTAAATAACAGTTTCATATGGGTTGATTTGGAATTAAAAAGGAATAAAGTGAAATCACTAAACTTGTTTATTGTACCTACTGGATATAAAGAGTCGATGTACTAACACGAACTGTGAACAAGGTTATTAACTGCTTTCCTTCTCTAAATTCATATACCTACCAAGCTGTCGTCTTAATTATGATAATGTATAATTGTATAATATAAGAGCACATTGGCGTGTGGTGCCGCCTTAAGAATAGCGCTACCCCATCTCCCGTGGGTATCGTAAGAGGCGACTAAGGGGCAACAATCCAGAAGACGGACAGCAGTGTCCTTCTGCTAGCGAAAACATCTAACTGCAATCGCCAACCCGCCTACCAAGCGTGGCGATAAACAGAGGCCATTTCTAGCGGTTGGAACCGCAAAGCTTCTGGTCCCTTGGTGATTTAAAAGGCTTTCTTTATAAGGCTGCTAACCAGACGCAATAAGATTTTAATTGTTATTGAATCTTTAAGCGTTTTCCTTAGTGTTGATATAGACGTAGTAAGTCCCCGATAATAAAGCATTCTATTGAGGGAAATAATTTTCAAAATCTGTCTTTAAGTTTTTTCTGTTTTAATTAAAACCAACAAGCATACAAATGTTTCGTCTTTATAATATATTATACTAGCTGACCCGGCAAATGTTGTTTTGCCATATAAATAAAAAAAAAAAAATGTTGGCCGATTCTCATAGATACCGGATAAGCACAAAAAATTTCATCAAAATCGGTCTAGCCGTTTCGGAGGAGTATGGCAACGAAAACTGTGACACGAGAATTTTATATATTAGATAATATACTAAAAGAGCAAGCGGTACTACCCGCGTATTTTTAGATTCCGTAAAAAAATCTTACAAGAATACTCTTTCTGCTAGAGAATGGCTACCTATCAAATCCAAAAAGATTTTTCAACTCCAACTAGCACTTTTCTAGACTAGTGCGTTTAACAAACAACAAACAAATAAACTTTCAGTTTAATCATATTTACTTCTGTGACATTAAACTTTCGTAATCATCCATTCCTGAAGTACTTTTTTGTAATGATTTTTTGTGAGTCAAATCATTAAAGTAAATCTTTTGCACTAGTGTAAACGATTTACTCCTTCCAGTGTTTCCGTCCTATAGATTTATTCGAGTGTGAATAATTGTTGCCATTTCCAACAGTTTTAAGGCCCCTAATATTTCATACTTACGTGCCGTCATAGTTATCTTTCGACGCTTAGAGTAAACAAAAGTCCGGCAGTTCTGTACACGCAAGTGAGTAACAGAAAGACAGTATCTCAGTAGAAATGGCTACCCGTTGGTTTAGATTCTTCGCAATAGGCTTGGCACTTGTCCAAGGAGGTTCACTGTGCTTCCCTATTTTATGGTCCGGGACGCATAGATCTAAGTTTATTGTCGTTACGTTATGTAAGCGCTGTAGTCCTAAGAATTACATTTCTGCCTATGCTAGTAGTATGTAGTTGTGCTGAAGCGGATATATTTATGTTTTTTATTACTTTATTGGCTATGGCAGCATGTGGAGTGCTGTATCATAAATTCAGTTCTGCTAAAATGTTTTTTTAAGTTGGTAGGGAAAAGACTTTGTTTTGGGCGGGAAGTATTGTAGTTCGTTGACTTCAGACATGGGTAGTTTTATTTTCCTTATGTTTAGATAAAGCAATAATAGAATTGTCTTAGAAAGCTTAAATTACCCTTTGCATCAAAAGCTACAACTCATCTGGTTAGATACAACTTTTATTAGCTTACGGAGCAAAATTTTATTATGTTACAAAGAAAAGCTGATAAGAATAAAAGTATTTCATAGAAAAGTTTAAAATACGAAGCAGGAAATGTAATCTACTATTTTGTATGATTATTTTATTTAGAACATGACAGCTCCATCATCTCTCATGCATTCAAGCTTATCTTTTGCCCACTGTGCTACTCAGGGCGTGTGATCCGGCTTCTTGCATATTGTAGGCATGGCTCAGGCCTACAATAATGTGTCACTGGTGTTGTAATCCTTTGATAAATGAATACCTGTTGTAATAAATACTCCCGGCTTCGCTCACTTGCAATGTGGCTTTACGTTTTTGTTTTGGCGTCAAAGTCTCTTCAAATTGATATTTCTACCGGTTTTGTTGATAAACCGTGGTCACTATGGTTCTGGGTATGTATCGTGATGAATGTAAGTGTGTAGTGAGGATCCGCGAACTATTTTAGACTAGAACCAACCAGCCTTTAAGAGTAATCCTTTTTATAAGGTCCGACCAATAGCAGCAAACCAGTGAAAGTCTGAGAGCAATCTTAAGTTGCTACAAATGTATTAAAACCTACTTAACATCATCCTCTCAGAGCGATTTATAAAAAGGGTAAAAGAATAACTTCATAAATTCTAATACTTCATACAAAAAAAAAGAAAAAAAAAGACGTGTGGCACTCTTTATATGTGTATATCTTTACTAGAAAAAAAGAAATTGTACCGTGCCAAAGTAACATTCGTCTTGACACCGAAGTAATCGCCGAACTTTTTTATTACGGCAGTGACGTCATCGCGCTCCTCATCAGTCTCGAACGTGAACGTTTCATAAACATCGAAGCCCTCGGGTCCGATCAAGTTAATCAGCAAACTCGCTTGTACCCCTGCTTCTTCTTTAGACACCCCAGATGCCTTAATAAACAATCCAAATTGTTTTTTCCACCGCTTCCACGCGTCGTCGGCCCGGCCGACGGAGCTGCCATTAAAGCACAATTCAAACGGTGGCCTCGCGTGTTCCATTTTTTATATTGTTCATTTACACGACACTTGATATAACTCTTTTAATTAATTTTAACCGCTGCCACCATGTTATGTAAATGAAACACATCCAACTCTTAGATGACAACTGTTTATTTCATATTAGAGGGTACACCTTTAATATTTATTAATACTACCTACAACAGGGGTGTCAGGTTTTTTTCGTTACGAAATTTTTGGATTCGGTCCCCACGCTCAAGGCCCGCGATAGAAGCTATGCAATAGCTTAAAAAAACTGAAAAAAAAAAAGAAAAACTTCATATAAAATGCCAGGAAAAATGACAGCCCGAGCGGTGATATTTTGTTGGCGGCTTTTATATGAACTTTATGGCTGCAAACTGGACGGCAGCGACAGCGAGAGCGACAGCGGCGCGGGCAGCGGCGATTTATTGAATTTGTATGAAACCGCGACAAATGGCTCGAGCGCCCGCTGGTTGCGAGAACGGTCAAGAATCCCAGATTAGTTAATTGTGAGGAAAACTTACTCGAGAAACGAAACGTAAACGAAGATACCCACACTGTGTCAGATACGTACGAGGGTCAGATGCAGTCCATTGGTGTGATAAAGTCAAACACAAATTGAATATGTAGATACGTATGGTGTTGGTTTGGTCATGAATATTCAAAGTAACTCGACTGTAACGGCTACCTTTTATGCACAAATGTAAATAAATATGAAGATGCACTTTAATTTGAATACAGTTAACGTTAAAATAAATACATTTGATTTATTTCAATTTAGGTTGGTATAGTTCTCTTTTTCCGCGTCTGAACTCTATTAGTTTATCTATCAAGTTATGGAAGGGCCCACACTAATGTCAACGGAAACGTTAATGTTCATCATGGCGATAATTAACGCGACAACAGAATCCATCCTCTTATCAGTTTGTTCAAATGAGTTTATGAACTGTACGGTCTATATTCCGAAAGCTTCTGAAATAGTATACCTCACCTTCGGCTGCGCCTCGGCTCGGGTAGACATTTGTCGGAACTCTTTGCAATGACAGGCTTTCCGCACTCGTAATGAACTACTATTTTTAATACAGTTGCGAAAAAATGAAACAATTTAATAAAATATACAAAATGGCGCCAGCCGTAAAAAAATATAAACAGTTTTTTTTTGTTTTCTTCACCCGTTCTGGATAGACAAAGGGAACTATGCCCATACAGCCAAGTCTTCAGTAGATTTTTTGTATTGACATGAAATGAAATGAAATTTAATGAGATAAAATTAAATGAAATCTAACATTGAATCAAATCATTAAATCTGATATTGAAACAAATTAGTAGCTTCTTTTCAGAAATATTTGCATGAATCTTAAAAACTTCTGTGAATTTTTTTTAGTAAAAACTTCGTGGTTGGTTTTTTCTTTTTAATAGACATTATTTTGACAGTTGGGAAAGAGAACGCACGAGTTCGGAAAAGGTAAAGAAAAATCACGAGTGCGTAATAGCCCACTTTCTGAACGCTATACGTCCCTGCAATACGCCACTTTTTAAGCAACTGTATTAAAATAGTATATTTCATTACGAGTGCGGAAAGCCTGTCATTGCAAAGAGTTCCGACAAATGTCTACACGAGCCGAGGCGCAGCCGAAGGCGAGGGTTGACAGTCGGAACGAGTTGCAATGACGGTTCCGCACGTGTACTGAACGACTATTTTTAATACAGTTGCGAAAAAATTAAGCAATTTTATAAAATATACAAAATGGCGCCAGCCGTGAAAGATTATAAACAGAGGTTTTTTTTGTTTACCCATTCTGGGTAGGCAAAGGGAACTATGCCCATACAGCCAAGTCTTTAGTAGATTTTTTGTATTGACATGAAATGAAAATGAATTTAATGAGATAAAATGAAATGAAACCTAACCTAACTCATTGCATCAAATCATTATATCTGATATTGAAACAGAAGTATTAGTAGCTTCTTTTCAGAAATATTTGCAAGAATCGTAAAAACTTCTATGAATTTTTTTTTAGTAAAAACTTCGTGGTTGATTTTTTCTTTTTAATAGACATTATTTTGACATTTGGGAAAGAGAACGCACGAGTGCGGAAAAGGTAAAGAAAAAGCACAAGTGTGTAATAGCCCACATCCCGAACGCTAAACGTCCCTGCAATACGCCACTTTTTGAGCAACTGTATTAAAAAATATTTTGCGTCCTGATTTCAGTACAAATATATTGTGAGACTTATCAAATATGTCTGGGAAGACGCGGGAAAGTGAGTGAAATAGTAAGATTTTAAGGCGAGCCCAACGACGAGCTTGGCTTTACAGAATGAGCCTAACTCGAAGAAATCGCTTCTTTATGTTGTACCTACATACATATACAAAAGAGTGACGATTTTAGAGCTGCTCTGTATGAATTGACAAAGGCAGTTTCTGGTATTCTTACGCTTGGTAATTCCGGAGTGTAGTACCATAGACAAGATAGTTATATTAACATTGTCATAATGTATCAGGTGCTTATCTTCCCGGGCATACTGTAAAAAGTCAGTTAAGGGACAAAGGTATATTGGCGATTTTGCGGGCGTTAGGCTGACCCTCTGTCACTGCAATAGTCTCTGTCCATCATTATAATAGCTACAAATTTGTCAAACGTGGCATCAAATGGTTTTATAGCCGCCGGTGTTCTGCCTACCCCACATACTTATGCATGCATGTATAGCAGGTGAGTTATGAAACAAAATCCAAAATCCAGTAAAAGTTTATTCAAATTTTAACAAATCTATTTAACGTGTTTTACTTTCAGTAGTTACGTGGCTTTATTTTCAGCTCCCAAAAATAGCAATGTTAAGCTGATGTGAAAGCAAACACAATAGTGGTCAGGTTATAAAATCAATGTGACGCGACTAATCCATTCAAAGCTTTTAATGCCGATTTTTATCAGAGGTGTTTTATTTGCATTCGATTAAAGTTTTAAATCGAATGCAAATATAGAAAAATATCTTAAATAAAGCACATTTTTCAACCGATTTATCACGTTTAATTATATTTTACATTTTAAACCAACCACTTCGGTGTCTTTATACCTAGAACCCTCGGGAGTCGTCGTGGCGCCGTGGTTACTGTGTGTATCTAAGGATATCGGCTCGGTCGGCACTTGGATGGGTGACCGCCGACCATTCATTTCTCACGGCGACTTCCGTGTTTCGGAGGGCGCGTAAAGCATTAGGTCCTTGGTGCTGTTTACTTGAATACAGTAGTCGTTAGGGTTTGTCAGAAGCCATTTAGGCGCCCTGAAAATTCTGACATCCACCACCCAGCACGAGACTCATGCCCTGCAGTGGGCTCATTACAAAGAATTGTCATAATAGACCCGTGGTCACGAGCGATGGATGGGGTTTTAAAAGTAAAATATGATGCGATGAATCTGTTAGAAAAAGTATTTTATAACGATCTCCGTGGCGCAGTGGATTAAGACGCTACAATTAGTAAATCGTAAGGTCTCGGGTTCGATCCCCGAACAGAGTAAGAAAACAAAATGCTTCGGGTCTGGATGTTTATCTAGGTATATAAACAGGGTGACTGGTGGGTCACTTTCGAAATTCGAGGACGTGATAGTTTGAGGTCATACATTAAGAGAAAAATTAAATATTAATTATTTACTGATGATTAACCGAAAGTAAAAGGCCTTATTTGAAAAGTATTTCTTAGTATTCTACATGTAAGTGTAAAATATTTGGCTTCATCTTATCTACGGTTGACCACCATCTCTCCTGATGGTACCTAAGTAGCGGTGAGCTCGAAGACGAGCACAAGCACAGGTTTAGGCAGGAACTGGCTTTTTATAAAACATAGCTGAACTCATCACCAGCGGATCTTTGATATCTGGCGGCAGATTTTATATGAAAAACCTTAAGGGACCCTTAAATAACTGAAAAATATGTAAAAATCTGCCTGACGAGTGCTCTTCCTCTGGGCCAGCAAACGAGAGGTCCCAGATTCGAGTCCTGGTCAGCTGATGATTTTATTTAGCATAGTTTTTCAGTTATTTAAGAATAATTGAGCGTTTTTAAATGCTAAAACTAAAAATATTATTGAAGGGACTAGTCCCTTTTTACGAAATGCTTATCGAGTGGAGTTAGGGCTATTCTAAGCCAGCCATATTCGGTGAAAATCTGTTTGTTTTAATTGCTTCATACATACATACATACATAATTTCACGCCTGTATCCCTTATGGGGTAGGCAGAACACCAGAGGTAACAAAACCATCTGATGTGACGTTTGACAAATTTGGAGGCATTATAATAGTGGAGAGAGACTATTGCAGTGACAGGGGGTCAGCCTACCGCCCACAAAAAAGCTTCTCATAACACCTCTGTCCCTTAACTGACTTTTACAGTATGCCCGGGAAGAGAAGCAGCTGGCACATTCTATGTTTTTCTTTCGCTCCCAGTCCAGCATAGAAGCTACTAATTGCTTTATAATAATCTGTTTTTATCGAACACAACGTGTGGCGGCCTTGTACTGGGAGACGCAGCGTAGGAAAGCTACCTGCAAGGTGGACTGACTATCTGGTCAAAGTCGCCGGTAAACGCTGGATGAAAATGAAAACTTTTTTATTCGTAGTAGGTAATTTTATACACTTTACGAACGTCAAATGCTGGATGAGGGCGGCGCGGGTCCGGACGACATGAAGAATCCTGGGGAAGGCCTCCGTCGAGAAGTGTGCGTCTCTCAGCTTATAAAGATAATGATCGCCCATTATCCAGCAATGTCTTGGTGATGTCTACTACTACTTCTTCTGATGAGGGAGCATAGTGGAGAACTTTGGGGGAGGCCTATGTCCAGTAGTGGGCATCACCATGCTGATGATGTTGATGATAAATCTCAGCGGTATTCGCACTCAGGTCCTCTACTAACTTAAGGCAAAGTTTTTCCGCCTCAACCGTATCGGAAGCTTCAACATACTCCCTTTTTAATTTGAATAAAAGTTGCCAATGCACTCAGAAAGTTGAAAAGTTTTAACATAAATAATCCATAAACAAACAAGTTTTCACATAGTTTAAGTGGATTTATTTCAATAGTTGCCCAGCACAAAAAACTGTTAGCACTATTTATTACGGCTCAACTGACCGTAGCAGTTTTGTCGTATAACTTATATTAAATGGGTTTTGGGCTGATATTTATATGATGTTAGGATTTATAAACATTGAGCCACTTCACTTCAATTAAGTACCTATCGAGATATTTAAAATGTAAGTATCTACTGATTATATATATTTTTTGTTTAGTTTTTTCCTATATTATATATAGTTAGTAATTAATTGAGTAAATACTATTTTCAAAAGAAGAGTAGGTACCTAATATATTTAGATAGGTCTCCTTTATCTTGCTTGAATGTAAAAACTTGATACCCATTTGACCATTTTATTAACAGATAAAATAAAATTAAAAGGAATTTTAAAAACTAAGATATTAAGAACAAAAATACATTAAGAAGCTGGTATTATTTTGTAAGTAATTCTAAAACGTAGCTCTACCGGTGGTATACCTAAATATGAAAGTGTCGTACATAAAGACCGCATAAAGGCACTTAAGAGAATACGAGTCTCTCCTTATGTCTTTGTATTTTTACTTTCGTATTACTACTTTTAAAGTGAGAAAAATGCCTCCACTGTAAATAGCTATTAGCTCAATAGGCATTTGTTATTCTGACAGAGAAAATATTTAGAAGAGGTTATCGAATATCTTCTTATTTCTAGGGAATCAGGTGAAACTGACGGACAAGTTGCACTTATCTTCCCCAATCAAGTAATAAAATAAGTAATGTAGTATAGATTTTTAGTACCTGAAACCATTAGAAGAATGTACTAAAAAGTTACGCTATGAAGGTATACGAAACCGTGGCACTATGACGACCACTTTGGCGTTGGGGTAAACCTATCTGTCTCAGACGCCAGTGGTTGCGGGTTTGATCCCCGCACGGAACCAGAAAAAAAAATGTTCCGTGTCTGGGTGTTTATCTATTTATATATTTATTTTTGACGACCGGCTGGTGTAGTGGCTACATAAATTGCCTTCTATGCCAGAGGTCCTGGGTTCGAATCCCGGCGGTGACGGATATTTGTGTGATGAACAAGTCAAGTCATGGATGTGGATTTATATGTTTATTTAAGTTTATTCTAATAAAAATGTGTATTTAATTAATATGTATGTTTATATATTTCTTAAGTATATCAGTTATCTACTATCCATAACACAAGTTCTTTAACAAACTTAATTTGGGCTAGATAATGTTGTGTGAGTGTCAGAAATATTTATTTATTATTTATTTATTATATTCTAGGGGGAACTAGTTCGCTACATGGTATCCCTTAACACAAGCTATGCTTACTTTGGGGCCATGTAGTTGGTGTGATTGTCTGGGGATTTTATTTATTTATTTATTATTGCGATATACAAGGCGGTAGGACTAGTCTTAATGCCTGGTTAAGCTTCTCTATAAGGCGACTATTAGGAAACAAAATAATCCGAGTGAACGTCGCTTAGTGGCAGGAGCCTTTAACGGCGCATGGCTAGCGACCATCTTACTAATATTAAAAATGTGAATGTTTGAATGGATCTTTGTTCATCACGGCATAATGGCTCAACGGATTTGGATGAAATTTGACATAGTGATAGTGTACAGTCTGGAATAGCGCATAGGCTACTTTTTATCCCGACATTCCCGCGGGATTCGAGTAAAACCGCGCGAAACAGCTAGACTTTCATATAAGGACTGCCGCTGAATATCTCTGACAGTGTTTTAAACAGACACGGATTTTATGAAGTAAAAGCTTCTTTCTTAAATTGTTACTTTCATTTTCGACCTTGTATTCTACTAGACACCGCGCGCGGTTTTACCCGCGTAACTTTTGATCCCGTGGGAATTTCGGGATAAAACATAGGAATTTCTATAACCTTTCTCAAGAGTTGGGCTATCAAATGAAAAAAGAATTTTTCAAATCCCACTTGTAGTTTCTGAGATTAGCGCGTTCAAACAAACAAACAAACAAACAAAAAAAACAACTCTTCAGCTTTATATATTAGTATATAGATTTGCCAGCTTCAAAAATATCCTTGTGAAATTAACCCCCGAATGAGCAGTCTGTGGCTAATAATACCAGACCCTTTTTTATTTTACCCTAATTTATTTTAATTAGAAATTGTCAAAATGTAATTATACTGATTGAATGGAGAGCGTCCGCAGTTCAGTCGTATTTACCTGTTTGGTGAATTACAGTTCCTAATTTAAATTTGTTTTTCTTCTTTTCAGTACCGGTGTACCCACGTAATTAGTTTTAAAGGATTAAGTATATATATATATATATATATATATATATATATATATACTAAGTATATATGTATACTAATTATGTTAACTATATATATATAATTAGTTAACATAAAGTGCATTGTAATTTATTATGTTGATTGAATCGTGCGTAACAGAGGCTCTTAATCCTTTTAATAATAGGTACTTATTAAAATGTAGAAGCTGATTATTAGATATGATATACAATACGAATTAAGGATACGTTTAATTCTGGTTTAACTAAATTTTTTTGTGTAAAAATGAATCAATTTTCACTAGACTAAAAAGGTTTCAGTTGTAAATAATGATTTAATTATGGTGTTTATCAAATTAGCCCATCACGTGAGATTTAGGTAAAAGGTGGCTTGTAGACCATAAAAAAAATGTCTCGGTATTTTCCCATGTACTTATTTACCGAACTGATTTAAATCTTTTTACGTCTTTTCAAATTAAGAACCAGTCGCATGGTTCTCCCCGTAACTTTGTATCACTTAGGATTAAAAAAATGTCCATTAGCACCTTCAATATGAGAAACATTTAAAGTGGGATAAAACAGGAAGGATAGAATTATCCATCCAGCCACCTCTAAGCAGAAATGGTTACCATACATACATAACGTCACGCCTGTATCCCTTATGGGGTAGGCAGCACACCAGATGCTAAAAAACCATTTGATGTCACATTTGAAAAACTTGGTGGTATTATAATGATGAAGAGAGACTTGCAGTGATAGGGGGTCAGCCTATCGCGCACAATAACGTCAATAAAACCTCCGTCCCTTAATTGACTTTTTCAGTATGCTCGGGATGAGAAGCAGCTGGCACATTCTATGTTTTTCTTTTGCTGTTAGTCCAGCATAGAAGCTAAATTAAGCATCTCTGCTTAATTTAGCCCTGTGTTAAATATCTTACAAAAATCTAATTTCGTCTTGACGTTTTGGTAAGCAGACGATTCCGAGGAGTTTCATACCGTAACCTCAATGAAGTTAGGTTAAAAATTGTAAGGCAGACACGAAATAAGAATTCTAAGAAAAGTTGCCTGGATAAATACCATGTTTTAAAAATAAACAACAGCCTGAGGCTTTTGGTTTTGCATGTGTTCTGCTTAGTTTTAAGAATATTTTTTGTATTGACTGTGACAAATTCGTGGAAAAAAGCTAGCCAATCACATAATTATGTTTACAGCCTATGTTTTCTTGTCGTAAGATGTAATTTGGTATACATTTCATAGGAGGGACGCACGAGGTTATAATGTAAAACAAAGTATTTGATGTTTTTGAACTACCAGCGCGGATTAAGCAACGTAACTTGAGATCCCGCTAAATTTCTTGTTTAAATATCTATAGCCTAAACTGTGCTTGCCTGAACCTAATGAAAAAATAAATGAACAACACAAAGAGACGTTTATTTGTGAGGTAAAAATTGACAACGTAATGAGAGTTCAGGAAACATGTATCATGCAGCGGGTATAGAACATGTAACATTTAGCTGGGAGATATACATATATTCGCCTACTGCGTTACTGAGTTTAAAACCCACTTTGTTTGTATAATGAATAAAGTGTATGAAAGCTTAGGGAGGTGCTAAACCCAAGGCCTAAGCCGCTTTTCTTATATTTTTATATCCAGAAAACCTTTTATTTTGAATAAAAGAAAACGAAAGGTAGATTTGAAATCTTGAATTATGTAATAAAGCCGAAGGTTTTTTGAGTGCGTTTATTTGAACAAAAACTATTCGTATTTCGCTTAGGTTATTTTCCAAGGTAGGAAAAGAAATTAAATAAAATATTTTGTATCTCTAATATCAAAAATAAAAATGAAGAATCTTCCTATATGTTAGGAGTGAACCACAAAAAACCTAATACTAACATTACAGACACAGGGACTTTTTAACAAATCGCTAGTGCTTTGATTTTTTTTATACATACATACATACATAACTTCACTCCTGTGTCCCTTATGGGGTAGGCACGACACTAGAGGTTATAAGACCATCTGATGTCACGTTTGACTTTGGAGGTATTATAATGATGGATAGAGACTATTGTAGTGACAGGGGGTCAGCCTATCGCCCACAAAAACGCCAGTAAAACCTCTGTACCTTAACTGGCTTTTACAGTATGCCCGGGAGGATACGCAGCTGGCACATTCTATGTTTTTCTTTCGCTCTCAGTCCAGCATGGAAGCAATATCTTTATAAATTATCATATACATAGGTTGGTCTCATGTTTAAGATATATTATTTTAAATTTTCACCAAAATTTATTTAGTATTTTATGCGTGACAAAGTAACAAACATTCATCCATACAAATTTTCACGTGTAAAATATACTCGGAAGTAGATTATTACGCGAGGTACCAGTAGAATTTCAAATGAATTTTAATGTTTGATATTATTTTAGAATAAACAGTATCAAGGAATTTGGAGAATTTGCGCCGTAATATTATAATTGGTTATTATAATTTAATTAATTGGTACTTTATTAAAATATTGCTGGCTGGATTAGTCGATATAAGTATATATTTTATGTCATATATTAACATAATCGTCGTACACATGAAATACCAAGTTTACTAAGTTAAAATTACAATAAACACAATAATTAATACTTATATTTAATTTCTACTTTTTATCCATAACAGACAGATAATACAGTTAAAATAGCGCTGCAGTTTCCGCCCCCCCGCAAGCCGCGCACCCCTCCGCGCCGTCTAGCACTGCACGTGCCATACAGAAGCCGCACCGCCCCTGCCCCAGCTCGCGGGTCAACGCTCATACTTCTCAACGCTGTTACGCTAACGCTGCAGCTAGTCAACCCCTAACGGAAATCCCTTTGAAGAAGCTGATAGAAAAGGATGGCTTCATTAAAGTGGAACAAAGGAAGAAGAAGCCGACCCTTCAGAATAAGTGTGGTACAGCACCGAACTGCAAAAATCTCCTCTGCGCTCTGAGGTACCACGACGCAGTTGTACGTGACTCGCGTGATGCTTTCACGGCTGAAGACGTGGTGACTACACGCGAAGACTAGATTGAACATGAGGGTCGAGCGGTTGGAGTCTCGCCACAAAGTCAGTTTCAGCTCCTTTGTGGTGAGGGTGCCGACCTAATATCTATCGACCTACATGAGAGAAGATTTTTGGCCGCAGGGTGTCATGTTTCGCCGCTTCAGAGAACGCATACTCGACATAAAGACGCAGCGCCCCACGTCGCAGTCTATACGTGTTACTTAGTCACTTAGTGACATTTGTAGTTTTAAGTATTCTAATATATTCTAGTTTAAGGTATATTTGTTTATCTTTTATATATGTTAGACTGTAAGGTACTTATTCTATGGGTCTCTGTTTTCAATTGTTAAGATCTCTTTGTAAATATTGCCTGAAATAAATGAATTTATTTATTATTATATAAAATTAAGACGAAATAGATATGACCTTTTATTTTTTCATAATCTAATTCTTAATCTATGTGTATAGATATGAATTGAAACTTATTTCACAGTTAAACTTCATTTTTTTACCTCTTTTTAAAATCAATGCTTTTGCTTCACTTAACGGGCCGATAACTTCTTATCATGTGACGCAACCATAAAATTACTTAAGATGTGCCAACCCCGGTTGTCTATAACGCTGACGCTAGACACAAAACGGTTTCGTCGTCGCCATGATGTCGCGACTGTACTCGATGAGAATGTATGACGACTGCCCAAAATTTGCTTAGAAAACGTTCAACCAGACCTTGCAAAGTACAATGATGAACGAAAACTAAATTCTGATTTCCTTTTTACGAGATTCTTCAGTTTGTTATTCAATGTGAATTTTATAACTACGAAAAGAATGTAGTTGTATGAACTTGGCTTTGGGACCAGAGATAGTACTTTCTTAAGTTTTCACGAATCATAATATATTAAATAAAGTACGTCTTTGACAAGTTTATTCCACGTTTTAATCTCACTTTAGATTATAGGGTGTGCAAAGGGGCCGAAATACTTACTAGTTATTTTAAAATAGTATTTTAGTTAGTATTTTTACATTTTAAATTTTAACTCGACGTTTCGGTGTCTTTGCAGACCCCGTGGTCACTCGTGGTCTGGTGTGTTTTATTTAATAGTATGAATCGCGAAAACTTAAGACAATATTAATAGTATTGATATCTTCAGGTATTATGTCTGCTTGTTAATATCGTTCTACAGGCCAAATTAATAGTCGTGTTGTAAAAGGCGATTAATCGAATTGACCTCGCTTTATGTTAGAACCTCACCTGAACCAGGCTACCGGTAATGTGATAAGGCTATGTTTCATGATGTTTAAGCGCTTTCCTTTGGCTTTTTTCAGCCACTTACGCCCGAATACTGGAAAGTCACTCAAATGTATCAATCAGCTGAAGGGCATTTAAATTTAAGCGTCTCCCATATTTAACTGATATACACAAACGCCACTCAGACGATTTGTTATGATGCTCACGTAAGTGGCCCTGTGAGTAGCCGTCAAATATTTACATCATAGAAACATTTACAGTGTTTCATTTTACGCCAGATCTAACTTGACTGTACAAATTAAAAGTTTACTAAAAACCTTTAAATGCCGTTTACTATTTGTCGTCATTAAATATATTTAAATAAATTTAAGACTTGGCAATTTTCAATATAATTTTCTGGTTAATTACAATAGAAAATCTGAGAAGGCGCGATTCCACATCAATTTTCAAAACATTTTGTTGAACTAAAAGAAACTGTATTCTAATTATAATAATATATTATGGAGACAATTAAAAAGAAATGTGGTTGTAACTATACTAGCTCGGAAAAGAATATGCTGTTAGAATTAGTTAAAAAGTGAGTAAAAGTAACATTATTATCAATATACTATTTTCATAAAAATGTAGTTACATTGACTACTTGTTTACAAAAGTTAACCGCAAAGTTATAAGTATTTGGTGTATTGGCTGGAAAGCTCTACTTCTCCTAGTAGGCGGTTTTATCGACTCCCCAAACACGGACTCCAAGTAGTTTCGGTTTCTTTAGAAACACGAAAGCGCGCGAAACTCAGCATCGTTGTATGCATTGAGCATTTGATTATTTCGGCGGCGACTCACGTTCGGAGTTTCATGGTCTGAAAGACTAGATAGGGACGATAAAGACATTATAATGCTCAATTATTCTTAAATAACCTCAATTTTCGGTTATTTAAACATTATTTTAACTTTATAGTACACACTTTTCACCGCAATTATAGATTTAGGAGACCTCTTGACCACTCTTAAACACAAGCGACGCTTAAATCAGTTTGACAGATCATTTAACAGCTAAAAAAAGTTGAGTGACCGTCGAGTATACGAATTTTTCGTTAAGTGGTGCACATGTGGAGCCTGAGTACAACTTATTTGGAGGTCAACTTAAAACTAAGCGCATCTTAAAATTTGCGTTTGAGAATACGAATTTTTCGTATGAGTGGTACTCAAAAATTTAAGCAGCATTTAAATATTTGAGAGACCTTCCAGTATTCGGGCATTACCACTTAGGGAGATTAAGGTCACTACTTAATAGCACTAGAAATAGGTAGGTAATTAGGGTTTAGCGACCTCTAGCGACGCTACATAGCAACGAAGATGATGACATGATGTTTGACCCTAGATCGCATTATCAAAGTTTCTAATGCGACTAGCCATATATACGACTTCCCGACAACAACCGAAGTTGAAAATAAATCGTTTGTGATTGGATTTAGCACTTGACCTTTTTGTGCTGCTGATAAAAGGTGAAAAAAAAAGTAAAATTAAAAATTTTAAAAACCCCCCGACACAAAAAAAGACCTTAAAAACTAACAAATAATATTTAAACCTATTCTAATTATTATCGTCCCATATATAATTGACTGTAAGACTTGTGCTTTAAAATATTTTTATTTTCCGAGCTTCGTCGCCGCGTCGGGGACCGCTCAAGTATATAAAGTATTAAGCCAACAACAGCTAATTTATTATTACATTTAGGTATGAGCGATCTTAAGTTTCATGCATAGTCTACGCTCTACTACGCAATGCCGCGCGCGGCGAGCTCGGTGTGCGGCTTGCGGCGCCGGGGTGGGCGTCTCCAAGTGCGGCGACCCGAACGGGCAGACACGTGAGGGCAGACGACGTTGACGGTTGTGTCGATTTTACGAATTTTTCGGAGTGATGCAATCTGCAACTGACAACTGTTTTTCTCACTTAGCGGTCCCCCGACGCGGCGACGACGCTCGGAAATTAAAAATATTTTAAAGTACAAGTCTTACAGTCAATTATATATGGGACGATAATAATTAGAATAGGTTTAAAATATTATTTGTTAGTTTTTAAGGTCTTTTTTTGTGTCGGGGGGTTTTTAAAATTTTTAATTTTACTTTTATTTTGTACTTTTTAAAGTAGGTTTTAATATTAGGAAGGTATTTAAAGTAATTAGTTAGTTGAGTTAGTAACTTAGTTAGGTATTAGATATCATATTAGTTTTCATTTACTAGATTAAGTCTTAACTAGTATGTAGTCTTAGGTTAAGTGGAATATAAGGTAGGTATTTGTGATCAGTTTAAGCAATTTAGGTAGGTATTAGTTTCAGGTTAGTTAGGTACCACATACTTTCAATTTCACTGAAGTATCACGGTACGAAATTTCGAATCGATAGGACATATGGAAGGTAGTCAGATCCCCTCATCAACAATAAGAGAGCTGATGATCTACAAACGGCTGATCAGGTCATCTTAACCTTACCATACACTTTCAATTTCATTGTAGTAATACGGTACCAAATTTCGAATCGATAGGATATATGGAAGGTAGTCAGATCCTCTCATCAACTATTAAAGAGCTGATGATCTTCAAACGGCTGATCAGGTCATGGTTCCCTTACCATATACTTTCAATGTAATTGTAGTAATACGGCACCAAATTTCGAATCAATACGACATATGGAAGCTATTCAGATCCCCTCATCAACTATTAGAGAGCTGATGATTTTCAATTGGCTGATCAGGTCATGGTTACCTTACCATATACTTTTAATATCATTGTTGTAATACGGCACCAAATTTCGAATCGATACGACATATGGAAGTTAGTCAGATCCCCTCATCAACTATTAGAGAGCTGATGACCTTCAAACGGCTGATCAGGTCATGGTTACCTTACCATATACTATCAATATCATTGTTGTAATACGGCACCAAATTTCGAATCGATACGACATATGGAATTTAGTCAGATCCCCTCATCAACTGTTAGAGAGCTGATGACCTTCAAACGGCTGATCAGGTCATGGTTACCTTACCATATACTTTCAATATAATTGAAGCAATACGGTACCAAATTTCGCATCGATAGGACATATGGAAGGTAATCAGATCCCCTCATCAACTAGAAAAGAGCTGATGATCTTCAAACGGCTGAACAGATTTTCATGAAACATGGCTAAGAACACTCGGGATAAAATTATCTATAACACAAAAAAAACTAAACGAAAATGGGTTCATCCGTTTGGGCGCTACGATACCACAGACAGATACACAGACACGTTAAACTTATAACACCCCTCTCGTTTTGCGTCGGGGGTTAAAAAACAAACTTAATTGATCGATTAAGAAACGGTAGCTTATAAAAAAGGCTCACCTTAGTAACAAACTAAGGCCCTTTGCCACCGCAGACGAAAGATCAACCAATGTTTCACAGAAACCTTAATTAGCACTAAATAACAATTCAAATGTATTTCGCGACAGAATTTCAAATATCATCTTCTCGAATCCTAAGGGATTACTCTTTAATATGCGGGATTATCAAGTAAACCGTTTTATAAGGATTTAACTCCGACAACTCTGTTTAACTAATAATAATTTATCACGCCAATATGACAGCATAGAGGTTGGATTCCGTGCAGGTTTTAATTAAAGTGTAGCTTTAGATATCGAATTGCATTTAAAATTGATTTCAATAGAATAATAACCTTAAAATGTGTTTTTTAGTCCTGTATGCCCTTGTGTTTGGGTTTTGGGTGAACCTTTGTTTTGTTTAAATATAGTTCTATATTCAATTCTCAATATTCAGTATAATTTTTGACGTCAACTTCGTTAAATTAATGAATATTGTTAAAGCTTCAGAAATTCACAAAGTAAGTTAACAGACTTTTGTCCAATTTGATTAACTACACTAAAACTATAAATATAAAGCTTTCAAATAAAATAAATTATAAAAATTCTGAAAGCAAGATTTCTTTTAAGAAAAAAAAAGCGAACAAATTCTTAGTTTGTCCAGCCTATTTATGGACGAAGGTAATTTTTTATGATTACACTTTCGTCATTATGAAATATTTTTAAGTTCTATAACCACGCTCCTTTTAAACTTCCTCTTAAACATACACAATCCTTTTAATATCACTCCGAAAGTACTTCAATATGGCGCTTAAAAGTCTCGACCGTGGCTGGAAGTACTAGAGGACTTTATTCCATCAGAAAACGTTTGTACAAATTGAAAGGACCTCTGTCGGTAGCTAGCGAACAGTGAAGTACGAATAAAGTCTTTAATATAAACCACATCAGTTGCAGGTTTGTTACACACGGTGCACTTCAAATACATTCCATTATGTAGGTATAGAGACTCATGGCATAGCCCTGCAATGGGCTCATTAAAAAGAGTTATCAAGATATAGAAATTCTAGTAGCCACGCACGGTTTCAGTTGATTTGTTAGGGATGTCTAAGCAAAATAGCCTAACAGTTTCACTAAGAACTACGCTGTTGAAATAAAAAAACATAATATTTTCCTAAGTTTTCGAGATTCATAATTTTTAATAAAACACTTTTTAATTGGATTTATCGCATTTATAGCTATTTGCTCACTCGTGACCATGGGATCTCCAAAGACACCGAAACGTCGAGTTAAAATGTAAAAATATAATTACGCGATAAATCCGGTTAAAAAGTGTTTTATTTAAGATCAAAAACATTGTTTCGATTCCGAACGACAGCGTCAGAGTAACAAGCAAACTACCTAAGAAATAACATACATAACTTCAACTGTCTCCCTCTTGGGTAGGCAGAGACTTGGGAACGCCAACTGCTATGATCAGACATACCTCTTTCGCTTCCTCCACGTTCATTAATCTTTTAACTAACAAACTCGTCGGCTTTATTATGTTCAGATAGATAGAAACTGAAGAATTCCCAAACGGCTTAAAATTGTTAGTATAATTCACAAATATTTCTTATTCCAGGAGTAAATAATTTGCAAAACGGAAAAGCATCTCAAAATTCCGTTGACACAATTTTTAAATGAGCATTCTCTGTAGTAAATTATAAGTACTACAACTTTATCAAACAATGCAGAAAATGCTGCTGTGAAACGAGCGCGTTCTTTTGTTACCTAGGTTTTTCATTTCCTAGCATTGTTGGGAGTACCTTATCTTTAAAATTTTGAGTCTCAAAGGATTTCGTTTTTACGCAATGTGTGGACATTGTTATTTAGATTATTAGGATGTAGTTGTTTTTAAGTTACCGTTTTTATAAGGTTTATTTTGTAAGAGACGGCTACGTTTAACTGTTAGATGTTAATAACTTTTTTATTTCTTCGTGATCGAGCTGAAGTTTCACAGCTTAGAATGACGCGTTTAGTTTTATTTTTTTTTGAAATTCTAAGTAAAAATATTAAAATAAAAGAATTAGTTCCAAATTCACTAAATCAACCATCTCTTCTGAAAGTCGATCTGTAGAAAACGAATGGCAAGAACCTCAATAAAAGGTCAAATAATGTGGAACTTTTTTATAGCATAATAACGTATCATTATAAAATATTTTTCATGTTAAGTCGACGTTTCGGTTTCTGTACAGATGCTAGACCACGAGCAACCCTGTTATAATTTTCTTGATAGATCGTTCAAGATAAACGACAAAATAAAAAAGACTTACAGCGAGAAATAGCTAGTAAAGCAAAAACGTTGGAATAGGCCACATTCCAAATTTAACACAAGCAAAGCCACGGGAACACCTATCATAATATAATTAACCCGTCCAATGAAGGATCCATCAATACCAAAATCGCTTAGCTGTCGTTCGTTTTCCTGATTATCGAAGTTAATTAATAGTCGGTTAGGAAATAAATCAAACCAATTTATCCCACTACTTTCCTCATAAAATGACTACAAAGCAAATAATTTTCGTATTGAAGAAATTCTTACTTGTACACCTGTGTTCTTACTCGAGAAACATGGGTTGAAAAAAGAATGAATCATTCAGAGAAAAGTACCAACTCAATAAAAGGACAGAAGACTTTTGTAATGAAGAGGCTTCGGGCGCTACGTAATTTGGTATTGCTTAAAGTTTTTTTCTTTTTTCATATGAATTGGCTACGTTTAATTGGTGTTCACATATAGTTCCTGAGTTAATAGTGTTAATTGATTACATGCAATAATTAGGTATTAGACGATAGATACGAAAACAGTTTATATATAGAAATTCCTTATGATGCTTCTAATCTCATAGCCTGGCAAAAGATTGACAAAATAAATCCATTTTAAATGTTGTCAGTTATAACGATTTTTAATTTGTTAATTTTGGTACCTACTATGATAATCTGTATAGCTATTTTGTATTTTTTATTGTAGTAATCCAAATGCATCTAAGGGGCTTTTAAGAAACTCGTTTATGGAAACCTTATACCAAAACTGCCTTAATTTTTGAACACCTCAAATCGTACAATTTTAGAAAAATATCCCAAATCATTTAGACTAAGAATCCATCGCATGAATAACTAACAAAACGAAAGATAATTTCAGCGTTTCAGGTCTTGGGTTAGCCGTGTTTTACAAATGGAATTAATCCCAGAAGCCTTCTAATGAAAGTGGTATCCCCACAGGTTTAGTCTGAGTAGCAACCAAATATCTGCGTTCGTTGTAAATGTTTTTCTATAAAACTTGTATTTTATGAAGAACTCCCTAATATGCGTGACACTTATCATTAAGTCTAGTATCTCGTGGTTAAATGAATACTTGAGTTATAAGAATGCCACTAATTGACGAATAGGTTGGCTATAAACATATGTTCATGCTATTCCATTTTGCAATAGAATGAAAAAAAGACGAAAATTTTTATAAGCCTTCACTCGCTATTATGAATAAGAGGAAATAAAACATTAAATACTTTCCATACATAAGCATTTCTTATGTATTATTCTCTCTATAAAACCTCATGAGTTATTTTAAACTATTGCGAGCGTTACATTGATACGTTGTTTTTTTTGGCGCTGCTGGTGTAAGCATCTTGCTGACGAAACTCAATTAGGCTCATATTTCGATTAGTAACAAAACACTGTTTGCTTCCAACACAGATACTCGTATTTGTTATTATTTTACTTGTTGGAATCTCTTCTTTGACATAAATTTCATCTCATGATAAATAACGTTGGACAACATGACTTGAAATAACGTTGACAAACTGGCTGTATCAAAAAAATATGTATGAGAAAATTATTTGGCGACCAATTTAAGATGAAGGATTGATAACGAATCAATCGCTACCTATTTTATCCAAAACTTTTTACTATCCACCTTTATTTTCGATCCGACCTCCTTTGAAACTAAACTAAAATGCTCGTCGTATCGGCAACAAGGATACTAAACTTGTCATAAATATATTTTTATGAGCCATCTTATTTTCTTATAAGAACTTTGGTACGTGGAATCGTCCAAACTTTTCTATCAAAACTAAGATAACCAACCTTAAACTTAATTGTGTAATTCGGTAAACAAGCAAAAGTTGTTAAGCCGGTGGATCATATCAACGGTGTTTTGGTTTTCAAAGTCCCTCTTTGCATGTGAATTACTTTGTTAAATGTTTGTCTCTATAACGTACATGACATAAAAATCTTAAGTTCTTACCTGTTTATTTTTTTAAGAAAACAAATAAATAAGCTGCTACACGCAGGGCCATTTTTTTCATCTACGTATGAAAATTTACTTATTCATTCTTTTTCTGTTTTTTATTCGGCGCCAATATTAATTTTTACTGGTAGCAAGGTATAAACATGCTTTGGAGGACACGTCGGATATTTTGGGAGTCATCTGGGTATTTTTCTATAGCACGTTAGATTTTACCAGTAGCCAGTTTCGGGTCCTGAAAATTCTGATATTCACCAACTAGCACTGGACCTGCTTGATTGTTTTTGGCCTAAACCTCCTTGTCACCCGAAAGTGAGAAACTCTTGACCCTGCACTGGGCACCTTGAAAAGGGCTGTGATATCAGTATAATTACTTCATAAAGCTTGCCCTTTTGCGTAGGTACCATCCTTATTTCCACCGGCAAACAGCTATACTGTGTTCCGTACATGCATAATATTACAGCCTCACGCGTAATGCAGTTTCAGCTCTCAACGACGCGGCTAGATCGTTGAACCACGATTAGCATCCTTGATTAAGTATCCACGACATCAAAAGGCCATTTTATGAAATTTTCCCAAACATTATATGCTCGTTTTTGACTTTAAAAAATGGGACGTTTGTCTTCAATGACACCTGATGGTGAACATGAAAACTAAGGTGGTTCACGTCCATTCTCGAGAGACCTAATCACTCGACGCTTACAAGGATCAGGACGCTGGTCAGTGAAAATAGACAGTAAATTCCAAACCTTGGCTATGTTCATTTCACCTTTACTGAGCTTAATCTATGACTTCTAAACACCGACAGACAATCCAATAAACAAACACAATTGAACGCTATCAAGTTACTAATAACTATTGTTTCTAGATCTTAGAATTCGTTGAAATATACCGAAGATGGTTTAACCAATTCTACGATCCACCCACAACAATACCCACATTGCTGTTTGACAACTTTGGCTGAGCTCTCTAAACTAATTTCAAAATTAACTGAAGTGAACAGCTCTCTCATTGCGTATATTTAAAATATATAGGGTGCTAACAATGCATAATATTTTTAGTGCAGGTTAAGAATGATGAGTGGGTTTAATTTATTTACGTTTTTTTTAAATAATGTCTTTTTATTTTATTTTTTTAACCTAAAAGTAAATATGACTTAATAGGATCTGATTCCACGTTAATGGTTGCGAGTGCATTGGTAAATAATAACTGTGCCACGCAAGATAATTGTTTTGGCTAGGTAATTTTTAACTTTTTTCTTAAAATAAATAGATGAAAAGTTTTTATTTTTTCTTTATAGTAGTAGATTAAAGTTTTAAAGGTGCGTCCAAACATTAAGCGGTAAAGGTGCGCGGACGCCGCGCGCGGCGTTCTGCGCTATGGTAGGAGGGTTGCCGACCGCTGATTTTCCTAACTAGAGCGCGGCAGAATTTCGTCTCACGAATGCCGCCAGCGTCTGCAAGGTAAGTTTGCACGCTGTGTTTGGACACACCTTACTTAAAATTTTGTCTCTTACAAGAATTAAAAAAAAAACTAAAAATATCAAAAATCCACATATCTATCATTATTTTAGCAGGACCCTGTATATCTATAAATGGTGTAATATACCTCAAGCCTCACCCGAACACCTGGAGCACAACGTCGCAGTCTATTAACGAAGTTTAATAACAAGTTTCCCATGGAGTTCAGCTTTCCTGGACATTATATGAAGTTTAGTAACTTAGTGAGAACCGTGTCTTCCCACAAACACGCTCAGCTATGTTGGATTTAATGTGATTAGGTAGGTGTTTGTTTGTCTATTGTTTGTTTTTATTCGGGAATTCCAAAAGATAGAAGGTTCTATCTTTAGGCTGAAGAAGTCTTCTCAAAATAGCAAACAAAGTGTATTCTAAATTAAGCATATGATGAGGACCAAATCGTGGAATAATAATTACGAGTATCAAAGTAAAAAAAAAAAAAACTATTTCAGCAAATTCGTTTTCTAATTTAGTTAGGCTAATAATTAAACTCTTTGGTACACCTAGAAATACGCGTTAAAAAAAATCCTAGCTAACCGATGACCTATATAATATTTCCAACACACACAAATACGGTGCAAACAACTCGTAACGTTTAATAGGGATGGGTTAACGAATAATTTGCAATTTACGTTCCTGTAGTATAAATTTAAGCTTGGCATTGCTATAGCCAATTTAATGCAAACCATAAAGGAATTTGTGGCACGGTCAGGTGAATTTACTGTGTGTATAGTATGCTGTATATTTATGCCAAATTGGTAACATAAATCATAGTGTAGAAGAAGGTTTTTGTGCGAGTTCATGAATAAGTATAGTAGTTTTTTGGGGGGTTGGCTTAACTTACTGTTTTTGAAAACAGATTGAAATTTATGAATGAAACTACTGCGGTTCTCTGAATAAGTAAATTTTGAGTTAGCTTCTTAAGTTTTCAAGGAATAATGCAATATTTCCGACCAAATATCATAGCACAGAATATATCAATTACGATGTGCACTGGATATACAGGGTCAATTTATTTAGCGTATTATCTCTTGCAGGCAGCCTCTCTATATCAATATCAAAAACATTCGTTCTACGACTTTTTACTAATCTCGATAAACAACTCAATAAAAAAAAAAAAAAAAAAAAACTTCCTGCTGATATTTCCCGCTGATAATTTGCATACAAGAGGTGCGTCGCATACCTACGCTTAGAATCAATAGAGTTATTCAGATTGAGAGGCAATAAATATAATTTTGTATGGATTTTTTTTTTAAATCGATTTATTATTAAATTAAAGTCGTAGAACAAATAATGCTGGGCAGAGAGGCTGCTTGCAAGAGGAAATGAGCTAATTGAAATTGACTCTGTATTATGTGGATAGACAGATTCCTTAAAATAAACCTGAGTGCTAAAAATTACTTAAAATGAAACTACTTGACTTCATCACCCACTAAGTTAGCAAGAAAACAATTAGATAGAAACGTATAACTTATACAACTAACTTAAAGAAAAAACTACCAAAAAGAAGGAAGTCAAAAACTTGTGTGAACCAACGACTAATAAAACCTAATTACACAGCAAATACTCTCATATCTTCAATAACTTTTCCAAGTGAGAATTAACTTAATGCGACTTAATGCAACTTAATGCGACATAAACATGGGTTATTACCGAGATTCCGCATTCGCTTTGAATGAAGTTATTTTGAAAAGCGTCAAAGCTCCAAACTGAGGCAGTGAGACAGTTGCAGGAGAGTTTAGTCTGCCCTTGGGCTGAATGCAGAGCAGTTTAGTAATTGCAAGATTAAGGTGCACGAGAGGTCATATTCTTTAACATACAGTCTCTGAAGACTAACTGCTCTGGGATAGAATTTTAAATGAAATGAGTTGATATTATTAACGATATGGTATTTTTTATGTTGTATAGAAGTTGCTTCAAGAATTTTTACGTCCTTTTCTTTAAGTAAAATAGTAGGTTTCAAATGCTTTAAAACCCCATTTTGTTTTCGACGGGGGAAAAGAAAAAAATCTAGATTGAAATCTTTTTGTCTTAAGTTTTCACGATTCATAATTTAAATAAAACTACTTTTTAATGAGCGACCACGCTCGCGGTCTGCAAAGACACCGAAACGTCGAGTTAAAATGTAAAATATAAATTATACGCAATTAATCCGGTTAAAAAGTAGTTTTATTTGAAATTTTTTATTTTAAGTCCCTTTGTGATAATTAAAATCGCGCTCTATAATATCATAAAGAAAGAGCAGTTCTTAAACAGCTTTGCAGTTTTATGTTTAAGTTTTTAAAGAAAACCTACGCGCATTGTGTGTACAAATAGTATATTATGTAACAAGTGAGCGAAGTTGCTAATTACAGTCGAGCTGGCTAATAATGAGCCGAGACTGTAATTAGCAACGCTCACGAGTTACATACGACGTTTTTCAACACACTTGTGAGTAAAAGACAGACATACGTGGTCATAAAATAACAAACACACTTGATAACAAAGCTGTGAATTGTGATTGAAAAATGGCGCCGAACCTCGCGCATGCGCGTAGGTTTTTTTTTCTGCCAAATGTGTCAATGTCTGTATAGCATATACAACCTATTTTACGTGAAAATGTTTAATTTGGAGTGGTAAATGCAAATATTTTAATATTTTATAACAAATTATTGTAAATTGTGAACAATTTGTTTGATATACATATTTGTTCTACTAATATAAGGTGCAAACATTTAAAAATGTATATGGATTTGAAGTGGTATAAAACCTCAAATTCAAATTCAAACACTTTATTGCCATTTGCATAGAATGGGATACTTATAAAAATACAGTTTTAACATTAAATGTACAATTTGGGCGGCCTTATCACTTCAAAGTGATCTCTTCCAAGCAACCTTATCTTAAAATAAATTAAAAAGAAACGTAAACATGGCATTATTATTTTATAAATGTTACTAATTAAAGTATATAAATAGGTGTAATAATATAATATGAAATACATATATATATAAAATATAAAAACATTAATTTAAAAATAGATATATAAGTAGGAAGAACAAAGTACGCTTTGTATTAACATAGATTCTATATAAAATTAGATAAGTTTGAGAGATAGAAGTTTTTTAAATGATATTTAAAAGAAGCTATTGTTTTAGCGTGGTGGAGAGAAGATGGTAATGAGTTCCAAAGAGATATTGCTTTCACCGTGAACGACTGCTGATAAAGGTGGGAACTGTGACGGGGAGTTGCCAGCAAGTAGTTGCTGGCAGACCGCAAGTTACGTTCATGGTGTTGATGGCGAAAACTAAAGCGTTCTTTAAGATAGATTGGCAGACAAGGGTTGAATAATATTTTGTATAAAAGATTTAGTGTATGAGTATTCCTTCGAAGACGAATTGGGAGCCACTTGAGCCTTACGCGGAATTCGGAAACGTGATCATATTTTCGTAAACCAAATATGAATCTAATACACATATTTTGAAGGCGCTCAAGCTTGTTTAGTTGCTCTTCGGTCAAATTAAGATAGCTAGTGTCAGCGTAATCCAGTATTGGGAGTATAAGTGATTGTGCGAGAGCAATTTTGGTAGGTATTGGCAGAAAATTTCGAAGCTTTCGGAGAGATCGTGCAGCAGAGAAAACTTTTCTGCTGACAGATTCTATTTGAGGTTTCCATGACAGTGTGGAATCCATGAGAACTCCTAGATTTTTAACCACTCTACTGTAAGGTATGATGACGTTATCAAAAATTATTGGAGCAAGTTGCTGATAATCGACTTTGTTTATGAGTTTAGAGCTACCAATAAGGATAACTTGAGTCTTTGAAGGATTAATATTTAAACCATAATATTTACCCCATTCAAGTATTGAACCAAGGTCCTTATTAATAGTGTTAATGGACAAATTGATGCTGTCGGGACTGAATTGCGTATAGATTTGTAGATCATCTGCATACAAGTGGTAGGAAGAAGATAGGGGGGTCGTTATAGTATTAATGAAAACTGAAAATAATAACGGAGAGAGCACACCACCTTGGGGCACACCGGCGACAGTATTGCACCATGAGGACACTTTGTCATCGACTAAAATACGTTGCCGGCGACCTTGCAAATAACTGCGAAACCAGTCGATCACTTCAGGAGATATGTTTAGACAGCAAAGAGTACCAAGTAGAACATCAAAATCAACTGCATTAAAAGCATTACTGAAGTCCAGCAAAGTAAGTAGTGTCAGTTTTTGATGATCCATACCACTTCTTATGTCATCGGTTATTTTCACCAGCGCGGTAACCGTACTATGTCCGGAACGAAATCCAGATTGGAATGGGTTAAGGAGACTGTTGTGATTAAGGAAAGTATATAGTTGATGGTGTACTAGACGTTCGAGGACTTTAGAAAGGAAAGGTAATATTGAAATTGGTCGATAGTCAGATGGATCTTCAGGATTATTTGTTTTTGGTAACGGTATAAGGTTTGCGACTTTCCAGGAATCAGGGAACGTTGATGAAGATAAGGAGTTATTGAGGATCTTAGTTAACGTCGGGAGAAGGATATCAAGGATAGGAATTATCATATTACGGTTAATGCTGTCACAACCCATGGCATTGGAGGTAATTTTAAGAATACTCTGCTTAACATCACTATCAGTGAAACGCTTAAATGTGAAAGGAGTTATGTCCGGGCGTGGCAAGTGAGAAAGATGGTGTAATGTACGGTTTTTTACATATCCGTCCATTTTGGAAACTGAGGAGAAATGTCTATTAAGTAAGTTAAGGTCGACATTTGAAGTAATAGAATTTTTTTGTTTGCCAATACCCAAAGTCTTAAGAAATTTCCATACTTTTGCTGGATCACCGTTTTCTACGGATGCGTGAATGTGGCGTCGTTGTGCATCCCTACACACCTTGTTGCAGTAATTTCTGATCGATCTATAACGCTCCCTATTTACTTCGGATTGGTCTGCTTTGAATTTAGCCTTTGCGAGATTTTTCTTATGTAAAAGAAGTTTGATGGTGTCAGTTAGCCATGGAGCCGGAAGGTGTTTTAACTTAATTTTACGAAAAGGTGCATGTCGGTCATAAATTTCTGTCAAAAAGCTATTAAGAAGACTTACTTGTTCATTAACATCAACAGTTTTATCAATCAAAGACCAATCCATATTAGCAGCATCAATAAGCAAGTTTTCCACATTCATACCTCCAAAATTACGTCGCAATACAACTTTAGGCTTTGATTTAGGAGGACGTACCTTATACGACAGATATATAAGATCGTGATATGAAAACGCGTCTGCACCACACTGGCCATGTTTATTAATATTATTTTGAAACGTGACAAACATGAGGTCTAAAAGAGAAGGGGCACAGTTTGGGAAAAAATGCGTTGCATTTAGTGAAGGTATGTGCAAGTTACTGGATTCAACAATCGACTTTAATTTATTAGCCCTAGAATCGTTTTTTAGCATACAAGTATTGAAATCTCCCATGATTACAGTGTCGCTGTAGTTTGGCAAGGAATCCTCCAAAATTTGCTCGAATATAGAAAAGTAATTTTCATACATCGAAGGAACATAAATGACAGCCAAGAGTATCTTTTTGTGCTTGAGAGTAATTTCCACAAACAAGTATTCCATATTTGAGCCAGCGTCATTAGTGGATTTCAGAACGACTTTATATGGTATGTTCGTGCGCAGGTAAATTGCAACACCACCTCCCGTTTTTTGGATTCGATCGTTACGAATTAAGTTAAAACCCGGCAGAGCATACAATGTTGACGCTAGGCAAGGTTTGAACCAAGTTTCAGACACTAGTAGGGCATGGAGATTTTCAATTTTAAAAGAATCTAGCATATCTATGTGGTGGGCAGGAATACTCTGTGCATTAATATGTGCAACATTAAAATTATACGACAAACCAGAGAATTCATTGTTTAAAAATGAATTTAGGGATGTCGATAAACTTTGGAAACTACTGTTTATACTATTCAACCCGCCTGAAGAACAGGATTTAAAAGACGAAGGACTCTCATTTTTACTCTCCTCAAAATTCATTTATAAATTTCATAAATATATGTATATATATATATATAACTATGTATATGTATGTAATTTAAAATAAAATAAATAATATACTACTTATACCCTTACACTTTGCTTACACTTATAACTATGACAAAAATTCATAATACCTGCCAGCATTTTAACGTAAATAATTATGTAATTCGAACTACGAAACAAATAAAAAAAAAATATTGAAAGTCATGCTGTATGTGACGAAACCATTACTTTGAAAGAAAGACGAGACAATTTTGACATGACACTTTTGACATAAGCATTTGTCATTTAACAGACAGCTGTTGTCAGCATACAGAAAATAAATAAATAAACCGATTTGAGGGTGATCTCAAATAATTGAATTCTCTACAAAAAAAAATGAAGAATTATCAGCAAGACTACATAATGCACAAATACTACTACTTTTTAATTAAACGACGACTCTTCACTGGAGCTTTAGTTGTTGGCTTCATCGCTTCTACTGCCGCCGACGAACTCGTGATTTCAGAATCTTTAATGGAGTTCAGTTCCTCGGTCGTGACTATGCGGTGGCGTGTACCATCAGTATCAAGCACAAATATATTGCCATCGCGCGTCCAACATTTTGAAACGCCAAAGCGTTGTCGAGCCGCCATGAATGTTTGATGCCGAAGTTTTGTGAGAAATTCTGATATGGTGATACCAGATCCCTTTAAGGCCGTTTTAGCAAACCATTCCTTTTTACGGACCTCTTCACTAGCAAATTTTACAAGTAAAGGCCTGGGTTTACCTTCTTTGCTGATTCCTAACCGATGAGCATAGATGATGTTGTCCTGAGAGAAGCTTGCCAACTTAACTTTATCCAGTATAATATATTTTATAGAGGCAATGGGATCCTCAGTTTCTGGAACTCCATGGAACAATAGATTTTTGCGACGGCTGTACATTTCCAACCTGTCACATTCCTTGGCTAGAAAATCAACCTGCCGTTGCAAATTTAGCATATAAGTTTGGACAAACCTCTTAAAATCCTGGAAATCTTGGGCAATTGAACCAGGCGAAGAAGATTTATTCAATTCTTGTTCAAAATTATCCATCCGAGAAGCAAAAAGGTCATTCATGTTCATTATGGATTTTTTCATGTCTTCCATTTTGATTTGTTTGTTTGGTTTAGGTGAAGAAATATTAAAGGAATATAAAGCTGGCGGGTACAGGAACTGTTAACAGTGCATTTATACAACTTTTAAATTCTATTTACTATTTAAATTAAATAAAATTGTGCTGCTATACAAAAGTAAGTGTTCTTTTTTTTTGTTGTTTTTGAAAAAAAAAATGTATAACCCGGATCAATAAAATATGCTCTGTTTACTCGCATGTAATTTGCACAAAGGTACAATTCAACTTTGTAGGATTCATTATATTATGCACTAGGGTATAATATATTATGCACGCGTGATTTATAGCCCAGTTTATAGTTCTAAATTCAATAGAATAAGGCTCACTTTACGAGCAAGTGTGTTGAAAATGTTTTTAGACAATAACAACCCGAGTTTGCTTATCATCTAACCATCATCTTATCATAGCAAAACAGCGACGCGTGGGTTGTGAGCTTAGATCTTTATTTTTTACACTTGACATTTCGTACTTATGGTCGTCACGACCACTGCCATCTTTTTGTAAGCCTTTTTGCGCTAGTCAAACAACAACCTACTCGTACAAGCATGAGTTAACGATCATTAGCTATTCAACCATATTGCTCACGGTAGGATAATATTGATATTAATAAATAAACTGTTTTGATTTGCCTAACTAGTGATTACTAATGGTGCGTAGTAGGCCAGAGGTCCCCAATTCGATTTTGCCAGCAGCGGATGTTTATTGAATACATTTATTTGCTTTCTGGCCGTGAATGTTAGTATGTCCATGTTATATTACTTAAAAGCTTAATTTTGCATTTCATTAATTTAATTCTCAAATATAATGTTAATTTATTTAAGAATTAATTTATTTTTGTTTTAGTTTATGCCTAATGGGTGATTCTCATATACCATATTCTCATGTACCATAGGAACCACGTTTCTATGATTCTCTAAATGTTATGCATAGATTGAGTATTTTCTTAGTTTTCAAATAAAACAAAACAAAAAATTACAACACCAAAATATCACATAAAATTCTTCTAACTTCAACTCACTTAATAAATCAAATTCAAGTGAATCAATAAACAAGGGAACCTTGTTTTTTACTATCAAGGCTACGTAAACAACGAGCATGATTGTTCAATTTCTTGATTGATTGATGGTTAAACAAGAGCCTTGGTGCTCTATGATGCTAATGAACTTTAATAGCTCTTTCATTACGTCTGAATTCCAAAGTATCACGTCAGAGAATGTTGATCTTGGGGTGGATTTATCGCACCTAGTATTAAAGGGCGCTCGCACAGCTATCTTCTTTTATCTTAAGATATCGCTCGCCATACAATAACGCCATAATCACGACGAAGATAATATATATTTCATATTTTCGTATCGTAAGACTGTGAGTGATGTAAGAATCATAAGGTATTAAAGATAATCTTACCTTAATGCTAACAAAGAAACTGTGACTACAGGATGTCGAGAATGGAGAAGAAACCGAAAAGCTCTAAATAGATGTCGCTTCATACGCTTGACCCATAACAAACAGTCAAATGAACAAATTGGTAATGGTTATTGCTAGTTCAGTGTCCTTTTTTTGGTAAATCTTTATACTATTTTGTTTTTCTGTATCAAAATGGGAAAATGTGAACCGTAATATATTAATTTCTACAAAAGTTTAAATCAAGTCCATCCACAACCATATCTAGTATGTATCATCGGAGAAACTGTATTATTTATTTTATATCAAAGTTATGACCATGCAATGAAGCATTTCTCATTTATTGATGAAAATTATTATATAATTGAGGATCAAACGAACTTCTAAAGTGAAGTTCGATCCTAATTATGTGAACAGCTTCTTTCGAAGCGATTGAGGTTTACTTTATGTAGTAGCGCCACCTACTGCTAGCCTTTGCACGGATTTTAGAGTCTATGATAAGGGTTCTTTTCTTTTTTTTTTTTTTTTTTAACAACTGTCACGTTTCGCTCCCTATGTCAGCATCCAGTCTACAGAACTCATTTTGTTTAAAGTCAATCTGTCTTATTCCTGTTTGTTCATTTCACTATATTGGGGTTGGGTAAAATACAAATATAAATTGAAATTACTCCATGTTGAAACATATTCATATTATGCTTATTTCAAAGCATAATAACGGGTGGGTTTATATTAAATCGCTTCGAAAGAAGCTGTTCACATAATTAGGATCGAACTTCACTTTAGAAGTTCGTTTGATCCTCAATTATATTTCACAGCTTCTTTCTTTGCGATTGAGGTTTACTTTATGTAGGATGTTTAAAGATTAGTTATAGTGAAATGAATTGGCAGAGTAGTAAGGTAAAACTCTTCAATAGTAAATAAACATACTTATTGAAAACAATTCAACAATGATTAGGCAAATTATTTTTCGTTACAAAGTTTGTTATAATTTCTAGCAAGGACTGAGGAAGAATCCGACCATCCTGCAGTCTTTTTGATAGGTCAATAGAAACTCCTAAATAAATAGCTCTTGATGTAGCAGCATGTCATGTACTATGTGCACTTAAAATATTTTCATCAATACCACTGAGAGTTAAAGTGTTTTTAACCCAGTGACTTAAAGTTTGGAAACCTATATGTTTCTTAAAACTAATAAACAAATTATCAGGTTTCCTTAAATTTTCGTTTTATTTATATACCTACATCTGTAAGGTTTTTGCTGGACACATTTCTGGACGAATATTAAAAAACGGAAACTTTACCAAGGTCTGTTTACTATTAAATTTAGAGGTTTTTATAAACCCTTTTATAAGTACCTTTTTTAGTTATTAAAATATTTTTAATCTTTGTCACGGATAAAATTTGAACACGATGTTCCGTTACAAGAGCTATTAGTGTAACAGTTTTCTTGGAAAAGAGTCTTTAAGTCAAGGTCTTCATTAGGAAATTTTGTAGGTAAGTAGCTCAATACAACTGCTGGATCCCAGGTAAGATCATACTTGATGTGGTTGGTCTTCACATAACGACTCCTTTCATGAAACTTTTTAACCTGTCATATTGGGAATTTATGTTTAATATTAATGATAATGCAGATCTATAGCTATTAATAGTACCGTACTTAGCACCTTTTTCGAAAATTTCAGTTAGAAAATGAACAATTATTGGTTTAGAAGTTTGAGTAAAACTAAAGTTATTATTTTTGCAATATTCAATCCACGCCTTGATACCTCCTGCACACTGTCTCGGTAAGAATTATCCAACAAAGATGCCAACATAATTTCAACGGACTTTGAAGACAGTGATCTTTTTACTAACGCTTTCTGAACAATTTCGCGGCAACCAAGGTTAATGTTTAATGAAGGTTGTGCGCAGATCTGAAAGGAGATTTCAGCGAATTAGTATTTAGTAAATACAATCACAACACAACCTTTTAAACAATGGCAACCATAGTTGCGTGGGCCAGTATGGTACTACCACAATACCCACAGACTTTTCACTAACAATTTTCTGAAGAGTTTTTGCATCTGGGTCATTTTTCCAGGTTACATAAATAGGACATTATAAGTTACATCTGTTTGCAAAAAGATCAACCGATAGTGTTCCAAACCTATTTGTTATATTATTAAAGGTATAGTCACTTAGATCCCATTCAGTGTCATTAAACTGTTTTCGTGACAAACTCTCAGCTTCTATATTATCTTTTGAAGTAATATAAGATGTAAAGATATTGATCTTACGCATTTCACGCTATTTCCATTGGTCTCGGGTAATATGATCCATATGTGAAAACTGAACACTACCCATTCTATTTATACAGGTAATGGTAATATCTATTCTTAACAATATATCACAATCGTAACTACCATAATTATGCGAATGTTTTAAGTCCGAAAAAACTGCTTTTAATTCCAGAGTATTAATGTGTAGCGACGACTCGCTTTCCTTCCAATGACCCGCTGCCTCTTTTCCATCACAAAACCCGCCCTAGCCAGTATATGATGCGTCAGGATAGATAGTTTTAGTGTATTGGCCTGTTCTAAGAGGAGAAAAGCCCTCTTCTAGATAATTTAACCACCAAGTAAAATCATCTTTATTATATCTGGGTAAATTCACTACCTGATCATAAGTAGGATTTTTATTTGGTGACAATATTTTAAATTGCTCGAATAACTTTGTGTATTATTTTTTCTATTTTAAGAACTTTTTTTTTTTTTTTTTGGGTGTAGTTTTAAAATAATTTTCTCTGAATCAAAAATAAACCCAAGGAATTTACATTGTGTTCTAGGAACAAAGCAACCTTTTTTCGTATGCATTATGAAACCTAAATTTATTAAAATATGTTTTGTAATCCAAACATTCTCATTACAATCATCACAATCTTTGCCAATGTAAAATATATTATCTAGATATATTATGGATGAAAAAATTATCCCGACGTAAAAATTCCATGACTGGTTTTAATATTTTAGTAAATACTTATATAAAGAGCGGTGCATAAGTCAAACGTTTAATATTTGAATTCATATAAAACGTTGTTATATTCAAATCGAAGGTACTTTCGGAAAGACTTATCAACATTGATGAAAAAATAACATGTAGCATTGTTTTGTTAACTTATCAGCGGTTCTGTAATCTTCCATTTTGAAGTGTTTTGTAGTAAATTAATTCAAAGATTTTAAATTATGTATGAAGCGATTTTCACCGTATAGCTTGAGCACAAGAAAACATTTGTGATAAAATTTACCTGGCTCATGAGAACATACGAATATAGCATTTATTTTTAATAGTTTATCCAACGCTAAAATATAATCTTTATGGCCATGTATTGACCTTGGGTAAACACAAGAGCTACTTTGTTTAGCGGGCAGATATTTAAAAGGTCTTTAGTAACCAGCTATTCACGATAATATTAATGGATCACTCGTTATCTAAGCCCATTTTTGATGAAAATATCGTAAACGTCCATCGCACTGCACCTGGTGGTTTATTTCCGCTGGTTGCTAGTGTTCCACGACCGTTCGTGGTAGGTCCTACGTGGCGGGTACGTGTAGCTCTGCTGTGGAGCTCGAGCCGGCAGCTGTGGCTGCGGAGATGACGTCGTCGTTTTTTGCAATTTGCAGCGTTTCAGCAACATCTCCTCCCAATAGATAATCATCGCAACTTGTATTGGTCAGCGTGTCACGCAGGCATACGTTTATGGAACTCATTATTATGTTACGATGAGTTTTAGTTTCCCTATTCTGGCTATCGCGACAAGCGTAACTCAGCAGTTTTAAAAGTTTTTGCTTCAAAGTTTCATTGAAAATGATTACCATCGCTTGCGATAAAGCTGCCAAGGCGATTCCAATTTGCCCTTTTTTTTTTTTTTTTTTGTTGATGTATAGAATCTCGTTTGGTAAGAGTTTCAGCCAATGCTGCTTTTGCTTCTAAATTTAATAAAGGGAGCAAGTAAATATTTGCAAATTGCGGGTACAAGATAGTACTCAACAGGCTTATCTTTAGATTCTTTAGATCTTCAGCCGACAACTGCTGGTTTTTAGACCTCTTCCGGGACATTAATCGTATCAAAAAAAAGGCTGATAATGACGGAGGTAGCTCGGGCACTTCAAATCTTGGATTCGGCGTGCAAGATCGTCTCCACCGCAAATCAGATTAATCGCCAACGGCGATATTATCTGGTAACTGACTAATCAAAAGAATTAATTATATGCATCGAAACTCGATGACTACACGCACATACCATGTGGGTAGTTTTGTGTCAACGACATTTTTTCTAATATTTATTAAAATTATATTAGAGATTCTCCACCGTACATCAGATTAATCGCCAACGGCGATATTATTATCGAGTAACGGACTAAATAGGAGAATTAATTGTATGCATCGAACCTCGATGACTACACGCACATACAATGTGGGTAGTTTTTGTGTCAACGACATTTTTTCTAATATTTACTAAAATTATATTAGAGATTCTCCACCGTACATCAGATTAATCGCCAACGACGATATTATTATCGAGTAACGGACTAAATAGGAGAATTAATTGTATGCATCGAACCTCGATGACTACACGCACATACAATGTGGGTAGTTTTTGTGTCAACGACATTTTTTCTAATATTTATTAAAATTATATTAGAGATTCTCCACCGTACATCAGATTAATCGCCAACGACGATATTATTATCGAGTAACGGACTAAATAGGAGAATTAATTGTATGCATCGAACCTCGATGACTACACGCACATACAATGTGGGTAGTTTTTGTGTCAACGACATTTTTTCTAATAAGTCCCAACACCGTTGGGTTCTTCGGAATTTGTAATTTGATGTCTCAACCTCCTCGAATTATTTTCTTGAGAATTTTCTCTTCCTTCGATGCACAATTTTTACCATTTAAACTTTTAAAATTTAACTAGCTAATTAATATATTTTAGTTGACGTGCGCAGGCTACAGCACGGAAACGCAGAATGAGTTCTGTAGACTGGATGCTGACATAGGGAGCGAAACGTGACAGTTGTTAAAAAAAAAAAAAAAGAAAAGAACCCTTATCATAGACTCTAAAATCCGTGCAAAGGCTAGCAGTAGGTGGCGCTACTACATAAAGTAAACCTCAATCGCAAAGAAAGAAGCTGTGAAATATAATTATCTTATGCTATGGTATTTGACAGTTTTTATGGGTCAAGCGTAATCAGTGCCTCTAGTGGAATAAGTTGGCAGTTTTTTACCCCATTGTACGTTAGTTTGGTGCGTAATCGTTTAGCAGATTCCACCTCGATGACTATTATGATCGTATCTTCGTCGTCTGTTATCCTAAGTTATATTAATATGAAATCTTCAGACAAAATATTATAGTATCTTAGCCGTGTGTAGCGCCCTTGCTACATGCATACCATGCATACCCGGTCTGTAGGTTACGTGTACACAAGAGCATCAAAGCTTGAAAATCGAATTTGAAATGTGGTTAGTGATTCCAAACTTGCTTTGCTTTGCCTGACTACAGGCACACAGTGCTCTACTGTGAGTGTCTACTAATTTATTAAAACCAAGACGAAAAGAGATTAGTATCATCGCTATCAAAATGTACTAAATAGTTAATTAATAAAGTAAATCTTATAAATTTTGATTTAGGTATGTATTTACGGGATCCTTACCACGATTTTCGATTTTATTTTCGCACGTCCGATATTTCGATGCTGTTACAAGAACCATGATCGCGGACTTGTAACAGCATCGAAATATCGGACGTGCGAAAATAAAATCGAAAATCGTGGTAAGAATCCCGTAAATACATTATATCATAGTGAAAATAACCGCGATAGTTTAAAACAATTATTATGAATTTTGGTTTTTTCCTTCTCAAAAAATATATTTTATCCTAAGAAAATTACTTGTATATTATTTAACTTTTTAGATTTATCAGTTGTGTAGTGGGATTGTATTCGGTGACAGAATTTTTATGTCGAAGAGTTGGTTGAATCTGATGAGAACTTTATTTGTATAGGTACTATAGCATTATTTAATTTTATTTTTATTTTCTACATGTTACCAGGTAGAAAGTGATTTTTAAAACTAAACAGATTTCGGCAGACACCTTTCTCGTCCATTCACGCTGAACCTTCTTGTTTCACTAGATACTTGAAAGAAATAGGACTACAGTGGCCAAAAATTAAATGTTCAAATATACATAAACAACGATTAAAATAATTAAATAATTTTGTATTTTATACTTCACCTATTTTTTTTACTCCGAAATTATGTTGTTATTATAAAGGGAAGAAAATCTTTGCTTCGTTTATTTACCAGGTGGCATTTAATAATACTTACGAGTACGGTTTTTCAATCAAGTACAAACAACCACATCTCAATGTTACCATAATAGGTTCTTTATGCATAGAAATTCCGAGAATTACTGCAAATACAATATAACTTTGGAATATCTACATTTGAGTATATCTACATTTGTTCAATGTTTATACCTCTATCCGTGCTAACGGCTTGACGATGTGACTAGAATTTCTGCATTGATTGCGGAGATTAGCCTGAAATTAAAAACAAAATACATTTCATCCTATTGTATACACGGGGTCGGCATTCACGAGAGTAAGCTGCAGGGATTGTTTTGTAAATCTAAAAAAATTATGAATCCTTTTACCATCGGAATACTAGACGCAGACAGAACTTCCATCCGTATGTGGTAGATATTCCAAAAAGTCGAACAAAGCGCTTTGACAGTTCCGTTTTGATACGAGTCGCGTAGGTTTGCCTGCGTCTATTTTCCCAGACCAGTATAGTCCTGGTACTTTTAAGCTTCAAGTGAATATGTTTCTCGTGTGCCAACTTATTCTTTATGTTCACTTACCTACCATCAGGTGTCATGGAAGGCAAACGTCCCATGCTTACTTTATAAAGAATAATCAACGAATGCTGAGCATTAAAAAAACCAACTACCTACTCGTCAAAACTTTGGCTAAGTTGAGAATGTCATCAACGCAAACATTCTCCGAAATCATAAAAATTTTTCAAAAGTTTGAAAATTTCAATGAAGTGCCTAACCGATTTCGATAAAATTTATATGGGACAAACTATAAAGTATCCTCTATTATATGAAACAAGAATTTTCAAAATCGATTCAAAATTTACTGAAATATCGTGTTACAATGACACAAAAAAAAATACAGACGAATTGAGAACCTCCTCCTTTTCTGGAAGTCGGTTGAAAATTAAGAAAAGACCAACCGCTACTTCTAGCATACACACAATTTACCAAATACTAACAATGTTTTACTTTGTTCACAGTATCACGTTCGTCCGGCTGATTGCTTTGGTGAGTACACAAACGTACCTACTACTGTTCTAATAGAGGCTTGTATTTTAGTCTCGTGATTTGATTGCGATATCGGATGTTTGATCCGCCCGCTTATTTGGTAAGTCCTTCGGTAAATGAGACTGATTTTCGTATATGTTTATCCTTTTGTATTGAAAGACTATTATGCTTGGTAGATTGAATCAGCGTTGGTTGATTGCGTATATGATGAAAGATAATTTTGGTGGAAAAGGGTAAGTCGGTTTTAGTTAAATTATTATAATCTTTGTTCGTAGTTTTCTACTTAAAATAACAGAGGTAACATTATCCATTACTAACCGAAATCGGAGGAAAGAGAGCAGCACAATTCTACGTAGTTTCGACGTAGAATTTTCAAAGTAAGGTCTGTTTAAAATAGGCCTACCGACCTGCTGCGGCTATTAGGGCTATATGTGGGAAAATGGTTCCGTGTGCTGGACTATTTCCTACGTGGGGGGCGCTCGGCTTAGGCTGAGCGCAATCTGCCGAGGCTCGCGGGTAATGCCAATGGCGGTACCGAGCTCCATCTATGGCAGATTAGTACCTTGAGGTTTTTAGTGGGTAGGTCCGGCCTTCTGCCGGATCATCCCCACATACCCCTTCGTTCCCCCTTGGGCGGTCGGGGACGTGATATCACGTTTTCCTCAAGTAAAAAAAACAAGATCTACCGCCCAATAGTGGCGTAAAAGGTAAACAATCCTGGCCCTTTGTGTTAGGACTACTTCAAGGTCCGCTTGACTTTCGACCATACATACATACATACATAACATACATACATACATACATACATAACATACATGCATACATACATATATACAGAACACCAGAGGCTATAAAAACCGTCTGATGTCACGTTTGACAAATTTGGAGGTATTATTATGATGGAGAGAAACTATAGTAGACAGGGGGTCAGCCTGTCGCCCGCAAAATCGGCAATAAATCCTAAAAACTTTCGAACACCATTCATGTTAAGTCTACCAACAAATACCTATCACCTATCCCGTGATGTAGTGTTCTTATACAGTACGGGCATTGTTTTATGAAGAGCCGATTCGTTTCTTAAACGTGGACATTTTCACGTGCTTGCCAAATTTAAAAATAGTTTAAAACACTTTATCTGTAATACGTAACTCCTGCTAACATTACATTCTACTACATTGGTAGAAAAGTTCGCGGCCTGGCCATTAAAAAAAAAACTTTTGTTATTTTTTCTGCCGTCATTTTGAACTGTCATTATTCAATTGTCAGCCCGCGAATTTTCAATTTGATATCTTGTTTAAATAAAATTTTACGAACAATATAAATACGTGTGTAGAACAAATTTTCACTAATGGAGAAATTTGAACAACGTGCTGTGATTAAATATTTGTTTAAAAAAAGATTAACACCAAAGAGGTCGAAGCCGCTGTTAACCTGTATTTTGAAGACCTTGAGGAATCTTTTTTTAAAACAGGTATGGAAGCTCTGGAAAGCAGATGGAAGAAGTGCATAGATAGCTCTGTGGAGATTACGTCGAAAAATAAAAATATTTTTGTATGTACTTTATTCTGTTTTCTTGACTAGGCCGCGAACTTTTCAATCCACCCTCGTATTTTAATTTAACTTTGAATTTGCAATTTGTCTTCTTTTTAATGGTTTTAATTTTTTTCTTAATGTGTATGTAATGTGTTTTTTTTAATATTGTAAATTTCGTCTTTAGCTCATTGTGTAAAATCATTATGATGTTCTCAATGAGACTGTAGAAGGAAGCAAATGTAATTGTTAAGATATGCAATTGTTAATACCTATTATATCGTTTGTTTCTGTTTTGTCTCCATGTAATAAATAAATAAATAATTTGTGTGATCCTCCTCATCATTAGTTACTTCCATCATGTAAATTGAGATCAAACGCAAATATTGTACCTATGTGATAAAAAACATAAACAACCACCTTAAACGGCTTAACATCGTCGCTCTAAATATACATATTTATTATATTTATCTGGGTTGCCTGGCAGAAATCGTGTTTCGGCGATAAGGCCGCCCTTTGTATGTAAATTATAATTATTGTTTCGTTTAATCTATGTAACCATGTTTGTGTACAATAAATAGTATTATTATTATTATTTGATTTAAAAAGGGCAGTTAACAGTCACTGTACTCGAACATTATTGTACGCGCATTGTAGCGAGGCACAAAACCGATTTTAACGAATTATGTTATAGATAGAACATAAAGTGATGGCGGTAACACAGCTATTTCCAGTTAATTCTCGAAAAGTTGAAATTTAATTATTTAAACGCATTCCGATTTGCGTAGTGGTTTTGTGTGAAAATTAAACCAGTAGTTAGTTGGTAATTAATTAGAGTATTTTGTCATTGGTTGGATTAAACAATATTACGCTAAATACGTAAGTCACAGCCGGAGGATGCAAAAAAAACCAAAATTATTAATATAACTTCAATTAAAATTACTTAAAAATATTACAAGTAGGTGACTATTGGTCGATATTAGAGACAAAAGTGAATATAAAACTAATTTGGAACTAATAGGAAGGCTAATTTAATGAGTCCGCACGTTGTCTGCGTCAGCGCCTCGTGACGTCGCTGCGTTGCTGGCCGATGGTTGTGAAATAGCAATTAATGCCTACTTTGGGCTATCCGTGTAGTGTTCACACGTAACACCTCCCCCTGAAGATCAGCGACTATTTGAGAATCTTCGAAAATGACGCTGAGAGGTCCTTGGGGTTGATTTTCACGTCCTTAGGCGTATTATTTCTGTCTAGGCTTATTTCGTAGTATTTAGGAACTTTATTTTCATCATGTTTCTTTGTTCTTCCAGAGCTTTTATGATAAAACTTTCTGATTAATATTATTATTAAAATCAAGACAGCAACGGTGAAAATAGAGTAAAAGGGTATCGTCGTATGATAGATTGATTCGTCTGTTAATTGGCTGAGATGTACAGGAGTTTGTAGAGATATTTTGGAGTTACTGGTATGCAGGTTTTCGAGGTTGATAGAATTAAGTTTTATAATGGTTTCATGGGGTTGATTCATCTCAGTATCGGGTATGTTCAAGATGTTGATGGCATGACCTTTTACTCTGTCATTCTCATTTGTTAAAGTAAAATCTGGGGCTTGTAATGTGCAACCTTGCGGGATCATAGCGAGGTAACTTCCTTTTAAAGTTGTATATTGCTCCGTGGTGCAGGATAATTTGACCTTCGTGTTGTGTGGAAAATTCAGAGTGTAGTGCTTGTCATCTAGTTGCTCCATAGCTGCTTCGGACAGGATTACTGGGGACAGCTTACATGTAAAAGGAATCTGCTGTTGAGTAATAAGCTGTTCAACACAGTCTGGATATGGCTTTATATTATAATTAGGAAATTGCTCACAGAGGTACCAGGATGTAAACTTCGGACATTCAGTCTCTATGTACCTTGCGTCTGAATCATGAATTGCTAGGTAAGGTGAGGGGGGGATTATAGATAGATTATTTTTATTAGGCAGAATACACAATTTATATAATTTATATGTTTTTGGAATTATTATAGGGAATCTAAAGACAATAACTATTTTATCTCCTGTATAATATGAACCAAGCCTAATTACATTATAATATTCTCTAAGATCTATATCTAAGATGTGCTCCTTTGAATAAAGCGATTTTAATTTATTTATCATATTTTTAAGAACATCTAAACTTAGTGTAGAGTGATATGTACTTGATGTACGTAAATTTCCGAGTAGGGTGTCTAACCTGGTTAATTCATGACTTAGCTCATCGATATTATCGCTTAATATTAAGAAGTATTGTGCCAGATGGGCATATTTTATTAAATCGGTGTTGGTACGACTATAGCTACTCATCATTAAATTTAAAACTTTTTTCATATCGTTTTGATTTTTAACTATGTTTTCCACTATACTTGAGTGACGCAACATCCACTCTTTACTTAAACTTATATGTTTATTTATTTCGGTCTCTAGCTTATTTTCATTATTCTGGAGAACTTTCATGGCATTTTCGTACTTTAAAGCATCGGTATAGTCTAAATTTCCGGAAATACTTTTTATTATGGACCCGAGCCCGTCTACTAAACCTCGTTTTACTCGATTCGGCTCAAAGCTATTTAAATGGCTTAAAATTGTTTCTAGTTTGTACGATAAGTAATTAATATGAGGTTCGTAAAGCGATAGAGTTTTATTATTTAGTTCTGGTTTTAAGTTAAAAATTTGATTTTTAACTAAGTCAACTTGAGAATGGATATCATGTAAATTTATAAATTGTAAAAATGAATGGTAGTGAGAAATTAGTTTGGTAGAGCCAAGGTCAAAAGGGAGAAGTCCAGGTCCGTCGTCTTGGTTGTCAAGTCGTATGTCCTCCGCGTAAATCCGGCAGATCAGCAACCATAGTATTATCCTGTAACAATTGCGTGTCTTTAGGTACCCTTTTAAGTCGAGACTTGGCTACAGGGCCTCTTTTCTTTTTTGTATATATATGTATTGGGAGATCGGCGAGAATTGTATCCTGGGTATAGCGAGGAGCTAGTTTTTGTCGGTTGGCTAAAGTGTTTTTTATGAAAATTTGCTGATCAGGAACGAATTCCTTTTCGGGTTCGCGGTTTTTATTTCTATTTTCTGTCAGTTGTGTTCTTTCATGTAAAGAAGACTCGTTAATAATGTCATAGACTAAAGTCATTTTCTTTTTGTGGTCTTGTGTATATTGCTGTAAAAGATGACTTGTAACGTCAATGTCAATAGGGTCACGGGGGTCTAAATGTCCTGTTATAATATCTAAAGGTCTACATTTTGTGAAGCTGTGAATGGAGCTATTATAAGCTAAAATAGCATATGGCATGAGATTTATAGCAGGTTCGTTGGTCTTTTCTAACTTTAGGATTCTTAAATGTTCTAGTATGGTAGAGTGTAAGCGTTCGATCATTCCGTTATCATTAGGGCTGTGCGCTAAGATTTTATGATGTTGTATTTTATGAATACGTATAAACTCTAAAAATAGTTGATTGGTGAATTCTGGGCCTTGATCTGTTATCATGCTCAGAGGGACACCATGATGAGTACAGAATTGAAGTAACCCTTTTACAACGCTCAACGCAGTTCCATCACTTAAATAATATGCTTGAGCATACTTGGAGAACGCGTCTATTAGAGTTAGATATTTTTCCCCTTGTACTGTAAAGAGATCAAGATGAACTGTTTCCAAGGGCTTAGTAGGTGGAGGTACAATGCAAAATCTTTGTTTTATGGGGTTACGGTCATATTTTGCTTGACCACAAATATTGCATTCATTTATGTACTTCATTACAGAATCTTTCATCTTAGGCCAGTAATATTTTTTAGATAAGGTAAGGTAGCATTCATTGATACCACGATGGTTGGTCTTACCTTCGTGGTAGTTGCGAATCATTTCTTGCTGGCGTAGATAGTCTTTTACATTTTCTATTTCTACTTTTGTTAAAATTAAATTCATTGCGCTACTTTTAAAATGGGTTTGTAAAATTGGTATGATTTTATACATTGCCATTGGGGGATGAATAATAAGACCGGTTTTTACTTTTGGGCTGACGTATTCTTTAATTGCGGTTACTACGTCATTCTCGAGGTTTGATTCCGATATTTGAATAGAGGTCTTTGTGTGAGTGTCAAACGGTCGCGTAATAGTGGGCTTTTTACTAACGTTAGTTACTATAGTTAAACTTATCTGTTTATTAAAACGGTTTAAAGGATAATCTGAAATAGGAATTTCTAGAACAGGATCCTCGTTACTGGTGTGGGCGGTGAGAGTAGCAGAGTTTGCGATTGATGCGGTTTTTTCAGAAGGATTTACAATTATTGAACTAGCCTCTTCATTATTTATTTCTAACCGAGATAATGCGTCTGCGTTCGTATTAAATTTGCCTTGCTTATAGACGATTGAAAAATTATACTCACTGAGTTTTAGACGCCATCGCGTTAACCTTGAATTAGGTTCTTTCAAACTCATTACCCACTGAAGGGGTTTATGATCCGTTACGATCTTAAAATGACGGCCAAATAAATAGGGGCGGAAGTATTTTGTGGCCCAGACTATGGCTAGGAGTTCCTTTTCAATCGTGCTATAATTTATTTCGCTAGAGTTAAGAGTTCTTGACGCATAGGCTATAGGTTTATCAGAACCTATTGGTCCTTGTGAAAGAACTGCGCCTAGTGCTAGATTTGAAGCATCAGTCGTTAAAATAAATTCTTTTGAAAAATTTGGATACTGAAGGATGGGGTCGTTCGTGAGCAATGTTTTGCATCTGTCAAAGCAATCTCGGTATGTGTCATTAAGAATAATTTTTGAGCCTTTCTTTAAGCATTGTGACATGGGTTTAGTCATTTTAGCAAAATCCGGAATAAATTTGCGATAATAACCCAGTAGCCCCAAAAACCGTTAAATTTCAGTTGAAGTTTTGGGCAAGGGGTAGTTTTGGACTGCTTTTATTTTGTCGGGGTTCGGTTTTATGCCGTCTTTACTAATAATATGTCCTAAGTAGGCTGTTTCTAACTTAAGAAACTCAGATTTGTCTAACTGAATTTTGAAGTTTTATTGTCTAAGTCTGTCAAATACTTTTCGTAAGTTAGTCATGTGCTCCTGAAGGGATGTGCTGAAAATTATTATATCATCAAGGTAAACCAGGCATATAACGTTTTGCAAGTCACGTAGGACATTATCCATCACTCGTTGGAATGTTGATGGAGAATTTTTTAAGCCCATAGGCATTCTTAAAAATTCGAAATGTCCGTTTTCAACGTTAAATGCTGTCTTATGTATGTCAGAGGGGTCCAGCTCGACCTGATAAAAACCACTAGCAAGATCGAGGGTTGTAAAATAATTACAGTTGCCTAGTTTATCCAAAACGTCAGTTATATTTGGTATTGGGTATTTGTCGTCGATAGTCTTATCATTAACTTTCCTAAAGTCAACAACGATACGCCACTTAGATATGCCTGAAGCATCGGTTTTCTTTGGCACTACCCAAATAGGGGAGCTCCAAGCCGACTCCGAAGGGCGTATTATACCCTGCTGTAACATTTTATCAATTTGACTACGAACTTCTTCTCTATGAATAAAAGGGTATCTGTAAGTTTTAGTATGGACTGGTAATTCGTCGGTTGTTCTAATTTTGTGCTTAATACGATTCGTAAAAGTCAAAGCTTCGCCCTCAATATAAAATATGTCAGCATATTGCGCACATAGTGACTCTATATTTGCACGTTCTTCGGCGTTTAAGTGATCCGTTCTCAATTTAGACAAAACCTCTTTGGCTCGCGGCGTTAATTGTTGAGTGCGCGTACACTGAATATTAAAAAGTTCCGCACTAATCGGTCGGTCCATGGAAAAAATTAAGTCATTCTGCGTTGTGTTACTAACTTCTAAGAAACCTCGATTTTGTTTTACATTAGTTATACACTCACTGATAATACAACTTGAAATAACTTGTTGCGGAATAAAAACGTCCCCGTCTGAAAAATTTATTGGAACTTTAACTAACTTTGTTGAGTTGGCCGGTAAAATATCTTCATACAAGTTACAATTTTTAGAATCATACATTAAAATATTGTTTTTTGCCAATTTAGTAACTAATAATTTATTTTTTAAATCAATATTTAACTCCCATTTATTTAACAAATCTAGACCAATTAATCCGTCAAAATAGTTATGAAACTTATAAATGAAAAACGTTAAATTTTCAGCGTCGTTAAATTCAGTAAAACAAGGGACCGTTATAGAGTGATCGTTACGACTAGTTGCATGAACGTTCGTTACTTCAAATGGTTCATAGTTCCAGGGTAGATGGGGGTAGTAACGTTTAACTGAATCAGGACTCAAAAAGGATTGATTTGCGCCTGTGTCTATTAACAACTTTAAAGGAGGATTAGAAATTTTTATGTAAGGTAATTGACGTTGAGTTTGTAGATTTAATTCTATTTTGGTTTGTCGGACCGCGTGATTTCGTGAAAATTTTCAGTTTCAGGGGGTGAAAGTTCTTCGACTCTATCTACCGTCAAGTTCGATCCGTCATTGTCCTGGTATGATTGGTTAGAATTATAATTAGGACTACAGTCATAACTAAAGTCATTAAAGTAAGTATAATTTTCGTAACTATCTGGGTAATACTCATAATAAGTAGGTTGGTCGTAACATTCATTGAAATGTGTCTCCCTAGTTCTAAAGTAATTCGATGGTGGTGGGTTACCACTCTTTGTCCAATCATGACCTTTAGGAGGAGAAGGTTTGGTGATGTAATGACTAACGCCACTCATGGGTTGTTGCTGAGAAGGATAATTATTTTTCTGAGGTAAAATCTTAGGTTGTAATCTAAATAAGTTACTATTCGGATTATAGTTCGGTGGTGGCGCTCGGAACATCATTTGGGTTCTATTTGGTATAGGGTTGCTACCCGGGTTCCACATTTGCATAGGTCTAGGTGGAATATTAAATGAGTTAGGTCCTGAAGGGCCTATCATAGGTTTATTAAAGAATCTGGATAACTGTCCGTTGTTATGTTGGTTACTGGGAATGATATTATTATGTATTACATTTTTCTTTTCCGAAAAGTTATAATTACGTTGTTGGAGATATAGCGTATTCATCTCCTCATGAACAAATTCGAGAGCTTTTTCTATACTTTCGGGCCTCATACAGCGTATGCGTGATCCTAATGGGTCCTTGAGACCCCTAAGATATGCATGAAGGGTTAATTTTTTGTACAGTGAACGCTTAGAGTCTATAGTACTTTCTAAGCTTTCATGAAGACTAATGTACGTTATTATAGTACTAAATAGGTTCTGACATTTTTCATAAAACTCCTGGGGAGTATCAGACCCTTGGGTCAATAGAGCCAAATCATTGTAAAGCGAAGTTTCGTCTCGCTGGTCAGCAAAGTTATTAATTAGAGCACCCCGAATGCCACTCCAGCTTTCCGGTATACCATTTGAATTTATTAATCTAGAGGCGGGACCCGTGATTTTATTTAAGATGCCGTTTATTAGTGCAACTTTAGATAACTGTGAAGTTTCCACCGTACAAAGTCCATTTACGAGTTCGTCACACAATTTTATAAACCTAGTCAAAACGTTTGGATTTCCATCAAATTCGGGCACTAATCTAAGGGCTTTAAAAATTTGATCTAATTCCGCCATGGTATTCGATTCGGTTTCTAAATCTAAATCCCTATTAGCGTCTAGCCTATTCCGTCTAGTTTCAATTTTACGATCAGTTGATTTTCTCGGATGAAAAATTTTGAACACTTATTTTAACGCACTACGAAAAAATAAAAAGAACACGTAAAACACCTGATCAAAAACTAAACCTTTCAAAAATATGCCGCTTGATGAAACACAAAATCACACACAAAATATAAAATGCAAAAGAAAAAAAATATAAAACTTAACAACTAACACACACAAGTAAAAATCAAATAAAAATGCAAAGTAGAGTAAAAAATATAACGTTGAAATCTAAACGTTAATCGAAATCTAAACTTCGCGTTAAAAAGAAATAATAATCGCCAAAAACATGGAACTGCTATAAAAAATTCAGAAACTTGAAAGTAATACTAGACTAAAAAAAATGCAATAAAAACGAAATAAAAATCTTGAGAAAAAGTAACTTTTAAATGTAGATAAAAGGTATAGTGATTTCCAAAAGCATAAAATTCTATAAAATTAAATCTCAAAAGAAATTTAAGGCGACGATTGTTTCAAAAGCGGAGAAAAAATGTTGCAAAAGTATCTTTAAAACGCAAGAAAAAAGAGATAATAATTTCCAAAAACATAAAACTCCTATAAATTATGAAGTTATAAGCAATTTAAGATTTAAAATGTTTTTAAAAACTAAAATAAAATCCTTCAAAAATAATTAAACTATTTCTATGAAACTAATTAATTTAAAAGAAACAACTTCCACTTAACAATAAATGGAGCTATTTATAGAATCGCACCTTGTAACTTGAGAAGTTAACTGCGCTTATGAATGAATTACTTATTCAATTAAGGTTAAAACTTACGTAAAATTTATGTTTCAAAAGAACATAATTTTATATAAAACTTTAAGAAAAAATAATGGATTAGGAAATAGGGATAGCAACTCATGAACAGTCAAGAGTACTTACATATTCATTATCTGGTCCTTTTCGCTGTATCGATTTCTAGATACTCCTCTGGCAGTTTCTTACTCGTTCTGTATCTCGATGTTAGTGGTTAAAACCACCCCGGCGATTCGCGATGATGAGTTTTATACTACTTGAGCCCGCGGAACGCCTCGCGAGATCCTACCGACTGCGCCAAATACGTAAGTCACAGCCGGAGGATGCAAAAAAAACCAAAATTATTAATATAACTTCAATTAAAATTACTTAAAAATATTACAAGTAGGTGACTATTGGTCGATATTAGAGACAAAAGTGAATATAAAACTAATTTGGAACTAATAGGAAGGCTAATTTAATGAGTCCGCACGTTGTCTGCGTCAGCGCCTCGTGACGTCGCTGCGTTGCTGGCCGATGGTTGTGAAATAGCAATTAATGCCTACTTTGGGCTATCCGTGTAGTGTTCACACGTAACACGCTAGGGACATTTGAAAACAGTTAGAAGTTTAAATGTTTTCTATGGAAAATGTATTTTTTGAAATACGCTTTCTATGCCGATGTAATGGTATTGGTTTTCTGTCAATTTGTTACTACGGAGGAATAGAGGGAAAACGCTTGCTCTTACAAAAATCCAACCAGAAAAGATCGTGATGTTTGCCGATATTTTGAACCTCTTTCTGATCGAAGTAAAACCGTGTTTGACCAGACACTCACCACCTGGTGTGAGATTAAGAAGAGGTAAATGAAGCTCCTAAGTTATGAAATCAACATACTTTTAGTACCTACTTAAATAAAAGTTTGATTAAATGTATATCCATTTCTTTGTGTATAAATCTTCAAGATTTAATCAGAAATCTTCAATTCTGTCACCCTGAAGTACACAACATTTAACAAAACAAAACATAATCAGAACTCGTTATCCTTAACGCTTGCTGCGAGTATTTAACGTTTAACCCACAACAAACTTAGCCAGTTTCGTTAATCTTATTACCACAATCGCAGGGCAAAACTGACTTTAACCCAATTATCTCATTTCCAAGTTGTTAAAGCAAACTTTGTTTAGGGGAATTTTACACCTTAAAGTCTGTTTTCGCTTAAAGATCTGTCAATTGCAGAAAGTTTTGAACTGTCTTATTTGTTCATAGTATTCGCGCGGTGTTAGGTGAACTTGAAAGGTGGGATCTTTCTGTGTTTTATTTCTGTTGGCTTTGGGAAACTTTTTGGGACGCCCTGAGTGTTTTAATTAAGTTCTAGATAAATATTTATATAGAACTATATTACCAAATCTGTGCCTGTTTAGGTGTATTACGAAAAAGTTTACAATGGAATTTATTTTGTACATTTTTAATAAACGATAGATTGGAAAATAGTCAAAACAAAATCGAATTGTTAACTAAAAATAAGCGTAGGCTGTTATTCGTTCTGGCTTAAAAAATAAAGAAATAATTGGTTTAAGGGCTTAGTTTATAAAGCCATAGTTGATATAAATACACTACCGTAACTTTATGTAATAAATAACGAAAGGAAAAAACTCAAATTACATACATACCTTCACGCCTGTATCCCTTATGGGGTAGGCAGAACACCAGAGGTTATAAAACCATCTGATGTCACGTTTGACAAATTTTGAGGTATTATAATGATGGATAGAGACTATTGCAGTGACAGGGGGTCAGCCTATCGCCCACAAAAAGCCTCCAATTAAACCTCAGTCCCTTAACTGACTTTTACAGTATGCCCGGGAAGAGAAGCAGCTGGCATATTCTAAGTTTTTCTTTCACTCCCAGTCCAGCATGGTCCATCAAATTACATTTTATAATTTTAAGTCTCTGAAATGGAACATATACTTTAATTTCACAGTTATGAATAAATGTGATTTTGAAGTGTCTAAGTGAAATGAAATGAAAAAGACTTTATTTGTGACACAAGCTTCAAAATAAAATATTTACACATAAAAATGTAGACTCAAAAAGTAAAAGAAAGAAAGAAAAAATGTCACAAAGAGGCCGCAACTGAGCATGTTGCTAGTTAACAAACTAGCGCCTGGTCTTCCGTAGCAACCGTGGAGTATCGTTTACGGCAGCATACACACACAGCATACAGAATAAACTTATATGTAACAATCAAACAAAATGTATAATAAAATACAAAATAAAAGAACAAAGTGAAAAGTAAGTATGAAAGTTTAAACTTGAAGATAGTTTATGCGATGTTAAACCTAGATCCTTGTGTAATAAAGTCTTTTTCATGTTTCATTGATGCGACTGATCATCTACGATTGTCCATCAGTGACTGTCGCTCTTGACCACTGTGTCTAATACTAATGCACAAAAACGTAAAATAAAATTAAACGCAGTAAAAGCTGGATAAAAACTTCCATTCGATATAATTAATCGTAAAAACTTAAAGACTATACAGGGTGTCCAAAAAGTACTTTGGAGAAAAATATCCTAGATAGGGCTCTCCATTCAACTACAAAAAACCGTTTTTTATTTGGACTTATAGTTTTTCCATAAAAAAAATCTAAACATTTCAAGGAAAGCGCGCGCGCGACCTTTTACCTATCCAGATAACGCGCGCGCCTTAAGATCTGTAAGCTGGATGGGGCTGTTGTTGTGATTTGAGTGCGCACGTGACAATCGAACTTATTTTAGATCATTTTGTACATATCTTTAGAGGAACATTGAACTATTCAGATGATTTAATTAATCGCTGTATTAAGTTTGATTCCAATTTTTAACTTTTATTTATTTTACCTATTGTTTGTTTTTATCTATTATGTAAATACCTCCCAACTGTTTTTAAGGCGCGCGCGTTATCTCGATAGGTGAAAGGTTGCGCGTGCACGCTTTTCTAGAAATGTTTAGAATTTTTATGGAAAAACTATTAGTCCAAATTTAAAAAAACATCAAAGGGAAAAACTAGCCCTATCTAGGATATTTTTCTCCAAAGTACTTTTTTCGACACCCTGTATTTATAAATAACTTTTGTAGAGGCTAATCGTTGTTTTTTTTTTTGATGAACCTCACATGAACATGCGTTACGCAGCGTTGGCCCTTAATACTGAAATTCGGTGTTACAGGTTAACGCACTGAACGCAAAATTAGACGTCGGCCTCTACAGTATCTAATACTGTCTTAAATTTTCACGATTTATTATCTAAGTTAAAAAATCACAGGATTTATCGCGTATTTATTTAGATTTTTAACTTGAAGTTTCGATAAATCAGATATATTCAACATAACAATCTACCACCAACATGTAACTCTTACATTGTTTGCCTCTTTCTACGCACTTATCCCGTGTCGGTATGGCTATTTACAGCGCCCGAACACGATAAACACCACAAAGTACTTTGAATATTTACTATTACAGTATCTATTATTACCGAAATAGAGTTAGATATTACAAAATGCATTCCCGAACTAAACGCGGAAGCTACCTAATCAATTCGTTTTATCTATTATTGCTTCAACTATCTATTTTAGGAGAATAATAAAAGTGATCATAATTTTCTGTTACGGTTTTCGTATAATGCTCTGAATGTATGAGGAAGTGTTAGTAATAAATACAAGTAAAAGCATCTCGATAGTTTTATTATAGACTATGGGTTTGTTGTTGATATTATTGGCTATAGCAATAAACTATAGTTTATGATTTGTTTGTTAAACGCCGTCGGCTAGGTAAGTCTTCCTTTAATTCGTGGAAATATATCTGAAACTATGGTGGTTTTCTTTTCGTTGTACAAAATCTACACCTAAAGAAAGCACATTATTAAAATTGACCTCTGTTTATGGACTGTATGAAATAAAATGTTATTTTTTTGTTTATAAGTGTAAAAAAACTAATTCCTTTCGATATCCTAGTGACAGTAATTTTATAGATAGTATAACCGTGATCTAGCTTTGTGGAGAAGGTATATGGATACAGAAAATATTCAAAAGTTAAGGCGCCACATTGGAAAAATGCATTGAATTTCATCGCATACTATAAGAGTATGACAAGACGAGCGGAATCTGAAATTTTGATTCTTTGCATAAATTCATATCTTAATCTTTACTTTGATTGCTCAAAAACATGGTTCAATGATTTTGACTCGATAGTATTTTTTTTCGAAAACACGTCTCAAAAAATATATTTTTTTTTAAATTACCACGTAGTTACGAAATCCATATGCTAGAAATAACTTAAATACAAACTTCACATTATTGTGCAAACTTTGGTTGATCAAAATTTACATAGCATTTACCAACCATTATTTTTTTTATCGATTTTTGAAATTATTTCCATATCTGAGCGGTATCGATGGTCGCGATGGTCGCGATTTCTATGCAATACGCGACCTTTTGCCAGCGTGTAAACGTGCTAACATTTCAAGTAAAAAACTTCAATATGGCGCCTTAAACAAGTAAAACCGCACGGCCACCGAAGATTATCTGAGCAAACCAAACACATTGTTTTCGAAATTTCTATTGCATAGATTTTCTTTTGTAGATCTCAACCTATTATTATGGATTATTAGTGTTTACGGGAAATTGACAGCCAATTACATACATCTATTACAAATTGTACCCAATTTTGAAATCCGTAAACTGTCAAAGCTGAATTATTTAATTAGGTACCACGTAATTGATTTACTTTAGTGATCGTGGGAGGACATTTCAATAGCTTTGTGAAGCACCTACTTTGTTGTGGTTAGTCAACTTTTAGGTGCACCATTTGATTCAAATTCCGATACATAGCTAATCACAAGTTGTCACTTCTAAAACAACATATAAATATTAATGATAATCAATGAGCATGTAATAATAAAGAAAAGTCATACAAAGCAGACTACCAAAGCGTATGCTAAGTTATTCATCGAATTCAAGAAAAGCCAAACTCTAACCTTACTATAAGAGACACTGTTTTTCTAATAACCTAAACTAATAAAGTGACGTTACCTAAGGCCTCAAAGTTAGCTTTAAATAATCCTGTGTTAAGGAGACCACAGCAGAAATACCAGGGGCTTTACTTTATTACCTATAGTTTTACTCTCATGCCCGAGATACTTTATAAAAGTTTGGTAAGTATCTTAACTTGCCTTGAAGAAGCTTGAAATTATCATCATTATCACGAAACTTTGTAACATCGCTTCCTCTTGGGTAAAGAGGCAGTGGACCAACAAGCTGTCTCAGTGCTTTGCAAGGCACTTTCAAGGCGTTTAGCTCAGGGTGCTTACATGGCATCTGACATACTGTGACAAGTATGCAGAACCAAAAACTACCCGCTTCTTATTCCCTCGCGAAGCTCGGAAGTCGTAATAAATTAAAGTTCGTCGTTCAGTCACCATTGCAGTTGCAAATACAGAAGCCACTATGTTACGACGTCTTCTTCCTAAACTTAACAAAAACAATAATCTTTATTGTCATTAATAATCATGAATAGGATATTAAGGCCTATAATTAAAGGTTTCTTAATCGTTAATAATTCATGCATAGTGTCGCTATTGGTTCACGGACCACTTCCCATACAAATATGTCCAGACTCCTTTTCTGTAAAAAAATCTTTGCTTAAGCAAGCTTTTGTAATACGCAATGGTCTTGATCATTTCTACATAAGCATAAAATTCATTCAGAGTATCTGGAGAGTAACTGTAAAAAAATCTTTGCTTAAGCAAGCTTTTGTAATACGAGCTTAAGCCTTGATCAATTATACATAAGCATAAAATTCATTCAGAGCAGCACAATTCTTAAAACATTATCAGTACATTTTGTTACTATGTTTTAATGTTGTCTCCTTAAAAGCCAAAATGTAGGTAGGTTGACAAGCCTTACTAGCTTAAACCTTTGGCTGCGGTAGATTGCTCTATTTCCTATGGTTTCCTGTAGACGCCACATGCCGAGAATTTCATAAAACCACAGCGGGATACTTAGCCACAGAGAATGGACAGAACTCAATCATTTACTTGGGTAGAAGTGAAATTTCAAAAACATATTTGACATAATTAATTTATTGTCATGGGGTACTTTTTGGAAGCCAGATTAAGAAACATAAAATAATAAAATAATTTTTCGTTACTTCCAAGTTGAGTAGAGTTATATAATTTTCTATTTTTATTCTAAACTCAAACTCAAACTCAAAACATTTATTCGGAAAACTACAATAGCACAACACAACAGAATAGATAAAAACATAAGCCAAACAGTGAAAAAAAAGAAGAGAATAATAAAATATAAAAACAAGACAAATAATAAACATGAAACAAGCAAAACAATTTACCCACAATTACCCACATAGTAAAAAGACAGGCAAAATTACAAAAAAAAATAATTACGGAGTGAAAGCAACAATATAACAAATAAATAACAGATAAGAAATAAAAACAAGAGGAAAACACATAACAATAAAAAATAAAAATAACATTACTTCGACAATTACATTAAAACATTAAAATTGCAAAAAAAAAAAAAGCAAAGGCTTAAATAAATATTCCGTGGTGACAAGCAAATCAACCAATAGCCTGTATTCGTGCGCTTGATTTTTTTCTGCACGCGAATTCTTATAGACATTGTGCAGTAATTGAGCCAATAAAAGATATAACCTACATATATTGCATAATCTTCTTGGTCTTTACATAGAAAAATACTGTAATGAGTTTAAATAAAATGCAAATCATGCGATAAGAAATCCCATATGGCATTACCTATCTATAATTACAGCGCGAAAGGTACTTTACTCGTTCTATGACCGAGTAACTCAATATATTTCGTGCTGCTTATCTAAATACTTACTATTTGAATCACCATAGAAACGTACGTTGGCATTTTCAGTAACCAATACCGAAGACTACAAGCGATAAGGTTTTACTTTTTTTAACTTCAGGACGTTTCTAGAAAGTCTAAAGCGCTTTAGTTTTTGCTCTGTGAATTGGGTAATAAGACACCCATTTGTCTTCTTTAAGGCTTCATCTAAATATTCTTCAAGTGCCCCTGCAAAGTGTGGGACGAAGAATCATAGAACACATATACTCAAGAGAAGAAGTACAACTTCATACATTAAAAGTTAAGACTAGACGCCATCTGAAAACGGTCCACATAGCTAATATGGCGGGAATTTTAAACAGTTAAAACGACTTCGAGATTTCACCTTGCTTTGGTCTGAATAAAAATAAACAAATACTTACAAACTTGTTAGGTGAAATACCATATGTATCAGTTCTGTAAGGTTTGCTTATTTTTATTGCGACTGGCTACATATAAGGTTCACTTGATGAACAATAAGTAAAACAATAAATAAGTTTTTGATACTTTTATTTTGTTTAAAGTAAGTAATACACACACTCTTTCTTAAAAATACAAATTCTATAATAAGTATACAATTGTGGTACTTATTATTATTATAAATTGTTGATATAGGAAATAACATCTGTCAGCAAAATTTGCGCAGGATTCTGCGAGGCCGAATCACCACACTTATCACATCTGTATTTTTCAGACATATTTATCTGCTAAGGAGTCCTGTCTCACAATTATTAAGTTCACTAGTCTTTATCCACTGGTCTCAACCACACTGACGCGACTTTCTTCAAGCAATCAGGGGAAGAAAATTCGATTAAATCACAAGAAAACTTAAAACACAACACAATTTAAAAATATCGCAAAACCGCAATCGCGAAAAAAATATTTTCATATTGTGAAGTAGACGTTAATTTTTGACATTTCTTTTTATTTCTGTGTTGCTATATTCAAATAACATCGATTCGCTAATTCATTCAATTATGTAATACGGTCTCTTGCAATATTTGTTAAATTATTAAAAAATTATGAAGAAGTCATGAAAAAGTTTTCGTTTAATGTTATTTCTAATAAAAGCGAAGATTTCCTGAAGAAAAATATAAACAAGTGTAAACTCAAAAAAATACTGCGATGTATTCGAACAATCGATTGAATATTTTTTTTCATGGGCTACACTGGTATCATTCTTGCCCTTTTCCTCTTATTGTGTTCTGTCTTCTTCACTCTATCTCCAGTATGAAGTCTGCACCATCTCCATACATTGTCGACGCCCCCTGCGAAGAATCCTTTTTACTTATTAATAAATGTCAGGTGCGGTGACTCCTTAAACCGATGTTTAAGAAAAGGCTGTATCTATCCCATATAATGTAAGAATTTTGTCATTCTACCTTTGAATGTAGTGATATTTGCTAGATATTCCATTTGGTTACACAACAATCGCGCAGACGTAGTTCTTGAATACTATCATTATTGAAGTCTTAGATTATAAAACAAAAGGCAGATGGACCATAGGCTACAGATAGCGTGAAGCCGTCTGCTATTTATGTGTGCGTGCGGCACTGTAGGAACACGTGCAGCTGTGTGAGTAATGTTGCCAAACATTGGAAAAAGCACCATTTCTTTTCTGTTGAACGCCAGTATTATTTCGTATGGGAAAACATTTTTTTTTTATTTATTAATTTTTAAAAGTCGTAGAACAAAATATGTTGTTGGGATTGATGTGGAGAGGCTGCCTGCAAGAGGTGATGAGCTAATTAAATATAACCCTGTATATATTTAAAAAAGGAGTGAGGAATTGTCCTAAATTCGATTTCTATTATTTATTTAATTATATAACACTCGCACCATCAAAACTCATTTATTTAATTGTCATTTATCAAAATACATGGATAACCATTCAGAAGTTACGAGAGAACGTTCATTTCATAAACAAAGTTCATTAAAAAGCGTTCGACCAAGATATATTATATACTTATAAAGGAACTAAAAAAATATATCAATCAAAAAATAAAGTTCAAAACTAAAACCCGACTACTAAAACACGCTCTTTAAAGTAAGAAACAAGTAGTAGTCTCCGCTAAAATATTTATGTATTTTAAACGTCATACTGATAATTTTTTTTAGTACTTTACTTTAAGTCCCCTAGAAGGCGCTGTGGTCAATTTGACGTCATATAGCCTATAACGAGCAGACAATCAAGACTCTTCCAAGGACACCTCATTTGTCTAATTATGATAACTAGTTTAGACGTTCTGAGGGAACAGATGAACATCCATCCATACTCACATACATACAAACATATAATGAACAATTTTATTATTATTTGGTAACTTAAAAGCTACCCGCCTTTTACAGGTGGAAATGACCCGACATTTTCTTACTGAATTTAAGAAAACGTGCAATTTCAATTGGCAACACAAACTAATTATTGTTGAGGTTTTGTGTTCCGAGTGACCCGTAAAAAAATTGGTAAAAACTAAAGCGAAATAAATAACAAAACAGTGAAATTATCAATATTTGCCTGTGAAAAGATATTCCATCTTCCTTTTTTTGTTTTTGGAAACGACTTTTACAGTGTTTAAAGATACAAGACGGCATTTTTAACATAAATTAACTAATCAATAGTGGCGTGTAAACACTGCGACGCTTTGTTTAGTACTGACGCGAGATTGTATTCGCTTTTGCATTTGTATTTGCTTTGGTGGCTTCACGTCGTTTGTTGCGCATGGTCCATCTGCCTTTTGTTCTATAATCTGAGATTGAAGTCTTTGATTTTGACTATTCACGCTTTGTGGCAATTACGATACGACGAATATCGTTTATATTGCAGTTGATTAGAACAATTTAGGAAGCATAGACGGATACATTTCGCGAAATTATTTTGAAAAATCAGTACGTATCATCTCTCTTTTCAACCGACTTAAAAAAAAGGAGGAGGTCTCAAATCTCAATTCGTCTGTATGTTTTTTTATGTTTGTTACCTCATAACTTTTGACTGGGTTAACTGATGTTGATGATTCTTTTTTCATATGATAGAGGATTCACAGTTGATCGCATATAAATTAGAGAAGCGATTGAGTGCTTCATGTTTTTTTTTTAATATGTCTGAATTCGGAGATCGTTTACGTTGATGGCCTTATAATTCAGCCAATATTTTGAAGTGAAGTCGGTTATTTAATGCTCTGCATTCGTTGATCTATACTTATAATAAATCTGTAGAAGTAAAAATTATGCTGGGGGTGTTTTTAGACCGACACTGTACTGTACCCAAAAATATGTTTAAAAAGTTTTTTGTCTGTCTGTTTATTCAGGCATCACGCAAAAACTACCGGTTCGATTACGATGAAACTTGGTATAATTAATTATTCTTTAATATCCTTTGCACCACAGTGGCTACTTTTGTCCTGTAAAAGTATATACAATTAAAAACAAACCTTAGTTTTCGGTTCGATCCCTAGACCCAATTAATGTACCAACCGCAAATAATAAGTTTGTCGTAGGTTACGTCACCCGCAGTTCACTAAAAGTTATGCTGTAAATAAATGCAGTGTTGAAGGTTAAATTTGGCTTGCACCGTCCGCAACACACGTGTGGTGCGCGGCTGCCACGGATCGCTACCATATAGATAAGGACGGTTTTTTGAAATTTGATTTGAACGTGTAAAGTGGCGAGCTTTTGTTCTTATTAGCATTCTATAAATTGTATGGGTTAACTTGCAATTCTTAACCGTGTTTATCAGTGCGACCTTTTTATTCCATTTAGTTTTTACTAAGTACAGTTTAAGGTGGAGTTATTTCTTTAAGTCTTAGATACTTATAGATTTTAATTTTAAAGTATATGTGATATTGTACGTGGTGACCGTAGGTTATTTTTTATAATACTGTTAGGTAGGATTAGTCATTCGTATAGATATTAGTTGTCAGGGATTTTGCTTATTTATTGAGTTTATATTAGTTATCATCAGAAATAGGTTTATTTAGGTAGGTAGGTATTTTATTATCTGTTATTGAGTTAATTTTTTTTATTAGGTAGATACTTAGGTTTACTTTTATAAGGCGTAGACCGTATAGATTTTATATTTGAGCTTAGCCGTAAATCAGTAGTGATAGCTATTTGAACGTATTAATAGGGAGTACGCTGCAAAAAATAACTATAATCATGCAGAACTATTAGACACTTTGGAAAACAGAATTTCAAATATGACACCCGACCAAAAATGTTTATTTGACTGTGTCTGCCTTAGTGTCAATAATACTTTGGGAGAAATTCTATTAGGAATAGCAGGAATACCAGGAGGAAAAACAGCTCACAGGTACTATGTTTAAAATACATATATATCTTGATCGCACAGAAAATACAGTAGGTATATGGCATTACTATGAATATTGATAAGCAGAATTATTCGTGAGTGTACACATAATTAAGGCAGAAATTTTAACCGGTTTCTTCCATGCTGGACTGGGAGCGAAAGAAAAACATAGAATGTGCCAGCTGCTTCTCTTCCCGGGCATACTGTAAAAGTCAGTTAAGGGAAAGAGGTTGTAAAGAAGTTTTTGTGGGCGATAGGCTGACCCCCTGTCACTACAATAGTCTCTCTCCATCTTTATAATACCTCTAAATTTGTAAAACGAGACATCCGATGGTCTTGTAACCTCTGGTGTTCTGCCTACCCCATAAGGGATACAGGCGTGACGTTATGTATGTATGTATGTATTTTAACCGGTTTATGTGCCGGGGAAAGTGTTTTGATTCCTAGAATTAATTTGATTCCGAACAATTTCCCATTTCAGTTTAAGAAAGTAGGTACAGTACAGTAGCTTTATGTTACGCTATGACAATAAATAAGGCACAAGGTCAGACTTTGGCGTTGCTGGCGTCGATCTTAGTTGTTTAGTAATTGTGAGTTGTTTTTCACATGGTCAGTAGTACAAGTAACCTTTATGTTCATATTCCGAACGGGTTCACTGATAATGTCTTGTATGCTGAAGCTTTCAATTGATGTCGTACAGTCACTATCTGTCGTTACCATTATCTATGTGAGCATTCGATGCAATGCAGGTTAGTTTCGCTATCGGTTATCCTGCTAAACAGGTAGCAGAGTAGAAATCTATTGCAAAATACTTAGAGAACGCGAGCGATGCCGCGAACAAAGATATCATATACCCTCTTAATCACCGCTAAAAATACACAATTTATTGGCTATTTATTTCTATTGTAATTAGCCACAAAGGGCCCGCGCCGGGACAGAAGTATTACCTAATACCGGTGTGTTCGATAAATTACGTTCTACACAAATAGCAATTTACACAAAAAACTCATTCATAAGTTTCGTCGTCCACGCGCGGGCATAGCTAGTAATTAATAATTGACACGAAGCGAACGGCTTTACAATTTTTTTATTTAGATTAGTACGATTAGTACTTACAGAGGTCAGAACGTTCAAACAAACAAATAAAAAACTATACCTATTTAAAATATTTTGTGAGTCATAACTACAGTTTACTATGCGGTTTTCACTCACACGTTATTATAGGAGGTGTCTGACTAATTTCGAGCGCATATGGAGTTCTTCATTAGGGTTGAGTGCAGTCGCTTCTGCGCCTCACCCGGCGCTGAGTAAAAGCTACATAATAAACTATACATAACAAACTCTTCGTTGTGGCGCCGTGGTTACTGTGCATATCAAACGATATCGCAAGTTAAGCGCGCTCGACGCGGCCGGTACTAGGATGAGTGACCGCCGATCATTTATTTCTCATGACGACTGCCGTGCTTCGGAGGGCACGTTAAGCAGTCAGTCCCAGGTGCTGTATACAGTAGACGTTAGGGTTTGTCAGAAGCCATTTTCGGCCTGAAATTTCTGACATTCACCAACCAGAATTGGGACAGCTTGGTGGCTTTGCGGCCTAAACCTCCTCCCCACCCAGAGGAGGGATTCATAGCCCTGCAGTGGGCTCATTACACAAAGTGATGATGATGAACAAACTCTTCAACTTCCATTACATGAAATTTTAGAATTACAAAAAGTAAGAAAATGTACTGTATCACCGTTTTCCGCTCCATATCTGTAATATTCTGTTTAAAAATACTTTCATAAACTGAATTATAGTAACGCTTTGTTCGTACATAATGTAACATCTATTATCATTCTGTTTAGATTCGAAACAGAAGAGCTACTCAAGGGATACAAATTATGTAAAGCCGCTGTAGTTGGAAAGGTGTGAGGTATTTTCATACAAAGATCCGAAATCCTTTTTAATGTTATACGTCTGAAAAAGGCAGTGTTAGAGAATATGTAGCAAAAAATCTACAGAAAAAAGAAAAAATGATTTTTTGAATCGGATTTATGGCGCTGTCTGTAAGGACTGTCTGAAAAGATTTAAATCTTTGATTGTCTGTACCAAAAGGTCATCGTCGAGTTGTTATGAAAAATGTTGATAATTATAGGTTTTGTTTAAGAGTTAAGATTGCGAATCGTAAAAACTTATGATAATATCAAACCAGGACTAAATGCGGTAACAAAAATGTTACATAGGTATTGTTTGACTGTGCCTACTAGCTCTATTTTCATCTCATTATTTTATTTTGCATTTTTTTCCTCAACTTTGAGGTTTCTTTATGTAACTCAATAGGCTTTTGTTTCTTCCGTTTATAATAAAACTTTAAGTGGTGTTCAAAAGTGTTCAAGGATTTTCTTTTAAGCTATTGCATAGACCGAATCCAGAAATTCCGTAACGAAAAAAACCTAACACCCCCCACTCCGACCGGCACAGCGGTGATACTTTGATTTCATAACTTTACGTGCGGGCTTTAATAAACAATCAGCGCCATCTACTAGGAACTTGTGGAAATTCATATTAGATCAAAGATTACTGCATTAATAAAATAAATAAATAATTATAATTGCATAAGTTGATAAAAAATGCTACGCAATAGCTTTACCGCGGCAGTCTCTGAGTGCCACACGTCTTTTTTTTTTCTTTTCATCATAAAAGCCCTTCGATAATTCAACGCATACGACACTTATCTCTATCCTTATTGTCCACCCCTATTTTACTAAGAAACTGTTATGGGATGAGTGAGTCCCTTGTTTGGCAATTTCTTATTCAAACCAAACATTTGTTCCTCTAGATAAAAAAAAGGAAAAATTGCCACTAAATCGACCTTTTAAGATGTGTTGTTTATTTACTATATTTTTTTCTGGAAACTCACGTCGTTTATCAATTTTCTGGCAAATATTTGCGCATACGTCAAAGGGTTATTTTAAATGAATCACACTGTTTCACCTTTAACATTCAGATGAATTTGTATTGAATACTTTAAAAAATAACTAGCCCAAATACTAAACGATTAATCTAAAGCAAAAAAGCAATACAAAGGCCGATATTATAAAAACTCTCATGATAATTCAAACATATTCGATATTAAGTTATATTTTCCTTTGACCAACGGACACATACCTACTCAAATCTCTCCCTTAAGGGATCCTTGAGGAAAGGGACTTCATAAATAATCAAGTGTATTATTTGTTTGTTTTCTTCCGCCTTCAAAAAGAGATAAAACACAATTATCTCAATAAATAAAACGTGGCCTAGCAAGCCTTTTATAGGCGATACGTCTATAATACGTCTAAATAAAAGAGTCAGCTTAAAAAACTCATACGTGATGAAAATACATGTACATTCATTGAAACTCTTTTCATCTCCTTTCACTTGATTGAACCTAATCGCCTTAGATGTCTAAGAAAAGTACAATATCAAATAATAAGTGAATGTCGCTCTACGTATAGGTAGTGCCTACTTATTTCTTCTCATTATTGGGGTGTGTAATAAATAATAATAAAATTAAAAAAACAAAACAATAAAAAGTTAAGTTCGTTTGATCAAAATGTTATAGGTTTATAGGTATTATAGGTACTTTATAATACACAAAAAAGTACATAAGTAGATTTTGTCTGTAGGAAAAGGCACTGACACGTCTCCGATCGCCTTAGGGGGAAAGGCGCGGCGGGGTGTGTTCAGCCCATGTAGGGTCAGAGCCCATGTAGAATAGCCCTGCTGCTCCTTGCTAAGCGTGTCGTGATAGGCGACTTATCCAAGTAAGCCCGCTTGGTGTTAGGATCCCGTCAGAGTCCACCCTAGCGACCACACTTCATATAAAATCTGTCGGCAAATATGACTGCTCAGGCGCGGCGGTGATGTGTTCCGGCAATACATATCCATAAAAACAAAGCGTAAATAAATGAAAATACATACATACACACACACATACACACAATCACACCACATATACACACAAAACATAACACTTTCCTTACCATTAAACCATAAAGTCTTCTTTTTTTATTTTATTTTATTTCAATAATGTCTTGTTTTTTTATTGATGTTTTTAATTCTTCATCATCATCATCATCATCACAACTCTTTGTATGAGCCCACTGCAGGGCATGAGTCTCTCCCCTGGGTGAAGAGGAGGTATAGGCCATAATCCACCAAGCTGGCCCAGTGCTGGGTGGTGGATGCCAGAATTTTTAGGGCGCCTAGATGGCTTCTGACAAACCCTAACGACTACTGTATACAAGTATACAGCAACCGGGACCGACTGCTTAACGTGCCCTCCGAAGCACGGAAGTCGTCGTGAGATATGAATGGTCGGCGGTCACCCATCCAAGTACCGACCGCGCCGAACGTTGCTTAACCTGTGATATCGTATGATACACACAGTAACCACGGCGCCACGACGACTTCAACGGTTTTTAATTATTGTACATAAAACTTAACTTTAAAATTAATATATTTCTTTTTTGGTTTCTTGTTTGTTGCACTATAGATTTTTTTGTTGTTGTAGAGTTGTTGCTTTTTACCTTACTTTTTTAAACTCTTTTTTATTATTGTATTTGTGTATTTCTATAATTGGCTCCATGTGTCATATTAAATTTTAATTGACACATGGAATACCAATAAATAAATTAATTAAAATATTCTAAAAAGAGCTAGTTCTTTTCTAAGCCCGTGTGCTTTCATCTTTGACCTCATCATCACTAACCATCAGGTGAGATTGAAGTCAAATGCGTAATCTTTTTAAACCATGCTTTTAGACCATCAGCATTTGGCTCGTCTGGCCCCGCCGTCATTCGTTGATATATCCAGAATATCATAAGAATCCGGCCCCGCCAGCGCAGAAGGTCTAAAAGGGAGGAAAATCTTTCGCATCACCTCAGTGGCAGGGACTGAAAACCCCTCAGACTCTCAGACCTGCAGGCCTCCGTCTGGTCCCGTTTCTGCCCAGGTTAATTCACCGACGACTCGGAAGCCGAAGCAATCCAAATCTGGCGCCCCCTCCAGAGAAGCTAGGCTTGTTACCTGCTCTTTCCGCCCTCTTGCCCTCATCGGTCTCTTCTGATAATTAAAGGAGTAACGAGAGCTATGCATACCAGATTTCATTGCGTTTGATAGTATTTCATTGCGAGTGATATTTCACAAAAATATTTTCTTTGCTTACTTTAAATGGAACCTGACATTTAAATGAAGCTGGATTTTGGTGCACTTTCTGAAACAAACTTTTCTAAAATGTTTTGGGTCTGAGTCTAAACTGAGATACCGCATTGTTCCACTGCATGCACTTTCCACACACTTTAATATGAAGAAACTTTGACCCACATAGTTGTTGTATCAGTTTGGTTAATTTATTCCATTCATTAATTTACTTATTTAAAAAAAATGTTGGTTTAGTTAGTTTAAGACTATTGATTTTATTAGCAATATCATTAAATTTTTGGATATGTAAAAGTATCAATTTTGTACACCTAAAATGCTAAACAATAACATCAAATATTTTCAACGCTATAATATTTAGATAGTTTAAAAAAAATAAATATCCGAAAAAATGCACGGCCTTTGCTCGGCTGTTACGCATAGGAATTAGGAATGCGTAACATAGGAATTAATAGAAAGGAATTTACAAAATTCGTTTTCAAATACCTACGAATACATCGCCGGTATTTCTAAAATAAAATAGAGCTTTATTCTGTTCAATACTCATATTGTGATACTTGTAATATGAATTTCTGGCCTTGATATTCTCAATTATTCTCCACATAAAAAACCTGACAAAGTTTAATATTGTTTTAAATATTACCGTAGTATAATAATCGACCTTAGATTGTTGACTTGATGTGGAAGACGCTACAGTAAGTACAGAAGGCAGCACATCAAGCATTACAAATCTGTCAAAAAAAATTACTTGAATTTGAACTCTATGTGTTCGACATTAAGTTAAAATTGGTTGGGGAAATTTGACAGGTAATGTTACGCATGATGTGCTGCCTTCTGTACAGTAAACAATATTGAGGATAAAAGTTGAAGGATATTCAATTAACTAACTCTAATTGACATAACAACTTTATTGATCCAAAGTAATGGAAAATAAGCTAGTGTTTCTGAGAATATCCTGGTTTACCCCGAGACAGTCGACCAATTTGTAGGTCAACATAGTAAAAATCTCTACTGTCCTGAAACTGTAACATATATCGGAAATATCTTTGAATAAATGTCACCTGTGAGATACCCACGCAATATTGGACGCCCCTAGTTTATCAGAAAGTTTTAAGGATCTTACTTCCAAGTCTGTCGACTTGTGTCGTTTTTGCACCGGTTTCTGATCCCGCACACAATACATCAATCTTATTTTAGGCTTTTCTTTTCAGCATCATCGGTCAACATTCATCAACTGTAAAAAAAGGGCTCCAGTGTCCATTAATTTTAGAACTTATTTTAAACATAGGTAAGTAGTTTTTTTGTGTGCTATTTATACTTGATATATGTAGATTAAAATGGAGTATTGTTCTTTCTCATGTCACAAATATTTAAGTGAGACGCTAAGATTTTTTACCGACTACTAGTGTACTTTCGAGAGCACGCTAAGCAGTCGTTCCCGGAGGCTGTACCTGTACAGTAATATCGATTCATTGCATTAAATTAAAGATTACAGTTACCGTATTATATCGCGTACAGTTAAATTATATTTAACTCAATCACAATTATATTCGTCCCTTAATCAAGACTCTGTAAAGGCTCCGAAAGCTTCAGAGACTTTTGATTGCTGCATTGTTTCACAAAATTGTGCCGAACGGATTTAGGCTTAATGTTTTCATGATGTAATCATCATCATCATCATCACAACTCTTTGTAATGAGCCTGTAGCGGTCATACGTTGTAAGCAAAGTCAGCAACCCTAAACGAATGTATCGAGCGGTAGAGCCGCCAGTCGTCTGCGGAGCACCGCCCAACTAAGTTCCCTTAACACTATGTACTGATAAGGACTAATTGTATCTACTTTATGTGTGTTAAATAATTGTGATTAATGAACGATAAATTATAGACTGAGTGAAACTAAAATACGTTTTATTTAACCAACGTCACCCTTCCCATGAGCCCACTGCAGGGCATGAGTCTCTCCCCTGGGTGAAGAGGAGGTATAGGCCATAATCCACCAAGCTGGCCCAGTGCTGGGTGGTGGATGCCAGAATTTTTAGGGCGCCTAGATGGCTTCTGACAAACCCTAACGACTACTGTATACAAGTATACAGTACCCGGGACCGACTGCTTAACGTGCCCTCCGAAGCACGGAAGTCGTCGTGAGATATAATGGTCGGCGGTTACCCATCCAAGTACCGACCGCGCCGAACGTTGCTTAACCTGTGATATCGTGTGATACACACAGTAACCATGGCGCCACGACGACTTCATGATGTAATAATTACAGACAAACATCGTATGTTAAAACTTAAAATCCTGAAAACCTTGAAAATCATACATAACAAGGAACATGATTTCATAGACACTTACATCATTTATCATTATCATATATTGTGTTTACTTTCATCATCATCTTAATAAAAATAAGAATAAGAATTTATTAACTCAGAAAAAAGTATTACAAGCTTATTTGAAATCTCTGACCCCTAAACTAGACAAAGTCTGTATTATGACAACTTATTGTTAAGATCCCTCCCTACATTTACTTTCCATTTCATGAATTCCATTTTTTACCAGGTACTTTTAGGTATTCTGTGGTACTACTATGTTGTTATTAAAATAATAGTAAGTAGATAATGCATTAGTTTCCCATAGGTATTAAAAAATACCCTTAGATCGTTAAAAGAACTTTTTTTCACTAAAATTATGTTCGATCCATACGAATCGATAAAGTTCTGTTATCGTACCTACTGTGAAAATTTGAAAAAAATAACTCTCTTGGGTTATTCTAGACGTTCTTGAAATCACAGAAGCTAAATTTAGTTCTGAGGAATAAAGTTTTCGAAATCTTATAAAGATACTTAGTGAATTTAGCACGGTCGAAACCATAGGAATCACCGAGTCTATTATATCCGCCATTAGAATAATGCATGTCCGAGCAACGTATAGATACCAGTTCATTATATTATACCAATCTGATATTTATAGCTTGTTTACTATGCCATTGACCTATTTGGCATTGTGTCAAATTGTCAAATGTTGTGAGTCGCCATATCAGAAGTTGCTCACTTTTTTTGTGTTTTCCCCTTTTATTTTTTGTTGTGTCTGACGTGTGCATTTCTAAGGAAAATTGATTTGCTTATTTTCGGGTGATGTTTCGGCGTAGTTTTTTTTGGTTGAAAAATAGATTTATTCATGGTACAAGAATTATTCGATTACCGGTGTTTCATGCTTGTACCAGTAAATAAATATCTTCAATTATTTTTCTTTTTGCTCTTTTTTTCTTTTTGTATTTATTTTTGATAATATATCAATAATGTTACTATTCTACTACTTACTTTAATATATTTTCTGATACCTTTTTCTATATTGAGTAAATACTCGATGATTTATAAATCAAGTTAAGTTATAGGTAAACATAATTTTGACTTTGTATTAGAAATAAAAATATGGAGACTCATGACTTCACAGCTTATATCTGGCTAATTGGGGCATTGGTTGAGTGAGTGGAAAATATCTACGATATGAATGGAATGAACGATATGAATGGTACAATGGTTTGAATCTTAGCCTAACAGCTAGTTTCGGAAGTGACTCCGGTATGTGTTCATATTAGAGTAGGTGGCCAATTGTTCCGCCTTTTAGTCTATTAGGTTCAAATACTAATAAAAGCTTAGGTACTTTATTTGTACATAGTTTCAGTGTCAGTTCTACACATATATAAATTTACCGCTCAACCGGGGTTTGAACTCAGAATATCTAGCTCAGAAGTTAAAGTATTCCCGCTAAACCAGAAAACCGTCTATATACCATCTCCTCTAGTAATAAACTAGCCTCACACCCAAACAAGTCAATAAACACAAACATATCCAGCACCAAAATAAAAGCTTCTTTTCGCAAAAAAGTATCATGTTTGCAATTATTTGGAATATCTTATTTCCATAGATTTTGTCGGCACGTCGACACCAGCTCGATACCGCCAACATCTCTGCAATACTCTATGCATATCAAATAAGCAGAATATTTGAATTGAATATTTTATAATGGATAACTGAGCTACTGTGTTTCCTTTTTTTGTTTCCAATGAAGCGTGAAAGGAATTTATTTTTGACCAATAACAAGATGTAATTGGTAATAGAAGTGGTTTTAAAACCATTAGTCTTTTTGATTTGGAAAAGCTAATCGAATTCGCAGTTTTTAACTGTTCTTAAACTCTAGTGATTCAAACACACATTGAAAATATAATTCGAGACTTGCTTCCATGCAGGACTGGGAACAAAAGGTAAACATAGAATCTGCCAGCTGCTTCTCTTCCCAAGCATACTGTAAAAGTCAGTTAAGGGATAGCGGTTATATTAACGTTTTTGTGGGCAATAGGCCGACCCACTGTCAATAGTCCCTCTCCATCATTTCAAAATTTTGTCAAACGTGATATCAGATGGTTTTGTAGCCTCTGTTTCTCTGCTTACCCCATAAAGGATACAGGCGTGAAGTTATGTATGACGACCACTTTGGCGATGGGGTAGCACTGTCTGCCTCGTACGATGCCTCGTACGCGTATCGAAAACGTACGCTTCCGCTACGCCTCGTGGACATAGATCAGTACGCTGGGCTGCTTCCGTATTTTGAAGCGTCTATGAAGCTACGCCTACGCCTTATTATCAATGAAATAAAAGACTAGCCGTTCCCCTCAGCTTCACCTGATCAAAAATCCGATGTTGTTAATTTTAATTTCGCTATACCTAAGAGTGTTTTTTCAACCGAATTCCAAAAGGAGGAGTTTTTCAATTCGTATATATGTTTTTATTGGATCTTTGTTAAACGATTTTTTGGACAATTATGAATCGACTTTGAATATTATTTCTTACTTCTTGAAGAATTTTATCAATACGGAGAATATTCACATTGACGTTCTTTACTTCGGCCAAAGTTTTGACGTGAAGACAGTATTTTTATTGCTGTGCATTCATTAACTAAATGTACCTAACGAAATTCATCATAACTTTAAAGTGCTATATTCAAATCCTAATTTATCATCCAGATACAAAAATATATTTCCAACTGCAATTCTTCAAGCAGGCGATCCCGAAAATCCCTAATTTTTTTTCAAAAAGTTTGATCAGGGGTAACATGGATTTTTGCATAGCAACTGCTTAAATTTATTGATATTGATAGGAAAATACTTATTATCCGTTTCATTAAACCATTTATGTATTACTCCTAAGGGAACTATAATTTATGATTCTGTAGTAAAATTATCAGAATGTAAATTGTAGATATTTAACTTTTATTTGATAACCGCAGCGGATATTAAATGTTACCTTGCCAATAAATACGCAATGCAGTATTCGGATTTTTAATATCTTAAAAGCTTTAAAGTTAAGAGATTTAAAATTTAATTTATAACAAACGTTTTTGCACAGGTTTTTGCACAAACAAACTCTTCAGCTTTATATATTAGTATACAACGTGTAACATAATAAACAGATAATACTTAAGGGAATTGCATATTTGGTGATGTAGCTTGTAAGTAACAGTAACATAAATTAGATAAAAATATCTAAGTGTCAACCCTAAAAACAGCTATTAGCTTTTGATGAAATCTATTCAAAAACAGATGGCGTAAAAGTAAAGTGATGGGTAACTAAGACAGATTCTCATAAGTTCAGCCGGTGCGGGAAAGGTCATAAGGTCACTGCGGCACAAGTCTTGTTTTAGCTTATTAGGTTGACTAGGGTTGTCAAAATAATTTGTTGTAAAATAATTAAATAAATTTGTATGAAAGTCTATAGCAGCACTGATCATGCTCATTCTTTTACTGTATATTCTGCGAATGGTATAGAAGCTAACCCTTAAGTTTTATCTCACCATTTTGTTACACGTTGTAGATAAGATGATGATGATGTATGAAACCATACCAACTGAGGTTTTTAATTATTTATTACAGTTACAGTCAGTGATATGAAAAGCGCTTTTTCATGAAAATTTTTACGTAAATCTGTCGAAAAGGTGAAAATTCGTAGAAAAAGTAATTTGCTCTTGGTATATCATTGGCTTCTTAATCGTCTTAGTGGAGAAATAAATTGCTTCCGTGTGCGAATTTTCGTATATTGAAGAATAAAACCGATAACTTTCCGTAATAAAAAGAAGAAAAATGGCTGTATAATTCCAAAGAATGAAAATAAGGATCTGGAAATCAATAAAAAGTTATAAGTTATAACTTTGACAGAGATAAAAGTAGTATTTTTTTCTCAAATCCAAATTAAGGGAAATTTCTGAATAAACAAACATCTCAGTAGAAATTTTTCTTTTTATAAGATTGGCTTATGGTTGCTGTACTGTAATTTATTTTCTATGATTCGGCGATTCATACCAGTAGTGGTATGAATCTCTGAATCATTAAAAAGATATGGGCGATTCATACCACTGGTATGAAACCCCCCTGCTCTGGTATGAATCGGTGAATTTCCTCCAATACAGGGAACGGAAACCCCCTTTATAAGATTAAGCCTATGTATAGGGTAACCCTATCAAAATCTTACCACCCTATTGATATGGTAAGCTTATCGTTGTGGTAACGCTTTTGAATAAAGTTAACTACTTTCGATGCGCTTGCCCTGTGATAGGGTTACCCTATTTCTATCTCTTCTCCGTACCTATGGTATTTTAAGTATGATGTCTACAGGATGGAATAAAAAGATCTTCGGTAGTAAAGTTTAGTAGAATAATTCGGTCACACAACTGAATGTTCAGGAAGGTCCCATAATTTAAGTTTTTAATTTCACTTAAATTTTAAAATAAATTGATTTGTGGGGATATAACTACAAATACTAAATAGAAGAATTACGACATAGATTTACATAAAAATAAAAACTAAAAGCTTTTCATATATTTTTTTATTTTTATTTTTGTTGATAGGATCGGAGAGGGGATAGCATTAAAATACCCTTCATCATGATATTTAATATAGTTTTTACAAGTTATTAGATAAATAATATTAAACTACATATTTTTAAGTACAAAAATAATATGTAAAGAATCACTTTAAATTCAAAAACTTTATTCAAAATATAATTACAATAAATTTATTGTTTATATATGAGGGACAGTTGAAAACGGGTGCGAGTACATTTTTTTTAAAATGCTCACTTGTGTGACGCACTACTTGGCTTGCAAAACACAAAAAAAGTGACATCCAAAATCTAAAACAAACACTTCCTTTCACGCGAGCGCGAGACAAATTTTAACTTAAAGATGTGAGCTAAAGTCAATCCAGACTGAACTTTATTGAGAGCTTATTGCGTGCGATGTTGCGATGATGAGTGGCAAGCCAGCATAAATGAAACTACTTGGTTGCAAAATTTGCAAAGAACGTCACGCGATTTTAAATCGAATTTAATGAGCTTAGAGATTAAATTTGCCTGCACGTTTTAAAACCCTATTGAATCGTAAGCTTCAATAGGGTTTTGAATAGGCTTACTGCTTACATGAAGTTAACTCTATTGATATGGTAAGCCTTAAATTAGGGCAAGTCTTTGATACAGTTACCACATTGATAGGGTTTTCTAAAACAAGTCTATGAAATACCCAATCAAAAACCTCTTTAAAGGTAAGCGGTTCCCTGCTCCAATAACAGTTCAGTAGGCCTATTATGAATCTCAAAACCATGCGATGATATCACGAAATAGTTTTGACGAAAAACATATCCTGCGACCATTATTCGGTATTACTCCTCGGCGAAATCTCTTAGCTCAGCTCATGCCGTTAGACTGAATACAATAATCCCAATATATAATAATATAATATTGATTTATGAAAGCACACGAAACTGAAAAACATGCGATGATATCATGAAATACCTTGACGTAAAACATAGCGATCTTTATTCGTTATTACTCCTCGGCGAAATCTCTTAGCTAAATTCTTGCCATGTAGACTGAATACAATAAACTTATGAAAACTTTATTAGCCTTATTTAAACTTTCATAGTATTTATTTATGAAAGCATTCGAAACGGAAAAACACAAATGAAATCTAGAAACAACCATATCATAGAGGTGGGTGCGATCTCACCTTTTTCAATTGACGTTTTAAGTCATAGATGATATCATTGAAACTGTAATTGCAAAAGGAAATGCGTCTTGCATGCAATGAATTGCAATTTTTGTATGTATATGTATTCGTTCATTCATTATATCATCATTGTATCATAGAAATCTTAGAGTAAGAATAAAGTATAATATTACTCTAAGATAGAAATCTTGTTTATCATGAAGGAACCGCAATAGGCCGGCAGATTGTCCCAGCACCAACCTTGAAACAAAACAAAAGAGATAGTTGTAAAAGTGTTTAATTTAAAACTGGGAATGGATATTTAAAAATTTCATTCCAAGCTGGAGTGCTCGTAAACGTTTATTTGCTGCTGAAGTGTCTGTACGCTCATCGGGTAAAAATTGTGTGGCAAATATGTAGGTAACATAACCAACGAATGCAGAGCATTAAAAAAACCTGCATCACGTCCAAAACTTTGACTGAAGTATAAAGTCTTCAAGGTAAATTTTCTCCGTAATATTTTTCATGAAGTACTCAATTGATTTCGTTGAATTTATATGGGACCACCTGTGAAGTATACCTACTCTATCATATGAAACAAGAATATTTTAAATCGATCCATAATTGTCATTTAAATCGTGTAACAAAGACAAAAAAACGTGCATACGAATTGAAATATCAAAGTAAAACAAAAGCAATACAAATTAGTTACAGCACAATATTGGTAGATTATTAATTAGTTGTTGTAGCCTGCGTAGGGTTGGACTAGAATAGCCGCTTGGATAAGCGTTTCGTGAAAGTCAACTAATCCGAGTGACCCCCGTTTGGTGTCGTATGACCCATTCAGGGTCCACATGGCTAGCGACATCAAAAACATCTGCCGCCGAATATAACCGCTCCTGTTGCGGTGATGTATTCCAACATTATTTTATGAAGAGACAGGTCCATCCTAACCCATGTGCTGTCATCTTAGACCTCATCATCACTTACCATCAGTTGAGAGTCAGGTCAAACCTGGGTGCCACCAATAAAAAAAATACCAAAAAATACTTTTCACTTTCCGTAATTAGCTGCCGTAGCATAGATAGATCTACGTGTTTTCTGAATCAAAAATATTCAGAACATCTATTTTGGAATTTTCCAAGTATGTAAGTATTTTATGAACCTCAAAACAAAGAATTTGGTTCGAGGTTATTGTAAATAAGACCTGGGAAGAGATTAATTAACAATGTTAGTAATAACATCCGATCCCTCAATACACAGGAGATATCCCACGGAAAATAACCTTTCGAAATGCTAGATTTGTTGAGTGTTATTAATTGGTAAAGGTATTTGTTGTATCGTGATAATGGTTTTGTTTTATGATTTATCGCGTATAGGTAATTGGTAAAATAAAGTTTAAAGAAAAATATTGAAAAAGTATCTTATTTAAGATTATGAATCCCGAAAACTTAAGACAATATTATTATTTTTAACTAAATAGAAATTCCTTTTTGTGATCCTCTATCATCTCTCGCCACTAATACCAACATCTCAGGCTTAAAAATGTAATAATGTAAATGACGGCTGAAATAGGTACAAGGTGAATGGTGGGTCACTGTTGAAATTCAAGAACGTGATAGTTTGGGATCATACATGAAGAGAAAAAAATATAATAAAAAATAAATATTAATTATTTATAGAGTAAACTTAACCGAAAGATTAAAAAATTGATTACGCAACGCGTGGTTACGTAAGTGTTGGCAGCGATCCGCGTGCCAGGTCACGTGCCGCGATTGACTCAGTTGTAGGTATGTAAAGTCAATAGTAACACAGTAGTATTTATTGATAGGGAATTGTAGTGAAAAATTAAGCACTTCTTTATTACATAATTATGATCGGAATCGAGTACAGAGTGCTCTCCTTCAGTATCTAAAATTTGTCAGCAGTCAACCTGTATAGATTCATCGCTATCCCAAACTCATAGTTCCAAAATGAAAGTTCACCCCATCTCCATAAGGTTTACAGACCTGTACCTTTAGCTTCCGCCCTTAGACCAAACGACGTGCATACTTCAGGCTAGTCAATATCAATTCACGGAATTACAATCAACTTTATCCAAGCAGTTTCACCCGTGTAGCTCCCGAAACCGTAGGAGGTTAATAAAATATACTTACCTAAGTAAGTACTTATATGTTCTCCTAAATAATGAAATTGCAGATTTTTCTAAATCAATATAGAAGTTTTTGTGTCCATTCAAAATAAACACATTTAAAAGAACATCTTTCCTAATATTGTCTTAAGTTTTCGCGATTCATACTATTAAATAAAACACTTTTTAACCGGATTTATCGCGTATATTACTATCTTGAAAAACATTAAATCCAACATCCAGCAAGCTGCAAGACCTGAAACTCAAGATACTGTCAGCTCGTTTTGTGTCAATCCAGAACGCTACGCTCAGAGACTGCGAAACAGATGGAGATGATGATGTATAACTTTTTCAATCTATCAATCCGACGCTTGACACCTCAGTAGCTCGTGACCACGGGGTCTGCAAAAACACCGAAACGTCGAGTCAAAATTTAAAATGTAAATATACGCGATGAATCCGGTTAAAAAGTGTTTTATTTAACAATACTACTTTCTTATTATCTACTTATAGATACTGCAAATTGGTCTGCCATTAAGCAAACCAACTTTATTGTACTTTAAGTTATAAGTTATAGCATCACAATGAAATGTTTGCTAAAGTTAACACACGTCTTTTGTTTTAAGTTTACATGAAGCTTGGAAACTAAACCTTTGTAAAAGTAATATACGAGTATTACATTTTATGAAGAACTAAGTTTTGTGTATGAACGTAGCTGAAACGTTACCTTCTGCCTTTCCGCATGTTACATGTCTGGTTTAAAGTTTTCGATCAATGAAATACTGCTCTTTAATATGATAAAGCGGGCTGACTACAAAGCAATCATTTTCGCCTGTGGACACCTGCATCTCCAAGGGAACTTGTCTTTTGCATGGTACGAGTAAATATAGATACTGCCTTTTTTAGAGTTAGTACCTACGCCTAAAGTATCTAAATACGCCTAAAAATGTCCGAAACGTCGAGTCAAAATTGAAAATGTAAATATACGCGATAAATCCGGTTAAAAAGTGTTTTAGTATTGTCTTAAGTTTTCACGATTCATAATTTAAATAAAACTACTTTTTAACCGGATTAATCGCGTATAATTTATATTTTACATTTTAACTCGACGTTTCGGTGTCTCTGCAGACCCCGTGGTCACGAGCGACTGAAAAAGTGTTTTATTTAACATCTTTCCTCCTTAGAATATTAGTGTGCTTAGATAAAAGTTTTTCGTTTCCTTGGTTTTACATAACCAACCAAAAATAAGTTGCGTTAATGGATCAACTATAGATTTACTTAATTATAACAACGTGAATATAAAAACTACCACAATTAAGTTTATATTTCGGCTGTATTCGTAATATTATTAGATGCCTATTATATATTATGCTGTTGGTGTACCTTATGAATAAATAAATAAATAAACATGTACTAATTCTGTAATAAGCATTAATCTCTCAAGATGGCCTCACAAGATAATACAGTTCGCGTAAATCGCTTTGTAGGCACTAAGTATATCCAATATGTAATGAGCTTACTCAGGTACTCCGTGTTTTGCTCATAATATATGCACCTCAGTTCTGGAAAAGCTATATTAGATTACATACATACTGTTGGGGGTTAATCCAACATATAGAATTAAACTACGTAAACTTAAACTAGGATGTCAAATGTAAAAGAAAGACAAGTAAACTGTTGTAAAGTTGAACATGTAATAATGATCTTATTCTATCTTAAATAAGGAAAGTAAAGCTAGGAAGTAAAATGTAAGTAAAGGTGCGTACGACCTTCACATAATACGCTATCGATTGCTATATCAGCGAATCTATCGATGCGATGTCACGATTGCTGTGTGAGCACATCAATTTACCTTAAAACCATGTACTTTGTACACATACATACACAACGTCACGTCTGTATCCCCAGGTAGGCAGAACACCAGAGGTTATTAGACCATCTGATGTCGCGTTTGACAAATTTGGAGGTATTATAAAGATGGAAAGAGGCTATTGTGACAGGAAGTCAACCTATCGCCCACAAAAACGCCAAGTCAACCTCTGTCCCTTAACTGACTTTTACAGTAGGCTCGGGAAGAGAAACAGCTGGCACATTCTAAGTTCATCTTTCGCTCCCAGTCCTGCATGGAAGCAAGTCCAGAATAATACTTTCAGTATCTATGTGTTTGAATCACTAGATTTTAAGAACAGTAAAAAAAGTGTGGCACTCGGAGACTGCCGCGGTTAAGCTATTGCATAGCATTTTTTATCAACTTATGCAATTATAATTATTTATTTATTTTATTAATGCAGTAATGTTTGATCTAATATGAAGTTCCACAAGTTCCTTGTAGATGGCGCTGATTGTTTATTAAAGCCCGCATGTAAAGTTATGAAATCAAAGTATCACCGCTGTGCCGGTCGGAGTGGGGGGTGTCAGGTTTTTTTCGTTACGGAATTTCTGGATTCGGTCCCCACGCTCAAGGCCCGCGATAGAAGCTATGCAATAGCTTAAAAAAAATTATATAAATTATTAAACTACATTAAATTAGTGCAACTGTATATGTATGGTTTAGTTTCAGAATAGAGTGATACGTCGAGTAAAATTTATAACTTAAGTTTTATGTCTAAACATTGTAGTTCAACAGCGAATAACGGAAACCTTAAAAAGGCGACACTGAATCTCAGCTTTCCTACCCTAAGTATTATAATACAGGGTGGTTTTTAATCACCAGCCAATTGTTTTTTACACAATAAGTATCCTTTATAGAAACGATTTTGCATAAAAAGAGATGTATTTTTTATACAAGGAAATGAATTAGAATATTCGCTAACATATTAAGCAAAGCATTGTCACTCTAAATTATGAATGAATACCATTAAAATAAAGACGACTATGCGCTACAGCCAAACATCTTGTAGTACAATGAAATGCCACGTCGTATAGCTATGTTAGGGACTATTTGTAAAACAGTTTGTGGTGTCATATTTTTTTTTGTACTGAAAGATACTAAAAAGAATATGCAGGTATGTAGGTATGTACGTTTATATCGTATCAAATAAAATAACATTGAAATTTGGCTGGTGCCTAAAACACAACCCTGTATAATATATTTTTTTTTACCCTCAATTTGTTATACAGTTAAATAACGTTAAAATTATAACACTGGCTTAAAACGCAGTAAAGTAAAACTAAAGTAGAACGAACAGAAAAAACCGGTAGAATAAAAGAACTGAACCTGAAAAAACAAACGAAGACCGCTTTATTTGTTCGTGCTTGCTAATGTTTTGTTAAACTTTGGCGATGGGGTAAACCTGTCTGCCTCAGACGCCAGTGGTTGCGGGTTCGATTCCCTCATGGAGCAAGAAAAAAAAATGTTCCGTGTCTGGGTGTTTATCTATTTATGTAGGTATTTATATTCTAGGCTCCCCCTAGTTCGCTATACGGTATCCCATAACTCAAGCTATGCTTACTTTGGGGCATTGTAGTGTAGTGTAGGGGATTCTATTTTTATTTATAAGCTGTTTACAAGGTGTTATTCATCGTTCGTTTGTATTATATGTAACGTATTAAATAACACTTAGCTCTAAATAACCGTTGAATACTATCCTTTGAAGATATTTAAAAGCATAATATACTGTAAACCGAGTTTTGAGCCAAAGCTTTTGTATCGCAACAGTCTGTGGTTCCTAGCTTGGTAAAAGTTTTATTAAAATTGTCGTCAGTAACATACCGCTTCTGTTGTAATTAACTAATTAAGAAATTAATAAGAAGTCGTATAGGTGTGGTAAACTGACCAAGAAAAAGTCTATGAGCAGTTTTTTAGAGCACGATGCTTTTTAATAAGGTTTACTGAAGCTCGCTTTTTAAAATGTAGGTACTTTATTTGAATATAAAATTGTTTTTCAAAATAATTTGATGGTATACCTATACACTGTTATTGCATTTTAATTGAACCTAGCAAACTCGGCTCTGTCTAAAGATTTTATTAAAGAAATAAGCTCAATAGTATTACAACTTTGGTGCAGATGTAAGTGTTTAACTTTCGTGATTTGAGCACGTCATATTGATACTATAATCCGGGACTTAATCGCTTAAATGTTTTTTAAAACGGTTTAAAAAGACTGTCTTCATTATGCCACGATCGTGGAAACTTGATCAAACCATCGAAGTAAATAAATATAGTAATGTTACAATCTGATATTTACGTATTACATACGAATAATAAGAAGGTAAGTATATTATTGTAATATTTTTAACAATCAAATATAATAGTAATATACCTTGATAATATTCCGAATTTAAAATCATTATTCGGTAATGTTCCTAATAATAAATCCTACGAAAATTGTAAAAACCTTTAATGCAACAAGAGTTCAAAGACTGCATTGTACATACGGTCAACGTGTTATATTGTTTGCAAACAAAAGAATTCAAACAGTGCCTCTCTTATTTCCGCATTCCATTTCTTATTATATTCTTAGCATAAATATAAAAGACATGAAAGCAAATCCAAAAAACGTGTGAATAAAAAATGCTAGCAAAACATTGTACTATTTCATATTCATCACCCTCCCTACCTTAATTCACAATTCACAAGAAACTTCGAGAAGGTTTTCTTTGTTGGCTATGTTCAGCTTGTTAGCTTCAATACGGTAAAGAGAAAACTAGTTCAAAGATTACTTTTATGTTCGAATTTTGGATGTTCGTAAAACTTTTGTTTTAACGGTTCATTAATGCCCATTTCGAGGTTTATTCGTTTCTGTTACCGGTCGTTAAAAAATCCGCCATTCATTTGCTCTTACAAAAGCAGTTTACGATAGCTTTTTGTAATTAATGACTAACCACGCGTTTGATCTTGTGGGTAGAGCAAGGGTTCAAGATAGTACTGGCTCTATATAAAATGTTACAAGATATCATAAATCCCGGAGTGACTATTTGCCTCATGACTACATCAGACAAGAAAACAAAATGTTCCATGTCTGGGTGTTTATCTATTTATGTATTTATATTCTAGGATCCCTCCTAGTTTGCTACATAGTATCCCATAACGAACGCCATTCTTACTTGGGGCCATGTAGTTAGTGTGATTGTCTGGGGATTTTATTTATTTATTTAAGGCTGCACCTTTTATATGAAGAGTGGATGCTAGCCTGGCGGAGCCTGGAAGTGTTTCAAGTTAATCTAACGAATCATTTCGCCCGAACATCACGTTTTCCCGCTTTTTAGATCCCATAATTATCACATCGGACTTGTATATTTAGAGATTGGTGCGTTTAGGCAAACTAACTTCTGTAGCTTTTATCGTTTAAGTTAATTTCGAATTTACTTCTCGAGTGAGAAAAATACTACCTATAAAAATATAGTTTGTTTGTTTGAACTTATAATCTCATATTGTGTTAGATTTTTACGATTTCTTATATTAAATAAAATAAATTATAAAACAGTTTTCATGAGCTTGTCAATCCAGAACACTACGCTCGAAGACTGAGAAACAGATGGAGATGATGATGTATAACTTTTTCCATCTATCAATCCGACGCTTGACATCTCAGTCGCTTGTGACCACGGGGTCTGCAAAGACACCGAAACGTCGAGTTAAAATTTAAAATGTAAATGATGATGATGATGAATCCGGTTAAAAAGTGTTTTATTTAATAGTATGAATCGCGAAAACTTAAGACAAAATTTTGAGTTGGTTAAGAATTGCAAATTAAGGAAATGTCTTCTACCAGCCCAGGGAGATATTGGATGTCAATTAACAAGTTTTATCAACATAATGTGATCCGACAACATTTAAAGATTAATCAGCGGGATGTAAAACCATCCAAATATGGGCAACCCAATTAAAACTTGGAGTTTCGGATCATTTTAATAGATCATGAATGTTGAAAACACGTAAATTTACATAATTTAAAATTCAGAACACGTTACATAATTTTGTATCTGTCTCACTCATATTTCTTTGAGAAAATTCGGAAATTGAGTTGAGAGATTCGTAATAAAAGTAACCGCACATATATTCGTGTCAACCCGATCCTAATTAGAAAAACCTTTCGTCACTTTGAAGGATAAAGGTACAGCAATATATTGGATGTGAGGATTAAAGAAAGTATATTTCTTTTTATTAAAGGGACTAAACAAAATATTAAGCATTTATAGAATTGGTTGAATTGGGTTTTTTCTCAACGCCGATAAATTGAGTCAAAATGTAGATATGTAAACTAGTAATATATATGAATATATTTATAATAAAACATAACAGAAAGCTGTACCTAAAAAAAGGTGACCTTATCACTAGAAGCTGATTCTACCAGACAAACGGTATTTTTGAAATTGTAAAAATATTGAAAATAACATGTTATGTAGGTTTTCTCTATGTCAACTGATAATAATGATGAAGTCAAAGATAAAAATTTTTGAAATCGATTTTTTTTCAAAAATATAAATAAATAAATCCCCATACAATCACACCAACTACATGGCCCCAACATACATCGATCTACGTCGATAGAAGTCGAGCGACTGGTTGGGTAGATTTAAATGATCGACGGATACCGTTCGACTAACCATTCGATCGACGTGGATCGAGTAACCCCGACTATACTCTATCCATCAGTCTACCAATTTACTCCTGACGACACCACCGCACACATCCACATTTTTAGGTAAGTCCTTTTTTGTTCGATCGGTGTCGTTATGGAACGAGCTCCCGACTGAGATCCGCTTTGCTCGCACACCGCGCATCTTTAAACGAATGCTTAAACGTCATTATCAGGTGAAACACTGTCCATCTTAGCTATCTAAATAATATAGATATTTATATATGTATCAATATTGTATTTATTTATATAGTAGGTATATAGTTAATAAATGTATCTAATTATTCGTATGTAGTTTATTTTACTAGGCGTACACTTCACCCACGTAAATTTCCTCCAATGCCTGGGTTGCCTGGCAGAAATCGCGCTTCGGCGATAAGGCCGCCCTTTGTATATTAATTGTAATTGTTGTTTCATTTAAACTATGTAACCAAGTTGGTGTACAATAAAGAGTTTTATTATTATTATTAGATCCCCTCGATCAACGGTCGATGGATTGGTCTGGTAACGAACTAACACTGAAGAGGTTCTTCCACTACCTATTGCGACATTTTATCCAGAAATGGGTAAAATGTCGTTATAGGTAGCCTACATGGCCTGTGAAATAACATCATTTATTTAATCCATAACTAAATAAAGCAATACAAATAATTTATTATTTATTCACAAAAAAAAACATTTTGCTTCTCTTTCTTCCATGCTGGTCTGGTAGCAAAAGTAAACATGGAAAGTGCCAGCTGCTTTTCTTCTCGGGCATATTGTAAAAGTCAGTTAACAGAGGTTTGATTGGAGATTTTTTGTGGGCGATAGGATGACTCCCTGTCACTGTACTCCTCCACCATTATAATGCCTTTGTAAAAAGTGACATCAGATGGTTTTATAGCCTCTGATGTTCTGCCTACTTGATTGCTTCTCTATTATGTTTTTACTCGGCAAGTTCAGCTGTCTGGTCAACGTAATAGAAGTTTATTTAGGACTTCTTATTTAACCCCAAAAGCATAACAATGTTGTAGTCTGTGGGTCAGTTTGAATAATTTCTTCATTATTTATTCAAGCACTAGCTCATAAACCTTTAATAATTTAAATAAATGTATTGGATAGGTCTTATCAGTATGTACAGTCTGCAACGGAATTATGTATACCGCCCAGTCTCCCGCACACATATAATACGTACGAATATTGTATGTGTGCGGGAGACTGGGTAGTATACATAATTCTGTTGCAGACTGTACCAAAATTATTATAAAACTTTTGATTTTCATAACTAGTAAGCGCGTTCGGTTTTGCTCTCATAACTTTTGACAGTCCTTTTTTGAACTCGACTTTTAGATTTTAATAAATAACATGTTCCTATGAAAATAATATAAATGTAATATGTGAAATATGAAATATAGAGATTCAATTAGAAAAGGATTTTTAGACGCAAAAACCCGCACAATTCACTTACTTATAAAATAATTTTATTTAGTAAAATTATTCGTGAAAACTTAATATTAACTTTTCCCAAGTAGGTATTGGTGTGTCAAAAGCAAAATATTTCTTTAATATAATTTCACTGTTGGTTTCTGAAATTTTCATACAAAAAATAACCTCCAAGTTTATTATATTCGTATTGATATTTGATTACCTTATAAACCTCAATTCTAATCATATGAAAGGAATCATTATTTTCTAACGAACAACGGCCTTGCCGTTCTTTGAGCATTTTCTATGCGAAGGTATGGGGAAAAAGCTTGAAAAAAAAACAAACAAAGACAAACCAAAAACTTTTATAAGTTTGACCTAAAAACCGACAAAAATAATCCGTATTCAGTGTAACATTTTGGCGACTAGTGAAAGAATTTGGCTACTCTCCAACTATGGTTATGATTGGGAAACAGGAAACCGAGTTGTTAAAAGGTTTAAAAAATATATTTTAAAAATCTACGTGTGCATGTCAAGCGACGTGGACAAAAATATTTATAACGATTAAAATGACAGATAAAAATTTATATTTTTTGCATTTAACAGTTAATGCAAAAAATAGTTGATCTTCTGTTAGCTGGATATGAACAATTTTAATTGAATAACAGTAAAAACAAAAAGGTTTTTGAACATTTGGTTTGTGAGCGTTCTATGGACAAGCTCAACCATTTATTTTGAATTTAACGCTGTATAAATGATATCTAGGGAGAAAAGCTATACCTATCTATTCCTAGGATGCTATTGAAAATTTATTTTATGCTTTCAGAAAAGCTATTGAAAGCAAAAAAGAACACCCTAATTTTAATAGAGAATGTTGATGATTGGTATGTATCCTAATGTAAATATAACCTACTAGCTGTTGCGCGCGGTTTTACCCGCGCAATTTCGATTCCCGCGGGATTTTCGGGATAAAAAGTAGCCTATACGGATTCGGAAGAATCCCTCTAAGTAATGGTAAAAGAAATTTTGAAATCGGTCCAGTAGTTTTTGAGCCTATTCAATACAAACATACAAAAATACAAAGGTTTCTTCTTCATAATATTAGTATAGATTCCTAAAAATATTAAGTTCAAAATTAAACAAGTTCAGTTCGTTTTGTATTAATCTTTTATATTTTTAAGACTATTAATGGAAAAATCTTGAAATAAGAGCTCAAACATGGCTTTGTAAAGATAGGCATAGTATATTGTATGTAGAATAGGTAGGTACATGTAAAAGCTCTGAACACGCTTTTAAAATGTTTGAAATTTGACGAATGTTCATTGCGTTTTATCAGTGCCTAATTAAACTTTAAAAGTGCCAACTGAAAACAGTTTAAAACAAAATTAAATAAATTTAGTATGATGTCAAACTACCAACTTACATCATACAAAGCTGAATAACTTTACGAAAAAATGAGGTCGCAGCGTAGAAAATAACAGTAAACTAGCAGAAGAATATAAGTTATTTACACGCTATACAGAAAATTGTATCTCATTGTTGATCGTAAATAAAACGTAAGAAATCTTCAATTGAACTGTGCATCAATCTACACTCAAGTATTGTCCTGTCATGAAGCAAAAACGATACAAAAGAAATGATTGATGTTTTATCTTTCATTGTTTCTATGAATGGTCTTATGAAGTTGTGAGAAAATCGACAGCTTGAGGATCCTCAAATATTCGGACGAAGAACTCGCTCTCTGTTTCACAGTCGCTCTTTCAGTAGTTTAGACGTAAGAACTAATTTTAATATTATCATTACCATTATTTTATTTACTATAGTCGTTCTCTTATATATTTCTCTCATACATTTCTAAATTTTGGGTCGAAAACCTTGTACCTGTTGAGATTTTAAGATATTATTAAAAGCAACCATAGCTATATATAAAAATTTCTAACATTCACAACGAGGTTATCTAGCTTAACTTGTATAATAGATTGTAGATAAGGAATAAATACACCAATATGTAATCATGCAAACGTCCATGATTCAATGCCTAATTGTTTTCGTTACACAAAACAAGGCAGTCGAACCCCGGACTTTTAGCCTAGAGAGCAACGCTTTTACTATGTACTACAACAAATTATCACGAAACCATGCGACTTTTATAAAAAACCTTCACTATAACAAAGTGCCTTAAAACCGAATAACTTTAAAAATAAACTATTTGATAAAATACCTGCAAGGCTTTGTAATGTATCCTGGGTCAATTTAAAATTCAGGTCAGTACTTTACAAGCCTGCATTACTGCAGTCGAGTTTAACAGCCACTACGTTTTACAGCTCAATTCCGATTCCAACAAAAAGGCTAAGGAATTTGAGATTTACATCACTTTGTCAAAGGTCTCTAGGCATTCAAAGCTTTTATTGCGGAAGGTTTTGTAGTTTCTATCGTATGGATTCTCGTAAAATTTGGAGGAGCTATCGGGACAAACGATATAAAGTGAAAGTCGATGCTTGTTCCGAATTATCTGTTACCAGATTTTCTTAGGAAAGCATTATCAACGATAGTAGAAGGAAGAGGCATACTTTTGCCTGATTATATTTTGTGATATTTTTTTATTTTATTTTCAAAAAGGATTTTCACTTAAACTTTTTTAATTATTAAGCTATTGCATAGCTTTTATCGCGGGCCTTGAGCGTGGGTACCGAATCTAGAAATTCCGTAACGAAAAAAACCTAACACCCCCTACTCCAACCGGCACAGCGGTGATACCTCGATTTCATAACTTTACATGCGGGCTTTAATAAACAATCAGCGCCATGTACTAGGAACTTGTGGAACTTCATATTAGATCAAACATTATAACTGCATAAGTTGATAAAAAATGCTATGCAATAGCTTTACCGCGGCAGTCTCCGAGTGCCACACGTCTTTTTTATGGATAAATGGTTCCATTACGAAAATCAGATAGTGAAAATAGAATGTACCCTAGTAGGGAAAGTGTTAAAATGTGTGTCAATGAATTTTCATTTATTTTATTTTTGTGGCCTAGAAAGTGTATGAATTAGATAATATACGTATATGTATATATAAATATTGCCTAGACGCGAAGAAGTAAGTAAACAAAAGTATTATTTTTTATCCAGACCGGGCATAGTTGTACCTACCTTGATCCCAGAATGTCTCTTATCGTAACAATCATACGGCCTTTGGGAACATTTTGAGAAATTCTGCAGTAATTTTCTCTTTAAGTTGCAGGGATCAGATAGAATAGAAAGAGTAAATATTTCGTAGAATCTACAGACAGATAACCAAAAAAATATGGTTTAGTTTCAGTAAGCACATAAAGTTTCAATTTGGTCCAGTAAAATACTACATAAGTTCCGAACGTCACGGTACAGTTCTAATAAACCCAGACAGGTCGTTTTTCATTTTTTGCTGCAATTCGTAATTGAATTCCTGTGTACTAAACTTACGGTTGACGAACGCCGAATTCTGCTCAAACGGCTTCTAATTTAGATAACATTTTTAGGTTTCTTTCTAAAAATACTAAAAGAAAGTTGGTTTTATCTGTGATTTGGATTAAAGAGAAAATTTGGTTTCTGTGGGTGCTTCAGCGTTATTGAAATCAAACTTTTCTGTTTGTGTATTGGAATTTTAGTAGTGCATCGTTGTCGTTGCTATATTTAAAGATAAATTTTATTATTTAACTGATAAAACAACACACATCTTAGTCTTGATGTCTCTTATAACGTATGCTCTATTTGATGTAGGTACATTATGGCCTTGGCCCGTATCAGTATAACGCTCTTAACTCTGAAAACATAATTAAGAGCGGAATCTTAGTTCTCTCTCTAGGTGTCTCTAGGTTTTGCAATCATTTTAAGAAAAGCCTTTTTGAACTTAACACATAGTTATAAAGTTTGCATCGATCACAAATAAGAATAAATTCTGATTCATGGATTTAAAAAGCGTCCTACAATTATTAGGTACACCATTTTCATTGATCAAAGAATAATCTTCTTTTTCATTTTAATAAAAGTCAATGAAACAAAATGTAGGCTTTATTAATCGTATCAGGACGTAAACCGCAAATTATTTTCGCAATCGACTTTTAACGGTGCCTGAAACCATATTGTATTGCGGCTTCACTTTTCGATTTATTTTATCAAATGAAATGTTAAGTAATAAGTTACCGCCAAAATTTATGATGATGAGGAAGAATTCTGAGTTAAAAAATATCGTGTTACATTGGTTAGGTGTTCGGTTGCGGCGTGAGAAGTCTTATGGTGCGTACAGATTGCTGTAATGGAACTTGTAATGTAACATTCTGCGCACCACACGTACAAATACGCAACGTGCGCAGAATGTTACATTACTAGTTGCATTACTAGTAATCTGTACGCACCATTAGTTTGGAGTCCCGGCTTGCCCTGTTTATGAATATACAGGGTTAATTATAATTAGCGCATTACCTCTTGCAGGCAGGCTCTCCACATCAATCCTAACGAGATTTGTTCTACGACTTTTGAAAATTAATAATTTCAAAATTATTAGATCATTCAAAATATATTTCCTGTCTCTAAACTGGCATTTCTTTATTTAGGTACGCTGATGCCACGCACCATGCGTCACGTCACGTTCAGCGCGGGGTTATGGGGTAAAAAAAGACGTGTGGCACTCGGAGACTGCCGCGGTAAAGCTATTGCATATAATTTTTTATCAACTTATGCAATTATAATTATTTATTTATTTTATTAATGCAGTAATGTTTAATCTAATACGAAGTTCCACAAGTTCCTAGTAGATGGCGCTGATTGTTTATTAAAGCCCGCATGTAAAGTTATGAAATCAAAGTATCACCGCTGTGCCGGTCGGAGTGGGGGGTGTTAGATTTTTTTCGTTACGGAATTTCTGGATTCGGTCCCCACGCTCAAGGCCCGCGATAGAAGCTATGCAATAGCTTAATAAAAGAAGGAGCAAAAAGTTGTTTGTTTTTCTTTTTTTATGTTATTTATCAATATTTGTAAATAGTCGTATATCAAATGTACTTAGTTGGGATTGATGTGGATAGGCTGCCTGCAAGAGGTGAAAATTAACTCCGTATTTTTTGGCGACGTAGGATCGACTAACAATACCCATTTTGCCTCTGAATAAGCTTGTCGTGTTAATTTGTGATCGGTGATAAACCCTTCAGGGCCCCTAGCTAGCGAAAAAAATCACAAAACATAATTTGAAAATGCAACACTAATAATTTTGACTGCGGAATTTTAAGTAGCCAACTATGAAATCTACGGCTTTGACATGACTTACTATTCTACAAGTCGTCTGGTTTGCGGGAACCTATAATCCACTAGCCTGCCAAATGTACAGCGCATTGATATATGCGTGGATATTTCCCTCTTTCAAACTTAATACGCAGAGGATTAAGGTCATTTTTGTACGCAAGTGTGAGCACTTGAATTAATTTAGGTATAAATTTCGCATGAAGCGATTTATATCTGTAAGGGCGCATTCACACGGGATACGTCTTTGACGATTCGGTATAAAACACGATTCGCCTTGACGGATAGATGTTCACGTATCCGTCTACGTCTTTTTTCACGATTCGTGAAGCGTGTGAACATGGGTATATAAAAAGCATTGCTCCCGTCAAAAAAAATAACGAATCGTGAAAAAACACGATTCGTGAAAAATCACGATTCGTCTTCGTGTGAATGAGCTCTAACATAGTCACTTTTTAATCTTTGTACCAGCCTTTCTTGGTAACTCTATTTAACAAAATATTAAAATAATTGAAAGTGTTATCCGCCTTATACCGCAACCTATTAAAGTCACTTCCTTATTAGCACTTTTACTTAGCGTCTTTCAAAGCTATCTTATTCTGTGTTTTTGTTATTTCTTTCTTCGTCTTAATAAATATCATTTAGTTTCCTAAGTAAGATGTGCAACTTAATTAAATGCTTACTTCGAGGATTTAAATAAAGAACGTTTTTAAACGTAATTTAAATAATAAACGTTTCTTAAACGATCTTAAACGTTTAATTTTAAGTTACTCCACATGTCAATTTCTTTAGTTACTGTGGGCACATAACATTATGTATCATTCAGAGAAATATAAAGAAAGACTATTTTTACTGCATTTTATAAAGTAGCTGCTTTTCAATTTCCCTTAACATTCTAGCCATTTAAAACTTAATAGTGTTCAATTTATCCGTAATTCCAAACACGGCATCTCTAAATCTTTCTTAACTCTACACAACATTGACTTAGCAAAGACAATGCTTGGTGGTAGGATCCCTTCTGGGTCCGCCTGGCTAGCGACCACCCTTTATATAAAGTCCGCCTGGCTAGCGACCACCCTTTATATAAAGTCTGCCGCCAAATGTTACCGCTCCGGCGGTAATGTGTTCCGGCAATATTGTATAAAGAGCCAGTTCCTTCCTAAACCCGTGTGCTTTCATCTTCGACCTCATCGTCACTTACCATCAGGTGAGATTGAGGTCAAACGCGGGTTTAGTCACATATAAAAAAAAAAAAAAAAAACAATACTTCGCTTAGAACTGAGCGGGGTTGACATAGTCAATAATAAATCGGAGCACAGCCACTGGCTGCCCTCACGTACTGCAGCTCAGTGTCGCCGAGTATTGCAATATCATTGATGGATAGTGGATATGAAATAATTGCTTACTTCGTTTAAAGAATTTATTGCGGGACGTTTAGTGGATTTGGTGAAATTTATAGCTTTATCACCCATCTAGTGCCAAAGCGAGAATTAAATTCTAGAACCAAATATATCCCGAAAAAATATTAGTTTTTTCGGTGAAAGCGATCCTATGCAAATCATCCTATCCTATATTTCTAAGCAAAACAACATCAAGATCTATTCAAACATTCAGCTATGATTGAAGAAAATCTATGTTAAATTTAACATTTATAAAACTTGAACTGTAAAAAATACTATACTTCTCAGAGAAGTCTAAGCATTGTTTCTTAATTTCCCTTGGCTTATTACATTCTACACATTAAAAAACCTAAACCGTCTACAACTCCGTAACTCCAACCACGGCATCTCTAAATCTTTCTTAACCCTAAACAACATTGACTTAGCAAAGCCAATAGCTCGCTTAGAGCTGAGCGAGGTTGACATAGTTAGTCAATAATAAATCCGTGCACAGCCACTGGCTGCCGTCACGTACTGCAGCTTAGTATCGCCGCGTATTGCAATATCATTGATGAATACTGGATTTAAAATAATTGCTTATTTCATTTAGGTAAAGAATTTATCGAGGTTCAGTGGATTTAGTGAAATTTATCGCTTTACAAGGAATCAGATGTAATAAACAGTTTATTAGGGCTTAATATCGGTTGGACTACGTCGTAGTCTGTATCAGGGACTGCATATCGGTATATTTTTTTTAAATAGTACTAGTAAAATTTCAGTACCCTTATTAGTGTACTGCTTCATCAAACACAATAACTGTACAAGTTATTAAAATCTAAATTAATTATATCAGTACCCAAATAATGTATACCGGATTAATTTCTGTAGATGTTTTAAGTACAGAAATATTTTAACTTATTTAATTTCTGTACCGAAATGTATAGGTCAGCATATGTACCTACGCTTCATAGGCTTCAACTAAACTATCGAACATTCTAGTTATTTTATTTTAATAAGTACCGGAAAATTTCAGAAATTAGTTATGCTACAATAATAAAAAAGGTACAAGAATTATTTCAGTATGAATTCCTGTACTGTTATTTTTAAATACACCTAATTTAACGGTATGACGTCATACAGAAAAAAAATGTACAGAAATTCATACCGGTATACAGTCCTTGGTCTGTATTAATATTTTGATTTGTTTAAAGGTTACCTTGGACACTGTTTATTAATGAATGCTGTATATGAAAGGGCAGGCCTGAAAATCAGCGCTGCTATAAATTTATACATTTCTGGCAGTATTGTTGAGGTCTGTCCCAGTATCACAAAATGTTTCTTTTTAAAATATTTTTATTAATTTTTTAACTCTTATTATTAAATGTAATTAATGTTTTTTCTATGTAACTGTATTAATTATTTCTTTGTGATAATAAAACTTTTTTCTTTCTTTTAATAACATGACACACCAAAATGCTAGCCTGTAAGCTTTTATAAGCTAGTGTTCTGAGTATAAACCCAGACCCGAAACAGCAGTGCGAGCACAGAACTTTATCGACTCGTATATTTACGAATGTTCGCATAGTAGTAGACGGTTTGTAAGCAATTATTTAAATCTATCCAATGCACGGTCAGCTTAAATACATATATGTGCTTTGTTAATTTTGATTCCATACTATAACATTTGTAAACATGCGAGTCGACATAGTTCTGTGCTCGCACTGCAGTTTAGAAAAAATCGTTTCCTTTTTCTAACTCGTTGTATTATGCCTGTAAATATTGCCATTTTTTTTAATTTTTACTTTTTATTTATTACTTATTTTATGTTATTTTAGACGGTGCAAAGCGAGTCTAGCTTGTTTTATATTCCTATCATATGACTATTATTTGAATGTATTGATTTATGTTACCATATAAATTGCGCTAAGCAAGACTTATGATTTAAAAAGCGTGTTTACAAGAATGCAGCCAAAGAATATATATTTTTTAGCGAATTTACAGAATTGAAAATATTTTATTTGTTCTTAAGTTTAGTGGTTCATTTCAAAGTTTTAGAGACAAGGAGAATGGCCATTATGGCATGTCAGTACTAGACCTCAAAAGTAGAAAGGTAGACAGTTTTTATTTGGTAAACAGAACCAGCTATTCGAAATTTCCTTCTCCTTCCAAGCACTAGAAATCCAAAAGCACCAAAAAACCGACCATCCAATAAATCTGACCAATGGAGCTCACGGACATTTAGAAAATTCAAAAATCCGGACAGAATTTACTTTTCTTTGAATTTAGTGAACTGTTTTATATGGACCAGAACTGTCAAGAACCGGATAAGTTACAGTACACTAAAACTTTTACTTTAAACTTAGCTAGTTTAAAGTGAAAATCTTCAGCGCTTTTCGTTACGCCTCAGGGGCCTTAAAGAATGTATTGGTATTTGTACTATGTATCCCAAGTTCACGAAAAAGATGGGAAACGACTCAAATATTTATAGTTATGCATCTGTAAAGTGAATGCAAAAGTTTGCTTTGAAAGTTTTAAATAAAAGTAGGTACAAGTAAGTTGAAAAATACGTGGCTGGATTTTATAAGGGATTGAATTGTGACTTAGCAATTTAAAGGTTTTGTTCTGTTTTGTTTGGAGCTTAATGGAAAATAAAATTGCAATTGTAAGGAATTTACGTGTTCTGATTAAACGAACTGGCATTGGTTTATTGCCCCTAGTAGAGTTTAAAAATAGGTTCTTGCTTTAATACGTGTAAACGACATCGTCTATGTGTAAAGTACGTGTGTACTATGTGTAAGTATGATAATATCACGTACTTATGAGACAGTCGCTATGAATTAGTTATATTTTAAATGAGGTGAGGGCTTAGGCCACTTACACTGTAGTTTTTCCAATATAGTTTGAAAATGGCGGGTCACTTTATTTACAAATCTTATGTAGTGTACTCCGCTGAATAATAAGCTTATAAGTATTCAAAAATCTTTTTGACTTACCTAAATCATTTTTTCTTTCAAGAGTGCTTCTTAAAAATTATTTTCAATTTTTAATTTCAAGTATATTTATTAGAATTTCATACATACATCACGCCTGTCTCCCCTCGTAGGCAGAGACAAGGAACGCCAATTTCTGCGATAAAGACATACCTCTTTCGCTTCTTCCACGTTCATCAATCTTTTCATACTGTCTTCTAGAACATGGCCAGACCGCCAACACTTAATAAATAGCTGGTGTACAGCAGGTTTGCTGTGAAACCTTCACCTGCCTTGAAAATTTCGGCATCTATCCTATCATACCCTGCCGCTTTACCCAATTTTAAACCTGCCACTGCTTTCATAACTTCTACCATGCTTATCTCACTTTCACCATCAGTTTCGCCACACTATAATTTCATACAGTACCGATGAAAAACATTTACTTACTAAGCAGACAATTTATAAAAGCAATTATTTAGTTAATTCAAAAATACTCAAAATAATTAATTAGATCGCAAATCATGATCTAAATAATATTAATGTAACAAATTCATAAGCGTGAATTGTAATTAACGTTGCTTCAGTTGATATGCCGTATGCAAACGTACATAATTAAATTGTGTTAATGGAGTCCTTACCGTTAAGTCCCTTTCTTTTGCTTACTGATTTATATTAATTCATCATTTTGGATTAATTAATATTTTATAACGTGCCTCGTTTTACTTTTGTGGAACAGTAAAAAAAAGCATTATTTCTCTGGATGGATAATAAAAAAGGTACCTATTTTTAATTTTTCAATAATGTGAAAGATAATGTTTTTAAGTTTTTGCATTTAAAATGCTCAATTATTCTTAAATAAATGAAAAATGTGAGAAATAAAAAATAATAAAAAATCCTGGTCGGGTAATTTTTATTTATCACATTTTTCATTTATTCAATGTGAAAGATGTTTTGTATTTAATTAATTGAGCGCTTTGCTGCATTGCTTCAGTGTTCGATTGAGGTAAGACCACGGTTAACGGTTATTATTCCCCTAGTTCCCATTTAGACTGTTAAATCTACCAACTATCAATAAATGCCTCTTTAGATCTACTTTGGTTTAATCTATTGTTTTGTTAAGTTGTAAGCATATGCATTAGTATAATTATTTAGGGGAAACAAACAGCGTTATCAATCTCTGCTCAATTAATCTATCAAAACATTTGATTTACATGGGTAAACGAAGGGAATGGACGCGTTTATACAAATCAACAGCTTGTAGTTACAAATCTGACTGAATCACAGATCCTGGTTTATTTATTATCGGTTCCTACTGCTGAAGTTCATTTAAATTAGGTACCTATATCAAAATACCATGGTACAACATAATAGGTACCGTATGAGTAGTGACTTAATCATGTTCCAAAACTTGTTTATTTATTTATCGTGTACCAGAAATATATAATACCATAAATGCTCTACATATACATAACTACTAAAACAACTCCAAAAAAAAATTATTACACGACCAATGAATACTTGATTGACAAATTAAATAGGAATAAGTGAATTGACGAATATTTTTTTAAATAAAACACTTTTTAACCGGATTTATCGCGTATATTTACATTTTAAATTTTAACTCGACGTTTCGGTGTCTTTGCAGACCCGTGGTCACGAGCGACTGAAAAAGTATTTTATTTAATAGTATGAATCGCGAAAACTTTAGAGAATATTTTTTTTGCATCTAAACAATAAATCTAATTTAAAATGACTACAAATGTTCTCTCCTGCATTGCAATACCTAAATTAGGTACATAATTTTACTGAATATTATTGTAAATTAACTATTATTATATTATATATATATATATTTATTATATATATTATGCCTTATGATAGACACTAAGGTCCGTATTAAGGTCATTTTCTTAAGCTTTGCTCTTGTCTCAAGCAACGGTATAAAAAATATAAAATTAATTGCAGTTCAACTCTCAGAAAGATTTTATTGGCCTTAGCCGCAGTACAGATGTTACAGTAATTCAACTTGGTAGAAACGGACGAAACGGGAGCTATACCTACGCGGCTCGATCTCGGCATGCGCTCGGCATGTGGCCATTCGCGAGTGTCTGCATGCCGAAACAATTGTTGATTGAGCTTTACATTAATATGCGGATTGTTTATATTTTAAAATTTTAATAAGACGTCGTTTTGTACGTCTCAGTCGAGGCGCAAGTATTTTTCGGTAGCTAATTATTAGTTATTCAAACGTAGACATGTTTTTTTTGGCACAAAACGTATTTTTGTTGAACACTTTCTATTCAATTCACAAAGTTATTAATTTTTTTATATAAAAAAAAGTTTATTTGCAGTCACAAAAATAAATGGAAATAAACACAAAGCAGGCAAATGTAATTAAAATGCTGTAGGCGGGCAGCATGTGAATACGTGAACGGACCGCGGCGCTGCGCTGTAGGCATTTATTCAAAAAATGCAGCCGAGTTGAATTATTTTAGATATCTGTACCGAGCCTTAGCTGTTGTTTCAGTTTGGGCAATTATTTTATTGTTATAATACTGAAAGCATTTCAGAAATACATTAAAAGTGACTGTAGTTTCTTGATAAAATACAACTTATTACCCCCGTCAAGAGTTTGTTAAGTAGAAACAACGGTCCAACGAAAGTCCGGGAAGAACTTATCGTCGAAAAAAATATACCTAACCAAGATTGACATTAGGTAATCTTGAATCCAGCTAACTCACTTACCAACAAATAAAAGCTTTGGTTTATTTCGGACAGACAACGTACAGCTATAACTACTGGGCGTAAGAAGTTGAACTTTGGAACATATATTTCATAGAGGGTGTCGGAAGGAATCCCCGAAAGCGAATATACAAAGGTTATATTATTTGAGTCACGAGTCAGACTCTAATAGAGGAGCTTTTGTTTATGCATTTTACATGACAATACCTAATCGAACTCAGTAAAAAAATTTACTGAAATGGATTAGCTTTTGCTCTTGTAATTTTCAAAGAAATGCAAAGACAAAACCTAGTACTGTATAATACATATTCACTCAAATAGATAAGCTTTTGTCAAGATATATAGTTATACATGTGCGCGAGCCGAGCGAGCGAAGCGAGCGGTGCCGCGGCAGCGGCCGGCGAAGCGCCATAAACCTGGTCAGCTATTATAGTCAACCCTGGACAATCCCGACATGGTCAAAAGTCAAACGTTAAGTCATCAAAATCACGATGGTCATAATGCATGCACATTTTATTTCTATCTTTGAAAATCAGAACAATTGCCATTTAAGTATCAAATTGAAGCCATCGATCGGTAAATATATCGATATCAAATGGGATAGCTTTTGTTGCTGCAATGTTCAATTGAAGTTATCTCAAAAAGTCTACAGGACTTCGGTCAATTTCTGTACTAGAATAGATTAGGGTTTCGGCAAGTTTTTGTCATACAAAAGCTAAGCCAGTTCAGTTTGCACTTTCACTCTAATGGTATAGCCTTTGTAAATACGCTCCCCGAAATTCCCACAAACACAGTAAATACTTTTTAGAAAGACTTTTTAGTTTATGTGCGTATAAAGTCGCGGAGAAAAGCTCTCGATCAATAAAACGTAACTAAAAAAGTTAGTTTTCACGCAAGCCGGGCCTACTTCCGAAGTACCTATCTATCGAAACCGCAGGCAGAATAGAAACATGAAGCAACTATCATGGATCATACGTGCTATCTACAAAAGCTATGAGCGCACATATAGCGCCATTTCCTTCATATTTCGGCGTTATCAGCCAAAATAGGTTGCAGGTCTTACGCATTCAGAATTATTTTGGCCATTTCTGAGCGCATTATTCCACACCATCAGCATAAGTTACTCTTGTTATTTATGTTATTTTATGCGTTCTAGTGGTATTTAATATAAACTTACTTAAAGAAAACACTTTTTAACCGGATTTATTACGTATATTTTACATTTTAACTCGAATTTTCGATGTCTCTGCAGACCCTGTGGAGACAAGCGACGAGGTGTCAAGAGTCAAATTGATAGTGGAAAAAGTTATACATCGTCACCTCCATCTGTATCGCATTCTTCGAGCGTAGCATTGATACAAAACGAGCTGAAAGTGTCCGGTTAAAAAGTCATTTAAGCTTAGGTATGAATCGCGAAGACTTAAGATCATATATCTATAACTTCACTTATTACAATAGAATAAACATACAATAAATCAAATTTTTCCTTCCTTTAACATTGGTTTTAAAAAAAGAACTCTTGAATATTCAGTTCAGGAAAACAAAAGTAACCTACGAGTAACATAGAAGGATTGCAAGTCTTAAGTGTCTGTGGGCGGGTCGTAAAAGACCGCCAAAGCGATCGTCGTTGAGGTTGAAAGTTTTTAAATGACAACTACGTGACAAACTAAGCGTAGGAAGGCAAGAAAACCTAAGACCTGTAAAAAGAAGAATCATCGACGAGAAATCGATTTTGAGGGTGAATTTCAACCGACTTCCCAAAAAAGGATGCTAAATGTCTCAATTCGTAACAAGCTTTTATGTCATATAAATTGTGTCAAATGTAACATGACTTTATAAGTTTACAGTGAAAGTTTTTGTGTAAAAGGTTATTAAGCTATTGCATAGCTTCTATCGCGGGCCTTGAGCGTGGGGACCGAATCCAGAAATTCCGTAACGAAAAAAACCTAACACCCCCACTCCGACCGGCATAGCGGTGATACTTTGATTTCATAACTTTACATGCGGGCTTTAATAAACAATCAGCGCCATCTACTAGGAACTTGTGGAACTTCATATTAGATCAAATATTACTGCATTAATAAAATAAATAAATAATTATAATTGCATAAGTTGATAAAATATGCTATGCTTTACCGCGGCAGTCTCCGAGTGCCACACGTCTTTTTTTATTATTTTGTTTTAAGTACATTTAAATAAAAGCTTGTTTTAAACATATGTTTTTTATTTAATTCATTTTTAACTTTTTAGTTATCTGGACATGTTTCTCAGGCTATTCATCTCATCCAATGCATAATTTTTGCATGGTCGTTGACCGGTCAATTTTTAACAGCTCTTCAATAATAGACCTTCTAATGATTACTCAAGAACACGTAATATGTTTGACCAGCAGCAAACAGCTTTAAGCACTAAAAATAATTGGTCCTCCATCTTGGGGATGGCACCATGTTGCATTTAGTATGACGTCACACAATTTACCACGCATTGTCTTCCAAACTGAACTTGTATACAAAAGAGTAATGTCATAGCTGACCTGTCAGATTTTTGACAACTCATGAAATGTATTAAAACAACATATAGTGCAAATATAGCTCATTTTCGGTTAACTCCAAATCATTTACTTAGAAACCGCATCAAGGGTTTTAATATTTGACCCTATCAAGTTACTCAATAGACTACTAGTATCATCCACATAAAATGAAAATCCCGATATCGTTTCTAAGAAATTAAATCAATTCTGCCCCAATAGTTTAGATATAAACAGGCAACATTTCAATGACAATATCATCTTTATACATTCAAATACTTTTCAAAAATTAGTTTCACAGGTCAGAGACTGTATAGACCGTGAACATTACTCTTTCAGCTCAATCGGTTGAAGATATCTGCTTCGAAATTGAGTTGCAAGATTTCACCCGAACATACTTACATACAAAGATACATTGCAAGTTAAATAAAAGCTTTTAAAAAAGTCATCGAGTTAGTCCGTTTGTGGAATCGAGGTTTCGGTGCGGGGTATTGGTTTTAAAATTCAGTCGCTCTGTACCAAAACTCATTTTCATACGCGTGTGTGACACGTTCCACGGAGCGTTGCCGACTGAATTGGCACGCGCGTTCGGAGCGCGCGCGGCCACGTCCGTACCGAACGCGCGTATTATACGCGGCGTTTGGCGCATTCTGAACGTCCGTATTGATCGCGCGTATGGGTGCTTACATTAAGAAACAGGTTTCCGGTACAGATAAATTATATGCTAATCGATTTTTACCCACGACGGAACGGAGACGGTATATGCGTTTGGGGTGAGAGGGTGTTTGTGCAAACCAATGTTACCATTTATCTCCAGAACCACAGGTCCGATTTTAATGCGGTTTTCAGTAATCGCTTTGGATTTGATTGGTGCATGTTCTTAGATAAAAGTAGCGGTAACAACTCCCCAGGGGACGCTGCAGTAAACATTTGTTTGTAAATGCCAATGTTACCGTTTATCTGCAAAACCATTGGTCCGATTTAAATGCTGTTTTCAGTGATCGCTTTGGATTTGATTAGTGCATGTTCTGAGATAGGTGTTACGGTAACAACCCACCAGGGGGCGCTGCAGTAAATATTTGTTTGCAAACCATTGGTCCGATTTGAATGCCGTTTTCAATTATCGCTTTGGATTTGATTGGTATAATGTTATATGATATCGAGTTACGTTACAACAAAGCCCCAGCAAAGTTGAGCCACCAGCAAAGTTGAGTTGTAAATACTTATTATAATACTTCACTATGTATTTAAATAAACTACATGGGTTTTCCAGCGGTGGTGGGGACATTAGAGGGCTGATGAGGAACGAGGTGTTGTGTAATGTAATGTATGGTACCTATATTATGCTCTTTAAAAAGTTTGAAATAAAAAACACAATAAAAATTTTGAAAAACCCACGACACGACGGTTAAAAAGTAATTGAAAAAGAATAAAATAATTTAAAATCCCCCGAATGAAATGATTTATGTGACGAGAGATAATAATTAACGTGAAAAGCTTTTTAAAAGTTCCCTTGGTCTCACACAGAGTCGGTCATATTATGAACAACATACTATTCGTTTTCATAGCACTTCCCTACGCTTACCTATTCGGTTCTCGAAGATGTAGATGTCGCGATAACATAGGCATTCAACTCCCTATGAACTTTATAAGAAGAGCAACAAAATCCGTCGAGGGCTGCCATCAATATTTTAAATTTCAATATAAAACTACAAAACCAATTCATTCAATGGCAGCCCCAGACGGATTTTCTTGCTCTTCTTATAAAGTTCATAGGGAGTTGAATGCCTTTGTTATCGCGACATCTACATCTTCGAGAACCGAATAGGTAAGCGTAGGGAAGTGCTATGAAAACGAATAGTATGTTGTTCATAATATGACCGACTCCGTGTGAGACCAAGGGAACTTTTAAAAAAGCTTTTCACGTTAATTATCTCTCGTCACATAAATCATTTCATTCGGGGGATTTTTAATTATTTTATTCTTTTTTAATTACTTTTTAACCGTCGTGTCGTGGGTTTTTCAAAATTTTTATTTTGTTTTTTATGGACCGTATGATTGCTTAAATAAGAGTTCTTTCATAAAGCAACAGATTACCGGTACGGACAAACCTGTGCGGGTCCGGTTCCGGACTGATGACAAATTTTTGATATTGGAGGAGAGCACTCTGTACTCGATTCTGATCATAATTATGTAATAAAAGTAGGTACTTCATTTTTCACCAAAATTCTCTATAAATAAAGAGACATTACTATACTTTTTCCGAAATGCCACGCCGCCGCGCCGCCTCAGTCAACACGCACACAGTAGTGTACCCGCCACACGCACACCACTACCCGCTAAGTATCTATTGTATTAGGCTATGTCACCATGCGTTGCATGAATTCTTTAACTTTCGGTTAAGTTTACTCAGTAAATAATTAATATTTATTTTTATTTTTCTCTTCATGTATGATCTCAAACTATCATGTCCCTGAATTTCGAAAGTGACCCACCAATCATTCTGTTGAAGCTCCGAAAATCATGTGATCGTGACTTACTATTTAGGTTGTCTATTTCGAAATTGTAGAATGTATTTTACAATTGCTTCCATGCTGGACTGGGAGCGAAAGAAAAACATAGAATGTGCCAGCTGCTTCTCTTCCCGGGCATACTGTAAAAACAGTTAAGGGACAGAGGTTATATTGGCGTTTTGGTGGGCGATAGTCACTGCAACAGCCTCTCTCCATCTTTATAATACCTCCTTTGTCAAACGTGACATCAGATGGCCTTATGACCTCTGGTGTTTTGCCTACCCCACAATCCCTTGTGATACAGGCGTGAAGTTATGTGTGTGTGTGATTTTACAATAAGTTTCAAGAAGACGTAACATAAAGAGAAACACAAACGTAGAAACTTATAAATAGCTTTCTAATATAACAGAACTTCTTCATTTTTAATAGATCTACTCTGTCCGTATTGAACGGACAACAAAGAAGAAAATCTTTTAGAGATCAAGACAGATCCTTCTTATTGATTTGGTATATAGGTACGGGTTCGCTCTAAAGGCTTCAATACAACTATGAAGCCTGAATAGGACATTCGCGTGGGAAAGCGTATTTCTTGAAATACTTTTTTATATTAAATAAGCAATATCTACTAATAAAATGGTCGGCATTACGTATGTGGAAGTTTGGTGAGGTACATCAATAGAAAATACTATTCAAATGGTTTAGAGGTATAATTTTATGCTGAGCTGCTCTTACGTCTGCGTAAAGTACGTATTTTTGTAGAGAATAAATTAAGATACATTAACAAGCTTACAAGACACAAGTTTTCCTTTATCGGTCATACTAAAAAAAATATTGACAGTTCGGTTTTATTACCCACGACGGAACGGAGACGGTATATGCGTTTGGGGTGAGAGGGTGTTTGTGCAAACCAATGTTACCATTTATCTCCAGAACCACTGGTCCGATTTTAATGCGGTTTTCAGTAATCGCTATGGATTTGATTGGTGCATGTTCTTAGATAGGTGTTACGGTAACAACTCACCAGGGGGCGTTGCAGTAAACATTTGTTTGTAAAAGCCAATGTTACCGTTTATATGCAAAAGCATTGGCCCGATTTAAATGCTGTTTTCAGTGATCGCTTTGGATTTGATTAGCGCATGTTCTGAGATAAGTGTTACGGTAACAACTCACCAGGGGGCGCTGCAGTAAATATTTGTTTGCAAACCATTGGTCCGATTTGAATGCCGTTTTCAATTATCGCTTTGGATTTGATTAGTATAATGTTCTTAAATAGGTAATGAGGAACTAGGTGTTGTGTAATGTCATCATTATCATCTCAGCCCGCGCTAGTCCACTGCTGGACGTAGGCCTCTCCCAACGCGCGCCACCGAATTCGGTCTCTAGCGCTGCGCATCCAGTCCCTGCCAGCCGTCTTCCGCAAATCGTCTTCCCAACGTGCCGGGGGGCGTCCCACACTACGCTTGCCTTGACGTGGCCTCCATTCGAGAACCTTTGGACCCCAACGATTGTCAGTTCTTCGACATATATGACCAGCCCACTGCCACTTTAGCGTGCTGATCCGGTGAGCTATGTCGGTTATTTTTGTTTTCTGTCGGATAACCTCGTTTCTGATCCGGTCTCTCAGAGAAACACCTAACATAGCTCTTTCCATAGCGCGCTGTGTGACTTTAAGTCGGTGAACTAGCCCTACTGTTAGGGTCCACGTCTCGGCTCCATACGTGAGCACAGGCAGGACGCACTGATTGAAGACTTTGGTCTTCAGGTTTTGCGGAGTAGGCGACGAGAAGACGTGACGTAACTTCCGAAATGCTGCCCACCCCAACTGTATCCTCCTGTCGATTTCCCTCTCGAAGCTGTTTTTACCCAGATGTATAATCTGCCCTAAATAGGTGTATTCGGTAACAACTTCGAGAGGCGTATCTGCGACGGTTATCGGCATTGGGGTAATATGTTTGTTAAACATGATTTTTGTTTTATCTAAGTTCATTCCCAAGCCAATCCGCCGAGAAGACACAGCTAAATCGTGCAACATTTCTTGGAGATCCTCCAGCGATTCTGCCAAAACGACAATATCATCCGCGAAGCGGAGATGTGAGATGCGTTCGCCGTTGATGTTGATGCCACGTCCGTTCCAGCTGAGCGTCTTAAATGCGTCCTCCAATGCGTTGGTGAACAGCTTCGGTGAAATAATATCACCCTGCCTCACTCCTCTTCGCAATTGGATAGGACACGATCGCTGATTCTGTACTTGGACGGACATTGTGGCGTTCTCGTACAGGCATCTCAAAACATCTATGTATCGCCAGTCAACTTGACATCGCTGTAAGGACTCCAGCACAGCCCAGGTCTCGATCGTGTCAAAAGCCTTCTCATAGTCCACAAATGCTACGCACATAGGCAGATTATACTCGTTGGTTTTTTGGATAATCTGCCTCAGCGTGTGGATGTGGTCCATGGTGCTGTAACCCGACCGAAACCCGGCCTGTTCTGGAGGTTGGAAGTCATCGAGTCTTCTCGCTAGACGATTTGTGATGACTCTCGAGAACAGCTTGTATACGTGGCTTAGGAGCGAAATTGGTCGATAATTCTTCAATAGGGTTTTGTCACCTTTCTTGAAGAATAGGACGACGTCGCTCTGACTCCACGCCATTGGAGTTCTCCCGTTGTGAATGGCGGAATCGAAGAGCTTTTGTAGCTCGATCAGTATCGGTGTATTACCGGCTTTGAGAAGTTCTGCTGTGATTCCGTCATCCCCTGGGGCTTTTCCATTCTTAAGCTGTTTGAGAGCCAAACGCATCTCGTCTAAACTAACGACGGGGAGTTCGTCGGTGTAGTGGCGGGTCAATGTAGCACGGGGGTCTGTGATTGTGGGCACCTGCCGTGATTGCTGGGAAGCATACAGTTTGCCGTAGAACTGCTCTATCTCGGAGAGGACTTCAGGTCTAGAGGTGACGGTCGTGCCTTGTGATGTTTTGAGAGTTGTCAGAGCGCTTTTGCCGAGCTGCTGAGCAAACACTTTCGACCCTCGGTTCTTCTCAATAGTCTCCTCGATGAGAGTCGTATTGAACCTCCGAAGGTCGCGTCGGATCAGTTTCCTGATCTGTTTGTTCAGCACTCGGCGCTCCAACAACGTGGCAGAGTGTGTTTCCCGTCTAACCCTCATGGCCTCCAAGGTCTCATCCGAGAGTTTGCCCTTACGGCCCGTTTGCCGTCCCTGGCATATCCTGGCACATCCTTGTGTAATGTAATGTATGGTAACTATATTTTGCTCTTTAAAAAGTTTGAAACAAAAAACAAAATAAAAATTTTGAAAAACCCACGACGCGACGGTTAAAAAGTAATTGAAAAAGAATAAAATAATTTAAAATCCCCCGACTTGTCGCAATAACATAGGTATTCAACTCCCTATGAACTTTATAAGAAGAGCAAGAAAATCCGTCTGGGGCTGCCATTGAATGAATTCGTTTTGTAGTTTTATATTGAAATTTAAAATATTGATGGCAGCCCTCGTAGATTTATATTGAAATTTAAAATATTGATGGCAGCCCTCGACGGATTTTCTTGCTCTTTTTATAAAGTTCATAGGGAGTTGAATACCTATGTTATTGCGACAAGTCGGGGGATTTTAAATTATTTTATTCTTTTTCAATTACTTTTTAACCGTCGCGTCGTGGGTTTTTCAAAATTTTTATTTTGTTTTTTTTTGCGAAGCTCCAACTTTACGAATTTCAAAGAAAAAATATTGCTGTAAATTAAGTTGTATTTAATATTGTTAAAAATCTACAAACCAACCAAATAGTACCGAATTTATACAGTATATTTATATTCTGTAATATTTTTGTATTCGTCAAAAAATTTTCCCTTATCCCGAACTTTAATTTAATTTACACCGATTTCGTATCAAAACGAAGTAAGCTCTAAGTAGCTATTCGATTTGAAAGAATTCCATTTTACGATCTTATATTTGAATTTATATAGCCTTCTCACTCTTCTGTACACTAGTACTTTTAATACCTTCTTAATGCAGCCCGCACCTGCATTATCGGAGAGTTCATTGAATTACTTGTCGCTTGGAAAAGATAAGTCATACTTCGACCCCTCGATGTAGAAATAGAAAATATTCTAAAAAATATTACTCTTCGTCCAACTTTTGTAAGCAACAAAAGATAAAGTTATCTATCAAAGATTGACATTCTCCGAGAATACCTTTTGAGAAAAATAACTTTTCAACTCTCAAGTAGTTTTGATATTGATTTATCGTGTATGAGTGAAATTTGAATTAAATTTACTCGACACAAGAGCTCTTGCGATTTCCCTTTAATTTGATAAAATTGCTGCAGCAAGAATTGCAGCCCTTTTTATCATAACAACTCAATTTAAGTGCAACTTAACCCACTGTATATTTAACTGTAAAATGAGGAGCGTTATAAATGAGAGCGTGTAAAAATAAAAGGTACAGTCAGCATCAAAAGTTGATGAACACATTGCAATTTTCAAAGTCTCTTTTCACCAGAGAGAGTAACCTGCAGCTGAGGCGATTATCTCGAGATGCCAAAGACAAATGGTGACGAGAGAAGGCTCAATAGATTCAGTAGCTCGTTAACACGAATTAGCTCGGGGAGTTTTACAGCGAGGTTTGGAAACTAATTGGAACAACCTTTATTGCCAAAATACCTTTAAAGCCATTGTCTGGCGTAGGTTTACTTAAGAGCAAAGAGGAAGTACTTGCGCGATGGGCTGAACACTTCAGCACTCTGCTAAATGTGGATCGGGCTGCTAACCTGGAACACATTCGTTCGATTCCTTAACTGCCTGTCGCTACTGAGCTGGACAAGATACTCACTCGTTTGCTTGCTCTCGACATCAAACAAAAGCAAAATAAGCGTGCGGTGTGCATTAACTCGATACCGGGAGAACTGCTTAAATACGACGGTGATGAATTTGGCTATATGGGAACATTTTGTTCGTATGTGGCAGGAAAAACAAGTCCCATCTACTTTTAAAGTATCACGTATCAGGGCACTATATAAGAACAAGGGGTTCGGTCCGATTGTAATTCATACCGTGATATTTCACTGCTATCAGTTCCCGGAAAAATCTTTGCACGGGTCTTGCTGAACCGCCTTATGTCGCTTTCAGAAAAACTTCAGAAAACCCAGTTCGGCTTCCAGCCAGAACGAGGTACGTGTGAGGCTATATTCTGAGTGAGACAACTACAGAAGAAGAGCAAAGAGCAAGGTCGTCCACTATATCTCTGTTTTGTTGACCTTGAGAAGGCCTTCGATAGTGGCCTCGTGAAGCCCTCTGGCTTGTTCTTCATAAAATCGAGTATACAGAGAAGTTTTTGAGACTTCTAAGACTCCTGCATGACGACCTGCATTTTTCCTCGTCACCTGTGGGGTAAAACAGGAGTGCGTTTTAGCAACCACACTGTTCGCGTTATATTTTGCAGTCGTAGTCCGAGAGGTCTCACACACGACTTCTGAAGGTGTCCGAATCCGTTTTCGCACGGACGGCAACATTTTTAATCTTGCCAGACTAAAAGCCCGCACCAAAGTTTCGTATGCCGTGATCACTGAGTTGATGTACGCCGATGACCTGTGTTTCGTAACAGAATCACCAGGAGGCTTGCAACAGGTAATGTCCGATTTCCACGAGTCGTGTCAAAAATTTGGTTTAAAAATCAGTGTCAAAAGGACGGAGGTGATGTCATTGGACGAGAGTTGAAGGCAGTCGCCGTGGTCGAAATCGGCCGGATTACATCATCAGTTCTATGCATCTCTATATATTATAAAATAAATGTCCCCCGCCGCGTCTGTTTGTCTGCCTGTCGTTCGCGATAAACTCGAAAAGTACCTACGGGAAGAAATTACACGTAGTTTTCAGTAACAGGTACAGTGAGCCCTGAGGAAGGTTTTAGTGTATAAAAAGTTAAGGTTTTATGCAAAGTAACGATTTTACGACGATATTAAATCAACATGTCGGAAAAAATTAAGCTGATCGGGAGCTTTCCTCGAAAACACTTCCATAACTTTTTAAGTTACACGAAACCAATGTTTGGTGGGATTGTACCTCTTTAAAACATCTACAAAAAAGTCCGGGATAGAATATGTCTATCTTCCAAGAATAACTTATAATAACCATTTTTGGAAAAAAATATGGGTTATTTGCGAACCTATTTTTAACAATACAGAATTAATTCTTATCCAAGTTCAATGTAGATCAAACCTGCTGTTTACACTTAAAAAAAAAATCTAACGAGTTATCACAGCATTATTATTATTGCAGTTAATTCAAACTCTCCAGTCATAGGTCTGCTGTAAGAAATTTCGATAGAGATAAGCTGTACCTTTGTAGGTACTTATTTTGTTCTATGTATCCTTATATTGTATCTTAACTTATGTGTACATAAATTGTTAAATAAATAAATAAATAAAATATAAATAGAAAATCGGCTGAGAAATTAAATTAAAACCAATAAAGCGTTATCAAAATGTAAATCGATGAATTAGATTTTTTAGTGTAGATTAGGATAAAAAAGAAAAACATAAACCATTCCATACAAAATAACTTATTCACAGCCCTTTGATTATGTACAAAAATCTGGCGACGTGAGCCGTAATTCGAGGTAATCTCGAATCGAGTCACAGATAAAGAACCCGTGTGCTTTCATCTTCGACCTTATCGTCACTTACCATCAGGTGAGATTGAGGTGAAACGCGGGTTTAGTCACTTATAAAAAAAAAAAAAAGATGCACAAATACCACAGATAGACCTTCAATTAAAGAAATGCAACATCAATCCATTTCCATATACCTACTAATATATAAGTCTGAAAATGTCTGTCTGTCTGGTACGTTTTCACGCCTAAATCGCTCTACCGATTTTTATGATTTTTCATATACGTATATAAAATTATCTCGAGATAGGACAAAGGCTAGGATAACGGCAAATTAGTTAAGTTAAATATTAGTCGTTATTTCGACACAATATGGTGAAAAGCGACTGAAAATTTAAATGTGTTAATCTACTATTGATGCTGACTGTACGGTCTGCACACCCTTTTCGTTGATATATGATATAGAATGAAAGATATTTGATAGTAGAAAACTGATTGATATATTGATCTATAGAACTTAAACTATTTGATGTTAAATGATAATGTGTGGACGCAAACGAAATGATATAAAGTAGGTTGATGACCGGTTGATACCACTGCTGTAATGATACTGAATTCAATTGAATGTAATAACTGACTATGAGGTAAAATGCTGACGCTACAACCTGTACGTGCTTGCCCGTACACTGACCTTACTATGTTTCTTGATTTTGACTTATGTTTCGTATAGTTAAGTCCTCGTTTATTTGCCTTGTCAATGTTATTTGTGTGCAAATAAATATTAAAGAATTTGGGATAATCATTCATGCCGATAACGCCTAGTGGATACTAGGCATACATTGTTTTGACATTCTTCAGTTAACTTACTTAATAAAAGTAATGTTTCTAACAGCTCAATCGTGAATTATTTCCAGGGGTCAAAACAGCCCTTAACCCTTTTGTTCTTTTAGGTGTTCGTTCACCCTTGTTCAAAACTTTTACTAAGTGCTTTTATTTTAAGTGTAGGGAAAACTTTAAAATTTAGGTACGGACGTAATTTACGAAATTATCTTAAATACCTAGGCAATACGAATTTTCAATAAGTGTTTAACAGATGTGTCTTGGCTTCTAAAATGTTGCATTATAAAATGTATTATTTTAAAACATTTTAAAATTCACAGCGTAAGAAACCGATTAAATCTAATGTTGAACAGTTTTCTTGTCGAATGTACAAATCATAAAATATTTCAGCGGGATGAGTTGACCAATGCAAAATACACCTTTGGTCAACTCATCCCACGGGATAACTTCAAGCGGCCTCAGTTGACCAACGAGCCCGTTGATCAATAAAATAGCTTATTACCTACTTCCTTAGAATCATTCTTATAATTCAGAATACACGAAAACATATTTCTAAGACGAGTATGAGGAAAATCAAAACCTTCCTATTAGTGATAGTGCTGTCACGTAGATCAGTGATTTTACTTACAGGGCCGCCATGTGTGCTGTTATGTTAGGATTTTCCTATTCACATTAATTTTTATAGAAGAAATCGCTTAAAACGATAAAACGCTCAAATTTCATTTATTTTCAATATTTCATTTTTTTATGTCTTTTCTTTAAAGTAGACTACCTAAATTATTTTGTCATATTCCGAAGAGCAAGAAGCACAGAAATAATATGCAATGGGATTTTGTCACGCCTAAAGTTCAAAGTAGAATTGACGTAAACTAATCTGCTCCGATACAAAAAGGATTTTGACTGACCTGAGGCGGCAAACACATAAAGCCAAGAAACGCTGTTTTGTATATATGCAAAGTCTGACTCAATAACGAAACATCTCTTTAAAAATAAAGTACGTTTTCGTCTTTTTTCTTGTATAAGTTGCCGGTAAATTGATAATTTCATATTACCGTAGGCTTTTTATAATTTAACTTACGATTTCAATAAAACTTCTCATTACACAAAAAATACAAGTCCAGGCCTAGAGGCTCCCCATGAGTGTATCATCTGATATAAAAGCAACGCCACGCTCTTTCGTTATATGGATCAGTGACCGCCGATCATTAATTTATCTCGACGACATTCGTGCTTCAGTCGGCACGTTAATCGTTATCGGGTACTGTTTACCTTTTACATTCCATCACATATAAATTACCCTACCCTAAACTATTACGAAACAATCATCTTTAGAAATTAACAATCCCAAACACTCCCTATTATATGAATAGGTTTAACCATGAACACATAACATTAACTAGGATCAAAGTTTTAAAGTAAACAAGTCCCTTTATTAAACTCGGTTTATGTTCAGCAAATTACTTTCAGAGGTCTCCGTGGTTGGCAAGTTTAACAACCAATATCGGATATCAATATTGTAACATTAAGGATCAAATTTTCTATCACCTTAAGCAACAAAAGCTGAAGTTATCCAAGATTGTAAACCTTTTGAGGAAAATAAAAAAGACGTGTGGCACTCGGAGACTGCCGCGGTAAAGCATAGCATTTTTTATCGACTTATGCAATTATAATTATTACATACACATACACATACACAACTTCACGCCTGTATCCCGTATGGGGTAGGCAGAACACCAGAGGTAATAAAACCATCTGATGTCACGTTTGACAAATTAGGAGGCATTATAATAGTGAAGAGAGACTATTGCAGTGACAGGGGGTCAGCCTATCGCCCACAAAAAAACCTCCCATAACACCTCGGTGGTAATTATTAATTTATTTTATTAATGCAGTAATGTTTGATCTAATATGAATGAATGAATGAATGAATGAGAAATTTATTGACACACACACAACAAAAAAATAGAAAAATTACAAATTAAAATTAAAACAAAAGAATAAAAAAGTTTTGGTAAAATTCACCATTTTTTTGCCGTGCCCGTCAATGGGCTCCGGCTCAGCATGGTGTTGCAATATAAAACTGCAACGCTGGTATTCTGACGTATATATATAATATGGCGCTGATTGTTTATTAAAGCCCGCATGTAAAGTTATGAAAAAAAATATATCACCACTGTGCCGGTCGGAGTGGGGGGTGTTAGGTTTTTTTCGTTACGGAATTTCTGGATTCGGTCCCCACGCTCAAGGCCCGCGATAGAAGCTATGCAAGCTTAACTCTTCAAATTTAAAAACTTTGTTAGTACTTATTCCTCCTATCCATAAAAGATTGACACAAGTATATGCTTTTTAAGGAAAATTAAATTTTTTAACACTTTAAAAAACAGTTTTCTATGAATACCTAGATATTCTTTTTTTTGTCGAAAACCAACTTACCATGAAGTTTTTATTTAATTATAGTTTTGAGAAGCAGAAACAAAGTTAATAGTGACTAATTTTTGTGAAAAAACAAACCAAGAGCTTTTACTGTTGTGAATTTGGCGAACTTAATATTTTTTCATATATATACATAACTACAAACATTCATGTTTCATACTATATAGATTTTCTAGAACCGTTATGCATTCTGCCTTAACTGCTTCTGTAATAGATACTGTGTTTTATTGTTAAATATATTGTGTTTATCCTGATCCTGTAGGTATAACAAGTTATAAAGTTCTGGTAAGTATATTATTACAGGTTTTGCCCTAACAGAGTGCAACCTTACAGCAACATTGAGCGTTTTCAAACGCGCGCTTTGCCAACGCGCGCATTGAGCACCAGCAAAAGCGCACGTTTGAAAACACTCAATGTGTACCCGGTCTTAAACCATGGAGGAATATAAATCACTAATCTGGAAACTGTATTTTAAAATAATGCGTGTGGGGCCATTTAGCGATTGAATTGAATTTTATTTTACATTACTTTCAGTTTGATAAACTTAAGTTGTTGTTATTATTATGATCGAGATATACCTACTTTAATCACACTTAATTTTGAGCTCGTATCTTTTAACAATAAAAAAAATTAGGTTACTACCACGGAACATAAAACACAAGAGGAAGGGACGTGTGGGCGTGGCGCACGTGCCAAAGTTAAGACTAGTGAGACTTAACTCGAGTCAGTCGCTCTCGTGATTACAACGCTTTGTGACGTCTTTTGCCGGTGTGTTCCATTACAAAAAAAAACATAAAAATGACTATGTTCTGTTCTAGAGTGTAAAAACTATAGTGGTACTGAAACGTTAATACGATCAGGTGTTTCCTATCATCGGTAAGTCGCTATTTTCGTTTAATTTCATTTTTTATGTTTCGTTAATCGTTCTTGCCAATTAATTCGGAAAAAATATTAGTGTGAATGAAAAATGACATGTATTTCATTTAAATAAAATCTAAAATTGCATAACGCGTTTTTTGATAGACATCTATCGTCGAAGAGCATAACTAAGTTGACAGAATCAACTAAAAGCATGCAGATAGAATTCTGACATAAATCACTAAGTGTTATTACTAACTTCTACTCTATTTCAAGTGTACTATAGTTGATATTCTTTTATTCGTAACTAGCTGTGACCCGAGTTGTTGGAGTTGGATAAATACTATTATTATATCCTCCTAGAAGTTTAAACTTACCTTATTCAAAATTTCGTCAAAATCGATTCAGTAGTTAAGCGTTACTGATAGATAAACAGACAGAGTTACTTCAAAAACTGTTACAACAAAGCTGTGATCCGCAGTTTCACCTAGGTGTTTTGTGAAAAAGTATAGGTAGGTAGGTATATTACATAGATGATGCCTGCGACTTCGTCTGTATTGAATTAGTATTTCGAGTAGGTTATTTTCTTCTCCAAGGTCCTAAGTACTATCTTTAATAACAAAAATAAAAATGAAGAATCTTCGCCCAAATAATATGTATAACTCCTAACCACAAACATAGGTAACTATATTAGGTACATTACAAACATAGGTAACTATATTAGGCACCTTGCGTTATAAACAAATCGGGTGCCAAAGTGTCTTAAATTTTACATAATTCATGCAATACCTATCTTCATTAATTATAGCTTATTGTTATTCTAAGTAAAGCTATATTACTGTAAAGTTTTAGAAGAATACATTCGGCAGTTTTTGCGTGAAAGAGTAGCAAAGATCCATCCATCCAGCCATTATCAGTGTATAATGTGTATCTATCTATAGTTATGATTGGCTACTTTTCACGGTAAAATGGCTGAGCCAATTTAATGTAATTTCTTTTGGTAGTTAACACATCTACGTTACTTTTTATTTTACTTCTAAATCTACGGTTTCTAACTTCCAAGAGCTAGAAATGATCACGAAATAAATAAAACCTTGAGTCCCATTATTTTAAGTTTAACTTTCTTACAATATATCTCTGTATGTACAGAAGGCAGCACATCAAGCGTTACAAATCGGTATTTTTTTTACTTGAATCTGAAATCTATGCCCTCGACATTGCCTAAGTTAAAATTGTTTGGGGAAATTTGACAGGTAATGTTACGCTTGACCTGTTGCCTTCTGTACCTACCTGTATTAAATCGCGCAAGAAGCTTTATTAATGATTTAGCCCTATCAACATAGCAAAATTTTCTACTGCACACCAACTATTTTTCAGATTTATTATTTTTAAGCCCCTAGTACTTTTACCAGGAGAATTTCCTTAGAGTTCTTATTCCCATGTTTATTTTTAGTGCAGTTCAGTTTTTTTTCTTCTGGCTATCCGAACGCTTTAACATCTATCTAATCTACTAATGCCACGTTACAATATCAAAAACACTGTTCGTTCGTTGCTTCCACGCTGGACTGGGAGCAACAGAAAATCATAGTATGTACCAGTTGCTTCTCTTCCCGGGCATACCTTAAAAGTCATTTTAGGGATGGAGGTTTTATTGGATAGAGGTTTTATAACGAATAAAGGCGTGAAGTTATATGTATGTATGTTCGTTTATTCTACGAACAGTAGATTTAGCTATCATACACGTTGAATATTGAAGCGTATAAAGCGTTTCAATATTCAACGTCTTGTCAAATTACTACTTACTATTCTTATAACTACCTACCATTCGTTTGTAGTAGCTTTTACTCATGTAAAATATTGAAACCCAGCATTCATTCATGATCCGGCGGAAGGCCGAACCGACCCACTAAAAACCTCCAGGTGTACCTCCCCCGCCATAATTGGAGCCCACGGTATCGCCAGTAGCATTGCCCGCGAGCCCCGGCGGATTGCGCACAACCTGAGCCGTGCGCCCTCCCACGTAGGAAATGGCCCAGTACACGCGGCCATTTCCCCACTCATAGCCTGTATAGCCGCAGTAGGTCCCCTCACCCACCACGGCTGGCTATCGGGAGGGAGAAGGCGTCTCCTTCTCCGTCCCACCCTCCGCCCAGCCTAAACTAACCTATCCTAAAACCTAACCAAAAAACCTAACCTAAAACCTTATCTAAAATCTAACCTAAAACCTTACCTAAAACCTAACCTAAAACCTATCCTAAACGACGTAACTTAACCTAAAACCTAACCTATCCTGAAACCTAACCTAACCCAATACGACGGCCTGGACGCCGAAGCAATCCGAGACCGCCGACCCCAGAGCATCCGGTGCACGACCAGAGCTCGCCGCCTCTGTGTCCTCATCGGTCCACTCTGCTATCAGAATGGTACCGAGAGGACCCACCCCGGGAAGGCGCAGCTGCCGCCTAATGCGGACAGACGCAGCGCACCACCGCCGTAAGAGTGATTTCGCTTCACCCGATCGCTGGATTGCGACGGGCTACTGAGCCCCCCCGCCACGACAAGGCACACTCTACGTGGGGGGAGTTATAATTTACCCCTAGAATAACCCTACCGCCTCTGAATAATTGACTAATCCGAGTGAGCCCCGCTTGGTGGTAAACTGACTGTCTCGGCTGACTGAAATTTGCCGTCAAATATCACTACTGCCAGCGGTGACGCGTCCCGAAAACATTTTATAAAGAGCCAGTTCTAGAGCCGCAAACGGGTTTATGATAGAACTGGCTTGGCTTCGGTATTCGACCTCATTTATACTTACCATCAGGTGAGAATGAGGTCAAATTCGGACTTATTCACCGATTTGAAAAAAAACTTAGTATTTTTAATATTTTGGAATAGAAAGTTATAAAATTAAACTCTTGGGTAGTCTGACTCCCAACTGTTACAAACATTTGGTGGTTCATTCAGAGAAATCTTATTTCCAAGTGAAATAATAAAAGTTGGGTGAATATGGTCATAGGCACCCAGAGTTTGTTAGGTATCTCGAACAATTAACAGCGTGAGTGGCCGGCCATGCCAGCGAATCACTCGCTCGCCCGCCCGCGTCTTATCGAACATACCTACCTGTTTTATGACGGAGTTATTTTAAAATTATTACGATATCTCTTTGGATCTTGATTGAAATCAAGTGGTGTCAAAGACAATGTTGTTCACAATTAAATATTTATTGTAAACAAAATAAATAAAAATATAACAAAAAAAAATTACGCGAGCAGGATCGAACCCACGACCTTAGACTCATGGTCGGTCTACGCGCAACTGAGCAATGAGTACTTCTGATCTGTATGCCGAACATCTCCAGCATATTCCAGTAAAGTAAGTTTTAGGCATAACTTTTAAAAACTCTTACAATTTTTTTAGATCCTAGATTTTTTTTATGTCCGCAGAATCTGCTCATCATCTTGGACAACTTTTGTTAAGGCATCATATCTATATTTCTTACGGTTTTGATGATCCCTTAAGGGTTCTGCATCAGGAGTTCCAGTAACCGAAATAAAATATACCCTATATGTTGCCCCGGCTTCACAGCTATACATCAAAAAAAGGTTCATTAAAATCCGTCCAGCGGTTCCAGAGATTAGCGTGTGCAAACAGACAAACTTACAAACAAACAGACAAATTTTTTTTTTCAGATTCTTACTCTTTTTTCATTTCTTTATAACCCTAGATAATTTTTTTTGTAAAAATATTAAATGTACAGACACGTTTTTTTACTGTTTTATTATATGTATTGATAGTCCTTATGTCTTCTTGATTTCACCAAATTATGACCGCTCTAATTGGATATATTTCAGTGTGCGTAAAATGTAAATGTGGTAGTTTGGCGACAGCTATTCCTAATGAATTATTAAGCGATGTCCTTTCCTCTTGTGTTTTATGTTCCGTGGTTACTACAGATCTTTATACGTCATTTTAGATTTCTTGTTATTTTTTATTTATTTTACATATAGAACAGTGAATAGTTTTCACACATGAATAACTGCATACAGGCAACACAGCACAAATGACGACCTCATCCACATAAAATGAAAACTTCTCGCCAATATTTTGTTAGAATACCTACCATAAAAAAAACATATTTTGTGGATTATATTCCAATGAAATCCCAACCAGTTTTTCACAACAAACCAAACGTATTTAAAAGGTAAAAAGCATAACTTAGGGTTAACCTTTTTCAACCTTTCCGTAGTGAATTCTAAAAGGTCCAATATAAACCCAGGTAGCATTTCCATCCACGAAATTATTAAAGCGGCGTTTGTTGAAAAAGCGTCAACAATAACCTGTTACAGGGTCTAGAGTACCCTCTACAGGTGTTTGTGTTTTATGACAGCGAGCGAGGACACAGCTGCAAAAACAAAAGAATATGAATCACAAAAGACAATCTAAGCACTTGCCGACGACTTTAGAATGTTGTTATAAAAGCTAGGTTCCGTAGGAATATAGGTAAGTTTTATTTTTATTTTTCATATGAGACTGAAAGTCGGTATTGTCTGAAAGAAGTGAAGTTTATAAGCTTAAGTATTTGACCTTAATCTCACCTTAAGGTCCATGATATAGGTACAGTCTGCAACAAAATTATGCACACATACAATATGCATACGCGTTGTACGTATGCGGAAGGATGGGTGGTACACATAATTCTAATTTTCAAAAAAAATTGCAGACGCTGGAGCATCGTCGTAAGGTTGCTTGTTTGAATGTATTTTATCGGCTACATTTTGGTGAGTGTGCGAGTGCTCTTTCTGACCAAATTGAACCCACCCCTTTTTACCACCGGACTACCAGGCGCAGACAGAACTTCCATCCATATATAGTGGATTTACCAAGAAGTCGAACAAAACGCTTCGATAGTTCCTTTTTGGTACGGATTGCCAAGGAGTGGAACAATCTGCCTGCGTCTGTTTTTCCTGACCACTACAGTCCTGGAACTTTTAAGTGTCGAGTGAATAGGTTTCTCGTGGATGGACGTGTAACACCATAGTCTTCATGCGCACTTTCCATCAGGTGGCATGGAAGACAAACGTCCTATCCTTACAATATAAAAAAAAAAATCTGTTGCAGACTGTACCTATGTATATGAGAGCACACGACTTTTAATAGTTACTTGCACATCATAGAATATTTCCGGAACACATCACACGGACGGAACATCATAGGTACCTACTTGGCGGCTCGCTTTAAATGACGGGTTGCCGCTGTCGACAGTCAAGCCCTGGAGCCCAACAAACGCGGTCACTTCGATTAGTCGCTCTTTACAAGACGTTTATGTTTTTATTTTATGAATATTTTACAGCAAAATAATATGTAAGTCGTAAAACAGTAAAAGTATACTGCTGTATATGGTGAGCCATATGCAACCTAATATATGTATATTTTTTCATCTTACCTACACATTATACTCTAAGCACGAATCATGAAGCACGTTCAGATATTATATCATGATATTTTATTTAATAGACCTGAGGTTGTGTTTTGTTTTGGTATTTCTTTTATTAGTGATGTCGCGTTTGAACTGAAACCAACCAGATGTTGATTGTCGACGAGATCAAAAGGCATATTCCTCACCTTAGGTCACTAAGGTCCATTGAAATATCCTTAGCCGACAGCACGTACCGCCGAAATTCAAGTTGTACATCATGCATAAATAGGTTTACCAAAAATTCAACCATTTCAGAGATATGAAACATTGCGCCAAACGCCTTTACTGTGACAAACCAAAAGTAAAGCTTGACATAGTTATTATCTTTTAGGTCCATCATTGGAGACTCCAGCAGATACATGGTTTTAGGAAATAATCAATATATATATAAAACTGTTCCGTTACTGACTGAGTGACAACAGACAACGTACCGCCGTAACTACTGGGCGTAGAGAGCTGAAATTTGGAACATATTTTTTTAGGGGACGTAGGGGTGCACTAAGGAAATAATTCCCGAAATTCCCACGGGAACGGGAAATATAGGACTTTTTAGTTTGTATGAAAAATCTTATTCCTTGAGTGCACTGATGTGAAACTTTTTGTAAAGGTTTTCAATGTGTGTCTGGTTGTGTTATGAAAGGAATTCCCGAAATTCCCACGGGATCGGGAAATATATGATGTTTTAATTTGTATGAAAAAGTTCTATTCCCTGAGTGCATGGATGTGATACTTGGTGTAAAGGTTCTTCAATAAGTGTATGTTTGTATTATGGAAGGAATTCCCGGAATTCCCACGGAGTCGGGAAATATAAGACTTTTATGTTTATGCGCGTACGAAGTTGCGGGAAAAAGCTCGTTATAAATATATTTCTATAATTGACTTGATAAAACGTTTATCACGGTATGACTCAGAGCTTTTCCAGATGGCGCTTTATAATATAAGCGATTTGACCCGCGCATTTTGAATCGCACGATCCTGAGACAGTGGAGCTTCATAAGTTCTGTCCACATACAGTCGCACTTTTACTATCGCGGCATCTAGACATTTTCTTAAGCATAGATTTCCAGTCAATACTTCTTAAAGAACTGTCAAGTAATCTATACCTAAGAGCCAACAAGGATCGCGATATCATACAAAAGTGCCATGTCGCGCGTGCCCGCACTGCCGTTTTTGTATGGAGCCGCCGCTTCCGTGTAATGCAGCGTTGGCCAAATTATTATGTAGTGTTGAACTATGAGAAAGTTTTGGATTACAAGCCTTAGTTAAAGTTTTACCTCCAAATTGAAAATTCAGGTAGTTTCCACGTCAGACTGTCAAAATGTCAAGAGCCAACTTTACATGATTTTGTACGGTGAAAAGCTGCAGTTAACATTTTAAACTATGATACAAGTTATGTTATGTTCTCGATAATAGTGGTCATTGTTTCAAGCCCTTGTTAAAGAACTTATTTTTTATAATCACTTACAAAAATATGGTAGAAACATCTCTCTTATCAAGAAACAAATGATAAGCAAGATTAGTTCATTAAATAAATAAATTTAAAAAAAATCCCCAGACAATCACACCAAATACATAGCCCCAAAGTAAATAAGTAAGTTATGGGATACCATGTAGCGAACTAGGGGGGAACCTACATATACATAAATGGAAAAACACCTAGTCACGGAACATTTTTTTTCCCGTTCCGTGCGGGCATCGGACCCGTAACCACTGGCGTCTGAGGAAGACAGGTTTACCCCATCGCCAAAGTGGTCGTCCACTTTGGTTCATTGCAAAATAGAAGATCATGAAAAAAATAATTCAAACTCCTTACATAAAATACATGTCCAATTTTTGTTATGGCAATGTCATTGATAAGAACCGCGTACCTATTTAAAATTCTTCGTGACCTTGGGGCCGTTGTTAGGAGACCTTAGGTTTATAATCGTATCAAAAAGAGAATAACAAAGGTTTCCCTTATTTTAAAGTGTTAAAATAAATTAAGGTCTTACAAAATCAAATAATAAAAGCTTTTGTCAGTCCGCAATGGCAGCGAACTTTTTCTCAGAAGTATTAAATTACAGTCTTTATATTCTTGAGTAAAATTCTTATGAACAGTTTGAATAATAAATGGTTTTCCTAAGATGAAGGTATAGCCATCGAAATATTTTGAATATGAGCGGGTCAAAATGCGACCCGTATCTTGGTTCAACCGTGTCGAAAATATGAAATACCACAATAGTACAAAATTTTTTACTATAAATGTCTCGTAAGTTTATTTATTTACTAGCTGTTGCGCGCGGTTTTACCTGCGCAATTTCGATTCCCGCGGGATTTTCGGGATAAAAAGTAGCCTATACGGATTCGGAAGAATCCCTCCAAGTAATGGTAAAAGAAATTTTGAATCGGTCCAGTAGTTTTTGAGCCTATTCAATACAAACATACAAAAATACAAAGGTTTCCTCTTTATAATCTAATATATAAAATTCTCGTGTCACAGTTTTCGTTGCCATACTCCTCCGAAACGGCTTGACCGATTTTGATGAAATTTTTTGTGCTTATCCGGTATCTATGAGAATCGGCCTACATCTATTTTTTTTTTATTTATATGGCAAAACAACGTTTGCCGGGTCAGATAGTATTAGTATAGATTTATGCTGACCATTAGTAATTATATAGTCTCTGTGCATTTCGAGATTTTTTTTAAATAATGTTAACAACATATTTTTTTAATAAGTTGTTACATTGTCATAGCTGCTGAAAAAGTCGAATTACCTACAATACAAAATTATTTTGTTGTGTTATTTTTCTACAGAAAGCACGGAATACTGGCAATTACAAAACACCCTGTACAAAGAGATTACCTATTAGTATGTACTAAGTATAAAGATACTTTTATCTTTAGCGAAATGAGGTCAATCTGGGTCGCTGTATTAATATTATTTTAAGATTCAAAGACAAATTTTGCCATCAAAAGTCAAAGTTGTAACCTCCTTATTTAAATAAAAAAATGAGCTTGACTTTAATTCTTAATATCTCTGCTGGAAAGTTTTAAATGGAAGTAGCATTGCCTTGGAACAATCTGTCTTATTAAACTGATTCCAAAAGTTTGAGTTTTAAGGATCAAAGAATAAAATGTAGGATAAAATTGACATATTCCATAAAAAAATATTTTGCTAGCTTTGCATTTATTTTTTCTTTTAACAGTGACTTTTTATTATTTTTCATCAAAAAATAATCCTTGAGGCAACAGATACTAAAATATCCTTCTTCTTTTTAATGTTATAAACCTGAAAGCCAGGAATAATAGATGGATAGAAGCGTGTTTTTAATGCTTTCAAACTGAAAGTGCTTGGTTGTATTGGGGGAAATTGTATCATATTTTTTTTTTATTATTTACTCCATACGTCAAGACGTTAAACGAATAGGAGAATCACAAACACCTAAACTATGTACCGTCACGTCTTATAAAATACTAGCTTTTTCCCGCAACTTCGTACGTGCGCAAACATAAAAGTATTATTTTTCCCGACTCCGTGGGAATTTCGGGAATTCCTTCCATAATACAAAGACACTTATTGAAGAACCTTTATACCAAGTACCTATCATATCCATGAACTCAAGAAATATAACTTTTTCATATAAATTAAAACATCATATATTTCCCGTTCCCGTGGGAATTTCGGGAATTCCTTTCATTACACTACCAGACACACATTGAAAAACCTTTACACCAAGTTTCACATCGGTGCACTCAAGGAATAAGATTTTTCATACAAACTAAAAAGTCCTATATTTCCCGTTCCCGTGGGAATTTCGGGAATTCCTTGCGTTGTCTGTCAGTCACTCAGTCAGTAACGGAACAGTTTTATATATATTGATATACCTACACTTCGCAACTTAATCGGTTGTAACAAGATTCAAATTCCAATGAAAATGTAGCTGTGACTCTACGTTAAATATATCAGTATGATTATTATTACCTAAGTTGAATCGTTAAAACATAATAAATATCATATTGAAATTTCTACGATCAAATGAAATATTCTATAGTAACCAAACAAAGAAAATAAAAATCCCAACGTAATATCAACTAAGAAAAAATAATCCAGTATCGAAGCCGTCTTTTCATTTTACCTGACCCGTATATTCCTATTCAAAAACGTCGAACCCTACCCTGAGAAAATTAGAAGGTTTCAGTCTAGCTTAAGTAAAAACCAGGGCGATGAATTTTTATTTCAGTCGGCTATATATTTCATTGTAGTAAGGCTTTGCAGGAGAGCCTTACTTGGCGAAATGCCACGTTAGCCCCTCACAGGGTACGCAATCTTGCATTTAGCCGGGTTGTTGATAAAACTCCAAGACTGAACAGCGTAGAACGACATAAACTACGAGTTTAAGTAGGACTCTAACACAACGCATTAAAGATTAACCTTGCATGGCAAAGTTTTATTGTTAATTGTGAACGGAACAAGAAATTATAAGAAAACTAGGCTGGTGTGGAATGAATAAAACGATACGAAGTCTTATCTCTTGTTTGTGGTGGAGGAATAAAAATTTGGCAACGTACTAGGAGAGGGTGGAATTTAAATGGGTTTTTATATTTTAAATGACGTTGGAATCTCGCTTAAATATTGCTTAAGTTTATTACAGTTTTGCTCTTGTTGTTTGTGGCTTGTGTTTCTGAATTGCTGGATTTATGTCGTATAAAAAATGCATGTTTGTATTCCAAAAAAGGAGAAGGTTCTCAATTCGTCTGTATGGTTTTTTGTGTCTTTGTTACACGATATTTCGAACAATTATTAATCGATTTGAAAATTATTCTTTCATATGACATAAAATACATAGTTGGTCCCATATAAATTTCATCGAAATCGGTTGAGTACTTCACTGAAAATTACCTGAAAAGTACCTTGAAGATGGTTCTGGTTGAAACGAAACACGTGTCGGTGATAGCTAGGGGCGTGGGTTATAGTATTCCAAGTGCGTGTTCATTGCCTTTCTTGCTTCTTGCTTGAGGGCGGTGAACCAACGCACGAAAATCCTGCATCACTAGTGCAAGTACAAGTCGCGGAATTAGCAAGGTAACTTTGTTACCTTGGTCTCAACTACCTACACATAATGCAGTATTTGCAATAACGTGTACTTAATTCTTTTTCGTCAAATAACATTGCTGACCAAGTGGTGAAAATTCAAACTTCTAACAGGAATTTAATTGTATATTTTTTGTACTCTTTCTCTATGACCAATCTACGCGATAAATGACGACCACTTTGGCGATGGGGTAAACCTGTCTGCCTCAGACGCCAGTGGTTGCGGGTTCGATTCCCGTACGAAACAAGAAAAAAAAATGTTCCGTGTCTGGTTGTTTATCTATTTATGTAGGTATTTATATTCCATGTTCCCCTCTAGTTCGCTACATGGTATCTCCCATACTACAAGCTATGCTTACTTTGGGTCCATGTAGTTATTGTGATTCTCTGGGGATTTTATTTTATTTTATTTTTAAATATATAGATTTGTTTCGTCTCAAATAGCCGATTTTGGTTTCGTTTCTGACCAACCTCGATCTCAAATTGTTATTCAGTTGCAATCGTCTTTTCTCTTAGTAATTTATTCGAAACACGATACAGTTAGCCGTGATTTTAATTGCAAGAAGAATAAAAAACCAATATTGTGACCAAATTATGTTTGCTCTAAACCCGCATGTTCTATTTTAGGCTTGTATTATTATTATACAAGGTGTTTCTGTTGATTTCCCATAACTTTGAGGTTTTGTTCCTTACTAAAAAGCAATACTTTTTGCCACAGAATATCTGGTTAAAAATTGCATACTTTCCAAGATATCATCAATCATTAATATAATGAGTTTATAAATTATCACTCTTGTAAAATCTCTTTAACATGAATTCAATAGACGCGTGTCACTGAAGCCATATAATAAACAACAAAATCATTTTAAACGTTGAGGAACGTTGCATACAACGTTCTAAAATTTTTTTTTGTTGTCCTAAAAATTTGTTTTGGCACCGACTTCAAAAACTATGTAAATACCTTCCCAGATAAATTATTAATGTTCTTATTACATTATTTAGTATCAATTCATTTTTGGCAGAAATTGACTATAAGGGGTGGTAATACGGAAGGAATAAAAACAGGAATAGGATGGCGTTTATAAAAAATATTTAAACATTTTAGTGGGTCGATTTTTTGAAGGCGGTTCACTTTTCTGAAAAAGAAATACCTAATGAGTTTGCTTTCATTTTGGATTTTTTTTAAACTTTCGAAATTATCTTCCGTTCCAACTTCAAAATCCTAAATCAAACCTGTCACAGATGTAGTAAATTGTTTTCGTTTTAGTTAATAACAATTCCACCCAAAATATGCAATATGCCAAATGTATGTAATATTGCCAGAACTGCCCAGTTTCATATATGTTAGTCTATAACAAAGTCTGAATAAATGTGCCAAATTTCAAAAGTGTATGTAAGTATGTTTTTCTGTCTGTCTGTGTGTCTGTGGAGTAAAACAATCGAAGCGCACCGCGTGATGTTCAGCGTACGTCATACGAAGTTTCTATTATACACTAACTATGTTTGAAGGCGGTAATATTACCTACTGTTTGGAGCAAATTGTGTTAAAAAGCTATGTTCCTCTCTCTAATTTGCAATACTGCTATTGCAACTATATTATAAATCTGAATGTTTGTGAGGTTGGATCGATGTACGATATTTGTTACTCTTACTCTGAAATGGATGGTATTGATTGAGATTTACATTGAATGATACATCGAAAACTTTTTTCTGATATTTCTACGGGATGTCAATATTAGCTATAGCTAATAAATAACTTACAAAAACAGCGCAAAACATATAGAATTGTATATTTAATACAAAAAAAAATGTTTTAACATATTTGTCGCGTCTCGGTACAGCGTATCGTCGTTAACGTTATTGTAGAAGTCGGGTTGAGTTGAATTAAGTTATGAATCATTCACCTAAAATTAGAATGTTATTGTTATAGATAATAATATTATTTTACTTTCTACATTATTCTAACGTTCTTCTCTTTTTGCCTACAGGTACACAATGCGTCCGACAATAACTCTCTTGTCGTTCTACTTCTACGCTCTTCTGTCAAGTTCTTCTTCAAGTGGCTATGACAGGCGCTGGCTCGTCTCTCTTATAGATCTAGTAGAGTTGGACTATGAAGATCATTGTGAACAAAGAGCTACGGCCACTTGGAATGAGCTGATTGGAGCTGAAAAGGGCTTGTCTACAAAGGTACGTCAGTTAATTTATACAGGGTGTTTCAGAAGCCGAGTGGGCAAATAGCTGATGGCTATTAATATAACAGTGAACGAAAAAAGCATGGAAGAGTAACTAGTGCTCGAAAATGGCCCAACGAAAATTATGTTTTATGTTGTTGATTCGGGTGTTTCCGTGTTTAGTTAGCAGTTGGCAGCATAGGTATGTCATGGACTGTATTTGTCAATTGTAAAAATATAAACAAAGCCCATTTGTGGTATTTAAATGATTTCTAAATTGATTGCACTTGCATAATAAAAATGTAAGATTAAGTTTTAACGTCGTTAAGTTATAATGTTGTGTGAGTGTCAGAAATATTTATTATTATTATTTATTATAATGTAGCCCAATTAAGTTCCCTGAAGAATTTGTGTTTCGGATAATAAACACATATGCCTATGGATAATCATCACACATATTTTTTATTACAAAATAATATACTGAAATAGACAATAAACATCCTTGACGTGACGGTTAATATCTTTGTTCATCACACAAATATCTATCGCCACCGGGATTCAAACCCAGTTCTGGCCTTGAAGGCAATCTATGTTACCACTACACCAGCCGGTCGTCAAATTATAAACGTAATCTTTTTGTCTAAATCATAAACAAAATAAAAAATATGCCTTGTAAAAATATTCGTAACTTTCATTGTTACCTTTTACATAAATCGTCCACTATGACGACTCTTTCAGGTTCGTGAATGTTCGCAAATGTACGTTTCAACGGCCAATGATGTTATTGTTTCTGTGTGTTGTCTAGCCAATGAGCGACGTGCGCTGACAAATAAAACCAATCACACTTTTATAATTTTCAAAGAAAATAACTAGGTATTTTAAGAAAACAAAGGTCGTGTGCCGCTTTTTAAAGAGATTTTGTTTGAAGTTACTCTTCTATGCTTTTTTCGTTCACTGGTAAACAAACACCCTGATATTGTTTACAGGACAATATTAATTTATTTACAATTTTAATTGATATTTCATAATAAAACCCTTTATTTATTTCTTGGCACGATTTCGAATACAAACAATAAACAGTATAACAAGCAATTTAAAAGAACTTTGCAACAGCTAACAATAATGGCGCACGAAATTGTTTATATTTTATCAAGAAGTTCTTACAGGATCAAAAGTTATGTGGGTTACACCACGTTACACTACTAGTATTGCATAAAAGTATAGTAAAAAATGTAGTACTATTTGAATGATAAGAGGTTGATGGCCATTTCTTAAATTAAATGTAGGTAAATTTCTGTGTAGGCAAATGGATTGCAAGATGACACTAGCAAACACGAATCACAGTCTTCTTTCATGTTTCAAACGTTTCTTTCATGTCCCCTATGCGATGCCGTGTTGGACAATGCGAGTCAAATAGAATCGCGATCGCAAATACACACGACGTATGTCATATTTGTACAGTGTTAAGGGCAAGACACTCTGTACAAAAATGTGCTGAAACTGTTTACCTGAATACTGCGAAGCACAAAAATAAAGTTTAAATTAAAACCGGACTACTAAAATCAAGCTCTTAAAAGTACGAAGCAATAAAATATTCTCCGCTGAAATATTGATTTAATAATGATTAATTATATTTAGAGCCTGTTATTAGTAGTCGGGTTTTAGCTTTTTAACTTTATGTATAAGGCTGCAAATTGGACGGCATCGACAGCGAGAGCGACAGCGGCGCGGGCAGCGATTTCCGAGACAAGATAGAATCTATTGAGTTGATATGAAACCGTGACAAATCGCTCGAGTGCCCGCTGACGTCGAGAATGGCCCGCTGTCGCTCTCGCTATCGCTGCCGTACAGTTTGCAGCCTTAGAAAACGAAATCCCAATATAAATTGATTATGTTTTTTTTTTTTTTTTATAAAATATGGATGGTACGTTTGTCTTCCATGACACCTGATGTTAAGTGAACATGAAGACTAAGGTGGTACACGTCCATCCACGAGAAACCTATTCACACGACGCTTAAAAGTACTAAGACTATACTGGTCAGAGAAAATAGACGCAGGCAGTTCATTCCAAACCTTGGCGACCCGTATCAAAAAGGAACTGTCAAAGCGCTTAGTTCGACTTTTCGGAATATCAACCACATACGGATGGAAGTTCTGTCTGCGTCTAGTAGTCCGATGGTAAAAGGGTGAGGGTTCAATTTGCTCAAACAGAGCACTCGCGCACTCACCAAAATGTATCCTGTAGTACACGGTTAAACAAGCAACCTTACGACGATGCTCTAGGGTCTGTAGTTTTTTGGTCGTAAGGTCGACGTTGTTAATTAATTTACGGGCTCTTCGGTCAACGGAGTCCAGCGCTTCTAGTTGATATTTGGCTGAACCATCCCAAAGATGACTGCAGTACTCCATGCATGATCGCACTTGAGCTGTATATAAGTTAAGAAGCTGTGCAGGGCTGAAGTACCGCCGTACCTTCGAGATGATTCCCAACTTTTTCGAAGCTACTTGAGCCATGGACACAATTTGTTGACCGAAGTTTAAACTGGATGTTATAGTTACGCCTAAAAGCCCTAGATGGTCAGTGATGGGGACAGATACATTTTGGAAAGTGGGCGTTAATGTGAAGGTGCTCTTTTTTGCGGAGAATAGACACGCCTGAGTTTTGGACGCGTTGAATTTGACCAAATTCGACTCACCCCAATCGGATACTTTCCGTAAGGTCAAATCAACGCGCTCAATCATTGACTTTCTTAAACTCTGGATTTCACGGGGGCTCGCTCGCGCATTGGATACGTATCTCTCTACAACAGTGCTGTCATCAGCATAACTAATAATGCCCGGTGTTAAAAGGTCATTAATGTGCAGCAAGAATAATGTTGCAGAGAGAACAGATCCCTGAGGTACCCCGGCATTAATTGCCATTTGGTCGGAGGAGAAGCCATCTAAGACTACTCGAATTGACCGTTCCCTCAGAAAATCAGATATCCAGTCGCAGAGCCCAATCGGTATGCCATAAGCTGGAAGCTTACTTAAGAGACCATCATGCCAGACCCTGTCAAAGGCCTTGGAAATGTCTAAGGATACAGCTATTGCTTCACCATGACCCTCCAAGGCCTCGCTCCATAAGTGAGTGGCATACACGAGAAGATCGCCGGTCGAGCGCCCGTTGCGGAAACCATATTAGCTATCGCTTAGGAGCTCGTTGGTCTCGAGGTATGCCAGGAGTCGATTGTTCAATACACGTTCCATGACTTTGCAAAGTATGGAAGTGATTGAAATTGGTCGATAGTTGACAGGATCAGCACGGCTTCCCTTCTTTGGTATTGGTTGTACGTTAGCAAGCTTCCAGGACTTGGGAACCTTACCGGATTCCAATGAAAGTCGATAAAGACGCGTCAAAACGGGAGACAACTCAGCTGCGCAGCGTTTTAAGACCACTGCAGGAATACCGTCTGGACCACTAGCTTTGTTCTCGTCTAGGTGCAGCAAGCATTTAAGAACCTCCTTTTGGCGAATGTGAACGGTATCCATTGTAGGTCCGAACTGAGGTAATTGGGGTGGGATTTTTCCTTGGCAATCTAGACGAGAATTTTCTGCGAAGATACTAGCAAATAAATCTGCTTTCTCCTTAGCAGTGTGGGCCAGAGAACCATCGGGTTTCCTCAGTGGTGGCAGCGACGGGCGACAAAAGTTCGTTTCGACCGACTTGGCAAGGGACCAGAAAGCTTTACTTCCCGAAGGGTATGCTGCTATTCTGTCTCCAATACGGCCTATGTGGGCAAAACGAGCTCTTTTGATTACCTTTTTGCAGGACTTGGTGGCAGCATTGTATCTTTTCTTAAGTTCATGCGAATCCAGGGCTTTGCTTCTGCGAGCATTTGCCCAGGCTTTGTATGCTTTGTATGTTTTCGCTTTTCAGCGGCAAGGCAAGCAGTATTAAACCATGGGCGAGCTTTGGTTTCAAGGGATAGATCAGCGTGGGGAATGAAGTACTCCATTGCTGGAACTATCACACTTGAGACAGCATCAGCGCAGCACGATGGATCGGTTGATGTAAAACAAGTTTGCCGCCATGGATAAGATGCGAAGAAATGTCGCATTTCATCCCAATCTGCTGACTTGTAACGCCATACTCGCCTGGAGCCTTTTGGGCGGGTGTCAGGTGGCGAGTACAGCGATACAGATTTCACCATACAGTGATCAGATGTCCCTAAAGGTGCAGTGACGGACACCGAGTATCTGTCAGGATCGGTTGTCAGCAGAAGGTCCAAGCAATACGCAGTGTGGCCAGCAACGTCAGGGATGCGCGTAGGCTCGTTAACAAACTGTGAGAGACCATAAGTCAGCGAAAACTTTAAGGCCTCTCTGCCAGCATGGTCAGTGTCCTGATACGGGTATAACCACTGCCCGTGGTGAGCATTAAAATCCCCCAGAAACACCAACTGCGCCGTGGGAAAACGTTGCTGAATCTTATCTGCTGTATTGCCAAGGTATTCCATAAGCCTCGTTGTCTCCCGATCTCCGCTATGTGAACGATAGATACAGGCGTAAACCACTTGGTCTAGGCCAGTATCTATGTGAACCCACATGACTGAAAGGTCCGGCACTTCCAAGTAACGGAGACGCTGATAACAGATCGCGTCACTGGCATACATGCACATCCCGGCGTGCGGGCGGAAAAGAGACTCCAGGATATAGCCTGGGTAACCAAGGTATGCCGAGTCTGACGGATCGCAGATCTGCGTCTCCGTTAGAAAGAGTAGGTGTGGTCTCTCCGTCTCAAGATGGTGGTGGACATCATTCAGATTGGAGTGCACTCCTCGGATGTTACAGAAGTGCACTTTAAGGGAGAGGAAGTGCAACCGCTGTTGAACCGTACTCTTTTTAGGAACTTTCATTGTGAATTGGTAGTGGAGTGAATAGGGAGGAGAATAGAAGTTGAGTGAAGCGCTGCAAATGGATTCAAGCAACTCGTAGGAAACAACGCACCATTGGGGAACTCGCCTGGAGACTGCGGGGACGCCCGAACCCCCCCGAGGTCGCCATCGGGTCCTCTCTAACCGGTCGCCAACCGGCACGATGGAGCCTCCCGGGATTTTTCGCGAGGTGGCGGGGCAGCCTTTCGCATGTGGCTGGCATGCTACTTGGGCCCCCTACTACCTGCGGTCGGCCAGCGGTGCACCGTGCTTCGGATCCCGCTACCCTCCAAAACGAGTTACCCGGTGAGTCATTATCCTACGAGTTGAAAACTGTTCTCCGATGCAGCACGATTACTCAGACCTATCCTCCTCAATGGCTACACTAGACATCATGCCGGAACGCGACTAAGTCACTTGGCGGCATGGTTTTGTCTAGTGGGTGGTGACAAGCCACGGCCGAAGCCTACCACCAGATTTTACTGCTCGTTTAGCACCACCCAGGGACCACGTACAAGGCATCGAGGGCTAAACCTTGCGGACGCGAGCAGTTTTCAGTCCCCAAAAATGTAATGTAATTTTAAGTGTTCCGTATTGTATTCGCCACATAAGTAGACGCGGTCAAAGGGTAAAAAAAGACAATCAAACAATTAACTACAATGAAATAAGACACTTTTAACCGGTAGTTTATATTTTACATTTTAAAAAGTATTCAATTTTTATTACGAATCGTGAAAAGTTAAGACAATATTAAGTGCGATGAAGTTTCGTGCAAGTTCTGTTCTGGTTAAGAACGCATAGTATATTCGCTAACTTGTGTCATATGCACCAAAACATGCCAAGAGTTTGTCCCACCGGAATTTTGCCTCTCGGTCTACCTTTAACACGGCTAAGGCGGAGTTATAAATGCTGACGTTTAGGCGAAGATGCAGCGTTTTTAAACTTTTTTGAACGATAATATAGCTATTTATGTGTACATGTTGTGTCTGAAAAGAATATTCACAAAAATTAACCATATAACCAACCGCTGTGTTAAGATAGAAACATGATTTATGAAAATTTGTTCGATAAAAAAAATCACAAACATAACACAAATTTACCATTTCAAACGGGTATTGCTACAAAATGCCATAATAGATTTGCCATAATTTTTTTAAGCTATTGCATAGCTTCCATCGCTGGCCTTGAGCGTGGGGACCGAATCCAGAAATTGCGTAACGAAAAAGCGGTGATCGGTTATACTTTAATTTCATAACTTTACATGCGGGCTTTAATAAACAATAAGCGCCATCTACTAGGAACTTGTGGAACTTCCTATTAGATCAAACATTACTGCATTAATAAAATAAATAAATAATTATAATTGCATAAGTTGATAAAAAATGCTACGCAATAGCTTTACCGCGGCAGTCTCCGAGTGCCACACGTCTTTTTTTTTTTAAATAAACCAGTTAAACGTATTTTCACTTGCTCACGTCGGGGAAATTCGTCAGCGATATCTTGGCGGGTAGTATGGAAGTACGCACCGCGGTACAAGAGGCCCTTAAGTGTTTTTCATGGACCTACAGCGAGTTAAAACATTTTTTCTGTACCCTCAGGCGATTACACGCGAGAGTAATCTTAGAAGAAGTTAAAAAATACGTGAAATGAAAATGTTATTTATTTCAATAATTTATTGACATTGATATGCTGGGACTTTCCAGTGAGTATTCAATGACACTTGTGTCGGAAATGACCCTCTTCTTCCCTTAGGATATTACAAAAAAATATATAACGGATATAAGTCTAAAAAGTACACAAATTAAAAACACAAATCAAGATACATTAAACAAAGTAAAACATAAAATAAAAATAAGGACAGAAATAATTAAACGTAAATGTTTGAACAATCTTTGTGCTGAGGAAGAAAATAATAGATAGATAGATAGATAGATAAAAGATGCCAAAATACTGGTTCTACCTTTTTCAACTAGGCAAGGAATAGGTTACGTAATATCAAAAATAATACATCTATTTCAATACATTGTTATAACTATAATAAACATCTAAGCGAACAATTCGCAACATTCGCTGCGATATTGAAGATGAACTAATCGACTTGCAGAATGACTAAAGAAATAATTCTGTAGCATTTATTCTACAAGCCCTGTATGATAAAGGTACTAAGTAAAAAGTTTAATTAAAAAGGTTTCTAAATAAAAAATGGCAACTCCGAAATGCATTGTTCTTCTTTATTTGTGAAGCCTGACGCAAAGGAGCAGTGACAAGGTCCAACCAGACCAAACGATCAGTTTTTTCTGATCGGATTGGTCGAGTGAAAACTATCGATCAAGGTCGACTAATCCAGTCTACCAGCGATCGTCCATGGTAGACTTGATTAGTACAAATATTCTTGAAATAAATAAACTAAAGTTTGTGAATATCATATCGCATCGTCGTCGTAGCTTGTTTATATTCTGCCTCAATAAATATAAAAAAAAAAAACTGGAAACATTTTATCCGATTGAACTTTGGAGCGTACGTAAGTAAATTTAAATAAAATAATAAAAAAAGGTTTTAAAATAAAATTGTTATCCTTTGAACCATGGCAGGCAAAAATATTTTTTTCATAGGTATTTATTCTATTTAGTTAAAAAACTAAAAATAAACGAAAAATATTTTATATCATTTAAAAGAGCCAATGCAATTGAAATTGGGCCCAAACCCACTACAAAAGAAAAAGGGTTACATTTTCAAGCGAGCAAACATAACGACTTTGTGACTTGACGACTTATATTGCGAAAAATGTCATCAAAATACATTGACCAAACAAAGTTACATACCCCATCTAAGCATCCATCTACCGAAAGCTCCGTCAAAGAAAGCAATTTATTTCTATAGGGGGCTTAAGAAAACAAAAGTTGGGCATTAAACGAAAACGCCCCTATTACTGTTACATTTTCCTCCATAAGATTTATTGCTGGGATCAAACTTGGAATTTTAAAGCGTTTACATGTTATGTTTTTTGCGGTTTTCCGTGGACTTTGTAGGTATTAGGTTTATTTCTAGGTTTTGGATAACTTGAATCTTCTTACGTGGGTTTTTCTTTTTAAATTGAGACAACTGAATTCAAAAATCTTTGTGGTTTTCAGTATTTATAATATACTGGTGGCTCTTGTCGTCGTCATCGTTGAGCAGTGGTTTCTTTGTGTATCATACAGGTTAAGCAATGTTCGGCGACTTGATTCGACGACTAACGACTTAACGCGATGACTCATGTGCTTGTCGGAGGGGCTGTTAAGCAGTCGGCCCCAGGTGCTCTATTATTGTATACAGTAGTCATTAGGGCTGTTAAAAACCATTTCGGGCTCTGAAATTCTGACACCCACCAACTAGCACTGAGCCGGTCTATACCTTCTCGACGACCACGGGAGAGAGTCATGCCGTGCAGTGGACGCAATACAAAGAGTTTTGATGATGATGGTAACCTCAGTGCCTCTGAAGGCACGTTAATCAGTCGGTTCTGGGTCCTGTTATACGGGCTGTTAAATTTATATTAGTACTAAAAAACCTCACATCCATTAACCAGCACCGGGCCAGCTTGGTGTCTTCTCATCTCAAACTTGCTACAGCCAGGGTAAAGGGAGACTTATGACTGTTTTAAAGAGTTGTGATGTTGTGCTCAAAGTTCTATCATGCACTAAACAGCACATGTACATGGTTCTTGCACACGTCCGACAAGTAAGGTTTTCAAGGCCCAGCTGTGGGCTTTTTAAAAGTGTTAATGTTATAATTTTCCAACTGATAAATTAAAGAAAAAGAAAATACGCTATTAAATTTCAAGAAAAGACTGCATCTAAGAAATGATTAACTTCCCATAATTGGTAAATTCATGTTCAATATCAAACCATTTGAGCTCCTTAGTTTAATTTGTAATAAGCTTTACTGTAGTCTGTAAACTTGAGTTTTACGTCGTGAAATACTCCTTGTCTCAACGGAGTCTCAGGTAAAAGTCGAGAAAAATATCTCTTGAAGAAAATAAAAGCTTTTGTCAAATGAAAACAATGTCCGTTTGTTCTAAGTAAACTTTTCTTTACGACGTAGTATTGAGTTTTTTCCGGAGTACGGACAATACTAAAAAGTTCTGTTTTTATATAGTTCTGATTTACTTCCGTGGCTCATACCTAATGGTAAATAAAATAAAATTAAAATACTGGGAAAATAATTACAAGAATTGGTCTCTAAACTCTCTTAAATGGCCACCATTCATATTGCAAAGGAAACTCATTACTCATTGTCTTTTAAACGCCCAATACATACATACATACATAGCTTAACGCCTGCATCCCTTATGGGGCAGGCAGAACACCAGAGGCTATAAAACCATCTGATGTCACATTTGACAAATTTGGAGGCATTATAATGGTGGAGAGAGACTATTGCAATGACAGCTGGTCAACAGCTTAAAAAAGTACTACCTACATCAGTTTTTTTCAAAGTTCTTTATATACTAAGCTGACTTAATACCACGTGAATTTGGAATCCAACACCAAAGAGAAGAAAGATGATGTTTTCCTATAAAATAGTTTCCTCTTTATATTTAACTAGCTGTTGCGCGCGGTTTTACCCGCGCAATTTTGATTCTCGCGGGATTTTCGGGATAAAAAGTCTCGGGATCTATAATCTATAAGAATCCCTTATTGAGGTCAAACGCGGGTTTAGTCACTTATAAAAAAAAAAAAAATGGTAAAAGAAATTTGGAAATCGGTCCAGTAGTTTTTGAGCCTATTCAATACAAACATACAAAAATACAAAGGTTTCCTCTTTATAATATTAGTATAGATACAGTGCACCTAAACACAAAATTGTTAAGCATTCAGGAGTCAATAAGAGCATAAAAAACTGTTGTGAGTTTTAAAATAAAACATTAGTTTTAGGTTTCATTTTTTACTTTTAAAACAACAAGTTTATTGTAATATCTCAGTCCATAGAAACATTTTGAGTTTGATTTTCCGCATGCCGGAGAGTGCTTTGGATATGTGATACCGACTCCAAAGTAGAACTAGAAGTATCTTTTTGCGAAAGTTCGTAAGTGTTGATAAGGTCATCATCATCATCATCATCACAACACTTTGTAATGAGCTCAGGTATGAGTCTCTCCCCTGGGTGATGAGGAGGTTTGCTATGTGTTTTATTATAATCCCCGGAAAAAACGCAAGAGGTTAACAAAAAGTTTTAATAAGCTCTTGAATATATTCTAGTTATCTCTAGTACTATTCTACTTTAAAGTACAGTGGAGTAAGGTTCTTAAAAAAACAGCTGTAGTACTCGGTTCTGCTCGGTTGAAAAGGTAAAACAAAATAAACGCAAGCTCTCCTATAATAAAAGCCAATAATTTGCTGTCCATATGCACCTGGGTGCAGTCTAAATTATTTTTTCTAATTAAACTTACGAAATAACTTCATGCAAAAATAGGTTTGTTAAATAGTATAAGACGATTGTAGCCGGATTTTTCTGATTTGATTTTACTTTTGATTTCGACGTTTCAATAGTTAATAGGCTCGGGATACTACTAAAAATCTGGTTAAATTTAATTGAAATTAATAATGAAATCTTAAGGCAATATAGGTAAATAGCCTTGTCATTTCGTTCGAAATTTAGGTCGGCCATGCATTTAAAATCATACCACCTGTAATCAATGATGTCTATGCGCTTATTTGCGGCTGTACATAACATATGATGAACATGCGGATAGCCGATCAGATTCCACTTCGTAAATAATGAAGTCGTCGTGGTGCCGTGGTTACGGTTGTGTATCATACGATATCATTAAGCAACGTTCCGTGCGGTCGGTACTTTGATGAGTGACCGCCCACCATGCATTTCTCACGACTTCCGTGGTTTGGAGGGCACGTTAAGCAGTCGGTCCCGGATACTGTATACTTGTATACAGTAATCTTTAGGGTTTTTCAGAAGCCATTTCGGCGCCCTGAAAATTCTGACATCTACCACCCAGCACTGGGCCAGCTTGGTGGATTATGGCCTATACCTCCTCGTCTCCCAGGGGAGACACTCATGGCCTGCAGTGGGCTCATTACAAAGAGTTGTGATGATGATGACGTAAATAATCATTACTTTAAGGATCACTTTTATAAACTAATATATAAGTCTGCTGATATAAACTGGTTTTATGGGGATCTCACTGCGGTGTCCTATTTATACCTCTAAATTCGAGTCAGCGTAAAAACGTGACCGAAACTGACCTGGCAAAGTCAGTACTCGAGCAAAGCACTACAAAGGACGTTTAATTTTATTGTTTTACTTTTACGTTTAATTTTTACGTTGAATTTTACTTAATTTTAATTTAATGTATAGTATAAATTAAACGCGATGATATTAGGTCAAAAGCTTTTTAATTAATAGTTGCCACGATGTTTACTCAGCCAGCCAAGAAGGCCGCTACACGATAAAGCCAACATTGCAAGGCAAAGCTAATAGGTGATCACTCGATACGTTTCAATTGCTTTGAATTGCCTTGGCTTGGCGAACCTAGACTAACAATTAAAGTGAGACTAACAGATTGTCTAAAGATAATTAAATGATTTTGAGAGATTTTCACCATGATTACCGATTTTTATGTCGCGCGTCCGATATATCTATGCTGTAATAAGTACCATGATCGCGAACTGGCAGATGTAGTTAAGGTGGCGGTGACTATCGGACGCGCGAAATAAAAATCATAAATCGTGGTAATAAAAATTAGAATCGTGGTAAGAATCCTATAAAATCATTACATTATAGTGAAAATAACAGCGATAGTTAGATTTTTTAATTTTAATTTTAATTAATTCATAATTTAAAGAAACTCTTTTTAACCTAGCACTCGCTCGTGATCATGGCGTCAGCAAAGGCACCGAAATGTCGACTTCAAAAGGAAAATACGCGATAAATCCGGTTCATAAGTGTTTTATTATAATCCCCGGAAAAAACGCAAGAGGTTAACAAAATGTTTTAATAAGCTCTTGAATATATTCTAGTTATCTCTAGTACTATTCAACTTTAAAGTACAGTAGAGTAAGGTTCTTAAAAAAAAAAACAGCTGTAGTACTCGGTTCCGCTCGGTTGCAGTTTGGCTTTGAATTATAATTTATAGCTGTCTTTGCAGTTCAAGTCTTGAAAAGACTCGATGTTTTCAACGATTTTGTTGACAAAGAAAATTCGCGTACGGAATATACATAATAGTGATGTTTAATAGCTTATGTGACCAGCAGGTAGGGTTGCCAACATTTTTTTCTAGAAATTAAGTATATTTGAGTCTGAAAAGAATATCAAACAGTGGAAAAATAAACAGTATTCAATTTATAAAATGTTCTAAACACATATTTTTAGAACTTTTTGCACTAATTATTAATTAAAGTCTAGAATAAAGTGTGTAGCTTTTTATGCTGAAAACAGTATAATACTGTTAAAACTGTTGGAAAGAATCGGTGAAAGAAAAAAGGCTTTATAGAGATTTCTCAGGATTTATTGAGCACAGCACAATCACAGTAGTTTATATTACATAGAATATTTTGGTATAGTTGGCAACCCTACCAACTATACCAAATGGGCTAGCATGCGACCATCGCATAAAGACTCGAATCGAGAAGATAAATATTACGGAATTATTTTATACTATCATGTTAGCTAGCATGCGTACCATGATAGACAGAATTTCTCATTTCGATAGCATGATAAAGCAGAAACAAAGCTGCCACATTCTAAGAAAATATCGATATAAAGGCCCAATTTATCGTTGTCGATGGTTGCATGCTAGCCCGGCTGAGAACGTCTCTATCACTGGTGCAAATCTATACTAATATATAAAGCTGAAGAGTTTGTTTTTTGTTTGTTTGAACGCGCTAATCTCAGAAACTACAAGTGGGATTTGAAAAATTATTTTTGCATTTGATAGCCCAACTCTTGAGGGGATCAAAAGTTACGCGGGTAAAACCGCGCGCGGTGGCTAGTCTCAAAATATGTTTAGAAAAATGGAATGAAAAAAATCAATCAGCGCTAGGCTGAGACATTATTTGATTTTTTTCACTGTTTTATTTTTGGGGCAATCGATAAATAAATAACGAATACTTTCCAAGTTCACCCTGGACTCACAAAAATAAATAAATTAATTGAATTCTTTCAAAAGATAAAGAGATTTTGGCTTACTCAAAGTTGGTAAAAGCAAAACCGTTAATTTATTTTGTAAAGTTGTTAATAATGTGTCCAGTTTAATGAGTTTTAAAGGACTATACAAAAAAGGGATGTTCTGTGGTAAATTGAAAACCTATCCTTTTGTTAATAAATAAAATCCTTTAATAAATGTGGAGACTTTATCTTCACGAGCATTTATTTCAACGATTTGCCTTACAAGCCCCTACACGTCACAAATGAGTATTTTTGTGGTCAGGTTAAATCAATCTTTGTAAAGATGCAATACTTTATTGAAAGGGAATTTTCCCTAATCCGCTGCCTTCATTTTCCATAATCCGCTACTTCGACATCATAAAGCGAGCTTGAGCTGTGTTTTGTTTTTTATTGCAGGATTATTGTGAGTGGATAGATACCTAATTCTTTCAAAATTGTAAATAAACTGTTTTAAACTTTAGCTAAACTTCCGGCTTTATAAGATTTTTGAAGAAATCTGTTAAATTTCAGTTGCCAATAGAAAAAAAAAACAGAAATTTTGAAAAAATGTTGTCATAGCTTGAAATATCGTAAGCTGCGTCCAGTTTTGAAAAACGTTTTTACCAAACTTTCAATATTTTAGGGTACACTTCATATTAGGTAGACTTCATGTCCGAAAGCTCTATCACTAGCTTTTTTAGAATTATATATTCCTTACTAAATAATTTTTAAGTGCGTTCTCCACTATGACGGTGAACGCCCGTGAACAGGCGTGAATGTGAATGTGGATGTCTTTTGCGGCGCTTACGCGAGTCTGTTCCCCGTTCAGCGGTGCGATCACAGAACTTTATCGACTCGTATGTTTACGAATGTTTTTAGTAACATTGTAATTTTTTATTTTACAGTTATTTAATAGTACAACATGTTTACAAACATTCAAAATTAACAAGGCACACATTTATTTAAGGTGGCCGTGTGGCCAATGGATAGATTTCAATTACTGCTCACCAACCCTCTCCTTACTATACGAACATTTGTAAATATACGAGTCGATAAAGTTCTGTGCTCGCACTGCAGTTTCGGTTTTTTGGCCGCAAACAAAATTTCGCGGCACCTTCGCGCTGAGTTCACGCGTACACATCCACATTCACGGCCTAGTACGTTATGATTTCAGTGATAATCGACGCCCTTTCGCGGCCGTCGCGCGCGATCCGAAGTGTAGAGCGGGCTTAAATGGAAAAGTGAAGAACGGGCTTTATAAGTTACCTTTAAATAAAGGGTTATGTCGTTGAAATTGAAATACCTACAGAGAAGAGAGTGCAAGATCTCTTTTCATTTAGTTTAGTTAATGTCTCTTACCTTTTAAAACCGTCAGAATACTTGGTGGAAGCAAGAATGTCACAATTTTTTATAGTAAGCACTCAAAGTCGGAGCAAACGATTTGATGGATCGTTTTTAATACGAGTTGTCAGAAGTGGAATGAGTTAGTAGCATCTCTGCTATTTAATTTCTTTGCTTTCAAGATTTACGTTGAAAGACAAACGTCCACCATTTTACCTATTAGGCATCCTTACACATTATAATTGGGAATAAACACGTTACCTACTTATTAATTCAGGGACCGGAACCGCTTACCCTTAAAGAGGTTTTTGATTGGGTTTTTCATAGACTTGTTTTAAAAAACCCTATCAATTTGGTAACCGTATCGAAGACTTACCCTAATTTAAGGCTTACCATATCAATAGAGTTAGCTTCATGTAAGCAGTAAGCCTATCGAAAACCCTATTGAAGGTTACCGATTCAATAGGGTTTTAAAACCTGCAGGCAAATTTAATCTCTAAGAAGATCAAATTATCAAAAATATCACCATCTATTCAATCTCGCACTTCGAATTATACTTCCGAATTCAACAGCATGCGCGGAAAAGAGATAGAAATAGGCAACCTTATCACGGGGTAAGCGCATCCGAAAGTAGTTAACTTTATTCAAAGTGTTACCACGTCGATAGGCTTACCATATCAATAGGGTTACACTTCCATATGGTAAGATTTTGATAGGGTTACCCTATCAATAGGCTTAATCAAATAAAGGGGTTTTCCGGTCCCTGTTAATTAATTACGTATTTTATCGCAGCAATGATTTTACGAAAGAAAAATACTTCATGTAACGTTTCACTGCTAAAACAAGCTTTCATTATAAATAATTACTCCAAATATTTATTTCTTCAATTTAACATGTAATCTGCATAAAGTAATTTCTTATTACTGTATTTTTTTAAACTTTTCGTCGAGTTGAATTCCTTGTACAGTCACGTCTAATAATATGTATACATTTTCATTGGATTTTTAACCTTATTACAACGGAATACGTTACGAAGTGTATACATATTATGACACGTGACTGTACTATGAGATAGATCTCTTTTGTTACGTAGGCTCCATTGAGGGCCTCAATACAACCAAATTTTTTAAACCAGCTTTGAGCACTCTTTGTGAACAATATTTGTCTAGATATTATATTAAATGCAGAACTATTCATTTTACAAATAACATTGAGGTTTTTTAATGTCTTTGTGTCTGTGATCATTAGTGATCGGAATAGGTAGAGTATATTTACCTAAACTTCCAGGAACAGAGACAGAAAATGGAGACTTCCTACGACAACATTTTTTTCGGGACATTTTCCGGGACATCACATTAAAGAATGTTATTAATGCAGTAAAATAATTGAATTCAATCCCTATTTGTGTGTACTATCTTTAAGTATAAATAAAAGAAACAATATATTTAAAAAACATTTTTTATTGTAACAATTTTCATATAAATCAATGTAATTTCCAAAATTGTATACACAGAAAAATTATATTGCATTAGATATTTGCTGAAAATATTTCGCATAATAAGACGCTGCCTTCAGCCATGTACCCCATCTTGTAATTACCGGTTGCGGAGGCAGTGGCAAGTTAGGGTACATGTTTTTAAGAATGTTAACCCTGCTGGGTGATTTTAAAAATATCTTTTTTACATTGGCTATCAAATCGTCAACATTTTCGTATTGAGAGCGCACTTGTTCTGCTACTCTATTGAGGGCATGTGCCAAACATGTGATGTGCAGTACATTTGGAAAATCTTTTTTTATTAATCGTCCGGCTCGCAACATATATGCCACGCTGTCAGTGCATAACATCAATACATTATTAATTTTTTCTGAAAATGATTCTCCCCACATTTCTCTCAAAGATTCAATAATAAAATGTGACATAGTTACGCCATTAACCCTTTCGAGTACTTTACATGAGATTAAATATGGTCGAGTTGCTACATTTTTGATCAGCGGCATCACCAATAAATTTACCACATTTCTGCCCATAAAATCGGTTGTTTCATCAATTGATAGCCATATCTTGTTGTTTCCTATTGCGTCGTAAATTGATTTCAACCGATTTTTAAAAACTACGTCGAGGTATTTTTTTCGTAACAGAGATTCAGATGGAACTTTCTTCTTTGAGCAAATACAACAACAACTGCAGCAAATATATTTGTTGAAAAAAAATTGAAAAGCTGAATTGTTAACTTGGGACCAAGGAATGTTACACAATATCAAAAAATTTATCAGATCGGAGTAAAATTCTTCTTCAGGCTTTTGTCGCCTGCCTTGATGTACTGGTCCATTGACGTGCCGATCAACATTGCTTTTCTGCGTGGCTTTTACTGAAGTCTCACATTTTGTGCAGAATATGACACCACTTGTTTCGTCATAAATCAGTTCCGGGTTATTAACAATCCAACTATTCACAAATTCGGGTCTCACTCTTCTCGCCATGATTACCAAAACATTAAAACAAAGTCCTTCAAAGCGAACAAATAAGTACCTGAAAAGAAAATTATGATGTGACAATTGAGTTAGCAAACAATTTTGACGTATAGCGGTGCGAAAGATAGTAGCAATTCGGCATGATAGGGGTAGATAGCTCACAGGGCAATCATCATCATCATTTCAGCTGATAGACGTCCACAGCTGGACATAAGCCCCCCCAAGGATCTCCACAATGACCGATCCTGCGTCACCCGCATCCAGCGGCTTCCCGCGACCTTCACCAGGTCGTCGGTCCACTTTGTGGGAGGCCTGCCTACGCTACGTCTACCGGTACGTGGTCGCCACTCGAGAACCTTCGTGCCCCAACGGCCGTCAGTCCTGCGAGCTATGCGCCCTACCCACCCACTGCCACTTGAGTTGTGCAATGGAGACCGTTAATTAAGGAAATACTACATCGTTTCCTTTTTTAAATATGAGTGCCATTTTTTCACTCAACAAGCATTTCCTAACTTTGATGCTAACATATTTTTAATAATATAGCAATATATATTTAAATATATATAGCTATATTATCTAGTTTACTTTATTATGCCATTTAGATGGGTCAGTATGGGCAAGTCTGAAACTATAAGACATACAAAGAAACCATGTCATCGATTTTAGTGACAAGAAAAACTACAAAACTGGTCGTATTGAAGAAAAAACTAAATGGCGTACCCTACATACGCTGCTTTTTAGACCATAAACTCATGTAAAATCAATAGCTAAATTTGCAACCACTACAAGTACTTCCAATGCACAAATATTATGTACTTAATTAATGTGATATTTGCCGAGTGTCGGGTGAACCAACAATCAAATTTAGCATTTATTTTTCTTGTACTGGTTTTGAATACAAAGAAATGTTAAGAATAAGTATGACATTAGCTTACCTTGATATTTGGTACACTTGCAGTATCCAGTAACCGTTTAAATCCAATCAAAGTTGTCCGAATTCAAGCCAGGTAGTCAGGTAAAGTAGATGAAATTCCAGTAAACAAGCCAAGGTAAATAGTTACGGATCCACAATATAAAAAACTACACGTGCGCACTCGACAAATGATGTACAAGACTGCTTTGCTATTGTCCTGTGCTTATAAAAAGAATGGCAAACGCGACGACTGCTTTCTCTATTACTCAGTTACAAAAAAATGCGACGACTGTAATCTCTATCTCTTTCACACAAACATGTTGTCGGTTAGTTAGAAATATTAAATGTTTTTAAAAACAATAAAAATTTAGTAGTTTACGTGTAGACTGAGTATTTGAGTTCAGTTAAGAAATAAGCATGTATAAAAACTGTTACAATATAATTTTTGTATTAGTACTTAAAGATAGTGTTGAACACAAGTATGGATTGAATTCAATTATTTTACTGCATTAATATCAGTTTTTAATTTGATGTCCCGGAAAATATCCCGAAAAAAATGTTGTGGTAGGAAGTCTCCATTTTCTGTCTCTGTTCCTGGAAGTTTAGGTAAATATACTCTACCTATTCCGATCACTGGTGATCATATAAAGCGATATCTTGCTAACAAAAATTTTATAAGACAAATTAGTAAAATTTGAGGTAAAGGAGTACCTGAAATATCTATACATATATGTATGTCTAGCGATCAATAAAAAAAAACTTTTTTTTCTAGTTTCTAAATTTGATTAGATTAACTGCACACCTGACTTGGCATAAACATAAATACTATGAATAACTGAAAATGAATAACGTTGCCTTTATTTTGTAAAGCAATGTCTAGTTAACTTTTAAACCTGACTGGCAGATTAGAGATAAGCTTGTTCATACAAACAAACACTTCAGCTTACTTCATCAGCTGAACCTATGCTTGTTTACAGCTTGAGCGCGACAAAGCATTTGGAATGTTTTCACGGGAACAAGCCAAGGATGTGAAGACCGCCATCACGTCTCATTCCCTCGGTGATGATGATGAAGTGCTTCGGAGGAAAGTGAAACTTATTCTTCAGCCTGGAGACCCTTTATTGAATACTGAGGAATGGTTTAAGGTAAGAGATTTATATAGAAAACTTTTTTCCTACATGTTTTTTAAATATAGGTATGTACATAATATGCCTACTATCTGAAGGCTACGTCTCAAGTGCATACATACACCGTACGTGAAAATTTGTATTGGAAACATGGCTAATCCATGTATTAAGTTCGGAAACTGTATCTTGTCTGGTTACTAAATTATAGCATGTTCCTGGAACAGGCCGAAATGCGAACGTCCCAGTCTTGTTTAGGTATTTACACTGTTGTCTTTGAATCTGGACGTCTCGTCGCTTACGCTCTCTGTAGTATTAGACTCTATGATAAGCGTTAGAGTTATAAATTATATGTTGCCTCAAAAATATACTATAACAACGTGGCTGGAACATGACCCGTCAAATAAGCAAGACATTAATGGAAGATCATTTGCTTAAACACATTAGTAATTTTGGACATTTCTCTGATATGGCTTTCATAGATTTTAAATAGTTTTCAGTGGTTTTTTATGATTTCCATAGGTCTCTCAAAAATTTACCAAAAACAAACATAAGAAATTTGGAAATTTTCTTTAACACCAGTCACAATATTATAAAAAAAAATAGGATTTTACTTAATGTAATTATATAAATATAATATAATTAATTCTTCTAATATTACATTGTAATTTTCCTCATAACCTTTCCGACTATTCCAAACTGAGAACAAAACTTTTGATTCTCAGCTTTAAATTGAAGAAACAGTAAAAAAAAAGCTCAGGATGTTTTTGTCTGCCTGTTGTTCGTAATTTCATTTCTTCAGGCATGGTTAATATACATTTCTAAATTAATACTATATTGCTATTCATTTCCTCACAATCGTAGGCGGACGAAGGCTTTGGCTCAGCTCCAAATATAATAATCTAGAGGTATTCAATCTGAAAACCGAGTCGACCATCATGATTTGCTAGGCGTATTTCAACCTGGATATCAGAGAATTATTGAATTATTAATTCCAGAAATCGTTGATTGGAACAGAACGTCCAACATTGGCTGGCTCAGTCTCCAGATACACAGATATATCATATTGATACATACACAAAAAAGTTATGAAACCCTATTATACAACGTGTAACAAAATGAAGAGCTAAACGTAATTATTTTTGGAGCAATGTCAAAAAAGTACAAAAATAGGTCTATCGAGAAAACTAATCAACTAATTATTGCCAAATAATTATAACCTGAGCTTAATTATTACCAAATGATCACTCCAAATAAACGTCATGCTTGATGGACGGGTCATGAAACACCCTGTATTAAAACAGGCGTGACACATCGTAGTTTTCACGTTCTTTTGGTTTGACGATGATTTATAAAGAACCAGCTTTTTCTACTGAACCTTGAAAAGTAACGAATATAATAAAGAATATAAAAGCTAGTTTCCTTTTAGCTTCGACCTCGGTAACTACTTTGGCTATTTGCCCATAAACTACCTACCTATTAAAACCTTAAGATAGTTCCGTTTTCAAATTAAAGAAGTTAAACAAATATTTTATGATTATTAGCAAAATGCATTTTATATCACTTCAGTTTTTATGAAATTTTTAACATTTACGCAATTTCTATTTATTTTTTTAAATAATACCAGTATGGTTATTAAAGTATGTAGTTTAAAATGTTGTTCACAAATTATTCGACTGAATTAATTTTAATCTCATTTTGATGCTATCTCTGAGACCACAATAAAAGAACGGCTCTAGTCAAATTATTTTAATTTTCAATGTAAAGATTAAAAAATGTGACCCAACGGAACTAACTGAAAAACGGGATCAAAAAAGTGGGATCCAACGGAAGTATACCCATATTTACATAGTTTTGTTTATAATTGCTTATTAATGTTTTTTTCTAGCTCGTGACTTTTGGCGACGAAGCATGGAACAAAATAAGATTTGCAAACAATTATTATTGTGGTACAAAAGAAAATTGCACCTTAAGCGGTAAGATGATTTAATTAATTAACTAACTCAAGCATGCATATACCTACACGAAGATAAACATTTCATATCCAATTGCCTTTATCAATTAATCTAATGCAGATAAACACAGTTTTATCACATAATTTGCGTTCTATTATAGCAGATAGATAAAAAAGGTTTGACTGAAAAAAAAGGTTTTAATATGAAAGGTACTGTACCTTTCATATTAAAACCTTTTTTGTCAGTCAGTCGTACAAATGTCTTCATTTCTTGGTCATTATTAGTTTTGTTTTGGGTACAATTTTGTATTTTAGTGAACTTTCATGAGCTGTAGCTTTGAAGTAAATATTATTCTTTGATTCATAAATTTAAAAAAGAAAGATATGCGAGTTAATCAAAATTCTAGAATCGTATTCGAACCAGTTAAACCCTTTGCATTAACTATTTATCAATAACATCTGAAGATATCTGTTTCACCATCTGAACAGAGTTTAAAATCTTAGTGTGCCCAGATAACGAAATAATGAATGATAGGTACTGAAAGTTTAACCAACTTTTCACATGTGTGCCGAGTCTTTTGTGTTCAGTTATTGAATAAGCCGTCGTTTTTTGGAAGAAAACGTTGACCTTGTTTTTTCAACATTATCAATTCTTAATATAAACAGTATTTGTGTTTGAAAACCTTTGAAAATTACATGATATATTATATTTTGTTAGTACGGGTTGCACGAACCTAAGTAAAAGAAAAAAAATCTTGCAGAATTGTTCAAACTCTTTTTTTTTTTTATAATTTAGGAAAAAGAAAACATATTTGAGGAAAAATTTAACAAGGTTATTCCTGTGTTAACTACTTTTCTTTTCGCAAAATGTTCTTAACTGTAATTAGTCCAATTATTTTCGGTGACGTTCATACGCGACAGCAATATATTTTCCGCACAGGTCACGATTCTTTTTAAGAGACTCCATGAATTATTCCGGTTCGGGCGACAGGTTAACAGAATTCAGGAAGCATTTCAATCGTTTTCGCAGTCCTATAAGTTCTAATTGAACTCGAAATGCTTAAGGCTGCAAACTGGACAGCAGCGACAGCGGCGTGGGCAGCGACACGCGGAATCTGGGCCGTTCTCGACGCCAGCGGACAGCGGAGCGATTTGTCGCGGTTCAAATACTTTCTATCGTGTTGCGGAAATCGCTGCCCGCGCCGCTTTCGCTGCCGTCGAGTTTGAAGCCTTAGACCTTCTCCTTCCCGATGACGATTTTAAGATGGCGTTCATATGCTTAGCAGCACTGCAGTGCTAGTACGGATCTTTTGTCGATCGTAAGTTTACGCTCGTAATGCTCGTATAGTATGGAGACGGTTTGGCAAGCAATAATTGAAATCTATCCATTGTCGCACGGTCAGCTTAAGTAAATGTGTTCCTTTTTAATTTTGAATGTTTGTTAACAGGTTCTACTCTTAAATAACTGTAAAATAAAAAATTACATTGTTACTAAAAACTTGCAACCGACTCCATACTATACGAGCATTCGTAAACTTACGATCGACAAAAGATCCGTGCTAGCACTGCTGACCGCTCTTGGAGGTAAGAAAGATTCTTTAGAAAACATCAGAAGGCGCATATTTCTGAAACACTTTCCATATTCGGCGTCAGTAACAACGCTTTATTTTAACATGAAAACTTTGAAGTAAACTGATAAACGAACTTTTAATGATAAATAAATTGAATAGTTAACAAAAAGCTCTCGAAAGGCAAAGCCCTTTGACACATACATAAGTAAGTAAAACAACAGACATGTTAATTGTATTAGTTTATTTTCTGACTTTGATGAATCATCTTCAAACATAATTTGTTTGAACATTGTTACAGTTTTCGTCCACTGATTAGTCAAAGCGAAAATTAATTTAGTCCAATTATCTGAGGTAATAAAAGCAATCCATTAATTTCGAAAGAACCTTATTTCTTGCTTTAACAAAAAATATATTCTATCCATTTACTTTTGAAAGCCTCTAAGGATTTTTTATTCATTCGATTTCCAAATTTGAAACTTGTTCTACAAAAGCAAACGATTGAAATACTCCAAAAAAACAAATTATAAAGATTTGTGTACACCGAAAGTCATTTGAAGTTTCTAAAAATAATATTAAAAACTTTGATAACTCTCAGCTTACAAATGGTCTCATAAAAAGTAAATTTTTCATCTTCCCAAACACAAATTTAACTTAGAGAAACAAAGCGATAACTTTTCCGTTTTACTGGAAAGTTGAATTTTAAATGCGGATAAGAATGAGCTATAATTTCTAGTTTTTGTATGGATTTAATGCATTTTTGAGTGTGATTTAAGAGCTATTGTTGAATTTACTCAACTTTGGTTATTTAAGTTTATTCAAGTTTCACATACGAAAATCATTGTTTTAAAAATGCACTATGCATGTAATTTAAATAAAAATTAATATTTACATTATGAAACATTAGTGTTTAGACAAATGTAACATTTAAAGCTAAAAATAAGATAAATGCAATCAATATTGCCACTGTGGCGTCCTCAGACGTGACCCACAGAGATTGAATATATTAATATCTATATAACGTGCTTGATAAAATCATGTTGACCAGTGCACATTTATATTGCTAACAATGTTAATTATACACGTACATTTTACTATATAAATTATTTCTATTTGTTAATAAATTGTCACTCAAGATGTAATCGTGTCTTGCTTTAAAACCCTTTTCCTGGTCGTAATAAGTGGTGATCCCGAAGTTAGTCACGCAGCCAATTAAGCAAGAATTTTTGAGGACCCGACCAGAAATAAAAAGGAAAATGGCTCTACGTGCTCCAGTCAATCCTGTTACATTGGAACCTGAAGTTGCCGCCAGAAACATATCAGAACGTATCCCACGCTTCTGGCAAGACCAACCCAAATTATGGTTTACCCATTTCGAAGCTATAGTCGCCGCACAGAAACAAGGAGATGTCTACAAGTACAATTTGGTAATCGCACATTTATCGAAGGATGAACTACGCGAAGTCAGTGACATCATCGTTAACCATCCGGAAGAAAACAATTATAAAACTATTAAGGACCGCCTCATTTATTATTACGAAAATACGAAGCAAAAGAGGTTTTCAACGTTTATTCTACCGGATATTTGATAACTTAAGTAATGAAGTTAACGAGGTCACTAGATATTGAAATCAGCTGACACAGATGAAAACTGAAATCGCTGCACTACGCGACAAGAAGTATTGACGCAGTGAATTCCGTTCAATATCAAGGTCAAGAAGTGCATCGTGGTATTGTAACGAAGGGCAATATGATTAGCGATTCAAGAAAAAGACACATAAATGACAACCACCATGTGCCAGGAAAAAGCAGATCAAACGACGGAAAAAAGCTCATCGAGAAAGTTACTGAGCTGACAATGCCTGCAACAATTATCAGAGCAAATCATCCTATCGTTGAAACTGTTTCACAGGAAAGTAGCATAAGAAAATTACTGGAAAATATGAAGATATAACCCAGGCAGCAACCAACACATCTAACTTCAAGCTCAAAAGAGGAACACCTGCAACATCTGGACATAATTTTAAAAGGCCTGCATGAACTTGGGATAACGATTAACATAGAAAAATGCGAATTTCTCAAGATCGAAGTCGATTTCTTAGGTTATCATATAACGAGCCAAGGAATCACTCCAACGGATGAGAAAGCAAAAGCTATTCGTCTTAATTAATAGTATGGTCTTACGTAATCATAGTAAATTGCTAGGTTTGCAAATATTTCTAATATTATGTCAACAAAAAAATGAGTGTTTTGCTTGAAATTGTTATGTACTATTTAATTTTAGAGTAAGAATATTGAATCGTTATTTTGTGTTCACATTTTTTTTAAGGGGGGAGTATCTGTGGCGTCCTCAGACGTGACCCACAGAGATTGAATATATTAATATCTATATAACGTGCTTGATAAAATCATGTTGACCAGTGCACATTTATATTGCTAACAATGTTAATTATACACGTACATTTTACTATATAAATTATTTCTATTTGTTAATAAATTGTCACTCAAGATGTAATCGTGTCTTGCTTTAAAACCCTTTTCCTGGTCGTAATAGCCACCAAGAACATCAGTCAACAAAACTGCAGAAAACCCTTGCTTACTTTCAAAAATAGAATACGTATATTGAAAAGACTAACAATATTTAATTTTACAAATACTTCCACAGAATTGAAAATGAGTCTTGCCAAGAAACATGATGAAGACACTGTACATCGCATGAAAGAATCCTGGGAAAGTAACCTGCCTCCCCTAAATGAATACCTGGATCAAATTCTCCCACTATTGAAAAATGCCTCTAAAGAAAACAGTAAGTTGTTTCTAATAATTTGATGGCCTTTATGGTGCGTTGGTCGAGTATTCCGATGCGGCATGAAGGTGTTGGCAGACCGATCGATCGCTCGTCGCTCGAGGGCGTCGATCTATCGTGGATTGGATTAGTGGACTTCGACTAATTATCGAATCCACAAATTTTTTTTTTGTTATTATTTTTTTAATATTTTTTTTCTCTCTGAGACATATTATCATGATAATAAATTTAAAATGTATGTATTACTTTTCGCTGTCTTATGTCCATAGAGCATTTTTTCTTTTTCTACCTTAATTTGACATCTAATTTTAAGTTTATTATTAACAAGCTATTATTTAATGTATCGATAATTTTGAAAACTTTTTTTTGTATAAATATATAGACTATCTAATAAATGAGGCACCAAGCAAAGCGTATTTTGGAAAACAGCGTTGCCTCACGGCAACATTCATGCTGAAAATGCCCATGTGACGCATATGCATTTTTTTCTATATTTCAATGTAATGTGTTCAAATTGGGTCAATAAATTATTTATCGATAGTTTCTATCAGACGAATCGATCGATTATCGATAGAGGGCGACGGTCGATGATATAATGGATAAGTCGACGTCGATCGATGACCGACCAATTGGTCTGGTAAGGTCCATTGAGAGAGGTCCTGTGTTTGAGTCCCAGCCGGTCAAATAACCAACTTTTCTAAACTGTTTGGTATTGTATCTGTGTATTGTACTTATATCATAAAGATCAAGTCTTTGTGCGTGATTTTATAATAACTATTAGGCATATTTGAAAAGTGTCAACCAATACATGATGGTTCTAGCCCGGTCAATTTAGACATTCGAGGTTACATAATTCCCACCAGGCTGAAAATCGGTAATATTGCTTAAAATATGAATAAAAATTAAATTTGAAAGTTCCCTATCTTCCCTATAATCCCTGTATGGATTCTTTTTGATTCAAGGTCAAATGTCATAAAAAGATTTTTTGCAATTTTGAGCGAAACGGTATGTTTTATCATAAAAATACCTAAAACGAAATTGTAGATCATAAAATTATCTACAAAAAATGTATCATTACTTTTTTTCTACTGATTTTCATTTTTTTTTTTTCAAATTTTTTATCTGATTTGACCCGTTACGGTTTTTAATAAAAACAGAATCGTATACTCTCAAACAATACAACATAAGAACATCAATTTAACTTTTCACGAGCTCCTGAACTTATTTAATTTATTGTCTATATCTCATCAAGGGATAGATTATAATGTTTCTATCTATATTTACAACCCGTTCAAACTTAATGTATTCTAAATGACTTTGTAGCATCGAAGCTTAGCCAGACTAAATATAAGGGGAGGTCATTGTTTCACATTTAAGGGACTTCAATAAGCTATGTACATTATTAATTACTTTTCCCCTGAAGAACTACAATTAACTGCTTATATTGCTGCTAATAAGAGTCTGATCAAATAAAGAGTATATTATACATTTCGGAAACTTTCCTACTAAAATAAACCTTTAGATTTGGGTATATTAGATAAATAGAGCTACTTTTATTTGTATGTTCAAATTTATTTGCTAAAATAAGTTTTAATAATGTTTTAAGTTTTTTGCATTTAAAATGCTCAATTATTCTTAAATAAATGAAAAATGTGATAGCTTATACCATTAGATGGAGCTACGTTAGCAATATAACGTAAAAACAAAAATGTGGTAAGTAATTTCGAGGCGTAGCGCCAGGCCCCGGTAGCTCAGTTGGAAGAGCACTCGTCCGGCAAACGAGAGGTCCCAGGTTCGAATCCTGGTCGTTTAATTTTTATTTATCACATTTTTCATGTATTTAAGAATAATTGAGCATTTTAAATGCAAAAAACTTAAAAACATTATTAAAACATTGCAATGCTTCACTTTAACTGGGATTCACAATTTCTGTAAAGAAATTGATCTCGGGTGGTCTTAGCTGCAAAGCTTATACCATTAGATGGAGTTACGTTAGCAATATAACGTAAAAACAAAAATGTGGTAAGTAATTTCGAGGCGTAGCGCCAGGCCCCGGTAGCTCAGTTGGAAGAGCACTCGTCCGGCAAACGAGAGGTCCCAGGTTCGAATCCTGGTCGTTTAATTTTTATTTATCACATTTTTCATGTATTTAAGAATAATTGAGCATTTTAAATGCAAAAAACTTAAAAACATTATTAAAACATTGCAATGCTTCACTTTAACTGGGATTCACAATTTCTGTAAAGAAATTGATCTCGGGTGGTCTTAGCTGCAAAGCTTATACCATTAGATGGAGCTACGTTAGCAATATAACGTAAAAACAAAAATGTGGTAAGTAATTTCGGGGCGTAGCGCCAGGCCCCGGTAGCTCAGTTGGAAGAGCACTCGTCCGGCAAACGAGAGGTCCCAGGTTCGAATCCTGGTCGGGTAATTTTTATTTATCACATTTTTCATTTATTTAAAATAAGTTTGTAATCTTTGGCTAGATTGGATCGAACGACCATTTATAAATTTACCTTTTCATTCGATTCAAATTAGCAGTTCTTTAAACTAAATTACGTAATTGATTATGATTTCGCCTAAAATCCTATCCAACACATATACAATAGCATATCTACCCACACAATTTCTAAACTAAAAGACCTTTTACGGGATGAAATTAAAAATATTCGCGATCTGTTCCAGATTATAATACCGTGGAAGAATATTGGGATTCCCTCGCAGAATATGAAGGTGCAATATTGAAGGCACGTGAAATATGGGACAGTATTAAACCTCTATATACGAAACTACATAAATACGTGTCTTTACGACTAAAAGGAGCAGACGCTGTTGGGAAACCACTGTCTGTTCAGTTATTGAGTAAGTTTTGATATTTTAACTATAATAATGTAATCAAGTTTATTTGTTTGTTTGAAATCGCTAATCTTGAAATGTATTTATTAAAAGAAAATTATCTCTTATATTTTGTGTGTCTGTAAAGTCACCAAAATGTCGATTCAGTCAAACGACTCGTGAAGATAATTTCAAGGAAGGAGATAATAATGTTTTCAAGACTTTTAGATATCATTAAGAATTAAGCAAAGATTTATTCTAGTTACCTATGAAAATTGTTATTTTTGTGTATCTCCTGTAGGGTTATTTAGGGTTCTAGTAAAATATGGTTACCAGCTTATCGTTTTAAAATTGATGTTAAAACAGTTTTGACTTTAGAAGACTTCAATACAAAATCTTCTCTATTTTTCATTAAAAAATATAGGATTATTAAAAATTAGGAAAATTGCAATCCACTGAATCTGGTAAATTAAACATTCTCAGGAATTTCTTCATCGACATATTTTATTTTTCTAAAGTCCAAATTTAAAATGTTTTCCTGCCTTGAAAGATAATATATTTTCTTTGCAAATTCTTGACCATAATTTATGGGCTAAATTTACGTAGTCTAAGCTCTTGAGTTTAACATAGCTCAACGCTAATAATGGCCAATATGTAAAATATTACGGTTTTAGATTTTCGCTATTAGAAACTTTGTAAAGTCTGTTTTGTATCCTTGTATTAAAGATATCAATGTTTTTTGTGAAACGAGACAATTTGTATGTATTGGTTTTTATCTGAAATGTGGCTACATGTAAATACAATATCTTTTTTGTCTTTTACACATTTTATCATGTTCAGGTTTATTTTTGGTTAAAAATCGTTAAAATGATTGTACCTTGTATGATACCTACGATATTACCTTCACATGCCTCAATTGAAAAAGGTAGTACCACCAAATATTGAAACTGTTTCGAACTTATTCGCAGAATCCCTAAACGGAGAAGATTGGTCAAATGTTATCGACATGTTACTTCCGAAACATCCCGACGTGTACAAAAAGTTAAAAGAAAATATCGAATCTAAGGTAAGGAACATCAAAATATATTCTCTCACATTAAATATTTTCGGTATAAAATAAGGATCTATAAAAGAAAATCTTCTTACAGCATATAGGAGGACTATCAGCTCTACAGAAAGCGTGGGATTTGATCAAATATTTGAAATTGGGAGACATAGATTCTCAGATATTCACGGATTCTTACTTTAATGGCACGTGTCCAGCGAGTATCGTGGATTGGTGTAAACCAGGACAAGTTAAGGTGGTTTCCTGCAATGACGCTAGCGTGACCAATTACATTGATGTTCATGAGACCGCTATGAAGATAAAGTACAAGCAACTTAGTGCTTTACACAGCAATAATACGTACCTTTTTAGAGAACCTTCGAGATATTCAGGTAAGATTTTTAGTATGGAATATGTTTTTAGAATTTTTCTTCCTTTGACAGTGCATAAATGTGGAGACATAAGAACTTGTACGCAGTGTTTTGTATAAAAGTGTGATCGTACGTATTCTACGCGTTGCTTAGCGTTGTCTAATCCATGTAGGTTCTTCAAAGGTTTCTTGTTTTGATAGTACTTAACAATAATTTGTGTTTATTATGTACAGGGTAACTGGTGACAAATTTTAGATACTGAAGGAGAGCACTCCGTACTCGGTTCTGATCATAATTATGTAATAAAAGTAGGTACTTAATTTTTCACTAGAATTCCCTATACATAAATACTACTATTTTACTATTTACTTTACATACTACTGAGTCAATCGCAGGACGTGACCTGGCAAGTGGATCGCTGCCAACGTACCCATGGATCGTAACCATGCGTTGCGTAATCAATACTTTAACATTCGGTTAGGTTTACTCAGTAAATAATTAATATAATTTTTTTATTATATCTTTTCTCTTCATGTATGATCTTCACTATCACGTCCTTGAATTTCAGAAGTGACCCACCGGTCACCCTGTATATTGTCAGACTTTACTTTCACATACTGCTTACAAGGTTTGCTCAAACTAAAGTCACATGCATATACATATCGACATGTTTCATATCTTATTTCCACAGTTCTTTTTTGTAACACGGTATAAAATTTGCAAATTCATTTATAAGATCATACAAATTAAAAATTTTGTCGTCAAGGCGTAATGTCTTCTGTGTATATCAAAGGATAATCATGGATCGGTAAATATCAAAGCTTCTGTGCTTCGGAGAGTACGTAACACTCGGTTCCGGGGGTTTATAGTTGTATACAGTATTTGGGGTATGTCAGAATTCAAATCGGTGCCCTGAAAATTCTGCCATCCACCAAATAACACTGGGCCAGCTAGATAGTTTTTTTTCAAAATTCAAATTCAAAAGTTTATGATATTTTTAAGTTTTTGCATTTAAAATGCTAAATTATTCTTAAATGACTGAAAAAAATGTGCTAAATAAAAATCACCCGACCAAGGCTCGAAACTGGGACCTCTCGTATATTTTTTACATACATACATACATAACGTCACGCCCGGATCCCTAATGGTTTAGGCAGAACACCAGAGGTTACAAGACCATCTGATGTCATGTTTGACAAAATTGGAGGTAGATGGAGAGAAACTATTGTAGTGACAGGGGCTCAGCCTATCGCCCACAAAAACGCCTTTAAAACCTCTGTCCCTTAACTGACTTTTACAGTATGCCCGGGAAGAGAAGCAGCTGGTACATTCTATGTTTTTCTTTCGCTCCCAGTCCAGCATGGAAGTATATATTTTTTATTTAGCACATTTTTCAGTTAGATATTTTTTGGCCTTAACTTTCTCATCACCCAGAGTATATTCATGGCCCTGCAGGAAGTTTAGATGATAATGATGACAATTAATGAATAAACTATATGGTTTTTCTACAGCCGTCTACGAAGCAATACCTGGATTCGCTTCATTACTAGCATTGAACCCTCATGCTTTGGACCGAGCTGGACTATATCCTATCGATAGGTTTAATTATAACACAAACCACCACCGCATGGTTTTACAATTGGTGATGGCTCTTCGAGATTTACCCAGGTAAATATTTTGTATTTAAATTCCTTATTTCATGACATTGATATTTACTGAAATTTTCCCGACTAATAATCTATTCTATACTAATATATAAAACTGAAGATTCTGTTTGTTTGAACGCGCTAATCTCAGAAACTACAAGTGGGATTTGAAAAATTCTTTTTGCATTTGATAGCCCAACTCTTGAGGAAGATTATAAGCTATATTTTATCCCGAAATTCCCACGGGATCAAAAGTTACGCGGGTAAAACCGCGCGTGGTGGCTAGTCTACGATAAGACACTTTTCAATTATGAGCGACGGGGTGTGCAAAGACATCGAAACGTCGAGTTAAAATGTCAAATATAATTGTAGGTAGGTATTCGATAAGTCGCGTCAAAAAGTTTTTTGTTTAGTGTTTGACAGTATATAAATATGTATAAAAATTTACGATTAATTCTTTAAACAGTGTGTTGTAGTTTTTTATCTTCTCCAAATTTTTATCTTTAAATTTTTTTTAATTATACATTAAGTAGCATTTATAGAAACGATTTTTGCAAAAAAAATATGTATTTTTTACAAGGAAATTTATAAATTCGCTGACATTTTAAGCAAAGCATGGTCACTATAAATTATGAATGACCATTCAAATAACGACGACTACGCACTACAACAAATCATTTTGTAGTCCTACGTCGTAGTAGCTAAAACATTAACAGCGATTATTTATAAAAAAAAATATAGTACCTACCATATCTTAATTTTTTTATACTGAGCATCATCACCAACAGCCAGTAGACGTCGACAGCTGGACATACGCCTCCCCCAACTGAGCATAAAAATAAAATAAATAAAAATATAAAACCACCCAGGATTAAATCATTTTTTGCCCTATTTTATCGCGCTTAGCTGTACATTACATTTTAACTCGACGTTTCGGTGTCTACTTTACAGATACCGTGAGGAGGAGGGACTGAGTTTTCACATTTACCAATATCACTTATCATGAACATGAACTTATAAAATAAAATATTATTAATCTGGTAAAAACTTCTTATTATTTCAACAGACTGAATTATTACTTAGCACTGGACGAATGGAGGTTAAAAGTCCTAAAGGAAACAATACCATCATCGAAGGTTCCGAACAGCTGGAGTGAATTCAGAAATAACTTCTCTTCGCTTGAAACTTCCAATCTAGATTTCTTAGGAGATCCGTATGTGCTGTTTAACAAACCTTACATAGGGTAAGATGTTTTAATAATCATTATTATAAGTATCAAGATCATTTTTGATAATATGTAGCTTTTGTTACTCAACTGTTAAGTTAGTGAACAATGTGACTTTCTATTTTTTTAAATGTTTTAAAGTGTATTTGTTCCAAACAACAAATGAACAAATGCATTTATATTTATAAATATAAAAACGACAAAAGATATTTTATTTCTAAAAACAATACTGTTTTTCAGAGGTTAGAATTTAGTAACTGGACACCGCCAAACCGATGTTACTATTTACATCGACAAACGTATAAATATAACGATAAAAATATGTTATATTTGCTTTTTATAACGAATCATTTCAAGTACCGTCCTCTCTTTCAATTCATAGTTATATTTCAATATCAGATCTCAATACTCGATTTACAAGAATGCATATTTCCATTCCGTATAAAAAATGTGCATAAAATTTTAGATTGAATACAGAAATAGTTCCAAAAAACGATTAAACAAAACAATTTTAGAAAGAAAACAAAAAGCGAGCAATATGTAAATGACATTTTGATGGCGTCGCGATAACCGTGACGTTAACATTTCATTCGCTTTTCTAATTTTATGAATTCACTTTTGGAAAATACCTATTTCTTTTTAAAGAACAACATTTGAAAGTATTTCGTTTCGAATTAAATGAACTTTGGTATTTGGTTAGCGAATCATTGAAGGTTTTTCCTTTGTGATGAAAACTTAATATAAATACTTTATAGTAAAATAATAATTTTGAGTGTTCATCTTTGATCAAATCGATAGGTTATTTATTACTTATGATGGGTTCCAATATTGTATCTCAATACAAAATCCATTTTTTTTTCATACAAAAACAAATCAGGATTTGAATCATGGCAAGTCTCATACATTTAAATGTTTACTAAGAAATTGAGATTCAATATTGAAACCCACCATTAGAGTCTCAGTATTACATGTTCTTTGCCATAGAGCTTTTAATGGTAAAACTATATTTTTAATTAATAAAATATTGTCGGACTAAATGTTTCGTTAGGAATATGGCAGTTTTAATTATTTTTCAACACACTTGCTCGTAAAGTGAGCCTTAATCTATTGAATTTAGAACTATAAACTGGGCTATAAGTCACGCGTGCATAATATATTATACCCTAGTGCATAATATAATGAATCCTACAAAGTTGAATTGTACCTTTGTGCAAATTACATGCGAGTAAACAGAGCATATTTTATTGGTCCGGGTTATACATTAAATATTTTCAGAAACAACAAAGAGGTTTTATACCACTTCAAATCCATATACATTTTTAAATGTTTGCGCCTTATATTAGTAAAACAAATATGTACCTATATCAAACAAATTGTTCATAATTTACAATAATTTGTTATAAAATATTAAAATATTTGCATTTACCACTCCAAATTAAACATTTTCACGTAAAATAGGCTGTATATGCTATACAGACATTGACACATTTGGCAGAAAAAAAAACCTACGCGCATGCGCGAGGTTCGGCGCCATTTTTCAATCACAATTCACAGCTTTGTTATCAAGTGTGTTTGTTATTTTATGACCACGTATGTCTGTCTTTTACTCACAAGTGTGTTGAAAAACGTCGTATGTAACTCGTGAGCGTTGCTAATTACAGTCTCGGCTCATTATTAAACCCTCGCCTGCGGCTCGGACTCAAATCACAGCCTCGACTGTAATTAGCAACTTCGCTCACTTGTTACATAATATACTATTACACAACATATACTATAGGATAATTTACCAACTTTTTAGCACCTATTTTTTATTCTCTATCTTCATGATTAATATCGTTGTTTTAATTTTTCAGCAAATTTATGGGCCTCATACTGAAATATCAAATCTATCAAGCTTTTGCTGAAGAACTAATATCTGACGAGTCTGACCTCATTCAATACATCGCAGAAAATAAAGAACGTTTAAGGTAATTATTTTAAAACTTAAGTACAAAATTTCATTCCAAAAATAAATGTAAATAAATTTGATTACAAATTATTATCCCCATAGTAAACTTGTTCTTTTTTTACAGCGACGCCATGATAACAGGTTTCGGAGTGATATGGCCAGATGTGATAAGTGACCTCCTGGCGAAACGAGAAAATGCCTTAGAATACACAGCTTTCACAGATTACTACAGGCTTCTAGATGAATATTTAGATAATCAGTTAGACCCATCTGCTGAACAAAATGCCGTTGATGATTACATCGAACCAGTAACCAGTGAACCTCCGCCAGAAGAAAATGAAATAGCGGTTAATGAAGAAGTTACTATCAAACCTAAGAAAGAGCAAGTTCAGGATCATGAAAATATTTTAGACAATATGATTGCTACGGGTGAAGAAACAATCTCGAAATTCGGCACCGAAACTTCAACTGTCGGTGTTTTGGAAATCAAAAATCCTGTTGATAAAGAAGGACTTGAAGAAAATACAGATGTGAAGGAAGCCTCATACAATACTTATTGGTGGATAGGAATAGTGGTCGCTCTAGCTATCGTTGTGATATTAATAGCAATAATCGCGAAGAAACGTCAAAATCATAGGAAAGAGCTAGAAAAGCAAAGAAGAGATAACTCGCATGCCTGATTTGAGGAATATCGGTTCTAAGTGAACCGATGTAAACCAAATGACACTTATTACTTTATTACTAAAGTGTAGTTTAGTTGGATGTGCCAATGTATTTATAGTAAGTTTGTGTGAAAGTGTTAAATAAGGTGGTGTTTTAATAAGTTAAGTCCGTTTTGATGTAGTGAACTATATTTCCATTCCTTTTTACTCTATAATTCTTACTAAAAGGTGCTACATCACATTTTATGGCAACGACTTCGGTCTATATTTTCAAAATCTTTTACGAGATCTTTAGTGTGTAAAATTTAGATAATAAAAGATAAATTAAATATTTTTGTACATATCAAATTTCAATAAAAAGTAAATATTGTTACCAAAGGTGTCTATATTTAAATTGTAAAATAAAAAGTAGAATGTATTACATTAAGACCAATTGTGCCTTAAATTTAAATTTATTTACCATTTTAAAGTTTGTTCAACAATAAACAATTTTGTAAATTATGTGATAAAATGTTTATTTTCCCATTCTCTGTTTAAATGTCAACATTCTGAATTGTTGGAACAAAAAGAATCTGTTAAAAGTAAAAGTTATAAAAATATATTGTATTTTGTTTTAACACTTAGTTCTGGCTAATAATATTCCACTGTAACATGAGCATCTGTGAAACTTAATGTTACAAAAACAGCTTTAACATAATATTTAGGTTTTTTTGTGAAACCCATGAACTTATAATAAAGACAGACAACTCAAAAGACAATACCTACATTCACAACCTGTATTTGAACAAATGAAAATCGATTCGTCTTTGAAATTATTCTTCTTACATATCATCTGTTTCAATAAATAAACAAATGAACAAATTTATTGCATGCCTTAATTTTATCTTCACCTCGACACTTCAAGTGTTATGTCACCGAACAAGACAATATACTTACTAATGAAGTGTTCAAAATCGTTTTATATAATTGAATACATTCTCATATTCTCGCATTTAATTTAATTTATGTAGGTTTTATTCATGTCAAAATCATATTTTTCATATATCTGTCACAATAATATTTTATGATTACTCTGTTAACAATGTATTACAAACCAAATTCTTATTTCAAAAAATCGGCATTTAAAGTTTTATATTTTGTTTGTTATTTCATTTATCTGTACAGAAATTAATTAGGAATAAGCTGTGCTTTACTATTGTAAAGTATTTTAAAATAATTGTGAAAATTTAAATAAATTCATGTATAAATATATAATGTTCTACTTTAATATACCTTATCCCTCTTAGGGATCTCAAATCATCATCAAAGATGTTTCCACCAGAGATTTGGTGAAGATGTGTTGTGAGAAATGTAAATTAAATCAAATTAAATAAATTAAATATTTCTGACACTCACACAACATTATCTAGCTCAAATTAAGTTTCTTATAGAACTTGTGTTATGGATACTAGACAACTGATATACTTAAGAAATATATAAACATACATATTGAATAAATATATATTTTTTATTAGAATAAACTTAAATAAACATATAAACATCCATGACATGTCGGCTAATATCTGTGTTCATCACACAAATATCCGCCGCCGCCGGGATTCGAACCCAGGACCTCTGGCATAGAAGGCAATGTATGTTACCACTACACCAGCCGGTCGTCAAATGTGTTTGTCATGATCCAATATTGTCTATGTCTATTAAATAAATCACTTTTTAACTGGATTTATTTTATTTATTTACTGGGTAAGTCGCTCGTGATTATGGAGTCATGCAGACAACGAAACATCGAGTTAAAAAAATGTAATTATACGTGATAAATCCGGTTAAAAAGTGTTTTATTTAATAGAAATGCTTTATCTACCTATCCTCACTCAGCGCAGATTTAGTTGAAATAACCAGGCGAGCAAAGTTTTGTACATATAAAACAAGGAAGGATATGTACGAGGAATGTATTGCGAGGCACTAGACGTTATCAAACTTGATTGATAATATCGAACTCGTTACGAATCCTTGCGCATCTCTGGTGGAAACGCAGCCTTATACAAATATGACTCATTGTAAAATTCTAAAACTAGCTACTACCTCGGTGTATGACTTTATCCTGCTAAGCGCTCCGAAGCATTCAAGGTAACTATAGTTCGCCCTCCATGGCGCTTCAGACTTATTGCCACCTATGCCAGTGCAGTGGTTCGAAACAAGCTTCTTCGAGATATGCTTAGTTTGTTCTACGTATGGTTTGTGGAAACTGTCGACAATGTGTTTTTACTCACAATATTTTTCGCGCATAGTAGAAAAAATTATAATATGTACGATAACCAACTGAATCATGACCCACAACAAGCTCATTTTGGCAAAACGTCTAAATGCTAGTAGGTCGAAATTCGCTTGAAGATAGGTTTCCTTGGTGAAAACCTTGATATCATTGCATTCGAAACTGACATTTATTGAGTACACAATTCGTACAGTATCTAAAATGTCTTAAGTGCACTATACGCGATAGACGTTACAAGTTTGACAGTTTCAAACGAATTATAAGCAAAGAGGTTAATAATATAATCTATCTACCTAGGGTAAACTACTAGTGATTGGACACTACGAGTCATTGGACAGTAAACAATAATTAACGTATAATTAAGGTTGTTTTAGAAACGAGAACCTCACAGTCGATATTCAATTAAACTCTGTATTATAACAGTACCAAAATATTTGAAAAAATCCAATAAATCGAAGCATAAGTTTTAATATTATATTTTTGCGGGACGTCCTTGAAGTTCAGTCGTCTTTCAAGTGAAAAATTAAGAAATAGGTAAGTTTAACAATAATAGTTAATAGCAATTAATTTTTTTTACGTTAATCATAATATGTTTTGTTGTAAACACAAGTGTGTAGTATTTTGCATAGAATTTAATAGGAATTGGAACCCTATAATATAATTTATATGTTTTAACGGACTGTCCAATAACTAGTTATTATTTTTAGTTAAATCTAATTAATGGACAGGTGTTCAGTAACTGTATTTTCGAAGAAAGAAGTACAAGGATGTTAAAGGGTTATTCAGAAGACACCTAGTTTTTGTATACCATACCAGTGAAGATGTAAATGCACTCGAGTACGTTTGTTTCGCATTAAAAGGCGATCGTTTTCTTAAATTCAAGACTACTGATCACAAAACAACTTGTTACATATTTTCAATTAACCACTTAGTTGTTAAAGTGGTGATGAAAGTGGAATTAAATTATGCCTGAAAATTGGTAAAGTTGCAGCTAATAATGATCACGAAATCCATCAAGGTAGCAAAGACTCCAAAACAGTTATGTTCAATTTTTCCCCTGATGGTAACGCGTGTCCACCTGTGGCTGCCTCCAACTAAAACAGAATACCACTGAAATTTGCAGACGGAATTCCTAGAAAATGAACAATTGGTAGCAGTAAAAATAGATGGATGGCGTTTTTTTCGGATACATAACAAACATACTTCACTCTCATTTACCAAAGGCGCATAATATCCCGTCACACATAATAAGATAGTCATAAAACCCATCTCACTTATATTGTAAGTATTGCAAAGAGCTGGGCATCGAAATAATAGCTTTCTACCAGAATGCTACCAGAATCCTACAACTGGCGGAGCAGTCACCTAGAATGACGCTGTAAGGTTGTGATATTTATTAAAAGCAATGGCCAGCTTATCACAAATATTGGATCAGCTCTGAAAGTAACACAAGAAAAGTCTATCCAGTCTATCAAGAAAAGTCTAAGAAAACCAGGCACTTTAACTTATAAAAAGCGTCGCAGCGAGTAGGTTTTAAATGTATATTAAAGTCTAAGTTTGGTTTATTTTTTATGTAATAATGTAATGTATGCTACAAAGTAGGTAGGACGACCATCTTTATCTAATCTTTGAAAAGAATAGCTTTTGTGATTGCGGTGGTCAGGAAAAAATACGATTATTATGGTGGTAAACTTAAAAGAACGAAAAACTTGAAGGGCACTTGAAAAATACTTGAAAGAACAGGATGGTCTGAAAATAGTTCAAAATAAATCATCATCAGCCTGTCGACGTCCACAGCTGGACATAGGCCTCCCCAAAGTTTTCCACGTCGCTCGGTCACGCGCCGCCCTCATTCAGCGTTTGCTGGCGACTTTGACCAGGTCGTCGAACTTCATCGTCAGAATTTTCTGCCCCAACGGCCATCTGTTCTGCGAGATATGTGCCCTGCCCATTACCACTTCAGTATTGCAATCCCTCTGGCTATGTTGGTGACTTTGGTTTGCTTGCGAATCTCCTCATTCCTGATTCGATTTCGCAGGGAAACTCCGAGCATAGCCCTTTCCAAAATAAATAAAATCCTCAGGCAATCACACCAACTACATGGCCACAGAGTGAGCGAAGAAAGAGTTTGTGTTTGTGTTATGACCATGTAGCAAACTAGGGGGAACCTAGGATATAATAAATACATAGAACGTAATACGTAGAAACAACGCCCAGACCCGGATTTTTTTTTGTTCCATACGGGAATCGAACCCGCGACCTCACGATTGGCGCGAGTAGCGTGTGACCACTGCGCCACGGAGATCGTCACGATAATGTGTTGATTGTACAAATGCGACCGATTAATATTTTATCACCTTAAATTTAGAAATAAGTATGTAAATTGTTTTTTTATCTAAGTTTTTAAATTTAATTATTTCATAATATTTTCTTAAGTTTTCACGATTCATTATCGAATATAAGAGATGCAGGAGATCTAGGTTCGAATCCCAGCCAGGATTGATTTTATTTGGTGTTTTTATCTATAAAATAAAACTCTTTTACCCGGATTTACCGCTTCACGAGATCTGAAAGACACTGAAACTTCAAGTTAAAATGTAAAATATAATAATACGCGATAGATGAGGTATAAAACTGTTTTATTTTAAATATTTAATTTACACAACACTAAACTTTAAAAGTAAATGCTAATACTTATATTTTTTTGCATTATCGTATTGATAATTTCCTAATAAAGATACCGAACTATTTAATTAGATCAAAAGGAAATAAATAAAAATATATTAATTTTATTTATTTCCTTTTAAAACATATATGAAATGTTCATTAAAACTGTCCATTAACTAGTATGAGCTGTCCAACCACTGAAATTCTGTCCATTGACTGTATATTTTGCAACTTTATTTTTTTAACGTTATTTATTTGAGAATTTTTGTGTCGAATATAGTTTTAAAGATTATAGTATACAAAATTAGATATTAATCTACAAAAATAATAAGAATTTTAGATCACAGCTTTTTAATTGTTTTCGTGAACCAATAAATGCCTTCATAAGAACCTTAAGTGTCCAATGACTCGACGTTTACGATATATCTATATCTATCTATATCTATATCTTCTATCTATCTATAATAAATCTGTAGAGAGGTCAATTCTGTACATGAAATATATTTTCAAACAACAAAAAAATATCACAGAACAGTATATGTCTATATTTTATGGTTGACTCACAATAACACGTGTAAATCCCGATAGCTTAGCAGTTCGGAGCTTTCTGATTATATTTGTTTACTCTTACGTTTATAATACTCTCACTCATCCCTAATTAAAAAAAAATATATTATTACCTATTCAATAAAAAAAGAATCATAGAAATCGGTATAGCAACACCAAACTTATCATGAAATACGCTAATAGCCCATCGCGCGTGAATACTGAATGATATAAGGATTCTTTTTGCATAACGGTTGCCGCGCTCGACGCGGCTCGCGGCGGTAGGGTATAAAAAGGCGGGAAGCGAGCGCAAGCTTTTGCGCGATTTAATATAGGTAGGTACAGAAGGAACAAGCATGACATTACCTGTCAAATTTCCCCAACCAATTTTAACTTATTACCGAGGGCATAGAGTTCAAATTGAAGAAAAAAAAAATTGACAGATTTGTAACGCTTGATGTACTGCCTTCTGTACATACAGAGATAAAATGGAAATCAAGGTTTTGTTTATTTCATGATCGTTTCTGCCTCTTAGAAGTCAGAAACCGTAGATTTCTTCGGAATAAAAAGTAACGTATGTGTTAACTACTAAACCAAATTACATTAATATTGGCTTAGCCGTTTGGCAGTGAAAAGCAGGTAGTATTGTATGTACACTGATAATGGCTGGATGGATGGATTTTTGCTATTCTTTCACGCAAAAACTACTTAGCTTTACCTAGAATAACAATAAGCTAAGTATAATTAATGAAGATATTGCATGAATTAAGTAAAATTGAAGGCATTAAATAAAACACATTTAACCGGATTAATGGCGTATAATTTATATTTTAACTCGACTTTTCGGTGTCTTTGCAGACCCGGGGTCACGAGCGACTGTTAAAATTTAAAATGTAAATATACGCGATAAATCCGGTTAAAAAGTGTTTTATTTCATAGTCATACATAATAGTCATCGCGAAAACTTAAGACAATATTAAAATTTAAGGCACTTTGGCACCCGATTTGTTTATAACGCTATGTGCCTTTGTAATGTAGGTACCTAATAGATAGTTACCTACCTATGTTTGTGGTTAGGAGTTATACATATTATATGGGCAAAGATTCTTCATTTTTATTTTTGTTATTAAAGATAGTTAGGACTTTGGAGAAGAAAATAACCTACTCGAAATACTAATTCAATACATACGAAGTCGCGGGCATCATCTATGTAATATACCTACCTACCTATACTTTTTACAAAACCTAGGTGAAACTGCGGATCACTGCTTTGTTGTAACAGTTTTTGAAGTAATTCTGTCTGTTTTTCTATCAGTAACGCTTTCACAGCTAAACTACTGAGTCGATTTTGACGAAATTTAGAATAAGGTAAGTTTTAACTTCAAGGAGGATATAAGAATAGTATTTATCCAACTCTAATAAACGGTATCCACGCGGACGAAGTTGCGGGTCACAGCTAGTAAAATAATAAAAATCTTTATTTTTCTCTTCACAATAGTACAGTTGGTAGGTACATAATTATATAAAATAAAATAAAAGATAGGTGAGTACAGGTGAAGAATGGTCCCTGAAATAGGCAAAGCCTGTGCTTCAGGTAACCAAAGCCCCAGTTGTAGTCCCCGAATGCAAGTATTTACAAATGTGTGTGCCAAAGTAGTTTGAGGTACATAGAAACATTATTTAATAACTTATACATAAATGATTCAGTTGGTTCGATAGTATACATAGTGACAGGTGACAAATTTTAGATACTGAAGGAGAGCACTCTGTACTCGGTTCTGATCATAATTATGTAATAAAAGTGGTACTAAATTTTTCACTAAAATTCCCTATAAATAAATACTACAATGTTACCATTTACCTTACTTAGGCCTGAGTCAATCGCGGCACGTGACCTGGTGAGCGGATTGCTGCCAAAGCTAGCGTGACCACGCGTTGCGTAATCAATTCTTTATCTTTCTGTTTACTTAATAAATAATTAATATTTATTTTTTATTTTATTTTTTCTCCTCATGTATGATCTCAAACTATCACATCCTCGAATTTCGAAAGTGATCCACCAGTCACGTTGTATACAGTTACATGTTCCAAGACTGTCTTTACACTTAATAGACTGTTACTGAACTTAGTTTCTACAACTTGTATATAAAGCATTGTGGTCGCTGGTCACCATATTGCCCACCATCTCTACAACCACGAAGGTCTAGCTACAACGCCAGATCACAAAATCAAAGTTCTAACCATGCCAGCTACAAATACACGAGACCTTCGAAAATTTTCCGCTATCATACCTGACTACACAATGTGAAAGGCGGGGGAGATTTTTATCCTACATCCTAGTTGACGGTAGAGATATGTGTCATACCTGGCAACAGACTTAATTACACAGTCAAAAGGAAAATCGCTTTATATGTCTTTGGACTTCATCTGGGATCAGACTAAGCCAACTGGAATCAGAGTAAGCCTGTTTACGCACTAAACTGGAAGCGGATTACCAATATAAATGCTGGCTACGCACTTAAACACTTCAGCTACTAAGCTAAAGGCGGATTTGTTATGTTTTATACCTATCTACACACTGAAATATATAGGGTCATTTTTTTGAAGATCAAAATATTTTAGTAGAAGGTTAAGAATGACGTGTGGATTCAATTTATGACAAAAAAAGTGTACCTATATTTTTTTTTTTAAATTGAAATTATACAATTCTTTTAAGTTATCAAATTTTTCTGACTATTGAAAAATCGATGCTTAACGTATTTCTTAATAGAAATACTTGGAAAAACGCTTTTATTTCTTGATATTTTGTCGCAAATTAGTCACCAGCCACGTAAATTATTTAAACTTAATATATTTAAATGTTTTTAAGTTATGAGAATTAAAAAATATCAATTTACCTTTGCAAAAAAATTTTTGTTTTAATAAATTGAATGCACCCATCATTCTTAACCTTCTCCTACAATATTTTGATCTTCATAAAAAACACTCTATATAGCTAGAAGCACATTTAAACAGAATATTTGAGGTTGTTTAGGCATACCTATAGCGGAGATTTTACACTACGCAAGAGGCGAGGTATCATATCTGGCCTCATAAAAAAGTTCAAACATAAATGTGGAAATGTTTATGTACTTACTTAGGCGATTCAGCTATGTATAATATCGGGATATAACACATACACTCAAACACTAACCTTTTAAAGAAATAGGGTTGTATCTACACACTTAACACAATACATGCTGTAGATTTATCTAGCGCATTGAGCCATATCCATTCCACATTCCTGTCTAAAGATCTGAGTCTGAAGTTTCTCTAACGAGCACTATTGATTTTTAAAGTTAACTTTTAAGTCTGTTTAGATATCTGTATCACTTGTTCATTCTCCTTGATTTGAAAAAGGGATTTAGAAAACCCTAGGAAAGGAACGTTGCTTGCCCTTTAATTTTTTTGATATACAAGAAAACTTAAATTCACCTTGTATCAAATATAATATTATACACAACTCATATATGTTTCGATCTTACATAAAAAAAAATAAGTTCATGAGTGTCAAGTATAAATAGCTTGCTAAAAGTGTTCGCTGAAGGCCCTAATGACTTACTAATTATACTTGAAACTACATATTACTTTATGATCTGTGGTTTAGTCATCCTGACCCAATTCGTGCCAATCGCCAGATTTCCACTTCAAGTCAAAGTCACAACCGCAGCGCTGCAATTGATGGGCAACTCAGGTCACAACTCAGTCATTTATTGTATCAAGGTCTATCTACAATACTAGTTTCTTAATATCAAGCCATAATGATTTGTTAAATTCGCAAAATAATTGTTAACTTCTACATATCAACCGCATATCGATAGTTAAAGTTACCGTTAAACTCCAAAACTTCTAAATATATAGTTTTGACTTTACCACTATATTCAATTTAAACTCACAAGATTATCTTGAGTTTTTCACGATACTCAATCAAAAACGTGGCCAGCTTTTATCCTTTTTCATTGTTACATTTTAAATGAAAGTTTTATCGTGTAAACATTGGTCACATTTATAATTAGATGAGATACCTGCCATAATTAAAACTCTTTTGTCTTTACTAGCAGAGATAGTATTCTAACTAAGGTATCACAAAGGTCGTTGAATATATTCTCCAAACTTACATTCATTGTTTTGTAGATGCTAGACTGTGGGGTGGATTAGAAATAACCCCCAATAACCTATGACCTACGTGAACCATTGCCGTGGTTAACACTTGAATTATGCTCGAAACGCGTGTGGTATGTGCCGTAGTTCATCCTATATTCAGGTTGACAATGTATTCCAGACCTAGACAGTCTCATTACTCTATGTCGGTGAGTACTCGGTGGCACCGTCCGAACTTTATTGATAGTTACAGATTCAAAATCCTTAAATCCATACACTACTGATACTTTAGGTAATCTGTATATTTGTTCCACTTCTTTTCCATCGATCAAACTGGTCTGCAATATTGAAGATGCGGCAATGAGGACACACTATCTGCTTCAGACGGCCGTGGACGCTGGTTCGGTCTTATCTATACTAATATATAAAGCTGAAGAGTTTGTTTTTTTGTTTGTTTGTTTGAACGCGCTAATCTCAGAAACTACAAGTGGGCTTTGAAAAATTCTTATTGCATTTGATAGCCCAACTCTTGAGGAAGGTTATGACTATATTTTATCCCGAAATTCCCACGGGATCAAAAGTATCGCGGGTAAAACTAGTTATGGCTAGTTGGTTATATAAATGGCTTGTATGTAGGTATTTTGGGGAAGAAACAAATAGTATGTATATCCATTATCTACCTATAATAGAAACTATGTGCTTAACTTATGGTAGAGGCGCTGTGTGAATATAATTTCAAAAATCATTATATTTTATGAATAAGTCACCATGCTGGACGGGGAACGAAAGAAAACCATAGAATGTGCCAGCTGCTTCTCTTCTCGGGCATACAGTAAAAGACAGTTGAGGGATTTTTTTGTGGGCGATAGGCTGACGACCTGTCACTGCAATAGTCTCTCTCCACCATTACAATGCCTTCAAATTTGACAAACGTGACATCAGATGATTTTATAACCTATGGTGTTCTGCTTGCTCTATAAGGGATACAGGCGTCAAATTTTGTATGTATGCATGTGTAAGTCATATCGAACTACTTATTCCTCATTATTAATTTTGGTGAAAGAACATGAACAGTTCATTTTCTTACAACCAAGATGTTACTAATAACTGAATGTCAGATCGTATTAACTTATTGTATTTCACCTCTCCTAGGCTAAAGGCGAGAGAAACTCCATTTATCTTTTCAAACAAAAACGATGCGATAGATATCGGGAAAGATAAAGTATTTAATAGTAGCTACTTATCTGAAGTAGTTAATGTTAGTATTTCAATTCTTAAGTACTTTGCCGTTTATTCTTTTGTTATTTTATTTTTATGGATGTATCTGACCTATATTTTTCGTAATATATCCGAACAGGAAAGAACAAGTAGAATATGGATATATAATGTTTTTTACAAAGTTAATATAATAATAAATCGTTTTATTTCAGACCAAGTTAATATTATCACATGTTAATTAATTAAATCATATGTCAGTTATAAAAAAACATAACATTAAAATTGAAATAATATAAAGTACATAATATCAACATATTAAAATTAAATTGGAAAAATATTTCCTAAATCAATACATATAATAAAACAGTAAAAAAAACGTGTCTGTACATTTAATATTTTTACAAAAAAAATATCTACGGTTATAAAGAAATGAAAACAGAGTAAGAATCTGAAAAAAAAAATTGTCTGTTTGTTTGTTTGTAAGTTTGTCTGTTTGCACACGCTAATCTCTGGAACCGCTGGACGGATTTGAATGAAACTTTTTTGATGTATAGCTGTGAAGCCGGGGCAACATATAGGGTATATTTTATTTCGGTTACTGGAACACCTGATGCAGAACCCTTAAGGGATCATCAAAACCGTAAGAAATATAGATATGATGCCTTAACAAAAGTTTTCCAGGATGATGAGCAGATTCTGCAGACATAAAAAAAATCTAGGATCTAAAAAAGTTGTAATAGATTTTTAAAAGTTATGCCCAAACTTACTAGAATATGGTGGATATGTTCGGCATACAGATCAGAAGTACTCATAGCTCAGCTGCACGTAGACCGACCATGAGTCTAAGGTCGTGGATCTGCTGACATCTGTGGCTGACATATTGTTTGGGATCAAGCTCCAGTTTAGGCTCCTGGTGGTCTTGATTATATTAAAACTCTAGTCTTCGTTTTAATGGACTGTATTTTACTAGATAAATAGGTATAGTTTACAATATAGCCGCTGTGCGTGCGGGTGTTCTCGAGGAGCGTTAACGAGATCTCTGCGTGGGTCGCGGAGCAAAGGCTGAGGTACGGGGCGGGACCGCCGCAGGACCGGTTTTACGACCCGGCGCGGCGCGGCGCGGCGCGGCTCGATGTGATCTCGGAAACAGGCTGCCGGCGTTGAAGCGTGAAGCTTCAAGATGATTGTGTAGTCCATATGGGAAGAGGACATATGTTGTTGTATGCACGTGTTATCGTGCCCTTCTTTGTCCGTATATCGGCGACTCTACTGCGCCCATCTGAACCGGTGTGCACGGCGACCACTCGACCCAGCATCCAGAGAAGAGGAGGAAGGTTGGCTTCTCGCACGACGACCATCGTTCCGATCTTCAGCTCTTGCGTGCCTGTCGGCCATTTCTGCTTGGTCTGAAGAAGAGACACGTATTCGTTAGAAAACCGCTGCCAGAAATGTTGCCTCAGTTTTTCTATGCGGGCGTAGCGGGGCAGCCGCTGGATGTCTGTGTCAGCCATCTGAGGACGAGGGACTGTCGTAAGAGGTCGTCCGATAAGGAAATGTGCTGGAGAAAGGTAAGTTAAATCTAAAGGATCACTGGATAAAGGCGTTAGAGGTCGGGAGTTTAAGACAGCTTCTATTTGTATCAGACAAGTCGAAAACTCTTCGTAATTTAAGTGAGTAAGGCTCATAACTCTATTTAATAATTGTTTCGTAGACTTTACTGCTGCTTCCCAAAGTCCACCGAAGTGGGGGGTATACACAGGTATAAACTTGAATTCGATACCTTGATTAGCAACATCAGACTCTATATCTTTTGAAGAGACCTGTAGGAAACGTGACAGCTCGTTAAAAGCTCCCACGAATGTTGTGCCGTTGTCAGAATACACTCGCTGTGGTTTGCCTCGACGACTTATAAACCTGCTGAAAGCAGCTAGGAACGCTTCCTTGGTCAGGTCAGAGACTAGTTCTAGATGCACGGCTCTAACTGCAAAGCATACAAAAACGCAAATATAAGTTTTGACAAGCTTACAACCTCTACCTTTATGGTCGGCTATCAGCATTGGCCCGGCATAATCAAGACCTGTGTTCAAAAAAGGGTATTCTAAGTGCGCCCTATCACTAGGTAGGTTGCCCATGACTACTTGCATAGGTTGAGCTTTAAGTCGAGTACAACGAACACAATTACGCACTACTTGCTTACTTAAGTTTCTTCCTGCTAGCGGCCAGTAAGTTAACCGAACGTTTGCAAGAAGCAGCTCAGGCCCTGCATGAAAGAGAGATTTGTGATATTTTTGAAATATGAGTTTAGTTATGTGATGTTTGCTACACAGTAAGATAGGATGTTTAACATCGTAAGTGTAATTAGAATTACTTAAACGTCCACCTACGCGTAACAAATTAACAGAATCTAAAAATGGTGAAAGGCTAACCATTCTGTTCTTTTTGTGTAGAGTTTTATTGTTTTTAAGTGTGTCATATTCCTCAGGGAACATTTCCTGCTGAGAAATCTGTAGAATAATAGTTTTTGATGACTCTAGTTCTGTTTTCGTAAGATGAGATGTTAGTCGATTATTTTTCGTTTTACAGTTGTTTATAAATCTGTATATGAAAGCTACTATTCTAATTAGTTTTAAAAATGATGACTTTTTATGAATTAAAATAGAAATAGGATTATAATTACTAAGTTCAGCTGTGTGTATAGATAAAGATGTTTCTGGTAATGTTAGTTTTGTGTTTGGAAAGGAAGGGAAATCTATTTCCTTATTATGAAGAAATAGAGGACCCGACCACCAAAGACTCGACGAGGTGATGTAATCAGCCATCACCCCCCGAGAAGCTAAATCCGCGGGATTGCTTTTCGAAGGCACATAGCTCCACGTGTGGTCAAGGGTATTTTCCTGAATTTCGCTTACTCTATTGCGAACAAACTGATTAAGTTGATTTGCTGGTTTTGCTAGCCATCCTAACACGATTGTCGAGTCGCACCAAAAGAGGCAGGAATTAAATTTAATGGTAAGAGATTTAATAACTTTTAGGTAGAGACGAGTACCTAGTAAAGCACCACATAATTCCAAACGTGGAATTGTAGTTGGCTTAATTGGCGCGACTTTGTTTTTGGAGGCCAAAAGGCGAACACACACTGCCCCATCTGTTGAGACTGTCCTAACATAAACACATGCGCCGTAAGCGCGCTCGGAGGCATCTGTGAAAGTGTGAATTTCAGTCACAGCGGGGTTGCTACAAGACACCCATCTAGGAATACGAATAGTGTTAAGAGCTGGAAGTGACTGAACGTACTCGATAAACTGAGCTTTTATTTCAATGGGTACTTCGTCATCCCAATTACATTTAAGAATCCACAGCTGCTGCAATATTAACTTTGCCTGGACCGTACATGGTCCTACGAGGCCTAAAGGATCGAAAATTTGACTTATCAAAGACAATATGATACGTTTGCTAATAATTTTTGAACTAATACTAAGATTTACTGAAAAGAATAAGATGTCTGAGTTGCTGTCCCAATACAAACCAAGAGTTTTGCATGGTAAGGTTTCTTTTAAATTTAATGTCTTGCTGCTTAATAAACCAGTACTAATGTTAGTAATTGACTTAATTATTTCAGGGCTGTTTGATTGAAATTTACGAAGATGAAACTTAGCGGATTCGAGAGTGGTTATGACGCCTTTGCATACTTGAATTACTGACTCTATCGAATCACCGCCGCTCAAATAATCATCTACATAAAAATCTCTCCTAATACTATTACTGACAGTAGAGTCTGAACATTGATCAGCAAGGGACACCAGACATTTAGTAGCTAAATACGGTGCCGAGGCGGTGCCATAGGTCACCGTGTTAAGCTTGTAACACTGTAAGGATTGTGAAGAATTAAATCTAAAAAGAATTTGTTGTAGCGAATGCTGAGAAGACTCTACTAAAACAGCTCTATACATTTGTTGGATGTCGCCTGTTATTACAAATTTATGTTGTCTATACCGTAAAATAATGGATAAAAGATCCTCTTGTACAGTAGGGCCAACCATCTGAATATCATTGAAGGACTTGCCCGACGTCGTGGTGGCGGATGCATCGAATACTACGCGTAGCTTCGTTGTAGAGCTAGACTCGCGTACAACACCATGATGAGGCATGAAATAAGTAACTTGTGATTTGAATAATTTTGAAGATTTAGTCATATGATTGAGATTGATGTAATCTTGCATGAATTGTATATATCTTTCTTTATAAGTAGAGTCTCTTTCAAGCCTACTCTCCAGTGAGAGAAAACGTTTTTTGGCTATCCCGTAAGAGTCACCTAAGACCTCAGGTGAGTCCTTCAATGGTATGGTGACTACAAATTGGCCTTGCTCATTTCTATAGGTTGTTTCTTGAAAGTGCTTTTCACAAAGGCGCTCTTCGGTAGAGAAGCCGTTATTAGGTGATATACTTGGGGAAGAATCGAGCTCCCAAAAGCGAGTAAGTTGTTGAGACTCTTCGTGTGAAAGAAAATGACAAGTAGGCTGTGAACGGGGACATGGTTGATATACGCAACCCGAGATAAGCCAACCTAATTTTGAAGATTGTAATTTAGGCTTATTTTTACCTAAATCTATAGAATTGGAAACTAAGATGTCCCAAAATACTTCAGCACCAACAAGAATATCGATAGCTGAAGGTATATTAAATGTAGGATCTGCTAGTATAAGACCTGGTGGGATAGGTATTAAGTTCTTATCCACGTAAGATCCAGGCAAAGTATGTGTGATTTTTGATAAAACAAAGCAATCTATGTTCGCCCGATAGTCACTATTGTAAGACTGAATGGTAAGACTACAGCTTTCAGAACTATGGGAAATTTGTTCACAAATACCTGACACAGTGGAGCTAGTGCTTCGTTTGTAGAGACCAAGCTTTCTACACAGATCTTGGGTTATAAAATTTGAGGTGCTGCCATTGTCGAGAAGAAGTCTCGCGGAATGAAGCTTACCGTTGACATCTGACACCTTCGCCAAGGCTGTGGAGAGCAATACAAGAGCCTGATTATCATTACAAGAAGACGTAACATTTGAAGACAATGTAATTTGCGTTCCTGATTTATTTGCTATTAAGGGTTCCCTATGTAAGAGGGTGTTATGTTTCTGTTTGCAGTATTTGCAGTGAGATAATTTGCATTGTTTAACCATGTGTCCTGGTCGTAAACAATTCATACAAACATTGCTGCCTGAAGCTTTTGTAATGCGTGCTTCGACATCTAAGCTTCTGAAAGCTTGACAGCTAAACAAAAAATGATTCTGCGAACACAAAGGGCATGTTATTAAGTTAGTGTTGTATTGTATTGTAGAAGGCTTAGATTTTGTAGTTGTTAGATAGCTTTTTGATTTATAACTATCGAAAGTGTTCGTTGTGGAAGTCGACGCATATTTATTTTCATTCAAAGTTTCAAGTAAGTCAGCTCGGTTAGATAAAAATTTAAGAAAATCTTTTAATAATGGATAAGTACCTAAATCATTTTTAAATTCTTCCCACTGACGGTAGGTAAAAGTATCTAATTTTTTGGACATCATGTATATGATTAACGTATCCCAATGTTCTGTTGGCTGACCTAATGTACTAAGAGCTCTTAAGTTTTTATTTGTTATATCGATCATATTTCTCAACGATGTACAAGATTCTCTTTTAATTGTATCGACGTTAAATAATGCATGAATATGATTATTGATTAGTAATCTTTCGTTATCAAATCTATCTAAAAGTAACTGCCACGCTAAAGAATAATTGTCAGCTTTAAAATCGATAGATTTAATTACTAAAGAAGCAGTACTAGTCAACGCCGCACGTAGGTAGTGAAATTTGTTAATGTCTTGCATGCTATTATTATTATGAATAAGAGAAATATACGTATCTCTAAACTCGAGCCAGTGCTGATAGTCCCCGTCAAAGTGAGGTAAGTCTATCTTAGGTAGCCGTACGAAGTCGTGCTTGCAGCCAGAACCGTGGTGATGGTCAACGTCACACGCCGACGCAGCGGTAGCGCAGGACGTGGCGGGGGAAGCGGCGTGCGGGGGAGCGAGCAGCGCCCGCGCACGCGCCATTTGCGCAAAGTACTGAGATTCAAATTGCTCGCGCTCATCATACATATCCTCTGTGTTTTCTGACAACAGCTCCAACTCCGTCTGTAACATGTTGAAATCGTTGTATAAGTTTTCGATTGACTCAAGCCGGCATTCCAATTCCGATTTTTGAAAAGTTTCTAAGACACCGGTAGTAGGTAAAATTTTTATAAAATTCGTAAATTGCGTTAGCCTAGCTTTAAAGCCACCACGTCTCTTTACAAGTTCCCGCAATTTTGTCTCTGACATATTTTTAATAAGAGTCTGAAATGAAAGCGAAAGCAATCGCAAAAGAAGATGCGTAAGTATCAAAAACTATGAATGGACAGGGAAGCTAACAGCTGATAACAATATAGGTCAATTTAAATGACACAGTTCTCACGCGTAAACCGGTTTTGAAATGCAAAGCCGAGCGATATGGACAGGTGCGCTAAAGTTTAAGAATAAGAATTCTATTAGGAAGGTGATTTATTTATTGGTATTAATTAAGATAGTGTAAAGCAATTAAGATAGGTCAAAGATTTTAATAAACTTTATGTAAAAAGGTTTATTAAGTGAACAAGTTACTAACTAAAGTTATATTTTTATTACAATGAACCTGTATTATATTAATGGCTTAAAGCACAATATATTTCATATCAAATATATTTTATGCTTAGTTAAAGGCTAAATGTTCTTGCAATTTCGTTGACGTAGATAGGTAGATGCGTAAAAAATATTCACATCGAACGAAGTAAAGACGTGCGAATAGGAATGCTTAATTAAAGCAAGTCATACATTTTATCGTTATTAAATAATATAAAATATAAGGAAAAAGTTAATTGAAAGTTATTCGTTACGTCTACGTTATTTTTCAAGAGATTGACTGGAAAAAGGATAAGAAGGAAAAAAAAGGGATTCCTTATCGGAACGAACTCACTCAGAACAAAGGTCCCTCCAGAGGTGGATGTCCTCAAAGTGCCCTCTGCAATTACGGCCGGGCTTGACAGTCCAAAGTCCACTGGATGAATTGCACTTTTAAGACGGCGATCTTGATATTTCGCAGGTATTTCTTGACGGCGATGATGGACCAATGTTTGGGATCAAGCTCCAGTTTAGGCTCCTGGTGGTCTTGATTATATTAAAACTCTAGTCTTCGTTTTAATGGACTGTATTTTACTAGATAAATAGGTATAGTTTACAATATAGCCGCTGTGCGTGCGGGTGTTCTCGAGGAGCGTTAACGAGATCTCTGCGTGGGTCGCGGAGCAAAGGCTGAGGTACGGGGCGGGACCGCCGCAGGACCGGTTTTACGACCCGGCGCGGCGCGGCGCGGCGCGGCTCGATGTGATCTCGGAAACACATATAAAAATCGAGATTTTGGAAAATTTGTGATTAATAATTAATTTGTTGAAGTCAACATAGTGATTTAGTGTTTTTTCTCACCGATAGATGGCGATGTTCCTCATTAAAACTCGATATGGTTTCGTTATGGTGAAAGTATATGATACCTTATTGAGTTGTTGAAACAGAAAGCAATCGAATAAATTTATTAGTATTAATCCTAACGATAGATGGCAAGGCAAATGCCAATGGCACTATCCCTTATTGCATCTTTACATTATATTAAAAGAGTAATAAAAACGTGTCTGAACATTTAATATTCTCTCTTCTGATAAAAAAATTTGGTCTGTTTGTATGTTTGTTTGTAAGTTTGTCTGTATGCAAATCAAATTCAGTCCTACCGATAGATGGAACCCGACTTAAAGTAAGTGCTTTACAGCGTAATGACATTGCAGCTGAGATTCTTACTGGAAGTGGAGCCGGTGAAACTGTATTGATACCGCGTATCGTATACCACTTATCCCCAATAACTTCCCATTCCAATTCAAACGCACACAATTCCCTTTGACCACTTTGCCATGACTATAAATAAGTCGCAAGGACAGACGCTCAAAGTAGCTGGTGTCGACCTAAGGACTGGGTGTTTTTCTCACGGCCAACTCTATGTTGCTTTTTCGAGAGTTAGTAACGCTTCAGGTCTATACATATATATTGGCTGAAGAAGGAAAGACCCCCAACATAGTTTATAAAGAAATTTTCTAATGATTAGGGTTCCATAGCAGAATGTAAAAAACTTACCCTTAGAGTTTCACCATTTATATTGTCAATCCGTATGTCACACTCAAAAACCATCGTTATTACCTACCTACCCATATTGTATTGTATGTATAGGTAGTTGAAATTTGGAAAGTAGGTGGGTTACAATAAGCTACAAAATGATAAATCAAACTTTTGAGTGCACTATTAAAATATTTTTCATCCCTCAGTCTCTTATAGATATCCAAAATCTACTCAATTTTATATACTCAAAAACAGTTATGAACCAATAACTCCTTTTTAAAATAATGTAAATAACGTCGGTCGAAACTAAACCACAATATTCTTACCTACCTATCATTATCAAGACTGTGTACGTAAATGTTACGAATTATTAAAATACTTGAACTCGGGCATACCATTATTAAATACTTACATAAGTTTCTGTAATGATCGTAAACATTTTAAAACCGCGAGCGGAGCCGCGGGCAACAGCTAGTGTAATATAAAATAATAAAAGCATTTCCATTTTAATTAAAAACAAATATTGCAGGATTTGCAGGGCACAGTGAATCCAAAATCAACAAATGCAGGCAGAGCTAAAAAAACAGAAATCACCAACATTTTCAAGTACTTGCGATACTCTGGCGGAACTAAAGTCATTTACTACTTACATTATTCCGTTTTCAATTTTTTTCAAATATTGCAATTTTCATAAAGTACTCAAACGACCTTCTATGCTGGACTGGGAGCGAAACAAAAACATAGAATGTACCAGCTGCTTCTCTTCCCGGGCATACTGTAAAAGTCAGTTAAGGGACAGAGGTTCTATTGACGTTTTGTGGGCGTCAAGCTTACCCCCTGGCACTGCTAAGTCTCTCTCCATCATTATAATTCCTCCAATCGTGTCAAACGTGACATCAGATGATTTTATAGCCTCTGGTGTTCTGCCTACCCCACAAGGGTTACAGGCGTGAAGTTATATATGTATGTATGTGCTAAAATAATTTTGATAAAATTTATATTGAACCACTTCTGAAGTATCTTCTATCAAATGAAGTACTTTTCATTAAAATTGATTCATTGACAAAATAATCGCGTAACATATCCAAAAAAAAATTAGACACACGAATTGAGAACGTTCCCCTTTTAAAGGATATTTTTGCTGTCGGTATGTATTTATTACTAGCCACCGCGCGCGGTTTTACCCGCGTAACTTTTGATTCCGTAGGAATTTCGGGATAAAATATAGCCTATAACCTTCCTCAAGAGTTGGGCTATCAAAAGCAATAAGAATTTTTCAAATCCCACTTGTAGTTTCTGAGATTAGCACGTTCAAACAAACAAACAAACAAAAAAGCAAACTCTTCAGCTTTATACAGGGTCCGCATATAATAGTCAATTATATTTTGATAGCAGATTAGGAATGATGAGTGGGTCTGAATTTAAAAAAAAAAATTTTTTTTTTCGTTATTGATCATAAATTAAAATTTCAAAAATTGTTCTCTGTGAGTAAAATTTAAGATTAATCTAGATTTTATGAATATACACAATTAGACGGACACGTTTTTATTACTTGTTGTGTAATCATAAACAACAGATCAAACTTAAATTTTGATCACTTAAAAAAAATTGATTATTTAATTTATGAAAAATATAAAAAAAAATTGAGGATCAAACGAACTTCTAAAGTGAAGTTCGATCCTAATTATGTGAACAGCTTCTTTCGAAGCGATTGAGGTTTACTTTATGTAGTAGCGCCACCTACTGCTAGCCTTTGCACGGATTTTAGAGTCTATGATAAGGGCTCTTTTCTTTTTTTTTTTTTTTTTTAACAACTGTCACGTTTCGCTCCCTATGTCAGCATCCAGTCTACAGAACTCATTTTGTTTAAAGTCAATCTGTCTTATTCCTGTTTGTTCATTTCACTATATTGGGGTTGGGTAAAATACAAATATAAATTGAAATTACTCCATGTTGAAACATATTCATATTATGCTTATTTCAAAGCATAATAACGGGTGGGTTTATATTAAATCGCTTCGAAAGAAGCTGTTCACATAATTAGGATCGAACTTCACTTTAGAAGTTCGTTTGATCCTCAATTATATTTCACAGCTTCTTTCTTTGCGATTGAGGTTTACTTTATGTAGGATGTTTAAAGATTAGTTATAGTGAAATGAATTGGCAGAGTAGTAAGGTAAAACTCTTCAATAGTAAATAAACATACTTATTGAAAACAATTCAACAATGATTAGGCAAATTATTTTTCGTTACAAAGTTTGTTATAATTTCTAGCAAGGACTGAGGAAGAATCCGACCATCCTGCAGTCTTTTTGATAGGTCAATAGAAACTCCTAAATAAATAGCTCTTGATGTAGCAGCATGTCATGTACTATGTGCACTAAAAATATTTTCATCAATACCACTGAGAGTTAAAGTGTTTTTAACCCAGTGACTTAAAGTTTGAAAACCTATATGTTTCTTAAAACTAATAAACAAATTATCAGGTTTCCTTAAATTTTCGTTTTATTTATATACCTACATCTGTAAGGTTTTTGCTGGACAAATTTCTGGACGAATATTAAAAAACGGAAACTTTACCAAGGTCTGTTTACTATTAAATTTAGAGGTTTTTATAAACCCTTTTATAAGTACCTTTTTTAGTTATTAAAATATTTTTAATCTTTGTCACGGATAAAATTTGAACACGATGTTCCGTTACAAGAGCTATTAGTGTAACAGTTTTCTTGGAAAAGAGTCTTTAAGTCAAGGTCTTCATTAGGAAATTTTGTAGGTAAGTAGCTCAATACAACTGCTGGATCCCATGTAAGATCATACTTGATGTGGTTGGTCTTCACATAACGACTCCTTTCATGAAACTTTTTAACCTGTCATATTGGGAATTTATGTTTAATATTAATGATAATGCAGATCTATAGCTATTAATAGTACCGTACTTAGCACCTTTTTCGAAAATTTCAGTTAGAAAATGAACAATTATTGGTTTAGAAGTTTGAGTAAAACTAAAATTATTATTTTTGCAATATTCAATCCACGCCTTGATACCTCCTTCACACTGTCTCGGTAAGAATTATCCAACAAAGATGCCAACATAATTTCAACGGACTTTGAAGACAGTGATCTTTTTACTAACGCTTTCTGAACAATTTCGCGGCAACCAAGGTTAATGTTTAATGAAGGTTGAGCGCAGATCTGAAAGGAGATTTCAGCGAATTAGTATTTAGTAAATACAATCACAACACAACCTTTTAAACAATGGCAACCATAGTTGCGTGGGCCAGTATGGTACTACCACAATACCCACAGACTTTTCACTAACAATTTTCTGAAGAGTTTTTGCATCTGGGTCATTTTTCCAGGTTACATAAATAGGACATTATAAGTTGCATCTGTTTGCAAAAAGATCAACCGATAGTATTCCAAACCTATTTGTTATATTATTAAAGGTATAGTCACTTAGATCCCATTCAGTGTCATTAAACTGTTTTCGTGACAAACTCTCAGCTTCTATATTATCTTTTGAAGTAATATAAGATGTAAAGATATTGATCTTACGCATTTCACGCTATTTCCATTGGTCTCGGGTAATATGATCCATATGTGAAAACTGAACACTACCCATTCTATTTATACAGGTAATGGTAATATCTATTCTTAACAATATATCACAATCGTAACTACCATAATTATGCGAATGTTTTAAGTCCGAAAAAACTGCTTTTAATTCCAGAGTATTAATGTGTAGCGACGACTCGCTTTCCTTCCAATGACCCGCTGCCTCTTTTCCATCACAAAACCCGCCCTAGCCAGTATATGATGCGTCAGGATAGATAGTTTTAGTGTATTGGCCTGTTCTAAGAGGAGAAAAGCCCTCTTCTAGATAATTTAACCACCAAGTAAAATCATCTTTATTATATCTGGGTAAATTCACTACCTGATCATAAGTAGGATTTTTATTTGGTGACAATATTTTAAATTGCTCGAATAACTTTGTGTATTATTTTTTCTATTTTAAGAACTTTTTTTTTTTTTTTTTTGTGGGTAGTTTTAAAATAATTTTCTCTGAATCAAAAATAAACCCAAGGAATTTACATTGTGTTCTAGGAACAAAGCAACCTTTTTTCGTATGCATTATGAAACCTAAATTTATTAAAATATGTTTTGTAATCCAAACATTCTCATTACAATCATCACAATCTTTGCCAATGTAAAATATATTATCTAGATATATTATGGATGAAAAAATTATCCCGACGTAAAAATTCCATGACTGGTTTTAATATTTTAGTAAATACTTATATAAAGAGCGGTGCATAAGTCAAACGTTTAATATTTGAATTCATATAAAACGTTGTTATATTCAAATCGAAGGTACTTTCGGAAAGACTTATCAACATTGATGAAAAAATAACATGTAGCATTGTTTTGTTAACTTATCAGCGGTTCTGTAATCTTCCATTTTGAAGTGTTTTGTAGTAAATTAATTCAAAGATTTTAAATTATGTATGAAGCAATTTTCACCGTATAGCTTGAGCACAAGAAAAAATTTGTGATAAAATTTACCTGGCTCATGAGAACATACGAATATAGCATTTATTTTTAATAGTTTATCCAACGCTAAAATATAATCTTTATGGCCATGTATTGACCTTGGGTAAACACAAGAGCTACTTTGTTTAGCGGGCAGATATTTAAAAGGTCTTTAGTAACCAGCTATTCACGATAATATTAATGGATCACTCGTTATCTAAGCCCATTTTTGATGAAAATATCGTAAACGTCCATCGCACTGCACCTGGTGGTTTATTTCCGCTGGTTGCTAGTGTTCCACGACCGTTCGTGGTAGGTCCTACGTGGCGGGTACGTGTAGCTCTGCTGTGGAGCTCGAGCCGGCAGCTGTGGCTGCGGAGATGACGTCGTCGTTTTTTGCAATTTGCAGCGTTTCAGCAACATCTCCTCCCAATAGATAATCATCGCAACTTGTATTGGTCAGCGTGTCACGCAGGCATACGTTTATGGAACTCATTATTATGTTACGATGAGTTTTAGTTTCCCTATTCTGGCTATCGCGACAAGCGTAACTCAGCAGTTTTAAAAGTTTTTGCTTCAAAGTTTCATTGAAAATGATTACCATCGCTTGCGATAAAGCTGCCAAGGCGATTCCAATTTGCCCTTTTTTTTTTTTTTTTTGTTGATGTATAGAATCTCGTTTGGTAAGAGTTTCAGCCAATGCTGCTTTTGCTTCTAAATTTAATAAAGGGAGCAAGTAAATATTTGCAAATTGCGGGTACAAGATAGTCCTCAACAGGCTTATCTTTAGATTCTTTAGATATTCAGCCGACAACTGCTGGTTTTTAGACCTCTTCCGGGACATTAATCGTATCAAAAAAAAGGCTGATAATGACGGAGGTAGCTCGGGCACTTCAAATCTTGGATTCGGCGTGCAAGATCGTCTCCACCGCAAATCAGATTAATCGCCAACGGCGATATTATCTGGTAACTGACTAATCAAAAGAATTAATTATATGCATCGAAACTCGATGACTACACGCACATACCATGTGGGTAGTTTTGTGTCAACGACATTTTTTCTAATATTTATTAAAATTATATTAGAGATTCTCCACCGTACATCAGATTAATCGCCAACGGCGATATTATTATCGAGTAACGGACTAAATAGGAGAATTAATTGTATGCATCGAACCTCGATGACTACACGCACATACAATGTGGGTAGTTTTTGTGTCAACGACATTTTTTCTAATATTTACTAAGATTATATTAGAGATTCTCCACCGTACATCAGATTAATCGCCAACGACGATATTATTATCGAGTAACGGACTAAATAGGAGAATTAATTGTATGCATCGAACCTCGATGACTACACGCACATACAATGTGGGTAGTTTTTGTGTCAACGACATTTTTTCTAATATTTATTAAAATTATATTAGAGATTCTCCACCGTACATCAGATTAATCGCCAATGACGATATTATTATCGAGTAACGGACTAAATAGGAGAATTAATTGTATGCATCGAACCTCGATGACTACACGCACATACAATGTGGGTAGTTTTTGTGTCAACGACATTTTTTCTAATAAGTCCCAACACCGTTGGGTTCTTCGGAATTTGTAATTTGATGTCTCAACCTCCTCGAATTATTTTCTTGAGAATTTTCTCTTCCTTCGATGCACAATTTTTACCATTTAAACTTTTAAAATTTAACTAGCTAATTAATATATTTTAGTCGACGTGCGCAGGCTACAGCACGGAAACGCAGAATGAGTTCTGTAGACTGGATGCTGACATAGGGAGCGAAACGTGACAGTTGTTAAAAAAAAAAAAAAAAAAGAAAAGAGCCCTTATCATAGACTCTAAAATCCGTGCAAAGGCTAGCAGTAGGTGGCGCTACTACATAAAGTAAACCTCAATCGCAAAGAAAGAAGCTGTGAAATATAATCGTAATTATGACTCACTCGTCAGTCTAAATCTGCTATTAAAATATTATTGACTATTATATGGCGACCCTATATATTAGTATAGATGTGTAGCAAATGAAGTTTAAATTCTGCGTTTCTTTGTAAAATCTTTTAGGTATTCATATTGCAGAGCTTTTTTAACTTGTTTACAAAGAAATAAAAATCTATCGTTAAATTTAACCTTTTAGTCGTAACTTATTTTTTTATTGACAGCAACATTAATATCAAGCAACAAATACGTAAAATCGTAATACTTTAATACTCCAGTCGTTTCCTAAGCCATTAATCACAATCTATTAACTATGAAACATCTGGTGCTGCTTTATGAGTTTTCAGTCGGATAGCTAATTTTATTGCCACTCTAATTTAATGAGTCATTTCAAATATTTAAATTATACAACTGTTCCAACTTGCACAAATGTGCTAGCTGGATAAAATAATTAAAGAAACATGCACTTGCCCCAAGGAAAGTAGTAAGGACGTAATGGCTCTTGCAAACGTAAAAAACATTTTAAAACTGGATTACCTAATTGCTTATATTACATTTTAACTCGACAAGTTTTAGGATAACACGATATAAATACAGGATTGTTTTTTAGACACCCACCAAATTTTTTTTACACAATACTTAAGTATCATTTACAGAAACGTTTTGTGCATGCAAAAAGGTATGTATTTTTTACAAGGAAATTAGTATATTCGCTAACATATTAAGCAAGGCCTTGTCAATCTAAATTAAAAATAAATACCATTAAATCAAAGACGACTACGCGCAGCTACAAAATATCTTGTACATACTACGTCGTAGTATTATCAACGAAATGCCGAGTCGTAGTAGCTACGTTCATCAACAGCGACTTTTTGTAAAAGGTTTGTTGTGCCATACTTTGATTTATTTTTTGTACTGAGCGATACTATAATAAATATGCAGGTTGTACGTTTATAAGAAAATAACATTACAATTGGCTGGTGACTAAAAACAACCCTGTATATTTTGCACAACTAATCAATCATAGTACCTTCATATTTTACGTTTCAGGATATTACATAATACGCTCTCTCCCTTGCAACACTTTATACGAAGTAACTCCATATTTAATGCATGCAACGAAAAACAAACGAAGCTTTGAAGCCTGGAATTACTTTATTTCGAAACATACACAGACACTTAACTTACAGAGATCGTTAAGTTTTACTTAAATTAAAGCTTCAGTAAAAATGATATCGTGCAAAGAAAACTTGCAGACTTTGGAGCATTGTCGTAAGGTTGCTTCTTCGACTGTAATATATCGGCTACATTTCTTGCCACTTCTTCTCAACAGATCGACTTTCCGAATTGGTGGTAGATTCAGTTCAATTTGTAAATAGTTTGACTTACTTCAAGTGTATTTAAATACCTATGAAATAAATATTTTTTTGACTTTGACTTTAACTCTCTTTGACCAAACTGAACCCACTCCTTGTTACCACTGGACTACCACACGCAGACATAACGTCCATCCCTGTCCATCCCTGTTCCATCCCAGTACCTAGATATACCAAAAAGGCGAACAAAGCGCTTCGAAACTTAGTTTTTGGTACTGGTTGCCTAGTTGTGCAACGTTGCAACTCCTGCCTGCGTCTGTTTTTCCTGACCACTACAATCCTGTTAGTATAAAGTATCCAACGAAAGTTGAATGAATCAGGCGTTACTTTGCGGAAATCCATGACAACTACTATAAAAGTTATTTTGCTAATTCCGCGACTTGTACTTGCACTAGTGATGCAGGATTTTCATGCGTAAGTTCACCGCCCTCCCTCCCTCAAGCAAGAAGCAAGACATGCAATGAACACACACCTGGAAACCCACACCACAAGCTATCACCGACACGTGTTTCGCTTCAACCAGAAGCATCCTCAGGGCGCAACGACCACCACCGAACTCCGAACACCGAACATCCAACGAAAGGTTTTCTCAAGGACGAACGAGCACTACCATAATCTCCACGCTCAAAAGACATACGTCCCATTCTTTATTTTTTAAATGTTCTTTTCTTTTCCTTAAGTATATTGTATTTTCCGATAACAAATAAGATTCAAAGAAATGCTTTCTCATAAATAAACCGAAGCGCAATATAAACTTACATCCAGTTTTGATTGCCAGTAAAGTCTAGTAACGTGCTATTGAAGGCCAAAGCTATTCCAAGTATTTCCGTTTTGCATTGCAAAGCACATACAAACATCGAAAACCAAGTCCCACGTAGGTTTTATATTCCGGCACCAAAATGTCTAGAATCATATACTTTTGCTGGCGTAACTCCAATGGACCAAAATCTTGGCAAAGCTTAAGAGGCTGCTACTACTAGCCTTGTTTTGAAGCAAACGCCTGCTAATTTTGAAAGAGTACCCATAATTCTTAAGAAATGTGGAAATGTCTGATCTAAAAGTCGATATTTCAAAAACTTAACAACGTAAAACTGTTTCTTGCTCTGATTTATCATATCGCATATCAGATATATCATCTTCAACATCTTCAAATTGCCTTTACAATATTGAGTTTTTTTCATCACACCATGAAACGAAAGGTTTTCATAATAATTTAAGAACGAATGATGTATTGGGATTGTCTAAAAACTAAACACCGCTACAGTTTTGATCGGGACCTATATCGCAAGTGTGCGAGTTGCAACGGCCTCTGTCACAGTTTTCTTGTGACCACGACCGTTGCAACTTGCGACGAAACGTTTGGTAAATAATAAACTAATGCTATGACCCAATTAACTTACAAATTATCCCATCAACAAATAAATATTTTATTCTTATTTATTTTCTACAACTGAAGAATCTATTAATATGTGTGTGACAATGTGCTTACTTTAAATGCACGCGGCAAAGCTCTTAAGTTTTCCCAAGTGAAGCGGTTTTATAGCATACCGCCCAAAACATGCTAAAAAACATTTTTGGTCAAGTTCTAAATCAAAATTGTTGTTAGCCACAACTTGGTTTTTGATACGAGCCAGCAGCGATAGATTTCGAGTAGGTAGGTACTCGTCTGCCCTACCAGTAACGATGAAATGTGTTAAAAAATGCAGAACCTGTAAAATACAGATTTTGGATCCATCAGTGCTTTTCTTGCTTCATAGAACTTATATATTTATCACTCGCAAAGAAATTATTAAATTTATGGTTACAAAAAGTAGGCTTATGAGTAGGTATATTAGTTTTATTTTGTTTTGATTTTCTATTATATCTAAAGTTGTTTCTACGTGCAATCCAAAACTTACGTACAAAAGTGTCAAGAGTGCGGTGGGAAACTACGAAAAAATTGTGTCTGTTTCATGGGTGCCCTTAATTATTTAATTTGTTTTGTGTTTTAGCATTTATTGTCGTAGTGGCAACAGAAATACATTATCCATGAAAATGTATCCATGTCTATGACATCTCATAAAACTCGTGACTGGGTAATTGGGGATTGCTGACCACCCTTTGGGTGCATAACCCCAAAAAAAACAACGAAATATATGCTCCGATAGAATTAAACCTACCCACACGATTATAATAAATTATTCTAAACTAGCCGGCCTTTTTTTTTTTTTTTTTTTTTTATAAGTGACTAAACCCGCGTTTGACCTCTATCTCACCTGATGGTAAGTGACGATGAGGTCGAAGATGAAAGCACACGGGTTTAGGAAGGAACTGGCTCTTTATACAATATTGCCGGAACACATTACCGCCGGAGCGGTAACATTTGGCGGCAGACTTTATATAAAGGGTGGTCGCTAGCCAGGCGGACCCAGAAGGGATCCTACCACCAAGCAAAATAGTAGACTTAATAGTAGACTTCATATTTATAGCCACTACATTATTTATGGGACTATGTTTATGGTTTAAGATAAAGCTCCCAAAACATTCGCTAAATAAATTATAAGATGGACACAGTAAGAAATGTAACTGTGTTGTTATAAAAAGATTATCAAGTCCAATTAAACAAAGAGTAAACTGACTTTTACAGTATGCCTGGGAAGAGAAGCAGCTGGTACAACTCTATGTTTTTCTTTCGCTCGCAGTCCAGCATGGTATTTATTTGAATTTAGTTCTTATTACGCAAGCACTAATTTTACTTTTTACAATCTCTTCAGTTACCGGTCTGCTGGAAGAAATTTTGTTAATAGATATACTGTAACTTAGTAACTATTTTAGTACCTATCACTGTGTGTCTGTTATTACGCGTTTATTTTTATTATTTATAAGTAAATGTTGGCGGAGGGCAACGTGCAAGCGGTTAGAGCGGTTCCGCACTACATACGATTCTTATACGAGAAAATAATAATCTAGAAATCTTGTATGAAATGACGGATGCTGGATGTAGTGCGTATGAGCGACTTCACACAGAATACAGTATTTCAGATCTAGTAACAACGGAAATACTGATGTGTTTATCGGAACGCGTGAATATTACCTGTGCTGTGTAAATATTAATCTAAGCTCTCATAGAAATAGTTTTATGGCCACGTCGCCGGACCACCATTTTTCGGATGTATACTTTATTATATCACCATATCATAACTCATATGTACCTAGACGAAAAATGTAAACTCAAATATAATCTGACATGGGCATTGTTATTAATAGCCACCGAACCAACCGATACTACACAAAATTACCTCAAAACATATACAATAAATCACGAATACCGTTTACATTGAGAAACAAGTGCCTATAAGTTACATATCATATCAAGGACATACGAGCACGTCAGCGCTGTCAGCATGACTTACACGAAATTCATCGACGGCACAAAACGGCTATAAATCAATCTGTTATAACTGATGACGTCATACACAATTGGAAACTGAAATTCTAGGGTCCGATGCTTGAGCACGACCCGTCACTTATATGCTCTCAGTTTTGACCAAGCACATTTGACCCACTTCGCACACTTCACTTTAGAGGCTTTGTGTCTCCAGAAATATAAATTTTAACGATAAGAAGGTTATGGAGATGGAAATATGAGTTTATACTTCATATATTTTCAATGTTTAAATATTCATATTGTGATACATTATTTATATTCATAAGACCAGATTTTTTTCAGACAGTAAAATCTTGTAAACGAACTTCTAATAAATATTTGCACGCTGATTAACAGTAAAAAATGTAGAACTATAAGCATTATAAAGAACTATTTGTACACATTTTTTCGCAAATAAATTTATTTGAATTGAATTTGATTTGTTTTTAAATTAAAGTCTGTTTTTTTGAAGAAAGCAGACTTTTAGTGGAAATTAAAATTGATAAACATACTACAATTTTTTTTTTTTATAAAATTTTCTTATCTTCTTACAAGCGATAAGTTATAGAACAAACCATCATTGACACTTTGCTCGCAAACTTATGTCCATATAATAAGTTAAATTTTTATATTGTATCGTAAAATATTGACTGTTTATTTCCTACACTTGTTATAAATAATCTCGTCTTATCAACTCAATTCTCATCTGAAAACTAAAGGAAATATTCTCTGTCTCAACTTAGACTTGCAACTTACACTTGTCTTATCTTACTAATATTATAAATGTGAATGTTTGAATGTATGGATATTGGTTCCTCAGAACGGCCCAACGGATTTTAATGAAATTTGGCATAGTGGTAGAGTGTAATCTGCAGTGCGAGCACAGAACTTTATCGAATCGTTTGTTAACGAATGTTCGTATAGTATGGAGACGGTTTTTAAGAAGAAATTTAAATATATTCATTGCCGCACGGCCAGCTTAAATAAATGTGTGCCTTGTTAATTTTGAATGTTTGTAAACATGTTGTACTCATAAATATCTGTAAAATAAAAATTACATTGTTGCAACCGACTCCATACTATACGAGCATTCGTAAACATTCGTTAACTTACGATTCGATAAAGTTCTGTGCTCGCGGAATAGCATATAGGCTACTTTCTATCCCGCAATTCCCGCGGGAATCGAAATTGCGCGGGTAAAACCGCGCGCAACTGCTAGTTTGTCTATAAAATAAAATAAAAGTAAGAACCTTAGTTAGGTTGTATTAAGTTTCAAAAGCGACGGAAGAAGTTGCTTACCTGTAATCTTCCTTTGCTATGTATTGGAAGATAAAACTTTTCATTGAGTGGAACATCTTAAGCTCATTTAAGTAGTTTTTAGTTTCTTAGGTTAAACGCTTATTGACTTAATAGATTTTTATATTTTAGCAGTTGATTCTATTGATTTTATAAGGAAGGTAGCTGATTGGTGGTCTTTGTAATAATAAATATTATCATACTATAAAGGGGTACCTACTACTAAAAAGCAGAACAGAGGCTGCGAATAAGTCGCCCCTTATTGGTATTCGTCAATATTACGTTTCATAATTTTATTAAATTTCTAAATTTTATAATTTATTTAGAGAGAAACAAAACATAAAGCTTTACTTTTTTAAATTGTTTTGACGTTTTAACCCTGAAGCAAAAGGAGGGGTGTTATAATTGACGTGTCTGTTTGTGGCATAATAGCTCCCGAACGGATGAGGCGATTTAAATTAAGTTTTTTTTTTATTGAAGGTAATTTACGGGCGAGTGTTCTAAGACACATTTGATCAGCCGTTTAAAGAAGGGAAGAATAACCGAATGTATGTATGAAAGGAATAATATATGACGGGTGCTTTTTATTTTTTTTATTTAATGTTATTTATATCTGCCTTCTAATGTTCGATCATTTGCTTTACATTAAATGTTAGATTTTTTTTTTACGAGATTGCGTGCAGGATGACATTTAAAACAGCGTATTGTTGTATGAGCTGTATTGCAGAGTTCTTTTCTACGTAATTATTAGATTTCCTAACGTTGCATCATGTCATATCATGTCAGTGATACGTGTTTATTAGCTTATCTTTCAGCGCGTATGTGCCTGGAAATCTGCCAATCAAAGAGCTTGCACTGCCCACCGATTAAGCAATTAAGGCGGCACAGTTTCTTCAGGCTACTCATCGGCACAATGAGAAGAAGAAGAGTCTTTTTGCAAAAAAATATACACGTTTTTTTTTTCAAATAAGCGAATAAGGACATTGCTTTAATAGCGACAACATCGTAGAGTATCGCGAATAAGTGTTAAATAAAAAAATATTTGGGAGTTACTGGCTAATAATTACTTTCAATATATCCTATGCTTCTTTTTAATAAAAGATGAAAATAATAAATAAATATTTCTGACACCCACACAACATTATCTAGCCCAAATTAAGTTTCTTAAAGAACTTGTGTTATGGATACTAGATAACTGATATACTTAAGAAATATATAAACATATATATTGAATAAATACATATTTTTTATTAGAAAATAAACGTAAATAAAAATATAAACATCCATGACTTGACGACTAATATCTGTGTTCATCACACCGATATCCGCCGCCGCCGGGATTCAAACCCAGGACCTCTGGCATAGAAGGCAATGTACGTTACCCCTACACCAGCCGGTCGTCCTAATGCCTAAACTAAATTCAACTTAGATTTATTGAAAACAGACGTAAAACAGGGAAAAACTTAATCACTTCGTAGAAATTTTTTAAACCCTTTAGAATCTGACAAACTCGGCTACGATAACTTCTTAAAGAGAATGAGATAAAACTTTCCGTGTAGTAAACTGAATTCATTTGAATTCTTTTTTCCTGTCAACAATAGTCATTATTTCTAACAATTGCAATCCAGACCTCGTTATAATCTACAAGAGTCCGCGCCTCGCGCAGTTTTTCTCTAATAGTTCTTTCTACCTGAATATCTGAACTAAAATTGTCATAATAATCTCAAAGAAAACGTCGTAATTTTCTTTCACAAAGGATCTTCTGTTTCATGAAAATTCATAATCATTAAAATGCTATTATTCAAAAGTCTAAAAGGGGCCGAATAAGATTTTTTTAAGTTTAAGAATTGGGGATTAATGGATTTCAATTATTCAAATTGAAGTGATTTGTCTTTTGGAAGTGATTTCTCATTTTTAGGTTTTCTTTATGAAAATTTATTATTTAAGTCACTATGTTTTTTGGTCTTCGAAGTATCCTGCTAAATGAGAACTAATCGAACTAATGACGTAAACGTGATTGTGAGGATAACCGAGAGTTTGTAAATCTTTCACGCTCTAATGACCTAATGGCTATAAAAGAACATAAAAATGAAAAAATAAAACCGACTTCTAAATCGAACCAAAAAGTAAAAAATAAAATGATATGTAACTTCTGTCTTAAATAAACTCACTTTAATATAACAACTAAGTATTTTTCGAAGTCGGTGCCTTTTAACGATTGATTTGTATGCTTTAATTGCATACTCTTACTTTAATTCGGGCAAGCACCTCAAGACCTTAAAGAATATTTAGTTGGTATATTAAAGTGTATATTAATCTATGTGTGTGCGTGAATCTTGGTATATGAATCTGTGGTAATCTATGTGTGTGTTCAATTTAATTACGGGCTCATACAAAACGTCGCGGGGCCACGCGCGTATGACAGGGACTTATGGTGCGTACAGATTGCTGTAATGGAACTTGTAATGTAACATTCTACGCACCACACGTCCCAATACGCAACTTGCGCAGAATGTTACATTACAAGTTGCATTACTAGCAATCTGTACGCACCATTACGGCACGCACCACGAGCGCGTGGGACGTGGCTAGCTCCGTGTAGTACGCGCGCGTTCATCTTTTTTCGATCTTAATCGAAGTTAAGCCAAATAGTGCCTACGCGTTAATACGGACGTACGGCACGCGCGTGGACACATGGTAATGTAATGTAATACTTCGCAGCAGGGACTGCATATCGGTATAATTTTTTTAAATAGTACTAGTTAAATTTCAGTACCCTTATTAGTGTACTGCTTCATCAAACACAATAACTGTACAAGTTATTAAAATCTAAATTTATTAAATCAGTACCCAAATAATGTATACCGGATTCATTTCTGTAGATGTTTTTAGTACAGAATTTTTTTAACCTATTTAATTTCGGTACCGAAATGTATAGGTCAGCAAATGTACCTACGCTTCATAGGCTTCAACTAAACTATCGAACATTCTACAGTTATTTAAAAATAAAATTTTAATATCAATATTAATATTAATACCGGAAAATATCAGTTAACTGAAAAAAAAATCTGTTATGCTACAATAATAAAAAAGGTACACGAATTATTTCAGTATGAATTCCTGTACTGTTATTTTTAAATACAACTCATTTAACGGTATGACGTCATACAGAAAAAAAATGTACAGAAATTCATACCGGTATGTAGTCCTTGCTTCGCAGTCGTACAAAGCAGTCGCATGGTTTTGTTTTATTTTGTACTCAGTCTTGTTAAATTACGTTAAATTTCGATAAGGTCGTCTGCCTCGAGGCAGTCATTTAATCGATTGAAGTTACTTTACCGAAAGTTACAAATTACTTTCCTGATTTTGATGCGGAAAGTTTGGGTTTATTGGCTAACTTGAATTGTGAATATACCTACAATATAGAACAAGCCACTACACTATACGAACAGTTTATGCAAAGCTTTTTAATTTATAATGTGGTAATTATATTCAATATATGATTTAAGTATGTATCAGTTTTTCATTATATTTCTAATCTATCATGAGAACTAAATGGCTGCCTCGACACCGTGAATATCCTCACATACCAGAACTAGAAAAGCACATGTTTGATCTGTTATTTCATTCTAATATGCTTATTTGAGTTTATTTTATATTTTTTATAAATTGTAGATATAAAATGTTTGAAAAATATTTCTTTCTTTTATTTTAAGTAGGAAAAGCACTATTTCGTACCTCTTTAAGCTCAAATGTTACTTTTCCAAATTTTAAAATACACTATGCAAGCGTTTAATAACCAAACCGATATCATTAAAAAGTATTTGTTTATTTGTTTGATCACACTTATCTCAAAAAGTAACAGTTGGATCTGAAAACATCCGGGCACGACTGCTATTAGTTTAATTACTTCCGGTGATTTATTTTACATAACTTCCACTTGGCTCTGCTGTGATGACTCCTAACACTTTTTGCACAAAACCCTTTCAAAAACGTTAGAGTGTTGTATAATTATCAACGAATGCAGAGCATTAAAAAACCGACTTAACGTCAAAACTTTGTCTGAAGTAGAAGGTCATCAAGGTAAACGATCTTCGAATTCATACATATTTAAAAAAATCATGAAGTTCTCAATCGATTTCAATGAAATTTGTATGGGACTAACTGTGAAACAAGAATCATCAAAATCGGTTCACCCAATCAAAAGATATGGGGTAACAAACATTTGAAAAAACATACACGACGAATTGAGAACCTGTTCCTTTTTTGAATGCGGTTGAAAAGTATTTAGAAACCTCCAGTACGGAGAATCGCCGCTAGGCACTGCGGCGCTAATTTCATAAAAGAGTTTTATGGTCCTTTTTTCACTTCTGACGACGCGAGGCCACATTACGGGTTTTTCACACCAACCCTGATAACCCACGCTATTACAGATGTTTTAAAATAATAAGGAATAATAATATAGGTTTGCTATGAAACTAAAATAAACAAAGAGTTGTTTTTGTTATACCTTCTGAGCTTGCCCTTATAATCAACGAATAACCTTTAGATGTATAAATATAAATTAATGTTTTATTAGACGAGGTTGGGCTGTTCTGTGTGCCAAAGCTGTTTTTTTAAGTATTTCCTTAAATCATCATAATATTCGTCTATTTATTTATGGTTTCTCGACATTTAAAAATAACAACGACATCTTGTGGGTGAAGTTCAACTAGGGTAGGTATGGAAGATTTACTATTTTCATTTTTTTATTTTAAAAGCCACACAAATTCATTATACGAGTGAGTGTCTTGCCACGATACATGCAACTAAGGTGACGACAATGAATTTAATTAGAAAAGAAAAGCTAAAAAAGCTACAAAAATAAATTTCCCACGTAGTTATCACAGTTTAAATCGCAGCTATTATTATACTTCCTGACTGTCGCAGTCAAACTACGACCATTGTCGAGCCCTGAGCCTCGGCCTGTCATCCCTTTTCATAGAACAACACCACATCCGTTATTCTCATAACTTCTAAAAAGCCATTTAGTCGAGAGACAGAAAAGCAGTAACTGGTTTTAAAAAGTAAGATATATTTTAGTTTTAAAGTTTAAATGGATATATGGATTGATGGATGTTCTTCAATCACGGCATAACAGCTTAACGGATTAGGATGAAATATGTCTGGAATAGCAAATAGGCTAGATTAGAAGTTACGCTAGTAAAATTGAGTGAAACTGATAATTTTGTAATAATTTCTTCATAAAATGTCGTATGACCGCCGTCAGCCTTCAAATACTCTTTACAAAGACGTTTATTTCAAGAGAAAAGCGGCCGTGCACATGCTTTTCATATTATTTTACTTAACATACATACATACATACATAACGTCATGCCTGTATCCTTTATGGGGTAGGCAGAACACCACAGAAGACCATCTGATGTCACGTTTGACAAATTTGGAGGTATTATAAAGATGGAGAGCGACTATTGCAGTGACAGGGGGTCAGCCTATCGCCCACATAAACGCCTTTAAATCCTCTGTCCCTTAACTGACTTTTACAGTATGCCCGGGAAGAGAAGCAGCTAGCACATTCTATGTTTTTCTTTCGCTCCCAGTCCAGCATGGAAGCAGTACTTAACATTAAATGATTTATAAAAGCATTTTCATAACTGGGTTTTTATTGACCGTTGCAGTATTTGACAAGACTTTTAGAAGTGCAAAACCTAAAACGATAAACACTTACGATAAAACTGTATTGAAACCTCTTTACTATAAATATTGCCGCTGAATTTTTAAAATCACGTTGTAAAATAAACTTACAAGTACCTACAACTAGAGTTGAGAGTTAACTTTTAAAACTTTTCGCATTGCGAAATGCTAGAGCAGATATTTAGATATTTAGAAATTGTACAAATTTCGTATTCCGCTAGCCATTTTAGTCGTTTTACTTAGAAATTTCAGAAATCTAGTTAATTTAAATTGTAAAATGTAGCTAATGGACAGCACCAGTTTTGAATACTAACATCTTAACAGTAATGCAAACTTCAATTGGGTTGAAACTTGTAAAGTTATAGTATTAATTCAATTAATTTTGTTACTACGGTTAATGTAATGTTTATATTGTAAAAATCAATATTCTTTTTTCTAATTGACATAACGTTAACTTTTAAAAGTAAAATAAGTGAAATTAGTGTTTTGTCTAATGAAGTTAACAAATACAAAATTAAAGCTTATGACATAAAAAAAGTAAAGTCAGGTCGCAAAGTTTTCTTCTTAAAATGAATTCTTAAAACTTCCGCAATTTTACCACTACATGCTTGCGTTAACTTGCATATGAAAGCGCATTTCTATTGACCTATTTCTTATTCAAGTACAGAAAGTAGTACAGAAAGAAAAAAATATAAGAATGTCATTCTTGATCTCAGGAAGAATTTCAATTAACAGAATGACAAACTTCAATAGTATAAAGTATTTTTTTGAATTTTATTAAGTTATAAACATCAATATCTCGTACTTTATAACGAATAATGTCACTGTAAATAAATTTAAGATTTTCCAAGTAATAAAATGCAACAAAGCCTAGGATTTTTGCGACAAATGCAGATTTCAGCCGTTAATCTATTTGTTTGAAACAGAGGTTTATTACATTGATCCCCCAATCAAATTTTAATAAGTTATTCCTGTCTATATTTAAACTAAATGAATTCCAAAGCAACCTTTTAATTTATTTTTATAAGATAATTTAATTACTAAATTATTATTCATCAATTCACATCAATCTACCATGGCCTCAACTTTACTTAATTGAGTTTTAGCTTTATGAAACAAAAGGCGGATGAGATCATAATTTAAAGATTGGGAGCTCATAATTATCATATTTTATTCATGACGTACGGAGCTACGGTTGCGATTATAAGGTATATAAACAAACAGAGCAAGAGGTATAGTACCAACATCGGCTTATTATTAGACATTCTCTAGATGGAAACTGCTCGAAAGTCGTGTGCTGAATTTATAATAATGTAGGAAAGGAGCTTTGGAAACTTTTATTCTTATAGCATTATAATAAATTTACATTTATAAAGACGTCCTACGCTAAAGGCTACTTTCATACATATTTTTTCTAAGAAAATAACCAGTTAAAAAGGCTCAAGGACCAACAATTGTTCCTATTTAAAATGTTAAAATTACCACGTTTAAGTATAATTATTTTCTTCAAAAATGCTCAGCAAGTGAAATTACAGGACCAATTATAAATTTTTCATTTCAAAAATTTTGCCTTCAGTTTGCAGCGCATCTTTGATCTTAGCATTTGACATAATTGTACTATGCTTTTAATCTTTCACGTGATTTGCAGCTTTAAATTTAAGAAAGTAGGCTTTTGTCAATTTAAAAATTGTCAGTGCATCGATGAGCTGGTGGCTCGAAACGGTTCATGAAAAAAATTAAACATCTATTTAACCCCTTTGCCATTTTTTTTATATTTTACAATAACGGGGATATGGACCTTATGTCTTATGTTAAGCAATAACTTCCGGCCATGCTTACCTGCAACTATAAGAATCCATGCGTTGTGGATCCTGGGACATTATATGGTATGCATACCCATAATGATAGTAATACTATCCCTACCTGTCCTGTCCTTCAATCCGGAACAAAAGAAGACTTTTGGGAAGGGAAGTATCCCTTGCACTACAGTGTTTTCAGCTCAGACTGGCATGTTCCACATAGCGATTACAACCTACTATCAGTGAAATGAAGTTTCAATAACCCATTCTAAGCAAGCCTGAATATTACGCCTTCTTACACTTACACAATAAGTATGAAACAGCAGTAATTAATACAGAGTGACTGGTGGGACACTTGAAATTCAAGGACGTGATAGTTTGAAAAAAATATAATAAAAAATAAATATTTGTTATTTACTGAGTAAACTTAACCGAAAGTTAAAGAATGGATTTCACAACGAATGGTTACGCTAGCATTGGCAGCGATCCTCGTACCAGGTCACGTACTGCAATTGACTCAGTTGTATGTAAAGTAAATAGTAACATTTTAGTATTTATTTATGGCGAATTCTAGTAAAAAAATAAGAACCTACTTTTATTACATAATTATGATGGGAATCGAAAACAGAGTGCTCTCCTTCAGTATCTAAAATTTGTCACCTCTCACCCTGTACTATATCGTGAATAATCGGATATAGAGCTTTTGCTTTATAAAATAGTATTGACTACTACCTGTCTGTAAATATGTAATACTCTTTATAAAGCAATGGTATTAAAAAGCAACAAAATAAATTATAGGATAATAATAATATAAGTTTTTGGTGATAAAAAATAAGGCGTCCATTTTGTATTTCTAAAATAAAACCCGTGTTTGTCTACAATATTACCTAATGATAAACAGAGTAAATTAATTATTTCTAATTACTAGCATCTGAAATAAAAATCCCTTAGATTGGCAACATGAAAGAATTTCTCCTTTTAAAGATTATTTTTTTTCTTTTTAAGTAACTCGGACCACTCTTAGTTAATTAAACTAATGATTATTTGATTAACTGTAAATAAACTCGAAATTTGATAAATAAACATCTGCTTTTTATCACAGAGAAAGAGATTGTGCCTAGAAACGGGAAACTTTTCTCATCAGTCAAATTTTGCAAACATTTTAAAGATTGAAACTTCCCAATTCAAATATTATACAGCAAAAGTAAAGTCGAGATAAGAATAATCGAGATGACAAAAAGATTTGTGGCTCGGGTCGTGACGCAAAATCTCAGTTTATAAAACATAAAGAGTTGACAGAGTTAATTTGTTAACTAGAAGAATCTGTCTGCCATCTGTTTGATTTAATTATGAGAATGTATTATGAACTTCTTACTCAATAGTTGCAGTTAATTTCTTTTATAACATCTGAACAACTTTTTCAAATTGAACTTTAGTAATAACTTATGTTATAGAAATTTGATAACATATCGACGGTGGAATGAAAATAGTTACCAAGCGACATAAGGGACCAAAATGAGTTTTTTATATATTCAGAATCAGCGAATTTTTCTCTATCGATTAGTTTTAGTCCCATGTCTCTACGAGCACTTTTGATGTCGCTTAGGAACTCCGTAATAACGGACATTTTTCTTATTTTCGGCGACCAAGCGACAAAATTTTGACACGTTTTAAAAAAAATAGTATTTGGTTATATCTACTCGTATTTTTTTTCATTTGGTACTTTTAGCCTTAACACAATTGTAATTCATACTACAGTAAGTTATTTCTACCTTTCCACTGTTGGAATCAAATAGGTACTTGGGAAGTTTCATCTGAAATACATTTATTTATTAATGGTATTTCTGACTCTTTTACAAATCTTTAAGATATTTTTTCTGCCGTTTAGTATTTTTTGACAAACTGTAATCATACCAAAGATTCGATATAGTAACTTTTACTCGCCGAAAATAAGATAATAAGTGGTGCTTGGTAACTTTTTACCTGCCTTTTTTTTTCAAATTGTGTCACTTTGATACTTATTACTGAATTAATTATTTTGATTTTAAATGTGGTTAACCCAAACAAACACTTGACGCTTTGTCGCTTGTCACCGCTGTGAATCATAGCTACTGTGGTGGATGGTAACGATTTTATCGATCAGTTCCATAGATGAATATAAGTACTAAAGTATAGATGACCGTCTCGCGGTTTTTGCACTTTAGCGCCACACAGTATCCACTCTAGGAACCTTTTTGACCAAAACAACCCTAGAATGCAGCCCGGCTGTACCGCCACTTTCAAATTTTCAGAAATTCGTAGTACCAGTTATTACTATTGTGCAAACTGCGCCATACTAATAAGTTGAAATAAACTGCACAAAGCATGATGCTATGCGAGTTGGGGGTAATAAAACAATATTCATCTCAGACAATTATTTATTTTTTCTTCATTATTTGTGTTTGATATAATAATTATAGGCCATAGATTTGTTCGGGTCGTTTTCGTCCAACTCAATGCTTTTGCCACACAAATTGTTCACCTCCTTGCACCAGTCATTCAAAATCAATGCAATTCCTTTTCTTAACTCACTGTCTCACTAGAAAGTCAGCATCCTATGTAAAAATATCACTTCACAAAAGTAAAATCTTTGATTTGAAATCGTAAAAACGCGAGGAGTGAACACTCTACTCAACGTACTTTGTAGAAAACACTAACAAAAGAATTCAGCGACAAGAAAACACACAGAAAAATAAGCAAAGGCAACGAGTGCAAAAATTTGATTAGTTGAATACTATACTATAAATACGCTGCCTGGTACTATAGATATATCGATATCGAACGCAGAAAAGAATACAAAAAGTTCCAGTAGTGCCCGGCGCGTAGCGCTAGTAGTAATAGAATTTTGGTATTTGTATGGAAGACAAACTAGCATGATCAGTTCCAGGTAAGTGTCGCTAAGGTAAGCCGCGTGCACACTCTCGCGCATTTTTTTATGATCTTTTTGTGTAGTAAGACACTTGGTATGAACTGAAACTTTTATTTTCAAGCGTATATGTGTGACAAATTCTAAATAATTGTAGCTATTTAAGATCAACATCAATCGAAGTCGGCGAATAGATAACATAATTGGCCGTGCTTTATTAATTTCGGGTGTGGAAAATAACGATTTGACATCGGTAAGATCCTATATAATATTATTATATTTTATTTACTTATCTCATTTCAATATAAATAGATACGAGGTAATGTGTTATGTTGTATATTTTAGCAAGAGAAAATCCCAGAAGAAAGGGCAAATTTAAAAAACGATTCAACAAAGTCCGCAAAAGACTGTCTTTTGCTGAACCAGAGCCGGTAAAGTCCATTTTAGTTTTATTGTTTGGATGTATGGATGTGTAGCTACATAATGGATGTATGATGGATCTTTGTAGGTATATTTTGGTTGTATAGATGTTCTTAACTCTCTTAAGCAAAAACAACTGGACGGATTTGGATGAAACTTTATAGTCAGAACAAATAAGCTAATTTTTATCCCAAAATTCCCAAGGGATCGGAATTAACGCTAGTAAAAGCGTAGGGCGTTGCTAATCATCGGATAAAACTTACTTGCCAATCCATTTTCGTGATTGGACAAAGTGAATGAAGTAGATACCTGAAACATTTTTTTTTTATTCTTTATTTTTTATTGAGAGTTTGGTACAATAATTTGACCATGTCACTCTCGTAGAGTGCAAATCATCGTATAAACTAGCTCTAACTAAACAAAGTCTACATTTATATACTAACGTATACATTTCATTACATTTCAATCTTATACATTTTTAGGTTCTACGATTAATGCCAATCTGAGCTACTTTATACAATGCAATTGCTAATTTACCTGAAACTTAAATGTCAAAAGATATACAGGGTGACTGGTGATAAATTTAAGATATTGAAGGAGAGCACTCTGTACTCGATTCTGATCATAATTATAATAGAAGTAGGTACTTAATTTTTCACTAGAATTTCCTATAAATAAATAAAGAGTTCATGAATGCTTCGTGGTTAGACGACCGTTCAAGAAGTCGTCTATACCTACCTACATATCCACTCTGTGTTGAAAGCGCCTTGCGTACGTACGTGGTAAGAATAGGTCTTCCAGAATATGATGACAAAAAGGGAAAAAAGAAATCAACGCTAGCAATTCTGGGGAAATTTTCAAGGGAAAGGACAATAGCCAAAAAAACCCAGGCTCGGCGGCAATGTGTATTTCAGGTTTTCATTTCATTACCTAAAATGTGTAAATTAAATAGTGTCTAGTTGGAATGACCGAAATAATTTTCTTTAAGTGTGAAGTTGCTTTCGAAGTTAGCCAGGGATTATATTAATGTTTCAGTAAAATGTTATAGTATATTGGACCCATTTTCGCCTTCGTTTTCATGAGCGATGTTGATTTAGGCCCTTATTTATCTATGTACCAAGTTTCATTCAAATCAATTCAGTCATTCAGGTGAAGAAGCGGACAAACGTTAAAAAATATTATGATTTAAATAAACATTCAGGAAAATTTTTCAGTCATACCCCATATGCAGTATTTTATTATTCAATATTGACGGTATTTTAAGATAAATTTCTTTGCACCGGGCCTGGGTTAAATTTTCATACTACGTAGCCATTGTTCTTTGGAGCCAAACCAAAAACAATTCCTTGAAATTTCAGTTTACAGATGACATATTTTTGTTGCCATATGAAAATCGTTATTTTTTTAACTTTTTTTGCCTTTAGATCCCGGAAGATCTATAGTTAACAGTGTAGCCATGTCTTGCGCAATGAATTCTTTAACTTTTGATTAAGTTTATTCAGTAAACGTTTAAAATTTATAATATTATTTCTCTTCGTGTATGATCCCAAACTGTCACCTCCTCGAATTTCTAAAGTGACCCACCTGTCACCCAGTATAAATATAATCATAAAGATATATTGTTACCATGTTATAGGTACTACATAACCTATCTACTTCATTATGTAAAAAAATGTTATCATTTTCAGGACGATGAGATTTTGGAAGAAATGTCATGTTAGAGTTTCAGAGAAACATGCATCTGTAAATGAGTCGAAAGTATGCCACTAAATAATTTTGCTATAAAAAAGAAACACTTTCACCCGAAGTTGTTGCCGGACCATCCAATCCTTCTGTAAAACCTAGTAATGTTCTACTGAATCAGGCAGAAGATCAATACCCTCTTGCAGACAGTGATTATATTCTGACAGATATTGGTGTTCATGAGGAAGATCAGACTTATAATGAACAGTTATCGAGGACTATGAGTGTTAACAGCTACTACGGTAAAAATAATGAAGATAATTTTAATATGAATATTTTAAATGATAGATAATATCGTTTTATATTTGAGAGCTGATTTGGACTTAACTTGTTGAAATGTTAAAAACAATTTAAAGCTATGTTAAGTAAGTATATTATGAACTTTTGAAGGTATATCGCATACCGTTATTTAAAGATATCTTGCATTTTCGTTTAGAATTCCTAGCTTAGTCTATTTAAAAGTTCACGTTAAGAATATACCAAATAATGTGAAACTAATACAAAATAGGTTGTTTTTAATTTTTACTGATTTTGTAGCATAAGTTGATTCTAAAATAAACAAATCTATAAAACAATTGAACACTGTCTTTTTATTTTTCAAAGCCATATTCCAAACTTATACTTAGGTTCATTTTAAAGAAAAAACTTGATAAGTTTTTTCTTTAAAATGAACCTAAGTGAACTGAACAAAATTACTAACTGAATGTAAAAACTTTGAGCTCTAGATCAAATTTATGTGGTGGTTGGTAAATTATTACTTACGCTAACTTAATTTTATTTGTTATCTAGTAAACATTGCTTGATTTAATAACACGATTTTGTGAAAGGTAGACCTCTTTGCTTGTTCAATTTAAAAAAAAATATCTGCTTGTCCCTTTTTGTTTCGAAATAATTGATGATAAAAATATATTTAGACATCTTTACCAGCTTGAAAGATAAAATATTTTTGTCGGTTGGTAACTTTTACCTGCTTTGAATTTCAGGTAAATTGTAACCAAACGCCGCTATCTTGTAAAATATAAAATTTTTCTTATTTTTAATAAAGCCAATTTATAAAGGCATTAAAATACTTTAAAATTCTGTTTGATTTTTTCAAATACCTCTTATATCCAATTTTTTACGATTTTATTAAGAAAAAAATTATTTTTAAAGGGCGCTGCTATAAAATTTGCAATATGGCGCTTGGTAACTTTTTTCATTCCACCGTCGATATAGATTTAATTCAAAGATTAAACAGCATACCTACGTACATACAGGGTTATTGGGTAAGTCGACCTAGATACGTTAATGGCGAATAGTGCCCGTCTTTTCTAACTTATTTCACTTTGAAACACCTACCCTATATACAGAGTTGATTTGTTTGTAGTCACCGGCCAATTTTTTACACAATAAGTACCATTTATAGAAACGATTTTTGCAATAAAAAGTATTTTTTTTACAAGGAAATTAATATATCCGCGAACATATTAGGCAAACCATGGTCACTCTAAATTACCATTAAAATACAAACAACTACGCGCTACTACAAAACATCTTATAGTACTACGTGGTAGTATATTATCAACGAAATGCCGCTTCTTAGTAGCTATGTTCATCAACAGCGACTATTTTTTTAAAAGTTTGTGGTTCCATATTTCTACTTTTCTGTACTGAGCGACGCTAAAATAATTATGTAGATCCGTTTATATCGTATCAAAGAAACTAACATTTAAATTTGGCTGGTGACTAAAAAACAACCCTGTATAATATTAGAGGTCAGCCTAAAAATCTTACAAACATCCTCGAGTTGAGAGCAATGTAAACTGCTCATCCCTGATCTCTTTTATCGTGTAGCCACACCAATAGAAAAATAATCGAAATGTAAGTACAAAAAGGGCTAATAATAGCGCTAAAAATATTGCTAGAGGTCCTTAGTTTGAATGCCGGTGACGGTGGATATTTGTGCGATGAATACAGCTATTGGCTTCAAGTCATGGATTTCTGATTTATATTGCATAGAATTCTTATCTTAATCTAATTCTATTATATCACAAAATACATAGATACATTTTATAAAGTTTCTTTATCTCTTATTACGACTCCAAAAACACAAGTTCCTTAACATTTAATTTAGGCTGGATAATTTTGATAAAACACTTTTTAACCGGATTTATCGCGTATATTTACATTTTAGATTGAACTCGACGTTTCGGTGTCTTTGCTGACCCCGTGGTCACGAGCGTTAAAAATTGTTTTATTTAATATTATGGATAATTTTGTTTGTAAGTTTATTTATTTTAACTAAAAACCTTAACCATGTTTGGCTAAAAATGATTTCGGTTACAGTCACATATGAAGGCAATAAATGAATTTCAGTTCGGAAGAACTCTTTTGAACTGCGCATCACGGATGAGCACTTTCACAGAAAATTTTGTTTTTACAAAAGTGGTCAATGAATACTTACGATATTCTAGAAAATATTGAGTTTAGGGGAAATTCATAGAATAAATATTGGTTTTTATGTGAGTTATTCAGTCTAAATGAAAATAAAGTAACAGAGAAAATCTATTCATGATTTATAGAAAATACCTACGCCTAAAGCAAAGCCTTTTCAATAATATTTTAAAGTAATTTTTTTCATTATTTTATTTTATTTGGGAAACAAACAGTTACAATAATTATTATTTCTATTTTACATTTAAAAAAATACATGAACCAGTGAAGTTTCCACAGTTTGATCATACATATTATAGCGGTATACAGTTAACATGAAAAAGGAAAATAAAAAAGTATCTATATAATAATTTTAAAAAATTGGATAATTTTTTTAAGCTATTGAATAGCTTCTATCGCGGGCCTTGAGCGTGGGGACCGAATCCAGAAATTCCGTAACGAAAAAAACCTAACACCCCCCACTCCGACCGGCACAGCGGTGATACTTTGATTTCATAACTTTACATGCGGGCTTTAATAAACAATCAGCGCCATCTACTAGGAACTTTATATTAGATCAAAAATTACTGCATTAATAAAATAAATAAATAATTATAATTGCATAAAGTGATAAAAAATGCTATGCAACAGCTTTACCGCGGCAGTCTCCGAGTGCCACACGTCTTTTTTTAAATATGTATATTTTATAAAAGAATATAAGAATTTTCTGAAGTCGTCCACTTATGTTATAACGACTTCTGTTTTTTACTATGTTTTCATCATACAAATATCCATTCAAAGTGAGATTCGTGGGCTTCAGGCACAGAAGGCAAAGTTTTTACCGCCGTCAATGTCAGTTAACGTTTAAAATCATAGGAACATAGGAGTACGTTTCAATTACACGTCTGTACCAGGTTATCGCGCTACGAAACATTATGATTTTTTTTACATTTTATAGTCAAGCCTGTAAAGACAAAACAAATAAACAAGCATACATTTTCTATACATCTTATAATGAGGAATGTCTGTACGTCTATATGTTTGGTATAATCTTCGGAACGATTGAACACAATATTTTCTTTTAAAAGGCAGTCTTTTAATATGTTCTCATATCTAAAAATGTCTGGGAACTGACAGAAGGCCATGATCATCTCGAAAAAGTAGCAACCAGCCGAATTTTCACCGTTTTTGATTAAAAAGTTGGTAAAAATATCGATCCCAAAAAACGTTTAACTGCAAAGACAGAGAAAACTTAAAACCAAATTGCATACCAAGCAAAGCCCGATACTACAGCTAGTTTTAATAATTTAAGTAAAATTATAATTAGATTTAATTTGTCACTTAACATAAGATAATATAGCTTTATTGTGTAAGTAGTACTCAGCATTCTTGTAATAAATTACTTTCCCAAATAACTGGAAGATTACGAGGGTCCAAAATAAACAAAGATAGAAGTTCTTGGTTTGTTTATACAAATGGGAACACTAAGCAGAATTTATATGGGCTTAACTACTTTGATGGACATGAAGCTAAATAAGAGAAGAATGGTGTCTTGGGTTAATTTTTATGATAGTTCTAAAAAACTTGTTAAATTCTTCGGGGGAGCTTTATATAGAGTCGGCTAAAACCATTGCTCCGATGAAGATGAGTATTGGCATTTTAAATAAAAATTTATCAGAGTATTACTTTTCAAAACTTAACTTATTGTAGCCAAAGGCTTTTATATTATGAGCCAGGTAAATAAAAAGCAGTCTGACATCATATTGTCTTAAGTTTTCGTGATTCATACTATTAAATAAAACACTTTTTAACCGGATTTATCGCGTATATTTACATTTTAAAATTTGACGAAATTTTAAAAAACGTAGAGTCAAAATTTAAAATGTAAATACACGCGATAAATCCGGTTAAAAAGTGTTTTATTTAATAGTCTGACATCATCTATAAACTTAGATTGAATTAAGTTTGATAGGTTAAGTTTTGTACTAATGTTAAATTTTAATATTATTATAGTTTTTTAATTTTAAATGCTTTTAAATAATAAAACCCATAAACGTATATGAAAGATGGTATTTAAATAGCGAGATCTGGTAATGAACAAAAACGGGAGTAAAGTGATAATCCCACTAACTCTACACAAGGAATGGTATGAAGCTCTTTACATAAAAATAAGAAAGGTAAAATTCAATAAAAAAGGTTCGAATATTTCCTAAAATTATGGTTTTCCAAAAATATCGGCAGTACAAAAAAGGGGCGTTAAAACTTCGCTTTATGAAATAATCTAGACGATTCGAATTTAAATGCGATGAAATCCGGTTAAATGTATTTTAGTTTATACAGGGTGACTCACTTTTACTTTCAAAATTCGAGAACTTGATAGTTTGAGATCATATATGAAGATAAAATATAAAATAAATCTTAATTATTTACTGAGAAAACTTAACCGAAAGTTAAGGAATTCATTACGCAACGCACGCATGGCGTTACATAAGCGTTATACAATAGATAATTAGCGGGTGGTGGTGTGCGTGTGGCGGAAACACTACTGTGTGCGTGTTGACTGAGGCGGCGCGGCGCGTTTGGAAAAGTGTAGTACTTACTGTGTCTTTATTTATTTAGAAGGAATTTTGGTGAAAAATTTTGTACTTACTTTTATTACATAATTATGATCAGAATCGAGTACGGAGTGCTCTCCTCCAATATCTAAAATTTGACAAAATTTAAAATTCAACATATATTACATGCATAACTTCACGCCTGTATCCCTTATGGGGTAGGCAGAACATCAGAGGTTATAAAACCATTTGATGTCACGTTTGACAAATTTTGAGGCATTATAATAGTGGGGAGAGACTATTTCAGAGACAGGGGGTCAGCCTATCGCCCACAAAAAAGCCTCCCATAACATCTCGGTTCCTTAACTGACTTTTACAGAATTCCCGGGAAGAGAAGCAGCTGGCACATTCTATGTTTTTCTTTCGCTTCCAGTCCAGCATAGAAGCACGAAAATTGAAAATTCAAGATGTATTTTAATGTATTAAAATGTTGTGGTCATCAGCGACTTCTTTTAGCAATATCGACTAAGCTTTATATAATTCCATCTAATACCTATTTTAAGTAATATTGAATGCTGATATGTATATTCTTTGTCTCTTTATTCAAAATTAACACATTTTGGCTATTAAAATACTTATATTTAACGTTTTTTTATTGCATGCGTAAAGCGTCCGTCAACTCTACGGGCTCGAACTGAAAATCAGCGCTGAATTTCGGCATAGTGCTGAGTCAAGACTTAGTTAAAATTTGTGTTTTTTTATTTTATTTTTATAAAGAACTTGTTTACTTTTTGTTTGTTTTTTTTTTAAATGTTGTTAACCTATATTTGTTTGTCTATTTTGCGTCGAATTGAGTCAAGATTCAAAATAAAACTATCCACTAACATACCAAAGGCTATCCCCACCCCTACCCTACCTTCACTTCAAACTGACATATTCTCGTGTGCTATTGGGACCTACGGTCGACTACTACGAGCTTGCGTCCCGTACTGGAAAATTCCATCATCATCATTATCACAGCAGAATCGATCTATCGTATCTTCCCATAAACTAAACCAAATATCAAAACTAATCAAATCAAAATATACCGCGATCGCGCGCTTTAAACCTGATCGGGCAAATAAGGACAGCAGGAAACAACAGCCTAATCAGCGAACGTGAAGGTAATCCTTTTTTTTGTTTTCTCTGTTTTTCCCCATCATTCCTTGATTTTATACAGGGTCCATTTATAATAGTCAATTACCTATATTTTAATAGCAGATAAAGAATTATGGGTGGGTCTGAAATTCAACAACAAAAAAATTAAAAAAAAATCACCAGTCGCTCGTGACCACGGGGTCTGCAAAGACACCGAAACGTCGATTCAAAATTTAAAATGTAAATATACGCGATAAATCCGGTTAAAAAGTGTTTTATTTAATTTTATTTTAATGCATCGCGAAAACTTAAGACAATATTAAAAAAAAATAGTTTTCAGAAATTAACATTTCAAAATTCTTCTTATTGAGTAAAATTTAAGTTTAATCTACATTTTATGACTACATACAATTAGATGGATACGTTTTATTGCTTGCTGTGTAGTCATAAACAAAAGATTAAACTTAAATTTTGATCACTTCAAAAAATTTTGAAATTTTATTTAATGAAAAATATGTGTAATTTTTTTTTCTTCTGTAGTTTAGACCTACTCATCATTCTTAATTTGCTATTAAAATTAAATTGACTATTATAGGAGGACCCTATATTTATTATATTTACTAAGCTGTCTCGTTATTTCGGTACAGACACGATGACCACGACTGATCTCCTAGTTTAAGGAACGCTTTGGCAAATGCAGCGTAAGCTTTGTCGTCTAAAGCAGAGATTAAGGCGAGGATGCTGCGTTTTTACACTTTTTTGAACAATAATATACCTAGCAATGTGTACATGTTGTGTCTGAAAAAAATATTTACAAAAATTTACCATCACACCAACCACTATGTAAAGGTAGAAACACGATTAATGAAAATTGGCTCAATAAAAAAAGTCACAGACATAACACTAATTTACCATTTCAAACGGATATTTCTACGGAATGCCATAATTGATTCATGTAGAAGTTACATAATAGTATATTATGTAACAAGTGAGCGAAGTTGCTAATTACAGTCGAGGCTGTGATTTGAGCCCGAGCCGCAGGCGAGGGCTTAATAATGAGCCGAGACTGTAATTAGCAACGCTCACGAGTTACATACGACGTTTTTCAACACACTTGTGAGTAAAGTGGGCATAAAATAACAAACACACTTGATAACAAAGCTGTGAATTGTGATTGAAAAATGGCGCCGAACCTCGCGCATGCTCGTAGGTTTTTTTTTCCGTCAAATGTGTCAATGTCTGTATAGCATATACAGCCTATTTTAAGTGAAAATGTTTAATTTGGAGTGGTAAATGCAAATATTTTAATATTTTATGACAAATGATTGTAAATTGTGAATAATTTGTTTAATATACAAATTTATTTTACTAATATAAGGCGCAAACATTTAAAAATGTATATGGATTTGAAGTGGTATAAAACCTCTTTGTTGTTTCTGAAAATATTTAGTGTATAACCCGGACCAATAAAATATGCTCTGTTTTCTCGCATGTTATTTGCACAAAGGTACAATTAAACTTTTTAGGATTCATTATATTATGCACTAGGGTATAATATATTATGCACGCGTGACTTATAGCCCAGTTTATAGTTCTAAATTCAATAGAATAACGCTCACTTGTGTGTTGAAAAAGTGTGTTGAAAAAACATAAAACGAACCTTTTTTAAACGATGTGTAAAGCAAAATTTTTAAATAGTTATAATTTTTGAAAATAATTTAGTTAAACGTAATTTTGATTGCTCACGTGTCGGCGAAATTATCTGGCCGGGAAGTATGGAAGTACGCACCACGCTACACGGGCCCTTAAGGTGAACGACCACTGCAGAGGCGAAGAACATAGGGATGACTTGAAGCGAACTTAAGCACGAAGCTCAAGCTTTATTAAACAAACATAGGAACATAAAGCATAAGTCAAAAAAAAAAAAATTCAAAAAGTTTTATTCATCTTAGGAATTTTACAAAACACTTGATGAAGTCACTCATCACATACTTCGGCTTTAAATAGTTGTTGATAGTTGTTAAATAAGATATTACAGTAGACCAAGAGACAAAAAAAGCCGGCGGAAAAAAACTCTTGGCACTCTTTTTCAGTCAGAATTATCAAATTAATACAATTAGGTACAGTACAAATTGACCGTAACATGAAAAAAAAACAAACACAAGACAGCTGATTGAGAGCCAATGTCATGCCACAACCAAATTGCTTACATAGCAGATGCAATGAGCTATGGATGCACAATACGAACATGACAAACTGGGACCAGAGTATTTGAACAAGAATGGAATAAAATAAAATAAAAGTCAAGACAGTCATTCGCGAATAACAATTTTGTAATAAATTAATGCTCGGGTCAAAGCCAAACCAGAGTCGGTGCTAAGTAAAAGCGAAGTGATAATCCAAGCGTTTGCTAAATCCCACTTTAATATTTCGACTTCTCCAACATCAGAAGCGGGATCATCTCTGGCTTAAAATTAAGTTGAGCTTCGTTTTTGTTTTTTACATACAGGGTTGATTTTTCGTCACCAGCCAAATGTTAGTTTCTTTGATACGATATAAACGTACCTGGGCGGGTCCATAAGTCCGTGACTTGTTGAATTTCTGACCTCTCTACTGAAAAAGGAACAGTGGCTTTGTGCGCATTCGTATTGCATGCATATTGTATGCGTGCGGGAGACTGGGTGGTATACATAATTATGTTGTAGACTGCACTATGCATGGCAAGAATAATTTGGAAATTAAAATGACGTTATAAAGACTGTTGCGAAATATTGGCCGGTGGTAGGAGATGGCAGGAGGTAATAAGAATTAAATGGAGCCTTGCAGACTTTGACGTTGATGTGATACTAATAATTGCAAGAAAAATTCTTTGACCTCATCTACACTTATCATCACATGAGATTGAGGTCACCGATAAAAAAACTTTCCGAACTCAACAAATAAAAAGAACTATTCAAAAAACGTTATGGGTTTCTTCAAAAGGATATTTGTCCGTCCGTCCGTCATTGGTTTTTTACATTAAGTCTATTTTACCAAGTTTTAAAATATGACAAAAATAACAATGTCTTTAAATGACAATATTATATAACAACAATATTATATAAATTGTTATACTGCGGGTCCAGTATAACAATTTCTTTAGGAGGTTCTTGTGGCTGCCTTGGCGCTGCAGTGCCTCGGGTATGTTTGCTGTGTGGAACATTGATGGCTTTCAAGCCATTATTCGAAAGAGAGCTTCACTATGAGCGCGGGTGCGAGGCAGCATCAACGCTCTCTTAAAGGTGATAGCGGCAAGGACGGGCAGTAATAAGCATTTAAAATTTTACAAAAATATTTGTTTAAGGTGTGTTTTTTACTAATATGAAGTGTATGGATAATCTTTGTCTGAAATAAACTTTGTCATTTCATTTCATTCATTTTAATTCGAGGTAACAAAGCCTGACGTTTATTGACCACATAGTACAATAAAGCATATTCTACTTTTGGTAGAAAATCGTGAGGTAGATATTCCTTTGTCATACATTAAGTAATTCATACGTAAGTCCGGACACTGAAGGAATAAACATTATTTAGTGAATATTATGTTTATTCCTTTAGCACGTCCGTTTAAAATAAAATTCTACCAAGTGTGGTATGCGAATCAAATTTCGGATCATCGACTTTCTACCAGATAGAAAGCAAACCTATCTGCCAGGCACATATCTATCGGTTCTAATCAAATCTGTGTCACTTGGCCGATGTTTACTTTAAATCAAAAAAGGGACACCGAAATCAAATGAATCTCTACTCGTTACTTTCGTAATCATCAAGTCAAACGAACTTCTTAATATCATTAACTTGTCGTTGGTTCCTTAAATTTCGGCTTAACCAGCTAGGTTTTGAACCTTCTGGACTAAACCATGAAAACTAGATTTCTTAGTGCTTGAGGAAAAAAGTTCTCGATAATCGTGCTGCATTTGCGAATTCTATTGGGCTTGCTAGAATTGTATCGCCTAACCATAAACGTTGGCCACATATCTTTGGTCCATAAATAACTAAATTAATTATAACTTTATACGTATCGATAAAATATTAATGCAACAACAAGATCTACTAAAATAGTTGTATATGAAACCTATTTGGACCCTATGATTAATCAGAGACCTTAAATTGCTCATCGCTATGAACGTTCAAGGCAACAAGTATTAACAAAATGGAGTAAAAATTTCTACTCCATATAGCCCTTTTAAGTTATAAATTTATACTCATCTCCACGACTGTATTTACATAAGTGTTTAAGTGTTTAACATGCATGCATATTTAAGTGTGACAGTTTATACAGGGGTTTTTTAATCACCAGCCAAATTTAATCGTTACTTTCTTTGATACGATATAAAAGTACCTGCATATTTATTTAAGTTTCGCTCAGTACAAAATATAAAGATATGGCACCAGAAATATTTTTACAAATAGTCGCTGTTGATGAACATAGCTACTACGACGAAGAATTTCACTGATAATGCTATGACGTAGTTCGATAAGATGTACTGTAGTAGCGCGTAGTAGTCTTTATGTTAATGGTATTTATTCATTATTTAAAATTACCATGCTTTGCTTGAATTGTAAAAGAATATATTAATTTCGTCGTAAAAAAATTGCAAAAATCTAAAAATTCTTTTAATAAATGATATTTCTTGTGTAAAAACAATTTGGCCAGTGACTAAAAAAACACCCTGTATAATAAACGTGCGATGTTTGTTAAATATATTTAAGTAAAATTATTATAGTTTATTTACCTGTAGTCTCTCTTGAATTTAATTATGAAGATAGTATTAACCTTAGCTCAGTGAAGCCACGGTGCATGAAGGTGTACGAGAGTAATTAAGTTTAATTTACTTTGTGTTCAGGTGAAGCCACATTTTAATGGTTGAAAGATACAGCAGATTAAATACTAATCTTTTGTAAGACTGTCCTTAAAGAAAATTGTTTGTGCTTGCGTACTTGCGTTATTTTTCCAGTGTAGACTATTGGATCTATTGGAATCTATTAGATTTTTAATACATACATACATACATAACCTCACGCCGGTCTCCCCTTGGGGTAGGCAGAGACAAGGGAACACCAATTGCTGCGATCCAAACATACCTCTTTCGCTTCTTCCACGTTCATCAATCTTTTCATAGATTTTTAAATAGAGAAAAATTAATTAGAATACTTTACTTATTATACTTGTTAATAAAATAATATTATATAATATTTACTTTTACAGTTATAAAAAAAATATTTTTAAGTAGTTGTGAAATCAGGTTAATTATTTGTTTTGTTCTGGGATTTACTGAAAACCAGCGCTGGTTATTAAGTATGACAACATACTTATGCCAGCAACATGCTGAGTCTGTTCCCTTATCCCCCCTGTACATAATAATAAATATGTTTAAATGTAAAAATATAAGTTATATCATGTCTGTGTTGTCTTTGTGTGAAATAAATGTTTTCTTTCTTTCTTTCTTTCTTTCTGAAATAGTTTTGGAATAAATTAAGTCTCGAAACCATTTTTCTGTCATTTTCACCATATTATGCAGCTCCGATAAAGTTTCAATGAGAACTCGTTTGATAGAGAAAGACAATGGATAAATATTAATCAAATAGTGGAAAAAAGAGCCATGGCTTACTAATGAGTAAACTGTGTTGAAAACAACAACGTAAAATAACGATGGCTGGTGCTTGCGTTAACTCGTGAACGGGTGCTGCTAGCGGTGCCAGGTCGTTTTGCTAATGATACTATGACTATTTTATTCCATTCTTGTTCAAATACTCTGGTCCCAGTTTGTCATGTTCGTATTGTGCATCCATAGCTAATTGCATCTGCTATGTAAGCAATTTGGTTGTGGCATGATATTGGCTCTCACAATTAGCTGTCTTGTGTTTGTTTTTTTTTCATGTCACGGTCAATTTGTACTGTACCTATTTGTATTAATTTGATAATTCTGACTGAAAAAGAGTGCCAAGAGTTTTTTTCCGCCGGCTTTTTTTGTCTCTTGGTCTACTGTAATATCTTATTTAACAACTATCAACAACTAGTTAAAGCCGAAGTATGTGATGACTGACTTCATCAAGTGTTTTGTGAAATTCCTAAGATGAATAAAACTTTTTGAATTTTTTTTTTGAATTTTGAGCTGCATACCCTCAAAGGACAAGATTTTATACATTCACTATTTGACCCGGCAAACGTTGTTTTGCCATATAAATAAAAAAAAAAATGTTGGCCGATTCTCATAGATACCGGATAAGCAAAAAAAGTTTCATCAAAATCGGTCAAGCCTTTTCGGAGGAGTATGGCAACGAAAACTGTGACACGAGAATTTTATATATTAGATACATTTTGGCCCATATGTGTACCGCGAGGTACATGTACACCAAATTGTAGGCATAAACCGAGGAACTGTAAAATATAGGATATATCTACCTTTTCGTGATTAAATGCTGTAAAATAAATTACTGAAAGTTGTAAACATAAGATCATATTTTTTTGACATATGTCAATAATGACAGGATGGCACCACTCCGTTAGTCATTCAAATAAGGTCGAATAACATCGAATAGTGATTGTATGCTTTTTGAAATAAACAATAGAATGACAAACTGTCAATTTGGCAATTATAGTATTTTTTATATTATAGGCATTTTCTTGTCATGGATAGTAGTCTTTATACTGCACAGCATAGTACAGCAATACAATAATAATAGTACAGCTTGTGTACAAAGCCACAAGTAAGAAATTTTTTTCTTAGTTTAAAGTTCAGCTTAGACCTATAATGTTAATACAGTTTTCTTAAGTGGAATCAAAGGTATTATAAACCGCTGAGTGTACCTCCTTACCTCAAATGGGCCACTTATACTGGGATCCTTTTTCATATAATGCTACTTCAAAGAAACATCATACTTCAAAGAAAGCAGTGTGCAGCATGCTCTATAGTTGATTTAGATACCGCATATCTCAATTTTTTTTAACTTTATCACACTTTGAAAGTGGAGAAAGAGTGCCTTTCACAAATCATGTGTAGACCTTTTTGGAAGATATATTTCTAAAAGATTTGTGTTTTATCCAAAATCATAACTCAAAAATGATGAAAAATAATCGAATAACAAAACTCAAATATAAATGAGGGTAAATGTAAAGGAGTAATGATGACGTTGCTTACGGCGGCGTTGACATACGTCAATTATTGTCAATCGGCGTTTCATTTTAAAAGCTATTATCCTAACGATATAAGCGATGAAAAAGCCGTTTATAATATTTTTGTGTCATATTATTTGCTTTTGCCTTTCTTTGTGCCATCTATACGGCGTGGCGCCGTATAGATGGCGTGGATCCATCTATACGGCGCCGCACCGTGACACGGCAACAACGGCACCGTGCCGTTTCACGGCATACGGCACGCCGCCCACGGCGCACGGCCCGCCACCGCTACTTTCCACGGCGTCGTGCACGGCGCTTCATATTAGCTCTTAAAATTATCTCCATCATGGTTAATTATAAAAAAGCATTGATTTGCACCGTATTTCACTGCGTCGCGCCGTATTACGGCAATGAACCATGTCGTTGTACCAACCATGTAATTTTAAGCGCTAATATGAAGCGCTGAGCGGTGCGCCGTGCACGGCATACGGCCTCATACCGTAGAGATGGATCCACGCCCTTAGGAAGGTTCTATTGCTATAATATTTACACAGGGAGACTGGTGATAAATTTTCAATACTGAAGGAGAGTACTCTGTACTCGATTCTGATCATAATTATGTAATAAAAGTAGGTACTTAATTTTTCATCAGAAATCCCTATAAATAAACAAAGAGACCTTACTACACTTTTCCCGACGCGTTGCCTCTGTCAACACGCACACCTAGTGTTCCTGCCACACGCACACCACCACCCGCTAAGTATTTGTATTACGCTAATGTAACCGTGCGTTGCGTAATGAATTCTTTAAATTTCGGAGAAGTTTACTCAGTAAATAATTAATATTTATTTTTAATTTAATATAAATATAAATATTTCTGATACTCACACAACATGGGCTATCTAAGCCCAAATTAAGAACTTGTGTTATGGATACTAGATAACTGACTTAAGAAATATATAAACATACATATTGAATAAATACATATTTTTTATTAGAATAAACTTAAATAAACATATAAACATCCATGACTTGACGGCTAATATCTGTGTTCAAAACACAAATATCCGCCGCCGCCGGGATTCGAACCCAGGACCTCTGGCATAGAAGGCAATGTATGTTACCACTACACTAGCCGGTCGTCTTTTATTTATTTTTTCTCTTCATGTATGATCTTAAACTATCACATCCTGGTATTTTGAAAGTGACCCACCATTTATCCTATATAAAAATAATAATACTAAGATAAACAATTTATTAAAAAGCAAAACCTATTCTAATACGTTCTTCGGAGAATTGCTTGGAACGATCTATTTTTCGTACACATTTCGAACAAAGATAATTTTATTTTTACATTTTCGGATAAGAATTTATCGTGATAGGTTTGAATTATCCTGAAAGGTAAAATCAGGGATTGGGATTAGTTTTAAAGTTTTAGTTTTGTTACACAGCAAATATTGTATGGGGTGCTGGGTGGGTTTTAATCCCTAAGCCGACTGTAAAGAAACGGCTTAAAAGTCGACTTAGGGATAAAAAACTAGTGTATGAACAGATCCTTTTTAATTCTTCTTTGTTGAAGACCACAAAGTATAGAACGACTCTCATGTGAAACACTCACCTTGATTAATTTAACTCTAATTTTCGATATAGCTATAGGCTGTCAATTCGGTTAAAAATTTATTCACGATTATGAATAGTAAAAACTTACGACAATAATAGAAACCGATCTATATCACCATTTTCAAGAGGCCTTTGTCCATGAGACAAATTACTAAAGTTACAAAAACAAAACTATGATTATGCATATTCCAATTCGTATAACTCAAACGAAGTCCACAATAATTTTCATCGTTAAACTTCAAATAATACGCAAAACAAAAGAAAGTTCGAGCGAGACCAAGTCTTGGACAGTTAATTGTTTTCTCAATACAACAGTCTCTAATGACTGGATCTGATATTACACTGTATTGATCAACTTGTCCTTTTATCGGGAAACTTGACAAACTTTGAAAATAATTTCGCCGCAGTCTCTTTTAATTAATATTTTGTATTTTCTGTTACGACTTCAATGTCGACTTTATTGGAAATATACGGGACGGTATTGTTGTGAAAAAAGGATCGTTGACTTAGAGTGGGTACGTTTCTTTCAATCGTTTTATGTACTTCCTAATTTGGTACCGATACATGGTTAATTTTCAATGAAAGTATAGAGAAAAAACTTTTTCCAAGCAAATGTAGTATGGCTTATAATGGACATTGCACAGCATTTATAAACCTGAATATATACAGGGTTAATTTGAAGTCACCAGCCAAATTTAAATGTTAGTTTCTTTGATACGATATAAATTTACTTGCATATTTATTTTAGTATAGCTAGGTACAAAAAAAAATAAAGAAAGTTTAAATGTAACACATACGATAATGACTACTTATCGCGCTGTAGATGGCACCATATACTACCACTGAGCATACGAAGAGAAGTATCAAATGCATTATAATAAAAATTATGAACAATAAGATCTTATGTGCCTGAGCTTCTGGCTATGGTTGGTATTTGCGCACACACCAAATTATACAGAAATCCTACCTTACTCTACGTCCCTACCGCAAGTACCAACTATAGACAGAACTCATTCATAATACGATTTAGCAATCTTGTAAACAAAGCATTTTTCTTTTTTATAATTAGTCCTAGCTGTAAGAATCGCCCACTGCTCCGTCCTGCGTCTTGTGCGGCTAGTCAGGCCACTCGGCAAACTTTCGCGGTAGCCCCAAGGCTACCTAAAGCCCGTCGAAAACGGGAGAGAGCGTCCTCAGCCTAGCTCGAACGCTCCTCCAGTCATCTCTAAGGACCCAAAGGCCATTTCTACTTCCGCTTCAGACCAGAGCATGACCGCATGGCGTTCTGGATCCAGCTCGCTCCCATCGGCGAAATTCTGGCTTTCGACACCACTATCGACAAAAAAAAAATTGGGCTTGAGTGAGAAATTAATAGGACGTCCATCAATAAATCGAAGTCTTAATTAGGTAGATCATTAATTAACATATGAATATCCGTCCTTTTAAACTTATTAGTGGCAATAACTTTTAATTTTATCTTTAACATGATCTCATCCACTCACATAACTTGAAAATTTACGTCAAGAGAGACTGGAAAGTTTACCATTGTTCGCCATTATTTGAATTTCCTAAAATTACCCTTCACAGTGAGATTAACATAGTTGATAAGATTCAACACTATGTTGATGTGAGTCTCATCCAGCTCACAGTGAAAACTATCATGACAGGTAATTAAAATATAAGCTGAGTCAGAGATATGTTGTCTTGATAATTTATTAGTTTGATTTAACTTAATATGTTTATGCAATATGCATACATATATTATTATTATAAGTGAAAACCCTATCACATGTTTATAGCAATGAGCATTGCCTTAACTTATTTAATAATGCTAATATAAGTTGTAAGAGGTAATAACGAACATAAATAGAATGCTGTACGTATTATCTGATAGAGTCTGTTACTATATTTCTACACAAATAACAAATAATTTTACAAATAAATTTAGGTGATTTCATGTAAATGTTAACAACATATTTTATTGTCAAGAAGCCATATATTTGAATTTGGATGTTATCTACAAACTTTATGGATAAGTGGAAAGGATAAATGAGTTAAACTTTAAAAATAAGATGAATACTTCAAGAAAAAACTGCCAATAATAATAAAAAAGAATCTAGATAATAATACAAAATGCGGAAAGGATGCTATAGAATAAATGTTTGAACGTGTCAACTTGATAGTCTCCGTTGAATAACCCCAAATCCATTCATGAAATGACCGACACTTCGGTTCGTGTCGCTGCTGCTACAATGTCAGGGCAAGGGTCAAACTTATGGGGTTAACGGCATATTCTCACACCGATGCAAATTAATATTTAACTGAAAAAAAATGTTAACTTCTTAAGTTGTTATGACTTTTGGCTGCCTTTAGCTATTTAGGCCTTAAAAAATTATTTTTCTTGTAATGGTTGCTTGGCTGCTTTAAACTTATGGCTAGAAATGGTACTCTAAATCTAAATAAGAAAATTCAAGTCTTTTTTTGATAAAAAGGTAACGCACTAAAATGTCAAGTTACATCCAGTAAAAACGTATTTTTATTTCAGTTAAGATGAAGGTTAAACACGAGTTATGTAACCGATACAAAAAGTTTTTGCTTTATTTATTGCAATTTTTTTAACTAAAACTTAAATATTCAAACAATTTTCAAATTCCAAAATTTTCAATTTACAAATTGAACTGAATCTACCACCACTTCGGAAAGTCGATCTGTTGAGAAGAAGTGGCAAGAAACTCAACAGCAATCATCTTTCTTTTTCAACAAAAAAAAAGTTATGTCTTACTTCTTTCTGAAGATTGTATACGAACACACAATAGTTAGAAATAGATGGATACTGTGTGTGCGTAATGAAAGCGAAAAGGCAGTGTCAAGCGAGTTGCTAAATATATTTCTTAAAATCACTCACCAACATGACTGCTCTGATAATTACATGATATATTCTCATTTCTAAGAAACTTTAAGGAAATTATAAAATTTACACGTACGGTAGTGTGATTTCAACCGACCCCCTTTCTTTCTCGTGCATATTCTTACATATATTGAGATACCTGCTAAACAGGCTAGAAAGAATTTTTAAGGTAAAAAAAATAAATTTCGTAAGATGTTGCGACAACTGAGTGCAAGTAAGAAACTGTTCAAAGTAGTAAACTGCCATTATCAAATTGGCTGTGCACATTCTTAGATAATGTGTATCAATTGGATGGCGTAATGGCAAAATTGGAACATGTTTAAGGACAGGTGGCGCGTCGCGCGGGGCTTCGTGAGTTTTTACTACATCGCCAGTTTTAGAATGGAACTATCCGCTGGTTAAGAGTAAAGCTGGCGATGTAACGAAACGCGCTGTGCATAAAAGTGCCCTAATGGCTAGTGCACGATTTTTTGTAATTGCTCTTACTTTTTTTATCCTGCCAAAGAATGACACCCTACAGTTTCGCCCCAAAGGGCGACCACAGACAGGGAGAGGGTGAATACTCCTGGATGAACTGGACCCGGCACGGGAATAAATCCCCGCCGACAGTGACAACTGCAGAGCCTTACCTACTAAACACCCCCTTCTCCGATCCCTAACTCAAGAGCTATTCCTAGATCGTGTAATGAGCTACCACCCCGTGGGATCCGCGGCGCGCATCAGGCATCCTGACGGATGACCCGTGGTAAGACACTGTAAAGCTCAATAGCAAGTGTAGAGAATGACTAGGCCTGGTAGCCCAAAAGGTTGACAAGGTCCGCGGTGAACTGGTTAGGTTAGGTTAGTCTGAGAGTACGTTTCTCGGTCTGCGGCATGAGTGCCGCGTGGGAGGGTTGACAGTATAGGAGACTGTCGCCCTAACAAGATTGTTAGGGTGGGACTCAGCACGTTGAAAGTGACTTGTTGCCAGGACTTTCAGGTGCTGCTGAATTGAAGGGAGCTCCAGGTCCCTGTGCAGGTCCGTGTTAAGCACGTACCAGGGCGCGTTAGCTGCCCTTCTGCAGAAAAGAGGATTGCTCTTACAATTTTTAGCTTCCTTATATAGTGGGATTGAGAAGTACTTTCTGTCCATGGGTATTTTCTTTTCATGACTTATGCTGAACAGAGAACTTTTTCATGTCAGATTTTTTTTGCAGTAATTAATACTATGTTCAATAAGTTGATCACACGTACATCTTCTATATCACGTCGTGGAAAATAATAATAAAGGTTAAGGATCACTCATTTCTCTCTCCTTGACACATAAAATAACTAATATATAAAACAAATTATACTATTTGTTTTTGTTTTGGTTTTGTTTCTATTTTATTTGCAATTTCACCTATATTTTTTATCAGTATATTTCTTACTGTAACCTTGTGTGTAATAAAAATATGAAAAAAAAACAAACTAGTTATTTGACTCATAATATTTCAAAGCTACATAATATTGTAAGTTGGCTTCTGTGTTAAAGGCACCCCTTCAAAGGTCCTTATAAATCTTGCTCAACTGCTAACCCACTCGGCTAAATTAAATGTCAACAATCATATATTACCTTGGCAATATTTGCTTAACGGGCAGCGAAAAATATTTATTAGACGTAAGCTTTTGTTGGGTTTCAAAGCTTTATTATACATACATTATTTGGAATATTGGAAAATAGGTGACTCTTAGAAAATATTTAAAGATCGAAGGTTGAGTTAGTAGTATGTAAAAAACATTGTTAAACTACAACCATATTTTTCAGTGGATGTCGTTAAATATAGCTAAGCAAAAACAATAATATCTTCAATAGTTACTTAACATTTTTGTAGGCCAGCCTTGCAAGTGTACGAGTAGATAGTTTTATCAAGAAATAAATTATATCAAAGTGTAACACGCGTTTATGTAATTATAATAACTATCATTCATATCCTACCAGCCGTGTGTGGCATTTTACTGTTGAGGAGATGCGTTTTTTCTCCTTGGGCTTACATGACAAAATCAAATCTAGAATTTATCATCTTCGAACAGAATAAAACAGGTAGAATACAAATTAATTAATTAAAATGAAAAGGTTTACTAAACCTCCCAATTGAGTAAACCTTTGTTTCGAAGTTTTATAATTAAACAAACTTATACAGGGTGAATAGTGACTTTCAGATACTGAAGGAGAGTTCTGAACTCGATTCTGTCATAATTATGCAATAAAAGTAGGTACTAATTTTTTTACTAGAATTCTCCATTAATAAAAAAAGTTCTTTTACTATTTACTTTACTTTCGCCTGAGTAAATCGTGGCACAAGACCTGGCAGGCGGATCGCTGCCAACGCTTGTGTAACCATGCGTTGAATAATCCATTCTTTCGGCTAAGTTTACTCAGTAAATAATTAATATTGACTTTTTATTATATATTTTCTCTTCATGTATGATCTTAAACTATCACGTCCTCGAATTTCAAAAGTGACCCACCAGTCACTCTGTATAATAACCAGCGTGTTTTCATTGCAATTCTCTTAACCAGATAGTATAAGACAGTATAATACATTTAATTTCATGCATCTTCCATGCTGGACTGGGACCGAAGAAAAAAACATAGAATGTGCCAGCTGCTTTTCTTCCTGGGCATATGTACTGTAAAAGTCAGTTAAGGTACAGAGGTTTTATAGTAGGTTATTTTTGTGGGCGATAGGCTGACCTCCTGTCACTGCAATACTCTCTCCATCATTATTATATATCAATTTGTCAAACGCGACATCAGGTGGTTTTATAACCTCTGGTGTTCTGCCTACCCGTAACAGGCGTGAAGTTATGTATTACTAGTCACCCGCGTAACTTTTGATCCCGTGGGAATTTCTATAACCTTCCTCAAGAGTTGGGCTATCAAATGCAAAAAGAATTTTTCAAATCCCACTTGTGGTTTCTGAGATTAGCGCGTTCAAACAAACAAAAAAACAAACTCTTTAGCTTTATATATTACTAGCCACCGCGCGCGGTTTTACCCGCGTAACTTTTGATCCCGTGGGAATTTCGGGATAAAATATAGCCTATAACCTTCAAGAGTTCAACCTCAAGAGTTGGGCTATCAAATGCAAAAAGAATTTCAAATCCCACTTGTAGTTTCTTAGATTAGCGCGTTCAAACAAACAAACTCTTCAGCTTTATATATTAGTATAGATTAGTATAAGTATTAGTATAGAGAAAACGAAAGTACGCTCATGCTGGGTCTTTATAAAATAAGATGGCAACAATAACATGTTTGAAGTGAAGACATTTGGCGGTAGACTTTTATGTTAGGAGTTGCCAACTGTAGGCGGCAATAAAACGATCTTATTAATTTTCAACCGACTTCCAAAACGGAGGAGGTTCTCAATTCGTCTGTATGTTTTTTTTTGTGTCTTTGTTACACGATATTTCGGACAATTATGAATCGAAATTCTTATTTCATAGAATAGAGGATTTTTCAAAGTTGGGCCCATAGAAATTTCATCGAAATCGGTTGAGTACTTCATTGAAAATTTCAAAGTTTTAAAACAATATGTATGATTTCGGAGAATATTTACGTGTATGACATTATAAGTCGGCCAAAGTTTTGACGTGAAGTTTTTTTTTAATGCTCTGTATTCGTTGATTATCCAAGGATTGAATTGATCTATTATTCTTTTACGGTTATACATTTATTCTCCGATTAAAAAGTCTTCCTTGATATTTAATTTTAACCAACAACGCATTAAGCATTAATAAACTAATTCAAAAATACTACAGAATAATGGCCTTATTTCTATGACAGTCACATCCAAAACTGTTATCTCCTTATAAATAATCAAATTAACCAACAGTTAACTTATCTAATCTTCTATTCGAAGACTAATCCTGCGTACAAAATCGGGTCAAACTTTGTAGGGGGTCACTTGTTAACATTTATAAGGCGTACTCAGAACAAGCCCTTTCAATTAGTAGGGACCTTGAAGGGAATAAAAATTCATCGGCTCTAGAAGCAATTGACTTGGACAAAGTTTAATTTTCTGACCCTTTTTTCTGAAAACTATTTACTTTTATCTTGAGGGGATAACTGTTACCTGGACCTTTTGTTTTTACGAAAGATAAAACTTTATGGTAAAAGTCAACTTTGATAATAAATCTCAAAGTAGGCTTTATTTTTATTAAAGTATGTTAAATATGTATTTGCATTAGTGAAGCAAGAATTGAATTTTCAACCGACTTTCAAAAGGAAGAGGTTCTCAATTCGTGTGTGTGTTTTTTTTGTGTCTTTGTTAAACGATATTTCAGACAGTTATGAATAGATTTTGAAAATTCATTTTTCATATGATAGAGGATACTTCATAGTTGGTCCCATATAAATTTCATCGAAATCGATTGATTACTGCATGGAAAATTTAAAAATATGTATGAATTCGGAGAATGTTTACCTTGACCACGTTATAATTCAGCCAAAGTTTTGACGTGAAGTCGGTTTTTTAATTCTATGCTTCGTTAATTATTGGAGCCTATCATCGCAACTATAAAAAAAGATCTATTATAATACGATGATAATTTGTTATCATGCCTTTAGGTATGTGATTTGCATTTAGGTTATATAAAGGCAGACGCCAGTAAGTTATTCTTATAGTTATTTCTCAATAAAATATAGCCTCCCCAAAAGATATGCTATGAAATGCTGTCTAAAATACGATTAATATTACTAGATTTTGCAGATAAAAACTTATATGTTCATATAAACAAACGAACCCTTTTCCATTATTATAAAGTTGAGATATCAGATTAAAATTTTATGTTGTACGTGTTAAAGTTTATTTAGGAACTAAACCATTTCTAGGCAATAAAAAATCGATGCGGTTTTCTAGTTATTTATAGCGCAGGCATAGATAGCTGAAGATATATTGTGCAAAACCCGTTATATATTTTGCTTTTTTTCTGGTATACGTATATTTTATTTTTATGGGGTGAGGTCAAGAATAAACCTTTTTCCATTTCCAATAAAAATAAAAATAAATTAAAAATAAATAAAATAAAGTTTGTATTTATTTAAGTTTAGAATAAAAGGACCAAGAAAGCTTGAGAAGCCTTTGCTACAGCTAGTTCTGAATATTATTATTTTTTGTTTTAACTTATGAAATTGGGTTTAAATAATTCAGATATTATCGCACCGCGAGTCTCTTGGTATTTCGACACATGATTAGTTATTATGAAATTAATTTTCCTCTTTTCTTTGTAATATAACAGCAGTTATTACAATATCCAACAAAATTCGTTTTATCATCGATTATGAGTTCGGACTAGAGGTGTGACTAATATATTCACAACAGTTACACGGCAGAAATGTTACATTCGGTAATACGAACTTTCTTTATTATGTTATTCAATATCAGTCAAATAACAGTGAGCGACGTTGCATGCAGTCATCAAAGCGCGCGATAATTATTATGTTATAATATAATACAATGAATATTGTACCTACATTTTACGAACTACATCAGAAACTCTCACTGTTATTTGACGGGTAACGGGACAGTTATGACACCATGTTATTGATAAAGCGTTATATTAGTTAAGAGGCATATGAAAATTCTATCCTAATATAACATCTCTAGTTCGGACATGGAAACAATGCATCCCGAACGGAACGCAATATCGATGATGCATACGCACGGCTAATAAAACATGTTATTGGCCAGTCATATGAAACATGGCAATAATAACCTAAGAACCTGAAAATAAGAAATAACCTTTCTTTAATCTTTTTTATTAGAATTGAAAAAATAACTATTGGTGATAAAGTTTGTGTAGTCGAGTAATTTAATTTTTGTTGTTTATAACTTTAATACGCATTTCCCCCAGACTCTAAGAAGAAATAAATGTATCAATGCGCCGCAGTATTTGAGTGGTTTGTAATTTTTATCGGTAACTTAACCTCGTTTGGCCACAATTTCACCTGAAGGCAAGCCGGGGCTTACCGCCAATCACTCGGATTAGTAGAGTTTTACGACACGCTAATCCAAACGTAAATCCAAGTCGACTCTTTGCGAACAAAGTGGGGCATTATAGCGTATATTAAGGGAGTGCATGATTTCATAACCCGAAGGTCAAAAGTATAAAAAATATATATAATAATAATAGTTTATTTCCCAACAAATTATTACATAGTTTAACACAATTAGTAACATCAACATTTTATCTCCGCACTAGGCTTGGCCTGTATCGCGGGGATCATACATATTTTGACATACATTTTGACATTTCAACGACTATTTGTTGAAATTTATATAAAGAGAATGGTTTACAAAGAAATAACAATACATACATATCACAGTTTCTATAGGGTTGATTTGTAGTCATCGGCCAAATTTTTTTTGCACAATAAGTATCATTTATAGCAACGATTTTTTTGTAAAAAAAGAGTATTTTTTTTTACTAGGAAATTAATTTATCCGCTAACATATAAACCAAGGCATGGTCACTCTAAATTACCATTAAAATAAAGATGACTACGCGCTACTACACACATTTTGTAGTACTACGTCGTAGTATTATCAAAGAAATGCCGCGTCGTAGTAGCTATGTTCATCAACAGCGACTATTTTTAAAAAAGTTTGTGGTTTCATATTTCAACTTTTTTGTACTGAGCGACGGTAAAATACATATGCAGGTACGTTTATATCGTATCAAAAAAACTAACATTTAAATTTGGCTGGTGACGAAAAATCAACCCTGTATTTAAACTTTAGGAACAAAATTTATCAGTGCAACAACAAAAAGAATTGGGATTTTTGCGAACCGGTGCGACGCTTCGGGAAATATTGAGTATGATTTGTTTTGCGCATCATAAAGCTCTATGCACCAGACGCGTGTGAATTTTTACGTCAATCTCATAAGTACAATTCCAAAACGTATGCTATCGTTTTATCTAGTAATATCTAACTTTTTATAAATAACGATTGCATGATAAATATGGAGTCTCGACGTCAGTAACATTGTTAACAGATTTTATGGTTTACCAGGCAAAGTTTCAACATCCAGAATATTTATACAAAAAGCTTTAATTCCTCACATATCATAAAATATACAAAAAAGGTGCTCTTAGTGATTTAAGAGTGCCAGTAGCACAGCATGCTCCCAGAACAGAAGCTTTTACCGTAAGCTTCAGGTATCAAGCAACTAAGTTATTAAAAAGAACGAGAATCATATTTCGTCGCTTCATTCTTCAGATATTATATAACAGGTAGTCCTTTTTAGGTACTAGGTAACTTCGCATTATTTAAAGTATCATAAAAAAAACACTGTGGTGGGGCGCCGCGTGGCATGATCCACCCGGTTCGCGCCAAGCCCTCATTCTTTTTTCGTGCGTGGTAACAAGCATACGTCATTTACTTTAATCATTTACTTAAGTTTTTACAAAATGCCTAAACGTACAGCAGAAGAACAGCTTCAACATTATAATATAAAGATAAAAAAGTTGGAACAAAAAATAAATAAAAAACGGAAACAGCGAATTATTTCTTCCGATGAAGAAGAAATCTTACAAGGTAAGACCTACTTATTCGGTTTAAAAATGTTATTTAAAAATCAGAGCAGAAAATGCGTGTAATCTATAATAGATATATCACGTTATCCGCTCAATATCGTAATGATGTAAACTTTAATAAATTTTATCTGATCTTATCGATCACCTTTTGTTTTCAATACGATTACAGAAAATGCGGGTAATCTCAAGGAGATTTATCTCGTTGTCTGTAATACGTTACGGGCGTTATATTAATATGAATTAGACATAAACATGTCGCCTCCAAGGTTATTTAAAAATCAGAGCAGAAAATGCGTGTAATCTATAATAGATATATCACGTTATCCGCTCAATATCGTAATGATGTAAATTTTAATAAATTTTATTTGATCTTATCGATCAACTTTTGTTTTCAATACGGTTACAGAAAATGCGGGTAATCTCAAGGAGATTTATCTCGTTGTCTGTAATACGTTATGGGCATTATATTAATATGAATTAGACATAAACATGTCGCCTCCAAGGTTATTTAAAAAATCAGAGCAGAAAATGCGTGTAATCTATAATAGATATATCACGTTATCCGCTCAATATCGTAATGATGTAAAATTTAATAAATTTTATTTGATCTTATCGATCACCTTTTGTTTTCAATACGATTACAGCTGAAATAAATGCTGAAATCTCTGCAGCCATAACTGACATAGCACGAGCACGTGACAAAAAAAAAAAATCCAAAACTTTCAGCAACAGCTGGGGTACGGTATTACCACCATAAATCGAGAGATGGACGTCCTCCCTGAGAAGGAAGAAAACAAAATGAAGGCCTTCCGTCACGTAAGTGATGGATGCTGCCTATTAACAGACCTCCACTTTATGTTCACCAAAGATAGGGTAAAACTGATTTTACCTAATTTGGATACAAACTTTAAACATGTTATACAAGACTCCGAAAGAGACGAAACTTTATTCGGAAGTTCGTTGCCGGAAAAAATAAAGGCAAGTAAAGCCATTGAAAAGTAGGGAGCCCTAATTAAAAAAGGCCCAGCCAAAACAGTCTCCTCTCAAATATCAACGGTCAACCGGTCGTCTCAGCAGGGAAACTGGACAGGACCTCCTCGTTACCCGTCGTTCAGGGGGGGCGGGGAGGTCAGAGGAAACTGATAGCAGCTCAAACACAGCGGCGCCCTCAATCGAACTCTGCGTTCAACGCCAAGTTCCAGCCGCAGACTTAGTCCAGGACGCGTGCTCCGACCCAACATTAATCAAGGTACATGCAGGTCAAAGTAATTTATTTTATGATTGTTGGACAAAAGTAACTAAAAACGAAGTTATATTGAAGTGGATAAATTATGGATTTAGAATACCATTTGATACTCAAATTTGTCAGTATTCTATTCCTAAAAATAATTTGTCATCATGTGAAAAAAGAGACATGAAAATAGCTATAAATAAATTATTAGACTTAGGGGCTATAAAATCTTGTTCTCCTTCAAATAATCAATTTATTTCAAATGTATTTTTAGCTCCGAAACCTAACGGAGAAAAAAGGTTTATACTAAATTTAAAATCTTTAAACAAGTTCGTAACAAAAGTACATTTTAAAATGGAATCTTATAAAACAGCCTCGAAATTAATTCCTCGTAATGGATACTTAGCCAACATAAATATGAAAGAATCATATCTACTTATGCCGTTTTTTGTTAGTGACAGAAAGTACCTACGATTCGAATTCCAAGAAAATGATTCGTCTGAGCCGATCACTTACGAGTTCACAGCAATGCCGTATGGATTATCGGTAGCTCCGTGGGTATTTACAAAAATTATGCGTGAAGTAATGAGTCATTTGAGAAAACAAGGTTTTAAGTCTACTACCTATTAAGACGATCTTCTTATTGGAGATACATATGAAGAATGCATGATTAATGTAAGAGAAACTTTGAAGTTATTACATTGTCTAGGTTTTATTGTAAATTTCGATAAAAGTCACATTGTACCTAAAAAGTCAATCAAATTCTTAGGTTTTATGTTCAACACAGAACAGATGTCTATTACGTTACCTGGCGATAAGCGGCATAACATTACACAGTTAATAAATAGGTACATTAATCTTAAAACTTGTTCATTACGAAATTTCGCTAAACTTATAGGTGTATTGATCGCAGCCTGTCTACAAAATATAGATTCTTATATACAAAAATATTAGAGAGACAAAAGTTTTTAGCCTTAAATAAGTTCGGAGGAAACTATGAGGTGAAAATGAATCTTAATAAGATATTACTAAAAGATTTATGGTAGTGGAAAAATAATATTAATATTATTTCTTGTCCAATCATTACTCAAAATTATAAGTCAGAAATTTACACCGACGCATCTAGGACAGGCTGGGGAGCAGTATGCAAAAATAATAAATATAGTGGTTCATGGACGAACAGTGAAAAAGAAAATCACATGAACTTTTTAGAATTACTCGCGGTTTTGTTAGGTCTCAAAAGTATAGCTAGTGAAGGAAAAGATTGTGCAATATTATTACGTATTGACAATACTACCGCCATTAGCTACATTAATAGGATGGGAGGTATTCAGTTCCCACATTTGAATATTTTAAGTAGAGAAATTTGGCAATGGTGTGAAAAACGCAATTTATGTATATTTGCTTCTTATGTTAACACCAAAGAAAATCGAGCAGATTTCGAGTCCAGAAATGGGCCCTCTCGGATAGCGCTTTCCAACTTATTGTAAATAGTTTCGGGCCCATTAAGATCGACTTGTTCTCAAGTCGAGCCAATGCCAAATGTTAATTATTTGTCACCTGGAAGCCTGAACCTGATGCAGTCGCAGTTGATGCATTTACAATAAGCTGGGCTGACTTGGATTTTTATGCATTTCCTCCCTTTTCTCTTGTATTTAAATGTATACGAAAAATCATTGATGATAAAGCCGAAGGGGTACTTGTATTCCCCTTCTGGCCTTCCCAGCCATGGAGTCAGCACCCACTGCACTCCAGCCTTACCCTGGGTGCCGCGAGGCTCTCCGGGCGTCGTTCAGCCGGCGCAGCTGCCCACCAGAGGCTCTCACGTTGATGCTCGCCTCGCTCGCAGACACTACTGTTCGCCAGTACAACGTCTCATTGAAGTTATGGTGAAAGTTTTGCAAGTTGCGAAATATTAATAGTTTCGAAAAACCCATTCCATTAGTTCTTTGTTTCTTAAACGAGCAATTTAATAAGGGATGTTCTTACGGTTCATTAAAAACACATCGATCTGCATTATCTCTTTTATTAGGAGAAGAGATAAGTGATAATAGTTGTGTTAAACGCCTCTTAATAGGAGCCTATAAAACTAAACATATTAAGCCTAAATATTCATTTACTTGGGATCCAAATTTAGTACTAAATCAACTGTCTTCTTGGTATCCAAATATTAATTTATCATTAGAAAATATTACAAAAAAACTCGTTACATTATTAGCTTTATGTACCGGTCAAAGAGTACAGACATTGTCTTTAATTAAATTAGAAAATATTGTTTTTCAATCTGATAAAGTAAATATTATTATAACAGATATAATCAAGACTTCCGCTCCAAATCGTGAACAGCCCTTATTATCTCTCCCAAACTTTCAAAGCAATATCAACATATGCCCAGTATCAACTTTAAAAGAATATATTTTTATTACAAAAAATATCTGAGGTTCAAACTCCGGGAATCTCTTCGTAACATTCAAAGATCCCCACAGAACTGCATTAAGTCAGACGCTAAGTCGATGGATTAAGCAAACGCTCGCCGCTGACAAATCCACTGACTACATCAAGCGCAGGCTCGATACCCTTGAACAATATTGGCAGGATTTTCAAAATAATCATATTAAATTATGTGGGTATGGTAACAGATCCCATGAATATTTTGCCAATGATCAGTTCGAGGTAACGAAGGAACGTTTCGAGCATATCAGGTTGGTTATTTCTAACTATCAAGCACGAGAAAACAAGCCAGGGACTCCGTTACTTCGGCCTGCTACCCAGTTGGGGACCCCGGCGTCGGCGCCGCTCCAGCCCGCGCGTAGGGAGCTGCCGGAACCCAGGCCCGGCACCTCGCACCAAGGTATGTCGACCGATCAGGAACAGGTCACCTTCAGGGCACAAGGCGTCAATAGCAGGACTGATGAGTTGCTGAGGAAGCAAGCCAGCAACTTCAGAGCTTTACAGAGAAAGGTAACTAGCGTAGACTTAGATACGGTAACAGAAAAATGGGAGTTTGATGATCTATTAAGAACATTTCAATCTCGTTGGTCGGCAATAGATTCATTACATTTAGAGATAGATAGTGAACTAGAGGGTAAAAATCAAGAGTATGATTCAGCATTTTATCATTATGAGCAAGTCTACGAAGATATAAAAAAGGCTATTAATAAAAAGATATGGTCGGTGTGTCATAGGGAGAAATCTACCCCCCAAATGGAGCTACCTAGTTTTAGTGGTAACTTCCAACAATGGACGTCGTTCAAAGATCTCTTCACTGAAACGATACATAAAAACCCCTCGCTGTCAAATGCACAAAAAATGCAGTTTCTGAAAGGCAAGCTACGGGGTGAAGCTGAGAAATTAGTACAACACCTGCAAATCAGTTCAGAAAACTACGTCACAAGCTGGGAGATACTTAACAATAGGTTTAATAATAAAAAGCTCATCTTCACAACACACATTAATTTAATAATTAACGCTCCAGTGTCACAACAAATATCATTCGGACATATCAAGAGGCTACATGATACGTCACTGGAGTCACTTAACGCTATCAAGAACCTAGGTATCAACATAAGTACCTGGGACCCGTTGTTAGTACATATTCTAAGTCAAAAGTTGGATTCGGATACCTACAACGAATATATTTCATCCCTTAAGCAACCAAGAGAACTACCATCACTGAAAGAGTTCTTAGATTTCCTGGAAAGTAAGTTTACTGCTATGGAAACATCAAGAAAAAAGCAGGAAAACTTGACGGCGAAACCTAGTCAAAATAATTATCAAGTACAAAATAATTATAACAAGTCGAGTTATAGAAAACCTACTTATTTTAAGCAATCATTCGCAAGTAACAAGTTTGCGCAATCGACATCAATTAAAAATAAGTTCACGATATATTGTCCATTGTGCAATAATAATGATCATGGATTATATTATTGCAAAAGGTTTTCAGAAATGTCATCAAATTCAAAACGAAATTTTATTTTAGAAAGAAATTTATGCCAAAATTGCCTTTATGATCATCATGGAAAAAATTGCATCTCTGAAAAACGATGTCGCGAATGCAACGGACGTCATAATTCGCTGTTACACGATGCGTTTTGCAACAAGGCAAGTTTATCGACATCGAAGTATAACTCGGCCAATAAACCGGAACAAATACAGGGCAGCACGCTCGTGTCATTACAGGGTCATGAACCGGAAATTCTACTAGCAACGGCTATTATCAAGGTTCAAGCTTATGATGGTTCATACCACAGCATCCGTGCTCTTCTCGATCAAGGGTCCCAAACATCATTGATTACAGATACTGCAGCATTAAGGTTAGGGTTACCGAGAAGACGTTGTCGCGGAGTGATATCAGGCATCGGAGATAAGGAAAGTAATTGCAGGGGCGTTATCACTTTAAAATGCCAGTCTTATCATGAACATTTTAATTTTGAAACTGACGCCTTTATCATGAAAACATTAATTAGAAACCTACCAAGCAATACTTTACCAAAACCTATTTGGCCGCTCTTAGATAACATTCCTTTAGCGGATCCAAATTTCAACGTTAGTAGTCCTATCGATCTTCTTCTTGGAGCTGACGTATACAGCATCATATTATTAGAGGGAATATTTAGAGCGGGGCCAAGTTTACCAATCGCACAGAAAACACGCTTAGGTTGGATTTTAAGTGGCAATGTAGAGCGCACGTTTTATTGTAACGTGATTATTAACGATTTACATGAAATACAAAGATTTTGGCAAATTGAAGATATTTCTGAGGAGTCAGCAATTTCATCAGGAGATCAACGTGCAATTGAATTCTACGAAAAAACAACAGTCCGGCGCCCAGACGGTAGGTACGAAGTTCGATTACCTCTCAAGGAAAAGGTGGACGAAAATTTAGGATTATCAAGGAATAAAGCAATTGCACAGTTTAAACAGTTAGAATGTAAATTTAATAAACAAAAAAGCGTTGCCATAGAATATAAACAATTTATGAATGAATACTTATCATTACATCATATGAAAATAGCTAATAGTAATTCGATCCGAGGTTATTATTTACCACATCATTGTGTATTACGTGAGGACTCGACTACTACAAAGCTGCGAGTAGTTTTTAACGCGTCAGCAAAAACAACATCTGGGCTAAGTTTGAATGATTTAATGGAAAGGGGCCCAAATTTGCAACAGGATCTGCAAAGCCTTATTATCAAGTGGAGGCAATACAGGTACGGTTTTACAGCTGATATCGAGAAAATGTTTCGAAATGTTTGGCTACATCAGGATGACAGAAAATATCAAAAAATTATATGGCGAGAGTCACCACTTAATATTTTACAAGAATTCGAGTTAGCAACAGTAACATACGGCACCAAAGCCGCGCCATTCCTCGCAATGATGACACTTCGACAGTTGGCTAAGGACGAACAACATAATTATCAACACAGTCAAGCGCCCAAGGTCATAGCATCATCATTTTTCATGGATGACCTGGTGCATGGGTGCCATTCTGCCGAGTCAGCAAAGCAACTTATGCGAGATTTAATTAATATGTTAAAATCAGGTGGATTTAATTTAAGAAAATGGAGATGTAACAATCAAGAATTACTCAAACACGTAAATGGTAATCAAGACCAAATCGAGTACAATTTCAAGCATGCAGAGTCATCAAAAACTTTAGGTCTTAGCTGGAACCCGCAGAAAGACAGTTTTACTTTTAGTTCTGAGATAGTTTTTTCAAAAAAGCTGCTTACTAAGAGAATACTTTTATCGGACATTTCTAAGCTATATGACCCCCTCGGTTGGCTATCTCCAGTTTCAACCAAAATAAAAATTCTATTTCAACAGGTATGGCAATTGAAAATTAAATGGGATGATCCTCTACCTCAGGAAATAATAACATCATGGAACATTATTAAAAACGATTTCGTAAATATCAAAGAAATTAATATACCTAGATGGTTAGGTATAACTGAGTATGACGTCATCGAATTACATGGGTTCTCCGATGCGTCAAACAAGGCCTATGCTTGTGTTGTTTATTGTAAAATAACTTCTCAAGGTCAATCATTAGTAACAATGATAGCGGGAAAATCAAGACTCGTGCCAGTTAGTAAAGAAGTCAGTCTACCTAAGCTAGAATTGTGCGGAGCTCTCTTACTTATCAAGCTCCTGGCAAAGATCAAAAACTGCCTAGAGAGTTACCATATTAACACATATTGCTGGGTTGATTCAATGGTAGTATTAGGATGGATAAATGGTGCACCAGATCGTTGGAAGCCATTTGTGGCAAATAGGATCAAGCAAATCATTAAAATTGCGCCGCCCAAGTGCTGGAATTATGTTAGGTCTGAAGATAATCCAGCAGACTGTGCCAGCCGTGGTTTATCGGTGACAAAGTTACGTAATCACGAGTTATGGTGGAATGGACCTAAATGGTTAAACTCATTTAAGTCTACTAATCAAGAAAATAATCAGGAATGTTACATCACGAATCAAGAAGTGAAAAAAGCTGAGCATGTAGCTTTTGCGATAACACTTAATCAAGAATGCATTATCAAGAAAGTGCTTTGTAAATATAGCTCGTTAAGTAAAGCAACGAGAGTTTTAGCGTGGGTGTATAGATTTATTTTAAACAAGCAAGAAAAAAGATCGTACTTATCCTTAAGCGAAATAAATAACGCTAAAATCAAGATTATTAAGCAAACTCAGCAAGAATTTTTTTATCAAGAAATAGCCGACTTAAAAAAGGGTAGTAAGATCGCTACAAAAAGCCAGATTTGTATGCTGAACCCTTACTTAGATCAAGAGCAAGTGTTAAGGGTCGGCGGTCGCCTTAAAAATGCAAACATTAGTATAGATATGAAGCACCCAATTATAATACCGAAAAATAGTCGTTTGTCCGAATTAATTATTGATCAATGTCATGAGCTTACATATCACGGGGGTGCAAAGCTAACGTCAGCATTTATGCGACAAAAATATTGGCTCGTTGGGGGCCTTAAAACGACAAAAGGTCGTATTCATAAGTGTGTTAAATGTCGAAAACAGAGTCCAATTACACATAGTCAGATTATGGGAGATCTACCTCCAGCCAGAGTAAACCCATCACGCCCTTTCTATCATACAGGAGTAGATTACACTGGCCATGTTTTCGTCAAGGTCAACAAGGGCCGAGGTATCGTGACTTCGAAGGGTTATATAGCAGTTTTTGTCTGTATGGTCACCAAGGCCATACATTTAGAGCTAGTGTCTGACTTGACATCGTCAGCATTTTTAGCGGCTCTGCGTAGAATGACTTCTAGGCGAGGTGTCCCTAGGCACATGTACAGCGATCAAGGTACAACATTCATCGGAGCAAATAAGATGCTGCAACAAGAGTACGAGCAGATTATCACTACTTTTACTAAAGATTTTATAGGTGAAGTCACCGGGATGGGAATCAAGTGGCACTTTAATGCTCCATCCTGGCCATCAGCAGGAGGTCTGTGGGAAGCTTCTGTCAAAAGTTTGAAGTACCACATGAAAAGAGTGATCGGTGAACAGAGACTCACATTCGAAGAGTATTCAACCCTACTCGCTCAGTTAGAAGCTTGCTTGCAAACATTAGTATAGATATGAAGCACCCAATTATAATACCGAAAAATAGTCGTTTGTCCGAATTAATTATTGATCAATGTCATGAGCTTACATATCACGGGGGTGCAAAGCTAACGTCAGCATTTATGCGACAAAAATATTGGCTCGTTGGGGGCCTTAAAACGACAAAAGGTCGTATTCATAAGTGTGTTAAATGTCGAAAACAGAGTCCAATTACACATAGTCAGATTATGGGAGATCTACCTCCAGCCAGAGTAAACCCATCACGCCCTTTCTATCATACAGGAGTAGATTACACTGGCCATGTTTTCGTCAAGGTCAACAAGGGCCGAGGTATCGTGACTTCGAAGGGTTATATAGCAGTTTTTGTCTGTATGGTCACCAAGGCCATACATTTAGAGCTAGTGTCTGACTTGACATCGTCAGCATTTTTAGCGGCTCTGCGTAGAATGACTTCTAGGCGAGGTGTCCCTAGGCACATGTACAGCGATCAAGGTACAACATTCATCGGAGCAAATAAGATGCTGCAACAAGAGTACGAGCAGATTATCACTACTTTTACTAAAGATTTTATAGGTGAAGTCACCGGGATGGGAATCAAGTGGCACTTTAATGCTCCATCCTGGCCATCAGCAGGAGGTCTGTGGGAAGCTTCTGTCAAAAGTTTGAAGTACCACATGAAAAGAGTGATCGGTGAACAGAGACTCACATTCGAAGAGTATTCAACCCTACTCGCTCAGTTAGAAGCTTGCTTAAATCAAAGACCCTTATGCGCTTTAACTGAGGACCCTGAGGATTTGGATTGCCTGACCCCGGCGCATTTCCTCACGAGTGGCCCATCTTTGGCATTTTTCAGTACAGAAACCGATTTACGCACTCGCTGGCACCTTACAAGAAAACTTTTCGAAGATATTTGGATTCGATGGCGATCTGAGTATCTTACGCAACTATCAGCTAGAAGCAAGTGGAGACAAGCTCAACCTAACATTAAAATCAATGACATAGTGCTCATACGAGATGATAATCTACCCGCGGGGAGGTGGCCACTTGGCCGTGTGATAGAACTACATCCCGGCAGCGACGGCTTTGTAAGGGTTGTAACCTTAAAAACAAAAAACGGCACTATGAAGCGACCCTTAGTTAAGTTATCAATATTACCTGTACATCAAGATAAAAATATACATTCAAGCAAAGCTGAAGACGCAAAGCAAGTGTGTCATATTTCTCATAGAAAGAAAAATAGTAATTATAGTTTTTCAAAAACAGTCTTTGCAATGATCATGTTTTTTATGACCCTTATATCAAGCACAGAAGGTTCATATAAGATAACCCCACTTCAACAAAATCAAAGTTTATACTTCGACAAAGTAATCAACATGGGTCTTATCAGAGACGAGTGGCGCCTAGTAGTCTATTACGACATGAGTCCTTACTGGGAAGGCTCACGTGCGTTAAACAAGTACATCGACTATTTACAAAACATTTGTAATACTATAAAGGACAACTCACATTGCGACGCGATCATGTTACAATTACAATACGGTAATGATCAATTACATCATTACAATGACGTTTTGATGAATAAACAAAAGCCGCGCACGCGCCGAGGACTAATAAACGGAGTCGGCTCAATTGCAAATAGTTTATTCGGTATTTTAGATAACAATTTTGCCGAAAGATATGAACAGGATATCAATCTTATAAATAAAAATCAAGAACATTTAGCATTACTATGGAAGAATCAGACCTCAGTAGTTGAAGCAGAATTTAATCTTTTAAAACGAACAGAAAATATAATGAATAAACAACATAAACTTATTAATCAGCGATTACTTATTCAGGACTACAAAATAAGTGCCTTAACTTCCGACAACTTAAGAAACTCAATGTTTAACGACTTCGTTTTATCAGCGATGATAGCCAACAACATCTTGGTACATCTCAAGGACATGCAGGATACCTTTTTAGATACTTTGACTAACATTTACAATGGTCAATTAAGTCTACATCTTCTTACACCCGACCAACTTCAACGAGAATTAAACTTCATAGCCGGTAAAATTTCGAAGGATTTATCAGTGCCCTTCAATAGTATTAACTTACCAAAAATGTACCATTTATTAAAGGTAAAAGCGAGAATGTCTGTTAATTACCTGTTATTTGAAACTAAAATACCCTTAGTTAATCGAGATTCATACGAAATTCATAAAATCATTGCCGTACCTAACACTTATAACAATTTGATGATTCATATAAAACCCGTATCTAGTTACCTAGCTATCAATTTAAGGAAAGACGCTCTGTTGCCAATGACTGAAACGGACCTTAAATCGTGTCTACATCAAGACGCAGACACTATTTTATGTTCGACAAGATCTCCGATCTATCATATCAAGGATGATGAAAGCTTGTGTGAAAGGGATCAAAGTACCGGAAGGTGTAAAACTTTCCAAGAACCTTGTAAATCACAATGGTATGAATTAAATCAATTAAATACTTACTTTTACTTTTGTTGTGATGCATGCCAAGCAAAACTAATGTGTGAGGATCAAATAACATCACTCCAGTTATCAAGCGCTGGCCTACTTACAACAAGTGAAGGTTGTATTATCAAGTTCAAGGACTTTGAAGTGTTTACTCACAAGCAGGAAATAAATAGTTTGCATATCAAGGCAGACTATGAAGTCCCTAAATTATCGCCTATCAATCATCTTATAAATATATCAATTCCATTGCCTCACCTCAATAGTACAGAAGACGATACTAGTCAGCATACCAGGCAACTAAATCAGGTTCAGGAGCAGATCGAGCAGATGCAGCAGACAATACCATTGTATGACAGTGTAAGCAGCCACGATATTCATCACTATACGGTATCGTACGTGATGGTAAGCATTATCATCATAGCAGCAGCAATTTGGATGGCGCGCAGACTTCGAGGGAGGAAAGCGAGAGCAGCAGCCGCGGTGGCGGTGGCTGCGGCAGGTTTGCCCACCCCCACCCCGCAACCAGGTGTTCAGTGTAATACAAGTGATAAGTGTGAAATTAGGGTTCCGCGTTATATAAGTAACCAAAACGTTCATTTTATCAGTGATGACCAGTGTAGTGGCGTGAATGTAAACAAGGGTCATAGTAAAAGTGTTCAGTGTATCTCGCAAAATAAGGGCACTTCGCCAGCCTTTCGGGCAGTTTACGTAGCTAGCGATGAATCTGTCAAATTTAATTCCTTGTAAAATATATTTCAATTGTTTTTCACCTACTAACAAGTCTAGGTTAAGGAACTAATGGTATCACCTTATAGCACCCCATAATGACTAACTTTTCATCTTTTCTGGCGTGGGAGCATGTACGAGGCAAATCGTACATTGATGCTGCGTCGACGGTTTACGTGAGCCTCGCGGATTCAATATTTAATTATTTGAGTTAATCAGTACGTACGACGGTATCAAGGCAATCGCGCGTGCTCACAGCCTACTTCATTTACCATTAAACTTAAATCAAGTTAATATATCTTTTAAAGTTAAATACTCGAGTATCGCACCAAGGTATGTCGACCGATCAGGAACAGGTCACCTTCAGGGCACAAGGCGTCAATAGCAGGACTGATGAGTTGCTGAGGAAGCAAGCCAGCAACTTCAGAGCTTTACAGAGAAAGGTAACTAGCGTAGACTTAGATACGGTAACAGAAAAATGGGAGTTTGATGATCTATTAAGAACATTTCAATCTCGTTGGTCGGCAATAGATTCATTACATTTAGAGATAGATAGTGAACTAGAGGGTAAAAATCAAGAGTATGATTCAGCATTTTATCATTATGAGCAAGTCTACGAAGATATAAAAAAGGCTATTAATAAAAAGATATGGTCGGTGTGTCATAGGGAGAAATCTACCCCCCAAATGGAGCTACCTAGTTTTAGTGGTAACTTCCAACAATGGACGTCGTTCAAAGATCTCTTCACTGAAACGATACATAAAAACCCCTCGCTGTCAAATGCACAAAAAATGCAGTTTCTGAAAGGCAAGCTACGGGGTGAAGCTGAGAAATTAGTACAACACCTGCAAATCAGTTCAGAAAACTACGTCACAAGCTGGGAGATACTTAACAATAGGTTTAATAATAAAAAGCTCATCTTCACAACACACATTAATTTAATAATTAACGCTCCAGTGTCACAACAAATATCATTCGGACATATCAAGAGGCTACATGATACGTCACTGGAGTCACTTAACGCTATCAAGAACCTAGGTATCAACATAAGTACCTGGGACCCGTTGTTAGTACATATTCTAAGTCAAAAGTTGGATTCGGATACCTACAACGAATATATTTCATCCCTTAAGCAACCAAGAGAACTACCATCACTGAAAGAGTTCTTAGATTTCCTGGAAAGTAAGTTTACTGCTATGGAAACATCAAGAAAAAAGCAGGAAAACTTGACGGCGAAACCTAGTCAAAATAATTATCAAGTACAAAATAATTATAACAAGTCGAGTTATAGAAAACCTACTTATTTTAAGCAATCATTCGCAAGTAACAAGTTTGCGCAATCGACATCAATTAAAAATAAGTTCACGATATATTGTCCATTGTGCAATAATAATGATCATGGATTATATTATTGCAAAAGGTTTTCAGAAATGTCATCAAATTCAAAACGAAATTTTATTTTAGAAAGAAATTTATGCCAAAATTGCCTTTATGATCATCATGGAAAAAATTGCATCTCTGAAAAACGATGTCGCGAATGCAACGGACGTCATAATTCGCTGTTACACGATGCGTTTTGCAACAAGGCAAGTTTATCGACATCGAAGTATAACTCGGCCAATAAACCGGAACAAATACAGGGCAGCACGCTCGTGTCATTACAGGGTCATGAACCGGAAATTCTACTAGCAACGGCTATTATCAAGGTTCAAGCTTATGATGGTTCATACCACAGCATCCGTGCTATTCTCGATCAAGGGTCCCAAACATCATTGATTACAGATACTGCAGCATTAAGGTTAGGGTTACCGAGAAGACGTTGTCGCGGAGTGATATCAGGCATCGGAGATAAGGAAAGTAATTGCAGGGGCGTTATCACTTTAAAATGCCAGTCTTATCATGAACATTTTAATTTTGAAACTGACGCCTTTATCATGAAAACATTAATTAGAAACCTACCAAGCAATACTTTACCAAAACCCATTTGGCCGCTCTTAGATAACATTCCTTTAGCGGATCCAAATTTCAACGTTAGTAGTCCTATCGATCTTCTTCTTGGAGCTGACGTATACAGCATCATATTATTAGAGGGAATATTTAGAGCGGGGCCAAGTTTACCAATCGCACAGAAAACACGCTTAGGTTGGATTTTAAGTGGCAATGTAGAGCGCACGTTTTATTGTAACGTGATTATTAACGATTTACATGAAATACAAAGATTTTGGCAAATTGAAGATATTTCTGAGGAGTCAGCAATTTCATCAGGAGATCAACGTGCAATTGAATTCTACGAAAAAACAACAGTCCGGCGCCCAGACGGTAGGTACGAAGTTCGATTACCTCTCAAGGAAAAGGTGGACGAAAATTTAGGATTATCAAGGAATAAAGCAATTGCACAGTTTAAACAGTTAGAATGTAAATTTAATAAACAAAAAAGCGTTGCCATAGAATATAAACAATTTATGAATGAATACTTATCATTACATCATATGAAAATAGCTAATAGTAATTCGATCCGAGGTTATTATTTACCACATCATTGTGTATTACGTGAGGACTCGACTACTACAAAGCTGCGAGTAGTTTTTAACGCGTCAGCAAAAACAACATCTGGGCTAAGTTTGAATGATTTAATGGAAAGGGGCCCAAATTTGCAACAGGATCTGCAAAGCCTTATTATCAAGTGGAGGCAATACAGGTACGGTTTTACAGCTGATATCGAGAAAATGTTTCGAAATGTTTGGCTACATCAGGATGACAGAAAATATCAAAAAATTATATGGCGAGAGTCACCACTTAATATTTTACAAGAATTCGAGTTAGCAACAGTAACATACGGCACCAAAGCCGCGCCATTCCTCGCAATGATGACACTTCGACAGTTGGCTAAGGACGAACAACATAATTATCAACACAGTCAAGCGCCCAAGGTCATAGCATCATCATTTTTCATGGATGACCTGGTGCATGGGTGCCATTCTGCCGAGTCAGCAAAGCAACTTATGCGAGATTTAATTAATATGTTAAAATCAGGTGGATTTAATTTAAGAAAATGGAGATGTAACAATCAAGAATTACTCAAACACGTAAATGGTAATCAAGACCAAATCGAGTACAATTTCAAGCATGCAGAGTCATCAAAAACTTTAGGTCTTAGCTGGAACCCGCAGAAAGACAGTTTTACTTTTAGTTCTGAGATAGTTTTTTCAAAAAAGCTGCTTACTAAGAGAATACTTTTATCGGACATTTCTAAGCTATATGACCCCCTCGGTTGGCTATCTCCAGTTTCAACCAAAATAAAAATTCTATTTCAACAGGTATGGCAATTGAAAATTAAATGGGATGATCCTCTACCTCAGGAAATAATAACATCATGGAACATTATTAAAAACGATTTCGTAAATATCAAAGAAATTAATATACCTAGATGGTTAGGTATAACTGAGTATGACGTCATCGAATTACATGGGTTCTCCGATGCGTCAAACAAGGCCTATGCTTGTGTTGTTTATTGTAAAATAACTTCTCAAGGTCAATCATTAGTAACAATGATAGCGGGAAAATCAAGACTCGTGCCAGTTAGTAAAGAAGTCAGTCTACCTAAGCTAGAATTGTGCGGAGCTCTCTTACTTATCAAGCTCCTGGCAAAGATCAAAAACTGCCTAGAGAGTTACCATATTAACACATATTGCTGGGTTGATTCAATGGTAGTATTAGGATGGATAAATGGTGCACCAGATCGTTGGAAGCCATTTGTGGCAAATAGGATCAAGCAAATCATTAAAATTGCGCCGCCCAAGTGCTGGAATTATGTTAGGTCTGAAGATAATCCAGCAGACTGTGCCAGCCGTGGTTTATCGGTGACAAAGTTACGTAATCACGAGTTATGGTGGAATGGACCTAAATGGTTAAACTCATTTAAGTCTACTAATCAAGAAAATAATCAGGAATGTTACATCACGAATCAAGAAGTGAAAAAAGCTGAGCATGTAGCTTTTGCGATAACACTTAATCAAGAATGCATTATCAAGAAAGTGCTTTGTAAATATAGCTCGTTAAGTAAAGCAACGAGAGTTTTAGCGTGGGTGTATAGATTTATTTTAAACAAGCAAGAAAAAAGATCGTACTTATCCTTAAGCGAAATAAATAACGCTAAAATCAAGATTATTAAGCAAACTCAGCAAGAATTTTTTTATCAAGAAATAGCCGACTTAAATAAGGGTAGTAAGATCGCTACAAAAAGCCAGATTTGTATGCTGAACCCTTACTTAGATCAAGAGCAAGTGTTAAGGGTCGGCGGTCGCCTTAAAAATGCAAACATTAGTATAGATATGAAGCACCCAATTATAATACCGAAAAATAGTCGTTTGTCCGAATTAATTATTGATCAATGTCATGAGCTTACATATCACGGGGGTGCAAAGCTAACGTCAGCATTTATGCGACAAAAATATTGGCTCGTTGGGGGCCTTAAAACGACAAAAGGTCGTATTCATAAGTGTGTTAAATGTCGAAAACAGAGTCCAATTACACATAGTCAGATTATGGGAGATCTACCTCCAGCCAGAGTAAACCCATCACGCCCTTTCTATCATACAGGAGTAGATTACACTGGCCATGTTTTCGTCAAGGCCAACAAGGGCCGAGGTATCGTGACTTCGAAGGGTTATATAGCAGTTTTTGTCTGTATGGTCACCAAGGCCATACATTTAGAGCTAGTGTCTGACTTGACATCGTCAGCATTTTTAGCGGCTCTACGTAGAATGACGTCTAGGCGAGGTGTCCCTAGGCACATGTACAGCGATCAAGGTACAACATTCATCGGAGCAAATAAGATGCTGCAACAAGAGTACGAGCAGATTATCACTACTTTTACTAAAGATTTTATAGGTGAAGTCACCGGGATGGGAATCAAGTGGCACTTTAATGCTCCATCCTGGCCATCAGCAGGAGGTCTGTGGGAAGCTTCTGTCAAAAGTTTGAAGTACCACATGAAAAGAGTGATCGGTGAACAGAGACTCACATTCGAAGAGTATTCAACCCTACTCGCTCAGTTAGAAGCTTGCTTAAATCAAAGACCCTTATGCGCTTTAACTGAGGACCCTGAGGATTTGGATTGCCTGACCCCGGCGCATTTCCTCACGAGTGGCCCATCTTTGGCATTTTTCAGTACAGAAACCGATTTACGCACTCGCTGGCACCTTACAAGAAAACTTTTCGAAGATATTTGGATTCGATGGCGATCTGAGTATCTTACGCAACTATCAGCTAGAAGCAAGTGGAGACAAGCTCAACCTAACATTAAAATCAATGACATAGTGCTCATACGAGATGATAATCTACCCGCGGGGAGGTGGCCACTTGGCCGTGTGATAGAACTACATCCCGGCAGCGACGGCTTTGTAAGGGTTGTAACCTTAAAAACAAAAAACGGCACTATGAAGCGACCCTTAGTTAAGTTATCAATATTACCTGTACATCAAGATAAAAATATACATTCAAGCAAAGCTGAAGACGCAAAGCAAGTGTGTCATATTTCTCATAGAAAGAAAAATAGTAATTATAGTTTTTCAAAAACAGTCTTTGCAATGATCATGTTTTTTATGACCCTTATATCAAGCACAGAAGGTTCATATAAGATAACCCCACTTCAACAAAATCAAAGTTTATACTTCGACAAAGTAATCAACATGGGTCTTATCAGAGACGAGTGGCGCCTAGTAGTCTATTACGACATGAGTCCTTACTGGGAAGGCTCACGTGCGTTAAACAAGTACATCGACTATTTACAAAACATTTGTAATACTATAAAGGACAACTCACATTGCGACGCGATCATGTTACAATTACAATACGGTAATGATCAATTACATCATTACAATGACGTTTTGATGAATATCCGGCTCGAAGGACCAGACCACAAAGATGTAGTGTCCTTGATTAACACTACAGTCTTATTGATATGATAAACTTGATTTGATAATTGATACTCGAGTATTTAACTTTAAAAGATATATTAACTTGATTTAAGTTTAATGGTAAATGAAGTAGGCTGTGAGCACGCGCGATTGCCTTGATACCGTCGTACGTACTGATTAACTCAAATAATTAAATATTGAATCCGCGAGGCTCACGTAAACCGTCGACGCAGCATCAATGTACGATTTGCCTCGTACATGCTCCCACGCCAGAAAAGATGAAAAGTTAGTCATTATGGGGTGCTATAAGGTGATACCATTAGTTCCTTAACCTAGACTTGTTAGTAGGTGAAAAACAATTGAAATATATTTTACAAGGAATTAAATTTGACAGATTCATCGCTAGCTACGTAAACTGCCCGAAAGGCTGGCGAAGTGCCCTTATT